>OY754466.1:15970000-20970000 GCA_963575645.1 Xanthostigma xanthostigma | reverse complement strand
GTGGACGAGGGAAACCTACCTCAACGCGCTGGCCAGATATTTCGGAACGAATCAACAGTATGGTGTCGATTCATGACGTCATTAGCACCGGCCAGCATACTGGGTTATATTTCATAACACACCCCTTATTTTTACCATTCCCAACCCACAAGTGGGAAATGGTACTAGTTTAGGTCAAAAATCACTTTTCAAAAATTTTACAATATCTTTCCGTTTGGAGATCCCCCGAATCCAAAAAACATATTTTTGAAAAAACTCTGAGCGTCTGTTAGTCTGTCTGTGTGAACACGATACAGGTCAAACGGATGAACGGATTGAAACCAAATTTTGGGAGGATGCTTGGTATGCAAATATGAAGAGCCCTATTGTTTTTGGGGAAAATCGGCGCATGCGCAGAAGAGATATATAATTTTTTATATAATAATGGTATACTTTTCATAACGGCTTATTATTCTATTTATTTTTTCAAGAAAGTTTTGTAAAGAAATTTGTTTTCTAAAGTTTATAGTTTCGGAAATATTTTGAAAATAAAAAAAAATCAACCGCTCTTTTGTATTATGGATCTGTCAGAAATAAACTAGTTAAGCATGCTTTGATTAATTTTTACATGACGTGGAACATATTATGTTGGTAACCATGGCAACGAATAGCAAATATATTGAATACTAGCAATTACCCGCGTCACCTCACACGATATCAGAAATTTTCTTTTCTTTCTTATAATCATATTATGTCAACATTTTTGAAGTTTTAATCTTCCCGTCGCCCAATTGGCTGGAATTTTTGTCTCAATGTATGTCCTGCCCATCACCACTTTCTTTTTTAATTGCATTGTCAGTAGACCTCTGTTGCCATTCAATTTTATTTAATACTTCTTTTTACATCTAAAGTAACTATTAAACCCAACTTATATAATTTATTTATAAATATTTGGACAACGGTTCATAAATTTCAAAGCCTTCATATGTTGCTTATATTATGTTCTTGAAGGTAAGCCGTGACAGATTCACAGAAGAGGCGATTGTATGTAGACGCTTTAAATTACACTATTCGCGTTTACAAACAGGCAATTTTAGAAAATAACGGTTAATGTTTAGGTTTGCGTTTAATACGTTTAAAACGTGATCTCCCATGCACCCTGCATTCTGTCGACACTCGGAACAGGCAAAACTTTAGGACGTTCATAAGGAAATCATCTTTATTCAACTCATGCGCGTTATTCATGTTTTATCATGCCTAAAATAGCCATTTACCGACTGGTGACAATTACTTGTCATAACTCAATGAAGATTCCTACTAGCTCGGCCATTGTGGAGTAATGAAAATAAACGTAACTATTTTCTGAGTCGTAACGAAATAGTAGGTAACAACAACTACGTTGTTACCCAATTGAGACTAAAATTGAGAGGCCGAATGTTTTCGACATGGAGTTTATTCATAACCGGCTAACCTCAAACCAAAACATTGAATCGTGCTATTTGGTGCTGTTAGTATTGACAGTTTTTTTTTATAAAGAAATAAATAGATATTTACAACATCTCATTATAATTAAAACATGAATAGCGCGCAATTGTTGAATAAAATTATGGGCGCAACTTGTAGGCTAAGTCATGACCTGTCAGCGCGATGACACGCCATGAATGACTTAGACTACTAGTTACGCCAATTACTATTGCTGTATTTTATAGTTTGATAAATGGTTGCAACCCATACAATTGCATACCTGAAAATGTTCACATTATTGCGGCTTAGGCGTTCGTTCAGTCAATTTATAAATACCTATGCTCTCTCGAATTGTAAATCGATGTGATCGCCAAAATTTAACTATTCTTGTTATTATTAAAATCAGGGCATCATAGATATTTCCAACGGTAACTTGATATTGCATTGTTTGATTATTACATACACTGATTTCCTTAAAATTTTTGTTACAGACGTTATGTCGGAATGTTTCAAGTCGAACTGTATATCCGATATGTAAGCAGCGCAGGTGTGGTAAAAATTCGGTTGTTATCGCTTTGCACTAAAAAATGAAGTGCATAAAAATGATAAAATTATGTATCGATGAAAAATATCGAATGATAACTAAGTAGTGTCCGAACGTAGGTCGATTTCTGGCTGAAGCCGAAGCCGATTAATCGGCTGTCGCCACTACCTTCGACCGAAGCCGAAGACTTAAAAACCCTAAGAAATTTAGTTTAAATTGGACACAACCGCTACAAGCTACAATTATTAATATAAATGATTTTAAAACTTTTTTTAAGGTTTACAATTTACATTGACTATATAACATAAAAGGGTAATTTTAATCGTCTCTAGAAGTCGCCACGTCTATTGCGCTCTCGCTCATTCGTAACAGTTCGTTCAATTTCGGCGCTTGTTAAACCTTTAAATTTTGGCCGAAGCCAAAGGTCTCGCCGAATGTGACCGAAGCCGAAGCTTCGGTCGGCCACTAATGATAACACACTCAAGAAAAATATTTCATTGTACAGATAAAAACAATAAACAGTATAAGTTTGTAAATTACTTTCCTATTGGTGAGACATCTTTATACCGTCGTATCGTAACGACCTGTCGAAAACCGAATGACGTTCTTGTCGCGATATATCTCTAGTTTAAGATGAAAAAAATTTTTCGTCTTTTCAATGAAACTTTGAAAATAACACAAACTAGTACAGCAAAGTAGGTATATCGTGCAAACGCCTTAAAGCACGGGCATTTTCCTGCCAACTTCCAAAGGTAATTCATCTTGATCTGTTCCAATAGATTTGACGTGACATATTTTGTCCGACTTCTACGTACCTATTTGAATCGACGTGACAATATGTCATATGCATGATTTTTTTTTATATTTTTAATAGATTATTTATCAAACCATAATACGGAAAAAAATTGATAATCATTTAAAAATGTAATATTATCATAAGAAAAAAAATATTAAATTTCACATTCAATAATAAGACAGTTTAAACAATCCGCCATGTTCGCGGGCTTATGCGACGTCATGATATACGATGCATGTCAACCTTGATGTCAAATTGTCAATGTTCTAAATAAAGTTTATTTGTTGTTTTCTCTAAATACTGACATAATCTAACTGTGAGACGACATCGTTGTCATGGAAACTGTTGTTGATATATACTCTGACATCATGATACGTTTTGAAAATTCGAAAATAGCTCTTATTTTCTACATTTCTTTTTTTATTATTTGTATTTTTGTCAGTGATTAGATTAATAAAATAACCAATACGATATGATCAGGAACTAAAATATATTTCGAAATAAAAATTTAAACTAATTTGGAGTCTCATGCATATGACCTATTAATAATTCTTTTTAGTAGTGTAAACGTTGTCCACGCCTACTAGAATAATAATAAAATGTTATCTTAAATGCCGTATAAAGTCTACATTATTATTCATTATATTTCTCCTGTGTCATCATGGGGAAAGACCGATTGTGCTGTTCTCACAGTTATGTCGATTGCGAATGATCACTGATAAATTATTTTTTTTTTCATGTTGAAAAGTATGCGTCTTTAGACAGATTTCATTTTCATTCCATCAAAGTTTGTTGGTTTATTAATTATTTGTCTATACAAAGTGTCTCATAACTCAAAAGTAACGCCGAGGTTATCAAATTGATAACTTCGAACTTTTAAACCAACTCTGTGTATTCATGTTCTCTTAAACCATTCCAACCCACAAGTGGGGAATGGTACTAGTTTAGGTCAAAAATCACTTTTCAAAAATTTTACAATATCTTTCCGTTTTGAGGTTCCCGAACCCAAAAAACATATTTTTGGAAAAACTCTGTGCGTCTGTAAGTGTGTTATTTGTCTGTTATTCTGTGAACACGATACAGGTCAAACGGATGAGCGGATTAAAACCAAATTTTGGGAGGATGTTTGGTATGCAAATATGAAGAGTCCTATTGTTTTTGGGGAAAATCTGCGCATGCGCAGAAGAGATATATGCTATAACGGTGTTCTTTATATAATAATAGTATAATTTTCATAACGGGCTATTATTCTATTTATTTTTTCAAGAAAGTTTTGTAAAGAAATATGTTTTCTAAAGTTTATAGTTTCGGAAATATTTTGAAAATAAAAAAAAATCAACCGCTCTTTTGTATTATGGATCTGTCAGAAATAAACTAGTTAAGCATGCTTTGATTATTTTTGCATGACGTGGAACATAATATTATGTAGGTAACCATGCGGCAACGAATAGAAAATATCATATTGAATACTAGCCATTACCCGCGTCACCTCACGCGATATCAGACATTTTATTTTCTTTATTATAATCAAATGTCAACATTATGAAGTTGGAATGGTCCCGTCGCCCAATTGGCTGGAATTTTGTTTTGTTTTCGTTGTAGTTAACGTTGATTTTTAGTCTTCACCCTCGTCTATCTTGTCGTCGCTTTTAACATGTGAAGCTCGAGGATTGATAAGTGTTGGACCACGGTACGCATCCGGTCAGCAGAGGATAAAAAACCAGACCGCGCTTCCAAAGAAAGTTTTCAAAAGGGGAAAAATTAAATATAATTAAAAAATTGCAGCCAATTGAGTGACGGGATCATTCCAATTTCAAAATGTTGACATTTGATATAGTATAATAAAGAAAAGAAAATTTCTGATAACGCATGAGGTGACGCAGGTAATGGCTAGTATTCAATATGACATTGACTATTTGTTGCCATGGTTAAATAATATGTTCGAACGGCTGATTTTTTTGTTTTTAAAATATTTCCAAAACTATAAAGTTAAGAAAAAAAATTGGTTGTCTGTAAAGTCGGTTTACGGACGATAGTTTTACGTGATAACGTATTCCGTAATACATAACCTAAATTTATATAATAATTATAATAATTCGAATCTATAATATTGCATCTTTCGCTTCAAATTTAGGTTAATTTTATTTATTTAAATTACTCACCATATAATATATTTGTTTTTTTTAACTTTCTTTCTTTCGTATTTATTTTAAGTCTCAAAGATTAGCTGTCATAATATTTATAAAACAATTGTTTCACTGTTTATAATATAAAATTCCAAAACCTACTTACAATATTTAAGTATTTTCATACGTCAAAAAATTGATTTTTATAATGATAAAATTTGTAAGAAAACGATTTTTTCGAGAGATGAGACCTAAAACGATTTTTTGCCCCCCAAAATCCCTTTTCAGTAAATTTCATCCAAATCGTTAGGGCCGTTTTCGAGAAAAGCACGCACAGGGTCAGGCGGAACGTTACGCGTTACGCGTTACGAACGTTAGAAACGTTACGTTAGGAACGTTACACTTTTTCGTGCATGCAGCCGGTGTTTTATCAATTTATAAGATTGGTGATTCATCAATTTATAAGACGTTATCACGTCAAAAAAAAATTTAACGATACTTTCTTGAAAAAATAAATTGATTAATAAGCCGCTATGAAAAGTATACCATTATTATATAAAAAACACCGTTATGTCATATATCTCTTCTTCGCATGCGCGGATTTTCCCCAAAAACAATAGGGCTCTTCATATTTGCATACCAAACATCCTCGCAAAATTTGGTTTCAATCCGCTCATCCGTTTCACCTGTATCGTGCTCACAGACTTACAGACCAACAGACGTGCAAAGTTTTTCCAAAAATATGTTTTTTTGGATTCAGGACACCTCAAACGAAAAAATATTGTAAGAGTTTGAAAAGTGAATTTTGACCTAAACTAGTACCATTCTCCACTTGTGGGTTGGAATGGTAAAATTGTCTCCATTACTCAAATATTATCGATAAAAAACGATGAATTCTCTGGGCATCTATAAATTTTCAAAAACATCCGGAGCCTACCAGAAATTATTTGCCGATACCTGTAACTAACAATTCGAGAGTTTATTCACCAATGCATATTGAAAATGACCTTCATATTATTGGGATGGGATGCATAATCTAGCTCAAATGACAAGATAGCGTAAATGCTAAAACGAGCTTGATTTTTTTTATTTGTTGTGTTTTACGATGATTGATTAATGTACATTGTACCTACATCTTTTAAAGAAATTGTCCTACGAAAATAGAATATATTAAGGTGTTCTCAAACATTAATAATAATAAATAATGTGTAATGGTTATACTTTAGAAACAAAAACGGTCTCAAAAATTATAATTTCGCAAAGAAATAATTAACGTTTCTTTTTGAATACTCTGTACAATGTAGCATGTACTATTTGCATAGGTATAATGAGATCTTTAAATAATGGAACTCCGGGATCTTACACCATTAATACTCAGTGAGCTTTATACACTTACCTTAGTTTCTGTAAATACTGGCACATTATCACCACAATACATTGTATACAGATTAATTGCAATTATTATTGAAATACTTATATTATAACTCAACATTTTCAATAGAAAGATATTCAAAGACAAGTTCAGTGTTAGACGACACCATCACTGAAATGGTTCTTCTTATTGAATCTTTGTCAACTCAGCTATGGTTATATTTTTTTGACTAAAGCGGTCCATAGACGCTCAATATTATTGCGCAATATTTTGATTTGTGCAATTTAATTGACCGTGTGTAGACGAGATTGAAAGGTTGCGCAATATATTGTGTGATTTTCAAAATCTTGAAAATATATTGCACAAACGGGGAAATATTGTGCCGTCTGTTGTCAAGATTGCGCAATATCCCGTCAGTTGAACTCAAGTAGCGGTCGTTTCAACAAGTCGTCTCAACTACGCCTCATCATGGGTGACAAGAAAGCCGAAAGACAATTTATTGTTGAATTTATCGAGGTGTATCGAGGTCTTCCGGCTATGTGGGGTGTGAAGTTCAAAGACTATAGTAATCGTGACAACATGATGACAAGTTCTGGTGGTGGCTGTTTGCACAATGTGGCTGTACCGTCTGAGCTCGCAATTGAGCAATATATTGCACAACCTTCAATATTGCCTCCATACAGTACAATTTTTTGCACAAACCAAAATATTGTACAATAATATTGACCGTCTAGGGGCCGCCGTCAAAATGTGCAACCCACATTGCACAATAATATTGAGCGTCTATGGGCCGCTTAACGGAGTGCAGTGCTGGATTAACCTATAAGCAAAATAAGCAATTGCGTAAGGCATCACGTCTCAGGGGGCACCAAAAATTAATACACAGAAATGAAAGATACCTCTCTAGACCATGTCACCAAAAATTTGATCTAGTTACTGTCTTAGGAAGTAAAGAAGTTAAAAATAGTAATTTATTTTGGAAAACGAAAACGATTTTTTTGACTATAAAGTATTGTAACTTTTTTCAATTAATTGTATAAAAATGCTCAAGGACCGATTTTGTAGACAGTCAAATTTTCAATGAGAGCATTGTTTGTAAAATTCAATTATTTCCATAAAATTATATGCTTTTTAACTTTTTCCATCAATTTTAAGCTTATGACATTCACAATTTGAAAAAAAAAATTGTTATACACTTAACATGACAGATAGATAATATTAGAATTAGATAACTGTTAGAGATGAGGGCCCATAGACAAGAAATGCTTAGGGCATCAAAAAGTCTTAATCCGGCACTGACGGAGTGGATCTATTTTATTCTTTCTGAGGACCCTTATGTATGAGAGATGTCATCTGCGAAATCGGTCTTTCCACCTAATATGTGTCAACGACATCGCTTTTAATTTTTATTATCGCTGTTGTTTAATATTCTACATATTTAGTGCTGAGAATATATAATTATATTTAGAGAAAATGTCAACTTTACAAACATCTAAAATAATATTTCTTATATTACCGAGCTAGAAAAAAAATTGGTTGTCTGTAAAGTCGGTTTACGGACGATAGTTTTACGTGATAACGTATTCCGTAATACATAACCTAAATTTATATAATAATTATAATAATTCGAATCTATGATATTGCATCTTTCGCTTCAAATTTAGGTAAATTTTATTAAGTAGAATAATAAAACACTATAAAAAGTATACTATTATTATATAAAAAACAACTATGGCATGTATCTCTTTTACGCATGCGCCGATGTTCCCCAAAAACAATAGGCCACTTCATATTTACATATCAAACATCCTCCCAAAATTTGGTTTCAATCCGCTTATCCTTGGTGTCGGAATGATAAGAAATGTCAAAAGTGACGTTTGCAACTGTCAAAGTATTATGTTCTAATAATAATTAGTTATTCCAATACTTAACTTAGAAGGCGTTGCATTTCACAAAATACTAATGTCAAAAAATTGAATTAAACATTAGAAATGCAGCCGTTTTCATGTTAAGACAAGACATACGTTCTCTTCTAATTTCCATGTACGGCAAACAAAGACGACCGACCGCGTCGCGCCATGCATTAGACAACATTGCATTTATACAGCTATTTTTCTATATAAATTTGTATAAAAAAACTGTTTAGGCAAATTCTGTTATACGAAATCTATGTAAAATGTTCTCCTCTTTCGTTTAAGACTGGTTTCAAACCGATCTGATTTAAATTGAGCGAGAAATTAGCAAAAAGCACGCACAGGGTCAGGCGGAACGTTACGCGGTAGGAACGTTAGGAACGTTACGCGTTACGAACGTTAGGAACGTTACGCGTTAGGAACGTTACACTTTTTCGTGCATGCAGCCGGTGTTTTATCAATTTATAAGATTGGTGATTCATCAATTTATAAGACGTTATCACGTCAAAAAACGATTTAACTGATTTAAGTAAAATTTGTGGGACCACAAAGGGTATACTTATGCCCTATTAAATGGAAAAAGAATGATCAAAATCGGTTCACAAATGCAGAACATAGGCAACTTTCAATTAAAGGTAAACTTGAAGGTACTTAAGACAATTTGAATTGGAGTTAAATTTTTTAATTTAGGCACAGATGTTTTACTAAATAAAGTTTAAAAAATCTCTAAACACTTTGTGTTTATTTGGTAATAATAAAAGTTAGGAAATACAGCTATATTTTAAGATTATTAAAATAGAACGTAGGTATTATTACTTTCGCAGAAAATAGAATTAGCACCACAACTGATAAATCGGTTTTGATCAAACGACACAAAGCCGGCGTGTCGTTCGCTTTAAAAGAGCGGCCGCTCTTTTCATCTCGACCGGGGAGCCAATTGAATGGGCAGTTAAACATTTAATTAGTAACTCGATATTGCGTGTCGTGAAGTGATTTGTTATTGTGGCTATTAATTACACATTTGATTATGTAAACTGCGTAAGTACGAGAAGGTATTGTGCCTACTTGTGACTACCGGGCATAGCCAGTATAGCTCATTTGTGCGAAGCGATTATTATTAATTATTATTATCGGTTAAAACAGTGGCTCTCAACGTGAGCCGTTTAGTCTTCTAACAGTTAGAGAGACGGTGACATAGTCGAGGAGCACTTGGTGGCAGAAACACTACAAGCGTCTCCATACACTAATCTTACTTCCGGTGCTTCTGGTGTGATGGTGTGAAAAGCCGTGCGCCTGCGTAGTAGTGTCAGGACTGTCATTTGTGTTCAATGTGTATAAACTGCCAATGCATTTATGACATACTCAGTAATGGTGTAATAGGTAGCGTGCCTGGCTCTCACCCAAGAGGCCCGGGTTCGATTCCCGGTACCGGAATGAGTTTTGTTTTTACTTTTTATTTTTTTTTTTCACTTTGAGACTACAACTTAAAACTCACATTTTCATGAAGATTGAAAACCACCGCTTTTTTTGATAAAGGGGTATGCGAATTGTCTCGCAGTGAAACGGGAAGTTGTAAATGTGGAGTTTAAAAAAAAACAATTCCGGGGTGAACGATAACGGGGTATGCGAATTAAATAGTTAATTGTTTGAATAGAACTGCGTTTTCTAAAAAATGTATATTTAATTGACAGTCAATTAAATATATATATTTTTTAGAAAATTAGTCTCAAAGTGAATAAAAAAATAAAAAATAAAAACTGAAATCATTCCGGTACCCGGAACATTACTGAGTATTTCATAATCGCTTTTTACTAGAAACACATTGGCAGTTTATATACACATTGAACACAAATGACAGTCCTGACACTCTACTACGCAGGCGCACGGCTTTTCACACCATCACACCAGAAGCACCGGAAGTAAGATTAGTGTATGGAGACCTTTGTGAAACACTCTTTTTCGTGTAGTCTGAATGCCCCTCTACAAATCCGCTTAGTGGATTAGGGGTCTAGCGCGTTGCGAATACGACGCTGGGGCACTTTAAAAAAAAACGGCAAAATTCAAAATTCCTCTACTGAATGGCAGAAAATGACTGAAATGCATCTGGAGGACCCCCTAATTGCAGAAAGAATATTTTCTGCCAATTTTACCACTTGCAGAGACTCTCAGTATAAAAAATAAATACAAAATAAATAAATTTAAAAAAAAGCTCGGTGAGTGAAACCGAACTCAAACGGTTCGTCTTCTTGTAGAGAATCCCGAGGTACTATTTTCTGCCAAAATCGATCTTGCAAAAACGCGTCATGTTCGCCGAAAGTTTACCATGGTATATTCAGGTAAAGCATTAATGAAAATTAGCAGATTGTGATCTAGCAGTGACAAAATTGGCAGATAATATTTTTTACAAGCTTTTTGGGTACTAATAAAAAGCCTGGTAAGAATTTCTGCCACCGAGCGAAGACTTTTCGAATTTTTGCCTGTGCAAATTTTGAAGAATCATCGAAAGGAAGTGAGCCACGAAAGTTTTTTATCGTTCCAGGCCACCCAATCAACCATTCCGTCAAGTTTCAACGTTAAATTCAATCATTTTGACGTTTTTTTCGATTTTTTGAAAGGATTTTCGAAAGTCTCTGCAGGGAGTAAATTAGCAGAAAATATTTTCTGCAGTTTTTTATATGTATATTATATATAAAGATAGGTAAATAAATAGGCAAAAAATGATGAAAACGGAAAATTCGCTCTAGGAATCTCTGTATTATACTGACTAAATTACGATTTTATTGGACCGAAGTACAGATTAATTTATTAAAAAACAGCGCTCGCAGTATGTGCACTTTGTAATCTGTTGTTATATCTTATACAAAAACACAGTGGGAATCCTATTTTAACCCGACTTCAAAAAACGGATATTTACAAAAATCAAAGAAATATTGCAAAAGTTTCTCTTCGGTTTCATTAGACACTAAAAAGTTAAAAATGGTAGACTTTTTTTTAAAAATTACCTTTTCCAAAAAAGGGTCACTAAAAAGCGTAAAATATTAAAGTTTTGAGGTCGATGCCTATTTATAATTTCTATCACGTTTTATGTACTTAGGTATATTAAATAGGCGCCGATTTCAAAACTTTTTTAGTGATCCTTTTTTGAAGCAGGTTCAATTTTTTTAAAGACTTTTTTGTTATAATATGTAGGTATAGGTCGCGCAAAAATTTCCAAAATAAAATTTGCTAGCGTGCAGAGCTTTTAAATTTGAAATTGGAGGGTAACGGAAAATCACTAGTCCTACCGATTAGAGTGTTTACAAAAATCAGTATGTATAAATATAGAAATTCTCATTATGTAATAGTTATTCTTAAATTGTCATGAAGTATATTATGCATACAATAATTGTAGAACTTCGATTCTCGCTGATTCGGCAAAAGCCATTTAAATTACTCATTTTGCATAACATTTGTACGTTTTGAGTAGGTAATATTTTTGTCATTGTCTGTTTTTAAAAGGTTGACAGTTTTTGTTATGAAATTAATAACTGTCAGTTTTGTTTTTACGACAAGGTTTTACCGGTTTAAATACTCAACAGATCTTCCTGTACTTTCTATCTATAGACTGACTTAAAACAATATGAAAAACGAAGAAAACAAAGCATTTGATTTCCGAAATTTTTATTGGATTCTTAAGTACGAACTACAGTGGAGTTCGGATAGAGCGACGCTCAAGGGACCGGCGATATTACGTCGTACTAACCGGACGAAGCACAAAACGGCCTGAAATTTTCACGAGCTACTTTGTGTTTATTTTTTTTCTTGATTGTTTAATGAGACACACCTAATTCTTTTGCAAAACAAAAATCACATTTATTCATCAGCTTTTAAACGTTGTATTTTTGGAACGAAGTTCCTTATGGGACGTTATAGATATGAATGGGGGCTGGAAAAAAAACGTAAAAAAAGCGTAAAGAAAATCTAATCTAATTGCCTATTGTAGGTCTGTCCGTAGACATAGAAAGTTGAAATTTGGCATACTTATAATATAGGACATGGAACAGATCCTAACGGAGTCGGATTTTTGAATTTTGGTCCCAGAGGGGAGCAAATTGAAAACAAAAAAGTTATTTGCTTATAATTTGCTCAAGATCGGTTCGAAACCTGTCTTAACGAAAGAGGAGAACATTTTACATAGATATAACAGAATTCGCCCAAATAGTTTTTTTTATACATAAAAAAGCTGAAGTAAACACTGTATATAAATTCCATTTTGCCTAATACATCGCGCTCGTGGATCGACTATCCTTTTCTCTTACACGGTGTGTTATGGACATTTAAAGATTGCGTATGTTCTGTTCTAAAATAAAAAGATTGCATTTGTTCAAAAACGGATGCCATTAATATTAGTTAGTATTTTCACATTAATATTTTGTGAAGTGCAACGCCTTCTAAATTCACGATTTGTTATTAAACCTATATTATAAATAGCGATATCTAAACAATGTTAATTGTTCAGTGGTAGAATACTTATCTGCCATGCGGGTGGCCCGGGTTCGATTCCTGGCAGATGCGCAACAAATGTTATTTTTATTTTTTTTAGAGTTCTTAATCACACGATTAGTTTTTGTTTAATAATCATATATTAGTATAAATAAAATTTTCGAATAATTTATATACAAATTAGTCGAAAATAACTTCGTCCAACCAGGTGTCCCACGACACCTTTCGTCTTTTTTCTTCAATTGAAAATCCGTTGACACAAAGTTAACGCAGTGATTGATCAAAAGGTGACAAAACTGGTTGGCAACATCTGTTTATAGGCTGTCTGGGATCTATACAATATATATCAGAAGTCAGATTGAGGTCCGCAATGTTTGCAAACGGAACTCCACTGAGAGTCCGAAATTTTAAGAAATATATTGAAATATCGAAACTCGCCATCTTTGATTGCGCCCCCCGCTCCCCCGTGCAACTTTTTCACTGTACGAACTATTGGTTCGTAAACAATGGACTATTGTTAGTTATTAAAAATAATAATTATAAAAATATATTCATTAGTTTTCAATCTATAGTGGTTTAAAGTTAACTCGAAAATGGAGCATTTTTGTAAATTTTCAAAAAATTCTTAGAGAAAGTGTAAGAAATGTTATAGTGTGCTATATATTCGTGATCTACTCAATAAGCCCTTTCATTTGATACCCCACACGGCTTAGCTTGATGATTTTTTTTTATTTGTATGCAATTTTTAATTGCCGGGGAGGGGGGAGGGGGACCACAAAACTGGTTGGCAACATTTGTTTGTAGGATGTCTGGGATCTATACAATATATATCAGAAGTCAGATTGAGGTTCGCAATTTTTGCAAACGGAACTCCACTGAGAGTCCGGTCAATAGGACTAGTCATGTTATCGTGCAATATATTTTGAGTTTTAGTGAGTTTACATTTTCTCTAAACACAAAAAGTACTTTTTGAAAAAATTTTGACTGTCTGTCTCAGTGTAATCGCAACTAACGACTGGATCGATTGTTGTATTTTGCATGCGTATTTTAGACGATTACAGATCGAGGTAAAATCACAAACTCGGTACTTACTTAAATATGGTCCCTCTAAAAATCGGTGAAATTAGATTAAAAAAATGTTGATACTTAGATATGTTTAGTGAATAAATATTGTTTTTAATTAAGTAGCCTTGTATTTCGTATTTCTAGTTATTGTATTATCAAAACAATTAATGTCCCGTTATTTTCGGACATCAGGTATAATGAATAAGAAACACTAACTGAAAATGAAAGTAATGAAATTATTATTGAAGACCAAATTTATTTTTAAAACATTTTTTTAATAATATCAATATTATAGCAAATAAGTCACGCCATTTAATTTGTTTGTAAACTTTAGTGGATTATCTTTTCGTAATTTTATAAACAATAATATAATGTGTTTTGTTGGATAATTTATACAGCCGAAAGTTTTACAACTCTAACGTAGGAAAAGAAGCAAATCTTCTTTATTTGAATCTTTGATTAACGTCTGATTAGAACTCTTCAATAAATAAAAAAAAAAAAAAGTTCGGTCCCAGGAGTGGGCAAATTGGAAACAAGTAGAATATAATTTAAATAAAAAATAAGTTCAAAAACTAAAATCCGACTATGGTCTGAGTAATATAGGCTACGTTTATTTTTGAATTTTGGTCCGAGCTAGGGGTGAGCAAATTGAAAACAAATAAAAAATAAGTTAAAAAAAAATTTAAATAAAAATTAAGTTCAAAAACTAAAACCCGACTACTGAAAAGTATGAAACAAGAAAATATTCTCATCTGAGGTTAGCCGTGATCGTATGCCACCTCATATATATGGTCATATGGCGTCGTCTAGATGTATAGCGTAATGCACTTTACCCTAAAGCTTATGATCGCTTTCTATTGTTAAAATGTATTGTTTTGTTAAGGTGGGTGGCATACGACTACGGCTATCCTCAGATGAGAATATTTTCTTGTTTTATACTTTTCAGTATATGGGTTTTAGTTTTTGAACTTAATTTTTATTTAATTTATTTTTTAACTTATTTTTTATTTGTTTTCAATTTGCTCACCCCTAGCTGGGACCAAAATTCAAAAATGAACGTAGCCTATATTACTCAGACCATAGTCGGATTTTAGTTTTTGAACTTATTTTTTATTTAAATTATATTCTACTTGTTTCCAATTTGCTCACTCCTAGGACCGAAATTCAAAAATAAATGTAGCCTATGTTACCCGGACCATAGTTATTTGTCAGAGAACATTCTTTTAGCGTTTTGGTTGAAGTTTTTAAGCTATCCAATTAAAAAAACAAACAATAATTATAAATTTTTACATCTTTCGGAAAGTTTAGAGGAAAAACGGCCCAAAATCAAGAAAAGTCATAGAGGAAATAGGTGTCAGACTAGGCCTAATGAAGCCATATACAAAGTTTGGGGAGAGTATGTATCAATAAAATTTTTGCCGACGGGCACACTGACTAATTAATGTCCTTACCTATTGAATATTTTCTTATCTAATTCTAGTGCATATAGTCTGTGTTGCTGTTTTTTTTTTCGTCGATATTTTCGCCGGCTGTGGATCGATTTCGATGGTTCTTTTTTTATTCAATAGAGTAAATCTCAAAGTTGGTCCCGTATAAATTTTAGCAAAATCGGTTCAGTATTTTTTTGGAAAACTAACAAAAATCAAGGAAATGTCGCGTGAGTTGTAGTTGTCGACGTGAACGTTGCTCTTCGGTTTCATTAGATACTTAAAATATAAAATAAAGTTTTGAGTTCGGCACCAATTTAATTCCCATTACGTTTCATGTCCTTAGGTATATTAAGTTGGTGCCGGCTTTTTATTATTTTATGCTTTTTAGTGACCTTATTAATTTGAAGGAGATCAAGAAAAGAAACAGTTTTTTACTATATTTAACGATTTGTTTTACTTTTTCTTTTACCGAGTTAGTAGCGTAGTGGTGGTCAGAAGGTAGGTACTACATTCACATCCCAACGAGGGCAAATTCAAATAGTGACTTTTTTCTACGACCTCTCTCCAAGAAACGGTAATAATAACGGGGTTCTCTACGACTGCGCCACGGCATGTCTACATCCTTGATTACCTATTAGTCGTATTACATTACATTTTCTGATTGGGGTTCAATAAATAAAACAGAACTGTTGGAACCGTTTTCAAGAAAATTGCAATCTTCGAATCATTAAACTATCCTTATTTAAGGAATATATAAAAAAAAACTGAGAAATTTGGTTTCAATCTCTTGTACGGTGTGTAAGCGATGTCACATGACATTTAAAATTTACTCTTTCGGTATGAAGGCACCATGAAATGTCTAGACCCGTGTAAATATCTTTTTTTTAATATAAATTTTTGGCTTTTACACTTTTGTGTATTCAGCCACTGTCTAATTATCTGTAAATATCTTCAATTCGATTTTTTGCCATTACAGGACTTTTTTTTTTTATTAAAAAAGGTGGGTCGACAACTAGGTCATTGCCACCTTACAAGTTATACAATACATAGGTAGTATTACAAAAATAGAACAAAACAGAAACAAATTTACAAGTGTTCGTTATTTAAAAACTAGTAGGGTGCAGGGAGTATTGCTTTGGACATTAATTTATAGTGCTAGGCTTAAGCTATTTTTATTTACAAAGTTTAAATTTTTTTCTATAGATTGTTTTTCATTTTGTGGGTTTACAGGACTTTCTCCAGCTCGAAAGTGAAAAAAACTAATTTGTTTGTTGAAGCTAGACTATTATAATAAAGACACAACAGTTAACAGTCGATGCCCTTGGAAAAAAACGGTTATGCCGTTTTAGCCATTTTATCGTGATACAAAATATATAGAGATAATAACCGACGATTATTTCAGCGTAATATTTGTTTTTGAACTGTCTTACTTAACAATTTTTTAAAAATACAGTGCAAATTAATTATCTACAATAGCTAATAATTGTAATAATTGTACGTATGTTAAACATTTCAATAACATGTTTGTGTACTATGGCTTAGGATTGCACAATAGAGTGTAATGATAACGTTTTATCAAAACAAGATGAGTGTAGTGAGTTCCCGAATCGAGAACCATGTGATTTCTTATTGCAATGGGGTTATCTCGCCATTTTATTTCTCTAATTTTAATTACTTAAAAAAAAACTCTTTTTTACAATGTATGCATGAGCGTATTCAGCAAAAAGGATGAAAGATTTTGAAATGATATTTCAATTATAAATACGGGTTCAAGTTGATATTTTCGCCATTTTATTTTTTATTTATGTATAGACAAGGTAAAAGTTCTGATGAAGGTGCGAAGAGCTAGCAAACATTTTTGGGTAGGTATTTGAGGCATCATGAAAATATGTTTTTTGGATTCGCGGGACCTCAAAACGGAAAGATATTGTAAAATTTTTGAAAAGTGATTTTTTTACGTAAACTAGTACCATTCCCCACTTGTGGGTTGGAATGGTAAAACTATTTTTGAAAGGACAGGCTATTTTGGTGAAACTTTTTATCTTTTACCTGCCAGGTGATTTGGGAATTGTATACGTGAGTGCGAGTAAGACACTGTGAGTAGATTGAATTGTGAGAGAAAAATATATCGGCGGTCGGTTGAGTTAAAGCGTGCTGCGGTGCGATTGACTCTCGCAACACTCTGTCGGCCACCGATATCGCTCTTTTTCACACTTCAATCTACAGTTTTGAAACCGCTTGACAAATATTTAAACTATACCAAATAATCTGACGTATTTATTTTTTGATTTTATTAATTATGCCTCAAGGATATTTTTTGCAAATCAAATTCTGTAAAGTTAGAACTTCAAGGCTTGGCTAGGCCCCACTTCTCTTCAGCTAGGTCTTCGATTTTGTATTCAAACATTACAAAAGAAGTGTTTACAAATTTTCACGGGGCCTTAAAAACCTATCCAAAAATGTTTGATAGCTCTCCTACTAGGTATATTGCCCGAAACAAGTCTGCATACATAAGTAATAAAAATAATTTAAATATCTCTTTTTTATGTTGATATTAAAAGAATCTACTACATTCTAAAATTCCATTTTGAATTCGCATGAAAGTTGTTAATTTAATTGTTACCTACTGAAAATTTCGCATTAACTTATTGAGAAAAAAATGATTTCCAGAGTATTTTTATTAAAAATAATATGAAATAATATAGTGCCCGCGGTGAAAGATGTAATCAGGCACGTCATCAATAATCTGCTAGTGAACGCCTACTTGCCCGCAGACAGTAGCGTGTGGAATAAATTCGACATATCCATTTATAGCGGTGGATATAGCGGTAGAATAAAAATCACTCGACGCACATGGATCTCCGAAACAGCCAATTGCAAGCTGGAAGGCGGACGCAATGCATCACGTCACTATGACGCGGTGGCTTCATCTTTCACCGCGCGTATTGAGATATCAATTTAATTACAAAAATCAATTAGCTCTCGGAAACCGAAGCTAATAAAATACTGTAAGCATACTATGAATTGCTCAATTCAGTCTAAAAGTCTATGAATGAAAATGTCATTTGTAAAACTGATTTATTTTACAGTTCCAGTTATCTACTGCCCGAATTTTAAAAGTAGACTGGTCTATGGAGCGAACATGCATTTTATATTAGTAAAAGGTAATGATCCTGAAACCGCTTCTATGCAATAAGGGACACAATGGTACACGTCATCAGCGACTTCCCGCCCTTTCCCCTCCGGTCTTCTTTAGCCGACCGCACTGTACATTCTGCATAAAGTATACGTATATAATATAGTAAAAATCAAATCTGCGGGAACAATAGATAATACCAAGTAAATATTTTTTCATGAACAAGGTAAGTAATTAAATCTTAGATTAACGTTGGAATAGAACTCTTCAAATAAATAAAATTATCGACCAATTTTTTCATACTGTATATTGACAAATTAATATTGCAAAAATAAATAAAAAAATTCAATCTTAATTCTATTAGAAAATATAAAGATACTAATTCATTTTCATATTTTTTAGATTATTTCCGAAGAAGATCCAAATCCGGATCGGAACGTCATCTATTGAATTATAATTCTATAATTTTTTGTCAATATACAGTCAGAAAAAATTGGTCGATAATTTTATTTATTTGAAGGTAAGTAATTATTAATTATTAATGTTCACGCAGATTTAGTTTTTACTATATTTATCTATACTAATATATATAAAGCTGAAGAGTTTGTTTGTTTGGTCGGTTGGTTGAACGCGCTAATCTCAGGAACTACTGGTTCGAATTGAATTTTTTTTGCAGGATAGTCCATTTATCGAGGGAGGCTATAGGCTATCGCTATATAATATCACGCTACGATCAATAGGAGTGGATCAATGAACAATGTTGCAAAATATAACTCAAAATTTGTCCGTCCAAGAAAAACTTTTGAACGGTAACTTCGATCATCATGAAATTTGGACACAACATTCATCTTGGTAAACTAAGATGAACGTGCGTACTAATGACCCTCCCCCCATTCGTTCTTTAGCACCCGGGTGAAACCGGACAGAACCGCTAGTATAATATATGTGTGTATATACTTCCTGGTGCGCCAGAAGGTTGAAATTATGAACGAAATCAGAAGATAATATGAAAATCCCAACTTGAAAATTCAAGAGAGCGTCGAATATGTGATCCTTATACTTACCTTATGGAATAAAAATTAAATTTGTTTGAGGGTTTGTAACACTGCTAAAATTCAAACCGACTGACCTTAAAGCGGTATCTTCTTTCGATATCCTTCTTCATTGTTAAGAAATTTTAGGTATATCAAGGGTTGATGGTTTTTTTTTTAAATTCGAATAAACTTTTTGAATGAGGAGGCTATTTTATTCAAATACTTGAAGAGGCTATTTTATTATTTCAAATGACCACGAAGCGCCTGACGACGAAACGCTTGACCCATATCGCACTAGTGTTGTAATGGAAAGCAGTGCCGGCGCTACACGATGCTACCAACACCGTCCAATGTACGTTCGTCGCATCGTGTGGCCGACGGTCAAACCTACGAGCTTCCAATGTAGAGCGTCCAACGTTCACGTTTGACCATGTTCCGGCTGTTGTCGGTATTCTTGACCCGAGTCAAAGGAAGCCTCCAACTTTCGAAGAAAAACATTCTTATGCTTTGATGTACGGCTACACGATTCGATCGAATATTATATCAATTCGTAGTGTATTGCTAAATTCTGTTTTAGTGTTTATACTTTATAGTATAAAGTATAGAGACGGTTGCAGAAAATGTGTCGTCATAAGGTGGACGAACGAAAAAATTAGAGATGATAGTTAAGACCATAATTAAGAAAGATCGCTAAGGTTGCCTGCGAAAATCCTGCCGAAACAATGTTTTTTTAATTTGTTTATCATTAATTAATAGACCAGTGAAGTTAGCTTTTGACAAGGACAAAATTAATAACAGAAAACGAATGATGAGGAAGGGAAGAAACTGCCGTCAGAAATACAGAAACCAAAAATTCAAATGCGTAATAGGCCGGAGGGCTGTGCGGGGTGCATTTTAGGGGTCAAACGCGGTTTTTCGTTATTTCCGGCGAAAGTTGACCTCCAATCGAAAAATGTTGTACGGCAATGTTATAGGTATTAAAAGGATATACAACTTTTATGAATATAACTTTTTCACATAACCTTAAAGATTCAAGGAAATATTGAAAAAAACGTGTTTTCCGTTTTTAATTTTTTTCTCCTGCAAAAATGATTTTTTTTTCATGAAATTTTCAGGAGACTTACCTTTCTATGTCCTAAATAAGCTGTAATTTTCAGGAGAAAAAAATTAAAAACGAAAAACACGTTTTTTCAATATTTCTTTGAATCTTTAAGGTTATGTGAAAAAGTTATATTCATAAAAGTTGTAGATCCTTTTAATACCTACAAAATTGCCATACAACATTTTTCGATTGGAGGTCAACTTTCGCCGGAAATAACGAAAAACCGCGTTTGACCCCTAAAATGCACCCCCCCCCCACAGCCCTCCGGCCTTTTACGCATTTGAATTTTTGGTTTCTGTATTTCTGACGGCAGTTTCTTCCCTTCCTCATCATTCGTTTTCTGTTATTAATTTTGTCCTTGTCAAAAGCTAACTTCACTGGTCTATTAACTGATAAACAAATTAAAAAAAAACATTGTTTCGGCTGGATTTTCGCAGGCAACCTTAGCGATCTTTCTTAATTATGGTCTTAACTATCATCTCTAATTTTTTCGTTCGTCCGCCTTATGACGACACATTTTCTGCAGCCGTCCCTTGGACTATTATAAAGATTGATTATTTGTTCTGATTTATTAGTGTATTTGCCATAAGGCACTTACACTATTGGCGTCGGTCGGATGGCGGGACCTAGGGGTCGGACCAAAATTTCTCGACGTTTCATAGCCTCCTAAGAAGTTTGGCACCATTTTTGGAAATGTTTATATATATATGTATATATATATATATATATTTATATATATATATAAGTGTGCGGGCAATAACTTTCGAAGGAGTTAATTGATTTTAACGAAATTTGGACCACATGTTGAAATCCATCACCGCACGAAGCCTATTTAAAATGGGCCCGATCGGGCCACTTTAAGGTAGGGTTTTAGGGGTTGAAAAATATTTTTGGGCCCAAAAATACCGAAAAATTTCTCCGAATCGTTTCAAAATTGAAATTTAACCCTTTAGTAGTGATTAAAATGTGCTACCAAATTTTTATTAAAATCGGCCCAACAGGACCGAACTTAAAAAATTTATGAAAACGTTAGTTTGTAGATATGGATTTACTTAGTGAAGGGTTAATTTAATTTGGTAAATTGATAGTAATATTAAAATTAAGAAAAAAAATACTATTTTAAGGGATGTATTAAGGGGTTAAAATTTTTATTTTGTCCAAAAACAAAAGGGTTAAGTTCACATAATAAAGTTATACTGCCAGTGAAAGCAAATACACTATATTGTCGGCAGGGTTTCGCACTGCGACCCGAGTTTTTTTGTGTTTTAAACAGGTATGTTTATTACATTATCATTTTATATTTAGAAACATAAGCTTCCCGTACAAAACTATCAAATCCTTTACTTTTTGCGGTATATTTTATTAAAGTACTAACTGTAATAATTTAATTTAGTATTTTATTGATTGTATTTTGTTTTATTTATCTTAAATTATATTGAAGTTACGGTTTTGTTGGTATTTTGTATTTGTTGACAAACATTTGTACCAACTTTTCTCGATTCAAAATTTCAAACAATCGACACACCGTGTAGCAAGTACTTTGGCACATCGACTGTCGAACTCAGTTGACGCAAACGTTCTGTCCAACGCTCGATCGAACGTTCGGGTCAACGTTCATAGCATCGTGTAGCGCCGGCTTAAAAGTAAGCGCGCTAACCAATTCAGTAGTGATTTTTCTAAACTATCTATAGTCCACTTTAGAGGTAAAGTGTGCTACACAAATTAAATATCAAAAATATTGAAAATATGCTGAAATGAAGTAAACTCTACTTAATAAAAACCAATTTTATTCTTTAATTACATGGGTACTTAGTGCAATCATAGAGAGGGGCACAAATCCCACCAGGACAGGGGCTGGACGACAAAAATTTCTCGTATCCTACTGAAATTAAACTATTGGGTACTACAAAAACTAAGTTTTCTTTAAGGACGTAGTCTGGTGTTCGGGTTTCGAAAAATTGAATTTATTTTTTTTACATTTTTAGTAAGTATAATATATTGAGAAAATACTGTAAAAATTTTAGACCGAAATAGTAAATATTTACAAAGCTACAGCATATAGTCGAGAGCAGCAACGGTCTTACGGTAAAACTCTTACCTGCTCTTACCTATCAATAATTGTTATCACGTAACCCTTATACTCTCGCAGAGTATAGCAAATAAATTAGCAGAAAACGATGCCTTTGAAGAAACGGAAGGTTTACTATACACCAGGCATAGCTGATTAGTGTAAATATTCATTTTTATTTTTTTGTAAGAAATCTGAAATCAAAACTTTAAACGTGTTTTTCTCAAAACTACGTTTTTGTAAGTGGCGCGGGTGATTGAAACAATTGTATACAACCGATTGCTTTCAATTTTGCACAGGGTATTCTACACAACAATAGCTCTGTCCGGTACTAGAATTACTTAATTATAAAAATTATTTCTATTTTTTAACCGATTTTCAACGACAAAATCACGATTTAATCGTTGTTTTTTTTTAAACCCGCCATTTTGTTATTTATCAATAAAAATGTTTATTTCTAGTACGGGATAGAGCCACCAATCTATGAAACAATAACCAATTTAATTTTTATAATTCAGATGACTCCAAGAGACGTTATCACCCGCTCTACCCACCTACCTCCATTTAAAGTTGTCTACTTTAGGTTAAAAAAACAATTATAAAATGGCGTAAAATTATGCAAAAATATTTTTTTTTTCTTAGCTTACGATGTCAGTAATAACATGTAACAAAATTGAAATGATTGTACATTATTTTGTTATTAAAAAAAAATTCTGAATAAAGGGTTGAAAACGAGCTTGAACATAGGACTACGTCCTTAAATCGATGGGTACACGATTATGTTTAATCGTACTACCCTGTTAATAAGATAATTTCTGGTACACTCTGTACTTAAGCTGTCATTATATTTTTAAAGACCACATGAGGGAAAACAGTCAAGATTTATGTGTATGTTTACTATAATATTGTAACACATCATTAGAAAACATTATCAAAACAATTTTTTGTTAACGAACTTATGAATAAATAACAAACGATATGATAAAATATTATAATTATTATTATCTAATATGTCATTAATTACTATTTGTTTGTATTATTCTTTATTCAGTTCAAATTAACATTATTGTTGCCATTTTTTTCAGTTTCTCCTTAAAGAAAATACAGAGACTGTATTTTACACTACTCACCACAGAAGTAAAACTAAAATTGTAATTAAAAAAAAAACAAATATAAAAAAAATAATAACGACATCCGTTAACGGATTTTAACATATATGGAGATGTTAAATTTGTCTTAATTGTGGAAGTAACGTAAGGTACAATAATTAAATTAGTTAAATATGGCGCCTGCGAATCAAAAATGAAAGGAGAATAAAAAAATATATTGATATTCTAACAATATGGGTATCAAATAAAAACTAGTAAATAGCCAATTCCAAATACATATACATCACAAACTTGTATGCTCCCATTAACCTAATAACTACAATGAAAAAAACAAGTCGGAAATTCTCAACATGCAATGTCCCCACCCGCTGTGTGTTGAGTTTTCCGAATTGTTTTCTTCTTTTTAGTTATTAGATTCATTGTTGTGCAGTCAGGTTTCATGTTCTTTTGAAATTTTTATTATAGTATGCTATATAGTATATACGTACATTGTGATTAATCCAAAAAATCGGTTTTACTTTACCGTGCCAAAAGTTTTACTTCAAAAATCTCTGATTTTCAGGGTTCCGTGCCTCAAAAGGAAAAAAGGAACCCTTATAGGATCACTTTGTTGTCCGTCTGTCTGTCTGTCAAGACTCTTGTGAATCAAAACCTATAGGGTACTTCCCGTCGATCTAGAATTTTGAAATTTGGCAAGAAGCAATGCCTCATAGCACAAATAAAGGGAAAAATCCAAATTTGTAAATTTGTAGTTAAATCAAAAAAAATATTTTTAAGCCGCAACAACATACTACGCACGTACACACTAACAATTCTTTTTTTTTTATTAACAAGAAAAACAAAATGCGATTTGGCATCTGTGGCCATAGTAACAATTCTATTCTAATACAAAACAAGCGTTCGCTACCGGTGCGTTTTTATAGTACAATATGAGAACTCTCGCATACAACACGGTACGACATTTAGGCTATCAGATCTAGCCACGATGTACAATACAGTTCAGTTATCTATCTGAAATCATTGCAATTACACGCTTAGTTGGCAAACCGGCCGCGACCTTTGTCGATGTATGGGGCCATTTAATACTAGTGCGTAAAATAAATTTCAATGATAATTTACTATTAGTAACTATAGTAACCTATTGTGTTAGAAATTTGTTACATAAAAATGTTAAAAGTTTTGAAAAAATACCTACTGCAAATAAAGTGAAAATCATAAATTTTTAAGAGATAGGTACGTGCAAAAATTGTAGTATCTATGTATCTCGGCCGTCATTATATTTTGGCTAGTGTGACTGCCGCTAACTGAAAATAACCTTTATTATATCCTAGATACGTAAGCTATGAACTACTATTATTCTAGAGCAGTGGTTCCCAATTAGTTTTTGCTGCGTACCACTTCAAAAAAGACCTCAAACCTGCGTACCCCTTATTGTAGCAATCACACTAATATTATAAATGCGAAAGTTTGTGAGTATGTGTATGTTTGTTACTTCTTCACGCTCAAACGCCTAGACCAATTTTGATGAAATTTGGTATACAGGTAGGTAGTTGACACCCTGGATTAACAGATAGGCTACTTAAACCGCGGGTGACACCGCGGGGCACAGCTAGTGATAAATAAAAAAAATAAGTCAGTTTAAATAACATTTATTATTTTCAAATTACAGTACAATAGTGAAAATCAAAATAATATAGCGCACGGTCGGTCATAGTGCTCGGTGCTCCGTGCTTTTACGATGATGATCGTAATAAAATAATATTTTGGAAATTGTTCTTGTTTTTACTGATAGCCGCACGTACCCCTTGATGTAACTTCACGTACCACTAGGGGTGCGCGTACCACTAATTGGGAAACACTGTTCTAGAGGAATAATAATTACATTACACGAATATGTGACAACTTGACAAGGCACAGTGTATTTGTGATGAACCTGATGAATCTCTTGATATGTCTTGGTTCCCAAAGGTTGGTCTGAGCCTCTGAGGTGCTTGCACAGCAACTCGTTCTCTGTTCGTGACAGTTCTGAAATTTCAGAGAAGGTAACCTGCAATTCTTTCAGAGCCACACCCACCTTTAACCATGCAGTAAGAAGTTTGTTGTGTTAATTATTATTTTACGTGAAATTATATGTATCAATAATCCTTTGTGTCGCTTAACGAGATAGTAAAGTTATATAGGCGTTAATAGAACTTCACCAAAATAAGGCCTTTGTTGTTATCGAAATAAAAAAATCTGGGAAAAACCAGTATATTTCCGAAGAATAAAAATAGATGACAATAACATAACTAGATAACAATGTAAAAATATAAATCACGTGTGATTTTTCAATAATATAGTAGGTACTTAGCAACAAAAGAGACGAGATGGTGGAAGAGGTGTGTCACAGGTCATCTGCCTTTATTCTAAAAATAATCGCTCATCTGTAAAGATAATTAATCGTTATCTTTCTATTTGTCGGTGATTGAAAGCTATGTTTTTGCTGTCGCTGTTTTAATAATGTCACCCAAATTAAATTAAATCAAATTAACATTTTTATACCCCAATTCAAAATTGCGGACCATTACTCTAGAGCAGCGTTTCCTAAACATTTTTTGCCCTGGTCCGGTTATTTTAATGCTTCTCCGTTTTCAAGATATAAGCGTTACAAGTTTTCGCATAGAACTGCGGCACTAAGAATTTTTTCACAATGTTGTATCTCATCCATGTTAAGTTTAATATAAAAAACTCGGGTCGCAGTGCCAAACCCTGCCGACAATATAGTGTATTTGCTTTTATAGGCAGTGTGGCTCTATTGTATGAACTTAAAATTGTTTTTGGACAAAATAAAAAAGATACCCCTTAATACACCCCTCAAAACAACATTTTTTTACTTAATTTCAATACTACATATCAATTCAACATCTGTACCAAATTATATACCTACACTCTTCAGTATGTAAATCCAAATCAGTAAACTTGTGTTTTTATAAAATTTGTAAGCCCGGTCCTGTTGGGCCGATTTTTCCAAAATTTTAGCAGCACATTTTAATAATTATTAAAGGGTTAAATTTCAAATTTGAAACGATTCTGAAATTTTTTTCGGTATTTTTGGGCCCAAAAATATTTTTCAACCCCTAAAACCTACCCTTAAAGTGGCCCGATTGGGCGCATTTTAAATAGGCTTCGTGCGGTGATGGATTTCAACATGTGGTCCAAATTTCGTTAAAATCAATTAATTCCTTCGAAAGTTATAGCCCGCACACATATATAAATATATATATATATATATACATATATAAACATACTTTTCCAAAAATGGTGCCAAAGTGTTTAGGGGGCTATGAAACGTCGAGAAATTTTAGTCCGACCCCTAGGTCCCGCCATCAGACCGACGCCAATAGTGTAAGTGCCTTATGGCAAATACACTAATAATTTACTCGGGAACTTGGATAAATATGTTTTATGCTAAATTTTCAAATTATACAACGTTTCGTTTGTTATTTCCAACTTCTTCGGGTAAAACTTGATGTTAGCATCGATGTTGACAAATATACATTATACATGTAAATAATTTCTTTTTTTCATTAATTTGTCAAATTATTTTAATAGGAGTGAAATAATAAAAATTATTATAACCAATGAAACGTTGTATAATTTGATTTGGCATAAAACATTTTTATGCAAGTTCCCGAGTAAATTATTTATATTTTTTCACAATTTTTGCCATAATCAATGGGGTCGAAAACGTAAGAATATCACATAATCAATAGGAAATCAGAAATTCTTATTTAAATCAAAATTTTACTGGAGAAGCCTGCTCTGTGTGCTGCGTGATTTTATCATTTACAAGTATGATTATAGAGAAGGAGACAATGCTATGATCCGGTATTTTATTTTCGTGACCCGATACCGGGTCGCGACCCACCGTGCAGCTCAAGGTATACTAGTTGCGGCGAAAGATGAAGCCACCGCGTCATAGTGATGTGAATGCATTGCTTGCTATTGGGTGTTTTGGAGATCCGTATGCGTCGAGTGTTTATTTTTATTTTATCGCTATAAATGGATATGTCGAATTTATTCCACACGCCACTGTCTGCGGGCAAGTAGGCGTTCACTAGCGTATTATTGATGACGTGCCTGACTTCAACTCTCACCGCGGGCACTATAACAATACGTTAGAGTATACCCAATTTTAGAACAATCTTGTACGATTGCAACGATAACAAATTGGTTAACCAAACAATAAATGTATATGTTACGGTCTATACCCGAATTCGTTCAATGACCGAAATAAATGCGCAAAACGAGGTTAACCTAAACTAATTCTGTCTATTTTTGAACGGACGTCTATTGGAGACTTCTGAAACATAATTTTGTGACGAAACATAATTACCTTACTACACTAAGTGAGGTTAAGAAAGCAAATTTGTTGAAAGCTGAATTAAAACATCTGTCTGCTAAAAAATACAAAAGAATAAATATAGCTGTAATGTAATAAGTATCATTAATGTGGATAAGTTAATTAAGAAACGCAAAGAAGATTCCGATGCCATACTTAGTTCAGAAATGAACAGAACTAGTTTTGTCCAATTGAAAATGCGCAAAACTAGTTTTGCTCATTTTATAACACTCAATACCCGTTTAAACGTAAGATTTCGGGTTTGGTAAATATTCGTTGGTCAAAACTAGTTTTGCGCATTCATTTCAATCATTGACAGAATTCGAGTATAGACCGTAACATATACATACCAATTTTGGCAGTTGATAAATAAGCTCAAATAATGATAACCAAGATTTTGAAAAAAAATTGGGTGCAATTTTTTAACAAACATTTTAATATTTTTATGCTCCCACAGCTCACAGTTATATCTGATATATAAAATTACTTTAATTAACTTTTAATTTTAGACTGTATTAAATTTAACTAGCATACGATAAAACTTCGAAATGATAGAGATTTATGGAAGGTTCAGTGATACAGGGTCACCAGGCCAAACAAGGCACGGTCTTGTGTCGTCATAATGTACAAACATCTTTTACGTCATCAGAAAACCTACTATCAGCTTCTTATCATTTTAGTTCATGAGCGCACTATTTTGTTTATATGAAAGTTATTAGTTTATAAATATAAAGAATGTAAATAACTATTGCTACGTATTAAAGACCGCGCACACTTGTCAAGCTCAACCTGCACGATCTGCATAGCACGGAGCAAGAAAGCCTGATCGTAGAGATACCAATGTTATTTAATGAAGTGGTAGCACACATTAGACGTGCACCAGCAAGCAGCAACCAGCATCCAATAACATCCGTCAGTCGGTCGCCTGCAATTTCTGTCTAACCGTGCTGGACCGATCTTGTGTGCTAGTGACGTGTCGTTTTCATTAATTAATTCTCATTAATAATCTAAAATATGCTGCTCTATAAACATGGATCAGTGATTTTTCACTAATTACAAATGCATATTCACTATTTATCAACGCTAGAATCGTATCACGCAGAATTAGTGAATACTCACAATATGAATTAGTGAATATAAAAATTCACTAATTATAAAGGTGAATATAAAAATTCACTAATTATATAAGTGAATATAAAAATTCACTAATTATATAAATGATCATTAAATATCATCTGACATCAACAATTTTTTGATTGCAGATTTTTTTAAAAATATTTATTCATTCGCGACTTTCACTAGTATAATTAAATTTTATATTTTTACAAGTTGTTTAAAAGTTAAAAAAAGAATAAAATTAAAATTAAAGAGTTCGCGTCAAACAATATACCCTTATTCATGATTATTGTTATGATCCTAGGACATTGACTATAATTTAAAATCGGTAAAAAACAATAGCATAGACGTAATTTTACTCTGAATCTATGAAAATATAATTAAAATAATCTAAATGATCTACATTCTACATAAATGTATGGCAGGGACGAAAGTTTGACATTTCCTCTCTGTTATTTATTATATTAAATGACAGCGGTAACCCTAGTTACGAGTATAAATACGCATGAGAAATTTTTTCCTCCCGCCGTTCTCACTAGGAGTAAATGTCAATCTTTCGTCCCTGCTGACGAAAATACGTACTTTCGAGCGGATATGAAGAAAAATCGTATACACCACACGGGCCTTAAAAGTTGAAATCTCGGCTGCGCGTCATGACGCGCAGGGCCGAAAATTCAACTTTCGGCCCTTGTGATGTAATACATATACTAATTTGGTACTAATGAAAATATTTTGGACGAAAAAAAAATGAAAACTAACGAATTTAATTTCTGTTGATTAAAAACAAAATGTCTGCTAGTATCATGAATGTAAGTAGATATTATTGTTTGACACCTTTCTACTAAAAAAAACGTACCTACCTGATATCATTTTATAGCAGCAAAGTGGGACAGTGCCCCGGAGTCCTAAAACTCCGGGGGCGGTTTGGCCAATCCCAATCTTTTTCCTTGAAAAATGATACCTTTGTTATTTTTTTTCGCTGTATTTAAATTTGATATTTATGCGGATCGAATAGGTAAGTCGGAGGCTACAAAATTTTGATCATTGAAAACAGACGTTCGAATGTTATATTTTTATTTCTGTTTATTTTGCTCCTACAAACACCACACTGTTTCTTGCGTTAATACAACAGCTAATGCCCTCGGTTGTGATGTGGTGATGACCCTAAAATGTGATGTGACTGTTTTTTATTGTAATAAATTTAACAACAAAATGACAGTTAAAAAGTTGTTTTCAATATGATTCCATCCTCATATGACTTGGTCGTTATCGCCAATCCAATGCTAAATAAAAAAAAGCAAATATTATAGCGTCATGTGCAGGGAAGACTGACATCAAAAACGCTTGACTTTTGATTAAACATTTATTGTTTATTTAAATGTAAAGGTCACTGATTTTATCATTTTTTTGTATTTGAAAACAACCCTGTCTTCGTACCGAGAAATATCACATTGCATTTTTTACAGTGGCTTGCAATAAATTGCATAGTATAATATATTGGTTTTCAAAGTTTCTTTATTTTCTTAATAGCTACATATTACAGGCTCCCTCAGGGACAACATTGGAATTTAGTTAAAACCGTTATGAAAAGTGTGTATCAATATCAGAAAAAAACATTCTTATGCATATCTCTACTGCGCATGAGCCAATTTTCTCCAAAAATAATAGGAGTTTTCATATTTACATGTCAAAAATCTCACCAAAATTTGATTTCACAACTTTAAGTATACGCTCAGAAGAACTTGATTGAGCGAAGTCAGATTCGCAGCTAGTACCAATTTACTCTATATATAAAATATACGTGACATCATATTATGTATCTGGTCAATATTCAGGGTGCGGTAGCATAATTTTCTTTTTTAAAATGCGCGCCGTTCAGTCGATTGATGTCGTAGCTGAGCGCTAGTGTGTCGTTCGAGAGGCAGAACTATAAAGTTTTGTTCCGACACAGTTCAGTCGCCATCATGCGTTGGAACAGTAAGGCGCGTGCATTTGCCGTTGAAGCCTACTTTTCGAACGGATGTTGTGTGATTGCAACCCAGCGCGCCTTTCGTAATCGCTTTAATTTTGTCCCGTTGGCCCCCATCTCGGACCGGAAATCAATTGTTATATGGGTCAGCCAAACTGCAAGTGCGACAAGACGAAGAACTGGAGTCCCTCGTCCCATTAGATCACCTGAGAACATTGAGAGATTCAATGTTGCGATAACCACGGATTACAGGATTTTTTTCCCACGGCTAGATGAGTTGGACTTAAGGGACACTTGGTTCCAACAAGACGGTGCAACATCACACACTGCAAGAGCATCGATGGCCTTTTGAGGGAACACTTCCCAGAGTGCCTCATCTCAATTAGGGGCGATTTGGATTGGCCGGCCCGCTCTCCCGATTTATTCCCTTGTGATTTATTTCTCTGGGATTTTTTGAAATCCCCTGTTTATGCGAACCGTCCAAGGACCCTACAAAATTTGAAGACCAACATCCAGGAAGAAATTGCCAGGATAACACCTGATGTGCTGGCAAGAGTCATGACAAACGCCAGAAATCGGTTTACTCAGTGTATGGAGAATGGGGGACGCCACCTTTTTTGATCTTTAAAAACTAAGTAAAGCAACACTTTAGGTATGTGCCTACATTATAAAAATTTTCTGATATATACAATGGGTTTTATTAAGTTTTGAAAAAAGGAAGTTATGCTGCCGCACCCGTTATATCAAAACTGGGTCTTAACAATAGCACAAAGCTTTCATAAGCAGAGATGGGGTTCGAACCCACGACAGCCTAATCCAAAGACCATCACGCTGACCATTACCACACTCTCTTACATACGTTTTTTTCAAAATAAGTCTACCAGAACGGTTAACAGTCTTAATTATATAATCATTACAACCTTAATATTCAAATATTTAAAGTTAGCTATTATCAATTATTGTAATGCCGGCGCCTGCGTTAACAATTAACTTAATAAACAGTTAAAACAACATTAAATTCATTGCTTGACTTTTGATGTTACGCGCATGAATATTTAATTGATTACAGCTAATTATAGGATATTTAATATTGTATTTTATAATCTTTCAATTAGAATCGGACGTTAAAACTAACGTGACTTCTAGCAGTAAAATAAAATGAGGCTTGTAAGCAGTGGTTATTTTCAAATAGTGTATTTGTAAAGCATGAGTGTATTTGGATAGCAAATATGCAGAACAGATTTTCATCCGTCATTATATTTTGTCATTTTAAAGATGCAGCGCTAGTATATTATAATATTTAATCTCAAAAACTATTGTAAATCTAAAATTCACTATAGGTATAGTTTTCTTGCACTCTTTGCTAGTCTCGTTACATGACAGTTTTTTGGAATTAAAAACATTTTTTATTGGTTTTAATAAAACAACCTACAAAAAACGTAGTTGATACATTTCTAACTATAGGCCCCATGCTAAATATATTTTTTGTTTAATTTTCACTTTATTGGTTGCTGGTAAAATGACCATTGGAATATCTAACATTCTGAATATTAATTCTCTATCTGAAAGCCAAATAGTCGAAAACTAGGCAATGTTGGAAGGCGTCACCCTCTATAAAATAATAATAAATAAGTTTGGATTCAGCGCACTCGAAAACATATTTCGAGAGCTTAGGATTTTTTAAAACTGTGAATTCAATGGATATCTCTATATCTACAATCTCGCTAGACATATCTATAGCTAAAAATCTATTGGTGTTTAGGCTATGCGCCCGCATGGACACTTTTTTTAGCGACCTTTAAACTATAAAAAAAACATTTTCGATCAATTTAACCGAGAAACAAATCCCATAAGGTTTGTGCAGGGTTCTTTGAATTTATTCTTAGTACATATTATGGGGGCTACCGACGCGACTGCGATTTGTCAAGACTTCGTAGTAATAATAAACCGGCAAGATTATTTATTTTGCTAAATAGAAACTATTTTCTAAAGGCCGAAGCTCTAACTACTTCTTAAAGTTAGCGATATTTTATTTCCTAACACAGTTTTCAGTTGCGCTTGACTTTTTTTCATTTAGCCATATCGGAAACCGGTATTCAGTTTGATTTTGATTCCCGTTTTTTTACCATTTATTCTTTTCCTGGACGTGAAATCAGTTTATATACAGGATGAGTCAGACCACCACCTGTACCGATTTTTTTTTTCAAAAACGGTTAGTCGTAGAGAGTAGTGTCAAAAATCTGTATTATAAAAGCCCTAATGAAGAATCGAATGGTGATATTTTTTCCCCCGGAAAGGTTGGATTCCCTATTAGTTTGCTTCAGAATGTTCAGAACTCCGGAATTTTAAATGGCACGATAGGTCGAAAGTGGTATTGTTGAAAAGATTTTTAAAAAATAAGCAAGTTTTGTAGGATGTAGAAGAGCTTAGCAGTGTTTAGATGTAAATGGAAGACAGTTTAAACATTTGTGACACTGAGGTAACTGGATTTTAAATGCAGACTTTTAAAATTAAATTCGTTATTATGACATATTAATTTAATAAGTTCAAACGAATATTAATTAACAGGGGTGGCAGTAACCTAAAAAAATGTCCTACAAAACTTGCTTATTTTTTAAAGATCTTTTTAACAATACCACTTTTGACCTATCGTGCCATTTAAAATTCTAGTGTTTTAAACATTCTAGAGCAAACTAATAGGGAAGCCGACCTTTGTGAGGGAAAAAAATATTACCGTTCGATTCTTTATTAGGGCTTTTATAATACAGATTTTTGACACAATTCTGTACGACTAACCGTTTTCGAAAAAAAAAAAACACCGGTACGGGTGGTCTGACTTACTCTGTATATGAACCTGAATAACATGTGATTTTTGTATTGAGATAATAGATTTCGTATATAGAATAAAGGGGCAGATGGTTTTCATTCTATCAAAACTGAATTTAAGTCCAATCATCTGGTAGTTTCATAATGAAAATGACTTTTTGTTTTACCTGGCTTGAATGGAAATGGCGTGATCAGTTATTTTGACCGTTGATCCCGCTATTGCAATTAATTAAGAAACTGACTTTTAGTTTACTTACTTCTGAATAAATATGTAGTGATTGCTTTTCTGACCATGAGACCCACTTACCAAATTTGAACTATTCTTTATCTGGAGGTTAAAGTACCCGTTTGTAATAAAGAGGTGATCCGATTTACAATGCTATCGATCTCGATTTTTATAATTTCAAACAATACGTATTCAGTTGCCGGGTGGTTAAGGAACTTGTGTTTAATTAAGAGGTAATGACTTTTTGTTCTTCACTTAACTTGAATGGAAATTGTCGGATTTGTGACAACTGTTTCTTGATGATTGTGGCTAGGGATGTAAAGATCGTGAAATATCGATACAGTAATTAAAGATCCAGTATCAGTGTTTTATTATTCATCTATATTTATTGTGAATGTAATTATAAATCGCCTAAAGATTAAAAAAAAAATAATTTGAACTTAAATAATTACTATATCGTCTGAAACTTAAAACGACGAAATATTGATAACGTGAAAATTATATGCAAATACGGCACGGGCAGCGTACTGTTTTAAAAAATGTGCTCTGCGATTTTTAACTTCCCGCTTAAAAAAAAAAAAAAATTTTTTTTTTCAAAAATCGGGAAGTTATTGGTTTCACCCCGATTTTCGAAAATCGAGTTTTCGCCAGATCTCGACGTTTTGAGGTCCTAGGAAGCTATTGAAACTATTTTGGCGATGATGTCCGTAGGGCTGTATGTGTGTGTGTGTATGTATGTATGTAAACCTTTTATATCTTTTGAACGGAGTGTCCGACTGAAACGCGGTTTGCGGCATCTGACGTGATCTTGGTGAACTTAGACTTCCTGAAAATTTGAAACGATTCGGCCCAAAAAATTTGAGAAATCTTAAAAAAACGAGTTTTAAAAATTTTTAAAAATTTGTTTTTGTAAAATATTTTCTAAACTACTAAACCGATTAATTCCAAAATCTAATCAGCTCTTCTCCTTAACAAACTGCGTCGATTTCCGCAAACCGCATCAAAATCGGTTCATTTGTTCACGAGATACCGTGAACGAAAAAATCGTAAAAAAGTGTTTTTATAAAATGATTCTTAAAATTGTTATCAGATCGATTTTTTTGTAATAAATTACTTTCTTAGGCTAAAAAAACTGCGTCGATTGCCGCAAACCAGATCAAATTTGGTTCATTTGTTCATGAGATAACGTGAACTGAAAATTTGGAAAAAAGTAATTTTTTATAATTACTCGTAAAATTGTTATCAAATCGATTTTTTTGTAATAATTTACTTTTTTAGGTTAAAAAAACTGCGTCGATCGCCGCAAACCAGATCAAAATTGGTTCATTTGTTCATGAGATAACGTGAACGAAAAATTAGGAAAAAAGTAATTTTTTATAATTACTCGTAAAATTCTTATCAAATCGATTTTTTTGTAATAATTTACTTTCTTAGGTTAAAAAAACTGCGTCGATCGCCGCAAACCGCATCAAAATCGGCTCATTTGTTCATGAGATATCGTGAACGAAAATTTCGTAACAAAGTGTTTTTTTCGAAGAGCTAAAAAATAAACTTCTTGCTATATTTTATATATTTTTGAGCGTTTTGAACTCGAAAATAGCGGGAAGTTGCAGGGATGGCCTGCAGGGTTAAACTTCTTTTCAAATTTTTTTTTTTTGGAGTACATCTAAGTGCACAGAATGCGCCTGTAATGTTCTCGCAAAATTGATCGCGGGCGCACTCGAACATTTAGTTTGCAATGTATATGATTGCATCCCTTGTATGGCACATTCAAAAGTAACAATGACACAGTTAATGTTAGTTAATTTCGTTTCTATAGACTTTGTTTCGATTGACAGAGATGAAACAATGGCTTCCAATGCAGTAGCAAAGTCCATTTCAATTAACAATTAACACCAATTCGATTCCGACATAAAATTTAATTTTTTAGTAAACAGATACAAACGATAACAAAGAATACATTATACAATCAACAAAGTTGTATGCAAACTGCAAAGCTATAAGAAAATTGCAATGTCTCTAGAGTCTAGAAGTACACTCTACAGTTTACGTGAGGCGTGACGTCGCGTGGGGTTGTTAAGTGGTCGTTTGATTCCAAACAATAATCAAGCTATTATACAGACTGTAGGTATGTATATTTGTTTTCTTAAAATGTTTCAAACTTGACTGCATTACCTCTGAGAAAATACAGCAGTAATGATATAAATAAAATAAGAAGTTTAAGTTACTTGTGGATTAAGTTTATCTATAATAATAAATATAACCTCTTTTCACAAAACGAATTCACTTTCATTAGTGAATTACAGTTTCCAGACAATTAACAGTATTTTAGAAGCTATATTATGGCTATATATGGCCGTGTTTCGATAATAGTCCAAGGACGGGGACACTAAAGGCTCAGTGATATTTTAAGAAAAAGAAATTTTTTTATTGAAAGATTTGACTTTTTTGGTGCCAATTCACGAAAAGTTGGTTATTCGATATTGTGTTTTAAAACCAAATCGCCAACCAAACACAAAATTGAACAAAAAGTGAAAATCTTTCATTTTCACTTTGTTTTAAATAAAAAGTTAAAAGTTATCACGAAAATAAAAGAAATTTAATTTTATTAATATTTGTAAAAACATATTGCAGATTTGAAATACGTAATCTAAAACCGTTAGAAATTACTTAACCAGCGCGAAAAAATCACTGATACTTGCAAAAAAATGAAGACAGTTGAAAAATTTAATCATATAGTTTTAAATAATACAAAAGGAATAAAAATTACAAAATCTTCTTGGACGTGCATATTATAATATTTAATTTGCACAAATTAAAAGTTATTTGTAACTAATGGCGAACAAAAATTTAGAAATATCGGTTTTACCATAAATAAAAATAAATTCTACATACTGTTCAAACTTCAAGTTTCTAGTTCCCGCACTTTGGAAAAACCTACTACCCATTTTAAAGCTCTTTTGCATTGAGCAAAATTCCTTCTTAGTAGGTGCTTACGTCACAAAAATAACCTACTGTTCAAATTTCAAGTTTCTCGCTTCGAGGGTTTAACCTGGGGTACTGTACCTTTAAACTGTATGCCACGGTATGGTAACCAACCATATGCCAACTCTCACATACATGGCACAGTATCTTTCAACTGTATGCCTCGGCATGGTACACAACCATATGCCAACTCTCACATAAACTTTACTCATCCCTGATATCTATATGTTACGGTTAATACAAGAAAGTAGTTTATTCGCGAATTAACCGGCTAATACCCGAATTAACCAACGTCAAGGATTGGTTAATTCGGGTAATTAGCCGATTAATTCGCAAATTAACTACTTTCTTGTATTAACCGTAACATATATATTACATAGACATTACGGACAAACCAACTCTCAACTCTAATATAACCATAATACATAAGCCCCTGATTATTATTATAGTACATACGTACTCAATACTCAATATGTTCGCACTCGTGAACCTCTTTAATCTAAGAAAATACTCAGCAGGTTGAAAACCTACGAATCTATCAAATACTCAGTAGGAAAACCCAATACTCAATAGGGTACCTACCTTTGCGTCTGGAAATGCTGGCACACTATCACAATATGATTTACACAAATTAATTGCAATTATTATTAAAATACAACACAATTTTAATAGAAAGATATTCAAAGACAAGCACATTACATTCTTTGGAATTTTATAAATAAAGGTTATATTTTTATTATATTATTATTATTATTATTATTATCTCTCAACGACTGCCCTTATATTATCTACAGTTTGTTATTTTAACATCTTTTTTGGTGAGGATACAATATTTTTAAGTAAAATATCGATTTTACAAACACCCAAAAATAATATTTCTTACACTAAGACCTCAAAACGTTGAGACCTGACGAAAACTCGATTTTTGAAAATCGGGGTGAAAATATTAACTTCCCGATTTTTTTATAGCGGGAAGTTAAAAAAGAGTTTAAACTTTATATGTTAAATTTAAGAGCTCTCATGTTAATAATTTGTGAGATATGAACGTTTTGTCAAAAAACTCTTGTCGAAAATTCCTTCTTAGTGGGATGCGCTCACATCATAAAAAGATCCTACTGTACCACATATCAAATTTCCAGCTATCTGGGCATCGATGAGTCAATCAACACTTGTTCTTTTGCAGTATGCATATACAGTTTAGAATTTAAGACTATAGATACCTATTTCTATAAAAGGCGACACTCGACTATATATAGCTGATTTTTTAACAGAGTCACATCTTTTCATTGAACGAGAACTGTTTCTCTGTGATAACATAGTACTTTCTTCAATAAGTGCAAGATATCAGGTATAGTTTAGCGACTTTATGTACTGATTTAAATGTTGTCTACTAGATGCCATCGCTAATACGATACTGTCAAATCCGACCTTAACGCGAGAGGATCATTTAGTAGAAGTTAATTATTTAAATATATAAAATGAAACCGTGATTAACTGACTGACTGACTGACTTATTGATCCAACGCATAGCTCAAATCACTGGACGGATTGGGCTGAAATTTGGCACATAGATAGTTATTATGACGTATAGGCATCCGCTAAGAACGGATTTTTGAAAATTCAAGCCTTAAAAGGGTGTAATAGGGGTTCAAAATTTGCATGGAGAAATCATGTAAGACAGATATCAATTCGAAAATGCGCAGGATAACTCCTGTCAACAAATAAGTAAACACATGTTTCATGCTTTTTGAAAAACAACCCCTTCAGAGGGTGAAAACAGATAAATAATCTTAAATCAATATAAGTGTCATTTTTAAGGTTTGTCAGGACGTTGATCACGTGAATGTCATCATATTTGAAATTGATTAAGGGTGTCTACGTCGAGAAAGGAGTGACTATACCAAATATTGGGTATGCATTCGTCTCAATCGCGTGTGAAGCCGCGGGTGACGGCTAGTGTAAAATATAAGTAATGGGCTGCCAAATATAACAGTGACTTATGGTGCCAAGCCTGTATCAGAAAGCGATCATGAATATTGTGCATTCTTTATTCATTGGCTGCAGTCAGCAACTGCAAAGTGCAGTACACATTGTTATGACTGAAGGCCTTCTACTTTACGTATTAGCATTTGACTTTTCTGAGCGTTTCTCTGAGCACGTCCGAGAACATGACTGAATTGTTTTATTGTTCAGACGCAGTGCCTGACTGCATAATTATTCATAACAATTAATTAGCGACTGGCTGCGATTACCTAGAGCTGCATAGTGCATCTTGATTAAAAAGAAATACGTATAGCGATAGTAGTGAACTACCACCCGTATTGCCTACTAGTTGTCGTTCACTCCGACTACGCTCGTGTCATTATCAGGAGCGTATTTGAGTAATTTTTGTTATTAAACAAAGTGTCAAACTAAGTATGAATTTACCAGACGTGTACAATTATTCATGTCATGTCTCTCTATTTGTTCTTCCAAGGTTTTTGTCGTAGTTTCCAGTGAACTAGAAGGTTGACATTCGACCTGAAAAAATCGAAAAGAACTTGATTCTGTAGCCCCAAAAATTTTCCATGTTTGCTTTATGAGACAAAAAATTAAAATTGTTCAATCGTGCCAAATTTCGACTGTTTCGAATAGTGTTAAAAATTTTGAAATTTGTTTTTGCGCGAGCCTCTATAAAATTTCTGTTTTTTAATTTTCATACATACCTGAATAGCGGTAAAACAAACGTAATTCAATTTTACCTATCCAAATATCTTATCAGTTGTCATTTATATCCATAAAAGCAGCAGAGACAAGCATAGTAAGCATTGCCATCGTAATCATCTAATTTATTGGAGATAGGTGCAGAAAATGTACTACGTATCTCGACTGTAATGCTTTTATAACTCATATGACTGTCTAAACTCGCTAATGGTTCGTTTTAACAACTGGTACATAAAATAATGCATTACAATCATGATACATAAACTACATATTTTTTCACTTTAAGCTGAACAGTTTGTTTGTTTGTTTGGTTGAACGCGCTAATCTCAGGAACTACTGGTTCGAATTGAAAACATTTTTTTTGTTGGATAGTCCATTTATCGAGGAAGGCTATAGGCTATACAATTTCACGCTGCGAAGCGGGACCGAGTCGCTATAGCATAAAATAACTGCAAGCTGAACTGTTATTTCTTCGACTTGTACCGCAGATATATCAAAATCTATTCATTTAAGCCTGATACCAACTTCATTTTACGAAAGATGCTAAAAATGAAATGCTTTTTTTGAACCCGTCAAAGGAATATATGGTGCTACTTAAAATATTAAACTTGTGTACCTACGCTGCAAAGTTTCCAATTTCTAACTCCAAAGGCAAAACAATAAAATGCATCGAAATTGTTTGCGTGAATCCGGTATACAAACCCATTTTTTTATTATTTTAATTCGATTAATATGTAAGTAACAATTATTGATTGTAGGGGACAAACATGTGTATGTATTATCTAAATATTTAGTCAAATAAATAAAATTATCGATCAACTTTTACAGACTATATATTGACAAAAAATATAAAATTATAATTCAATAGATGACGTTCCGGTCCGGATTTGGACATTTTCAGAATTAAGCTAAAAAATATAAAGAATTAATTAGTAATTATTTTCTAATAGAATTAAGGTTGTTTTTTTTAATATCGAAATAAGCGTCATCTATTTGAATTATAATTTTTGTCAATATACAGTTTGAAAAAAATGGCCGATAATTTTATTTATTTGAAGAGTTCTATTCAGACGTTAATCAAAGGTTTGAATATATACATATTTAGTATTATTACCATACTTTTTTTAATTTTTAAGTACGTGTCTTGTTTCAGTGAACTGCACGTGTCGAGTAGGCAGTTTACATAAGTTAGTACGTGTGCTTATCAATATGTACGGTAATAAGTCTAATTGGCCGATTTAATTGTCACAAGTTTCAAGAAAATACACCTAAGTATATTATAGTTATATAACCTGACGCAGGCGTAGCGAGCATGACATTGGCGGATCACGCATACGCTTCCAGTTGAGAAAAATGTACAGTACTTTCTAGAATTTGTTAACCAGCAGAAATATCTAGAGACGTTGGAATCGAGTCGAGTAATGAGGAGAGGAACATTTACATATCTACTTGATTTAAACTTGATTTAAAGTTGTTGTATTAAAAAAAGATATTAACAATCAAAACGACTTCATTCCAGAATATCTCGAAAACGGTTCTTAGTGCATTTCTTAAAAACTAATGTATTGTAAATTCAAAAATTATAAATAAAAAAAAACTGAATTTTTTTACCGTTTTGTTAAAAAATAATATAGATCTTTAAAATAAAAATATTTTTATTGTATTTGCAATAATTGTAATTGTGTAGGAGTGTACACTGTACATGTATATATGTCACCGGGATATTGTCAAACCCGTGATATTATAATTTCACTTAGTGAAATTACAATATCACGACTCTTTTTCAATCGTGATATTGTAATTTAACTAGTGAAATTACAATATCACAGATTTGACAATATCCCGGTGACATATATATTGTATATTAAAGCTTTGATGGGTTGAGTACAGTCTCTTACAAAAATGCACGGTTAATCTCTAATTGTTGTATGTCTACGTGTCTACGACTGTCGCCAGTAAATTACTTTAACAATTTTGTCAAAAATATAAATCAATTTTTTAACATATTTATTATCATTTATATAATCATCAAACTAGAAATTGAAAATTCATTTACTCCTTAATTTTTATAAAATAGTTGGTATAACTATAGGTAAAAGGAAAGCAAGGGGTGAAAAACTCATAAACTTTTGTGAAGAAAATGAATTTACAGTAATGAATACCGTATCATATTCTAATAGTGCTGTTTAAATATAAATATAATATAAAGCGTGATTAATATTTATGTAGTCAAAGAAGACAATCGGCTGCGTGAAGCTGGCAGCGCCCAATTCCAAGAATAAAAACTAAATTATCTCTTTCGTTTGTTTAGATTTGTCTAGCTATTTTCATCGTTTGTTTAAACTCAGTTCAAAAGTTATTTAGAAATATAAATGGGCGCTGCTAGCTTCACACCAGCAGCGGCCATTCAACAAATTTCTCCAAAAATGGGTGGAATCGTTTGTTTATCGTACTTTGTTTACGTTTGTTTAGCTTTTTTTCGTTGTTTTTTCAGACAATCATAAAAATGACCGAAAGTGACGGTTGTATCCAATAATCTGGCAGAAAAAAATGAATTTCAATTGTGATTTACAATTTTTCTGCCCCAGAAACGCACATGAATTTTGTGATACATATAGGAAATCTGACGGTGGGTAATCTGATCCTAGATTATTCCCAACGCCAACCCTTTGAGCGTTTCTGTATATTATGACTCTCGAAAATGAGACGTACTATATTTGGCGAGTGCTTTTGAAATGAGTAATGTAGTTACTAAGAAAAACGTGATTAGAAAATTGACACCGCCATATTATTATTCTTAAGTATGATTTCATTATTTAAAATCAAAATATCAAAACAGATATTCGTTGCAAAATGCATTGTTCGATATCTTAAATGATCTGTTAAGCCGTTCGGCTGTTCATATTTGCACTGGCTTTCTTCGTACAACATTTGTGTTTATAGTACCTTGGAGTCTTAAATATCGCGATTCAATTAAAAACAAGTATGTTCACCAGGGCCGTACCGACATTGGGGCAAGCAGGGCGGTGCTCCGAATCCCCCGACGAAAAGGGGCCCCTTTCCATTGCTTACTTTTTAGGGGTTTAAAGATAACCACACTCGTTTTTTTACTTTTTGGACCTCTTCCACAAATTACACACTACTGCAATCTAATGAGATTAAGCTAGAGACATCGCTTTCTGGATTTAACTGCCGCGAACATAATTATTGTTTCGCTGAAATCAATTTTCCTTGCTCCTCGTTGCCAATCCACTTAATCGCTGCTATCCCATGGAGCTTCTGAGATAATTTTTTATCAATTTTAACTGCCGTCGCAACTGTTACAGGAAGGGTCAGGAACGTTAGGCAAGCGGTGCATATACATACCCGAGAAACTTGACAGCAAAAAACCATTTTCCAATTATGATCACTGATCATCTGACTTTGTGAATTCTATGTAGGGCGCCCCAATTTTACTTCTTGCCCCGGGGACCCCGAGGTTCTAGTTAATGCTCTTATGTTCACTTTAGCAAAAATTCGACATTTTATAGAAGAGAAACTTCCTTACAAGTAGCATTCTCTTATAATATACAATCCTAATAAAGACTAAAAAAGTAACAAAGCAATATACAGTAGAACCTCTTTAAGTCGTACCTCAATAAGTCGAAAACTTCCAAAACTCGAAAAAATGTTTTGTTCCCTTCTCTTCCAGCCCCAAAACCTCCATTACTCGAACTCTCAACCCTTTATAGGTCGAAATAATCAGTGAGTCCCTACAAGCCATTTCGGAATATATTTTCCTTTTATAACTCGAAAAAATAAATTGAACCTCTGTATCTTGAGCATAGCAACTCAAAATTAGTTATAATGAATCTTAACCTCTACAAGTCAAATATTTTCTTACAAAATCCTCCTATAAGTCCTTCATATAAGTCGAAAACTCTATAACTCGATTTTTTTTACGTCTCCCCCTTCAAGTACGACTTACAGAGTAGGCCAAGCTATAGAGATTTAAAACAGCTGTCTCGTGACATAAAGACTAGTAGCAAACCGATTGTGCGATGATATAAAAGATAATAAACAGATGAATAGGTATATGTTTTTCACTCGAGTTTCCGGTCCATTAGTTAGTTATCAACAGTTTATTGCAAAAAAAACGCGATTTTTGTCTTTTTTGGCTTGTAACTTTGAAACTAATGGAGCAATCGGAATGCCCCAATGAAATGGTTTGTAGAGAATTGAAATATCTACAGAATGAGAGGTCGAATGTCGTAATCGGATAATTAAGACCTGAAAAATTTAGGAAAAACCAGAAAATTAGGCGTTTTTTCGAAAATTTATAGCTCCGTCATTTTTTGAGCTGGAGCGCTAAAATTTTGAGAGAAAGTAGGGATTATAATGTGCTTTATATGTGCCAAAGGTGGGTGCTGTCGGATTATTAGTTTTCGCGAAATCGCGATTGAAAGTTTGCAGTGCGCTTTTTTCTGGCAGGCCTGTATGCGTTACCGTAAGTCCGAAAATAATTTCAAAAAAGTTTTGAAAAATTGAGATCGAGAACTACAAAACGTATATTTCAGTTTTTCGATCAGATGCCTGGAAGCATGCTAAAAACACTCGTAAAGTTCGTGAAAAACGGACTATGGAAAAATAATGTGACCAAAATAAAAGTTAAAACCAGTTGTTTTTGATACTCAATACACGATTATCAAAATCCTGGAAAATAACTGTTATTGCGAACTAGTACTTAAACAATGCAGTTTCTTTACTTGTTTAGCTTATCCTCATTGTTTCCTTTATATATGCCTTATAATCTAACTTTAAACCAAATTTGAAGTTTCTAAGTCATGCGGAAGTGGTCTCGGTTTTTGATGAGCGAAGTTATATACAGATTGTATCAAATCAAAACAGTCCATAGAACATTCTGTGTGTAAGACAGAGACGATATTATATAAAGCACTAAAGCAGTAAGTAAGAATGAGATAAATGATCGCTAATAGTTACTGTGGTTATACAATCTGATAGTATCGTCTTTGTTTTCTACAGTAAAAATCACAATTTTATCAAATGTCAGTATTCACTAGTGAAATTATTGATAAAATGGCTATTTATACTGTTCGAGAAAAAATCCAAATAATTAAATGGTTTTATGGTGGTAATTCAACCGCCAACATAAAAAATTTATTTGTAGTTGTTTTAATTGATAAGTTGGTAAAAAGATTTACAGTGTACGTAATTATTTATTTACGTAATTACAGTAACTATATTAGCAATCATTTATCTCATTCTTACTTACTGCTTTAGATCTTTATATATCGTCTCTGTCTTACACACAGAATGTCCTATGGACCGTTTTGATTTGATACAATCTGTATATATAGTAAGTGCTAACGGTGGCGATATTCGGACGTCAATATCTCGGGAACAGTTTGACTTTCTTTTATAAAATTCGGGGTTTCGGGTAATTGGAGGAGCCTTAATAGACATACGAAATTACAAGTGTGAAGGTCAAATAGATTTTGAGTTATAGGAGGGTCGAACGTAGCTCGAAATGGTTCGCGTAATATAAGGACAGTCAGTGCGGCGCGTGTCGAACTTGGATGACACACTGGCGTGTATCTAGATATCAGCCGATCGACTTGGAACTTGAACCTTTTTTTACAATCTACATTCTACATCCCCAATAAAATCTTCTAAAGAAGTGTGTCTACCAGTAATATTTAGACTGTGCTTATGCTACTTACAAAATTTATAAATAATTATTGTAAATTCAGCATCGCAGTGTTTTTAAACAGACCCCGTTTATTTTGTTGTTATAGTATGCAGCTGTTATATACACAAATAATTATATTTCAACACCTATTGTTCAATTAAATTGCAGTAAATCGATATTAAAAACGTTACGTTTACATTAATTAACTATAATATTGACATTTAGAAAGGCTTGCGTCATTTTAAACATATGTACGTTCCTCTATTATACTCTATTATTACTTATAACATGGCGTCTATTTTTCACTGAACCAAATACCACTCGAATTACGTTGTGTGCTTGCATTTATGTTCTTTTTACAGAGAAAAGATAAGGTTACTTTATGCACATTAATTCTTTATCAATTATTGTTTCTTAAGTCTTGTTCACGTAACCTCAAAATTAATGTTTAACAAATTGCTAAAATCGTTTTTAATAAATACTTACACCCTCAGTCTAGCCTGACCAGGTGTACCGATTTACGCGGAATGTCCTGATTTTCAGAAGTCTGTGAACACGTCCCGATTTATCTTTGATCGGAACTCCGAATGTATCAACTTAGGGTTAATCGGTAATTATAAAAGATTCCAATTTCGCCCGTATTGCTTGATGTTATATCTCGCAAATCATTTCTTGCGCTTGTTTTTTAAATAACATCATATATTATGTAATTACGTTATTATATTAAGACTTTTCGTTTTTTAAATTAACAGTATCTAGTAAAAATATTTTAAATTAGTTATAGCAATATAACGTTTAAGTTTTGTTGAATTTAAAAAAAAGTTTAGAGAAACTAGTTACGTAATATACATAATAGCCCAAGAGCCCGCGGCAGCCAGACCTTCGTCATTTTATAAAAGCTGAAAGTTTTTCTATGGATGTCTCCAATACAGGTAAGAATGATCCCCACCCATGAAACCTGAGTAGTGGTGGCTTTGGCAGGTAACAGGTATTAAAGGTGTACAAAATTCCATCTCAAATTCGTCATTTTATAAAACTCAATTTTTTAATATTTCGTTCGTAACAATATTAAAAATCGCGTCGCTCATTGCCAGACACTTAGTATGGTTCCAACCCCCTGCCAGACACCCTTAAACTATTATAATTTGTATAATTATATTTACGTTATTTTATAAAAGCTGAATTTTATATATATTGTTTGGAGAACTATTAAATAATGTTTCATTAGTAGCCAGACAGTTTCGAGGGTTCTATCATCCTGCCAGACGCATTAAAGTGTACAATTTTCAAATCGTTTTTGCTTTATAACTTTGAAACGGCTCATGAGATTTTACTCAAATTTGGTACGTTGGCATAGCTTTCTTGGGCAATAAAACCCATATCATAATAATGATGAATATCATTCCATGGGCGTAGAACTTGATTTTTTCGATAAATAAACATCTAAAACTTCTACGCCAATGGAAAAAAAATCAGTTTGAGTATGAAATCTGGATCACGAGACTCATTTACTACAAAAAAGGTACTCTTGATAAAATTCGATTACTCTCATAGTTTCGACAAAATTTTAATTCTAGTAATTTAGAGCATATAGGTATGCCTTAAATTACTAGAATTAAAACCCTCGAAACTGTCTGGCTACTAATGAAACATTATTTAATAGTTCTCCAAACAATATATATAAAATTCAGCTTTTATAAAATAACGTAAATATAATTATACAAATTATAATAGTTTAAGGGTGTCTGGCAGGGGGTTGGAACCATACTAAGTGTCTGGCAATGAGCGACGCGATTTTTAATATTGTTACGAACGAAATATTAAAAAATTGAGTTTTATAAAATGACGAATTTGAGATGGAATTTTGTACACCTTTAATACCTGTTACCTGCCAAAGCCACCACTACTCAGGTTTCATGGGTGGGGATCATTCTTACCTGTATTGGAGACATCCATAGAAAAACTTTCAGCTTTTATAAAATGACGAAGGTCTGGCTGCCGCGGGCTCTTGTTCTATAACCAATTGTCCTGTCGTATTATTTTCACCATTATTATTTTCATTGACGTAGATACGAGGAGGGGGAGTCTGGACCCCCCAAACTAGAATCGAATGTTGTTCGATTTATTTATATATTTCGTTCTTAAAAAAGGCATTTATTTATACTTACATTTTTTATAAATTTGCTACGTTCTTGAAACAATGTTATTTCAAAACAATTATGGGATCAATTTTTATGAAGTCAACAATCATCAATAATTTTTAAAACTAATGTAACTTTGAGGAAAAAATCGTAAAAAATTTTGAACACAAAAAGTCTCAAATTTCAGTGCTTGATATTCAATTTCCTTCATGACGTTCCTGTTCATCGCTGCATCACTTCCAAGCGGAGAAAAGTAACAATTCGTATTGCATGCGATTCGAAAGCTTTCTCTTATCTTTCAAAAACAAAGTCTGTGTTTTTAAAGTGCGTCGTTTACAAAGCGAGAAATAGTAAACAAAGCGATCGGGATAATTCTTTTCTTGATATGTAAGCTTTTCTTTTCAAATCGTTGAAAAATCGTAGCTCTACTTTCGCAGTAGCTGTATTGAAAGCTCTATAACTTCAATTTCTCACGCTGTGATGATAGTTCAAGAGCTAGCTACGGAAATAGGTTTGCAATTTATAGAGCAACGAAATCCCTCTAGTTAGTATGCCATGCTATCAATCCGGGCGCCTGGCAGCTGTTCAGCGGTGGGTGTGAGAGTGGATGGGCAACAAAGGGGTTGTAAAATCAATTGAAGGTGTGCAACTTATAGAGATCTGTGTTTAGTGTGATATTATAGCTAATTATGTATTTAATCGAATATAACAATGCCAGGCGTTTTAATTGGGGGAAAAGTAGTGCCAGGTGACATCCAAGGTGCGGGAAAAAAAGCCAAGTCGTCTCATTTACAGTTGCTTTTTGTCGTCGCCTGGCGGGGTGATCGAATGAATATTCGCGCTTGTATTTTTGCAGACACGATTCTGAAGTTCCACTCTAATGAAAAAGTATAGGCCCAGTCCTCTATAATTGAGACGACTTGGCACTTTTTCCCGCACCTTGGATGTGACCTGGCACTACTTTTCCCCCAATTAAAACGCCTGGCATTGTTATATTCGAATTAAATACATAATTAGATATAATATCACACCAAACACAGAGCTCTATAAATTGCACACCTTCAATTGATTTTACAACCCCTTTGTTGCCCATCCACTCTCACACCCACCGCTGAACAGCTGCCAGGCACCCGGATTAATTAATAATGATAGTATGGCACACTAACTAGAGGGATTTCGTTGCTCTATAAATTGCAAACCTATTTCCGTAGCTAGCTCTCCGCCTATGAGGAAAGTTGCGAAAAAAACAATTTTTAAAATTTTTGTCTGTCTGTTTGTTCTGACTAATCTCCGAAACGATTGGACCGATTTTGGCGAGACTTTCACTAGCAGATAGCTGATGTTAGAAGGAGTAACTTAGGCTACTTTTATTATTGAAAAATAATTAGGGTTTCGTGCAAAAAAATTAAAACCCATATGAAATTGTGAACAAAATCTCATTCAAATAATCAAGTATTATAGTTACATCCAGCGAAGCGGGTGGGTAATAGTAGAGAACAAGTTTGCAGTTTGTAAACTTTTACCTTAAATTGAGGATTGTGAATATACCTTAATAATTATAAATTCAATATTTTTCGTTATGAAAATAATTTTTGCAATATTTTATCCGATTAGCGTTTTTCAATAAAATCAGTTCTTATGAATGATATAACTCAATAGGAGTATTCAATAGTACTTGCAAGTTTATCGCAATTGTTAAGTTTTTTTAGAGCAAAAAGTTTGGAAATTTCATTTTAACTAAAAAGAAAAAACAGTACAGCCCTGTTTTTACGAGTTTGTTTGTATTCATAATATGTACATAAATAAATAAATTTCATGAAGGGCTTCCCTTTTTGGAAGTAAATGGTACAGTAAAGATTTATACTTTACTATAAATTTCTTGCATTTTCAAAATTCGAATCTGGAAAGTCGTTTACTAAAAATTCTTCGACCATTTTTGTGAAAAAATGTACTGTTTTATTATATATATATATTTTTTTTCAAGACAAATTTATAAGATATATATATTTTAATATTACTTTCGCATCATAATTTTTATTTATTGTTATCTCGTTAATGTCACCGTTCGTATTCGTTTTACTTTTGTCTGAACTATTGTTGTCACTCAATTTAAAGAAAAAAATATTTTAATGTTACCGTCGGACCTTAAGACGCACCCAAAAAAGGTGCGTCTTATAGTTCAAAAAAAAAAACGGTACATTTATCTCTACTTATATTGTTGAAACAGGCATTCTTCAGAAGTTTTGAGAATTCTGATGGAAATCTGAAAGTTGTAAATTAAAATTTTTGTGTACAGTTTTTTTCTCGGGAAATTACACCCTCGGAAAAGATGATCAAAATCGGTGACCTCCGGCTGTAAGTTGCCCTTAGTCAGTCAAAACAATCTCAGTAATTATTGTAATTCTTTTGTTACAGTGTCGAACTACGTAAACGATCCTAATTCGTTAATCAACAAAACAGATGATCATCTATCGAGGGTGCTGCAGGCACATTCCTTGTTGCAACAACAACACGATAATGTTGACAAGGATAGCTCCAACAGGTGAGTGTAACCCGATATTAATTCCTTCTATACTCCAGCTAATTATTGCTGTAGCGATACAGACATTGTAAACAAAACTGTTTCCAACCATTCGTTACGCATGTTCGGAGAAACCGATACGATATATCGCTTATTAGAACCTTACAAGGTGTACCAACAAACCAGAGAAAAAATATTTATTGAGAAAACTATTGTAAATTTCATCTCGAATTTTTTTAAGGAAGTTTGTTAATCCAGTTTATATCCATTTATGTATATTAGTGATGTGCCGGATATCCGTATCCGTATCCGCGGATATCCGAGGGAGAAAAAAGATCTGTATCCGTATATGTATCCGTTACTTTTTGACGGATCTTGAACGGATCTTTTACGTTTTTAAATTTCATTATGTACGTAAAATTCTAAATATAAGTAGCAATGAAATAGGTACTATTAAATTCCATCTGAATTAATTTTTATTTCAGAAAATCACATATTGATATTTGGTACATTTATATCGCAAAAATTAAATATTTAAACATTTATTGTAGTGAGTTACCAATAGTACTTGAGTAAAAAAATGAGATCCGTATCCGTATTCGCGGATCTGGACACTAATGATCCGTTTTAGTATCCGTATCCGCGGATATACATTTTTAACGATCCGGCACATCACTACTGTGTATACATAGATTGTTAATATAACATAGTAATCTGAAACAATTATTAATTAACGAAACTATATTATATAGAAACTACATATATTATATAGATATATGTATATTAATTATATAGACTGGATTTTTAACACTTGAGCGCCCCTTTTATTTCGTAGCGGAAAGGTTTATGAAAAAAAAGTTTAGAACAAAAGTTGCAGGGAATCAAAGAGAAAGAACGTTGGTATAATTTGTTTGTAAATTTGATGGAAGCGCCTCTATCTCAGAGGCGCTTCCATCTACTTTTTTAAATAGGAACCTATATTGTTTATCTCGGATTATTGTTCTTTGGGTCAAAGAAAATAACTTTTGTATCAAACATTTTTCGATTTGATGCAATTCTGAATCGCTGTTTGGTTGTGAATTCATCACATCTTTCCTATCTTAAGGGATTGTTGTGAGTCAGAAAAAAATTCGAAAACCCAACTATTGTCAGATGCAACTATATTTCGAGGATTCTGAACACATACACGTGTATACACGCACGCACATGCACACACAAGAAACAAAATGCGACAGCTCAGTTTATGCTAGACAGAAACAGAAACGTAATAAAAGAACCAAACGGTGCGGCGATTCAAGATTGCATCAAGTCGAAAAATGTGTGGTTGAAAAGTTATTTCCTTTGACCCAAAGACCAATAATCCGAGATAAAAAAATTGGGTTCCTATTTAAAAAAGTGGAGGTGACTTTGATATCACGGAAGCTCCTCCACCAAATTAAAAAAAAAAAAAAAAACTCTACCAATGTACTTCCCCCTTCATTCTCTGCCACGTTTGTTCGAAAATCCTTCCTCTACGAAATGAAAGGGTGTTCGGGTTTTAAAAATCGACCCGTGTAGCTATAGTCAAAGATAATATTATACATAAATAAAATTATCGACCAATTTTTTATATAACATATTATGTTGAGTTTAATAATTCTGCAAAAATATTTTTGAATTTAATGTTACGCCTAAAATTTGCGGTCCAATAAAATTAATTTAACCCTGATTGCATCGGGTGTTTTTAAAATTTCTGCCGTGTAATTAAAATTTGTAACATCTTACAGTTTCCTTACACGTTATTATTGTTATATTATTCAATTTTATCTGAGGTAAAGATCAGGAACACACAACGAAGAGTTAGAGATTATTGTAGTATACCATAGTTTAGAATATCTAACCTCAGTTAAACAGAAAATACCGTTGACGTTGTTACCACGACAAGACTTTTTCTCTTTTCGTCTCAACCGGACAGTTTTTTTCGTCTTAATTTCTATAAAAAAATCAAGAAACCTCGACCAACATAAAAAGTATTGTAAAATAATAAAACTAGAATTAGTGAAAGTATCAATTAGATTATCTATTTGTAATTAAGATTAATAACCAATCAAAAATATGAATTGGTACTAGGTACTCTATTAGAGTTAGCGTATTGAAAATTGAGACGAGAATTCTCGCTATAGAGACAACAAGAGAACTTTTGACAAAATAATAGAACGAAATCGAGACAAGAATGATAATAATTGTCATTTCTCACCGAGACGAGATGACAATTCAAAAGATCATTGTGGAAATTCACTCAGCGTTTAGAAGACCTAAAGACTCAGTATAGATACACTATAATTAGCTAGCGATTATTAATTTTTGTATCAAACTGAACTATAAATTATTTCATAAGAACTAATTGATTAAGCAAATATTCGCCATTCCCGAAATTAAAATAAAACTTTCATCCTTGTTTGACAATATTCAAATAGACTATACGATGACGTTCGCCTCAGTAAACATGTCGACAGTGTGATTGTTCACAGTACATCATCAACTCCCAATACCGATCCTCCTACTCCATCGACTACACAATCGGAACTGCCAAGTCAGTCAGGTGCATCGCCTGCGAGCAATACCAATCATCATCATCATCACCATCTAGCGACGAGTTCATCCACGGGAAGCACCACAACCAACAACAATAGCAGTAGCAACAATGGTACCACATCGTCGTCGTCGTCGTCCAGCCAAAGTAAACCGCCGTTTTCGTATGTTGCCCTCATCGCAATGGCGATACAGAATAGCCAGCGTAAAAGAGCGACGCTCAGCGAGATTTATGCATACATTACCAACAGGTTTCCGTATTTTGAAAGAAACAAAAAGGGCTGGCAAAACTCGATAAGACATAATCTGTCCTTGAACGAATGCTTCGTTAAAGTTCCAAGAGAAGGCGGCGGTGAACGAAAAGGAAACTATTGGACATTAGGTAAGCCACAAAAATATCATCATTTGGTTAAAACCACCAGTTCCTTAGGCAGTTCGAATATTATACGAGAACCATTATGTGCGAGTAAATATTTGTATGACATCTAAAATCTGCAGTAAACCATCGGTCTTTCATATGTCGTTTATTCATTTATATACACTACTAATTGCTTTACTCTCGTCATTAATGCAATATTTCACATATACCATATAAGTTTTTTAATCGGTTCAGTCGCTTTTGACTGACTTTACAAAAGAGGGTTATATTATATTATAATGTCTCAAATCTCCAGCATGTGTGAACCGATTTTTTCCTTTTTAAAATAGAGCAGGTCTTTAGGCTGGTCTCCCATAAATCGGTTCTACAGTTTAGTAATAAAACATTAAGGAAAAAGGCGGCTAATAACGTGCAAACTACGTATTACAAAGCCATTAAAAACTAATAAATAAAAACACTTTTAAAAAATTGTTCTCCTTCTAAAAATATCACTGAAAAGCGTGAATTAATAAAGTTTTGACGTCACCTCTAATTTAATTATACTTACTAAAACTTTTTATGTACCTATGTATACTTCATTAAATTAAGACACCGACCTCAAAGCTTTGTTATTTTTTACATTTTTAGTGGCCTTTTTTGAGGGAGGTCGATTTTTTTCTTTTTTTTTATTTATTAGTTTTAAGTGGTTTTGTAATACGTAGTTTGCATGTTATTATCCGCCTTTTTTCGTAATGTTTTATTACAATAACTTATTTAAGTGAGCCCATGCTGAAGACACGTCCTATATTGTAAATAAAAAAAGAATAATTAAAATCGGTTCACAACTGCTGAAGATATGAGGTAACATTATAAAAAACCTCTTTTTTAAAGTCATTTGAAAACGACTGAACCGATTAAAAAATTATATGGTACCAATCGGTAAACATTCGGAACAAAATGCTATACAAAATCAAATCGATTAACTCTCATAACAAGTTATGGCTGAACACACATGAAAAAAAATACCTCTTTGCTTTTTTGAAGTCGGTTAAAAATCCATAAAACAAAATCAACGCAATTAGATTTTATTATACCTACCGCACTGAACCTTAACTGGCGGTTTGCGCATAGTATTAAGATTTCAAAGTTGTTTATAATAGGTCTGTTCCAAGCTGTCTGAGAACGGTAATAGAATCGTCACAGTCTTGCTACTGCACAAGACTGTTATGTGCAGTAGTTAAAAAATCAATATAAACAGTTTGGTTTTAGCTACTGCGCAAGACGGTAGCGGTTCTGTTAATGTCTCTGACTACTTATAGAACGAACCTAATGAAACTGACTATTTAATTAGCTGGAATTTGATAAACTTTTTATCAATAAATGGCCAATTTGATAAAGATATACGTTCAGTCAGACTATTTTACTTTCAGATCCTCAATATGAAGACATGTTCGAAAATGGTAATTATAGAAGACGAAGAAGAATGAAAAGACCATACAGGTAAATCAGTTGAAATATTATATTATTGAAGATAGTTAAACTCCTTTTTTGACTTTATCTACGAAAAGATACAGAAGTTTGCTTATGTCGTATTGGAATTAGCGTGTTTTTCTATAAGTAGTATTTTCAAATAAAACAAGTTTTTAAGACCGCTTACTGCGAAGGTAACGTAGGCCTAGACCAATTCGTTATTTTATTTAATAACAAATTAAAATTCCAATTACCTAGAGGTGCAAATCGTGCGTGTTTCTCGTGTAGATGACAGAGAGTTTGAATACGGCATTAGACTGTTCCTGATGTATGGAAACTGCAATTATTGTTTGATCACAATCTAAGGTCATTGTCAAATCAATTTTTTTGACAACCCTTTCTGCAACCCAGCATTATAGTTTTTCAAAAATTACCATTTAAACTAGAAACTTATGTGGTACTTATTTGTAAAATAACAAACTATGGACCTGTTCTATTATACCTACAAGGTTTGTCAGCACAGCTTTGTAGTGTAGCAAGCATTGTTACATTAACTCTCTCTCTCTTTTGTAATATTGTTAAAATTATTTTTCCTGCGTAGCTAAGGAAAATTAATTTTGACAATATTACAAAAGAGAGATGCTTGCTACAGTAGCTTCAGTAACACGCTATAAATTAGAGAAAAAGCTATTACAATAATAACATTATTGTAACCATGATATAATACTACTGCCGGGTCCTGTATAATAGCGACGCATCAGTCTCAGATTATTGATTTTCTACAGATCGTCGGCGCCGTATGCGAAGAACTTGTTCGGGGACACATTCGGTGGATCGCATCACGTGGCCCATCACAATATCCCATTGGCCACCCGAAATATATTTGGAACGCCTCCTACCTATCCGACGGCGTATTCTCGTTACGATCACAGGTGAGGAGATAAATGATTACCTGTACAGCTCATCCCACAATCTGTTTGTCCATCTGCATTGCATTCACATTTCACAATGTATGTTTTTAAAGATGGACATCACATAATCACATTTATAATAAAAAAACTCTGTTGGGTTCGTATATTAAAGTTGTTTATTAATTAATAATTATTATTTAATAGTGAATCACATGTTTTGTTATAAAATTAACAACATTTATATCCATTTTTTTGATAAAAACAAAAAGATCGTTACTTATTAAGAAATAACAATTTCAAACTCTTAAAAAATATCAAAAAGCCTATATAATTAAAAGTACCCGGACCAAAAGCCTAACAAAAGTCTGACAGGCCGGACACCGCTTGCCTTAGCGAGTTGTTTCCCATAGTTGGTAGAGGTCATAGAGGAAGTGGTGACTCAAATACAGATATGAAGTAGGTACCTACGTAAAGTTGAAATTTTAGTGAATTGAAGAAGAGGCAAAACATTTTTTTCAACGTCATCGTGTGCAGGGATATCAAAGGAAAGTTTCTTAAAACGTCATTACCAAAACATATATATATAATTTGTTTTCTCTAATCATTTTGCTAAAAAATCTATTATTACCACAATCATATTATTTTGAAAAATATAACTCAGAAAAATCTGAACAAATCAAGAACATTGGTATAGAGAGGTCTAATTTGATCGCAAATTTTCAGCATTAATGCATTGCATAAAATACTTTTTCAGCTTGCATTACATAGGGTCAGAGGTGAATCTACATGGGGACTAATTACGCTTAAGCCCTGGGCCCCCAAATTTCAAAGGCCCACAAAAATTGAATGTTTTGTTTTGTCAGGTTGCCAAACTTCAACTCTGTTTTTAATGTTATTAAAAACGAATTTTAAACCATCGTTTAAAGATTCTTATCTAACAAAAAATGGGGTCTCATTGGACTTCAATAAGTCCTAAACTACGAAAATCCTAGATACGCCCTTGCAAAAGGTATTTTTACTGTTTTTGATAAGCATAGAAAATCTTAGTAACAGGAATACGGAACACTCTAATAATGCAAATTCGGCTGTGTTTGACGGATTTTTGATATAGTATAATATATTATTATTAAACAATTCGACACTGATATAATATACCTACTATATACGCTAATTTAGCCCAGTTGCGATAAATGGCCACAACAACTCGTCTTGAATATAATGTATTTGAATTTTCAGACCGACAAGACGTGGTTAAGTACTTACCTAAGCTAAAATAATTCTATTCACTTTCAGAAATTTGTAAATCCCTGTTATTGGTTGAATATCTGTTAGGAAATATTGAAAAAAATATTTTTATTCAACACGCGTAAGTAATATAATATAATTTCGGGGCCCTGCTAAATTCGAGAGAAATAATAAATTACTTCATGTTGACGCGTAGAGTGCGAATAATGAGCCGAAACTGTACGATAATATATTACTGCATAGAGTTTCTGGACCAATAGGAACGCGCTAACGATTTGTATATATGAAAACAGCATCGCAATTCAGCGAAAGTCAGGGCCATCTTGTGTGCATCGAGGGCGATGGTTACGTCAATCAATGAAGTGATTTATTATTTCTCCCTCTTTTATCAGGGCCCCGATTACATATTACTCGTGCTAGTTGAATAAAGCAGTGTTTTTCAACCTTTTTCATGATGCGACCCCCCTGGTATGAAAAAATATTTCGCGACCCCCCGACCCTCCGCTTTTTTTATCATGTATGTATGTGTATGTTACAGTGTTACAAATATTCATTCCATACGTTTTTATACATCTCCATAATTAGGATTCGGATATAAGTAGTAAAACACATTATTTTACAATTACATACCTACATCGAATACGTCGCTAATTGATAACTAACTAACGCAATTTACGCACATAGGTATTAATAAAATTCTCTCGACCTCTGGCGACCCCTCTATACCCTCTATAAAAGCTTCCAGGGGGTCGCGACCCACAGGTTGAAAAACACTGGAAAAAAGTATTATGTGCGACTATTGATCGAAGGAGAATATTCCACTGGCGCTCATGGAATTTTCTCCTTCTCTCACCAGTCGCACAATATACTATTATGTATACTGATTAACTGCGCCATGCCTAATAGGCCCCACTCACGATCACACTTCATGCAACAGTTCAGTGTTCAAACTTATAGTTCAGTGAAGCATGATAGTGTGTGGGACAAATAAACACTGAAACCAACACTGAAGTCAAGCATGAACTCATCAAATGCATCTTGATTTTTGAACGACTTCAGTGTTCAGTGTTCAAGTAAACTGTTGTGTGTGTGGGTGTTTTTCAGTTCAGTTTTTGGAGTTCTGTGTTTTGACAACCAGAAGCCAAAAATCTCAATGTTGCTGCCTTTCTTGTGCAGAAATAGATTTTCACATATTTGTGTCCTGGTTCTTAATAAATAGGGTAACTAATTCCAGTAAATAATTGTAAGTTAATTCATTCATTCGTAAATAATTATTGCAATCAAGCGGCTCAAGTTGTAATTCATTAATCAAATAAACATGACTTCTTGAATCACGCATTTCTAACCAATTTTTCACCCATATTCTTCTTTTTTTTTCTTATTTCTCTGTTTTAAATACAATCCCATAGCTCTGAACAGCCAATCCTCACCATTTAAATTACTCATTTAGTTCTTATTAATGAACTATACTCTATAGTATAATATTATAGTGTGTATATAATATAATATATCTTATGTATCTATACTCGACGAGTGTATGCCAACAACTGAACTAAATTGAACACAAAAAATTTAAAAAACTGAGCAGTTTGCATGAACTGTGTGTGGTGCCAGTCAGTCTTTCGATTAATCTGTCCAACTTCACTGAACACTGAACTGTGGCATGAAGTTTGATCGTGAGTGGGGCCTATAAGGCCCCACTCACGATCACACTTCATGCAACAGTTCAGTGTTCAAACTTATAGTTCAGTGAAGCATGATAGTGTGTGGGACAAATAAACACTGAAACCAACACTGAAGTCAAGCATGAACTCATCAAATGCATCTTGATTTTTGAACGACTTCAGTGTTCAGTGTTCAAGTAAACTGTTGTGTGTGTGGGTGTTTTTCAGTTCAGTTTTTGGAGTTCTGTGTTTTGTACAACTAGAAGCCAAAAATCTCAATGTTGCTGCCTTTCTTGTGCAGAAATAGATTTTCACATATTTGTGTCCTGGTTCTTAATAAATAGGGTAACTAATTTCAGTAAATAATTGTAAGTTAATTCATTCATTCGTAAATAATTATTGCAATCAAGCGGCTCAAGATGTAATTCATTAATCAAATAAACATGACTTCTTGAATCACGCATTTCTAACCAATTTTTCACCCATATTCTTCTTTTTTTTCTTATTTCTCTGTTTTAAATACAATCCCATAGCTCTGAACAGCCAATCCTCACCATTTAAATTACTCATTTAGTTCTTATTAATGAACTATACTCTATAGTATAATATTATAGTGTGTATATAATATAATTATATATATTATGTATCTATACTCGACGAGTCTATGCCAACAACTGAACCAAACTGAACACAAAAAATTTAAAAAACTGAGCAGTTTGCATGAACTGTGTGTGGTGCCAGTCAGTCTTTCGATTAATCTGTCCAACTTCACTGAACACTGAACTGTGGCATGAAGTTTGATCGTGAGTGGGGCTTATGACTATAGAGATGTCAAATAATTAAAAAAATAAACTGGTGTATTTTATTTACTATAGAGTATAGATAATACATTTTGGAATTTAAATTCATATCTTTCATATTACTATTATTATGTGAACTTAGATTTTAATATATTCCTCAGGTTTTTTTTTTAATTTTGGATGTAAAGAAATTAAAACCTAGTAAATACCTCTCACAGGAACAGTAATATAGAATTGAATATTATGTTGTTATAGCAAATTAATATTTCAGTCCCTATTAAAAGTGGATACATAAAAACTAAATAAATTTTAAATATAGAAAATATTTTTAAATTTTTAATATGTACCTACTGATAGATAATAGTTATTTGTGAAAATACAAATTAAAAAAAAAAAAAAGTTATGTCACTAGGGGACACCCGGGTTTGAACCGGGGACCTCTCGATCTGCAGTCGAATGCTCTACCACTGAGCTATATCCCCATGTCGATGCACGCTCAGTTCAACGCTTCACATGGTAACCAACAGTACACTACACTACTAATAATAATCATATTATACTTAATGCTAGTACGCTATTAATTTATTGATAAGTATATTTAATTGTCATTTTATTTACAATAAGTACATCAAATAATATAATTAGAAAATATAGGTACTAAAAATAGGTAACTTTATTAAAAAGAGAAAACAATATTTTAAATTAATTCTTTTTGATATAAGTTAAAAGACAAATCTTTGATTCGCCTGAATAGAACTCTTCAAATAAATTAAATTTTCGACCATTTTTTTTCAGACTATAACCCAAGTATTGACAAAAATAAAATTATAAATCAAATTATAAATTTGATTTATAATTTTATTTTTGTCAATATACCTATAGTCTGAAAAAATTGGTCGACAATTTTATTTATTTGATTAGTTAAAAGGTTTTTTTAGTACAATATTTTGTTTTATAGACAGTTTTTGATGAGGCGATTTTGTTTTATCTTCAGCACATCATGGATCCCACAAGCCCCACCGTTAAGTTATTCATCTTGCCAAGCAGCAGTAGCAAGAAGTAATCAAAGTTTAGGAGCTTATTCACAATTACAATCACAGGTGATTTATTTATATGGCCATTGTTATAGATTATATAATTATTTAGCTGTTCCAATTGAATAATAATATTCTTCACAACTATAAAAAGAAAAAAAAAGAAAAATAATACACATGGCCCATGGGGGGATCGAACCCGCGACCTTCGCGTTATTAGCACGACGCTCTAACCAACTGAGCTAATGGGCCAGTTGTTCACCGCTTCCTAAGATCGGTATACAAACTTACAACGGGAGCGAGTTTCGTAAAAATAAAGACAAATTAAAAATAATCTTTAGAAATAAAATAAAGATAGATAATTAATAATCATTACAATATTTTTATTACCGGCTAATTATCAAAATAAATTATAAATTATTGTGCTGGATTTCTGATACGATTTGCAGTTTTAAATCTAGAACTAAGAATTTCATTTGTTTCCCATTCATATTATTTAAGTGGAGATCTAAATTTAATTAAATGAAAACAAATGACATATATTTTAATTCTAGATTTAAAGTTAGAAATTGTATCAGAAATCGAGCAAACTAAAATGGAGGCACTGACGAGATATTTTATAAGTAGGTAACATGTAATTTATATGAATGAAAACTTGTATTAAAGTAAGTATATATAAGGGTCCCCCAACCAAAACCATAATTTGCTCATCGGCTCATTTAAATATGCCCCCATCACTTTGAACTAATAATAATAAGAAATTTTTGGTTAACATTTTTTTATAAAATTGCGGGATATTCTTGAATGTTATAGTTTTTGATATAGAAATTATAAACATTATTTTAATTGTAATATGTTTTTATTTACAGCTGCAGCCCCCATTACAGCCTGTGCAAAGTCTTAATATGAATAACTACCAACTTTCTAATACAATTAGTAAGTGCAACTTTTAAACTTACAATAATAATACTCAGTAGATATTTCACCTAAGGTTTAATAAAAAACTTCGCAGAAATACGACTACTAACACTATAATATGTATTTAGTAGTAGGTAGGCTTCCGAGAACGCTTACCTATTTATTTTAAAAAGAGACCTCGAAAAGAAAAGTCACCACAGGCCTAATTGTTTATAGTGTTTATAGACTCGATATTATTATTAGTATCGTCGGAATCTTGCATAAAAATTTTTACCTGGCTACGGCGAAGCCAAAAGGAAGGGTTATGAGTTTAGGAGTCTATATGTATGTTTGTTTGTATTTACGGATGTTCCACCGTAGTGCCTAAACTATTCATCCGATTTGTAAAATAAGGTGTCAATTGATTCGTTATTATGGCCCGGGTCACATAGACTACATTTATGTTTGAATTTCGGTACCAGAGGGGAGCAAATTGAAAACAAATAAAAAATAAGTACAAAAAACAATTTAAATAAAAAATAAGTTAAAAAACTAAGACCCGACTTCTAAAAAGTATGAAACAAGAAAATATTCTCATCTGAGGATAGCCGTGGTCATATTTCATCTCATATATTATTATATGAGGCCCCTCTAGATGTATAGCGTGATGCACTTTGCCATAGAGCTTATGATCGCTTACTACTGTTAAAATGCAGGTAATGTTTTGTTAGGGTAGGTGGCATATTATGATCACGGCTATCCTTAGATGAGAATATTTTCTTGTTTCATTTACTTTTCATTAAGCCACGGCTATCCTTAGATGAGAATATTTTCTTGTTTCATATACTTTTCATTAAGCCACGGCTATCCTTAGATGAGAATATTTTCTTGTTTCATATACTTTTCATTAAGTAGTCGGGTTTTAGTTTTTGAACTTATTTTTTTTTTTTTGTAATTATGTATCTCAACTTTTTAGTTTTGCACTGTCCCTGTAGTCTTCAATTAATAATTTGTAACTTAATTAATATTATAACTCAAAATTACTAATTATTTGCCTGTTCAGTGGATCATTTTGCCCAACAAGCTGCAGCAGCCGGCGGAAGTAGTCCAGGATCTACTTTTAGTGCGCCTTTTTCGCCATGCAGTAGGCGTGATGTCACATCCGATTCAATGCGCTATCCCTATTGGCCAACAGACGGTAAGTTGAAAATTTTGAATGAAATTTATTAGCAATGCTTATGTTACAAACAATATGTTGTGTTTCGGTGTAAAAAGTAAAAACTGACTAAAAACTAACGTGAACAAAGCAAGGGCGTAGATATTTTTTTTCTGAGGGGTAAAGCAAAAATAAATTGATATTTTTTTAAGTTTTATTTATATCACACAAAAATACTCACTAAGGAAGGTGTCAAGCAAAATATTAGGTAATTCCCAACTCGATTTCACAATTTTTTTTCAAGAAGTATTTCTAAATTTTATTTTTTAGCCAGGTATTCGTATTATTTTCAGTTTTACTTTTTTATTATTATGATCCTGGGAGGGGTAATTACCACCTTACCCCCCCCTCATCTACACCCTTGGAACAAAGCTCATGTGTATGAGATCCAGTGTGTCCATATAGCTTTACAAGTTAGTGTTCAAGGTCACGTCTATCATAACCAACTGTTCTCTATTAATTTTCACTTTTCACATTTTCTCTATAAGACTTATGTAAAAGGAAGTTGTAAATTGGGACTTTTTCCAAGTTGTACAAAAATAGTAGATCATTTTTCACGGTTAATCAGATATTTTCACTTAATCGCCAACAGTTGGAGACGTCCCAATCCATTTAAATTTACTTACAACACAAACTTTTTTCCGTAATAAACATAAATTTTGTTCAAATACTTTTCTTGGCTCTTAACTTAAGAAATAGTTTTAAGCACTTAATAGTGAGCGTAAAGTTAGTACACGACCAGTGTCGGATTAGGTCTTAATAGCTATAAAATATTATATATAGATATAGGTACTATATACTTAGAATCTGTTTTTTTTTTTTTGCTGTTTATTACCGTGTATCTCTTACTTACGGCATCGAGAGCGGAAATTATTCTTTTTGTCAAACATTATCGTATTCGTAATAAATTATTAATAACTGATCAATGAAAGATACAAGTTAATTTTTGTAATAAAAATTCAATAATAAGTAAAAAATGACTTTCTCTGATGAGCGGTGAATTTCGGAATATACCTATATTTCTAACCTATATTGATGTCAAGTCTACTAGTGGTGGGCGGTGATTCAACCTTATTTAAAACCAACAAAATACGAACAGTTTTTTTTTCAACTGTTTCGCCTAAGTAAATTAACTAATTTTACAAATTACAGCTAGTTTCGTTGACGCTAAAATCGTCAACGACCCACCACTAAAGTGTACTTACTTTTTATTCGATTTGCTAAAGCCAGGACAAAGTATTTTTTGACGATTTTATTATTTCAGGGTTAGGAAATGGTTATGTGGAATTTGTTATCGTGGCTAGAGAAAATGCTACACATATACAAATATATGCTACTGTAAAACTTCGAACTAGGATAAATTCTAAGACTTTCCAGTGAAACCTAAGATGTACCAGCTCTTAATGGTGAAAGTCCGAACTTTTCTGTGATAATCGTAAATTTCGAACTTTTACTATACATACCTTTCACTCAGTAAATCTTAGTTTTTACCTCTGAGGCTCTGAGACTAGGTAAATGTTGAAAAATAGTCATGTTTAGACGTGCTCGGAGTATCGTCTCATACTCGCGAACAGTCTGCAGCCCCCAAAACTGTCTGACTGGAGGACAATGATTCAAAAAATGTAACTGCCTAAAAAATGCTTGACGAAGAAGTGCGCTTGCTAGTCATCAAGATTACTTTGTAATGAATGCCACAATTGCTCTCCGTGTTGTAACAAGTAAAATGTTTTTTTTTACTATTAATAAATGACAATAATACCAAAAAATAAAATAAAATACTTATTCACTCAGCTTAGCCAACGTAAGCATTATGTTTGTGCAGAGAAGATAATTTTATTTTTGTTATTTATTTTTTACTATTCAAAATTATAGTTAAAACTATGTAAGAATTTGACTGATAGGTAATTGTAATAAATGATTAAGATACTCATGGTTTTATTCCCAAAGCCAACATTTAATAAAGTGTTCCGTTATTAGTAAAACCTAGCATGTACCAAACTTTGATGGTAAAAGCCCGAAAAATCGTCCCTTTTTTATAAAGAAACCTTACATTTACCAACTATGTTGGTAATTCCGAAGATTCACAGATAAAAAACCTAGGAGTTACCAATTATACGAGCTATTACAGTCGATATACAGTATACACACAGTACGCACTGCGCATGGGTGTAGAGTCCGTATATGACGCTTTGACAGAGAGAGTAGAGATTTTCCCACTCTTTCCTCTCAACTGCCGGTTGAAGTCGGAGAAGGGGCAGCGTTTCACTTTTCGTCTGATCTAGACCATTTTGCCATAGCACGCCCAAAGAAGTTTCACTTCTAAAATACTTTTAAAACTTCAAGTGCATTATATTATGTTCACATTGTACAAAAATAAGAAAAGTTCGCACTATCATATTTCAATATTCCTAATAGTTGTTTACTTTTGTTGTTTGGTTTCAGTAAGTGTCAAAGACGAACCAGGAACCGCAGTTAGTGCGGCGAGTACAGGTTATCCAAAAGTGTTTATGTAAATACTTACAGTATAGTTCAATTTATTGTAGGTTGCAATCTTTTAGGATTCAATCAGATGGGGTACCTATAAATTATCTAAAACCTAACGCTTAAGGAGTTGTGCTCAGTCATAATTTCTTTAAGTCGATTGTTTTTATTTCGATAATATTCAGAATCTTTCAATCAAAACGGTTATACCTTTGATAATTTTGAAATAAAATTATTGAAATGTTGGTTATTAAGTGCGCAACGATTTTTTTTTTTAATTACTTACTGTTTTGGAAATAACATTCAAACATTATCTTTTTTATTCTCTGACTGAACATAATTCTTTAAATCGTTAGTCGATTTTTTTCATTATTCGATTTACCTCAAAGTTTAACTAATATGAATGAACCTTTGAATTGTGAACAGCTGGTTCTCATGGGTCGTAATCACCATCCACCAAAATTAAAATTTAGTTTAAGCTTGATGGTGATTTAAGAATAACTGAGAATAATTAAGATCAATGGACAGCTCTTGTTTAAATGACAACAATGGTCTACCATTGTACGTACAAATTGGATTTTCAGTTTATTGTTGAAAATACAGAATAATAAATTGGAAACATTAATTCGCATTAGACTCAGATGATTTTGACAATTGATGACCTAAACTGTAGAAGACCGGGATAGCTATGGGTTAAGAAGAAACAAATCTTTCATTTTTATTAAATTTTCCATTTTTTACAACTCACAGGTACGACACCATCCATGATTATAGACTGAAAGGAGACCAAACTTTGTATTATTAAATACAACATTTAAGATTGATCTACAATAAATTGTCTTAAATATTGTTTTATTATATAGAAAACACGGTTATGTATACTTAGGTCTGGTATTATAAAGAAACGAATAAACTAGCCAATGATAAATCAGCTGTGTTCTAATTGGTTTATTACCACTTATGCATCATTAGGCTGACCACAATTCTTTGTGTACAAAACGAACGGGGCAATATGATTTATGATAAAATAATCGGTTTCTCTCAGGCAAGATGGTAACAGACATCGACGTGCATTCCTGAACATACTCCCAGCGGTGTAAAAAGTGCCCTCACCCGAAAAAAAATAGATAGACCGATGGTGTGGTCATCTATATCTAAATATATATTACCTTAAACTTAATCGTAGAGAAGAGGATAGAGTTGACCACACGCAACTTTATCCTCGTCAACCGAAAAACAACTACAACGATAATGGCGAAGGCATGCTCAGGAGTGTTAACTGTACGTTGATGGTAAGTGGTAACAAATGCAACCAGATATTCGATTGACGCGCATGGACTAGTGGTTATACAAGTTTCTGTTGCCTTCGACAGCAGCCATTGTAGCCCTACGACGCATTCTGGATTAGAATCTTTTTTTTAAACGAAATAAAAATTATATGTTTATTGTACCGCAACTTATGGTCAGCCTGCGTATCATTCATGTTTCAAATTAAACATGATATTATATTCATTCGTTTTTTATAATATCAGACATTAAATTAATTAGTTTACAAATTTTTATTTTATATGTTATACCACACTGCATGGCAACTATAATTTCGTAATTTATCTAGATAGGAATTTATAAAATTAACAATACACATTTGCTTTATTATTTGCAATTCTGAAATATGCGGCGATTTTAAGATCTCATTTTTAATTAGTCACATTTATTTGTTCATAATATAAAATGCTGCATAAAAAGAATAGCACATAATATTGTTATTTTTAACAATTTTTATTAGTGTTAACAAAGCACCGAATGATAGCACTAATTTCCAGGACTCAAAAAATATATAATTAGTTCGTGTACAAAACGTTTCTATTGACCTCTTAAGTCAAATTTGTAGTGAAATTAGATTAGTAATTGGATTGGTGATTCAGTTCTCAATTTTTCTCTGCAATTAAAAGTAATCAACCACCATCGATTGCATATTTAGAGGTGTACCTTCATGTTCCTATACATAGTACACGAGCATCGCAAACGACAAGTCGAATGAAATTCTTTCATCACCATACATTCTAAATCTAAATTAACTCGCAAAAACGTTAAGACCAACTATTTTGAGTTAACCAAAAAAATACGCAGATGATTGAATTTTGTCCGACTTGGCGTTCGCGATGCTCGTGTATAGCCTAGTAGGTAAATGTTTCGAAGAAATGTGTATTATAGTGTCTCTTCTAATTGCGTCAAAAATGAAGAAGTGTTCACGGCATAAGCTGTTTTGCATTTGGGCCAGTGATTTATTCTTGCACTAATATACATAAATCTGTTGATGTACGTCATTTGTATACTAAGTGTAGATTAACAGAAACATTTTTTGTAAAGTGTAATCAAAAGAGGAAATACTACATTTAACAAATCTATAAAACATTCGTTATGCCGTCGCTATCAGCTTTGCAATTTCATTGTCTAATGTATTTTTGTTTTTTGCGTTTTTTTTTTAATTATTTATTCGTGTAAACTGACAATACCCAACAAAATAGTTTTCTAAATAAATTACCAGTTAGGATCATATTATTATGCGACTATAAATTATAACGATGTAAAGCCCGCCATTCATTATCCTGCACGCAGTCCACCGCGCAGGCAGGAAGTCGCTCACACACTATACTGCAAGCAGTCCAAACCCGTCATTCACTATCCTGCATGCAGTCCGCCACGTAGGCAGAAAGTCACTCACACACTATCCTGCAAGCAGTCCGTCGTCAGTGTTTTTGCCTATTTTGCTAGTGACGTTTCTCTTTGAAAATGCCTAATCTACGCTGTCTTGTCAAAAAAAAAGAAAATAGCTATTTTACTATGTTTGGTTCTATTACTAGAAAAAAATAAAAAAAGAATATGGGAAAAGAAACTGTTAAAGATTCGTCACAAGAAATGTATTTGTGCTTGTGACGCTACAATGTTAAAGGAAATTGATGCTGATGACTATAAAAATTACTTAAGGATGGATGAAGAGACTTTTCGATATTTATTACATAAAGTGGCACCAATAATAACAAGACAAAACACTATGATGCGCAACAGCATTTCTGCAGAGCAACGATTGGTGGCTACTTTGCGATTCTTGGCTACTGGAAGGTCATATGAATGTTTGAAATTTAGCACCAAAATTTCACCGCAATTGCTTGGCAAAATTATACCTGAGACATGTAAAACACCAAATTCTCTACTGCGCGCGAAAATGCAGGACGCCGTGCAGGGCGCCACGCAACTGACAGTCCGGCGCGGCGGACTGCAAGTAGTGGGAGGAGCTTGCAGGTCTCAAGCAGGACGCAACGATCATCCTGCGTCCATCTGCCGGACACCGCGCAGACTGCAAGCATATTCATTAACCTGCATCACTCGGCGGACGGCAAGGCGGACTGCCATGCAGGATAGTGAATGGCGGGCTTAACACGACGGTTTTCAACCTGTGCTTGTGTTTATTTTTTGTTCCGATTAAAAAAACAAAAATTTCAGTTTTCTCCTGCGCGGAATAATTTACGTAGGTACACTATTCCGAATAATGTACATAAATACACGTAAATAAATGTTTGACACTGTAAAATGCTACCTTAATCTGGTCCATTAATGTTTAGGTGGTACGCTGAAATAAAATTTTAAAAATAAATGTATGTATTTTGAAAACTGACAAGATTTTACTTTAAAAAAATTAAATGTATTTTTATTTTATTAGACTTACTGCGAGAAGCAGTTTTATTGAGTCCTGTTAATTAATTATTTTTTCAATTTTTCATAACTTATTAAAATTATTTGAATGCATAAGATTGAGTCCTTGTCGTGTAGCGAGACGCTGTATATATTAATTTAATTAAGGCACTATGGAGTATAATATAAAGGTATAGCAAATGCGATAACAAAAAGATTTTTACTACCTATATAAGCTATTCAAACTCCCAAAAGTGGTTTATCTATTTTAAGCACTACTCGTTTTTTATCTAGCCAGCCGCCGTTATGAAAATATGAATACTTATATTTTATGTTTTTGTATTTCGTGTTCGTATCTTTATTAATATAAAGACTAAACTACTCTATAGCGGTCCGTTCCGGTTCAGCCAGGTGCGATAGATATACATAATTCTGCAAAAATAATTTCGTTGCGATCCGGCGTCTGAACTATTATAGCTTTGACCATTTTCTACCAGAATGCTTCTTGACTAAAAGCTTTGAGCGAATTTTATCAATTAAAAAACAAAAGTCACAGCCTTCCCCTGCTAATGGGTGAAGTGGTGGGGATAGTTATTGTGTCCAAACGGTTTCTCCCTCGAAACCCAACAACTTTTTTTTTTCAACTCGTTTTGTCCGACAAAAAACTTTTGAACGCTAAGTCCAATAATTATCATGAAATATGGACACAATACTATTCATATCGGTAAACCATATATCTATTAAATTTACTATATGAATCATTGCCTATCTACGTGCGGTGAGTGAACGCAACAAAGCGTATCGAAAATATATCTGTCTCTTTCTTCGATGTAATTCCCTGATTTCTCCGATGTTAGGATTGGTTGATGTACTTGCATTCAATCTGAATACAGTATCTCTGTCAACTTTGTCTTTTTCTATGACGTTAACATGGGCATACCCATCTTTTGGCCCAGGAGGGGACAAATTAGAAATTTCTTAAGCTTACGGCGTAAAAAAGGCAGAAGTATATGCTTGCACCCTAATGGTTCGATTGCGATTTTATTTCTATGCTCAGTATAGAATAAAAGTATATGCGATAAACTAAGATGAACGTGCGTACTCGATACTCATGAGGCCCCCCCCCCCCCCCATTTGCTCTTTTGCACCCGCGGGTGAAACCAGAACGGACCGCTAGTTTTACATAAATGTGAATGAGAATACGGGTCTAAAAAAACCTTTTGTAAAAAAGAACTGGAAATATTTACCTATACCTAATAAAGAAGTATTATAAATTAAACAAGATAAAACTTATTTTTGGGATTTTGACATCAGTACCTACATAACTTAATTTTGTAGGTTCAAATTGAAAACATTTATTTTAAACCATACGGTTAAACAATTTGTCCCTTTTTTTAATATGAACTTTGCGGAATCTTGACTCCAAATTAGTAAGGTTCTACTTAAATTAATGATCTTGTTTTTAATTTGCTATCTTATCAATTTGTGCGAATTATAGAGAATACGTCATGTACATATAATCGAAAAAAAAATATTTTTACTGTTTTAAAAACATTTTAGTTAATATATTTTGATAATTTTATCCGTCCGTAAATCATTTTGTGTTAATAATTAGCAAAAAAATATTTTTTTCGATCCAATTAATACGCACACGAATAAAAATAGATAAAATTACGTTGTATTGTAAACTAGCTGTCTTTGTTTACAATTCTCTGAGATGTGTGCTCTGAATGAAAAAAAAAACGAATTTAAGATTTTGTTTTTGTATAATTTCTAGAATTCTAATCTCAATTACATATATCGAACTTAACATCAAAATGTAATTTAAGAACAACATATTTTTAAGTATGATAGATAAGGTTTATTAACTTAGTTTTATTGTCGTTTCGTCTTAGCCTAGGTACTTTAGCTTGTTACGACGTCTGCCCTGTTATATCAAAAATGGTTTTCTCAAACATTATTATAATGTAACAAGCTGCATGGCGTACCCGGTGCTAAATATAGCGCGATGTCAAGGAGGCATCGGACTTATGACAGAAAACGACCATCAAACAGAAAAACGTCAGACACAACAGGCATTTTTTACTTTCCCATGTATACGAAGTATAGATATAGAAGTCCCTAAAAACTGGAATAAAAAATTGAAAAATAATTTTTTTCCTAAACGCAGCTTTAACGATTTAGATTAAGTTTTATACATAGATAATCCTTTCAGCACTAGTCACTGGTATAACTACAGGATGGCAGAACGTGGCAAAAAGACAGGGGTCCCTGGTTTCATGGGACCCCGTGACAGTCAAACAAAAAGTGAATGTACAACGCATTACTCTACAAAATTATTTATAGTTATAATATGCCAAAATCAGTTTTGTTTTCATTTAGCCGTTATCTAATTGTTTCCATGCTTCTTGTTTTAGATATTTCAGAATGTTGATAAAAATTTCCCTCTCATAATGGGGAGAACCCCCTCCCCATTATGAAAGGAAAATTTAGATCAATGTACCGTTTTGTTGGGAAGCTGAAACTAATTGTAAGTGTGCTAGAGGGCCCACAATAAAAACCTTCCAAGCCTCAAAGTTGTAGTTACGCCACTTGATACGGAGTGGGGAAGGGGCTATAGAGCTGACGATATTGTATCTATAGCACAGACTCTCAGATATGGGAAAGTTAGTCCGTGTTGTGCTGGGCAGTTAAAATAAAAATTAAACCGCAATATCCTTATAGTTATTTAAAAAAGTTCAGGCTTGTTTGTAATAGATTGGAATTTGATCATATTTGTTTTTTACAAACCGTTTAAGTACTTACTAACAACGCACATACAGAATGTTTGTTTGAACATAACCCTATAAAATGTTTAATCAAACACACTGTATACATCACCATTTAACACAAATAATACATTATTACATGTCCTATATTCATCAAAATAATATATAGATGTATACATGTTTATATTATATATATTTTTTAAATGTAATTTATGTATGTTATTTATAAATAATTGTATTGAATAAAAATATAATGTAAAGAAATATGTATAACTCGTTTAAATTAAACCATTTAAAAAACCCGATTCTTAGAATTGTTTGCATTCTCATTTTTAAGTCATCATAATATGTTGAGTCAAAAAGTTCGAGTAGAAGTTTTAGTAATCCACTATTTACTAATCGCAGCTACATATTTACCAAAATAGATAAAAAATAAACCTTTTTATAAGAAAATTGAAACGCCTTCAAAAACCATCAAAAACTAAAAAGACAAAAATAATAAACACTTTTAGGAATTAAAATTACATACCTAAATAGCATAAATATTGTTTAAGGAGTTAGGGGTGGTCAAATTTATAAAAAATCAATTTCTTTTTTTCTTGCATTTTCTTGTAGTATGTCGTTTCGAAAAATTCCCTGAAAATTTCAAGTGATTTGAATGAATAGTTTCCGAGATAATTATTATATGGCCCAGGATTAGATGACTCCCGTGTAGGTAAAAACTTCAAACGCGATTTTCTCGAAACTATGTTTTTCGAAGTCTGTGACCACTGAAATTCAAGAACCACTCGATGGATTTAAATGAAATTTTTACAGCTTATTGAAGACATAAAAAACAAGGACTTGATTGAAGGATTTTTGTTTTTGTTGAAAACTTTTTAACAATCTGTCCTTTCAAATTCGGGTGTAAGCTTTTAGAAGCAGCCGTTTTATTAATTTTCAAAAAAAATCTTCGATTAAGTTCAAGATTTACTATTAAACTAAAGACTTTTGTTTTATTGATTTTGGACGAACCAGCACAAAGTTTGATGGTCACCGCAAAGCATTACCTACTTGTGAGAGGGATACACATCCAACAGATGGCTTTTACTTCGTCCAATTTTTTTTTTTTAATTTAGTGAAGTCAAGTTGCAATATTATTAGCTTTATAAAATAAATTAAATTTTGTCGAAAAAAAATTTAAAAATTTGTTCATGCCTCTGACTACCCCTAGCCCCTTAAACAATATAAATAATTCGTTTCCCGCCCCTAAAGGTTTCTGATTTTCAATAATATAAAAAAACTAAATTAAAAAATATCATCAAAATCGAAGCTGTTCTTGCGGACTTCGAAGTATTGCCTGTTTTATGTATTCATAGAGGCGCTATATAGGTAGGTACCTACCTATTATCAAAACAACAGTCGTTGACACAAAAAAAGTAAAAAAATTTGCAACATAGATAATTTGGTATAGACTTTATAGTGATACTTTTATAAGGAGGAAAACGTACAGACATTAATAATTCCGCCAATTTTAACAAAATGGTGATTAGACAACAAAAACAGGGTAAAACGACGTTTTTAAATTATAGTTTAAAACAATAATTCAAACAAACAAAATATTACATTATTGATTGTAAATTCTACAGATCCCATGCCAAAATGTTTTCTTATAAACTTCCGAAAGTGTTGCTCTCTTAATTAAAATTTATAAATTTTAAGATTCAAAGATTGGAGTGGTACAATATTTTAAGTATAATACACTTTTTACAACACTTAGTGGTTTCATGTAACATGACATAATAAAGTTAAATGAACTTCCGCTACATGTGAGGTTTGTATAAATGGTTACATCGTTTTCAAATTAACTGGGAACACGCACTTATGTTTCGCAACTTTTTTATCTTTTGCCGCATAGTTTCATACAGTGGATGTCAGATATTATGTTATTACTAAAGCTGCATTTCAACTATCGACGAAGCTGTTCATCTATTCAAATAAATAAAATTGAAGTGTCTGTTTGTAAAAATAACAGTTTTTTACTAAATGTAGGTATATGAAGTAGGTATATATGTTACCGGACAAACCCGATTTCAGGACAAACTAGTTTGGCCTAGTATGAATAGTAGGCCAAACTAGTTTGTCTTGAAATCGGGTTTGGCCGGTAACATATACAGTACTTATAATAAAAAAAAATCTGTAATTTTTGATTGTCTATCTGTTTGTTCCGGCTAATCTCCGAAACGACGACTAATTTTGACGGAACTTTTACTGGAAGATAGATGATGTTATATGCAGTAACTTAGGCTACTTTTATTTTAGAAAAAGGATTAGGGTTCCGCGCAAAAAAATTAAAACCCATGAAATTGTGAACATATTCCGATTCAAATAGGGAAGTATTGTACGTCCAGCGAAGCAGGCGGGCATCTGCTAGTAAGAAATATTAAGAGAAATACCAAAAATAATAGACAGTAACTGTATATGATCAAGGCAATGGGCAGATCGCTAAGTTCGTGAGACACGATCTACTAAAAGCCTTATTTAACATAGTGTTACAGAGAAGTAGCCCTTAAACTACTGATGATATCCAAAAATGTTTCAGATGAAAGTTATATTGTTCGAGAAGGCCGTCATACTGGACCATCCTATTTTTTTTTTTTTTTTTGGTGGAGCCGCTGAAGCTACATCGAGGCCACCTCCACTTTTTTAAATAGAAACCCATATTTTTTGTCTTGGATTATTGTTCTTTGGGTCAAACCAAATAAGTTTGGTTCCAAAACATTAATATATGCTCATGCCTAAAAACTAAAATGCAAGTCTAACGCACGATTTAGGATTACTTCTCACACCTATAACAGAGACAGAGAAAGAAATAAAACTTGTTCCGTTCCATTACACTTAGACAGAGTAGAGTACGGATCGGAGCTACTTCACAGAGGTGTCAACTGTCAAGTGATGTAACTGCGGCTGAGCCTATAGAGACGTCGACTACCGAAAACTGAACGGAAGTGGCCCGTAGAGTACTGTCTGCGGGAATTGTTGCTTTGTACGTGCAGTTCTCTAAAAGACAAGATGAACTGTCGACAGCTGACACGCTCCTATGTCTGGTAATATGCTGCGTGCATTCATGAGAAACTTAAGCCACCATTGATAATGACCTCTTCAGCCAAATGCTAAAATTTATTAAAAAAAATAACTAGCCGAAAATTGTTATAGGTATTTTGTATTTTTACAATTCATGTGGCTGCGTCACAACTCTTTGCCTCAATATAATGTGTTGGGTAAGTTCTAAACTAGTTTCGAACTAGTGATGTACGAACATTCACATTCGTATATTTTTTGACATTCGCATTCGCCTCGCAAAAAAAATGCGAATATTATGCGAAAATTAATATCAAAATCATACATACCTACATAATATTACAATAAAAAATATAAAAAATAATTATTTATTCAACACGCGTGACCGGCGTGAGTAATATATAATTTCGATTATTTTCGGGGCCTTGCTAAATTCAGGAGAAATAATAAATTACTTCATGTTGACGCGTAGAGTGCGAATAATGAGCCGAAACTGTACGGTAATATATTACTGCACAGTTTCTGGACCAATAGGAACGCGGTAGCGATTTGTATATATGAACACAGCATCGCAATTCAGCGAAAGTCAGGGCCATCTTTTGTGCATCGAGAGCGGTTGGTACGTCAATCAATGAAGTGATTTATTATTTCTACCTCTTTTATCAGGACCCCGATTACATATTACTCGTGCTAGTTGAATAAAGTATTATGTGCCACTATTGATCGAAGGAGAATATTCCACTCACGTGTTACCGCTCTCGCTACGCTGGTGCGGCAAATTTCACGCTCATGAAATCTTCTCCTTCTCTCACTAGTCGCACAATATACTATTATTCAACAAGCCGTAAGTAATATATAATTTCGGGGCCCTGCTAAATTCGGGAGAAATAATAAATTACTTCATATTGACGCGTAGAGTACTAATAATGAGCCGAACTGTACGATAATGTATTACTGCATAGTTTCTGGACCAATAGGAACGCGGTAGCGAGCCGAAACTGTACGGTAATGAATTATTACTGCATAGTTTCGGGACCAATAGGAACGCGGTAGCGATTTGTATATATGAAAACAGCATCGCAATTCAGCGAAAGTCAGGGCCATCTTTTGTGCATCGAGGGTGGTGGGTACGTCAATCAATGAAGTGATTTATTATTTCTCCCTCTTTTATCAGGACCCCGATTACATATTACTCGTGCTAGTTGAATAAAGTATTATGTGCGACTATTGATCGAAGGACAATATTCCACTCACGTGTTACCGCTCTCGCTACGCTGGTGCGGCAAATTTCACGCTCATGAAATCTTCTCCTTCTCTCACTAGTCGCACAATATACTATTATTAGCATTTTTAAGAGACAAGTATTTTTCTTATTCCTTTTTTAAAAAATAACTTAAATTTTTTAGCTAAGGTAACCTTACAATTATATCTTTTATTAGCCTTTACTTTAACATTGGATAATAAACCTTCAGAATTAGTATTAATATACTAATAAATCAACCTAGTACCCAAAATAACTACAACTACACTTCCGCGGTTAATCGGCTGTCAAATTCTAATTTTGGACAAATGACTCCAGATTTGAAAACCGAATATTCACATTTTGAAAAAAAGGTAGCCTATGTTCTTTCTCAGGCTTCGAACTATCTCCATATTAAATTTCATCACAATCGGCCCAGCGGTTTGGTCGTGAAAGCGTAACAGACATAGGTACAGAGTTCCTTTCGCATTTATAATAATATTAGTATGGGTTGTTTTTTCGGTTGTCCCGATTTCAAAACCGGTTAACCCACTTTTTTAATCTTCGATCTTGACATGTAAAAAAAAATTTGTAAGATAAGTCTTTATATTGTAGAATCCATGATGTACCAAAAGCTAGAAAATAATAGTGGGTCAGCAATCTGGGGCTTTGTTCAGACTAAAATAAAATCGTGGGGCAGAAATCGGGATAAGAAACAAAAAACAATCTATATAGGTATGTAAAAATCTCGTGTCACAATTTTGGCCGCGCTAATCTCCAAAACCAATGAACCGATTTTAATGAAATTTCTTGGTCCAACTTACACCATAGGATAGTGTTTATAATATTTTGTACAAAATTACGGTATTTTGTAAAAAAAAAACTGTTTTAGTAACATGCAGCGACATCTGATCGAATTTGCTCAAAGCTATTAGTTTAGAAGCAAACAAAAAAAAAACTGTTTTAGTACCAAATAACGACATCTGATAGAATTCGCTTAAAGCCATTAGTTCAGACGCCGGGCCGCAAACGACATTTTGCAGAAATAGAATTATATCTATCGCACCGGGATGGACCGCTGGAATTTTGTAAATCAACATTTATTTTTATATATTTATTTTAAATGGTGAAAATAACGGTAGGGTAGTACAATTGGCAATACTACCTATTTGGTAACTAACTTCGATACTCTTGTTACACTATATACCTAATTAAAAATATTTTTAATAAATACTTACATACTTTAAAACTTTTTATTTTTATTTTTATTTGTAATTATTAATTGACCCTAAGTCGGAACATTCGGAGTTCCTCTCAAGGGTGAATCAAGACATGTTCAGAAATTCCTGAAAAACGGGACATCTGGCAACTCTACTCTCTACCTATGAGTAAAAGTCCATGAGATTCCGTGATGTTAAAATTCCTTTATTTATAAACATAGATCTACCGAGCACTACTATAATATATTGTTTAATGGCACTCCATTAGGTGTTTTCCTGACTACTGAATTCTCCCCGGGGTCGTTTGTGTTTAATATTGCAGAGAATGAATTACACATGCGTTAAATAGGGGATGAAAGTCACAAATGCCGACTAACACATATGTTTTCGATATTATCTTAACAGGGGTGATCAATTATACAGACCGAACCAATAAAACATTCATTAATGTAAATATTACAGAACGTTCATGAAGAAGCTTATTCTAAATAGAGTTTTTTGAAGTATTTTTAAGCTCTATAACCAGGGTACGGAAAGAAATGAGTTACATGATATAACGGAATACATAAAGTTTGTTCCAAGCAGGTAGAAAACGGTAACGAAACCGTCACCCGCATGTGCAGTAGCTAAAACGTGTTCTAAAATCGACAAAAACAATTTCGTTTTAGCTACTGCGTTTAATCTGTTAATTCCGATAATCCGGCACTATAGCTTGGTTTTCATAGGACGGTAGGGGTGGATTAAGGGCAGAGGGAGAGAGAGAGTCCTTTAGCTTTTCTTGAAATTCATTTTTACCCAAATTCAAAAGAAAACCGGAATTCAGTCCTATTATAACAGCAGGGTATTCTTATTTAAAAATACTTTACATTTTGAAAAACTCAATAAACTACTGACCTATTAACGTTCTCGTTAAAAATAAACAGTTAAAGTTTTGAATAAATAAAAATGACAATAATATTACGTCACGGTAGTGTGTTGGCTCGACACATTTATTACCTCCCTGTTTGTAAGTTACGATTTTTTGGGTCAAAAGTTACACATAAAATGGATTCAGTGAAGAATTATAAGAAACTTGTTACAGTTAAGTAATGATATCGTTAGACAGGCAACTGTTTGTTTAAAATTTGTTCCAAAATAAACACGTATCTCGTTTTGTAGGTAGATACGAGAGTATTAGAAACATCGTAATAGTCCCCCGTTGTCACGCTTATAATATGACCACTTTCACGTTAAAACTTAAATTATATTTTCCACCAAAAACAAAAATGTGATAAAAGTTGCCAAGTCCTCATCAAAACTGTTTTGTTATCTTAAAAAAATAATCGAAATGTAGAAATTATGCCAAGTTACTTACCTACACATTTTAGTAGTGTTTTGATATGCACAAAAAAAAATATTGTGTGAACTGATACATTTACAGGTCAAATTTGGCAAGTTTTCATTAAAGAAGTGACCCTTGAAAACTTGCCAAGTTTGGTCTGTAAATTGATCAGTTCCCACAATATTTTTTGTGCTTATCAAGACACTGGTAAAACGTTTAGACAAGTGACTTGGCATAATTTCTACCTTTAAATTATTTAAGAAAATAAAACACAGTTTTGACGAGAACTTGACCACTTTTTTCACATTTGTTTTTGGGGGATTTCATACTTTTTGATAAGTTATATTCTTACTTATACTACTTAAATATTATTTGGACATTAATATTAACTGCATACCATGAATCAATATATCATAGTTATATATCATAAATTCATTATATTACAGACTATATCCCAGAACCGACTAGATGCGAGTAGCCTTCGGACGACCGGTTGATGCATTCGAGATTGATACTTCTACCGACTCGGCTAGACGCTTATGAATTAATTATTATTTTGGCCGGTCTAGAACCTTCAACTTCAAACAAAATTTTCAAGCCTGAAATTCCATGTTCATACCCCCACCCTTGACACCACACATGACTTCCCTAGAACACATCCGCAACCTCCAAATCCAAGCCCCTAACTCAAACTACTAATATTCAACCCCCTCTCCAACCTTTAGCTTCAACCCCTAATCCAAACACCAGCTTCAAACCTTAGCTTCAAACCCTAGCCTTCAACCATAGGATTTCAGGCTTGAAAATTTTGTTTAAGGGGGGTTGATGTTGCAGAACCCTCCAAAGTTAGCTACTTTATGATGATCTATAAATCGGTCAGTGAATTGCCAAAATCTTAATAAATTTTTAAATAATCATATCTTGGAAACTATTCTACTTATAGGCGTATGCAATTTGGAATACTGCTTCTTTATTGTAACCGCTACCCCCCCCCCTCCTTGAAAAAATCAGTCCTGCAACATAATTTGGAATTAGAGGTGGTCGAAAAGGGCTCGAAATGGTTAGTGTTAATATAGCAGTGCTTTACGAGAACTAGACCGGCGCACTCCGTGCGCTATGATGTCTCCTAATGCTCTGGCGAGATGAAGTTTTACTGTGAGAGCAGCCACAAAACTGACTCTAGAAACTCGTTCCACACATCTACATAAGCTAGTACTTACATATTATATTTTTGTTTATATCTTGCTGTTAAAGCTGTCATATGAAATCTAAATGTTTACTAACTAACCATTACTAAACACCAAAACAATATTATTCAGTTTTGTAAATATTGAGGATTTCGATTGTATACAAAAGTTTCGGCACGTGGGTTTTTGTTTATATAAATATACGTTATTCATTTAAGAGTTGTCAACACATATTGAATAATAAACCCTTTTTTGATTGAAAGATCTTTTTGGAAGAGGTTAGGGCGTGATATTATTTACACTCTACACAAAATAACACCCAACCGTCAATATTATGATACAGAAGTAAATGATCGCAACAAAAATTTAAGCTACACGGTGATTATTTACTTCAACTGTTTATATATAGGTATTCTCTGTGATTTAAGAAGGCGTGACGTCATTCGGTATTTCAGTCAACATGGCTGATTGCAGTATTTATACTTTTATTTTATTAAAAATCTTATTAATCTCAATGTTTATATTAGCATTGGATCATTTTTTAGAATCCTTTTAACATATATTTTTCTCTAAAAGCATTTATTCTTTGATTTTTTATACTGTCAATTGTCATCATGCCTATTGTTATAGCTAAACAAAACGAATGTATATCTAAAATAATAGGTATATAAAGCTATGAAGAGTTTGTGTGTTTCTTTGGTCAAACGCGCTAATCGCAGGAACTACTGGTTCGAATTGAAAAAAATTGAAAAGAAGTTTGACCCTGCAGGCCATCCCTGTAACTTCCCGCTATTTTCGAGTTCAAAACGCTCAAAAATATATAAAATATAGCAAGAAGTTTATTTTTTAGCTCTTCGAGCTCAAAAAAAAAACACTTTGTTACGAAATTTTCGTTCACAATATCTCATGAACAAATGAACCGATTTTGATGCGATTTGCGGCAGTCGACGCAATTTTTTACCCTAAAAAAGTAATTTATTACAGAAAAATCGATCTCATAGGAATTTTACGAGCAATTTAAAAAAAACACTTTTTTACAAATTTTTCGTTCACGATATCTCGTGAACAAATAAGCCGATTTAGATGCGGTTTGGGGCGATCGACGCAGTTTTTTTAACCTAAGAAAGTAAATTATTACAAAAAATAGATTTGATAAGAATTTTACGAGTAATTATAAAAAATTACTTTTTTCCTAATTTTTCGTTCACGTTATCTCATGAACAAATGAACCAATTTTGATCTGGTTTGCGGCGATCGACGCAGTTTTTTTAACCTAAAAAAGTAAATTATTACAAAAAAATCGATTTGATAACAATTTTACGAGTAATTATAAAAAATTACTTTTTTCCAAATTTTCAGTTCACGTTATCTCATGAACAAATGAAGCAAATTTGATCTGGTTTGCGGCAATCGACGCAGTTTTTTTAGCCTAAGAAAGTAATTTATTACAAAAAAATCGATCTGATAACAATTTTAAGAATCATTTTATAAAAACACTTTTTTACGATTTTTTCGTTCACGGTATCTCGTGAACAAATGAACCGATTTTGATGCGGTTTGCGGAAATCGACGCAGTTTGTTAAGGAGAAGAGCTGATTAGATTTTGGAATTAATCGGTTTAGTAGTTTAGAAAATATTTTACAAAAACAAATTTTTAAAAATTTTTAAAACTCGTTTTTTTAAGATTTCTCAAATATTTTGGGCCGAATCGTTTCAAATTTTCAGGAAGTCTAAGTTCACCAAGATCACGTCAGATGCCGCAAACCGCGTTTCAGTCGGACACTCCGTTCAAAAGATATAAAAGGTTTACATACATACATACACACACACACATACACACACATACAGCCCTACGGACATCATCGCCAAAATAGTTTCAATAGCTTCCTAGAGGACCTCGAAACGTCGAGATCTGGCGAAAACTCGATTTTCGAAAATCGGGGTGAAACCAATAACTTCCCGATTTTTGAAAATTTTTTTTTTTTTTAAAGCGGAAAGTTAAAAAATTTTTGTTGGGTAACCTATTTATCGAGGATGGCTATAGTAGTATAGTATATCACGCTACGACATGGACATAGGAGCGCTACGATAGAAGCGGAGCATCAATGAAAAATGTTGCAAAATGTAACTTAAAATTTGTCTGTCAGACAAAAACTTTTGAACGGTAACTCCGATCATCGTGAAATTTGGACACAACATTCATCTCGGTAAACTAAGATGAATATGCGTACTCATGTCCCTCCCCACATTTGTTATTTTGTATCCGGGTGAAACCGGGTGTGATCGCTAGTATAAAATAATAATTGAACTGTTAAGAGATTTTTTCAGATTTTTTAAACACATGGTAGGAAAGTTAAAGGGGGGCACATTATTAACGACTTTAAGAGCTTATATCTCGGGAAATATTCATTTTAGAAAAACAGTTACTGAACTCTTATTACATTTTTAAAGATCTGTCCAACGATACCTTACGCAATGGAGTGCTCGAAAATAACGTTTCATCTCTCAGTTCAATTTATAGAAAGCTATCCGTATTTTTTTTTTGCACTTAATTTAATTATCTACATTCTACATTGTACACAATTGGACTTTTGAATGAATTTTTTTTTTTGTCATAAATGGAAAGATCGTATATAAGTTTTATAACAAAACTATTTTTCTTTTTTTTATTTTCGTTATAATTCAAAAGTTATATCAAATTAAAAATAAATTTTTGTGCCCAGTTCCGAGAACGCGCTGATATTTCCCGAACATAATGTGACGTCATAATGTTAATTTATATTATTATAATAATAAATAATAAATTAATTAGTTATATTTAATGAAAAATATTTAGTTTCTCATAAATTACAGTCACATTATTATTTTGTGAAAAAAAAAACTTCCATTGATGCTTTCGCATCTCGAACCGCAGCTGAATTGAACCGAAAATGTATCATTTTTTAGAAAATCTGTGATCATAAATAATATCTATACACATTATTAAAAAGAATTACTTGTCAACAAAATTTTTTTATATTAAATTTAGGATAGTTTTAGTCAATACACATGTAGAAGCCATTGATAGTATACTGCGTATACATATATGTTACGGTTAATACAAGAAAGTAGTTAATTCGCGAATTAATCGGCTAATTACCCGAATTAACCAATCCTTGACGTTGGTTAATTCGGGTATTAGCCGGTTAATTCGCGAAAAAACTACTTTCTTGTATTAACCGTAACATATACATTTTAACATTATGACGTCACAACTGTCAAAAACAATTTTAGTGCGTTTGCAGTCACGTGATTTTTTTAAATATTTTATCAATTTTAAATTGCTTATAATTAATTTAAAAAAAGTTTTTTGAAAGTTTTTCGCATCGATTATCAATATTATTTATAATAAAGTTTTAAAATACAATAAAAAAATCGATAATTATTTTTTTTTTCAAAAGCCTAATTGAATGGTGATTCACGTAGACACCTACGTGTACAAATTTCATTCAAACCGATGGAAAGATGGCGGAGTTATAAAGGCTGTGACATACGAACAGACAGCTGGACGGACGGACATGACGAATTTGTAAGGGTTCTGTTTTTTAGTCATTTGGCCACGAAACTACAAATGCGAACAGAGTTAATCCGTAAGAAAACAACCTGTTTAAGAATTGTGTAAGGACGGATCTGCGTTGCGTCTTTTGCAGCATTGTATCACATAGGAATGGGAATGTTTATTGTAGCTGCTGTCAGTTTAAGGTGGATATACTAGTGTCGTTTCGAGTATGTAGGTTTCCTGGGGATTAACTGGGGAATGTCATCACATTTAAAATAGCCCGTCACGACTAAAGAGTAAGCTTTATAAGAGGCGATGCTCTGAAAATTCTTTGATGTTTCAGTTTGGCATAGGTACAATTTTAATGACATTGGAGTACTTATATTATCACAGAACATTACTGTTCTGTGATAGGGATAAACTGCACGCAAATTCTAAACACTGAGAAAAGATCAGCACATTACACAGAACGCTTTTGAAGCAATATATAATTTTTAAAGTGAAACTTTTATTTTATAGCCCCGAATTTTTCTGGCCGTCTGTTGCATGTCGCATTACAGGCGGCCGCGGAGTAGGGGTAAAGTGAAAGGCGCTCGGAGTAGGCGCTCGGTAGAGCAGCCAAGGCCAATATGGCGGCGCCCATGATTAGCATCAGCTGACCGTGTAGTATGTATAACACATAGTCAGTCTGTCATGCGGGCAAGTGCTGTACAGTGTTTACATGTTTTTATTCGTGTATTTATGTGAATATTGCTGTTTATAATTAATCGTGATGGATAAGTGTCTACAATCCAACGTTTTTGTTTTATTTTACTTCTAAGTTATAATATTACAGCTCTCACCAATTATAGTTACTTTTATTTATCCTTTCCTTCAATCATGGTCATACAGGGCCGGATTAACCCTGTCCGGGCCCCTAGGCAATGCAATCAGGTCTTTTCAAGTTGATGAAGGGATGTGAGTAACTTCCAGATGATCGGCTCCAGGCATCCTGTTACTTCAATGTCTTATGTGATATTGTAACAACATGATTACTAGTGATGTGCCGGATCGTTAAAAATGCATTACCGCGGATACGGATCTGAATACGGATATTTGGTTTCAAGATCCGCGGATACGGATACGGATCTTAACTTTCTTAGAGTACGTGGCGGTAAATATTGCACACCGACCTTTGGAAAGAGACTGTTATGGGAAAAAGTTATTGACTTCTTTAAGAGTTAACTCTCATAACAGATTGTCTCTTTCCAGAGATCGATGTGCAATATCTCATTATAAAGATAGTTTTTGACGTGATAACGTCTTATAAATTGATGAATCACCAATATTATATATTGATAAAACACCGGCTGCATGCACGAAAAAGTGTAACGTAACGTTCCTAACGTTCGTAACGCGTAACGTTCCGCCTGACCCTGTGCGTGCTTTTCTCGAAAACGGCCCTAACGATTTGGATGAAATTTACTGAAAAGGGATTTTGGGGGGCAAAAAATCGTTTTAGCTAGGTCTCATCTCTCGAAAAAATCGTTTTCTTACAAATTTTATCATTATAAAAATCAATTTTTTGACGTATGAAAATACTTAAATATTAGTAGGTTTTGGAATTTTATACAATGAAACAATTGTTATCAAAATATTATGACAGCTAATCTTTGAGACTTAAACTAAATACGAAAGAAAGTTAAAAAAACAATTATATTATATGGTAAGTAATTTAAATAAATAAAATTAACCTAAATTTGAAGCGAAAGATGCAATACCATAGATTCGAATTATTATACAAATCTATTAATTTTGTGAAAAAATATATGCAGGCAACCCAAATTACGCTGCTGTACTACATATAGTCGATAGCAGGCATTTTCAGTAAAAATTCGGGGAAATTTCGCATAATTTAATCTGTGCCTTTATATGCGACTGTTTACTTATGTTATTCTGATTTAATTTTTTTCAATTGTATAATTTTTACTGCACTTTCGGAACTGAATAATTAAATGTTTATTTATCGACTGTTAATTGTGTTATTTGTGAGTTGTTTCTTTTGATATTTCTATTTCAGCCTACCACAATCTGTAAGCTTTTTCATCAATGTTTCTTTATGACGTTATCACGTAAAACTATCGTCCGTAAACCGACTTTACAGACAACCAAATTATTTTTTATTAGTACCTTTGAGTTATGTACTATTGGTATGGTACTCACTACGATAAATTTTTGCAATATAAAATTGCCAAATACGATTTTAAGAAATAAAAAATAATCTGAATGGAATTTAACAGTTTTTCATTATTACCTAATCACCTATATATATAAAATTTCATCTATGAATTGAAAATTAATAAGGTAAAAGATCCGCCATAAAACTAACGGATACGGATCTTTCTTCTCCCTCGGATATCCGCGGATACGGATATCCGGCACATCACTAATGATTACCTTAACTAGATGCTGCAGTATCGCCTTACCTGACTCGTTAGCTCTATTGAAATGGTCTTAATGAATAGGTTATAGATAATTGATGATCCAGGTTTTTTGATGGGTCAGGAAAGAGAAATGAGACGTGACGTAGTTATTTTAAATTTTATCTTGTTAAATGCAATAAATTACAAAAACAGTTGTGTGGTTTTAAGAAACCACGACGCAAGTGAAACTTTTATTGGATTGTAGGCGTTGGATTGTAGACACTTATCCATCACGATTAATTATAAACAACAATATTCACATGAATACACGAATAAAAACATGTAAACACTGTACAGCACTTGCCCGCATGACAGACTGACTATGTGTTACACATACTACACGGTCAGCTAATGTTAACCATGGGCGCCGCCATATTGGCCTTGGCTGCTCTACCGAGCGCCTACTCCGAACGCCTTTCACTTTACCCCTACTCCGCGGCCGCCTGTAATGCGACATGCAACAGACGGCCAGAAAAATTCGGGGCGATAGAATAAAAGTTTCACTTTAAAAATTATATATTGCTTCAAAAGCGTTCTGTGTAATGTGTTGATCTTTTCTCAGTGTTTAGAATTTGCGTGCAGTTTATATCTTCTTTATATCTTCAGGATGGACATAGACTCTTATATTACAAGGGCGTAGATATTTTTTTCTGAGGGGGGGGGGTAAAGCAAAAAAATCAATATTTTATTAATGCAAATGACGAATCACCTTTTTTTAGTACCATAACTTTAAAAATTTTGTCGTGTGCACATTTGGTGAGCAAAAAAAAAAAAACAAGCTGGGTGCCTGCGTTCCTGATGAGTTTCAGGGGGGGGTAAATACCCCCTGTACCTCCCTCCCATATCTACGCACTTGATACTTGATATGTAAATCGACGAAAAAACAGTGGCAATCTACAAATTCGGGCGAAGCCGGACCGGACCGCGTATCTCATTATCAAGAGAGTCATGAATCATAATCATCCTGGATTCTTCATATGGAAAATATATTTTTTTTTTGCGGAGGTGAGGAAATTCATCATGGACACCCATTGGTCCTCTAATGGGTAGTGCCAGACTCCTACTGGCTAAAACCTCACCTCCTTTTCGTCATGCCAGAACCACTTTCGCATTTCTTCAACATGAGGCAGTCTTAAATTCATCTGTGATCTCTGGAAAATAATTTATTCAAATACAAGTTCACGTGACTATCAGCGCCGACCCTAGCCCCTGTTCAGGGTAGAGCGAGATTGTCGTTCGGCGCCCTTTGATCAACGCTATCACATCAGATAATAAATTGTATCTTAGTTTATGTTAAAGAAATAATAACCAACTTTTATTGTAAAAATCAACACTCATTGAATTGAAATTTAATTGAGCAGCTCTAATTCTGCTTCTATAACATAAACAAAGTTCCTACCGCTATATAATAAAATTAGTAAGTATTTGGTGTTAATTTCAATCAGTCACTAATAATAAATTCCGCATTTGGCATTTTGGCGTCCCTTGCCACCTGGTGCCTAGAGCGGTCGCTCCTCTCGCTCTACCCCTGGGTCGGCGCTGGTGACTACAACAACTCTTTGGGTCAACGCTAACGGTATGCCTATGGTTTTCCGAGGAATTTATTATTTGAACTTCATTTTAATATCCATAGCAACCTGACTAAAATCCTACTAAAACGCATATTTTGACGAGAACCCAGTCAGATTCATGGCTCCTTATCTTGAGAATAAACGCATCATAATGTCCTCTGAAAGGCATACTGACTAAAATCTCAACCAAATCCTATCACTAAGCTTCGGTCTAAAATAACATAACATAAAAATTGCTTTTACTGAAATCACAACTCATTGAAAGATGTTTTTATTATTTGCAGGAATTTTTTAATGACTAAATTTTACATTCTATGTACTTTTTATATTTCTTTGTACTTTTGGACAATGCTTCATGTTTTCTAGAGTTCTCTGAAATTTAATAAAATTATTATTATTAATTATTGTGCTTTAACAAATTGTGCAATGTTTTCCGGATATTAAAACTTTGCTCAGGTTGGCGTACCTACCTATAGGTATGTGAAATTTCTCAAATAAAGAAAATAAAAATGATTATAGAAATACGTCTCATAATAAAAACAATTGTATCAGGCGCGGATTTAGGAATTAGTTTTGAGTGGCCGCCATGCAACGAACTAGATTCTAGGTTACAGAACTGGACATTTTTTACGTCGAATTTGAAAAAGTTTGTGAACAAATGCAAAGTCTTACATTTATAGGAGCGAGACTGAAAAAATTTGGCACCAAATTAAAATTATTCAATAAAGAAACCACTTTTATGGAAAAAATAATGTAAACAATAACAAAAGATTTAAATTAATTAAATGAATTTATATTAATACAAATATAAAATTTAAAGATACATTATTTTGGAATAATACAGAAACATCATTTTTAAACAAATATTTGACATTTTAAATACCATCGATGCTAATGACAAAAAATAGCAACACATATCGAACAACTGCATGAAAAAAATTAACACAATATATTGCGTACTTATCTTGTAAGATATTTTAATGCTATTTAAAAATTAATCTTCTAATAATTCATCGTCCAAGTTTACGTCCTGCAAAAATAAAAATTATATAATTATAAAAGCATATAAAAACCGTCGACAAACGAATTGTTCAGTTCGGAAATTGTAGATAGTGACTAATACCATAGATAAACGTATTATAGGAAGATAAATATCCTAGTTAACCAAAATAAGACCACTTATGATGCTCGCCGCTAGGTGGCCACCTATTGACGAGCATCATAAGCTAAATTTTTTTAATCTGCGAGTGTAGAATATGTAGAGTTTCCGTAGTGAATTGTGCTGATAATGGTTCGGCCGTCTGGTGACTAGCATCATAACTACATATGTTTTCCGTAGTGAATTGTGCAGGCAATTTGGTCCTCTAGTGACAAGCATCATAATTACATTTGTTCTTCAAAGATCCTCTTACGTCATTCGACTGTATTGTACAATATCCCGCGGTGACATTATTATTGGGCTTTTAAATATTTTTCTTTTGACATAAGTAAATGAATAACTTTAATTAAAATTTTATTTTTAAACAAAGTTCTGATGTTGAGTCAAAAAAATCCGAACAAAAATATAAATTCAAGAAATAAGATTATGTATTTCATTTTAAATTATTTTTATTATCTTAATTAATTAGATGCTTATACCGACACTGTACTTCTCCCATAATAAAATAATTGACATGATCTTCGATGCTACAAAATAATATGTCATTCACAAATTATTGTAGAGTAGAATACATAACCAAAGTGGACGAAAAATGCACCCTGTATTACATGTTATAAATTTGTTAAAATCCGTAGGTGAAAAAATATATGATTAATTATTTAACGGCCTGACAGTTGAATTTTTTTTTAAAGATTTTTCAGAGATGATATTTTTTTTTGGTATCTACAGTCAAGAAATATAATAAAGAGAATGTTCGACTATTTTTTTTTAAATTCGTATTCATGGTTTCAAAATATAAACAGCCTTATGTATGATTTGAAAAAATTCTGTCGGTACGTTTATAAATTGTGTCAAAAAATTATTTCTTATTTCCGAGAATTTTTCAATAATGGCTTGTGTTAGTAATTCGTGCAGTTACGTTAACTGTAATGCTACGGTCAGACGCGCGCCACGCAGCCTGGCAAGCAGCCCGGCAAGCGGCCCGGCATGCAAGCCCGGCGCGAGCGGCGGGCCAAGCAAGCTATTCACACGCACTGGGGCACGCCAGTTAGTGCTAGCAAAGTAAACATGGCGGGAAATGTAGAACTTGATTGCTTGACCAGTCCGACATATTTGTTGTATTTGTAATCTATTGTTATGTAATCGTCCGCACAAATTAAGTTAATTCAGGTCGTCCTTTTGCCACAAAGTCATACGCAATACTGCCCGATGCGTGCGTGTAAACAGGTACACGAGCGCAAGCACATTCAACATTCAATTCACTTTGAACTTTGTCGAAAAACCGACACTTTCCCGGTTGGCGGCAAGCACGTGCACGAACAGGCAAGCAAGCCGTTTACACGCTTGTGCTCGTGTTCGTGCCCGTTGAATGTTGCTTTGAACGCGAGCGTGTAAACGCACCATTAAAATTGTAGACGAAATTCAAAGGGGTTAAGTTTTTACAGATTACCTTTAATATGTCAGTATTCTTAAAGTTGAAAAGATCTTTGACGAATAATGAATTGTCTTAAATTATTAAAATGAATTCGTATCCATGATTTTGATTAAACTGTGAAACAGACCAAAAAAACGTTACCACGACTATTCAAAATCAAATTTGAAAATTCAAAAATTTTGAATTAGGTATATTTGGTTTTTTACATTTATTTAGAAATTTAAGTGCCGTTGTTTACGTGGCGTTTCTATGGTTTGAAACAAACTGGGAACTGTCGTCACGGAAAACTGTAAATTATCACATCCGTCAAAAAAAAAAAACACAAATTGATGGCTTTTAACAATTTATAAACCATTGAGCGAGTAATTAGGATCAGTATAGAGGTAGCTTTAAGAATATCTGAACTTTTAGTTTAACCATAATGTAGGTGGAAGCACAAAACAACATTCAGTTTGTGGGCCAGGGGGATGAAACGTAAGAGGTTTACTATATAAAATTTGTCGTTACCTGGTTAATAGTCTTTATAATACGTTAGCCAATGCTAATACTTACACAATGCGATATAAGCGGCACAGTTTTTATGTACCTATGGGAAAATCTAAGAATGAGGTATGCTTTACCAGGGGCGGATCTAGGTATTGCGGGACCTAGAGGTTATTGATGTTCAATGGGGCCCCATTTTCTGTTAGATTAAGATCTTTAAACGGATGTTTAAAATTCAATTTAATTTAGTCAAAATCAAAGTTTAAACTAAGTGACCTGATAAAAAAAATTCTATAAATTAAAAATTTTCAAAATTCACCCAAAAATTGTTAACACTTTCCCATAATAATATTAATATTAACTATTTTTTACTATACGATATTGCTCATTGTAAATGAAAAAGTATTAAAAATTTATAATATCTAAATCAACTTTTGTGGGTCTCTAACACTTCTGAGTCCAGGGCTTAAGCCCAATAAGATCCGCATCTGTACTTGACATTGTTTTATTACTTTACCGCTTTATCACGCACGGTAGTATTAACTATTAGTTACCGTCTACTATTTCTGAACTGAACTATAGATATTCTTACAAACAGAAACTGACATAGTTTTTATATGAGGGTGGCGTGCAGTTCATTAAATAAAAAAATAAACTTTGGCACAAACAACATAATTAAGCTGTCAAAGATTAGACTAGAGAAATGAGTTTATTATAAAGTCATTTCTAAAAGAAAGGAAAGCGTGCTTTATGTGACGTATACTGGAGTACAAAGTCAATTGCTGTCAACTACTCCCAAATTTATTAACGTGTTTTAGTAGTGTCGTCTATTGTTGGCATAAAAAAAAGCTTAGAAGGGATTTCTTTTTGTATGCGGTGTAGCACACAGGTTCTTGAACTGTTGGTCGCGATCCCTCCGAAGGTCGCAGCTACACTGGTAAACGTGATCAAATTAAATACTAATTACAGAACTAATAAAATTACGATATACTAAAATATTTCTTTATATATTTGTTTAGTTACTTGCAGAATTAAATGTCATCATCCATGATTGAACGCAATTTTAAGGAGGTTGATCCGTTCAGTCCCAATCAAAAGTAAGTCGAATTCCAAATGGGAACTTTTCCATAATAAATTTTTACAAAAGGTTATACGTCGATGATACCAATAAATTATTGTTATAAAGGCATAAATAAATATTTTTTTTTTTAATATTACTTAATTATTTCTAACTTTTAAATTTTTTGTACAAAGTTAGGTTAAAAAAAATAAATTTATGTAAATATCTGTATTTTACATATTTTTTGCAGTAAATAATTAAAAAAAGAAGTTAGAAGTAATAAAAATTAAAATCAAATCATTAAAAAGTTGAAAATTCAGTTAAAATTGTCAAGAATAAAAGTTCATAATCGAAAAGTGCTAATGTTTAATAATTTTTTTTATTGTTTAAAAGTCTCCTAATTAAATTGGAAAAAATATTAAAATATGCGTAAGACATCGATGCTTTACATAGTTAGTTTTCAGAACTGCTGACATTATTTGGTTATTTGCAAAACATTAAAATGTACCGTTTGCATGCTAGGTTGACATATTTTCCATAAGACTACATGTAAAAGTTTTTTTTAATTTTTATTTTTATAAATCTCCTAATGATTTTGGATTTTTTACAGAAAATTTTGTCATAAAAAAATCTATTAAAAAAACTTTATTTCAGATTTTTTTCATTATCTTCGTAAAACGGCTCAACCTCCTTAATAATAATCATTAGCGTAATAACTAAGATAATTTTAAGTGTAGATAGATAGTAGATTATAGATGCTCAACAAGTAGACATCATCGTCTAGGTTCCACATTTTATTGATTCAACTCCACAATAGGGGAATGGTAGTTATTTAGGTCAAAATTCACTTTTCAAAATCTTATATTTTCGTTTTGAGGTCCTCGAGTCCAAAATATATATATTTTTTTTAAATCTGCTCATTTGTTATTCTTTGAACACGATACATGTCAAACGGTTGAGGAGATAGAAACAAAATTTTGATAGTATGTTAAAACGAAAAGCCCGATTGTTTTTGGGGAAAATGTGCAAAAAACATATTATGCTATAACGTTTTTTCTATAACGGTATATTTTTCACAACGATTCAATATTTTTGCAAGAAAGTTTTGTACACCATTTTTTTTACGCCTTATAGTTTCATAAATATTATAACAATAAAAAAACCAACTGTTCCTTTGTATTGAAGTAACTGGTTTGTCAAAAAGAAAAACATGCTTTGGTTAATTTTTACATGTGAAATCAAATGTAATCACCGAAACGAAAAGCTATATTCATTTATTATTAGCCGGTACCCGCGTCATCGCACGCACTAACAAAAACTTTATTTCATTTATTATAAATGTTATGTCAATTAAAGTCAGTATTTTAGAAGTTGGTATGGTCCCGTCGTTCTTTGACTGGAATATTTCTTCTTCTTTTGATAGTTAGAATCAAAGTACATTACAAATAGACTATAACGCAATTTTTTTGACAATTTTTCGGAAGCTTATCGTGCAAAACAAATCCAGAAGTGTGCAGCTTCAGACATAGAGATCATGCCGCTACGGAAATGACGCGAACTATGGTTAGTTAAGTTGATAGTTGACTACATCCCGCTTTCTCATTACAATGAAAGCAATCTCATGATGATACCGTGGTTTTTGTATGTGTGATACCGGATTCCTAGTTTAGTGCTCAGCTAGGTTTGTGTACATTTGTTTTGTTAGGTTTGACGTGAAACTATCAAAATATACAGTAGAACTCGTGTATTTTCGACATCCTCACTTCGCAATCATAAAAATATACGAGTTAGACTGTAGTTTTAAGGTGCTGTGTAAGTAGATATGACCATTCTCCTCGCATCACAGGGGGCTTAAAGAAAACTGATTATGAGGGATAATGTGCACAGTTACAAAATATTTAATTGCGGGAACGATTGAAAAGAGTAGTTGTTTTAACTGTGTTCTGGTTGTAATATTCGACCTTCAAAATCGGTGTTTGCAGGATTTCTTAGGACTACAAAATATAAATATTTAGTAATGCCCTTTTATAGGTAATTTCAAAATATTAAAAAATATATTTTAAAATAACACTGAAAAGAGTTTTTTTTTAAATACCTGAGAAGATCGTAAATTATAAAAATTCAATTCATTATAGAAAATATGAATGCATGGAAGTATACAATTTGGTTCATAAAATTCTATTTCTCATTTATCTAAAACTGCTAAAACTGACATAAGAATAAAAAAAAACTCAAACTTTACTGCCTGCGATCATTAATAAATACAATTTAAGAGTCTACGGTACAGCAGATTTTTACAACCAACTAAAGCTCAAATAATTTATTGTTTTGTTGTCTAACATATAAAAAAATTGCTTGCAATATTTCATGAGAAAAATTATGACTGTAAAGAAGAGCAAATATTTATAAAAATATAAAATATTTCACTAGAAATCTTGCCTTCATATCAAATAGTAAATGTTTTATACAAAAAAATCTTAAATCTTTGGTTAAAAAAATGTTATTCTTTCGTTATTACAAACATGTCATTTGTTTTGAAAACAAATAAAAGTCAACTCTGAGCTATGTAACATTTACTGTCAACAATGAGGTTAGTACAATATACTATGTAGGTATCTGTTTTGGTCATAAAATCTTTCTGCTCGGGAAAAAATAAAGCAAAACATCGCCGTAAAAATAACAAACCTAGTTTTGAAATTGAACGCTAACACAAATTAGAAATTAAACATGATGAGTCAATAAAAAAAATATTTTTTCTTGAAAATTGTCGATAAAAATTAACCACTTACCGAAGTATCGATGTTTTCATCAATATTCATACCTTCCAGATCTAGCTCTAGATCAAGGTCATCAATATCGGTTTTAGGAATGGTTTTAACTGGTTGACTCGAACTGACAGGCATTAATACAGCGCCACTGTCTAATGTTTGCTTAAACGCTTCGCTGGATAATAAATCTTTATCCCCCGAAGTTGTGGCAATCGGTTCATCACTTACTACCGGAGGTTGATAAACAAACTGGCCACTGTTTTCAGCATTTCTCATTTCGTTTATGGCGTTTCGTTCATGATTTGGTATCATCGTTGCAGCAGATGACGCAGGTGGAAGCGTTTGTCGTTCAGCTAATAAGTACTGTTGGGTTTTGAGAGCGTCTTGTAAACCAGGAAACAGATTTTCATAATCTTTTGGATCAGCCAAACTTTGACCCGCCTTTTCATTTTTAGATGATAACTGTGTACGCCATAATTGAACGACTGTTGAAATTTTATCAGGTAAATAAGATCTAATAAAACAAAAGAAAAAACAATACAGTAAGGTTTCCTAGCCCCTCACTTGGGCAATCCTGCAGTTTACAGGTCCCGAGACCAAAATAGCGATAGGTTTGACGCACCTACAATGTACCCAACTTCAGTCTAGTCTATATCGGCATTACGATCCACTGATCTTTATAGCTACCGGGATTGCGAACAGGCACGTAGAAATGGCGAGATTTTCAAATGTATTCTCATAAAATGAAAATTGAGTGTCTTAATTGGATAAATCGTTCTTAAATACTGATTGGAAGAGGAAAGTAGCTTAGTTTTAATATGAATATGAATGTTTCATTAAAAATTTGTGCAACCATCAAAATAACATTGAAAAATTCATTTTCTATAAAAATTTGTTGTAATTACAGAAATGTATAATGAATCAAACAGTCAATTAAAATATGTAATTTATATTATTATTATTATTTCATTTATTATTTATATGTATTTAAATAATGCAAGTTGATTCTACTATTTTCTTCAGTCAATAAATAAAAAGTGACCAACAATAAGCAAATACATATTATTAACAATTAGTTTTTAAAACTGACAAACAATAAGCAATGTCAGGGAACTGTTGTCAGAATATTATTGTATTATCTGTGGACGAAAGTTTATAGTATAATTTCTAAAATTTTTGAAATTTAACAAGTTATATCGATGGTTGCATAAATTTTTAATGAAACATTCATATTCATATTATAACTAAACTATTTTCCTGTACCAGTCAATATTTATGAACGATTTATCCAATTAAAACACTCAATTTTCATGTTATGAGAATACAACATTTGAAAATCTCGCCATTTCTACGTGCCTGTCCGCAATTCAGGTACCTATAAAGATCAGTAGATCGTAGTGACTATTTTGAAGATACAGACTAAAGTGAAGTTGGGTAGATTGCAGGCGCGTCAAACCTATCGCTATTTTGGTCTCGGGACCTGTAAACTACAGGATTGCCCTCACTTGTATTCGCTAGATGTAATTATTATTGGAGATTTATCAAAAGTAAGGCATTACGCAAGTCAAGTTAGAGTATCAATGTCAGATTTTAGTAGAATTTTCTTATGCCAATCATCAGTGCTTCATGCAATTTAATTTGGCGTCAGGTTATTTTCCCAAAAAAAAAAAAAATGTCGAAATATCTAACATTTTTAAGCTCTAATGAAAACATTTTAGGGTTTCGCAGCACTAATAACGACAACAGTGCTTTTAAAGTCAGTTCCTATTAGCAAGTGACACAACAAACAAAAAACCTAGTTAGTGCATTTCTAATTGTTTTAGTTCAAATATTTTTAATAAAAGTATAAATTAATGTCTAAAAATCAAAGTAGCATACCTTGCGAAAAATGCTGCTTCAGGTAATCTGTTTGTTTGGATTAATATGTCTAAACATTTCTCTAAATCTCCCAACAACATGTAGGAAAGGAAAGCAATATTATTCTTTCCTTCAGCTAGTGACATTTCACCTAAACTGGAAACCATTTCTGCATTGCCTGTAATATCAAAATATTGTTTACCGGTTAAAGATCATTTTTATTATCGCTTCAATACAAGAAACATTATGTAAATTTTAAAAATTGATTTATTTTTTGTGGAACACATGAAATTTTAAAACTGAATTTAGGTTCATTGCACATTGTACAACTAATAGAAAGCATGAAATTCGTTCTTTGAAATCCGATCCTTTAATTTGTTAATATAATGATAAACTGATAGTAAATTAGAGGTGCTTGAGAGCGGATTCCTAGTTGTTGAAAATTCATAATCTAAAAGATATTCATTTAAAGTACATTCTATATTATTTTATTTTTTCTAGCACGAAATATTTATCACGTGGCACTTTGCAGAACATGATTACATACAGATTGTATCAAATCAAAACGGTCCATAGGACATTCTGTGTGTAAGACAGAGACGATATATAAAGATCTAAAGCAGTAAGTAAGAATGAGATACATGATCGCTAATATAGTTACTGTAGTTACGTAAATAAATAATTACGTACTTACACTGTAAATCTTTTTACCAATTTATCAATAATTAAAACAACTACAAATAAAATTATGTTGGCGGTTGAATTACCACCATAAAACCATTTAATTATTTGGATTTTTTCCCGAACAGTATAAATAGCCATTTTATCAATAATTTCACTAGTGAATACTGACATTTGATAAAATTGTGATTTTTACTGTAGAAAACAAAGACGATCAGATTGTATAACCACAGTAACTAGCTATTAGCGATCATTTATCTCATTCTTACTTATTGCTTTAGTGCTTTATATAATATCGTCTCTGTCTTACACACAGAATGTTCTATGGACCGTTTTGATTTGATACAATCTGTATAATATATTATACAGTAGAGTTTCACTAATCCAGACCCCACTAGACCAGATGGAATTTACAAAAAAAAAGCAGAAAGAAAGTTCAAATTATTATTATACAGGTGTTTATTAATTAAGTGCAAAGGTGTGAATCCTTGGGTGATTTTAAAAAGAAAAGTTAATATCAACATAATATGTCCAAAACTTCTTAATTTTTGAGCTACAGGGTGTTAAAGTTTTAAGAACAATACAACTGTTTTATCATAATTTTCTTATCACTTATAACGGTCAATTTTAATCTTCAAAGGTATTACAATTACAAACATACCTGAACTGGTGGCCAACAACATAAGACCGCCAAAATCTTGAGCTTTCTGGAGACATTCTTGTGCCAATGAAAAATTATTCTTATTCGTAGCAAGATCAGCCAATTGTCTCCATTTCTGCTGTGAATTTGCTTCTCTTGCTAGTTCAACAGCCACTTCCATATCACCTAATTGAAGCGCCAAGTCAAATCGATGTTCTGAGTCTGTCGACACGGCCAAAGCTTGTTTTTTAAAGCCCTAATAAAAAAAATATATGTAGGTATATTATATATGTTACGGCTAGAACCCGAAGTGCGGCTACACCTAGTTTTAACCACTTACTCTTAACTTAAATCTAGTATTAGCCGACTGTTTTCGGGTAAAACTAGGTCTAGCCGGTACCATTCCGGCTAGAACTAGGTCCAACCAAACCCTAATGGCTGATACTAGGTCTAGCCGATATCATGCCGGCTAAAACTAGATCCAACCAAACCTATTACTAGGAGTAACCTATATACAGGTTGGCTATCCTGGATGGAGTTCTACTAACTACAGACTACAGAGCCACATATTTCTAGCTTTTAAGATATTAAAAAAACACCTAATAATAAGAAACGTAGAGAAAATAAAATTCAACGAATTTATTTTAATAATTGACTTTTAAAAAGTAGGACTACAATTTTAATTTTAACATATAAGGGACAATCTGCAACATTTTTTTAATAACTGAAAATAATTGTATCTTTTGTAACTTTAAAGAATATTATTATTATTTTCAATCACACTTTCATAAATCAACGCAATTAGTTATTTACAGTGGCGGATCCAGGATTACGGCAAGGGGGGGGTCTTGAAAATTTTTTACTCCTTTTGCGGAGAATTCATGAAAAACATGAAAAGCTTTTTTTTTTATTGCGCAGTAAGATTTTAATTTGGGATTTTTGATTCTCTGGAAGGGGGGGGTTTGAACCCGAAAACCCCCCCCGTGGATCCGCCACTGGTTATTTATTAGAACAATTCGCCTGTTACACGTTTGAACTTGTTTGCATCTAGTTTTATCCACCCGAGTTTGGTTGGATCTAGTTTGAGCCGGCATGATATCGGCTAGACCTAGTATCAGCCATTAGGGTTTGGTTGGACCTAGTTCTGGCCAGAATGGTACTGGTTAGATCTAGTTTTACCCAAAAACAATCGGCTAATACTAGATTTAACCAAGAGTAAGTGGCTACAGCTAGTTCTAACCGGCTAAAACTAGGTGTAGCCGCACTTCGGGTTCTAGCCGTAACATATATATTTCAAGGGACATGTGCCTGAAAAATGCTACAGTTACTTTGAAGATGTCTTCGCAAACTGCTGAAAAATGCTTTGCTTATCATAGTTGGAAAAGTAAAAGTTCAACAAGAAAGACTGCACAAAAATTGTGTTTACTGCTGTTCCGTGAAAACCATGTACTAAGTAAAACGGCAATAAGTGAGTGATTTAAATCTCGAAAAATAACACAATCGCGAGTTTTATATCCATTATATGGTGGTAAATGGTAAACCTTGCTAGATCTGAACTATAACAAGGAATTCTGTATTTGAACAGGGCACAGAAACAACCTGTGGGAAATAAACCATGCAATACACTTAATGAGCCTTTTTCCTGAGAATAGTGCAGCGAAAGTGTCACGAGAGGCAGCACTAGTAGTAGGGACAAACATAAAATATTTACATGCCAACCAATGTTATTTACGTGATATTATTTTATTTAAAAATATAAATCTGAAATAAAAAAAATTTTGAACTGATAAACTTATCACTGAGAGTCATCATTTACATATTATGTTATCGAAATTATTTTTAAAATTAATTAAATGAATAAAAAATGAATAGTAAATTTTTCACAGTTTATTACCATTGATTAGAATGAGATATAACCTCAATCTTTTATTAAATTATATTCATTTATTATATTTTATTAAATTTATTTTATTACCATATATTTTTGATTCATATTTCATTTGGAAATAAATCTGAAATTCATAATTATTTTCAATTTCTCTTATTACAGTTTGAATTTATCGCTAATATTTTACTAGAGTCTGCATACTAACCTGTCTATTAATTCATTTTTTTTTCCAGATACTTTTAAATTACGACACGCAAGCCAACGTTTTAATGTTACTACATTGTTATCTTTTACAGTTGCAAATTTTAGTTTTGCTCCAGGAACATCATCTTCTGTTAAAAACATTTTTTTTCAAGTACACTTTAATGTGTGTTTATATGGGGATTTGACAGTGTTTGTCCCTACCGAACTACTAGCGCTACTAGTGAGTGATTTTTCGTACTTCAGGAAAAAGGCTCATTAGTCATTTAATTTACCTGTTTCTCAAGGAAATGGGCGACGCGCGTACGATGTTCACGCGGTATAGTAGGTAGAACGCGATCTGCCGTTTCAAAATCATCCCTCATTACAGCTGTCTGGTATTCCAGTACAGATAAAAGCAGTGAATAACTGACTACATTCAGTTCCTTATCGCCCAAATACAACCTATAAAAAGATTTCACAAATAAAGCATATTAATCAATTTATCAGTATTGGTCACAAGGAAAAAAAAACTGATCATTCAATGGACTCATTAATGGTCGCCAAGTGGTCGAAATTTGACCGTAATTCATTAAATTTTTAAGTTTGAACGTTATTGAGGTTCTTTTGTCATTATATGGACTTCTTCTGAACCGATTTTACCTGTTAATTCATACAAATCGTGAAAACATATACAGAATGAGTTTTAAGTTGATGCTTTTTTTTACAGCGTGTAAAAATCAAATAGACGAGCAAATATTTCAAATAGTTTTTTTATCAAAACTCAAAAATAAGAGAGAAACAGCCTTTCGAAGTTTAAATAAATTTTATTAAATTTTCTTTAATTTTGAGGTCGGTCCTGGGGTTATATTATGTCACTATGGAAATAAGTTGTTATTCAAATCTTTGATTAACGTCTGATTAGAACTCTTCAATAAATAAAATTATCGACCAATTTTTCAGACAATATATTAACAAACAATATAAAAAAATTAATACATTAACGTTTCGATCCGGATTTGGATCTTCTTCAGAACGGATCTAAAAATATAAAAAATAATTAATAATTAGTTTCTATTTACTTTGAATGGAATTCGTGAAAGATATTTTTAAAATATAAATATTGAAAAAATAATAACAAACAATGTTTTATTATGTAGTCATGGAAATAATTTGAGCACCTATAAAGAAAGAAAAATTATTAAAAACAAATTATTTCAAAATAATATTATATATATTACTTAAATTTTCCATATCTAATTGAGCATTGAGAGAATTTTTATTTGATTTTATATGTAACATTTCCGAAATATTTCTTTTAAAAAAATTAGTTTCATTATCTAAAATTTTTATATCATCCCAATTAATTTTGTGGTCAAGTTCTAATTTGTGTTTAGTTATTACATTATGTTTGTCAGGGATTAATTTGTGATTATTTTGATGCTCTTTTATTCTTGTTTTAAGAGCTCTTTTAGTTTGACCAATATAATTCTTAGCACAATTTTCACAATTAATTTTATATACAACATTATGCTTTTGAAATTTATTAATTTTATCTTTTCCCTTTTTAATAATTTTATCAAGTTTATTATTAACATTAAAAACAGTTTTTATATTTAAATTTTTAAGAAATGAACTAAATTTTATTGAAATATTTTCGAAAAAAGGAATTACTATAAAAGGACAATCAACATTATTAACATTGTTTTGTGAATTATGACTTTTTGTTAATTTATTAATTCTAATTTTGATAAATTTATTTATAAATTTGAGAGGATAAGAATTGGCAAGTAGGATTTGACGAACTAAATTAAAATTATTTAAGTGAAATTTTGGTTTAGATAATAAAATAGATTTATCAATAAGATTATAAACCATAGCTATCTTTTGATTTATTGGATGATTAGAATAAAAATTTAAAACTCTACCAGAACTAGTTGGTTTATTAAACCAGTTAAATTCAACAATACCGTTATTATTAATAATTAGTGTATCTAGAAAACTAATTTGATTATTATTTTCTATTTCATGAGTGAATTTAATTTTAGGGTGAAAATTATTAAATATACAAATCATATAGTTTATTTTATCTTTAGGAATAATACAAAAAATATCGTCAACATATCTGTGATAGGTAATAGGTATAAAATTAAGATTACCAAAACATTGTTTTTCTAAATCTCTCATAACAAATTCAGCAAAAATTGGAGACAAAGGAGAACCCATAGGAGTACCATCAATTTGTTGATAGCATTTATCATCAAATAAAAAATATGTGGAATTTAAAATTAAATTGATGGCTATAGTTAATTCATTCCACGGAATGTTACAGTGTGGACTTATAATATTCCAACGCGATTTAATACTGTTAATAATAAGTTCATTTGGTATATTAGTAAATAATGATGTAACGTCAAGTGATATCATGATATGATCTTTTGGAATAATGACATTTTTGATTTTATTAATAAATTCATAGGAATTTATTACAGAATGGTTAGTTTCTTGTAAACCGTTAGATAAAATTTTATGTAAAAAAGCAGCTAAGTGATGTAGAGGACTACCAATGGATGACACAATCATTCTGTAAGGAACATCTTTTTTATGTATTTTTGGTAAAGCATAAGCGCGTGCTAAATTGGCTGAAGTTATAAATAACTTTCTAAAATCAATGTTGTCAATATATTCATTAGATATCCATCTTTTAAGTAATGTTTTTTGTTTATCAATAATATTATTAATAGGATTTCTTTTAGTTAGTAAATAAGTATTTTTATCTAATAACATTTCATTAACTTTTTCTAAATAAGTAGTCCAATTAACTGCTACAGTTACATTTCCTTTATCAGCTTTAGTAAATAATATATCAGAATTATTTTTAATAAAATTTTGAGTAAAGTTAATATTACGTTCAATTTGTTTTTCAATAAAGCTTTTATGTATTATCTTTTTTTGTTTCTTTGATTGATAAATGCTATCAACAAATTGATGGTACTCCTATGGGTTCTCCTTTGTCTCCAATTTTTGCTGAATTTGTTATGAGAGATTTAGAAAAACAATGTTTTGGTAATCTTAATTTTATACCTATTACCTATCACAGATATGTTGACGATATTTTTTGTATTATTCCTAAAGATAAAATAAACTATAATATGATTTGTATATTTAATAATTTTCACCCTAAAATTAAATTCACTCATGAAATAGAAAATAATAATCAAATTAGTTTTCTAGATACACTAATTATTAATAATAACGGTATTGTTGAATTTAACTGGTTTAATAAACCAACTAGTTCTGGTAGAGTTTTAAATTTTTATTCTAATCATCCAATAAATCAAAAGATAGCTATGGTTTATAATCTTATTGATAAATCTATTTTATTATCTAAACCAAAATTTCACTTAAATAATTTTAATTTAGTTCGTCAAATCCTACTTGCCAATTCTTATCCTCTCAAATTTATAAATAAATTTATCAAAATTAGAATTAATAAATTAACAAAAAGTCATAATTCACAAAACAATGTTAATAATGTTGATTGTCCTTTTATAGTAATTCCTTTTTTCGAAAATATTTCAATAAAATTTAGTTCATTTCTTAAAAATTTAAATATAAAAACTGTTTTTAATGTTAATAATAAACTTGATAAAATTATTAAAAAGGGAAAAGATAAAATTAATAAATTTCAAAAGCATAATGTTGTATATAAAATTAATTGTGAAAATTGTGCTAAGAATTATATTGGTCAAACTAAAAGAGCTCTTAAAACAAGAATAAAAGAGCATCAAAATAATCACAAATTAATACCTGACAAACATAATGTAATAACTAAACACAAATTAGAACTTGACCACAAAATTAATTGGGATGATATAAAAATTTTAGATAATGAAACTAATTTTTTTAAAAGAAATATTTCGGAAATGTTACATATAAAATCAAATAAAAATTCTCTCAATGCTCAATTAGATACGGAAAATTTAAGTAATATATATAATATTATTTTGAAATAATTTGTTTTTAATAATTTTTCTTTCTTTATAGGTGCTCAAATTATTTCCATGACTACATAATAAAACATTGTTTGTTATTATTTTTTCATTATTTATATTTTAAAAATATCTTTCACGAATTCCATTCAAAGTAAATAGAAACTAATTATTAATTATTTTTTATATTTTTAGATCCGTTCTGAAGAAGATCCAAATCCGGATCGAAACGTTAATGTATTAATTTTTTTATATTGTTTGTTAATATATTGTCTGAAAAATTGGTCGATAATTTTATTTATTGAATAAGTTGTTATTATCAAGCATGTACAGAAGCATGGCTACGGCGCACGCATCTTTGTGTCCAACAAAACGGGGACAACTTCAAACAATTTTTGTGAATACTTGATAATAATAACATATTTCCATAGTGACATAATATAACCCCAGGACCGACCTCAAAATTAAAGAAAATTTAATAAAATTTATTTAAACTTCGAAAGGCTGTTTCTCTCTTATTTTTGAGTTTTGATAAAAAAACTATTTGAAATATTTGCTCGTCTATTTGATTTTTACACGCTGTAAAAAAAAAGCATCAACTTAAAACTCACCCTGTATTGTGCACTTTCCCCCATTAAAACGACGAAAACGATGTTTGTTTCATCACAATGTGTGCGAATTAATACACTCAAATCGGTACCACAAGACATACAGGAAAAACGTCATCAGTGATGCTACAAAACCGCTGAATGTAACTCTGCAATTTGGCGTAACTGTTTGAAGTGGCCAAGATTTTATACAGGCGTAATTCACGACTTCGTTGGCGCATAATGGATTAGCGTATGATTGAATTAGTCAATCAAAGAAATCTAAAATCGTACGATATAATATCGCGCACTTGGTTAATTCGAATATTCGCGGTGTAAAATTTCGTTTCCGGCACTATACATTGTTACGCGGTATTGCAGTGACGTTCAGCGTTTTGCGGTATGCTCGAAACAATTGAATTGAATTGATAAATAAATAAGTTACCTATTGTCTCTGGGAACGTATCCCAATAAATACATCGTATGATCAAGATGAGAGATGGTGACTATTTCTCCACCAACATAATAATTTATTCGATTGACACTATTTGTGTAGATAAAACAATCTCCAACCCACAAACCGGTTTTAACAGATTCATGTACTTCACCCAAAACCTTTAAAATCACAAAAAATTAACAAAGCAATTTTTTTTTGTAATTTTTTCAAAAATAAATACATACATCGAACGCTTCTTCGATTCCGTCTTCAGTGATACCTTCTTTTGATTCTGTAGCCTTTGTAACTGCGTCTGAGTTGAAACGTAAAATGAAATAACTATCATCTGTAGCGAGAGAAACTAATGTGCCACTGTCCGACCAATAAACAGCGCGTGGCTGTATTTCAATTCGACGAACTAGCTCCAAATTTTCCCAATCGTAAAACGCCAATCCAGATACTGATCGTACACCCAATAAGAAACCTCCAAAAATACCTGAAAATTTTACATCAGTTGTATACGACAAACAAATTATAAACGGTTTCTTTTATCTTAGTTTTTATATTATATCGATATATATATATAATATGTATTGGCATATTTGGTATATCATTAATTTATTCTCGTTCACCCAGGTACTGTAGTGACACTGGAAAACCGAGCATTCCATTTTTGGCAGCTTTGATTCAATGTACCGATAATTATCTGAATTTGATTACTTATTATTTTTTTATGGCTTGTCCTGTCGGGTAAGCATTAAAATGTTAGTAAAAAATATGTGTCCCTCAAATGAGAATCAGTTTTGTGGAGGTTTTTAATAGGAAATTCAAGAAAACATCACATGAATCTAGACTACTTTCAGTTCTATTTTTCTCTTTTATTCACTGATAAACATTGTGGATTGAATAACTACTGCGAGTTGGAAAACTTTTGGATAACAGGAATTATAGACTATTTCGTAAAATCGAGTATAAGTCAACGAGGTGTGGCAATTAAATAACAGAGCTACGCATGCTCTACCCGTTAAACTTAGAGAGGGGGAATGAAGTTGATCTTGATGCTTCCGGTGCAGGTGGATACATATTAGATTTCTTTATCTTGTACAATTGTTTGTTACTCCTTGCTTGAGTAGCATGTTGCTTTGTTAAAGTAGCGTGATCATGATGAAACTTAAAAATTGAACAGCACATTAATCGTGAAGCTTAAAAAATCTCCAACTGAATGTTTTGACTTGTTGAAGGAAGTGTTTGGCGTTAATTGCATGTCACGAACTCGAGTTTTTGAATGGAACAAACGATTTTTGGAAGATGTTAAACATTCTGGTTGACCGGTAACATCAAGAATTGATAAAATTATGCGGAAAGATGATAAGATCAACTGTTGAGTATACGGAAGATAGTGGACATGATGAAAATTTGTAAATGACGAAAGTTTTTCATAAAAATCTCACACTGTAGCAAAAGTACAGCAGGAAAAACAACTGAATTGATAGACGAGTTTTCTCAGTGCGACTTATTTCCCGCACTTTATTAACCCTCCTAGCTTTTACCTTCAGCTCCAAAGTCCGGTTTGAATGATTTCCTTTCTTTGAAGTTCTTGAATACTTTTACAGTAGTGCTGCCTTCTCGGATAGCATATTCTGATGAATCCTGAGCCCATACAAATTCCTGTGCACTGCCAAAAGCTTTGTTACGCAAGGCCATTGCAGTGTAAATTATGTATTCCCCATCTCCGCAAACAACAACGAATCTGCCATTTGGATTGTGTGCCAAAGTTTGTGGATAAATTTCACACGCGCCCATGTCTTTTACGGCCACTGGCAATCTAAAAATTAATATACCAAGAATGTACATTTATAATTATTATATTCTTAATGCATTTAGAGACGACTGCTGGGTAGCAAAAAGCATTATCAAAAAACTGATTTGACAATAAATTTAGATTGTGACCATATATTTACATTTTCTATACATGCAGCAGTAGTCTAATGTTGTGAAACTTCCTGTCATTTCCTCAAAGAAAAACAAATCGTCTTTAAAACTAAACTTTGATGAAAATGCATAGAAAAATGTTATTTTGAAGTGGAAATTGTGCAAAAAAAAATACATGTACGATTATACAGTTTGAAAAAAAAAATCGTCTCTTGATGAATTGTTTTTCAAGTAGGATCGATTTAAAATTTCACAATGTTCAAATTATGGAGAAATATGTATATTAACAATCTAAGGTCATTTTCAAAGCACATTTTCTGACAACGCTTTCTGCAACCCATCATAAACAATAAAAAATATTATGAAATATAAAAAATAATTAAATATCTCTGTCAGGATTGAACTCGAAACTCCCAGTTAGCTTTCGCATCAAGTGATTTCAGGGGTACAGAGGCTGAGGGCTATATACAAAAGAAATTAAAGTGAGTACTCGTGGACACTATAAAATAAGGAAACTCGTCCAGCGCAAAACTGAGAGTTTTGATTCAAAAATTAGTTTATATATTATCTAGATTAGAATGAATTATATTACACGCCAGCGTGTTTTAAATCACACAAGTGACTTCAAGAATTATACTATAAGTGCTCGAGAAATATACCATATTTTTGCACCTACATCCCATAAAAGAGCCGGTTTTCACTTCATTTTCAAAATTTTGCCAGTTCACTTTTGAGTCAACTTCATTTCTATAATAGTAGGTTATAAAAAAAAAAAAATGGTACAGCGCGATCAGTTTTGTTTGTCATTACAGAATGGGTCACTTTACAGACCCGCATAGAAGCGTGTGCAAAGTAGCTATATACATTTTTTTTCTTAGCAGTTCTTATGCATGGAACAGGTATGCTTTACATACCCGTTCCACGGATAAGAACCGTGCCGCTTCTATTGTGAAATGAAGGATAAGCGTGACGTCACTGCCAATTATTTGAGAACAGTAGTATTATAGTTTAGTGCTGGGTATGCAATCTTCATAATACTTTTATATTAAAAAAAGATCTTACCGTTCTCCGTCCTTAATTTCTGTGCCTTCAGGAATTGCTTTAAGATTCGCTTGTTGAATTTCAGAATGTTTTGCCCATACAATTTTTCCACCGTTCACGTCCATGGACACAGCTGGTTCTTCACGACCCACTTTGACGATTATGCTTCCCTCATCATATCTGAGAAAAAAAAATAGATATACAGAATTTCAAATTTTAATTAGTTCATCATTGCTAGTTCATTTAAACCAGAGGTTCCCAAACTTTTTTGTCTCGTAGACCACTTGCCATGTTTTTCGGTTTTGGGTAGACCCCCTGCTTATCTGATATTGATTTTTTGCAAATTCATTAATTTCAAATGTATTTTTGACAACAGGTATAGTACTAGTACTCACTTTGAACGATTTAAATTTATAACGATAGTGAAAAGTAGTGTAAAATGTTGTTTTATACATTTATTAATTAGATTCAAATTAAAACGAACCAAATTAAAATTTAATTTGTTACATAAAATAAATAAGCAAAAAATAAATGCTTTTAGTGTGAGGGATGAACCTATTGCTTTAATAATAAATTTTCAACAGTTGGCATCAATTTAGTTAGATTTAATCTTAAATCTCTTCGGTTAACGATGTCTAGTTTGTTTCTTTTTTTGTTAGGAGATTCACTATCGTTGACCCCCATTTTCATTTCATGAACCCCCAATTTTTTTCCCTCCTGACATGGACCTCTTGCAAGTTGTCGTCAACCCCTGGGGGTCGATATAGACCACTTTGGGAATCACTGATTTAAACACTTACCCAAGTGCAACATTGTTAGAGCCACGCAAACAAGCAATGGTCCAAACACGTTCAAAACCATAATTCAATGAACTTTCAAGACGATATGTACCCGCATGCCAAATTCTTATAGTACCGTCTTCGCTGCCTGTTAATACTACAGGTAATTCGGGGTGGAAGCATACTGCAGACACGTTTTGAGTATGTCCTGCAAAAAAAGAAGAGTTCATTTATTTTCTATTTTTTATTGAATGCTACAAAAGTATTTACCTTCCAGTGTTTGAACACAGGTTTTATTCTGATAATCCCATATTTTTACCAATCTGTCGTCTGCTCCTGATATTAAATATGGTTTATCTCCACCGTGGTAATAATCGACACAGTTAACACCTTTCTCATGACCTTCCAATGTAAAATTGGCAGTCTGCGAGCCCAGTTGCCAAACCTAACATCATTATAAAAATTAAGTTTATCTGATATGATATTATGAAATAATTCTCTTCACACTATAGCATGGATAACATTTTTGCGGTCGCTCAAAGCTTATAAAATAACTAATTGTCAGAAGCAAAATTGTTTACAATATATTAAAATTTCAATGCTTGATATCTGCATATTTATTATTATGTAACAAAGTATTCAATTCCGTTATTTTGCCACTTAAGATGTATCCCAACGTTGTCAATGAAGAATTGCCGTATTTTGAATAAAATAATTAGATATGATAGTAAATTTTAGCATTTATGATGGTCAAGATGTTAGAATTGTCGTACACCCATTAAAACGGTAATATGACAATGTGGCAGAACTCGAAAAAAAAACCCTTTGCACTCCGGGAATGCCGGCGAAAGTGAAAACTTGAATATTAACGTCTTACGAATTTTCGATCAAAATGGTTTGTATCATAGATTGCATTTTTATGTACGATATTTCAACGCTAGATGTCTAGCGTTGTATAAACAATTACTATCACTTAGAGAGTTTTCTCGCTCACCCAGTTCTTACTTTTCCTGACGCGAGTTTAACATTTTTTACCCATTACGAAAAAAGTGTACAACGCCGCTAAAGAAGTTTTCACTTCAAAAACACACATACATAATACAATTTTAATCATAGGAAGTTGGAAAACAGTACAAAAATGAATGAAATTTTATAAATTGTACGTTTTGTCGTCATTTATTTTTATAATTCAATTGTCTATTTTAAAATTGTTTCAAAATAATAAAATCTATTAAACACCATCTTTAAATTTGTGTGTTTTAATTGTTATTGAGACAATAATAAATATTGCAATTTTTATTTTCAATGTAAAACGCGCGAATAAAATAAATTGTTTTATTCACATGTTTTAAAAAATTACAAACCTTAACAGTTCTATCAAGTGAAGCGCTGGCAAAAGTATTGTTATCTTTAGGGTTGATAACAATTTGCATAACGTAATGCGTATGACCTTCAAATACTTGTTGGCAAGACCACTGTTTCTCCCAGTTCCATAGTTTTACAAGCATATCATCTAATTCAAAATAGATTTAAATTATTATTTATAGAGCAGTTTGTTCTATGTTCGTTCTTATTAGCTTGTTCACGTTAACTCGCGGGCGCGAAGTATCAAACATATGGTATCATGTTCATGTTCACGTACAAAGCGCAGGTGCGATGGAAGTAGCGGGTAAGTTCGTGACTAGCATGTGCGGCGCGCTCGCGGCAATATAAAACGTGTGAAGTTGTTTGAGGGTGTTCACGTCAAACCACTGGCAGAGTGCACGATTCGTACGCGGCGTCAGGTAAGTTCAACCAATTTGAACTCGTCGCTCGAGATTATAGAACGACGGGATTTCAATACAGAAGTGTTTATACACTTCACACATGCACAAACGCCTGGCAGCCATTGCAAAAACGAACTCGCTAAGAACGCCACGGCTGCGAGCTTAACATGAATAAGTGTTTCTCCGTTTCTCAAATTAATACTTATTAAGTTAATTATACAATTATTTTGACTGAATGTTTTTTGTTTCAAGTGTTAAGCCTGTTCACGTTAACTTTACGTATTGCATAATGTTAAGCTGGAAGCGTCTGTCTCAGTGTCTTTTTTGTTCAAACAAGAACTGGATTTTTGCGTGTTTAGCTTTATGTGAACGATTCCCTTTTAGGGAGGTGCATTTGGTATAAATTATAATACTGTAATTGTTTACTGAAAGTTCAGAAGAAAAAAATACGTGTGGCACTCGGGGACTGCCGCGGTAAAGCTATTGCATATTCTTTTTAGGTCTTTAAGTTTTTCTTCTCTATAAAACGAAAATAGCTAGGTATAAATAATAAGGTATAAATAGTGTAATTACACACCAAAACAATTATTCATTTAAAAAATTTGAACAAAAAGAACGATATTAAGAGTTTGATCATAGAATTTCGCGCGATGTACATTTATATAGATATAATATCATATATACTTTCTCTGCACATAACCTAAATAATTTAGGTTATTTTTATAGCAGTATTATATATAAATTCATTTATACACAAATAAAGATAGAATCAGTTATGCAGTTATGAGCACACAAACACCGTGCCGAAGTCTGCCGAACTGAAATGACGAGACGATGCACGGCTTTCAACGCCGCACCGCTGTGCCGGTCGGAGTGGGGGGTGCTAGGTTTTTTTTCGTTACGGAATTTCTTGAATCGGTCGCCGCGCTCAAAGCCCGCGATAGAAGCTATGCAATAGCTAAAAAAAACGACGCGGCGGTAACAATAAAACATTACAGTTCCAACAATTAAATAAAACCCTGTACATTTTCGAGCAGGTTAATGACGCAATCCTATTTATTTCATTCATAACTGTTTTATAAAATATAAAAATACAAACCGCTGCTTGTTAAAAGGTATGGTTGTGTGGGATGAACAACGATACATCTTACGTAGTCAGCATGAGCTTCGAAAGAGTGCGCTCGTTCAAGTGTGTTATAATTAAAAACACGTATTTGCATATCATCCGAGCCAGTTACAATCCAATTTTTTCGGGGTACAAATCGTGCCGCTCTTACTGGAAGATCGCATACTTCGAATGTCTTAACAAGCTGCTGGTTCTCATGATTCCAAACGTTTGCATTTCCATTGTACAGCGAGCACAACATCCACGGTTCTGTCGGATGTAAATCAACACATTTTACGCGATCTGAACGCGCTGTTAATTTTCGCTTTATATCTAATCGAAGCGGCTGAAAAAATATGTTCAGATAAACGTTAAAATAGGAAACCAAACAGTTAATTTCTATTAAGGAAAAAATGCAAACTTACCATTATAGCAGTATCTCAAGTTGCAAATTAAGTAACAATCACTAGCTTGTATTACTTATTTGTTCAAAACAAACTTTTATTTATTAGTAACTGAAGTTCAACAATTACGTGGCTGAGTACGGTGGATTTGACATGACAACTAGAATTTTTGGTTAGACATTTATGTATACGTGGAAGGCGGAAGCATTCTTTGTTACAATTTATTAACTTACATGTTTCTATCTGCAGAAGACAAAAAATAGTAGAAAATAAATAATGCCTTCGAATTTGATTTTTTACTTAAAGTTACAATTAAAATTGAATAATAATTTACTGTTTTTTCGTATCATAACCTTAAAAATGATTAACTTATTTACCAGTACCAACCCACGTAGATTATTACCAAATACCAAGTGTCAACAATTTGCCAATCTACTCACACCACACTAAAATTTGATACGAAAAGTCAGCTTGATTTTTGTAAATAATTACTGAAAAGAAACATGAAAGAAACTGAAGATTTTGATCCTAAAAATTTGATAAAGAGTCGTGAGCTTCTGTATCGACTTATGATAAGGTATTTATAGTTCATAACCTAATTGTTTTCATAAATTTATTATGTTTATTCCTATGCATTTATGTTTTAGTCAACTGTTTTATGATGGACATCAAAACCTTGCTGTAGGTTTGTCCACAGTGGCACAAGCCGATCCACCGTGTCCTCCTAGCGATAGGTTGTTGCATATTATGATCGCTGGCTTAGAGCACGAACCTGATCGTAAAGAAAGACCTCCGAACCATGGGATCGGAGACAGTATGGTGGGACCTGGTTTAGGTATTTTTTTTTTAAATAGAAGCTTCTATGCCTATTACGGACGTTCGACATCAAAGCTTTTAGAAAATTGGAAATAAGCAAGGCTTAAAATCAAATAGTTGATCATTGCAAACACGTTTGATGTTTTAGATTTGGAATATGAAACTGAACCTCAAGTGCCAGCTCCAGAACCCGCTTTGTATGAAACGGCTTATGTTACGTCGCATAAAGGTCAATGCAGAGCTGGTTGCTTCAGTCAAGACGGTCAGTTAATTGCTACAGGAAGCGTTGATGCTAGCATTAAGGTGGGTACATGGAAGTTATTCTGTTTCACTGATGTTTGAATTGTAAATTTTCGTTTGCGCAGATTCTGGACGTTGAACGAATGTTAGCGAAATCAGCTCCCGATGAAGTCGAAGCAGCAAGAGAAACGCACGGACATCCCGTAATTCGAACTTTGTATGATCACATGGAAGAAGTAACAGCACTAGAATTTCATCCCCGTGAACCGATACTAGCGTCCGGATCTAGAGATTTGACCGTTAAATTGTTTGATATTTCAAAAGCGTCTGTAAAAAAAGCATTCAAAACGATCACGGTAGCTATATTAATTTCTATATTTTATCGTAATAGAATAAAACTTATTATTGACTATTGATACTATTTCGAGACTATATTTCGGGTGATGAGAAAATGTTAAAATAAACGTTCCCTTCTTAGTGATCTTTATTATGGGATAAAGTGATCACGTTTTTATGGAAGTGTTACTTCGTGTCGCAGTGGCCTACTATAAACAGATAGAACCTAAGGTCGACCAAAAAATTACCAGCATGATTAAACCTTATGGCCTATGAGGCCGCAAAAAACTGAAAAAATGAGTATAATAACTCGGTCTTTTTCACAAAAAAAAAAAAAATGGACAGGCTAGTCAAAAAAAATCACCAATAACAAAATAATTGCCATTCTGAGCATAAACTATCAATTAATGATCATTTTGTCTGATTTTTGTATAATGTTAATTTAATATTTATATAAAACACACAAATGATAGTCATTGCAAATATTTGATAATATTAGCATTATTTCTGCAGCCTTCGTGTATAAACTATTTATAAGCGTGATTTTGACCGGGCGGGGTGGCAAGTACTCGCATTCGGGAGGTACCGGGTTCGAATCCCGGCGAGGGCAGATGTTTTTTATAAAGATAACTAAGTATGGATAAATTAGAAGAAATTAAGCAATGTGATGATATTGTGGACTGGCTGTTAAGTAATTCTTTTAATTTATTAAATCATAGCTGTAAATTTTACCTCGCCAAATCAATGCCAAAACCTAGACCACGTTTGATTACATTAAAATTTTGTGAAAAAAGGCAATCTCGTGGGTTTAATAATGCGTGGTATGACAAATGCGAATGGTTAACCGGCTCTCATAAAAGGGAAAAATTATTTTATTGGCCGTGTTTACTGTTTTCAACAACAGAATATACGGTTTGGTCGAAAATCCTATCATTTTTTATTTCTCTAAATTTGACCTTGAAAAATTCAAGGATTTTGTCTGGCGACCCCCCTCCCAAACTATACTACCCCTGGACCTCTGTACACAATATGATTAGCCTCCTTAAATGAAAAATCCACGAGCCGCCACTGAATCACACTTATTGAAACATTTGTTGTTATATAATCTCGCCCGTCCTTCGTTCTTATTTGCCCGAACTACGATTTGGACCTGGCTACGGGCCTGCGTGGACAAGATTGTTGGTGGTGTATAAAATTTGTATTGTGGTAACTTAAATTCAATAAATTTGGGCTCTTTGTGATTTGATACTGTTTTTTTTTTCCAGGATGTAGAAGCTATTCGCTGTTTAGCATTCCATCCAAGTGGAGATTATATGATGGTTGGTACATCGCATCCTGTAGCCCGTTTATATGATGTAAACACTGCGCAGTGTTTTGTAGGAAGTGTACCTTCACATCAGCATACGGCTGCAATTACATCAATTAAGTAAGTAATGTCCTGTTAAAACTAACTATGAATTAAAAATTGAAACTAAATTTCTAAACATTAAATGCGGTAAATTTTCCGTTTTTGTTGAAATATAATACTCTCGGACTCATGTATTTTCAACTCCATCTATTTTCAACTGATATTACTCAGGTATTTTTTGAAGCTTTTAGTCCCTACTTCTCACGCAAAGTGTCTCCTATTCTGCTCATACAATGGAAAAATACGTTAAACCATATACTTTTATTCTATGGGCTATGTGCATGGAGGCGGAGTTACAAATTTTTCGATGCTAGCGTTTGTGGTGAGCACTAGGGGAAACTTCGATCTCCAATTTTCCATATGTCAGTGGGCAATGTTTATTAAAAGTGAAAGTAGTTATAATTTATAAAGTTTTTTAATTACAAAGAAAACATAGGAAAACTAAGCGATCTGGAATTGCTTGTTGTGTTCCAGGCTGTTGCGCTGATGGCGATTTAAGTAAAATAGAGACCACTGGCGCCCTAATTTGACGTTCCGCTGTCAGTGTAAACAAATTAACATCAGTTTTCCTTATTACATTTTTTTTTGACACATCATGGCCAACTAAAGCTTTTGACTTATCACCATAGAAACATGTAGCGATTTCCATAAAAAGTTAGTTCAATAATTCTCTATTACCCACTAGCGGCGCTAATAGGCTTCGTGCACACAGCCTATACTAAGCATCAGATTTTATATACCAATTTGACAGATCCCTCAATCATTTTTTGTATTAGCTTCTTTAGATTTAGTTTAATTGCAGGCATAATTTTCAATTTTCTTAAATTACAGATATTCTCTAGATGGAAAATATTTTGCTTCGGCAAGTAAGGATGGTTCCATCAAATTATGGGATGCTGTGTCAAATCGTTGCGTTAACACATTCCAAAAAGCTCACGATGGTGCTGAAGTGTGTTCGGTTGCATTTACAAAGAATGGGAAGGTAATTTTCTATATTGTGCAAAATTTTTAGGTTAACTAAAAATACAAACTGTATTTTTTTTTGTTTTTAGTATCTACTATCTTCGGGTAAAGATTCTTTGATAAAATTATGGGAATTAACAACAAGCAGATGTCTTATTGCCTATACAGGTGCAGGCACCACAGGTAAATATTTATTTCCATTGAAATTTATATAATAGTTAGAAAAAAATTGCAGGATAACGTCTTTAAAGTCAGCACTACACTCGATTCTTCCATAGTTAGTAAGCATTCTTACTTAAAAATGCGTTCAATGACAGTTTTTCTTACATATCCTTAGAGATATGAGGAGAAACGTTCCTAAAAATGGACATAGGAAGAACTTACTGTATTTACATACAGTCGAACTTGGCTACGATAAACCTCAAGGAATGATGTAACCAAGTTTCACTGTATTTTACATTTTAAATTTTAATGTCATAAGCTTTGTTATTTTTAATATTGTAAATTTCATAACACGCATATACCTGTTGTGTCATAAGAGAAACGACTAATTATTACCAGATTCGTAATTTTTTAACCCCTGATGCAAAAAGAGGGGTGTTATAAGTTTTTGTTTGTCTGTCTGTGGCATCGTAGCTCAAAAAAGGATGAACTGATTTCAACACGGTTTTCTTTATTTGAAAGCTGACACTTGCGAGATGGTTCTTAACCAAGTTTGCTTAAAATCAGTTCAGCTGTTTAGTTATCGAGGGCCAACGCTCAAAATATTTATTTAGGTTACCGAGGTTTTGTGCTTTAAGTAATGAAGGTTTTAGGCTTTGAGGGGAAGGGAATTCAAAACAAATTTAAGTTACAGAGGGTTTTAACTTATCGAGGTTCTACAGTACTCACAAAAAAGCTTAAAAAAATAAGCAATAACAAATTTCTACTATATCTGGTCCGACGAACCGACTATTGCTTTATTTGGATTAAATATTAAAGTAAACACATCAGATTAATACATTACAAAGCATTTTAAAAAGATAGATTTAAAACTGTTAAAAATCATACAAAGCACTTTTTAGTAATTTTTCCTTTTTATACCTTGTTAACGTTAATTCCCTTACTTGTGGAGGCTGCTTATTATATAAGGCAATATACCTATTTGATTAGACCAGAGGCTCCCAAACTTTTTTGTCTCATAGACCACTTGCCATGTTTTTCAGTTTTGGGTAGATCCCCTGCTTATCTGATATTGATTTTTTGCAAATTCATTAATTTCAAATGTATTTTTGACAACCGGTATAGTGCTACTCACTTTGAACGATTTAAATTTGAACGGTAGTGAAATGTAGTGTGAAATGTCTAGTTTTATACATTTATTAATTAGATTCGCATTAAAACGAACCAAATTAAAATTTAATTTCTGTTACATAAAATAACTAAGCAAAAAATAAATGCTTTTAGTGTGAGGGATGAACCTGATGCTTTAATAATAAATTTTCAACATTTGGCATCAATTTAGTTAGATTTAATCTTAGATCTCTTCGGTTAATGATGTCCAGTTTGTTTCTTTTTTTGTTAGGAGATTCACTATCGTTGACCCCCATTTTCATTTCATGGACCCCCAATTTTTCTTCCCCCTGATATGGACCCCTTGCAAGTTGTCGTCGACCCCTGGGGGTCGATATAGACCACTTTGGGAATCACTGGATTAGACAATTGTTTAAAAGAATAGGTCCGGCACAGTTTTTGCATTAGATGTTTTTTAAATATTTAATTTAATTTTTTCCCTTTCTTATTTTCTGTAGAAAGGTTGAAGTTAAAAGTGTAATCGATCTTTGTTCAGGTAAACAGGAACACAAGGCACAAGCAGTGTTCAATCATACAGAAGATTATGTTCTGTTTCCGGATGAAGCAACTACATCATTATGTGCATGGAATTCTCGCAATGCGTCGCGTAAACAGCTAATGTCACTTGGACATAACGGCCCTGTAAGAATGATTGCTCATTCACCTATACAAGCGGCATTTTTAACATGTTCAGATGATTTTCGAGCAAGATTTTGGTTTAGACGGACTCCTACATTATAATTAACAAAAATTATTTATTATAATATATTCGTTGTGCATTTATTTCTATGAAATAATTTTACAAAACTTGTAACTTGTATGTTGTTCCATTCAGTTATAAAGGAACAAATGAAAAAAATATTCTGTATATTAATAAAAAATAAATACGTCGTATATTTTCCATTGTGAGTGTAGGTACAGTGCACCCAGCTAATTGTGACATGCATTTGTAACACATGCCCAAAATATACCTTTTCGCGCTATCTACAAGCGCTGAAATACGTCATCCAATGCTTTGGCGGCAACCAGCAGTAATGTCTAATTAATGTGTGATTTACTTCAGGTAAATTGGTATGAATTTAAGTTATTTATCTAATGTCCATTCTTTAAATTAGGCATGAATGTATCCTCTGTTATATTCTTAATCTCAAAATGGCATCGGTTTTATAAATAAATCGGATGTCACAATCAGCCCCGGATCTAGGAGGGGGCAAACCGGGACACCCGCCCCGGGCGGCAGTTTTAGAGGGCGCCAAAACCATAATATAATATGGTTGAAAACCACATCTAATCAGTCCTTTTTTCGATTTACTCAATCTGCTTGTTTTCTGACGGTTTCCCGTTCACGAAAAATACCAACCATTGTATATTTGTGAGCTTTTTTTAAGTATTTTATCTCAAATGCTAGAGACAGGGGGCGCCATTGTCAAGTTTCTGCCCCGATTCGAAAAAATCGTAGATCCGGGGCTGGTCACAATTAACAACCCTTATTACAAAAAGTTTGATATTGTGACATCAAAGAGTAGCTAATAGTGACATGTGGTTACTTTTAAAAAAAAAATGGAAAAAAATTAAAAAGCATAGTACGAATGGTCATACATAATTAATAATAACAAACTAAGAGAAATAAAAACAGACACAAAAAAAATTGTTAACATCAACCAACCCGAACAGGCGCGTTGAGACCACTCTAACTAGACTTCCCATAGGACATACGGCGTTAACCCAAACTTACCTCATGAAAAAAGAAGATCCGCCAATGTGTTCCACCTGCAATTGCATAATATAGAAAGTTATGTGTACCTGTTCGATATATTATATAATCTTACCTAATAATAAACTTACCTGAACGGTATCTCGACGCAAATAGCCTTAGCTGCTGTGCGTGTTGTATTAAAAAAAAGCATAGTCTAGAAAACATGCAAGCTGTAGTGCAATCTGTAGAAAGCCGTATGTCACAAAAGAAGGCCGCCGAGCACTACAATATACTGCTATCCTTGATTTAAAATAATAATAGCCTGGGTGAAATATAAAATTCAATGCTAGGGGGTAGACCTGTTGATTATAGCTTTACTTTAGAGGAAAGTATATCCAAATGGTCAAAAGAAGTTGGTTTGCTTATCAATTTAATTTCGACGGCCTGAACGTTAATTGAAATCATATACTCTTCTTATTTTTGCTACATGCTGTGATTATGGCATATTTAGCGTTAGAATATTGCTTACTTAAATTGAATTTGTCCGCCCAAGGAATATTGTATTAATTTTAATATTGTCCTTAAAATTTCACTTATATATAACGAAAGATTCGTTTAAAATTGTTATGTATCCCCTTAAAATGTGTCACAATAAACCATATTTCTTTATGCAATAAACAGATAACTTTCCCTAGAGTATTAAATGCAGTTTTAAGATTGGTGTCACATTTATCTCCCATGGGTGTCACATTAATAATGTTTTGAACTTTAATTGTGACACTTGACACTCAAAAAAAATGCATTGTTCTTATGAAGCAAGTTACAAAAATTAATATTTTATTCGTAGATAATGTAGACAAAAGCAGATTTTTCAAAATAAAATAAAACCATGTCACAATTAGCTGGGTTATCTAAATATTTTGGATATTTTATTCAAATGTCTAGCAAAAATTACTTGCAGAACTTTTATATGAATAACAAATGCATTTCTAATGTTATCCAGAATGTATACTTATATAATTTTCAGAGATGGGCAAAATAGTTTATTAAAAGTATTTAAATTAAATTCAACATGCAAATGATTGGTTCTTTTTTTTATTTCAAATACAAAATTGTTTTAAATAACAGTATTTAAATGCAAATAATGCATTTTCAAAATATTTTATTCAAATAAAATATCCTATTTCACTGATTTAAACACCCGTATTTGTTCAAAGAGTTCATCTTTCATATTCCGTGTATGTGGCCTCATAATTTTTTAAGGCAAACGAAAGTAGTCGTTCAACAGGTGCAGAACTTGGTAAGCAAGACGTATTATATTATTTAAGGAAGAGTTTTTTAACATTTGGATATCTGTTCAAGGAATAATGTTTTCCTACAATTTATTTATTTACATCCAGCAAGTGAAGAGAACTGGGCAAAATCAAAATCACATAGAAACAAAATAATCAACACAGTCAAGTCGGGGCTTAAAATGAAAATACATACAATGTGTTTGACAATAATTGACAAATCCACAGAAACAGTTTGACAAAATAATAAAGTATTTCAAAGCAAAATAAAAAAAATGGGTATTTTACATTTTGTATTTGCATTTCAATATAATATTATGTAAGTATTTCAAATAGATCATATCTCTGCTAATTTTAAATTTAGAAAAATAACAGTTACAGTGTTACCCCTCTTCACAATTTTGAAAATTGCGCTCTTGTATTGCGCATGTACACTGAGTTTACGTTTTATTTCAAATCACGTGACCCACGCTCTTCGCCATTTGTTCTGTATAAACATCATAGTGACCGGATTTATTATTTTTCCGATTGTTTAGTGGTTTATCGTGTTATATTCAGTGTGAATTTTAAATAAAAATGTCCGAAGTTGAGTCTGTTAATGCTGCAAATGCAGAAAATGAGGATACAACTCAGGTAATGTGTTGATTGATAGTGAATTATTTTACGGCGAATTCACGTTTCATGCAGTGTGTACGTAATATAAAGTACGATGTTAGACTGTGACCTAGTAAGGTTAAACCCATTTTTTCCCATAAAACTTCCCTACAGCGTACCTTTTCATTCACAGTCTAAGGTCAGATCTTGAGAAGCATCAGCAGAATTTTAGATAAGCATTTTGCCGTTAATTTCCAATCCGTTATCAAAATTTATTATCTAGAACCATATGTAAAAGTTGTGTGTTTACTTAATTTGTTATTTTTTTTAAATTTTAGTATGTCCTTCGAAAGTAATAAAAAACTCATTTTATCGTTGTATACTCATAGTTGATCATTCAAGCATCGACCGTCTTCTAATTTGCTCTCTCTTTTTAATACGAGAGTACTTACTTTAGGACGTTGTCCTGTGTAACATGTCAAAAATGGAGGGAAAGTGAACTATTTAAATCTGGTGTTTATTTTTTAGAATGATAAAAAAGGAAGAAAAAAGGGTGGACGGACTTTTTCTTCTGATCGCCGTACGCGTGAAGAGGGTGAAGCAATCATAAAAGTAAGTTTGGAAAGTTGATAATATAATGATAATTTGGCAATCTGAAAAAAACGTGCAAGTTTAAATCAGTATTATTTATTATTAATAAACGCGTAAATAATCTAAAGCAACTTGAAATTGCATAAACAGCTTTATAATAATGTGTGATTTTTAACATGATATTATTATTATTTTTTTTTAATATATATTTTATACCATGTTGGTTGACAGGCATTGAATCACAGACTTATCCTACAAGATATTTTATGGAGTCAGCCAGGAGAATTTGATTTTTAATTAATATCTAAGACAATATTTTTGTAAAATATATAATTTTTATTTTTTTGTTAGAGTTTGGGGGATGTTGTAGAAGTAGAGGGAAGAAGACGTACTCGTTCATCTGCGCGTGGAGTTCCAGCAACTCCACCACCGCCGGCTAAAAAGGAAAAGAAGACTCCTGGCACCACTGGGAAAGGTATTTTGTGATTATAATATTATTATGAATATTTTAATATACATTTTTGTTCGCTATTTTTTGAAAGATTATAGAAACGTAAGAACTCATTTACTTTTTTTTTGTTATTACAATATATTTACAATTTCTATTCATTTGGAAACATATTAACTTTTAAAAAGTGTGTAAGAGAATTCAACCGGAATAGTTGTTTGATAATAATAACTACAATGTAATGTTTTTTTTTTTTTTTTATAGGACGTGGTCGACCAAAAAAGAACAAAGAACCTGAAACTGACGAAACAGATTCTCAAGATGAAAGTAAGGAATCTGCAGGGGGTGACGTTGATAAGAAGCCAAAAGAAAGTGCTCCTGTCTCTACGGAAGAGAAGAAAGAAGAGAAAACCGAAGACAAGCTCGAATCATCTGAGAAAAAAGACGGTGAGACTGCAGACGAAGCCAAAAGTAATAATAATTCCGAAATCACTAACGATATAGCGGATGCCAGTAAACAGAACTCCGTTACTGAAAACAATGTCGAGAGTACAGAGAACGGCGAGAAAGCCGAGCCAATGGACGTGCAAGATTCGGCGTCAAAAGAAGAGCCATCGCCTGTCGTCGCGAACGATGTAAGTACAAAGAATAACTCTTCAGCAGAGAATGACAGTTCGCAACAACAGTCCGTAACAGAAGGCAGTGACAAACCGTCGGAATAAGTGCGTGACATCATGTAAGTGTATTTGATATTTACAAATAGACTGTCGTCGTGCCGGTAATCCGGTCTTGCTACATTTAACAGATCGACACTCTCTCTCACATCGGACCCTGTCTCAATGTAACGGGACACGAGTTACAGTAATCTCTCGAACAGTCTAAATTGTCGTTAGTTAAAACAAAAAGTAATAAAAGAAAAAATATTTTCATATAGCAGAACATCACAGACATGTTTTTAAACACTACATTGTAACTTTTTTTAAATAAAATTTGTATATTTGAAATATAGTTGTAAGTTTTAATATAAAAGTTGTTTAAATTTTTGCTATTTTATCAATGATGGGAGTTACACAGTGAAGTAAGACGTTAGGATGTGTTAATGTTTTAAGATTTTCATAAATTGTAAAATAGATTAATATAATAAAAGTACTATAAATTGTAGTATATTGTCATGATTATTATTGTCGCAAAATAATGCACAGCTGGTTGAAGGTTTTAATTAATAAACAATTGGATTGTATAAATTGAAGGCCTAATATTATTAAAACGCTGCGAAATTATTTCAAATCGTTAATGTTCGCGCGCAGGCAATTTTCAAAAAGTATTTTTAATAATAAATGCTTATTTTTTTTATATATATTTTTTTGTTGTAATAGAATCGTTTTGGAGTTGTAGGAATTTATTATGGTGAATTGTTTTTGTCAAGTTATTTAATCTAAAATTGTGAACAAAGAAACTATTCTTATTCAATAAGTTTATCAGTTTCTGGTTTCTAAAAGTTGTTTCGATATACGAAAAATACCATTCATAGATTGTATTCTCTGGTCTTGTAAGTATAATGCAAATGTTTACTATATCACTTTTTTAACTTTAAGAAGTCAAAAATAGATAATTGAAACATGCGAATAAGATAACAACTATTTATTTAAAATTTTAAGATAAAATACTTGAAGCCATAACTAAAATTCTCCGTATTAAATTACAATATGTCAGAAACGTTTCTATACCTTCCATATGTACTGAGTAATTTTGCTTTGAAATTTTTGTATACATGTAGATTAATTTTTCCCAGATTTCTAGTTTGTTTATGCTGTTTGAAAATATTTTTATCCAAATACATAATTTATGTATTTTTCTTTATTTTTTCACCTCATATTAATTCAGTGTACCTACTTTAATATATCACTAACTAAATTTATAAAATATCTAATAACAGCTCTACTTAAATATTTTCAGTGGAATTTAAATGCTCCCCCACCTTTTTTTAAATGATAGTTTAAAAATAATTCTAAAATATAGGCAATCTGAATTCTGAATATATTTGCTTTTCTTATTGCCATGATTTGCATTGTAGTTTATTAGTTAAGTGAAATATTGTAATAATTACATTCTATATGAAAGAATCAAATACCAGTGCCATTTCACACATTGCCTCAGGGTCGGCTTAAGACATTTTTTTAACGAGCACACTATTTTACCGTTTTTATACCCAGTTTTCTATTCTGTTTAAAGAACTTAAGTAAGAAAAATTAGTTTTAACGCCTTACAGTGGAGTCAATTACACATGCATTGAAATCACAATTGTCTTTTATTTACATTCATTCTGCTACCCTCTATAAACAATTGCTTGTTTTTCTTATAACTTAAACCGATTCTGAGATCATTGTATAGTTTAGTTAGCAATAAATAATAATACATATTGCACAAATTCATCGGTAATCTTCTGGTTTATTTTTTATTGAACATATTTTTTTCATTTTTTGAATAAATAAAATAAATATTTTTAAAACGAAACATATTTTAGTTTATAGCAGTACTAACTTTAAGGTAAATTATAATTTTTTAAGAATGGAGAAAAGGATTGTTTTATAAAAGAGCAGTAATGTTTGTCTATATAATAGACATTTTTTATTTAGTTTTCCTGTTTAATGTTTCAATTATTTTCCCCTCATTTGAAATGATATCTTTTTTATTCATTACCTTTTTCTGTGTTTGAAAAAGAAAAACTAATTTGTTCTAGGCAAAGATGCACTTTTATTGGCTATCTTAATTCTAGTACGCATACGTTGTCATTAAATTAAAAATATTTTTGTTGTATTATTAAAAGTACTAATACTGTTTCTGAGATTATTTTTCTAAAATATATATTCATAGAAGTAAAAAAAAATGTATTTAGAATGGTAAATATGCGTTATAATGTAAGAATTTATTAATTAAATTGGATATATAGTAGGTGTGTTGCAAAGTTCTGAACTGGTTCTGAAGCATCTGTCGGCAATACAGAACTATTCAGACATAATTGCGCGTTTATTCAAATTCTCGAACTGTTTGTACGTGATTCAAGCAATTCTGGGTTTCTAGCAGTTCTATGAGCCTAGAATTGCTAAAACAAAATTCAAATAGTGCGAAGAATCCGAGAATTTGACTAACAAACATGCAATTTTGTCGGGAGAGTTCTGCATTATCGATAGACGTTTTCGGAGTTCGAAACTTACCAACAAACACACCTTTATATTATATATGTATTTACTGTCCATAATATCGCTTCTATTGTTTTTATCCCAGTGGATGAGTCCTGTCCAAACAAAAAGTTTTAATAGAGAAAAGAAATGTTATTTGAGGTAACGAGCCTCAACATAATTAATAAAACAAAATATTGTTATATTATCTGACATATAGTTGAGTAGACAAATAAGTAAATAGTACATTTAAAAAACTAAATATTTTGTAGCTGCTATTTCTTGTTTAACAGGGAGCATTTAAATTTCATCGTGCAACTTGCTTGATTTTGTTGATGGCATTTTTTTAAAATTAATCATGTACCGAATCAAGCATGAATGTGATAATGTAAAGAAAAACATGTGTACAGACTATTAAAAAACAATGAAAAATGACAATTTTGTGTATCATTTTTAGTAGAATAAAAAAATAGTAATCACACTTTCAACTCGAACTTTTTATATTAACACTTACAGTACAAGAAAGAATATTTTTTCATATCTATTATAAATAGATTTTATTTAGTCGTAGTTTCTGCATTACATTTCATACAGCTTGAAGTGCTATGCAAAAAGCATTCAAATGTTATTTCAATTTAGTTCAAAAAAAATTCTTTCATAGAAAGCAGAGGAGCAAGTTTTTAAATTTGTACTAAAATCACAAAATTGGGCAAGGGCTACTGATGACGTTTCTGTAGAAATATTACACGGATTTTAAACGAATGATTAGTTACATTTGATGTCTGTTAGTTTAGTTTTTAGGTAATATTTCTGCAAAAACTCGCCATATCTAAATAAACTTACTTTTCTTGGACACAGAATACAGATGTTGAAAAATAATTAATAGTATACCGCTTTATGTGTTTTATTGTATGATTGAATATAATACATAAAACGCTATAATAGTAGGATAATAGATTAAAAATTTTAATTAAAGGAAAATGTTCATTTTATATATACATTACATACTGTTTATGCTAGAAGATTGACGTGAGTTTACATAGATGTCATGAACTATTTCCGTCTTTTTAATAAATAATTTGCATTACTAATAATATTATAGAACGGGCTACTTGCGGTAAATAATAACAATTCATTTCCTATTCTTCAGGCATAGTTTTTTTGCGCATCTTTATGCACTGGCGCACTAAAGCTGGGTATACACTTGCGAGCCGAACCGTTCGCGGACCGGTAAATAACATAATTAGGACGGCGTGCCGAACGCTGAACGAGCCGCTCGCGGGGATCCATCGAGGGTTGGTTTTTTTGACGAACACACAGCGAACCTGGTGTGACATTAACGAACCTGACACGGTTCGGCTCGCAAGTGTATACCTGGCTTAAACTATGCGTCTGTTTTGTGCAGTTTTTTTCTGATGTATTGAATAACCAAGAGCAAATAACTGGTTTTCGTTGCAGAGAAAATTATTGTTAGAGTTCCACCATAGCTTGGGTCAAAATTGGGCAGCAAATTTTGCCTAAGCCGAATGTTAAATCGCTCGAATAATCAACTGTGTATTAATTTTATTTAAGGCTGTTCGTTCATTGGAACAATGTGTAGATAAAAATGTTAATGTTATTTATGAATATCTCATTAAAATCTTTGATTAACGTCTGAATAGAACTCTTCAAGTAAATAAAATTGTCGACCAATTTTTCTCAGACCAAACGATATATTGACAAAAAATGATAAAATTACAAATCAATATAACACAAGATGACGTTTCGATCCGGATTTGGATCTTCTTCAGAAATATCGAAACGTCATCTTGTGTTATATTGATTTGTAATTTTATCATTTTTTGTCAATATATCGTTTGGTCTGAGAAAAATTGGTCGACAAATTATTTTATTTACTTAAAAAATATCTCATTAAATTTAAAAAAAACGTTGGACCTCTACTTTTCACGTAATTAATTATTAAAAATGTGATTTTTAATACACAGTAAATGAGAGACTTACCAGAAATGCTCATTATTATATTATTAAAGTAGATTTTTACACATTCGAAAAACTGATTATTTGAAAAAAATGTAAAAAATAAACTGTCAATTATAGTTTCGGGGAAATATAACTTAAAAGTAATAAACATTATTTAAATAATTACTGTTAAACCCATATACTTAATACTCCTATATTGCTAGTAGGGCTCTGGAAAAGGATGACAACCCAACGGTGCAGACATATATAATATGTCTGCCTCCGTCATTTAGACCTCAAATGTTATGCGCAAGTCCGAGAATGGAGCACTACAGTCGCAACGCTTGCGCATATTGGATCGAATATAAATAAGTGAGATAAAAGTACGCAATTGCTGTCTCTCTTGGCGGGCAACACTTCCACTAACGGGAACTAGCAATATAGGAGTTTAAGTATATGGTTAAAGCTCTGACAGCCATGTTTTAAACTGTATCTGTCGAATGTTTTGTGAGGTTCAGATCCTTTTTTTAAATATTAAAATTTTTGAATATTAAAAAATTAATTTATATAAGAAATAATGATTCTACAACAAAATACCGACGCAATTACTACTAATTGGCAGTAGGCTAATAACAACAAAGAATATTAAAAATAAAATTACAAGTAAAAAAATCTTCTCAATTTCAATGCAATTTCATCAGCTTATGATAACTATTTTCACTGGTATTTTTTGCATTATAATATATACAGCACATTCGGCTTTGGCGGAAGATGAAAAACGGGAGTTCAGCTTTGGTCAAAAATCTGGCCTCTGGCGAGGCTTTAGTTATTTTTGAAGAAAATTAACAAATTGAAATGTGTTTCGTTTCCTGTTACTGAAACTGAAAAGTGCAACGAAGCGCTTAATTAAAATTTTGCTCAGAAGCAAAAAACATTTCATTCTGATATAAAAAGGTGGGATAAAAATGATGTTCGACTGAGAGTTATTTAAATGTCTTGTTGTGAAATTGATTAGCGCAATTTGAATTGAATTGAAATAATTTATAAATATAGGATTATTCAAAATAGTTTTGTTGGTTTGTAAAACATTTTTAGAGTGTATCATTCATTACTGTGTTAAATGGAGTATTTCGAATTTAGTTTAAAGATAAATCACTATAATTAATGTCGATTCATACGAACTTGTAAAAATTGAGCAACATTTTAAGTAAATAATATTTCATAATATATTAATAATAATTGTGTTTGTATCTGTATGAATGATTTTGATGGTGTAAAAATGCTGAAATATAAGTCATTTTAAATGAATGTATTATGTTTGTTTTAATAAAACTGTCCACTTCAGATTCGGTGCAAGTTTGATTTGACTGAACAAATTATTATACTGTGGTTTATTTAAGGGGTTAGGCCATCTTGATGCTCGGAAAACTAGGTATAAAAAATCTTAAAAAAAAACTTCGGAGAAGTAAAAACTTCGTTCTGTGCTAAATTCAAAAACTTGAGGCGACTGAATCTTAAGATTATAACTTAAAAAAAAAAGAATTTCGAGGCAGACAAGAAATTGAAATCAAGCTCGAAATTCTGTGCGTAAGACGTCGAAAAAAAATGAATTTCGAGGCAGACAAGGAATTGAAATCCAACCTTGAAATTCTGTGCTTATAAAAGCTACAAGAGCAACAGCAAAAAAAATGCAAAGACGGTGTTCGCATAACTCCTTTAGTTACTACTAAAAAAACGCCGTCTGTGCACTTTTTTTTGCTGTTGCTCTTGTAGCTTTTATAAGCACAGAATTTCAAGGTTGGATTTCAATTCCTTGTCTGCCTCGAAATTCATTTTTTTTCGACGTCTTACGCACAGAATTTCGAACTTGATTTCAATTTCTTGTCTGCCTCGAAATTCTTTTTTTTTTAAGTTATAATCTTAAGATTCAGTCGCCTCAAGTTTTTGAATTTAGCACAGAACGAAGTTTTTACTTCTCCGAAGTTTTTTTTTAAGATTTCACGTCTTTTTCCAAAGTGTGAGACATTATTTTTATTTTTCCTCCAAAATAAGCATATGTGCATTTTTTATATTGTTGTATTTAAATGCAATAAAAGTGTTCATATTGTTGTATTTAAATGCAATGAATCTCCGAAATTAGAATATGTATTGTAAAAAACAACACGATCCTTACTCCATGCAACTGTGGTTTCGAGCGCGTCTCTCATGTATTTGTGGGCGTGAATCGACTTTTGATTTTTACTTCTCATTTAACAAACAGTACTACAAAAGTGCATTTATATTTTGCCGCGTAGTTCAGTGCTGCCGCGGTGCAACACCTAGTGGTGCAATCGGCTCATCACACCTCCATGCGAATACCATGACATTCAATTTGTAAACAATCCATGTGAAGTCTATTAAAAATAAAAATGAGCTATAACAAGTCTATGCTCTGTGATACATGATTCTTTTTTATATTCATTTGAAATATGGATATTCTTGAAGATTCCATGAAGGCACATTTTGAAGGCATGGAAAAAAAATCAATGAACAAAGCCCACCATTAAAAATACAAATTTTTTTTCATATCATTTGTAAAATACTTATTTTGCATTAAAAAAAGAAGTTTCACTTCGTAATCTTTTCACTTTTTAATTTTTGTTGCACTTTTTATGATAAATATGTTTTTTAATAAATTAATTTATTTAAATCTAACTTCAATCATATATTTTGTTATTACAAGAAAATAATAAAAATTAAAAATTAAAAAAGAAATAAAAATATATGAGAAAAAATTGAGAAAATAAATTAAAACTAAAAAAACAATTAAAAACATAAAAACAAATTAAAAATTGAAAAACAAATTTTCCAATGATGCTGGCGGGAATCGAACTCAAGACCCTGTTATTAGTTATTACTAGCCTAACGTCGTTACCGCTAGTCCACGGGCACACTCAAACTATAAGCTGTTATTGTGGTACAGAAGTATATATGGGTGATACGAAAAATCGGTCCTATGAAAGTCACGTGGTCACAGAACTATAAAACTTGGAAACTTGCTTCATATACACGGCGTTATATGGGACAAAGGCAAAATCAATGTATAAGAATACGCTAGAGATTCGTTGGCATTTAGCACAGAAAAGAATCTCTAGCGAGATTCTTCGATATTTTTAACAAAAAAATTGAACCGACTTCACACTAAAAAGTAAAAAATAATTGCGTATTGAAATGTTTTGGAGTCGGTGTCAGCCAAAATGAAATCTATTCCGAGAACTACACCGACTCCAAAACATTTCAATACGCAATTATTTTTTACTTTTTAGTGTGAAGTCGGTTCAATTTTTTTGTTAAAAATATTTTATTTTTCTCTTTTTAGTGTTAATCTAACACTAAAAATCGGTGAACATACATAAAAAACATAATGCGTTTCTTTGAAATTTGAGAGTTTCCCTCGATTTCTCCGGATTCCACCATCAGATCCTGACTTGGTTCCGATGGGACCACCTCTGAGGTGCACTCTTTCGAATAAAAAAAAAAATTTGAAAATCTGTCCATAATTGACGGAGAAATCGGTGAACATACATAGAAAAAAAAAATATACAGACGAACATAGAACCTCCTCCTTTTTGTTGAAGTCGGTTAAAAAGGAACTTTTTTAGAATAATATATTGCCACATGTAAGGAAAAACCAATACGAGATTGAAATTGACGGGCACTCTCCCTCTTAATAAATTTCTTCACAGATGAATACTTTAGAGTTTAGACGACATGAAGGAATGTTTGATAAAAAATATGAGGTGAAAGTTTTTTTTCGAAAACTTTTACTTTTCTGGGGCGTGTAGCTCAAAAACGGTTGAGAATTTGAAAAAAGTATATAAAACGAAAGCTGTATAAAATTTTATGAGCTTTAATTTGGCATAAGACATTTTTCCCATGCGCCGTACCGTTTTTGAGACCTAAGCTAAAACCCCAAAAGTGGTACCTTCTTGGTGCTCCCCTCCCTCCGGCTCACCTCCTAAACGTCAGGACTTTTATTATGTTTACTCCCTAAGGACCCTGAACAAGTTTCTGAAGGAATCGCTTAGGTCCCTGTTCACGCACTCTACAACTTCTTTATTGACTGGACTAATTAGATAACTCGGTGTAGGTAAGACTAAAACTTAAAACGCGTTTTTCTTGAAACAATGTTTTCGAAGTCTGTGACCACTGAAATTCAAGAACCACTTGATCGATTTAAATGAAATTTTTACAGCTATTGAAGGCATAAAAAACAAAGACTTGATGGAAGGATTTTTGTTTTTGTTGAAAACTTCGGCTTTTATAACAATCTGTCCTTGCAAATTCGGGTGTAAGCTTTTAGAAGCCGCCATTTTATTAACAAAAAAAAATCTTCGATTAAGTCCTAGATTTACTATTAGTATTTTGTAACTTGTATTTTAAATACTTTTTATGAGGTATCTTGTACATCTCTGGTCGTAATATGTTGTATGCTCACAACGATCGTAGAGCTACAATACCTACATATTGCGTGCTCCCTGTTGGGACGACTATGGGTTCTGTAGAATCTTCTAGCAACAACAACAATGGAAAACAGGTATAGCCAAGTAAAAACCCGACCTTCTTGGAATTTCCTGGAGAATGCAATGCAGGTAAAGAAAGGTTCTTCTAGAATTTTCGATTAGGCGGGAGCGAAGCTATAAAATGCGAGCAGATCGCTGGCGCAGGAATCAAACTAGTCAGTTGGTTAGTTGCAGCGCGTACGTACAGTAGTCAGACAAGCAGCTGTGTGACAGTGTCGGTACAGCAAGATAGAACATAAATGAGCTGTGCAAGCCATTAAGCGCAATTATATAAATATGGTTCTACATAAATAGCTTCTGTAGTGTAAATAGTCGTGTGAATATGGTTAATATACAAGTATGAATAAATATACTAGATAAAGTTTGTTGTGTTTGTGTGTTGTAAATATTTTGTGTACATAATTTAGTGACTATATTCTCTGTTATTTAGTCTTTTATTTTATTATTTGGAACTGTCGTTATTTTATTTTCTGTTAACGTTATTATTTCTGTTAAGTTAAAGAAGTACGCTTTCGTTTGTGTGATTAACTGTTTTGTTAAACATTAATTATTGTAAATAATTAATTTCCACCACGGACTAGAACAGTTTTGTTACAATATTGATATCAAGGTCCACAGTGAAACCGTTTGTCTGAACTGCGCTGCAATTATTCGACTACCCAATTATTTTTACGGAGGAACTAGCCTCCCGGTTCCGGTATTCATACAAATCTCGGTTCAAATATAAGCAAATGATGTCACCGACGTATTAAACTGATATACAGGTGGATTTTTAAAACTCGAAGGTAAAAATTCACAGCTTGGCTCATGATGATCGGAGTTACTGTTCAAAAGTTGATGTCGGACGGACAAATTTTGAGTTATATTTTACAACATTTTTCATTGATGCTCCACTCCTATTGCTCGTAGCGTCATATTATATAGCCCTTAGCCTTACTCGATAAATAGGCTATCCAACAAAAAAAAAATTGTTTCAATTCGAACCAGTGGTTCCTGAGATTAGAGCGTTCAACCAAACAAACTCTTCAGCTCTATATATATTGGTACTAGCGGTCCCGGGTGCAAAAGAACGATTGGGGGGGGGGGTACATGAGTACGCACGTTCATCTTTTTTTACCAACATGAATGTTGTGTCCAAATTTCATGATGATCGGAGTTACCGTTCAAGTGTTTTTTCGGACGGACACATTTTGAGTTACATTTTGCAATATTTTTCATTGATGCTCCGCTCCTATTGGTCGTAGCGTGATATTATATAGCCTATAGCCTTCCTCGATAAATGGGCTATCTAACAAAAAGATTTTTTTTCAATTCGAACCAGTAGTTCCTGAGATTAACGCGCTCAACGAAACAAACAAACAAACTCTTCAGCTTTATATATTGGTATAGAATCTATACTAATATATAAAGCTGAACGCATTCACTTAAATAAATCTATAATCTATACCAGAGGTTCCCAAACTTTTTTGTCTCGTAGACCATTTGCTATGTTTTTTGGTTTTGGGTAGACCCCCTGCTTATCTGATATTGATTTTTTGCAAATTCATTAATTTCAAATGTATTTTTGACAACCGGTATAGTGCTACTCACTTTGAACGATTTAAATTTATAACGGTAGTGAAATGTATTGTGAAATGTTTAGTTTTATACATTTATTAATTAGATTCAAATTAAACGAATCAAATTAAAATTTACTTTCTGCAATTACATAAAATAACTAAGCAAAAAATAAATGCTTTTAGTGTGAGGGATGAACCTGATGCTTTAATAATAAATTTTCAACAGTTGGCATCAATTTAGCTAGATTTAATCTTAAATCTCTTCGGTTAACGATGTCTAGTTTGTTTCTTTTTTTGTTAGGAGATTCACTATCGTAGATCCCCATTTTCATTTCATGGACCCCCAATTTTTTTCCCTCCTAACATGGACCTCTTGCAAGTTGTCGTCGACCCCTGGGGGTCGATATAGACCACTTTGGGAATCACTGATCTATACTATAGATTATAGATTTATTTAGTGAATGCGTTAATAAAATATAATCGAATATCTAATACGGGGAATTTTCCGGGTCATATATTAATTCGGGACTCAGAGCTTTAATCCGGGACTCTCCCGGAAAATTAATTGTAATGTTATTTAAATAATACGTTAATAGTTAGGTGTTTGTTTGCTTCAACAATATAAAATGCATACGTGAAAAAAATGCGTGGATATTCACATTTCATATCAACATGTTGAAATTCTATTTTCTGCAATAGTTTTATAAATTTTTATTCATTTTTAAGTGTTTGTACATTGAATATTTTATTGTACACATAATTTGTGAAAATTAAATATCTAACTATATATTATAAATAAATTTGTCGAATAAAAACTTGCTTATATGAACGTAAATAGTTATGGATATCAATAGTATAGTGATTTTGCGATGAATTCCTTTTGTGAGAAATTGTCGTAGCGATAAATTATTGTACCTATCGCGATTAACTGTCATAGTATAGTGATGAATTATCGGCTATGACTAACGTGACCTTTTATTTTTTTCCTCAGTGCGGGACACCATTATTTTGTTATTGTTTTAAAAATAAAATACATGTTTGTAATATAGTTATGAAATGTGAAATGATCAGAAATGTAAATAAGAACTATTAATTTTTTTCCTCAGAGCGGGACACCCTTAAATTATTATTATTAATTGAAATAACATACCAGCAGAGTATGAAGACTTTGGTAGTAAGACTGAATCAGGACCTGTCAAAACTGACTATAAGCAACGAATTTGTGCAAGCGTTGAGTAATTTATATACTTTTTGTAAACTTTTTGACTCTACCGTTTTTTTCTTAATCTACTGCTTTATTTCGGTGCCGCTTTTTAAGATACCAGGCAACATTGACTATGCACGTGCGGGCGACAAGACTTGCTTGCTGCTACATTTTTTTGATTTGTCAAAGCGGGACGTTTTAACGTATTTTGGGGACAGCGGGATAGTTAGCTTAAAAGCGGGACTGTCCCGTTTTGGTCGGGACAGTCCCCTGTCCCGCTGTCTCTAGTGAGGGCAAAAATGTCTCGCTTTCGCAAACAGACCGAACGATAATTTTATTTACAATTATCTTTCGGACTCGCAACGTGTAACTGCGGCGTGGCAGGCGACGAGAGAGCGAATGACGCACGAGAGCGGGATAGATATCGACTTTTTTATCTGCTTGTTTTCTGATGGTTTTTCGTGTCCAAGTCACGTGAATACGGAAAAGCGACAGAAAATAAGCAGATTAAAAAGCGGAAATATCACAGAAATAGGTATAGTGGTGGTAATCAATGGGCGTGTTTGGCCGAAGTAAGTACTTACTAAAAGTAAGTCACTCACTATACTTACAAAATTTTCGGCCGGAACACAAAATAAGTGCTAACGCAGTAAGCATGGCTTAATATAAGACGCCATTTTGCTTATTGTTGATGTAAACAAAACAGACAGGAACAGACCTGTCATTTATCCATTTGCAACTATTTACAAGAATTAAGTTATACTGATTTTAGTCCTGCCAATTATATTCAGTCTATGAGGTTATGTACGGGATATAACGTAAACCAGTGTTTTAAATTATGTCAAGCCAGTAAGTTTGTCCTGGCCGAAAAGCGCTACAGTCAGCTTGTAAGATTTTAATTTTTTCATGCTAATTGGCTTACTAAGTTTAGTAAGTACTTACTTCGGCCAAACACGCCCAATCAAAATTGTTCAGGAATATTCAAACTTTAGGCGCGTTGTTATTTGTCGATCCATGGAGTTACTCCCATAAACCAACCATTAACATGGAGATAGTAGGTACATGTTTGGTCTACTATCTAAGCTCCAAAGAGATTAATTTAAGTAGTTTTGACTAAAAATTAGAAATATAATACTAGGGTTTAGTAACTCAGCTATATCTACCAATCTAGCTCATGTAATACCATAATAAAAACTCGTAAAATAACAAAAAGGTTTTTTACGTAATTCTACAGGAGACGTTCCGCCCTGCCAAAAAAATAAATGGTCACATTAGTTATGAGTTACTGTGCGACGTATTGTCGCACGATGAATTGACGTAGAACCTTCTCACTCGATGCACTAGTTTTAAGAGTATTCGTCCCTGCAAATACCCCCTGTACCCTTCATCTCAAATCTTTTCCCCTGGCCTAAAAACGGTTCGCGCTCTCCCGATGCTATTTTTAAAGCTAGAGGGTTCTGGTAAACGCCAAATGAAAGACAAAGAAACAGACTACAGATCCTTCAGGCGAATTGTTTGAAAAAAAATTCCTGAAAAAACTTACAACATTTTGAAAAAAAATAATAAGTTACGTAATATTTCACACGTAGGCGAAACTGTTTTTTCAAAAAATTCGCCTGAAGGATCTGTAGTCTAATTCTTTGTCTTTCATTTGGCGTTTACCAGAACCCTCTAGCTTTAAAAATAGCGTCGGGAGAGCGCGAACTGTTTTTAGGCGAGGGGAAAAGATTTGAGATGAAGGGTGCAGGGGGTATTTGCAGGGACGAATACTCTTAACCGGGACAAAGGGTCACCGTAAATATAATAAATTAAAAATATTTCTCATATTCAATGTTAATTTGTTCATATATTTGAGCATAACGGAATCGTAAATATTATCGTTTAAATACTGACCGCATTCGGGTAGAATGTCCAATGAACATTTCTTTCTGTAATGGTTTAATTGAGCAACTTCAGTCGGGACAAAGTAAGTACGGACTATGTCATCACGTAATGCTGTTAACGTGTAATGATTAAATACAGTCAGGGTATTTGCTGTTAATATAAAACTTTTACCCGACTCACCGGGTGGGCTGTACTTGCTTCTCACTAAATGAGACATTGTGAAGAGTTGAGTAGGCTTAAATTCAGTAACTGAATCTGTAACTCTCGTCCATCTTTTTGAATTAGAAACACTATTTTTAACATCACCAGTAAAAACTTTACGATTTAGAACCGTTTTTAATGAGCTATGTGCTGTGTTCTCATTATTTTTAGAACTAAAATCTACATTTTTGCTAAAAAGAAGTCTTCGTTCATTACCATATTTTTTATTTGTAGTATTTACAATTGGAACTTCGTTGCTGTTGAGCGATGTATTTATTTTATTATATGAAAACTGTCGCAATTTTTCAATATCATCTTGCAGTAATTTTAAATAATTAATAAGATAACTAGAATTTCTTACGGTTTCTCCATCTTTAAAAACACTATTATTGTTTTTTCGCTTGAAATACAAATTGTTAAAATCTTGGGTGATACTTTTATCAGCTGTATCTCGCAAATTAGTTGTATCAGTTTTAATTGACATATTATTAAATGTAATAGTTCTAATTTCAAAATCAACCTCACGATTTTCAAAATCTTCTTCATATGATATATGATTAGAATCAGGATTTGTTTCTTCTAATTCTACATCTAAATCTGTATTTACTTGTTTGAAATATACTTTTTCTTGATATTCATTATCTTGATTCTCTTTATTAATTTGATATTTAAAATTAGGTTCCCTAAATCTAGTTGAATTAGCGAAAGTTTGTTCAAAATATAAATTATCACCGTTTCTAAAACTTCGAACACTTTTATTTGAGACGTTATTGAATCCAAGACTTATAATCTCCTGTTTAATAGTATTTTGTTCTTTTTCAAACAAGAGAAGTTTTTTTTCTACAAGAGAAGTTTTTTTCTGATTATTGTCTGAACGGGATTTTAATTCGTTTCGATCGAAATAATAAGTGTTTTGCACCATAAACGACGCAAACTGTTGTTCTATATGAGGCGAGGAAGTAAATAGCGCGTCCGTGACATGTCTCCAAGTGTTTCCGCTGTTAGGCACGATGATCTCGTCAATGTCGACTAAGATCACGTAGCGTGAAGTGTATATGTTGCGGTAGAAGCAGTCATTGTAAGCGATCAGGTGGTCGCGTCTCTTCTGCCATACAGTTAACAGTTCTTTGTCTTCAACACCATCTGTCTCTCCATCACCGTTGAAGGATGATTTGAAATGTTTAGTCGGTGGTTCATTTGAATGTCGCTTCAATCGAGAATCTTTTAACTTCAGCGACTTTAATGAGTCGTATTGCGAGAAACCGTCGTATTCAGAATCTGGTGAAAATTCTACATTATTGTCTTTTTCGTTTTTATCTTCGCTGTACACTAGTTCTGTATCTCGAACTGAACGCAGCTTGGATGATGCATGAGACGACGAACTGTTTTTATTTGAGGATGGATTATTGACATTTCGATTAGTCTTCAACAATTTAACCAACGTGGTTTGGGCTTTATGTGCACTATTTTCCTGTGGTGAATCTTGCAATAAATCATTAGGAAAGGATTTCTGACTTTTCGTTCTTCTGCCTGTGATGGATGCATTTTTTAACTGTTTTGCTTCCTTTTGTAATTTAGAGTTTGGTGACTTCGATGACAGGTAAGACAACGAACGGGTTTTAATGTCAACTGTCGCATGCGGAGCGGAAGAAGTTGTTGATCGTTCCGGCATGGCGTCAGTAGATTCTGTTGCATAACAAATGAATTAATTATTTAATTATTACATATGTAACGGAAAATATAATACAGAATAGGTAGGCATGACTAATTTTTACTTAATGTTAATATTTTGTCAAAAAGTACACGTGTTTTGAATTAGCATACAATCTGAAACTTATTGTGAAGAATATTAGAGTTTTTACAACGTAGCGCCTAAACTATTTTGATATAATATATTGAAGGTGTCAATCGATTCGTCATTATGGTCTGGGTAACATAGGCTACATTTATTTTTGAATTTTGGTCCCTGGGGTGAGCAAATTGGAAACAAATAAAAAATAATTACAAAAAAAATAATTTAAATAAAAAATAGGTTCAAAAACTATAACCCGACTATGATTCAAATAACATAAGCTACATTTATTTTTGAATTTTGGTCCCAGGGGTGAGCAAATTAAAAGCAAATAAAAAATAAGTAAAAAAATAATTTAAATAAAAGTTAAGTTCAAAAATTAAAACCCGACTACTATGAAAAGTATGAAACAAGAAAATATTCTCATCTGAGGATATCCGTGGTCGTATGCCATCTACCTTAACAAAACAATACATTTTAACAATAGTAAGCGATTATAAGCTTTAGACTTTGCCACTACCTCATTTAATTTCTTTATCAAATAACAAGAGTCAAGAGAAATGGGTGATTCATTTTCTGTGAGTGCTCTTTTATTGTGAAATAGGATGAATTGATTTGTTATGAGTCAGTCCTGGATTTATAAATAGGCCGTATAGACCGCGGCCTAGGGGCGGCAGATTTCAGAGGAGGGTCACTTGAGTTCAGAGGACTATTAAATAGTCCCGTAAAAAACTGTATGTCTTGTTTCTTTTTTACGCTCTTTCTTAATGACTAATTCATTGGTTTATTTAACTTTAAGGCCTTCTTTATTACAAATGAAAAATTATTATTTTAGAAAGGTATGTACATGGGGCGGCGGAAATAAAGTGGCCTACACTCATAAAAAATATAAATCCGGCACAGTTATGAGTTGCAGATTAAACAGTAGGTATGACAAATCTTAAGTAAAACAGAATCAAACTTAGTTTTATTCATGCGGATTACGAATTATAGCCTGTAGTTTTTGTTTAAATGGTACAGAAAATTGACTAATAAAACAAAATATGGAAATTTCAAGTATGTCCTATAAAAAATTTACTAAAAAATTGCCTTATTGACATTGAAAATTTCCCGGAAAAAAGTGGAAAATTTTCCTCCCCACATCACTACAAATGATCTATTTGAAACTTTCAAAAAATTCAAAAATTTTTCAGTAAAGCTACTTGTTCTTTGTACCGAACTTGGCTCTTTTTCACGTTAATGTTTTTGGTATAGAATTTCATTTACACGTGAAATTTTTATCATGTCTTTTAACATATTCAAATGCGCATTGCCGAACGTCTAATATTGTTACTTTTTGAATTATAATTATGCCGCGGCGAGCATTAAGGAATAATTTTAATAAGTATGTAAATGAGCTGAGACTTATTTAAATAAAATATAATGAGTGACTTTCAACGGGCTGTTGTTTTTATAGTTTGGTTCAATTTGTCAAAACCGCACTTAAAGAGCGGACTTTAATGTATTCGCTGACATCATTATATTAATAAACGTCACTCAAAACTTTAAGCCCAGCTTATAAAAAACTGTTTTTATTATACTTTAACAAGCGTTTAAAACGCTAAAGTATTTTTGTTTTGTTAAGTAGTTGATTAGGGTTGAGGAAAATTGTTCATTTTAAGTGAATTATTATTTCGTCACATAACTACTTTTTTAACTCATGTTCGAAGTTTTAGAGGTGTGTAAACATTCCTATATTCTAAAAAAGTAATAGAAGGTATACGATAGAACCTTAAGCACTATTCGAACATGCCCGCCGAAAACGCTACTTTCGCGATACGCTTTCGTAATATTATAACTACAATTTTTTTTTGGTGAGAGTGGCGCCAGAAAGATGTTTACATAATGGTGCGTGCTCCTTGTTGGGACGATAATGTGTTCCATAGAATGTTCCAGACTACGACAACAACAACAATGGAAAGCAGGTAAAAACCCGACCTTTATAGAATTGTCTGGAGAAGGCAATGCACGTAAAAAAAGGTTGAGATGCTTCTAGAATATTCTACAGGCGGGGGACGAAGCTATAAAATGCGAGCGGAGTGGTCAGGCAGCCAGTCAGTTGGTTACAGCGCGTACGTACAGTAGATTACAGATAACTGTGTGACATAAATTGTTCAGTGTCGGTACACCAAGACCGAGGTAGTTGCTAAGATATGAGGTAAATGAGCTGTGTAAACTATTGAGTGCAATTATATAAATCTGGTTCTACATACATAGCTTCTGTGTTATAAATCATCGTGTGAATATAGTTAATAGATAAGTGCGAAAAAGTACACTAGATAAACTTCGGTGTGATTGTGTGTTGTAAATATTTTGGGTACATAATTAGGAATTTATATTCTTCTGTTACTTAGTTTTCTATTTTATTGTTTAGAACTATTAGTTTTGTTTCTGTTAACATTATTATTACTGTTTTTTAAAGAAGTACGCTAATGTTGTGTGTTTAACTGTTTTGTTAAACGTTTATGACTGTAAATAAATAATTCCCATCACGGACTAGAACAGTTTTGTTACAATATAAATAAAGTACACCAAAGTTAAGGTTTTAATTAAGAAGTTATAAAAAAGAAAAAATAATGATTATTATTTTTTTACCACTCCAACACCACAAGTAGAGAATGGTAGGTATTACTTTAGGTCAAAAATCACTTTTCAAAACTTTACAATATTTTATCGTTTTGAAGTCCTCCGAATCCAAAAAAACAAATTTTTGAAGAAAGCCTGTGCGTCTGTTAGTCTGTGAGTTGGCTGGAACTTTTTTCATTTCGAAAATAAATGTAAAACATGCCATTCTCCATTGAACATTATTTTTTTCGATGGCATCTTTACAAGCTTGCTGAAATACCTTAACCGAAAACGTAGTTGGCTTTGCGCTATTAGTTTTTGAAATGATTAATATAATAAAATTAGGAAATAATCTACATGCAAAAATGTGCGTGTAATAAAATTTTCAAATAATGTCTGTTTTTTACAATCCCTATTTTATTAGAAGTATGTTTAAAATCAATACAGTTAGATGTTAATTTGTAAAATTGGTATGCATATAGATAAAAGTAAAACTTTAAGCCGGTTGTTTTTCTAAACTATTTTACGATTAAATTAAATAAATTGCAAATAAGATTATAGTTTAGACCATTCCAACGAATGTAGAAGAAAATATCGGGTCATCAGCTTTACCTTAAGCCATTGATTGATATGTCTTTAGTTGAGGAAGTCTATTTCAGACGCGTTGATTAAATATATTATGTAGTTACGTTATCACTAAAGAGACAATAAATTAAAATGTTAATTAGACAGACTATTCACATTGGCCGTAGTTGCTGACTAAATATGTGAGTAGTTCATCGGGGCCACGCATAGCGAATTAGTTTGGATTTTGTCTTTGCCGTTTTCCGAATATCCTCGTCTGTCCTCTCGATGTACTCTCACATGTCCTCGTACTCGAGATAAAACTGTATAGCAAATTCTCGCATCCTTTTAAATTTTCAATCACTGGACTTCTGTGTACAAATGAAGTCATCTCAGATACAACTTACTGATTTTTTTTTTAAATTATCTATTATTTGTAACCGACTTAAATGAAAAATTAAATTAAATTCGGCAAAAACTTCAAACAGCGTTCGAAGATTCAGAACTCACTAAAAAAGTAAGCTTACTTCGTAATCTAGTTACAACTTACAACACAACTAAAAAAATGTATTTCTGCCGAGGAATACGTGAATGAAATAATGATCTCAGCTCATTACCTAGTCTCGGTTTCTACGTATCTGCCGAATGACTCGGCACTTTAACGCAGGCAGGTTTACCAGAGGAGTATAAACTTACATAATAATGAACATTGAGAGTTCTGGAATGGAAATCACTGTAGATTTTATCAAAACAAAATTGTTAAAAATGTCAAGGATTCGAAAGCTGATAAAATTACGAGTAAACAGACGGAGTTCTTTGTAAAGAACAAAAACAGAAGCCCTCGTTGTTTCAGCTGTAATAAATATGGACATTAGGGAAATATTATGTGTCGGTTCACAGCAAAAAGGAACTCAGGAGAATGTTCGCAAAAAACAGAACGGAAGCAAAACTCTTCAAAAATGAAAAGAAGTTTGTAGCGCTTCTGTCTTTTTCAAAAGTCAGCAATCACACTGGTATGCAGATTGATGCTCATCTTTACTCAACAAGTAAATTCACAGGATCACAAGGACTGCAAATACATCGATATGGCCGTGGCAAACAAGGATATTATTTAGGCGATTGGAAATGTGAATATTCCTGTGATAACGAAAGACGGCGTAGATGAAGTTGTAGCTAAAGGGCACTGTATGCCCCATGAAGATCCATCAGTAAAATAGTAAATAAAGGATTTTCCGGTAAACAATGAATTTAATTTAAAATGCAATATATACATGGATTTTGTTGATATGGCAGCTATGGAAATCATTCCATTACAGAAAATCGTGTCACAAAAAATGCAACATGATTTTCATAGCTATCATGTCAACAAAACTCATGTATACAGTGTGTCCACGGATAAGTGAAACGACTCTTGTAAAAGGTGAAAAAAATTCTATTTTAAATTTTATTTTTTGGGGTTATGACTTGCTTGGTCGAATTGAAAACTTTAACCGAAAAACAAACTGAAAAAAAAATTACTCAACTGAGGACACTTTCACTTATGGCAATCATACGAATTAGCGAACTCTAGTTACTTATATCTCTATGTGTTACTTCTTGAGTCATTTGCTGATATACTCTTCACCATTGTCACTTCTGAAAATCGTAATCCTTTTTTCAGTTTGGTTTTCGGTTAGAGTTTTCAATCGACCAAGCAGGGCTGACCCCAAAAAATTAAAATTTAAATCGAAAATTTTTTACCTTTTACAAGAATCGATTCACTTATCCGGGGACACACTGTATACATGAGTTTTGTTGACATGATAGCTATGAAAATCATAAATGTCGGTCTATGTTGCATTTTATGTAAAACGATTTTCTATAATGCATTAATGTATCCATAGCTACCATATCAACAAAACCCATGTATATATTGCATTTTAAATTAAATTCTCTGATAACAGAAAATCCTTTATTTACTATTTTACTGACTGATAGTAAATTCGTGGCACTCCTTGAGGCAGGCGCGGTCGCAGCCTGAAATTTTGGGGGGAGTCACTCACTACACTAATAAAAAAAGTCGTCTTTTTGTATTGTAGCTAAAAATGTTCTTTTAGTATTTGGAAAATTTTTGAGATTTTTCAATTTGACTTTAGATTTGGGGGGGGGGGGGGGTCATGTCCCCTGTGACCCCCCCTTCGGACCGCGCCTGCCTTGAGGCATACTTTGCTCACTCCTACTGGTTATTAGTGTATTTGCCATAAGGCACTTACACTATTGGCGTCAGTCGGATGGCGGGACCTAGGAGTCGGACCAAAATTTCTCGACGTTTCATAACTTTCTAAGAAGTTTGGCACCATTTTTGGAAATGTTTATATATATATGTATATATATATATATATATATTGTCACGTGGTGCCATAGCACCGCGACAATTTTTTTAATATTAGCATAAAAATTATTATAATAAAATAAATAAATAAGGAAATCAAATCACTAAATTCGCGGGTATTTTCATGCGCGGTACGATTTGGATCGCGTGGCTTGGACTTATAAACATAAGTGTGTCTATCGTGTGATCCAGTCGTCTGACTCTAAATACGCGGTATCTGTGATTTTCAAAAGTGAAAAAGTGACAAACAATAGTTGTTAGGTTTGAAATAATTAAAATCAATATTTATTAGTTACGGAAAAATAACAAAGATTAAGTTGTTTTCCGGGATTCGGTGTGGTCGCATGAAAAGGACGCTCATGGAATAAACCACAGAATCATCTTCAAGCTTCTTCTCCAAACCGAATTTAGACTTCATTGTACTACCATGAAGCGCCTAAATACCCGTAGTCACTCACGAATTATGTAAAGTATTCCTAGAATAAGTATTGTTCAAGTGTAAGTAAGTACTCTTCAGAAAAAGGTATGACGCTCACGCCTAGTTTTCTTTTCCTCTTTCACGTTTTATTTTTTTTTTAATTTAAACAACCTTATTAAATGTACTTCCCTAGATAATTAAGTGATCACCTCGTCAGGGTTCTACCCCCAGTTCCTAATTGTCAATCATGATCAAATGATATTGTTAATATTAAGAATGTACTTGTAAATCAGATTTCTTTGTACCTTATCACCGACACGTTTTTGAAGTGATTATGAAATATAATTGTTATCGACCAACTGCATATTCTTTTCTTTGTTACATTTCTGCACAAGTTTCTCAGAACAGTAGAAGAAGTGGAGCTGTACCCTCTCTGATCACTATGGGCCCAAAATAACACCGGTACAGCCCAAACAATCCACCGTTTTGAGAAATCTGTCCGTCTTTTTTCTTTTATTTATTCACAGGTGGGAATGGACCTACGTTACCAGAAATCCTTCCACTGCCGTGCTATAATTGGTAGCAAGGAGCGTAGTTAATTCCTGAGTCCTGTTCCTGTCCGATTCCACGTCTTCCAGTCGACCATGCCGCGCCATAAGTCCTGCCGCAGCCCAAAGTCTCCGCCGACACCCGGCCAAAGCAAATCTCCAGGTCCGCCTCCGACCACCGCTGAACTTCCAGACTCTCCGCCGGCGATGGACGATCCTCCAGTGCACTCACCGAGTAAGTCCGAGCCAATTCTTATTTCCGTTCCAAATCATACCGCTTCGCATGCAAATATGGGCGATATCCGGGACTTGTTGCGTAACGTACCTACCGCTACAGGTACAGATCTTGACATTTTGATACAATTCCTGTTAGAAATCGAGAACGTGAGTCAATTCGCTTTAGTTCCATTTCATATTTTGTTAAAGAGTTTAGGCACTAAGACTGACGGACCCCTCCGACAGTGGTGGAGACTTAATGTCTATTCTGAACTCGAATGGACACAGCTCAAAAATCTTATTCTAGACCATTTCACCACTTCTATAGATCGGGCTATGCTAATAGAACGCTATATCAGTAGGCGTCAGAACCTCTCTGAGAATTTCCCCGAATATGCTGAAGACGTCTTGAAATACGTCGAATTATTGGGTCCTAGCCTGTCTGAATCGGAGATAATTGCGCGCATTTGGCTTAACCAAAACGAATTCACATTTAATTATCTACAATTCAGAGATACCCCAACTTGTTTAGCTGAGCTTCACCAGCTTATAAAACATTTGAGAGTAGTTGAACGTCAACGTAAAACGTACACTCACCCCAATTCGACCGGACTTGTCGCTCCTAATTTTTCCCCTTGTTGCCGATATTGTAAACAACCAGGTCACTTTATAGCCCAGTGTCCGGTTCGTCCCCCACGTCCTTCTCCTTCTGAACCTAAGGCTATCCTGCCCTCTCAAGGGTGAGATAGCGTTGTCAAAATTTTTAGTAAACCGAAAGATGTAGAACAAATTAATGTCTTTCCCCGGTTAACCACATTAGTTAATAAGTCACCTCTTTCGAACCACCTCCCTCCAGCTAACTTGTCCTCTCCTGTAAATACGTCTATTCGATTGACTTCTCCCGTCCCGAATTATTCCTATAATTCCCCAAGTCAATCAAGTAGCTCTACGATCCCTCTAGTTTATCTCTACTTTCAACATATTCGAGCTTCGGCACTGCTTGATACCGGTTCTACCAAGAACTACATCAATTCCGAACTTGCTAATTATTTGTCATCGTTAAAAATAGGTACGATCACAAATTCGATTTCTTATGCCCAAGTAGCCAACCGTTCTATCGCGAGATCTAATTTCACGTTAACAGTAGTCATTACTATTAGTAAATTTACCTGGAAGATTGATTTCCTAGTTCTCGACGCTCTGTCGTATCCCGTCATAATAGGTTATGATTCTTTATGCAAAATGGGTGCGAACGTTAATTGTACCGAGAATAATCTTTCTTTCAAATTCGATTCCTCTCACGTCATTCCCTTTGTACCGTTACCCGCTTCGTCCAAAACCTTCTCCCTGGATCACGTTACCAGTATAGATTCAAATGCGGCCAACTTTAGTAGTTTGCTTGCAGAATTTCCAGAAGTTCTTACCGAAGAACTAGGTCAAGCTAAAAATTACAAATATTCAATTCATTTGTCTGACGATATTCCAGTCCGAAAGGCCCCGTATCCACTTTCCCCACCTCAAGCTAAAATAATGAGGGAACATATTAGTGATCTTTTGGATAAAGGCGTTATTTCACCTAGTAAATCCCCTTACGCTTCACCGGCTTTTCTTGTCAAGAAATCAAGTGGAGGTTATAGACTTTGTATTGATTATCGCCAGTTAAACAAAAAGGTTGTCATGGATAGTTTTCCTGTTCCGTCGATTGAGCACATTTTCCAGTGCTTAAAAAACGCCAAAGTTTTCACCACGTTGGATCTAAACAGCGCCTTTTACCAAGTTGAATTATCTGACAAATCGAAGAGTCTAACGTCGTTCGTCACTCCTGAAGGCCAGTGGAAATTTCATAAGGCTCCGTTCGGGCTATCTATTTCACCTAGTGCTCTAAACCGTCTGATGTTTGACATTTTTGCCGATTTAAGATACAAGTTTGTGATTGTATTTTTCGACGACTTATTAATATTGTAAGAACTAAATAAAGTTCTTACTAGAAATCAATAAAACAAAAGCTTGAACTTTAAAGATTCGTAATTGATGTTTTCTCAAGAGTCGTTAGTAATCAATTAAATTTTTTCCAAATAATAACAACCTTCAATTTTCCAGCGTAGCTAAGGAAAACTAATTTTGACAAATTACAAAAAAGAGAGAGAGAGTTAATGTAACAAAGCTTGCTACATTAACACCCCCCCTACGCGTGGGAAAAATTGATATGGAAAGAAAATTTTCCAAGCCAACTGCAAAAACCCACGCGCAGGAAACAAATAGAGATATATCGCATTATATTAAAAAAAATCAAAATAATGTACAAGTTAATAAAAAAAATACACTAAAAAAAGAAAATTAATTGTCAATATTTGCAACTTTTAAACGATCACAAGAAACACTATCTTGACGACCATTAATGTCTAAAATAAAGTATTTATCACTTTTCGAAATAACACGAAAAGGTCCACTATATGATGGTTTTAAACTTGAAAAAGCGTTAATGTTTCGCACAAACACAAAATCTGCATTAATTAGTGGATTTGTAAAGTCAGGAACATTTTTATCACAATAGAACTTCTTTAAACTTGTTTTTAAACGGTTAATGAAATCATTATTTGTAGAATTCAAAAGATTCCGTTCAAAAAATTCCGCAGGAAGTCTAAGAGAAGATCCGTATAACATCTCAGCCGGACTAACGTTAACTTCTTTCTTTATGGAAGAACGAATAGACAACAAAGTCCATGGTAAAACATCAATCCAGTTTTGATGATCAGAACATTTCAAAGATTCTTTTAAACGTCTATGAAATCGTTCTACTAAACCATTAGCTTGAGGATGATATGCTGTTGTCATTATATGTTCAGTACCAATTTCTTCAAGAAAATGTTTCCACATAATTGACTGAAATTGCAGTCCTCGATCAGTAGTAATTTTTCCTGGACAACCAAAACGGGAAATCCAGTCAGAAATAAAAACTTTAATTATAGTTTCAGTTTGTATGTCTTTTAATGGTAAAGCTTCTGGCCAACGTGAAAAGCGATCAACAATGGTCAGAAGATACTTGAATCCATTACATAAAGGTAGAGACACAATATCCAAATGTATATGATCAAATCTGTTATCAGGTTCCTTAATAGGAAAAATTGGCAATTTCACATGCCTAGTTATCTTATTTTGTTGGCAATTTAAACAATGCCGTGTCCATTCTCTCACCTCTTTATTCATACCTGGCCAAAAAAATCTGCTAACCAATTGGTTTTGCGTCGCACGAATACCAGGATGACCGAGGTTATGAACAGAATCAAAAACACTTCGTCGAAAATTATCTGGTATATAAGGTCGAGGTTTCTTTGTTGAAAACTCACACCAAATCATTTTTCCATTACTTAATTGAAATTGTTTAAAATTGAATCTTGGTTTTGATATCAATTTTAAAAGTTCTTGATTGTTATTTTGTGCAGAAGAAATGTCATTGAAGTTTATTGAAATGCCATCAGGGCAATAAACTTGATTAATATGTTTAGAAATATTATTTATTCTTGAAAGTACATCAGCAGGGATGTTTTCTTTGCCTTTAATATGACAAACATCAGATGTAAATTGTTGTATAAATAAGAGTTGTCTAAGTTCTCTTGGTAAATAATTATCTGACTTAGATTTCAACGCCAAAGTAATTGGGCGATGATCAGTAAAAACTGTAAAATGACGACCTTCAATATAATGTCTGAACTTCTTAATAGAACAATAAATTGCAAGAAGTTCTCTTGAAAATACACTGTATTTAGTTTCTGTTTTTGTTAACTTTCTTGAGAAGAAAGCAAGTGGTTTAAATTCATTTTCTATCTTCTGCTGAAGGACAGCACCAATCCCAATGTCTGAGGCATCAGTACTAATGGACAATGGTGCTCCACGAACAGGATGGGATAGAAGAACACATTGAGCTAACGCGTTTTTCGCGTATTTAAATGATTCCAAAGCTGCAACATCAAGAGTTACAGGTTTATCTGTGGCTTTGCCAGCAATAATAAAATTATTTAATGGGGCTAAAATCGATCCACAATTAGGTATAAACCTATTGTAAAAATTAATTAAGCCTAAAAAATTGCGCAGTTTCCTTTGAGTATTAGGGATGGGATAATCTTGAATAACTTTTACTTTTTCTGGAAGTGGACGTATTCCATCAATTGTAACAAGATGGCCTAAAAAAGTAAGTTCTTTCACGGCAAAAATACATTTATTTGAATTAATTGTTAAGCCAAATTCGCTTAACCTTTTAAAAAGTAAATTTATATGGTTAAGGTGTTGTTCTTCATCATCACTAAAAACCAAAATGTCATCTAAATAAACAAATACAAAATTAAGACCAGAAAGTACTGTAGACATAAATCTTGAAAAGGTTTGACCAGCATTTCTAAGACCAAAATTCATCTGTAAATATTCAAAGGAACCAAATGGGGTAATAATGGCAGTTTTAGGAACATCATCTGGATGAATTGGAATTTGGAAATAGGCTTGTTTTAAATCTATTTTAGAAAATATTTTCTTGTTCGATATCTTATATGTAAAATCTTGTAAAAATGGAATGGGATATCTGTCAGGAATAGTTATTGCATTAAGTCTACGATAGTCTCCACAAGCACGATAAGACCCATCTTCTTTTTTAACCATATGAAGAGGACTTGACCAAGGGCTATTAGAACGTCTAACAATGCCCGACTTGAGTAGTCTATCAAATTCAGATTTGGCAATATCATATTGTTCAGGATTAAGTCTTCTAGGTGCAGAAAAAATCGGTTTACCATCAGTAAGAATTCTGTGAAAAAAATTATGATTAATTTTTTTCTTAATATCAAAATTATTTAAATCAGGATATTTGTTAAGTAGTTGTAAATATGGATTAGTAAGCGAAATATTTGAAATATAATTATTCGAAAGTGAAAGTTGTTTAGAATTGAAATTAATGGAAATGTCGAAATGTGTTAAAAAATCAAGTCCTAAGATTGGAAATTGAACTGGAGCTACAAAAAAATTCCAGTAGAATAGTCTTCCTAGACCAAAATCTAATTTTAAGTTCAGTTTGCCAGTAGATTTAATAGAAGAACCATTTGCAGCGGTAAAGAATTTAGTAGTAAAAATTATTGTTTGTTTAAAATTATTAGAAATTGAACTGGGTATAAAACTGTTGGTTGATCCAGTGTCTATTAAGAATTTTATATTATTTATCTTATCAAGACAAAATATTAATTGAGGAGATTGCATTTGTGTATTAGAGAGTTCAGAAACTATTCCAATTCTGCTTTCAGAATTATCATTAAAAATGCATTCAGGAACACATTTATTGGCACGACGACCAAATGTTTTGTGATGGAAACAAATAAAGGGTTTATTCTTGTATGAAATATTATGAGTATTTTTATTCGAAAACAATTTTTTAGAATTAGAATTAGATGAAGATGATTCGAGAGAATTGAGACGGTCAGTAATTTTAGTGATAGAATCTGTAAGTGGTTTTAAAATGTTATCATCAATAGAGGATTTGACCGAATTGCATGAATTTTGATTAATTAAAAAAAATTTATCGGCAATAATAGTAAGTGAATTTAAACTTTGATTTAAATTTGGAATAAGAGATATTTGAATGTTATCAGGAAGTTTATTAATAAAAATATATTTAAGATTTTCTTCACTTAAGTTTAAATTTCTTGAATACCTTTGAATTTTGTTAAGAATGTGAGATGGTTTTTCAAAATGATTTGAATCGCTTATCGAAAAAAGTTTTTTTAAATTACTCATTTGGTCAATATCAAATCTAAATAAAATTTCATTTTTTAAAGTTTCATAAGGATCGGTGTCTGGGATATTGAAAATTAGATTACTTACGAGAGAAGCAATTGAAATTGGTAAAGAAGACACTAAAAGGTCATATTTTTTTATAGAACTCCTAATATTATTGAGAGAAAAAAGTCTCTCAACTTGTAAAAAATAAATTTCAGGATCAGTAACACTGAATTCTGGAAGTTCAATTTGTATATTTTTGTTTGACATATTAGTGATAAAAAAAATTACTTATCTCAAAAATCGTGTTCAATCAGCTGTCAGGGGTCACCAATTGTAAGAACTAAATAAAGTTCTTACTAGAAATCAATAAAACAAAAGCTTGAACTTTAAAGATTCGTAATTGATGTTTTCTCAAGAGTCGTTAGTAATCAATTAAATTTTTTCCAAATAATAACAACCTTCAATTTTCCAGCGTAGCTAAGGAAAACTAATTTTGACAAATTACAAAAAAGAGAGAGAGAGTTAATGTAACAAAGCTTGCTACAATATACAGTCCCGATATGGAATCTCATATGGTACACGTTCGAGAAACGTTAAGACGTCTAAAAGAAGCTAATCTTACCGTGAATCCGGATAAAATAAAATTCGCCCAAAGCGAACTCAACTTCCTGGGTCATCGTGTCTCAAGCAACGGTCTTTCCATGGATCCCGACAAAGTAGAAGCGATAAAGAATTTGCCAATTCCGAAGAATTTGAAACAGCTTCAAACGTTTATTGGAATGGTTGGTTATTACGCTAAGTTTATCCCCGAATACGCTCAGATAATGTCGCCACTCAATGATCTACGGAAGAAAAATGTCAAATATAATTTAACGGAAACGCATATTCAGTCTTTTCGCAAACTTCGTGAAGCTCTGTCAAGTTCACCAGTTCTACGTTTTCCCGATTTTCAACGCGAATTCATTCTGCAAACCGACGCCAGTCAAAATCATGTTGGTTGTGTTCTTTTACAATCCTTTGAAGATGGTCTACACCCGATCCAGTACGCAAGCCGACGTTTGACATCCGCCGAGAAGAAATACAGTACGTACGAACAAGAAGCTTTAGCATGTATTTGGGCTATGGAAAAAATGAAATCTTACCTCTCGCATCAAACTTTTATTCTTCAGACAGATAGTTCCTGTCTCAAATGGTTAATTCAGCACCCCCGCAACTTAGGTCGTGTAGGTAGGTGGTTACTTCGCATCAGTCGTTTCAGTTTCAAAGTCGAACATATTCGCGGTAAAGTAAATTGTACTGCCGATTGTTTATCCCGTTTGGTAGCTGAATCCGAAACTTCTGAGAAAAATGCAATACAATCAAATTTTCTCAATCCCATTACGGAAATTAAAAATCCGTTTACCGAACTTAATATCCTGCAAGATCAAGATCCTGAGTTAAACCGCCTTAAAAGTCAAATTAATCAAGGTTTACCTCAGAAAAATTTCGCTATTCACAAGAATTTCCTGGTTCGACTCGTAGGCCGCAACCGTCGTCGACGTATTGTTGTTCCGTCCGCCTCCAAGAAAGAAATATTGGAACAGTTTCATAATTCACAAATCGCCAGTCATCCCGGAGTCACGAAGACGTATCGTTCAATATCACGAAGATTTTGGTGGCCACGCATGTTTGTTGAGGTTCGTCAATTTATTAAAGATTGTATGCTCTGTGCAACGCATAAATCTGATCAACATCCTGATAAAGTAGTTATGTCGTCTAATCCTCCACAATCTGTGTGGGACAAAATTTACATTGATCTCATGGGACCGCTTGTCAAATCACATTCCGGGAATAAATATGTTCTTCTAATTCTGGATAGTTACAGCAAGTGGTTAATAACTTACGCGATTCCTGATTCCAGTTCCACGTCGATAATAAAATGTCTGCATCAAGTCTTTACCACGTATGGTCCACCAACTAAAATAGTTTCCGATAACGCGACTTCGTTTACGTCAAACAAGTTTAATGAATTCTGTACTTCCTGGGGTTCACGTGTCATTCACAGTTCGCCTTATCATCCTTCGTCCAATGCTGTAGAAAGAGTAATACGAAACGTTAGAGCCGCTCTGTCAATTTTACTTCAACAAAAGTTTGACGATCATCTCAGTTGGGACTTGTTATTAAATCACATAACCTTCGCCAATAATTCTTCATATCATGAAAGTATTAAAAATTTACCTTGTAAGATATTTTTGCCAAGAGAAATCAAATTTCCACTCGATTTACAATGGAATTTGTCATCTGTGTGGGAACAAGACGCTTTGCCTTCCGAAAATCAAGTTCGCCTAGCTCTGTCAAAATCACATGATCTACAAGCGAAATATTTCAATAAAAACCGTTCGTGGCAGTCGAAGTTTCAAGTCGGCGATTTTGTTGTACAAAGGTTACATTATAACAAAATGAAACCGAATTTTCACCTCAAACTTTGTCCTCGTTACAGTAATCCCCGTGTAATTTTAGAATTTACGAGTCCTGTTAGCTGCATCCTTCAAGATCCATCCTCCAAAAAGATGTTTAAATCTCATATTGAACATCTGAAGAAAATTCCGTCTGTTAACAATTGAAAAATTCACCCGAGGTCATTGCCCTCTAGTTTAATTTCAAGTTCAATGTCAGACAGCTGACATCTGTCAAACGTCAAGTGTTGTTAGGTTAGGATATTACTAACAATAAAAGTTTAAGTTATTTTTCGTACCTGAGTTATGCTTTATTTTCCTAAATAAAGAATTCTCCCTGTGTTATTTCGTTATTCTCGTCCTTTGTTTTAGATTATAAGCTTGTCCTTGTTTACATTCCGGCGCTTTCCTAAGGCCCAATTTCGTCTAACGTCTACGCTGTCTCCTTTCAGCCAGTCAGGTTACGACCCCATAATTTCCGCATTATCGGTGGTTGTTTCATCTCGTTAGATCAATTTAGATTAGTTAAATTTAATTAGAGCTTATTTATTAAGAGCACACTTCAACTGCCATAGTATGGGATATGGTAGATTGTCAAGTGATTGTTGACTTAGTTACAACAAAGATAAATTCATTGTTGTGAATTTCTTGTTGTATGTACAGTTAGTAGTATAGCGGAGTACCTCCTAATCACTAAAGAGGGGGAGCCTGTCACGTGGTGCCATAGCACCGCGACAATTTTTTTAATATTAGCATAAAAATTATTATAATAAAATAAATAAATAAGGAAATCAAATCACTAAATTCGCGGGTATTTTCATGCGCGGTACGATTTGGATCGCGTGGCTTGGACTTATAAACATAAGTGTGTCTATCGTGTGATCCAGTCGTCTGACTCTAAATACGCGGTATCTGTGATTTTCAAAAGTGAAAAAGTGACAAACAATAGTTGTTAGGTTTGAAATAATTAAAATCAATATTTATTAGTTACGGAAAAATAACAAAGATTAAGTTGTTTTCCGGGATTCGGTGTGGTCGCATGAAAAGGACGCTCATGGAATAAACCACAGAATCATCTTCAAGCTTCTTCTCCAAACCGAATTTAGACTTCATTGTACTACCATGAAGCGCCTAAATACCCGTAGTCACTCACGAATTATGTAAAGTATTCCTAGAATAAGTATTGTTCAAGTGTAAGTAAGTACTCTTCAGAAAAAGGTATGACGCTCACGCCTAGTTTTCTTTTCCTCTTTCACGTTTTATTTTTTTTTTAATTTAAACAACCTTATTAAATGTACTTCCCTAGATAATTAAGTGATCACCTCGTCAGGGTTCTACCCCCAGTTCCTAATTGTCAATCATGATCAAATGATATTGTTAATATTAAGAATGTACTTGTAAATCAGATTTCTTTGTACCTTATCACCGACACGTTTTTGAAGTGATTATGAAATATAATTGTTATCGACCAACTGCATATTCTTTTCTTTGTTACATTTCTGCACAAGTTTCTCAGAACAGTAGAAGAAGTGGAGCTGTACCCTCTCTGATCACTATGGGCCCAAAATAACACCGGTACAGCCCAAACAATCCACCGTTTTGAGAAATCTGTCCGTCTTTTTTCTTTTATTTATTCACAGGTGGGAATGGACCTACGTTACCAGAAATCCTTCCACTGCCGTGCTATAATATATATATATTTATATATATATATATTTATATATATATATATATATATATATATATATGTGCGGGCTATAACTTTCGAAGGAGTTAATTGATTTTAATGAAATTTGGACCACATGTTGAAATCCATCACCGCACGAAGCCTATTTAAAATGGGCCCAATCGGGCCATGTTAAGGGTGGTATTTAGGGGTTGAAAAAAGTTTTCGGGCCCAAAAATACCGAAAAAATTTTCGGAACCGTTTCAAATTTGAAATTTAACCCTTTAGTAATTATTAAAATGTGCTGCTAAAATTTTAATAAAATCGGCCCGACAGGACCGGACTTACAAATTTTATGAAAACACAAGTTTCTGATATGGATTTTACATACTGAAGAGTGTATATAATTTGGTACAGATGTTGAATTGATATGTAGTATTGAAATTAAGTAAAAAAATGTTGTTTTAAGGGTTGTATTAAGGGGTAATTTTTTTTATTTTGTCCAAAAACAAAGTAAAGTTCATATAATAGAGCCACACTGCTAATAAAAGCAAATACACTATATTGTCGGCAGGGTTTCGCACTGCGACCCGGAGTTTTATATTTTGAAAACTATGCATTTTTCACTTTTTGCATTGACAATTTATTATGTAACCTTTGGAACAATAAGAAAATTTAAATTTTGACTGAAAAGTGTGGTGGATCGAACGAACCAATCAGAAATCGTTACTCTGTGCCCTAATTCTAACTTTTGTGAGCACAGCGACGACTATTTTACATTTTATACAATATATCAGTTGTTGGTAGAGTTTCTCTAGAAATTTTACCGCCAGGTTAAAGACGTTAAACGAACAAAAACATAACAATTGAAGTAAAATTTCTATAGAGCCTCACCTTAAGACGTTTTTGGGTACTTCTTACCTTCAAATTTCTGTCGAGTGCCATCGATACTAGTCGGAGCTTTTCTGACAAAAACTTTGAAATTTTTATCTTTCATTCGTGAATATAAATCCACCACTCGTTTGGCATTTGGATGTAAATTCTCCACATACAAAAAGACAGCTTGAGCTCCTAAAATTCTGTGCAGTTCCAGCCATTCAATCAGTCTAGCTGCAATGTCTTCGGTGAAATCCATGTTTTTCACGCAGACAGTAAAGTCCCGTTTGACATCCGACGATTGTGCATGGATGACAGGTATTTGATTGGCAGACGGTTCGCATGATGTACGCTTTATCGAAATGGTTAGCGGTTGACGCGACTGTTCCGAAACGAGACAAGATATTAGCACAGGGTTATAGAACTCGTGGGTGGTATTTATATTCCATGCATTGGACCATATGGGCATTGAACTTGCTTTCGTTACGTTATATTCTCCTGTTGTTGTTACGTTGCTATTCTTGATGGCGTGGGTGTCGATTGTAGTTGGTTGACAGAAGAGAGGTACGATTTTACCTGCGACAAGATAATATTTGTGTAGAACAGTACGAGCATTATTCAATTTATTGATTTCAAGAAATCACTGTATAAAGTAAAATTGAGTAAATTGATTAAACTTGACTTTTTTTTGGTGTCAGTTGGTCTATCGTGCTTTGTTTTTCAAACTATTTTTTAACAGAAATCTTTCATCATTCCATCTGCACATGTGGGGAATTACACTAATTTCAGTTAAAATTATTTGGAAAAAAGTTTTTTTTGTCTGTTAATAATAACAAACTTTATTTAAAAAAACATGTATACATGTGTAAATAGCGTCACCAGTTGCATTAATTACAGAATTCTTCCAGGGAATAATAAGTTTTTTTTATTAAATGTGTTTTTAACTTATTTTTGAATTTCAGATTGTTTTCTATAGTTTTAATATCTTCAGGGATTTTATTATGTATCCGTATCATAGCGTTACGGGTTCCTTTATATGTCATAGAAAGGTGTGAAAAATTAGTTTTTAAATGATTTAATTTATTACGGGTAGTGTATGTATGTTGTATTTGATTTGAACTGAATAAATGCGGAAACTGCCTGAAAAACTTTGCAGATTCTAAGATATAGAAACTATAGACTGTAAGTACTGATAATTCTGGGAATAAATTACGACAGCTAGTACGAGGACCCACGTTCGCTATGATACGGATACATTTCTTTTGAAGTTTTAAAATTTTGATGGTATGCACCGAATTGCCCCAAAAAACGATTCCAAACTGCATAACCGAATGAAAGTAAGCATAATATACCTACAGATATTAATATTTCAGTCGTTACACAGTTTTTTAAAACTCTGAGTACCTATATATATTGCTTTATTTAGCTTAGGTATGATTGAATTTATATGGGCTTTCCAGTTCAGATTCTTATCTATAGTAATGCCAAGAAATTTGACAGTGTCTTGCAACGCTACATTGTTATCTAATATTTCGATTTGCTGCGGGAAATCGAAGTAATTTCCAAATTTCATAACTTCTCTTTTATTTTTATTTAAATTTATACTGTTTTTTGTGAACCATGTATTAAGTGAATGTAAAGAGGTTTGCATATTATTAATGAGAGATTCTCGATCTTTTAGGCAACGATACAGATCAACGGCTGAGCAGATCGAATCAATTTTTGTTAGGCAGTTTGACATGCCAATAGGAAGAGTCCTATTCATTTTGGCGAAAATCGGCATACATGCGCAGAAGAGATATGGGCTTTAACGTTGTTTAAGCGCCTATATACTCTCGTTTTTTTTGTATCAGTTGTACAGTCAAACGGCTTAACCGATTAAAAAAAATTGTTTTTGTTTGATTCGCTTCGGAGTATATTTGATTATAACGTCGCTTGATTATTGAATTTTGGTCCCTGGTGGAAGAAAATCAAAAAAATAAAGTTCTTGGTTATAATTCGCTCAATTTAAATGACGTCAGTTCGAAATCTGTCTTAAACGAAAGAGGAGTTTTTTTCCAGAAATTTCGTATAACAGAATTCGCCCAAGCAGTTTTTTTTATACAGAAAACAAGCTGTATACTTTATATTTTATCTAACAAATCGCGAACTTGTTTCGGTTGTCCTTGTCTGTTGCACAGTACACGATATGGAAATTAGAAGACTACATAATATACATTGTCTTAAAATAAAAACGGTTGCTATTTATAATATAGCAATCCAATTTTTAAGACTCCGTAGCCAAATTGTAAAAAACGGAATCTTTATAAATTATTTCGTCATGTTTGTCCGTATGTCACAGTCTTATAACTTTGCCATCTTTCCATCGATTAGGATGAAATTTTTCAGACATGTGTCTTATGTGAACCACCATACAATTGTGAAATGAAATTAAAAAAAAATTGTTTCGACATAAAATCTTAGTGAGATCACGTATGATGAGGGACTTTTGTACATTTCTATGGGAGTTCAGAAATGTAATAACTTGACCAAAAGTCGAGATTTACCTAATACCTTCTTTCAGTTAAATTAAAAATATTGTAATATTAAATTGTACAAGATGTAGACAAAAAAATTATCAGTGTTATCGGTTTATGTTCTAGTAATTAATTAATTATTTACGATTGTATGTTTCCACGACGAAATAATTAAATAAAAATAGTGACTTAATGAAGTTATCAAAATGTTTATTTAATTGCAGTTTTTGTTGCAGACGCTAATCGTATTTAGTTTTTTTCTAATTTTGCATTTGAAGTAAAACTAAGCATTGCTATTATTTAAAATGGCTAAAAAAAATCCAGCTAATTGGGCGACGGGGCTATTTGAACTTCAAAAATATTGACATTTGATATAGTATAATAAATAAAAGAAAGTTTCTGTTATCGCGTGCGGTGACGCGGGCAACGGCTAGTATTAAATAATATTTGTTATGTGTTTCACGTCATGGTAAAATTAACGAAAGCTGTGTTTTTTTTTTTGGTTTTCAAAATATTTTCGAAACTATAAAATTTAGAAAAAAATATATAACAAAATTTTCTTGAAAAATAAATGGATATATTATGCAAAATATATCATTATTATATAAAAAGCAAAGTTATAGCATATGCCTCTTCTGCGCATGTGTCAATTTTCCCTAAAAACAGACTAACAGACGCACATACTTTCTCCAATATGCTTTGTGGGTTCGAGGAGCTTCAAAACGAAAAAATATTGCAAAATTTTGAAAAAGTAATTTTGGTCTAGGTTAGTACCATTCCCCACTTATGGTGTTGGAATTGTAATATAAATAGAGTCATGTGGGACAAGTGTGCGCAGACTCATTATTTCGAACCAACTCCCTTCAGTTCTAAATTCGACGTTGGACAAAAGACTCGAATTTTGTTTGGCGCACTTATGTAGTTTCATCAATATTGTTAGGCACGTAAATTTTTTCATCTTTAATTTAAAAAGTTTTATACTTGGGTTGCGGTATTTATTACTTATTATATACGGATATGCTCGTCATTGTATCCAGTTTGATGTATAAAATAGCAAAACTTGATAGAATGACGCAATAACGAGTAATTTAAAGTCAACTCTGTTGCAGCGGTTAGGGTTAAGTGTGCGCATTTGTTTGTGGGGTAAGAGTGCACATATTTGCGTGCGTACTTTTACCCCGACTAAGACAGGTTCTCCATAAATATTGGAATATTTTTTTCCAGGTTAAAAACACAAGACTGATAACATTAAGACTATATTTAAATAGCCTAAAGTTTTCAGTTGCTACAACTGCGCACACACCCGGACTACAACTGCGGACTACTACAATGGGGTTTGTGTACGCATTTTGACAAACTGATTTTTTGTTTTTTTCTACAATTACAAATAAGTAAATTCGATTTGTTTTTTTTAAATTGTTAAGTTAATAATGGATTAAAATAAATCAATTTGTATTATTTTATTTTACTCGAAATTTTCAACATTATAACAATTAAAAAAAAAGTGCGCACTTTTGCCCCACATGATAGATTTACGTTTCCAAATGTAACAGGGCTATTAATATAAACAAGTTACATGTATGCTGCAGTTATCATAGCTGTTTATCTTTCACCCTGGGAAGAATCTTCACATCACAACAGAATACACGTTGTTGTAAACTCAATCGATCGTATAAAATAGTGATGCTCTGATAATATACTCATTGGTTGGAACAAGAAACATTGATCTAGTACTTTGAACAATCAACAGAATACATTTTTTGCGTCGCCTTAAAGAGCGAGATAATTAGCAAAGAAATATACCTATACAGGCTGATTTACAAAATAAGATACTGTGTTTTACTATACACTATAAAAGTAAAACTGGTATATTATGTTTGTAAAAAAATATACCTAATAATGGTACCGAACGCCGGATGGAAACTACGACCTTTAGGCTACGAGACAGCCACCATACCTCTCACCTATTTCAGTACAACGTTATACAGACAGTTTTTATAGTATACGGAATACCGTATACCTGCATGGCAACGTTTCGTTACACGTTCAATCACATGAATCGATGTTGCCCTATCGTGTCAAAATAAGTTTTACTACAAAAACTATATTGTTTTATGACAATAAATGAATTTTAAATAGGTACCTATAGGTATCAATAAGATTAGCAACTTTCGCTGCAGTTAGTGAACTTAAGAAAAAGATATGTTAAATGAGAAACCGATGGATTCGCTGTTTTCGGTCTACTTAGTTTACTGTTAAGGGATGATAGGGCATATCAAGTGAAGATGATTAGCGTCAAAACATTTTAGTAAATAGACTAGCTGGTATGGGCGCTGTAGTTTCGAATTAAATTCGGATATAATTTTTTTGCTGTAATCAATTCAGGAGACTCATGTTAGCAGACAGTAACCTGGTCTGATATTGTTAAAACATTTTTTATGACAATAAAAAAAAACATTTTTTGTCCATCAATAAATTATTTTTGTTTTTTTTTTGACCGGATTCGTAACTTTCTATTTTACAAGCTTTTATTTAGTTTCAGCTGTTCCGATGTCTGTCTGTCTGAAATCAAATCGTGCCAGTTAAATTGACCCACTCCCCGGTTCCCGATTGAGCTGAAATTTTGCTTACGTATGTAGTTCAGATAACAATACTATATTATAATAACTAACTTACCGGCCCGGATTTCGTTCGGTTGCAAATCGCACCTTTACTAAAGCACACTAAAAACTTAAAAATAAATTAACGAAAAAAATTTTGAATAGCAAGCTTTTATTAGTTGTTAATAAAAAAGAACTAAAAAGTTAAAAATAATTTTGGACTGTGATAAGTACTTACGTATAAAACGGCTTATTTTTAATCGGAATAAAATTATTTAATTTTTTAGTTCTTTTTTATAAACAACTAATAAAAGCTTGCTATTAAATTTTTTTTCGTTTATTTTTAATGTTCGGTATTTTTAAAAATTGAAATAACGCCAATTTACAGTTTTTTGATACTCTAAAATGTTTTTTTTTTACAATATATATTTTCTTCACAATATATTTAGACTTTGTATATTAACTTAAAAAAAATACGGTTTTTATTTTTTATGTATGAAACAATTATTTGCTTACACTCGCGCCGTTTTATCGCTGTCTTATTTTTATCATGGGAATGTATCGTGGTCATTAATAATTTGATCACGATACGTAGACTACACAGATCCCATGATAGGCATAAGATAGCAACAGAATAGTGCGAATATAAATAGATACAGTGGAATTTCGTTAATTCGAAGTAGAAGAGATGAACCTAAAACTCAGAATTAACGAAGTTCCGAATTATCGAATTTTTGAAGTTGATGTTTTTTTCTTTAAAATTGTCAAGCCATCCTACGCTAGCCTTGAATTGTTCATTCGTAAGACTTTTGGAAAACTCCTCAGCTTTACTTCTGATAATGGCACCGCGGATATAGGAATTAAGTAAGGGATATGAAAATTCATATTTTGGCTTTTGGTAAGAAATAAGGAAATAAGTGTTTCAACGATGAAAGTTTGTATGGGGAATCCATCATTGCTCAAGCTAGGCATATCTAAATTCATATTTAGGATTTTGATTAGAAATAAATAATTAGGTATACGTGTTTATGCGTTTTTACAAATCATCCCTCAAGGGACAAAAATAGGGGATGAAAGTTTGTATGTGTAGCCTATCATTTCTCAAGTTAAGGACTTTAAAATAAGCTTTTGGTAAGAAATGAAGAATTACGGGTTTCACTGTTTTTTTTTTCGAATACCGATATAAAATATTTGTGATGGTCTCACTATGCTATTATTACAGGGAGCAGTAATTCTTGGGTAATGGTGGGTAAATAAGGATATATTCAAGAAAAAATGTTGCGACATCGTATAATGTGTCTATCTTCAATTGGTAAATTATAAATCCGGGCGAAGCCGGACCGGACGGCTAGTAATAAATAAAAAATAAATGCCATTATCAGGACTCAAATTCAACTCCTTCATTCAAGTTTAATATAAATATAATCGCAATATTTCTTAAAAATGATTGAATTACAAAATTATGTTCATTTGCTGTCTTTTGAAGACCAACGTTTAATGAACTTTTTAAAAAACGAAACTAATGAATGATATTTATGGTTGCAAAGTATTATTTAGTTATAAATGTCTTTCCATTAGAACGGTGTTTTGAAGCATGAGGCCAGAGGGGTGTGTTTCATTAAAGATATTAAAATAACAATTTATTTATTTGATAGTGTAAAAGAGTACAAAAGACCAGGTTACGTCAGGTCAACAATAAATAAGCAGAACTGATAAACTTAAAATCTAATTAAATTATGGCTGTAAACAGTTTTCTTTTTAATATAAAATTCATAAATAATTATTATTGCGACAATATCACCAAATTGGATTATCAAATTGAACTAGGCAAGATTTTACTGAGAAATCTTTCTCAGAGCCGGTCTAAGGAAAACAAATCAATTATATATACTACGTAATTGTGAGTAGTGACAATAGTGTCGATACATCATTAAACATTTAATTAAAAAAAATCAATTATATAAATTATTATTTCAGCAGAGTGATTGTGCTTGCTGTTATATTCACGTGTGATTATAACACTTACATAAAGAAGAAAACTATCTCCGAGTTTTTAAATTTGATTTATCGGTTGTGTAGGCACGTTGAAGCAGTGCGGTAACGGCCATCGGTTATTATGGTATCTTCTCCCATTTTTAGTAACCACAAGACAGTGGTCATCTTAATCATACATGCTTTTTGTCGTAAAAACTTAATAGTTTAAGAAAATGAGTTATTAATTATTATTAAAATAATATGTATTTATTATCCCTTATTATCGTTTTGTTTCTAGTAGCTAGGGAGGCGGTGACAGATATTTTTAAGTCATTTGCTCGTGTGACAGAAGTTAAAAATATTGAATTTTTTATAATAATACCTAAACTACTAATGACAATTAATTTATATATTTTTGTTAATATAATTGTCTGAAAAATTGGTCAATAATTTTATTTATCGAACAATTAATAAGTAATTAAACTTGTAAAAAATAAACAAATTTTTTTTTAAAACAAGCTTTTATTAGTTGTTAATAAAAATGAACTAAAAAGTTAAAAATAATTTTATTACGATTAGAAATATGTCGTTTTATACGTACTTATCACAGTCTCAAGTTTTCAAATAAAAGTGCGATTGTTATAATGTGGTCGATAACTTATCAATTATCAATCGATCAGTTATCCCCGCCAGGTGTCACCTCTCATGTTTTCGTGCGCTTACATGGCTAAATCTTCAGAGATACATCAAAACAATGTACTTTGATAGTTCTGCTGTGTAGCTATGGGAAGGTCAATATAATATTTCTAGAACAGTTTTGCACCTGGGTGAAACCGGGACGGGCCGCTAGTTGAGTATAAGATTCTCTACAAATTTCGTCTTAAACAATTTTTATTTGTTTAACCATTTTTGAGATAGCCATACAAGCCATATAAATATAAAGTATATAATTATAATTATAAATATAATGTATTAAATACTTAATTAACTAATATTTAACAAATAATTGAGTTAAAAAACCGTACTATGGACTGGGATTCGTGATTGACTTTGGCATGTATGGATGAGCGCTTCACACTCTTTGCGCTCTATCTCAAAAACGGTTAAAATTGTTTGAAACGAAACTTGTAGAGAATTTTATTCTCTACAACTTTTATAATAAATGCAAATACGATTTGAGGCAAAGGAAGCGCGATATTTCCAAAAAACTGACTTTCGCGACCTTTCACCTTGAATGAGTTTTTTGAGTTAACATTCAGAATGCCAAAATAAAGGTTTATACAAACATTCAGCTTATTCCGTTTCATTCCGAGGTTGTCCCTTTTTTTTAGCTTATTTGACTGCACTATTAATAAAATTTTTATTTTAAATAGGTATAGGTATATCTTTATTTAATCATGTAAACTTTATTATTTTACGCTATTTAGAGGTCTTTATTGAAGGAGGTTCAATTTTTTTAAAAAGTTTTTTATCAATCAAAAATTGTATTTTTATTTTTAAAATGAGAAATTAATTTTTTTTTAAAATGGTGTTTTTTGGAAATACTAATTGAAAAAACAATTAAAATTATTAGTTACTGTATGGTAGTACTAACATATTTCATAATTACCTACTGCACGTCCACCACATTTACTATGCATACCTACAGCACATCTACTGAGCTTTTAAATACTATAGCTGCTCGGCCCGGCTTCGCCCGAATTTGTAGATTGCCATCGTTTTTTCATCGATTTACGTTGCAAAAATCGCTTTTATTTTAACTCGAAAATTTATCGCCTATGTCTATCCTTCAGGTTCGTTCTAAATATGGGTGATTTTTTTAAAATCAGATGAGTAGTTTCGAAGTTTACTTCCTACATACAAACACAAACTTCACGTCTTTATAGTCTTAGTAAATACTAGCATCGCCTGTGGTCTAAAATATACCAATTGCGACTGTACAGTAACGAAATTCAACAATTGTTTTTCACATAATTAGTTGGAATTTATTTGTATGCAAATTTTTCATTCATTAAATCAAAATTCAATGGAAATACATTCAATCCACATTTAAATTCATCTATCAAAACAACTATAGAATTATCAATTTCTATTTTGAGCGTGTTGCTAAATAGGCACTATTATTTTTTATTATTGTATCAAAAATTACATGTAAAAACACAAAAAATAAGCACAACAATAACTCTGTACTATGATTTTTCACCGTAGATTTTTTTTTTGAAAAAAAAAATGGTTTTTGACTGAAAGAACTGAATATCACAAAAACTTCTTGATTTTTTTATGTAAAAATATTTGTGCTTATTTAAGACATAAAGAGGCATGCTTTCACAAAATTTCATCAAAATTGAGTTATTTATGCGAAAATGAAAAATAAAAAACAAAAGAATCGTTTTCTACGCACATTTTGCATTTTTCACGGACATTTTGAGATAACAGTAAAACGTGACCTCTATGAAAGTTGTAGATCTTTTTATGTTCTACAACTGTCCTGTAGAACATTTTTTGATAGAACATTAAGTTTCGCTGGAAAACGCAATAATATATTTTGCCCCCCGTTTTAGCCCCCCCCCCCGAATTAACTCTATACTACGCCTGGCCGGGCATTTTTATTTTTTACGTTCATTATAAGCCCCTTTATCGTTTCCAAAGGTAAAAGTTCTGTCTACAATTAATGTCGGTCTTGACTTCTAAATATGTTAATTTGCCTGCACTATACATTATTTCCATTACGTGATTTATTCACATTTTGATTTCGACGCAAAAAATCTCGATCCTTATCTCTTTATCTTTCAATACGACTCGTCAGCCTTCTTCTTTGAAGCATAACACAAATATATTGTCTGTTTACTTTCTGAAAAACATGAGCGTAACTGTATAACTGTAAATAAACTATAAATTGGAAACTTACTCCAATTTCCTGTTATTGAGCATAAAAGCTATTATTTGCAATAAAAATTTCCAATTAAAAACATTACAAATTAAATTCGGTATCTTACAGAAGGTCCGCGTGTAGAAAAAGTGTAACTTGCAAATTTGATTGCGCCTATAACTTTTTTTTTATTTACAGAAAAAGTGTGTGCTTCGACTGCGAGGCCATTAGCACATAGAAAAAAAAGGTACAGATAAGTAGATAATATAAGTATATTATGGTAAGTATATCTAATATATAAAATTCTCGTGTCACAGTTTTTGTTGCCATACTCCTCCGAAACGGCTTGACCGATTTTGATGAAATTTTTTGTGCTTATCCGGTATCTATGAGAATCGACCAACATCTATTTTTCATCCCCCTAAATGTTAGGAGTAGTCCACCCCTAAATTTTTTTTTTTATTTTTTAGACAAAATTTTTAATTTCTATTTTTTTATGATACAACATACAAAAATACATACAATCCTCAATTTTCACCCTTCTACGATCAACCCTTATTTTTTAATAGCCATTTTAGTAATTTAATCATTTTTCCTCTCCGGTCGAAAACTGATCAATCGTCATTTAATTAGTTATCCCCGCCAGATGTCTACAGGTGTCACTTCGCCAACATCTATTTTTCATCCCCCTAAATGTTAGGGGTAGTCCACCCCTAAATTTTTTTTCTTCCTTCCCCATTCGTTCTTTTGCACCGGGCACGACGGCGCAGCCGGAGTGCTCGACATACACACATATACGTCCATGTATATTTTAAAATAAATAAAATAGATAGATAGATGTTCCAATTAAATTGTTTTATTATTTCACTTTATACGTAGCGAAGCACGTACAGGGCCGCTAGTTATGTATAAATATGATATTGTTATATAGTTGTATTATTTGAGGTGAGTATTGATATTTATATTTTATTTTCTAAATCTGTTAATTTTAGGAAATCAAGTAGCCAATAAATTTTAATTTCTTAACATCGATTAGCCACAAAAAGCTTGATATAAAGAAAATATGAAATACGGACTATTTAATCGACTTTCAGATTGATAATGGACTTTTTTGTCCTTAAACTGACAGTTTACAGTTATTTCCAAATGACTATTTTTGCGACCCCCTATAGATTTATGCGGTTGTCTTCCCGGAAAAAATCTTGTTTCTCAATTATCGAGTTACGGTTTTTAGCTGATCCTACATAATATTCTCTATTGCAGAGGTTCCCAAACTTTTTTGTCTCGTAGACCACTTGCCATGTTTTTCGATTTTGAGTAGACCCCCTGCTTATCTGATATTGATTTTTTGCAAATTCATTAATTTCAAATGTATTTTTGACAACCGGTATAGTGCTACTCACTTTGAACGATTTAAATTTATAACGGTACTGAAATGTAGTGTGAAATGTTTAGTTTTATACATTTATTAATTAGATTCAAATTAAACGAATCAAATTAAAATTTACTTTCTGTTACATAAAATAACTAAGCAAAAAATAAATGCTTTTAGTGTGAGGGATGAACCTGATGCTTTAATAATAAATTTTCAACATTTGGTATCAATTTACCTAGTTAGATTTAATCTTAAATCTATTCGGTTAACGATGTCCAGTTTGTTTCTTTTTTTGTTAGTAGATTCACTATCGTTGACCCCCATTTTCATTTCATGGACCCACAATTTTTTTTCCCGTTGACATGGACCCCTTGCAAGTTGTCGTCGACCCCTGGGGGTCGATATAGACCACTTTCGGAATCACTGCTCTATTGGATTTAAATCTAGTCTATACGGTAGCCAATCTATATATGTACGTTTGCACCAATAATTTAAAATAATTTTCAAGTAATAAAGATGAAAATACGTCGAACATTTTGTCCATGATGTATATTATCATTAAGTATATTTTGTGTCGAGTATTCGGGTAGAGCATTTTACTTTAGTTTGTAAATGTGATGCATACAGTGTACCTAGATACTCCAAAGTTTTAAATCCACATTTTTTTAAGGTTCTAACAAATACCATGAAAGCAGACATCAATTACCTTGATAGTTGAAAGAGTAAAAAGAGAATCAATCCAGCTAATTGGGCTACGGAACCATTCAAATTTCAAAAATATTTTCATTTGATTTAGGATAATAAAGAAAATAAAATTTTTGTTATCGCGTGCGGTGACGCTAGTATTAAATACTATGATATTTGCTATTCGTTTCCATGGTTATCTACATAATTTAACTATTTTTTTCTAGACGATCTACAGTACAAAAGAACAGCTGATTTTTTTTTTTATTTTCAAAATATTTCCGAAACTATAAATTTTAGAAAAAAAATTGATTGCTAAACTTTCTTGTAAAAATAAATAGAGTAATAAACCGTTATAAAAAGAATACCATTATTATAAAAAAAACAACGTTATAGCATATATCTCTTTTAAGCATGCGCCGATTTTCCCAATAAACAATAGGACTCTTCATTCAAAAATTCCCCACTTACGGTGTTGAAATGGTAAAAAATTGACATGTTTAATCTTTCGCGATGAATATTTGACGATTTAATGCCTCAGCTCAGAATACGTTATTCTTTTTTATAATATGCGAAAAAGAAAGTACCTCTTAATTTATTTGATTAATTCATTGATCCGTATAATATCATATATAAACATTTGTTTGATAATTAAAAACAAACAAGCCATCGAAACCGGCAATACTTTGAAAAGAGGCAGTAAAATAAAAATTCGTTGTAATATCACTGCCGGCCAATCGTTACTCCCTGCACGCTATCGCTATAAAAAGTAATAAATCGTTTATTGTACAAATTATTTAAATTGAAGTTCATAGTCTGACCTCACTGTGTCAAAAGGTTGTTTGTCAGACGCTCGTTCATTAAATCATTTAAATTAATTGGAAGATTATAACATAATAATAGGACTATGGCTGCAATGGTCACGCAACGTTCATACGATCATTCAACTATGAAGCGAACTTATATTTCAATACCGTAGGTCGATTTAAAATATAATATAAAATTAATAGTAATAAAATATTTTTAACAAAAAAATTGAACCGACTTCACACTAAAAAGTAAAAAATAATTGCGTATTGAAATGTTTTGGAGTCGGTGTAGTTCTCGGAATAGATTTCATTTTGGCTGACACCGACTCCAAAACATTTCAATACGCAATTATTTTTTACTTTTTAGTGTGAAGTCGGTTCAATTTTTTTGTTAAAAATATTATATTTTTCTCTTTTTAGTGTTAACCTAACACTAAAAATCGGTGACCATACATAAAAAATATTATGCGTGCCTTTGAAATTTGAGAGTTTCCATCGATTTCTCCGGATTCCATCATCAGATCCTGATTTGGTTCCGATGGGACCACCTCTGAGGTGCACTCTTTCGAATAAAAAAATGGTTGTCTGTAAAGTCGGTTTACGGACGATAGTTTTACGTGATAACGTATTCCGTAATACATAACCTAAATTTTCTACATATAATAATTATAATAATTCGAATCTATGATATTGCATCTTTCGCTTCAAATTTAGGTTAATTTTATTTATTAAAATAACTCACCACCTATAATAATAATTGTTTTTTTTTTAACTTTCTTTCTTTCGTATTTATTTTAAGTCTCAAAGATTAACTGTCATAATATTTTGAAAACAATTGTTTCATTGTTTATATAAAATTCCAAAACCTACTTACAATATTTAAGTATTTTCATACGTCAAAAAATTGATTTTTATAATGATAAAATTTGTATGAAAACGATTAATTCGAGAGATGAGACCTAGCTAAAATGATTTTTTGCCCCACAAAATCCCTTTTCAGTAAATTTTATCCAAATCGTTAGGGCCGTTTTCGAGAAAAGCACGCACGGGGTCAGGCGGAAAGTTAGGAACGTTACACTTTTTCGTGCATGCAGCCGGTGTTTCACCAATTTATAAGATTGGTGATTCATCAATTTATAAGACGTTATCACGTCAAAAAAAAATTTGAAAATCGGTCCATAATTGACGGAGAAATCGGTGAACTTACATAAAAAAAAATATACAGACGAACATAGAACCTCCTCCTTTTTGTTGAAGTCGGTTAAAAAACATTTTTAAAAACAAGATTTTATTTAAATGCTCTAAAGAGAAGAAAATAAACTTTAAATTAAATCAAACCCAATCATTCATTACATTATACAATTTATATGATATACAGATTGTATCAAATCAAAACGGTTCATAGGACATTCTGTGAGTAAGATAGAGACGATATATTAAGATCTAAAGCAGTAAATAAGAATGAGATAAATGATCGCTAATATAGTTACTGTGGTTACGTTAATAAATAATTACGTACACTGTAAATCTTTTTACCAATTTATCAATTAAAACAACTACAAATAAATTTAATATGTTGGCGGTTGAATTACCACCATAAAACCATTTAATTATTTGGATTTTTTCCCGAACAGTATAAATAGCCATTTTATCAATAATTTCACTAGTGAATACTGACATTTGATAAAATTGTGATTTTTACTGTATAGAAAACAAGGGCGATACTATCAGATTGTATAACCACAGTAACTAGCTATTAGCGATCATTTATCTCATTCTTACTTACTGCTTTAGTGCTTTATATAATATCGTCTCTGTCTTACACACAGAATGTTCTATGGACTGTTTTGATTTGATACAATCTGTATAAGCTTGTTGCGAGATTCTCCTTCGTAAAATGTTATGATATACATAATTTTTTCTTATATATATTTTACTTGTGTCAGAATCAAGTTACATATTAAGTTCGTTTCAAGCAGCCAGAAAACGGTAACGAAACCGTCATTCGCATTCGCAGTAGGTAAAAGCTGTTAGTGGCGCCTTTAGAAGACGTTTTAGCTACTGCGCATGCGGGTGATGGTTTAGAAACCGTTTGCTGGATGCTTGGAATTAACCTATTTCATTCTTGTTTATTTACACTGGAAAATCCCGCGACAAGCTTTTATTTCATATAAATTGTGAAATGTAATGAATGGTTGGGTTAGATTTAATTTAAAGTTTATTTTCTTCTTTTTAGAGTATTTAAATAAAAGCTTGATTTTGCATGCGTTTTTTACTATTAATTGTATTTTTAAGTTTTTAGCGTGCTTTATTAGAAGTGGGATTTGCATCCGGACAAAAACGGGACTGGTCAGTTAGTTATTATAAATAGGTATATTGTCATCGTAACTACATACATATACATTTCAGTTCAATCGGAAACCGGAAAGTGGGTCAAAGATTGCAAGATTTAATTTCAGATACAGACACCGGGAGAGATGAAACTAAATAAAAGCTTGTGATAAAATACGTTTAAAAGAAAACCATGCTATGTATTCGAATTTTCTTGGTTTCCGGGCTTGTATGCGGTGGTTCATTGGTATTTCTACCTGAAGTTTCGTTTACAACTGCGGTAGACATCATCAAAGGCGATGTGGTAGCGGGAGAAGTGTCCTTCTAGGCTGCTCACTGGTAAGTTACACTTACACTTACCTGTGAGCAGCCTAGAAGGACACTTCTTCCGCTAACACATCGCCTTTGATAATGTCTACCGCAGTTGTAGACGAAACGTCAGGTAGAAATACCAATGGACTACGGCATACAAGCCCGGAAACCAAGAAGATTTGGATCAACACCGGCCGTGAAAGCCTACTCACTTGGACATGCTATGTACCATAGAGATATAAATAACTAGAGTCCGCGAGTGAGCCTTGAAAGTGTCTGCGATTAAGAGAGAGAGAAGGCTGCTTACAATTCCGTATTATTATGGTAACTAAAGATATAAACAGCACATGGCTGGTTACATAAGGGTATCTCTTCAGTTAACGATCTGTCAACGAGCCCTAATGAGAGAGAGAGAGAATGATACGGAACGATTGCAGCGTTCTCTCTCTGAACTGCAGACACTTTCACTTATGGGAAGCATACCCGCTAGCGTACTCTAGTACTTATATCTTTATGGTATGTACTGCTTGTCAAGCTCTGGTTAAGCTGGGTGATAGCCTTGTTCGACTGTAAAAGCCACTGTTGTCGCTGCCACGCGGGGCGATGCCTCGCGAGGTAAGACTATAATGAAGTGGCGTCATAGGATCGACAATGAGAAGCGAATCTGCCTCTGAAAATCGAAGGTTCTCCAATTTTTAAATAATGAGATAATATATAATTTAAAAAATTACATTAGGAGAATTAGGATGCTTCGAGAAAAAGCTATATTATATTGCTTTATCTCAATCGTGTTCAAAACCGCGGGTAGCGGCTAGTGATTTAACATTTTTTATTCGTTATATAAAAGTGGCGTGTATTCATGACTAACATTCAGGATTAAAAAAATATACTGTAGCTATAACCATCTCGCAACTATATTCTTTCAAACAAAACAAACCGCATCGAAATTCGCAACCGCCCGTTAATGAGCTGCGATGCCACAAACACTGTTACACTCATAATACCGCCTTTGAATCGGGAATTAATAAATTAACAGTATGTATTTTTCCTGGTAATCGATATTTTATATTAGGGTCACTGTGAATAATTAATTAATCAGTTGTGCCGATTAATACGGCATCCATCCCATATCTACTCTCTCTATGTACGTCAGTTATTTACATCCAGTCCTAGTATAAATCCCCACGAATAGAATTGAATCAATTTAATATCTCCGTTAATGTCACGTTGTGAAATATACAATATATAAAATAACAATAAATGTATTTATTACTTCAGTAGTTGTGTGGCCAAAAGAAAAAATGGTGTATTTAGTTGGAGTATTCGCATTGTTTTTTGTTTTCTATACCACGTGTGCCAAATGTGGAATAATTCCAAGCGAACCGGGAAATAAACTGAATAAGCCAAATCAAGTGTTGGAAAAAGATAAATTGGATGTGGTTTCACATAATGAAATTCCTGCCGTTTGGATTCCTGATACTGACGGTAAATTTATTGCAAAATCTGATTTATTGACCGAGAATTTGCGAATAACTGACACTCCGACGAAAGTTAAACTTACAAACAATAAATTAACAACAATGAGTTTTTCTGTCGATGATGTGATCGATATTTTTGACAGTCATAAATGTAAAGATGAAGAGGCGATTTTGGAAAAAGAAATATCTGTACACGTGAAGAAAATGTACAGTCAAGAACAAACTGTTGGAAAAATAATCGACTGGATAAACACATGTCAAAATGTGGAAAATAAAATATTCGGCTTGTTGTCGTTAAGAAATGAAATACAAAACAACAAGAAAGACGATTTCGCAAAATGGATGCTGCAGTTTGTTGAAGCTTCAATACCACCAGGTCACATGCTCAGCAAAATGGATTACAAATATCGCTTTAAATATTTCCAGTTGATCCTTGGATTGCCTTACTGCATGTTCAAAGTTTTGAGAAAGTCCGACGGAGTTTTAATGCGCTCGCCAATGTACAGAGAATTTTTGTACGCTGAAAACGGGACAAGGCGCTTTGTCGTCGCTAAAGGTGCGGCTGACGTGACAGATGATGCTATGAAATGGCACCCAGAGATAGTGAAGCACGATGACGGTGCCACATTAGTGTTCCGAAACGTCGAATATAACGAGTACCTTACTGCAGGTGTGGATCTGGATTCGAATGGCTGTCACGATGTTCTAGTGAAAAACGAAGATAAGAATACTGAATGGGTTTTGATAAGGGCTGAAAATAAGGACGAATGTTATTTGAAGGATGTATTAACAGGCGCGTATTTATGTATCGAGAAAGATATTCAAGGACAAAGGAAAGCATTCACTAAAGTACTAAATACAGTTCAAAACGACAATTGCCCGTTGCAGTTTGAAGTGCAGCATGAAGTGAATTGGAGATCACGGGAATACGATTTGTTTGTACACCCTGGTGACTGATGTTGAACTTACCTATTTTATTGAAAATTAAACGATGATATCAAAAATATAATTTGTGTAAATGTGTATCGTGTCAACGTTCATTAATTATGAATGTGAAATAATATTATGTAAAAGATGTTATGCTCAAATTAAAATTGTAATGACATGAAGAAATTATGTATGCTTTCAAAATGAGATGTATTGATAATATGAAGTTTAAGAAGGTTGCTTATTAAATGTTTCACAGAAATACGTTAGAATTAGAATTTTAAACTATGATCTTTTTGTGATAAATTCAGTCCAAAGAATAGTGAAACAATCATTAATTGTAATAAAATACGTATGAAGAAATGGATGTAGAATGTGATGTAATTTTTATCAAAATTGCGACATAATTTTTATTATAAAAAAGATCGTATCAAAAATTATTGAAATCGATTGAATAAACTACTGTTGAAAATTATTATTTGCATATATACTAACATTATTTGTGTGTTCTATTTAGGAAAATATTAATGATGCCCATTGCCCACCCTTAAACAGAAAAATCATCAAATTGTAATTGAAATCAAGGAGCCCAAAAGCATTATTAATTTAAATAAGTTAGTGCCAGTGAGTGAAAAATTACGAGATCCTTCAAACAAATATCATAGTACAGTATCACGAGTACAGGAATGTTTACACCTTTTTTCTAAAAAGAAAAAAAAACAAATATGCCTTCCATCTTCCATCTATACTTAAATATGCATTTAAAAAAATAATTTTTATTACGGAATCTTAGATTTTTGTAAACTATTAGTTGGCCTGTCCTTGCCCTCAAACTTGTAATTCATTGATAGCAACCTTTCCGAAAAATGCAATTATCTATGTTGCGAACTATAGTAAAAAAACTTCTCTCCGACCGTTATCAGCATCTAATCAACATTACTATCATCTTCTTTTTCACCTTTTAGCCATCTTCTAACAAATTCTACTTACAGCATTTCCTTTTCATTTTAATTTACGCATATAGCTGCGGTGCTGACCTTCATATAGGATCTGTTCAGTAGCTATTTAGTAGTAAGGAATGCTGTCCGATCTATAAAATTTACGACTTTAAGGTTTTTCTAGCTATCCATATAAGAATACATAGCAATAAAAATTTAAAAATCGCAAATTTTACAGATAAGATGACTTTCCTTAGCACGGCAGAACAAAATACACACGGAAAATGGAACGTTTGCCATAGTGAATGATAAAAAAGTCGATGAGAAAATATTAACTATTATACTAACTCTTCGAGGAAATTTTGTGTTTACATTTAATATTAAAATGAAAATTGAGAGGAATTTTGTCGATGACCACTCATTTCTAATCAATGTGTTAGTTGGCTAGTTTATATATTATAATGTTTGAAGGACGTACTGACAAAGATTTTTAGGTGCCAACTTTTGCGGGAAATTTGAATCGAGCTAACGCACGCTACTTTAAAGGTAGGTATACGTTTGCAAAAAAAAGCAAAAAAAATAGAATCTTAACTACTCAGTCACGCATCAGTATTATAGACATAGTATATGCACGTGACCATTATTCGAACTGTGAGAAATGATTTAATATTTGTTTTTATTTGAGTTTTAAAGGTGAAAACCAAAAATAAGTCATTGCCTCCTTTATGCGTTTCCTATTTTTGTGTAATCTCAGAAAGAAATAAAACAAGAAAAATTATAAAACAAAATATGAATATTACCTAAATGATCAACGTTTTTTAGGTGCTGGGTTGAAACTATTTTGACAAACTTCTTTACAAAAAATTAGTTTTCCCATTCATAGCAACGGGCCTCTATTACAAATACCCCGATCTTCGGAACCCGAGAACTGCTAAGAGTGTGAATTGCATAGTCAATTTACTAAAAAAAAATATTAAATTGAAAATATGAATAAGTACTACTTAGTAGTACAGTAAAATAAAGCAAAAAAAAAAAAAACAAACACACAAAACGGAAGATCAAAAAAAAACAAAGGTTATGAGCATGGTTGGAGTGTCACAAATTGTTTATTACTCTTTGCTCTAAATGTAGTGGAAAGACTGTCGTGTTTGGGAGAGGGGAAGGGGAGAAGGTGTTCGATTCGCATGTTTTTTCAGTTTTTTGCAAATATCTGGGAAATCATCCAACGTAAAGCTTACATTACTCTATACAATGTTAAAATACGTAAAGTTTCTCATAAAATGGTCCAATACATTTTATTGCTGCGCTCAATAGTTTTGGAGACATGGATGAGTGAAATAACGGTAAATTTCTTTATTCGAAATTTTTTCACGTTTTTTGAAATTTAGAATAAATAAATAAATAAACCCTTTACGCGAAATGCTCTAGTATGAAGAGTGTTCAAGAAATATTAAATTCTTATATCGGGGTTATAGACCTATTAACGAGCTATCTAAGTGCGCTTTTGTTTATTTAGCTTGACTTCGTATATTTCTTTGTTTCTATTTGCGTGTTCTGTGTTTCTTTGTTTCAAATTTTGTGACAGCTTTTCAACTACTTCCCGTTATCTGATTGCGTTGAAATCCACACGTATGTAGTTCCAGGGCCGGATTTAGGGATGGGCAACCGGGGCTGCACCCCGGGGCCTCCACAAAAGAGGGCCCCCACAATAGACTTCGAAAAAAAAATATTCAAATTTAGACTAGTAAACACGAGTATACAACTTTTCTTTTGATATTTTTCGGCGAAAAAGCTCGGAAGGTTCCGTTCGTTAACGCTAAAATTTAATTTCAGACAATTTTTGTTTTCGATTATATTTCTCTATGTTTGTTAAATAATAAAAGAATCTATACTTGGTTTCACAATAAATTATATTTATTGGAAAACTAGAGTGGAAAAAATTGTCCATTTTTTTGGAAAATAATTTGGGGCCAGGGGGTCTCCACTCCTTTGTTGCCTCGAGGCCTCCAGACCTCTACATCCGGCGTTGTGTAGTTCCGATGACAATACAATATTATAGTAGCTCACTGAGCGGTCCGGCTTTAGTCCGGTTGCAAATCGCACTTTTAATAATGCACACTAAAACTTAAAAATATCCGATTGAGTTGAAATTTTACACACGTATGTAGTTCCGATGACAATACAATATTATAATAACTAACTGACCGTTCCCGCTTTCATCCGGATGCAAATCAAACTAAAAACTTGAAAATTAAAATAGGTAAAAAAACTTTTAGGTGTAACGCTGTAATTGTACAATTGATAATGTACTTTTTTTTTGTTTATATTGTCACCAGTCCAGCACACGGGGGCTATTGCATGGTATTGTTGACTGATTATGAAAACGTTTCACTCGAATCACATTAAGGGTCGATGCCCGGCACTACACTGTTTTAGAGATAATTTATTTTTAACTTTTGTTGACATTAAAAAAAAAAATTAATTAAGTCAATTGACCATTTCCGTTCGAGTCGTCGTTCACCAGGACTATTTCCGAGATTAAAATGCACTGCACCGGGGCACTCGTTTGATAATGTCCTAAAAACTAGAAAATCAATATGAGTCACCATAGGGGGCTTTAATGAAATTAAATTATAATCGTGGGAGGTATTTAGTAGAAAACTTTCATTTGTTTGAAATTGGAAATAATATTTAGCTTTCGACTGACTTCTTTGGCCATAATGTGACTATTAATGCCTTCTACGATTTTATTTTAGTTTAATAAAAGTGTGTAACTTAAAAGTTTTTTTTACCTATTTTTAAATGATAGTTTCTGACAAAAAATTAAATTCTCCAGTAAGAAGGATGCTGAGTAAATATTAAATTATTATGTAGCCATTATCGACTATTCCAAGGGCTAACCAATTGTGTAGAAAAATTTGAAAAATTTGTTCTCGCCCACCCTAAAGAAGCAATTTTTCAAGATAGTGACTAAAAATGGAAATACAAACTTGACGCAAAGTTCTCTAGTAAGAAGGGTGTTTAATAAATATAAAATTCTCATGTAGGGATTATAGAGTTAATTTACTGTTAAACATTTTGGAAAGTTTGTTCAAGATCACCCTACAGAAGTTTTTTTCAAGAAAGTTCTTTTCGGTTAAAAATGGAAACACGTAACACGAAGTTAGTAAGAATTAATTATCATAGACATAATATTATAAGTGGACAAGCAAACACAGTCCAATTTTCATAGTTCATGTTTTTACATGTCGTCAAAATGACATCTTTCGGAAATTTTAGAGGGAAAACGCCCCAAAATCAAGAAAAGTCCGACTAGGCCTAATGAAGCCATATACAAAGTTTGGGGAGAGTATGTGTCAGTAAAATTTTTGCCGACGGGCACTCTGACTATATACTCACACGAAACTTTACGTATGTTAGCATGGTGTTGTTTCAATCGTAAGAATCACGAACGTTGCTGCTGCTACATGTCCCAATGAAATAGAAAAAGAGTCTGTGATTTAGAAATAAATAATGAAAGGAAACAATTCCACCTTTGATTCACCCACAACTCTCACTCATGTGGGGGTTCATACCTGATGTAAAGATCAGCTTTTGCACGATATGAACTAACAGTTACAAATATTTTCAAATAATAGAATTGTTGCCTGTGAAGATATGTCACCGTGGCGTAAGGAAACTCAGTCCGCCGCGACAGTGAAATGATTCGGGGTTCGTATCCTGACAATGACAGTGTTTGAAAAATAATTTTTTCTAATATAGCGGTGTAACAACAAACAATGGGTGTTTCTCATTAATGCAAATCCTAAATTTCACAGAAAAAACAATGGTTAACTCAAGTATGGCTCACTTATTATTTTTAAATAATTATTTTGTTTCTAAGTATATTTTCTATAAATTCATATTGCTCAGACGTAGAAAATTCCATATTTTATAAATAAATAGCAAGTGATAATATTTATTTCAAACAATTGAATGTTTTTCTTGATATAAACGTAATCTATCATTAATAAAGAAAATATTATCTGACATTACAGTTCGTCAGTACTAAATATATTTGATAAAAGCTTATATTTTCAAGAAAAACAAATAACAGGAATAATGTTTTTTTTCAAAAAAAGTTTAATGAAAATTAGAGTCAAGATAGGCAAAAAACTTCACGTAAATACAATATTATACATTATTATATTTATAACCTTCCTCGAGGACTGAGGTCGCGTATTATAACAAGGTTATTAGTATATATATTACTAGCCGTTACCCGCAGCTTCGTACGCGATTGAGACGAAACACGGCTGCATTTCCATTATTTGGCATAGTTACTCCTTTCTCGACGTAGACCCCTCCCCTAATAAATTTCAAAATCGATGACGCTCACGTTATCAACGTCCTGATAAACCTTGAAAATGATTTTTAGACTATTTACCTCTTTTCACCCTCTGAAGGGGTTGCTTTTGAAAAAGCACGAAACACGTGTTTATTTATTTGTTGACGGGGGAAATTCTGCGCATTTTCGAATTGATACATCTATTTTATATGATTTCTCCATACAAATTTTGAACTCCCATTACACCCTTTTAGGGGTTGAATTTTAAAAAATCTGTTCTTAGCGGATGCCTACGTCATAATAACTATAATATGTGTGCCAAATTTCAGTCCAATCCGTTTAGTGGTTTGAGCTGTGCGTTGATAGATCAGTCAGTCAGTCACGGTTTCCTTTTATATATTTAGATATATTTGACAGTCGTGTATATACAATGTATTTGTGTATATGTGTACTGACTGCGCGCGTGCCAGTAGGTACAGGTGTATACAGGTGGGACATTTAAAGTGTTACAGAGCCCTTGAACTATCGATGATATCCAAAAATGTTTCAGATGAAAGTTCTAGAAGGCTGTCATACTGGACCATCCTATTTTTTTTTCGGTGGAGACGCTGAAGCTACATGAAGGGCAATTCCACCTTTTTAAATCAGCCCATGTATTTTTTTCAATAAAATTATTATTGATTTTGAGACGAATTCAGTGACCTATTATACAAGGTCATTCTAAACACGTAAAGTTTGAAAATAGTCGAAAAATCGAATCAAATCTTGTTCAGACACTATTTTATTAATTTTTTCCAATAACATTATCACTGATGAATTCAGTGATCTATAAATACAATACAATACTACTATGCAAAGTCAGTCTGACTACAGAAGATGACCATCGACTTGTAAGCACTTGTTTATTCGCTGATGAAATGACCATCTAACATTATAGGCCCCACTCACGATCACACTTCATGCAACAGTTCAGTGTTCAAACTTATAGTTCAGTGAAGCATGATAGTGTGTGGGACAAATAAACACTGAAACCAACACTGAAGTCAAGCATGAACTCATCAAATGCATCTTGATTTTTGAACGACTTCAGTGTTCAGTGTTCAAGTAAACTGTTGTGTGTGTGGGTGTTTTTCAGTTCAGTTTTTGGAGTTCTGTGTTTTGTACAACCAGAAGCCAAAAATCTCAATGTTGCTGCCTTTCTTGTGCAGAAATAGATTTTTGCATATTTGTGTCCTGGTTCTTAATAAATAGGGTAACTAATTCCAGTAAATAATTGTAAGTTAATTCATTCATTCGTAAATAATTATTGCAATCAAGCGGCTCAAGATGTAATTCATTAATCAAATAAACATGACTTCTTGAATCACGCATTTCTAACCAATTTTTCACCCATATTCTTCTTTTTTTTTTCTTATTTCTCTGTTTTAAATACAATCCCATAGCTCTGAACAGCCAATCCTCACCATTTAAATTACTCATTTAGTTCTTATTAATGAACTATACTCTATAGTATAATATTATAGTGTGTATATAATATAATATATCTTATGTATCTATACTCGACGAGTGTATGCCAACAACTGAACCAAACTGAACACAAAAAATTTAAAAAACTGAGCAGTTTGCATGAACTGTGTGTGGTGCCAGTCAGTCTTTCGATTAATCTGTCCAACTTCACTGAACACTGAACTGTGGCATGAAGTTTGATCGTGAGTGGGGCCTATTAGCCAACATTTGTGGTGTAATTTCGGCACATGCTCGGCGTATCCTGTCTTTCATGTCATCAGGCGATGGTAGGTGTTAGCGCCAATACGCATTCTTTGACAATACTCCATAAAAAGTAATCTAGTGATGTTAGATCTGGCGAACGAAGTGGCCAAGCTACAGGACCGCATTGTCCTATTTACGTTTGTCACCATGGATATGATATGAAATGAAAATAGTGTATGAACAAGATTTGATTCGATTTTTCGACTATTTTCAAACTTTACGTGACTAGAATGACCTTGTATTATAGGTCACTGAATTCTTCTCAAAATCAATAATAATGTTATTTGAAAAAGTTCATGGTGTAATTTAAAAAAGCGGGGTCGACCTTGATGTAGCTTCAGCGCCTCCACCGAAAAAAATATAGAATGATCCAGTAGAACTATATAACTTTCATCTGAAACATTTTTGGATATCATCAATAGTTTAAGGACTATTCCTCTGTAACACTTTACATGCCCCACCCTGTATATATTAGATACAAGTATAGTCTATAGCAGGGGCGGGCAAATCTTTTGATCGTCGGGCCACATAGCCGATGAAAATTTGACCGCAGGCCAAAAATTTGCAGAGAAAAAAAAAGGTCCTCACATTCTATTTCTGCATTTTGAGAGCAAAAAAAAAGCTTTTAGGTTCTTTTTTCGTCTGTTCTGGCCCTTGCTATTTCTTTACTATTTTTCTAAAATTAATAAAACGCTTCGCGGGCCGGACAAAATTGTGCTGTGGGTCGGATCCGGCCCGCGGGCCGCTATTTGCCCAGGCCTGGTCTATAGTCTATACTTTCACTGCTGGCCAAGCGCAACACGTCATACTTGTATTAACTACAGACATACTGTTAACATTAACATGGTGACCCGAGTCCCGTACTCATAAGATTTTAGCTAACCAAAAACCGCTTAAACTGCAAGTTTTCACATCAAAAATGTGAATTTGTGCTAGGCTCAAATAACCCTAGCTGCTGGTAATCTTAACATGATGAAGTTTAAACTGTGGTAATAATGAACATACACGTGTTAGATTAGTGATTTAATTTTATTAGCTAATTCTTTCCCTTAAAAATTTGATTTTTGTAAGTTTATAGATAATAATTATAATATCTACAATTAAACTACATATGACACTGACGCAAATAGCGTGTTTATAAACTTTCTAACTGCACCTTACGATAAGCTGTATACCTATTGCCCGATGAGTGACCTAAACGGTGGAAATGGAAGAAAGAGACATTGTTGTTCATTTCTGTAACTACGTGTATTATTAATTGTCTCCGATGATTTATTTGTTAATAAATAATAATATCTAACCTATATTATGTACACAACGGAGTTCATAGATTAAAGGTCAAATTAGATGGGCAACGTTTAAGGCTCCTCTACACTAGTGGCCAGCACCGCCACTTACAGGCACTCACGATTGTGTAGAGGGCATATTCGTCGGTGCGTGGACATAATCGCCTGTAATCGGCAGTAATCGGTTGATTGTCGGTACATCAAAGGAATGCGTGGCCAGCATTGTATGCCCATACACACAATCGGACCGGCACGATTGTGTGGAGGGCTAGGCAATCATCGCGGCGATGATGGGCACTTATTTGAGTGGCGGTGCTGGCTACGTGTGTAGAGGCACATGAATAAATTGATGTACTGTTAATACCTACGTCATTTGATTTAAATTCTGAATGAACGCAGTTGTAAAAACGCACAACAGTATTAATAAGAGGCTCAGATGCGATCTTATCTATTTACAAGAGAGCAGAAGTTTTTAACCCCCGATTAAAAAAAAAGGAGGTGTTACCTATATGTTTGAATTCTTTGCCTGTCTGTCTATCTGTATTTTTGTCAGTAGCACAGGTACACAGGCATTTTTCTTCGAGATCATTTGAAATTGAAAGTTAAAATTCGGTTGAAAGTTGTAGATCAATTACAGAGTAAGTACTAAAGGTTGAATTTTGATTTGATAGGTCAATTTTTTGATGGGAGGGGGGCATTTTATGGGAAATTTAACGTACTTTATTTTTGTGTGGATTAATTTAAGCTCTGCGTTGGATGGTTTTCGAGATATTTGCTTTCCCCGCATCCAAAGCCGACAGTCTTTCTGCGGAAACTTTTTACCACATTTAGACTTTAGAGCAAAGAGTAATAAACAGTTTGTGGCACTCAAACCTTTGCTTTTGACGTGATAACGTCTTATAAATTGATGAATAACGTCAATATAAAAAGATGAAACACCGGCTGCATGCACGAAAAAGTGTAACGTTCCGCCTGACCCTGTGCGTGATTATTAAATATGATATTCGAGCGGAATACGTTATCACGTAAAACTATCATCCGTAAACCGACTTTACAGACAACCAATTTTTTGGATCTTCCGGTTTGGATTGAATCTTACTGTAATTTTTCAGACTTATCCCTATTAAAATCAATAATCAATTTACGTTTCAGTCCAGATTTGGATCATAAAAAAATATATTCTATGTATTGATAAGTTTTAATTTAAGAATACAGTAAACGATTTTTAAATTAAATTTTCCTTTGCAAAATTTGATATGGAACAAATAATATCCTTAAAATATGCATTTCTTTTATTTATTTTAAATTTTGTTTCACTGAATGCAGAGGACAAATATTTTTTGGTAAAATGATGTATCTGTCGAAGTGGAACATATCAATCTATCTGTATGTCAAATTTCAACTTCCTATGCAACTAACCATTTAGAAGGTACCTGTACTATGACAAAGTCTATAGTAAGTTATCAAAATATAGTCAACTCTTGATAATTTGAAAGTCGAGGAACCAGAGAAAAAATCAAATTACTAAGTGTTTTAAATAATAGAAATTCAAATAATCGAATGGGAGGGAGGAAAAGTTCAAACAAACGAGAGTCTGAATGAAAGAACTTACTTATACACAGTACCTATATAAAACTATGAACTACAGAACTAGAAGTGGAAGACTTCAAATTATTATAGATAGTGCGGAGACCTGTCTTCAAATCATAGAGTATTTCGCCGATACACTATTATAATTAACTATTATAATTAAGTATTGATGAGCAAGATGGTTTCACTTTAACTTACTGAAGGGGCTAAACACACTGGTTTTTTTCAAGGAACCGGTAAAAACTGCAAACTATCGAAGGCCGACTGTAGTAGGAGAAAGTCATAACTATAGTACGGTTCGAGTAATGGAGCGGCAAAGCAATGAAATGATGGAAACATTGAGAATGTAAATTTTGAATTTATAGTGTAGACTATGGACAGTCGGACGGATGGACAGCGGAGTTTTTAAATTTCCGTTCTTTATCATTTTGCTAAAAAAAAACTGAAAATAGCAAAAAAATGACTGTGGTTTTGCGTTTTAGCTTCAATCTTTGAAATTCTTCAATTTATAGAGGAAGAATTTTAATAACATAATAATGTAAAACTTTTGTTTTAAAAGTAATCGAACCTTTGACATTTCTTGTAAATTTATTATTATAATTAGTGCTATAATATTACAACCGAGATGACCTCTGGACTTTACTGCTCATTAAATCTGGTTTGGTTTGGAGTTAAATTAAAGGATGGACTAAATTACAACTCAACGATGGTAACAATAATTCCGAATTATTAATACAGTATAACCTATTTATAACGAATCTCAAGAGACCGAGCATTTTTTTTCGTCATAAAAAGTTTTCGTTATATGGAGGGAAGAGAGAAAAATAACCAAATTTCACCTAATTAATTTATTCCAAACACATATAGTCTGTTAACTTTGCCTGATGTTTTTTGCTATGCCAATATTTGTTTTGCATTTTATTAAGTATCTTATCCGTCTTGGGATATGGTGGAATCATCCTCATTAAACAATAGGAATTTTTCGATAAGTTTGGCGGCATCAAGTGCTTGTTGAATAGTTGGTGATGGTTCAGAATCGTCTGTAAACATTTGCTGACGCCTAAATATGAACATATTTCTTCGTAATAGAGAATGGCTGTTCCGCTATAAAGAGGGTATTAATGTATGGGTTTTAAGCTAAACCAACCAAATTTTACAAATTTGTACGTTATAGGGAGTTTTTCTTTATAACGAAGGACGTTATAAAGAGTACATTGTATATAAATTATAAACACAATATAATATATACCTACACTATACAGTCTATGTATTTATTAATATAGATTTTTAGTTGGTTACATTTGGTCAGCTAAAATTGGCAATACATAAAAAATTATAAATCTGTTTTTTTTTTAAGCTGGAGCCAGTTCTGGTTATTTTGGTTTCTCAAATCTTTGATTAACGTCTGATTAGTACTCTTCAATAAATAAAATTATCAACCAAAACTGTAACCAAAATACTCTTCAATAAATAAAATTATCGACCAATTTTTGTCAATATAATTGTCTGAAAAATTGGTCAATAATTTTATTTATTGAAGAGTAATTTGGTTACTGTTTTGTTGTTATCGAAGATTTTTTGAAAATCAACTTTATTTTGAAATTTATGTGTTGTAAATTAAACTTTAGTGATTTTAAAAATTACATCTGTCAAAAATAACACAGTAACTTGACGTGCAAAATTTTAAGACGTAATATCTTAGAACTATAAGATGAATGTGTAGGTAAAAGAAAATATCAGATATCAGAAGAACGGGTGTTATTAATGTAATTTTTATAAATTAAACATAGTCCCATTACAAATTAATGTCCGGTAATTCAACAGAATCGTAAATAATTTCAAGCAACATTTTTAACACGCTCATTTTAATTCTCCTCCAATAAATTGAAAATTCGTTTTCAGAACACTGTTTTAGCTCTGATTTCAACATAATATTATGTATTATTTTTTATTTGATTATAGATAAGGTATTTTTATATTTTTAATACTATTCTTTCATAAGTTTACAATTTATTAAAACTTATTTTTTCGTTTCAATAGATTTAACATAGGCAATTTATTATCTTAAAACATGTTTTTTTACTAATGTCTTATTTCATTGTTATCACATTAATATTTACCGAATTTTCAACTGTTATTTCATCATTCCATATCCCCCAAGTGGGGAATGGTACTAGTTTAGATCAAAAATCACTTTTCAAAATTTCACAATATTTTTTCATTATTTTTTCAATATTTTAGGAAAAACTCTGTGCGTCTGTTAGCCTGTGAGCATGATACAGGTCAAACGGATGAACGGATTGAAACCAAATTTTGGAGGGATGTTTGATATGCAGCCGGAGTGCTCGAAATAGAGCAAGTGTTTTAAAGACCAGTTATCCACGAATACTTCACGCTATTTTTTTCTTGAGCACGACGGCGTAGCCGGAGTGCTCGAAATAGAGCAAGTGTTTTAAAGACCAGTTATCCACGAATACTTTACGCTATTTTTTTTTCGAGCACGACGGCGCAGCCGGAGTGCTCGAAATAGAGCAAGTGTTTTAATGACCAGTTATCCACGAATACTTTACGCTATTTTTTTTCGAGCACAACGGCGTCACAGTCTTGCTACTGCGTAAGTCTGTCATGCGCAGTAACTCAAAAATCGATATAAACAAGTTTCGTTTTAGCTACTGCGTAAGACGGTGACGGTTCTGTTACCATTCTCTGGCTGTCGTGAATAGTTACTAACAAGCTTTATGGAACGGCAAAGAATTGGAACGATGTATAGCATCTAGTGATGTGCCGAATCGTTAAAAATGTATATCCGCGGATACGGATCTGAATACGGATATTTGGTTTCAAGATCCGTGTATACGGATACGGATCTTAACTTTCTTAGAGTACGCGGCGGGAAATATTGCACATCGACCTTTGGAAAGAGACTATCTGTTATGGGAAACAGTTATTGACCTCTTTAAGAGTTAACTCTCATAACAGATTGTCTCTTTCCAAAGATCGATGTGCAATATCTCATTATAAAGATAGTTTTTTATTACCTTTGAGTAATTATGTACTATTGGTATGGTACTCACTACGATAAATGTTTGCAATATAAAGGTGCCAAATACGATTTTAAAAAATAAAAAAAATCTGAATGGAATTTAACAGTTTTTCATTATTACCTAATCACCTATATATATAAAATTTCATCTATGAATTGAAACTTAATAAGGTAAAAGATCCGTAAAAGATCCGCACAAAAACTAACGGATACGGATCTTTCTTCTCCCTCGGATATCGGCGGATACGGATACGGATATCCGGCACATCACTAAAAGCATCCCATTCATGCATAAAAATTGTGTCACTTGTATTATATTCTGAACTATAAATGTATAAATCACTAACAGTTATTTTCAAACCGTACTATAATTATAATTATTACTTTATAGGGAGTGTTATAGATGTCATCATTGTGAATTTCATTTCCTTCTAAAAACAAAGTAACTGAAAAAAACGATATTATCAACTATTCAACTATTCGTAAACCTTTTAAAATAAATACAATAACATGTTATGCAAAAGCGGTATTAATTTAGATTAAAATCAGTAAATAATATTACATGTTTATTGTTATACATGTGTTCAAAAAGTTCCGTAACACCTGAATATCCCACAGAGATTAAGTTTTTTTGAAAAATGTTGCGAATTTGCTCAACTCTTTGTGATATATTTTTCGGTAACAAAAATTTCTCCCAATGGGGTGGCCTCGTGACAACCGCAATTTTTTGACGTCGAATTATTCAGATAAAAAAGATCTTTTGTCTCAAACTTTTTTTGTTCAAGCTACAGATCACCGAGTACGCGGGGTAAAATTTTTTTGAGTTATCTTCACCCCCTCAAATAAAATTTGTTCATTTTGTAACAGGTCAAGAAATGGTACTCTTTTACTTGACCTTGATAATAATCCAAAGATTAGTTTGTCGCTTTTAAAGCGAAATTTGCAAAATGAACAAATTTTATTTGAGGGGGTGAAAACTCAAAAATTTTACCCCGCGTACTCGGTGATCTGTAGCTTGAACAAAAAAAAGTTTGGGACAAAAGATGTCTTTTTTACCTGAAGAATTCGACCTAATAAAAAAAAGTTGCGGTTGAGATTTAAAATTTCGGAGTTACCCCCTGCCCCTGACCGAAAAATACATTGCAACCAGTTTCATTCGCAACATTTTTCAAAAAACTTAATCTCTCAGATATTCAGGCGTTGCAGGACTTTTTGAACACCCGGTATACAGGACGTAATGTAAATATTTGTTCAAATTTTAAAGTATAGAAACTGCATGTCTGATGTCGCTCACAATCTATTTTACTCTCGTGTGGGCAGTCCATACTTATATCTATTTTTATTAAGGTGCAAAGATATATTTCTGTCTTTTTTATGCCGTAAGGGAGCAAAATAAGCACGGGGAACCCGGCTTAAGAAATTTCTAATTTGTCCCTTCCTAGATCAAAAGCTGGGTACGCCCATGTTAACATCATAGAAAAAGACAAAGTATGCAAGTACATCAACCAATCCTGTCATCGGGGAATCAGGGAATTACAGCGAAGAAAGAGACGCAGATATATTTTCGATTTTCACCTTTGTTGCCTTTACTCACCGCACATTGAGTAGATACACAATGATTAATATAGTTATTAATAGATATATGGAGTAGTCACATTGCCTCTGATCTGATCGTGTAACAGAATTATTGTATCTCACTTTTGATAATAATTGATAGAGAAATTAGTTCTATCCCAGTGCTGATAATTATTAAAGAATTTAATTATACTTCAACCAACTAACTAACTTCAACTTATCTTTTTCAGCTAACTATATCTTAAAAAATCATCTTCACTTATTCAATCCTTTTCGCACAGACACACGATGACCAATCATATTCAAAAACCCTTCAACTGTCATTCTCTCTCAACCAATCACACCAAAACAAGTTGCAATTATTGTCACTCATTTAAATACATAATTCTTAGAATCCATTTTATTTCTTTAGCGTGACAAAAAAGCAGTTAATCATTTTTGAGGGTTAAACTGTCAATTTCAAGCTCTTGAATTTTGCTAACGTGTGGCTCGATTCTATTTTGTCTATTTTTCTAAATTCTAAGAAATAACTATAGTCATAAAGTAATACATTTTTTTAAAAATTATAACTAGTCATTCTCTTTCGCCTTTGCCTTGACCGATCATATACTTTTATTATATACCGGGCATAGGAATAAAATCGCAATCGAACTATTAGGGTGCAAACATATACTTGTCTTTTTTTAAGTTGTAAGAGCTCGTTGGTTCTGATTGGCTAACCCCATAAATAAAGACATACAATTTTTGACAAAGAGAGATATATTCCATGCTAATTATATATAATATATTATATTGTCGGAATCACAGAACAATCTGTTCTGTGGTCGGAATAACTAAGGAATTACTTCGAAAAAAGAGACGCAGATATATTTTCGATACGTTTTGTTGCTTTCGGACACCGCATGTTGAGTAAATAGACAATGCTTCATATAGTAATTAATATTATTATTATATACCTATAATATGTGGCTGACTATCCATACTCGTTTTCCCTTGCAGTGTTAGCAGACTTTGAAACAGAAATTATGTGACCAAGGCCGTAATATTATGGCGCAGGACTGAAAATTATATTACGCCATGCAAAAATTTAAAATAAGGGCTTTTGGATAAAAAGCATTTCTAAAAATTCATTTTCTACTGCCAGAGAGCATTAAATCACTTCTCATGGCGAATAGCTATAATATATAGAAAATAACGAGGTAAAATATTACCTAGTACCATAAAACATTTTTTAATTACTTACAGTAAAATCTCTCTAAAGTTTCGCAGGATGTCTTTTTTGCTCTTGTTAGTGACTTATTTAAAAGTTGAGACGCAGTTACGAAACTTTAGAGAGGTTTTATAGTGTATTGAAATAGAGAGAATTTTTTTTAATTAATATAAAAAAATAAATTTGATATATTTATGCATACATATATGAATTATAAATTTAAAAATTATAGTACAATTGCGTCACATAGTTACTTTTGGATGTACATAGTACAAAGTTGAAGAATTATATTGTGACGTGTGCAATGTGCATACTGCATACTATCAGAAATATGTAACGTAACGTTTGGTAGCACTGGTCCCCTGACACAGCACAACCTAAAAGACTTGTTCTGTAGCTTCTGCATGTTCTCTGAGCTTCTGTAGCTGCCTCATGTGACCATGTCATAATTCGTCACTTTCCGCACTTGCAGCATAAATAGTTATTGTGTAAGCAGTACATAATATTATAATAATACATTTGTACTTATAGTTATGAATATGGTGCAGCCTGTAGTATATGCCTATTATTATGTATTCTTACTGTGTATAATTCAACAAAATGCAACAAAAACAATTAGCATAAAAGTCTCAAAACAGGCCAACAGTAGGTATACCTTACATTTTGCAAAATATAGCCTTACGTATTTTACAGTACACTTATCTTTTCCGATTAAGATATCAGTTTGGTTCAATAAGTTTCGATATGTTGATTTCTATGTGCGTTTTAAGATTTTTAGAGGTTTGAAGTGAATATTCAGATTGCGCATTGCAAGTTTATATTCTAACTCTAGCCTCTTTTTCTTAAACGTACGAATATATATTTGCTACCACTGACATTAACATACAGAATGTCTCTTTTAATTTCGCGATACAACTCATATACCTACCTAGAATGTATAGTATAATCGTTCGGGAGTGGAGATAAAATTATTGTCACCATACTCTTATATACCCTGATCTGATACTGAACTAACGAAGTGCAGAATAGATTGCTTATGAGCAGTACCATGTAGCGGAATAATGGATGGGTCTGCAGTGTTGTCTGTGCTCAAATCGGTCTCCAATTAATTTTATAGACAACGCAACAGTCTATTAAAGTATTAGTTTTTGCCTGCTGCTTAGTTCGTGTTATAATGTTGACTATGACGGAAATCTTATCTAAGTCCAAAAGTAAATGAGTAAGTTTAATTAAAATTGTTTCAGCCATTGTCGAATGATGATAGTTCAAATAAATAAATAAATAGGTACATTTTTTTCGAAATGCGCAAGATAATCGAAAGGTCTAAATTATTAATGTGTCCATCTTTAATAGGCAATCTACAAAAATTCGGGCGAACCCGCACCGGGCTGACAATAATACAATAAAAAAATAGTGTTATAGAACGTTTGAATTAGTTACTTTATACACTAGGTATCTTTTGACACGCAACCTTTGCGCCCTCCCATGTTTTTTTTTCGTTTTTAATTCTGGTTCAGCCAAAACCTTTGTGTCATATGTAATACGTGCATTTTAATAAGGATTAATTGTTGAATAAAATGGGTAAAAAAATCCAGAATTACCATTCCACCGTTTTCCTGAATTTTCTTATGAATTAAAGAGTAAAAAAATGGACTGCAGCAGTGCGTCGTCAAGGGTAATTAAATTTTATTTTATGTCTGTAATCATTATTAAATACCTGAAAAATATCATAATTGTTATTTTGTTAACAAAAATAGGATTTAAAAAACTTTGAAATAAAAAATGTATATCATTTATGCAGTTTTTTGACTGATTGTGCGTAAATATTTTTTTATGGTTAAGAATAAAGCTGGTTTCCATGTGTTTGTAAGTTTTGAGTGAATCAGATTTTAAAAAATCAAACCCGAGATGGCGCAAAGATTGCAAGTCAAGGATACTTTCCTAGCGTATACATTGAAAAGATTAAAAAATAATGTAGGTTATTGTTGAAGATTTGAAAATATTCTTTGGATTATAAGAATTTTGTATTAATAAATGCAGGTTGACTAGAAATTGACAATTAATTTTAATACTTTAATTGAACTTAACTAATAATTAACTATAATTAATAATTCTGCATGAAAATTATATTCTTCTATTAATTTTTGACTTACGCGTTTACCTTAAATGTGTTTAACCAGGCATTTACTATGGAAACTTTATTGAATGCAATCTTACGCATCTTGAAATTAAGGCCGGTTTACATATTTGCAGTGATAAGAACAACGTACTTCCATATAAGCAGTTATTATGTTAATGTGTTCTTTTTCCCACAATGCTTAATATTATGTAGACTTGTAAATAAAAAAACCTGTCTTCAAAATAATAACTTGCTTTTAGTTCCTATGAAATGCATAATTTTATTGTCTTGTATTTTATTTTAAATTTCCAGGCCCGCGCAGTCAAACATTCCTGGACTCAATTAATAAATTACTTACGGTGTTTTTTGTTATACTACCTACCTAAACAAGGCAGCTATGGTGAAGTCAAATTAAAACTTATAATTTATGAATGATTATTGTATGATTTCATCTTTTATTAAATTATATTTCGATCTTCATAGTATGAACACTAAAAATACTGACAAATATTGTAATTATTTTAATGAAAAGATAGGGCAAGATAGTAATACGGTGCAACTACTTAAATCGAAACCTATTGCGATGCCTGAATCGACTCCATGTTCATGCTACACAAGAACAGTAGGTTAAGAGTATTCGTCCCTGCAAATACCCCCTGCACCCTTCATCTCAAATCTTTTCCCCTCGCCTAAAAACTGTTCGCGCTCTCCCGACGCTATTTTTAAAGCTAGAGGGTTCTGGTAAACGCCAAATGAAAGACAAAAAATCAGACTACAGATCCTTCAGGCGAATTTTTTGAAAAAAAAAATCCTGAAATAACTTACAACCTTTTGAAAAAAATAATAAGTTAGTACGTAATATTTCACACGTAGGCGAAACTGTTTTTCAAAAATTCGCCTGAAGGATCTGTAGTCTGATTCTTTGTCTTTCATTTGGCGTTTACCAGAACCCTCTAGCTTTAAAAATAGCGTCGGGAGAGCGCGAACCGTTTTTAGGCGAGGGGAAAAGATTTGGGATGAAGGGTGCAGGGGGTATTTGCAGGGACGAATACTCTTAAGTTATTTTTCTAGGTACCTAGTGCTTGACGAATAAAATGAGGTACGTTTTGCCGACACCAGTTTTATTAGCAGTAGTCGGGGCACTCTTTATACGCCATAAAAGGAAATCAAAAAGGAAATGGTCAAAAACATGGCTTATAGAAAGAAAGCGTTATTCAAATGCAAATTTATTGGAAGCGCTAAAAGTACATTTGTATTCCAAAGACACGTATGCAGATGATAATGTTTATGAACTCTTTTCATAATACACGATCACTTTCCATCATGGAATTTAAACACACAAACAACAAAGTAACTTCTAAAATGGCGCGGAAAAATAAATTAATACCGTCTTGGCATCGACGCAATTCTATACACGCTGAAACTTAAATCGGCATCACCGACTCGGCGTCGTGGCTCACCGACCAAAATGGGATTCCAGACTCTGCATCGCTGCAAGCCGCAATTGATGCCAAATACGTGATTCAGTACTTCACACACTGCTACTTGAATCATGAAACATAAGAGTCGATGCCTGCATCGCAGCTTGTATCAAGGTGTGTAGGCCGCTTTAGGCTCCACTATTGTTGTAGCTGCCGAGTGGGGCATACCACCGTGGCGCAAGACTGTAATACGCTGGAGACGAAAGCTCCACTACTTTTGTCGCTAACAAATATTGATTTATTATGGAATTGCTATAGAGCAAGCTTTTCTGTTTTTTGATACGGCTCTAGTACGTCATGGGCTACTTACATGCCTGTATAGTGTATACATTCAAGTAAAGCAGCTATTTTATTTTATGGAAGGTAATGCAAAATAGTAGAGTGTATGCCTAATATTGTAATGGATTATATTTTACAAAAAAATTGCTTCCAAAATCTGAGCGATACTTCTGGCACACCTTTATAGTGATCTGATGTAAAGGCAACTTAACAGTTTTTACTACACTGTGATAGCTGAATATTACTTGTACACACTATACCTATACTTAACAGATTGACATCCGTACATTAGCGTCTGTCTTATACACAATAATAATTAAGTGTTATTATAGATTTATGCTATACCAGATGACTGAGTGTTGTAGAAGTACACTTTTTGCATGTATTTTGATCATTTCCATTTATAGCAGTCTAGAAACACTTAGCAATAAACATGTAACATTTGATATTATTATCCGGTCAAGTATGCTCTAATGGCAATTTCTTGGTACCACGGGTATCTGTGCGTACATTCAGTGGCACATTATTATATGCAATATAGAATGATCATGCCAAATTTCAAAAACTCGGGTCGCAGTGCGAAACCCTGCCGACAATATAGTGTATTTGCTTTTATAAGCAGTGTGGCTCTATTGTATGAACTTAACTTTGTTTTTGGACAAAATAAAAAAAATTACCATCTAATACACCCCTGAAAACAACATTTTTTTACTTAATTTCAATACTACATACCAATTCAACATCTGTACTAAATTATATACACCCTTCAGTATGTAAATCCATATCAGTAAACTTGCGTTTTCATAAAATTTGTAAGTCCGGTCCTGTCGGGCCGATTTTATTTAAATTTTAGCAGCACATTTCAATAATTACTAAAGGGTTAAATTTCAAATTTGAAGTGATTCTGAGAATTTTTTCCGTATTTTTGGGCCCAAAAACATTTTTCAACCCCTAAATACCCCCCTTAAAATGGCCCGATCGGGCCCATTTTAAATAGGCTTCTTGCGATGATGGATTCCAACATGTGGACCAAATTTCGTTTAAATCGATTAAGTCTGTCGAGAGTTATCGTGGTCACACATATATATATATATATATATATATATATAAATATATATATATATACATATATATATAAACATTTCCAAAAATGGTGCCAAACTTCTTAGAAACTTATGAAACGTCGAGAAATTTTGGTCCGACCCCTAGGTCCCGCCATCCGACCGACGCCAATAGTGTAAGTGCCTTATGGCAAATACACTAATAATAGTTTATCACACTTTCGGCCAGTGTAGTGTATACTATTTTTCTTTCTACCTCGGTCTTAAGCACGCTTATTAAATACATTAATTAATTAATTACTTATTAATTACATAAAACCACAGATACATTCCAAGCAAGAAGTTTTAAGGTTATACGTAAAAACACGAATGACAGCTGTTCGCGACTATTAGCTAAAATGTAGTAGGGTTGCTATGGAAAAAACAGTTCATTGGTTGTTTTTACGAACTTTTCGCATTGATGCGTGAAATTCCACCAAGGACTAAATGTTAGATTAGTTATGCCTTACAATTGATGCCGAAAGTATGCACTTTCGATTGAGGTATGAAGAAAAATCATTTTACTCATTTGACCGTAATCACGGAAAAATGAAATAGACAAAGAAGTAAACATAACCAAATGTCAAGTAGTCGAGCTGGAAAGAAATTTTCTGGATAATGTCTATTTTGATAAAATCTAATATTTAACCATAATACATGATGAAGCGGGGCTTTTGGTCAGTTCTGATGTCTGTCGAGTGCAGTATATGTTTTCGAGGCCAATGGTTAGAGCCCCAAACTCGAAGGGTCGCCATGAATTTGCAAACATGAAGTAAGTTAAATAAGCAAATATCGTTTGAATTAATTTCATTTTTAACCTCCGACGCCAAAAAAGAGTGTTATAAATTTGAAGCCTTTGACTGTTTGTCTGTGTCATCGTAGCTCCTAAACAAATAGATCGATTTCATTTTTTTTATTGTTTGAAAGAATATAATTGCAAGACGGTTCTTAGCTATAGAGTATAGAGTTTAGTCCAAAAAAGGTGTAAAATAAATCAAGGAGATCGGTAGATCGTCAAGTTCACGAGACAGATGATCTACTAAAAGCCATATTAAATATTCAAGGCGGTGGACGGTAGATTGTCGTGCTCGTGAGAAAGACGATCTACTAAAGAGCTTTATTTAGGTAATGTAATTTAATAGTTTGGCTTTTCAATTTTATTCCGAGAGATGACGTTAGTCTATAATCCTATGATATTAAACGAGTTTTTTTCTCGAAAACGACTAACCATTTGGATAAAATTTTTTTTAAACGGGTTTCGGGGAGCAAAGAATAGATCTAATCCCTGGAAAAATTCGTTTTCTTATCACTTTAAAAACCATTTTTAACATTTTAAAATAAAGCTTTGAAAAAAAAACTACAAATAATGACATTAATCTTTAATAATCAAATATTATTTATAGTAAAAAACAGGAACTATTGAAGTGAATTTAGTTTGAACTAATAATTAAATAATAATAAATATAAGGTACCTTATAATAAATATATGGTATAATATATGTACATTAAACATTATTAATTAGCTGTCCTGTTGCTCTAAAATCAAGCAAATTTATGCATGCAACTTTTTTTAAAATACGCCAGTTTTAATAGCTGGATCTTTCCTTTGTACGATATAACTTAATATAAATGCAGAGCTGATCCCATCAATTTTCTCTAAATTAAAGTGTCTTGCATCAAAAAACTTACATCTAACAGTCATTCGTTCGATGGTGCAAGACTCGCAATCATTTGGGTCGATCAATTTATATATGAATTGTTAGTATATTTAGTAAAAAGAGTGCTTATTTTAATCCAATGTGTACTCAGAAGAACATAAAAGCATTGTTTAGGATACGGTCATTTTATTTGATATGATTTTTTTTAATTGCTGTCTAATTGAAGGTACGCGTCTCGAAAAATATTTTTTTTTTTTTTTTTTATTTAAATCAAAAGAACATAAAATACAAAACAAAAAGAAATAAAAAAATCGTGCATCAACTCGCAGAGTTATTAGCACTGTAGTTCAGTACATAAATATATAATAATGTGCTTATAATAGTGAAAGAAAAGAAAAAGATCAATTTGTTGTAGAGAAGAAAGAAAAAATAAATAAAAGAAGAAAGGACTAATTACTATTAAATGGACTGTTATTATCGGGACATTAAGGCGGATAGTGTAGGAGGATTCCGGTAAGTATTAAGGTAGGTAATGGGTAAGTATTTATATTTTATTAATTAGATTGGTTAGGTTTAAAAATTTGAATAGTTTTGTTATGTTTGTTTCAGTATAATCAAGGATATCTTGTATATTGGAGGGGAGATCTACGTTAAGTCTATGTGGATCATATAATGGGCAGTCGACCAGAACGTGAAGGATGGAGAGACGACAGTTACAGATGACGCATATCGGAGGGTCTTCCTTTTTTAAGAGGTAAGAATGAGTTAGAGTTGTGTGTCCGGTTCGCAGTCGGGTAAGTATCACCTCTTGTTTTCTTGTGAGGCGGATAGCGTTTGATTGTTTGTTTATATCCGGCTTGATTGCTTGTAATTTGTTACCTGTTTCATTATTCCAGGAAGCTTGCCACTTTTGTTTCATAGACTGGGAGATGTGGATTTTGTAGTCATTGCTGGTGATTTGATGTGAATGGACTAATGTTAATTGCTGCGCTTCCTTTGCAGCTTTATCGGCTTTTTCATTTCCTTCGATCTCGATGTGTGATGGGATCCAGACAAATTGCACAGATATGTTAATTTTTTTTAGTTCTTGTAGAGAATTGTGGATTTCTATGATGATTGGATTTGATGTGAAGATATCTTGTAATGCGGCTAGTGAGCTTAGTGAGTCTGAGAGAATGACAATTTTTCTATTAGGTCGAAGTCTCGCAACGTGTAGCAGAGCTTGGTTGATTGCATATAACTCAGCCGTAAAGATTGAACATAGTGGGTGTAGTTTAAAATTATAGCAATTATCGTTGGTAATAAAAGCACAGGTAGTTCCGTTTTGTTCCTTGGATCCATCTGTGTAGATGTGATCTGAGTTCGGAAAGTCATGTAGAATTCTTTTTAATTCTGATTTGAAGATACTTGGGTGAGTTGTTTCTTTCTTCCAGTAGTTGAGTTCGGTGTTTACATGCAGAGGTAGGATGAGCCATGGGGCCGTGTTGTCTAGGATGTTTGTTTTTATTTCAGCCTGTTCGATGTTAAGATTGGTGCGTAGATCTTGAATACGGATAGGTAGGGGTCTTTTCAATTTACTGTTGTTATTATAGGTTTCTGTCAGGTCTGGTTGAGTTATTGGATTGAAATTTATGTGGGATTTATTTGATGCTATTTTTGTGTAGTAGTGCAAGCACTGTTGGTCCCTCTTCATATTGGGCGGCAGTTCTCCAGTATCGCAGTAAAGGCTAAGCACTGGTGTTGTTCTGTAAGCTCCAGTAGCTATTCTCAATCCACTGTTGTAGACAGAATTGATGGTGTTCAGAATGTTTTTGTTTGCCGTAGCGTAAATGATGCTGGCATAGTCAATTTGTGACTTGACTAACGCGTGAAACACTTGTAATAGGGTATCGCGATCGCATCCCCACTGGTGGTGAGAAATCACTTTTAGAATGTCTATGCTCTTTTTACATTTAGTTTTGAGGAGTTTTAAGTGCGGTATCCAAGAAAGTTTATGGTCGAGAATGGTGCCCAGGTATGTGATTTCGTTGACAAAAGGTAGGTCTTGGTTGTTGAGCTTTAATTTGGGGGTATAATTTGGGTTTCTTCTTTTGGTAAAGAGTATGCACTTTGATTTGTTAGCAGAGAATGTGTATCCTGTTTCTTGTGTCCACTGTTGAATATTTTCAAGTGCCTTTTGTATACTTTTTTCAATGAATTTGATGTTTTTATTGCTACTGTATAAAATAATGTCGTCCGCGTATATGCCAATTTTGACAGGGTAGTGAATTCTAGTGCATATGTTGTTTATGGAAATCAGAAATAGTGATACGCTTAAGACAGATCCTTGGGGGATCCCATTTTCTTGAGGGAATTCCTTGGATAGTTGGTTGTTTACTTTGACCTTAAATTTTCTTTCGGATAGGAGGTTGTTAATAAATAAGACTAGGTTACCTTTAATATCCCATTGGATTAGGGTGTGTAGAATGTTTCTTTTCCACGTTCTTTCGTACGCTTTTTCCAAATCGAGAAATGTGGCGATTGTTAGCTCTTTTGTTGCGAATGCGTTCAGTATGTTGTTTTCTAAGTTAACGATCAAGTCCATTGTTGAGTGATTTTTGTGAAATCCACATTGTTGGTCTTCCAGGAGGTTTCTGCTTTCTAGTATCCACGTGAGTCTGTTGTTGACCATTTTTTCTAGTTGTTTGCACAGACAGTTTGTGAGTGCTATAGGCCTGTAACTGTTAATGTCCGTTTTGTTTTTATTAGGTTTCAATAGGGGGAGAATAATTGAGTGTTGCCATTGAGGTGGAAATATGTTATGGGTCCATATATGGTTGAATAGTTTTAGGATGATTAGTTTACTTGAAGGAGGTAGTTGTTTGATAAAGACGTTGGGGATATTATCTGGACCTGGGGAAGTATTTTGGCAATTTGAAAGTACTGATTCGAGCTCTTCTAGACGAAATTTGTTGTTATAAACTTCTTTATTCTCAGATGAAAGGTTTAGAGGTTCTTGTTCTTTTTGGATTTTGAAATTTATAAAGTTTTTTTCATATTTCTCTGTACTAGAATTATTGCTAAAGTGGCGACCAAAGTTGTTGATTATTTCTGTTGTTGACGTAATTAATTTGTTTTCTACCTTTAGGGCTGGTATGGTAAATCCGTTGTTCGTTCCCTTGATACTTTTGATTTTGTTCCACATTTCCTTTGGTGTGGTTGAAGAATTGATATTGGATACAAAGTTGGTCCAAGAGTCTTTCTTGCTCTTGTTAAGAATTAAATTGGCCTCGGCTCTACGTTTTTTAAATAGTATGTAATTATCTAAACTTTTACACCGTTTGTACTTGGATAGTGCTCGTTTCTTGTTTTTTATGGCTGATTCGCATGAGTCGTTCCACCATGGTACTGATTTTGTGTTCCTTACTAGTCTTGAGACTGGGATGGATGCTTCAGCTGCCTTTCTAATTTTCAGAGTGAGGTTATCGATTATTGTGTCAATAGGGTCGTTTTCATCAAAATCAAAGTCGCTGTTTGAAATCTCTTGTTGATATTGATCCCAGTTAGCTGCTTTCAATTTCCATTTATACGATGGCGATGAGGGATGTGTGATGTGGTTCGTGATGGAAATGTGTATTGGGAAATGGTCGCTTCCGTATAGGTCTGGGAGAACAGTCCAATTTAAGGAGGGTGCTAGTTGAGGGTGAGCTATAGAGAGATCGATTGCGGTAAATACCTTATGACTGAAATTGAAGTGGGTGTGTTGGCCATCGTTAAGTAGTACTAAGTTTACGTTATCAAGCAATTTTTCAATCTTACTCCCTCTTGTGTCTGTTTTGTTGTCCCATAGAGTACTATGGGAGTTAAAATCTCCCAGGAGTAGGAAGGGGGTGGGTAGTTGATCAATAAGGTTTTCAATTTCTCTCAGTTCTATTGGTTGACTGTTGGGTAGGTATATGTTGCAAAGTGTGAGTTTGTGCGGGATGTAGATGTTGACTATTACAACTTCTAAAGTAGATTGAACAATTATTTGTTCCGAGTGGTATGTATTATTTACCAGTGTGGCAACGCCCCCACTTGCGTGATTAGCGTAGGTTCTGTCTGTACGGTAGATATTGTAAGGTTTAATGTTCGGTTGATGTTTATCTGTGAAATTTGTCTCTTGAAGACATAGTACTATAGGGGAGAATTCTGTAATGAGAAGTTTTAGGTAGGTCAATCGGTTGTAAAATCCGTTTAAGTTCCACTGGAGGACTGCCATTTTAATCTAAAGTATCAGAGGACGTGTCTGTGGGAGAATTCGGATTTGTTTCCTTTTGTAACCTAATATTAATTCCGTTAATAATTCTTGTAATTTTCGCTTTCAGGTACCTGTTATTGACTGAGCCGTGTATGTCCTTAAGCATCGTTAGGACTCCTTCTACATTGCTGGTAAAGTTTCTTGTTAGTTCAAGAGGGTTCGAATAAATTTTGGTGTTTTCTAAGAATGCTATGAAGCTTTCATAAGGTAAGACGTAAAGATTATTTTTCTTTTCAAAAATCGATTTAATCTGATCGGTTGATTCTGTGGGTAAGTCGATTATTTTGTCAGATTTGTCCAGTTTAGGTTTTTTTGATTTATTTTTAGGATTAATTATATTTTTTTTTGTTTCAGGTTCCTCAGGGTTTTCATCAACTGTATTAGTGGTAGAAGTTGAGGGGTGTGTGATAGATTCGGTTTGGGTAATCGGGAGATCGTCGAATTCGCTGGTGTCTTCGGGAGTTGGTGTAGGGGGGACATCAGGTTCCGGAGGATTGTCGATTGTAGTATTGGTGGTTGTTGACGGCGGGGGTCTTTTCCTAATATTTTCATCTATCGGAATTGAAATTTGTTCTGGAGAAGGGATTGGACATTTGGATGAGACGTGGCCTAATTTATTGCATTTATAACATTTTAATTCGTCTGTAGTTAAATATATTCTATAGTCTTCGTTATCATAGGACAATATTAATGATTCGGGTATTTCTTCGTTATTATTGTTGGGGACTACATAAACGTAACGTCTGAAGCTAACCACGTGAGAGTAATCATCTACTCCGACGCCGGCTTTAATAAAATTAATTGGGGAGACTATTTTTAGATTTAGTTTGTTAGTTAAATAATTTTCTAGGAATGAGTTGGGTATAGTGATACAAACATTGGAAATAATAAGTTTTTTTGATGGGGTGATTAAGCGTCTGATGTTGACATTGCATCCTTCTATTGGGATTGTTTCATGTTCATTGATTAGGTTGTCAACTAATTGGGGGTTGGCTAGATAGATGCAAATTCGTTGGTTAGAAAGTCTGGAAGCTGCTAATATGTTTTTGGGTCCAACTATGTTCCCGATGGCTAATATGTATTCTTTAATTTTTACTCCTTCTAGAGAGTTAATGATGATACCTTGTGTTTTTTTAGGGTATGGGAATTGGAGGGAATTTTTTACGGCATTTGAAAACGATGGTTTGATAGGTTCGTTAATCGGGTTGTTTGGTGTATTGATAATTGACATGTTTGCTGTAGAGTTTGTATTGTTATGTAAATCTAATAGATGGGGTAAGTCGTTATTAAGTTGGTTATTATTCATTTTGGTTTGTGTGCATGATGTCTAATCTATGGTTACAAACCATGGCTGTATGGAAATTTAAGATAAGCTAGGTGTGGTTGGCACTACCGATGACTAGATGTCGTGGCAGTGCCTATGATAAGGATAAGAGGTGTAGATGATAATTTACAAATGATAACCTATAAAACTGAGAGAAAAGTAAAAAGAATTAATATAATTAGAATAATCAAAACCAAGTACTTACGATAGCCAAGAGAAAGAATGGGGAATTTTAGGTTTAGAGTTATACGAACTTTGATTTTGCTATATCTAATAGATATCAAAATAAATTAATAGGTACGCGATATATGCAACGTCAGATCTCGCTCACAGTCAACCATACTCTCCCCGAAAAATATTAATTTTCAACTTTGGTTGCACCTAGAAATATTTTTGCGTTACGAATATACTTCAAATACGTAACTCTGTTCGAAGTTTAATTGGCTTTCAGATTAAAATTGAACTTTTTTTTCCCTAAAATTAACCGTTTTCCAAATTACTATTTTCTGTAAAGCATATGCACTGACTCCTATCAGAAAAAATTAAAGTCGTGTTTTTTTGTCTTTGTATTTGAGATACTGTAGGAAATTTCAAAATCAGGTAAAATGATTAACATGTTGACTGCCAACCAGTTTTCGACATTTGGTCACCTCAGGCCAAGAGTGTTTGTTGACAAATATGTTGTTAAAATGTTATGAAAGTAATCAATATGGTATGTAATTGTGTTTTATTGCATTTTTTTTAGTTTTTTTGACGGTGTATCTTTAGCTATACACCCGGCTTGGGCTGAAAATTTTCAGTGCCAGGCCGGGTGTATACCTGGAGATGCACTAATTTTTGCAATTCTTTCTTTTGATTCAGTTAGCACAGTAAAAACCCAAAGTGTTCGTATAAGTGTTCTAAGACAATAATACTATTGTGTGAACTTTTGTGATTGTGAAAATGGCCAAAAAATATCTCACAGATGACGAGGTAGCGCCCCCTGTTTTAAAATTTTACATTAGAACCTCCATTACTTCCTTACAATAGATCTTCTTTGTAACATTTTTTCTGTTTTCATTTATCGTAAATATTTTGTATGATATTTAGTTTTTTCTTAGGAATCGCATTTCTTTATTTTACATTTTGATTTATATTTGCTTTTCATTTTTATGCAGTTATTCAATAAATAATGAACGTTTTTTATTGCATTTTAGTGTTTATTTTGTTTTATATACGTTCCTTTGTATAGCATAGAAGATACATTCTTTTTACTTATAATTCCTTTTCTTAGGCCAAAATTCTGTATGTCACTATGTTCGTACAGGCCAAGAGAAGCTATATCCACTATTAAACCAATATAAAAGTGAGCGCTAACCATACACCAGTGTTCGAAACAGAGACCTACTCGGTGTATATCTATCGATACACGCGGCCTACACAAAGCACACCGGATGTATCGCTAAGGATACACGTGGCAGCCAACGTGTTAACACAATTCTCAAATTTAACAATTGCAATATTTATTACAATAACCGATCACGTTTACCTTTCGATAAGTTCTGATAGCCTTTTACAAAATAGCTACGAATTTATATTGTATTGCGTAATAGTGCTTCATTAGATTTTATGTCATCACTACGTCAGTTTCAAAATGCAGATGCAGCGGTTCGAAATTGGTGGATTTCCCACAATACCTAACACAAATTGATTTTCCAAAGCCTACTCAACTTATATCATATATTTTGTAACGTTAAAAATTGATTTTTTGAAAGTAAGAAAAAAATAACGAGATTTTACCAATTGTATAGTTCTATTTCTGTTAGTTGACCTTCAAATTCATATCATTGACCGATAATCATAGTACACGCTGAATAGTTCACATAGATAGCAATTATAGCTGAACATGAACTGTCAAAAATTTTTACAAATATACCTACGTATTATGATGTGAAAATTAGCTATTTTATACGAGGTACTTGCAAATGTAGTAGTATGCGACTGCGTCAAAGCTCGCTGTTTGCTCGTTTTAACAGTTTCACTGCTCGCACATAAAATAAGCATTTCAATCTAGATACATAAAATGCAAAATTAAATAAAAAATCTCTGAGTCCACCTAATCGGTTGTTTAAAAAGTATGAGATAAATTGATATTATTTTTTACTCATGAACACGTTCGTGAGGAATAAGCAATATTAAAAAAAATCATACTTTAAAAAAAGGCTAGTATTTAACGCGGCGACAAAATAGTCTGAATTAGGGATTAAAAAAACATTAAACTGGGTAGTAAAAATGTGGGTTGACAGCTGCTGAGGAGGATATTATTAAATAAAAAGTAGCAACTTAATAATCAGTTGTAAGTTTTGTTTTAATTTAAATTGGCATCGAGTTTATGTTTTGGTAACTGCAGAATTTATTGTTAAGCGGAAACTTGACGGCGGATAAAAAATAGAAAATCGGTATTCCTAAATTATACAATTGAGATTATGTCATATCTTTAAAGTTACAATCGAATAATAAACAAAGAAATAACATTTAGAACCGTAATAATAACATTCAGAACCGTAATATAAAAACGCCATCGCATCGACACGACCCCGTAATTGTTTTTTAAAGAACTTCCCCCAAACTCCCTCCCCTTTTCACTACGCAAAAAAAATACCATCACATCGACACGACCCCGTAATTGTTTTTTAAAGAACTCCTCCCAAACACCCACCCCTTTTCACTGCGCAAAAAAAACGCCATCGCATCGACACTACCCAGTAATTGTTTTTAAAGAACTCCCTCCAAACGCCCTCCACTTTTCACTGCGCAAAAAAAAAACACCATCGAATCGACACGACACCGTAATTGTTTTTTAAAGAACTCTTCCCAAATGCCCTCCCCTTTTCAGTAGTTGTTATAATACAATCTTTGTCATCCCACTGTTAATATTAGTCGCCATGTCATTATTTATAGTACCTCGCCTATGGTTTTGATTGACTTGTTTAAGGGGTTACACTACCCAGGCGCGTCAAAAAAATAAGCTTTTTTTGTAATTTTTTTTACGAGTTCTAGGTGGTGGATCAAAAAAAAAATTAGGGCTTTTTTACGCATATATTAAAGTTCTCAAAAATTTTGAAAATTTCATACAAGAAATACGTTTTCAAACTTTAGACGCGTTTTTCTCGAAACTATGTTTTTCAAATGGTGTACACCGTATCTCGCTCAATTTTTGTCCGATTGACTTGAAATTTAAATGACAACTTCTTAGATAGATTTTCCGTGGAAGTACACACGATTTTTATGATTAAAAAATTATGACGTTTGCAGTTAACAATTTAAGGTCGAGTTTTTGCTAAAAAATGAAAAAAAATTTCTAACTCATACAAGTTTGTGAAATTTCAAACAAAATTTAAAATCTGTGGTACTTCCACGGAAAAACGATTGTAAAAAAAGAAAAAAATTTCTTTTTTGTTCCTGATGGTACACCAGGACTGCTACAATGTACACAGTTAAAAAAAATTGTTGTCTGGTTTTTATACTATCACGATGCCATTTTGTTATATGTATGTATAAATAACAAATATTTTTGAGAACTTTAATATATGCGCAAAAAGCCCTAAATTTTTATTTTGATCCGCCACCTAGAACTGAAAATAAATTCAAAAACGACGCGCCTGGGTAGTGTAACTCCTTAATATATGTTCGCTACCTTAAAGTTGCAGCCATTATATTTAGTTGTTACCTTGCGTTTGAAGATCATCTTATATAATAATTATTGCCAAGATATTTAATCGCAGTTAATTTATTTTTTTAGTTCCAAATAGTTAGTCGCCTTTTAAGTTGTTAGTAGCCTGGAAAATTATTTCCCAAAAAAACCGTTCAGGTAGTAGTTGAGGTTTACGAAATGATTTAAGTTTATTTCATAATTGCCTATATTAGTTGATAATAATATTATTATAATTAAAAAGTGTTAGAACTGTAAACACGCTATAAACGTGATTATATAAAAGATTGAATAATGCATTTATTAATGGGGCGCGGGGCGCCGTAAATGAATGAGCTTTGCATGTTTAATCCGCCTACGGTTGAGTGTCGATAATTACGTAGTATGCATACATGAAACCTATATTTACGATGCAGGCATTCCTGCACTTACTTATATGTAGATATATTAACTGACTGCAGATTGCACAATTTTCCTTTCTATTGCCATCGTTCCAATTTATAATAAGAAAATTAAAAGGGGTAAATTCCTGTCTTGCCATCGACTATAAAGGTCGCAGCACACGAGGCTGGTTTAGCCGCTAGACTTGATTGCTATATTTCAAGCGTGCTGTGGCACTGGTTTTGGTGATGGCTTTTATGTGTTCGCTTCACACGATGCATGTATTGATAGCACGAGAGCCGTACACTCAAATCCTATGTATCTCCGAATGGGCCAGATCATGGATATTTGGGAAATTTAAACCCTGCTTAAAAGAAAAATACAATGGTCGGCAGGCTGGAGTGGGCCGGACCGTCAAAAAAGGGTAACTTCCGGTCACCCAAAAAAACGGTTATCCTTTTCATCTTTGAATAGAATGCTGTTTACTTTATTTTCAAGTTTACGTTTTTAACGTGCTTCAACTCGGTAGGCTGGCGGGTTCCGGTGGCTTGAAATCTCCGCCAACCGCAATTGAATTTTTTAATGAAATTTTACTTTTTACTTTTACTTTTATTTTACTTTTTTACTTCATAATTAAAAAAGTTATATGGATTTTAAAAATACTTTTATTATACGTACTATAAACTTACCATGGGTACAAAGCCATAAAAACGACGTCATCGGAACTTAGCTAAACAGTATTTTTAATAAAGGTAGTTTTGCTATAAAACTTGTATATTATGATCTTTCCATTTCTGTAAAAGAAAATTTTTCATTAAAAAGTTCAATTTGTTTTTTTTTTCAATGAAGGGCCCGCCAACCCAGCACGATACGATTTTAAAAGTTGCAACCTGTCATTTAAATCAGGCGCGGTCGCAGCCTGAAATTTTGGGGGGGGTCACTCACTACACTAATAAAAAAAAGTCGTCTTTTTGTATTGTAGCTAAAAATTTTCTTTTATTATTTGGCAAATTTTTGAGATTTTTCAATTTGACTTTAGATTTTGGGGGGGGGTCATGTCCCCTGTGACCCCCCCCCCCCCCTTCGGACCGCGCCTGATTTAAATGTCATTTCAACCTATTCGGTTATGAGGTAAGAATACCTATTTTGCGAATTACCTGTAGACGCGGTTTGCGGGGGCGTCGGCCCACCGAAACCCGCCAACCTACCGAGTTTGAGCACGTTAAAAACGTAAACTTGAAAATAAAGTAAACAGCATTCTATTCGAAGATGCATTAGGATAACTGTTTTTTTGGGTGACTGAAAGTTACCCCTTTTTCACGGTTCGGATCACTCCAGCTGGCCAACCATTGTATTTTTCTTTTAAGCAGGGTTTAAATTTCCCAAATATCCGTGAACTGGCTTATTCGGAGATCCATAGGGTTTGAGTATTACGGGATCTTGGGCTATGAACCTTGTTTTATAGATGGGTTTGGTGAACGCGCAGTTATAGTGTGAATGTTAACAAAAGTTAACGTTTATTGTCACAAAACACACACTATGACGCAGCCTTTTTCTATATAGCCCACGTGACAAGATACTATTTCCTGACTGGTGCTTGCTCAAAACAAGCAGACGAACAAGCTATCCCAGGCTCTAATTTTGAAATCCATCTTGTGAACTCGCACGCGATCCCGCAGTGACGTCATTTCCATCCTCGTAGCCCGCACGTCAGCCAGCACAAGTCACATCAGTGATCCCCTAGCGGCAAAACCAGCTCGTGTGCAGTGGCCTTAACTTGTATGCACTGTGAGATGGAAAATTGCTGTGATGCAGTTTCAATAAATTATATATAATTTATTCTCATATCTTTGTCTTACATTAAAGTAAGATGAGATGTCTCTCAAAGATAGAATTCATAAACTAATTCAACGTATGTGATGTGCTATTGTTTTACTGTCCAGTTTGTGCTTAACTTAATGAGCATTTAACCCCATTTGGGGGTGGTTTTTGGTCGTTTTGGGGGGTTGCGCAACCTCAAAGAGAAATTTTAATATCACCACCGTGTTTAGAATCCTTGAAAACGGGGAGAGGAGGTAATCACGTTCCGGCTCAAAATATTTACATTATTCGAGGTTTTTTCCAACGCACACACACCACTATATTAACAAAATTATGAATAGTGGACCCACCTTTATTTCGTTCTGCCAATATATTATGTTTTTGTCTGCTAAAAGGCTGCCGATCGCTGATCTAAACCATTCATTTGACTTTTTTGAGAGTATTTCTACAATCTACATAATATAATAAAAAATTTGAAAGCACTGTTTCTGCGTCTATATAAAAATCCTGTGACGACAATCTAAGGTTAAACTAGACTTGAAAATTGAGTAGCTCGGCTTGATTGCTCAATATTTAGTTATTAAACATCCGCTTAGAAAATAAAAATTCAGTAGTCGACAAGAGTTAAAGGATTGCAAACCACTCCAAAATTGTTAAAAATTTAAATTATTCCTTGATAAGCCGCTTTCGTAATAAATTACATCTTCAAATCTAATTAAATTCTATAAATTACGATAATATAAAGTCTTGGAATTATTTACAAAAATAATTCCAAGACCTTATATTTATATTTTTAGATTTTAATTAGATCTGAAGATGTTTATTACGAAAGCGGCTTATCTAAGAATAAATTAAATTTTTAACAATTTTGGAGTGGTTTTCAATCCTTTAACTCTTGTCGACTATGGTTCTCCAAAAAATCGCGGCGATTATTTTCAATAAAAAAATTGGTTGTCTGTAAAGTCGGTTTACGGATGATAGTTTTACGTGATAACGTATTCCGTAATACATAACCTAAACCTCCCAAAATTTGGTTTCAATCCGCTTATCCTTGGTGTCGGAATGATAAGAAATGTCAAAAGTGACGTTTGCAACTGTCAAAGTATTATCTATATATATAAAATTCTCGTGTCACAGTTTTCGTTGCCATACTCCTCCGAAACGGCTTGACCGATTTTGATGAAATTTTTTGTGCTTATCCGGTATCTATGAGAATCGGCCAACATCTATTTTTCATCCCCCTAAATGTTAGGGGTAGTCCACCCCTAAATTTTTTTTCTTCCTTCCCCATTCGTTCTTTTGCACCGGGCACGACGGCGCAGCCGGAGTGCTCGACATACACACATATACGTCCATGTATATTTTAAAATAAATAAAATAGATAGATAGATAGATGTTCCAATTAAATTGTTTTATTATTTCACTTTATACGTAGCGAAGCACGTACAGGGCCGCTAGTGTTCTAATAATAATTAGTTATTCCAATAGTTAACTTAGAAGGCGTTGCATTTCACAAAACACTAATGTCAAAAAATTGAATTAAACATTAGAAATGCAGCTGTTTTCATGTTAAGACAAGACATACGTTATTTTCTAATTTCCATGTACCTACGGCAAACAAAGACGACCGACCGCGTCGCGTCATGCATTAGATGATTAGACAACATTGCATTTATACAGCTATTTTTCTATATAAATTTGTATAAAAAAACTGTTTAGGCAAATTCTGTTATACGAAATCTATGTAAAATGTTCTCCTCTTTCGTTACGCGTTAGGAACGTTACACTTTTTCGTGCATGCAGCCGGTGTTTTATCAATTTATAAGATTGGTGATTCATCAATTTATAAGACGTTATCACGTCAAAAAAATTCAGTAGGTACTTATTCAATAATTTGTTTTTCAATAATTAATTAATTTTTGTTTAACAACTAAAACATTAAAAGACTCTCCATTTGTTCTTTTACGTCTAAAGATAATTTTAACAAAAAACACTATATTTATAGTTTTTCGGCACTACAATCGATTCTACATCTCTTGTCATTCCATGATTTATGCTATTAAGTTTCTTAGTTTTTTGTAATTTGTATACCTTATTGTTTTATATTGATAGCGTGCTAGGGTTAGACTGAACAATGAAGAATATAACACAATAATTAATAATTAATTATCTAGCTAAATGATTAACAAAAAGACGTAAGTTTAACTCGTTAGCCGAAACAAAGTTCCAATTGAATGCTAGACAAGTTCTCATAATAATTAATGTGTCGTTATTTTTTACTTTTAAAACAAAGCTTCGTTGTATAAAACATTAATAAATATTTATTGTCTACAACAATCGCTTATTATAATAAATTATTTACTAAACAAAACGGAAACAATGTTTTATCAAACCCAGGAAAAGGTAATACAGTTAAATTTGCGAGGTTATAAACTACCAAAATACACAGATGCACCTGTATTCAGTTTAATTTGAACGTTTTTGTACACCGGTAGATGTCTACAATATAAACTGGGTTTCGAGGTTTCTGATTTGCAGTATAAAATATGGATTTTTAAAATTCGTGCCAAAATTCTGTCAAGTGACCTGACACCAGAAATTAATAAGTTTAAAAAAATACTTAATAATTGGCACAATGGACTGTCATTTAACAAGTAGCGAGAATCCTTTTAAAAATTCCAGCCAATTCGGAGACGGGACCATTCCAACTTCAAAATATTGACATTTGATATAGTAAAATAATAAATAAAATTTCTGATATTTTGTCAGGTGATGCGGGTAATGGCTAGTATTCAATATGATATTTGCTATTTATTACATAATATGTTCCACATTATGTAAAAATTAACGAAAGGATGCATGTTTATTTCTGACAGATCTACAAAACTAAAGAACAGTTTTTTTTATATTCAAAATATTTCCGAAACTATATAATTTAGAATGAAAATTTATTAACGAAACTTTCTTAAAAAATAAGTAGATTAATAAGCCGTTATAAAAAGTATACCATTATTATATAAAAAACACCATTATAGCATATATCTGCTGCGCATACACCGATTTTCCCCAAAAACAATAAGTATCTTCATATTTGCATACCAAACATCCTCTCAAAATTTGGTTTCTATCCGTTCATCCGTTTGACCTGTATCGTGCTCACAGACGAACATACGCACAGAGTTTTTCCAAAAATATGTTTTTAGATTCGGAGGACTTCAAAACGAACAGATATTGTAAAATTTTGAAAATTGATTTTTGACCTAAACTAGAACCATTCCCTATTTGTGGATTGGAATGGTAAAAAAGGACTCGTTTTGTTCCTACGTGCCCGTCCAATTCTATAAAGTTTCCAAGAAACTATTTTTAACTAGGTCTTAATTATGTTGAGAAAACTATGTGAAAAAATTGAGAAGAATTACTTTTGAATACACACACTGTGAATGAATTAAATTTTGACTACTTTCAACTGAATTTCTTAAATTTATTTCACATATTATTTAAGTTTCAAATAATTAATAATAATAAGATGAAGAAAATACTACGAGATAACCATTTAGTCGAATAAATGAAGGTTTTTATTTGATAATCCACATGAACAGTCCGGATATTGATAATAATTATTTAAATGTTTGTAATATTACATCATTTCAAATTAGGAACAAATTAGGAACATTCCTCCGAATTTTTTTATACACTTGCGTCACATATATTTGCCGTTTTACAAATAATAATTCGATTGTGTATGCTTAGTTTAGACGTATTGGCCTAACGATTCTGAAATTTTCAGGATACTAAGTTTAATATTTTCAATTCCAGAGCAGTTTTCCCCCGAATTTCCTCGGCGTCAAATATACATTCGTCGCAAAGATCATTTGTTGTGTTGAAAATATTTATTGAATATTGATAAAATTTGTTCAAAATATACATTTATGTCATAAACAAAACTTAAAGCACGTTATTTACATTATTTTCCGTTTTACTGCAAGTTTGCCCCCGAATTTTCATATACACTGGCGTCGCGTATAAGTTAATAAACGTTTACCGTTTTACCAATAATAATTATTCACTTCTGACTAAATTTGGTGTACCTATTTGAAACGTATTGACCTAGCGATTCTGAAAGTTTTAGCTCTATGAGTTTTTTTATTTTCATTTCTAGAGCAGAAATTAAAGTAATCAGAGAGCTACACTTTTTAGAGCTGTTAGGTAAATACATCTCAAATAAACACAAAAAATTTAGCCAGGATTGAATAAATATTAATTGTACAAACGGAAATATATGTGATACTATAAATGCCCTTTTACATGCCCCATAAGAGTGCATAACGTCTTTACAATTTTTGAAATAGCGATATCTCAAGAACGACCATTTGTAGGAAGAAAAGTATAAAGACTTTTTTGGTTGAAACTGTTATGAACTACAAATTTTATAATAACTATTTTTACGAGAAAACTATAGTGTGTAGTAAGTGATATTTGAAATAACTTTGTTCTTTGCTCTTTAAAAAAAATTTTTAGCAGTAGCCGGATCGATGGGGACTTTTGCAATTTCATTCAAAATGATGATTTAAAAGTCTGTGTAAATTTTCATCTCTATTGGAATTTTTGCGAGGTTTGTATTTTAATTTGTCCATTTTGACTGGATTATAACTGTATACTGTATAGATAAAATAAATCATACCTTTGACCATAGCAATAATTCTGACGTAATGATATTTTAATCTCGTATCGTAGAACGCCGAGTAGAGATAAACATCGGTTCCCTTTACTCTTGTCCAGTCCGATGAAGACACCTGTTTTTTTTTGTTGAATTTCGATGATCCTTTTGTGAATTTACAGCGGATTTGTTTCTTTTCGCCTTGAATGCGTTTCTCAAATGAAAAGGCAACGATGTTTTGAATATTCATATGAACACTTTGATCTATATGTGATAATGATGTTTGCGATTTTTGTTTTGGATATTTTCTTTCTATTTTATAGAAAATAAACATTGACGAACACATAAATAATGATAGTAGTGAAAAAATCAATTGATGAAAACGACGCATTACTTTTTTTTACTTTTTGCATATTTTTATGATAATTTTAATTGTATGAAATTATTATTGAAGGAAAATTTATTTATATAGGTATATACGTATATTTATTATATTATATTCGTTATAGTTATTTCTTTTTTAAAAAACCTTTTTTGTTACATACTGTTAGCTTCATATTAGCGCAGTATTTTTTGTTTATATGATGTCACAATACTAAATAATAACATTGGATTGTAGAAAATAAACGATTTTTCTGAAATTAATTTTGTGATTTTTGGATCCATTTAACTTGGTTATATTGATATCTCAAGAAAAAACCGATAGATTTTTAATTAGGAAGTTACTAGCAATGATAGCGTCGCATTACGATATTAATTTTTAAACTAAAAAAATACCGAAATAATTACTTTTATATTTTCAAATTCAACGGAGATACCAAATTTTTAGTACGTGGGGTCACAAACGGACTGGTAGGTCATTATGATGTCCTGCGGCAAGTATCATATTAGTAGTTAGTGACGTATAAATAATAATACAGTAAGTCATGAATTTAAGATACATTCAGATGTGTTAAACTTCCAAATTGACATTACATTACAATTTTCACATCTGTTAAACCAGTGATTCCCAAAGTGGTCTATATCGACCCCCAGGGGTCGACGACGACTTGCAAGGGGTCCATGTCAGCGGGAAAAAAAATTGGGGTCCATGAAATGAAAATGGGGGTCAACAATAGTGAATCTCCTAACAAAAAAAGAAACAAACTGGACATCGTTAACCGAAGAGATTTAAGATTAAATCTAACTAAATTGATGCCAAATGTTGAAAATATATTTTTAAAGCATTAGATTCATCCCTCACACTAAAAGCATTTATTTGTTGCTTAGTTATTTTATGTAACAGAAAGTAAATTTTAATTTGATTCGTTTAATTTGAATCTAATTAATTAATGTATAAAACTAAACATTTCACACTACATTTCACTACCGTTATCAATTTAAATCGTTCAAAGTGAGTAGCACTTTACCGGTTGTCAAAAATACATTTGAAATTAATGAATTTGCAAAAAATCAATATCAAATAATTTTGGGTAGACCCAAAACCGAAAAACATGGCAAGTGGTCTACGAGAAAAAAAGTTTGGGAACCTGTGTGTTAAACGATTAATAATAATAATAATAATAATAATAATAATAATAATAATAATAATAATAATAATAATAATAATAATAATAATAATAATAATAATAATAATAATAATAATAATAATAATAATAATAATAATAATAAATTTATGTGTGTGTGCGCGCTTAGTGGTTAATTGTGTGTGTAGTAATGTGTGTTTATGTGTGCGGCACTCAAATGAGAACATTAATAATTAATAATTTCTCTGTTGCCTTCGTGACTTGCTGTATTATTAGTTACTATCAGATATATGACCTTGTGCCTCGAGACGTCGCCTACACTAAGAATGGCATAGTGCGGAAATTTGTTAAATTTAAATGATACCCCGCTTGCTATCCACCATCCTCCAATCTTCCCGGAAAAATGGTGAGGCGTACAGCAGAGATTCGGGTTACGTATTTCTATTTGCGTGTTCATTAAAAGGCACTATTGCCACCAAAAAGGCATGATTTAGTAACGCAAGAGTGATTTTTAAGTGTACCCTGAAGAAGGCATTATTATCTCCAAACAAGGATGGTTTTGTAATGCAACATTAACTTATGAAAGCGTATTCAGTAGAAGACAATATTGCCTCCAAACTAGTACGGTTTTGTGTTTCAACGTTACCTTACAATAGGAATAGCGCGTGTTGAATTAACGTCAGTCGTCCTTGAATTCCATTGTATTCATTTTGAGGCACTCAATTTATTGAGATGAGGAATAAAAGACATTTTTTAAACATAATATCTGCGCCCAATGTAATAAAATACAATAATTTGATACTTATAATTATAATTTGATATCAGTTGTTTTTACTTTATAATCCTCAAGAACAGTTCCGATTTTGTAAATGTTAATTACGTATAAATAAATTATTTAAAATCAGAAACATTCTAGCTCGCGAACTCAACGACTAGTTTTGCTCCGAATTTTCTTATACGGCAAATATATGAGACCCGATCACATATTATATTTGCCGTCTAACAAATAAATATTCAGTCTTGACCAATTCTGAAGTTTATAGGCTTTCAAGTTTAATATTTTCAATTCTAGTGATATGTGTATCGCAAACATAATTATAATTATATAGTTGTTGTTATAATTATGCAAAATTCGTTAATATTCAATAAAAAATTTCCACAAATTTAAAAAAAAAATTGGTTGTCTGTAAAGTCGGTTTACGGACGATAGTTTTACGTGATAACGTATTCCGTAATACATAACCTAAATTTATATAATAATTATAATAATTCGAATCTATGATATTGCATCTTTCGCTTCAAATTTAGGTAAATTTTATTTATTAAATTACTCACCACCTATAAAAATAATTTTTTTTATTAACTTTCTTTCTTTCGTATTTATTTAAGTCTCAAAGATTAACTGTCGCATACTATTTATAAAACAATTGTTTCACTGTTTATATAAAATTCCAAAACCTACTTACAATATTTAAGTATTTTCATACGTCAAAAAATTGATTTTTATAATGATAAAATTTGTAAGAAAACGATTTTTTCGAGAGATGAGACCTAGCTAAAACGATTTTTTGCCCCCCAAAATCCTTTTTCAGTAAATTTCATCCAAATCGTTAGGGCCGTTTTCGAGAAAAGCACGCACAGGTTCAGGCGGAACGTTACGAACGTTAGGAACGTTACACTTTTTCGTGCATGCAGCCGGTGTTTTATCAGTTTATAAGATTGGTGATTCATCAATTTATAAGACGTTATCACGTCAAAAAATATTTATAAAAAATTGAGTATGCTAGTAAAATATGAATTTATGATATCTAGAAGAATTTTTGAATTAAAACCAAAAAAAAAATGGCGGTAAAGTTTTCAAAATGTGCGTTACTTTTTTGTATTGTAATTTTTCTAGTTTTCATTATAAAATGACCACGCAGACCTATCAATCACGACCAGCACAACACAACTAAATACGTTTCATTCGAAAGAATATTCTATAATACTTTTTATTTTTCTAAGATAAATTTTCTCTTCGTATTGAAATGTTAATCTTATTTGAGATTTTAACGTACATGTGCTCTGAACATTTTGGTGTCCGTTTGAAAATTCTTTATATTTTCTAAACTAAACATCGGAGTAAAAAGAAACAAAGCATTCTATTATATTTTTTTGTAAAATATTTCTCGAGTAACTTACAAAAAACGTTTAAGAATACGGATTTCTGAGAGTGAAAATTGTGCAATAGTGCCTTTGACAGAGGCAATTAGTTAATATTTTGTCCCAAAGTCGTTACAAATTCCTAACGCTGCAAGACTAATTCCACCCACCCATTTTCGAGGGTGCTGAACACGAATATGATGGATACAAGAAGTTTTTTCCAAAGCAGTATCCTCAAACAGTAAAAAATCACCTCTTTTTTGTTTTCCAGCACGAACGCGTGACAGCAAGGTTTTCAATGGAAATTAATCATCATAATAAAGGATGAAGGATAACTTCAGGGATAGAACAGTGACTACGCTTGGGAGTTGATTCTACCCTCCTAGAGAGTGAAAGAATTATTTAATTTCTAGTTTTAATTTACCTATCCGTTTTTGAGGATGCTGATGATGAAAAAAGACAAGTTCTATCATTTCTACCTCCTTAAATTACAGATGAATAGTATATTGTGCGACTAATGAGAGAAGGAGAAGATTTCATGAGCGTGAAATTTGCCGCACGACCGTAGCGAGTGCGGTAACACGTGAGTGGAATATTCTCCTTCGATCAATAGTCGCACATAATACTTTATTCAACTAGCACGAGTAATAATATGTAATCGCGGCCCTGATAAAAGAGGGAGAAATAATAAGTCACTTCATTGATTGATGTACCCACCGCCCTCGATGCATACAAGATAGCCCTGACTTTCGCTGAATTGCGATGCGATTTTCATATATACAAATCGCTACCGCGTTCCTATTGGTCCAGAACTGTGCAGTAATATATTGCCGTACAGTTTCGGCTCATTATTCGCACTCTACGCGTCAGCATGAAGTAATTTATTATTTCTCCCGAATTTAGCAGGGCCCCGAAATTATATATTACTCACGCGTGTTGAATAAAAGTTATTTCTTTTTTTTTTGTTTCCTTACAGTAATGTGGTCAATGGTTATATAGAGGAGAGGAGCGAGGGCTCGAAAGTAGAATCATAACGAAAGAATGTTGATCAAGGAATTTTCGAACAATCTTTGAGGAGAAAATTGTTCTATTTCTAATTTCAGTTCAAACGTGTTCTCATTTTGTTCTCTCATGGATGCTGATTTAGAAAAAAATGATTCCAGACAATATTGGGCGACGCGACGGGACTATTACAACTTCAAAAATATTGACATTTGATATAGTATAATAAAGAAAATAAAATTTCTCATATCGCGTGAGGTGACGCAGGTAGTGACTAGTATTCAATACGGTATTTGCTATTCGTTGCCTAGGTTACCTAGTTCCACGTTATGTAAAAATTAATCAAAGCATGCTTAACTAGTTTATTTCTGACAGATATACAAAACAAAAGAACAGCTGATTTTTTTTATTTCAAAATATTTCCGAAACTATAAAGTTTAGAAAAATTTTTTTAACAAAACTTCCTTGAAAAAATAAATAGAATAATAAGCCATTAATAACAGTTTACCGTTATTATATAAAAACACCATCATAGAATATATCTCTTCTGCGCATGCATCGATTTTCCCAAAGAACAATAAGGCTCTTTATATTTGCATACTAAACATCCTCCTAAAATTTGGTTTCAATCCGTTTATTCGTTTGACCTGTATCGTGTTCACAGACAAACAGACGCACAGAGCTTTTCCATAAATATGTTTTTTGGATTCGGGAGACCTCAAAACGAAAAGATAATGTAAAATTTTGATAAGTGACTTTTGACATAAACTAGTACTTACCACTCCCCCCACTTGTGGGTTGGAAAGGTAATACTTTCAGGTGAGTACCATCCTTCCTATCCCCTTAAAGGCTTATAGGCTAGACGGCGAGGAGGTAAAAACATTAAAAAGTGTATTTTTCGGGTACAGGCGAGATTATTGTTGGAATCGCTTCGTTTTAGGGTGTAGTTCAACCCCCTAAGTTTGCTTACAAATTGTTGGTGTGCTTGATTTTATAATTAACTGCAATTAGTGACGAAAATGGTGTTTTTTTCTCTATTTACTTTAATATCTCCGTTCCTCTTGACTTTTAGTATAGCATATGCATTGAGAAAGTTGTTCCTTATGAAATTTCCTAAAAAATGAGCACTGGCAGAGGTTGCTAAGTGCAATTGTTAACTTGCAAATAGCCCCGAAAGTTAAAAAAACACGTTTTTTTCACTATTTTTTTACTAAAAAATGACCGCACATAGATGGCTGAAAATTCTCAAAAATGATGTCTATGTTGACCCAAACATGCATGAATAATTTTAGCGTCATCGGTCAATTACTTCTCGAGTAATTAACGATCACTTTTTTTTGTTTCCTTAATTGCAAATTGCGCCATTTTTTCACAAACGGGTTTCACTGGTCGGACCAATCCAGAAAAATCACAAATCCATTCAACTTTAGTATCCCGTTGGAATTTTTGGAAAAAATTGGTTCTAACCGATTATATAACGATTGAATATTGGAAAAGTTATATGGTTTTACACGTTTGTCTAAAATTGGTATCGCTAAAGAAACCGTTATAAAATCGGTAAGAATTAATTTTTTCAAATCTAGAGGGTTGAAGTACACTCTAAAACGAAGCGATTCCAACAATAATCTCGCCTGTGCCCGAAAAATACACCCAAAACTCCTCGCCGTCTAGTCTATTAAACGAATAAAATACATCCCTTCGTTATGATTTCACTTGCACCATATTCGAGCCATCCCCTCTAAACAACCATTACCGAGCATTACTTGTCTAAAAGTATTTTTTTCGACATCAGCATCTTCAAAACGGTGAGGTTAACAGTTAAACTGAGACGAGAATTAAAATCATTTTCCCACCTCACTGTAGGTAGAATCAACCCCAAAGGGTAGGCACGGTCATATCGGTGTCATTATCCTTCGCTCTTTATCCCGGTCACACGATAAACAATTTTCGTTAAAAACCTTGCTATCGCGCGTCCATTCCCTGGATAAAAACTTTTTTATCATCATATTCGTGTTCAGCACCCTCAAAAACGCTGGGGGTGTTAGACTTGCAGCGTTATATATTTGTAACATACTCCTTCAACTTCTTGACTCCACAACTTCTACTGAATACGCTTTTGTAAGTTAATATTGGATAATTAACCGACTTCAACAAAAAGGAGGAGGTTCTATGTTCGTCTGTATATTTTTTTTTATGTAGGTATGTTCACCGATTTCTCCGTCAATTATGGACCGATTTTCAAATTTTTTTTTTATTCGAAAGAGTGCACCTCAGAGGTGGTCCCATCGGAACCAAGTCAGGATCTGATGGTGGAATCCGGAGAAATCGGGGGAAACTCTCAAATTTCAAAGGCACGCATAATGTTTTTTATGTATGTTCACCGATTTTTAGTGTTAGATTAACACTAAAAAGAGAAAAATAAAATATTTTTAACAAAAAAATTGAACCAACTTCACACTAAAAAGTAAAAAATAATTGCGTATTGAAATGTTTTGGAGTCGGTGTAGTTCTCGGAATAGATTTCATTTTGGCTGACACCGACTCCAAAACATTTCAATACGCAATTATTTTTTACTTTTAAGTGTGAAGTCGGTTAAATTTTTTTGTTAAAAATATTTTTAAAATCGTGTTTTTTTGAAGACAATAGTGCCTTCTACTGAATACGCAAACGGAAATATGTAGTCAGGTACTTTTCAGATTTCATTTAGAATGACAAAACAAAGCTCTGATGAAAAAAAAACCACAGCTTAATATAACTCCGTAGAAATACATTTTTTTACTAAAAATACTGGATTATAAATGTAAGGAAAAATTATTATTAACGTTTTTTTTTTTAATTTTTTCACAAAATTTATTTGTTTTAAAGTGACAAATAACTCTTCTTAATAAATTATAAATGATTTTATCTTAAATACACGTCTCTTTAGCTTTTTTGATGATTTTACATGTAGAAAATCACGAAATTTTATGACTTTAGAAGATTTTTATCATTTTACAGTTTATAAATATTCTTTTAAACACACATATTGTAAATTTTAATTATTTATTAAAGTGTTAATTATTTTTATTAAGTATCAAATTTTTGTATTCACATACCTATAAAATTTCGATATCCCGCTGTTAACACTTTTAGTAACTAATTGTTTGTGATTGTAATTCAAATTTAAATTTAAATAACATTTTATGATACAAATCTAACACTATTTCACAAAAAAACACCTTTTCTATTTTATTTTTAAATCTTTTTTATATAGAGGCAATACTTCTAATCACGTTTTAGAAGAATAATTAGTTCAACATTTATTTCGAATTTAGTAAATTGAAAAAAAAAACTTTATTAGAGATATGTTTAATAAAATTAGAACAAAATAATTTGAGATATTTTACAGTAAATTACAGGGTTTTGTTTGTCGCATATTATTTTTCAAAAAATTTGTACCAAAAATAAGGAATTAACAGTCAACTTCTTTCTGTACGCACGTGTTTTTTTAATTTAATCCGATTCATCAACTTCTCGATACAAGCCAAAAATGCAGAATACGAAAGTGAACAGGTAAAAGAGATATTATATTGTAGATAAATCGGCGAAGAAGGGGCATAGCCACCGTTGTTCGTTGGTGCCACCGCGAGTGGGGACTACACGTGCAAACTGGATTACCGCTAAAGATATACTGTAATTTATATGCATGCACATCTTCTACATATAAAAGACTGTCTCAAAAGTCGTCGTCTAAACCAGGGGCGGATCTAGGTTTTGTGGGATCTAGGGCTTATTGAAGTCCAGTGAAACCACATTTCTTTGTTATATTGAAAATCTTTAAATGGGGATTTAAAATTCAATTTAATGACATCATTATCAGAGCTGAAACTTGGTGACCTGATCAAACAAATAATGCTATAAAATAACTTAAAAAATTGCCAAAATTCACTCTAAAAGCTTTCAAAATTTACCCTTAAAATTGTCAAAATTCACTTGAATAATTCTCAAAATTCTCCATAAAAATTGTTAAAATTTACTCAAAAAATTGTCAACACTCATGATAAATCAATCATTAATATTAACTATTTCTTACTAGCCGATAAATGCTCGTTGTTAATGAAAAAGTATTAAAAAATTATAATAACAAATCAATATTTGTAGGCCTTCAACACTTACAGGCCCAGGGCTATTACTCCTTATTTAGATGCGCCTCAGGTTCAAACGAAGTGAGGTGATAGGAAAGATTAATTCCAATAAAAAAATCATGAACGTGACTATCCAAGTTATTGTCGTCGGTTCAAAAGTAACTTCAATTTTTGTATTTATTATTATTATTTATTTTTGTATTATACTTCTTTATGTATACTAAATACTAATTTCATCAGAGTATTTTTTCCTCAACTGTGTCCCACAGAATCTCCTCTAGTATAATAAAATCAGTATTTGGCGGCTATTTTTAAAATCTGACATCATTTTATTTTTTGCATGTTCTGATAAATTTTCCACAACCGATTTTCAAATCAACCTGATCAATTATTTTAAAGTTCGATTCGAATCAAATTTTGTCTATATTTTTTCCCGCCACCAATAGCTTCAGAATTTGACCCATGTGCCAATTGTCTATACTCTATAGGATTCCAATTATTCTTACTGAAGCCTTTTTTAAGCGCGAATAGCGCAAGCTAAAGTGCCTATATACCTACAGTCTAGACTATGCAGCGTGTTTTGTTTTAAGAAAGACCATACGTTATCTTCCATAGCATACATCACATTTTGCACCAGACAAAGATAACAGAAACGAGTGTGCGATTTATTAGGTAAATTCGAATTTATTTAGTGTTTATTCCATTCTATTTCTGTTTGGGCGAATTATGTTATACGGAATCTATGTACAAATTTCTCCTCTTTCGTTTAAGACCTTTTAAGTACCGATCTGATTTAAATTGGGCGAATTATAACCAAAAAACTATTTTTTTTTATTTTCCCCCTTTCGGGATCAAAGTTTAAAACTCGAGCGACGCTAAGTTTAAACAGGACTTCGTGATGAATCGAACAAAAAACATTTTTAAAATCAGTTAAGCCTTTTGAGCTGTACGACTGATACAAAATAACGTGACGTACAGACTCACAGCCAAAGGGAGTGTATATAGGCCTAATAAGCAACAATGGTGTGCCGAGTCGAAGATCAGGTAGGATGGTTTAAAAAAATTGCAACGGTTGTTGAGCATCTACAACAGTGATTCTCAAAGTGGTCTATATCGACCCCCAGGGGTCGACGACAACTTGCAAGGGGTCCATGTCAGCGGGAAAAAAAATTGGGGGTCCATGAAATGAAAATGGGGGTCAACGATAGTGAATCTCCTAACAAAAAAAGAAACAAACTGGACATCGTTAATCGAAGAGATTTAAGATTAAATCTAACTAAATTGATGCCAAATGTTGAAAATGTATTATTAAAGCATCAGGTTCATTCCTCACACTAAAAGCATTTATTTTTTGCTTAGTTATTTTATGTAACAGAAAGTAAATTTTAATTTGATTCGTTTAATTTGAATCTATATAATAAATGTATAAAACTAAACATTTCACACTACATTTCACCACCGTTATAAATTTAAATCGTTCAAAGTGAGTAGCACTATACGGTTGTCAAAAATACATTTGAAATTAATGAATTTGCACAAACTCATTATCAGATAAGCTGGGGGTCAACCCAAAACCGAAAAACATGGCATGTGGTCTACGAGACAAAAAAGTTTGGGAATCTCTGATCTACAATCTGCAATCTCTCTATCTCTCCCTCATAGTACGTCGATTGTGTTATTGTCGTAAATTATTGTGCGTTCAGTTAATTGAGTTATAGACGCGGATGATCTTGGCTGTTGAGCGTCTATAATCTACAATTCATTCATTCTAAAATGAGTAGATAATAACAAAGAAAAAGTGTTACTTTATTTTGTTTCCATTTATTTTTATTTTTCATTAACATTTTTTTCGCATATTTTTATAATTTTTTCAGTAATATCTTACATGACTATAATAAACTGCCGGAAGAAATTTAAGAACTAAATATTGATAACAAGAATCAAAATATAACATTATTATCTAGTTTCAACAACACATTTATTTTGCCGTTTATTTTTCAACGGTTTTATTTGCACAAGTTACATTAAAAAAAAATATATTCATTTCATCAATAAACATTTTTAAAGAAGTCAAATTTCAATTAAAAATAAAGCTAAATATTTCTGTTTCAACGACCTTTTCTGTTTTTATTTTTTATCGCTTCTGAATTGAGTTTTTTATTACAATTATTTTTTTAGGTAAGTACATCTTAAAAAATACGAGGTGGTTGGAGACTTTGGATTTGAATAAAGGTAGGAGTATCTTAGGTGTAGTTAGGATTATATATTTTATATCGACAATATGGAATTAATATGTCACAATATTGAATTGTTGAAACCGGTAGCAAATATAAACATTTGTTGTAAAAAGTAAATAAATATAAATAGTAAATATACACAGCTTACAATAAACAATAGTTAGCTCTAATAACAATAATATGTCAACAATATATTTTATTAATAAGACTATTCTAAAATAGTACATTGGTACGATGAGACCTTGAATGAAATTTCTTGGGAGTTAAAAATCACCTGCATTTACATGATAGTTTTCTGATACTTTGATTCAAACCTGAAATTAGTTATCTTCGTGAAATATATTACTAGTTTTAGCTATCAGATAGCGTTCGTGTGTGGATTATAATTTTTGGATAAAAATTTTGGAGCCTAGAAATTTTGACTCCGTTGTGCGGTGTTACTATCAAATTCGTTTCAGGACTTCTTGCATTTATAAACTAGTCCATGAACTACGTTGTATCTTGGAGGGTGTAGTCAGCACTTTGCATAAAGAACGAACCGACTATTGGAATAAAATCATTTTGAAAACGTTTTACCTGCATGATGTGCAAGCAAACGACAAGGATTGTTTGTTCCAAGTTTAATTCAACAATATTTTATTCGTACTTTCATAATATCATTTTGATACTCACAAATTACAGCTTTTATTGATTTAGAATATATCTCTGGAGTGTTTTTTTGTACATATATCGATTCGATTTTTTACTAATCAATCACTGATAGCCTTTTCAAGTTATATTTTTAATATTTTTAAATGATAAAATAATATCATTACGTTATAACCTACTTGTTTTATAGAAAAAAAATCCAGCCAATTGGACGACAGGACCATTCCAACTTCAAAAATATTAACATTTGATATATTATAATAAAGAAAATGAAATTTGTGTTGACGCGTGCGGTGACACGGGTAACGGCTATGGTATTAAACATTGTGATATTTGCTGTTACCTGCGTAGTATGTTATTACGTCATGTAAACAGCATGTGTGTCAGTTACCCAACTAATTTCTTCCTGACAGATCTACAGAACGAAAGAACAGATGATTTTTGTATTTTCAAAATATTTCCGAAACTATAAAGTTTAGAAAAAAAATTAGAAAAATTTTTGCAAAAATAAATAGAATAACAAACCATTATGAATAGCATACTAGTTCATATTATATAAATAACAACGTCATAGCATATATCTCTTCTGCGTATGCACCGATTTCCCCAAAAATAATACAGCTCTTATACTTGCATATTAAACTTGTTCCCAAAATTTGGTTTCAATCCGCTCATCCGTTTGACCTGTATCGCGTAGGCATACAAACAGACGCACAAATTTTTTAAAAAAATATATTTTTTTTATTCGAAGGACCTCGAAACGAAAAAATTTTGTAAAATTTTGTAAAGTGAATTTTGACACAATTTGTATCATTCCCCTCTTGTGGAGTTGAAATGGTAAAATGTAAGTGATTTATGTGCAAAAAATATCACCGTTATGAAACAATTGCAAGATACTATTGTTGATAGACAGACGCCGAAACGTTATAACCAGAGACTCAAAACTGTTACTGAATTCTGGGTGGGATACACGTATGTATGTTAAATGTACAATGATTTACGTAATTTATTAATTGTGTGTATCCTTCCCATTATCAGTAACATTTGTTAAGTGAAATACATACGCTTAAATCTAAGTCCGTCTCTGGTTTTGACGTTTTTAGACTAAAATGCACAATGTGTGTTTATTTATTTGATGTCTGAATTAAATATAAGTAATTAAAGATTGGTACAATATTTGTTTTAATGGTTGATATGATATTTGTCTTCTTGTACCATGTTTTTATTAACTGACTAGAAAATTAACAAATTATGCGGTTGTTTAATTATACGGGTGCGAGATTAGGCTGTTATATCGTCGTTGTTTGCATGTTTACTATTACAAATCCTCGATTCTCAAGCTTTAATTTAAAAACTAGTGTTGGGATTATTTAATTTATTATTATAAAATAGATATTATTCGCTTGAAATGTTGAATTGGTGCTAGACCCAGATAGTCTCAATATATTGGTGCCTTTAAAAATTATTATTATTATTATTTTAGGAGTTTCATTGAGCTAGCTGTCTTTATTTAGTTAATAAATCTAATCAGAATGGGAGACATTTTTCTACATGATTTTTGTTGTTTAATTTGATACGAAGACTAAAAGTTTGTCAGTGTTGAATCAAAGTTATTTAATAATGTACAGTTTTACGCCAGCAATCTTTTCTTTTTTTGGGGAGCAATAATAGCCTAGGAATGTTAGACTTTGACTTAGAAAAAATTGCGACCAAGCTGGATTTTTGTGAAGATCTCTATTTTGATGTTCAAGCATATCCTGAAAAGTACCTTAATTTGAACCATGTTTTTATTTAGCGGATGAAGGGGGAAAATTTTAGTTTTTTTGCAAGTATCCCAAAATTATCAATTTTCCGAGAAAAATAGTTACGAGAAAAATTGTAGTTTATAAAATGCTACACAAAAAAGCTTACTAAACTTTTATTCGTAGAATCTATCGTTTTCGATATATTTACTTTTTTTTAAATACGTATTATTTTCCATATAAAGCCTAATAGTTCAGACATTTTGGATGAAAAAAAAAGACAAATAGGAAAAAAATCATTAAATTCATTGTCAGAGGTACGTTCGTCGTATGCTGCAATAAAACTCTAGGTATTTATTGAATATTTATGAAATTTTGCATAATTATTGGAAATACACGTAGTTTACAATACAAATAATTTGAGCACGTTATTTGTATTATTTTCTAGTTGATCTGCGAATGTCATCTATGTTCGAGTCGTGTATAAGGAAATAAACTGCTCTAGAAATGAAAAAAAACTCTCAAACATTTATATATAAGATTTTCGTTTTTGGGCCAAGGATTTACATTATATGTATTTTGTTTAGTTGTTAGATGTTAGAAGTCTCTGACAGACGGGCAATATTGCCACAACAATAAGATTTTGTTTAGATACAAAATTTGGTCAGAATTGAATAATTATTTTTAAAATGATAAATAAACATACAAAATTTTGTAAATGTTGAATAATTATTCGTAAAAAGACAAATCTGTGAAAAATAATAGGTACCTATTAAAAAAAGTAGATAATCTATTTTATCACAAATGTTACTCGAAAACGATAGATTCTACAAAAAAAAGTCTAGGGACCTTTTTTATGTAGAATTTTATAAACTACATTTTTCATAACTGTTGTTACTCCACAAGAACCCATTTTTGTCTGAACTTTTTAGAAATTTCGTCCTTTATTTGTCTTTATTTTTTCTGGGCTATCACTTTTCAATGTGTTTAATTTATTAAAACACGACTTTATTTAATTATCTACTAAATACACTTATAAATATATAGATTATTTTTGTGGCTACCTAGAAGGCAAAATCACTCATTTCAAGTGGCTTGTAATATTTTCTAACTCTATTGTGTAAAAAAGTTTAAGCTATACGACTTTTCTGAAATTTAAATTGCATTTACAAACTGATTATTAGCCGCCACTCCCAGGGCGAGTGTGTCTATTTTCTTCTATTTTGCAATGGAAGAGATCGCATTGTCATTCGCAGGTCTACACATGAGAATAGACGTAACCTCAGTTGTCGAGCGATTATAATCTACTTTCGCCCCCTCTCTCTCACCCACAAAAAGTTGGTTAAAATGGGCAGGCTCTGACTCCTGATTTATAGCTTCGAAGATATAGCAAATAAACACCTGTCTAGTAATAAGTTTATATTCTAGCCTATGTTTTCGGTACACCAGTTATAATTATTTCAGTTTTTTAAACTCATAGATGAATAATGTCACCAGAAACGTGTTTTTGAGGGAAGCGTGTCTTTATACAAATAGTAAAGATAAGGCTGTTCTAAAACTGCTCGAAACATTTAATCTCGCTCTCACACTCACCTATGCTGCATGGCGGCCGAGGGTGCGTCTGACTTAAATAAAGACTCTTATAATTTGGCGCTTTTATCGTAGAAAGACGCCTTGAGGCATGGGGCGGTGTTTTTTTTTCATTGTCGAGAAAAATAAATAGTCAATTATACCGGGTAAGTTTGCTATAAGCCATTTTGCCTTAAGGTCACAAATTTATATATGGTATGTATTAATAATATTAATTTATTTACTTTTTTAAGTTGGTAAAATTGTAGGCGCTTGCGAAATCGTGACAGAACACGTTCACAGAACTGTTTCTCAAATCTCACACATGCCATAGTTGAAGTAACAATTCTTATTTAAATTTGGAATTCCATAACAAAAAAATAAGAAGATCGCTATGAGACTTTAAAAAAATATTACAACGTAATACGATCAGAATGAGATAAAATGCATTAAATATAGGTTTTGTCTGTAGTAGTGATCCGTGATGTTTGGCGCCTATTACCTACGTCAACCTACTGAAAGAAGAAATATTTCTTTAACCAACCTGAAAAATTTGTTGTGCTAGACAAAAAAAAAACCAAGTGCATAATTTAAGTTAGACGGAGTACACTAGAATGATTTAAAAAAAGATATAGTATAGTGCCCCCGCGTACTATAGGCAGCCTGGCTGCGGCAGCCATTCGACCTTGTGACGGTGTATGGGAGCCCGCGCACTTAAGCAGTCACGAACTCCCGGCTGCGGCAGCCATAAAGCGCGCCTGATTGCACACCAGCCCATTGGCTGCGCGCAGCCAGAGCTAGTGCAGGCGAATGTATGTGGCTGCCGTCAGTCACCGCGCACTTACAGCCAGACCAATTTTTCTTTCTGGAGCTCGCATAGGAGTACCAGTGCCCTTGATTGAATTTCCTTTATTTTCCAAAAGGTTATCAAACGATTGCACTGACATTCTCGTGTAGTTAAAAAACCAGTCTGGGTATTTACAAACATCTTTAAAATAGGAATAAGCCTTTTGAGTGCCGTTCTAGAAAAAGAGGATGATTCCAATGTCTTTTCTTAGCTTTGCGTTTTTTACGAGATACGCACAGAATTACAAGTTCTTCCATGTCCATATCGCTCGACGAAAGGGTCACAACTGGCCGTCCGTTGGCTGCTAAAAGTGGCTGCTCAAAATATTCGGCCGCCGCAGCCTGTCTGCGCAGCCAGGCTGCTTAGTGCGCGGGGCCCTAAAGATTATGCCAACATTTTCATTTATTTTTCAAATTAAATTTCATTTTTATGTACTGTTTGAAATTTCGACGTCTTTAAAATAAGAAAAATATAGCAATCTCTTTAAAAAGAAGGATGGACGTGAGAAATTGTAATTTAAATATGTGTGCAAATATAAAAAAAAATAAGTACTGGTCAGTTAAATAAATATAGAAATATAAAATACTAGCCGCTACCCGCGGCTACGCCCGCGATTGAGATGGAAATCGACTTTTGACATGCATATCAGGGGTTGAGGTATTGCACATATTTTGACAAACAATTTTCTTATTTTTCGTAAAAAATTTTTATTTTTTTTTAATAAAAAGTATCCTATGTTACTTCTAATACCTTCAAGAGTGTATGTGCAAAGTTTCATGATGATCGGTTAAGTAGTTTTTGCGTGAAAGCGTAACAAACAAACTTACATTCGCATTTATAATATTTCGTTTTCATAAAATTTGTAAGTCCGGTCCTGTCGGGCCGATTTTAATGAAATTTTAATAGCACATTTTAATCATTACTAAAGGGTTAAATTTCAATTTTGAAACGATTCGGAGAAATTTTTCGGTATATTTGGGCCCAAAAAATGTTTTCAACCCTTTCTTATTTTTCGTAAAAAAATTTTATTTTTTTTTAATAAAAAGTATCCTATGTTACTTCTAATACCTTCAAGAGTGTATGTGCAAAGTTTCATGATGATCGGTTAAGTAGTTTTTGCGTGAAAGCGTAACAAACAAACTTACATTCGCATTTATAATATTAATATGATAGGCGGAAATACCAAAAACCTTGAGAAATGGAGGAAAAACAATAAAATTGCAATATATGAAGTTTTTGTGTTGAAAATTCGGAACAGAAGCCAGAATCGTTTTTACTGAGGCAGAAATAGATAATGAAATTTCAGAAACCCTCAAATTTCGAAATGTTATTGAAAATTCAGTAATATTATTATAGTGAGTGGATTTAGTTAGTTTATAATGTTAAATAAACAACAGTACCCGTAAGTAATGGAAGTTTCGCCCGTAAATTAATCTCAAAATAATAGAATTTATTATTATTTTAAAAGTTGAAGAATGAAAATAAAGAGTTCCATTATTATTATTATTACAAATTATGTTCTTCACCTGTAGTGCAGTCAAATGGACGAAGCAAAAGAGCCAACCGTGCATTTTGGGAAGGTAGGGTGAGTTCAAAACTGAATTTTCGGGACGGGAAGTAACCCCATTTAGGCGTTTGTATCTGTGCCATCATCGATATTTAAAGGAGCCTCTACACAAGTGGCCAGCACTGGCCAGCACCGCCACTCAAATAAGTGCCTATCATCGCCTCGATGATTGCCTAGCCCTCCACACAATCGTGCCGGTCCGATTGTAAGTACGGGCGCACAATACTGGCCACGCATTCCTTTGATGTACCGACAATCAACCGATTACTGCCGATTACAGGCGATTATGTCCACGCACCGACAAATATGCCCTCTACACAATCGTAAGTGCCTGTAAGTGGCGGTGATGGCCACTAGTGTAGAGGAGCCTTAATAGGTGAACCGATTTTAATGAGGTTTCCTTCATATAATGACAACATTTTTGAAGGTTATAAAAACAAAAAAGTGGATACATTAAAAAAAAACGAATAAAAACTATTAACATATTCAATATGAAATGATAAAATATTACGTGTGTGATATTTTTAGTGTAATAAAATATTTTCATTTCGAAAGTAATGAATTAAAATTTTAAAATAACTTTTTAATTATTAACACTACTTCAGAAAGATATTCATAAAAGTTGTTGAAAATTGTATTATCTACAACATTGTAGCCTAAGAGCCAGTATTACTAAAACGTTATGGATCTCAGAATAGGCCAGTTCCCGGATATTTGGGAAATTTAAACTCTGCTTAACAAAAAAATACAATGGTTGGCAGGCTGGAGTAGGTCGGACTGTGAAAAAGGGGTAACTTCAACTTGCGGTTGGCGGGGGTTTCGGCCCACCGGAACCCGCCAATCTACCAAGGAAAGCACGTTAAGAACGTAAACTTTAAAATAAAGAGATGCACAGGATAACCGTTTTTTTTTTTTTGGGTGACCGGAAGTTACCCTTTTTTGACGGTTCGGCCTACTCCAGCCTGCCATCCATTGTATTTTTCTTTTAAGCAGGGTTTAAATTTCCCAAATATCCATTAACTGGCCTATTCGGAGATCCATAGGGTTTTAGTGTTACGGGCTCTCGTTCTATTGCTTTTTCCAACGTTTTTTGTGAGATTCACGCTTACGGAGTTACAGCAAAAAAAACTATTACAACCTTCTTTTCAATATGGCGGTCAACCGCGTTCATTCAGTTTATACTTCGCCACCGCTCCCTCTACAAATCTTAATAAAAATCGATGACTACCCAAAATGCACGGTAAAATGACGAATTGACTGGACTACTGATTCAATTCATTATCCATTATCTGGTCAAAATTAAATAAGAATTGTTACATTTTACTACACTATAGTTGCGAAATTACATAATAATACATATGTATATTGCTACTTATGAAACGCTACAATACTGACGATTACATAATTACAACTGAAAATAATATTTAATATATATACTGCCGTACCATTACTACGCTTTAGAAATAAAAAAATTAGAAATGCGTACCTATATCACTTATTTTTATAAAATTTCTCACAAAGAAAGGAATCATTTGAAAATTAAAGATAGTTGTATTTGAGATGCTAACAGTCAAACATGAATTACCTAGCAGTAAACCAAGAAAATAGTTTATGTAACGCTTTGAAAATGCAGTTTTTATGTTACGAACTTGTATAATGTTACGCGAGAGTCCAGCAAGTTTAACAGTCACAAGTGTCATAATAGACAAGAGAAATACTACATTTTTTATAATTTCCTATGAAATAGCTGATTTTTGCATCATACATAATACGTATATTTGTAATAACAGTAGGATAGCTACGTAATGAAGTCAATGAGTGGGAATTTTGACCCAAAATCGTTACAAATTTCTACCATTGCAAGATGAACCCCCTTCCTGTCTTCGAGGGTGTTGAACACAAATAAAAAGTTTTTATCTAGACAAGAACGCTAATCAGAAAGGTTTTAATGGAAATTCATCTTCATTTGACCAAGAAGGAAAATGTCAGGAGCATGATCATGACTATAGTTGGAGATTGATTCTGATTGGATGTAGGAAAATGATTTTAATTATCGTTTCAATTTAACAATTTATATCCATTTTCAAGGATTCTGATGATCAAAAAGACTTTTAGACGAGTTCAACCCTTCCTACCCTTTAAATGAATATAAACCACTCTGACTCGAAATTTGATACAAGTGGAGTCATAACTAAAGGATGTTGACCAAGGAGCTTTGGGACAATTATTGGAGACTTGATTTTACCCTTCCTGGGGGTGAGAAACATGATTTATTTCTCGCAGTTAAAAAAATTACTCGATCTGTTCTTGGAAATGCTGATTTAGAAAAGAGTACCGTCAAACTGATTGACCTTTTCAACGCCATCAATCAGCAGAAATGTCAAAATGCCTGCGAGAAAACTCAATTTAAATGGCTCGCGAGTTTATTGGAACCACGAGAACGGTAGAGAGAATAATTGTTATAATTTTAGTAACTAATAATATAGCAAGTCATGAAGGCAGCAGATAATTAACAGTTGAATAGGTATGAAAATTTTTAATTAATATAATGTCAATTAAGAACTTAGGTACTATAGTATATCTTTACTTATTAGTTACTATGTTTACTAATATGACATTTGTGCCACATAAAAGGGGTGATTTTTGGCCGTTTGAGGGGGGTGGTTATCATCACATTCGTGTTCAGAACCCTCGTAAACAAGGGAGGGGGTGGAATTTGGTACATTCTGATTTGACTCATTGACTCTACTAATAGTTTGGTACAATTGATAACAAACACCCATTGTTACAAAGCTACATTAGAAAATTTCTTTTATCAAACCCGAATTTTTCCACTATCACGGCGGAATGAGTTTATTGAATCTCGTGAGAATTTTGGATTTAAAATTATTATTTAAATATTTTCTCAGTTTGGAACAGTATCAGTTCAATAGATTTATTTGTGAAATTCTTAAACAGAATTATTGGATAATCAGTCCTGTTGTATTTCAATTTTACCAAAATTGTTAGAAAAATTTCTCTTTACATTTTTGTATTTCTAAAAAATTGCAATGGTACTGCATTGAGCACTAGAACCAATGAATTAATCAAACAAAATTAATTAATAAGAATTAATATTACTATATTAACAACCCATTATTTTTCAATACAGGCACTGACGTATATAATATGTTTTATGTCTTAATTTTTCAGTTCAGTGTATTTACAAGTTGCGTGCACTTTGTTTTTGTTTTGGAGACTATAAATATGTTTTGTTGCTTTGAAGCATTTATAAATACAGCCTGAAATTATAAATTCTTTACCATCTTATTTTTCATAGACAGCTAAATAACCCCCTTTTTCTCATTTTGCTAATCATCTAAAATATTGAGACACTATAATTTTAAAGAAGATTTTTTTAATTTCCACGTCTGTATTAAAATTTAATACCATTCTTTTTATACCTACTATATTCCGATTCGTTATTTTTAAAAATATTTTAATGCAGACCTGATATTAATTACTATATTTGTTTGCATTTTAAATTAGCACAGTTGAAAATGAGAATGTTTGTCATTTGTTATACAATTTTAGGGATTTTATAATTTAGCTAGTAGTCGAAGAATAACAAAGTCGGCGCTAGAGTTGCAGTGATTTTCTTTGGCAAATTTATCAGTTTTTTTTTGCTATTCAAATAATTCTGTCATTAAATACTACAAGAATCTTTTGAAAAATATTTGGAGTCAAGAATATTAAAATAATCACAATGAGTTTTAATTATCTACCAATGACAGTAACAGGGTAGTGATTGGGTGTTTTGTGGTTATTGTTTTCATTTAAAAATACTGCATGAGAACACATTTACAATACTGACTCGCAAGAACGGTTACTAAAGCTGTTTACGTCAACAGTCACTAAAACTGTTCACGTGAACAGTTACTAAAACTTTTCACGTGAACAATTTCAGTAACTGTTCACGTGAACTGTTACTAAAACTATTCACATGAACAGTCACTAAAATTGTTCATCTGAACAGTTACTGAAACTGTTTACCTGAACAGTTACTAAAACTGTTCCCATGAATAGTTACTGAAACTGATCACATGAATAGTTAGTGAACTGTTGACAGGAACAGTTACTAAAACTGTTCACATGAACAATTACTAAAACTGTCCTCATGAACATTTACTGAACCTCATCATATGAACAGTTACTAAAACTTTTCACGTGAACAATTTCAGTAACTGTTCACGTGAACTGTTACTAAAACTATGCACATGAACAGTCACTAAAATTGTTCATCTGAACAGTTACTGAAACTGTTTACCTGAACAGTTACTAAAACTTTTCACGTGAACAATTTCAGTAACTGTTCACGTGAACTGTTACTAAAACTATGCACATGAACAGTCACTAAAATTGTTCATCTGAACAGTTACTGAAACTGTTTACCTGAACAGTTACTAAAACTGTTCCCATGAATAGTTACTGAAACTGATCACATGAACAGTTATTGAACTGTTGACAGGAACAGTTACTAAAACTTTTCACATGAACAGTTACTGAAACTGTCCTCATGAACAGTTACTGAACCTGATCACGTGAACAGTTACTAAAACTCTCACGTGAACAGTCACTAAAACTGTTCATGTGAGCCGATATTTTTAAATACGATTATTACCTGTTAAGTAACATCAATAAACAGAACAATGTAAAAAACGGTGGCGGATTTCTTTTTGATATACTTAGTTCTTAAAATTCAAGGGATATACATCTGTTTATGCAATTTTAAATGAATGAGGCCATTCTTCAATCTCCAGCGCCATAACATAAAAATGTTGCTTCAAATGTTTCGTTTTATTCGACTTGAATCAAATCAGTTGTTTTGTTAAATTTTATCAATATTTTTAAATGGATACAGAATTTGACTAATTTAAAATATGATAATAATTTAATAAGGCTAACTTATAACGAAATAATATTATCTATATAATTTTAATTTTCCTTCTTTGAATATCAGTATAGTATTAATACAAAAGTAAATTAAAAACCCTGACGAAAAGAAAATGAGAATCGGTAACTTTGTTACGTACTTATCTAGAACGTAAATGCAGTTTTTTGCAGGAGCGTTGATATTATGTTAAAACGAGCGACCAGCGAACTTTGACAGTTACATGAGTCATAATAGTATTAAGTTCGAAATACATACAACATTTTTTGCATGCACCTGCTATAATAAGTATAATATATATTATTAATACATAATATGATAGTTCAGTGTTCGGCCATATTGGAATCTATTTGGATTGTTTACAAAGACTACGTTTACTGCACTGTTGCTCGTGTGATTTTAAATGGCAACTGACAGGTCGCTGTTGAAAATTACTATTGGATTGGTAAAATTGAATTTCTGTTATTTGAGTTCACACCCTAGTCAGAAATAGATATTTTAATACCGTCTACCCCTATAGAGACATGAAAAGCAACTATTTTATAGAGGGTCGTGCAAAAAAAAAAAATATTACGTAGTTTATTCTGTACCCATTTTATATACACTGTAAGATGGTAGATAAAGGGGTAATTGGAGAAAATTAATCTACAAAAAAATATATTTGCGCTACATTTTAAAAATTATTTGTCTAATTCAATAATTTACTTAAACATTTACTAAATACTTTTATTAGTAATAAATAAAATTCACTTTTATGTATATCAGTATTTTCATGTCTGACTCATCCTTGCGAACGCTTTTTTTATATTTATACAATTGCTTAACTATTATTTATTATACTTACTTAAATTTACTGATAATTTTAGAACAGTAAAATCTTATAAAAATATAACAAAGACGTTGAAATGAAACAATACATCGACCATTTATGTATAATATGTATGCATTTATAATAGATGTTGTCTGCAGGTGAAATGCGATATTTTGTTGTTCATTTGAGATTCTATTTTCATAACTATTTCATCTTAATACACAACCAATACTATGTAGGATGATCAACTTGACGCCCGGAGGGGGGGGGAGCAATCAGATATTTATTAAGCCAGGTCTTACACACTTCACGAAGACACCTGCACGAATCATTAGTGTGTAGGGGAAACGCCCGCGGGAGATTGTTTTATAGGTAGTCAAATATATAAACATAAGTATTAAATATGCATTTATTTAATTTAAATTAGACATCTATTTCAAGAATAGTTTTCGGGGATCTTCAGCAAAACGGTTTATGACGTCTCGCAAAATCCAGGGGGGCAGCTGACCCCCTCTGCCCTCCCACGGGTACACCCATGATTTATACGCCTTACGCAAATCGAAATACAAATATGTCGTTATAGCAAATGTACTAGTCCAAATAAAAATAAAATGAAAAATTGTACTACTAGCAATAATAAATTGAATATTAGTTCTGTTATTTTACTTGCCATCCTGTAAATTTATTTATGATTTTTATTTACATACATTAAAAATATAAAGAATTCTGCTGCCCCTAAAATTCCTCCAGTTTTACGCAACTGCCAAATTATTGTGTACCTAATAGGAAATACGGCGTTGCAAATCTTACACTGAATTTAAAAAATATCTGAGATACTTTCAAAATCTACAAAAAACACTCAAGGTCTTATTATTGTTGATCGTTAAACAAATTATTGTTTTTATAATTTGCACTGATTTTTTACTCGGCACTTGGTAGAACATGATTAATAACAGATAATAAAAACACTTGCAAATTCTATAAAATATTTTCTCTCTCGACGATTGTTTCGGACAATCAGTTCATCTTCCTGAAGATGGAAATATTTTTATTGATAAATAAAATACAAAAAAGTGTTATTTTTTTTTTAATTCTTCCTCAGTTTTTTTAGGCGTACTAGAATTTAGGTTAGGTTTCCGTTCTATGTATGCATTGAAATCACTATTACGCATGTAAACACTAGTTTTGTATATGATAATGAATAAATTTAACCAAAACAATTATTATTCCTTACCTATTTAAAAAAAAACAGGCCTAATTACATAAAAAAATCTTAAAATTATGTGAATAAATATATCTATAAGTACATTTATGTAGTATACCCAATACCCACCCAGTATATTTTTTTTAGTGTAAGAGTTTGCATAAAATAATAACTAATAAGCATGAATCACTATGTAGCGATAATACATGACGGACAACAACGCGTAAGTCAAAAAGACGAACTTAAGCCGTTAAGACGAAAAGACGTACGCGCGAATCGTGTGTTACATTATAAATATTATTTTTGTATTCTTTTGTCGTTAATACTGTTTAGTGTTTATACCAATATTTTAATGTTTATACCATTATTTTCTTAATAATAAATTGTTAATAAAAAATAATTAAGCAGAACAAAGCCTAGACATTGAAAACAATCCTACATTTTGGGGGCTCGTCCGGGATAACAAGGGATAACAAGAGAGTAACAGAAGAGTGAAAATAGACTGACTTTTATAACGAAATGAAGAAGTGACATTTTAATAATATTTGAATGATTCATACTAATGTTTCATATCGCCCAATACATTTTATATAGACACAGCAATTTGATATCGTGTGTTGTTATAGTGGTTATGTATTGTAATATTGCATATTTTGTGAATGATGTAAACACACGAGCGCGAATTTAAACTGTCCTATGTTAGATTGATGTTTGTCTAATGTTTTATCAACGCATTACGCATTGTTGCCTGTTATGATCTGACCAGTATGTTTTGCTTTATTCATTGAGTTTGTTCATTGTTGCACTATTTTAAGACATTATAAAATTAATCGCGTAACGAATTTGATAATATTTTTTATTTCACAGTAGGTAGATAAAACTTTTCATTTGACGAGATGCCTAATTTGGGTAGCATAGATAAGATAGCATATCAAATAAGTAACAGTAAATTTAAGGCCGTCAAGGCTTTGCATTTTATTTGTTTTGGTAGGGAAGAACAACCTAGAAGGGTAAGAAAAGCATTGCGGTCATTCTCTGGTTTTAATTTCGAAAAGAATTCTGACGAGTATAATGAAAGATTAGATAGTATAAGAGATAAATTAGATTTGCCTGATTTGGTCACAGTGTGTAACATATTAGATTTAAATTATTCTAATATCGATGACGTGGTGGATCGTATTTGTTCCTTCTTGATTGACCTTAAAGTTGAAAATGAAAACGACGATAATGAAGACGATGAAGACGACGATAATGAAGACAGTGAAGACGACAATAATGACGAAGAAGTTAGAGAAGATGTAGATGAAGAGGAACGGACGCGAGACGCAACGTCAAGAAGAAACGACGAGAAAGCAAGATACAATAATGAAGCTAGATGTGAGCAAGCAACGAACTGTCGACGGTCAGAGTCGTTTGCAATAACATTTAGAGATGTCGAAGATACTATAAGACCATTTGACGGAAGAGATGATTACCCTATTAAGACGTGGGTAAGAGATTTCGAAGAAATCGCTGAGATAACAGGATGGAATGATCTACAGAAATTGATTTTTGCAAAAAAGAGTTTAAGAGGTTTGGCCAAGTTATTTATTCAATCGGAAAAGGGAATAAGAACATGGTCTACACTTAAAGAACATCTTATTAAAGAATTTGAGGTAAAAATAAACGCAGCTCAAGTTCATAAAATGTTGATGACGCGTAGAAAGAAGTATGACGAAACCGTTCAAGAATATGTTCTAATAATGAGGGAAATAGGAAGTCGTGCTGATATAGAATCGGAAATAATAATTCAGTACATAATTGACGGGATCTACGATGAAACGCCAAACAAATTAGTTTTGTACGGTGCCAGGAATTTTTCAGAATTCAAAAACAAAATTAAATTATATGATCATCTACAAAGAAAAAATCCAATGCCACCAACGTCTACGAATAGGACGAGAAAAGAACAGACGAAGAAAGAAGATGCAGTCCAAGTAAAGCAAGAGAAAGAAGAAAAACCGATGAATTGCTTTAATTGTGGAAAGAAAGGACATAGATCGAAAGATTGTCCGGATAAGAGCAAGGGTACTAAATGTTTTGCTTGTAATGGCTTCGGTCATATTGCAACTAGGTGCCCCAACAAATCATCGTCAACAAGAGAGATGAGCAGACCAAACACGAATACTACCAACGTACATATCTTAGAAGTAGTACCAAGAAACGCTGTTAAATTGCAGATCAAAAATGTCCAAATGCTGGCACTTTTTGACACAGGGAGTGATATTAGTGCTATCAGAGAAGATGTCTATGAAAACTGTTTTAGGGATATTCCACTGACTAACAATTACATAACAGTGAAAGGCCTAGGAGAAAACAGTAAAACCAAGACTATGGGAAGTTTTACACATGATGTCGTTGTGAATGATGAGGAATTCAATTTAACATTCTTCGTTATACCAAAAAACGCGACAGCATATAAAGCCATTATTGGAAATAACTTATTAGAGCAAGCTGAAGTTAGTATAAGAGATGATGGAATAATTGTATACAAAAGAGAAAAAGATAATTTCATAATGGAAGTCAACATAGCAGCAGAAGAAGAAGAAGAAGAAGTCAAACTAGAGCACATAAAGACAGCAGAACACAGGAATGCAGTCAAAGAATTAATTCAAAATTATTTACCGGAGAAAACAAAAACAACTGATATTCAAATGAAAATTATTTTGAAAAATGAAGAACCTATTTACCAACATCCACGAAGACTATCAACATCCGAAAAAATTGAAGTGGAAAGACAGATAGAAGAGTGGCTACGAGATGATATAATAAAACCTAGCTCTTCCGAATATGCCAGTCCAATTGTACTTGTTCCTAAGAAGAATGGCAAGACTAGAATATGTTGCGACTATAGGAAGATCAACAGACAGATAGTAAAAGATAGATTTCCCTTACCGCTAATTGAAGACGTATTAGATAAGCTACAAGATGCTAAAATATTCAGTACCATAGATTTGAAGAATGGATTTTTTCATGTGCCCATAGAGGAAAGCAGTACCAAATATACATCGTTTGTGACGCCTAACGGTCAATATGAATTTTTAAAATGTCCTTTTGGATTATGCAACAGCCCAGCTGTTTTTCAACGGTATATTAATCACGTTTTCAGAACATTAACGAAACAAGATATAGCAATTTATTACATGGACGACATAATTATACCCAGTGCTAATGAAGAAGAAGGAATAGAGAGGTTAAGATTGGTATTAAATTGTGCAAAAGATCACGGATTAGAAATCAGATTTGAGAAATGTCAATTTTTGAAGCATCGAGTAGAATTTTTGGGATTTATTGTGGAGAACGGAGAGGTTCAGCTGTCTGAAGAAAAAACGCTGGCTATTAAGAGATTTCCAGAACCGACGACATACAAACAGTTGCAATCATTTTTAGGTTTGACAGGATACTTTCGGAAATTTATCGCAAATTACGCAGTCATTGCGAAACCCTTGAGCGATTTGTTGAGAAAGGAACAGTCCTTTAATTTCGGTGAAGTGCAGAGAAAAGCATTTATGAGGCTTAAAGATCTTCTATCAAGCGAACCAGTATTACATATCTATCAGCAGGGTTGTGAAACTGAACTTCACACGGATGCTAGTCAAGTTGGTTATGGAGCATGCTTAATGCAAAAGTCTAATAGTGACTCTAAATTACATCCAGTGTATTATATGAGCAGAAAAACCACACCTGCAGAAGAAAAATATAGCAGTTATGAGTTAGAGGTTCTTGCAGTAATTCAAGCTGTAAAGAAGTTTCGCGTTTATCTCCTTGGAGTTAAATTCAAGATTATAACCGATTGCGCAGCATTTCAACGAACCATGAGCAAAAAAAATTTAACAACAAGAGTAGCAAGATGGGCATTGCTTTTAGAAGAATACGACTATGAAATAATACATCGTCGAGGAAGTAGCATGTCACACGTTGACGCCTTGAGTCGAAGTTACGCAGTAATGATAATAACAGAAGAGGATGGCATCATTACCAGGTTAAAACTTGCCCAGGACAAGGATGAACATCTAGGGGCAATAAGAAAAATCCTAGAAACCGAGGAATATGAGGATTATTTCGTGAAACATGATATTTTATACAAATATGACAATGGAAAAGAATTGCTAGTTGTTCCCCGTACAATGCAAGCAGAGATGATAAAGAAGGCACATGAAGTAGGACACTTTTCAGTGAAAAAGACAGAAGAAGTGGTGACGAGAGAATTTTATATACCTAAGTTGAAAAAGAAAATTCAAGCATGTATCGCAAATTGTATACCTTGTATACTTGGCAGTAGAAAAGAAGGAAAGAAAGAAGGATACTTACATCCCATACCAAAGGGTGATGTACCTTTAGATACTTACCATGCCGACCACTTAGGACCCATACCATCGACGAATAAAAATTATCAATACATTTTGGCGATTATTGACGATTTTTCGAAATTCACATGGCTATATCCGACTAGAACAACAACTGCCAGAGAAACAGTAATGTGTTTGAAAAAACAACAAGCGGTATTTGGAAACCCGTTGAGGATAATTACAGACAAAGGCACTGCCTGTACAGCGGGAGAATTTCAAGAGTACTGTAAAGACGAAGGGATAAATCACTTGTAACGAATTTATGAAACCATGGGTCGATAACCAGTCAGAATCCGAGTCGGATTCATCGCAGGATGGCCGAGTGTAGTATACCCAATACCCACCCAGTATATTTTTTTTAGTGTAAGAGTTTGCATAAAATAATAACTAATAAGCATGAATCACTATGTAGCGATAATACATGACGGACAACAACGCGTAAGTCAAAAAGACGAACTTAAGCCGTTAAGACGAAAAGACGTACGCGCGAATCGTGTGTTACATTATAAATATTATTTTTGTATTCTTTTGTCGTTAATACTGTTTAGTGTTTATACCAATATTTTAATGTTTATACCATTATTTTCTTAATAATAAATTGTTAATAAAAAATAATTAAGCAGAACAAAGCCTAGACATTGAAAACAATCCTACATTTATATTTATTTAATAATTTTTTAATAAATAATCTAATAAAACAGGAAAAGTTGTTGCTAATTGATAATAAATTATATGAAATATATAAAAATGACAAAAATATCACGCGTCAGGAATGTTTATAACGTCGTAATGTCCGAAATTGTGTGAATTTGAAAATGTGTACCTACTGTGTACCTTGATATGGATATAAAGCCCAGCATAAAACATGACGTCATACGCGGTCGGATTCTTTAAGCGTGTCATTGTTGAAAAATTCATTATTAGTTAAAGTAACTTATGTGATTTTTCTATCATTAAAAAAAATATTATTGAACTATGTGTGATACAGAAGTGAGGTTAATTTTAAACCAATATTAATGTTTAACTAAAAAAAAACGGTCATATAAATAAATTGACAATTGATTGATTATGAATTGGGTTTAGTATTCACCTAATACATAATTATATTTCTACGGGGAAATATTAAGATGAAAGGAATATTTAAATTAATAAAAATTTTAACTGGAATCACTGAAACGAGGAAAAATTGTGAGTCCCGAGAGATCAGTAAAAATTCATAAATGAATGTGAATATCGGAAGGGTTTAATTTGTGCATGATTTTAAGTTAAAAATTCCAGTCAAATGGGCGACGGGACCATTCCAACTTCAAAAATGTTGACATTTGATTATAATAACGAAAATAAAATTTCGGTTATCGCGTGAGGTGACGCGGGTAATGGCTACTATTCAATATGATATTTGCTGTTCGTTGCCATGGTTATCTACATAATATGTTCTATGTCATGTAAACATTATTCAAAGCATGCCGAACTAGTTTATTTCTGACAGATCCATAAAACAAAAGAACGGCTGATTTTTTTTATTTTCAAAATATTTCCGAAACTATAAAGTTTAGAAAAAAAATTAACGACATTTTCTTGAAAAAATAGATAGAATAATAAGCCGTTATGAAAAGTATACCATTATAAAAAATAATATATAAAAAACACCGTTATAGCACATATCTCTTCTGCGCATGCGCCGATTTACCCCAAAAAACAATCGGGCTCTTCATATTTGCATAGCAAACATCCTCCCAAAATTTGGTTTCAATCCGCTCATCCCTTTGACCTGTATCGTGTTCACAGACAAACAGACGCACAGAGTTTTTCCAAAAATATTTTTTTTGGATTCGGAGGACCTCAAAACGGAAAGATATTGTAGAATTTTTGAAAAGTTAATTTTGACCTAAGCTAGTACCATTCCCTACTTGTGGGTTGGAATGGTAAAAATTCATATGAACATAAGTCGATTATCGCATTATTTTTGGTCCATACAGGATGATAAAGTAAACTTCAATGGATACAATGATAAATTTTTTAATAACAATGTCAAAGTAAATTATAGAAGAAGACCAATTCAAAAAGTTATAATTGTTCACAATTAATATAATATTTCTTTATAAGATGATGATGACCCACTTTCGAAAAAAAATTAGTTCTTCAAGTCAAAAACGATGTCTAACAAATTAAAAAAAAATATATATACTAACAAACTAATAAAGTGGACATGCCTAATTACATAATAGTTTTTAATTTTTTTACATTTTCATACAAAATTGCTAATTTTTAGTCTGAAGATAAATTTTGTTTACGAAAGTAACTCTTCATCATCTATTAAAGATATACTTATGATTTTAATTAGAACAGTTATTTATTTTTGAAATTGATATTTTTCTGTAAATGACTTTGAGGGCGAAAAACGTTTTTTTGAAATTTCTTTTTAATATAGCTATGAAACTACATTAAAGTAAAATCATGCACAAACTAATCCCCTACAATATTGACATTCAATCACGAGACACCTGTTTATTACTGGTAGTAGAGGTTTGTGTCACACATGCTTCCGTGACACACATTTCTTTATCTGAAATTTAGGGTTTAAGATGTTTATACATATTAAAATCTTTAGTTGAAGATACTCAGAAACTTTTGACTTATTCTGCCTTCAAAAATAATAGTAGATTATTAATATAAACATAAACGCGTGCATATAGGCACTTTAGCTTACGCTATTCGCGCCTAAAAAGACAAAAGTTGGAAACTGAATGTTTCTAACAAACCTGTCACATTTCACCAGCAGAATGAGAGTATAGACACATAGATAGTATAACAGACTGGAATAATAATGAAAGCTTATGCTTTTATGGTTAGCCCGAGCTTTCGTGAACGAGTTATAAATGCAAGTAAAATTTGAAAACTTACAATAAATTAAGAAATAAATAATATTTCGTTACCTCAGAGCTGAGCAATTAACAGTGACTATTGAGTCATATATCAGGTTTTTAAAAATGATTCCGAAAGAGTTCTAGAGGTGAGTTGAAAAATGATTTGTTACAGAGTTGAAAATTAGGATTTGTCATATTATGACGTATCATCTCTACACTGAGGCAGGGAGTATAAAACTGACACCAAAAAACTTCTAGAAGTGGTTCCTTACTTCATTTTAAGAAAAAAGTTTCTATGGTTGGGAATGCGAAAACACGATATTAAATTAGGATTTTTAGGGATATTAAAAAAATTCAAAATTTTTGGGTGAAAATACGGAGGAAAATGGTCGTACAGAAAAACAAAAAAATAACAAATTGTAGTTGCAAATGTCTAGTTTTCAGATCTGACTATGAAAATTTTTTACCCTGCACAGTCTAAAAGAGCTTTTTTTTAGGTGGTTTTTGCAGGATTAGGCACTCCGGAACCGTGCATGTTAAAAAAATATCATAGCCAGATCTAAAAATTAGATACTTGAAGCTACAATTTACTTCTTTTTTATTTTTGCTGTACAACCATTTTCCTCCCAGTTACAGCCTATTGGAAATTACCCAAAAATTTTAAATTTTTTTAATGTCTCTTAATTTTTGTGACTAATGTATATAAAAATCTTAATGTATCTGCAATTTTTTAACATTTTTTTTATTATGAATGTAACACTATATTATTGTTACATTCGTATAATATTAATTACCTAATTTACCTGCAGCTCCGTAACAACGTGTTTTCGGATTCCCGTCTTCAACAACTTTTTTTCTTAAAACACCTGTTTAGTCGAATTACATAATATATCGTAGGTAAAGCAAAATTCGAAACGTCGTACTAAAATCTAAAAAACTGAACCTAGATTATAAATGATAACAATCAGATCTTACTGCAAACATGACCACTGCAGTTAATTTTTATGTAATTTGAGAATTATTTTTAATGTCTACATTTCCGTTTATTTACATTTGGAACCATTCATGTAAATTACCAGAAAATTTACACGTTTCCTTAAAATTCTGCAGGAATGATTTGCTTATTTACAAATTTTATAAATATTTACATCGTTTGCGCGCGTTCTTCTTTTTTCTTCACTTTTATATTCGTACATAATACACAACTTTGATAATATATTGATTTTAAAAGTGTTTTACATTTTTAGTGGCTTCCTTTTCTACGCTATTTGGTCGTATTGTTTGCGAAATTTATGCTATTGGCCGGATGCAAAGTATAGAGTGAGAACAGCTGAATCGATTGCAGCGCGATCTGTGGACTAAATGAGCAATAAATCATGTAACGGTTATAGAGTATGATTTCATGTAGCCGTGAGAAGTCATTTATGTCGCACTTCCTGCCAGATCGTTTCTTAATAAGCTTCGTGGTTTAAAACAATAATAAGACAGTTCAATCCCGTTCTATTACGCGCTAGCGGCGCTAGTACTAGTCTTCGTAGAAGTAAACGTCGAATAATATATTTTTTTACATTTTTCCAAATAATATTTAAACTCAATATGTTCTTTTTTAGTGCAACAGCATAAACACTATATTTCCTTAACTAATAAAAATTTCGATAATTAATTATTTCGTTTAATTAAGTTATTTGTAAAATGTTCATTTGACACAATTTTACAAGAATATGAAAAATTGGGGAGGGTAGGCGATGCTGCCGTCACGCACCCAGCAAATAGCCATAGGTTACAGAGTTATGGCTGAAAGGGCTTATACAGGGTCGTGAACTGCTCGTGTGTAAATAGGGATTGAACACGTAAAATCATAAATATGCAATTTCCTACTCTCCCGATTTTTAAGAGTAAATCATTACTGTTAAATTATTTACATTATAGGTTATATAGTTACAAGAAATGCACATTTTTTAATGTTGAATTCATTTGACACCCTAGACGATCCTCTTGACTTTTTTCCATTACCCAATTGACCATTTTAAATTAACTCCTAGAATCAAAATTCAACTTTTTGTATTCCACGTAGGTATTTGGATCACCACACTATCGCTTTGTCAAATTTCAAATTTGTACGTCAAACAGTTTGAGAAATAATCGCCTGTGACAGACATACAGAAGGACACTGAAGCGTTCTATTATGCACGGAACGCCGCTAAGAGAGACGTAGTTTTTCGCTTATAAAGTTAGATCTGTTCAAACAAAGAGAAGAATTTTTATGTAGATTTTGTATAAACTGTCACAACAGTTTTTTTTTATACTGAATTGTATCTAACTAATAAAAACTGTGTAGTCTGTATTTTATTTAATAAATTACGGACTTGTTTCGGTTGTCCTTGTCTGTTGAACGGTGTTGTATAGAAGATAATAGAAGATAATGTATCATTACCTATGGCCTTCTTAATAATGTTTTTGACGTCATTTTTGGTTAACTGAATTTTTAACTTCCCGCTTTAAAAAAAAAAAATTTTTTTTTTTTTTAAATCGGGAAGTTATTGGTTTCACCCCGATTTTCGAAAATCGAGTTTTCGCCAGATCTCGACGTTTTGAGGTCCTAGGAAGCTATTAAAACTATTTTGGCGATGATGTCCGTAGGGCTGTATGACATACACACACACACAAACACATACATTGTATGTGTTTGTGTGTGTGTGTATGTATGTATGTAAACCTTTTATATCTTTTGAATGGAGTGTCCGACTGAAACGCGGTTTGCGGCATCTGACGTGATCTTGGTGAACTTAGACTTCCTGAAAATTTGAAACTATTCGGCCCAAACAATTTTGAGAAATCTTAAAAAAACAAGTTTCAAAAATTTTTTAAAATTTGTTTTCGTAAAATATTTTCTAAACTACTAAACCGAATAATTCCAAACTCTAATCAGCTCTTCTCCTTAACAAATTGCGTCGATTTCCGCAAACCGCATCAAAATCGGTTCATTTGTTCACGAGATACCGTGAACGAAAAAATCGTAAAAAAGTGTTTTTTTAAAATGATTCTTAAAATTGTTATCAGATCGATTTTTTTGTAATAAATTACTTTCTTAGGCTAAAAAAACTGCGTCGATCGCCGCAAACCAGATCAAAATTGGTTCATTTGTTCATGAGATAACGTGAACGAAAAATTAGGAGAAAAGTAATTTTTTATAATTACTCGTAAAATTCCTATCAAATCGATTTTTTTGTAATAATTTACTTTCTTAGGTTAAAAAAACTGCGTCGATCGCCGCAAACCAGATCAAAATTGGTTCATTTGTTGATGAGATAACGTGAACAAACAATTAGGAAAAAAGTAATTTTTTATAATTACTCGTAAAATTCTTATCAAATCGATTTTTTTGTAATAATTTACTTTTTAGGTTAAAAAAACTGCGTCGATCGACGCAAACCGCATCAAAATCGGCTCATTTGTTCACGAGATATCGTGAACGAAAAATTTGTAAAAAAGTGTTTTTTTTTAAATTGCTCGTAAAATTCCTATGAGATCGATTTTTCTGTAATAAATTACTTTTTTAGGATAAAAAATTGAGTCGACTGCCGCAAATCGCATCCAAATCGGTTCATTTGTTCATGAGATATAGTGAACGAAAATTTCGTAACAAAGTGTTTTTTTTTTTGAGCTCGAAGAGCTAAAAAATAAACTTCTTGCTATATTTTATATATTTTTGAGCGTTTTGAACTCGAAAATAGCAGGAAGTTACAGGGATGGCCTGCAGGGTCAAACTTCTTTTCAAATTTTTTTATTATGCATTCTGATTTCATGGAAAATCGTTTTTTATGCAAATAAATAATAGCAGTAGATTTCATAATTAAAGCCAATGTTTGCTTAATTAAAAACAAAAATAAACTTAGTTTGTTTTTTTTTTGTATTTAATTTTCTTACATTTTTCTATACCATGTCCCCATTCCCATTTCTTTCCTTTGAATTATTAAAGTTCAACATTCGAGAAATTCACATTAACTAACGTTTCAATGACGTAACTTTCGCAAGTATAGGAGGATTATAGTACACACAAATTTTATAGACGCGTTTTACCAATTGTTTAAATAAGAATTTCAATCAAACATAATAATACCTATATAAAGAAGCAATAACGATAAATATCAAATTAAGATTACTTCGTTGTATTATTGGTACATTTCTTTGTGTCGGCAAATTTTTACACTGCCGCTAAGAGTGTTGCGGGAGATGGGACATTTAAGTTTAATATATTGTTGATGTTACTCAGTTAACTTCATTTACGAACGAACAGTTAATATGAAAATAATAATTACTGAACATTATAAATTGAACTATCATTTTTGAGATAAAATTTTGCAGCTTGTGGTCACAATAAACATTAAAATCAGTATTTACAGTGTATTCATTTATCTCATTCGAAGTTATACTGATTAGAATTAAAATTGCTCTTGAATATAAAATGAAGGTGATAGAAATGTGTCTTTTAGGACCTAAAGAAAGGTTCTCAACGTTATCTCTCTTTCACGAAACTCGGGCGCAAAGCATAACATGTGTATTTTGTGAGTATTTTAGGTACACACATAGTAAATCAACAACCTTATCGAATATTGCAATACTTATTAATTTCGTTTATCGTTTCCTATCATTACCGATATTTGGTTTAGTTTTCTATCTAATAAAAAATTGATTTGTGATAATGCTGATCCTGTTAAAAAAAAACAAAGCTGTTAAACTATGTTTGAATATCTGCAAAGTTATAACATAACTTTTAACAGAATGTGCAAAGCATAAAATTCTTAAATACATTTTTTTTTAATTAATAGTATTTGAATATTTCAAATTACAGGTGAATCGTAAATTTGGGTTGTAAAAACAACAAAGAATTCAGAAAGACTTTTCTCACAAGTTACATGGAGTGAAAATTATAAAGAATTGAAATAAAATATGACCATTATTTACAGAACTTTTCGCAACATAACTGAAAATTCAGTTTTCAATCTTTACAAATTCGTATACCGTATCCACAAATATAAGAAAATCACAACTCGAATTTCTTATTTAATTAAATAAATATTTTTATGAAAATTTTTGTGACTTCAGATAAAAGTCATTTATGAATTCTTTTATTTTAATATTTCCTTTTTTGAAATATATTTCTATACAGAATTTAAATATTTGCCTCACCTTTCATGTGTCTTCGTTTTATTTTAGTGCCAAATACCCGTAGATGCGCATCTCGCACGTTGAATTAATATACAGTAAAACTTCAATAATTCAAACCTCAGTAACTTAAAAACCTCTATAAAAAAACTCGGGTCTCAGTGCCAAATCCTGCCGATAATATAATGTGTTTGCAAATACAGGAATTGTGACTTTATTTTATATCGACTTAACTTGGCGTTTGAACAAAATAAATAATTAAACACCTTAATACACCCCTTAAAATAATATTTCTATTTGATTGCAAAATCATCAATCCCACATTTTTGAAATAGCTAACCTAAAATGAAAATAACCAAACAAACGGAAGAGATAAATTATTTTTTACTTTTGAGATTCGGCGCTGAAGAGTGTATGGCTACACCCTTCAGTCAGTAACCTGTAACCGTAACCTAGCGTTTTCAAAACATTTTTAAGCCCGGTTCTGTCGGGCAGATTTCATTAAAATTTTAACGGTACATTTGTATCGTTACTAAAAGGTTAAATTTAAGTTTTGAAACGATTCTCAGAATTTTTTCGGCATTTTTGGGACTAAAAACATTTTTAACCCCTAAAAATTACCCTTAAAATGGCCCGATTAGGCCCAATAGAACTAATATTCCCAAAACATAAAAAATTAAATCTCACTAAGTAAAAATATGGGCTTATAAAACCTCTTTAACTCAAATCTTCTTTAAGTTAAAAACTCTATAACGCAAACTTTTTAACGTTTCCTTTGAACAGTTATAACTTATCGAGGTTCCACTGTAATGTAAATTGTTGTAAGTTTGCTTGATGGACGTTGCGTTTACGTTCCAATGTCCAACAACCTCTGATATGAAGACAAATACTTTTTTAACTACAAAACACTTCTCTAAACTTTGATGTTTGTTCATGTAGGCAGATTACTTATACTTTTATACTAAACCTTTGCCCGTTCACGATATGAGTTTTGTTCACACTTTGGTTTCTTTCTTAATTAAAAAAAAAAAAAAATAGTAGATGCAAATTTAGTTTAAATTAAAAATACCAAAAGGTGTACCCTTATTTTGATATAAATTGGAGTTTCCTTCAGTGGACAATAAGAAAGGACATTTTCTTCGAAATTTAAAGATGGAATTTTCAAACAATAACTACAATATGTTACCATTATCACAAGTCAACAATAAAAAAATATAATAATTACAATAATCAGATATTTAGTCATCCCATTTGGGGAATTCTTCCTCACTAATAAAGAGACTTTTCGAGTCTAATCTGCCTGTGGCGCCGATATGCGGCGCGTGTTGTCTCGGTTTGCCAGGTGGTGGTGGTGGAACTCCCTTGCTGGGAGCAGCCGGAACGGGAACTGGCGCCGTCCTGTTGATCACAGAGCGAGTGTTGTTTGTGGCCACGTTGTACTGCTGTTCCACTTGACTGTACTGCGGCTGCGCCTGGGGTTGCGCCCATGCCGCTGTATACGTGTCCTGTGGGGCCGCCGGCTGGGACCACGCCGATGTTGGATCCGATTGTTCCCACAGTGCATTTGGGTCGTCCCATGTATATGAAGGTTGGGGTTGGCTGCACACACACACAATTCAGTCAGTCGGGTAATAGGGAAAACTTTCTTTAACCTAAATCACGATTCGTAGTTTATCTGTTACATTTTTCATTAAGAAAAAATTAGATTGAGAAACTACTAACAACAAGGGCGTATGCAGAATTTTGTTAGGTCCCAAATAGTTCAAACTGTAATAATACGTCCCTTTGCATCAAAAATGTCAATATTGCAATTCTATTACGGCGGATGTGAAGACGACATAGTGTGTCAATCTGAAGTCCGAGCCGGCGGAAGGCCAATGTCCAAATCTGACATAGGACTTTTTGCGGTTCTCAGGCTTTAGCCACGCCTGATAAAAAGGGGAAGATCGATCGATCGCGACATAGTTGGAAATCAGTCGGGCAGACAGTGGTCAGTCAGAAACTAGAAAGTCAGAAGTCATTCGCGAGACAGTCGAATATTATTTGTTAAGAAGTAGTTATTTGTCAGGCCGTTAGTGTTACTTTTGATTTTTTTTAAGCCTACATAAATAAATATTACTGATAAGTGAATTTTGTCAATTTTGATCTTATTTATATTTCAGAACAACTCTGCTATGACCAATATTAACTGGCCTCCTTGTTAAACTCGGCTCAAGGTCCATTAAAAGACCCGCTACCATTATAAAACATTCTACGTTCAATTTGGTTAATTTTTAGGCGGGAAAAAAAGGGATTAGTATAAAGCAAGCCTTATACATTTTCACACTATTCAGTTATTTCAGATCTGTGGAGGAAGCTACAACTGCCACCCTTTACGTATCTCATGCTGATATCTGTTAATTTATTTTGTTGTATTAGATAAATATTGAATGCTATTTTTTCTTGTTAATTGTCATTGTAATAGGTCATATGCATAAAACTCCAAATTGGTTAAAATTTTTATTTCGAAATATATTTTAGTTCTTGATCATAACGTAATGGTTATTTTATTAATCTAATCACTGAAAAAAATACAAATAATAAAAAAGAAATGTAGAAAATAAGCGCTATTTTCGAATTTTCAAAACGCATCGTGACGTCAGAGTATATATCAACAACAGTTTTCATGACGACTGTGTCGTCTCACAGTAAGATTATGTCAGTATTTAGAGAAAACAACAAATAAACTTCATTTAGAACATTGACAATTTGACATCAAGGTTGGCATGCATCGTATATCATGACGTCACATAAGCCCGCGAACATGGCCGATTGTTTAAACTGTCTATTTTTGAATGTGAAAAATATTTTTTTTCTTATGATAATATTACATTTTTAAATGATTATCAATTTTTTTCCGTATTATGGTTGACTAAATAATCTATTAAAAATATAAAAAAAATCATGCATATGACCTATTGTATAAAATACACTTTTTCATTGTTTCAAATTCAATTTTTTTCATTCCTTGAAGTTTTATTTTTGAAAAAACAAAAACAAAAATCACCTGTAAGAATCCGGCATTTGTTGCGCGGTATACTGTTGGGGTTGTTTTTCATGGTCAGTTACCGTCAACTCTATATTATTTTCCGGATTTTCTTCTAAAGTACTATTTTTAATTCCATAGTAGAAGTACATAATGAAACCTGTTGGCAAATAAAAATCAAAATTATTGTTGCTATTTTATTAGCAAAGCTGCTTAAGAGTCTTGTGCAATTGAGCTTACGGAGGTATATAATACGACTTTAAGACTTAACACTAATTTTTGCTTTTATATCTAAATCAGGTCTTAGTCTTATCTTAAAAAGTTCCACTAAAGCATCCAACTTTTTTATTTAAAGTATGAGTTATCAAGAATGAGTTTTGACTAGAATAGGGGTGGCGAACCTTTCTACACCTATACGTGCCAATTTTTTTTCAAAAATGTTTAATGTAGCTATGACGTGCCGACAATCTACCAAAGAAATTTAGTTGTCAAAAAAATAAATCAAACATAGATAAAAGTAATAGTTTTGATAATACACTGAGCGCCATGAAATGTTTTCGTATTTGTTATTTTTTGATAGTTAATTAATTTCGGCATCTAGCATATTTTTAATTGTTTCGATTTTGCACCTATCACGTACCATCTTTGGGCTGTAGCACGCGTGCCACATGTCCACCACCCCTAGACTAGACAATCGATCAGTGAAACTTTGAAAAAATTCATATTTGTGGAAATTAATGTTTATTTATTTAGATATCTTTCATTATTCTTTATTTAGAAGATCGAATCTTACCCAGCGTCATCCAAACCGTAAACCGGACTAACGTTAACGGAGATAACTTGAATATTAAGTATATGTTGACAGTGACAGCTATTGCTGGAACGAAAGGAAGTCCCGGAGTCATGAACATAAAAGTGCTCCTGTAAAAAAATACTTACTGTTACACATCATTACTCGTTATTTGTGTTTTTCATAATCAATAAATCAACTTATTTTTTGTTCAATTTTTGGTTTTAATCCAGAAGTATTTGCATTGTTTTACACTGATAGCAGATCATTAGGGGAATGTAAATACAGAAAAACTATTTGAGGACAATATTAAGTACTTCAGAAGATAATATCAATCATCCAGTCAACGAATTGCACATTAAGCTAGTGCAAGGAACGAGGATACTGGATCGAGTGATATAAGAGATTGGGAGATAGCACAGTAAGCCCTAGAGGTTGCGGTATTCCCGGTAACAAGCCAACTTCCATTAATTTAAAAAAAAGTACTTAATAACAGTAGGTTGGCAGTTTTATGATTATTGAATCAAATTACTTCCATATCTGCAGGCCTACTTCTGTATTAGTTTTCCCAAAAAAGTTGTTTTGGATCTTTAGAGTTTCTCAGTTCTCTACGCGTTTAGAATTTTTATCCGACTGCAGCGCTAACTAAAAATATGAACCTTTTAAACCCTTTGCAAATTTAAAACTCTATAACTCAAACTATTTACCGTTTCCCTTAAACTTTAACTCATCGAGGTTCTACTGTACTGTCATTTACAATACATATTATGTATTATCTATCTGTTCGAGGTGAAGAATACAGTGAGATTTGTGTGAAAACGACTGTTTTGTTGCACGTGTAAGTTTATGCTTACCTGTTCTGAGGTTTTCTAGAGATGGCTAGCAATACGCCGATAATAGCAAAGAGGAACAAAAATAGGAAGAAGGTGGTAGCGCCAGTCATGTTGTGCATGCCACACACTATTATTAAGTCGAAGATGAAAATTAATATATAGAGTACTCCGACCATTTTCATGACGTACATCCCGGACTCTTCCGTAGCCGGGCCGGTGTCCACCCATGGGAATATTGCCGGACATAAATACGTTGCTGCCTGTAACATATTAAAGCGAAAACATGATTTAAATTTACACATATTTTCTGAACTCTAATTTTGTACAGTTTATAAAGTTCGTCGAGAGTAATAAAGTTTCAATTTTCGTAGGGCTTAAAAGAGAACTAATATTATTTTGAAGCGCTTTTTAATTCTATCATAATATTTTTTATATGTCTGCGTGATCGGCACTTAGGGTTGCCAGATTGGGAAATCAAAATTTCTGGACAATATTCTAAAATATCTGGACCAAAGAGTTTTAGGCTGGACAAAATAAAAATCTGCATTATCGACCGAAACACGATATATAATTAAGTAATATGTATACTTACTTAGGTATTATTGTTATAAGAAAAACGAAAATATGAACTATTGAGCTGAACAGCTGAAAATGGTACAAAAACAGAGGTAGCTTAATCTAACAGTCAATGGTACCTTTCAAGTCACTTTTTTGCCACATATATTTAGTATTTCCCTTAGCCACCTTTATCATTTTAGAACCTTTCTCTGTATTTAGAAAAGATTTAAAATTAGTAGAGTTTTCTTCAAAGTTTAATCGAATTATTAGCTCTGGCGGTGCATGTTTTTTATTTTTAGCTGGACATTTTGTCTAAAACCGAGACACTGGACAACGTGTAAAATTGCTGGACAATCCAGCCAAGTCCCGCCAATCTGGTAACCCTATCTGCACTCCTGACGATGGACTGAGAGAAAATATTTTGTAGAATGTTGAAGTGATTTATTATTTTTGTTATTAATCATGTTCTACCACTGAGTGAAAAATCAGTACAAAATACTTTTTCTATGGTAAATTTTCTATTGTTAAATTAATTAATCACAGAATTTGGAAAAAGTTTAATCAATCAGGTAATTCTATATTATTATCCGTTAGTATTTTGATTATCAAACACTAATTTTTGGAAACAGGTAAAAAATTTTATATTTATTCGAATCAGTGACGGATCCTCTATGAGCGCTGCAGAGCTGCAGAACAACCAAAATCTTAGATACTTCACAATTTTAGAATTAATTATACTTTCCATATTCAACGTTAGGAAATAGTGCAATAGTTACACAATCAACGCTAGAGTTTACTAGCTACAAAACTCATGTGTGTTCTGTGTGATAGTGCGTTCAGGCGCTGTTCTGCGCTCTGAAACATCACATAAAACGTTATCATCAGATACCACCGGTGCACACGGTGCAACTCCTGACCCACAAGTTATAGCATGTTATTTAGATCTGCTTTGAGCTGCATTTACCGTCAGCACTAATAAGCAATAAGCATCTATCACTGTCATATGATAGAAATGTTCACTGAGTCTATCTCATTTAGTCAGCTGCTTTGACAGCTTTTACTTGGCGATGTTTATGTCGTACATACATATTATATTATATGATACACGACACATGGCTTATGGCAGTAGTGGCTAGTGTTATAGTGTATATTGCAGTTTGTTGTCAACAGTGTTTGAAAAAGTTAATAATTGAAACATCATAAACATGGATGAGATTCATAATTTAGTCCTCTCCCCTTTATTACTAGTCCGTGCTAGGAGGTAATTCCGGTTGACCCCGCACAACATCCATTTAAAATGTTTACCCACATCACTGATTCGAATGTTATTAAACAATTTTTTCCGAAACAATTTTATAGTAATTGGAATTTATATTTAAAAATTACCTGCAGCCTTCTTCCTATATATCCTAAACTTGGTCCAACGGCGGCACCCATAGCACTTGTACTTGTTGCACTACCAGCCCCATGTAAAGTTCCTGTGTGAGACGAAAAACATATTTTTTGTGATTTATAATAAGATTAATTATTTTATGATGTAATACGGATATACACAATCCAATTACCATAAAATTTATTTTCTGTTCTATCCGAAACCAAGAACTGGTCATCTCTCATTGAAAAATCCTCTTCTGGTTCTTCACCAGGATACGTATCATCGCTGTCGGGAGAACTGAAATTTTATTATAAAAAATACATAAATATATTTGAAGAATGCTTTTTAACACACACAGTATACACACACCACTATAATGAGGAATATTATAACAATTCTACTCGGTCTGCAGACCGAGCTGAATAAATTAATGTAATATGGGTTCTGCCCTGCACTTGCTTTGCCAATGACTTTGTAACCTAAATTTGAAATGAAAATAAAATAAAAAATAAATAAATAGCATAAAAAATATTATGCTAAATATATTTTGAATAATATAAATAAAAAACATTTTTAATATACCACGTTTTTAAAGCGAACTAAAAAGTATAAAATAATTTTTTTATAGAAAAAAAATCTGTGTGTATGTAAAAAATTATTTTATATTTTTTAGTTCGCTTTTAAAACGTGGTATATTAAAATGTTTTTTATTTCTATTATTATTTTTATACAAAAACAAAAATACATCGTAATAATATAAAATTACTACTAGTCGCGTAGGGGATTGAACCCGCAGCTTTTGCGTTATTACCACGGCGCTCTAACCAATTGAGTCCTTTGTGCCTGACAACGGTAAACAAGTAAGAATGAATTATATGTATTTATTAAAAATTCCTTATTTTTTATTATTTTCTTCTTTATTTTAGTATTTTCTCGAATTATCATCTAATTCTGAGTTATGTAAAAAATTTTAAGTCTCTATCTCATCAGGAAGTTAATTTATTATTTTTTTATTTTATTATATTTTTATTTTAATTATATTGTGTTTATAATGCACTAATGGCCCAGACCAGATTTGCCCGCATTTGTAGATTGCCACCGTTTTTCGTCGATTTACGCTGCAAAATCTGTCTCTACGAAAAGCGCTTTTATTTTAACGCGATAATTGTTCATTCTAAATAGTACACTATTTAGAATGAAGCTTCAGGATAGACATAGGTAATACAATTATCGCGTTAAAATAAAAGCGCTTTTCGTGCAGACTATTTTTTTCAAATAGGTTCAGTGGTTCCGGAGATTACCCCCCGCAGACACGCAAACTCACAAAATTCGCATTCTCTCTTTATAATATTAGTACAGATAAGTAGGTACTTAAAAGAAAGTTTTAAAAATTAATTATGAATTTCTGAGCCAAAAAAAAGAAAGAAAGTTGATTTTTTGTGGGCTTTTTAACTTAATCTAATTTTAAAGAACTGTTTTGATCACAGTATAAATAAGTAAATTATGAGTTACGCGACAAAAAGGTGAAAAAATTTTATTTTTCTTCGAATAGCAGTGTATAAACCCGATCTCAATCGGTTGATTCGCTCTAAAGATATCGTACGAAAAAAAAATTGGTTGTCTGTAAAGTCGGTTTACGGACGATAGTTTTACGTGATAACGTCATAAAGAAACATTGATGAACTCTCTGACGTCACGCGAGAAGAGAGAGAAATGCGTACAAGCCGACGCTTGGGCCAATCGCGCCTCTCTATCGCTTATACCGCGCTCTCGCTTGCACGCTCAGGCTCAGGCGGAACTTGACACTTTTTCGTGCGTCAGCCGGTGTTTCATTAATTTATAAGACGTTATCACGTCAAAAATTTGTTTGCACACACATGCACCGACACGTACGCCCACACATATCTACACATACATACGAACGTCCATCGAAAAATAGTCAGAGTAGCTTATTATTACCCAAAAACATAAAAATCTGATGAAACCTTGATTTTCGAAAATCGGACCGAAACAATATTTTCACTTTTTATTGAAAATTTTCAGTAATGGGAAGTTAAAATACAATGCAATTGATTTCTAAACACTTATAATAAGTAGCACTTAACGTCTAAAAAATTTGGTGTTCCAGTTGAATCAGCATTATTGTACGGATTCTGGAGACGAAATGAACTGGGCGTTTAATTAAATTTGTTCCAATGTAGTATTGTGCTATCGAACAGATAATAACTTAATGATTCAAATATCTATTAAAAAAATGCATTTGAGTTGTGTGAATCGGACTAATTTTCCACTGAGTTAAGAAAAAAATAATATTCAAAGTGGAGAAAATAAAGTCGTGTTCTCTCAGATCAGAGGTGTGCTGGGTTGCAGAAAATATTGTCAAAAATTTGATTTGACAATGACTTTAGATTGTGATCATATATTTACAGTTTCCAGTTATCTATAGAACTTTAGATGGTACTTAACCAAAAACAAATGATTGTTCTACAATTTATATAGGTAAAGATTGCTTTTCAAGCTAAATTTTGCTCAAAAAAAATTTATAAAAATTAATAATAGGGTTCCGTTGGGCACCTTTCGTGTACAAAACCTTGATAGTCCAATCGGTGGAGATAAAAAGCTCCAGAAATTAGCAAACAGGCTGAATTTTTTTTTAATAAGTAGTTTAAAGTGTACTGATTGAAATAAAAAAAAGTTCATTCGTCTATCGATTTCCCAAAATAAAAAAAAAAATTGAAAATCATTTTGATTTTCAAAATTCTTTGATATTTTGAAATTTAAAAAAGATAGAAAGAAATAAAAAATACCACGTTGTAGAAGACGTTTTTTTCTATAAAAAAGATATCTTATACTTTTTTCGTCCGACTTATAGTTTGCCCGCAAAAAATTCGATAAACTATGTATCTATTTTACGCGCAGGATGCTCGGCTAGCCATGCGAGAACCTACTTTTTCATGTCCGGCGTATTGAATTATAATATTTTACATACTTATAGAGTAATAAAATAAAAATTCAAATAGCCTATCTTCAAGTAGAAAATCTGAACTTTTCAATGGTGTAGTTAATTTTTTTTTTGAATAAAATATCATCTATAAAAATGCAAGTATAGATATATATTTGAATCGAAAATCAAACGTTGTAATAATAATTTTTTTTAAACATAAAGAAAAGTTGTAAATTTTTTTTTAACCTGGTAAACTATTCTTTAGATGTTCTTTTTCATAAATAAAAACTCCTGACCATAAATATTATCTCGTTATTAAATACGGCCCTTGTTACTATTTTCAATTTTTTCGGAATCTTGAATTCACTGGGAAAAATATTTTTAAACCTCTGTAACACGATGAAAACTTAACGGATTTCAATGTATATTTTTTTAAATCGTAGGTATAATTAAGTGTATTAAGAATCACTAAGTATAAATGTGTTAGGTTTTCAAAATTTTTTAATATTATCGATTTTTCATCCATAAAGAGAAAACAGACATTTTTCTGGTTTTTCGTTTGTATCTTTTTATATCGTTGAATATAAAATTTCATACTATTACATTACGAAGATAAATACTCAAGGAATAGAATGTGATATGTGGCTAGGTAAGAAAGTGTCTAGGTAAAAAATACAGTGGAAATTAAAACAGGTAAACAAATCTTTGATTAACGTCTGATTAGAACTCTTCAATAAATAAAATTATCGACCAATTTTTCCATGACTACTTAATAAAAAATTGTTTGTTATTATTTTTTCATTATTTTGATAATCATTAATAATTTTGAAAGATTTTATAAAAAGCTAATTAGAATTAATATCTCAAAAATGGTGCATTTTATAGGAAAATCATACGAGACCTTTTTTCTTTAGAATTGTCCAAAAAACCTAAAAAAATTGGTTCCGACGCCAAAAACAAAAAAATTTTATTTTTCGAAAATTTTTTGCAAATTTTGAAATTTTTTTTGAAAATTTTGTTTTTTTTTTTAAATTTTTTATTTGGAATATTTAGAATATGCATTTCTAGACAAATAGTGTTATAAACATTTTAGTAAAAAATGATTCTTGCTTCTGCAAAGTGATTTATTTGCTTGTTTGCCGACGCAAGATGACTTACTAACTTTCCGATTTTTTTCCAGGTAAACTATAGCTCTGACGAAAAAAGTACAAGATATCTTTTTTATAGAAAAAAATGTCCCCTACAAGGCAGTTTTTTTTATTTATCTCTATCTTTATCCCAGCTTAAAATATTCAAGAATTTTGAAAATAAAAATTTTTTTCAAAATTTTTTTTGACTTTGGGAAATCGATAGACGAATGAACTTTTTTCTATTTCAATCAGTACACTTTAAACTACTCATAAAAAAAATTTGAGTCTGTTTGCGAATTTCTGGAGCTTTTGGTTTAAAATTGTCTCCACCGACTGGACTATGATGAATTAATGTATACCCAGTTTAAGACTATTTTTTAAGCAGGATCGATTTAAATCTCTACAATGCTTTTCCTAAATATGGAGAAATATGTATGGTAACAATCTAAAGTTATTGTCAAATAAAATTTTTTGACAATCCTTTCTGAAACCCAGCAGTAGACAGTTGGTTTTTAAGAAAACACGTTTTTAAACGAAAACAGTGCTATTAAGACCTTGTATTATTTTTATTTTCTTTAATTTAAAATTGGCACCTTCTTCATAACTAAAAAGCTTCTTTATAATAAAACTTGCTATAGGATTGAGAACAGTTGAAATCACAATATGGATGCTGTTGCTTATATTAATGACGTTTTCATGACTCACAAAAAAACCCATTTCTCAAGTTCTTCATTTGAGAATTGGTGAAAGTACCAATGAAATATTTTATTCATTATTAAAAAAATAATAATTTACCAGTCGAAAATGTGAATTGATATACTTACCATGATACATACAACCCTGACGATTAATAATAACAATAATAATAAATGTTTATTTGTTGCGCCATTATAAAATAGATACAAAACGTCAGTAGGTACACAGTTAAAACATATTAAAATAATTAATCCGATAACAAATCGTTTAAAATAGAATATGGAAATACTTAAATACTATTCTCAATCACTGATAAAAATCCTCAACTGAGTAACAACACTTATCAATAAGAATTTTTTTACATTCAATCTTGAAACGTTTGGCACCAGAAATGTTTTTTATATTATCGTTCAGGTGGTTGAATAATTTTTGACCCATATAATTTGGTCCTCTCCTACTCAGTTCCAATCTATGTTTAGGCATTCTTAAGTCATTACCACATCTTGTTGCGTAATTATGAAATTTTTTATTGCAACAAATGTTGTTAAGATTTTTTGACGTGATAACGTCTTATAAATTGATGAAACACCAGCTGCACGCACGAAAAAGTGTAACGTTCCTAACGTTCCGCCTGGCCCTGTGCGTGCAAGCGAGAGCACAGTATGCTTCGGCCCAAGTTTGACAGCTACTAAAATTTAGGTTATGTATTACGTAATACGTTATCACGTAAAACTATCGTCCGTAAACCGACTTTACAGACAACCATTTTTTTGATAACTAGAAGGCATTCCAAAACATAGATTGATGGCAAAGTAAGTATCCGGTACCTTTGAAAAAATGGGTCTACACGAAACTGTTTGCTTAATTCCAAATATAATTCAAATATAGTTCAAAAGGAATGTTTCGTTTCAGATACAGTTAGTTCATAATTAATACTAACCTCCTGGTGACTCTTCGAACCATGACTCGTTGCGTGGTAGCGTTGGCATTCACGTGCATGCCGGTATGAGCCGTCGTTACGTCACCACCGGCTGGGTTCGTGTCCAGAGCCTGCTTGAGTGCGTCGGGCCGCAGGTCGTTACCGTAGAGCGGCTGGCCGTTGGGTGCTTTGGCATTCACCGTCTCTTTGGACGGCGAGCCTCTGATTGGAGTACGAAGGCTTTGAGGTAGCAGCTCAATCAGATTGGTCGAGTGCGGTTGATATCTCAGAATCAACACACATGTTGATACGAGGGTGTATGCTAATAACGTTCCTGGTGGTAAACACAGTATACGTTAGCATGCTAGATAGAGATTCTTATTGAAACGTGCAGACACTTTGATTTCACAGGTCAACAATTAATTATTATGGTCGGAAACGATAGCTTTTCAGGATAATAACGTACGTTCCTGGATTATTACAGAGTGGGACTATTAAGTTGTGCAAAGAAGTGACAATCGGATCACGATATGCAAATAATGGACTGAAGCGAGCATGCTGACGTTTACAGACACGTATGATTAACAGACACAAACAGGTTCCCAGATAAAAAATACTTATGTTAAGGCCGCTGCACACGAGGCTAGAAACACTGCTGGGACTTCTGCTGGCCGGCAGGCTGGCGACGAGACTGGAAATGACGTCACTGCGGGTTCGCCTGCTAGCTCACAAGATGGATTTTGAAATTAGAACAGGGGCTATTTTTGGCTTTCTGCTTGCTCTGAACAGTATCTTGTCACGTGGGGGACATGACCAAACACCCCACAAACGCCGTGTCATGGTGTGTGTTCTGTTCAGAAACAGTATCGTTCACTTTTATTACCTTTCTAACTATCACTGCGCGCGCATCGAACCTACCTACAAAACTAGCTTGAAAAGACATCTCGTGTGAAGCAAGCCCATAAAACTAAACCAGCTCTAGAAAACTAGTAGTCAAATCTAGCAAGGAAGCTGGTGCAAAATCCAGAGCCTCGTGTGCAACGACCTTTAGACTTCTGGTACGACTTTCAGTCTTAAATCTAGATTTAACCGTGATGTAAGATTATCAGCATAAGTATTTTATATCTGGATACTTATTTGTATATCTATTAATTATACTTGTCTGTATAAATGTCAGCATATGCGCTTCATCAGTTACATCGCACAACTTGACTCGACTATTACTTATTTTCAGAAACTCTGTATGTTCCCTTTAATTTTTTCGCTGACTGCGCGGTACAAAAGTATATGGGAGCAAAAATGTTCCAAACGTATGTAAAAGTCTGGAAGTGGGGGGAGGGTGTCATGTGCTTTTATTTGAAGTCACAATTTTTTTTATAAATACTCTTGAAAATTACATTTAAAGCAGGTGTGCCCGACTGACTTTTCTAAAGGAAGATTTAGGGTGTGTGCATGCCAGATTCTAAATTAAAAACTAAATTTAACTCTTTATTTATTTAGTTTAAATCAATTTTCATATAAAGGTAATAAAAAGGGTAAATTATCTTGAGCGTGAGGTTTCAGACACCTGAAGTCTCTTGTTTTTGACAAGCTCATTGATGCGAGGTGTCTAAGATCCTCACCAGATAGATTTTGGTCACAGGCCGTATAATTTAGAGCATTTTAATAACACACAAACAAAAAAGGATTTTTGTAATTTTAGATGCAATTCTTTTATAAATCGAAATTAAAAAAAAATGGTAAACAAGCCCATTTGCACAGAATACAAAAATTGTGCGTTCTTACTCCAATAGTGATTTTTCAGTTAAACCGAGTGGAATATTACTTACGATTTTTGAAATTTTCTATTTGTGGGAATACATGTTTAATTTTAAGTATGAATGCTATAAGATTTAAATTCAAATCTTTGATTATTTGAAGCTATAAGATTTAATGAGCGATTGAGAGATACAGGACAGGAGATATTTCCATTGCGTCTCACTGTATATCGCACATATTCCTCAATACTCTCGTGCTTTCGTAAAAAGCATAATAACTTACCTATAGACATCATTTCTACTAATACTTCCAATCGTATAATTAGTGCCGCAAATGCAGCGCCGACTCCACTGATTAGAGTAGCTATGGCTGGTGTACCAGTTAACGGCCAGACTCGCGCCAGAAATCTGGAATCAAAAAAGTAAGATAGAGTTGACGATCTGAATCGTTATGATATTCAAATTTTGATATATAACAACATTTTTCTTATTTTGGACCAGACTCCGTTCCGTTTCTATTACCATTTATCACAGGCGTCTATTTATGAATTTGTTAGATTTCAAGTGTGCAGTTGAAGCTCACTTCTGAGAAAAAAAATTGTAGTTACTATATGCGTATACACAAAAAAATCTAATTTATGCTCAAGACTCAAGGTGCCTAGTGCCAAATCAGAAAAAATTCCCAGATTTTTCTCGCTTTCTTTTCTTATTTCAGTAAAGCCTCACCCCCCCCCCCCCCAATTTTCCTGTTTTCTTCGTGTACACTTAATCGCACTTATGTTTGAAAAGTAGAAACGAACTATTAGCTGAGCGACTTGTGATTCAAAATAAAAAAGAAAGAGGCAACGGAAATGACTGTCATGTAAGTACTACTCAATATTGTTTTTATTGAAAATTAAAGTCTAAACAAGTCAGTTACAAAATACTGTTACACGTTTCTCCCCCCCCCCCCCCCAGCTGATGCGACACTGTTTTCTGTCGAATGCTCTCGAAGACAAAAACTATAACGCACTCAGGTATAAGAGATTTTGTGGTGGCAAGAAGCCAAATACCAAACTTGTAACAACAATGAATGCTGGTATAAGGAAGGAACAGGACATTCCAGAAATCCCTCGAAGGTATACCCAGCACATATAAATACGACCAGGCGAGCTCGGTGGGTCAGTCAGAGACAGTCAAATTTCGTGTGAGTGAGTTCATAGTCAAACACGTGTGCGAAATAAATAACTAGGAAATAAATAATAAGTGCGGTATAATAGACCTTTGATTTTAATTATATAAAATCTGGTTGTATAAATTTTGGTGTGTTTATTTGTTGCAAATATTTTGTGTACATAAATAGTGATTTTATATTCTTCATTACTTATTCTTTTACTTTATTAGTCAGAATTTATTTGTTTTGTTTCTGTTACGTTAGAGAAATACTTTTCGTTTGTGTGTTTAACTGTTTTGTTAAACGTTTGTTATTGTAAATAAATAGTTTTCACCATGAACTAGAACAGTTTTGTTACAATACTATAACATTAAATAAATAAAATATAAAATGCTATATATCGGTAACTGGCACTAGCTTAAGGGCCCGGCACACTACACATCACCTTCGTATCCTATTGGAGTAACGTTCGGTCTGTATTACAACTTATGTTATTGTTTTCTCTACCATGAAAGAAATTTTCCTATTTTTTATTCGATTCCGCGAATCTGAAAAACTTCCCGGATTTTTACCGTTTTCCCGGTCACTAGACACCCTGTGATCAAGTACCAGAACAATCTAAAATATATACAGATGATACTGTAATATAATATTATATAGATAAAATTAATAAGTCATGCAGTGATCAAATTTCGTTGAGGTTGGAATATTTTAGAATTGATTATTATCAGTGAAATAGTAGCATCTGGTTGCACTGTCTAATTGAATTGTAGATTATAAAATAATATTCAGTGCTCATGTTTACGTGTGTACAACTAACTTAGTATAATTAATTAATGTGTTAAATTGGTAATGCGTACACAGGCTGCTCAAATTGAGAAAGGTTATTGACATCAATTATTTTGGTACAAGCAGATCTAAACAGGAAATAACCAATCAATTCTCTCTAACTCGAATTATATCGCAATACTACTGTCCGACAGAAGCTTCGGCTTCGGCCAAAAAACCCACCTTCGACGAGACCTTCAAAATGGGCCGAAATTTTAGCGGAAGCCGAAGGTTTGTAACAAGCGCCGAAATTGAGATAACTGTTACGAATGAACGATAGCGCGATGGACGTGAAATGCTTAAAATTACCTTTTTATGTTATATAATCAATGAAAACCTTCAATTTAAAGGTTTAAAAATTATTTATATTATTAATTGTAGCAGTTGTAGTCAATTTAAACTGAATTTATTAGAGTTTTTTTAAGTCTTCTGCTTTGGATTCGGCCAAAGTTTGTGGCGATAGCTGATTAATCGGCTACGACCAGAAATCGAACTTCAGCTTCGATCGGACACCAATCAATACTAATATATAAAATAGTAACAGGATACTAAACGGGAAAAGGTGAAACAAGAATAATGTTTCCTTTCAGTTTGTGTGCATAAGCATAATTCGAGAATGATTGAACCGATTTTAATTGAACTTAGTATAGTTACTTATATAAAAATAATTATCCTAAAGTGTTTTCAATTAAATATGTATTATATTTTAATAATTACAGTAATTATTGGTTTAAAGAAATTTATTACTTAAAAAAAGTATAAATACTGCTTTTTATCGACAAAAACTTTTGAACGGTAACTCCGATCATCATGAAATTTGGACACAACATTCATCTCGGTAAACTAAGATGAATGTGCGTACTCATGTCCCACCCTTCCCCGTTCATTCTTTTGCACTCGAGTGAAACCGGGCGGGACCGCTAGTATAACATAAATTGTACTTCCTTGTTAATAACAAAAAAAAAAAACAAACAAAAATAATTTTTCAAAAATGATGTATTAAATTTTAAGGTAGTACGAGCACCAAGGCAACTTTAAATAAAAGGCTTGATTTTTTTTTATATTTCGGTTTATGGATGATATGTTTTCATTGATTTCTCCAAAACTAGTCGCTGGAAATTAAAAAAAAACTATTTAAATTAAAATTAAAACCTTAATAAATTATTGACTCGTGCATATAGCCTAAGCTGCTGCGCACGATAACATAAAAAAAAACCGTTGTGCCCGACTAATTAAAAAGATATTTAATCTTTTTAATTAAATATCTTTTTAATTAGTCGGGCACAACGGGCTTTTTTTAGTTTTTAATAATTTATTAAGGTTTTAACTTTACTTAAATAGTTTTTTTTTTAATTTCCACCGACTAGTTTTGGAGAAATCAATGAAAACATATAATCCATCTACCGTTTTACCATAAAGCCAATGTTAAATATGCCTACATTTGAAGTCATTTATTTATTTAAATAATCGGGCAGCCCCCCCTAAAATTTTCAGAATTGGTTTAGACTTAGTCCAACTTCATATAAAAAAAATCAAGCCTTTTATTTAAAATTGCCTTGGTGCTCGTACTACCTTAACAAAAACCAACTAAAAAAAAAAAATGTCGGAGATCTCAAATAGGATCGGACGGAACACAAGAAACGCTTTTAACAAAGAACCGAGAACCGCAAAAAACGAACATCCCTCAGTAAAGAATGTCTGTCAGGCGACCTTAATTGCCTTTTCAATTTATAAAATAACAAAATTGAAGGGTTTATTTATATATAAACATTAAAATATAATTTATTTGATAAATTTAATACTACAGTATGTAGATAGAGAGGCTTATTAAAGGGAAAAGCATTGGCCTACATATAGGCGTAAAAATAAATTAAAAATAAAGACATTTTAAAACTCGTTTCAATGAATTACAAAAAATCGTCCCGCATAAAATCCATACGCATCATCCTTTCTTCCATTTCTGTAATGCATTAATGGTTATATGAAATTCACCGTATTAATGATTTCCATAGCTACCAAATAAACAAGACTTTATCCGAAACTCACTATATCTGAAACAATTAAAAAAAAGAAACGTGGCATAATAGTATATTGTGCAACTAGTGCGACAATGCCGCACGAGTTGCACATACTATTTTTTATTACGAATTAAATTAAATTGAAATTAAAATTTTATTACGAATTAAAAAAAGAAATTATAAGTAATAAAATATACTATTTTATTACTCATGCGGGAAAAGTGGTATGTTTACGCACGCTGTTATACGGTTGAAAAGTAGCTATTTTCATTTGCGTGCGGAAACTTTATTTGTCGCACTGAAATTATTGTTTGCCGCACGCAAATTCAGAATTACCATAGTTACCAATACAATAACAATTTTAACTGAATTTTCAACTTTTTAATGATTTAATTTTAACTTTTATTACATCTAATTTCTTTTTTAATTCGTAATAAAAAATAGTATGTGCAACTCGTGAGGCATTGTCGCGCTAGTTGCACAAATTAGAATTAAATCATTAAAAAGTTGAAAATTCAGTTAAAATTGTTATTGTATTGGTAACCATGGTAACTCTGAATTTGCGTGCGGCAAACAATAATTTCAGTGCGACAAATAAAGTTTCCGCACGCAAATGAAAATAGCTACTTTTCAACCGTAACAGCGTGCGTAAACATACCACTTTTCCCGCATGAGTAATAAAAAAAAAATTATCTTATCCTTTTAGGCAAAACCTGTGGCTCTGCAAGCTTTAGAAAAAGTTAGCAGTGCCACAGAGCGGAATGATCAAAAGAATGGTATGAGATCGAAGTGTTATTTAAGAGCTAATTTAATGCTCCATTTTTAAATGTAGGGCTCTTTTTTAGACTAAATCTTTGAATAACTTCTCTACGGTGTAAGCACGGGTATCATATGGTGGAGGACCGGGTCAAACTGGCAGCTCCACAATGCGGAACTCTGTCAACGACTGCATGAGATTTAAAGGCTATGGGCTAATTCAATGCTCTATTTTTAAATTTAGTGCTCTTACTTTTTCCGCTAAAATCTTTGATTATCTTCTATACGGTGGTAGTACGGGTTCTATATGGTGGAGATTCGGGTCATTTATGGTACAAAAGTCAGTGCAATTAATAAGACGTTAAAAAAAAAATGAAACACAATTATTGTCCTAATTAAACACTTTTTTAGGTCTTTCAAACGACACATCGGCCATATTCCTAATACTTATCATGTAATTTACTGCAAGCTGTAACCTAAAATAAACGACAGGCTGTAGATTTATGTAGCTTTAAGCTAACGGGAGTAACCGATTTATAGTATATTACCAACCATCTATGTAATATTTAAAACAAGTGTAAAAATGAAAGTGTAAATTTGTATTATTCAAATACAATAAATAAATAAATCAAGCAATTTTTTGGTTGATAATTTTATTTATTTGAAGATTTCTTTTCAAACGTTAATCTAAGATTTAAATTTGTATTAATTCAATGTTAAAATAGCGTTTCATTATATTTACACACTATACCTATTAGATATAAAATTCGATCTTAGATCGAGCTGAAAATATTTATTAAATTTGACGTTTCATACTAAAAAAACATGAATATCTGAAATGGACGATAGATGAAAGATTATCATACTGTTCAATTGTTTTGATATTTGAAAAATCTAAAATAAAAACGGTCGATCTATTTTATTATAACTTTTTTAGATATTTTTAGTCAAATATTGTCATATTAGAAGGTCGTCGATTATTTAGAAACGACACTGTTCATTTTTTTTTTGAAAATAATAATTTTGAAAAATATTAATTTCGTTTTATTATATTTCTTATTAATAAATAAAGATTTTTAAATTTAATAACTTTGTTATCTTTTTAACCGACTTCAAAAAAAGGAGGAGGTACTCTATTCGACTGTTTTTTTTTTTTTTGTATGTCTGTCCGTCGATACCTTCGCCGGCTGTGAACCGATTTGGATGATTCTTTTTTTATTCGATAGAGTGTCTCAAAGTGGGTCTCATATAAATTTTAACTAAATCTGTGTAGCAACTTTTTAGAAATTTAATAAAAATCAAAGAAATATTGCAAAAGTTGCAGTTGTCGGCGTGAACGTTGCTCGTCATCAGACACTGAAAAAGATCACTGAAAAATTTTAAACAAAAATAATATAAAAAATTTAATCTCTTTAAAAATCGTCACTAAAAACGTAAAATAACAATGTCCTCCTCTTTTTTCAATTCAATTTTTTTAAAGTTACTTTTGTGTATACGTTAAATGTCAATATAAAATACGAAAAGAGCAAAATTTTCATCATGTGTCCACGAACTAAAGCATCTATTTTTTGTCTTATTGTTGCCGCCTGGTAACATGGGCTTTCATTATAAGTACGGTCTCTTGAACCGATTTTATGAAAAAATTGAATCCCAATTGAATACGAAACGACAGCGACGATTCCATCTGGTCTAAAAGGTTCATAAAATAGTTATTGGCGTAACTAGTAGTCTAAGTCATTCATGGCGTGTCACGACTTAGCCTACAAGTTACGCCCATAATTTTATTCAACAATTGCGCGTTATTCATGTTTTATTTATTGTTATTAATGAGATGTTGTAAATATCTATTTATTTCTTTATAAAAAAAACTGTCAATACTAACAGCACGATTCAATGTTTTGGTTTGAGGTTAGCCGGTTATGAATAAACTCCATGTCGAAAACATTCGGCCTCTTAATTTTAGCCTCAATGGGTAACAACGGAGTTGTTGTTACCGACTATTTCGTTACGACTCAGAAAATAGTTACGTTTATTTTCATTACTCCACAATGGCCGAGCTAGTAGGAATCTTAATTGAGTTATGACAAGTAATTGTCACCAGTCGGTAAATGGCTATTTAGGGTTCGGTTTTTAGGCATGATAAAACATGAATAACGCGCATGAGTTGAATAAAATAATTTTGAGAACGTTGTTCGACGAAATGAATTAATAATTCAATAAATTGCTGCTACACTGTAATTAGTAAATGTTTGTTAGAGCTGAAGATTTTATTACATCTCAGATTTACAAAGGTGCATTTTGACAGCAGACGATACGGGAATGTCCCAGAGGACTCCGACCGCCGCGTCGGATACCGACGCCGGAGTAGTTTGATAAACGACTGTGGGAGCATTTATTGGCCATTCGACAGCAGCTGTACACTATATAAAGAGCAGGTATTGTGAAATTGGTGTGTGATTATTTACCGATTTTCCTAGGCTGTTGTTTGTTGTAAAAGTATAGCCGATCTATCATTATACAAAAAAAAAACACGAGAGGTGTCGTGGAACACTCGGTTGGAACGTAGTTTTTTTCGCTATTTATTATGTAACATATATTTTTTTTAGTAGGTACTTTGTTTATAAATTATTCGAAAATTTTATTTATACTATAATATGATTATTAAACAAAAATTAATCGTGTGATTTGCAACTCTAAAAAAATAAAAATAACATTTGTTGCGCATCTGTCGGGAATCGAACCCAGGACACCCGCATGGCAGATGAGTATTCTACCACTGAACCACTGATATTGCTTAGATATCTTTATTTATACAGGTTTAATAACAAATCGTGAAGTTAGAAGGCGTTGCATTTCACAAAATATTAATGTCAAAAAACTAGCAATATTTGAAATGACATCCGTTTTTGAACAATCTTTTTATTTTAAGACAGAACACACGAAATCTTTAAATGTCCATAACACACCATGTAAGAGAAAAGGATAACCGATCCACGTGCGTGATGTTTAGGCAAAATCGAATTTATACTGTGTTTATTTCTTCTTTTTAATGTATAAAAAATTATTTGCGCGAATTCTGTTATACGAAATCTATGCAAACATTTCTCCTCTTTCGTTTAAGAGAGGTTTCGAACCGACCTGATTTAAATTGAGCGAATTATAAGCGAAAAACTTTTTTGTTTAGAGCTTGCTCCCCTCTGGGACCAAAATTCAAAAATCCAACTCCGTTAGAATCTGTGCCATGCCCTTACATTATAAGTGTGCCTTTCAACTTTCTAGTCTACGGACAGATATACACTAGGTAATTAATTAATTAATTTTCTTTACGCTTTTTTTTACGTTTTTTTTCTAGCCCTCTCCATTCATATCTATAACGTCCCATAAGAAACTTCATTCCAAAACGTGTGGGCTTCACGGGAGGGCTTCAGACAAATATCACTCCATTTTTTGAGATAGCTCTTTCTGAGTTCCAATAGTACTTTCAAGGTGGGGGAGGCATATTTTTTCCATCATAATATGTATTTCACGATATATTCGTCGTATATAAAAAATTACGTTTTTTATTGAAATAGATGATTATTATACAGGATGTCCCTAAAAGGTCTTTACAGAAGCCTACTACATATTCTTCAGGCCAAAACAACTCGATATAAGCAAACTTACCTCAGTACAAAGTTGCTTAGTTTGGGCGCTAGACGGCTCTTAAGTTACAATTTTCAAATCGTTTTTGCTTTATAAATTTGAAACGGCTCATGAGATTTTACTCAAATTTGGTACGTTGGCATAGCTTTATTGGGCAATAAAAGTAAAACCCATATCATAATAATGATGAATATCATTCCATGGGCGTAGAACTTGATTTTTTCGATAATTAAACATCTAAAACGTCTACGCCAATGGAAATAAATCAGTTTGAGTATGAAATCTGGATCACGCGACTCATTTACTACAAAAAAGGTAGGTACTCTTGATAAAATTCGATTACTCTCATAGTTTCGACAAAAATTTAATTTTAGTAATTTAGAGCATAATTACTGTACTGAGGTAAGTTTGCTTGTATCGAGTTGTTTTGGCCTGAAGAATATGTGGTAGGCTTTTGTAAAGACCTTTTAGGGACACCCTGTATAGGGTATCTAAACAATGGAGTGTGGAGGGGAGCTTGTTGTTGTTAAACCATTGTCCAAATGTCTAATGTCTTTATCTAACAGATCGTTAAAGTGAGAGTTATTGAATACAACGATAATAAATTCGTCATTAAAAATAAGCAAATCCGTATTAGAGTTTTTTTTTTTAATTCAACCCTTGACTGTGATAAATTGAGTTTCACGAAGATAAAAAACTTGAGATGGAAGTCAGTTCTTTATATTTATTCGAGAAGGCGACACGAAGCACTTGTGTACACGCCTGTTTGTTTTAAGCGACGTGTAACAAAATGCCTTAGCAAAGATCTTCCACCTGATTTTAGAAATAGCTTTTTCGTTGTTTCATCGAAAATCAAAGTGAAAAACAAGGTCAAAGAAATCTTTTGACATCTGTTAAATATTCTAATGCAGGAAACAAAATACAAGCCTCTTTTTGTTGCTTGTTGTATAATATATGTATTTAACAACAACCAAAATGAAATAAAAAACGTGGAAAGCTTCCGACAGCTGTGCTTTTCAGTAGGTATATAGCAAGAAACGTTATTGATAAAGTTTTATTGCATATGTATTCGTAAAACTGAGATACCCAACGAATACATTTATAGCCAACCTTCTTGAGCATCAGTTCCTGGTAGAATGCACATGTGTTCAGGATTTTGTTGCTGATGATTTTCTTTTTGGCTGCATATAAATCAGTTATTATTATACATCTTTTTTGAAATTACTTTTTACAAAAAAAGTTGGTGTATTTCGGAATTATACAATTAGATTTTTGTCTGGGACGAAGCGAAATTGATAAAAAAAACAAATTTTAAATGTTTCAAAAGGCTCTTTATTAAGTCGTTATGAACGGGGTGACAAAAGTTCCCATCGATTATGTGCTAAATAAGTTATAGGAGGTCAAAAGTCATGCAAATTAATTTTTGGGAATATCACGCTTCTTATCGTTCGAAGGAAAAAAATAGGTATTATAAAAATTGTAAATTAAACAAATTTTCACGAAAAAAAAATCTTTTTATTTAAAAATTATTTTAGTTTTAAGTCCACATTGCTATAAAAGAGTATTTGTTGGATTTTTTTTAACTCTAATTTTATTATTTATTGTTGGGTATAATAGTCAGAATAATATACCTAAACGAAGCGCGTTATGTGGCCGAGCGGTTTAGTGCATCTACCTTGCAAAAACAAGATTCCCGACAACGTCAGTATTGATTTTTATCCATTCTTTTTTTACTATTAAATTTAAATTTAAGAACTGTTTTTTTTATCTTTCTTGTTAATAAAATAATAAAAAAAATTAAAATGTTGTTGTTTTTTGTGTAAACGTATATTTTAAACAATAATTTAAAATACGTAAGGAGCATAGTTTCCGTCGTGTGTCCACAGACTGACGCACCTTTTTTTAATATACAACTTTTCATGACAATCTAAATATATACCTAAAAGGAAACCGTGATTGACTGATCTATCAACGCACAGCTCAAACCACTGGACGGATTGGGCTGAAATTTGGCACACATTTAGTTATTATGACGTAGGCATCCGATAAGAACAGATTTTTCAAAATTCAACCCCTAAAAGGGTGTAACGGGGGTTCTAAATTTGCATGGAGAAATCATATGAGACAGATGTATCAATTCGAAAATACGCAGGATTACTCCTGTCAACAAATAAATAAATCCATGTTCCATGCTTTTTATCCGACGAAAAACAAAAACGGAAGAGGTTCTCAAGTCGACGCGTATATTTTTTTTTTTTAGTTTTTTTTTTTTTTTTTTATTTCAAAAACAACTCCTTCAGAGGATGAAAAGGGGTAAATAGTCTAAAAATCAACATGGGTGTTATTTTCAAGGTTTGTCAGGACGTTGATCAGTTGAATGCCATCAATTTTGAAACTTATTAGGGGATTTACGTCAAGAAAGGAGTAACTATGCCAAATAATTGGAATGCACCTGTGATTCGTCTCAATCGCGTGCGAAGCCACGGGAAACGGCTATTATTATATAGTTTGAGTGAGTTTGAACCACATAAAAAAATAAATGTAGGTAAGTGCAATAGTTCTAATTCAGAAGGCTGTAATTTCAATCATTTTGTTATGCTATCCATAACTGACATCATCATTGATCAGTTAAAACATTCTAACTTAAAAAACCGGACTTAGCGATGGACAAACTAGACTTCAAAAGGAATGAATAAAGTTTTTTTTCAAACGCTTCGGCTGTTTATTCTCTACGCCTGATACAAAAAGTAAATAAAGCGAGAGCTTTAATTATTAATTAAACCTTTAATTATCGAAATTTTTATACCCAGTTAAAGAGAAAATATAGTATTTATGTTGTTGCACTGAAAAAAACATTTTGATAATAATTATTATTTGGAAAAATGTAATATTCGACATTTACTTCAACGATGACTACTAGCGCCGATAGCGGGCAATAGAGCGGGTTTGAACTGCCTTGTAATTATTTTAAATCGCGAAGCTTCTTTAAAAACGATATGGCAGGGAGCGCGACATCTGCGGCCACATGAAATCATACTCTATAACCGTTGAATGATTTATTACTCACTAAATCCTCAACTCACGGTGCGATCCATTCAGTTGTCCCCACTCTATACTCTGCATCCGGCCAATAGGCACTTCCTGAAAGGAGTGGTGTATCAGAATTACTGACAATACAACTTACTTGAAGATGAGTCCGTCGGAAGCCATGGCGTAGACAACCCTGGGCATAGGAAACATGGATCCAAACATGCTGACCGTGAGACCGGCTAGTGCACCCACCGCCACGATGTACTTGCATCTATAAGCGCCCACATAGCCGAACATCTCTACCAGAGCACTGTTCGGATCGACCTTCTCGTACGGCACTTAAACAATACAAACTTAATTACTACTATATCACATCTCCATATTTTCCTTCTTGTTGATGTTAGTTAAGGTAAAACTTATTTGATGGCGGAACTTCTATTTACAAGTTTCATGCTTCGAATGGAAAATTTGTAAATAGAACAGCGGATGCAAGCGTCTGGATCATAGAGATAATATAATAGAGTACGCGAGAGAGCAGTGAAAGTGTCTGAAAGAGAGAGAGAGAGAGCAGTTCCTTATCTCTATGGTAACTAATGATGCAAAACAATGCTGATTTGAGTAAACAAATTACTGGTCACCTGCAGCGTTCTCTTCTTAACTGAGGACACTTTCACTTATGGCAAGCATACTGGTTACTTATATTATATTTCTATGGTCTGGATCAGTGATTCCCAAAGTGGTCTATATCGACCCCCAGGGGTCGACGACAACTTGCAAGGGGTCCATGTTAGCGAGAAAAAAAATTGGGGGTCCATGAAATGAAAATAGTGAATCTCCTAACAAAAAAAGAAACAAACTGGACATCGTGAACCGAAGAGATTTAAGATTAAATCTAACTAAATTGATGCCAAATGTTGAAAATTTATTATTAAAGCATCAGGTTCATCCCTCACACTAAAAGCATTTATTTTTTGCTTAGTTATTTTATGAAACAGAAACACTACATTTCACTACCGTTATAAATTTAAATCGTTCAAAGTGAGTAGCACTATACCGGTTGTCAAAAATACATTTGAAATTAATGAATTTGCAAAAAAACAATATCAGACAAGCAGGGGGTCTACCCAAAACCGTAAAACATGGCAAGTGGTCTACGAGACAAAAAAGTTTGGGGACCTCTGGTCTGGATCGATGTACTAACAAAGATTGGTTCACTACGTAAAAATTATTGAAAATTTTCCAAATATTCAAAATTATGTGGATTTGGGGGTAAGACCAGCAACAGCCAGCGTTATTTAAATTTATTACCAGTTCATATTTTCAACTTGAAAGATTTTAATTATAAATTTAAAATCCAATTGATACTTTTATATCAGTTCTCGGATTATAGAACATGGGAACTAGAAGCTCGTAATAGAGGAGCCATAAAAATTTCACATTATAAACAACGTTAAGCCGACAAAATCTTAAAATTATGCAGGTATTCGCACAGGTAATTTTTAAATTTATTAACGTTTGAAATATCAGCGATATTGCTAGTAATTTCATTATAGAATTTTATGCATGAATAGCTACCTTGTTCGGTTATTGGCAATTTATTAGATGGATAATTGAAATTATGTTTCATGATTCCTCAGACACTCTTCCAAAATTAGATGAGATTTTCTTTTATGTAAGTACTAGTGATGTGCCGGGTCGTTAAAAATGTATATCCGCGGATACGGATCTAAATACGGATATTTGGTTTCAAGATCCGCGGATACGGATCTTATCTTTCTTAGAGTACGCGGCGGTAAATATTGCACATCGACCTTTGGAAAGAGACTATCTGTTATATGGGAAAAAGTGATTGACCTCTTTAAGAGTTAACTTTCATAACAGGTTGTCTCTTTCCAAAGATCGATGTGCAATATCTCATTATAAAGGTAGTTTTTTAGTACCTTTGAGTTATGTACTATTGGTATGGTACTCACTACAATACATTTTTGCAATATAAAGGTGCCAAATACGATTTTAAAAAATAAAAAATAATCTGAATGGAATTTAACAGTTTTTCATTATTACCTAATCACCTATATATACAGGGTGAGTCAGACCACCCGTATAAGTCGTTTTTTTCGAAAACGGTTAGTAGTAGAGAGTTGTGTCATAAATCTGTATTATAAAAGCCTTAATGAAGAATCGAATGGCGATATTTTTTCCCCCCGGAAAGGTCGGCGTCCCTGTTAGTTTGCTCCGGAATGTTCAGAACTCCGGAATGTTCAGAACTTCGGAATGTTAAATGGCACGATAGGTAGAAAGTGGTATTGTTGAAAAGATATTTAAAAAATAAGCAAGTTTTGTAGGACATTTTTTTTGTTACTGCCACCCCTGTTAAGTAATATTCGTTTGAAATTATTAAATTAACATGTCAGAATAACAAACTTAATTTTAAAAAACGACATTTAAAATCTAGTTACCTAATTAAAAAATGTCACAATAAGTTTTCAATAATAGCAATTTTTTTGTCGGAAATTACTTCCAGGTACTCATAACATATCTAGAAGAGCTCCGCAGTGTTTAGAAGTAAATTGAAGACAGTTTGAACATTTGTGTCATTGTTAGGTAACTAGATTTTAAATTCCGACTTTTAAAATTAAGTTTGTTATTCTGACATTTTTATTTAATAATTTCAAACGAATATTACTTAACAGAGGTGGCAGTAACAAAAAAAAAAAAAATGTCCTACAAAACTTGCTTATTTTTTAAAGATTTTTTCAACAATACCACTTTCGACCTATCATGCCATTTAACATTCCGGAGTTCTGAACACTCCAGAGCAAACTAACAGGGAAGCCAACCTTTCCCGGGGGAAAAAATATCACCATTCGATTCTTCATTTGGGCTTTTATAATACAGATTTTTGACACAACTCTCTACGACTAACCGTTTTCGAAAAAAACGACCGATACGGGTGGTCTGACTCACCCTGTATATAAAATTTCATCTATGAATTGTAAATTAATAAGGTAAAAGATACGTAAAAGATCCGCAAAAAACTAACGGATACGGATACGGATCTTTCTTCTCCTTCGGATATCCGCGGAAACGGATACGGATATCCGGCACATCACTAGTAAGTACATCATCTGTGTCGCAAGTAACAAAAAAGGTTATTGCGTATGGAAAGTGTTGTACCTTGAGCATAGGTATAGCTTCGAACATCATCAGATTTTTTAAGCAAGGGCTTTTTAATAACTTAGCGTGAGAAAGATCTATTTAAAGTTTATATTATTAAGCGTTAAATAATGGACAAGAATAAAGTTATTTTACCTCGACAGCGGTTTTAAAGTTACAAAGAAATAATTAATTACTTATTTGTGTATTCTCTATATTCACATTCTGCTGTCAGAAATAAATATTATATTTTTTGTTAAGAGTTTTTTTTTTTTGCGTAACAGGGTTAGGAACTCTGTTAGCTTTTTTATGTACAATTAAACAAAAAAAAAATCGTCTATCTATAAGTCTACCGTTCAATGTGCTGACACAAGGAAACGAAATAATGAAAATATTATTTTTGTCTACAGCATTTTCTTGATTATTTTCTCAATTTATTTACACAGACACTTGTTGGTTAAAGTTATTGGCACAAGAATGCGAAATATTTGTAGAAGTTGAAAGAAAATACGACGACGAGCTAATTAAAAATAATATTTATCATCGATTCAAGACTATTCTGTCTTTTACTTCGCTAAAGGAGTAAGCATGTCTGCTTGCCTTTCAACAACGTTTCTTGTTTTTCTCTTTTTAAACGCCAAGTTTTTTCAGTACTACTGTAATTTTTTTCTCTGCCCTTTAGTTTTCTATTTTATATATTTTTAAGTTTTAAAGTAATCAATTGGCACTGCTACAATGTTAATTATCTCAAAAATTACAAGAACAGTTTTGTATTTGCCTTTAGCGACATTATATCGCCACAAAATTAATTAATTTACGTAGTCAAGATTTTCTAAGATCCAATCATTTATGCAAGTGTTTTTGAATAAATAATTAATTATTAATTTCTACGTCAATATTAATAGTTTAAAATTAATTTTAAAAGCTATAGAATTGTTACTATTCAATCAAATATGCAAAAGACTTTTCATAAAAAATAATTTGTACATTAATATTAACAATTTAAAACCGATTTACTAAAATCAAAAATTAAAACATCAAAACAGACAACCTACAACAATATAAAATAATAGCTTTATAATTTTATTTATTTTGAAAGTAATTTTAATTTGATTTAGAACGACGCTAAAATGTTCACTTTGTATTATATAATTAAAGTTAGGATCTAAATTGCATAATAAAATATCAAATTATTTAAATGCATTAAATGTAAATTAATTATTCACGACTAAACATCTAATTAGTTAGTTACAAAATAAAGTTATAAAAAAATACTTTAAATCAATCTGTAGCCAAATTCTGCCATAACAGCCACGCTTCCACTTAAGTAAAATTTCAAGTTGTCACATCCCTAATAGCTGCTTTTCATGCATGTAAGCCGGCCGTAAAATGTTTAATTTCAGGCCGGTAATGAGCAGGATGGTAAAGCAACTTTGCCGTCCGCTTATAGTGGTCGTAAAAGTATTTTTTAAATTCATTATTATCAATAATAAATGAAAATAAAATTATTACAAACTGATCTACCACAGTGTATGGCTGTGATACTTTATAGAGAGGGAAGACTTAAAAAGGTGATGTGTACAATACGAGTATCTAGGTTTTTGATGTATTTATTTGTAAAGTTAATTTTGTTATACCTACATGTGAAATATTGAAAATACTGGAACTGAAAATAAAAATCACTATTTCATTGAATTCAAAGACGCACAGTTTTATATCTCGAGCTCAGAGCGAACTTCTAAATAACTATTTCAAATAAATAAAATTGTTGACCAATTTTTTTCAGACCATATATTGACAAAATTATAAAAAAAATATAAATCAAAATAATAAACGATGACGTTTCGATCCGGATTTGGATCTCCTTTCAAAAATATTCAATCATCGTGCATTCTATTACATAATATTAAATAACTAATACTAATAATTTTTATATTTTTTATATTTTTCTGAAGAAGGTTCAAATCCGGATCGAAACGTCATCCTTTATTATTTTGATTTATATTTTTTTATAATTTTGTCAATATATTATGGTCTGAAAAAAATTGGTCGACAATTTTATTTATTTGAAGAATTCTAAAGATTTGAATTCTAAATAACTATACTATTAAAGGGTTTGGCTCAGTTGGTTTTCGATTACCTATGTTTAGTGTGTGCGGGTCGGTCGAAAATACAAACTCAACTCAGTGTCCAGTATAAAAGATTATTTTTCAAAATAGGCAACGGCTCGATTAAGGAAGCACTGTCGTTACCACAAGTATCAAATGTGTGCTTAGACACATTTGACTTACGTAGTACTTAGACTTGACAATTTCATTCAAAATATTAGAGCTTGCGTATAAAGCCATAGTTACAAGCACAGATTACTGTTCTGTAGTTACAAGTTTTATGCGTGTTTTTAAAATGTCAGAGTTGCCACATATAATAAATAACGAGATAAAAAGTACATTTTTGCTAATTACTCTTATCGAAATGTTTGAAAATTTGTTTTCTTTCTGTTGTTGAAATTTGAGCGGTACTTTTTGAGAAATTTAATAAAATCTGTGATTTCTCATAAGGTTTAATGCTTTAAAAACAAAAAACGTTAAATATTAATTACTTTTATTTGGTTCTCTGTAGCGTGTTGAAATTGTAGGTAGTTCATTATCTTACTAAACTCTACCAATATGCCAAGTTTCATTTAATTCTGAACAGTTACTCTCTAACCGACAGTACTACCTTAAGCACGTATCCCGTTCACTGCGAGTGCTTTAAAATTCATAATTAAAAATTTATATGTGAATTCTATCGGTGTTTTTTTTAGAGTGATAGAACTTTAAATTGAAATAAACATTTAATTAAGTTAAGATTGCAGCAAATTTTTTTTATTTGAAAGATAATTTTATAACATTTAAGTTTTAAAAATAATTTCCGTCATATGTCCACCGCGACTAGCTTTAAGGAAACGCATTCGATCAGACTAATTTTGGACCACTTTTTCGAGTAATTCGAACCTTATTTCATCAATAACACGAGTTATTTTGGCTTTCAAAGCGTCTATTGTTTCTGGTTTATCAGCATAAACCAATGACTTCACATAACCCCAGAGAAAATAATCCATATACGGCAATTTTGCTTGTTTACGTAGCCATTCAACACAATTTTTCGAGAAAAAAGTGGATCAACTTCAAGCTGTTCTAGGACCCAATCAGCAAACAAAATGACGCTTATTATGGCTTTAGATCTTGAACCAGTTGAATCTTGTATGGGTTTAGACCAAGATCTTTACGCAAAATTTTCCATGTGTTGGATGCACAGAGTCTAACTTGTGAACGTCGGCGAATAGACAAATTTGGATCTTCATTAACACTAGCACTTACAGCACCGATATTTTCTTCTGTACGTACAGTTCTTTGTCTTGTTATTTTTGCATCGAGAAAATATTGCCTGAAATCTATCAATAGTTCGACGAATAAACTGCTCTGATGGACGATTATGTAAACCATAAATTTCACGAAGTGCTCTGTAAGTTTGGCGAATAGAACCCTGATTTTAAAAATATATTTCAACAATTTCTAAATGTTGTTGCAGCGTGAGTCTTTCCACGATAATTTTTCAATGCTTACTGAACAGAAATGTCAAAACAACATGGCTTCTACCTTCTGCCAAGTCACAGTTATCCCGATCGAAAGTTCTATCACTCTAAAAAACACCGATATTTGAATGGCATCTCGTATAGTGTCCGGATTAAACTAAGCGCCGCGCGGCTGGCACCGTACAATAACTCATACGTGCGTTCACAAACAATACGTCAAAACGTACACTATTGACTGTACGTTTAAACAAATTATAAACAAATTTCTAGATATTAATTAATGAAAATGATATTAGTTTCAATCAAATGTACAATATTGATTATACATGTGATCAAAGTTTAAATAAATTACTGATTATTAATTAATGAATATAATATTCGTATCCAATATCTAGTAGTCTAGTTCACATGTCCCTTTTTGATAAATTCTAGTGCTCCTTCACCGAAACTTATGATCATGGTGTCATTCGATTTGGAATGACATCTAGAAACTCTTTGAAAAAATTAAAGTGGGGAACGAAATAATTGCAAGATTTATAAACATCTTAGTAAAAAAAAGAGGGGTTTGGTTTTTTGCGAAAATCTAAAAAAAATTGCAGATATCTAAAATCACTAAAAAGATTCTGAAAGAGTAGAAAATTTCACATCTCCCGGAACACTACCACCCATATTTCTAATTTGAATTTAGAGGTGAAAATAGGGCTGAACATTGTTTTTCTATTTTTGATGCGACAAACTAAAACACGAAAATATTGAAAATTATATAAAAATAAAGAATTTTTTTAGTGACTTAGACAACAGTACGTTTGACGTGTTTTGCACAACAAAAATATAAATACCAAGTTAATAAGAAAACATTCGCAGGTTTGTGGACAATAGTTATATTTATAATTGTACGACGTTTCGTCTATAAATTTAGACTTTTTCAAGTACAATTTGTACTTGAAAAAGTCTAAATTTATAGACGAAACGTCGTACAATTATAAATATAACTATTGTCGATTGCGATTTTTTTCTTATTAACTATTATCGATGGACACGCCATCTAATATATATAAATACCAAGTTAAAAAAAATAAATTTCTTTTCTTATTTCGTTTCACGCTCTGCTCTATTTTTAGATATTTAATATTTAGTTTTATTGTCCTTATGGGGGCATTAATACAAACTGAGGCTTGCGCAAAATGCTTGCCTTGTTTGTGAAAAACGAGCCTCGTGAAGCGTACTTGTGCAGTCTCAATGCATATTAATTAAGCACTGAGATCTCTTTAGTAATGCCAATAATATCTGAAAATAAAAGAAGGTCACAATCTGACCCTACTGAACAAGCGCTGCAAAATGTGAACTCGTTGAACTGTAAACGTGACTTTAAGGATAAAATAATGAAGAAAGGAGCAAGTAAGGAGGATGTGTATGTGTGTGTGTGATGAAGATGAATGTGTAGGAGTTGTTGTTGAAGAGGATCATTATCTGGAACGTTCTCATTGTATTGTAGAATAGCCTTACATATTTTCTGTGGTCGCAAGGAAAATTAACTTAAGTCGAGGTATTAATAATTTTTTCTTCATACCTCGGTCGAAAGTATGTACTTCCGGCATCAATTTCAAGGCTGAAAGTCTAGCATTTATGCATTGGCGGGATTACACACACTGATGCCGGAAGTACGTACTTCCGACCGGCTATAAAGAAAAATAGTTATTGTGTACACCGCTGCATGACACTGCTGCTACTGCCTCCAGCCAATAGTCGCGAACAGCTGCCATTCGTGCTTTGACGTATAACCTCAAAGCTGCTTGTTTGGAACTTATCTGTTTTTATGTAATTAATTAATTAATTCATTCATTAATGTAATTAATAAGCATACTTTCGACCGAGGTATGAAGAAAAATAGTATACGCCACACGGGCAGAAGGTTCAAGAATATCAAACTGTCTGCTCTTGTGGTGTAATATACTATTTGTTCCTTTAGATTGATCGTTTGTCAGTTAAAAGCTTTGAGGTACCTTTTTTCAAATAAAAGTGATCGAAATTTAGTTATCAATGAACATTTAAAAATATTGTTGCGCATTTTACCCCCACAATGATGCGCCTATGTAATTTCTAGAAAAGTCTACAAAATGCTCGAAGGTCAACGGACAAACAATGAAAGCAGGTAACGAACATCGGACCGTTAGAGGCTCCCACGCATGTAAAGACAAGCAACAATGAGTGCAGGTAGTCAGCACCCGACATAGGAGACCCGAACGCGTAGAGAGGACAGGAAATCTCTATTCCAATTACGAATTCGAATTACGTTAATCTGTGGAAATAAATATAACTCTAGTGAGTGGTTTTACAATAAATAACTTATAGTGAATAGACAAGTGCGCTGATAAACTCTGTGTTGTGTGTTGTAAATATTTCTTTGTACATAATTTAGCGACTCTTTATTCTCTATTACTTAGTCTTACATTGTATAATTTAGAACTATTAGTTTTATTTCTGTTAACGTTATACGCTTTCGTTTGTATGTTTTTACTGTTTATTAAACAGTTAATATTGTAAATAAATAATTCTCGCCATAGACTACAGCAGTTTTGTTACAATAATATAAACCTGCTTAAATGATGACCTCGTCGTTTAAGCTGGTTTAGGATCACACCGTGCAGTGAGGTATTTGGACGTAACAATAGGATGGCACAAAGGGTAAAATGCCACGGGCCTCTGGCCAGAGGGGGTCTCCGGCCCAAGATTTCCGTAAGCACAGGAGGATCATAACATTTATTATTACAATATTTAGTAACATTTCTACGAGTGTCAAACGGTATAGTTACGCCACTTGTCCAGTTTATTTGGTTTTGTGTATGTTGATGATTAAACTTTGTTCGATCATCGCAACGCTCGAAGGTATATCGCGACATACGTAATCAAATCAAAGGGACTATTGGATCCCTATTGATCCCTGCTCATTGCACTGAACCTAAAATCTACGTTACAAGAACTATAACATTGAAAATGATAATTTTATCAATTACTTTAAAGTGAATTTGGAAGGATCCTTAGAGAAATACAGGTAGAAGAGATGACTTCGTGGCTGATAGGATCGAATTAAAAGTAATACTGGGTTATAAAATTTTAAATATAAATTAATTTTATTTAAAAAAAAAATTGACATAAGAATCTTTGCCTTGTGTTCATGTTGTATTACGCCCGCTCGCTTAGTAACCTACTCGCTGTCGACGCATTTAATGAAAACCATAACTCTATTAAAGAGTTTAGACGCTATGAGTACATTCAGTGTAAGCGTATTATAAGCAGATACATGCATCCTTTTATTTAATTTTTGGCGGGAATGCTATTGATATGGTCGGGTTCGAGGTTATCTTGATTTGCTTCTTTTCTTAAAACCTTGCGAAATTGTTAGGGACCGTTTAAAAATCACAAAACGTTCCTCCAAAGGTAGGAAGGAGGTAGTTATCATCATTGTTGCGTATACGTTAAAAAAAACGAGCTTATAGTGCTACGTAACACAAGTGGGGAGGGGGTTATGAAAATGTAACCATATGTTATAAGCGGGTATGAGTGTTCAAATATAACGAGAAAAATATTTGATTGTTTTTTTTTGTGTAAATACTATAGAAAGATTTTTTAAAGAATAATAATATTATGATAAAATTGCATTCGCTTTACCAATTAGAGTAAGCATCATAGAGCTGGTGACGTAGGCGACGAGGATAATGATTAAGCTTGAGACAATAGCCAACGGTATTGATTTCTTTGGATTGGTTGCTTCCTCTCCCGTTGTGGCGATTATGTCAAATCCGATGAATGCATAGAAACAGGTCGCAGCTCCTGTGAACACCTGTGAACAACAGATAATACTTACAGTTACATAATATACTGTTATATAGTATAGGGTACTTGCTAGGGTTTGCAATCCTGCAACGTGGGATTCTGCATTCTCGCAGGTTTCCGCATGCCTTAGAGACATGGGGGCTTCCGCATGCCTTGGAGACATGGGGGCTTCCGCACGGAGTTTTTGAACATTAAACTTATACATCCATACACTGATGTAAGGTTTAACTCAGACGTACCACTTTCCGATAGCGCTCAGACGGACGACAACAGTCGTGGTCGGTATCAACAACAGTCGTCGTGCGTTGATGATATCGCCCACAAACAAAACTGTCGCAGATGAACTGCGTGCCCATAAAACCATTGATGGAAAGTGGTCGATTTTATCCACATTAGGACCACTGTTTTGTGGGCGGAATTTAAGTAGAAAATTAGACCTAGTAGTGAAAGAATGACTGGTGTCAAAAAAACCAACTCATAGTTAACATACAAAAAATAAAAATATGCTCTGTGAGAGAGAAAACAATAACTTTAAAATAAATGCACAAATTGAAAGTATGTCAAATGCAACATTTTTGGGTCTAAACCTTAGTAGTAACTTAATAGTGGCGTCTGTAAGTCGGAAAAAACACGAAAATGGTAAATAATTTGAGCCGGAATGAAACTACCTTCTGCTCCCGTTTTCGAGTATGCTGAACACGATGGCGGTGTCAGAATTTCTCATTGGAGTGGCCCAACCCCTCAAACCGGCCAAAAACCACCCCCAAGAGAGGTTAAACATGATTTACTAGGTTTCCCTGCGGTATGTAAGAAATTAAATGTGATTTATTATTATTTATTTCAATTGCGTAATACCTTTGACTGTCAAGTGCTGCTGAACGTATACTATGCCTTTGCATACAGCTGCATTAAAAATATGCCATAATTGTGTAGGGCAGGGCCGTACCGACAATGTGGCAAGCGGGGCGGGGCCCCGAGGCCCCCGAATAAAAGGGACTCAGTTTATTGCCTATTTTTTAGAGGTTCGAAGGTGACCAAATTTGTATATTTGTTCGATTTATGTGTAGACTTATTTATGGTTCATAATTTGGAACATAATAATAAGTAATGACCTTTTTTAAGCACTTTTTAAATTCTACGGGTCCCAATTTTACCTCGGGGCCCCCAAGGTTCTAGTTACGGCCCTGATGTGGAGCCATTCACGTGAGATCATCAGAATTTTTAAAATACAAAAAAAACTTATCCGAATTATTTTTCGACTAAAATATAGACAATCATGAAAACAATAATTTAAATTTAACAAAATACTAACTTTTTATGCAATTTATGCCAATGAACTGGTAATTATATATCAAACAAAATATGGACAAAGTTAATTTCAACAATGTATTCACAAATTATTATATTTATAACACACGGAATAATCAACTACATTCATATTAATTAATATAGTACAAGGTACAGCAACAGTCCGTTATGTAAAAGGAGCCAATATTACAATACGCTACCAGAAAATTAACAAAAATTACAAAGTTTCAAAAGACTGGTAAGGGATTATTCTCCTGGGTTATGTCTCTATAATAAGTTTGAGTGTAGTGAGAGTTCATAGATTGCAAGTAATATTATTATTAATAAAATATAAATTTTAATTTTTACTAATTCTATGTTTTTTGTTTTTGACGTATTTATAGTATTTTTATACATGTTTTCTAATAAAATAATTATCTATGTTACTATCAGCTTTATTTAAATATTTTCGAGAATAGCTAAGGGATGTTCCGACTGGAATTTTGTTCTGTCTTTTTAAATCTAACTTAGAAAAGGTGTAATTTCAGCTTTGTCAAAATGAGTTGAATTTTACATCTCTACTCTGCAAATTAGGGTTGCACTGCCACCCCTTCGCGACTGATGGCACTGTCTCTGAACCATATGACACATATTGGCATAAAAAAGTTAGCCTTGCCATTTGTTTCTATCAGATTTTTTACAAACTTTCGAGTGAAGAATGATTGGTGCATTCTGCTGGGGTATTTCGGTTGGAATTTTGATCTGCTTCTTTAAATGTAGCTTAGAAAAGTTGTAATTGAAATACTGACAAAATCTCAGCTTTTCCGCAATTAATTTTAATTAACAACCCTATTGCCCACGTTTGAGACGTCCTTCCACCTACAACTTACAGCTTGAGAGAAGCTAATAAATCTATCTAGCACTGCATCTGTGCTATATGGCACATTTGGTAGAGACACTCACCTACGTTGTCTCGAAAATCGCCATAGATAGGGCCCCAATTTCATGTTTGCACCGGGGCCCTTGGTTACGTAGCTACGCCACTGGCTCTAGGTTGAATTGAAAACCACAGTTCACTAGTGCATGATATCTAAACTGCAGTGTTCAGACCTAATTTTTTTAACTTAAAAACATATCAAATGCGTTTCGACATTTCACAGATGCCTTGCGTAAACAAAACAACAGAAATTTACAATAATATAAAATTTTAAACTGAGATATTTTTTAATTTATAGGTTAACATGGTGAAAGATAAAAATTTTAATATCTTTATATTTTCTAAAGACGAGAAAAAGTAAAGAACCGTCTGAGTTGATCTGTGAGTGATTTCACCTCAAGATGACGACCTCAGATGTGGACCGTCTATAATCCACAATTTAATTCAAGTCAGGACGTGATGCATGTATAATTTGAGCCAAATCGATATTTGTCTGTGCTTTAGATGTGACACCAGACAAACAGGCATGCATAAAAACTTCAAAGTTGGGTTCAGAGACCTTGAACACGCGTAAATTCACAAAAAATCTAAAATCAAATTTTTGTATGATCTCACAATTTCCTCCCTTTAAGAGGAATCCAGTTGGCAGTACTATTTCCTAAATCATCACTAAACATTCTTGTTTACAGTTTGTAGAGTGAAAAATATCTTTCTAGATTTTCAGTTGTGTCATTTTTCAGGATGTGAAATTTGTGGCACGTTTATTTGATAAATTAGGACAGATATCTGGTGTAGTTTCAAGTAGTGGAGTGAAGTTCATCTATAATTCAGACGCGTTCAGTTGGTTTGTTGACATGAGTCTGCGTCAATCGATTCTTTACAACACAGAGAGGAAATCTTTTTCAATTACAGAACAGCTGCTTTAGTTTCCAACACTTCCGGACAATTCTCTTGTTTATTCTTCACACATTCCATTAAAGATATTGTATTCTTTTACGTTTCCAGTTAAGACCGATATTAATTTATTCTAATTTTTAGTATCTACTATCTTTGGAAATTTCTCGCATTTGGCGGGTTTTACCTTTAAGGTTAAATATCAAATTAAATCGAAAATGGTCCTCTCATTTGATGATTAGATTTTGCTACGGATTCTGAACACACATTCTCTCGTACAAAATATCTAAAAATGCACAAGTAATCGAAATTATAGAAAATTTCGTTACGGTTTAATTAATTATAAACAACTTTCTATATACGGAGTGATATTTATGATTTTGATGTTAGACCGTGGCCGAATAAACCTGATACAGATGTCGATAAAAGTGTTATTTGAAAAAAAAGTTGATAAACTCCCACTCACGAATTTCAGTTTGATATGAATTAATTTCTGCTTAGGATACTTAGTAGTGAGTGTTGACTTAAAATTGTAAACTAAGACTGAATTTAAAAATTGAGTGGCAAAAAACTGAAAAAAATATTCATTAAACTGATCAGATGAAATTGGATCTTGTACTGGTGCTGAAATTGAATCTTATTCGAGATCTGCATTCGTCTAGATTTGACTAGATTAAATCAGATCTACCCAAAAATCTTTTCCGGGTGTGATCGATGTGAAAAACTCATATTATTGCGTACCAGCACAATTTTTAATTGGTACATGGTATAAGACTCCGAAAAATGGTACGTATACCATGAAATTGGTACGTCTAACACCATTATATATTTATGAATTCTATGCTGGATGGTTGACGTGAGTCACAAAATTTTAAAGATATAGGTCGCGGAGCCTGATAACAAAATAACGAATTGGACATTAAATTTACTGTATCTGTCACACTCAAAAAAAGAAAATGATTGTATCATAACACTCACACACGTGTACATTATTAATAATAGAAGATTAAATTAATAAATTGATAAAGTTTTTCTCGAATATTTTCTTATGTAACCTTATGAAAATTTTATTATATGAATTTATAGAGCAAAAAAATGAAAATTTCGAAAATATAAAAAATATAAATATTGCTATTTGAAAAATAAAATGCATGTACATTGTACACTTCCGGTTAAGTTCGAAGTAGAAAGAAATATATCTCAGCGGTTTCCGAAAGCTAAACAAAAAGCAATTTAAACTTTTTTGGTATCTAGTAGGATACAGGAATTATTCACTCTTTCCACTTTCGGTGAACACACTATATATTAATCATGCCAAACTGCACTGTGCTTGAATAATATAATTGATAAAGCTTAGATTAACAGAAATGACACATTCATTCAAGTCAGTTACTCGTATAATTGATGTTATTAATTATATAGAAAAAATAAAATATAAAAACTTTTTAACAAAAAAATTAAACCGCCGAAAAACTGAAAAGCAAAAAATAATAAATCTTTTTATTTAACTAAGTTCTATCTAAGTAGTTGAACGTATGTGACAGTCTAGTATATCTAAGTAATTTTGAGTCGGCGTCAACAATCCTTCGCCGGAAATCTCTGAGCGTTCACGAAGTTAATATCAGCGACAGAGCAACCCTAACGGGCACACTGAGGGCACACGTCTTTGTGAGTGGTCGTGTGGAGAGCGCATGTTTAGAATGTTAATGTTTATCGCTGGAGATTTCACGTATCATTGTTAATTTGATTTGGTTATTTCTTTTAGTGATCTTTGTTCATTGATGGTTTGACGCCGACTCAAAATTACTTAGATATACTAGACTGTCACATACGTTCAACTACTTAGATAGAACTTAGTTAAATAAAAAGATTTATTATTTTTTGCTTTTCAGTTTTTCGGCGGTTTAATTTTTTTGTTAAAAAGTTTTTATTTTATAATTTTTTGTGGCTATATAATTTATAATTGTAATATACACAACTCAGCATAAAAATCTGTGAGTGAACAATAAATCACCCCTATTTTCCCACCCTTAGGGTAGAAATTTTTTTTCCAAATTTATATGAGACGAACCTCGAGGTATACCCTATCCAATAAAAAAATAATTATCAAAATTGGACCACTCTGTAAAAAGTTATGTGTGGTCATACATTACAATCAGTGAGTGAACAATCAATCATCCCCTGTTTTCCTACCCTTAGGGTTGGAATTTTTCTACCAAATTTATATGGGACCAACTTCGGGGTATACCCTTTCAAACAAAAAAAAAATATCAAAATCGGACTACTCTGTAAAAAGTTATGCGTGGTCATACATAAATAAAAAAAAAAAAATAAAAAAAAAAAATTAAAAAAAAATATACGCGTCGAATTGAGAACCTCCTCCGTTTTTGTTTTTCGTCGGTTAAAAAAAAAATAAAAAAAAAAAATATACGCGTCGAATTGAGAACCTCCTCCGTTTTTGTTTTTCGTCGGTTAAAAAAAAAATAAAAAAAAAAAAATATACGCGTCGAATTGAGAACCTCCTCCGTTTTTGTTTTTCGTCGGTTAAAAATTTAAAATGAACAGAGCCAGTTTCCACCCGACACTTTATTACTTTCTTTTTTCTCTGCCAACAATTGATAACGTTGCGATTTGTCAATCTGTAGCAGCCAAATCACCACGGAGACCACATAAATATTATACAGACTGTTTCAAAAGTCCTGGAATGGCTGAATATCTCAGAGAGATTAAATTTTTTTGAAAAATGTTGCGAATGAAAGTTTCTCAGCTCGTTATAATGTTTTTTCGGCCACAAAAGTTTCTCCCAAGGGGGTGCCCCCATGAGGGGTAGGGGATAATTCCGAAATTTTAAATGGCAGTCCCATTTTTTTTTAATTGGGTCAAGTTCTATGGGCAAACAAAGACATCTTTTGTCTCAAACTTTTTAACTTCCCGCTTAAAAAAAAAAAAAAATTTTTTTTTTTCAAAAATCGGGAAGTTATTGGTTTCACCCCGATTTTCGAAAATCGAGTTTTCGCCAGATCTGGACGTTTTGAGGTCCTAGGAAGCTATTAAAACTATTTTGGCGATGATGTCCGTAGGGCTGTATGTATGTGTGTGTGTGTGTGTGTGTGTGTGTGTGTGTGTATGTATGTATGTAAACCTTTTATATCTTTTGAACGGAGTGTCCGACTGAAACGCGGTTTGCGGCATCTGACGTGATCTTGGTGAACTTAGACTTCCTGAAAATTTGAAACGATTCGGCCCAAAAAATTTTGAGAAATCTTAAAAAAACAAGTTTCAAAAATTTTTAAAAATTTGTTTTTGTAAAATATTTTCTAAACTACTAAACCGAATAATTCCAAAATCTAATCAGCTCTTCTCCTTAACAAACTGCGTCGATTTCCGCAAACCGCATCAAAATCGGTTCATTTGTTCACGAGATACCGTGAACGAAAAAATCGTAAAAAAGTGTTTTTTTAAAATGATTCTTAAAATTGTTATCAGATCGAATTTTTTGTAATAAATTACTTTCTTAGGCTAAAAAAACTGCGTCGATCGCCGCAAACCAGATCAAAATTGGTTCATTTGTTCATGAGATAACGTGAACGAAAAATTATAAGAAAAGTAATTTTTTATAATTACTCGTAAAATTCTTATCAAATCGATTTTTTTGTAATAATTTACTTTCTTAGGTTAAAAAAACTGCGTCGATCGCCGCAAACCAATTCAAAATCGGTTCATTTGTTCATGAGATAACGTGAACGAAAAATTAGGAAAAAAGTAATTTTTTATAATTACTCGTAAAATTCTTATCAAATCGATTTTTTTGTAATAATTTACTTTCTTAGGTTAAAAAAACTGCGTCGATCGACGCAAACCGCATCAAAATTGGCTCATTTGTTCACGAGATATCGTGAACGAAAAATTTGTAAAAAAGTGTTTTTTTTAAATTGCTCGTAAAATTCCTATGAGATCGATTTTTCTGTAATAAATTACTTTTTTAGGACAAAAATTTGAGTCGACTGCCGCAAATCACATCAAAATCGGTTCATTTGTTCATGAGATATAGTGAACGAAAATTTCGTAACAGTGTTTTTTTTTTTTGAGCTCGAAGAGCTAAAAAATAAACTTCTTGCTATATTTTATATATTTTTGAGCGTTTTGAACTCGAAAATAGCGGGAAGTTACAGGGATGGCCTGCAGGGTCAAACTTCTTTTCAAATTTTTTTTTGTTCAAGCTACAGAACACCGAGTACCTACGCGGGGTAAAATTTACCGTGTTATAGGTACTCATCCCCTCAAATAAAATTTATTCATTTTGTGCAAATTCCACTTTAAAAAAGACAAACATATTTAAGATTGTTTGGAAATGGCCATAAATATGTGAAACAGAATATTGCTTCCTTCATTCATAATAATGAAGTACATGATTAGAATACGCGCCAAAACAATAATGTTTATATAGGCAATTACCGGCTCAGTTTTTATCAAAAAAAAAGATCCGTATGTGCTGACAGTGCTATTTATAATAAATTGCCTGAATCAATCTGACGCATCAACGACTTTAACAGCTTCAAGCGTATTTTAAAAATGTTTTTAATTGAGCAATGTTTTTATTCCCTAGACAATTTTTATAACTCATAAGTTTACTGGTACGTTTATACTATTCTATTTCTGTTTTAAATCTTACATTTTGCATTGATTTGTCGTATTCACACTATGTTTGACGTTATGATGAATAAACTATCTATTAATTATCTATCAAGGTCAAGTAAAAAAGTACCATTCTTTAACCTGTTACAAAATGAACAAATTTTATTTGAGGGGGTTAGAAACTAGAGTCCGCGAGTAAGCCTTGAAAGTGTCTGCGGTTGAGAGAGAGAAGGCTGCTTACAATTCCGTATCACTATGGTAACTAAAGATATAAAACAATATTGATTTGAGTAAACAAATTTGTGACAGATTGCCGGCCATATGGCCATATGAAAGAAAATATGATTAGTAATATTTACATGTAAATAGATTTCCTACAGACCAGCAGTTCAGACAAAAATGGCTCGATGTCCTTAAATTGACAACTGAAATTAATTTCAAAGCAGCACCTGGCTAGGTGCATATATTTCACAAGTATACCCATACAGATATAAGGGTATCGTTTTCCCTGCCCTCCCATCTTCAGTTAACGATCCGTCAACGAGCTCTCATGAGAGACAGAGAATGATACGGAACGATTGCAGCGTTCTCTCTGTGAACTGCAGACATTTTCACTTATGGCAAGCATATACTCTAGTACTTATATCTCTATGGATAAGGATAACACGGTAAATTTTACCCCGCCTACTCGGTGATCTGAAGCTTGAACAAAAAAAAGTTTGGGACAAAAGATGTCTTTTTTTGATCGACGAACTCGACCCAATAAAAGAAATTGGGTTGTCATTTAAAATTTCAGAGTTACTCCCTGCCCCCCCCCCCCACGGAGATACCCCCTTGGGAGGAATTTTTGTGACCGAAAAATACATTACAACGAGTTGAGCAACTTTCATTCGCAACATTTAAAATGTAATCTCTGAGATTCAACCGTTTCGGGACTTTTGAAACAGCCTGTATATTTTTTTCAAAGTGACATTTAATTGCGATTTTGTTGTGCATAAATAAGTGTTTTTCGGTGCATTTCGAAGTATTCACGTTTTTAAAGAATATTTAAATATGGTTCTTGGTTAAGTATGATGCGGTCACGAATTAATTATCCCAACGTGTCATTTCACCGGTATTACCACAGGTATACAATATGTTAAGATTTATAAACCTCATTAATTGTCGTTTTTATATCCTTCAAAACTGCATACCAATACCTAGGTATATGCTATTGGTATTTAGAAAAAGAAGAACGCTTCTCTCATATTGGATGTTGTCACCACATCAGTGTATTAACTAATATAGGGAAAGCTACGTCTATTTATATTTTACGTCTTTGTTTACATTAAATTTATTTTAAAACATTAAATAAATTAAAAATATTATTTGGTACTAAGTATATGTGGTTATTGCAGTATCCGAGGCAAAGAAAATGTTGATTCAGCTGCGGAAAATCCCGATGAAGAAGATGAAAGCATCGACATACTACTAGCTAAAGATCTAACAAATAATCTGAAAAGATAAATTATCAACAACTGGCAACAGCAATGACAAGACATACCCATCAATAGTAACAAACTACGTGCCATCAAAAATACTGTTAAACCTTGGGCTACATCAAATAGATCTCTCAGACGCGAAGAAGTAACTGTCAGCAGACTACGCATTGGTCACAGTCGTTTAACGCACGGTTACCTAATTAGTAAACCTAACGTCTTATAAATTGATGAAACACCGGCTGCATGCACGAAAAAGTGTCACATTCCGAAATGTGTCCCGTTCCGAAATGTATCACGTTCCGAAATGTGTCACGTTCCGCCTGACTTAAATATGATATTCGAGCGGAATTTACCATTTTGGGTGACAAAAATAATCAATTTGGGTTACTGTATTACTAAGTGAGCGACTGACTGCGCGTGACGATAAATTAATAGTTGGGTGACTAAATTAATAAGTAAGCGAATAAATTACTAAGTGAGCGACTAGAATGCCTTCGGTAATTTTGAAGCAGATATCATCAACCGATTGAGATGAAAATTTGTATACACGTTTAGTTTGAATGACAATGCATGGTTAGCTATGTGACGTCACTCTAAATCCAATATGGCGGACTTCTAAAGATGGCGGACTAATTTTATTATGCTTTCCTACAATATGGGTATCAAATGAAAGGGCTTGCTGAGAATAACTCGAAAAATAAAGTGAAGTTAGTTTAAATCCAATATGGCGGACTTCTAAAGATGGCGGACTAAGTTTTTGACGTGATAACGTCTTATAAATTGATGAAACACCAGCTGCACGCACGAAAAAGTGTAACGTTCCGTAACGTTCCGCCTGACCCTGTGCGTGCAAACGAGAGCGCAGTAATGTATTATTAAATATGATATTCGAGCGGAATACGTTATCACGTAAAACTATCGTCCGTAAACCGACTTTACAGACAACCAATTTTTTTTGTTATTTTCTGATTTTGAATGAATGACCAAGCTGTTAAAAATGCACTTTTAATAAAAAAATCACTTACCCCGGACCAGCCGTTTGGTAAGAATCCCTTGTGTTCGGACCAATTTGCTGTATCAACGTAAAAGAGACCGGCCGACATGACGAACACCCAAACCGACAAGTTGATCACGTTGAGTACATTGTTGAAAATCAACGACTTCTTTACGCCGGCCGCCATCAATAACATCATCAACAAAGTAATCACAAAAGCCAGGAAGTCTGGCGGACGACCTGTAACAAGTTAAATTTATTTATTTTTTCATTAAGTTATTCAGATTTGCTTCATAAAATTATTCTATGCGCTGGGTCCTGTGTTCGTTAAAAGAATTCGAGAGTTGAAAGTTATTTAAGCTGTGTAATGTATGTAAAAAAGAAATGTTCGTTAGTCTTGAAAGTAAGCACGTAAGTTTAGAAGTTTTAAAAGTAACAAGTTGTAGATATAAAGTTATCTATAAGTTGTAACTAATTTTATAATTTATTATGTATAGAGGTATAATCAGCCATAATGTCTCGAAAGCGCAACAGAACTAGACAAAAAAGCCTTCTTAATAATTAATTAATATCACTAAAATATTAGTATTAATTGCATGCAGTCATATACGTATCGGCCGAACTTGGAGCAAATTTTGTTATTAAAGACAATTAGTGTTTTCGTAAAATAACATTAATATATTTATAGATAAGTTCAGTATAGTGCGTACTACTACACTTTAATTTAATTAATAATTAATATTCATCGTTCAAAACATGACTTCATGTACCTAATTCTTTACTCATTTTAGGCCGAGAGCGGGGGCTATAAAAATCTTATGGATAAGATACATGAACGACTTTGCATGAGTAAGTAGTACTACCACAGACCTAAAGAGAGCCTCCTTTAGAAGTGTCAAACTTTGCATGCATGATAAAATATGACGTCACTTCTGGTTATGATTTTGATTGTTTTGTTATGTCATCGAATACATCGATGATATAACAAAACAATCAAAATCGAGGTGCAAAATAAAAATATCGAGGGCTGCCACGTCTTAGTCATTCATATAAGAAAACAGAAAAAAAACTTAATGGAAGCAGGCAGCAGCCACAGGGTTGCGAATGATTTTATTTTAGTCCGATTGAAGCCCAACATTGCTAACCTATAAATTAATTATTATTTTCTTACTTTTAGTAAATCATCGCCTGTACATATACCTAAACTATTTAACCATTTTTTTATCTATTTTTATTTTATAGCTCTTAGTACATCGTGGATTGTAGGTATAATAAAACCGTTTAACTTAAAAAGCTTATTATCCTATTTTATTTGAGAGAAAACCCAAATGTTGTTTTTTTTTTGCTTTATTTCAAAACACCCTGTGAAATAGTTGGTTGGCAAATTTGTTTTAAAATACAAGTTTTTATGAAGTTTCATCTATTTTTTAGATTTTGTTTTTATTGTTTAGGTCAATACGTGCCTTTGTTCGCACACAAATGCAAAATGATTATCAATAACAACAGTTGTGCGCGTTTGATTAACTCAATGAAAAATTGAATAAAACTGTCGACATAGGTATTTACGTGCTTTATAAACACAGACAATAGTGCATCGTCTAAAAAATATTCAAAACAATCCGGTTTTTGTGTGAATTTCTTTAATTTAGGGCGTTTGTAATTTTTTTCTTGAAAAAAGCTGTGTTTTAAAAGGAAATCACTTCTTTAACTGTCCTATTGTAATGGACAGTTTCATACGCCTATTTGCATTTCTGAATGTAGATATTAATTGTGAGTTGTTTGTTATCTGATTTTCTTCGACAATTAAATGAGATTTTCGACAACCAATTTTATAAAAATAAGAATTGTGGTTGCGGTGGTGTGATAAATTATTTTTTTTTTACTATTTTTCGTGGAAATGTTGTCGGTGATCATTTTGCATTTTTGTGCGCACAAATGCACGTATTGACATAAACAAAGCTAATGAAAACTGACATTCTGAAATAATTTTGCCACCCAGTTATTGATTATTTAAAAAAAGGTGTTTCAACATTAGTAAAAAAAAACGCATTTGGATTATCTCTGTTCTATATGTCAAAAATCAATTTCATATAAAATTTGTACCGACATATGAAAACTAATAGTTGTGTCTGCACTCTGCAGTTCTTTAAAAAAATAACTAAAATCGGGTTAAAAATATAAAAGTTATAAAGCCTAAAACACGTTTAGATTTACGACACTGATTTAGATCTATCTCTAGACGGAAATGAAAAGATCAATCATTTAATTTATTTTTGTACTAAATGTCTAAAAGTACATCGAATTGTTTTCTTTGAAAACTTGTAGAAGTACTGTTTAAATTTCTGATATTGTATGAACAGTAAAAACAATTTTAAAAGAAAAATAGAAACGAAAGTTGAAGCTAGAATAAAACGGATGTAGGTATTTAATTTTGAAATGAATGTTGATCTTTCGAAGTGCAATGCATCAATATTCCTACAAGCTTTACGAACATAACGTATGCAATAAAATTTAAGAAACAATGTTCGGTGGGCTATTTTTCGGCAAAAGTGGAAGGTTTATATTAAAAAAAAATACTTTGACTAGCGGATATTTTGAAAACGATTAGATATATGAAAATATTGAATAGAATCTTTCTTGTAAGAAACTTTATCAACTTTAATATTAAATATGACTACTTTCTGGCTACGGGTCATTTTATATACGGTATACATAGGCACAAAACGTAGTTATTTTGTGGAATTTTCTTTCGTTCACATTCATATCAATTTTGCTGACAATCGGACTAGAGTTTTGAATTTACAAATATTTCACGAAGTTTTTGTTTTTTATTTAGAAAAAAGTGCTTCGACAGCTATGGTCATTAGCGCATAATACATCATCATTACATAGTATAAAATATGACTGAACTATGACAGTGTTTTGTCGTCATTACATACTATAAATACCAAGTTGCCGTTTCCCTCTGTCCATGGTTTCCGCTTACTTCTTCTAAACAACGCAATGGATTTTGAAACTGTTTTCACTAAAAGAAGGAGCGTTAAACGAGGAAGGTTTGTATATATAATTTGTAAATATTTTGAACTAAACATGGCTGAACTATGAGGGTGTTTTTTCAAAAAGCACTATCACTACATCAATATATTATAAGCGTTAGACTGGCAAAAATGCTAAAATGCCTCAACCGATTTGAATATTTTTTTTTGTTTTTTTCACAGGGGTGGTTTATTGAAAAAAATTCCAAAAGAACAGCTGAAAAATAAGATTTTTATGGAAAGAAAAACTGGAATATAAATTTAGAATATAACAGGTGTAGCCACCGTTCGCTACATTGTTAAGAAACACCCATTGTTACATTGCATATTAGAAAAATTTATTTCTCAAACAATGTCACCATCGGGATACGAACCCCGAATCTTTCCACCTGTTATTTGTTATAGTTATACGTCCTATATCGTATGAAAATTCACATATAAATTTAGAATATGGTGGAGCCGTAGGCTCCACTAACTACTATTGTCGCTGCTGAGCGAGGCGCAGCCCCGTGATGCTAGACTGTAATATGAATTACGGTGGAGCCGTAGGCTCCACTAGTGTTATTGCTGCCGAGCGGGACACAGCCCCGTGTCTTAATCGCGTGCGAAATATATGGCAACGCTCTGAAAATACGGCTACTATTCCATAATAATAATTAATCTATCTTTTATAAGCAATCTACAAATCCACGCGAAGCTGGGTCAGGTCACTGGTTTTAGATATGTTAATATGGTTAAATACTATGAATAAGTGTACGACATTATATGGTAACAAGAGGTAAGTAAAATATATTATTATTGTGTGTTATCTTAATTACTAATTTTGAATTTTATGTCAACAGGAGCACTGGGTACGTGATTTGGGGTTTTAGAAGAGAAGAAGTTGAGATGGTAGCGGTTTGACGATTATAACTGATTGGTAAGTCCGGTTTCTTGGAAAAATTTGGTTATTTTGACAATATTAGATTGCGTATTATTTAATATTTCTTTTAAGTTTTCTGGAACTGTGCAATCGTATCTGGCCTGGAAGTATTTTATGCAATCTACAAGGATGTGTTTGATAGTAAGATGGACATGACATGTATCACAGGTTGGTATATTTTCTTTCTTGAAAATCTAACAATGAGTTATTTTACTATGGCCCGTTCCGAGTCTTACTAGAGCCACCTCTTCCTTTCGTTTCAGTGTTATAGGATAGTTCCAAAAAATTATGTGTCATTTTGTTTCCTTACCACCAACGCGCGTTATCATGTAAACAGTTATATACAATTGTATAGAAGTTGTAAACGCGCGTTGGGCCAACGCGCGTTGAACGCCTCTCATATAAACTAGGCCTTATAGTACATAATATCATGTCCATAGGCTTCAATTTAATATAATAATAGACGTATCGATCGAAACGGAAACGCATCCATTGATACCAACAGAAGTTCAGCACTTTGCACATGTTTCTCAAAGTTTGAGTTTGCAATCTTATTCAATCAACGTCGTGTATGTCGTGTAGTCAAACTTTTGCAAAATCACTTCCTGTTGGCGATAAGGCACTATGGGTAAAGTATACACCGATTGTACAAAGGCCGTTGCTTAAAGTTGTAGCGCTAAGTGATTCACAAAGTTATTCTAAACGAGTATGCAGTGGAGGAAGTATACTTTGATTTATAATGCCGGGTTCACACCACGAAATAAGACAGGTAGTACCTACCTACATGTTTTATTTTCAGTTTTAATCGTAAATCTGCTTTTAGCCCAATAACACAGGGTGCGGCAGCATAACTTCCTTTTTTCAAAACTTAATAAAACCCACTGTATGAATCAGAAAATTTTTATTTGTTTTTTATAATGTAGGACTAGGCACACATCTAAAGTTTTGTTTTACTTAGTTTTTAAAACTCAAATCAGGTAGGTGACGTCGCCCATTCTCCATACACTGAGTAAATCAATTTCTGGAGTTTGTCATGATTCTTGTCAGCATATCAGGTGTTATTCTGGCAATTTCTTTCTGGATGTTGGTCTTCAAATCTTGTAGGGTTCACATGAACACGGTATTTAAAAAAAAAACATAGAAAAAAATCACAAGGGGACAAATCGGGGGAGCGGGCCAGTCACTCTAAATCGCCTGAGACTGAGAATTGAAGTCACGTTCAGAAATTTTTGCACAATCGCTACCTTGTACGGAGATCATCATGAAGAATTCTCCTCAAAGAACGATCGGAAAGTCCAAGGGCAGACGCATGTTTGCGCGCAGAACGCCGTAGTGATCGCAATATTGAAACTCTCACTGCCTTAATGTTCTCAGATGGGACGAGGGACTCCAGTTCTTCGTCTTGTCGCATTTACAGTTTGGCTGACCCATATAACAATGGATTTCTGGTCCGGGATGGAGGCCAACGGGACTAAATTAAAGCTGGGTTGCGATCACAGAATATCCGTTCGAAAAGTAGGCCTCAACGGCAAACGCACGCTCCTCACTGTTCGATGGCGACTGAACTGTGTCGGAACAAAACTTTATAGTTCTGCCTCTCGAACGACGCTACTAGCGCTCCACTACGACATCAATCGACTGAATGGCGCGCATTTTAAAAAAAAGGAAATTACACTTCCGCACCCTTAGGTCCAATAGTTGATTAAAACCATATTCCTTTCATTTGTTTAAAACTCGTCTAATCCGTTAACTTCTGTTTATAGTCTTTTAAATATGAAATAAAATATTTATAAAACATTTTTAAGTCAAACTATATTCTTGTACAATTTATTCATGATGTACTAAGAGCAAGAAAATATTTGTGGGTGAGCAATCTGGAGCCTTGATGCGACTAAAATAAAATTGTGGGACGCATCTACTAGAATATTTTCTTTTGTTAGAGGTCGGACCTTAATGTTATTAAATACGCCCCTCGAATTTATTTCAGTTTGATCAAACCCCAGATTACGGACCCACAATTATTTTTGTTACTTTTCTCGTACTTCATCAATTGTACAAGAAAACCGTTTAAGTTTTTAATGTGCTTAAGGGCGTAGATTTAGGGGGGTAAAGGGGGTAATAACCCCCACCCTAGGATCATAATAATACGAATACCTGGCTAAAAAATAATACTTCTCGAAAAGGAATTCGTAAAATTTGCTTGGGAATTAATATTTTGCTTGACACCTTCCTTCGTGAGTATTCTTGTGTAATATTAATAAAACTTGAAAAAATACTATTTTTTTTGCTTTAACCCCGCCCCCCCAGAAAAAAATATCTACGCTCTTGAGTGTGCTTAGTCCGATTTTATTAAATTTATCCGATCGTTTGAAACGGTACCGAAAATCGATCTTTATTTATTATATTTATTTAGGTATAATAAGTAGTTAAAATATAGAAAGTGTTTTAATCGCGCTATTTATATAAAAAAATTATATTTTGTTTTCATTGTTACAAAGCTCGTGCACTTCTGATCCTTTCCAACTTTCTCAGTGCCTCATTATTGCAAGGCTGTTGTCATCGGAACTACACAATACACAAAATTGGAATTCAGTCGATAAACAGGAAGGGGATGAAAATTGAAAACTGCGACTCACACCCGGATGAAACCGGGCCAGTCAGCTAGTTATCATAATATTGTACTGTCATGTGAAATACGTATCGGCGCAAATTATCGGTTAATAGGAGGTATAAGTGAAAATTCAAAATGTAAGCGGATGAAAACCAGAGGATAACGTGAAGTGAGTGAAAATCGGTTGCAAGTTTTGAAACAAATAAATAAATAAATATACGGAACGTGAAGTAAAATAAAACCGTTAGAAACTTGCCAAACTGAAAACAACATTGTGGTTCTTTTATTTTGAGTTCACAACACAATGTGCTTTCGCATAATCAACCACCCACAGACAAATCAAATCACAGAAATGGAAAATGAAACTCTTTAAATTCCCTATGTCTACCTGTGTTTTAATAAATAATAGTAAATTATTTTCAGCTTTAGCAGATATTAAAATGTGGTGTGATAATAACAAGTTAATTTTAAATGAAATGAAAACTATCCAATCTGGGAATGACTCTGTGTTTTAATCAGTATAAATGACCAGCAAATAAAAAGTATCGAGGCTACTAAATTTCTTGGAATTACTATTCAATACTTCTTAAAATGCAGGAACTGTCAGATCACAGACATATCCAAAAAAAACTTACCCCCCTTCCCCTTTAGTGAGATTCCGTGAGATTTTGCTTGACCCCCTCCCCTGATCTTCCGTGAGATTTTTCTAAACGTGTACTACTAAATTTCTTGGAATTACTATTCATACTTCTTAAAATGCAGGAACTGTCAGAGCACAGACATATCAAAAAAAACTTTCCCCCCCTTCCCCTTTGATGAGATTCCGTGAGATTTTGCGTGACCCCCTACCCTGATCTTCCGTGAGGTTGTTCAAAACGCGTATTTTCAATGCAAATACGTTAATCTGTTCTTGATTGCATTGGATTTATTTAAAAAATCATAGTTTGCTTAATTCTTTTTATATTTTAGTTTAGGTATTTTTACGTATAATCCAGTTTTCTTAAAATTTTACACTGTTTCTTGCGGGAAAAAATTACGTGATATTTGCCGAGACCCTCTCTCCTACCTGAGATTGGATGAGGTTCGGCTAACCCTCCCTCCCAACGCCTCACGTAATTTGTGAACGCCCCCTAAACTAGCCTTTTCGGCCGTCCATAAAGTTTGAGTGCTACTAGCTCTTGGGATATAACGTGGATAAAGTTAGCCCTCCCAACCGAACAATATTGCTTTCAAAAAATGTTTAACCTTAATATTGTGATTTGTAATCAACTTTTTTGTAAATAAATTGTTTCCAATCTGCGACCCTTTTCTCGATTCAGTCAACAATGCGTTACCACTGTTGATTTATCGAGAAATAGTTCATATATCGGGAACTGTTTGGTTACAAATTTAAAAAAAGTTGGTTACAAATAGTTTCAAATTTGAAATGTTAAGGTTACAAATTGGAAGCAGAATTGCTTGGTAGAGGGTTGGGCGCAAGTGAAATTCTCGCCGCTTCATTTAACTCGCATGCCGCGGCAAGATAGCAGCGCCGTGTTTTCTCGCTTCGTATAGAGCGCTGATGCTCATTTGTTTTTGTTGGTTGTGCGCTCGCAGTTGTGAAAAATATGATAAACGTAATGTGTAATAGACTAAACCACGTAGATTGTGGAATGATAAGAGTGGAACTTCAATTCATCTCTGTATTTATTAATTCATTTCGTAGTTGCCGTTTAGTAATATCTGCGGACGTTAATATAACTTGGTGCAGATATTAAATTAATAAAATGGTTGTCAATTGTTGAAATTGCGAAAAATTAAAAAAATATAAAAGATGATTCAAATTCACAAATCATATGCACAGAAGTTGTTAGCTTGGCGAATTGCTTACTAACAGAAGGTATGAGAGGTAAGCTAAAAAAGGAATGTTAGGTTTTTCTTATTTAATTTTAATGAACGTATTTCATTAAAATTTCAATTTATTTCATTTAGAAATTTTAATTCTAAAATTTATTTTGGCGACATCAATGGCTGTGCTAATTTATTTCATTTAACGTATGCTTTTTTCTTTTGCATCTTTACAGAAGCGACAGTTAGCCTAAGATGATAACTGTCGCTTCTGTAAAGAAGCAAAAGAAACTGCTGAACACATCCTATGTGAATGTGAAGCAGTGTTCTCCAAAAGGCTGCTATATCTTAACAACCAACAGGCCTTTTCCAAAGCAGTGAGGACATATGGACAGCAGCGCCCAGTAAGGTAATGATGATATGATGATGATGTTCCGTATCTCCTAGGAGACGTTGGAGACCACTTTTCTCCATTCGTGCTTATGTCTGGCTGTATTTAAAAGCACGCCTAGACTCATGCCGGTCCATTTTTTAATATTATCTATCCATGATGTGCGTTTTCTTCCTCTTTGACGTTTCGACTCAAGTTTTCCCATCAGTACCAGTTGTTGTATATAATATTTTTCAGCTCTCATAATATGTCCAGAGTAAGATAATTTCCGTTTTTTAATTGATTGTATTAGTGTCTTTTTTTGTTTAATTAGTTTTAGGATTTTATCATTAGATGTGTATGTGGACCACTGTATATTTAGCATTTTTCTGTAACACCACATTTCAAAATAGTTAATTTTGTTTATTAAGTCGGTATTCAACGTCCATGTTTCGCATCCGTATAAAACTATAGACCAGACATAGCACTTTAAGAATCTCACTCTAATATCTTTATTTATTTTATTGTTATTTAGGAATTTTTTCAGTTTATAAAACACAGTTTTTGCATAGGCTATTTTTACTTTAATTTTGCAACTTTGGTTATTATTTCTGTTAAAAGTTTCCCCCAGATATTTGAAACTGTCCACCTGTTTTATTTCTGTATTATTACACTTTATTTCTATGTTATGATTAAGCTTTTGCCTTGAAAACTGCATGACTACTGTTTTTTTTGTATTAATTTTTAGCCCTGCTTTATCACTGCACTCAACTACCTTATTCAATATTGTTTGTAAATCTTTTTCTGAATATGCCAGTAACACTGTATCGTCCGCGTATCTTATATTGTTAATGATTGTACCATTAATTTTTATACCCCGGTTAACACTTCCTAACGCTTCTTTCATCACCTCTTCACTATACAAATTATATAATGCAGGAGATAAAACACAACCCTGTCTAACTCCTTTCTTTATTTTCATCCAGTTGGTTTTTCCTGTTCTAGTTTTCACAGCAGTCTCTTGTCCTATATATATATTCCTGATTATTGTGATTAACTTTGCGTCTATTTGTAATTTATCCATAATTTTAAAAAGTAAGTCATGCTTCTGTAAAGAAGCAAAAGAAACTGCTGAACACATCCTATGTGAATGTGAGGCAGTGTTCTCCAAAAGGCTGCTATATCTTAACAACCAACAGGCCTTTTCCAAAGCAGTGAGGACATATGGACAGCAGCGCCCAGTAAGGTAATAAGGTTCATAAAAAAACATTCTACCAGACTGGGAATAATACTATTAGGGGATGCACAAAAGATCTTTTAGGTCGCAGTGTTTGTGAGATATCAAATGTCTTATCACCTCAAATAAATCTAATCTAATCTAAACGTATGCTTCTGTTATTTATTGTTTTTTTCTGCCTGGTCTATGCGATGTTGTATGTCTATGGTAGAGAGCCCACTGGATCAATGTTTTAAGAGTGTAACGACAGCCCTTATGCGAGAGTTGACATATGAGTATTGTTTAAAAGTGCTATTGTGGCGCTATTCACAAATGTGGAGCACCCACATTTTGTAGAAATTCCAGTGGCACTCAAGCAACCCGTTTAGGACATTTAAAATGTGACACCAGAAATTTAAAATACAGTTTTTATTATTTTTGAAATAAAAATAATATTAGAATCTTGTTTCTGGTTTATTTAAGGTAGTTCACTCATGAAACGGTTTTTCTTAGGAATTTAATAAAATTGAAATACCTACAAGGTTAATAAAAGTACCTTATATTTAATAATTTCAATAAATGATTTTTTTACCGTCTGTAAAATGAGATATTAACAATCAAAATGTGCATAATTCACCTGCTGGAGATATAGGTACCAAGTATAAAAAAAACGGGTACCTACATTCCAGAATATCTCAAAAAAAATTCTTAGTATAGTATTTAAAAAAAAAATGCATTTTATAAAATCCAAAATTATAATTTTTTTGGAATAAAAATATTTCTATTATACTTGCAAGCTAATTGTATATGTGTGTATAACTTTAAAGAATATTATTATTATTATCAGACAAACTTTTATAAATCGACACAATTAGTTATTTATTAGAACAATTCGCCTGTTACACGTTTGAACTTATTTGCAGCTAGTTTTATCCACCACAGTTTGGTGGGATCTAGTTTTAGCCGGCATTGTATCGGCTAGACCTAGTATCAGCCACTAGGGTTTGGTTGGACCTAGTTCTAGCCGGAATGGTATCGGCTAGACCTAGTTTTACTCGAAAACAATCGGCTAATACTAGATTTAACCAAGAGTAAGTGGCTACACCTAGTTCTAACCGGCTAAAACTAGATGTAGCCGCACTTCGAGTTCTAGCCGTAACATATTAAAGCTTAGATGTATTGTGTAGTCTCTTACAAAATAAAATTCGTTACCACGGAGAATCTCTAACTTTTATTATATATTATTAAGCTATACTTTTGTCTATACGACTGTTACGAGTTACGAATGATTTTTAGTATTTCATATCAAAATTGTAAAGATTGAACTCTTAAGGTGAAACTCGGTTGTTCAACCATGTATCTACTCATCAGGCCTGCAATTTCCTACAAAAGTCAAAATTTGTCGTGTAGATAGACTGATATGAGGGATTTTTATGAGATTTTTATAGGTTATTTTATAAAAATAACCATATCTCCGGAAGTGTTAGGTAAATCAAAAAAATTAAAAAAAATCACTGGAATCGAGAGAATCGAGAGAATAACAAAGTCGAAAAAAAGTCAAAAAAAATCGTTAAATTCGAAAAAGGCGAGAAAATCGATAGAATCGGTTAAATACACTTATTTTTAATAATTACCTTTATAAAAAGACAAGCAATCGAAAAAGATAATAAGTAGGCCAAGATAACGGAAAAGGATAACAAGAAAAAATAACGCGCCTATACAAAAATGAATACAATAACGACGCAGTTTCATAAAGATACGAAATTCGTTAACGATAGGCCAATGCGAAAAAAATTCAGATAACGAAATCTAGAACGAAAGTTTCACGTTGTGTGCGCCAATTCGTAAAATGTGGTTTTCCTTGTGGAAATTTAATTGTTCCAGAGGTTAAAAAAATGTTAACATGTACCGCGGCTAGCTTAAGTTCAGCAGCACTGAGCGTGGGTTGAAATTGCAACGTGAAGGCATAAAATATAATCATCTCGAAACCAAATACCAATACGGATTGGCAAAGTTGTATGACATTATACGAAAAACATGTACAAACAATGCACGTCTGAAAATTTTACTGTTTCTTAATTTATTGTTAAGGGGAATCGCCACACGACGATTGGTTAGCACTGGCATTGTATATACAGCGAACACTTCTACTTTTCAATCGTTACTGTTGATATGCTGATCTGACATGGGTTAATTCTGAACCTTTTCATTGCCCTCTACCATACTATTATTAACAAGTTAAGTTGTAACTTCATAAGCTATGATTTTGCTTACAAGTGGTCTGACCTATATTCCGATAATAAATTATCTAGAGCTGATTTCGTATCTCAAATCGCGCAGACTATAATTTTTCATACTATAAATAAGAAGGTTAATTTCAAAAATTGTTTTTCTGTCATTTGAATTAAATAACTTTTGCAAGATAAATTTATTAAAGTGAAACTTTTATTCTATCGCCCCGAATTTTTCTGGCCGTCTGTTGCATGTCGCATTACAGGCGGCCGCGGAGTAGGGGTAAAGTGAAAGGCGCTCGGAGTAGGCGCTCGGTAGAGCAGCCAAGGCCAATATGGCGGCGCCCATGGTTAGCATCAGCTGACCGTGTAGTATGTATAACACATAGTCAGTCTGTCATGCGGGCAAGTGCTGTACAGTGTTTACATGTTTTTATTCGTGTATTCATGTGAATATTGTTGTTTATAATTAATCGTGATGGATAAGTGCCTACAATCCAATAAAAATTTCACTTGCGTTGTGGTTTCTTAAAACCACACAACTGTTTTTTTTGTAGGTATCTACTCTTAGACTGGATATTGGAGACACTTTCGTTTGCAAAATTAAGGCGTCGAAATTTTTCTTCAGAAGATGTTTAATTGACCCCTAAGCAATAGTAAAATGTAAGGTCTACGAAAGATTCCTGTTCTTTTGTGGAATCGCTCATTTTGATTATATTAATATGAAAAATGTACGAATGTAACTAAAAATAAGTTGTATACCGAGAGCTTTTTGGAAACTGATTTAGGCATGGAAGTAAAATGCACTTTAATCAGTGAAACCAACGAAAATAACATTTTGCGTCACCAAGTCCTCTGGTTTTTAAGGGTAATCAACTCCTAAATATGGACTAGTAGGGTTGAAAACGTCAACTCATTTTGGCAAGGCTGAGATTTTCACAGTATATCAAATACACCTTTTCTAAACTGTATTTAAAAAGGCAGGACAAAATTCTGGTCGGAACACCTTGGCAGACTGCCGTGAAGGGGTGAGATAAGGGATGTTCAAAGCAGTCTGCTGGGGTGTTCTGACCGTAATTTTGTTCTACCTTTTTAAATATAGTCTAGAAAAGGTGTATTTGATATACTGTGCAAATCTCAGCCTTGTCAAAATGAGTTTACGTTTTCAACCATACTAGTCCATATTTAGGAGTTGATTATCCTTAAAAACCAGCGGACTTGGTGACGCAAAATGTTATTTTCATTAATTTCACTGATTAAACTGCATTTTACATCCATGCCTAAATCAACTTCCAAAAAGTTCAGTAGCTCTTGGGCTATAATATTTCAGTATTAAAAGTATGTAAGATATATTTTATAAAAAATTAAGTTTTTAAAATTTTGCAGCCTACATCTCGTGAATAATGTGAGATATGGAAAAATCAACAATCAGTTTTATTTAGAATCAAGGTACAGTCTGAAGATGGTACAAAGTGTACCGAAACGTCAGTGATAAATGCAATTTTAGTAATTCAGTATTGCCTTTTATTGACTCTTTTGTCACGGATTCTTCCAAAAAATATTCTCTTTGTCAAAAATAAGTCAGTTTCATTCTTTTGGAAAAGAACTTATTTTTTACATTTATGTTTGTGGTAGAATATTGGCACTTTTTGCAAATTTTTTCATTGAAATTTACAAACATTCCCTAGTTAACAGGCCTATGGTGACAAAGTTGAGTTTTTTCCATTTTTTTCTGTTGTTTTTGTACTCAAGAATCTCTTTTGTTACACACGTATAGGATCTGATCAACCATGGGAATACATTCGGTATAATTCCGAAGTAAACGAGAGAGATAGTTTGATTATAATACAATTGTTTGCAATTTTTATATCGAGAGAAACGTAAGCAAAAAACACATTAAAAATGTTATTTGCAAATAAAAACGCTTTTTGACTTATTATAGTGATAAAAATACCCATTAATTGTAATCCATAGCCCAAAAAAGTACTCAAAAGAAAAAAGTATTTTTTTAGTAATCTAGGTTCATAATTTTAAATAGGGATTAATGAATTGATAGAATTTACAACCTATGTTTATAATAATTATGAACCGAAATTTGCAAAAATTAATTCATTTCAATAAAAGCTTACCTACCTATAATAAAATGAAATGTTTTCTAATATTTCATTTCGCCTTTTTTTGTACTTCAAATTTTTTACTAAAAAAAATATAATAATATAATAATCAGTTTGTTGTTTATAAAGATATATATCTTATAAAAAAGAATATACAATAATAAATAAATTAAAAAAAAACGAAAAAAAAAACATATTTTCGGGAGTTTTTAGAATTAGGGGTGTTACCATTTGACTGCACCATTGGAAAGAGAAATGTAATAGTTATTTGTCGTAGCTCCGTAAGTCGCAACCGCGCTTCTCACAAAAAAATTATAGACAACAATTTTACAGATAACAAAAATCTCTACACCTTTTATTAATAACTTATTGAGGTAGCGATGCTAATAAAAAAATTTGAAAAGTGAAGTTTGACCTAAATTAGCACCATTCTCCACTTGTGGTAATGGAATGGTACAAGCTGTTACATTCTTTTTTAATTTATGACTTTTTAAATGAACACCTGAAGCTATTTTACAACAAAAATATCATCTTAAATGATTCACATAAATAATAAAATTGCTTATTGCATTAACAAAATTTTCAAAATAATATTGTATATTTTGAATGTTATATCATAATTGCGGTCTAGGTGGTAACATATTGCAGGAATGCATCTGTTCTTCCTGTACTTCGCACAATACCACAGCACTACAACTTCGGTTACATTACTGCTTAAAACTGTGAGGTTACAACACTTGCTGCGTCGTTATATCAAATAGAGATCGGCATTTGTTACACTGCAAACCCCAGCCAGGCACCTAGCAGGGGGTTTACCAGTGTGACAAAGCGTTGTCTTGCTTGAAAAAGCACCGCATATCAATTTAAAGTAGCGTCATTTATACACATGCTACACGACTCTAAAATCATATCGGTGCCCTCGCTTACATTTGTCCATATTAAATTTCGACTCTGAAGTTTAAAAAAATTCCAACAAATTGGGCGACGGGACCATTCCAACTTCATAATGTTGACATTTCATATAGTATAACAAAGAAAATAAAATTTCTGAAATCGCGTGAGATGACGCGGGTACTGGCTAGTATTCATTATTATATTTGCTATTCGTTGCCATGGTTATCTACATAATATGATCCACGTCATATAAAAATTAATCAAAGCATGCTTAATTAGTTTATTTCTGACAGATCTACAAAACAAAAGAACAGCTAATTTTTGTTTAGATAAAAATATTTCCGGAACTGTAAAGTTTAGAAAAAAAAGGGTAGTATTTAAACGAGTGACTGTAAATTACAATTTTGGGTGACAAAAATAATAATCAATTTGGGTTACTGTATTACTAAGTGAGCGACTGACTGCGCATGACGAAAAATCAACAGAACAGCAACTTACAAACATCCATTTGAATTACTAAAAATACAAAATGGGAAGCTTCATAATATTTAAGCGACCTAATATTTTTTTGAGTGTCAATGTTACGTCCTGCATTTTTTTCAAAATTTGGCAAATGATTTATTTATTCTGAGCGGCATTTTGTTAATAGTTAATTGTTTGAATAGAACTGCGTTTTCTAAAAAATATATATTTAATTGACTGTCAATTAAATATACATTTTTTTAGAAAACGCAGTTCTATTCAAACAATTAACTATTTTATTCGCATACCCCGTTTTCGTTCACCCCGGAATTGTTTTTTTAAAAACTCCACATTTGCACCTTATGGCCAACAAATTAATTCAATCAATCCGAAATCCAGTATTAGTTTTATCAGTTCCGGAATTAATATGTTCATAAAATTTATCTCAAATTATGAAATGACGAAATCTCGGAAATTCAATATGGAAGCACTACTTTTAACTCATCGCATGTACACTACAATACTTCTGGTAAATCAGCAACAAAGATTCCCAGTGTGTTGCAGTTTATTAACATTCAATCATCCAGTTACCAGTGTAATAATATCTGGATTCACCTTTACTCAAAGTGATTCGACGTATTTTTAAACTCTCTTCGGTCTGGGTAAAATCGCAGTGTTTAATTTTCTGGATAGAGTGGAGTTACCAAGCTTATGTAACGTACTATAAATTTCAATTTTATTACCGTTCAAAAACTGTTAGTTTTTCTCTCCAACCCCTCAATGTGAACGGTAAAGGTTTCTATGGATTATAAAAAAGAAATGTGTATATGTTGGAATAATATTATCCTACTAATAGAATTGAAATTACATCAAAAACATTGCATATACTAATGTAGTCAAGCTTGGGTTCCACTGAAAACATAGTGTCAAAAAAGGGCCATACTTGCTACAAAAAAAAATTAAATCTAAAGTACACTTAGCAAAGTATAAGTTTATTGCTTTAAATTGATTTTAAATGAGTATCAAAAAGGAACTTACCAAAAAGAGTCCCAACGCTATCCCCGACTGTCTTACTGATTGCACCATTGGTTAAGGCATTGAAACATGCACTTAATGCGCACGCGCAAGCACTCGTGCCAATTAGATACTCGAGCACCATGTTCCAACCAATCACAAACGCTATAAACTCGCCGACTGTCACGTACGAGTACATGTATGCCGATCCAGTAGTGTGCGGAACTCGAACACCGAATTCTGCGTAGCACGCGCCTGTAACAATAATTATACCGAGTCAGGTTTGTTTATCGGCTAAACAGCAAATATGAGAAATTATTTTTGTTGAGAATTATAATATCCAAGTTTTGGGTAGTCCGGGAAATTAAGGCAAACAAAGGACAAATCATTATAAACATTTCGACAAGTGAAAAGTACCCTTAATTTGAATCGTGAGTTTTTATTAGGAGGATTAATAAATTCCAGTGAATAGCAAATATCTCGAAGATTATCAAATTTTTGCGGAAAATAGTTATAAGAAAAATTGTACCTACTTTATAAAGCCCAGCACAAAAAAAAAACTAGCAAATTTTTTTGGTAGAGTCTGCCGTTTTCGAGTAAAATTTGTATTTTTTTTTTAATTTTTAATATGTGTTATTTTTTACATATTTGGCGTTTTGCAAAAATTGATATACATATAATCTTGATTAAATTTTGTATGTTTATATATGCGTAACGATTCATAAATTTTTAGTTTTCCAAGTATTTTCAATATTAGAGTAGATTTTCCCAGTGTCAATAATGGTTCGTCGCGAAGATCATTTGCTGTGTTCAAAATATTTTTTGAAAATTGATGAAATTAACATACTTGTTAGAAATACATTTAGATATCTCACAATACATATTAAAATATTAAACTTGGAAGACTAAACATTTCAGAATCATTACGTCAATACATCTCACATAAACATACAAAATATAGTCAATAATGAATAACTTCTTGTAAAAAGACAAAATATATTATATCAAAAACAACACGTATTTTTAAAGAAACGTCAAATTTTACTCGATAACTGTAGATTCTACGAATAAAATCTGCAAGTTTTTTTTAAGTGAAAACTTCTATAGGCAGGCCCGTTAGGCGAATTTTAGTTGGGTAAAATCGTTTGAGTTCGCGTCATCGACATGATAATATTAACAGTATTTAATATCATATCTACGTAAAGTTTTTTGCCTATCTTGACTCAATTTTTTATTATTGTAAGATTGTAACATTAGTGCTGTGTATATGTATACAAGTAAAGTTAAATTGACTACGGGAAAGTGTAATGTGTGTGTACTGTGAATTCTCCATTTTATCTCTGCAAACTTTCGCTATATGACCTTTTTTTAACTATTTGTGGCATATCATATCTCGATACCGACAATTCGTATGCCAGTGATTTGTCCAACCGCAACTTTTACACGGAGTTCTCTTCTCTTGATCCCTGAAGTTTCTTGGGCTTCCTACCTGTTGCATCCTTGTATCCGTTCCAACTTCCATAGCAGCATTCATACCAGCAGCTTCCAACGATGTAACCAGCTCCACAGCTCGACCATACAACAGACTTCGTTCCACGTACAAAATTTATCGAATATACTCGCTTTTCAGCCCAAAAACCAATTGATTTCTAACGTTCTCTTCTAGGACATCTTTACCGCTAAACTCGCAAGTGTTGGCTAAATTCTTTAATACTGCAATATATTGACTTACACTTTCATCTTCACCTTGCTTCCTACTTCTTAATTTTATTCTTTCTGCAATTAAAGATGGTTTTGGCTCTAAATGATCAGCAATTATTTTTTTCAATTCGTTGGATTGCATAAGTCTTTCATTAGTTCGTAAGTTTCATTGCCGCATGTTGCTATTAATGTGGGCACTTTTTGTTTTTCCTGTGTTTTATTATAATAATAAAAAATTGCTCTATTCGATTGGTATACGAACTCCATTTATCGCTATTTCCTACGTTGAATTCCCTTAGAAAAATTAATGGTTTAATCAATGAAATTTTTTTTTTATATATAAATTCTTTATTTGTACAAAACGTGATCTTTCAGTCTGAATACTAGAACACAACACCAATCAATGTTCTTTATAATAATAATTACAAAATAGTAAATACATCACACTATATTATTATGTAATATTTTATGGATCGTTGAAACGTACACTTTTTATTTAAGATTCTAGTTTTTTATAACAACCCTTGACAACATAAGAGCAGTGCATTCTTCATCTCAACTCTTAAGATGGTCGTTATTCTCTTTGTGTTTTTAAGACTATCAAATATATAAATGAGATTCTTTTATATAATATATTTACATAAACAAAATCCGGTTTGTACAGAGTACAAATGTCATAAGATACTCACATAGACGATGATAAAAAAACGTACAAAAAGCACCTCAAAGAGATGTTTTTTAATGCACTACTTAAAAGTGTGTCTCGCCAGTTGAAAGAAAATACAGTGTTTCCAAAAATCATCGTGTAAGTTACAATCATTGGGGAGAGATTCATTGAACTGGAGGGTCAACGATTTTGAATGGGTTTAAAAATTTTTTTTAGAATTAAATCAAAAATCTATTTTTCATGCCTGAAGATAGCACTACACAAACACGCTTTAAACAGATAATTGTATATCTAATGGCCTAATGAGATGTATTACTGAAGGAGTAGTGATATTTTTGTAAAACATATCCCACTCAGTTTTAATAATCTACAATCTCTCTTTACCGACCACTCTACAGGTAAAATCGACCGGAGAATGAAATGTCTCGCAACCTAAAATCGTAGGTTCGATCTCGGTGATTGTTGCGATTATTATTATTTTTTTGAACGCAGTTCCTTATATATATAATATAGGGCATGAGACAGATTCTAATGGAGCTGGACTTTTGAATTTTAGTTCCAGGGGGGCGCAAATTGACAACAAAAAAGTTATTTGCTTATAATTCGCTCATTTTAAATCAGATCGAAGAATTTTTTTCAAATATTTCGTATACCAGAAGTCGCCAAAACACATTTTTTATACAGCTTTATATAGAAAACAAGCTGTATAAATTCAATATTGTCTCATACATCGCGCACGTGGATCGGTTGTCTTTTTCTGTGGCATACTGTGACATAGAAATTTAAAGATCGCGTATGTTCTGTCTTAAAATAAAAAGATTGCATTTGTTCAAAAACGGATGTCATTTCAAATATTAGTTAGTTTTTCGACATTAATATTTTGTGAGATGCAGCGCCTTCTGAGTTAATGATTTGAATAACTAATCATTAAAACATAATACTTTGACAGATGCAAACGTTTTTTTTTATATTTTTACCATTCCGGACATCACGAATGAGCGGATTGAGGTAACATTTGCGCAAGCGTAAAAGAGATATATTCTATAATATTCTTTTTATATAATAATTAATAGTACATTTTTCATAACTTGTTTATGAATATTCGAAGGTGGGGCCAGAGACACTATTATTTCAATGTTTTTAGTAAAAATGGGGGATTATTTTACACTTCATTTGAAAGATATTTCTGTTCTCTGACACTCGTTTAAAAGATTGAAATATCAGTTGTCCATTTTCCAGTTATGAAGAGATGAAAAAAGAAAAAATGCAGACAAAAAAAAGACAAATCAAAATTCGACTACAAACATCACAATATACAAAAGAAGCTTCCAGTACGAAATGTCCCGGATAAAACATATTTAAATTTTAGTATGCTAGTTTTTACCCGGCTAATTTTAAACTCTGGCATTTTATTTAAAAAAAGACGGACAAGTGCGAGTAGAACTCGCACCCTAAGGATTCCGTGCCGTTATTTCATAAAAATTTAATTTGTCATGTAATAATTCTATGTAGAATCAGAAATTTATGATTCTTTATTTGTGCTATGCAACCTTCTTTCGCGGAAAACAATATTCTAGGTTAACGGGAAACATTAAAGGTTTTGATAAGTGAGTCAGTATAAGAATTTTAGTTTTTGTGTGACTACAAATTTACGGTTTTTGAAATTTTCCCTTTACTTGTGCTATAAGATATTGATTCTTGCCAAATTTCACGATTCTAGGTCAACGGAAAGTACCCTATAGGGTTTCAATCCCTTGCGAATGCCAAAATATGCGGCATAAACATCTGTATCTTTTGATAGCGTTGACTTAGAAGTTTGATTTTTTCACAGTTCCAAGGGATTGCAGATCTGAGTAGGTATTTGATATTAATTTCAACTTGATACCTCCCTGCGTTCCTAAGAAAAGGGTCTTGCCAGACAAGTGGACAACGAAGTGATCCTATAAGGGTTCCTTTTTTATTTTTGAGGTGTGGGAATCCTAAACACTGTCATGATAAATTTTTGTGTACCGGTTTGACCCAACTAAAGTTGAGAGCACCAAAATGCCATACGACACAATTATTGACATGAGAATTAAGAGCAAATTTAGTGCCACATTTTTTAATTTAGGGCTCTTGTTTTAGAAAAATCATTGAAAAACTTCTATACGGTGGAAGGGTAAATATCGTCAAATATCGTGGAGAAGCAGGTCAAGCTGGCAGTGCCACAATGCGGAATCTCTACCGTATGGAATCCGCACGATAAAATTAACATCAGTTTTCCTTATTACAATTTTTTGACACATCATGGCCAACTAAAGTTTTTGACTTATCACCATAGAAACATGTCGAGATTTCCATAAATACGCTAGTAGGCTTCGTGCACACAGCCTATTGAAGATAAACATAGATTTTAACAAAAAATCAAGAGCCTTAAATTGAAAAATAGTGTATTAAATTAGCCCTTAAATAATCCTTAAATCTGATGCAATCGTTGACATGATTAGGCATTGTGGCGCTGCTAGCTTGGCCCGCCCCTACACCATATATATAACCCGTACTTCCACCGCATAGAAGTTATTCAAAGATTTTGCCTAAAAAAACAAAAGCCCCGAATTTAAAAATGGGGCACAAAATTAGGCCTTAAATAGCATTCAATTCCCTTGCCTATTTTGTCATACAACATTTTGGTGCTGCCAACTTTAGCTGAATGCCGGTTTGGATTGCTTTGAAGCTCGGATGCACTACATCGAATTGAGCGCCCATAACTTACAGCCTCTTTCTCTCTCTCATTGCATCGAAGTTCAAGAGTTGAAGAAAAAGATAACACAGCACGTCTATCAACAAAATATTCATTCTCTTTCATTTATATTTCAGAGCAGCACCATGCATTCTATTGATTTCGTTTGAGACACTCAAATGCACATTGCACTTTGTAGCCTCAAGGCTAAGGTCACACTACAAAGAGCCTCGCTTATTGGTAAGAGCCAAGCGACTCTCTTAGTGACTGATACTAGCGAACAGACGTATTGTATACTATCGTAGCCGGCCACACTTCGAGCGACGTGCCTGCTATGAGCCTGGTTAGTCATCAAGCGAGTCGCTACGCAAACGAACGTGTTGGTACATTTTTGTTAGTCGCCTAGTGACTCTGCAATTTTATAATGGAATAAGTTTTATTCAACTCATGCGCGTTATTCATGTTTTATCATGCTTAAAAACCGAACCCTAAATAGCCATTTACCGACTGGTGACAATTACTTGTCATAACTCAATGAAGATTCCTACTAGCTCGGCCATTGTGGAGTAATGAAAATAAACGTAACTATTTTCTGAGTCGTAACGAAATAGTAGGTAACAACAACTCCGTTGTTACCCATTGAGACTAAAATTGAGAGGCCGAATGTTTTCGACATGGAGTTTATTCATAACCGGCTAACCTCAAACCAAAACATTGAATCGTGCTGTTTGGTGCTGTTAGTATTGACAGTTTTTTTTATAAAGAAATAAATAGATATTTACAACATCTCATTATAATTAAAACATGAATAACGCGCAATTGTTGAATAAAATTATGGGCGCAACTTGTAGGCTAAGTCATGACCTGTCAGCGCGATGAATGACTTAGACTACTAGTTACGCCAATAACTATTAATTGCAGCGGTTTTCAAAAGGGAACCCATCAAACGTATCCTGCTTCATACGTATAGGTATATGAATGAAACTTATCGTCGTCACTTTGCAATTCTTTGTACAAACGTTCAAATTCTCCATGTCGAGGTCTTGAAAGATCAATTTCATGCATCCAACATCTTCGATTTTCAATTGTATTAAATTGAAGTACTGAGTTTTCAATTAACATTAATTTCTTTAGTTTAGAGAGTGAAATAATTTGTTCTGTTCTCGTCAACAGACGACGCGAAAGTGAATTATGTCTCACCAATCTAGGCGCCTTGTATGTGACCATTGTGTATCTTGTGCACAAGCGTTGCTCATAGCTTATCTCTAAGCTTGGCACGTATAGTGTGGCCTTAGTCCAAGTGAACCGATATTTATTATACCTGTACTTCCACCATATCAATCTTTACTTCCACCACATTAACTCTACGATATATTCCCAGTACATCAGTCAATTTTTATTCATTCTTGAGAATTGTTTATTGAAGGAATATATTGTGAACATGCTAATACCTTTATATTTTATTTTATCAGGGGAAACTATGGAGGGTAGAGATTAAGGAGAACCATCTCTGGGTACGAAAAAGTGTCCGTCAAAAAGCGATAAATTAGGGGACCGCCTCTGTCGCAAAAGGGTAAATTTTAAAGCAAGCGTATGGAGGGTGTAGCATAATCTACATTTCATAGATTTCATAGTGATTAATACTAATCGATATTATTCAAAAACTTGTTACGTGCTAGACAGACTGCGAATCGCGCGGTCCGCTCTCTTGCCTTTCGACTGTCAATCAAGTAGGTAACATCGAGTGAGGCACGAATTTATAAAACATACAAATTAATCCAAATTGATCTATAAATAAAAGAAAAACAAATAGAAGATAAGAAAACCTATATTAAAGCTAAGTATTATTATATAAGTATCTATTTTTAAGAAGCAATCGTTATATTTCGGCACAGTGTGTCACAAAGCAACCAAGAACTGAACAACCACTTGTAAAAATTTACATTGATAAAAAGTCAAAATTGAAACCAAAATCTAACGAATTACTTTGTTTTATATAAATCACATCAAATTTAATAAAACAAAGTATTTCATTTTCAAAAATCAAATTAAATTATATAAAATAAAAAAAAAACTTTATTTTGCAAAACTATTGAATAAATCAAATCAAATTTATATTAAACAAAAGGAATATACCTTTTTACTGTATTCATCAAACAAAATAGTAATAACAAAATTTCTTTCTGATTAATTACTTTTACATACCTAACTTTATATTTTTAATACGTATATTTTTGTAACAGTTGATGTTAAAAATATCTTTTCTTGAAAATAAAAAAATTATTTGTCATTCAAAAATTATAAATCTGTAACAAACCCTTAGGAGCTATTCATATTCACCAAAACAAGTGCACGTTTTACTCAAATAAATAAAAACTATTACCAAAAATTGTTCGGTTTCACAATACCCTCAAACAAACAAGATTTAGTTGAAAAAATTAATTTGCACAATTTCAGAGTAACAGATCGGCTAGTTGTTTTTAAATGTTAATTATAATTTGTTTTATCGTTTTTCTTTATCAGAATTGCGTTTTATTTTGTTGACTCATCTGTTTTATTTTTGCAAATAAATATTTTTAACGCCACTGACGAAATAGTTTTATTGCAATATTTTAGCACTTCTCGAAATTTCTCCCAGTACTTAAATAGCTATTGCATGCAAACTCTCAAAAAATACTTATTTTCAAAAACGCCACATTTTAATTCTTCGCATATCTGTACCTCATATTGTAAATTCGGTTTCGAATGGAAATGAATTTGCACAGAGAGACAATATTGTTGCTCGCTCCCCGTTGGGACGCCTATGCTTTCTGTCGAATGTTCTCGAAAACAGCAACAATGACCGCATGTATAAGGGTTTTGTGGCGGCAGGTAGCCGAATCCCGACCTTCATAGAATTGTCTGAAGAAAGCAATGCAAGTGCAGGAAGGTTCTCGGCCCAGCGAGATGCTTCTGGAACATTCGAGCTGGCGAGGGTCGAAGCTATAAATACGACGCGCGCCAAGATGTCGGACAGTCAGATTTCGTGTGTGAGTGAGTTCATAGTAAAACACGTGTGCGAAATAACTAGGAAATAACTACTAGTGATTTCGATTATATAAAATCTGGTTTAACATAAATAATCTCTTGTGTATAGTTAACAGTTAAGTGTGCTAATAAACTTTGGTGTGTGTTGTAAATATTTTGTGTACATAGATAGTGACTTTATATTCTTCGTTACTTATTCTTTTATTTTATTAGACAGAATTTATTAGTTTTGTTTCTGTTACGTTTGAGAAATACTTTTCGTTTGTGTGTTTAACTGTTTTTTAAACGTTTTTTATTGTAAATAAATAATTTTCACCACGAGCTAGAACAGTTTTGTTACAATATTTTACCAATTTGGTTATGGCAGTGTCGGAAAGAGCATTGTTTCCGCGTTGAAGCACTGTAAGTTGTGCATTTTAAAAAGGCGAGAGTCAACAGGATTATGCATTGTTGAAATGTCACCGAGTTGAATACAACATGAGTTATCACAATGCGAACTGAATCCTCTTTTCCGACAACTTCCTGTTGCTGTACCGTTTCGTTAAGTAGTGTATACAGAATAACTTATTGCAAAAAAAAGGATAAATTTAACTTTAAAATCAGACACCGGTGTATATTTAATAAAGGGAAATATCAATTTATTACGGTGAACAATTTTTTTAACTTTAATATTTTTAGGGCTCCGCAATTCAAAAGGAGAAAAATATTGGATCGTGTCTGGACTGTCGAATTTCTCTATACTAAACAAAAGTACTATGTTGAATATAATTTTAAACTATATTTTCAAAATTTTATGTTACGTAGATTTTGATGTTTTACTGAAAACGTGCAGGCGCTAGAGGCACTTTCATTTTCATGGACGACAATTTTTTTTCAAAATATGTTCAGTTGACCCTAGGCAGTAGCAAAATGCAAGATGCCGCGGAATTTTCCCGTACATTTGTTTTTACAAGTTTTTATATAGTTTCACCTGTCCCGGTGTCTGTCTGTCTCTAATCGAATCTTGCAAGTTAAATTTGACCCACTTCCCTTTATCCGATTAAGCTGAAATTTTGCATACATATATAGTTCCGAGATCAATACAATATTATTATAACTAACTGTCCGTCTCGGCTTTCACCCGGTTGAAAATCGCCCTTTTATCTATACTCCCCGTTATCTGATGGAGTTGAAATTTTGCATACGTATGTAGTACCGATAACAATATTATAATAACTACTTACCGATCCGGATTCGTCCGGTTGCAAATCACACTTTTAATGTGACAATCTTAGTGTGCGTAGATTCTAATTTGGTGTACATTTGAATATAAATATTTATTCGCCTGATAAAAAAAAATAATGGCCGCCACATAGATCATAATACCTAACCTATAAACGTGGACTATTATATCCACAGTTGTTAATTTATTTATGTGATGTTTATTAACCTTGTGTGAAGTGTAGAGCTGTAAAACATTAAAGTTAGTAAAGAGCAAGGAGTATAGTGCAGTGTATATTTATTCTTTAACTTTCTTCCAAGAAAAATAACCGGCAAATTCGGTCCTAAAATTTGTATGCATGTACCTAAAACTACACAAGTAAATTCGGTCCCGTCTTGGTTCGGGCTAAATAAAACTGTAACATTGAATAACTTTCTTTTATTAAATAAAATTGAAAATGTATACATTTTTACAAAGTTTACATAAAACTTAAAAAACTATGTCACATTGAAATGAAATACATTTAATAAAATGCAACCGACTTATTTAGTTTTTTGTATATTATTATTATGAATCAATCATTTTTGTAATAAATTATTAGTCGCGTCAATGAAGCCTTTTACTTCGAACTTCGCAGAAACAGCTCCGATTTTGATGATTTTTTTTTAATTTAGTTTTTTTATATTATTGAAAATCAGAAACATTTATATAAGATAGAAGACAGAACTAAATTTAAGTTCAAAATTTTCGCACTTATATACGTTTATGTCAGGTAAAATCGGTTCTTAAGTCAAAATAATATCCATATCAAGACAGAACTAAATTTAAGTTCAAAATTTTCGCACTTATATACGTTTATGTCAGGTAAAATCGGTTCTTAAGTCAAAATAATATCCATATCAAGACAGAAATAAATTTAAGTTCAAAATTTTCGCACTTATATACGTTTATGTCAGGTAAAATCGGTTCTTAAGTCAAAATAATATCCATATGTATATTATTATATATATGGATATTATATTAGATATCGTGTCCATCGATAATAGTTAATAAGAAAAAAATTTTTATTTAACGAAGTTCAAATATTAGATAAAGAGTCAAATTGGAAAAAACGTAATATCAGTGAAATGTGTTTTATTAGAAAAAACAATTCTATTAATTATAGAACAGACACTCAAAATTTAAGTAGTCAGTACAACTATATTATGAAATTGAACTAACTTACGAATTTTTAATTTTTTATTTTTAATTTTTATTTTTATTGTTTAAAACATTTATACATAAACTAGTTGCCATGTTTTTATCTTATGTACCTTAACTTTTGTTAATTGCTATGGTTAGTAATTAATGTTTATTTTCATAATTATTGTTTTAAATAATTTTCAATTTTGTACTTGAAAAAGTCTAAATTTATAGACGAAACGTCGTACAATTATAAATATAACTTTTGTCCACAAACCTGCGATTTTTTTCTTATATGGATATTATTTTGACTTAAGAACCGATTTTACCTGACATAAACGTATATAAGTGCGAAAATTTTGAACTTAAATTTATTTCTGTCTTGAGGTTTGTTGTGGTAGCATTAATTTCTCATTAATCTTCAGTTTTATCAGCCAGTGTTATCAGTGAATTTTTTATATATATCGGTTTTAATATTATTCTTATTTACAACAATGAAAATGCTGCAAAGAGTTCCTATACGCTGAAGACGGTGGCGTGAAAAAGTTTCAAAAAACGCGTAAATTTTATTTTTTTTTATTATATGTCAAATGTCAATATTTTTAAAGTTGGCGTGGTCGTGTCGTCCAATTGGCTGGATTTTTTCAGGTATCGATTTGCCAGCAAAAAGATTGATTTAGGGAGTTGTTGCTTTATGAAAATATTTACTTTTAATTTAAAATTCTATCAAAATAATATTAAACACGTAATTTTGTTCGACATTTAACCGGGTTCCGGATTGATAATTGGCCTAAAACTAACCGTTTTCCAGCTATTTCCTAATGACTATTTGCAACCCCCGATAGATTTATGCACCCCCTCATTACCGAAAAAAGTAATTTCGTATTTTTTAAATTAATAATCTACGACTTTAGGTAAAAACATGTAATTCTTACAGAATGTTATGTCGACTGAATTAACATTGAATTCAATATGTGAAAACACTATAATAAATTATATACCTCTAAATAATAAATAAATAAATAAACATTAGTTAAATATGATATCTATACAAGTTTTACTTGTGTACAGAGGCAATAAATTTCTATTCTATTCTATTACTGTTTAAATAATATTACTGTTTTATATTCGTGTTGAAATTGATAATTACAACTGAACTATAATCATTTTGACATACATTTTGGGCTATGTGCACGGAGGCGGAGTTACAAATTTTTCGATGCGAGCGTTTGTGGTGAGCACTAGGGGAAACTTCGAACTCCAATTTACCGTATGTCAGTGAGCAATGTTTATTAAAAGTGAAAATAATTATAATTTTGTGAAGTTTTTTAATTACAAAGAAAACATAGGAAAACTAAGCGATCTGGAAATGCTTGTTGTGTTCCGGGGTGTTGCGCTGATGGCGATTTAAGTAAAATAAAGACCATTGGCGCCCTAATTTGACGTTCCGCTGTCAGTGTAAACAAATTAACATCAGTTTTCCTTATTACATTTTTTTTTGACACATCATGGCCAACTAAAGTTTTTGACTTATCACCATAGAAACATGTCGCGATTTACATAAAAAGTTAGTTCAATAATTCTCTATTACCCACTAGCGGCGCTAATAGGCTTCGTGCACACAACCTATATAAATTGTTTTTTGCCAAAATTGTTTTTTGCCAAAGGCTGCTCAATCGTGCTTACATTTAATTGGTTAAAGCGTTTTTTATGGGGAAATCATGTGTGTATGTTCACTTGTAATTTTTTTGTGTACATCAATGGCACAGTATTTTTCGAATGATATGTTTCATTCCCCTCCTTTCATAATAAATATTAAAAAAGATATAACAATTTTTGTTGTTCACGTATAAATACAGTGCAAGCTCTATATAGCGAACTTCTATTTAACGTAGAAATTGCTAAGGTTTGATTTACACTGTTTTCCATATGTTGAAACACTCTATATAACGTAACAACCACAATAGCGAAACAACACGTCATTGTTTAGATCCCAATAAATATTAATTTCAAACAAGGCGACGAAAAAGACGAAGTGGATGATTTTGAGCCACCACCAAGCTCTACATGCCGCAAAGTTATTGGTTAAATTCTTTTTAAATAAATAACATTGACGACCAATTTTTTTCAGACTATATATTGACAAAAATAAAATTATAAATCAATATTACATAGGTATATTAAAAAATGGCTTGTTTTAATTTTTCATAATTTTCGATAATTAACTTCTGCATTCTATTATAAAATAAGTAGATTTTACTAATTAATTTTTTATATTTTTAGATATTTCTGAAGAAGATCTAAATCCAGATCGAAACGTCATTTTTTGTAAAATTGATTTATAATTTTATTTTCGTCAATATACAGGGTGAGTCAGACCACCCGTATCAGTCGTTTTTTTCGAAAACGGTTAGTCGTAGAGAGTTGTCTCAAAAATCTGTACTATAAAAGCTCTAATGAAGAATCGAATGGTGATATTTTTTCCCCCCGAAAAGGTCGGCTTCCCTGTTAGTTTGCTCCAGAATGTTCAGAACTCCGGAATGTTAAATGGCACGATAGGTCGAAAGTGGTATTGTTGAAAAGATCTTTAAAAAATAAGCAAGTTTTGTAGGACATTTTTTTTTGTTACTGCCACCCCTGTTAAGTAATATTCGTTTGAAATTATTAAATTAACATGTCAGAATAACAAAAAAGTCGGCATTTAAAATCTAGTTACCTAATTAAACAATGTCACAATAAGTTTTCAATAATTGAAATTGTTTTTTTTGTCGGAAAATACTTCCAGGAACTCATAACATATCTAGAAAAGCTCCGCAGTGTTTAGAAGTAAATTGAAGACAGTTTGAACATTTGTGACATTGTTTAATTAGGTAACTAGATTTTAAATTCCAAATTTTAAAATTAATTGCACATACCGCTAAACTAGCGGTATGTGCTTTATTATCGCTTTGTGCGTCAGAGCTGACTTTCGTTCATATAAGAAGTTATATCTAAGTTAATTTCACACGAAATCCATTCAAATTGAAGCTTTTTGAAAAGAGGAGATTCTAATCTATAAAACAGAACCATTTTTAAATCAATTCGAGTTCATAAATACTATTAAAATTGTAATTGAAAATCACAAACAGCAGTTGTCGGTTGGTCTGTACGTATGTACGTACGTATGTACGTACGTCACGACTCTACAGATCGCAATTTTGGTCGGATTGCCTTGGGTTATATTTTATTCACTTTGTTTACTATCAGACCAGAACCCTATTTAAATTCACTAAAATGTGTTCAGTAGTTTAATTTTTATAAACAGTTTTATTTTATTATTTTTGACAGCTAATAGTAAAACAATATAATAATAATTTGGTGTGTAATTAATATAGTGTAATCCATAAAACAAGTGCTACACTTCTATACCGTGATAACACCACTACACGTAGTAGGGCGCTGTGGCGTAATGGTTATGCCGTTGGATCCCCAAGGGCAAGGTCCTGGGTTCGAATCCTTACGAAATCATTGAGTTTTTTCCTTTTTTTTTCTTTTTATTTTGTTTTATTTTATTCCACTTGATATTAATTATATATTATATTATGTATAGTTCTTAATTTTTTTTTATTTTTGCAAACTTAAAAAAAATATTTTTTCAATTTTTAATTATTTATTTCTTTAAATTGTTAAATCTTTTTAAATTTATTAAAAATATTTTTTAATTGTTATTTTTTTATCATACAGTGGAAAACTTGCGGGATGTGCACTTTTGGTTTTGCCAACTATTTTGTTATTCTTACATGTTACTTTAATAATTTCAAACGAATATTACTTAAAAGGGGTGGCAGTAACAAAAAAAAATGTCCTACAAAACTTGCTTATTTTTTAAAGATCTTTTCAACAATTCCACTTTCGACCTATCGTGCTATTTAACATTCCGGAGCAAACTAACAGGGAAGCCGACCTTTCCGGGGGGAAAAATATCACCATTCGATTCTTCATTAGGGCTTTTATAATACAGATTTTTGACACAACTCTCTACGACTAACCGTTTTCGAAAAAAACGACTGATACGGGTGGTCTGACTCACCCTGTATAGTCTGAAAAAAATTGGTCGACAATTTTATTTATTTGAAGAGTTCTATTCAGACATTAATCAAAGATTTAAACTCTTTTTATTTAACGAAGATGATCCCACTATATCCCAAGATATGAATAAAATACAACGAAAGATACAATTAAAATACTGGCATTAATAAAAAACGACAAAGTTAACAGATTATAATTGCACATACCGATAAACTAGCGGTATGTGCTTTATTATCGCTTTGTGCATCAGAGCTGACTTTCGTTCATATAAGAAGTTATATCTAAGTTAATTTCACACGAAATCCATTCAAATTGAAACTTTTTGAAAAGAGGAGATTCTGATTATTAAAACAGAACCATTTTTGAATCAATTGGAGTTCATAAATACTATTAAAATTGTAATTGAAAATCACAAACTGCAGTTGTCGGTTGGTCTGTACGTATGTACGTACGTACGTATGTACGTTACGACTCTACAGATCGCAATTTTGGTCGGATTACCTTGGGCTATATTTTATTCACTTTGTTTACTATCAGACCAGAACCCTATTTAAATTCACTAAAATGTGTTCAGTAGTTTAATTTTTATAAACAGTTTTATTTTATTATTTTTGACAGCTAATAGTTTGAAAAAACAATATAAAAATTACTGTGTAAATATAGTGTAAATCCATAAAAACAAGTGCTACACTTCTATACCGTAATAACACCAAAACGCCTAGCAAGCTTTGCGGCGTAATGGTTATGCCGTTAGATCCACAAGGGCAAGGTCCTGGGTTCGATTCCTTACGTAATTATTGATTTTTATTTATATTTTTTCTATTCCAGTTTATTCCACTTGATATTAATTATATATTATATTGTGTATAGTTCTTAATCTTATTTTTTTTTCAAACTTAAAAAATATATTTTCAATTTTTAATTATTTATTTCTCTAAATTTTTAAATTTTTTAAGAATATTTTTTCAATTGTTTTTTTTTATCATACAGTGGAAAACTTGCGGGATGTGCACTTTTGGTTTTGCCAACTATATTGTTATGTAAATGAATGAAGTGAGGTCTCTTGGAGTCACGAAAATTTTTTCTCGTATTTCTGACCACCAAATCAATCATTCCGTCAATTTTCAACTTCAAATTCAATTTTTTTAAATTTTTTTTACGTTTTCTTTTAGATTTTTTGAAAGGATTTTGAAAGTCTCTGCAGGGAGTAAATTGTTAGTAAATATTTTTTCGGCAATTAGGAGATCCCCAGATGCCTTTTAGTCATTTGCTGTCAATTAGTAGAGGGATTTTGAATTTTGTCGTTTTTTTTTAAGTGCCCCACCGTCGTATCGCAACCCGCTAGACCCTTACTCCACTAAGCGGATTTGGAGAGGGGGACTCAGACTACACGAAAGAGAGCGTTTCTGCCACCAAGTGCTTCTTGACCATTTCTGTCATCATCTCCTAGTAGAACATAATTAATAACAAATAATGAAAACACATTTGAAAATTCTACAAAATATTTTCTTTCTCTGACGATCGTTTCGGACAATCAGTCCATCTTCAGGAGTACAGACATATATAATATACTAGCGGTCCCGTCCGATTTCACCCGGGTGTAAAAGAACGAATGGGGAAGGGAGGAACATGAGTACACACATTCATCTTAGTTTACCGAGATGAATGTTGTGTCCAAATTTCATAATGATCGGAGTTACCGTTCAAAATTTTTTGTCGATAAAAAGCAGTATTTATACTTTTTTTAACTAATAATTTTTTTTTAATTAATTAAATGAAATTAAAATAAATTTTAATGTAAACCTTAGAAGAAAGCAATGTAGAAAATAAAAAAAAAATAAATAAAAATGCATTCGCCCAACGTAGGGCTCGAACCCACGACCCTGGTATTGACAGCCTTGTGCTCTACCGATTGCGCTAGCCGGCGTTATATTCTTACATCGCTAATATGAGTATACTTAGTTAGTGCATTTCACCTGAATAGAAGCTTATTTTTTAGATACATTTGGAACATTTTTCATTACTGCTCCGCTCCTAATGGTCGTAGCCTGATTTTATATAGCCTATAGCCTTCCTCGATAAATGGGCTATCCAACAAAAAATTTTTTTTTCAATTTGAACCAGTAGTTCCTGAGATTAGCGCGTTCAAACAAACAAACAAACAAACTCTTCAGCTTTATATTATATTAGTATAGATATAGATTGAAGTCTTTGAATAATATATTGAAGATTTTCAAGAGTGTTTTTATTATTTGTTATATTGTTTTCGTTTATAACGCAATAAAATACCCGGTCTCTTCAATTTTGTTGTATATAGAGTTTACACTGTATATATAAGTTTTACAATTAGATCGTACGAGCCTATGTAATAACAAATTCATGTTCTTAAGCAGGTAGCGACGTCTGTACCGTAAACCGGGATTACTTTAATATTGCGGCTAACATTAACAGTTTTAACTGTAAAACTTATGTATTTATAAGTTTCTACACATACTTTATAGGAAAACTATTACAATGTTTCCAACAGCTAGGTACATTTTTCGAGAAATTAATAATAATGAACGATGACAAACGCCGTATGATGCGGCTGGTGAAATCAGTACTAAATTGTGTTATTACCGATAAGTCAACGAAATCTTATTTAATTTCTTAAGTGCATTTATTCGGGTGTTGTTTGGACGAAACCTTCGGAGCGTGAAGTAAACTCATACTTGACCATTTTTTTGTTTTTTGACGTGATAACGTCTTACAAATTGATGAATCACCAATCTTATAAATTGATAAAACACCGGCTGCATGCACGAAAAAGTGTAACGTTCCTAACGTAACGTTCCTAACGTAACGTTCCTAACGTAACGTTCCTAACGTTCGTAACGCGTAACGCGTAACGTTCCGCCTGACCCTGTGCGTGCTTTTCTCGAAAACGGCCCTAACGATTTGGATGAAATTTACTGAAAAGGGATTTTGGGGGGCAAAAAATCGTTTTAGCTAGGTCTCATCTCTCGAAAAAATCGTTTTCTTACAAATTTTATCATTATAAAAATCAATTTTTTGACGTATAAAAATACTTAAATATTGTAAGTAGGTTTTGGAATTTTATATAAACAGTGAAACAATAATTTGTTTTCAAAATATTATGACAGCTAATCTTTGAGACTTAAAATAAATACGAAAGAAAGAAAGTTAAAAAAAACAATTATATTATAGGTGGTGAGTAATTTAAATAAATAAAATTAACCTAAATTTGAAGCGAAAGATGCAATATCATAGATTCGAATTATTATAATTATTATATAAATTTAGGTTATGTATTACGGAATACGTTATCACGTAAAACTATCGTCCGTAAACCGACTTTACAGACAACCAATTTTTAACAAGATTTTATTGTTTGTATTGTATGTCAGTTTAAGTCAAATCTTTCAAACCGATAAACCGATTTTGAACCACTTCCATTTGATTAATTTCTTAGAAATTTTGTGTATAGGTAGTATCAATGAAAATACAGTAATTTTATAACCATAACCTGATTTTCCAGTCAGGTTAGTCACTATGAAACTTTTTAACAGCCTACGGTAGACCTAATTTGTTTGAGCTCTTTTTGATCGGCAGACGGTTTCGATCTACGTGCTTACAGAGTGGGTGACTAAACCGGAAATAATAAAAATATAAAAAAATAAACAAAAAAAGACTTACCAAAATGTACCAAAAAGAAGAAAATAAACAGTCAAATGAATAAAATAATTTTATAATTATTGACCTGATCTAGCACGAAAAACTTTAAGGTCAGGTCAACAATAATAAAATGATTTTATTTATTTGAGCGTTTGTTATTTTCTTCGCTTTTGTACATTTTAATAAAAGCTTGTTTTTAAAATGTTTTTTCTATATATACATATATATATTTAATTTGCGAATATATAAATTATAATTTTCACTGTGTATACATCTGCTCGAGGCTGTTTTCTTTTAGCTGAGGAAACAGTAAAGCGACACAACAACAGTTACATTGAGTGGGAGTGAAGTTCGTAATCCTCTTCAATTTGCATGTTTAATCACTTAATTCGATTTCATCAGCAAGAATTCTTTTGAAATGAATATTCAGCAATGAACGAATGCAGCTCACCTACATAAAAGATGACAATGTAAGAGAACGTAGTTTAAAAGCTCTAATATTACTTCAGTTGGATTTGTTCATCTCAATATTAGTAAGAGGAATAGTAATTTGTTGACCTTTAAGAGATGCAAATGTATATGGGCTAGTCAAAATTATATACATACTAGCGGGCCGGTTCGGCTTCGCCCGAATTTGTAGATTATCGCCGGTTTTTCGTTGACTTGAGTTGCAAAAATAATCTCCACGAAAAGCGCTTTTATTTAAACGCGATAATATATAGCCTGTATCCATCTTCAAGGTCCATTCAAAATATTGGTGAAAAAAAATTGTAATCGGATGAGTGGTTTTGGAGATTGCCTCCTACATATCTAAACTTACAAACTTTACCCCTTTATTATATAATAGCGGTCCGTCCCGGTTTCAATCGGGTGCGAAAGATATAATTCTGCAAAATGTATTTCGTTTGCAGTCCGGTGTCTGAACTATAGCTTTGTGCAAATTGTAAGTTCTAACAGGTGTCGCTATTTGGTACTAAAACAGTTTTGTTCGTTTGCTTCTGAACTAATATTAGTTCAGAAGCAAACGAACAAAACTGTTTTGTACCAAATAGCGACATCTGTTAGAACTTGCAATTTGCAATTTACTGAAAGCTATTTAGCTTTGAGTACATTCTATCAGATGTCGTTACGTGTTACTAAAACAGGTTTTTTGAGAAAATACCGTAATTTTGTACAAAATATTTAATAAAAACTATTCTCCAGCGTAAGTTGCACGAAGCAAGAGACATTTACAAAATTTAATCAAAATATGCTTAGTGGTTTCGGAGATTAGCGCGGCCAAAATTGTGACACGGAAATTTTATATATATGTAGATTTGAGAGTACAACAAATTATTAACTAACCACCAATGAATAAGGACCTATGACGGGTATCTTAAATCACCGAGAAATGAATAAAATTTAGTCAACCTATTTTTAATATATCTGGAATAAGAGCCCAAAATTTCAAAGCGGTTTACTAACTCGTTCGTAAATTTTAAATTATCAAATATATCGCGCCTTCATGGAACAGGTAATACACATAAAATCACCGAGAAAAATTCGTAATTTTTAGAACATGTTCATTAGAATATATCTAAGAACTGTTTAAAATTTTATCTATTGTCATCGTTGAAAATCATGAGAAAAAATAAGTATTGCTAAATAGTATCAAATAAACAGAGTATTTTATAAAATGTGTGTTTACGCTTGACAATAGCGCACTCATGTACTATAGAGTTTATAAACATTTTTACCATTCGTAAATTTTCCGTTTTTGACGCTCTAAAAGTATAATAAAGTAATGCTTTTTTACAATACACAATTTGTTGTACCTTCAGATATTGCATATTTATTTTGAAAAGAATAATTGACATTTTTACATTTTTTATATAAATATGTAACGGTTCAAATAAACATAATTTATAAGTATATACAAATTATTTGTTTATACCGTATTGTCTTATTTTTAACCGACGAAAAACAAAAACGGAGGAGGTTCTCAAGTCGACGCGTATATTTTTTTTTTTTTTTATTTATGTATGACCACGCATAACTTTTTACAGAGTAGTCCGATTTTGATAAATATTTTTTTGTTTGAAAGGATATACCCCGAAGCTGGTCCCATATAAATTTGGTAAAAAAATTCCAACCCTAAGGGTAGGAAAACAGGGGATGATTGATTGTTCACTCACTGATTGTAATGTATGATCACACATAACTTTTTACAGAGTAGTCCAATTTTGATAATTTTTTTTGTTTGAAAGGGCATACCCTGAAGTTGGTCCCATATAAATTTGGTAAAAAAATTCCAACCCTAAGGGTAGGAAAACAGGGGATGATTGATTGTTCCCTCACTGATTGTAATGTATCACAACACATAACTTTTTACAGGGTAGTCCAATTTTGATAATTCTTTTTTTTTATTGGAAAGGGTATATCCCAAAGTTGGTCTCATATACATTTGGAAAAAAATCCTACCCTAAGGGTGGGAAAATACACAGATTTTCATGCTGAGTTGTGTATTACAATTATAAATTATATAGCCACAAAAAATTATAAAATAAAAACTTTTTAACAAAAAAATTAAACCGCCGAAAAACTGAAAAGCAAAAAATAATAAATCTTTTTATTTAACTAAGTTCTATCTAAGTAGTTGAACGTATATGTGACAGTCTAGTATATCTAAGTAATTTTGAGTCGGCGTCAAACAACCAATGAACAAAGATCACTAAAAGAAATAACCAAATCAAATTAACAATGATACGTGAAATCTCCAGCGATAAACATTAACATTCCAAACATGCGCTCTCCACACGACCACTCGCAAAGACGTGTGCCCTCAGTGTGTGCCCGTTCGGGTTGCTCTGTCGCTGACATTAACTTCGTGAACGCTCAGAGATTTCCGGCGAAGGATTGTTGACGCCGACTCAAAATTACTTAGATATACTAGACTGTCACATATACGTTCAACTACTTAGATAGAACTTAGTTAAATAAAAAGATTTATTATTTTTTGCTTTTCAGTTTTTCGGCGGTTTAATTTTTTTGTTAAAAAGTTTTTTGTTTCATGGATTAATATTAAAGTACCTATTTATTAAAAACGTGTTAATACCACTGTCGGGAATTGAACCCGGAACAAGCAATTACGCATTGATTAAATTTATTACTCCTGCAGAGTGTACACAACAAACAATGAAATTTAATCAACTCGAAATTGATTGTTTCGGGTTCAAGTCCCGACAGTGGCTTTTACATTTGTTTTATATATACTCGTATACAAGGTGTTTGGAACATAACCGATACAATTTTTTGGGGGGTTCTCGTGGTCATTGTGATCATTTTAACCCCAATGACTTTTGCCCTAAGTGTCATGATTATCGAGATACGATTTTTTAGTTATTTTCGAAAATTGGCCTAAAAATTGCCTTAAAAAAATCGTAACCTGTTTGTTTTTGGTTCTAGAAACACGAAAATACATTTATTGAGTTCTCGAATGACTCATTGTTCTAAATGAATAATAATTTTATACAAATAGTATCTGGAAAAAGAACCTGTGGACTTTTAAAGTGCCTGTATTAATAAAAACCAGTAGAAAAAATAATTTAAAAATCATTAAAAAAAAAATTAACGGGTATTTAGAAATTAGTCATTGGGGTTAAAATGATCACAATGACCACGAGAACCCGCAAAAAATTGTGTCGGTTCATGTGCCAAACACCCTGTATAATCCGTCTAAAAAAAGACACAAATATCATTTCGATCCTATTAGTTGTTTGACTGCAACCTTTTAACGTGCTGATAGACAAACAGACGAACATATTACCACAAAAAGAAAAAAATTGTCAAAAGTGAATTTTGAATTTGTTAGTATCTACTATTTTTCACTAGCTGAGTTGAAATGGTAAAATTTGATGATAAATTCTGTCTAAAATGAACATTTCAAAATTGAAATGAAATCAATTACTATTAATGTGTGTCACAGATGAATATATTGATTTTGTGTATTGAGAAAAGACAGAACTTATAATTAATAAGATTAAAAGTGACTTAAAAACTAATTGAACAATAATTAGTTAGGTATTAAATATAATTATTATCAAATGAATCTGAACTTAAATACCTATACACAATACAGCGTTCTTGGGTAGTTATAATTTCAGGTACCTAGTCAGAGGCATAGCCATTGTATAATATATGTATACTATAAATTCAAAATTTAAGGAGTAAATCACACACTTATTCTTCGCAATGTGATATAAGCGGCAGATTTTTTATACGTGAGTCGGGTACGCTTTACACTGTTTTATTGCATTGTCACTTCATTAAGCGAAATGTACTATAATACTAATGACTCACGCTTTACATTTGAGATTTTTCTAGAGATAATAATAATAGATTTGTTTTAAAAGACTGCAGTATAGAGTATTAAAGCGTCAAATGGTGTCTGGATCATGATAAATCATTAATACTATACTTAAAAACAATTTTTCAGCAAATAACTTTTTAAGAGTTTTGTAAATTTACTTGTGCGGCTGATTATATATTTTCAGGCAGCTTATTAAAAATGGTAACACCTAGAAATGTAATGGACTTTTTGCTTACATTTAAGCGACTGTAGGGCACTCGTGAAGTGTTTTTTGACAGGTATCAGAGCCAAGATCATATTTATGTTTATCAGTTAATAAAAATATTAAACATATAAAGTTAGTTCATAGATTAACACTGACGTTAGAATTTCTAAATTTAAAAAAAATGTTCCAAAGGTCCTTAAACAAGGGCATATCGTCAAAAGAAGCTCATCAAAGTATTAAATAGTGTAGCTGGAATCACTGCCATCGTATGAAAAATTACTTGCTTTAAATTTCTTTGCAAAATCGTGTTAAGAATTATAAATACTTTTTTTTAATTCCAATTGATAAGACATTTTAACGCAACTGACATATAAAATTAACTTGTCTAATTAATGCCAATAAAATAAACAACCTCTTGCTACAAAATCCATGAATATATTTTATGCATATAGCTTATTTTTGAACCACTACATTTTTTGTCGAAATATACGTTATACTCGAATATTCGAATACTGTCGCCGGTGTTGAACTTGACGAATGACGTCAGATCTCGTGATGAAATGGGATACTATTTCGGAGTATGGACTAATTAAGATACGTTCTAACAAATGATAGGACCATTTCATTAGACAACTTTATCCAGCAGTATTACGAAAAAAATTTTTCCCATTATCCTTCCACCCTAATCTCCAATGGAGGAGATAGTTTCTGGAGCTATACAATAGGGTGTCCGTTATTTCCCAAGTTGTATTTTTTTACGCCCCCCTCCCAAATTTTTAGTTTTTTTGCTCTAAAAAAGCGTATCAAAGCAAAAAGGCGCTTTGTTTTGATATCAGACCGTGTCGAAATCATGATACATTTCCCATTGAAATAATATGTGGTTTTTCAATTTTTACATTTAATTTTATTTCTCCGAAAAAAATGAATGTACAGCAAAGAAGAATAGATATTTTTGTAGGGAATTGAACGCTCTACAAGAAATGACTCCTATGATTTTTCGATAATTCACTCTGTCATAAGTTATTCAGGGTTAAATTTAGGTAAAAATAAAAAAAAAATAAAAAATGAAAATAATTTTTTTGACCATGTTATTGAAATGCCTTTCATACTCTTCTATACTCTGGATTTTTTTCAATTTTCTCGAAGTGGTGAAACAATATGAAAAAAAAAAATAAAAACTCATTTTATTTCTATAGCTTTGCGCTTAAAAAACAAATAGCAAAGTTATAGAAAGAAAATTTTTTTAAATTTTTTAATTCATACTGTTTCACCAGTTAAAACATTAAAAAAATTCCTAAAAGTATAAAAGGCATTTTCTCACAAAATATGGTGAGTGACACATTTTAAAAACGTGGCCAAAAAAAATTATTTTCATCTTGTTTCTTTTTTTTAGTTTTAATTTTAACCTTGAATAACTTAGGATGGATTGAATTTATCGAAAAATCATAAAAGTCCTCTTTTGAAGGGCATTCAATTCTCTGCGAAAATATTTATTGCTCATTGCTGTACGCTCATTCTTTTCTCGGAAAAAAAATAAATGTAAAAAGTTAAAAAACCCCATATTATTTAAATGGGAAATGTATCATGGTTTTCGGCAGGGTTTAATATAAAAATTAAGCGCTTTTTTTGGTCTGATACGTTTTTTTAGGAGACCGTAAAAAAACAACTTTGGAAATAACGAACATCCTACTATACATGCCCGGACTTACCTAAGTAAAACGCATAATATCTACTGGCTGTGCTGTTAAAATATGACAATTAACAGTTTACAGTTTTCATTAGCGATCTTTTCAGTTTTGCAAAACACATTGTATAGTGTACAGTATTACAAATATTTTTGTAAAAAGGACAAATTATCGTCGATTTGAACGTAACGTATTTCTCACGTCCTTTAACATTGCCTGCATGGCTGTACTGATATTTATGTTGTTGTGTGTCAACCACAAAACACACTGTTTTGTGGTGTCAACTAAATCATCGTGTGTGAAATAAATTACACCGGTTGATGGGTCGCGTATAGGAGGCTAGTGGGTGGGAGTACGGAGGACTTCTGTCTCGTTGGGACATTGTACGTAACCTCTCACGATCTACGTAAATATTCTAAGGATCCCCCAAAGGTCATATCTAAAATTCAAAAACATATTTCTTTTACAATTTTGAATGGAACATTCTTTAACTATTTTTACGAAGTAATCTATTATTTAAATTAAAAATATATCACGGTTTGTTTACGTTTTGAAAGTGCTCTGCACCTACCTGGAAGCAGTCTTGCTTGAACAGCAAAACACTGCGTCAATCAGAATTTAACAGCCCCCAGGAACCAATTATGATTTTTATACCGTTTGGAGAGAAATAGGTAAAACTTTTCTCCGAATGGTGAGATATGAAAATCATAATTGGTTCCTGGGGGCTGTTAAATTCTGATTGACGCACTGTTTTGCTGTTCAAGCAAGAGTGTTTTCAGGTAGGTGCAGGGCACTTTCAAAAACGTATACAAACCGTGATATATTTTTACCCGACTACGGCGAAGCCAAAAAGAAAGGTTATGAGCTTAGAACTCTATATAATATGTATGTTTGTATTTACGAATGTTCCACCGTAGCGCATAAACTATTCATGCGATTTAGATAAATAAGGTGTCAATCGTTTTTTTGAATTTTGATTCCAGGAGTGAGCAAATTGAATACAAATAAAAAATAAGTTAAAAAAATAATTTAAATACAAAAAATTGGTTGTCTGTAAAGTCGGTTTACGGACGATAGTTTTACGTGATAACGTATTCCGTAATACATAACCTAAATTTTAGTAGCTGTCAAACTTGGGCCGAAGCATACTGCGCTCTCGCTTGCACGCACAGGGTCAGGCGGAACGTTACACTTTTTCGTGCGTGCAGCTGGTGTTTCATCAATTTATAAGACGTTATCACGCCAAAATTAAGTTCAGAAACTAAAACCCGACTACTGAAAAGTATGAAACAAGAAAATATTCTCATATGAGGATAGCCGTGGTCGTATGCCATCTCATATCTAAGAGACCCCTCTAGATGTATAGCGTGACGCACTTTGCCCTAGAGCTTATGATCGCTTACTACTGTTCAAATGTAATGTATTATTAGGGTAGGTAGCACATGACTACGGCTATTCTTAGATGAGAATATTTTCCTGTTTCATATTTTTCAGTAGACGGGTTTTAAGTTTTAAACTTATTTTTTCTAATTTAAATAATAGATTACTTCGTAAAAATAGTTGAAGAATGTTCGATTCAAAGTTGTTAAAGAAATATTTGACGCTTGGTACACTGTTACCACTTACCTACCTTTTCAAAAATTATAGAAAGTGTGACAGCCCACAGACTATGTAATTTTCTAAATATTCACAATCTTATTGCAAGTGAGCAGCATGGCTTTGCAAAAGTAAAAATATAAATCAGGCTATTTTCTAATCACTATGAATAATATTTTTTGACAGTTGGAATAATGGAGTTTGCGTTATTGGTATGTGTTTCAACCTATCAAAAGCTTTTGACTGCGTGGATAAGGATATCCTTTGTCGCAAGCTTCATTATTACGCGAAGTTAGGGGAAAACCTCTTAAACTAATAAATTCTTATATGTCTCAACGTTACCAGTGTGTTAATATCAAGCCCAGCAAAGAAACTGTAACTTCTTCATGAAAACTGCAAGGCAAAGGTGTACCCCAGGGTTCGATATTAGGTCCATTGCTATTCATAATTTATATAAATGATCTACTAAGTAAAATTCACGAGTCTATTACCATTTTTGCCGATGATATCAATTATTTTTGTGCATGAAAGTTTCACCTTCCTTCAGAATAATATTAAAACATCTATAAGAACATTACAAACATGGTTTGATTTAACTCGCTATGCCTAAATTTATGCAAGACGCAAGCCATTAAATTTGGAGAATATGGTAACAACCATGAGTCATTAAAACTTGATGAAATAAATGAAATTAAACTTAAACAAGAAGTCACTTTCCTGGGCATAAAAATTGATAAAAATCTTAAATGGAAACGGCACATAAAATATATCACGTCTAAGATCCTTCCCGTTGTTAATACGACGCCCTAACCAACTGAGCTACGACCGCTGATTGCAAGCCGTCGTATAACGGCAAATAAGAATGAATTATATGTATTGATTGATGTTTCTTTATTTCTTTTATTATTTACTTATTTATTTTAGTATTTTCTCGTATTGTCATCTAATTCTGACTTCTGAGTTATGTTTAAAATTTCAGGTCTCTGTCATCAGGAAATTAGTTTAAAATCAATTACAAAGTTCCGCCCGACATACACGAAAAGCAAGTTGATATAAGAACATGGTAAAAAATAATTAAATATGTCATCTCATATGCTCGAAGTTATAGAAAACACCGAAAGCTTGCATTGAAAGAAGTGCTATAAGCCTGAAAGGCCCAGTGCCGAGTGAATGCGAAACTACGGCAGCGTCAAATAGGAAACGAAAAAACCCGAACGCCTACGTTACATGTCCATACGGCATACATCGTTAAAAGGCGATACAGGAAAGAGTTCTCATAGTAAACATTTGTTAAAATGTTTTTCACGAAAAATCTATGGACGTGGATCCGAACTGCACCTTTCATTTTTTAATTGTATTTTTATGAATAGTTCGTGATTTTGTAATTTACATTTTGTCAGCCTTATTACGATAGTTGTTTTAGAACGTCAGCTGTTAATAAAAACGCTAACTAGGGAAAATGCCACTCGTATTTCTCGATTGCAAGCCAATTAAAGAATGAATACTACAAATTCTCGTTGAATTTTACAGCTTGATAAATTTATATTATTTTAGTTACCTATATAAAATTTCAATATTAAAAATTGTTGAAGCAAATTTATAACAGCTTAAATCAAACACAAGCTGCGTGTTTCAGATAACAGTGAATGTTTGTTTTCGATAGTGTAATGTAGACTTTTCCCAGTTTGCATCTCTCTGTTTCTCATGAATATAAATTTCAAATCATTGTGTTTTGACATAACAGATAGTTCTGTATCCAGAAGGGAAAGTACCGTATGTCGAATTGGTTAAAATTGCGTATACACCTTTAAATATAATATTTTTGGCTTTATGTAATTGCTGGATAAAAACGCTTTATTGTTGAATTTTTGAAACTATGTTTTTAAATGGGCGCATGTCTTTATTTTTATCTGTTATAAAAGAGACAGCAGTGCTGGCCAATCCAAGACAGTTACGATTGATAAGCCGAACAATTACCAAAGTCCAGTTTAATATTAAATAGACTTCCAAAAATTGTGGTTCCGAGGCATTGTTTCACAATTTCAAGTTGACTTAAGTTTAAAGTGGAAACAAATTATTTGTGAAGCACGAAATCTTAGCTGACACGTTCAATTAACAAAGTAGTTTGCAACGGTGTAAATGTCGGTAACTTTTTTAAAACTGGTTTTTATTAAGAGAAAATTTTCTTTGTCACTATGAACATTTTCGAAACACAATATTAGTGTCTAACCGTAACTAGTTCTTACAACAACCGAATTTTCATTTCTGTTTCAGTTTCGGCCGAAACCGAAATCGAAACTTACTTTGAGCAGGGGCGGATTTCCCTATAGGCCAAGTAGGCCCGGGCCTAGGGTGGCAAAACTTAGTGAGATTTTTTTTTTAGTACTTTTTAATATCCGATGGCACCCAGCTACAACAAACGAAAAAAGACTTTTTTGTTGTGGAAATGAAGGATCTTTTTTTTGTGTGTGCCGACACACGATAAAATTTGTCAAGAAGTTAGGTTGTTAAAAAAAAGGTCATACATTTTTTTTTTGCTCTTCAATTGTGCACACTACAAAATTTTTTAAGCTAGGCTGTTAAAAAAAGGTCATTTGCAGGGAGTAGGGAGGGCGGCAATCTTCGGTAGGCCTAGGGCAGCCAAGGTATCAAATCCGCCCCTGACTTTGAGGGCAATTCTAGTGTATATTTTTTGAATTTTTGTTCATTTTAGCTGTTGCAAATAATGTGTTTGTGACTTTGTTTTCATAGCAATTATTTGATAAATTAATAGTTTAGTTACTCTAAAACAAGGCTAAATATCTATTTTATTTGATATGGGATTAGGTTAAGTATAGGTATGTATTTCACTCAGATAAATAAACTTATAGAAATCAGTCAATCTATATTTTGTATACCTACATAGGTATATCAACTAATAATCTAATCTGTCTCTCTGACATTCAAAGTAGCAACAAACAAGTTTGTAACAATAATCAACTTATCAACCCACATTTCAAAAGACAAATTAATACTTAATTATCAAGTAATTATAATAATGAGAAGCCAACATTGACACTATCGGCCGCTGCTCCCGAACGCCGCACGGAAACTAACGAACCTAGTTTCGTTTCGGTCTTAGTGTCGGCAGATTTTTTGTCGACACCGAAATCAAACCAAAACTCCAATTTAACGCCGAAACTCACCAAAACTGAAACCGACATTTCGGTCGGACATTACACAATATTTTATTTACTGAAAAATAGACGAAAATTTGTTTGTGCCTCATCTGCTTAAGGAAGGATTAAATTGTCATTATCATCGTCAATTATATTTTACTAAAAAATGTATATGTCTCTTTCTTGTTATCACAGAGTTAAAGGAAAACGCAATCCTTTGTTATAATATAAAACTAGATGTCAATCTCGGCGTTATCCCATCACTTACCTAAGAGTTTGTGATAAAATAATGACGTTAGCTATAAACTGAACTCTTAAGCCTGGCATGCTTGAATCCCTCATGACAGCGTGATTATAATATTATATAGCTGTACAGATACTATAATATACACCTTAAAGCACTTCTACTACTATACAACTGTTAGAAAAGAATTGAAATCAATCCAATAGTCTAGTTCACATGTCCTTTTTTAATGAATTCCAGTCCTCCATAACCGAAAACTATGATCATGATGTCATTCGATGCGGAATGACATCTAGAAACTTTTTGAAAAAATTTAAGTGGGGGACGAAAAAATTTCAAAAGTTATAGGCATTTTTCAAATAAATACAATTATCGACCCATTTTTGTCAATATATAATATGAAAAAATTGGTCGATAATTTTATTTATTTGAAAAGTTCTATTCAGACGTTAATCAACTATACTTATTTGATTATAAGCATTTTAGTGAAGAAAAAAGAGGGATTTGGTTTTTTGCGAATATTTCAAAAACTATTGCAGATACAGGAAATTCGGAAACAGCAGGAAAATAGGACTGAGTTTTTTTTTCTATTTTTTACACAACAAGCTAAAAGACACGAAAATATTGAAAATTATATAAAAAAAAAACATTTTTTCTCCCTATTTTCATCTCTAAATTAAAATTAGAAATATTGGTGGTAGAGTTCCAAGAGATGTAATGGGACTTTTTTGTAGGAAATTTCCTGCTCTTTCAAAATCTTCTTTGTGATTTCAGATATCTGCAATAGTTTTTGAGATATTCGCAAAAAAAATAAATCTCTCTTTTTTCTTTTACTAAAATGTTTATAACTTTAGCAATTTCTTTGTCTCCCAAATCAATTTTTTTAAAAGTTTCTAGATGTCATTCCGAATCGAATGACACCATGATAATAATTTTCGATGAAGGAGGACTGGAATTCATCAAAAAGGGAACAGTGAACTAGATTACAACGATTTTCAAGTTTTACGGCAACAAATAGGTATATACAGACAGATGCGGAAAGGGAATTTTAGATAATCGATTTAGGCATATTTTAACGGCTTTGATGCTTCCGTTTACATTTAAACAACCTATTTTATATCTAAATCCCCTTTAGTAATCCATTTTTCAATTACATAAATACGAACAATCCTCCATCAGACACAGGAATATTCTATTCGAATACAGGACATGCGCACTTTAATGAAAATATATTCCGAGATATTTTGCATTTAAAACTCACGGATCTGAATGCCTGATCCCAAGCTTTAAAATTAATCTTGAACTCACTTTACAAGTAAGCTGATATATTGAAGGGCTATTTTTTCTCAATTTTGTACACTAACACATGTGTTCATATTTGTTTTCTGCAAAAAAAAACATGTTTCAGATATTTTCGTCAAAATATACTTATTACTTAGCTTGAAAAATCATGTATAAGAGTACATTCAAAAATTTTTGGTAAATATTTAGAATCGGGGCTCCAGACAAAAATCGCTCAAAAAAATTTTTCACCCCCCTCCTAGATATTCTATTTAAAGGTACTAGAAACTATTTAAATCATTAAAAAATTTTTTTGAGTGATTTTTGTCTGGAGCCCCAATTCTAAATAATTACCAAATTTTTTTTAAACGAATTGGGATCCTTTATATGGACTACTCTATCAGGAGACGAAACTTCAACTATAATCAGGTAAACATGATTATGAATCGTACTGTGAATCGGTACTGTTAATAGTGATTTTTTTTATTATAATAATAAAAAGCGTTGAATAAACTATTAAATGACTTATTATGGAACCTGCGAAGTTTTCACCTCGTGCAAAAACAGCAAAAGGCTGGTATAGTATAGGTACCACGTCATTTTAATGCTAATGATTAAATATTTTACCAAGTACCTAAGTAGATATTATTATACTTAGTCTTAATATTGAAAACTTAATTTAGAATTTGAATAGTTATAATTTTTATTATTATTAAATAACATTACGAATTTTTATAAAAAAAAATAAAGTTGAAAGTACATTTTGAAAGATGACTATTTTTAGGTTAGGAACTTACCTGTTGCAATAAAGTAATGTTTCAATAATATGTTTGTAACGGTTATTAACACTGCATTGATATAATATCATCTATTTACTACTTTTATTTCATGTGGATTACTCTTTAAATCGGAAGTTTGTAAATAAAAGCATTAAAATTCACCTTACGTGAAGGTTCTGTTTCACATTTCCTAACTTCATGATATGACCGGCATTAAATACACGATTATTTTTAGGAATCAGCCTAATCACATAATATTATGGTGATACATATCATTTTATTGCATGTCAAAAAATTCACAATTGTTCTGTATTCTATAAAGACTATGGGAAATTTTACCCCATCGTCGCCATGTTTTTAAAGCTCCGCCCATTTAAAGCTACCCAATACGATCAAGTTTTCTGTAGTACAGAAAAGTTTAATAATGAAATCGGGTTGCTCCTAAGTTTATAAAAATTTTATATTCACACTGCCTAGTAATGGAGTTTTGCAGTCCACTGAATATTTGGGGCTGCCCATTCAGTGATTTTGCTCGCGCCAACCTGTAGCACAGAAATACAATTGTTTTCTGGAGGATATTTTTACTTTGATTGTAAGTCTGGTGACATCACAGCCAAGTAAACAATTCCATAATGCATGTTTTCTCGTTTTCCTGGTGTTTCTCGAGCTATTTTAATGTTAGTTACTGATATTTCACTTCTATCTTGTAATAATAATAATAATAATAGTTATGTCTATCAAAATGAACAGAAAATTTGTGAAAGTCGACGGCAGTAGCCTACTCAAAGTAGATGTACTTATGATTGACAATTTTTTTCAAATAATCCAGATTTTCATATGCAGCGGAACTTAAAAATGAAAAACGGTATAGTCAGAGTACCCCTCGGCAAAAATTTTACTGACAAATACTCTTCCAAAACTTTGTATATGGCTTCATTAGGCCTAGACTGACATCTATTTCCTCTATGACTTTTTTAATTTTGGGGCGTTTTCCCTCTAAATTTTCCGAAACATGTTTTTTGACGACATGTAAAAAATGTATATATACTGTTTGTTTTTTATTTGGATAGCTTAAAAACTTCAACCAAACCGCTAAAATGTTCTCTTACAAATAACATGAACCATTTAAAATGTCTGACACCTCGAATATGTCGACATATTCGAGGTGTAAACCATTTTATAAACAAACTCCAAAAATTTTATAAGCTTGCTTTCAATCGCTTGTGGTTTACTATGCGGTGGCGTCATCTATCAAAAATAGCGTTTTGAGCATTAAGCATCGACTTTTACCGTAAATACGACAGATCTTCAGAAAATATTAGAGTGGTCTGCATTTTATGTTACAATAAATAATACAAAACTATTTTCCAGTAGTTAGATTAGGGAATAAAGACAAAAAATAAGCCAAGTTTCGGAAAAATTAGGGGAAACCTAGATTTTCATATGAACCTTCCTTTTGTGGTTCCAAACAATATCTCTAAAGTCCCCACTAAAAATTTTACGCGGGTCAAAGATCACAAAAAACGATTTTTCGCAAAAATCTCGTTAACGGTAACTTTTAAAGAAAAAATAGTGGCTATCAAATTTGTAGCTTAGAAAATTTCCTACAAAAACATAGCTTTACTTTGTTCCGAAAGACTAAAATTATTAATTACGTACAACGTACGATGCATACGGCATGATGCTCGTTCTCTCACCTCGCATTCATCCAATCGCTTAGTGAACCATTCCAGTTCACGCATCCGCATGATTATATGTCGTATGATGCATTGTATTCGGTCGTATAACCGCATCAAACGAATAGAAATGACAAGAAACATAAACGTTACAACTTTTAAATCAAATTTTCTCTGAAAACCGTTAGTCTTACGAAAAAAGTATAATACTACGTTTTTTGTAGGCAATTTTCCAAGCTATACAAATTTGATAACGACTATTTTTTCATAAAAGTCACCGTTAACTAGATGTTCGTGAAAAGCCGTTTTTTGTGACCTTTTATCCGCGTAACATTTTTAGCGGCAAATGTATCGGTGAGGTATATTGTTTAGAATCACGAAAGCAAGGTTCATGAAAAAATGCAGCTTTCTTCTAATTTTTCTACTTTGAAATGTATCTATTTCTCTGTATTATGTAGTCAAAAACCGTATCATCTTCGAAAGAATTCAGAGAATTAGTCTCTTGAAATCCATCCTTCAATATTAATTATCAAAGAATATTAATTAATATCTAAAGATTTTGATTGGTTATCGTTAGATTTATGATTGCACACCGTGTGTCATATCTACGGAAAATATATCCGTTTTTATTGTTTTTATCTTCTATTTTATATTTTTACTGCTTAAGCGTACATCAGCTGTTGCTAGAACTTTTTCATCCATCCATTTCATTAAATTACAATCCCCTGCTAATCCCAAGTCCCAACTAATCTTTTCATTTTTATGAAAAAAATTCCAGCATCACTCTTCTGTTTTATGTATATTTGACATAAAAAGAAGCGAAGCGGACATTTTTGATTAAAATACAGTAAATATAGACTTCATGCATATTCAGGAAGCACCCCGGGGTGAAAGTCTAATACAGCGTAGAGCTTGTTTAGTTTCGTATTGAATAATGTCACATCGCATTACCTATTCATTTGTTTACTCTACGGGTCATAGCTTACGCGATATTGGCAGCTTTTATACAAAACGCTCTTTATACGTACTTTTATCAATTTAAGTCCGTAGTTTCTAGGAAATCTGTTTTGAAATAAATCATGTTTACAGTTTTGAAGTAAAACTTCTTTGAACGGTAGGATAAAATCGATTCATGAGATTGAAAGTGTAACAAGACGTGTTGTAATGTACGTATACGGTATACTATAAAAACCAGCTGTATAGCAATAAGCTAAGGTGGCTGCGAGGTAAAGCGGCTGCCTCATACGCAAGAGGTTATTAGTTCGAGTCAGTCGGTCAGTACCAAACGCGTAATCTAAATATATAAAAGGAAACCGTGACTGATTGCCTAAGGCCTAGTTTATATGAGAGGCGTTCTGCGCGCGTTGGCCCAACGCGCGTTTACAGTTTCTATACAATTGTATAGAATTGTATAGATAACGCGCGTTGGTGGCGCGTTGAACGCGCGTTATCATATAAACAGTTCTATACAATTGTATAGAAACTGTAAACGCGCGTTGGGTCAACGCGCGTTGAACGCCTCTCATATAAACTAGGCCTAACTGACTGATCTATCAACGCACAGCTCAAACCACTGGATGGATTGGGCTGAAATTTGCTACACAGATAATTATTATGACTTAGGCATCCGCTAAGAACGGATTTTTGAAAATTCAACCCCTAGAAGGGTGTAACGAGGGTTCAGAATTTGCACGGAGAATCAACGCCCAGCTGAAATCACTGGACGGATTAGGCTGAAATTTTGCACACATAGTTATTATCAGGTAGGTATCCGCTAAAACAGATATTTAGAAATTCAACTCCTAAAAGGCTGTAATGAAGGTTCAAAATTTGCATAGAAAATCAACGAACAACTCAAATCACTGGACGAATTAGGCTGAAATTTGGCACACAGACAGTTATTATGACGTAGGCATCTGCTAAGAACAAATTTTTGAAAATTCAACACCTAAAAGTTTGTAACGGGAGTTCAAAATTTGCATGCCGAAATCATATAAGATAGATGTATCAATTCGAAAATGCGCAGGATTACTCCTGCCAACAAATAAATAAACACGTGTTTCATGCTTTTTCAAAGACAACCCTTTCAGAGGATGAAAAGAGATAAATAGCCTAACAATCAAAATGGGTGTCAATTTCAAGGTTCTTCGGGACGTTGATCACGGGAACGTTATCAATATTTAAATTTATTAGGGGGTCTACGTCAAGAAAGGATTAACTATGCCAAATAAAGGTAACGCATCCGTGTTTCGTCTCAATCGCGTGCAAATCCACGGGTAACGGCTAGTAGTATATAAATGGATCTAGCAGTCCCTACATAAGTTAATACAATGCAGTGATGACAACATCCAATATGAGAGAGAAGAATTCGTCTTCTTCTAAATATCGATCACATATACATGTGCAATTGAAAATGATATAAAAATGAGAAATTTATGAAGTTTATATGTCTTATATTGTTGACGCCTTTACCGATTTAAAAAAAACTTTTATTATGCTCGACTCGTCTCGGGGTCTATTTGATCGTAACGTCGCCCGATTTTTGGATTTTGGACCAAACGGTGTTTTTGCTTATAATTCGCTCAATATAAATCAAATCTGTTCGAAACCTGCCTAGTTATCTTATAATATTTTTTATGTAATTAAGGAGACACTTCATTGTACTCACCGGAGAATATGCTAGCTACAGCAGCAATGATGAAGCTGATTATGACGCCAGGACCGGCAATATTATGCGCTACCATGCCAGCCACTAAGTACATGCCGGTGCCGACGCAACTTCCGACACCTAGCGACGTAAGATCTAACGTCGTCAAACATTTCTGTAACAAGAAATAATTTGTTATTTCAGAAGGCATATAAATATTTACAAAAAAAATTGTTAAGTGCGAGTCGGACTGGGGATTCCGTAGGTATTATGGAAAAAACAATAAAAACCTTGTAATAATAATAATAATAATGTCTTTATTGATTCAAACGGGTTTTGATCAAATGATGAAGTTCAGCTTAAACGCTGTTTTACTTAACCCAGTTACAAAAGAAACTTAAATTACAAACAAGAGAAACTTAAAAATAAAACATAACAAATGGTGCCATAAGTATGGGCTACAGTACAGACTTAATTTTAGGTTTAAGGATGTGTATAAGGTCAAATTGTGTAGTACATCTAATTAAATTTTCAAAATCATAAATATATAAAAATTTTCATTTGCGAAGACTTTGTGTTAATTTTAATCATTTTTTATGGTAGATTTTCTAAAAATTTTCCTATAATTAAATATTATGAACAAATATTTGACATTTAATTTGACTACTGTGACTTTAGTCAAAAACAATCAGGCAACATGGCTGTTCACGTGGTCTTCTGACACTCGGAAACATAACGTGGAGATAGAATTTCTGACCTCAAAAATTTGAAGCTATGGATACTATAAAAATAATAATAAATAAAAATGTCAAATCAAAATTCAAAGAAAGTTTTTTTATTATGAATTATTATCAAGCAATCAAAGTGGTGATTAAGAAATCAATTATCATTACGCAAAGTAATAAACTGATACATAAAGTCAGTAATTAAAGTTTACTTTTGGCAGATTTTTGTTAAAGCAAAGTTTTTTCAAATTAATTGCAGATAATCTGTACGAACATTTTAGTTTTCCAAACAAAAATAAATATCTCAAATCTTTTACATACTTTTGTAACATTACAGCGTTTATCCGACATATAAACGCATTTTGTGTTCTAAATGCACATAAATCTCAAAAATGACAGGTCCAGAATAATATTGACAGTTGGTTCACGTGATATGACATTTAATAAATGCGATTTTTATTATCAACATGCAGGAACGCGACGTTGCCTCATTGTCTCATTACATCCGCCATTAATTAAGATTAATATTCGGAGAATTGATTTCATCACTTTCAAAATAAAATATTTCCGTGAAATTGCCGGTAACCCCACGTTTTTTTGGGCTTGAAAAATCGCAAATTGTACAAAGAAACTGATAATAAGTTTTTGAATCATAAATCATTGAAATAAAATGATAAATGTTTTAATCTTCTCAAAATTTTCAACACTTCCGGTAGAAGTAACATTGAGTGAATGGTGATTTTAAAATGAATTTTTTCATAAATAAGGTCGGTAAGGTATCTATTTTTTGGTTTTAATCGATGCAGGAGGTCTAAGGCCTAGTTTATATGAGAGGCGTTCAACGCGCGTTGGCCCAACGCGCGTTTACAGTTTCTATACAATTGTATATAACTGTTTACATGATAACGCGCGTTGGTGGCGCGTTGAACGCGCGTTATCATGTAAACAGTTCTATACAATTGTATAGAAACTGTAAACGCGCGTTAGGCTAACGCGCGTTGAACGCCTCTCATATAAACTAGGCCTTATTCTATAACACATTTTAAATTTAGGCAAAAATCTTTGAATTCAAAAATGTTATATACATCCTTAAATGAGTTGAAACTTAAACATTTTAGCTCAGAAGGCAGGATATTTTAATAATGGGGAACCAGGTACGTAAACGAGGCTTTGAATTTTGTCGTGCGAAACTTCAGATGTGATAATTGATCTTTGCAACGTAAATCATGATCACTATTCAAAACTGACTGCTTATACCTATTGTATTTTACTATAAAGATATTTAGGAGTTTGCGTTATTAAGGTTTTAAATATGAAGATGCTATAATTAAGGCGCAAGATGTTATCAATTTCTCGCATGTTTGTTCTATGTCTATATATAAAGTGATATGATCATATTTGCGAACACCATAAGTATATCGCAGGCAGGAATTTTGCAAAATTCGAAGTCTCGACTTATCTACTGCACGAAGGTGTGGAAAATAAACAAGATTGCAGTAGTTGGATAAGACCAACGCGTTCGTTAGACGCAATTTAGCTTCCGAATCTAAAGCAGATCTGTATGGGTAAATTTCTCTGACACGTATATAGGCAGCTTGTAAGTTTTTAGTTACATGTAAGGAAAAATTTAGTTCCCAATCAAGATATTATACACCTAAGATTTTTATATTACTAGACAGATTCAGTTGCTTATCACAAAATGAAATAACGGAGTGAGAATTGATAAATTTGTCACGCAATATTTTGTTACCGGCTAAAAGAAGAGTAGGTTTATCTATATTAACTCTGAGACCATTTTTATTTATCCATTGAGATAATCGCTCGAGATCGCTGTTAAAATAATTGGAGAATTCAGTAGAATCATTTGCATCGAAACTTAATACAAGCTGATTATCATCCGCATAAGCGTGCACGGTACCAATATTCAAGGACGCAAGGCAAGTCAATAGTAAAAATAAGGAAGAAAATAAGCCCTAAAATAGAACCTTACGGCACTCCACAAGTGATGGGTTTTAGGTTAGGCGTAACGTCCTTGATCATTACCTGCATGTTACGATTACTTAGGTAATATATAATCCATACACCAAGAAAGAGCTGAGGTTGAAAATCCAACTGATTTAAGTTTCGCAGTTAGAAAGTCATAGTTCACTAAATCGAATGCCTTAGAAAGGTCTATTTGGGCAATAAGAGATACTTTAGATTCATCAAACGTACGAGTTATGTAATCGCAAAGATTCAGCAGACTAGTCGACATTGAATGTCAAAACAAAATTAGTTTGATAGCTGACAAACACGCTTCAGTTAACTTTTAAATGACGTTATAAACATAGGTATTATGTAGGTAACCATATAATATATCATATTTCATACTAGCCGGTGCCTGCGTCAACCACGAGATAACAGAAATTTTATTTTTTTATTATATTAAATATCAATATTTTTGAAGTTGGAATGGTCCCATCGCCCTAACTTTTGTAGTTTTGGCCTTAGAGTCTTAACAAAAACAACACAATATTGGCAACAGCCTGCAACATCGCTATACTTCTTCTGAAAAATAATACTAAAACCCAGTCGTGTTCTATATAACGAGCTCTAATCAATGGTACACTACATGTTTAGGAAGAAAACTTTTTGGAACCTCCCTTTTGCATGTATAGAACTCCCCTTAAAATAAAATTCTCAACATTTTATATATAATTTTCGTCTTTCGGCGAAGGATACCTATACAGATTATGTATGAATTTCATTAAGACGTTAGAAGCTTCTGACAGACGTACGCTCGAACAACTTTGCCACAATACAATGAGGTTCTGTTATACTCTACAGTCTAAGGTACGGAACCTCAGAAATGAAAGCAAAAAAACTAAAACTTGGCTACGTGATACTATAGTTTATATCAGAGGTTCCCAAACTTATTTGTCTCGTAGACCACTTGCCATGTTTTTCAGGTTTGGGTAGACCCCCTGCTTATCTGTTATTGATTTTTTGCAAATTCATTAATTTCAAATGTATTTTTGACAACCGATATAGTGCTACTCACTTTGAACGATTTAAATTTATAACGGTAGTGAAATGTAGTGTGAAATGTTTAGTTTTATACATTTATTAATTAGATTCAAATTAAAACGAATCAAATTAAAATTTAATTTCTGTTACATAAAATAACTAAGCAAAAAATAAATGCTTTTAGTGTGAGGGATGAACCTGATGCTTTAATAATACATTTTCAACATTTGGCATCAATTTAGTTAGATTTAATCTTAAATCTCTTCGGCTAACGATGTCCAGTTTGTTTCTTTTTTTGTTAGGAGATTCACTATCGTTGACCCCCATTTTCATTTCATGGACCCCCAATTTTTTTCCCCGCTGACATGGACCCCTTGCAAGTTGTCGTCGACCCCTGGGGGTCGATATAGACCACTTTGGGAATCACTAGTTTATATAAAAATAAATAGGTCGGGAATATACAAATTAGGAGTCACATTTTATCAATAAATATAAATTCACTTAATTAAATTAGTAAATCATTGTAACATTATTCATGTCGTAAAGTAACAATGCCTTTTAGAAAGAACATTTTATTATAGACAAATCACCGTCGGGGTTCAAGTCTGAAGCCCACTCAAATACTCTACTGTGATTATTGCAACGGTCACTATAGAGCAGGCCTGGGCAAATGGCGGCCCGCAGTAGAATTTTCTCCGGCCCTCGAAGCGTTTTATAAATGTTTATTAAAAGTAAAAATATTACTGTTTGCCAATATAAAGTGGCGCATAAAAAGAATTTTAGAAAAATAGTAAATAGTGTTAACATGAAATTGTTGTTTCAAAAAAACTATACTTAAAATTAGAAAAAGAAATTGTTTGGCCCACGGTTAAATTTTCTTCCGCAATGTGGCCCGACAATGAAAAGATTTGCCCACTCCTGTTATAGAGTAATTGAGAGCTCTATGATGGCCTTAAATATTTATACAAAAACAAAATGAGAACGAAACAGAACTGTCAGTATTGTTCTGCAATGAAAAGGGATTTACGCAGGTATTTTATTATTGTTAGCAGATATCAACCTTGAGGTATAAGCTAAATTTAGCAAAATGTAATTTATTTTATTATTATTCGAATGTTAAATGCTTAGACGAGTTTTGTATAACCGGTTGCGAGTGACAACTCATTTTAATTATAATAATAACGGAACGAAAAAATAATCTCCATCCTGTGGCGTTCTATTAGCAGTTTGCAAAGTTCACTTTTTGTTAAGCTTCGTGTGTTGTTTTTGTTTACCGAGCCATGTGATGTACGTTCTTTGTTTTGATGTGACAAAAGAAACTCATTTGATGATTTCATTTTGAAATCTTTTTGGCTTATGTACGAACATAATTAAGCAAAACATACCTATAACTTTTACTGACGACCAAAGAAATCCATTCAATATTTTTTTTTATATTTAGCGTCCAAGCAATTTCAGTGATACGATTAAACATAATATTCATAGATAATCGTTTACAAATTGTATTCAACACTATTGGATGGTACTAATTCACTATACATCCGGGATTCTTTGAAATAATTTTAAAGTGTTTTTTAATTTGCTCGTAAATTGTCTTTTGGAAATGGGTAGACCAAATATAATATTTGTGATAAGAAGTAATAATCGTTTTTTGAACTGACTAAACTACCTACTTTATAAAGTAAGTTATTTCCATGTGGAAATCAGCTTCAAAACAGTTCATTTGCTCTCGGTCTATACGACTGATTATGGTCAACATTTCATCAAAGGTAAGATTTGTTTTTATCAACATTCAGATTTGGAATTCTTTAATTTTAAAATATCGTCAAGACGATTTTTTTTCAATTTTCTATAAAAATGTAGCTTTCAGTTACCAAAGCAGTTTTAATTCTTAAAAATAATATCTCTTGAATACCTTCCGTTAACTTCTAAATACTGTGATAATCAGTTTGAAAAATTCTGCTTGGTTTTAACTAGGATAACGTCAGTTCTATAGGAAAACATTGACTTTTCATTGGTCGATTCTTGTATACCCTCTCTTTGAATCAGGAGATCAAGCGATCAATTTATGTCTTCATATTTCGTAATTCACTTTTGTTAGGAAACATTTTCATTGAAACAATTCAGTTGCATCTCAGTGTATTGATATAAACATGATGATTACAAGCCCTCGACACACGAGACAATTTGCTAAGTCTGATCTGTGGGGTGGCCGACGGACGTCAAGTAGATGCTATTCTTCACACGATCCAATCTGGATAAAGACGTCAGTAAATATCATGACTCCTTCATTTCAAGATGTCTAAAAGTGAATATGGCATTAATATTGCTAAAAAACGTTACGCCTGCAATACAAACAAGAAAATGTATGGAAAAAGAGTGGTTACAAAGAAAAAAATTAAAAAATTAGTCAAACAAATATTTTTGGTTACGCATATTTTTATTTAGATAATTTGAAGATAAAATATATCACAAATAAGGCATACCTCTATATAGTTCAAAAATCTGTTTCCAAGACACGACACATTTTAACGACAGATCGGCCAACACGTCTACACGCGACCGAGCTTGCAGTGTGGTGGGTTGGGAAGTCGAGAGATCAACTCCTCAACATAAAAAAATAATAACAAATGGACTTATTTGACTTCAATTCCATTTTATTTGTAGGGTCCCTGAAAATTGAACCCAGCAGATTGTGTCGTGAGTAAGGGGTTTAATGGAAACGTGCCTATTATAACAAAAATGCACGTATCAACATAAGTCATGTGAAAAAACTGCAAATAGAAACCTTTTTAAAATGTATCGTTCCAATTGGTAAGCCTTGTATTTCTTTTGTTAAAGAAATAGTCAATCAATATTATCATTATAATAAAATTTAACAGTCGGTTGAGTTACAGGATTCCCGCTTCACACTGATACCAGGCCGAGCGAGACTAAAAGCTGTCAGGGATGTTTGTGTGGTACTTCCGTATCCGCCGAGAACAAGACTGGTTGACCTACATACAACACCCGCGTGCTGCTAGGTAAGTTCTGTACAGTACTGCCAACTTACTGCAGTTTAAACTAACGATGTAGGTAAAGAGATGCAGGCTAAATAAATGAAAGCGCTTGTACAAATAACCAGACTATAATGTTGGCCATTTCATTGAAGAGCTGTTTTCTGTATTTTATAGTCTGTCAATTTAGGTACTACTGATTAAGAGTATTCGTCCCTGCAAACACCCCCTGCACCCTTCATCTCAAATCTTTTCCCTTCGCCTAAAAACGGTTCGCGCTCTCCCGACGCTATTTTCAAAGCTAGAGGCTTCTGGTAAACGCCAAATGAAAGACAAAGAATCAGACTACAGATCCTTCAGGCGAATTTTTTGAAAAACAGTTTCGCCTACGTGTGAAATATTACGTAACTTATTATTTTTTTCAAAAGGTTGTAAGTTTTTTCAGGAATTTTTTTTCAAAAAATTCGCCTGAAGGATCTGTAGTCTGATTCTTTGTCTTTCATTTGGCGTTTACCAGAACCCTCTGTTCTTCTGTTGCAAAAACACTTCCTATCTTTGTCTTTCTCTACCTATTCGATTCGGCAACATTAGTTCGGACTATGTCATATTAGTTATCCTAAAGTGTACATATTCATAAGAGGACAAACTAGTTTAGCCTAGGTTAAACTAGTTTGTCCTATCGAGCTTAGGCCAGACTAATTTGGCCTAGGCTATACCGGTTTATCCTAACGCATACAGGCAGAACTAGTTTGGCCTAGGCAAAACTAGTTTGTCCTAAAATCGGGCTTGGCCGGTTACATATATAATATACACAACAATGTTCGATATTCTTTTCAAAATAGAAATCAAGCTTTTCTTTTATACCCGTACTCCCACCATGTATACCCTGCACTTCCTCTAGAAAAATATTATGTACGGACTTTTTAGTAGAATAATAACTTTCAAGAGTTATTTACTGGAGCATGAAAAGAAAATAAAACAGTACATTATTATTATTATTAGGTACTAAATCAGTAAGAGTAAGAAGAAGTCTATAGTACCTATATTTAATATACCGCGTGTTCATTTGAAAACTTCCTTCATGAATAACTCGAATACTAAACGCGTTTCGGATATTTGTATAATACCAAGGAAGAAAAAATATATTGTATGAATTCATTCGTTGGTTAGTTAGGGGGGCGTTTTAAAACTAACCTTAAAGTCAGTTTTGGTGTTTTTAATAGCCTATCATACTTTTTAACAGATTAAGATTCTTCATGAAAAAAAAAAACAACTTTTGTCCGTGCCGTGTCTTTTTGATGAAGATCCTGACGCGAATTTAAAAATGATATTTTTATTTTTTCGCCTATATGTAGGCAAATCCTTTTATTTTTGATATTATTGCCTACATACAGTACTATTAATTTTTTTTTCTAATCATATTTTATTGCTTACATAAGCCTTTCAATTTTATGAATTGAAGGGGCAGCTAAGGTCGCCTTCATTTTTACGGAGAGAAGTTCGCGATCTTTCACTAAAAGCGTTTCTTGCATCCTGTCCGATCCTATTTAAGATCTTTCACTAATTCTATTAGAATTACCTTTTTTTAAAGTGATCTTTGTCATTATTTTTAATTTCTTTTTGTAAAATTATACTGTTTTTTTTTTGTTAATCACCAAGGAATTATAATTTATTTTTATTTTGAAAATATACCATTATTTATATTTTGTTAAATTGTGTTTTTTTTTTATTTTCTTAAGATCTACGGCGCGTTTATGTTTATTATTAATTTTAAAGGTCACAATACACTAAACCAAAATAAAAAAAATTAAACTGCACCTTATAAAAACGAATTTTAATTTTATTTTTATAATATAAACAGTTGCTTATAAATCGACTTTCCTATCTTCTTTCAATGAAGGAACATGCAAAATCTGTAGCTGTACACTTATGCCCGATTCCTTCATAAAAATGAAAAAAAGAAATATTGAGAAAAACGTGTTTTTCGTTTTTAATTTTTTTCTTGCGCTTATTTAGGACATAGAAAGGTAAGTCTCCTGAAAATTTCATGAAAAAAAAACATTTTTGCAGGAGAAAAAAAATTAAAAACGAAAAACACGTTTTTTTCAATGTTTCTTTGAATCTTTAAGCTTATGTGAAAAAGTTATATTCATAAAAGTTGTAGATCCTTCTAATACCTACAACATTGTCATACAACATTTTTCGATTGGAGGTCAACTTTCGCCGGAAACAACGAAAAACCGTGTTTGACGCCTAAAACGCGCCCCCACAGCCGTCCGGCCTTTAAAGCATTTGAATTTTTGGTTTCTGTATTTCTGACGGCAGTTTCTTCCCTTCCTCATCATTCGTTTTCTGTTATTAATTTTGTTCTTGTCAAAAGCTAACTTCACTGGTCTATTAATTGATAAACAAACTAAAAAAACATTGTTTCGGCAGGATTTTCGCAGGCAATCTTAGCGATCTTTCTTAATTATGGTCTTAACTATCATCACTAATTTTTTCGTTCGTCCACCTTATGACGACACATTTTTTGCAGCCGTCTCTTGGACTATATACAATTGGATATACCTTTAAAAAAATAGTTTGAGTTTGTCATCAGTGATTATCAGTTGTATTGTGTAAGGCGCGGTAGGAAGATTTTAACATGGAGCAGTTGGTGAGTATACTAAATTAATTTATTTCTAATCATATTTCAGTAATATGCATATCAATATTGTTAATTATTATTTTATTAATATTTAAATAATATTATGATGAGCTTTTAAGTTAAATATTAAAATTAAAAAAGAAAAGCGTGCCGTTTATTTTACGAAACAAGAAACCGAGCTACTTGTTGATATTGTTATTAAATACAAGGGGATCATAGAAAATAAAAATATTGTCTGAAGACACAAGTAATTCAAGAATTACAAGGCGCGAAATTTTACATAATATACCCCGACGTTATTTTGAAAATTGGTGTATATTTTTAACGACACTTTGAACTTAATAATATAATTTAATTAACTTAATCTAAGAAAAAATAACAGTTGAAAATATTGAAACACAGAAAGGAAAAAATCATTCTAATAATTTATTAATAATTTAGGTTCATAATTATAAAAGCGTTAGCTGTAAACTCTATGATCATTTATTAGTCACAACCAACTTTTTTATATTTATGACCCTAAATTATATTTCCTTTTTGGTACATTTCAATAAAAGCTTTCTTTTTATTAGTATTTTATTTTTCGTGTTTTTTGTCTTTCAAAATTTTAACTAATATAACATTAATTTATAAAAATTATTTGATTATTTTATACAAGATGGTTGTGAAGGAAAAGATATTCCGTAATTTTGGGGCGTCCGCCATATTGGATATATGCACTGTCACCAGACTTATACATGTGTGTGTGTAATTAGTTAGATAGATCTAGTCGAAAAAAATTCAGGAAGTTGGACGACAGGGTCTTTTCAACTAATAAATAATATTATTGACATTTGACATATAATAACAAAAAAAATAAAATTTCTGTGAACGCGAGCGGTAACGCGGGTAACGGTTACTACTAAACATTATGATATTTACTATTCGTTTTAATGGTTTTCTATATATGTTATCACGTCATGTTAAAATTAAACAAAGTATGCTTGTCAAATACCTAACATCTACAGAACAAAACAACAATAGATTTTTTTTTATTTTAAAAATATTTCCTAAACTACAAATTTAGAACAACACATTTTTTCCATAACTATCTTGTAAAAATATACAGAATAATAAATCGTTATGAAATGTATATCAAATTTATATAAAACACAACATTAAAGGGTACCTATATCTCTTCTCAGCATGCGCCGATTTTCTCCAATAATTGTTTTTACAAAACTTGTAAAATAGAATAATAAACCATTTTGAAAAGTATATCATTATTATATAAAGAACGTCATAACATGTAATATCTATTTTGCGCATGCGCCGATTTTCCAAAAAAAATTTACAAAACTTTCGTGTAAAAATAGATAAAATTATAAACCGTTATGAAATGTAAACCAATACCTATTATATAAGAAACAACGCCATAGCCCATATCTTTTTTGCGCATGCGCCGATTTTTCCCAAAAAATTACAAAACTTTCGTGTAAAAATAGATAAAATAATAAACCGTTATGAAATGTAAACCATTATTATATAAGAAACAACGTCATAGCCTACATCTGTTTTGCGCATGCGCCGATTTCCCCAAAAAATTTACAAAAGTTTCGTTATTGTTTATATTCATTCATAGCATTAAATATTAATTCATCATGTAAACCTGAATGGTCACATCGTTTTAAAATATTGAATTTTCCTTCTTGCAACAATTTTTGTCGTTCTTGGAACTAAATTATTTTTTCTAAGGCACTTCACAGAACTTTACAAAGTTTTCGCAGTGTAATTGAGAAATTTGTTGGGTCGGAAAACAAGTGAGGACACATGCAGTCATTTTCCTAATAAATTATGAATTTTTGAATACCTGCAGCTGAATAAGTGTGACCGCACTTTCAATCCTAAATAAACAATGGCCGCACTTTCTTCACACTCACTTTCTTATAAACGCCAACCAAAAAAAACTGACAAGTGCCAGTCGGACTCACGCACCGAGGGTTCCGTACGAACTTGTAGGGATGTAAATAGTTCATCCATCATGGGAATCGAGTCTTGAAGATTTATCCCAGTTAGCCGTTGGAAAACTGTTTTCCCCATACATCAACAAACCTCGTGGTCAGTTTACCGATCAAGCGTCTAATTGCAATGAGTTCAGATGGACTACTGTAAGTGTATTGTACCTCGTGGCTATACCTGATAGCCTAGTTGTCGTACCGTGTTGTATGCGAGAGTTCTCATATTGTTCTGTACAAACGCACCGGTAACGGACGCTTGTTTTGTATTAGAACTGTTACTGTGTACGTGCGTAGCATGTTGTTCCGGTTTAAAAGCATTATTTTTTTATGATGTAACTACAAATTTACGGTTTTCAGATTTTTTCTTTACTTGTGCTATAAGACGTTGCTTCTTGCCAAATTTCATGATTCTAGGTCAACGGGAAATACCCTATAGGTTTGATTCCCAAGAGTCTTGACAGACAGACAGACAACAAAGTGATCCTATAAGGATTCCTTTTTTTCCTTTTGAGGTATAGAACCCTAAAAATGAAATAATCCATATTATTTCTCTTTCGCAATTATACTGTAGCAAGCTTTGTTACATTAACTCTCTCTCTCTTTTTTTGTAATTTGTCAAAATTAGTTTTCCTTAGCTACGCTGGAAAATTGAAGATTGTTATTATTTGGAAAAAACGTAATTGATCACTAACGACTCTTGAGAAAACATCAATTACGAATCTTTAAAGTTCAAGCTTGTGTTTTATTGATTTCTAGTAATAGACCGGCAGCTCGTGACAGATTTTATCAACCAATCGTATCGCGTATGCCCTTCAAGTTGATGATTATAAAGTAGGTTTAACTAAAAAATGGATCTAAGCGAGATCGTGTGGGCGGGACATGTAGAGTGCAATGTCATCTGAAATTGCAAAAAAAATTGAATTTTTAATCAATCGTATCGCGTATGCCATTCATGCCTTGATGTAATTTATAAAAAAACAAATCCAGAGAAGCATCGGCATACGTTTAGGTCGGGGCCTTGTGGCTGAACTCAGTCCTCGAAGTTGCAAAAAAAAACAATAATTTTAACCAATCGTATTGCGTATGCCGTGTCTACTAAATGTTTATATTGATTGTGAAAATAATTTTTGACCAGTCGGCATACGTTTCAACTGGGGCCAAATATTTTTTTTCAATGATGGCGTTTGTAAAAAAAACCTTGTTTTAAATCAATCGTATCGTTATTGAAAATTGTTGCAAAACACTGTTTTCATTGTAAAATAAAGAAATACAAGCTGGCATACAATAATTTTGGGGTCCGGTGGTTGGAGGAACCAGAGAAGTTGCAAATTTTGATATGAATTTTTTTCAATCGTATCGCGTATGCCCTTCGGGATTTTACTAGTAATCATACTTTTTTCATCAAATTCAAAAGGGCATACAATTTCCGTGGGGCAAAAACGCGTAATAGCCCAGTCAATGCACAGAAAAAACTGCCAAACCTGGAAATTCTACCAAACAGCACCGATTAGCACCAAAATTTGGCTGTAGGTTCTACTTACCCTCTATTTTAAAGTTGTCAATGAAAACCTATACTATTATCTTATAAAAACAACATTATAATATATATTTCTTATGCGCTTGCACCGACGTCTCTCAAAAACAATAGGCCTCTTCATATTTGTATATCAAACATCCTCCCAAAATTTGGTTTCATTCCGCTCATCCATGATGTTGGAACGGTAAAAAATGTCAAAACTGACATTTTCATCTGTCAAAGTATGTTCTAATAATTAATTAGTTATTCAAATCGTTAACTCAGAAGGCGTTGCATTTCACAAAATACTAATGTCAAAAGACTGACTAATATTTGAAATGACATTCGTTTTTGAACAAAGGCAGTATTTTTATTTTAAGACAGAACATACGCTGTTTTTAAATTCCCATGGTACAGTATGCAACAAACGAAGACAGACGATTCGTGTATGCTATATATTAGACAAAATTGAATTTATAGAGCTTGTTTTCTATATAAAGCTGTATAAAAAAAGTGTTTCGACTAATTCTATTATACAAAATCTATGTAAAATTTTCTCCTCTTTCGTTTAAAACGAACTGATTTAAATTGAGCGAATTATAAGCAAAAAACTTAGTTTGCTTCTCGTTTGGGAGTTTTGGAGGGTTTTTAATTATTTGTTGTTCTAGCGGCAATAGAAATACACACTCTGTGAAAATTTCAACTCTCTACCTATTACGGTTTTTGAGATACAACCCGCTGACAGACAGACGGACTGACAGCGGAGGCTTAGTAATAGGGTCCCGTTGAGCACCCTTCGGGTACGAAAACCTAAAAACAATGAATTTTTCGGGGAAAACTCATAGAATTTTTTTTGAAGTGTTTGAAAAAATATTTATTTTTTATGGAAGCTCCTAGTATCAAAATTAAGCGAGTTATGTCATCGTCCCAATCGCATAACGGCTGACGTGAATCCGTATGCCTTCATAAAATTTGGCCGAATAGCATAATTTTGCAGAAAAATTGCAAAGGGCATAAATTTGACTCTATTTAATAAATAGAGTAACTGTGATCCATTGAAGTTAATGATAAGTATTTCGTGGCATACTTGATTCGATTGAAAAAAAATCCAAACACATCTCCTTTTTAAAAAAATGTTGATTCTCGTTATTGTCCCGCACAATTTGTATGCCCTTTTAAATTTGATAAGAAATAATAATTACGAAGTTAAATCCAAAAGGGCATACACGATACGATTGGTTTATTATGGATACATTTTTTACAGTTTTAAAACGTATGCCTTTGGACAAGGTCTCGAAAATATGTATGCCGTTAAAATATATAACATATAAAAATCAGAATTAACCATGGCTTCAAAGGCATACACGATACGATTGATTTAAAACAAGGTTTTTTTTTTACAAACGCCATCATTGAAAAAAAATATTTGGCCCCAGTAAAAACGTATGCCAACTGGTCAAAAATTATTTTCACAATCAATATAAATATTTAGTAGACACGGCATACGTAATACGATTGGTTAAAATTATTGTTTTTTTTTGCAACTTCGAGGACTGAGTTCAGCCACAAGGCCCCGACCTAAACGTATGCCGATGCTTCTCTGGATTTGTTTTTTTATAAATTACATCAAGGCATGAATGGCATACGCGATACGATTGATTAAAAATTCAATTTTTTTTGCAATTTCAGATGACATTGCACGCTACATGTCCCGCCCACACGATCTCGCTTAGATCCATTTTTTAGTTAAACCTACTTTATAATCATCAACTTGAAGGGCATACGCGATACGATTGGTTGATAAAATCTGTCACGAGCTGCCGGTCTATAAGAACTTTATTAAGTTCTTACAATACGACTATTGTCAGACACAATTTTTCACCTACAAGTGTTCATTTTGCGAGATATAATCGTGATGAAAGTTTTCTAAACATTCGGTATAAAATTTCACAAACACTATCTCCTGGTATTACTACAAAGGAAAAATTATACTGTAGAGAAACAGAACTTTGAAACGCTGCAAATCTAAGTTTCGGTATACATTTGTGGTTATGTAATGTGCTTGTGTTGTTTTTTTGCCTTGAGTGAACTTTGTTTGTTGTTAGGTGGAAGATAATTATAATGCGTCGCCGCCATTATCTTCGTGTGATCTCTAATTTGTCTGTCAGTGACAGTTGGCCTCGGTTTACAGTAGTATTGTGTTCCCTGCACAGTTCATATAGAGTCGACCATAAGTGTTGGGTTTATGGGTGTATTGAAGAAACGGTGTTTGATAATTCATAGTATAAATGAGAAGCAAACATGCAAAACCCGATAAATATTTTTTATAGTTTTTGAGTTAAATTATATCAATTCTAGTTCATTTTGGTGAGCTTTATCGATCTATGTATTCAAAATGAAGTTAAACCCGATAAATCTCCTAAAAACGGGTGTTAAATTGGAGACTTTCAAGCAAAGCCCGATGAATCCAAGATCCATGCAAGTTAAGAGAAAATAATCGTTTTGTTTTTACTACTGTTATATTATGTTGTATTTTATTGTTTATTACTTTTTTTAAATTTTACTTCTTAAAAATTTCTTTAAAAAATTTCAAGATTTTTTAATATAATATACCTATAGTGTTTTTATTTTGAAAAATGTACTTATTATTCGGTGTTAATATATTAATAAACGCTTTCTGAAATACTTATATATTTGACTAGCGGTCCCACCCGGTTACACCCGAGTACAAAAAACGAATGGGGGGGGGGGAAGAGACATGAGTACGCACATTTATCTTAGTTTACCGAGATGAATGTTGTGTCCAAATTTCATGATGATCGGAGTTACCGTTCAAAAGTTTTTGTCGGACGAACTTTTGAGTTACATTTTGCAACATTTTTCATTGATGCTTCGCTCCTATTGGTCGTAGCGTGATATTATATAGCCTATGGCCTTCCTCGATAAATGGGCTATCCACCAAAAAAAATTCAATTCGAACCAGTAGTTCGTGAGATTAGCGTGTTCAACCAAACAAACAAACAAACACTTCCGCTTTATATATTAGTATAGATTTGCGAAAAACGCCGATAAAATTCTAGTTTCATGCAAAACGCGATAAATCCAAACATAAATGTTTTTTTATTTGAAAAGAAGTTTGACCCTGCAGGCCATCCCTGAAACTTCCCGCTATTTTCGAGTTCAAAACGCTCAAAAATATATAAAAAAAGTAGCAAGAAGTTTATTTTTTACCTATTCGAGCTCAAAAAAAAAACACTTTTTTTACGAATTTTTCGTTCACGATATCTCATGAACAAATGTACTGATTTTTATATATTTGCGGAAATCAACGCAGTTTTTTTAAGGAGAAGAGCTGAGAAGATTTTGAAATTAACCGGTTTAGTAGTTTAGAAAATATTCCATAAAAGCAATTTTATTAAAAATTTACTTTTATGGAATATTTTCTAAACTACTTTATGGGTCGAATCATTCCAACTTTTCAGGAAATCTAAGTTCAGCAAGGTCACGTCAGATGCCGCAAACCGCGTTTCATTCGGACACTCCGTTCAAAAGATATAAGAGGTTTACATACATACATACACACACACACACATACATACAGCCCTACGGACATCATCGTCAAAATAGTCAGAATAGCTTCCTAGTGCCTCAAAACGTCGAGATCTGGCGAAAACTCGATTATCGAAAATCGGGCTGAAAAAAATAACTTTCTTTTATAGCGGGAAGTTAAAAATACCGAAATAGTTTTCAACAGAATTTTATTAAGTATCTCATACCCAATCTATAATAATTTCGCCACCAACTATTCCTGGCAGCAACTGCCTGACTGACTTTTGACTGATCTGCGATCAATCAATCGTTCCTTTATTATAAGTTCGTGTCTGAAGTCTTTAACCGCAAAACTCCTGCGTCAGATTGGACTTCAGATCTACACTTTACATTTGTTATATGAGCCCCATTGCCATTCTGCAATTTCGTAAGTCGACAGATTTGTAAATTAATTCGAAGATTCGACAAGCGGACCGACAAAGGCGTATTCAACTAAGAATGAAAGGGGGTGTAACTTTTTGAATTCAATCATTTTCATGATGACAGGGGGGGGGGTCTTATGAATTACTACACGCAAACACAAAGAGAAGAACACAGTTTATTAAAAAATAATAATTTGAATAATAGTTTTCGAAGCCTAGTTCAAAATCTTCTAACTACAGCTTCCACTAATTGCTTCATTTAATCTGTTTTCGCAGCTAAGTGTTTCTTAGCCTTGTTTTAACTCAGCGAAGAGAGCTAAAAACGCTCTATAGCACTAGTTGGGCAGGGCTGTGTAGTAAACAGAGAAAATTATTCGACGTTCACGACACATGAGTGTGAGTGAAATGCAAATATGAACGTATGTCGACTTTACGATATTTAAATTTGTCATTTTTAGCGCAAATATTCAAAATATTAATTGACAATAAAATTTTATTTAATTTTCCAAATAATTTAAGAAAGTGTAAGTTTATTAATGCCAAATAGAATTTTTAAATATTACATAGAAGTCTAAAATTATTGGTCTCAGATTAGAAAAAAAATAATGAAAATCGTAAATGTATCAAATGAGGTTAGATTTTTAAAAATTAATTCTAACAACTTTTGCGAGGTAGGCATGACAACAATACACTGATCTCACATACATTTTCTTTGAATTTATAACCAATTAAATATATTGACAACTTGATGGATCAAGCTAAATCAAAAGAAAAATAACTGTAAATGGAAACTAATTCCAGAGGAATAAAATTATTGTCGTAGGTGTGTGTCAAAATATCGATTTTTAAAACAATTTGAAGATACATGCAAAAAGTTTTGCACGGGTACACTAGTAAATATTTAAAGTACTTTTACTCTCGAAATTGATGGAAGTATGGTCTACAATATTACGTTGTTTTTCTTAACATAGGCCGAATGTCGCAATGCGTTTATCGATCGACAAATACCACTTGGTTGTTGTTTATCACTTCTAGTATTGCAGTTTATGAGGGGATCATCATTACCACTACCAGACATCTAAACGGCATTATTGTAGACTCGAATTTATTTCAACGTGATATAGATATTGGGGCACGTAATATCTTGTTTCTGAAAACAATAAGGGTGGTTAAACTACCACCATAGATGTGTTTCTGGAAAAATTTCAAAAGTTTCACATAAAAATTGTCCCACTGCTAGATCTCTAAAAATTTTCGAGTATGTGAAAATCTGTGGCCAGTAAAAGGGCCGGGAAGTCGGGTTCTTTTGTTGCCTTGGAAACCAATGTCTAACAGCTTTATTTATCATGTTCTTTATCGAATTGTAAAATGGAATAGCGTTATTGGCGTAACTAGTAGTCTAAGTCATTCGTCTCCGGTGCGCAGTATGCACTCGCTTCGCTCGTGCCTGCGCACCTACGACTCGTGCTGAAAACATCGCGCCTGACACGCCATGACTTAGCCTACAAGTTGCGCCCATAATTTTATTTAACAAATGCGCGTTATTCATGTTTTTAACACGGTTATACGTTCATATAAGGTATGTAGGTATACAAATATCTATTTATTTTTTTATAAAAAAATTGTCAATACTAACAGCACGATTTAATGTTTTGGTTTGAGGTTAGCCGGTTATGAATAAACTCCATGTCGAAAACATTCGGCATCTCAATTTAAGCATCAATGGATAACAAAAGAGAGTTGTTGTTACCTTCTATTTCGTTACAACTCAGAAAATAGTTACGTTTATTTTCATTCCTCCACAATGGCCGAGCTAGTAGGAATCTTCATTGAGTTATGACAAGTAATTGTCACCAGTCGGTAAATGGCTATTTAGGGTTCGGTTTTGAGACATGATAAAACATGAATAGCGCGCATGAGTTGAATAAATACATATATTATGCTCATTTAGAAATGAACGACCTAAATTGTTAAATTGTGCTTTCTGTCCCATAAACAAAAAATTAAAAGTTACAAAGTTGAAATTATCATGGAGCTTTACATGTTTTTTTGACACGTGTTATACGAGTACGTTCTATACCGAATAAAAAAATCTGTCTAGAAATCCACAAGAAAAATGCCCTAAACGATGCTTTTTGTCCTATCCTCAATAACATGAGAAATGTTTAAGCTATAAAAGATTGCACACATCTATCAATCACGACCACCACAGCCTGCTCGTGAAGGTACCCATATTATTTAACGGAGTAGCCCAACATCTGCAGGCTGGAACCAGTAACCGCATTCCGTTTAGAATCCCTTCTTTTCGTATTGATTCGTGACAAAATAGACAAAATAATATTTTATAACAAATAGTAAAAACAAAAAAATTTTACAAAAAAAATTGGTTGTCTGTAAAGTCGGTTTACGGACGATAGTTTTACGTGATAACGTATTCCGTAATACATAACCTAAACCTCCCAAAATTTGGTTTCAATCCGCTTATCCTTGGTGTCGGAATGATAAGAAATGTCAAAAGTGACGTTTGCAACTTACAAAGTATTATGTTCTAATAATAATTAGTTATTCCAATACTTAACTTAGAAGGCGTTGCATTTCACAATATACTAATGTCAAAAAATTGAATTAAACATTAGAAATGCAGCCGTTTTCATGTTAAGACAAGACATACGTTTGCTTCTAATTTCCATGTACGGCAAACAAAGACAACCGACCGCGTCGCGCCATGCATTAGACAACATTGCATTTATACAGCTATTTTTCTATATAAATTTGTATAAAATATTTTTCTATATAAATTTGTATAAAAAAACTGTTTAGGCAAATTCTGTTATACGAAATCTATGTAAAATGTTCTCCTCTTTCGTTTAAGACTGGTTTCAAACCGATCTGATTTAAATTGAGCGAGAAATTAGCAAAAAGCACGCACAGGGTCAGGCGGAACGTTACGCGTTATGCGTGCGTTATGCGTTATGCGTTACGCGTTACACTTTTTCGTACATGCAGCCAGTGTTTTATCAATTTATAATATTGGTGATTCATCAATTTATAAGACGTTATCACGTCAAAATTTTCCCTTCTCAACGATCGTTTCGGACATTAAGCCAATCATCAGGAGTACAGACATATACTGAATTATTTGAAGGTGCAATTGTTTATAAAGGGTTACCGAAAATTACCTTTGTTTATCATAAACTTAATTATAGACTAATTATAAGAGGGGTGATAAATTAAAATCTAACTGGTCATTAGTTATGTTTTTGTTATTTCTAATGGCTTTTTGAATCTCAATATTTTCAAGTAATGTTAGCTTTTTATCTTTATTACACATTATGTGTAGAGGTTTAAAATTGTCCTGATTAAAATAATAATTATTGTCTATGCAGTGAGTTGTAAAGCCGGTATTATGACTTGTACCTATTATGCATGTTCCTTCATTAGTTCGTTCTGTTCTATGTATATGGCATCACAGTCTGAGCTATGAATTTCATAAATGCCACTATTTTCGGATTTATGAAGTTTTTCTTTATTGTTTAAAAGAATTGTACCCACCTAAATTAATTTTATTTGACCATGCAGATTTTGTCCCATATTTTTTGAGTAGATTTCCAATTTTATTACTAGTGTTCGGAACATAATTAATTGAAATCAGTGCAAATTAGAATATTTTATGATGTAACAATATACGTAATTGGCGGTTTAGAAATCTCAAAATAAAATTAATTGAAATATAAATTATCTAAATCTTTGATTAGAACTCATCAATAAAAAAAAATTTGATAAGAAGTTTGACCCTGCAGGCCATCCCTGTAACTTCCCGCTATTTTCGAGCTCAAAACGCTCAAAAATATATAAAATATAGCAAGAAGTTTATTTTTTAGCTCTTCGAGCTCAAAAAAAAAACACTTTGTTACGAAATTTTTGTTCACGGTATCCCATGAACAAATGAATCGATTTTGATGCGATTTGCGGTAGTCGATGCAATTTTTTAACCTAAAAAAGTAATTTCATACAGAAAAATTGATCTCATAGGAATTTTACGAGTAATTTAAGAAAAACACTTTTTTACAAATTTTTCGTTCACGTTATCTCATGAACAAATTAACAAAAATTTTTTAGCCTAAGAAAGTAATTTATTACAAAAAAATCGATCTGATAACAATTTTAAGAGTCATTTTAAAAAAACACTTTTTTACGATTTTTTAGTTCACGGTATCTCGTGAACAAATGAACCGATTTTGATGCGGTTTGCGGAAATCGACGCAGTTTGTTAAGGAGAAGAGCTGATTAGATTTTGGAATTAATCGGTTTAGTAGTTTAGAAAATACTTTACAAAAACAAATTTTGAAAAAATTTTGAAACTTGTTCTTTTAAGATTTCTCAAAATTTTTTGGGCCGAATCATTTCAAATTTTCAGGAAGTCTAAGTTCACCAAGATCACGTCAGATGCCGCAAACCGCGTTTCAGACGGACACTCCGTTTAAAGATATAAAAGGTTTACATACACACACACACACACCAAAACACACACATCGCCAAAATAGTTTCAATAGCTTCCTAGTACCTCAAAACGCCGAGATCTGGCGAAAACTCGATTTTCGAAATTCGGCGTGAAACAATAACTTCCCGATTTTTGAAAAAAAAATTTTTTTTTATAGCTCGGGAAGTTAATAAATTATTATTTATTGTATAACGTATTATCTACATCATATAATATAATTTATACATATAATTTAAATATATCGCTTGAATTTAAGTTGATAACGTTAAATTGCCAATTGATAATAACGTCACTTGCCTGTCAGTTGCATTTTGTTTCCATTATGTCTATTGCAGTGGTCGGTCAGCTCAATAAATATGAAAATTACTTGTAAATATATACAAATTCGCAAGTCAAACCGTCGATCGCAAACTGCCGATAACTGATGATCGATGATTTGGCGATCACTGATCTAATTTGTCTGCCACGAATAACAGAAATTTCTAAGAAGAGTCTATCCACTATCAAGTGTATATATCAGTGATTACGAAGAACGAAGAAGCTGAAATGGCAAAATAGAGACATTTGTGGCAAAAACTGTCTACTTGTTGACTGTGATATTTATTATTTAACCACCGAATTGTAGGCTGTGTGAACTTAGCACAGCAAAGTTGGAAAATTAAAAAAAAAATAAGTGTACTAGTAGCACGCCAAATTGTACTAGCGTACTTACTAAGTTTAAAAAAATGTACCGTAAATTTAAGCCATAAAAAATCCAAAATAAAAAATGCTGTGCTAAGTTCACACTTTCAATTTTTCAAAATCTCGTACAAGCCAAGCACTAAATTCAATTAAAAAAATGTATTAAGAAAAAATGTAGTACATTTGCGCGTGCCAACGGTACAACAACAAAAAATAAAATAAAAAAAAAAAAATCAAAATTCACAATTTTCGAAAAAAGTTAATTTATTTGAAGAGTTTCGTTAGCATGCGGCCTAGATAAGAAACTGTTGTTTATAAAGTTACATTGCAAAATTATTTTTTACAGTAGAAGGGCCATTTCATAAAATATTAAAATTCAAACATTTTGAGAAAAGCCTAAATTTGCTTGTTGTACCGTTGGCACGCGGTTTAGATAAAGAACTTTTACTATTACTTTGTAAAATGACTTTTTACTTATAAAGTTATTTTATAAAATATTTTGCTAATAAAACGATTTTGTAAAATCATTTTTTAAAATAGTACGGGCATTTGAAGAAAATTTTGAAAATTCAAAAATTTAGTAAATATCAAAATTTTCTTGTTGTACTGTTGGCACGCGGTCTAGATAAAGAACTTTTGCTTATAAAATTATTTTGTAAAAGCATTTTTTAAAGTTGTATGGGCACTTATTTTAAATTTTAAAAATTCAAAAATTTCGTAAAAAGTTGAAATTTTCTTGTTGTACTGTTGGCACGCGGTCTAGATAAAAAACTTTTGCTTATAAAATTATTTTGTAAAATCATTTTTTAAAGTAGTACGGGCACTTAATGGAAATTTTCAAAATTCAAAAATTTCGTAAAAAGTCAAAATTTTCTTGTTGTACTGTTGGCACGCGGTCTAGATAAAAAACTTTTGCTTATAAAATTATTTTGTAAAATCATTTTTTAAAGTAGTACGGGCACTTAATGGAAATTTTCAAAATTCAAAAATTTCGTAAAAAGTCAAAATTTTCTTGTTGTACTCTTGGCACGCGTTCTAGATAAAGATCTTTTGCTTATAAAATTATTTTGTAAAATCATTTTTTAAAGTAGTACGGGCACTTAATGGAAATTTTCAAAATTCAAAAATTTCGTAAAAAGTCAAAATTTTCTTGTTGTACTATTGGCACGCGTTCTAGATAAAGATCTTTTGCTTATAAAATTATTTTGTAAAATCATTTTTTAAAGTAGTACGGGCACTTAATGGAAATTTTCAAAATTCAAAAATTTCGTAAAAAGTCCAAATTTTCTTGTTGTACTGTTGGCACGCGGTCTAGATAAAAAACTTTTGCTTATAAAATTATTTTGTAAAATCATTTTTTAAAGTAGTACGGGCACTTAATGGAAATTTTCAAAATTCAAAAATTTCGTAAAAAGTCAAAATTTTCTTGTTGTACTGTTGGCACGCGGTCTAGATAAAAAACTTTTGCTTATAGAATTATTTTGTAAAATCATTTTTTAAAGTAGTACGGGCACTTAATGGAAATTTTCAAAATTCAAAAATTTCGTAAAAAGTCAAAATTTTCTTGTTGTACTGTTGGCACGCGGTCTAGATAAAAAACTTTTGCTTATAAAATTATTTTGTAAAATTATTTTTTAAAGTAGTACGGGCACTTAATGGAAATTTTCAAAATTCAAAAATTTCGTAAAAAGTCAAAATTTTCTTGTTGTACTGTTGGCACGCGGTCTAGATAAAAAACTTTTGCTTATAAAATTATTTTGTAAAATCATTTTTTAAAGTAGTACGGGCACTTAATGGAAATTTTCAAAATTCAAAAATTTCGTAAAAAGTCAAAATTTTCTTGTTGTACTGTTGGCACGCGGTCTAGATAAAAAACTTTTGCTTATAAAATTATTTTGTAAAATCATTTTTTAAAGTAGTACGCGCACTTAATGGAAATTTTCAAAATTCAAAAATTTCGTAAAAAGTAAAAATTTTCTTGTTGTACTGTTGGCACGCGGTCTAGATAAAAAACTTTTGCTTATAAAATTATTTTGTAAAATCATTTTTTAAAGTAGTACGGGCACTTAATGGAAATTTTCAATATTCAAAAATTTTGTAAAAAGTCAAAATTTTCTTGTTGTACTGTTGGCACGCGGTCTAGATAAAAAACTTTTGCTTATAAAATTATTTTGTAAAATCATTTTTATCGATTCTTTTGTAATAAAATACTTTCTTACGTTAAAAAACTGCATCGATTGCCGCAAACCGCATCAAAATCGGTTTATTTGTTCCCGAGATATCGTGAACGAAAAATTCATAAGAAAGTTAAAAAAAAAGAATAGTTACTTGTTACCACAACAGTCGTAAGAAAGTGTTTTTTTTTTAAACTTTAAGAGCTAAAAAATAAACTTCTTGCAATATTTTACATATTTTTAAACGTGTTGAACTCGAAAACAGCGGGAAGTTTCAGGGATGGCCTGCAAGGTCACACTTCTTTTCAGTTTTTTATTTTATTTTCTGAACAAGTACTCGTATTTGTGTTAAAACTAGACAAAAAAATCAAAAAGAAAAAAATTCTTTCAAGATGACTTGCTGCCAGATCTGTAAATCGAATTTTTATTTAATTTTATTATTTTATATTGAAAATATTTAAACTAGGCAAAAAAAATTTAACAAAAAAAAATATTTAAGTTCTTTATGTAGGCCGATACTACAGTAAAAATCATTTTACAAAATAAATTTATTAGTAAAAGATCATTATCTACACCGCGTGCCAACATTACCTACAACAATAAAATTTTGAATAAGTTTTGAATTTTCAAAATTTATATTAAGAGTATTCGTCCCTGCAAATACCCCCTGCACCCTTCATCTCAAATCATTTCCTCTCGCCTAAAAACGGTTCGCGCTCTCCTGACGCTATTTTTAAAGCTAGCGGGTTCTGGTAAATGCCAAATGAAAGACAAAAAATCAGACTACAGATCCTTCAGGCGAATTTTTTGAAAAAAAAATCCTGAAAAAACTTACAACCTTTTGAAAAAAATAATAAGTTACATAATATTTCACACATAGGCGAAACCTATTTCAAAAAATTTGCCTGAAGGATCTGTAGTCTGATTCTTTGTCTTTCATTTGGCGTTTACCAGAACCTTCTAGCTTTAAAAATAGCGTCGGGAGAGCGCAAACCGTCTTTAGGCGAGGGGAAAAGATTTAAGATGAAGGGTGCAGGGGGTACTTGTAGGGACGAATACGTTTAAGTGTCCGTACTACTTTAAAAAATGATTTTGCAAAATTATTTTATAAGCAAAAGATCTTTATCTAGAACGCGTGCCAATAGTACAACAAGAAAATTTTGACTTTTAACGAAATTTTTGAATTTTGAAAATTTTAATTAGGTGCCCGTACTACTTTAAAAAATGATTTTACAAAATTATTTTATAAACAAAAAAAAATCTTTATCTAGAACGCGTGCCAATAGTACAACAAGAAAATTTTGACTTTTTACGAAATTTTTGAATTTTGAAAATTTCCATTAAGTGCCCGTACTATTTTAAAAAATAATTTTATAAGCAAAAGTTTTTTATCTAGACCGCGTGCCAACAGTACAACAAGAAAATTTTGACTTTTTACGAAATTTTTGAATTTTGAAAATTTCCATTAAGTGCCCGTACTACTTTAAAAAATGATTTTACAAAATAATTTTATAAGCAAAAGATCTTTATCTAGAACGCGTGCCAATAGTACAACAAGAAAATTTTGACTTTTTACGAAATTTTTGAATTTTGAAAATTTCCATTAAGTGCCCGTACTACTTTAAAAAATGATTTTACAAAATAATTTTATAAGCAAAAGATCTTTATCTAGAACGCGTGCCAATAGCACAACAAGAAAATTTTGACTTTTTACGAAATTTTTGAATTTTGAAAATTTCCATTAAGTGCCCGTACTACTTTAAAAAATGATTTTACAAAATAATTTTATAAGCAAAAGTTTTTTATCTAGACCGCGTGCCAACAGTACAATAAGAAAATTTTGACTTTTTACGAAATTTTTGAATTTTTAAAATTTAAAATAAGTGCCCATACAACTTTAAAAAATGATTTTACAAAATAATTTTATGAGCAAAAGTTCTTTATCTAGACCGCGTGCCAACAGTACAACAAGAAAATTTTGATATTTACTAAATTTTTGAATTTTCAAAATTTTCTTCAAATGCCCGTACTACTTTAAAAAATGATTTTACAAAATCGTTTTATTAGCAAAATATTTTATAAAATAACTTTATAAGTAAAAAGTCATTTTACAAAGTAATAGTAAAAGTTCTTTATCTAAACCGCGTGCCAACGGTACAACGAGCAAATTTAGGCTTTTCTCAAAATGTTTGAATTTTAATATTTTATGAAATGGCCCTTCTACTGTAAAAAATAATTTTGCAATGTAACTTTATAAACAACAGTTTCTTATCTAGGCTCATGCTAACGAAATTCTTCAAATAAATTAACTTTTTTCGAAAATTGTGAATTTTGATTTTTTTTTTTTTTATTTTATTTTTTGTTGTTGTACCGTTGGCACGCGCAAATGTACTACATTTTTTCTTAATACATTTTTTTAATTGAAGTTAGTGCTTGGCTTGTACGAGATTTTGAAAAATTGAAAGTGTGAACTTAGCACAGCATTTTTTATTTTGGATTTTTTATGGCTTAAATTTACGGTACATTTTTTTAAACTTAGTAAGTACGCTAGTACAATTTGGCGTGCTACTAGTACACTTATTTTTTTTTTAATTTTCCAACTTTGCTGTGCTAAGTTCACACAGCCCGAATTGTATGAATGTTTGTCACATTCTCTTATTTTCACGCGCATGTATCATTAGTCTCTGAGGGCGCTTTTTAGTGTATTTGCCATATAGCACATAAACTACTGGTAGCGGTCGGATGGCGGGACCTAGGTGTTGGACCGAAATTTCTCGACTTTTAATAGCGTCCAGAACACTGAACACAAATTTGGTGTCCCCACCCCATCACCTGCGGGCGCAGGGGGATTAACTTACAAAAGTTAAATGGGAACCCTTATATTTTATTGCAGATTCGGATTCCTTGCATCAAAATTTGTAAGTTTAGTCCGAAACAGTTTTGAACGCTTTTAAAAAAAATATTAGACACGTATTTTTTCTTTTCCCTTTTATTGATGAACCTTCATAGATATATTAAGGTGGTACGGATGGTCTCAGACACCCTGTACTATATAATGTATATGACAAAGCCGCACTTATAAATTCTATTAAATACTGGTTTGTGGACATAGATATACTTACTGAAGGGTGTATTTTATTTACTTTAGATCCTGATATGATAATAGTACTGAAATCTTAGATTAATGTCTGAATAGAACTACCTATTCAAATAAATAAAATTATGGACCGATTTTTTCAGACTGTATATTGACAAATAATTATAAAATTACAATTAAAAAATAATTCAATAGATGACGTTTCGTTCCGAATTTGGATTTTCTTCAGAAATAATCTAAAATAAATAAAAATGAATTAGTATCTACCTATTTTCTAATAGAAATCAGATTGAATTTTTTATTTTTGAAATATTAATGAAAAAGTTAATAATTTTTCATTAATATTTCAAAAATAAAAAATTCAATCATAATAATTCTATTAGAAAATAAGTAGATACTAATTCATTTTTATATTTTTTAAATTACTTCTGAAGAAGTCCAAATCCGGACCGAACGTCATCTATTGAATTATAATTTTATAATTTTTTGTCAATATACAGTCTGATAAAATTAGTCGATAATTTTATTTAATTGAATAATAGTATTGAAATAAAAAAAAAACGTTACTGTAAGGGGTACATTAAGGAGTTACATTTTTTTATGTTATCCAAAATAAAATTTAATAATAAAGCCACACTACCTGTACCAGCAAATACACTATATTGTCGGCAGGGTTTGGCACCGCGACCTGATTTTTTTTTGTAGGTATCTTTTCTTTTGCATACTATTTTTAGTCGTGGATCCCACATGAATCCTATTTAAAATGGGCATAAACTGACCGCTTTATAGAATTAAAAAGTACACTGTTTTATCGGCCGCTATTTTTTTTTTTTTGACGTGATAACGTCTTATAAATTGATGAATCACCAATCTTATAAATTGATGAAACACCGGCTGCATGCACGAAAAAGTGTAACGTTCCTAACGTTCCGCCTGACCCTGTGCGTGCTTTTCTCGAAAACGGCCCTAACGATTTGGATGAAATTTACTGAAAAGGGATTTTGGGGGGCAAAAAATCGTTTTAGCTAGGTCTCATCTCTCGAAAAAATCGTTTTCATACAAATTTTATCATTATAAAAATCAATTTTTTGACGTATGAAAATACTTAAATATTGTAAGTAGGTTTTGGAATTTTATATAAACAATGAAACAATTGTTTTCAAAATATTATGACAGTTAATCTTTGAGACTTAAAATAAATACGAAAGAAAGAAAGCTAAAAAAAACAATTATTATTATAGGTGGTGAGTAATTTTAATAAATAAAATTAACCTAAATTTGTTGCGAAAGATGCAATATCATAGATTCGAATTATTATAATTATTATATGTAGAAGATGGGAGAAATAGAACATAAATTACGTATTACGGAATACGTTATCACGTAAAACTATCGTCCGTAAACCGACTTTACAGACAACCAATTTTTTTTTGTAAAAACTCTACTCTCTGTGTAATGTGCAAAATATGCTCAACAAAAATATAAAAAATAGCACATAAGGTTAGCCAAACGAGACGACATGGCGGACCTTCAATAAATAAACATACGTATTATATAAGAAACAGTAAAACGGCAAACAATGATCTTCCAGGAAGTAAGAACGAAGTGCTCTTGTTTTTATGATTACATAAAACTTAACAAAGTTTAATTTGTTTTGTCAGACGGTTGCCGAAGTGGAAACATTGTCCGCGTGGAAAACGTGATTTGATTTATAAACAAGTCGATCTCGGTCCAATTCATTGCGTTAATTAATTTATTAGGAAAAGTGTGATATCTGAATAACTGAGTTCGCTGGAAAATATTTCTTCTGTTTCTATTCTGAGAGAGGAAATAAAACAAACAGGTGATGTTTTTTTGACGTGATAACGTCTTATAAATTAATGAAACACCAGCTGCACGCACGAAAAAGTGTAACGTTTTTTGTGTCATATAATTATTACCGATTCATCCAAGCCAAAATATAATTGAACGCACGATAATGGCAATATGGCGCTAATAATAATTAATAAATGTCATTTTATTTTGTTAAAAATAACTGTTTGCCGTCATTATGGATAAAATATGATATTATTCACAACGAATGGAAATGTATTGATCAATTGATAGTTTGTACACAAACGCAGCTACATTTTGTATCAAAAACAAATCTTGCCAGATATCTGCATTTCATAACAGCAGATAAATTATACGGTTTGCTAATAAATATATAATATATATTATATATATACAGCGTGTCCCATTTTAATGTCCCACCCCGGATAACTTTTGTCAGTGGCCTTGAATGAAAAATTGTTTGGTACAAAAGCTGTACAACTTGGAGGGGGACATTCGATGGCACTAATACTTTTGACCTTGGGTATAAGGTTCAAGGTCATTCAAGGTCAACTTTGTTTTTTTTAATAGAACGTCCTATTTTTGACATCAGCAATCGATTGCGCGTGAAAAAATATGAGACTTTTGTCTGAAACTTTTTTCGAAAACGGGCAAATTTTCTCAATTAATTTAGCCTTCAAAATTGAAAATTTTTGAATTTGCAACTCGAGAATGGTAAGATTTTCTTCAAAAACAATAGGGCTTTTCATATTTGCATACCAAACATCCTCCCAAAATTTTGTTTCAATCCGTTCATCCGTTTGACCTGTATAGTGTTCACAGAATAACCGAATAACCGACTAACAGACTAACAGACGCACAGAGTTTTGCCCGTTCTCGAAAAAAGTTTCAGACAAAAGTCTCATATTTTTTCACGCGCAATCGCCTGCCGATGTCAAAAATCGAACGTTCCATTAAAAAAAACAAAGTTGACCTTGAATGACCTTGAACCTTATACCCAAGGTCAAAAGTATTAGTGCCATCGAATGTCCCCCTCCAAGTTGTACAACTTTTGTACCAAACAATTTTTCATTCAAGGTCACTGACAAAAGTTATCCGGGGTGGGACATTAAAATGGGACACGCTGTATATATATATAGGTACATTCTTTTAAATGTCTTTTATAATTGCTTAAAAATATGTATTTTGCTTTGGTTGATCAAATTATTAGTCGGTTAAAATATAGTTTGACAGCTACTAAAATTTAGGTTAATATGTATTATTAAATAAAACTATCGTCCGTAAACCGACTTTACAGACAACAATTTTTTTTTTTAATTTGAGGCTTTTCAAACTATTAACTATGCTGTCCGACCTTTGCTTTATCCAGATATTATTTTGAAGAAGTTTTCAATTTTAGATGATTTGTAGAAAACCATAGAGGGTTTTTAAAGAGTAAGTATTCTCAGTGTGGTGTACCACCATATATTAATATTTTTGGATATCCTAAAATCCAGTATCGTAACTAAAATTTGGAGGTAGTTCCGCTGTTTTTGAATGCGAAAAATAAAATTTCTGATATTGCATGAGGTGACGCGGGTAATGGCTAGTATTCAGTAAGATATTTGCTATTTGTTACCATGATTACCTAACGCGTAAAAGTTAATCAAAGCATGCTAAACTAGTTTATTTCTGACAGATCTACAAAACAAAAGAACAGTTGATTTTTTTACTTTCAAAATATTTCTGAAACTATAAAGTTGAGAAAAAACTTCCTTTAACGAAACTTTCTTGAAAAAATAAGTAGAATAATAAGCCGTCATAAAAAGTATACCATTATTATACAAAAAATATCATTATAACATATATTTCTTCTGCGCCTGCGCCGATTTTCCCCAAAAACAATAGGGCTCTTTATATTTGCATATCAAATATCCTCTCAAAATTTAGTTCCAATCAGTTTGGCCTGTATCGTGCTCACAGACAAACAGACTAACCCACAAACAGACGCTCAAAAATATATTTTATTGGATTCGGGGGACCTCAAAACGAAAAAATATTGTAAAACATTGAGAAGTGAATTTTGACCTAAACTAGTACCATTACTCTTGTGGGTTAGAATGGTGATAGTAATAAGTTTAGTGTTTAATATTTTTTTTTTGCATAACCTCTCTATAAAATGGCTGCTTTTCATATCTATATAGCGGTAGTTAAATGACCCATTTCACACTAGTTCGTAAAGTAAAACAAAAGAAATGTGTAACGTAGCAATAAAATTGAATTGTCAACATTTTTTAAAATTTTGTAGAAATCAACTATTTTATAGGGGCTACGTGCAAAAAATACTATATTATGTAATATTATGTCATCAGCCACTAGAAACATAATCACATTTTTAAAAGCTGTACCTTTTCAAAAGAAGGGAAACTTTAGAATGCTTAATACTTCTTAAATATTCTTAACTGTAAATATTATTATTATCAATCCAACATCTACATCAAAATAAATATATCCTTCAGGTAGTAAATCAGTAGCGTATTCATAAAATTTGTGTCAGGTCCTGCCGGACAGATTTCATTTAAATTTTATCCTCACATTTTTATTTTTACTAGGTTAAATTTCAAATTTAAAACGATCCTGGGAAACGGATTTTTAGATCCAAAAACTTTTTTCAACCCCTAAATATCATTCTTAAAATGGTATACCTACATATTTATATATAAGCATTTTCAAATCTGCTGCCAAATTGTTCAGGAGACTATGAAACGTCTATAAATGTTGATCCCACCAATAGTGTATGCGCTATATGGCATATCTACATTAAAAATAAAAGAAATACAAAAAAAAATAATATACCATGATTTTAAAACGAACTAAAAAGTGGAAAATAATTTCTTTACAGACAGATTTTTAACTTGTAGGATTTGAAACCAAAAGCGTGAGGCGAATTATTCGTTTTATCTCATAAATAGATTTTTCCATTGAACAACTTCTTATATAACTGTCGCATGCGCCCCACATTTTTCGTTTCAAATCCTAGAAGTTTCAAATCTGTCTGTAAAGAAATTATTTTCTACTTTTTAGTTCCTTTTAAAAACGTTATATTAATTTTTTAAATTTCTTTTATTATTTTTATACTTTTTAGTAGAAAGAAACTAGACCGTAACAAAATAAAAATATTAGATATATGTCCCATGGGGGATGGAAACCGCGAACTTCGCGTTATTAGTACGACGCACTAACCAACTGAGCCATAGGACCAACTCTTATGTGCCTTACAATGGTAAACAAGTAAGAATGAATTATATGTATCTGTTCACCCGGACAGACACACAAGAAGCGAGTTAAATAAAACGTGGTAAAAAGAACAACTTCAATAAAATACTAAAGGGTTTGAATTTATTAATAACAATGTTTAGTCGATACACATTCAATTATTTGTTTGTAAATAGCGATATTAGGTAAATTATCAAGGCATAATATTCATAACCATTATCAGTCCGCCAACTGTTATATACTGTAAATTTTAGCGGCTACAAAATGGAGCGATTCTAAACCGAAGCAGACGAAGGCGATAGCGTGGTGTCTTTTAGTTAATTAGTCGGTGTATATGATTCTGTCGACGTTAAAGTCAACCTCTAATGTATCCTCACAAAATGATAGTGTGTACACTAGTGTGCAAACGAATATCTTTTACGTCCTGGATAAAAGGAATGAGTCTAAATTTATGATTCCTTCGATTTTGCTGGAATTTCACTCACTATAAATGAGATGAACGCTGAATTAACTAAACAGTGCAATTGCATTAATACGAGTCGACTACATTCGCTGCTATTGTAGTGACGGCGAGTGAAACCATCTCGTATGACTGTAGTGGCCGCTAAATACTCAAAGGGACGTCCAATAATTTCGTGGAACGGTGGATGTGTTTTTAAAAATTTGGACCCACCCCCTTGATGAGATTTGGTAAGAATTGGTGGGACACCCACTCTCTCTCTCACGTGATATTTACCCTAGAATTTTTAGATACTAAAATTGGTTTGATTTATTTATGTACATATTTTGCTTTAAATGCCACTAAATAACCGGTTTTCTATGTATCACTTTTTACACTTCCAACACCATAAGTGGGGAATGGTACTAATTTAGGTCAAAATTCACTTCTCAATATGTTACAATATTTTTTCGTTTTGAGGTCATCCGAATCCAGAAAACATATTTTTGGAAAAAGTCTGTGCGTCTGTTTGTCTGTGAGCACGATACAGGTGAACGGATTGAGACCAAATTTTGGGGGGATGTTTGACATGCAAATATGAAGAGCCTTATTGTTTTTCAGAAAAATCGGCGTATGCGTAAAAAAGATATTTGCTATAACGTCGCTTTTTTATATAATAATGGTATACTTTTCATAACGGTTTATTATTCTATTTATTTTTACAAGAAATATTTATGAAAATTTTTTTGGTCTAAGCTTTAAAGTTTCAGAAACATTTTGAAAATAAAAAAAAAATCAGCTGTTCTTTTGTTCTGTAGATCTGCCAGAAATAAATTAATGTAAATCTTTGGTTTATTTAAATAAATTAATAAAGCGTGCTTTGGTTAATTTGTACATAACGTGGAATATATTATGTAGGTATAACCATGGAAACGAAAAGCAAATATCATAATATTTAATACAAGCCGTTACTCGCGTCACCGCACGCGATAACCGATATTTTATTTTCTTTATTATACTACATCAAAAGTCTATATTTTTGAAGCTGTAATGGTTCCGTCGCCCAATTTGCTAGATTATTTTTTCTGTGAAATAAGCGATAAAAAATTATACCTATTACGTTTAAGCGGTACTATAGGCTGTGTGCACGAAGCCTACTAGCGCCGCTAGTGGGTAATATATTTTTTAGATTACATATTTCTGAAGAAGCGCCAAATCCGGACCGAAACGTCAATGTATTAATTATTATTTTTTGTTAATATATTTGTCTGATAAATTGGTCGATATTTTATGGAAATAGCGACATGTTTCTATGGTGATAAGTCAAAAACTTTAGTTGGTCATGAGACTGTAAACGATTATATAGATAGCATAACATAAAAGGTACGTGAGAATTATAATTTATCAATTATGACGTACAATATATAAATAATTAATTTGTTTACACTGACAGCGTAACGTCAAATTATGGCGCCAATGATCTTTATTTTAATCGCCATCAGCGCAACATCTGGAACACAACAAGCATTTTCAGATCGCCTAGTATTGCCCATGTTTTCTTCGTAATTAAAAAACTTTATAAAATTATAACTATTTTCACTTTTAATAAACATTGCTCACTGACATACGGAAAAATTGAGTTTGAAGTTTCCCCTAGTGCTCACCACAAACGCTCGCATCGATAAAGTAACTACGCCTCCTTGCACATAGCTCATAGGAAACGAATATAACTAAATTTAGAAAATCTAAAAAATAATCTGCGACACCGCCACTCTTTAATAATGTATATTTGTATAAAAAAGTATATTTTCAGTGACCTTAGCTCCCTTAAAATGAGATTTGGTGATATTTTGCCGCAGCATTCCCCCCATTTTGAGCCCACGTAATTAATGGACGTCCCCCAAGTTTATTATGATTATTCTACAAGCCACCGTGTATACATTTATTACCATGTAGAATCCCCATATAATATGCACGAATACATTTGTGTCTGAACTTCTGCGACATTGTAAATTCCCATTATAAAAGTGAAACTGACTTCTTATTACTGCTGTAGGGGATACTTTAAGTCACGACTACAGTATAGCGGAGTCTTATTTCGGACAACTTTTCTAATTGTTCTTTCCCTAAAAACATTATTCGGACTATCACGAACATATAAAAAAATTTGCCGAATCGGTCCCGCCATTCTCACAAGCGATGCTCTTAGAAACGAACTGCATTTCATTTTTATTTATATACATAAATAAATTATTCTTTATACATAAATATAATATCTATAGCTGTACCCTGCCACGCTTTGCAGTCACTCAATTTGTAAATTAACCATAGCGTGTAGATTGTAGATCACCGCGGACTGTTTTACAAGCCTTTTTAAGCTCTACACTTTTTCTATTAGTTGGACACATGGCGACAAAAATGGTCAAGGAGCACTGTGTGGCAGAAACTCTCTCTCTTTCGTGTAGTCTGAGCCCCCCTCTACAAATCCGTTTGGTGCAGTAGAGGTCTAGCGCGTTGCGGTACGCCGCTGAAGCGCTTAAAAAAAACGGCAAAATTCAAAGTCCTTTATGAATTGGCAGAAAATATTTTTTCTGCAAATAAGATGTCCCCCAGATGTTGTTCATCCATTTTCTGCCCTTAGGGACTTTTTTTTAAGAAAACGCAAGTTTACTTATATGGATTTACATACTGAAGGGTGTATATAATTTGGTACAGATGTTGAATTGGTATGTAGTGAGTAAAAAATGTTGTTTTAAGGGGTGTATTAAGGGGTAATTTTTTTTATTTTGTCCAAAAACAAGGCTAAGTTCATACAATAGATCCACACTGCTTATAAAAGCAAATACATTATATTGTCGGCAGGGTTTCGCACTGCAACCCGAGTTTTTTTAAAATATCATAGATTTTAAGTTTTGCAAAAAAAAAATAGTTGACACCAAATGGTAACCTTAATTTATTTTTTCTGAGACGTTTTTAATGTAGGTATGTCATTAATATGAAATGTCTAGTCGATCTGTGAATAAAAGTTCAGTTCACTGAATGAAGCTGTATTGACTTCCAGTAATTTCCTTCGAGCATTGCTTCGAGTTAATATTCACAACCACAAATTCAATTACGTGAACACAACAGCGAAACAGAGAAAGACTGGAAGCGCCATGGAACGAGATGACACGAGGTATATCATGAACTCATTGAAATAATATAAATGAGAAATGGCATCGATGAATGTTGGGATCAAACGCAGATGGAACTTATTTAATGACGTCAACAATAAGCCTAGACAACTTTTAAAATTAGTGCAACAGATATGAGCATGGTTCTCTCAAAGTTGTTATAACAGTCCAAGCGACGGACGTAAAAAATGGTCCCGATTTTAAGCAGCATGAAACTTTCTGAAAATGTTGTATATATTATAGTGACTTCAATCACTTGCCTAAGCAACTCTCCGAGAACCTGATCCGACAGCGGGAAACACCGTACCGGTATAGATTTTTGTAAATTTTTATTTTTAAGAATTTGCTGGTCCCTAAGAGCTGGGTGCTGTCTTAAATAACGATCAAAAATAATGACAACTTATAGCATGAAAGCCCAAAACTAAAAACCCCTGGATCTCCGAATAGGCCAGTTCATGGATATTTGGTTGGCAGGTTGGTGTGGGCCGGACCGTGAAAAAGGGGTAACTTCCGGTCATCCAATAAAACGGTTATCCTATGCATCTTCGAATAGAATGTTGTTTACTTTATTTTAAAGTTTATGTTCTTAACGTGCTAAACTCGATAGGTTGGCGGGTTCCGGTGGGCCGAGACCCTCGCCAACCACGATTGAAATTTTGACAGAAAAATTTTATTACGTAAATGGAAAGATCCTATACAAGTTTTATAGCATGACTACGTTTATTTTATTTTTTTACCTCATAATTAAAGAGTTATATAGAATTTAAAAAAACTTTTTAACTATAAGTTTATTTTGTGTACATGCATATTACACGTACTATCAAACTCACCATGGATACAAAACCATAAAAACATTCCGACGTCATCGGAACTTAGCTAGAAAGTATTTTTAAATTCCATGTAACTTTTAATTTTTTTCACGGTCCCGCCCACTCCAGCCTGCCTACCTGTTGTATTTTTCTTTCAAGCAGTGTTTAAATATCCCAAATGTCCGTGAACTGACCTATTCGGAGATCCATTGGGTTTTAGTGTTACGGGGGCTCTTGGGCTATTAGTTTTTCTTTCAGACAAGGAAAATATATAGAAAAAACTGGCCGTTTACATGCGAAATGTTTCCTCCTGAGTTTATTTCGTAAAGACATGAAATGCTGAACGATGCTCAGTAAACCTTTCAAGCTTTCACTCAATTTAAATTAACCATTCGTACGCTCGTAGCTCTATTTTTTTACGAAAAAATATAGGCGTGGAATAAATGAACGGAGATGGCGACACTCTTATTGACACCCGAAGTCATAAAAATTCAAATGAACGTATCGACTGTCAACATTGACCTATTGACCTGGGAATAACCTTTTTTAGATGAAAAACGCCCTTGCGGTTGAAGGTACTTGAGTCTTCTCTTTGATAATTACGGTCTGATTGACAATTCCAATTATTGTTTTTATGCATAGGACCGAGTTCCAATATTAACTTCACAGAGATGAACATAAACATGTTTATAGGGTTCCGCAGTATGTGAGTCTGTTTAGACAATATTCTATACTAACCCTTTCATGGACGCTTAAAATTCAGTAAAATTCAAATTTTGACACTACCTATATGGTTTTAGAAATAATAATCAATTAAAATAATTTCGTGAAAAAAATTGTTATGTTGTCGCAATATTACTTTTGTAGTGAATTGTACAGTGACAGAGAGCATGCAAAGTTTATAACTAGCAAAGAGACAGCTACACCCGTTTGGCTATAAATATACGACGGCTTTACTTACGTAGTTAATATACCCAACTTTGTTTAAAGAAAATAGTTGTACTTTAATTAATAGTTTATTTACAAAATTTATTATTCAACTTTTCTTACTTTTATAAATACTACAGACTGTCAAAGATCAGGATTCAGGGGTGGCGAACCTATGGCACGCGACAATTCATTACAGGCACGGCATTGATAGAGGTGCAAAATCGAAATAATTAAAAATGACACAAAATGATATTTTTTTTCTATGTTTGATTAATGTTTTTGATAACTAAATTTCTTTGGCTGCAAAAAAACTTTGGAAAAAAATGGCACGTTGATGTAGAAATGTTCGTCACCCCTGAGCTAGATAAATGTGTCCATTTTAGGTTTCTTAAATTTCGTAAGTCCGGTATTACATACCTTAAGCTCTGAAATATGTCAATTCCAGAGCTGAAGTATGTAAAAGGGATTGCGAAATTTCGGAATTCCAATATGGATATTTACGTGAGCGACAGAACGTCACGCGACGCAGACATGTAATAACCTGCCATGAAAACATTCGCAATAAATCTTGCAAAACCGTACACGAAGTCTGAAATTTTGCAAATTTTTCGCATATTGAGAATCCTCAAAAAAAACATTTAGAATGTCAACTTGAAGTTCGTAAGTGCAAACTGAATGACAAAAATAACCGATATCAAGTTGTGAGAGTGTAGTAAGATTCAAATTTGTATTAATTTTATTTTCACTACACTCCTCTATCTAGCATAATCAAAGACAAGCTGGTATGGTATATTGGCGTCTTACTCATGGAGAATGATATTTTCGATTTTCAACTATTTTTTTATTTGTCAGATTAATTTCCGACATACTTGTATATTTACATCTCTGACACACTCACGGGTCACGCACTGTACATTCGTGCAAAAATATAGATGACCACAGTAACGTTATCTCTTGGTATAAAATTGAAAAAGTCAAACTGTCTTTGAATTAGATTAAATGAGTAGTAGAATGTCTGTCTCAAGAACTCGAAGATCTACCAATTCATGCCTTGATACCAAGGCAAGTATTCGTTAGAACCCTAATTAAAACCTAAAAATTAAGGGAATGTATCAGACAATCATTGGATACTACATAATATTGCACCTATTCCTACCAGGGTCGATCCTAGGCTGTCGGTCGCTTGCATGCAAAGACCTAATGTGCCACTCTTCTAGAGAATTTTTCATATTTTGACTAATACTTAACGTTGACGTTATGCTTTGCTATGCTATTGGGACGTATTTTGATTTTTCAATAACTATTTAAAATTTAGCATATTTATTGGACTTATTTCAAATTCAAAAAGTTTTTGCTTGGTTGATAGAAATATATATATAAGACCTGAGGCCGCCCCTTGTTTTGACCGCCCGTGTGCAACGGGGCACGCGCTGCACACTTAATAGTATATATCAGCCCCGATTCCTACGAACATGGTTTTCCCAGATATTTATTTCCAATATTATAAAATTCAATATTTATAGAAAATGAGTCCTCGATTTTGTTATAATAATAATGCGTTTAACGTCCGTTTCTCGACTTTATGTCATAACAAAGGCCATTCGTACCATTTCCAATGAAAGAAATTAGGATAAGGTCGTCATATTTTGAGCATAGGAGTTTGACAGGTAATCGGCCATGGCCTTAAATGAGGAACTATCACGATATTTATCTGGAATTATTGAGGGAAATTACTGTTTCTCGGTGAGAGGCAGTAGGAAAAAGCCACATCTGCCCCCGTCGGGATTCGAACCCGGTACCTCCCGAATGCGAGTCTAGTGCTCTGACCACTACGCTACACAGCTCGGTTTCTCGATTTTGTTAACAATTTTAAATCTTTACAAGTAATTTTTTTATACATTACGCTGTAATATAACAGCAGTCATATTTTGAATGAAGTTTCAAAAATCGAGAAAATATAAAAATTGGTAAACATGCATATATACGGTACCTATAATGGAATTTTTAATTGGAAATGAATAATGAACGCACATCAAAGCACAACATGTTTAAAAATAAATATATATGATTTTAATGGATTTTGCGTGTGTGATAATTAGAACATTTATTCACACGCTGTTTGATAAATATTTGCAAAATATACGTAATCCGCATTAAATTTTTAAATTTCATTTCCACTAGATTACCTAGATAAGTAATTGAAAATTATATCAATTTTTTAAATTGTTGGTTTTTATAGCGAGAGACATAATATACTGGGTGTCCACTGTCCATTTTAAAGTGAGACATCAAGATATCTCCAGAAGAAAGGGTTTTCGGAAAAAATGTTTCAGACAAAACTTGAAGAGCTCAATCGGGGACATTCGAAGGTGTACGGAAGTTTGACCCCGGGTGGAGCGTTCAAGGTCATTCAGGGTCAACTTTCTTTTTTCAAATGAAACCTGACATTTTTCTTTTCGGCAATCGATTTTTCATAAAAAAATCGATTGCGGAATTTATTGCTGAAATAATATTTTTTTCGGAAATAGTAGACGTGTACCTACATTATAGAACGGGATTTCAAAATTTGTCATCATGCTTATTTTATTTTCACAACTGACTTTAAGTTATTATTACTATATATTGCGACGCCACCATGGCAAAAATTTGATATGCAGAAGTATGCCTCTAGATTGTAACCACTGATTTGTGTCAATTTTATTTCCTTCTCACAAAGCCAATGTTCTGTGACACACAGAGAAAATCTGGAAATTCATTTTTACACACTAATTCAAGTTCTGGGACCTTAAGTATTCCTAACACATTGTGTATTAAAATGTACAATTTTTATTTGATTTTTAGTAGCTATGTGAGGTTTACGATCAATAATTTACTCCCTACTTTGCTCAAACGTTGCTTGTTTGTTCCGAAAAAGAAATCTTTAAGCTATGCAGTTTGTTGACCAGGTATTTTCTTCGTACATTTTTTAACCTATTTTGAAACTGACTGTTCTTCTTTTATTTGATAGTAATTCGCATTCAAATGTATTTTCTGGAAATACTTGTCGAAGATAGTTCAGTACTGTTGTAGTTGTAGTTTTCTTACATACCCGGCCCAGGTAAATCCATATCCTTTTTTCAGCTGTTTGTAAATCATCCGCTGTATTTGATTGTCCACGTATAATTTTAGCATTGCGAGTTTTCTTTCTAACTTGTTGAAAATCCTATTAATTTTCAGTTTCTTCATTATATTTGTCATTATCTGAAGAATTTTCATTATTTTTTTTTGGTTTGGATATTTAAATGTTCCATATTTTTAGAATAACTATTTGCTACAGAATCTTGCGAACCAGTTGCTACAGAAGCGTAGTTTGCATTTTTGCGTAATCTTAAAATACGGTCGTTTTGATGGTTTTTATTTATTATAGGAATACTATTGTATATTTGTTTTTGATATTTGAAATATCCTTCTGTAGGTTACTAATAACTGTTTCTTGTTTATTTAAAAAACTTTCAATATACTTGCTAACGCCGTCAGTTACACTCTTTACACATACAGTTTTAAAATTTTCGGAGATCAACACTTTACTCATCATGGTATTATTTTGATGCTAAATCCTTCGGATCAAAATTTATCAAGGCTCCATTATCTTTTTTCCCTGCTTTGGGCATACGTATATTTATTTATATCATTTAATTTTCACTATATTATGAAAGATTAATATTCACTATATTATAAAAAAAAGAAATTAAAAATTTTGCGAGAGCACAATAAAAACACGTCTGCTCGGCTCAAACGCTTACACACAAAAAAAAAAACATTATAATTTACATCGCTTGATTGTCAGTGGCGTAACAATTGACGGCACACCACAATATAAAACATGAAAACTTGCCAAGTAAAAGCTTGGCAACCATTTAGATCTCAATTCTTTTTTTAGCGAAGCTCTTCCTTCTAGGTATCGAGCTAGGCCCCTTTTTTTCAAACTTATGTTTTTGATGGAATATCGATGCTTTTTGTAACGACGTTAATTACAATTCACATATATAGACACACTAGCCGCCACCCGCGACTACGCACGCGATTGAGACGAAATGTTTTATACAACAGCAGATACTCAACCCAGTTTCATATAGCTAACACAAGCTTCTCTCATGATGAATGATAACTTGATACAATTGTGTGTGACCACTAAAGTTACAAAACTTTGTTGAATAAACTATAAAGCGCGCAGTTACATATGTACAGTGTAGTAACAGACATGTCCGTTGGGAACAGACGAACAGAAATTTGACCCGACGACCTTTCATTATTTGACCTGACCTGAATGAACACTATGTCTTAAGCTGGTGCATTGTATACAGACGAGGCTATTCACTGTCAACATTTATTTTTTAAAGCGATCTCGGTTATACGTACTAAAAGTCTGTTTTGAAAATGTGTAATTTCCAAATATAAATGTATCAAAATGTTTAATACAGGTTTGTGTGTCAAAATAAATAATCAGGTTAATCAATTATTTTGCTAATATCACAAATAAGTTTTTCTTTCGTATTTAAAATAACATTTTTAGAGTTCCGTAACCAAATGATAAGAACGGAACCCTTATAATTTCGTTAAGTCCGCCCAACCGTCGGTCACAGTTTTATAACTCCGCCATCTTTCCAGCAATTCTGACGAAATTTTGCAGACAGGTGTCATATGTGAGCCGTCATACAATTGTCCAAAAAATAATAATTTAAGGGTGCCATTCCATATATGGACCTGAGAGATGAAAATTTCTATACTATACTCATTGCGTAGAGTATCGTTGAACAGGTCTTTAAAAATGCAAAAAAAATCTTAAGTGATTTCTTTACTTAGAAGAATATTTTCCAAGATACAGGCTTCTAAAGTCATTAATAATGTGCCCCCTCTAACTCTCCAACCATGTGATTAAAAAACGCTAAAAATAGTACTACTTAATAAACACTTGTCTTGGAAAATGACTGTGAACAAGATATGATGATAACTAGATATCTACAATTTTTAGTTTTCAATAGCATGAGCCCTAAGTTGGTGTGTGTACGACAAGCACTTGGCCGGTTTTTCTCGTGCTGTGACGTATTGGAAGAATTTGTCACATAATATGCTTATAGAATGCATTGAAGTATGATAATTAATAATTATTGGAGTTAAAACAATTTATTGGATTATGACCAAATGTGGAAAGCAATTTTAACTAAAGGTACAGACAGTAAAATTATCCTCCTTCCAATGGTTAGTGATGGTGAAAAATTCATGATAAGAAGGCAATCAAGTAATGTTCAGCGCCTATGTTGATTTGTATCTTTATGTCAATGCAACAAACAGAATAATAAAGCGTGTCTAGTAGCACCGTGCCACCACCAATTCCTCTGATATAATACTTATTGATATGTTCAAAATGGGATACCAGGTTGTGTGCCATGTTGGAAATAGGTTTACAAAATTCTGTAACGTTAAAGACTACCTGAAATTCGTCAACTAACGTTATATTATATCACTAAGACTAACTAGTAATGATTTCTGACGAAAGTTTTTCCTCTAAATGTCCAAGTGTTAAAATTAACTAAAAATTATGTTGCAGTAATAATAAAATAAGACACCTTGATTTTAATGATATTGTAAAATTTTACGGGATACAAGGCTAAAAATTATAAAATCAATTTTAATTTACTAAAACAAATTTTCAGCAATGTGTTTTGCCGTCTTCAGGACCTATTACAAACAAATATCTTACACATCTAAACCATAACCCTATTCTTAAAATTTAAAATACTATTTTAAATATTTGTATTTTTAAACATCAAATAATTCGTTTATTAGGTTTTTTTTGATATACAAAAAATGCAAATATTAATAATAGTATTTTATGGTTTAGATGTGTAAGGTATTATTTGTTTGTTATAGGTCCTGAAGAAGACAAAAAAATTTGCCGAAATTTTGGCCATTAAAGAATGTTTTAGTAAATAAAAATTGTTTCTTTTTTAATTTTTAGCCTTGTATCCCGTAAAATTTTACCATAAAATTATGGATATTAAAGCTCACACTTATTGATGGCCCAAGCCAAGATGAAAGTTTTTTACTGAACTCTGTAACACGTCTATTAATTGCTATCAATGTAATTTATTGAAAACATGACTTAATAAGTTAGTAACAAAGTACTAATAAAATGATATTTAAATAGGCCAGTCATATCTTACATTAAACTCGCAAACTAACATGTAGTTCTGATTTTTTAATATGTTGTTAGGATCACCACCAGTAGCGTATATCCAAGTTTGCAGCTTCGAAAGACCTGTGCTAACTTTGCAGCACTCAAAAAACTGCGAAATTTTCGCACTTTTTTTGGTATTCTCAATATAGGTCTTAAACTATGCATTTTTTTATAAAATATTTTTTATACGTTTTTAAGTAGACTAAAATTGCTACAATTTGAGATCAGAACCAGCTCTGTAGTTTCAATACTTACCAAGATACAGCTTTCCAAAAATTGACCAGTTTTTTCAAAAAAGTGAAATTTTAAGATTGGGTCAATTTTTGACCCCGATATCGGGGAAAATACTCATTTTAAGGGTAATATCATAGGAACATATATTGTAGCAAATGTAATTAGCTTTAATTTAAGCAGAGAACGACGTCTGTAGGCCATATAGTTTACTCACAAATTTTAAAAATACAAAAAATGAGAAAACTGCATTTTCGCAAATTTAAATTTAATACCTAGTAATCGTTATGTAAATCCATTCAGTGATTTTAATGTGGTTGAGTAACAAAATTGAGTAACATAGTAGCATAAACGAGTAACATAATAAAAAAAAAACATAATTGATAACATCATAAAAAAATTATGCAGTTTTTGACAAAATACCGTCGTATTTCAGCCATTTTGTAAAAAATATTTACAAATTATATTCATGAACCTTCCTCGTTTATCGCTCTTTCCATTACCGAAAACAATTTCAAAATTCGGTGCGTGGTTTACTAGAAGAGAGCGGAGAAAAGGACAGAGACTTTGTTTTTAACTATGCAGTCTTTGACAAAATACCGTCGTATTTCAGTTATTTTGAAAAAATATTTACAAATTGTATACAGAAACCTTCCTCGTATATTTTTCTTTCTATTAGCGAAAACCATTTCAAGATCCGGTACGTGGTTTAGAAGAAATGAGCGGAGAAAAAGACAAAGATAGGCAGACTCTCTGTTTATAACTATGTAGTCTTTGCTAAAACACCGTCGCTGTTCTGGCATTTTGTAAAAAATATTTACCAATTATATACAGAAACTTTCCTTGTTTATCGCTCTTCCGACTACCGAAAAGCATTTCAAGATTCAGTGCATGGCTTAGAAGAAGTGAGCTGAGAAAAAGACAAAGACAGACAGATGATCTATTTTTAACTATGCAGTCTGAGCTAAAACACTGTCGTAGTTCAGGCATTTTGTAAAAACTATTTACAAATTATATACAGAAACCTTCCTTGCTTATCGCTCTTTCTATTACCGAAAATCATTTTAAGATCCGGCGCATAGTTTAGAAGAACACCGACGGTGTTTTGTCAAAGACTGCATAGTTAAAAACAGTCTCTGTCTGTCTTTGCCTTTTTCTCTGCTCACTACTTCTAAACCATGCGCCGGATCTAAAAATGGTTTTTGGTAGTAGGAAGAGCAATAAACGAGGAAAGTTTATGTATATAATTTATAAATATTTTTTACAAAATACCTGAGCTACGACGGAATTTTAGCAAAGACTGCATAGTTAAAATCAGAGTCTCAGACTGTCTTTGTCTTTTTCACCGCTCACTTCTTCTAAACCACGCACCGGATTTTGAAATTGTTTTCGGTAATAGGAAGATCAATATACGAGGAAGGTTTCTGTATACCATTTGTAAATATTTTTTTCAAAAAGGCTGAAATGCGACGGTATTTTGTCAAAGACTGCATAGTTAAAAACAAAGTCTCTGTCTTTTTCTCCGCTCTCTTCTACTAAACCACTCACCGGATTTTGAAATTGTTTTCGGTAATGGAAAGAACGATAAACGAGGAAGGTTCATGAATATAATTTGTAAATATTTTTTACAAAATGGCTGAAATACGACGGTATTTTGTCAAAAACTGCATAATTTTTTTATGATGTTATCAATTATGTTTTTTTTTTATTATGTTACTCGTTTATGCTACTATGTTACTCAATTTTGTTACTCAACCACATTAAAATCACTGAATGGATTTACATAACGATTACTAGGTATTAAATTTAAATTTGCGAAAATGCTGTTTTCTCATTTTTTGTATTTTTAAAATTTGTGAGTAAACTATATGGCTTACAGACGTCGTTCTCTGCTTAAATTAAAGCTAATTACATTTGCTACAATATATGTTTCTATGATATTACCCTTAAAATGAGTATTTTCCCCGATATCGGGGTCAAAAATTGACCCAATCTTAAAATTTCACTTTTTTGAAAAAACTGGTCAATTTTTGGAAAGCTGTATCTTGGTAAGTATTGAAACTACAGAGCTGGTTCTGGTCTCAAATTGTAGCTATTTTAGTCTACTTAAAAACGTATAAAAAATATTTTATAAAAAAATGCATAGTTTAAGACCTATATTGAGAATACCAAAAAAAGTGCGAAAATTTCGCAGTTTTTTGAGTGCTGCAAAGTTAGCACAGGTCTTTCGAAGCTGCAAACTTGGATATACGCTACTAGTAGTGGTCCTAACAACATATTAAAAAATCAGAACTACATGTTAGTTTGCGAGATTAGCGATTTTTAGTGTAAAATATGACCGGGCTATAAAGTTTATATAAAGAATATAATATCAACATGTATAAATTATTGAATCTAAATATATAAATGGAAACCGTGACTGACTGACTGACTGATTGACTGACTGACTGACTGATCTATCAGCGCACAGCTCAAACCACTGGACGGATTGAGCTGAAATTTGGCACACAGATAGTTATTATGACGTAAGCATCCGCTAAGAACGGATTTTTGAAAATTCAGCCCCGAAAAGGGTATAAAGTGGGTTTAAAATCTGCATTGAGAAATCATATAAGACAAATGTATCAATTCGAAAATGCGCAGGATTACTCCTGTTAACAAATAAATAAACACGTGTTTCATGCTTTTTCAAAAATAGCCCCTTCAGAAGGTGAAAAGAAGTAAATAGTCTAAAAATCAACATGGGAGACATTTTCAAGATTTCTCAGGACGTTGATCACGTGGATGTCATCAATTTTGAAATTTATTAGGGGTCTACGTCGAGAAAGGAGTGACTATGTCAAATAATGGGAATGCATCCGTGTTTCGTCTCAATCGCGTGCGAAACCGTGGGTAACGACTAGTCATTCAGTAAACAGGTTAAACTACACGTTCCGTCGACGCGTGTTGACTCTACTGTTTGACTTGCATCCAACGTCTCACATATCCCCCTCTTCTATGTGGGAACACCAGTGGCGGCATGCAATTTACAACCTATATTCGGAGGGTTCTCACGCGTAGAAATACGTCTCATAAAGAGTACAAGAAAAAAAAATGCGAAATGGTGACGTGAGTTCTGCAAATTGACCAACTTTGCTATAATACATTATTCCTCCAATTGCATTTGAAGGGTACACGGGAAGAAGGCGGTTTGTCAAAAAATGTAAATTGTGCAGGAGAGCATTTTGAAGTGTTTAAGATCGTACCATTTACTTGCTGATGCATTTCTTTCAACGCTTATAACTTTTAACCTAGCGTATTCTTGTCTAAAATGAATACACCAACAGAAAGGTACGACTTTTGGCTACAAGATGGCATAAAAAAATTAATTTCAAATTTTTACTGACAAATCGCCTTCTTCCCGTGTACCCTTCATTTGGAAACTATTGAAGCAAAAAACGCGAAATTTTGTAGATCTTCACGATTACTAAATACTGCCGACGAATAAATGTCATCAAAACCGGTTCAAAGGTTTCCGAGATAAGCATCTCAGAAATTCATCAAAAATAATAGATGCAAAGTTGGTAGGTACTTGACCGTTTTTTTTTTAAATTTTACTAGTATTAAATCGAGGTCACATCTATTAAAACATGCCTGTATATGCAGTGAAACAACGTTAATTAAAGTAATTAATTTTAAATACGTTCTGAAACTTTAATGAAAGTGTAAACATCGATTGTTTGGATATTTTACTCACTCAGTTTTAGATACTACGTGTAGTACATTTACACAACCAAACTCTCGACCAACTTGTTGCACTTTATGTATGCAAATAAGATCTATATACGCGTTGAAAAGATATCATTTATATTATATGAATTCTATCAAAACTATTTTAACTGAACCTTAAGCTCAATGAAAACTTGCCATGCATTAAGTCGCTTAAATAGAAATTTTAAATAAAAAATCTTCTCTAGATAAATGTTACGACATTTAAATACCGCAGTAATGTAACTAGTTACTAGATTCACATTTTGAAAAAATGTTTGGCCTTGCAGGCCATCCCTGAAGCATCCCGCTATTTTCGAGTTCAAAACGCTCAAAAATATATAAAATATAGCAAGAAGTTTATTTTTCAGCTCTTCGAGATCAAAAAAAAAAAACACTTTCCTACGAATTTTTCCTTCACGATATCTTTTGAACCGATTTTGACGCCGTTTGCCGAAATAGACGCAGTTTTTTTAAGGAGAAGAGCTGATTAATCGGAATCAATCGGTTTTATTAGTTTAGAAAATATTTCAAAAAAATTTATAAAAATATTTGAAACTAGTATTTTTGACATTTCTCAAAATTTATTGGGTCGAATCATTCAAAATTCTCAAGAAATCTAAGTTCAGCAAGGTCGCGTCAGATGCCACAAACCGCGTTTCAATCGGACACTCCGCGTTCAAAAGATATAAGAGGTTTACATACACACACACACACATACAGCCCTACGGGCTCGATTTTTTTTTTGAAAATCGGGGTGAAAGCAATAACTTCCTGATTTTTTTGGAAAAAAATTATTGATTTTTTTATGGAAGTTAAAAAAATTGTAAAATAAATGTAAATTTATTTACGAATGTGGTTTACTGTATACCGGGTGTGATGTGAACTTGTATCTAAGACACGAGGTTTTAATACCACGAACAGCAATTATACCAAGGGATTATCCATTTCAATTTAAAAGTTTATAATTTCCATTAAAAATTGTTTTCGGTATAACTTTAAACTAAACCCGTGAGCAAACACTTAAGGTAGCTGGCACTCATTTAGAAAACCCACATTTTTCGCACGGCCAGCTGTATGTGGTTTGCTCACGTGTATCTAATTCACAAAATCTTTATTTTTTTGCAAAAAATGGTAAAACAAAAAACATTGTTTATAAAGCCGTCTTAAATTAGAGTCTAGCTTGAATTTATGATTTTTTTAATCAAGTATATCAGTTGTAACTACACACTGATTCAACGCGGACGAATTCGCGGGTAAAAGCTAGTATTCAGCATAGATTTACTACAATTAAAAAAATATTCGCATGCGAATTTCTCAAACTTTACAACAAATTGCCTAACGAAATCAAAATGATGCAACTGCGAAAATTTAAAAAAAAACTATGACGATCTTTTTATCTAATAATTGTTTTCATAAAATTGAAGAATTTTTTAATTATAAATTTTAATACTCTGTAATTGACGTCACATATGTACTATCTTTGTGTGTTAAATATATCTATCTATCTATCTAAAGCAAAATCAGTCGTATGCAGACATGAATTTAGTTCATATTAGCTATTTATATCACGTATAGGCTGGAGTCCCCAATGATTCCTCGTTATTTAGCAAGCAGACACCAGAGAATATACCGGTTACGAGACTGTCAATAATTTATCTGCGCATGACTGTTACGTCGGTTAAGGAACGAAAACCGCGTTGTCTGAAATAAATCAATAATTATTATAATATACACACTTTAATATAGTTACCCAAATTAATTAAAGTGTATTTTATTGATTTTTTGAGAGTAATTAAAGCTGGGATGAGGAGTGAAATTAAAAACATATTAATGACTTGTATGAAACTAATTGATATTTAAAAAAAAATATAGTTTAAAAAAAACTAAAAAACACGCTTTATATCGAACTAAACAGTAAAAAATATTTTTTTTAAAATAAGCTTAAAACAATAATGAATAAAAAATACAAGTATTATTGTGAAAAAAGCGTGGGGCGCTTTGTTCCACATTTTCGTACATCAAGCGCCGACGCTTTGTTCACAATAATACTTGTATTGTTTATTCATTATTGTTTTAAGCTTATTTTAAAAAAATTATTTTTCACTTTTTAGTTCGATATCAAGCGTGTTTTTTAGTTTTTTTTAAACTATATTTATTTTACACTTTTTAGTTCGATTTATTGTCAAAAATTTGCCTACAAAAAACAATTTTTTTCGGCGTGGACGGGATTAGAACCCACGACCCGTGATTCCGAGAGTTGACGTCAGCGAAGATCCGTGCCTTAGACCACACGGCTAACTGCTCTAGTTACAGTGCTGGCATATTATACTACAGTAATAAACCACTTGCTGTAGTCCAAACGAAGGTTACAAACAAACATACATACATACATACAAACTTACAAGTGAAGTTAATATAAAGCGTGTAAAAATAAAGAAACTGCTTTTTAAATGTAGTGGAATATGATGTTCGAGATTCGAGTGCCCAAGGACAACACAGTAAAATATAATGAAAACAATTATGAGCAGAAAAGTCCTTAAACATTTTTTGATTCGATGTATCGTTAATGAGATATTATACAATTAATTATTATCAGCAGAAGTGAATAATTCTTATTAGAGATTCATCAAGTCAAGTAGCTTGATGAAAATCAAGCTCATTAAAAAGTCACTACTTGACTTGACTTGATTTTCTATCGTTACTAATGGCCCAAGAGCCCGTAGCACTCAAACACTATATGGATCTCCGAAGAGGTCAGTTCACAGATATGTATTTGGGAAATTGTAACAATGGTTGGCAGGTTAGAGTAGGCCAGTCCGTGAAAAAGAGGTAACTTCCGGTCATCCAAAAAACGATTATCCTATGCATCTTCGAATAGAATGTTGTTTACTTTATTTTGAAGTTTAAGTTTTAACGTGTTGAAACTCGGTAGGCTGGCGGGTTCCGGTGGTAGTACGTAAAATATAAAAGTATTTTTTAATTCCATATAACTTTTTAATTACGAGGTAAAAAAAGAAAATAAACGCAGTTTTGCTATAAAACTTGTTTGTGATCTTTCCATTTATGTAATAAAAAAAAAATCATTCAAAATTTCAGTTGCAGTTGGCGGAGGTTTCGGCCCACCGGAACCCACCAACCTACCAGGTTTCAACACGTTAAAAACGTAAACTTCAAAATAAATACATTCTATTCGGAGATGCGTAGGATAATCGTTTTTTTTGGGTGACCGGAAGTTATTCCCTTTTCACTGTCTGGCCAGTCCAGCCTGCCAACCATAGTATTTTCCTTTTAAGCAGGGCTTAAATTTCCCAAATATACATTAACTGGCCTATTCTGAGATCCAAAGGGTTTTAGTGTAACAGGCTCTCGTGCTATAATTGACTTGATTTAATTTCAAGCTACTTGATATTACATACTTGATTATGAACCGATTATGTACGAAAACGCGCGAATCATTTCCGTACGCTTATGTGCGCTTTGAAAACAAGATACGGAATTCCCCGAGCTTGAAAATAGGTTTTATTATTTTGCTTAAAAAAATATAATATTATGTTGTTATTCATTACTAACAGTTTATTAATATTTTTTGGCTTTTGTACTGTTATTTCTTGTAAAAAAATCAAATTAGAATAATTATGGACATAGTTTTATAAATAAAAGTTTTTATTTCATTATGCAAAGTTCATTATCGTTTCTTAATACTATGAAATTGATGAAGTCTGGCGTGGCATAGTGAACTGAGATACTTAATAATTATGTTAACTTGCTCTAGCATAAGGACCCATAAAAAATATTCAGTAAAACACTAGATAACTGTCGTTTTTCTGCAAGAAACAATCAAAAACTTCCCTGAGTTACGCTGACCTCTGTATTGAGATTCTCTCATTACTTTACAGTTGGAGAGCTCATGACCCATTTTTCATAAAGTGTTTGATTCACGTAGAAATTTTGCTCAGTGGTACAGATAGGATAGATGGACAAGAAATAATATGTTTGCCTGACTTACCGTGGTACAACAGGTACCTACTGCGCAGACAAGTAATGCGCCCAAAAATGTATGTCAAAAAAAGTGTCTGATTGAAAGAAATCAGTTAAGCATGCTTTGATTAATTGGAACATATTATTTAAAGCAGCAGTACAGGAAGAGCTTATCAACAAATTCTACGAAATCTCCTATTCAAATTTTAAAAAAGTCAATGTGCTTATTATTAACAGTAGAGAGATAGGGTATAAATTTAATCTTTTACACTTCCTGATGAATATGAGATTCCGTAGAATTTGTTGATAAACTTTTCTTGTACTGTTGCTTTAAACTTGTAAAAGTATAAAATTGTCGATGACAGCCTTTAGTAGGAGACACATTAATTAATGGTGTAACCGCATCACTGTACCTTAACTTCTAATCTTACCGAATATTTAACGTAGTTTGACATTTTTCTAAAGTACTTAGTTTCGGAAAATACATTAACATGCCCAGCATTTTACAAATTATACAAGAAACACATTCCATTTTGATCGGATGATTGTTTTTGTATTAAATCGCGTGTGGTGTAATTAATCCAGTCAACGAAGGAAAAATAAAAACAATAAATTGTGTAGTCTGGGTTATTATTTCAAATGATAGGGGTGATACCCAGGTATAACATATTAAAAGTCCCCAGCGGGGGCCACTTGCTTCGGGCGGGAGGGGAGCAAATAGGTTCCATTTTTTGCTTCTTCGTGATTCTCTAAAAAACCATGCGTTTTAGAAAAGAGAACCTTTTATAAAAAATAAAGCTGATTAAATTTTCTACAAAACGCCGTATAATTTTTTTTTTAGATTTATTATTAAGGGAGATACGAGACCCGTTAAGAAATATATTGGACGGAGACAAAGTTGCAAAGCTATTGTTTATTAAATATAATTTGCTACTTCTGGAGTCAATTAATTTGATTTAATTTGCTAACTGTTATAAAAATGTGGTTATTTTTATTTGTGACACCTATATTTATTATTTTTTAATTGAAATTAAAGAGGCTGACTGCTTAATGTTTGTAGTGTTTGGACTATATTATTTTATTGCCTGCCCTTAACACATCTTTCTTCTGCCACCATCTCCGACTCCGATTCCGGTTCCGACTCCGAAAAACCAAATTTAAAAACTCCGACTCCGACTTCGGTTCCGATAAAACCACCTCCGTAACATCACTAATTTCAACATGAACCAAAAGATAACTAATGGTATATTGAATTGAATGTAAGGAAGAATCTTCATCTATAATTATAGCTCAACGGAATAATAAACATTAATTTTCTTAGGCAATAAATACTTTGTTTTCAGTTTGTATCACATTTATATCCCTTGCATTTCCTTTTGTATTTGTCATAAATATACAATTAATATATCATTTTGTAAGAAATTTAATAAGCTTCATTACGTTTTAAGGTTTTTTTCCCTACGACGCTTAGTTTTTGAAATATTTAGGAAAAACTAAAATATGGGACATATCCCCCCCATCCCGCCTAAAGCAAGCGGCCCCTGGCTGGGGACTTTTGTTATGTTATACCTGGGGGTCAACCCTATTATAAAAAATATTAATCCAGACTACACAATTTTTTGCATTTATTTGCCAATTTCGGGTCTTCGTTAACTGAACTAAATGGCTATAGTATTAAATACGATATTTGCTATTCATTGGCATGGTTACCTACGTAATATGTTCCAATTTAAAACACTTTTTTGACATAAATTTTTGGGCGCATTACTTGTATGCGCAATACCTGTTGTACCTTGGTAAGTCAGGCAAAAATATTATTTCTTGTCCATCTATGCTATCTGTACCACTGGGAAAAATTTCTTCGTGAATCAAACACTTCATGAAAAATGGGTCATGAGCTCTTGGGCTATTATGAAAGTGGATCTAGTGTTCCACCAGGACGCTGATCTATAATAACGATATTACCTACATTAATAAGTTCAAGTCATTTTTTAATAATGACAATCCTAGGATAAACGTCAGAGTCAAGTGAGATTTTCTATTGATATGGGTAATCATAATTCAGTATGTGCCTCAAAGCTCTTTTCTTAGCCAATTCATTTCTTAATTTTTATAAAATGATCTACCATCAACTATCATTAATAACGATACTATAGAAATGTACTCAGCTGATACTTTCATTAGTCGGGATACATCTACTTTTAAATTACTATAGCAAAGAACTAATCACGTTTCCAGTTAACTTGTATACTTGAATGCTTGGTTTACAGCCAAGCATTATGAGTAGTGTTGTGAAGCGATATTAAAACTTTGAAGTTAATAATGTACATCAATTCCCTTCCTTGTTTTGGTCCGGATGCACCAAAAATAGATATTATTTGATCTCTCATGCGCGTCAAGTTGCATGGAGCAGCTTACATTTTTTCAACTTTTTCAACGCCAATCGTTTGTACTACGTTTGTACCTGACGTCTACAAAATTTCAGCGTTTGTACCGAAAAAATAAAAAAGTTGTTAGCAAAAGTCACTAATAAATGTACACTACTTGCCAAAAGTAAATCAACTAAGTTAAATGAATTTAAACTTAGTCGCTTTACTTTTGGCCAGTAGTGTACATTTATTAGTGACTTTTGTTAATAACTTTTTTTTAAGGCGTCAGGTACAAACGTAGAACAAACGATTGGCGTTAAAAAAGTTGAAAAAATGTATGTTGGTCCTTGACGCGCATTGATCTCTCAAGCTTTTACTTGTGAAAATCTAAGATAAGTTATCAAACTGAGTTATCATAATTGCTGTGTCAACATACCGTTAGTTTTTGTTTCTCCCCACTCTCAGGCTCTGGTCGTCGTCCACCGGGTGCCGTTTCTTGAAGAGCTTCGATGTTCTTCGTTCGAATTAGTTTACCGAACAGCGTAAGCCCGTCGCGCCGTAACGCTTCGCGATCGCCCGAAAATAAACCCAACTTCATTGTGCTTAATTTGCACTAATAAACTTTCTACACCTCTTCCTTTCTACACCACCTGAAACAGATAAATATCCAGGAATGTAAAGTGATCCGAGTATCGTTAAAATTAGGGAAGATAAAAGCCAAAACACGCATATGAATGCCGTATCTGTTAATGGATATTATTCAATAATTTTTTAATAGAAGTGTGCACATCTATCCGTACTGTATCAATGCCGAGAATCGTCGACAATATTTTCACTGACACTGATGGCACTGAACGATCACACATAATAATAATAATAATAATAATATTTATCTTTATTTGTTACATCTAGAGATAACAAATAATGTCAAAGTCAAATATAATTAAGTGGGATTTCCAAACAATTCATCGAGATAGTAAAACGCCTGTTCAATTAAATAGAGCTTTAGAGAACTTTTAAATTTATTATAACTTTCAATCTGTCGTATATCAGAAGGTAAGTTATTGTATATCCTTTGACACACACGTCTAGGCCCCTTACTGCCTACTGTAGTACTGAAAGACTGAATATAAATATTTTCAGTTTGCCTGGTATTATATGAATGTACAGTAAGGTCAAAGTAAATAAAGAGATATTCTTTTTGACAAATAATGCGCACTGTAAAATAAAAAGCGATGGTAGAGTCAAAATTCTATAAAACTTGAAAACCCCTCTACAATGCTCCAATCGCCCAACCCCACTCAGAATCGTTACAACCCTTTTTTGTAACCTAAAAACTCGTATTGCTGACGTCGAGTTTCCCCAAAATATGATGCCATAATTAAATCTGGATTGGAAATTTCCAAAGTACGCCTGCATTATAACATCAATACTTACATATGTCTTGAGCTTCTTAATTAAATAGCACATTTTAGTGAGTTGGGAAATTATGTTTTCTATATGTACCGACCAATCCAAATTCATTGAAATATGTAAGCCTAACAATTTGCATGTTTTACTCATCAGCGTAGAGGTGTTCTGAGCGCGAATTGATAAGCTGCAGTTATTTAGATTTGAGCGAGAGTTGTAAAACTGAACAGCACAAGTTTTGTTCTCATTGAGGACGAGTACATTACTAGAGCACCAATTTGTCATTTGAGTAATGCTGAAGCGCGCCAAAATACTCATCTCTGCAACGTTCCCAGTATTTAAAAAGTGGCACGTATCATCAGCGTACAAACCTACATACCCCTCGGTGATGCTAGTTAACAGATCATTGTTATACAAAACAAACAAAATAGGCCCTAACATGGAACCCTGGGGCACTCCATAACTGTTAGAAATTGAATGAGATCTAACATTCTGTAAGACATTGTCCTTCATATGATTTAAGGAAACAAATTGTGACCCGCCTTATTTGACCTGCATATTTGTGTACGTTTCCGACATCAATCAAAATACGAACGCGTTCTAATGTGCTGTATTTTCGTTAAAAGAAAACATTTTTTTACTAAAAAAATAAAAATACTTAATGATTATAATTTATTTGTCATAGATAATGAAATATTAATGAATATTGTGCGAAAGCTCTGATATTTATAATCTATCTAATAGACATTACATAAAATTATTTCAACATAAAGAAAACAGTTTCAGCCAATTGGACGACGGGACCACTCCAACTTAAAAAAAATAACATTTAATATAGTCTAATAAAGAAATTGCGTGCGAAGACGCCGGTGACGGCTAGTATTAAATATTTGCTATTCGTTGTCATAGTTACTTGCCATGGTTACCTACATAATATGTTCCACGTCATGTAAAAATTAATAAAAACATGCTTAACTAATTTCTTTCTGACAGATCCATTAAACAAAAGAGCGGCTGATTTTTTTTATTTTCAAAATATATCCGAAACTATAAAGTTTAGAAAAAAAAATTTAACGAAACTTTCTTGAAAAATAAATCAAATAATAAGACGTTTTAAAAACTATATCATTATTATATAAAAAAACACCGTTATAGCATATATCTCTTCTGCGCATGCGCCGATTTTTCCCCAAAAACAATAGAGCTAATCATATTTGCATACCAAACATCCTCCCAAAATTTGGTTTGAATCCGCTTATCCGTTTGACCTGTATCGTGTTCACAGAATAACAGACTAACCGACTAACAGACGCACAGAGTTTTTCCAAAAATGTGTTTTTTGGATTCAGTGGGACCTCAAAAAAGTGATTTTTGACCTAAACTAATACCATTCCCTACTTGTGGGTTGGCATGGTAAAATGGCTAAAGAAGTATAAAAATCTGTACTTATATACAGGGTGTCCCATTAAGAATGGGACATAGAACAACCGCAGATTCTCCAATTCAAAATAAAACGATTAAGCGAAATATGCTTAGATAAAACGTTACTCGTTTCTGAAATACGGGGTGCTGAAGTTGAAAACTGAAAAATTATTAATGTACATAATTTTTTTAATACACCGTATAATTTTACTCAAATCGGCACACTTGTTAAATATCATAAAATGCACCTAACAATAAAAAAATTAGTTCAGTACGCTCTACCAGTGGCGTACGGCAGGAGTAAGTAATGCTTGTACCCCTTCTAAATGTTACGCCGCTGTCTAAATTTTAATTTTGACTATAATTTTAATTTTTTTGATATTTTCTAAGTCAATAATGTACACTTGTTAGTTTGTTGTAAAGTCATTGGTTTTCGAGATATTCGCAGTTAAAGATAGATAGACATGTACTTTTTATTTGTATTATTATTAATAATATTCATTTTTACAATTTTGTCTTTAAAAAAACTGCGAATATCTCGAAAACCAATGACTTTACAACAAACTAACAAGTGTACATTACTGACTTAGAAAATATCAAAAAAATTAAAATTATAGTCAAAATTAAAATTTAGACAGCGGCGTAACATTTAGAAGGGGTACAAGCATTACTTATTCCTGCCGTACGCCACTGGTAGAGCGAGTAACATTTTATCTAAGCATATTTCGATTAATCGTTTTATTTTGAATTGGAGAATCTGCGGTTGTTCTATGTCCCATTCTTAATGGTACACCCTGTATAGCGAGAGTATTCAAAGAATAATTTTGACGTCATTATATATTAATTTTGTGAATATATTAGCAGAACACTGTACGGAACTGTTTGACAAACATGAATCCAGTTATAAACAAAATAAATACAAATAGCACATATGCATGGGTTTGTATTAGTTTTTAATTAAACTCTAATTATTTATGAGTTACTTGAAAGTTAAATAAACAGAAAAAGCTTTGAAGTGTAAATTGAGAATTTCTCAATATAAGTTCTCAACTTTTTGCTTGTTGTCGAAAAAAGTAGGCGCTTTTTTATCGGCTGACACGACGCCGACATGTCGATATAACGATATTAGCCCAAGAGCCCGTAACACTAAAACTCCATGGATCTCCGAATAGGTCAGTTTCCGGATATTTGGGAAATTTAAACCCTGCTTTACAAAAAAAAACAGTGGTTGGCAGGCTGGAGTGGGCCGGACCGTGAAAAAGGGGTAACTTCCGGTCACCCAAAAACAAAAAAAAACGGTTGCCCTATGCATCTTTGAACAGAATGTTGTTTACTTTATTTTGAAGTTTACGTTCTTAACGTCCTCAAACTCGGTAGGTTGGCGGGTTCCGGTGGGCCGAAACCCCCGCCATTCGCAATTGAAATTTTGAATGACATTTTTTTATTACATAAATGGAAAGATCACATACAAGTTTTATAGCAAAACTACGTTTATTTTTTTTTTAACCTCATAATTAAAAAGTTATATGGAATTTAAAAATACTTTTTAGCTAAGTTCCGATGACGTTGTAATGTTTTTAGCTTCGTATCCATGGTGAGTACACAAAATAAACTTGTTAAAAAAGTATTTTTAAAATCCATATAACTTTTTAATTATGAGGTAAAAAAATAAAATAAACGTAGTTTTGCTATAAAACTTGTATATGATCTTTTCATTTATGTAAAAAAAATTCATTCAAAAATTCAATTGAGGTCGGCGGAGGTTCTGGCCCACCGGAACCCGCCAACCTACCGAGTTTGAGCACGTTAAGAACTTAAACTTCAAAATAAAGTAAACAAATTGTTTCAAATATTACCAAAAAAGTAAAAATTAATAAAAAAATTCAGCAACAATAGCAATTTTTCTAGTTTAAAACAATCATTTTATAGTGAACCTTTTCGTGTTATTTCGAAAAGTGATGAGTAATTTTAGATAGTGTTTCTTGTGATCGTTTAAAAGCTACAAATATTGAGAGTTAACTCTTTTTCAGTGTGCATTTTCTATAAACTTGTTCATTATTTTGATTTTATTCAATATAGTGTGAAATGTATCTCAATTTGTTTCCTGCGCGAGAATTTTTGCCGTTGGTTTGGGAGGATTCTGATGAAGCATGTATTGTTACATATACTCTCTCTCTCCCTCTCTCTAATGAAATATTGTCAAAATTAATTTTCTTTATAATACAGAAAAATTGAAAATTGTTATTAATAACATTCCAAAAAATGTAATCTTCTGATTACATCCTAAAAAAACAATTACGAAATTATTTATAATTTAATTTGAAAGCGTTTTATTTATTTAAAGTAAGAACTTATTTTAGTACTTACAGTATCCTATCTATCAATTTAAAAAATGTTTTTTCTATTAATTCATCGAATAATTCTCAAAGGAAAACTTCCCACAGAAGCAATTATTAAACATTTTAAAACGTACTTGTGTTTGATTTTGAATTTATCCAACAAATCCTAAAGGAATTCACATATCCAGACAAGGGAAAACATTTTGAAAATAAAATTCGATTTTGGAAATATAGTAGGTACACAATATTTAAGACAAAACTGTATGTACATTTTTTTGTAGGAATAAATTAATTATAATATTTTTATTACTACGGTAGATAAAAGCGATAGTCATTAAAACATGTTACGTTCCAAAACAGAAAAGAGATAACTGACTATTAATATTTTCAGAACTTAGTTTAATGCAAAGTGAAGAAAAACAATTATTGCTTGGTTTCTGACACGACTGATACGACTGTTATGCTTAAATCTTGATTTAAGAATGTCAATTTATTGTTTTCATCTAAATATAGTCCAGTGCACTTAGAAATATTTTATAGGTGTGACCCAAAATATTCAGGTACATTTTTTCTTTTGTTTCTCATTTGAAAGGGTCTTCGATGGAGACCTTAACCCTGAATTTGCGCATTCCTCAAATTGCCCCGTCCGCCGCCACCTTGGATTCTGTTTTTTTTCTTCAATTGCTCATATCTCGAGTTCTAATAATCTCACAGCAACCGTTCTGGGGTCGTTGGACTTGTTAGGATTTACTCTTTAATTGAATGTCTATCAAGTAAAACTCTCCAATGTACTGGAAAAAAGTTATTAGCGTCCAAAGTTACAAGTTTTTTTTCAAAAGTTCTTGAGCCCGGTTTTTCTGCGCACAGCTCTTCCGGTGCATCTGAGACCCCCGTCGATAGTTTACTATTTAAACTAGACTCAATTTCCAGTATTTTGAAAAAAAAAATCATCCCGATCGGTTGATTCTTCGCCCGCCAATCCACGCTCGAAGTTGCGCTTTTTACAATCGTGCTATTTTGAAGCCTCTTATACTCGCGCGTCGCGTTTTGACGCGTATGCGGTTCGCACTGCAATTCTCGCTTTTGTAACTAATATGACGCAAATTAATTAAGGTCAACGACATATTCGTTAAATTTATGTTAAGAACACGCGTTTTACTTTAATTTTGAGCTATTCAGATATATAATTTAATAAAAATCAGAGGAATAGGATCAGGAAATCAGTTAAAACTTCATGTTTACTCGCGACGTTTCGGATTTAATTAAGCCTTCCTCAGGCGTTCTGAAAATACATCACAACATATAGACGGAGAGCTGGCTACGGGGAAAATGGGTGACTCGGCGCAGAGCTGAAAACGTGCAGAACAATAGGAGACAGCACAAGTAAGTAGGGAAAAAATTGCCAGAAGGCTAGGCGGAAGATAAAGAGCCGCCAGAAGGCACTAATGTTGCGAAAAATCAGTGCACCTCCGGCAATTTCCATACCCATTCTGCAATTCAAAACCAGATCATATTATATCATATATATTACACATTACATAGTTTTAACACGTTAAGCGCCACGTATATGTAGATTGTATTTTATCTGTGGGCCAAGGTGTTTTTTTTGTGTATTATCAACAAAAAATATCATATAATTTAGTCTAATCCCACATTTCGCGCATATGTCACATACTTTCTGAGTAATTGCCGTGCATCTAATTAGCTGCATCGGCCCCCTGAGAAAAAGAATACATATTGGGCCACGTGCATCCTAAAGTATACCCATATTCACATGCATTCAGCAGGCATAACCAAAATAGAACCTGCCAATACAAGAATTAGAAACTGAAAATACAAGTTATATTTTGTTACCACCTATCGTTCAAAATGCACATTTGCTACAAACGAATCAAAAGAAAAGTCGTTGTACCCATTGCTACAAAAAAATTAGAAACGAAAAAGACAGAAATTTCGCTCAAAAACATGCTACACAAACACATTACAAATGTCAAGCATGTAACACTTATATATGTATCGGTTGTTTTTTTGAAACTCACACAATCACAAAATGATTTTTTTTTTAAATATTATGTTCTGAACTTAGTTTTTTTATGTGCAATAATGTATTTATTTTATTTTTGTATTCTTTTTTAAATTAATAAATAAAACCTAAAAATTATCCATGATTTCTACTTTTTTATAAACGATAAAATATATACCAAATGAAAAAAAAAAATATCGTGGACCAGCGCACAGTTTAACTCCCTGGGCCATACTGTTGAGCATCCTATGCTTAGATATAGATATTGTGTAGCTGTGTAAGTACACGGTGATCAAAAGTAAAACCTTGTCTGTGTATAAATGTGGATACACGCGGCCTAATAATCAAACTAATTGTGCATTTTTATGGATGCACATGGCGCTTAACGTGTTAAGGGCATACATTTCGCAACATTAGTGCCTTCTGGCGGCTCTTTATCTCTCTTAGTCCTCATGAACACGTTGGTGACTATAGTTTTTGAAAGTTTTTCATTTTTTGTAAACGTGTTGCAGCAGTCTCCAACGTGTTGATGAGGAATAATCAAATTCTTTCATACTTCTTATTGTCAAACAACCGATTAAAGAAGAGTTTTGAGTCAGGGTTTTTCTAATTTGTAATTTAATTTTATTTGCGCTTTTTGCTTCAACTCTATAGATTAAATATTATTACTTTGCCACTAAAAATCTGACAACTTCAATTGAAAATGGAGCAATTTACCATACGTTGCCTGCACGCCAATAATTTACCGACTTGTTTTCAAACTAAACTCTATTACCTGGGTGCGTGACGGCAGCACCGCCTATCGTCCGAAATTTTTCATATTCTTGTAAAATTGTGTCCAATGAGCATTTTTCAAATAAATATAATAATAATTAAAAGATATCTTTAATTATCGAATTTTTTATACCCAGCTAAGGAAATATAGTGTTTACTAAAAAAAACGTATTTAGTATAATTATTATTTGGAAAAATGTAAATAAAATATAATTATTCGACGTAGACTTCACGAAGAATACTAGCGCCGCTAGCAGACAATAGATCAGGATTGATTTGCCGTGTTGTTACTGTTTGCAGGGAGCGCAACGAAGCCGCAATCTGACGACTACATGAAATCATACTTTATAATCGTTGCATGATTTATTGCTCATTTAGTCCACAGCTCACGCTGCGATCGATTCAGTTGTCCTTACTCTATATTCTGCACTCGACCATATCCATCTCGCAAATAAAAAGTTCAATAACTAAAACCCGACTACTGAAAAGTATAGTATAAGAAAATATTCTCATCTGAGGATAGCCGTGGTCATATGCCACCTACCTTAACAAAACATTACATTTTAACAGTAGTACGCTCTAGGGCAAAGTGCATCACGCTATACATCTAGAGGGGCCTCATATTTATGAGATAGAATACGACCACGGCTATCCTCAGATGAGAAAATTTTCTTGTTTCATACTTTTCAGTAGTCGGGTTTTAGTTTCTGAACTTATTTTTTATATAAATTATTTTTTTAAACTTATTTTTATTTGTTTTTTTTTTTTTGCTGACCCCTGGCACCAAATTTCAAATATAAATGTAGCCTATGTTACCCGGGCCATAATAACATATACAAAATACAAACATACATAGACTGCTAAACTCATAACCCTTCCTTTTGGCTTTGCCGCAGTCGGGTAAAAAATCATTGACTGACAAACATCAAACATACATTTTGCGCCGCGCCACATAAATAATAATTCTGCGTGTGTTAACTTGTAAATTATCACCACTTTAAACAGTATTAGTTACAAACTTTACTTCTTAATTTTATCATTATATAATTAATCAAATTTGTGACAATTTCCAAGAGTAAACTTTACACACTCAAGCTAATTGAACTGTACATATAATTTGTTAATATCCAGTGGCGGTCACGGTGCTTATAATAGGGCACTTATTATTTTCTTATATGACAAGGACAGGATTCAAAAGATTAAGGTCAAATTACTGCAGTTTTGACATATTCTTAATTTCAATTTTAACACACAAAAAATATAGAATTTAATTTTTTTTCGTAAAATAAGTTTACTAAGTTTTTAAAGTAAAAAAGAGATTAAAATATACATATGTTTTGCACACTTCCCTATAAAATCAGCTATAATTAAAAATGCGAAGTTTATTATTAATTTTTTTTTGGAGTAAATAAGTAATGCAATAATTAAAAGGCCCGAAAGTCATATAATATTATACTATTTGACCTACATGATACAGGCCAAGCTAATAAAAGCGTAAATGTGAGTCAAAAGCACGTCAACAACGAAATGTTGACGTGTCTTTGACTCACATTTACGCTTTTATTAGCTTGGCCTGTATCATGTAGGTATATGTATGAATGTAACGGAATCTTTCAAATCTATTTTCAGCCACTTCCAGACGTCAGAATGATTTGAAATTTTGCACACATATTAAGAACTCTTGACAATACGGTAATTTATATAAATATATTATAAATATAAAACTAATCTATATAAATTAATTAATTAACATGAAAAATACTGTAAGCAGCTAAAAAGCTCTACAATGTGAATAAAAAAAAATTAACATTAATGTAAAAAGCGTGGGTGCTTGATATAAATTGTTCTGTATTTTTAATCGCTAGCTATTTGTAAAGGTCAAATTATTATAAAAATATAGAACGCATTCCCCGCTTTTTTACAATAAAGTAATTTTTTTGTCAATGACTTTATTCTCATCTTAAACTTATTAAAAAAAGAAACTAAATTATTCGAGTTGGGAAACTTACTAGGTACCGCTTTTGAACAAAATTTTTATGTTTAAAAATTGTTTTTTACTTTTCTTTTGAACTTAAATTTGCAATAGTTGTATGATGTTGATTTTGAATTTTTTTAAAAGTTTTTTTTTGTACGCCTACCAATTAACTTGAAAAAACTGATTTCAAAAGAAATCGAGAACCTTTAAAAAAAGTTCGATTAAAAACGCGTGACAGATCGTGGCAGATTCACAACAACGCGAGTATACATATTATGCGCTTTAGCTAACGTTATTCGCGCCTAAAAATGTAAAAGGTATTAAAAAACAAAAAGCATTATAAACAACTAACAGAAATACTAAACCATTGAACTTATCAACAAACAAATTACAACGTAATTTCAATAATTAATACGATACCACGTTATAAAAACAATCGCTTGTGTACGCCAGCGACCCTGAAATAATGCCAACCTGAAGTTGCGAAAGTTCGAAGTGCTGTCTCCGATCTTTTAGTCTGGCTTGTGTTATCATAAAGCCACATAGTAATTAATCAAACCAAATCCCCAGCGCCCAGAGCACATTTTAAATGCGCTGCTCCTTTAACTCGTCTTCGCTATTTTTACTTTATTGCGCTACTAATTTAAATATAAAATGCGCACAGGTATTTTGTGTTACCTCAACGAGTGTCTAATTACTCAGTAATGCTGATGGATGTTATAACGGCATACCATTTAAATTTAGTAAGTATATCCATTTCCATTATTTTTTTTAGATTAATTTTTAACTTCCCGTTATAAAAATAAAAAAAAAATTTTTTTCACCAGATCTCGACGTTCTGAGGTCCTAGGAAGCTATTGAAACTATTTGGCGAAGATGTCCGTAGGGCTGTATGTGTGTGTGTATGTGTGTGTGTATGTGTGTGTGTGTGTGTGTACGTATGTAAACCTTTTATATCTTTTGAACGCAGTGTCCGACTGAAACGCGGTTTGCGGCATCTTGGTGAACTTAGACTTCCTGAAAATTTGAAATGATTCGGGCCAAAAAATTTTGAGAAATCTTAAAAAAACAAGTTTCAAAAATTTTTAAAAATTTGTTTTTGTACAATATTTTCTAAAGTACTAAACGGATTAATTCCAAAATTTAATCAGCTCTTCTCCTTAATAAACTGCGTCGATTTCCGCAAACCGCATCAAAATCGGTTCATTTGTTCATGAGATACCGTGAACTAAAAAATCGTAAAAAAGTGTTTTTTTAAAATGACTCTTAAAATTGTTATCAGATCGATTTTTTTGTAATAAATTACTTTCTTAGGCTAAAAAACTGCGTCGATCGCCGCAAATCGCATCAAAATCGGCTCATTTGTTCAGGAGATATCGTGAACGAAAAATTTGAAAAAAAGTGTTTTTTTTTTAATTACTTGTAAAATTCCTATGAGATCGATTTTTCTGTAATAAATTACTTTTTTAGGTTAAAAAATTGCGTCAACTGCCGCAAATCGCATCAAAATTGGTTCATTTATTCATGAGATATCGTGAACGAAAACGTAACATAGTGTTTTTTTTTTTTTTTTTGAGCTCGAAGAGCTAAAAAATAAACTTCTTGCTATATTTGATATATTTTTGAGCGTTTTGAACTCGAAAATAGCGGGAAGCTACAGGGATGGCCTGCAGGGTCAAACTTCTTTTCAAATTTTTTTTAGAGTGATATAACTTTCAATGTGGATAACTGTGATTTGACAGAAGGTAGAAGCCATGTTGTTTTGATATTTCTGTTCAGTAAGCATTGATGGAAAGACTCACGCCGCAATAACGTTTAGCAGGGCCCTCGCGCCCTATAGTGCGATGTGTGCGATGCACGCGGGCGGCACATTCAAGGGGCGGCAAATGGCCTAGTTCTGATATGTTTTTTGTGCTGTATAGAAAAAATATATAACTGATATTATTTCAATTTTATTTGCATACTCAAGCCTGCGTGACAAACTCTTACGAGTAGTTATTTATTTTTTAATGAAATTCGAATTCGAAATATTTCGCGCGCAGTTTTCGATTCGATAGTTAGTTCACATCAGCGCGTAGACAGGGCGCCCCTATCGGGAGACTCCCGCGTATGTTTATATCTTGATTTTTTCCTGTCGATTCCTGCAAGATGGGAGTGAAGTAAAGTATTTTTCAATCAACAAATACTTTTTACTAATTGATAAACTAATGATCATTTTGACTTAATAAATTTTCTCAGCTCAGCGGTGAAACTAAATTTTTCTCTCATTCATAAGTACGACAGGAGAAGAACACCGTGATAATTCGCACGGAGTAAACTGTTTTTGTAGAGAACAGTTTACTCCGCGGAGTGATTTTTTTAGCGTGAAGAGAGAATTCTTGAAGTTCACTCTGTACGGAGTGAATTTTCAAAATTCATTGTTTAATGTGTTTCATTTTAATTGAATATATTTCATCCCGCTTTTGTCCTGATTAAAAATTTGACTCGTTTTTACTTTTAGCCTATCATTTGTAAAGTATCTTTCACTGTTACATTTTTCACATTTTTATTTGTTTTAAAAAATTAATTATCTTATTAGTATTTTTACCTGTCCAAATCGTTTTGTAATGACGATGTGAAGTGAAGCATTGATGCATTTCAGGAAAGTAATGAAAGAAAAAAACCTTCGGGTGCACAATTTCAGCAACTTAAGAAAATTAGCCAAGAAGAAAAAAACAAAATGTCTGATTCTATGAAGAAGTATTTGCAAAAAGACAAGGAAACAAAGTTTCTATTAATTGCACTTACAGTATTTTTTAACGTTTTTCAATTTGACATATCGTCTAGTGAGTTTATCCCCAATAAGGGGCGTCAATTATGAATCCGCACGCGGGCGGCGTGAGGCCTTACGAGGGCCCTGACGTTTAGAGATTATTGAAATTTATTTTCAAAATCAGGGTTCTATTCGCTAAACTTACAGAGCACTTTGTGAAATTTATGGTTTACATAATCGTCCATCAGAGCAGCTTATTCGTCGAACTATCGATAGATTTCAGACAACATTTTCTCTACTTGATGCAAAAACAACAACAAGACAAAAAACTACGTACAGAAGAAAATATCGGTGTTGTAAGTGCTAATTAAGATCCAAATTTGTCTATTAGTCGACGTTCACAACAAGTTGGACTCTGTGCATCTGTCGTAGGCAAATTTAGGCTTTTTACAAAATGTCTAGGGATTTTATAAAAAGCCGGCAAAACGCGAGCGAACAATACAATTTTCGTTACGACGATATCGATTCAGGCAAATTGATAAAAAGCCGGCAAAACGTGAGATAATAATAATATTATAATATTATAATAATAATATTATATTAATACTATTATTATTAGAATCAATAAAAATCGATAAAATATACACAGAATTTTCTTCTTTAGTTTATTTTCAGCATCTTATTCTTTAAAATAAAGTAAATAGTGTAGTAAATGCATTATCGTTAATTCTTGTACGCCCACTGGTACCCCCTAGACCAGTGATGTCAAACACGCAGCCCGCCAATATATAGACTGCGGTCCGCCGAGACGTTAAAAAACATTGAGTCAAATAATGTAATCATTCTAACAATCGTATTTTATTAATATTTTTCAACATTGAAAACATGCAGCCCCCCACTTAGTACAAAATAGATAATGTAGCCCGCAATATCATATGAGTTTGACATGCCTGCCCTAGACCATTTAGCCATTTCTTTCCTTAGTTTTTTTTTCGTAAATTTTGGAGTAAACGTACCAGGGAAATCGTTACACTACTACTTACCAGTTGTTCGCATATGTCAATTTACACAAAAACATTTTAAAACAATAAACTATTTTTTACTGAGAATTACAGATTTTCTTGGCCGATAAGTAATAAACTATATTTCATGTTTAGAGTTTATAGGATTAGTTACGTCTGTGGAAAGAAAATAGATTTAAACGAAAAGATATTTTTTCTAGGTAATTAATTATAGGCTATCAGCAAACAAACAGGTTGTGTCGTGTTCGAATGAATCGCTTTAAATAGAGCTCTTTTATTCGTTCAGATGTTTTCAGTCCCAACATCTCATTTGTCATTGTCTGCCTGAGTGTCAAAAAGTTATACGTTGAACAATTGTCTGGAATGTACACCGTATCCTTATGATAAATTTTTCTTTGGAGGAAAAAGTTTTTTTTCTTCGAAATGCTGCTCAGAGATTTGCGATATCGCTGTCAATAAATATTTAGAATATAATATCAGTTTTTTTGTGTAACTTGTGTCACAAATCACATCATTGTGTATTTGTGGATAATAGTTTTGCAAAACAAGTACACCATGTTCATGAGTTCTTCATACCATGTCATAATTTTTTTGTGTATGCAGTCGCCTGCCTTCAAACAGGAAATTGATTTAGACTTTTTTGTGTGAAAATCTAATCACGATATGATTCCCATTCCCGAGGACTTTTGTAGTTTCACTCAAGAGTTTAAAATTTCTTTTTAAACTCTACACCCCAATGCACATTCGCATGTTTAATTGAACAAAAATATAAGAAAATAGGAAAAGTGCGTAAATTTCATTTGAATGTCGTACACATATTGGAATCCAAACTCCACGAAGCCCTATTTAAAATAGACACAATCCGACGATTTCGAAGTTTGTTTTTAGTTTTTGAAATTAGTTAAGAAACACCAAAAAAATCAGCGGGCTTTTTATAAAATAGAAATTTATTCCTTTATAGGCCAGTAGCAGGAGAGTAAAAACAAGTTTAATTCGAAATTAATTAGAGGAAACCTGGAAATGATTTTAATCCCATAAGCCTAGGTCTGAAATGAACATACTAAGTTTTTCCCCGCGTGCTAGGCGAGCTTTGCCCGCTGCGTGCAGATTTATACCTACTAAAAACGTGTTTTTATTATTAATATTGTAACGGGTTAGCTTTAGTCGTAAGAACGAGGTCCGGACGACCCCTGAGCTTAGCGACCACTCCCGTGAACCTACAACGTCAAATGGCGGTAAAAAGTCCCCAACAAAATTTTGAGTGTGTGTGGCCCCCTTTACCCGATTGATTCTGGCGAATAGTTATAAAACATGTTGTGTCCGGTTAGGTTCAATGTCGACTAGTAAGGATTTTTTGAATAGCGAGATGCGAGATTCGGCTGCCGGCAAGCGTTGTGAGAGTATCGTATTGTATTGCCGTTGTGTTTTTTTTGAGTTTTGATCGTTGGTTTCGAAATTATTGAGTACGGTGGCTATGAAATTGAAGCCATCCTGTTATTTTTCTGTTGGGAAAAGCTTTTAGTGAATTGCGTATTGTTATCGTGTTTGGAGTTGTACCTGATTAGCACGTGGCGTCCGTTCAGCATAAAAAACGCTGTGATTCTACTACCATTGACAAGAACCACTGTAACGAGGCTTGGAGCGTTGCTGGGTCGATCACTTCAGCTAGCTGAATCCAGTCTAGTTGTCTTGGAAAAGGACTACGAGTCCTGGAATACCTTCACTGCATCCTACAGGTAGTGTGATAACGTTTTGTGCTATATTACGTAACTGTTCAAGTAAAAATCATAATTTGCGTTTGAATATTAAAATTCTTTATCAAACGTACGTCGCATCTTAAATTCAACTTTAAATAAAATGCACGTTTTTGATTGACGTACGTCGTAACTGTGAAATAAGTTTGCGCGCGCTAGCACCCGTCACTACGTTGCCTTCAAGCTGCCATGCCGCCTTATGCGAACATTTCATCAATAAATTCTCACGGTCTGAAATGATTATTTTGTTATTTTGTTTCGTGAACCTGTGCTTAGACTGCGTTGGATCATAGTTTCCATCATAAAGAAATCGCATTTGTTGATAAAGCTTAATATTGTGTTATGTCAATTTGCCAGTGGCGTGCTAAACTTAACTGAATTTCATATTCACAGTGTTTTGATGGCCATTCAGGCGGAACGATTTTTAAGTTATGATATTATGAATTGATAGCGCTGTTCCAATAAAATTAAAATATTTCGACATTGTATTTGTAACTATTTTAACGTGTTGTAATTTGTATTTTGAGTTGTTGAAATAAGTTTTTAGCTTACGAATGAGGTTTGTCTTATCGTCGCTGTTAGAGTCGCGTTACGTTTGTGTTGCCGTTTTGGTTGTAGTTTTGACGGATTGATTATTGGAATTTGAACCTCATCCGTAGGCGATCTGAATTATTGATTTTTTTGTAGATAAATTGTTACCATTATTACGTTTATTGTGTATTACCTTGTATTTTTACGTGGAAACTAATGATCACCGCTTCACGGTACTGAAGTAAAAATTTATATCGTCGCTAATTGAATCAGTAGCGTACTGATCTGGGCATTTTGCCAAAAGTTTATGTGCAAATCACTCTTGTTAATATTATTAATTATTTTATTAAATTTTTGATCATTACGTTCGAGTTGTTATTTTTGCTGGCAGGACCCTTAAGATTTATTTGCAGGAGTGATCGACCCTGCAGTGACTCAAGCTAAGGTCAATATAGATCTGGCGCCCATTCTGAACATCTTTCCCTTTACCTACAGCTTAGTAGTTGGGTGACCTTGGCTTCGCTAACATCTCTCAAGGTAAGTGCCTGCCACGTCAGTTCCGCCGACCCACGCCCAGCGCCGCTGAGTAAAGCTAGCCATTATAATATATATTAATGTCTCAAAAGTAATCAATGCTATCAGAAAATTGTCCCCACAAATGTTGTAGAGATTGAAATTTTGAGTAAGATGAGTACTCACACTTTATAATTTCACTTGACCTTAAGCCCGAAAGTAAACATATTTAAAAAAAAACCCTTAATCTTAAATCGAACGTCCTAATATTATAAGTGTCGTTTTTCTCAGTTTTCACTAAATATCTCAAAACTTATAAATTCTAGCAAATATGTACAAAATTAAAGAATATAAAATTTCAAAAAAAAAATAAATAGACAACTAAACCCTATCTAAGTCAAAATACGTTGTATATTTTGATTAAAATGAATAAACACTTAAAACGAAGAGGAGTATTAAAAAAAACAGTAAATTAATGCGTAAGAATTATAGAATAACCAATAATGTCAAAACAGTTAGAAAATTTGTTTAGGGCCACCCTGCAGGGGCGATTTTGTCAAGATAGTATTTTTCGGCTAAGAAATTGTAACAGGACGCGAAGCTCTCTAGTAAGAAGGGTGTTCCTTAAATAATAAATTCTCTTGCATATATTATAGACATATTTGTGGGCTATTAAACTCTATCGAAAATTTTGGAAAATCTGAAAGAGGCTACCCTTCGGTAACCATTTTTTCGAGATCGTACTTTTAGTGTAAAAATGTTTTAATAATTGAGCTTTACAGGTGACCGCTTACGGATTTTACAAAGGTTGTATCTTAGTTAGATAGTCAAAATAGGTAGGTAGATAAAGTGTATAAGGAATTTTTAAATTTCTTATAAAAGCACTACGCGTCAAGTGTTTCTATTTTTAATCTATCTTACAAATATGATTTACATTGGATAGCCGCGCCCAAATTTTAATAAATTTTCTAAACAGTTGAATAACTTTTAGGGTGGGAACCGCTTTATTTCTTTGAAACATATTTCGACTAAAATTAATGATATTTTATTTTTCATCACATTTACGAAAATTCCGGACACGTCAGAATTAGTGTTAGAATTCCAAACATGTCCAGAAAAATCCGAACGTATGGCAACCCTGCAGTTGCGTGTAACAAGAAAAAACAAACAGGGGTGGAATTAAAAGTAGGGTTGTGACGAATTTTTACATTTCATTATACACGTTCATTATAATATATGAGAACGGTTCGTAACTTTTCAACATTCGCATTCGCTTTCGCGACTTTTATTGCGAATGTTTTTAGCGATTGTTGTTACATGTACGTGACGAGTTTCGTTCTGTTTGGGATAATAATAATATGGATCATACACACTTAATAATAAATATGTTACTAATTTTTCTGATTATTCAATGAATATTAGTATTAGTAAAACGATTGTGCACTTTATGAGAAATGCTTGAAATTTGACAAACGGGTACCTCTTTATACTGTTAAAGGTTGACCTCCAATCGAAAAATGTTGTATGGCAATGTTGTAGGTATTAAAAGGATCTACAACTTTTATGAATATAACTTTTTCACATAACCTTAAAGATTCAAAGAAATATTGAAAAAACCGTGTTTTTCGTTTTTAATTTTTTTTTTCATGAAATTTTCAGGAGACTTACCTTTCTATGCCCTAAATAAGCTGTAATTTGCAGGAGAAAAAAATTAAAAACGAAAAACACGGTTTTTTCAATATTTCTTTGAATCTTTAAGGTTATGTGAAAAAGTTATATTCATAAAAGTTGTAGATCCTTTTAATACCTATAACATTGCCACACAACATTTTTCGATTGGAGGTCAACTTTCGCCGGAAATGACGAAAAACCGCGTTTGACCCCTAAAATGCACCCCCCACAGCCCTCCGGCCTTTTACGCATTTGAATTTTTAGTTTCTGTATTTCTGACGGCAGTTTCTTCCCTTCCTCATCATTCGTTTTCTGTTATTAATTTTGTCCTTGTCAAAAGCTAACTTCAATGGTCTATTAACTGATAAACAAATTAAAAAAACATTGTTTCGGCAGGATTTTCGCAGGCAACCTTAGCGATCTTTCTTAATTATGGTCTTAACTATCATCTCTAATTTTTTCGTTTGTCCACCTTATGACGACACATTTTCTGCAGCCGTCTCTTGGACTATAAAGGTATTAGATAATTTATTGATACATATAGGACAAAAAGCACCGTTTGGGACATTGAATTTCCTATTACGGATTTTTTTTATTCGGTTTCAAAGAAACGTGTACCAAAACTCTATGATGATTTCAACTTTGGCTGCCTATAACTTCTCAATTTTTAAAAATAATATAGAACAAACAATACGATTTAAGACGTTCTTTGCTTTATGAGCATAGATATACGTGTAATTTCTATTTACAATTCGATGATGAACATAATAGTCCAAAAAAACTTTTTGGAAACTGATTTAGGCATGTAAGTGACATGTTTTATAACGTGGTTTAATAAGTGCAAACAACGAAAATGACATTTTGCGTAACCAAGTACAGTCGTTTTTAGGGGTTATCAACTTCTAATTATGCACTAGTAGGGTTGAATACGTTAACTCATTTTGGCAAGGCACAGTATTTTAAATACATATTTTCTAAGCTGTGTTTAAAAAGGTAAAACAAAATTTCAGTCCCCCGGCAGACTGCTTTGAACATCCCTTATTTTATCCCTTCAAGGCAGTTTGCTGGGGTGTTCCGACTGGGATTTTGTTCTGCCTTTTATAAAAGATGTATTTGAAATACTGTGAAAATCTCAGCCTTGCCAAATCGAGATGATGATTTCAATCCTACTTGTGCATATTTGGGGTTGTTTCCCCTAAAAACAACTGAACTTGGTGACACAAAACGTTATTTTCGTTATTTACACTGATTAAACTGATTATAAAGTATGTCATTTCCGTGCCTAAAACAGCTTCCAAAAAGTTCAGTAGCTCTTAATCTGGTAACACTCGTCTTGATCCCCAGACAAAACATTACTCAACAAAATATCATCTTGACATAATTTTCTAGGAGCAAAATATCCTCCGACGTAATGACCCTGAATAAATATTTTGGTGAATTGCGAAACCCATGAAACTGTCTATTGCTCTAAGACAGTTGAAGAAGTCATTTCCAATCAACTGGTCTGCAAGCTAGATATAATTTGGTAAAATTTTATTGAATGGCCGGTTTCGATTATGGCGAACTTTGAAAAGCACGCAACTACCTATTACTATACGACAGTTGAAGAAGTGATTCCCCTTTGAAACACACTTTTTTTTAAAGAAGTTACGGGGCGTGTCGATGCTAAGGAGTATTTAGTAAAATTCTACTGAATGGGCACATGCGAATACGATAACGGGGTATACGAATTGTTTCGCAGTGAAACGGGAAAGTGGGAGTTCGTTAAAAAACAATTCCGGGATGAACGATAACGGGGTATGCGAATTGTTTCGCAGTGAAACGGGAAGGAGGAAAGTAGGAGTTCCTAAAAAAACAATTGCGGGGTGAACGATAACGGGGTATACGAATTTTTCGCAGTGCAACGGGATGGGTAAAAAGGGAGTTTCTAAAAAAACAATTCCATGGTAAGCGATAACGAGGTATGCAAATTGTTTCGCAGTGAAACGGGAAGGGGGAAAAGGGGAGTTTCTAAAAAAACAACTCTGGGGTGAACGATAACGAGGTATGCGAATTGTTTCGCAGTGAAACGGGAAGGAGGAAAAGGGGAGTTTATAAAAAAACAATTCCGGGGTTAACGATAATGAGGTATACAAATTGTTTCGCAGTGAAACGGGAAGGGGTAGAAGGGGAGTTTCTAAAAAACAATTCCGGGGTGAACGATAACGAGGTATGCGAATTGTTTCGCAGAGAAACGGGAAGGGGGAAAGGGATAGTTTCTAAACAAACAATTCCGGGGTGAACGATAACGGGGTATGCGAATTGTTTCGCATTGAAACGGGAAGGGGGAAAGCGGTAGTTTCTAAATAAACAATTCCGTGGTGAACGATAACCATTTTAGTGGATACAACGGTGTGGGATATTTTGTCGAAGACTATTTTGTCCGAAGGATATTTTATCAGGGATATTTTGTCGGGGGATATTTTGTCCGTAGGATATTTTGTCGGGGTATCTTTTGTCGGGTGATGTAAAGTCGCGTAATCCTTGATCTATAATAAATGAAGCTATTGAAAAGAACACCACGGTTTCTAAGGCAACAAAACCGCTCAACATTGTGTTCATTTTTCTGGCTATACCTTTTCACATACCCGTAAATGTGTGTAACAATCAAATTTTTAAAGATGTTTGATTTTTTTATATCTAACAGTTCTTGAGGATTTTTGCAGAAACACATCTATGGAAGCAATTTTACCACCCTCATTGCTTTCAGATGGTAGATCGTGCGTGCCATCTTTACACAATATAAAGAGGTGTCAAATTACATGCTTTTATCATAAAGAGTACAATCAGTTTGCTTGTTTGGCTTACTAATAAACATTTTTTTATAATTAACAAAATTAATTCAAATTTTCTAATAACAATAGTATGTTGTTGAATTCAATTACTGTGGTGAAAAATGTTATTTAAAAAAAAGTTTCAATTTCACATAGAAACATTCTTGATAGCATACAGAAAAATCTCGTTTATATTAACCAGAGTGCAGCGAAAATTCTGTAAAAGAAACATGTTTTTCCCTTTAACGGGTTATGCAAGGCGACTTAACACTGAGCAGTGTGCGAACAACATCTGCTATGCATTACAATGCAATACTGTGTAAGAACCAAATTTTTATTAAATATCTAGTAATAAAACAATTTTTGTTTGACACTTTTTTGCACCTATATCTAATAGTTGTTGAGATTTTTGCAGAAACAAATTTATGGAGGTTGTTTTATCGGTAATGTACGTGTTGATCCCCCGACAAAATATCCCCAACAAAATATTCTTACTCATGTCGATGCGATGGCGTTTTTTTGCGCAGTGAAAAGAGGAAGACCTTTGGGGGGAGTTCTTTAAAAAACAATACGGGGTCGTGTCGATGCATTGACGTTTTTTTTACGCAGTAAAAAGGGGAGGGCTTTTTCTTTACAAAACAATTACAAGGTCGTGTATACAAAGTGAGACAGTAATACAGTAATTCTACACCAGTTTTGCTGGAGGATATTTTGTCGGGGGATGTTTTTTCGGATGATGAAAAATCGCGGAATCTCTTTATCACCACCATTGCCTTCAGAGGCCCCAATATTGACATCTTTTAGCAATATAATATATCTGTGTCAAATTTCATGCCTTTATTATAAAGTGCGCAATACTGCTATAATTTTGGTCTTCACTACCCCACTATAAACTGTTTAAATTTTACTGGTTACCAACAAAATTAACATCAAATTGGCATTGAAAATTGTAGCACAATTGAATTTCGTTCAATGAGCAGTGAATCACTTTGAATTAATTCTAAACTTAATAAGGCTTATAATATCATGAGTTTTGGTTAGGGGATAGTTGAGATGAAGTCATCAAAAGTTAAAAGACAAGAAAAGCATTATACTAGATTAGTAAGCAATGTACCCACCGTTAAGTGTTAAAGGGATGATTTAGGGAAAGTTTTGTTCTATAAAGTGGTTTATTCCAGCTTTCACATTATACTGACTGGTGTTTGTTACAAACTTCAATTGAATTATCCTTAAGTTTACTGCAACTGTTTAGGTCAGAAGTTTAACCGCGCATCACGTGATCATTGTTATGATCATGAAATATTTTCAATATAACCATGGCCAAATTTTATTCTCTTGCGCTGTGCATTAGTGAAATATCAAAGGCATATAAATGGCGATTTCTATTAATTCTATTCATGAATGGATACATGCTAGCTGCGTTGGATCAGTCACTTTTATTATTAAATAATATTTTATTACCTATTTCAAATTTCACATTGCGAATCGATACTGTTGCTATCCATTTACATGTTCAAATGAACTGAAATTGTTAAATCTACCCGTACGTAAATAATTCCCTCTAATCTGGATTTATTGCAATCATTTTAACCCTTATGTGTATAATAATATGTGCGTCCAGTAATGCGCATTTCCCAATATTGCAAGTAGGGTTGGATGAATACACTAATATATCCAACAAACCATCATACATAAACGGATAATTAAATATGAGTATGAAAAATCATCCATGACATCCATGTTGTAGAATCACTTTTTTTGACACGTGTACGAGTACCTTCAATACCGATTCAAAAAAATTGGTCTCGGAATTCATAGAAAATTTATTGCCGTAACCGATGCATTTTGTATTATCCGATAACTTGAGAAATGTGTAAGTTATAAGAATTTAAAAACCAAAATTATATTTTTGTTTTCAATATGGCAAATTTTCATTCAATTTAATCTATTCGGCCTTACTTCCAGGTTATAAATATTTATTCGCCTGATAAAATAATAATGGCCGCGACATAGATCATAATACCTAACCTATAATCGTGGAGTATTGTATCTACAGTTGCTCTTTTGAATTTATTTATGTGTTGTTTATTAACCTTTTGTGAAGTGTATAGTTGTAAAACATTACAGTTAGTGGAAGTTTTGTGTGCAATTTGATTAGGACGTCTACACTAACGCCATCTGTCAAATTTTTGTGTGAACGTCAAAATATCCAATAAAAAGAGCAAGGAGTATAGTAATAATAATAATAATATTTTATTGGTCATGTTGTCAATACAATTGAATATGACAAGTCAAAATGCAAGAAAATACGCAGATAAAAAAAATATACATTAGATATTAAGATATGCATCTACACTATACATAGAACAATTTTGATTGCAAAATACATAATTATGTGCAAAAGTGTATAGTATTATTATTAATTATATTTGTGTAGCCAAATTGGATACAAATCGTCGAAAAATATAAAATACATTACAATAAAAGATCATTTAGATCATAAGGCACAGATTCTAAAAAGTACTTTTTCAAACGTTTTTTAAAATTAATGGTGATACTGCTAGATTTAATATCATCCGGTAGATTTGAGTAGATTTTATAGCCAATATATATAGGACTTTTTTCAAAAAATGTTGTATTATGCTTAATAGACGTTTTGGTAGGTCGAGTGAAATAAAATTTATTTTTTTCGTTTAATTTACTGAAATAATGTAGGTTATGCATCTGCGTAAGCAGTTCAAGAGCATAAATCCCGTAGTATGTTAATATTTTGTTTGCTATGGCCCGGGTAACATAGACTACATTTATTTTTGAATTTTGGGTCCCAGGGGTGAGCAAATTAAAAACAAATAAAAAATAAGTTGAAAAACTAAAACCCAACTACTGAGAGGTAAGAAACAAGAAAATATTCTTATCTGAGGATAGCCGTGGTCGTATTCCATCTCATATATACATGAGGCCCCTCTACTCTAGATGTATAGCGTGATGTACTTTGCCTTAGAGCTTATAATCGCTTACTACTGTTAAAATGTAATGTTTTGTTATGGTAGGTGGCATATGATCACGGCTATCCTCAAATGAGAATATTTTCTTGTTTCATACTTTTCAATAGTCGGGTTTTAGTTTTTGAAATTATTTTTTTGATGTACCTTAGATATTTTTATGTACAACTAACGGCTTAGAAGGTCAATTAGGAAAACTCAAAACGGGTGGGATCCAGGGGTAGTTTTTCATACAAAAAGGAATGTTCTATGCAAGATACAGGTTGAAACTTTTTAATACCTTATTTATAACACTTTTAAGTCACTAGCAAAAAAATATATAGTCATGGGCGTACCCAGTGAAGGGCAGAGGGGGGCAGCTGCCCCCTGGATCTTGAGATCCGTCATAAACCGTTTTGCTGAAGATCCTCGAAAATTACTTTTAAAGTAAATGTCTAATTTAAATTTAATAAATGCATATTTAATATTTGTTTATTTGACTACCTATAAAACAGAATCTCTAGCGGGAGTTTCCCCTACGCACTACATACACCTAATGTTTTGTGCAGGTGTCTTCATGAAGTGTGTAGGGTAAAACAAGCGCGGGAGTCCCGGCTTAAAACATTTCTTATTTGCTCCTCCCTGGACCAAAAGCTGAGTACGAGTTCATGAATTATTTCTCTTAAAAAGTCTATTATGCTTGTACTAGTAACGGGGTTAGCAAGTCAAAAATGCAAATTTCACACGGTTTCTTTGTCCAGCAGATTTTTCGAATCTATTTAAAGCACTGAATACAATATTCAGATATTTCAAAGCCGTAACTAAAATGTAAATACAATTAGCATACGTAACATGTGGCGTAGGAGCCGGGTACAAAAGCGGTGGAAGAACGGGTATATGCGTGCAAACTGCGATGTTTCATTGATTCTTTTGTATAGCCGACCCGTGACTGTGTGAGTGCGTGACGAAGCTCTGACGTTGCACTGTTTGCGAGCAACTGGTTAGTTTTGATTCAGAACGGCGCGCGCACTCTGTTAAGCGAACCGTTCGTTGAACGTGACGAAATTTCCTTCTAACACTATTTCGTTTAAACATCATTGAAAGTAAATCAGAAAGTATAGATTACTTATCAACACAATAATAATACATAATGATAATTTTATTCATCTGAAGGCTATATTGTTCAGATTTGTTTTTATAATATAAATTAACAGCAATTTTGCTTATTACAATTATAGGCTATTGATTATGTTCTAAAAAACAAGGCAATACGGAATTACGTTCACGGGTTTTTATTGCAGGAATCGTTCAATGGTTCATTTATAAAGAAAAAACCGCGGAGTGCTATTAAACTAGAGGGTGGAAATTGGAGACAGGGGTAAAAATGCTCCCTTTTCAGTTTTTTCAATATTTCTCGCAAACGAAGCAAAATTTTGATATTCTTTATATGAAACTTTTTGCAGGGAATGGCTTATTTAAACATTTTTAAGACTTTTTTTTATGCCAAAAATGTTGAAACAAAAAGAAAAAAAGCCAAAATTTCCATTTTCTGTTTTTGATTTTTTGTCGATAGGTAACTTTTTTTGGGTCCGAGTCTCCGAGATAGGTATAGGAATTGTTTTATAGAAAAAAAAAAAATTGGTTGTCTGTAAAGTCGGTTTACGGACGATAGTTTTACGTGATAACGTATTCCGTAATACATAACCTAAATTTATATAATAATTATAATAATTCAAATCTATGATATTGCGTCTTTCGCTTCAAATTTAGGTAAATTTTATTTATTAAATTACTCACCACCTATAAAAATATTTTTTTTATTAACTTTCTTTCTTTCGTATTTATTTAAGTCTCAAAGATTAACTGTCATACTATTTATAAAACAATTGTTTCACTGTTTATATAAAATTCCAAAACCTACTTACAATATTTAAGTATTTTCATACGTCAAAAAATTGATTTTTATAATGATAAAATTTGTAAGAAAACGATTTTTTCGAGAGATGAGACCTAGCTAAAACGATTTTTTGCCCCCCAAAATCCCTTCTCAGTAAATTTCATCCAAATCGTTAGGGCCGTTTTCGAGAAAAGCACGCACAGGGTCAGGCGGAACGTTACGAATGTTAGGAACGTTACGTTAGGAACGTTACACTTTTTCGTACATGCAGCCGGTGTTTTATCAATTTATAAGATTGGTGATTCATCAATTTATAAGACGTTATCACGTCAAAAGTAGATCAAATTTCCTTTAAAACGGTGGGTCGAAAAATTTTTTGGGTTAAAAAATGGCTGTGTTTTTAAATTTTTTTCTCGGTCACATTGGCTAATGTTTTAGTATTGGACCTTAAAAATTCTCCCAAAATTTCCACTTCCTAGATCAAACCTGTGAACGACGCAAACCGAGATTGTTTCCAATTTAATTAGCATGAGAAAAACGACATTTTTACTAAAAATGGATAGCTTTAATTTTTGATAGCAGCATTTTATAGAGAATTAAATTTCCCACAGAAAAGGTCCTTAGTACTAAATCCGTTAACTCATTTTTTCAAAGATATGTTCGTTTAAACATTCTCATAAAAGTCGAAATATCTTTGAAAATAATGAATATATTGCATAGTTTTGTTTTTTGATTTATTATTATAGATACATGAAACGATTTCCAATAACTATACAGTATTGACCGGTTGCAGAGTATAGAGTGGGGATAGCTGAATCTATCTGCAGGGTCAGCTGTGAACTAAATGAGCAATAAATTACGGTTATAGAGTATGATTTCATTATCCCTCAGATGTCGTTTTCGTCGCGCACTCTGCCATACCGTTTACTGAAAAGCTTCGTGGTTTAAACAATAATAACACGGCAGTTAAATCCCGCTCTATTGCCCGCTAACTGCGCTAGTTGTCTTCATAGAGGTAATCGACGAATAACATATATTTTTTTACATTTTTCTAAATACAAAAATTATACTCATTATGTTTTCTTCTGTGCAACAACATAAACTCTATATCTCCTTAACTGGGTATAAAATTTCGATAATTAAAGGTTTCGTTTAATTATCAGTACAGTTATTTGAAAAATGCTCATTTGGCACAATGTTATAAGAGCTTGAAAAATTGCAGACGGTAGGCGGTGCTCTCACTCATTACGCATTCAGCGAATAGGATGTGAACAGAAACCATTAAAATTAATGATTAAAATAATTTTCAATGAAGGAAGGTTTTGGTTGAGAATCATAAATAAGCTTTACCAAGGTTACGCTAGTGGCCAACGTTTAGAAAAAATTATTTTCATCTTCAGGGCCTATGAACATGTATATAATAATAATAATAATTTTTTATTCCTTATATAGTATATACAATCCATTTTACATTTAAATTATTGAGGATTTCCTGCCCAACTTGGAGAACCAGTGCTAGGACAGGATCTCAAAACTTGTTATGTGCGGACATAAATACATATTATATAATATACCGTTACGTGTTTGGTGTGTTGGTGTTTATATATGTTTATAATTTAGATCATATTATATCTAACAGTTGTAGTGTACAAAGAACCATGTTCAAACAATAAGTTTTTTAATTAGAGCTACTATATAATAGTGAAAATCCTATTACATACCTCAAGCTGGTCAAAAGGTGGTAGGTAAATTGGTAAAACAACATACATGATCATATTATTATGAGTTAAAACACATTATTATAAACATCTTATTATAAAAACCATTAAAAAAATTATTCAATTTATAATATAATATAATAAACATGTTTATTGGCCCTGAAGATGCAAAAATAAATTTTTCGAAACGTTGGCCACTAGCGTAACATTGGTACAGCATTTTTATGATCCTCAACCAAAACCTTCCTTCATCGTAACATTCTATTGGATCAGCACTACTTTATGCTGAAGACATAATTGTCAATATTATATTTTATTTAGTAAACTAGTAGTTTTATGAATAGACTAGCTCGCTCCCTTCATTTTTACAAGAAAATTTCAGTTTAAAAATATATATTTTTTTTAACATAAATTATTATTCTTTCTTTTCTAGCTGAAACCGAGAATTGTATTTCGAAAATGGTAGATACCAAAATGTTTTTTTTAAATAAATTTTTCCTCTTGGTTTCCTAAGATATAGCGGTACCGTAACATAGGGGCCGTATAATAATGGTGAATGATGTAATAAAAAATGTGTGCATTGAAGTAAATGGACGGTGCCGCCGCTGCCAAGAAAACTATATTCACTTACTTCTGTGCATACGCTTTCTATTACGTCGTTCACCGTCAAATTACGACCGCTATATTACGGTACCACCATCTTAGGAAATCAATGTAAAACCGTAGTACCTATGTTTATTCAGCACGCTCAACACCTGTACAAATTTTCAGCACCGCTTGATATTGAGCACATAATTTCATTGCTTTTTCATAACTCTCTGCATTTATGAAAATTTTAAACCACGAGGTGCGTATTTATTTGTCTTTCGATTTGGAATCGAAGTATGTCTAAGTCAAACTTTGTCCAAATTGATCTTTTGTTTTCAACAAAATGGAAGTCTTCATTTCGTTGAAGACTTCCATTTTGTTGAAAACAAAATATGGTATCCTTAAAACTAAATTTAAAGCTAAAAGACATCAGAAATCGAGCATAAATTTTAACCATTATTTTCTTGTAATTTTGTGAACAAGCAGGGCCGTATTATCACCTACGGCAGCAACGCCATGCTGTAGGGGCGGCAAGTTTTAGTAAGGGGCCAGAAATTTTAAGTTAAAAGATATATTTTTATTTAATAAATATTAAGAGAAAAGTTAAAACATAAGCGTTTTAACTTTGTGACCCGATGAAATGTAGCTTACGGGCTCTTGTTAACGACCGTTTTAGTCAACGGGTAACGGGCCGACGCGAAACGGTTACCTTTGTACACGATCCGTATATACGTGAGCGCGTCCATTGTTATCGATATCAGTTCTATACTTGAAGGGCGAAGAAGTGCAAGTACGTTATGTTTTGCTTGTTTATTTGTCTAAAGTCTTGTCCCAACACTGGCCTATTATAAACAAGGCTAATTAATAAATCCATATCAATATCAATTTTAAACTCCATATTCACAATGAGCAGCACAAGGTAGGTAGGTAGGTATAGGTAAAAACGTGCGCACACATCTGTCGTCGTCAACAGACTTATATGAAATGACGTGGTCCACTGCATCGGACCGACCGCCGTCGCGCCTAAGGGTGACGTGCGGGTATCCATTGAGTTTTATTAAAACGGTTCATGTAACCGTTGCAACAAAACGCGTTAACAAACACCCACACTAACCTATTTAACAATGCGCGTCGGCCCGTCGTCCGTCATAAAAATCGGGCCGTTATCTGTTGTCGATAACAAGAGGCCTATAGTGTAAGCATTTAAACAATGTACAATGAATGTTTGCATCCTTGTGCGCGCGCGCTGCTTTTATATTTTTTTTTCGCTAACTTGGTCTACTACTTTTTTGGGGGAGGCAATATTACATTACCGTAAGGGCGCGGGAATGTCCTAATCCGGCCCTGTGGACAAGTTATTGAAAAGAATAGGTTCAGCACATTTGGATGGTTTCGAATAAACGTTATAAAAACACGCGTTATTGAAAATTTAAAAAGAAGCGAAGCAACAGCTCGTTGTCCTGAATTCCATTACCAGCTACAACACCACCACCGGGCTTCGATCTAATAGCGATGCTGCTGTGACGTCATAACTGACACACATTTACACACACATACAGAGCATTATACATAACACGTATACGCGACGTTCATTTATCAATAGCGTTTGGTTCAAATAACTAGCTCACTGCTTTTGCCTTTTCTCAATATTTTTATCAATTTACAAAACTTCAATAGGATTTCTCTCTGTAATTTTATTTTTTACGGATTTTTGCGGGCATAATTTATATTTGTGTATATTGGAAAAAGTATTCACATAATTTTTGTCTGTCTGACTAGCATCACTCAAGGGCGTAGATATTTTTTTCTAGGGGAGTAAAGCAATTATTAATATTTTTTTAAGTTTAATAAATACCACACAAAAATACTCTAGAAAGAAGGTGTCAAGCAAAATATTCCCAAATCAATTTTACAAATTTTTTTCAAGAAACATTTCTAAATTTTATTTTTAGCTAGGCATTCGTATTATTTTCAGTTTTATTTTTTATTATTACGATCCTGGGAAGGGGGGGGGGTAATTACCCACTTATCTACGCCCTTTGCGTCACTTAAAAATGTGAGCCGTCGTGGGATACCTGGCAGATGTGAAATAATAATAATTAAATTTCACCCTGGCATTTAACAAAACTATAGTAATTAAATGTCCCAAAAAATGTCCAGAAACCGGCCGCCACATGGGGTGACCCCCTTAAGGCTACTAAACAAAGTGCAGTTATAATTTTATTTTTTAAGATGTGACATCACTGACCAATTTTCGTCACTGCAAATTCTGGTTTAGTGCGAGCTAAAAAGTTTCACTTTAAAATCCAACGTAATCGATTTTATATTGATATCATAGATATTATATTAAAGCTTATATATAATAAAACTGAATGATATTGAATTCAGTATAGCGTGAACGTATTTGCGCTTAGCTTCTTTGAGCTGTCAAACAGAGATGGAAGACGGCAGTCGGTATGTTTCACTCATTTCCCCTGCATGCGGGAGGTTCATTCCGTTCTACATCAATGACTTCTTCGGTCGTAGCTCTTTCATTCGGCGCGTTATACGTTGCTTCTGTGTTACAGTAGAATTCGGTTATTCTATTTGCAGAAATTGGACTCAACAGTAATTTCGTACGCATCTGAAAGTGAATATGTTGGTTTTTACACCAGCGTCCGATGAATTTGTTTGACGTTTGACAACCGATGCAATTGTAATACAGGTAGTCCTCGACTTACAAACGTTCCGGACTTACGAACAGTCGGATCAGTGGTAGTCAAACCAATGAAATTCGCCCACAACTGGATCCAGATATCAGCGGAGAAGATGTTCATCAGCTATTAAAAAGCACCTAGAGAAATGATCAAGGCAAGGCCAAAAAAAGTCAACAATGACACAGTAAAATTATTCTACATCGGCCCTTTTAAGGGCCAACAAAAATATCCATATATGTATTACCCATACATTTTAATCTCTGTACATGATCCGACTTACGACCAAACCCGATTTACGAACGAATCCCGGGAACGCAAGGTGTTCGTAAGTCAAGGAGTACGAGTTGTACATGTTTTTGATTTCTTAGGGTACCATCTGAGTCAATTCATTGTGGTTGACAAATATGTCACAATCGACGTTTTCAAAAGCAGTCTAGACGGTTTGATAATAACAGTCAATTTCAAAATTTGAAAGTGACATGAAAAATAATATTCAGTTGGAAAATCTTATATTTATATGTGTTTCCTCGTCGTATTGTTTTGAAAATAACTAGTATATTTGAGTAACTCATCATCTGCTATCTTGTTATACACGTTTTTTTATCAATTTTCTTGTTTTACTAACAAGAACGACAGTAAATTATATTAGTTATTGGCTATTGATTTTTCCCAATGGAAATCCAAAACTCAAATTGTACTATAAATAAAATAAACAAAATCTTCACACATAATTGAAAAACATCAAAATGCAATCCAAAGTCGCATCGCATTTAAAGACAGAGCATCAGACACATCAATCTTACGTTAATAGAGAGTAATATATTATGAATTTTTCTTCCTACCTCGATCGAAAGTGCATACTTTCAGCATCTATGTGAGGCAGAAAGTCTAAAATTTACTCCTTGGAGGGATTACACTCTCCAATGCGGGAACAGCTGTTATTCGTGTTTTTACGTATAACCTCAAAGCTTCTTGCTTATAATTTATCTGTGTTTTTATGTAATTAATAAGTAATTAATGTTGTAGCAAGCTTTGTTACATTAACTCTCTTTCTCTTTTTTGTAATTTTGTCAAAATAAGTTTTTCCTTAGCTACGCTGGAAAAATGAAGTTGTTATTATTTGGAAAAAATTTAATTGATCACTAACGACTCTAGAGAAAACAACTCATTACGAATCTTTAAAGTTCAAGTCTGTGTTTTATTTATTTTTAGTAAGAACTTTATTAAGTACTTACAATGTATTTAATAGAGTGCTTACGACCGAGGTATGAAGAAAATAGCATACACTACACTGGCCGTAAGTGTGATACCTTACCCTTCGCGCCATGATTCCCTCGAAATATTACACTTTCGGCCATTGTGGTGTAATATACTATTGCATTGAAGATAAAACATGCAATACAATAGACATGTCGGTTTAGGTTATAAATTAGGTTTATCAGAAAATTTACATACAAGGAAAAAAGTTGTACACAAGCCGCCATTTCAAAAAATAAATTACCAAAATTTAACATATGAAAAAAATTTCAACTAATTGGGCGACGGAACCAATCCAACTTAAAAAATATTTACTCATTTTGATATAGTATAATAAGGTGAGTCGACAACAGCTGATAATAAAAGATATACCTGTTAAAGTAGTGGAAGAATTTTCTTATCTGAGCAGTATAATCAGCATTGATGGAGGGGCAGAAGTGGATATAGACAGCAGAGTCAAAAAAGCATCCCATGCGTTCGGAAGTTAAAATCGTATTTGGCAGTCAAGCATGATTTTTGAAAAAACGAAGTTACGTATTTCTAACTCGAATGTAAAATCGGTCCTTCTATATGGATCTGAGACATGGGAAGTGACGAAAGCCATAACAACTAAATTGTAAATCTTCATAAACAAATGTCTCAGAGCAATCCTCAAGGTGAAATGGCACGAACACGTTTTTGACAACGAACTTTGGAAACGTGCATGTCTTGAACAAATCTGTATAACTATAAAACGTAGGAAATGGAATTAGATACGATACACGCTACGAAAGACATAGCGAAGAGAGCCTTGTATTGGAACCCACAGGGATATCGAAAAAGAGGAAGACCAAAAATATCCTGGCGAAGAACTGTTTTTTGAACAAGTTATGAAACAAGGAACTACCTGGCTTCTAGTCAAAAATATGGCAAAAGATAGGATTAGATTCAAAATTTTCGTAGAGGCCGTATGCTCCACTTAGTTAAAGGAACTTATTATTATTATAATAATAATAATAACAGTCCAGGGAATAAAGACAAAAAAGTCAAAATTAGGGGAAAACTTGATTTTTATATGAACCTTCCTTTTGTGGTTCTAAACAATATCCCAAAAGTCCCCACCAACATATTGTGTGCCTGACTGAACTAATATTATTGAACTTAATATGTACAAACACTACAAAGAAACTGAAATATTACTTAAAACTCAGTAAATATATATTATCCTCTCTTTTCCTTTCAAATCAAATAATTTACAGTCCAAATTGGTGATATACAGCGTGCATTGTAATTATTTTGACGTTTATAATATACATTGTTTTTCCAGGGCCTGCTCGTAATACATCATTTATTTTGTAAGGTTCCCCCTTCACATACCTGAGCCTCTTCCACGCTGACGTCCCCGGCACCGCCGACCGGTACCAGAATTATTTTGTCAAATAATGTTCTAAATTAAACACTTAAAATAATAAACAAAATTTAAATATAGTTTAACACTATATCGGTTGAAACAGCTTCGCTAAGAGTTCATTATTTTTTATCAAAGAGAGATAAAAATGTTTTTTGTGAGTTATTCTTAGAAGATAGATATATGCTGTCGCGGACTTTTCAAGAGACACAAATCAGCCATACATTACTTTCGTGTAACTTTAAGTATTCCCGCAGCGGATGCCGTGGAAGCTCTCAAGAGGCAACGACTTTTTCCGACTTAGTTGACGAATATCACAATAACTTTAGCTGATTTGCACATAATATGTAGCCTATGTTTGTCAAGAGTAATGTACCTTTCAAACGATGAAAGAATTTTTCAAATAGGTGCAGTGGTTCCGAAGATTACCCTCCACATACACACAAACTCACAAAATTTGCTCTCCCTCTTTATAGTTTATAATATAATAATATAATAATATAATAATATAATAATATTAGTATAGATTACCGTATAGGTACTTCTTAGTTTAAAATTGGTCATGCAGTAATTTCCGTCAAGTTTGTTTTAGTATGTACTTAAGAAACAGCCTGTATGGTTTAGCGCAAAGCTTACGGATTACGCACACAATATTTGCTTGATTGCAAATTTATTCTATCTGTTAACATTTCTCTAGAACTGTGTGTATTGTCTTTGGATAGCGTGTCACAGACTTACAGTACACAAGGAATGTCCTATCAGTTGCAGTGACGCTTATGCAAATTGAAAGCTTGCCTATTTTCCATGCCTTTGTGAGATAAAATTTATTTGCCTACGAAACGCGTTGGATTTTCCACTTTATACCGCGTAAGTGGTTATAGTGCACATGTTCTACTTTACAGTAGACGGGTATGTACACTAGCGTGACAATGTACCGAAATCCATAAGAAGAAAAGACTTTTAAATTTAAATTCAAAGCTTGAAACGGTTTCTTTGCATAATAAGTATATAAAAGGAAACCGTGAATGACTGACTGACTGATCTGTCAGCGCACAACTCAAACCACTTGACGTATTGGGTTAAAATTTGGCACACAGATGGTTATTATGACGTAGGCATCCGCTAAAAGAAGATTTTTGAAAATTCAACCTTTAAAAGGGTATAACTGGGGTTCAAAATTTGCATGGAGAATTCATATAAAATGGATTGTATCAATTCGAAAATGGGCAGGATTACTCCTGACAAGAAATAAATAAACACGGGTTTCGTGCTTTTTCAAAAACGACTCCTTCAGAGGTTGAAAAAAGGTAAATAGTCTAAAAATCAACATGGATGTCATTTTCAAGGTTTTATGGGACGTTGATCACATGAGAGTCATCAATTTTGAAATTTATTACCTACACTTGAACAACAAAAAATTCTAAAAGCCATAATTTAAAAAACTAAAAGGCTAAAACTAAAACTTATCATTCAAAATAAAAATTGGCGTGAGCGAAGCCGCGAGCGAAAGCTAGTCCTCTTATAAAATAGCTGCTTTTCATACCTGTATGACGATATTAAATCGACATACGCTCAAGTTCTTTGGTTTAAAATAAATACATCAGCCACTCAAAATAAAATACAAAATAACGAATAAAATTGTAAGTATTTTAATTAAAGCAGTCTATCTACTTACATTATTACTATATTATATTTAATTACAAACAGAATAATTAAGACAATTTTAAATAAGTTTATACAACGCGGGACCAGTAAAAAATCCCAAAAGCATTTTCAAAACATTTTTAGTTTATATTTAAGAATTTGACCGGCGTCCTCCACTTGAAAATATTATCTAATTATTTACCTATATTACAAAATACTGATAAAAAATAAAGCTGAATACACAACATTATACATTAAAATTATAATTACATAGTTTAATGCTACCCCGTCATTCGTGCTCTGTACGCATGCGTGTATACGTAGCATCTTTTCTAACCACGGTAACAATTTTCAAATAACCATTCCCTAATCCGGAAATAATAAAATTGTCAACAAATGCTGGAGCCTAAGAAGTTTCACTTTTAACGCGCGAGAGTCACGCATATTTTTACCATTCCAACATCACAAGTGTCGGAATGGTACTAATTTAGGTCAAAATTTACATTTCAAAATTTTTTCGTTTTGGGGTCCCCCAAATCTAAAAATCATATTTTTGGAAAAAGACTGTGAATCTGTCTGTGAACACGATGTCAGGTCAAACGGATGAGCAGATTTGTAAAAAAAAATCGTAACTTTACAGTTTCGAAAATATTTTAAAAATAAAAACAATCCGTTGTCCTTTTGTTCTGTTGATCTATTACTTTAGTATTTGACAAGCATGCTTTGATTAATTTTTACTTGACGTGATAACATCTTTATTCTTCTCCTCCTAAACGGCCTGACCAATTTTAATGACATTTTTTTTTGTACTTATGAGGTCACCTGGATGGTTCTTAGCTATAGTTTGACCCAGTAGGTGGCGGCGCTGTTGTCTTGATCCAGATTTTTTTAATTAATTAATCTTCAATTTTTAACCTCTCAGTATCTCTCAATATTTTTTAATTCAATATTTTTTTTATATTCATGGCATTAAATAATAAGCGTTTCATTCATAACTGCCGTTTGCCTACCGCGTTCCCTATTATTCTGTATTAAAAGTTCGATTCAGCATAATGTCTATTGTCAATTTTTAATAGGTAATCTGCAAATCCGGGCGAAGCCGAAGCGGGCCGCTAGTACTATAAACAATATTTTTACTAATATTAAAAAACCGGTCAAGTGTGAGTCGGACTCGCACACGAAGGGTTCCGTACACTATGCACTTTTTAAATACTTTTGTAAAAGAAACAAGAGAGGCGCTATAACAATATGTAACCAGTGGGAGTATGCAAGTAGTTCAAGAATTTCAAGGCGTGAAATTTTACATAATACACCCCGGCGTTTTTATATTATAAACACTTTTTTTACAAAAATTTCTTGTAGAATAAAATAATATAAAGTTTTGATAAATATACCATTATATCAAATAACAACGTTATGGCAAATATCTCTGTTGCGCATACGCCGATTTCCCCAAAAAAAAAAAAAAAAAAAATACAAAACTTTAGAATATTAAACCATTATGAAAAATATACCATTATTATATAAAAACAATGTTATAGCACATATCTCTTCTGCGCATGCGCCGCCTTTCCCCCTAAAACTTTTTACAAAACTTTCTTTTAAACCATTATGAAATATATAGGTACTATTATTATATAAAACAACTTTATTGCATATATTTCTTTTGCGCATGCGCCAATTTTTCCCAAAAAATTTACAAAACTTTTGTAAACATAGATAGAATAATAAACCGTTATGAAAAGTATGCCGTTATTATATAAAAACCAGCCTTATAGTATATATTTCTTCTACGCATGCGCCGATTTTTTTCAAAAATTTATTTTACAAAACTCCTGTAAAACAAAATAATAAGCCGTTATGAAAAGTATACTATTATCTTATAAAAACAACATTATAATATATATTTCTTTTGCGCTTGCGCCAACGTCTCTCAAAAACAATAGGCCTCTTCATATTTGCATATCAAATATCCTCCCAAAATTTGGTTTCATTCCGCTCATCCATGGTGTTGGAATGGTAAAAAATGTCAAAAATGACGTTTGCATCTGTCAAAGCAATATGTTCTAATAATTAAAATTAGTTATTCAAATCGTTAACTCAGAAGGCGTTGCATTTCAATACTAATGTCAAAAGATTTGAAATGACATTCGTTTTTGAACAAATGCAATCTTTTTTTTTAAGACAAAACATACGCAATTTTTAAATTCCCATAGTACAGTATGCAACAAACGAAGACAGACGATCCCCGTGTATGCTATGGATTAGACAAAATTGAATTTATAAATTTTATTTCTATATAAAGCTGTATAAAAAAAGTGTTTCGACGAATTCTGTTATACAAAATCTATGTAAAATTTTCTGCTCTTTCGTTTAAGACAGGTCTCGAAACGATCTGATTTAAATTGAGCGACTTATAAGCAAAAAACTGAATTTGCTCCTCTTTGGGGAGTTTTGGGTTTTTTTTAATTATTTGTTGTTCTAGCGGCAATAGAAATACATACTCTGTGAAAATTTCAACTCTCTACCTATTACGGTTCTTGAGATACAGCCCGCTGACAGACAGACAGACGGACAGCGGAGGCTTAGTAATAGGGTCCCGTTTGACCTCGGGTACGGAACCCTAAAAAAGAGAGTGCGAATTTTGTGAATGTGTATATATTATGTGGAGAGTAATCGCCGGAACCACTGTACCTATTTGAAAAATTCTTTCCCCACTATTTAAAATGAACCGTTAGGATGGACACAAGCTATATATTATCGCGTTAAAATAAAAGCGCTAACGTGGAAATCCATTTGCAACGAAAAAACGGTGACAATCTACAAATTCCGGTGAAGTGAGACCGGACTGCTAGTATTATATAGATAATCGTGCAAAAGAATAGCAAACACTATAAAATCTAATACAAGTCGTTGCCCGCGTCACGGCACGCTTTAAAAAATTTTATCATATAGGTATATTAATACGCTAAGGTGAAAGATGTTTGCCTCCCTTTTTAGAAAAAAACCTCACAATATCTCCACATAAATTATATATCATTTTACAGATAATTTCTTGCTCTACTGACATCGACAACTAAAAAATTTATTATTGCTTTTGTTTTTCTAAATTAATTAAAATACAGCAACGCTGAACAACGTCTGCTATCTGACGGCTTTAATTTTGAAACAACGTCAACACTTCGATCTGTCATCTGACCTTCATATTGTAATACAACAGACACAATACTGCATACTGCCATCTGACGGCTTTAATTTTGAAACATCGAGCAACGCTGAACAACGTCACAGCAATGCTGCATGATGCCATCAGACTGCTTAGCTCAACGCTTTTGCTACTTGCGCCTCTATATGACAATTTTAGTAAAATATTTCTTCGATCTGTCATCTGAGCTTCATATTGTAATATAACAAAAAGAAGAACGTTATAAGCAGTGTGCAAAATTAGAAACGAATTGAATACCTGCAATCATATTTAAAAAATAATTTTGTAAAGTGATAATTATTATACTTATTTAGTGCAAATAATTCGCACAGGTCACACTAGTTTTCTATATAATAATATGTCAAATGACAATATTTTTGGAGTTGGAATGGTCTCGTCGTCCAATCGGCTGGAATTTTTTTATAAGTTATGAGCACGATGAAGAGGGAAAATATTATTTTGTAATCGCACGGTTCAAATTAATTTCCAGCCTAGTGTAACTACTTACGGTTAATGAATACATATGCTTGTGGGACAGTGAAACAGAGCTACCTACAGCAGTGCACAGCGGCAACAGCAGGAACTACAACAAATGGACTTTCTAATGAAACATAATCACTAACCAGTAGTACAATGAATCCTCCTTTCTGGTTAACTCATTAACATTTAAGTCCGGTGTTAGCGAGAAAGTGTTCCAAAATGCCCAAACATAATCAAGACAAATTTATAGAAGTATAGAAGTTTTATTTCTTGTTGCATAAAAGAAAGTTAATCATTAATCAACCACCCCATGGTTCTGGTTATATTTGTGCCAATCGAATAATTCCTTTTAAACGTGATTTTAAATGTATTTTGAACCTCGATCGAAAGTACATACTTTCGACATCAATTGTAAGGCGGAAAGTCTAACATTTACGCATTGGTGGGATTACACGCTCTGATGCTGGAAGTACGTACGTTCGGGTAGCAGTAAAGAAAAATTACGTATCAACTGTTGTTTGGATGTCGTTTCCATAGCAACCCTATTGCAGTTTAGCTGCTTGCTTGGAATTTATCTGTGTTTTTATGTATTTAATAAGCGAAGGGATAACCGACACTTCGTCTCTCGCAGCTGCATCGCATTTTAGTGCGAAACCTCCCGAATGTACTTAGTTTCGGTTTCGAACGTAGTTTTGGCCGGATGAGCAGCCGAAATCGAAACTAAGCCAAAACTAATTTTTTTGCCGAAACTAGACTTAAAGCGAAACCGAAACCGAAATTTCGGTCGGATACCAATGTTTTTAGACTCGGGGACCTTGAAACGAAAAAAATTGTCTACTGTAAAACGACTGTGATACCTTTTCACTTTTCAATTATGAGCAGGAAACAGTTGCGTTTGACGTAATTTGACACGTCTGGATCAAGTTCAATTTTCTAAGAATAATGTCAATATAAATTTTTGAATTAATTTTTCAAGTACACATTTATTTCAATAGCTTTGTTGACATCGCAGTTTTTATGATTTCCTTTGTAAAATGTTTATCATCAGCATAAAATACATTTTATGGGCTCTTAAACAGAAATTATGTGCTATCTGTCGGCTGTCATCCTTTAAGATGGCAGAAAATGGGCAGTAGCCGTTTCTATCTTTTTATTATAGGTTTATTTTTAACATGACGTCAAATTGTCGTAAATACATTTTATGCAACGAAGATAACTGAAAATTTGTATTTACGTCTGTGTTAAGTATTTTTTTATAAAATAAAATAAAATAATTTTTGTAAAATTAAACGATCAAAGAAATTCCAAATATTGACCACATTGTAGTTAAAAGTATAGAACCGTGCAGGTTTGTAAGAGTTTTTTTCATGGAAAGTTACGATTTTAAATTGGAAAATTCACAAAAACAGGGCAGTTATTATGTTTTACGGAAAAATAATGTTTAAACAGAATCTGTAAAAACGCCTGCAATTATTCTTAGAATAAGTTAATTCGAAAGTTTCAATTCTATCGATTGCGATCAGGATTCAAGACACACCTAATTTTTTGATGCGTAAGCATATTGAACGATAAACTTGCAACGGAAGTGTGCAAGCTACGCAGTCGCCAGGCGCACAAAGAAAGTGTCAACTCTGCGTAGTCTCCAGGCGCAGTCGCTTGGCTGTCATCAGGCGCGGCCGCAGCCTGAAATTTTGGGGGGGTCACTCACTACACTAATAAAAAAAGTCGTCTTTTTGTATTGTAGCTAAAAATTTCCTTTTATTATTTGGCAAATTTTTGAGATTTTTCAATTTGACTTTAGATTTTGGGGGGGGTCATGTCCCCTGTGACCCCCCCCTTCGGACCGCGCCTGGCTGTCATCTACCGCAAACCAAAATTTGACCTTAGATATTTGACATAATATCTCTGTTCGCACAACGATCCCAAAACATCAGCAAAAAATTGGCTGTCTGTAAAGTCGGTTTACGGACGATAGTTTTACGTGATAACGTATTCCGTAATACATAACCTAAATTTATATAATAATTATAATAATTCGAATCTATGATATTGCATCTTTTGATTCAAATTTAGGTTAATTTTATTTATTAAAATTACTCACCACCTATAATATAATTGTTTTTTTAACTTTCTTTCTTTCGTATTTATTTTAAGTCTCAAAGATTAACTGTCATAATATTTTGTAAACAATTGTTTCATTGTTTATATAAAATTCCAAAACCTACTTACAATATTTAAGTATTTTCATACGTCAAAAAATTGATTTTTATAATGATAAAATTTGTATGAAAACGAAATTTTCAAGAGATGAGACCTAGCTAAAACGATTTTTTGCCCCCCAAAATCCCTTTTCAGTAAATTTCATCCAAATCGTTAGTGCCGTTTTCGAGAAAAGCACGCACAGGGTCAGGCGGAACGTTAGGAACGTTACACTTTTTCGTGCATGCAGCCGGTGTTTTATCAATTTATAAGATTGGTGATTCATCAATTTAAAAGACGTTATCACGTCAAAAAACCGTTCATATATTCTATATATTATTGACATTGTCAAAGCAGCATTACTGTAAAAGTTACATATATAAATGTTAAAGCACAAATAGGAGCAGATTTAGGTTTTTCGGAGCCCAAGTCTTATTGAAGTCAATGGGGTTCCATTCTTATGCTATTTAATTGGGAAAAACTTCGATTTTAGGTATTTTCAACTTTAAAAAATTTAAAACAGTCTTTTGCAGTTTGTTTAGTTTTTCCTTTTTTTTAAACAATAACGTCAATAGACATCAATTTTCATCTTACACTTTTATAATCAGGAGAACTTCCCTGACATAATATAAAAATTCCAGCCAATTGGGCGACGGCACCATTTCAACTTCAAAAATGTCGACATTTGATTATAATAAAGAAAATAAAATTTCTGATATCGTGTGAGGTGACGCGGGTTATGGCTAGTATTCAATATGATATTTGCTATTCGTTGTCATGGTTACCTACATAATATGTTCCATGTCATGTAAAAATATGAGAAAAAACAACATTATAGCATATATATCCTTTGCGCATGCGCCGATTTTCCTCAAAAACAATAGGGCTCTTCACATTTTCATATCAAACATCCTCCCAAAATTTGGTTTCAATCCGCTCATCCGTTTGACCTGTATCGTGTTCACAGACTAACCAACTAACAGACGCACAGAGCTTTTCCAAAAATATGTTTTTTGAATTCGGGGAACCTCAAAACAAAAAGATATTGTAAAAATTTCGAAAAGTGATTTTTGACCTAAACTAGTCCCATTGTTGACATTTGATTATAATAATGAAAATAAAATTTCTAGTATCGCGTGAGGTGACGCGGGTAATGGCTAGTATTCAATATGATATTTGCTATTCGTTGCCATGGTACCTACAAAATATGTTCCACGTCATGTAAAAATTAATGAAAGCATGCCGAACTAGTTTCTTTCTGACAGATCCATAAAACAAAAGAGCGGCTGTTTTTTTTTATTTTCAAATATTTCCGAAACTATAAAGTTTAGAAAAAAAAATTCTTAACGAAACTTTCTTGAAAAAATAAATAGAATAATAAGCCGTTATGAAAAGTATACCATTTTTATATAAAAAACACCGTTATAACATATATATATTTGCGCCTATTTTCCCCAAAAACAATAGGGCTCATATTTGCATACCAAACATCCTCCCAAAATTTGGTTTCAATCCGCTCATCCGTTTGGCCTGCATCGTGTTCACAGACAAACAGACTAACAGACGCACAGAGTTTTTCCAAAAATATGTTTTTTGGATTCGGAGGACCTCAAAACGGAAATATATTGTAAAATTTTTGAAAAGTGATTTTTGACCATAACTAGTACCATTCCCCACTTGTGGTTTGGAATGGTATAAAATTAGGACTAGAGACAATTTTTTTTTTGCGAATGCGCCACTATGCCCTACACTAACAGGGCTATGGTTGGAAATCGGTGCTTTTATTATAGAACTTGGTTTTAAATAAAATATTGCTATTAAAGCGTAAGTTAAAAACTGTTTGGTCATTTTGAAAAAAAATTCCAGCTAATTGGGCGACGGGACCTATCCAACTACAAAAATATTAACAATTTTTATACAGCTAGTATTAAATATTATGATACTTGATATTCGTTGGCATGGTCGCATCATGTAAAAATTTATCAAAGCATGCTTAACTAATTTATTTCTGACATATCTACAAAACAAAAGAACAAAGGTATTATCAAATATTATATAAACAACAACGTTATAGCATATATCTATTTCATATTTGCATACCAAACATCCTCCCAAAATTTGATTTTAATACGTTCATCTCTGTTTGACCTCTATCGTGTTCACAGACAAACAGATTAAGAGACGCACAGTTTTTCCAAAAATGCATTTTTTGGATTCGGGGGACCTCAAAACGAAAAAATATTGTAAAATTTTTAAAAGTGAATTTTGATTTAAATTGGTACTATTCCATATTTATGAGTTGGAATGGTAAAAAACATATGACTAAAGAACCATCTCAGTTTTAAATTTATTTAAGTAAACTTCTCATGCGGTACCTTGCCAGTTTGGAAACTAACATGACTGAAACGAAAAATTCCAGCCAATTGTGCGACGGGTCCATTCCAACTTCAAAAAATAAAATTTCTGATACCGCGTGAGGTGACGCGGGTAATGGCTAGTATTCAATATGATATTTGTTATTCGTTGCCATGGTTACACCTACAGAATGTGTTCAACGCATAGAGATATAAGATACTAGAGTAAGCTAGTTCGTATATGAATATGAACTTTATTGTCAATTGATATACAGTATATTTAACTAGTCAAAATTACACAGAGTAGGTATGCTTGCCATAAGTGAAAGTGTGCTGAGTTGAGAGAGAGAACGTTGCAGAAAGTCCAGAAAATCAGATATTGGTTTACTCAAATCAGCATTGTTATGTGTCATTAGTTACCATAGAGATAAGAAACTGTTCTCTGTCTGAATTGCAGACACTTTCACGGCTCACTCGCGCACTCTAGTCTAATATCTCTATGGTTCCACGTCATGTAAAAATTAATCTAAGCATGCCTAACTAGTTTATTTCTGACAGATATAAAACAAAAGAGCGGCTGTTTTTTTTTTCAAAATATTTCCGAAACGATAAAGTTTAGAAAAAAAAATGTTTACGAAACTTTCTTGAAAACATAAATAGAATAATAAACCGTTATGAAAAGTTTGCCATTATTATATAAAAAAACACCGTTATACCGTTATAGCATATATCTCTTCTGCGCATGCGCCGATTTTCCCCAAAAACAATAAGGCTTTGCATACCAAACATTTTCCAAAAATTTGGTTTCAATCCGCTCATCCGTTTGACCTGTATCGTATTCACAACCTAACAGACAAACAAACAAACAGACGCACAGAGTTTTTCCAAAAATATTTTTTTTGGATTCGGGGGACCTCAAAACGGAAATATATATATTGTAAAATTTTTTAAAAGTTATTTTTGACCTAAACTAGTACCATTCCCCACTTGTGGGTTGGAATGCTAAAATACTGACACAAATTAGTAACGACGAAGCCACAGAAATGCTGTATGAACAACGGAATTTTATTATCTACTATCCTGTAAATAAATTTTATATACATGAACAATGAAAATTAAAATAAAATGAATCTGTGGCGATTCCCCTTAACAATACAAGAACATCTCAGCAATGTGATCTCTAGATCCGATGACAGGTGTATTGTCAGCTCTAGTGTATTAACAAATACGATATTGTAAACGTAGTGAAATAAAATACTATATATTGAATTACTAAATAAAGAAATGTGATCATTGTCAACACTTACTTTCTTGTCGAAACAGATCGCAAAAGTAACTTTGTATTATTCATACACAAAAAGTTTCATTCGATCATGTGTATCGCGACACTTGCCTTTTTTTAATTGTTCCTTTTATCAAAAGTCGCCAAGTGGTCATCAAATTTTTAAGTTTGAACGTTGTTGTTAGTTGGATTTCTCCTTAATAGATTTTACCTGTGTTAGTTCGTACAGATCGTGATGAAACATATACTGTGCACTTACCCTTATCAAAACAAATAGAGCCATGTATGTTTCATCACAATGTGTGCGAGTTAGCACACTCAAATCGGTACCACAACTTTTTTCCTTCCCATTATATTATGATTATTGTTATTGTGGTGAAGGTGCGGGTTTTGTGGTGGATGCATGGGTAGAGATGGTGGAAGAAACGGATATAGTTGATTTTTATTATTCCTGAGCAGCGAAACGTAGCTTCAACGTAGCTTTAAGGTCGAATATATTTCGTGAAAACTAAAGAATTAACATTTTTTGCTCTATGATTTCGTAAGAGATTCTCGTCATTCCGCAATTTTTACTCCGTCCAACAAGCGTAAAAAAATATGTACATATAGAACGAACAAGTATTTAAAATAAAAATTGTAAAAAATGTAAATTACGCCCTTATTATTCAGACAATTTGTAATTAATTTTTTTTGCTTTTTTCCACTGTACCTATATACATTATAACAGGGGTTGGCAAAACATTTTTTTTAAGTTCTCAAGTGACAAGATTTTTTAACGAGTACCTATATTTATTATGTACCTTTTTTATTTTTAAATAGATAAAGTCATAACGTTCTAATGCAAGTCTGTACCTAATTGTAAACAAAATAATGATGTAGAGTGTATGTAAAACATGTATTTAATGCGTTAGATCAGAGTTCTGTAGTTTCAATTTGAATGTCGCTTATTGAACATCAATAATCACTAATTAGTTTCCTACATATCAATTGTAATTAATTCAGCAATACTGTGTTTCATGTTGCAGAATATCAACCGAGAATATAAACGATAAGTAATAACAATAATTTATTAGTTGAAAAAACCAGAATGTAGATAAAACTTCGTCAATTACAATTCAGTACAATTTAGCTTATTTTGACTTCTGCAGTCAAAAATTCGTCAACAGAATAAAAGACCCCATTTGTCAGATATTTTTTTAATTTCCGTACTTTCAAGTTGCGAATCGAGCAGGATATCTTATTACACAATTTTATGCATAGCCAGTTAGGACGGTACGTACTTTTTTGTGGTAGACAAATATGATTTTTATTTCTAGTGTTGGGGCTGGGCAGATGACTATTGACTTTCATTGTTTTCTTTTACAAAAACCAAGCAACTCAAAACAAACTGTGATTAAATTGTTAAGATTTTCAGATGTCTAAATAGCGGCCTACATTATCTATAACCAGCACCATTAATTAAACGAACTGCTTTTTTCTGAATCACAAAATTGTCGAAACTGCAGTTAAGTTACCCCAAATTGCAATTCCGTATAACAGTTTAGAATGAAACAGAGAATAAAAGGCCGCTATTAAGATTTTTGATCGACGTTATTTTTTAGTTTTCGTAAAAGTATGATAGACTTCTTGCTTAGCCATCCACATGAACTTTCCATGACAAATGAGAGTTAATTTTATTGAAGTGAAAGTAGACGCAGAAGGGAAAATTGGCCTGGATCAGACGAAAAGTGAAACGCTTTCTCTTCTCCGACTTCAACCGGCAGCTGAGAGGAAGAATCAATTCTACTCTCTTTGTCAAAGCGTCGTGTGCATTTTACACGCATGCGCAGTGCGTACTGTGCATATACAGCGTGTCCACGCAAGTTCTTTACAAATGGATTTTTTTTTATTAATTAATTATTGGAGCAAAATTTTTTTTCTGTGGAAAAGTTCTGCTTCGTCCAAAACCTCTAAAACACCAAAGAAAATTTTTTTCGGCCTAAAGTTATATAAGGGAAATCAAAAAGTTTTATTTTACTAAAAATAAAAATTATCTGTGATATTCAAGATTTTCGTAAAATTAGTTACATAATCAAATTTAATTCAAAATAATAACATAACTAACTTCTAATTCCTTCAAGACAAACGTATGGGCTGGTATTTTTAATAATCGAATATTTGGACCTTATTTTTTTCGACATAATCTCAATTCGGAGGCATAGATATCACCAATTTCTGAATAATCAAATTTTTGATGTACTGCATGCAATTCCTTTATTATGTTATTATTTTGAATTGAATTGCACATACCGCTAAACTAGCGGTATGTGCTTTATTATCGCTTTGTGCATCAGAGCTGACTTTCGTTCATATAAGAAGTTATATCTAAGTTAATTTCACACGAAATCCATTCAAATTGAAGCTTTTTGAAAAGAGGAGATTCTAATCTATAAAATAGAACCATTTTTAAATCAATTTGAGTTCATAAATACTATTAAAATTGTAATTGAAAATCACAAACAGCAGTTGTCGGTTGGTCTGTACGTATGTACGTACGTATGTACGTACGTCACGACTCTACAGATCGCAATTTTGGTCGGATTGCCTTGGGTTATATTTTATTCACTTTGTTTACTATCAGACCAGAACCCTATTTAAATTCACTAAAATGTGTTCAGTAGTTTAATTTTTATAAACAGTTTTATTTTTTATTATTTTTGACAGCTAGGTAATAGTTTAAAACAATATAATAATTGCTGGTAAATATAGTGTAATCCATAAAACAACACTTGTATACACTTGTATACCGTGATAACACCACTAGACGTATTAGGCAGCCGTGGCGCAATGGTTATGCCGTCGGATCCCCAAGGGCAAGGTCCTGGGTTCGAATCCTTACGATATCATTGATTTTTTTCTTTTTTTTTTCTTTTTATTTTGTTTTATTTTATTCCACTTGATATTAATTATATATTATATTATGTATAGTTCCTAATTTTTATTATTTTTGCAAACTTAAAAAAAATATTTTTTCAATTTTTAATTATTTATTTCTTTAAATTTTTAAATCTTGTTAAATTTATTAAAAATATTTTTTAATTGTTATTTTTTTATCATACAGTGGAAAATTGCGGGATGTGCACTTTTGGTTTTGCCAACTATTTGATTATGTAACTAATTTTTCGAAAATCTTGAATATCACAGATAATTTTTATTTTTAGTCAAATAAAACTTTTTGATTTCCCTCGTATAACTTTAGGCCGAAGAAAATTTTCTTTGGTGTTTTAGAGGTTTTGGACGAAGCAGAAATTTTCCACAGAAAAAAAATTTTGCTTCAATAATTAACAAAAAAAAATTACATTTGTAAAGAACTTCCGTTGATACGCTATATGTAGCATTTTCTTTAGGTAACCACAAATTCTACATAACCATTTTCTAATACTGAAATAATAAAATCTTTAACAAATGTTAGAATCTAAGAAGTTTCACTTCTAAAGCGAAAAGTCTCACGCATAGGTACTTGTATTTATTAATTGAATGGAGAGGATATTTTTGAAAGAATTTAATATCTAGTTATAAAGTGAGAAATTTTTTGGTAGTGAAGTTGTATGTTACTATATTGGTTTTAATTGAATTTCAATGCTATATTAACCGACCTACAACACGGTTAAGCGAAATTGTTAAATTGCACTAGAGCCAATGCATGCGCGCAAATGTCACAGTTCACCAGCCCACACGCGCTGATGCAAAACTGAAGTAAATTTGCATGGGAAGAAAGGTAAAATTATTTGTAATTATGGAAACATCGTTCATAATAATATGTATACTTTTTCCATCTTACTTCGAATAAAATTAATACATTTTAAAAATATTGTAAAATTTATACAATTTATATGATATGAAATCTTGTCGCGAGATTTTCCTATGTAAATAAACAAGAATACAATAATATGTAAATTGATCTCGACACAAGGTATTCTAAGAAAAAGTGTATATTTCATAAAATAAATTTACACAGGAAAATCTCGCGACAAGCTTTTATATCATATAAATTATATAATGTGATGAATGGTTGGGTTTGATTTAATTTGAAGTTTATTTTTTCATTTTAGACCATTTAATTAAGAGCTTGTTTTTAAAAATGTTTTTTTTTACTATTAATTTTATTTTTAAGTTTTTAATGTGCTTTATTAATAGTGCGATTTACATTCGGACGAAAGCCGGAACGCTTAGTTAGTTAATTATTATAATATTGTATTGTCATCGGAACTAAAAACCGTTGAACATAAGAAACTTTTTTACTTATTTAATTTTTAAGTTTTTAGTGTGCTTTATTAAAAGTGTGATTTGCATCCGGACGAATACCGGACCGGTTTTAGAATCTATTTACTCATTTGTGATGCAGAGGAAATGTATATAATGCCTTCACTTGATACTTTTTTACAACTTTGCGTTGTATCATCACAAAAAAATGAAATCTTATTTCAGACACTTTGCAATTTATATTTTAAACAGTTGTTATACAGCTATTTTTATAACATGTGCTTAGTTTTTGTTGGTTCAAAAATAAAAACAACAAAGCGCATTCATGTTCAGTTTTGTTTTTCGAAAGCAGAATTTTTTATAATATGGTGTCGTTACCTTTTTCTTTTTCTAGTACATTTTCCTAGGACAAAAAAAAACTCTCTCCACATAAACTTCTTCACTGTGTAAACTTAATGTAAAAATAGAAACAAGAAAAAGGTGCAGATATACTGGGTGTAGAAAAGTTAAGAAAAGTTTCCTTATAAACAAAAGATTATACAATAAATAATTATTTTAATTATTGAAGAGTTCTAATCAGACGTTAATCAAAGATTTGAAAAGATTATACAGCCTAATGAAATGACATTTATTCACAGTAAGTGAGCTGACTTTGCAAAGTTAGTCAAAAAGTTGTATTTTATGTGCAACTTGACTAATTTCCTTGTATTCGTTGATTTGTAAAACATTCATACACATATTTAAAAAAGTTAAATGTTATTATTTTCAATTATCGTAGGCTGCTACGTCATTAAAATTTTAAATAAAATAAAGACGAATGTTGTCAGTGAAAGGGAACCGCCAGCTAAGTTCCTCTAAGAAACATTTCACAGTTCGTCGAGTTCCTATTCGCGCAGAAATCAGACATTTTTGCCTCAACAAAACTAAATTTTTTATAAATCGACTCAATGAATTCCATTTTAACCCAATATTAAGAGGGCTTCGTATAAAAGTAATAGTAAAAAAACTGGTAATGTTAGAAAAAGAATTTCAGCCAAATGGGAGACGGGACCATTCCAACTTCAAAATATTGACATTTGATATAGTACGAGTATAATAAATAAAATAAAATTTCTGATATCGCGTGAGGTGGCTAGTATTCAATATTATATTTGCCATGGTTACCTACAGAATATGTTCAACATAGTTTATTTCTGACAAAAGAAGAGCTGATTTTTTTTATTTTCAAAATAATTCCGAAACTATAAAGTTTAGAAAAAAAATTTAACAAAACTTTCTTGAAAAAATATATATAATAATAAGGCGTCATGAAAAGTATACCATTATTATATAAAAAAAACACCGTTATACGAGTAGCATGTATCTATTCTGTGCATGCTCCGATTTTCCCCAAAAACAATAGGGCTCTTCATATTTGCACACCAAACATCCTCTCAAAATTTGCTTTCAATCCGCTCATCCGTTTAACCTGTATTGTGCTCACAGACAAAAACAGACTAACAGACGCACAGAGTTTTTCCAAAAATATGTTTTTTGGATTCGAGGGCTCTTGAAACGCAAAGATATTGTAAAATTTTGAAAAGTGATTTTTGACCTAAACTAGTACCATTCCTCATTTGTGGGAATGGTAATAATGTTTCGTTTACGAAACCAACATGTATCAGTTATATTGAATTTCAAATAGTTAGAACACATTAAAATTATTCAAAAAATAGTTTTCACCCGACAAACACACCTTCTCCTGCCGTATAAGTATGACATTCTCAAAATGTCGTAAATCTTAGTTTTAGGTTCCCTGGGTTGATTGTGTCAATTGTTAATTTATTTAGAACAATTATTTAAAGACTTAAGTTAATCCTATATATCGTTAATATGCACGAGCTTTTTTGTTTATTGAGATAATTTGTCTTCTTGTTTACACGTAACATAAAAATATTGCATAAAACACTACACCCTATATTTTATTTTCTACCCTTTTTATGTGGTATTTATCTTTTAAAAGCGAATATTCGATAAACTGCTTAGAACAGACACAATGTCAAACACAGTCAATCGTCTCCGTAGCTCAATTCACTGTCTAAATAATGCTTTTGAGGGAGGTTAGTTTAGATTCATTGTATTATGTCTGTTCGGTAACGTTCCGCTCTGTTGAAATTCTACAGCTAGCTAAAGTGAAACTAAATTTCTATGGTATCTATTATAACGATACATTTGTGTTCCACATACTACATGCCGTCAAACAACACCATTATTAGACTGTACATAACTTGGGTTTTGAGGTTGTCTAGATATATTTCCACAATGAAATATCTAACGAATGTTTTTGAAATTAGGAAATAATGCAGATAATCATCGGATCAGTATATTAATGTGTTAAATAATAGTATATTGTGCGACTAGTGAGAGAAGGAGAAGATTCCATGAGCGTGAAATTTGCCGCACGAGCGCAGCGAGTGCGGTAAAACGCACGCGAGTGGAATATTCTCCTTCGATCAATAGTCGCACATAATACTTTATTCAACTAGCAGGAGTAATATGTAATCGGGGCCCTTATAAAAGGGGAAAAAATAATAAATCACTTCATTGATTGACGTACCCACCGTCAGTGTATGCACACAAGATTGCCATGACTTTCACTGAATTGCGATGCTGTTTTCATATATACAATACCGCCCACCACGTTCCTATTGGTCCAGAAGCTGCGTGCAGTTTTTTTTCATTATTGCACGCTTGGGCTTGCTACTGAGTTTCTATTGGTCCAGAAAATTCATTATCACACTGTACGGCTCATTATTAGCACTCTACGCGTCAACATGAAGTAATTTATTATTTCTCCCGAGTTTAGCAGGGCCCCGAAATTACATATTACTCACGCGTGTTGAAAAAAAAAACTTACCAGTGTGGCCGGTGGCCTCAAAGGGAGGGAATGCGCAAAATACATATACCTACTGATCATCGCATTTTTTATATAAAGATAGGTATATAATAAATAAAAACAAACCCTATATTTATAAAGAAGATCTATTCTCAGTTGCTTCTGATGAGAGAAAATCTCTTGTTGACTAAAATCCAACACTAAATTACCGTATTTTTTGAACTATAAGACGCACCTTTTACATAGAAAAATGGACTCAAATTCTAAGTGCGTCTTCTATTCAGAAGGTAGCATTAAAATATCGTGTTCAATAAATCGCCTCTAAATTTAACAAATTAAAATTATGATCAGAAAGTGAGATAAAATAGTATATTACACATCTAGGGAAGTAAAGTAAGAAATGTCTGAGATCACATATAATTGTTGGCCGAGGCGAAGCCGAGGTCAACAAAGATGTGATTTTAGGCTTTCTTACTTTACTCCCGTGGTGTGTATACTATTTTTTTGCTCGACGTAGGCAGGAAGAGGCAACTTCGTTTAGCGTAGCGGGACGAAAGTTGACGCTTTCTGCCCGTCGAGCAAAAAATATATTTTTCTAAAAATCATCTTATCAATTTGAGGTGCGCCGTATCGTCCGCACCGGAGTCATATTAATTACCGTATTTTTCGGACTATATTAGATGCACTGTCTTATCGTCCTATACGTCTATAGTTCGAAAAATACGGTAATTAATATGACTGTCTGACGTCACACGTGTCGAATTTTTGCAACTTCTGAGTTGTGTCGACCGACATCTTTTAATCGAAAATTGCATTATTTTTGCGGCAGTCGTTTTTCGTTCTATATGATACACGTAATCTATCTGTATTCACCTTTAGGCATTCTGAGACTGATCAAGTCTAACCAAATTAGTGCACTCTGAAAGCGCACCGGCACATAACATTTATAATTCAGCGTTACTATATGCTAAACGCCAACTGATTTTCCAGAGCCGGACTATCGATCTGGTGAAATAATGATTATGACCTATTTATTCAATGGATTATAATTAACCGATTATTATATAATATTTTATTATAATTTGCTACGGCATTTTAACTAGCAGTGCAATGCACGAGTGAACTTAAAGACCAGCCGCCCCTGACTGTGAGATATTATATAGTAAGAATCATAAAAATACAGTCATTGATAAAACAACACGTATTAGAATTCCCGCTTCCATTCCTGTATGACATACACCTTCCATTGTAAGAATTTTACTCGACAGAAAGCTTCAGTTCGAGTATTGACAGAAGTGGCAGAACTTAAAACCTGTCGACCTCTTTTTTATAAAATGTCGAATAATGACTCTTTCAGCTTTAGGTATACATCTACCATTGCTTAGTGTATGTCAAAAATGAGCAAAATGTTTTTGAAATATATTCAGAATTACATGATTAACATTGCCAGTACATAGAATAGCCACTTTACAAAAAAGTTTTAAAGTTTAAAAGCTCTACAACAAATTGCCTAAAGAGATTAAAATATTAGATCTAGAAGATTTTAAAAATTCATTGAAACTTTGTTTATTCAATAACTGCATTCATACGATTAAAGTTTTTTTGAAGTGAATACTTCTTTAAAAACGAAGGTAAACTCGTTTCCCTATGTTAAATTTGTCACGAAATTGTACTATTATAGTAACCCTTTTTAAGCAATGATTATTAGTAAGCATTGGTAGCTCAGTGGTAAGATGCTGGCATACCACGCGGCCGCCCTGGGTTCGATTACCGTCAGATGCGCGCAACAATTTATACTTTTTATTTATTTTTATAATTTTTAGGTATACCTATTATAGATAAAATATTCGACTAATTTTTCAGAATAATACTTGAGCTAAAAAAAAACAATTTTGCAGTAAAGCTGTAAAAAAATTAAAAATGTGCTACGAGAATGCATCACAGAAGTGAAACTTCTAGTTGCAAACCATACAATTGCATTTGAAAACATGCGTTAACGATTGCATTTGGACAAGTGGAAGAAATGTGTTAATTCACGTTCAGATTAACTTGTACAGACGAAATATCTGAACCTGAAACTATCTCGTAACACATTTTTTCCACTTGTCCAAATGCAATCGTATGATTTGCAACTAGAAGTTTCACTTCTGTAATGCGTTCTCGTAAATATTTTTTATTTTTTTTAACATGCCTTTTTATTAGCTAGAATCTCCCGGATATTTTTTTAAACTAATTTTGCGTAATTGGCTTTCGAAACTAATACATAAAAATGAGCCCCTTGGAAAGTTTGTCACTTGGGTTTTTTCCAAGTGTTGTGACAATATAAGTATATTGAGCTGTAAATTGGTTTTTCCAACACTGTGGACTTTCTCAATATCGTTATAATCAATGTTAGATTTTCTCATAACACTTGTGTTTAATCGACTATGTAAATGTAAAAAAAAATATTCAAATCGACATAAATATAGCAAATATAAAAATACCTTGTTAAAGTCGCAACACTTTTATAATATAATAAGAAGTGTTGAAGAAGCAAAAGAATTTGAAACAAAAAGGTATGTATTGCGAGAAAATGAAACAAAGTCGATGTCTTTTGTTTCCATTACTTCAGACGAGCATTACCGTCAGTCCAGAATATTTGAACAAATAAACAAAAGTATTCGCTTTTTTACAAAAAGTAGAGCGATTTTTTTATAACACAAGAAAACACGTTCAATATCCGCTTCGACAAATTATTCTATTATTATTATGATTGAAGTATTTATAGTATAAAACACTACTAAAATATATTATATTTTTCTTCACAAAATTAACAGACACAATATGGAGATAAAGTAAATTTTATTCGGTTTAAATTGTTTGAAAAGTAATCAAGCTTTTATACAAAAAATATAGTATCATAAAAAGTTGAATTTAAAAGTATTTATCCATTGTAAAGGATATGATATACGTTGTAATATTTTTAAAGTACCTAAATTTTAATTCTCCTGAATTTATTATATCGAAACAACTGAACGACAACTGCTTATATTTATTTTTTTTAATTTCATCAAGATAATATATTTTTATTGACTAATTATTCAAAAATTAAGAATAAAATAAAAAATTGACTATTTGTGGTTAGATCATTTTATTCCAATCTTTGATTAACGTCCGATTAGTATTCTTTAATAAATAAATTTAAACGATGCAATTATATTTTAACTGATTTAAGTGGATTTAAAATGATCTACAATAAACATAGTTTATTGTAGATCATTTAAAATCCACTTAAATCAGTTAAAATATAATTGCATCGTTTAAATTTTTGTGGATAAACTGTTTCTTCCCTATATCAACGAACTAAGGAAGCTTTAAATGAAAAAGTGGCTCTTGTAAAATAAAACCTACTGCAAATAGTTACGCAAAATACAATTCTGAGAAAAAATCAAAATTAAATTTTAATTTAACAAAATATTGGTTATCGTCGAGACAAAGTAGGTAATTTATGAACTGCGAATGCGTATGCTAATATATTAAAAAGAAATATATATATTATTAGACCAATCTATTCTAAAGTCAAGTTTTCTATAACAAAATATTAAAATAAGTTATACCTACATTTAATTCGAATCAGAATAAGATAAAATTATATTTCTACCACAAACAGTTACAAAACACGTAATTCCATATATATAAAAAAAATTGTGTAAGGGTAATTTTCCTATAACTATTAACGACACAAAGAAACGTTCCACTCTTAAAACATTTGAAACTGTAACAATGAAAACAATATTATAATCTGAATACTTACACAAAGTCGACTTGATTTCAGTTCGATTAAAAAATCCTACGATATGTATATGACTATCACACTGGGGTCGAATCACATTTTAACAACATTCAAAACTGTCCATTTAAAAATCGCACGACATACAATAAGATAAAGTACAATGTATATGTTCACTACACACCGGTAACATGTAATAGGAAATTTCAAATTAAAAAAATCAAGTAATTGTTTATTTTAATGTAGTTTATTTTTTAACGGCGAATAATAGTAATTGTGAGTATTCTATTATTATTAATGGTAATAATAATAAATAATGAGAATACAAACGTTTGGAGGGTGCTAGAGACTAAGTCTATGTACGGTCTGTCTTTATGCTTCTATGATATCGACCTCTGTTCAGTGTATTGTGTGTATGTGTGTGTGTGAGTCTGTGGATAGCACCCTTGATCAATGCTACGCCAATAGACTGCTACGCGTAGCTCCTCAGAATTGCCAACTGTAACCTAGTTTCTTTTGATTCCTTCGTTTTTACCGTGAAATAATAATACAAAATAGTGGCAAAGTACTTTGCAGACAGTAATTGTGCTAGTAATATCTAATTGGATAATTTAATAAACACGTTATTAAGTTATTGCATAGCTTCTATCGCGGACTTTGAGCGCGGCGACCGAATCAAGAAATTCCGTAACGAAAAAAAACCTAACCCCCACCCACCCACAGCGGTACGGCGTTGACAGCCGTGCATCGTCTAACGTCGTTTCAGTTCGGCAGACTTCGGCACGGTGTTTGTGTGCTCATAACTGCATAACTGCTCATAACTGATTCCATCTTTATTTGTGTATAAATGAATTTATATATAATACTGCTATAAAAATAGCCTAAATTATTTAGGTTATGTGCAGAGAAAGTATATATGATATAATATCTATATAAATGTACATCGCGCGAAATTCTATGATCAAACTCTTAATACCTATCGTTCTTTTTGTTCAAATTTTTTGAATGAATAATTGTTTTGGTGTGTAATTACACTATTTATACCTTATTATTTATACCTAGCTATTTTCGTTTTATAGAGAAGAAAAACTTAAAGACCTAAAAAGAATATGCAATAGCTTTACCGCGGCAGTCCTCGAGTGCCACACGCATTTTTTTTATGTGTATATTTATACAAGCGAAATACCATTCACTTATTGACTCGTCATGAGATCTCCAAAACTATACGTCCGATTGACTTGAAATTTGACATAGTTACTTGACGTAGACATCCACTAAGATCGAAATTTATGCGAAACCTATCCAAAACGAATTTTCCACCTACCATCACATATACTACGGGTGTGAGGTTGTTACGTAGGTGGGTGTGAATAGTTGCGTGTAGATGGGCATATCAATATAATATTTCCAGAGACAGGGAGAAATCTGTGTAATGACCGATTCACTGACTAATTGGCCCATTTTCTAGGGATTATGAATAATAAAATAGGTACTATACCTACATACTACAATTAGCCTACCAAAATTCAAATCTAAGTGTGATCATTTAATTATGTTACGTCCAGCGAAGCAAGCGAGTATCAGCTAGTAATAAATGAGTACGATTTTTTAATATAATTACAAAGCAAATAAAACATAATATGCACTGCCTCAAACAGTGCAATTAAAGAAGATTTCACCAGTTTTCTTAAAAAATAAACCAGAGCTGACGTCACTTATTGTAGGCCATACTTCTAAAATGCAAGAAATTATCGTATCACATTAACAATTCGTAACATCAACATCAAAGAGCGCTAGTAGAAAAAAATCAGCGAATATTTTAGGTTACGTACCGTTGTCTCATTTTGAGAATTCTGAACTATTTTGTCTGGATACTATCAGTTAAAACTCAAAGGTGAGTGTAGTGTTCAAAAACCCTATTCATATTGTAGGATGCAGCCTACATAATATTCTAATGGCTGAATATCATGCGCCTTTGCCTTTAAAAAAAATACTATAGTGTAGGCTGCATCCTACACAAACAAAATGGAGAATTAAACGGACTGAAACTACAAAACATTTTTTAATTATTTTTCCAGTAATCCCCATACCCTGAGACATACATACATACTTTTTTTTAAATATAAATAAAAAATAATGCATTTAAGCGTTAATTACTGTAAAATTCTGCACACTATTTCTACACAGTAATAAGTCTTAAAGTGAGGGCACCTTAAAGTTCTCAACCATTAATCCTGTTTTCTGCATATAATAATAAGAATGCAGTAACCTCGATTTTGTAGTGTCTATGATTTAAATTAAGAATGTTCCAACCAGTCAGAGAACGGTAACAGTCTTGCGCACTAGCTAAAACGAAACTGTTTATATCAATTTCAGAACTAGTGCGCAAGACATTCTTGCGCAGTAACAAAACTGTGATGGTTCTGTTACCGTTCTCTGCTGCTTGGAACAAACCTATTACAAAGGGTTCCTATTTAGTCAGCGTTTTATTTCTTGACAGCGTTGTAGATTCCTATTTAAAGAAAGTGCACATCTATATCTATACTAATATATAAAACTGAAGAGTTTGTTTGTTTGAACGCGCTAATCTCAGGAACTACTGGTTCAAATTGAAAAAAAAAAATTTTTGTTGGATAGCCCATTTATCGAGGAAGGCTATAGGCTATATAAAATCAGACTACGACCATTAGGAGCGGAGCATTAATGAAAAATGTTCCAAATGTATCTAAAAAATAAGCTTCTATTCAGGTGAAATGCACTAACTAAGTATACTCATATTAGCGATGTAAGAATACAACGCCGGCTAGCGCAATCGGTAGAGCACAAGACTGTCAATACCAGGGTCGTGGGTTCGAGCCCTACGTTGGGCGAATGCATTTTTATTTTTATTTTTTTTATTTTCTACATTGCTTTCTTCTAAGGCTTACATTAATTAATTTTATTTAATTAATTAAAAAAAAATATTAGTTAAAAAAAGTATAAATACTACTTTTTATCGACAAAAAATTTTGAACGGTAATTCCGATCATCATGAAATTTGGACACAACATTCATCTCGGTAAACTAATATGAATGTGTGTACTCATGTTCCTCCCTTCCCCATTCGTTCTTTTACACCCGGGTGAAACCGGACGGGACCGCTAGTTGATTATAAAATTGTTATAATATGATATTTTCCCTTACAACTCTTTCAAGACAAAACTCTGTGTCGAGGAGTTTCATAGTGCGATTCGTGTGTACATTTATCAAGATGCGCTTTATTGGCCGGGTGCAGAATATAGAGTCGTGACAATGGAATTGATCGCAGAGTGAACTGTGGACTAAATGAGCAATGCAACAGTTATAGAGTATGATTTCATATGACCGTTAAATGCAATTTTCGTCGCGCAACTTGCCATATTGTTTATTACGAAGCTTCGCGGTTTAAAACAATAATATCAAGACAGTTCAATCCCACTTTATTATCCGCTGGCGGCGCTAGTAGTCTTCGAGCAAGTAAACATCAAATAATACATTTTTATATATTTTTCCAAACAGTAATTACAATATGTTTGTTTCAGTGCAACATACGCACTATATCTCCTTAGCTGAGTATAAAAACTTCGATAATAATTAACTACAGTTATTTGGAAAATGTTCATGTGACACAATGTTTTAAGAGCATGAACAAGTAGGCTGTGCTGCCGTCACGCACCCGGCGATTAACTGCATGTTGTTTTTTGTTTAGGTTATATCTACTATTTTCCTCGAACTATATCAAATGCACACAAATTTCAACTGTTAATATAGCTTACAATGGAACGATTTACGTCGAAATGTTCAATATTTTCTAAGTAAGTTCATTGTTTTTCCCCTCAGTAATTCTCAGTAATCGGCAGCGATAGATTACATATTCAATTAAAATTAATATATATTGGCAAATTCATCTGCCACATACTTTGTTTCAAAATTCTAAAATATTTTGTTTAGGTTGTAATTGTTTGATAAAAATATATGATGCGTAAACTCGAATACATTCAAAGGCATAATCTAAGGTATCGGTGCTGCAGCGGTGACGTCACGCGACGCCGAACGTATCGACGCCGTGTACAGTAGCGCCGCCAGACTGACGACTGCGATACTATATCATTCCGTTCATATTATAGCTCCGTGCAATATAAAGTATACATGTATAGCTCCGACTGTACATTACATAGTACAAAGAAACTGGGGATGATAAAGAGCTTATACTCATATGAGATGCGAAATATCTATATATTTAAAACACAAAGCCTATTTTCCTTAGAGAATCTATCAGGAATCCCTATTCAACCAATTGACACAATTATTATTATATAAATTAAAGCCTTTAGTTTACAGATATGTCATCACTATTTTTTTAGGTGAATTTTTTATAAGCGGTGTTTTCAAATGACAATGATAAAAAGGACGAGGGAAGTAGTGCGGGAAGGAGAGTAAGCATAGAGAAGACCCAATGATATTTTTGCACGGAAAAACGTCCCATGGCCCATGAATATGAAAGAGATGCAAATATTATACAAGTATGTAAATTAATAATAGTTGAAACACGAAAATATTAGTTTTTGCGCGAATATTCAAAACATTAGTTGACAATTAAAATGTTATTTTATGTAAGTTTATGTTAATTTGATGGTAAATTAAAGTTTCTATATACAGGGTGTCCCTAAAAGGTCTTTACAAAAGCCTACCACATATTCTTCAGGCCAAAACAACTCGATACAAGCAAACTTACCTCAGTACAAAGTTGCTTAGTTTGGGCGCTAGACGGATCTTAAGTTATAATTTTCAAATCGTTTTTGCTTTATAAATTTGAAACGGCTCATGAGATTTTACTCAAATTTGGTACGTTGGCATAGCTTTATTGGGCAATAAAACCCATATCATAATAATGATAAATATCATTCCATGGGCGTAGAACTTGATTATTTCGATAATTAAACATCTAAAACTTCTTCGCCAATGGAAAAAAAATCAGTTTGAGTATGAAATCTGGATCACGCGATTCATTTACTACAAAAAAGCTACTCTTGATAAAATTCGATTACTCTCATAGTTTCGACAAAATTTTAATTTTAGTAATTTAGAGCATAATTAAATATTAAAACTCTCACAATCCTCACAAAACGCTGACTTCCATAATCACCAGTTCTCAAGTGCAGCAAAGGTAGGGTGGCTGGGTACGCGACGATTTAGAAACCTTTCCTTACACTCTCTCGGCCATTTCCTTGACAATACCCGAATACCAATAGTCCGGGGGCCAGTAACAGGTTTTTCTTACCAATTTCCGCATGCCTCAAAGACTCGTAAAAAGCTTTAGACAGTTGGACTATGTAGCATCGTGGCCGTCAGCTGCGGCACTATCGGGGGAATAGGTAGCTTTATAGCTTCGGAAATATTTTGAAAATAAAGAAATCAGCCGCTCTTTTGTTTCATAAATCTGTCAGAAATAAACTAGTTCGGCATGCTTAGATTAATTTTTACATGACGTGGAACATAATATTATGTAGCTAACCATGGCAACGAATAGCAAATATCATATTGAATACGATCCATTACCCTCGCGATATCAGAAATTCAATAATATAATAAAATGTCAACATTTTTGAAGTGGTCCCGTCACCCAATTATTGGCTGGAATTTTTGTGAATTTTGTCAAAAGAAAAGTTCAACGTTAAAATTAATCAACGAAGATTTGTGCAAGTGCCGTAATATACTCACTATTCAAAAAAATTATAATTTAGCAGCAAGAGATGTAATACTTCCTGAACAACCTAATGATTTTCAACTGTATCATAGCGATTGCTATCGACGCTTTACAGCTTTACCGCCAAAATATCGACGTTCCCAACTTTCTCTTCTACCACACCCTTTTTTGTATCAGCTGACAATCTTTCCCCCAATATACAAGCAGCTGACGATTTTATTTATTTTAAATATTATAAAAACTACCTTTTGACAAAGTTTCATGTGATAGGGAATGACTGAATTCATATTAATTTCGTCAAGTTCGTATGATCAGCTGACGTAACATCCACCATCGTACAGCCAGCTGACGTTTTTTTTTTATGAAAGATCATTAATAACTATCTTTTGACAAGTTTTCAATCGATAGGTAATGATAAAAAATATTATTCAAATAAATAAAATTATCGACCAATTTTTTTTAGACTATACCTATATTGACAAAAAATAATAAATAATAAATCAATATTTCACTAGATGACGTTTCGAAATAATCTAAAAAATATATAAATTAATTAGTATAATATCTACTTTCTAATAGAATGGAGTTTGAATTATCGAATTTTAATGAAAAATTAATAACGAACAGTTTTTTGATAAGTAGTCATGGATACCTATGTACCTAACAGACGTTTGTCAAAGATTTGGATATAAAAAATATTATCTTTTTAACCGTGCGTGGGAGGCTATTCCACCGATACTGGCGCAGCTGACGGCCACTATGCTATATGGTACTACTGTCTGAGCATTTTGCGAGTTTTTCAGCCGCGCGGAAATGGACGACCTAAATAGGTCGCTGGCCCCCGGACCACAATAGCATATCGGTATATTATTCGTTGGTGTATTGTACGGCCATGATTGATCAGAAAAGTTCGAGTTATTTGATTATTAAAAAATAACGACAATTTGAACCTCAATAAAACTTGACAAATTAACACAGGTGAAACTATGGAAACCAACAATATGAATATCACTGTCGCGTACCCAACCACCCAACCTTTGCTGCAGTTGAGAGGCGTCTTCGGGAGACCGGTCATTTTGCTCCGAGAACTGGTGATTATGGAAGACAGCGTTTTGTGAGGATTCCTGAAGTCGAAGAAGATATTTTAGACCGTCTTGAAGAAAATCCAGAATTGAGTACTAGAGTTTTAATATTTAATTATGCTCTAAATTACTAAAATTAAAATTTTGTCGAAACTATGAATAATCGAATTTTATCAAGAGTACCTTTTTTGTAGCAAATGAATCGCGTGATCCAGATTTCATACTCAAACTGATTTTTCTCCATTGGCGTAGAAGTTTTAGATGTTTAAACACCCATAAATAAAACATCTAATGTCAGCTGTCACTGAGGCGTGAGGTCACAAGCGTTTTCAGGATTGCTTCAAAATAGAAAGATAAAAAATAATGTTTTTTCCGGATACAATAGACGTGTACCTACTTACATAGTAGAACTGGATTTCAAAATATGTCATCGTGCCTATTCGTTCCATTCAATATTTTGGACGATCTTTACAATATTATGTTCATTTATAAACTCTGATTTTTTCATTTTTCTGATCTAATTTTATTATTTTTTATAATTTATTGATAGAAATATTATAATATCCACTTTCTGTACCTGAAAATACCCTGCTGTAGAAATACATATTGAAATTATTAAAATAGAAAACGGAGTAAACTTTCTACACTACATACAAGGCTGGTAAGCTTCTGCTATCTGTTGAATGCTCAAGGGTCGTTGAGAAAAGTTCAGAATATGCGATAAACCTGCACTTTCAGAAGCTTAACAACGTACTTCAACAGATAAACGATGTTAACAAATTAATCAAAATTCCTGATCGGAAGACATTATACGTGTGCTTAAATCTTGATTAAAATTACAAAATACAAATTTTAATATTTTGAAAGAACAAATTCACACCATTACATTTATTACAATAAATTGCGATATTTTATATTTTTACATTTTTTCACATTCTTATAGTTGGAGCGATGACGACAGAAATGGTCAAGAAACACTGGGTGGCAAAAACACTCTCTTTCGTGTAGTCTGAGCCCCTCTACAAATTCGCTTGGTGAAGTAGGGGTCCAGCGCATTGCGGTATCCCGCTGAGGCGAAATTCAAAAGTCCTCTACGAAATATCAGAAAATTACTGTACAACAGGAAAAATATTTTATACCAATTTCCACCCTGCAGAGAATGTCAGTATAATAAATATATACAAAGTAAATAAATAAAAAAAAAGCTCGGTGTGTGAAACCGAGCTCAAACGGTTCGTCTCGTAGAGAATCACGAGGTACAGTTTTCTGCCAAGATCAAATTTGAAGAAACGTGTCATGTTCGCGGAAAGTTTAACGTGGTATTCAAACTATTATAAGATCATCACAAGAATTATATGTGATATTTTAACATCCTTATGAAAATAAATCTGAATTTGTCCGTAGACATGATGCAAATTTAGAAAAAAAATGTATCATTTTTTTTTGGTCCACAATAATTCCCACTGCTCGTCTAGACATGATAAAAAAAAGGAAAAAAAAACTTAAAAGGACAAATTTTCAAAAATCCTCTAGTTATTTAAAATCTGATCGTTTCGCCGTTATACGATTTGAAAATCACAACTATGAATATTTTATCTAATCCCCTAAATAAGTTGAGCAATATATTATTTAACTTCTACCAAGTGTGACCACGACACATCTTATCTCTTTTTGAATATAATCTACTCTACTCTCTCAATTCAACTAAGAGATGTGGGAAAATAAAAATACAAAAGTTCTAATACAGCCACTACTGCTCGATATTACCAGACGTACCGTGCATGTTTTCACACGGTTTTATTTAGCTTGACCTGTATATTTGTTTTTTACCATCTTTATTTCAAATCTTGCGACAGCTTTTTCAACTATTTCCCGTTATAGACCAGTACAGTAAGCCCAAAATCAAGTGAAAAAGGGACAAAATTAATAACAGAAAACGAATGATGAGGAAGGGATGAAACTGCCGTCAGAAATACCGAAACCAAAAATTCAAATTCGTAAAAGGCCGGAGGGCTGTGGGGGCGCGTTTTAGGGGTCAAACGCGGTTTTTCGATATTTCTGGCGAAATTTGAACAATATTGTTCAAATTTGGCAATTATATATGAAAATGTATCTAGTACAGTTAAAATCATTCATAAAAGGGGAATTCAATATTACATTAACAAATGTAATACACCATCTAAAAGTAGACATTTTAACAAAGAAAACCCAATACTAAGATTTTTGAAAATCTGAAATTTTTACATTACTCTTTTAGGTTGAAGTTAGGGGTAATTTTTCGGTTTTTTGTTAATATTGCATTGGCAAATTAATATTTTTATTCGAAAAAATTACAGCTTATTTAGGACATAGAAAGGTAAGTCTCCTAAAAATTTCATGAAAAAAAATCATTTTTGCAGGAGAAAAAAATTAAAAACGAAAAACACGGTTTTTTCGATATTTCTCTGAATATTTAAGGTTATGTGAAAAAATTATATTCATAAAAGTTGTAGGTCCTTTTAATACTTACGATATTGCCATACAACATTTTTCGATTGGAGGTCAACTTTCTCCGGAAATAACGAAAAACCGCGGTTGACCCCTAAAACGCGCCCCCCACAGCCCTCCGGCCTTTTACGCATTTGAATTTTTGATTTCTGTATTTCTGATGGCAGCTTCTTCCTTTCCTCATCATTCGTTTTCTGTTATTAATTTTGTCCTTGCCAAAAGCTAACTTCACTGGTCTATTATCCGATTGAGTTGAAATTTTGCATACGTATATAGTTCCGATGACAATACAATATTATAATAACTAACTGACTGATCCGGCTTTTGTCCGGATGCAAATCTCACTTTTAATAAAGCACACTAAAAACTTAAAATTAAAATAGGCACAAAAACTTTCAAGTTATAGGCCCCACTCACGATCACACTTCATGCAACAGTTCAGTGTTCAAACTTATAGTTCAGTGAAGCATGATAGTGTGTGGGACAAATAAACACTGAAACCAACACTGAAGTCAAGCATGAACTCATCAAATGCATCTTGATTTTTGAACGACTTCAGTGTTCAGTGTTCAAGTAAACTGTTGTGTGTGTGGGTGTTTTTCAGTTCAGTTTTTGGAGTTCTGTGTTTTGTACAACCAGAAGCCAAAAATCTCAATGTTGCTGCCTTTCTTGTGCAGAAATAGATTTTCACATATTTGTGTCCTGGTTCTTAATAAATAGGGTAACTAATTCCAGTAAATAATTGTAAGTTAATTCATTCATTCGTAAATAATTATTGCAATCAAGCGGCTCAAGATGTAATTCATTAATCAAATAAACATGACTTCTTGAATCACGCATTTCTAACCAATTTTTCTCCCATATTCTTCTTTTTTTTCTTATTTCTCTGTTTTAAATACAATCCCATAGCTCTGAACAGCCAATCCTCACCATTTAAATTACTCATTTAGTTCTTATTAATGAACTATACTCTATAGTATAATATTATAGTGTGTATATAATATAATATATCTTATGTATCTATACTCGACGAGTGTATGCCAACAACTGAACCAAACTGAACACAAAAAATTTAAAAAACTGAGCAGTTTGCATGAACTGTGTGTGGTGCCAGTCAGTCTTTCGATTAATCTGTCCAACTTCACTGAACACTGAACTGTGGCATGAAGTTTGATCGTGAGTGGGGCCTATTAAACAATTTTATTGCACAATAGATGATGTACTATAAACTAGAAAATAATTATGAGTCGCCAAAGAGGGCTTTGATTAATCTAAAATTAAATCGTGACGTGCATTTATTACATTATGGTTGAAGAAGACAATCAAAAGCTAAATATGATTTCCAATCTCAAACAAATGACAGTTTTCTACTAAATGCGCCCTATGATTTTATTTTATTTTAATCAAAGCCCCCTATAGTGAGTGGTGACATAATTATTTTCTACTTTTTAGTACATCATCAATAAATTATACAATAAAACCGTTTATCTTAAAAGTTCTTTTAGGTACCTATTTTATTCGAGTACTACTTGAAGCGTATCGCGAATCAGTTTCTCCTCTTGGTTCTTGATGAAGAATAACACTAAAAAGCGAGATCTTGGGGGAAAGAAGTTACAAAATTTCCAAAAAGATAAACAGTCCCTTATACAGATTGTATCAAATCAAAACGGTCCATAGAACATTCTGTGTGTAAGACAGAGACGGTATTATATAAAGCACTAAAGCAGTAAGTAAGAGTGAGATAAATGATCACTAATAGCTAGTTACTGTGGTTATACAATCTGATAGTATCGTCTTTGTTTTCTACAGTAAAAATCACAATTTTATCAAATGTCAGTATTCACTAGTGAAATTATTGATAAAATGGCTATTTATACTGTTCGGGAAAAAATCCAAATAATCAAATGGTTTTATGGTGGCAATTCAACCGCCGACATAATAAATTTATTTGTAGCTGCCTTTGAAAACAGACTGTATCCGTCTAAAATAACAATTCGCAGTATCGTACGAGAATTTGAATCAAATGGTTGCCTATCTCCGAAAAAAAATGTTTTTATGGGGATTTGTAAAATCCAAAATTTATGGCTTTCAAGAAAATAGAGCTAATAATTTTAACGAATTGAAAATACAGATTTCCAATGCATGTCAGTCCGTTGACCATGAGGTGTCAGCCAATGTGAGGGAAAATATTTATAATCGATTAGGATATTGTTTGGCAGAACGTGGAGGTCTTTTTGAACATTTTATAAATTAATTATTAAAAGTATTGTTAAAACTTTTGTACCAGATATAAATAATAATATGAATTAATATTACAGTTTAGTTGTTTTAATTGATAAATTGGTAAAAAGATTTACAGTGTACGAAATTATTTATTTACGTAACCACAGTAACTATTAGCAAACATTTATCTCATTCTTACTTACTGCTTTATATATCGTCTCTGTCTTACACACAGAATGTTCTATGGACGGTTTTGATTTGATACAATCTGTATATGTCGATCTTCTGTTTATAACATTATTGTCCTCACCTTTCGTTTTATTGACATTTTTCATTTCATTAAAAATACCTGCGTAATGTCACTGCTGAGTGGTGGAGAGGAAATAAGGGAATATACTTAAGGGAAGTGGTTTTGATATGTAAACGGATTTATGTGTATTTTACCGCCCTTATACTTGCGGGGGCGTTGCGCATATCCTCCAAAGAGAAACGGTGTTGCCTTATAGCCGGTCGCGCTCGTCCCACGAGTGAGAACCTTGGTTCACAACGGCACGTGGTTTCCACTGCTCGTTTGTCGCAAGGCGGAAGGTTCGACCCACGCGTATCGAATTTACAGCGTATATGCTCTTTATCCAAACCAAAAACGTTATGAATGGAAGGGATGTGCCCATAGATAAAATAAATGCTTGATTGCGTTCCATAAAATAGGTCAAATGTTAAACTACAAGTGTTCAATATAAAATTCTACGACCGCAAGGAAAAGTTACCTATGGTTGTTTTTAGAATAATTTTGTCTGGCATACCTTTTCGCGAAGCGATTTAGCGTATTTTTGAACCCTCGTAGTTTCGTTCTGAATAACAAGTCAGGTCTAAAATTTTCAGGATAGTGCAGAGTCAACAAATTTATGGGTCAAACCAAATATTATTTGTAGAGCCCTGCTACTTTATATATCTTCTTAATATGCAAAGTTCATTGATTTCACTCACTTAAAACCATCAAAACATTTACCTAGGGTACTTTAGACTGTATAAAAAAAATCGACTATTTTTTTAAGTGACTACAAAAATATTATTCTAAATGACGAAAAAAAATGCTGTCGAAGTTTTAGGTCTTAATATTAATATTAAGAGGAGCCTCCTCGCGATTTTCTAATTCCCATTGAAATAACAGAAAAAAACTATTTTTAACTTTGGAGTCTTATAATAAATATGTCCTCGGATTAGTGTCTCGATAAAACTAACACATATTTTTGTAGGAAATCGAATGCTCTATAAAAATGGTCTCTTAGTATTTTATAATAAATCTACTCTTTCAAAAGTTATTTGCGGTTAAAGTTGAATTTCACGAATTTTTTACTTTTTCCGTTATTTTTTTAAAAACAGGATTATTAATTTCTAAGTGATTATAAAAATGGAAATATTATTTTTTTTCATTGAAAGTCCTTCATTTATAGTTTTCAATATTTTAGCAGTCTGTTTTTAATTATATTGTCTAGTAGTTTAGAAATAATGGGCACCTACTTAATACTGAAATCGGTCGGTAGTTTCCGGTTTCAGTCTTATGTCCTTTTTTTATACAGTATGTAAACACGTAAGGTGCACATAGGGAAATTAGCATTGGGAAAAAATACTTGGATCAGAGTTAGCCATGACTGTATTAATTGTTAGTTCTATTAAAATATCGTGGTAATCCTGAGGATTTCTATTTTATTTTGATTTATTTTTATTTTACTTGGCTTTTTTAATAATATAAAGCTCTTATAAATCATTATTTTAATTTTTTTGTACAAAAATCAAACAAAAAAACAACTCCATCTGTTTGGAAACATTTCATTCAAAAATTGTCTGACTGGTATGAAGTATGCGCGTTGGTAAATTAGTGACCCAATGTCTTTAGGTTCAACACGAATAGGCAGAGATATTTGATCTCGCACCATATTTAAGTATTTTTGGGAATTTAATGTCCCATTAATAAAAAAATTATGTTGTAATCATGTAATCATTTTAAACTTTTCTTCGGTAGTATACACATTCATTTTGCAAAAGAATATTATCTGTCAAATTGAAAAACAAGATTTCAAGGCTCACTCTGATCCAGTCATTTTTTCCCAATGTTAATTTCCCTATGTGCACCTTACGTGTTTACATACTGCATACAGGTAGGACATACAGATGCTAGCGAGTACTTTACTTTTATACTCTGTATGGATAGCTTTCCGGTTCGGTTTCGCCCGATTAAATTTTGGGTAAGCAAGTAAATGATCATTTTCCTGTAGGTATCTCTTTAGTTTAGCTGGCGTACACCAACTTAGCTCTGACATCGCGTACAGGATCCCCGACTTGCCTTACATTTTTCAGTAAGAGCTCTAGTTACCTACCTGAAAATATTGATAGCCGCACCTTAGCCGCACCTAAAGTTATTGGTAGAAAAAAAAATTTAAAACAAGCTTTTATTGAAATGTGAAAAAGGAAAAAAATAATTTCTAATATTGTAGGTTCACAAATAGTTTATTAGTCGCACCCACGCTTTTATAATTATGAACCGAAATTATAAAAAATATTTTTTCCTTTTTAATATTTTTTAATAAAAGCTTGTTTTTAAAAAAAAAAAATTTTTTTTATATTGGGAACCAATATATTAATTTTATTTTATTAATTTATTTAGGGTTGTAAAAGTAATTTTTTTTATAGATATTTTTTTGCAAAATTAACGAATCAAAATAAGCCATGCCCCTGCATTAATTGTTGATTGTATACTGTCGTTACGGTATTGTTTTATAATGACTTGAAGTCTTACTAAAAATTTTTCTCCACAAATTAGATATTTTTTGTCACGGTGCGTTCTGAATTCTGATCCTATCTACACATTATCTGGTTGCATACTGCATAACATCATAAACATTTCCAAAAATGATGCCAAGTTATTCAGAAAGATGTGAAACGTCTACAAATTTTAGTCTGACCCCTAGTTCCCGCCATCATATCGATGCCACTAGTGTATGTGCTATTATATGATAATTATACTAATATAGTGGCTCCTTATTTTGCTGTCTCAATAACTCACACAGACAAATTTGTCTGTGTATTCGATACATAGAAGATCTATAGGTTCTGGAACAATCACATTTGATCATGCGCAAAAATAATTACCTACTATCAGAGGCGGATCTACATAGGATTTAATAGAGCTAAAGTCCTAGGTTCCCAAATTTCAAACCCACAAAGTTTGAATTATTAGCATAAATGTTTAATACTTGTCCACCAGTGAGCACTTTTAGTACAGTAAAAACAGATCATACATATCATGAGTAAATGACAATTTTTAAAAAAAATTTTGACAGTTCTTGGGTGAATTTTGACAATATTTTGAATGAATTTTTACAATTTTGTGACTTGCGACAATTTTTTGTATGAATTTTGACAATTTTTAATGAATTTTGTCAATTTTTGGGTAAATTTTGACAATTTTTAGGTATATTTTAATAAATTTTGAGTCAATTTAGAGTATTATTCATTTGGTTAGATCACTAAGTTTCAACTTTACTTTTGATGTTATTTAAACTCCAATTTAAAGATTATTAATCTAAAAAAATGGGGCCACATTGAACCTTAATAAGACCTAGATCCGCTTCTGCCTACTATCAATTTGCGATTCTGTAAAACATATTTTGTGGTTATAGAATTTGTGCCGTCTTGCTAAACGCAGTCAGTGGTGATAATAGCAACCATTATGGCAGAAACCGTCGTTCTAAACCAAAGTTCGTAGGCGGTTGTGATATGGCAAATTTAACAATATGTAAAGTTGTCGCAACCTCTTTGAAATGTGTTAAGTAATCATAACACAATAACGATATATAAATAATTACATTTTTTGAAATTCTGAAATAATACTTAAAAAAATATTATCACTCACAGACGAATCAAATAGTGGGGAAATTTATTCCTACAGAGCTCTCGATACTGGAGAAATGCGAAAGTAACTTTGTCTGTCTGTCTATTACGCTTTCACGGCCAAACCGCTCGGCCGATTATGATGAAATGTAAGAGATAGTCCAAGAACGATTTTCGTGAAATAAAATATTTTTACAAAATATATAAAAATATTTAACAATTTCAATTTCAGAATTTTTTTATGAGTGAATTTTTTTTATTTAAGTAGGTACTGACATAATAAAAATACACTATTATTCAACACGCGTGAGTAATATATAATTTCGGGGCCCTGCCAAATTCGGGAGAAATAATAAATTACTTCATGTTGACGCGTAGAGTGCTAATAACGAGCCGAAACTGTACGATAATGTATTACTGCATAGTTTCTGGACCAATAGGAACGCGGTAGCGAGCCGAAACTGTACGGTAATGAATTATTATTGCATAGTTTCGGGACCAATAGAAACGCGGTAGCGAATTGTATATATGAAAACAGCATCGCAATTCAGCGAAAGTCAGGGCCATCTTGTGTGCATTGAGGGCGGTGGGTACGACAATCAATGAAGTGATTTATTATTTTTCCCTCTTTATCAGGGCCCCGATTACATATTACTCGTGCTAGTTGAATAAAGTATTATGTGCGACCATTGATCGAAGGAGAATATTCCACTCGCGTGTTACCGCACTCGCTACGCTCATGCGGCAAATTTCACGCTCATGGAATCTTCTCCTTCTCTCACTAGTCGTACCTACAATGTCCTGACATAAAATTAAATGCATAGGTATACAAGGGAAGAAATACGAAAAACGACGAATTATATAATTATGTTGCGACTTGTTCTAAAGTTATTGACATTGCATTTTCTTAACAATTCCTAGATACAGTGTACGTTCGATACAGTTATTAGTCTTTCATTAAATGTTCGTAATTTGTTACACTACATGTCTTGTAATGAAACAAAACGGGACAGATGGCATACGAGATGTACCGCTTAAGTACCTGCTGATTTTATCAACCTTTAACGTATTTATTTATTAGTTTCATTATTACGCTGCTTTGATTTTATACAATGCAATTATTGCGTTGTAAATATTATATGTCGTAAATTATTGTTGTAAATGCAAAATGCACAGATGCAACACTTTAATTGTACATGTGCGTATTTCTACTATTAAAACGGTACTTCTCGACTTTTTCCCCATGATTTTAATTTCGGTGTCTTCCCTTCTGGCATTGCATTTTTACCATTCCAGCTCTAAAAGTGGGAGAGTTGTACTAAATTAGATCAAAATTCACATTTTAAAATTTTACAATATTTTTTTTGTTTTAAGACTCCCCGATTTCAAAAAAACATATTTTTGGGAAAAAGTTGATCGTCTGTTAGCCTATTTGTCTGTAAGCCTGTGAGCACCGATACAGATAAAACGGCAAAGCTTCAGCCTTTTGCTAGGATGAACATATAATTAGAAAGAGGTATATTGTTTTTTACATTGATTAAACGAGATTTTATAAGTTCGTAAATCGTGTTGTATCTATACTAGTGGCCCGGTCCGGCTGCACCCGGATTTGTAAATTACTTAACATAGACACATTATGCTGCATCGGACTTTTTTATAGAAGAATAGCTGACCGAGTAAGAAAACGGTCAGTTATGAATGAAACTCTCATTATGTAATTAAACCGGGTGTACAAAAGTCCAAGAACGGCTTAATATTTTTTATCAGGTACGTCAGACTAAAAATGTTAAAATGCTTTTTTAAATAACTTTTTCCTGTCTAACGAATGGCAAATTTAGATTTTGGACCCGAAAACTTAAAAGGGTCCCGTGGACCCAACTTTGAAATTTTAAATGGGAACCATACTTTTTTATTTCATATTCGGATTCTGCGGAAAATTTTACATATGAACAAGTCTTAGTATTTTTTTAATCCTCGGGTCTAAAATAGTCCAGAGTTGAATAAATCTTAATTTGAATTCGGTTACTTAATATTGTCTTAAATACTTTTTTTTGATGAAATTTTAAAAATTAGTACTTCATAGGGCATTAGGGCCCAATTCAGAACTTTATAATATTTCATCCCGAAAAAAGTATTTTTAGATATTAGTAACCGAATGCAAGTTCAGACTTATTGAACTCAGGGCCATTTTAGACATTTTAGAGATCCTACAATGAGGTCTTAAGGTTTAAAATCGAGCTGAAGGGACCTATGAAGTATCGATTATTTATGTCAAGTTCTTAGGGGCTCTACAAAGAGCCCGAGAATGAAAAAAATACTAAATATAAAATAAATACTAATATAAAATATACCGCAGAATCCGAATATGGAATAAAAAAGTATGGTTCCCATTTAAAATTTCAAAGTTGGGCCCTCGGGTTCAAAATCAAATTTTGCCATTTGATAGACAGGAAAAAGTTAATAGAAAATCCATTTTAACATTTTTAGCCCGGCTTACCCGATAAGGAATATTAAGCCATTCCAGGACTTTTGAAACACTCTGTATAAGTCATGAATATAAAAAATATTTAGAGGTGCTGGGAGGTTTCAAATTTTGGACCGTTGAAATCCAGGAAAAAACCGGGTTTGGAGAAAAATGTTTGGGACAAAATGTTTCACGGCCATTGGAATGCAGATGTAAAAAATGAGAGTTCCCATTAAAAAAAAGTTAACCCTGGTCCCTGAATAAGCCTGAACCGTCGACCCAAGGTCAAAAGTGACAATGCCAACCGATGTCGTCCTTCGGACCAGTGCTGGATTAACCTATAAGCAAAATAAGCAACTGCTTAGGGCATCACGTCTCATGGGGCACCAACAATCACAACTCAGAAATGAAAAGTATCGCACCAGACCGTGTCAACAATTTTTTTTTCTTTTTGTCATGTTCTCAAAAATGTGATCTACTGATACATATTATCGAAAATGGAACGTACTTAATGTTTTTTGAACTTTGCATTATTTTAAACTTTTTTTCAATTAACTGCGTATAAAAATTCCTAAGGACCGATTTTATAGACAGTCAAATTTTCAATTAATTGTAAAATTAAATTTCTCCTAGTGTTATGCTTTTTAACTTTTTTTTTTTCAATTAATTGTAAAATTAAATTTCTCCTAGTGTTATGCTTTTTAACTTTTTTTTTCTATCAAGTTTAAACTTATGACAAATAAATAAAATTGTCGACCAATTTTTCTCAGACCAATATATTGACAAAAAATAAAAAAATAACAAATCAATATAACATAAGATGACGTTTCAAAAATTTCAATCATCGTGCATTCTATTACATAATATTAAATACAGTGTAAACTCTTTGTAACGAAACTCAAGGGACCGAGCATTTTTTATCGTTATAGAGAGTTACCGTTATATGGAGTGAAGAAAGAAAAACAACCAAATTAACAATAATCTTCAATGTACTGTATAATCTCTTTATAACGAATTTTAAGGGACCGAACATTTTTTTCGTTATAAAGAATTTTCGTTATATGGAGGGAAGAAAGAAAAATAACCAATTTTCACAAAATTAATTTATTCCAAACACATATACAAACATATATACCTATAGTTTGGCGTCATCAAGTGCTTGTTGAATAGATGGTGATGGTTCAGTTTGGTCCTCTTTTATGTCTGTAAACATTTGCTGACGCCTAAATATGAACATATTTCTTCGTAATAGAGAATGGCTGTTGCGTTATAAAGAGGGTATTATATGTATAGGTTTTAAGGTAAACCAACCAAATCGTAAAAAATTCGACGTTATAGGGAGTTTTTCGTTATAACGAAGGACGTTATAAAGAGTTTACACTGTAACTAATACTCATAATTTTTATATTTTTTAGATTTTTCTGAAGAAGATCCAAAGCCGGATCGAAACGTCATCTTATGTTATATTGATTTGTTATTTATTAATTTTTTGTCAATATATTGGTCTGAGAAAAATTGGTCGACAATTTTATTTATTTGAAGAGTTCTATTCAGACGTTAATCAAACTTATGACATTCGAAATTTGGATTTTTTTTTATAAACTTCATATACTACCGTAACAGATATTAGAATTTTTGTAGACTGCTGTTAGAGATGAGTGTCCATAAGCAAGAAATGGTTAGGGCTTCAAGGAGTCTTAATCCGGCACTGCTTCGGACCAATCAACCATTTTTCGATTTACCCTACCCTGAAAAGATAATCGCATCCGAAGATTAAAATGACTCACCCTGTTACATATAAAGATATTTTTCTTTAAATCGCCCATTAAATATAGGTAATATTTTAGAACACTATTGAGTTTTTATTACCAAGCCCGCTTTATAATTAAATTTTATTAGCGCTCTGAACGAGTCTGCCTTTAATGTCATTTCAATGTCTAGTTCGCAGGTAAAGCTATAAAATTAGAGTGACAGTCATTGCATTACCGTTCACGTTTTTTTCTGAGATGAACAATGAAACTAATGACGCAATTCTGTAACGTCTACTAGATGTGTACAGCGCCGTTAGATTTCTGTCTCACTTTATCTTATGTAACTTTAAATTTGTTAGAAAAAATTCTATTGGGCGACGAGACCATTCCAACTTCAAAATGTTGACATTTGATACAGTATAATAAAAAAAAATAAAATTTCTGATATGTCTTGACGTGGCGCGGGTAATGGCTAGTATTCAATGAGATATTCGTTACCATGGTTACCTACATAATATGTTTCACGTCATGTAAAAATTAGTCAAAGCATGCTTAACTTGTTTATTTCTGACAGATCTACAAAACAAAACGACAGCTGATTTTTCAAAATATTTTCTAAACTATAAGTTTAGAAAAAAAAACTTTTAACAAAACTTTGTTAAAAAAATAAATAGAATAAGCCGTTATGAAAAGTATACTATTATTATATAAAAACACAGTTATAGCACATATATTATGTCTTCTGAGCATGCGTCGATATTCCCCAAAAACAATAGGGCTCTTCATATTTGCACACCAAACATCCTCTCAAACTTTGGTTTCAATACGTTCATCCGTTTGACCTGTATCGTGCTCACAGACAAACAGACCAACACACTAACAAACAGACGCACAGAGTTTTTCCACAAATATGTTTTTGGATTAGGAGGACCTCAAAATGAAAAGATATAAAATTTTGAAAAATGATTTTTGACCTAAACTACTATCATTACCCACTTATGGGTTGGAATGATAATAACGGCACTGAAAATTCTTACATTAACCGTACAGAATAACATCTAACAATTTTTTTGCATTATGCAATTTATTATAACAGCAAATCGGTCAGTTTTTAAGGTAAGAATTTATGATGAGGTGTGCAGTGCTAACTTTAAACACTATATTACCATGGAAAAGTACGGTAAACCTCAATGTTAAATGTATTTATTTTATCAGTCACACAAGTTATAAAATAATCACACACGAGATATAAGTATATATTGTATTTTTTCCACGCACCTTCTATAAGTTTTCACATCATAATATTATGTGTACATTTTTATACACGACCGTAACTAGCTTTCTGGGACCCTGGGCAAGACCTCATCACTGGGCCTCCCTAAATACTTTTTTCGGGATGAAATTTTATAAAATTATAAATTGGGCTCTAGAGCCTTATGAAGTACTAATTTGTAAATTTCATCCCGAAAAAAGTATTTGTGATAATATTAAGCAACCGAATTCAAATTAAGATTTTTTCAACTTTGGACCATTTTAGACCTTTTTAAGGGCCCTACAAAGGGGCCTTAAGGTTCAAAATTGAGCTTTAGAAACCTATGAAGTATCGATTAGTGAAATTTCTCTTTAAAACGTATATTTTAGGTAAATTTAAATTAATCATTTCAAATTTAGATATTTATTGTAGGTACGTTAGACTTATTTTTATGGCTTTTTTAGGGGCTCTACAAAGAGTCCGAGAATTAAAAAAATACTAAGATGTACATATATAAAATTTACCGCAGAATTCGAATATGAAATGAAAAAGTATGGTTCCCATTTAAAATTTTAAAGTTAGGCCCTACGAGACCGCTTTCGGGTCCTCGGGCCCAAAATCCAATTGCGCCATTCGATAGACAGAAAAAAAATATTAACAATTAATTTTTAGTCCGGCTTCCCCGAAAATAAATATTAAGCCGTTCCGCGACTTTTGAAACACTTTGTATTTTAAAAGATTCTAGCCGTCCTGTTGCTCTAAAATCAAGAAAACTATTTTTAAAATTTTAAAATTCGGTATAGAAGGTACGCGCCGCGAAAAAGTGTACCTCTATTTTTTAAAATATTGATTTGCCACAATAAGCATGGATTAAGGAGCTTTTACTTTATGAAAATACTTTCAATATAAAATTCTATAAAGAACAAATTAAATATGTAATTTTGTTTGAAGTTTAATCGACTTTTAGATTGATATTGAACTTTTATTTCCTAAAACTAACCGATTCCCAGCTATTTCCAAATGAGTGTTTTAGACGCTTCACGACCCCATACAAACTTTAATCACTTCTCCCTCCCACAAGTTGTGTTTCTCAATTATCAAACTACGACTTAATTTAAACAAAAAATGTAAATCTAAACAGAATATTCAACCGACTGTACAACAAAATGGTTTTAATATTATCCGCACTGTTTTATACGTATCATGAGATTTCTGTTGTTTATGTACCTATACGTAAATCCTATAATGGATACGCATAAAACAGTGCGGGTAAAACCAATAACTTTTACATACAAAAAAAAAATAAAAGTATTCAGTTTTTGTTTGTTTGATTTTACCAACAAACATTTTTGTATTGTAAAAAAACATTTCTTTCTTATACTTTTAGAACGTCAAAAAACGAGAACCTGGCGTCTTTCAGTTTAAAAAAAATTGGTTGTCTGTAAAGTCGGTTTACGGACGATAGTTTTACGTGATAACGTATTCCGCTCGAATATCATATTTAATAATACATAACCTAAATTTTAGTAGCTGTCAAACTGTATTTTTACCGACTAATAATTTGATCAGCCAAAGCAAAATACATATTTTTAAGCAATTATAAAAGACATTTAAAAGAATGTACCTATATATATTATATATTTGTTAACAAACCGTATAATTTATCTGCTATATGAAATGCAGATATCTCCCAAGATTTGTTTTTGATACAAAATGTAGCTGCGTTTGTGTACAAACTATCAATTGATCAATACATTTCCATTCGTTGTGAATAATATCATATTTTATCCATAATGACGGCGATCAGTTATTTTTAACAAAATAAAATGACATTTATTAATTATTATTAGCGCCATATTGCCATTGCCGATCGTGCCTCTCTATCGCTTATATCGCGCTCTCGCTTGCACGCTCAGGCGGAACGTTACACTTTTTCGTACATGCAGCCGGTGTTTCATCAATTTATAAGACGTTATCACGTCAAAAATAAAATTATCAACTTATCGGAAAACATTTTTGAACATGTCAAAAAATAAAAAAAAAAATGATTGATTCAATTTTTTCAAACACTATTAAAACACGTTACCGCTTGACATCATGAGTTTTTATAATCAGTACGGTCTTCTGAACGGATTCCAGCACAAAAATTTAATCCGAATTGACTTCAAAAGAAGTTCCGACTCCACCTAGTCTTTCTATTCATTTCAGTAATCAAATACTTACAAAGCGGTATTTTAAAATGGGTACAAAACTTATAGTAGAGTAGATTGGGAAAAAAGGATAGAGATATTATACTAGAGTACGCGAGTGAGCTATGAAAGTGTTTACTATTCAAAGAGAGAAAAGTTCCTTATCTCCATGGCAACTAATGATACAAAACAATGCTGATTTGAGTAAACATATATAATGATAACGTTCTCTCTCTGAACGGCAGACATTTTCACTTATGGCAAGCATACCCGCTAGCGTACAGCTAGTACTTAAATCTGTATGGAAAAAAGTCTTGAATCCGGTGTCTTGATTCGAAAAATTTTTCCTACAAAAACTGTAGAGTTGAGCTCCCCCGACATCTTGGTATAGTTTGTGACCGCATGTTGGAGGGGGCGGCGGGGGATATGCCGCTTTAAAGTTTCGAAAAACCCATTTTTGCAGCAAAATTCAAATGAATTTTGCTGCCTAGCTAAGGAAAAGTAATTTTGACGACAGTTTATGTAACAATACTTTATTTCGCCCACAAGCAGTTGAGTTTGTGAGAATTTTTTTTCACTTTTCACATAAAAGTAGATATAAAAATTGGTTGTCTGTAAAGTCGGTTTACGGACGATAGTTTTACGTGATAACGTATTCCGTAATACATAACCTAAATTTATATAATAATTACAATAATTCGAATCTATGATATTGCATCTTTCGCTTCAAATTTAGGTAAATTTTATTAAGTAGAATAATAAAACACTATAAAAAGTACACTATTATTATATAAAAAACAACTATGGCATGTATCTCTTTTGCGCATGCGCCGATTTTCCCCAAAAAATTTACAAAAATTTCTAGTAAAAATAGATAGAGTAAAAACCGTTTTAAAAACTATATTATTATTATATAAAACATCATTATAAGAGATATATTCTTTTACGCATGCGCCGATGTTCCTCAAAAACAATAGGCCACTTCATATTTGCATATCAAACATCCTCCCAAAATTTGGTTTCAATCTGCTTATCCTTGGTGTTGGAATGATAAGAAATGTCAAAAGTGACGTTTGCAACTGTCAAAGTATTATGTTCTAATAATAATTAGTTATTCCAATAGTTAACTTAGAAGGCGTTGCATTTCAGAAAATACTAATGTCAAAAAATTGAATTAAACATTAGAAATGCAGCCGTTTTCATGTTAAGACAAGACATACGTTATTTTCTAATTTCCATGTACGGCAAACAAAGACGACCGACCGCGTCGCGTCATGCATTAGACAACATTGCATTTATACAGCTATTTTTCTATATAAATTTGTATAAAAAAACTGTTTAGGCAAATTCTGTTATACGAAATCTATGTAAAATGTTCTCCTCTTTCGTTTAAGACTGGTTTCAAACCGATCTGATTTAAATTGAGCGAGAAATTAGCAAAAAACGTTACGCGTTAGGAACGTTAGGAACGTTACGCGTTACGCGTTACGAACGTTACACTTTTTCGAACATGCAGCCGGTGTTTTATCAATTTATAAGATTGGTGATTCATCAATTTATAAGACGTTATCACGTCAAAAAACGAAAAAAATGACGTCTCGTTTCGATCAATACGTCAATTAGAACCAGTTATGGGAGATTTAAAAAACATCGTTTTACCCCTCTCCTGCCGGTTCTGATTGACCCACCGCGTCTAGCTTCCGGTGCAAAGAAGAGGTCTTTAGTACCTTTGCTATAAAAAAATTGAGCTCCTAGCTGCAATGGGTTTTTAAAAAATGGCATTCAATTTTTCAAAATTTCGCGGACTAAAATGGCGATATATCGTGAACCGGTTGTCTGATCAGACCCGGTCTAGAACGAGCTTACGCGGATTCTTTTTCTCTACAACTTTTCTTGGAACATTTCCCCCACCCCCGATAATAATGGCCGAGCTATGGGGCAAAAACGAGTTTTCCGGAACTTTAAAGCGACATATCCTCCGCCGCCTCCTCCAACATATATACCAAAATGTCGGAGCAGCTTGACTCTACTGTTTTGGTAGGAAACATTTTTCGATTCGAGACACACCGGATTCAAGCCTTTTTTTCCCAATCCTCTCCACTATAATTAAATAAATAATAATAATAATAATCTCCGAAACGACTCATCTGATTTAACAAATTTTTTCACCAGTTTTTAGAATGAACCTTCAGGATGGACATAGGCTATTTATTATTACGGTAAAATAAAAGCGCTTTTCGTGGAGATCAATTTTGTAACGTAAGTATTATTGATAAAGCAGATTTAACCAACAGGTCAAATTCAAAGTAAAGCTTTTTTACAACTTTTCCCAGTAAAATACAAATTACTGCCCGTAGGTTTTGAATATTGTTTTTATTAATGTTTTTTCGGTGAAGATTACGCCCTTTAAGTTTCACCTTGCATTCAAATTTGGATCAAAATATGAGGATTCATAAAAATATTGTGTAAATCTGATAAGTTTGTGAAATTATTATCTATAAATAATTATAAGTCTTTACTATATGTTTTCACACGCAATAATAAAGAAATTGGAATACTTATTGAATTATTTGAGTTAATGATTCGTGTAAAAAAATGAAACTATTTTATCTGGCGTGAATATCAAAATTACTTTTGATATAAAAATGAAAACATCTAATTATTTCGATTAATTATTCGATAAAGACAATTACTAAACATAATTCTCTACAGCCATAATATATGGGTATAAAGTGTTTGCAGTATAGGTATGTATGCAAATTATTATATACTGTGTTATTTTTAATCGCATCATATTGTTAACACTTTCTTCTAATTTTTATGATAGGTGGTACATAAATAATAATAGGTTTTCATTTGTCCAATTTCACTTTCAAAATTCTCATTATATTGTCTTTAATTTGGTGTACTGAACGATAGAACTGATTCATATTACTATTAGAAATGTATTCCGTTCATATTCCTGCATAAACTACGATATCCGTCAAATATTTATTTTCCGAAATTCATTGTAAAAACATTATTAATTTCCGTAAATAATTTATATAATATTATGAATATTGTAGAGTAGTAAACAATAAGTTCAAAAACTAAATTCCCGACTACTGAAAAGTATGAAACAAAAAAATATTCTCATCTGAGGATAGCCGTGGTCATAATGCCACCTACCCTAACACAACATTACATTTTAACAGTAGTAAGCGATCATAAGCTCTAGGGCAAAGTGCATCTCGCAATATATCTAGAGGGGCCTCATATATATGAGATGGCATACGACCACGGCTCTCTTCAGATGAGAATATTTTCTTGGTGCATACTTTTCAGTAGTCGGGTTTTAGTTTCTGAACTTATTTTTTATTTAAATTGTCTTTTTAATATTATTTGTTTCTAATTTACTCACCTCTGGGACCAAAATTCAAAAATAAATCTAGTATATGTTACCCGGGTCATAATAACGAATCGACTGACACCTTATTTAAAATCGGATGAATAGTTTAGGCGCTACGGTGGAACATCCGTAACTACAAACATACATAGACTGCTTAACTCATAACCCTTACTTTTGGCTTGGCCGCCGCAGTCGGATAAATGGGAACTCTGAAATTGATTTTCATCCCTTCAGTTGAGGTTTAAAATGAACATATTAAGTTTTGCCCCTTTTGCTAGGTGAGCTTCAGACGATGCATGCAGATTTATATTCAAAAACACATATTTTTTTATAAAAATAACAGTATCTCAAAAATAACCAGCACTATCAAAAAATCGTTTATACAAATGTTGTAGAGGTTGAAATTCTAGGTAAAATGAGTACTCACAGTTTATATTTTCACTCGACATTAAACCCACAACTCTATTTCAGAATAATCCTTAATCTGAAATCAAGCACCTTGACACCAATTAATTATTATAGGTGTCATTTTTCTTTGTTTTCCCTAAATTTCTTAAACCTATTATGGGTTCTAATAAATAAACTTTATGTACAAAATTAAATTACATATTTTCTACAAAAAAAACTAAACTACATTCAAAGTGGCTATCCGACATAAGTTTAATCAAAATAGTACCTACCATTTGAATAAAAAATACAATCGAATTATATAACCTCCTTTTTTGAAGTCATTAAAAAATGGAAACGAAGAACACCAATAAGAGGAGTGTGTGCAACAAATAGTGTAGGAATTATAGATCTATCGGTGGGCTAACCAACAACGTCGAAAAGTCTAAGAAAATTTCTTCAAGCCCACCCTGCAGGAGTGTGTCAAGATAATACTTTTAAGCTAAAAATGGAAACAATTGACGCGGAGTGTTCTAATAAGGAGAGTGTTCATTGACTATAAAATTCTAATGCAGATATTATAGACATATTTGCGAGCTATCAAACTCTGTGAAAAAATTTCGAAAAATTTGAAAGCGGACATGCTATGATAACATTTTTTTCGAGATATTTTTTAGGTAAAAAGGTAAAGTCGTTGAAATCTTGTTGAATCTTGCTTATTATCTAGTCGTCAAGTTAAGAAAACTAAAATTTTCGAAATGCTTGACAAATATTATTTCGTCGTCTCTACACCAAAGGACACTCATAGTTAAAGTTAACTCCACCTTGTACATTTTGAAAAGCATTAATTCTGGAGTCCCACAAGGTTTCGTATTAGGGCCTACGCTATTCAATATCTTTGTCCATGACATACCAGATCCCAACAATTCGTAGATGATACCGTAATTTTGACACAACACCATGACCAATGAAGCCGCAACTTAACTCTAGTTCACTAGTAACTGCATCGTAAAATGGACAAATAAATGGAACATAACTTTAAATCCATCCAAATTCCAAACAAAACTGTTTACATTTTGACGTCCACCGAACCCGAATAAAGTAAAAATAAACAACGATGTAACTGACTGGACCCTATCAGATGAATCAGTTAAATATTTGTAGGCGAGACGGCGAGGAGTTTTGGGTGTATTTTTCGGGCACAGGCGAGATTATTGTTGGAATCGCTTCGTTTTAGGTTGTAGTTCAACCCCCTAAGTTTGCTTATAAATTGCTGGTGTGCTTGATTTTATAATTAACAATTAGTGACGAAAATAGTGTTTTTTTCTCTATTTCCTTTAATATCTCCGTTCCTCTTGACTTTTAGTATAGCATATGTATTGAGAAAGTTGTTCCTTATGAAATTTCCTAAAAAATGAGCATTGACAGAGGTCGCTAAGTGCAATTGTTAACTTGAAAATAGCCCCGAAAGTTAAAAAAACACGTTTTTTTCACTATTCTTTTACTAAAAAATGACCGCACATAGATAGCTGAAAATTTTCAAAAATGATGTCTATGTTGACCCAAACATGCATGAATAATTTTAGCGTCATTGGTCAATTACTTCTCGGGTAATTAACGATCACTTTTTTTTTTGTTTCCCAAATTGCAAATTGCGCCATTTTTTTCACAAACGGGTTTCGCTGGTCGGACCAAGCCAGAAAAATCACAAATCCCGTTGAAATTTTTGGGAAAAAATAATTCTAACCGATTTTATAACGATTTCTTTAGTGATACCAATTTTAGACAAACGTATAAAACCATAGTACTTTTCCAATATTCAATCGTTAAAAAATTGGTTAGAATTAATTTTTTCCAAAAATTCCAACAGGATGCTAAAGTTGAATGGATTTGTGTTTTTTCTGGCTTGGTCTGATCAGCGAAACTCGTTTGTGAAAAAAATGCAATTAAGGAAACAAAAAAAAGTGATCGTTAATTACTCAAGAAGTAATTGACCGATGACGCTAAAATTATTCATGCATGTTTGGGTCAACATAGACATCATTTTTGAGTATTTTCAACCATCTTTGTGCGGTCGTTTTTTAGTAAAAAAATTGGTTGTCTGTAAAGTCGGTTTACGGACGATAGTTTTACGTGATAACGTATTCCGTAATACATAACCTAAACCTCCCAAAATTTGGTTTCAATCCGCTTATCCTTGGTGTCGGAATGATAAGAAATGTCAAAAGTGAAGTTTGCAACTGTCAAAGTATTATGTTCTAATAATAATTAGTTATTCCAATACTTAACTTAGAAGGCGTTGCATTTCACAAAATACTAATGTCAAAAAATTGAATTAAACATTAGAAATGCAGCCGTTTTCATGTTAAGACAAGACATACGTTATTTTCTAATTTCCATGTACGGCAAACAAAGACGACCGACCACGTCGCGCCATGCATTAGACAACATTGCATTTATACAGCTATTTTTCTATATAAATTTGTATAAAATATTTTTCTATATAAAGTATAAAAAAACTGTTTAGGCATATTCTGTTATACGAAATCTATGTAAAATGTTCTCCTCTTTCGTTTAAGACTGGTTTCAAACCGATCTGATTTAAATTGAGCGAGAAATTAGCAAAAAGCACGCACAGGGTCAGGCGGAACGTTACGCGTTAGGAACGTTAGGAACGTTACGAACGTTACACTTTTTCGTGCATGCAGCCGGTGTTTATAAGATTGGTGATTCATCAATTTATAAGACGTTATCACGTCAAAAATAGTGAAAAAAACGTGTTCTTTTAACTTTCGGGGCTATTTGCAAGTTAACAATTGCACTCTAATTATAGTGTCAATGTCGTTTTAGCAGTCAGTTGTGCCAGGAAAGCCTCCTCGCTGACCCGTAACATTACTCTACCATGAATTTACATAATGTATCTCAGCTGTGAACGGCCCTCGTGTACCGAACCGGCTTCATTATATTAAAAAAAATCTTGTCGTCAGAAACGATTGTCAAATAACCTATGAAGTCTATTAACCTTGGGCCTACTATTGTTAATGACTCAAAGTGAAGGCTGGTTTTTAGCGCAAAGCGAATTTTGTTTTAAACTTTGTTTTTGACTGTTCCTGTTGTCGCGGTCCAATTTGCAGTTTTGAGAGCATCGATCACATAAACACTGTTCCGTGATACGTGGCATGTTATTTATAACATAAAACGTACATAACCGTTAATGCAGATATGTTATTATTGGGCATACGATAATTACAACAGAAAACACTTCATTATAATGCCTGTTATTTTGTACCGTAACGTCAATGTTCGCTGTGTTTGTATGTGGGACCACAATACAAATTCACCTATGTAGTGTTTTTGATAATTTTTGGCAATTTTTTAACCGATCGAGTTATGTAAGTGATGCCTCTTTTTATGTCGACCATGCGACTATTTTATTTCTCTTTGTTTGTCTCATTAGTTCTTAATTATAGTCAGACGCCAGAGAAATGAAGTATCAGGGACGTAACTAGCTTTTTTGGGGCCCCTACACTAAATTTTATGAACTAAATGAAGCTTATTATTTCCCCAAAAGAATAGTTTTAACCAGTAAAACAGATTTTGGAGGGAGCTAAAAAAATTTTAACTAGGTATGTTTCCATTGATTTCTACGAACAAATTTTACGTGTATTTTTCTTGTTACTTTTTTAGTTACTGTGTCGTTAGGACAGTAGTAGAAAGGGAGGAGGTGGTTCCCAAATCGTGTTTAAATCTATTTTGTCTTACTTCCAGGGTATAAATATTTATTCACCTGATAAAATAATAATGTGAACTAACAATACAGATTGTTCCTTATCTAGCAGTACTTAAGCTAATGTACGATGTATATTTTTGTTATTTTGTTTTATTTTATTTTTTCGCATGAATGACCAAGTTGTCAAAAATGCATTTTTAATAAAAAAAAAAATAATAATGGCCATAGGACATAGATCATAATACCTAACCTATAAACGTGGAGTATTATATCTACAGTTGCTCTTGTGAATTTATGTATGTGTTGTTTATTAACCTTTTGTGAAGAGTATAGTTGTAAAACATTAAAGTTAGTGGAAGTTTTGGGTGAAATTGGGTTAGGATAAAATATTATTATTTTGTGAAACGTTTTTTTGACGTCTACACTAACGCCATCGGTCGGATTTTTAGGTGAACATCAAAATATTCAACAAAAAGAGCAAGGAATATAGCACAGTGAATATTTATTCTTTAACTAACTTTTCTACCTGATATTTTGCTTGGTGAATTGAAAGTAAATTTTATTCTAACAAATGCTCCAAGAATAGTAATTTCTATCTTTAATAGTTTTCAGTGAAAATGGGCATAAATGAAATAAATGGATAAATCGTCATTAATATTATCTTAAAAAATGGACATAACCCATTCGGCCCTATGCCAACAAATATGAATTTATGTTCTTGTTAGTTCAACTACTCGTAAGTGTTGTCAGACGATTCGAATAAAATTCCGTGTTAGCCTTGTAAACAGTTCCTATGTTTTAAAAATTTAAGTGTCAATAATATCTTTAGATTTAACAACAAGTATTGCTAAGAATTTGTAAAAGAAACATTATTTATAACAACGAATAATTAGTTATTAATAATCAATAGGATTACATTCATTTACTGCATCTTTTAATTCACAAAATAATAAATGCATAATAATATTAAACGATTATCGTCATAATTTTCTAATCTCAATAAGCAACGTTATGCTTATACGATTCAAACGCGTAGTAAGTATGGAAGTTGTAAAAACAGCTTAGTTTGCAATAAATCGCATTTCTCTTTTGAGTAACTGTAGGTAGTACCTAACTCTTCGGAGTACAAAAACATGTTATAGGTACGCAATTTTTTTAAAAAAATATGAAATTTGAACCTTACCACTCTTGCGCATATTATGTGACGCTATTATTTCTTCGTAAACATACTTATTTTATTAATATTTCTGAACAACGTAGGTATATGCATGTAACTTATATTTAGTTCAAATATTATTTTTTGGAATCTTTATTGAATTTATTTAAACTCTAAATAGTTTTCTCTTTTTAAATTTTTGCTGAATATTAAATATGAATTGAACAAAACTGCATTAAATACGGCGGAAATATAAAATAACCAAACGCAAAGCTGTTGATTAGACCGCGTGAGTAATATATAATTTCGGGGCCCTGCTAAATTCGGGAGAAATAATAAATTACTTCATGTTGACGCGTAGAGTGCGAATAATAAGCCGAAACTGTACGGTAATATATTACTGCACAGTTTCTGGACCAATAGGAACGCGGTAGCGATTGGTATATATGAAAACAGCATCGCAATTCAGCGAAAGTCAGGGCCATCTTGTGTGCATCGAGGGCGATGGGTACGTCAATCACAGAAGTGATTTATTATTTCTCCCTCTTTTATCAGGGCCCCGATTACATATTACTCGTGCTAGTTGAATAAAGTATTATGTGCGACTATTGATCGAAGGAGAATATTCCACTCACGTGTTACCGCACTCGCTACGCTCGTGCGGCAAATTTCACGCTCATGGAATCTTCCCTTTCTCTCACTAGTCGCACAATATACTATTTTCAGTACAAAATTTTAACAAAATTGTTGACATAGAATATGATGTCACAGAAATCGCGCGCAAAAATGGCGCGTTTGAATAATCAAAAAGGTTTGCCCAAAACGAATATTAATTTTTTTTAGGCGCGAATAGCGTAAGCTAAAGCGCCTATATGTACTCGCTTTGTCTGTGAATCTGTGAATCTGTGAATCTGTGAATCTGTGAATCTGTGTGTCACGTTTTTTTGTGTCACGCGTACAGCCCAAACGCCTTAACCGATTTTAAAAAACTTTTTTTTGTTCGATTCGTCTCCGCGTAACTTAGCTCGTAACGTCGGCCGATTTTTGAATTTTGACCCCAGAGGGGAGCAATAAGGAAAAAACGAAGTTTTTCGCTTATAACTCGCTCAATTTAAATCAGATCGGTTCGAAACCTGTCTTAAACGAAAGAGGAGAAAATTTTACATAAGAATCGTACAACAGAAAATGCCCAAACAGTTTTTTTATACACATTTATATAGAAATAAATTCAATTTGATATAACCGATGGAAAACATCTTTCGGTTATCTCTCTCTGTTGCATGGTTTAACATCGCAATTTCAAAATTGCGTATGTTCTGTCTTAAAATAAAATTGGTCGATAATATTATTTATTACAATAATGAAATAAAAAGGTAGCATTTGTTCAAAAACGGATGCCGTTTCAATATTTGTAAAATGCAACGCCTTCTGAGTTAACAATTTGAATAACTAATTATCAGAACATAATACTTTGACAGATGCAAACGTCACTTTTGACATTTCTTACCATTCCGACACCACGGATGAGCGGATTGAAACCAAATTTTGGGAGGATGTTTGATATGCAAATATGAATTGGCCTATTGTTTTTGGGGAACATCGGCGCATGCGTAAAAGAATATATCTCTTATAATGTTGTTTTATATAATAATAATAGGGGAATTATAAAACAGTTGAATAAAAAAAAACTTGGTGACTGATGATGAAATCCTGTTTTAATAACTTGAGATATTAAAATAATATTTGGGTGACTAAATTAATAAGTGAGCGACTAAATTACTAAGTGAGCGACTAGAATGCCTTCGATAATTTTGAAGCAGATAATATCTTCAACCGATTGAGATGAAAATTTGTATACACGTTTAGTTTGGATGACAATGCATGGTTAGCTGTGTGACGTCACTCTAAATCCAATATGGCGGACTTCTATATATGGTGGACTAATTTTATTATGCTTTCCTACAATATGGGTATCAAATGAAAGGGCTTGGTGAGAATAACTCGAAAAATAAAGTGACGTCACTCAAAAACCAATATGGCGGACTTCTAAAGATGGCGGACTAAGTTTTTTATGCTTTCCTACAATATGGGTATCAAATGAAAGGGCTTGCTGAAAATAACTCGGAAAATAAAGTGACGTCACTCTAAATCCAATATGGCGGACTTCTAAAGATGGCGGACTAATTTTATTATGCTTTCCTACAATATGGGTATCAAATGAAAGGGCTTGCTGAGAATAACTCGAAAAATAAAGTGACATCACTCTAAATCCAATATGGCGGACGTCTAAAGATGGCGGACTAAGTTTATTATGCTTTCCTACAATATGGGTATCAAATGAAAGGGCTTGCTGAAAATAACTCGAAAAAAGAAAGTGACGTCACTCTAAATCCAATATGGCGGACTTCTAAAGATGGCGGACTAAGTTTTTTATGCTTTCCTACAATATGAGTATCAAATGAAAGGGCTTGCTGAAAATAACTCAAAAAATAAAGTGACGTCACTCTAAATCCAATATGGCGGACTTCTAAAGATGGCGGACTAATTTTATTATGCTTTCCTACAATATGGGTATCAAATGAAAGGGCTTGCTGAGAATAGCTCGAAAAATAAAGTGACGTCACTCTTAATCCAATATGGCGGACTTCTAAAGATGGCGGACTAAGTTTATTATGCTTTCCTACAATATGGGTATCAAATGAAAGGGCTTGCTGAAAAAAACTCAAAAAAGAAAGTGACGTCACTCTAAATCCAATATGGCGGAAGTCTAAAGATGGCGGACTAATTTTATTATGCTTTCCTGCAATATGGGTATCAAATGAAAGGGCTTGCTGAGAATAACTCGAAAAATAAAGAGACGTCACTCTAAAACCAATATGGCGGACTTCTAAAGATGGCGGACTAATTTTATTATGCTTTCCTACAATATGGGTATCAAATGAAAGGGCTTGCTGAGAATAGCTCGAAAAATAAAGTAACGTCACTCTAAATCCAATATGGCGGACGTCTAAAGATGGCGGACTAATTTTATTATGCTTTCCTACAATATAGGTATCAAATGAAAGGGCGTGCTGAGAATAACTCGAAAAATAAAGTGACGTAACTCTAAAACAAATATGGCGGAGTTCTAAAGATGGCGGACTAAGTTTTTTATGCTTTCCTACAATATGGGTATCAAATGAAAGGGCTTGCTGTAAATAACTCGAAAAATAAAGTGAATTTACTCTAAATCCAATATGGCGGACTTCTAAAGATGGCGGATTAATTTTATTATGCTTTCCTACAATATGGGTATCAAATGAAAGGGCTTGCTGAGAATAACTCGAAAAATAAAGTGACGTCACTCTAAATCCAATATGGCGGACGTCTAAAGATGGCGGACTAATTTTATTATGCTTTCCTACAACTTGGGTATCAAATGAAAGGGCTTGCTGAGAATAACTCGAAAAATAAAGTGACGTCACTCTAAAACCAATATGGCGGACTTCTAAAGATGGCGGACAAGTTTTTTATGATTTCCTACAATATGGATATCAAATGAAAGGGCTTGCTGAAAATAACTCGAAAAATAAAGTGACGTCACTCTAAATCCAATATGGCGGACGTCTAAAGATGGCGGACTAATTTTATTATACTTTCCTACAATATAGGTATCAAATGAAAGGGCGTGCTGAGAATAACTCGAAAAATAAAGTGACGTAACTCTCAAACAGATATGGCGGAGTTCTAAAGATGGCGGACTAAGTTTTTTATGCTTTCCTACAATATGGGTATCAAATGAAAGGGCTTGCTGTAAATAACTCGAAAAATAAAGTGAATTTACTCTAAGTCCAATATGGCGGACTTCTAAAGATGGCGGATTAATTTTATTATGCTTTCCTACAATATGGGTATCAAATGAAAGGGCTTGCTGAGAATAACTCGAAAAATAAAGTGACGTCACTTTTAATTCAATATGGCGGACTTCTAAAGAAGGCGGACTAAGCTTTTTTTAATAAAGGGGTATGCGAATTGTCACGCAGTGAAACACGATGGGGCAGAGGTGGAGTTTTTAAAAAAATAAATCCGGGTGAACGATAAACGGGTATGCGAATTGTAATTCCGGGGTGAACGATAAAGGGGTATAAGAATTGTCTCGCAGTGAAACGGGAAGGGGCAAATGTGGAGTTTTTAAAAAAACAATTCCGGGGTGAACGATAAACGGGTATGCGAATTGTCTCGCAGTGAAACGGGAAGGGGCAAATGTGGAGTTTTTAAAAAAACAATTCCGGGCTGATCGATAAATATACACCGATTTTCAAACAAAACACCGGGGTATATGATGTAAAATTTCGCGCCTTGTAATTCTTGAATTACTTGGGCATATACTCCCACTGGTTATTCAATAAGAATGTTTTAGTGTGTGTTTCATGCGTGTTTGATAACTTTTAAGACGAATATAATTGATTTTAAATATTTTCCAAAAATTGTGCATATACCCTATTGGGCAACATCAGAAATCAACAATATGAATCAAACCATTTTCTTTATTTAAAAAGACTGTGTTACTTTTTTTTTATTGATTCTGAATTTAATTCTCTAAAGTCTAAGCGAATATTTCTGATCACTGTCCAAGAACGATCTTCGTGAAATACCTAAAATCTCAAACGGCTAAAAATTTCAGTGATCGTTCTTGGGGTTACAAGAAACTATTTTGACTATGAAAAAGTGTGCTCCGATTTGCAGTTAGGGTAGAAACCGCCCCTTAAAATTTTGTTTTCTAATTATCTCACAAACTATGAGATATATGAAAAAATGTTTCAATAAAAAGTTGTAGATTTTTATATTTGCTACGAAAAAGTGCTCCCCCCTCTTACCCCTATCTGCAATAGTTTACCCATAAATCGCCCCTAAAGGTAAAAAAATTGAAAATTCGTATTTTTCTCGGCTGATTCGGGTTTTTTGTGACATTTTGAGAAGAAATTATTCTTGGTATTTTCTTCGAAAAATTATTATTTTAGAAATTACAAAAAAACGGATATTACCCCCTTTGCACAATAGTGTAATCTAATTGTCGTGAATTATTATAAAGAAATCGTATCCATGATTTTAAAATGTAAAACAAACTTAAAATAAACGTTACCATAACTATAATTCAAAATCAAACTTGAGAATTCAAACAATTTGAATTATATTTTTACATTTATTTTAGAAATCTATTTGTACCGTTGTTTACGTGGCGTGTTTTTATGATTTTTTAAACAAAATTGTTGACATGGCCTGATAACTTTTAATATGAGAATAATAATTTTATATTTTTTCAAAAAGATTGCAAATGAAATTGCATAACATCCGAATTTTAATAATAATTTTCATAATTATTATTGTTTTTAATTTTCTGTATGTACCTACTTAAAAAAGTCTAAATCGATAGACGAAACGTCTTATATTAAATAAATCTAATATTTTTGACCACAGTACTGATAATTATTTTCCTGTTATTATCAAAAATTTAAAAAAAATGTTTTTCTACCAGTTATAATTAAATGAAATACGATTTTTATGAGATATATGAAAAAAGGTTTCGACAAAAAATTGTAGATTTTTATATTTGCTTTAAGAAAGTACTCCATCCTCTTACCCCTATCTACAATAGTTTACCCGTAAACCGCCCCTAAATGTGAAAAAAATGGAATACATTTGTTTTTTCGGCAGATTCGGGTTTTTTGTGACATTTTAAGAAGAAAATAGTCCGCGTTTTCTTCGAAAAATGGATATTATAGAAATTACAAAAAGACGGTATCTACCCCTTTTGCACGATACTGGAGTCTAATTGTCGTGAATTATTGACAAGAATTCGTATCCATGATTTTAAAATGTGGAATAGACTTAATAAAAGCGTTACCACGACTACTCAAATTCAAATCTGAGAGTTCAAAAAATTTTAATTATATTTGGTTTTTCACATTATTTTTAGAAATTTATTTATACCGTTGCTTACGTAGCGTGTTTCTATGGTTTTTTAAACAAAATTATTGAAATGGCCTATGAAGTCACAGAAATGCCGCGCAAAAGAGACACGTTTCAATAATAATCAAAACATCTTGCCCAAAAAGAATATTTTTTTTTTAATTCAATAAGAATATTTTATTGAATGATTTCATGTGTTTGATAATTTTTAATATGATAATTATTGATTTTAAAATTATTTTCAAAAATTGTGCATATAATAGGTTCCTATATTATGTTATGAAATTGTGCTAACATTCGAATTTTTATTTTGTTACCATGTTTTTTGTCTTATGTTAATTGCTACGGTTAGTAATTAATGTTGATTTTCAAACCTACTTGAAAAAGTCTAAATCTATAGACGTCTATAGATTTAGAGTTTTTCAAGTAGGTTTGAAAATCAAAGTCAATATTTTTGTCCAAACGTTAGCAATAAAAGAAAAGAATTATACCTATGTGTCCGCATTCCCGTTATTCATAATTATTGAAAATAATAATAATTATGTTGCGACATAATAATAATTATTTAGGATTCTTCTCTTGAAAAAAATAAGAATATTTTTATGATCTTGTGACATAAAAATATTATGTAAGGGCATAATTTTATTATTTTTCGTCAGGATATTTTAAGTTAAAAAAATATTTTCAAAAAAAATTCTGAAATTGAAACGGGGTGCCATATCGCCTAACTTATATTAATTGCTATGGTTAGTAATTAATGTTGATTTTAATAATTATTGTTTTTAATTTTGACAGCTGACGATGATATAGTGGGACAAGCTCCGACAATCATGCTATCTCTCTCACTACAGTATCGTGCAAAGGGGTGTCGTTTTTTTGTAATTTCTATAATGTTAATTTTTCGAAGAAAACGCAAAGACTATTTTCTTCGTAAAATCTCACAAAAAACCCGTATCTGCCGAAAAAACAAATGATTTCCATTTTTTTCACATTTAGGGGCGGTTTACGGGTAAACTATTGTAGATAGGGGTAAGAGGGTGGAGTACTTTTTTATAGCAAATATAAAAATCTACAATTTTTTGTCGAAACCTTTTTTCATATATCTCATAGTTTGTGAGATAATTAGAAAACAAAATTTAAAGGGGCGGTTTCTACCCTAACTGCAAATCGGAGCACACTTTTTCATAGTCAGAATAGTTTCTTGTAACCCCAAGAACGATCACTGAAATTTTTAGCCGTTTGAGATTTTAGGTATTTCACGAAGATCGTTCTTGGACTATACTATTAAAAAGAAATTATTAAACCTTACCAATTTTTGATTATGGACTTTTATTCTTGACAATTTTAACAATTTTAACTGTTTTCAACTTTTTAATTAATTATTTAGTTTTAATTTTCATTACTTCTAATTTCTTTTTTTAATTATTTACTGCAAAAAATATGTAAAATACAGATATTACTTTGTACAAAAAAATCAAAAGTTAGTCCATTTAATAAAATACTAAAATAATTAATCAATAATAAAAAATATAGTTTAAAAAAACTAAAAAACACGCTTTATATCGAACTAAAAAGTAAGATAGGCTATTTGAATTTTTATTTTATTACTCTATAAGTATGTAAAATATTATAATTCAATACGCCGGACATGAAAAAGTAGGTTCTCGCATGGCTAGCCGAGCATCCTGCGCGTAAAATAGATAAGTAGTTTATCGAATTTTTTGCGGGCAAACTATAAGTCGGACGAAAAAAGTATGAGATATCTTTTTTATAGAAAAAAACGTCTTCTACAACGTGGTATTTTTTATTTCTTCCTATCTTTTTTTTATTTCAAAATATCAAAGAATTTTGAAAATCAAAATGATTTTCAATTTTTTTTTTAATTTTGGGAAATCGATAGACGAATGAACTTTTTTTTATTTCAATCAGTACACTTTAAACTACTTATTAAAAAAAAATTCAACCTGTTTGCTAATTTCTGGAGCTTTTTATCTCCACCGATTGGACTAAAATCAACAATATGAATCAAACCATTTTCTTTATTTAAAAAGACTGTGTTACGTTTTTTTTATTGATTCTGAATTTAATTCTCTAAAGTCTAAGCGAATATTTCTGATCACTTAAAACTTTTTTATATATTTGATAACATTATGACAAATGACTCGTTGAATGCCTTTGTCACTGTAACCAATAAGTATACCTATTCTATTCGTTTCTCTTTCGAAAAGTAAATTACAGTAGCCTCTCTAAAGTCGTTGTTTGTTAAATAAGCGATTCTAATCCTTCCTCTCCTGCATCTTACTCTTTTCAACCTTTATGAACTCCCATTCTTGCACGTCGTAATAAGACTGTAATAAAACAGATACCACGCTAAATTTAATTTGGATTAAGAGAAATAATGAGAAGGGGAGTCCACAAAGTTAACGTGGTGCGTAAAATTGTGTTTCGATCATACAATCAGTTTATTATTATAACACTGTCACGCCGTGTAAAAATTATTTCTCTGAAAATTTCTATGCAAAATGTATGGAACATCAAGAAAAAATACCATCTTCTTAAGGAACATCTTTATAATTAGTTAACAATATAATTTCTGTATACATCATATTAGTGTTATTATATGTACTATCTATGCAATTATCTTTAACAGTGACCTTACAGCAACTGGCTATTGTTATGTGTACATTTTTACGTCATAATTTAAATAATAAGCATTACATATTATACATAACTCTTCATGTTATACGGAAATATTATTAAACATTATCATAACTTATTCAATTTTATAATAACAACTACTGTAATAATTCATTCAATTCTGGAAATATTTATTTTCATTTGTTAAGCAAAAATAATTATTTTTTAAATTAGTATTTATGCAAAAACTACTTTTGCGAAATACAACATTAGTATATTGCTAAAATTGTAACAAGCACTACATTATAAATACATATTGCTTTTGTTCAATTTTATTATTTATATTATTATTTTATTATTAATTAGCCACACGACTAGAGATACTCAAATTCACACATTTCAAAGATATTTGCCGTATGAAAATACACCCAGTCAAGAAGATATAATGTTTATGTTGTTGCACTGGAAAAAAAAACATATTGAGTATAATAATTATTTAAAAGAATGTATATTATTCGACGTTTACCTCTTCGAAGATTACTAGCGCCGCTAGCGGGCAATAGAGAGGAAACTGCCTTATTATTATTTTAAACAGAAAAGCTTCTTAATAAACGATATGGCAGGAAGCGCGCCGAAAACATCTTACGGCCACATGAAATCATACTCTATAACCGTTGTCTGATATATTGCTTCTTTAGTCCACAGTTCACGCTGCTATCGATTCAGTTGTCCCCACTCTATACTCTGCACCCAGTCAATATTGTAAGACTATCTGAAACCAGAATTTTAATTTTTAATTACCTAATTACAGTATATGAAGACTAATAGTCGTACGAGGTAAGAAAAAGAACGAGCGTGTACTCAATAGGCGTTGTAGATTGCTATGGAGAGGGATCGCAAAATATTAATCGACTCTGATACTGACGTTGCAGTTACGCAAGAAACTTCAATTGTCATACCGTCGATAAAGTATACATTGATTTTTTTAAACACATTTTTCTTCATATCTCGATCGAAAGTACATACTTTCGGCATCAATTGTAAGGCAGAAAGTCTAGCATTTACGCATTGGTAAAGTAAAAATCACCTATCGACTGTTATTTAGATATCGTTTCTATAGCAACCCTATTACATTTTAGCTAATTGTCGTAAACAGCTGTCATTCGTGTTTTTACGTATAACCTCAAAGCTGCTTGCTTGGAATTTATCTGTGTTTTTATATAATTAATAATTAATTAATGTATTTAATAAGCGTACTTACGACCAAGGTATGAAGTAAAATAGTATAAACCACCCTGGCTGAAAGTTTGATATTCTTGCACTGCGCGCAATGATGCCCGAGGCCAGCCGAGGGCATTATGAAGCACATTGCAGGGATATCAAGCTTTCGGCCAGTGTGGTGTAATATACTATTTGTATTCGTTAAAGAAATCAAACCAAAACTGAAAGACATTTTAATCATAATATTAACAATTAGTTATTGAAAATTGTAAAAAATAAATAAATAAAATGCCAAGATCTAAAGGGTGGAAAATTGATGTAATGTATGGTGAGTGAATTCAATCCAAACAAAAACAAAAGTTGAAGTTACGCCACGCGTCATTGTACTGTGATATTTATGTTGTGGGGTTAATAACTGTTGTTGGTTATATAAGTTTATCCCCTGCGCGAAGATTAACTAAAGAGCCCATTCTGATTCGACTCGGAATGGTCAGCGTATACCGCTCACTGAATCGTCAAATTACATTTTTAGAAACTCAGTAGGTATATTTCATTTTTACAACCATTTAGTGCAGATGTACAAAACCGAGATTCTGGATTCATAAAATTAACCTTAGAAGAGAAACGTACGGGAAGTTTTTCTACTTATTCCCTGATTTACTTGAAATTGAAGAACAGTTATTTTGGGAATAATAATAATAATAATAATAATAAATTTTATTCCCACAAAAATGTTACAAAACAAAACAAATTATAAATCTAAAATTACGGAATTTTCCTACCCAACTTGACTTAAGTCAGTGCTAGGGTAGGAGCAATTAATTGAAAAATAATCGTAAAACAGTGTATGGCGTAGCGTGGGTTAGTATTTGAAAGTGTATGTTAGTGTCTGTGAATCGTGTTTTTATTTGTATGTGTATTGTTTTGTTTATGTGTGTATATATGTATGAATGGTAAGGTGATAATACAGTGGTATGTGTTACGTGTAATATTGAGTGGAGCAATCTTACGAAAGTATTTGCTGGATGCAGTCTAAGTTTTCTTCTTTAATTAACCAGTCTGTTAGCTTTGATTTGAATTTGCGAGTTTCTTGTTTATTGATGGACTTCAGTTCTGCAGGCAGTAGGTTGAATAGTTTTGGGGCAAGGAACACCATATGTTTCTGGCCAAAAGTTTTTGACATTTTAGGGGTTTGGACAGAGTAATGGCTTTGGGATCTTGTCAGGTACGAATGATCGATAGGATTTTGAAGGTTAGGGTGTCGGTGGTAAAAGGAAAGAATTGTTCTAGTGTAAATTTGTTCTATCTGTAGAACTGTGAATTCTTTGAACAATTCTTTGGAAGGGAATAATCGATCCTTATGCAAAATAATACGAACAAGTAATTTTATCGTGTTTTTGAGTGGTGCAAGAATGGATTTGTAGGTACCCCCCCAAGCAGCTATACCATAACTAAGTATGGATTGACATAAAGCAAAATATACATTTTTCATAAGTTGTCTATTTAAGATATTACGTAAAGATAGAAATATATATATAAGTTTTCGTAGTCGATTTGTCAAGTTCTGTACGTGAATGGTCCATTTGAGTCTATTGTCAATTGTCACACCTAAATATTTGATATTTTCTGTTTTATTTAAGGTTTTACAATTACATTTCCGTTGTCTGTTTTGTCCGCACTGATGAATTGCTAAATTTACATAGTCTGGTTGTCCGTGAGTAGTTGGGCTGAAAGTCATATATTTAGTCTTATCTGTATTTAAGGTAAGTAAGTTATTAGTAAGCCAGTCATGTACTTTTGTTATGCCATTCGATGCCTTAGTATGGGTTTCGCACCAGGTTTCAGCAGAAAAGTACAGAACAGTATCGTCAGCGAAAGAAACAATTGATCCGTCAATATCTAATTTGCAGAGGTCATTCATGTATATTAAAAATAATATTGGACCTAAGACTGTACCTTGCGGAACACCAAACGTAATCGTTTGTTCCTCGCTGACTACACCGTTCACTTTTGAAACTTGCTTTCTACCAAGGAGATAACTCTCAAACCACTCCAACGCCACTCCACGTATTCCAATGTTGCATAGTTTTCGAAGAAGGATTTTGTGGGATACTGTGTCAAAAGCCTTAGCCAGATCCAAGAATATTGCTAAACTTTTTTTATGTTGGTCTACGTCAGTAACTATTTGTCGAGTCAAGTGTATAATGGCGTCGTCAGTGCTCCGTCCGTGTCTAAAACCGTACTGATTAGTTGAAAGTATGTTATTTTGGTCTAAGTAGTTTGTCAGTCTTCTTTTTATGGCTTGTTCAAGTAATTTACTAACTGTATTTAATAATGATATGGGTCTATAATTTGATACGTCAGTTTTGTCTCCAGCTTTGTAAATTGGACAAATTATAGCCTCTTTAAAATGTGCCGGTACTTGTCCTTGAGATATGCTCAGATTAAAAATATATACCAAAGGTGTTAAAATTTGTTTATTTATTTTTTTGAGCATATCTGAAGTAATTTTGTCAGGTCCTGATGAATTTTTAGCTGTTAAATTTTGTATGAGGTCAGCAACTTCCTGGTCACATACTGGTGTTAAGAAAATGGAATGTGTCGGATTTATTGAGGGGTTGGTATTATTGGCAAGGATTTCTTCTGTCACGTTTAGTCTTTCGAGTATTTGTGTTGCAAGTCGTGTCCCTATATCAGTAAAATGTTTGTTAAAAGCGTTTGCAGCTGTTTTTGGATCTTTGTTTGCATCTATTATAAGGTCAGGTGTGTTGGTAGCTATTTTGTTTATTGACTGTGTTTTTTGTGCATTTTTGTTAGTGATATTTCGTATTGTTTTCCAAGTTTTTTGTATGTTGAATGAATGTTTATTTAGTTCCGTTTTGTAATATTCGCTTTTAGATTGTCTAATAAGTTTGGTACATATATTTTTATATTTTTTATAATAGATTTTTAATGCATTATTAAGAGGAAATCTCTTGACTTGTTGGTGTAGTTTGTTTCTTTTGTGGATTGACCGCAGAATTCCAGGAGTGATCCAGTTTTTTAGTGTGATTTGTTTATGTTTGAGTTGTCGTGTCTGTGTTGAAGTGTTAATGTGTGCTTGCAGTGTTGTTATAAAGTTGTGTGTTGCCAAATTGATATCTTGGGTGGACAGTGTTGAGTGCCATGTTTCTTGTTCTAGATTATTCTTTAGCGACTCAAAATGAATCGAACGTATGCTGTTGAGTTTGTTTTTATTTTGTGTTGTGCTATGTACTTTGTTGTGTTCAAGAAATATCAGTGTAGTGTAGTGATCTGTAAGTGTGGTCTCAAAAACGGCTGCTCGTGCGTTTCTTCTACTTTTTAACATTATATGGTCGATACACGATTGAGAATTTTCATTGACTCTCGTTGGTACTGTGATGGCTGGTCTGAATTTCAATTCTGCCAGCAAATCTAAATAGTCGTCCGCCTGTGGGTGTCTGTTTCTGTCGAGTATGTTAATATTCATGTCTCCAATTACAATCACGTCTTGTTCGTTAGTTGTCTCAATGATTTGTCTTAGGTCATGAAGAAACGGGAGGGTATTTTTATCGGATGGGGATCTATAAACTGCTATTACTGAAAGTGAGCCATCAATTGTAACTTTTAAGCAGTTGCCTTGATTTATTTTGATTTCGAGACTAGTAATGTTAAGATGTTCTTTAGTATAGATGACTATTCCACTGTTCTGATTGTAGTGTAGTTCTGTCTGAATGCTGATATAATTTTTAATTTCTTTCGGTGTATACATATCGTTTAACCAGCATTCAGTCAGGATCACAATATCAAAGTCTATTTTTAAACAGTCCAGCAAAACCAATAATTCATCAAAATTTTTTGTTATACTTCTTATATTCAGACTGATTATAGAAAGATCATTCTTAGTCTGCAAAGATTGTATGTATGTTATATCATGTGTGGAAATATTCGTTATATGGTTTTCAGTGTCAATGTCTTTCATTAATTGTTCCATTCAATTATGTAGATGTGTGTATTTGTGAGTATGTGTGGTCTTTGTATTTGATAAAAAAATAAAAAAAAAATAAGAGTTTTTATGTAAACTAAAACAAAACAAAAAATAATTAAGTAAATTACAAGAAAATATATAGACGTTGTTTAGCAATTGTATCAATTTGTATTAACAAATAAGAAAAAGAAAAGAAAAGAAGAACTTAAGTAAATAATGTTACATTAATACACTTCTCTATATCAATATTTTAATGAAAAATTAAAAATAAATGTATTCTTTTAATGTACAAATAAGTAGAGGATGATATTGCGGATTTAAACTAAAAGAAACTTGCAATATTACGTTATATTTTACAGTGATTCTACAACAATGGTTACAGCATGAACAGCCTGATAATCATTGTAAAGTTATATACTAAAATGACAATTATAGATAAAAAATTATAGAATACTTTTATATTTCTGGCATTGTTGGAAACTTATTTTCTGAATCAATCAAAAATGACTTGGTTTTTTCGTCCTTGCGCATGAATATTTTTCCGTTCTTTATCCACACAAATTTATAATCTGCAGATTTGGCAAAGGCCTTAGTTTTAGCAAATAGTATTCTATTAAACTTAGTAAGTGATTCGTTTATGTAAATTGGATGCGGTTGGTTTGTAAGTTTGGCGAATTCAGGTCCCAGGTCATTAGTGCTTAAGGTTCTGTAGATTCGCTTTAGACGAATAAATTCATCTTTATCAAATCTTCTCACAAATTTAACAATGATTCCTCTGGGTTCTTGAGGACGGTTTGGGTTTAGGCCAAGGCGATGTGCTGCGTCGATCATGCTTGCATGGAAATTAAATTTTATAGCATTTGATATAGCACTTATTGTGGAATATAAATTTTCATCACGTACATCCGGGACTCCGTATATTTCCACAGTATTGGTTCGGGTGTATTGTTCTTGCCTGTTGATTTTAAGTTTCAATTCTTCATTTTCCTGTTTTAATATTTTGTTACATGCTTCTAGTTTACTGATGTCATTTATGCACTTACTAATTCTTTCTTCTTGTTCCAAAATTAATTCGTTGTTTTCGGAAATTTTAGTGTGACAAAGTTCTAGAGATTCGGCCATACTTGTTTGCGTTTCATTTAGTTTCGTTAATTGTTCAAGTATTTTTTGAAGCGTTAGATCAGTAACATTACTAACCGAATCACGTCTACTTTTTTCCTTGACAACTGTAGTACATTTGTCACATTTCCAAATATTGGAACTCGAATTAAGAAAATCAATATCCACTGTACTCATATTCACACATTTTCCGTGGTATGATTTAAGACAATCACTGCAGTTTACCTTTGGTAGTTGCCTAGTGGCCGTTATCTTAATATTACATTGGCCACAAACGTCTGACATTTTTGTAACTGCAGTTTATTTATATTTATCTACTTACTTTTTTTAACTCTTTTTTCTTTGTTAATACAAAATAATTGCAATCAGTGAGTTATTTGGTTATTGTTCACATTTGTTCCGTTATTAACTCACTTTATTAAAAAGAAATTTTAAAGTATTATTTTATATATAAGTATAAGTATCGAAATTATTTTAATTAAATTAGTTAATAAATCAATATGATTCGGGACACGTTTCGCGACACGTCTGCACACTGTCACAATCACAATTATTTAACATTTAATCGTACATTATAACATATTCTCGCTTTCAATTAACAATTTGTCAGACATAGCGAGTGTACTTATACAACTTACTACTTGTAAAGGTGGCACTTCACATGGCTATTTGTATTCGCTATTGGGTGTTTGTTGTATTTGGAAAAATATATGACGTTCAAGACAAACATGCAAATAGAGACATATACGACCATCCACACTTGGCAGTCAAATAGCAAACACACAAACATTTGGCAGCGGAACGCAAGGTTCAAAATTCCAGGAATTTTAGCACTGTTTCATTGTCCCAGTTCATTTTCAATAGTAATTGTTCCAGTTCTCGCTCACGGCACAGACACAAAAATACTGCACGTCCGTACAGGTTCACGGCGCGTGCGCTTCTGAATATAGCCATTGTGTGGACGGTTTATTTGCCATATTTGCCTATTTGACTCTTTTGATGTGCCTCGAAAAACCGACAAGCGCACGGTAACGCGTATTTGGTATTGGCCTTATTTGTCAAATAGGCAAGTAAGGCCAACACTTTGTCAAATAGACCCTCCACACTTCGTAATTGTTTGTCAAATATGCCAAATACACAAATACAAATAGCCATGTGAAGTTCCGGCATAAAATTAAAAACCATGCAAATATTCAACGATTTTTGCTCCTTCTATCATTCTCTACCGTTGCCGACAGCGTTACCAATTTGGGATATTTTATGTTAGCTTTGGTATATTTTTATGTTATTTAGCATAATTACTTGTTTAGCATATAGCATATTTTTTAGCATATAATAACCCTTTTGCAGATTTATCTCAGTTATTATTATCACTGGGTACTACATTCCAACGCAGAAAATGAACGCGTTTTCAATCAAAGGAATGTAGTTAAAATAACTTTTATCTCTGATAAAGCTAAGCTTTTCCATTGTTTGTCGGTAAAACTTTAAATGCGATTTTATACATCAGATTCGTCCTAAAGAGGGCAGGGAAATGCTGCTATTCTTACACAGTTCCGGATAACGCACTGCGCTCTATAGGTACCAAGGAGTGTTACAGTCTTGACAATGAGAGGCTTCCACGTCTACATGCTCTTCAGCTGCCGATGAAGACCAAGATATTAATATTTTATTCGATAACAGAGTCAATAAAAATAAAATAAATCCAAATTTTGTTGATTTATAAACATTTAAAATTAAATAACGTTTTATTTGACATTAACATTTTTTTAGCATTATTATAAAGCAATTAGCATAATTTTGGCAATATTTTAACGACAGTTTGCAAATTTTATATTAGTCTGGTTCAGCAACACTGGTTGCCGAGACGATCCGGTCGATCTGAGCTGGTCAAACCGAAGCAGTGCGTGGAGATTAATTTAATTTCATGCAAATAAAAACGTTATTTACTGGATTCAAGACGATTCAGTACATGTGATCCTTAAAGTCTTATACATTCAGAGAAAACTGTGAGTCGTGTAAATAATAAATTGGTTAGTTATTGTTGAATAAAAATAATTGAAATGGTTTTCAAGAAAGCAAACGCTCAAGTAAAACTTGCCACCGTTTCTAAACCTACAAAAAATCATTACAGAGAATAGGTTGATAGTGCATAATATTTGACAAAAATGATAAAAACCAGTGTGTGAATATTCAAAGTCAAATTGTTGACATTGGCACTATTTTTTTTGCAAGACGCAATGAAGTTAACTGTCAATAGCTGATATTATAGTACAGCCTTGCGTGAGGATGGAATGCGATGTGTTCAAGTGGCCCTGTAGAGGTCGCTCGCTGGTGTCTGTTGATTGTCCCCCCTGCGCCTATTTTACAAGAACCTGCTATACTTACAGAGATACACATAGAATCGCTGCATGGCCCGCATAACAGTAGTATAAAATGTATAGCCTACAGGTATTCATTCAACCATCCATTGGTAAGGTATTTGTAACATTCATGGTACCTTCTATCACGTTATGCTTGGAAACTTACATAAATTATGTAAAATCAATATTTTTAGAAAAAAGTATTGCTTTCATTTATATGTGTTATTTCTATTGGGTATATATTTTTTGTGTCCGACTTAAGGAATATCCTTTTCTTAAGCTACAGGTGGAAAAATGAGAAAATTCTTCGATTCAAACAAACCAAAAAATAGGTAAGTTATAAAGAGGTGATTTTCTAAGCGATTTTTTAATGTTTTTAAACGTTTTTTAATTTAGTTGCTAATATTATTGAGACAACAAAGAAATTTGCGAGACTAGTCACTCTGACAATGAGACACATATTGTTGTGTGAGACAACAATCGACTTGATTGTTGTTCCAACAATATGAGTAAGTAAAAAGGGCTTTGTCGCCAAATGCCAGACAGCAATGAAAGCAACAAAGTAAGGAACGATCCAGCGCCAATATAAACCAACGGGATAGCTCACAGGGGGGCAGTCGTCAACAGACAGTCATGATACGACAGTGATACATGTGTGAACAATCGACATAAATTTAACAGTCAGTAAACAATTCTGAAGTAACTGCTGAAATAAATAGTTTAACATAAATAATCTTCTGTAAATAAACAAATAAATGAACTGTGTAAATAATAGTGTACGAAATAAATAGAACTGTATGTATATAGTTAACAAATAAGAGTGTTAAATAAATTTTGGTGTGCTCCTGTGTTGTAAATAATCTTGCGTATATAGTTGTATAGTGACTGTATATTCTTCGTTAATTAATAATAAAATATAATAATAATAATTATATAATTGAGACTTGCATATTACAAAAAGTATTACAAATTATTCTTTTATTTTATTAGTTCGAATAGTTGTTTTGTTTATATTACGCTATAGAGAAGTGCTTCATGTTTGTGTGTTTAACTGTTTTGTTAAACGCTTATTATTGTAAATAAATAATTTCCAGCACGAACTAGAACAGTTTTGTTACAATTAGCATCCATAGCCGTAGGGGCAACAGGAGTACGTGCACAGGGCTCCAGAAAGATCGAAAAAAATCGCATTATATTAAAAAAAAGAACTGTACGTCTTTCAACAAGATTTTGGGAACCTGTTCGAAAATAGTAAGCCACCTCTTCCTTCCCTACTACTGTTTTATCAACAATTAAACTAAGATTGGTTAATGCTTTAGTTCTTCAAATTATTGAATTAGGTGATGTTTATGTAGGTTCACTAAACTTTAAGGCTCGAAATAAAATACAAAAAACTTCAAAATGCGTGTATGCGATTTATTTATGAAATCCCCTTCAGGGAACTTACATTCCCTCTACCTAATATGATTAGAAATTTTGAATATGGCTGAGTGACGTTTGCTGCATTTGTATAACTTCATTTTAAAATTTTAAAAACAAATGAACCTAAATATCTCAAAGTTAAATTAGAGATTAGTTATAATCCATACAATAATTTATAGATTCGTCACTTTTGCTATTCCCTGTTTTCACTCCAATCCATTTAAAAAATATTTTTCCTATTTAGCCCCGAAGCATTTTAATATACTAAATGAAACAATTAACCAAATAAGTATTCTAAAATACAGTTTAAAGGCTCTATCTAAATTATAAAATAGCTTCTATTGGATAGTAGAAGAACTTGATTTATTATACATTCTTGGTTTCCTTGTAACAGTTTTAAAGTGTAGGTACTATCAATATTTTTTATTTTGTAAATTGTCTTTTGTACATATGGGCAGATAAAAGACCAAGCATATGCTTCAATCCTGTACCTTTTGCTTGTAAATAGGAGCAATAAACATTTATCATTATTATTATTATTATTAAAATGATATACAGAGGTTTCTTTCAATTTTGTGATTGATTGACTTTAGACTATATAGACGCTCGTCAACTGAAGTTATTAACGTCTTTTTGCAGGTTTTATATAGCCAAGTAGTTTATATGGTATAGAATTTATGGTTTTTCATTACGGATTCCGAACGATTTATGACATAATTTTATTTTACATCATTTCTTACAAGTTATTGGGGGAAATCCCCTAGTAGTGGACATCTAACGTTTCAAAAAACTATTTAGGAACCTTAGTTAAGTTTTGGTAAGAAAAAAGTGCAATTTTTGTCATTAACAACTAGTACCGGACGGACTGGACAGGAACATTGTACCCATAGTCATCGTCAAAACCATAGCAGTAATACTCACTTGGAATTAATGTGACGCGGTGCTTTCCCGCCAAAAACAGCAATCGACCGCTTCCACAGTGACCGTGCGCCTCACCGACAAACCGCGTTCCGGGACCCTGTGTCGCTTCTAGTGATGTATGACTCTTTATTGGGAGCTGGCTCCGTGCGCTCCGCTAACTAAAAAGAGTCGCTCAGAGCGAGTCGTTCAAAGGAGCGACACTAGACAGTACGCACTACACAAGACTGCAGACTGCAGAGGTGTGAACTGTCATCCATACATGCTCAGGAGTCATGTAGCATTGCACAATGCACGGCACAATACACACACTCAGCTCTGAGCTCATTTTAAATGATTCTGATCTTATATTATTCGCATTTCGGATAAAGTATAATTAAAGCTTAACAATAATAATGTTTATTCAAATATTTGATTAACGTCTGAATACAACTCTTCAATAATGTTTATTGTTACAATATTATATCTTTGTCAACGACGTCAATGTGAATGGTTTAAGCTTAGCACTAATACACTTACAGTCTATCATTCAACATTAAATGACTCAGAAAAGACAACTCCGTACGTGCAAAATTCACTGGTGCCTCTGTGGCCTACGCTGTGTGCGCTCTGTAAATGTGCGAATGCAACAGTACAGAACAGCTCAGCACAGAGCAATGGCACTCGGAGTGAGTCGTTCACAAAAAAGAGCGACTCGCTCCGCTCCGAGAAAGAAATCGTTCATTATGAACGACTCGCTCAGGAGCGATACATAACTAGTCGCTACGTTCCCCCGCGCCGCTTTCACCGATTTTTTAATCGAACGCGTTGTGACTTGTCGAGATCGTGCGAGTGTCCGACGCTAGGTGCCGTCCGGCGTTACGAGACTTCCTCCTAATTATATTGTAAGAAAACTGCTGTAGTCCGTGGCGGAAATTATTTATTTACAATAATAAATGTTTAACAAAAGAGTAAAACACACAACCGAAAGCGTACTTCTTTAACTTAACAGAAATAATAACGTTAACAGAAACAAAACTAATAGTTCTAAATTATAAAAAAAAAGACTAAGTAACAGAGAATATTATATACACAAAATATTTACATCACAGGAACACAACACAAAGTTTATCTAGTACAGTAGCTGATTCACACTTGTATTTACAAAAAGTTTTTAAACAGATTTATATAAATTGCACTCACTAAAGTTAATTTATTTCCACAGTATTAATTTATGTCGTAATGCCAGAGCACTGTATCAATACAACTCGCGAACAGCTCGAATAACTGACTGCCTGACTTGCTAACTCTGCTCCCTTATATTGTTTCGGCCCACGCTTCTATCGAATGTTCAGGAAGAATCGATATTTCTTCCTTTACATCTATTGTTCTCTCCAAGCGATTCTAAGAAATCGGGTCTAACTTCGCTACCTGCTTCCCGCACCGAGATCCTTTCCTTTACATGTATGTGTGTCTCCAAGGTCGGGTGTTCTTTACCTGTTTCCATTGTTGTTGGTTCTAGTAGTTTCTACCGAATTCCATAGGCGTCCCATCAAGGGGCACGCAACAATATTTTAAATAAAAATGAACATTCCATACAATTTGCAACTCATTAAAAAAAAGTTAGAATAGACTGATTTGGTTGGAAGAGCTAACATTACATAACATTGATGTGGCCGCTACTTTACTTGATTGCTGCTTAAGTGCAGCTCTAGAGCAAGATTATTCCGTGCCTAGGGGCATTTAGCCCCTCTTCAGAACAACATTACGTTGCCGTAGTCTTCACATTACCGTGCCTGTTGAAATCACAACGACTGCACGTTAACGTAGCGGCAACATTGAGTCGTTCTGAACCGGCACGCACACGAAATTACATTCCAATGTTAATGATAGATCGTAACCTAGACTCATACACAAACACGGTGCGCGGATGATGTAAGTTTGATGAACACGATATGTGGAAAAACGACCAATACTCGTTATGTAATTATTCTATGTCTGAAATTATTATAACGGTTTCAATACACGAGAATATGCCAAATTACTGTTGGTTTCGTTAAGAACATCAAATAAAATGTTGCTGTTTCGATTGGACTCTACAAAAAATACCATTTTCGTTCTCGTTTTCAATTTCGAAATGAAAATGTTTCAATCATATCGTCTCGTTATTTTTTCGAGGATGACTTTCGTTTGAATAGTAAGAATTCTCGCAACATCTCGCATCGATAAGCCAATATCTAAAAATTAGTCAAATTATGTTTCTGCAGTAGGTAAATTGTCACAAGCTTACGCGTTTTATGTAACCAGAGCCAAGAGAGATTTATTTTTATGTAAATAGCTCAATTTTGTCGAAATTTTTCGATTATTGCTCGCCTCGGAGAAATTGTCACAGTTTAATTTTGATTTCGTCAAAGAATTCGAGACGAGAAAAAATATTATCTCGTCTTGGCGGCAACACTATTCAATTATCATAATTTTTTTAGCATTCAATGGAAGCGTCTTTATATAATTGCTTTGTCTGTTCGTCTGTGAATCTGTCAAGCTTTTTTTGTAGCCCACGTACAGCCCAAACTATTCACACGATTTTAAAAAAACTTTTTTTGTTCGTTTCGTCTCAGGGTCTATTTGACCAAACGTCGCTCAATTTTTGAATTTTAGTGCCAAAGGGGACAAAAGAAAAAAATGAATTTTTTTGTTTATAACTCGCTCAATTAAAATCAGATCGGTTCGAAACCTGTCTTAAACGAAAGAGGAGAAATTTTTATATTATAGAATTCGTATAATAGACCGTGTTCAAACAGTTTTTTTACCATTCCAACCCACAAGTAGGGAATGGTGCTGATCAAAAATCATTTTCAAAATTTTAATATTTCAATATTTTTTCGTTTTGAGGTTCCCCGACTACAAAAAACATATTTTTGGAAAAACTCTGCACTTTTTCACAATTATTAGGTTACGACGAAAGGCGCATGTGCTGTGAGCAAAAAAGCAGCTTCAGTTGCACTGACAAAATCTGACGAAATATCAACTTATGATATTGTACACTGGAACAAAATTTTGGTCTGTATATTTTTAATCTATATGTCGTTACATTATTCACGGACAGCACCGAGTAAATACGGCAATAATTGCAATAATTTATAAAAAAATAGGTATTCAAACAAAAAATTAAAAATTGTATTAAAAAAATCATACAAGGTTATGTTTATTTTAAAACTAAACTACGTCCTGCCGTCACATTTTATTTAAAATAATTTTAAAATGTACAATTTCAGAGTGAAACGTATTCCAAAAAGAATATCAATTTTTAATTAAAAAAATACGCACTGTCTGTAATAGGGGAGTTCATTAAAGCGAAAAAATAATGAAACATGATCGAATATCGGTTCATTATAAGCCTCTTTTTAAGGAAAGCATGTTTTTTTTTTAATTTAGAACAATAATAATAAAAAATAATTGATCACATTTGTTAGAGTAAAAAAGCAATAATAATATTACCTATATTGTTTGTTCGTATACTTTTGAAAAATTAAACAAATTCCTGAAAACACAGTAAGTTATTTTTCGCAAATGAATTCGATTCAAAATCATGCCCTTTTGCGGCTTGTTGTATAGGTTTGGTTACAAACCGTAAGGATTTTGTGGTGTTGCAATAAAACGCTTTTCTGAACCAGAGTTGAAACAAATTAATATCAAGTACCTAAGTATATCTACCAATTCATTGTGCACACGAAATTAATCAAAGACAGTTCATCAGAATTTTAATTCAGCTATGTTTACAATTATATAATGCTAACATGTTTTCTCACAATTAAGAAAACTGTCCTAGTAACTTTTATTTTAGTCACGGAATCAACAATTTTATGTTAAGTGTTGATTGTGCATGGCGTAATACTTTAACACGTCAGCTGCAAAGTCTTAAGGTCTATTTTATACTATTCGGTCAGACACGGTAAAACAGTACCTAGGTATTTGTACTATCCCAACAAAAACAAAAAAAATGTGGAAAAGGGGCCAAGCCCGGCTTCTGGAATGAACAGCTTCGACGAAAAAAAAATTGAAATCTAAATGGGTACATGAAGCTTTCACTTGGCACGAGTCATTTGTCTGTAATATAAAACATGAAAATTTGCCAAATGAAGGTTTGACACCCATTTAGATTTCAATTCTTTTTTTCGGCGAATCTGTTCTTTCTAAGAGCCGGGCTTGGCACTAGTCGCTACCCGCGGCTCCGCACACAAATAATCTATATCTGTACTAACGTATAAAGCTGAAGACTTTATTTATTTGTTTGTTTGGTTGAACGCATTAATCTCAGGGACTACTGGTTCGAATAGAAATTTTTTTTTGTTGTTGGATAGCCCATTTATCGAGGAAGGCTATAGGCTTACTCGTGTCTTTCCCCCCCTCCTATTCGTTCTTTTGCACACGGGTGAAACCGGGCGGGACCGCTAGTATTTTATATAACGATCGTGGAACCTTACCGTATTACAGTAAAAAAGCCTATATTACTCAGCGCTAGTGTGGATTTTTATTAGTAAAAGAATTTTTAGAGTTGGTTTAGTAGTTCCAGACATTACGGAACTGCTCCCAACATCTCTACCAGTATTCAATATGAAAAAAAAAACACCCGATCTAAATTTCTTGTTTTCGCGATGTTACCAGTTCTCATATGATGGCAATTGGCAATCTAATTGTCAAATAAATTTTTTTAGCAACACTTTTTGCAACCCAGCATAAATGCCGTAATGCGTCAATCGAATACTAATAATATGTAGTAAAGTAATTCTTCTTCTTCTTTATGATGAGTGTCTAGTGAATGTTAAATATAGCGATATTTGGACGTCAATATCTCAGGAACTATTTTTTTTAAATTAAATTTGGTATTTTTGGTAATTAGCGAGGCTTTATAAATTAATAAAAAAGGTAAAAAAGATTTTGAGTGATAAAGTGGCTCGAAATGGTTCGTGTAATGTAGTTCGCCGAGCTTGGCTGACACCACACGAATTGTGAAAAGACACGCTTAGTTTAAGATAGAGATGCCACGAATATTCGGCTACTATTCGGTATTCGGCCTATTCGGCTACTTTTTTTAATATTCGGTATTCGGCCGAATGTTGCGTACTATTCGGCCGAATACCGAATATCAAATCATGGGGAAAAACGCACATATTACTCAAAAATATGCGATTTTTTTCTTAAATAATATTATTTTGTAAAGCTTTTAGTGACCAAACAGTGATATTTTTTAGTAATAAGGACTATTAATAACACAATTTGATGTAACAATGAACAAATAATGCTTATCGTGACACGGTCTAATTGCGCAAATGAAACAAATACGCCCGCGGCGTTGCTACGCACGCTCCGTAATGGGACAAGTCGTAACCTGTCACCCGCGAAATGTACAAATAATTAGCCGAACATTCGGCCGCCGAATATTCGGCGCTTCGGCCGAGAACATGGCCGAATATTCGGTATTCGGTATTCGGCAAAATCACTATTCGTGGCATCACTAGTTTAAGATTTGTATTTTATGAAAGGCACGTCATGTGTCGCATACAAACGTCATCATTAAAAATTTATAGCCCAGGAAAATTAGACTTTCAGTAGAAACCTTTATTTTAATGTAGATTTCTTTAGGCGTCGAAAGGGAAAATTCTAGTTTTTCACAAATATCTCGAAAATTATCAATTTTCCTAGATGCATAGTTATGAGAAAAATTGTAATCTGTAAAATTCTGCACAAAAAAGGTCCTTAGACTTTCTTCCGTAGAATCTATCTATGCCTCTGAAATGTTACTCTTGAAATCTAGTAGTACTTCGATCATTAGTTGCGAAATATTAAAAATAAGCTGTAATATATAAAAGAGAGTGTGCAGGCAATATATTTTAGGTACAAAATTAGAAACTATTTTGTTGGTCCACTTCTAGATGAGCTAGAGAAATATAATTTGACGTACATACTTTAGATAGTTTTAATAAAACTAATAGGAAAATCCAATATCCGCAAACTCTGTGCGAAGAATCTTTTTTATAAAATGGTGTATCTATGAAGACATGTTTTACTCAATTTTACAATATGTTTGCATCGTGTGTGGTTTAGTTAATGCAAAGATTCTGTTCATTTTGTTTAAGAATATAAAAAAAATGTTATAAAAACGGAATGTGAGCAAAAATTAAAAATGGCTATTAAAGTGTTAAGTATACACTTGTGTGGTCGAGTAAAAATAAAATTAAAAAACTGTTTTTCCCTTTATAGCCACATTACGTATATATGAGCTGTGTAATATGTAATTACTTTTTATATTTTCCATTTTATAGGATGAAACGTACAACAAATAAAAGCATGTATGTGTTTAATCTCGGCGGATTTATTTTTAAAATTACATTAAAAATATATTGGAATAAGCAACAACAGGTTTAATTCTAACAATATTATAATGAAAGACATCATTAGAGTCAAAAAAATTTGTTATACATACTTATTTTGCACGTTACTAGGATATTAATAATAGTTAAATTGTTATGCTGAGTTTCTATAGAAATATTAATAGTATATTATGCTACTAGTGAGAGAAGGAGAAGATTCCATGAGCGTGAAATTTTCCGCACGAGCGTAGCGAGTGCGGTAACACGCGAGTGGAATATTCTCCTTCGATCAATGATCGCACATAATACTTTATTCAACTAGCACGAGTAATATGTAATCGGGGCCCTGATAAAAGAGGGAAAAATAATAAATCACTTTATTGATTGACGTACCCACCGCCCTCGATGCACACAAGATGGCCCTGACTTTCGCTGAATTGCGATGCTGTTTTCATATATACAAATCGCTACCGCGTTCCTATTAATTCAGAAACTATGCAGTAATACATTATCGTACAGATAATGGATTATTACTGCATAGTTTCTAATATTGTAAAATTTTGAAAAGTGAGTTTTGACCTAAACTAGTAGTCGGTACCATTTCCCACTTGTGGGTTGGAATGGTAAAATATTGACATTTGATACAGTATAATAAAGAAGATAAAATTTCTGATATCGCGTGCGGTGACGCGGGTAATTGCTAGTATTAAAAATTATTATATTTGCTATTCGTTTGCATTGATATAATAATATGTTCCACGTCGTGTAAAAATTAACCAAAGCATGCTTAACTAATTTCACTCTGAAATATTTCTGTATTAATTAACAAAACTGTCTTGAAAAAATAAACAGAATAATAAACCCTTATGAAAAGTATACCATTGTTCTATAACAAAACAACGTTATAGCATATATCTCTTTTGTGAATTTTCCCCAAAATTAATATGGCTCTAATATTATTTGCATATCAAATATTTCCCAAAAATTTGGGTTTAATCTGTTCATCCGCTTGACCTACATCATGTTTACAGACGAACTAACGGACGCACAGACTTTTTCCAAAAATACGTTTTTTAGTTTCGCGTGACCTCAAGACGAAATAAATTTGGAAAAGTGAATTTTAACCTAAATTAGTACCACTCCGACTTAAGGTGTTGGAATGGTAAAAATAGTCTCTAAGATCACCATAAAGATCATCCCCCAATCGAGTAACGTGAGTAACGTGATTACCGCTTTTATGCGAGGAGTATTTTCTCTTTCATCGATTTTTCTTCGTTCAACACCTATCAGTAGGTAATCAGTAATCGGCTACCAATATTGAAGCAGTATCAGTTACGGTCCCGGTGTCGGGTACCGTCATAACATGACGGACCGATGAAACGCGGCCAACCTGATACTTCTTTATACCGGTTTCGCTTGAAGTTACAACCTGCGATTCTTGTGCTATGTGTAAAGCTTGCATTACAATTGCATCAAAAATAAATTGCGCAGGATTTAGTTCAATAAGTATGATTCATTTATTGAGACCGGTTTGTGGTATCCCATGATTGGAGTACGGTTTGTGGTATCCCCAGTGGCGTAACAATAGAGTGGCAGGACGGAAAAAATGCCACAGACCCCAGGCCAGAAGAGGCCCCCGACTCTAGAGGGCCGTGAGTGCAGGAGGATTTATTATGGGTGTTATTTAATGGGTTAGCCAAGTATTCATGTTTTTCTGAGCAGGAAAATGTAATCGGCCAGCCATAATAGCTAATTGGTCAGCAACTCATGGTTAGCAAACATGTCTAAATCAATCAGCAATTTATGCCATTCTGAATAGCTGTAAAAATATCTGTACAGCTGATTAAATATATAAGCTGCAATGAGTACCCCATGTTAAATAAAATTTTGTGAAGCACTCAGAGAGTAAGAAAAATATTCAATTTTGTGCTGCAAAAAAAAATTGCGAATTATTCACAAATTTCCTCAAAATACGTAAAAAAATGGAACTACATTTCGTCTTTCACTGTCATTTTTTTAATCTAACCAATCAGAAATTACATATACACGTCATAGCAACTGGTGTAGAAATACTGTATTACTATATCACTTTGAACACACGACTCCGCAATTGATTTTTAAAGAACTCCCCCCAAACATCCTCCCCTTTTTAGTGCGCAAGAAAACGCCATCGCATCGACACGACCCCGTAATTGTTTTTTTAAAGAACTCCCTTCAAATGCCTTCCTCTTTTCACTGCGCAAAAGCCATAGTATCGACACGACCCCGTAATTGTTTTTTAAAGAACTCCACCCAAACACAAATGCAATTCGTTTGTTTAAATTGTTATCCATATTTTAAATATGCATACCAATGAGATAAACTGAATACAGAAATGCTTTTTCTGCTGATCAATTTTAAAATCTTGCTGAGCAAGTAATCATTTTGCTGCGCGATTGATTATTAAGCAGATACATAATATTGCTAGCTGCCCACATATGGTTAAAGTACTGACCCCTATTAAGATTCTTTGCAGAACATGGACTGCAGCCCGAGTTTTATTATTTTATCGCAAATAAAATCTGTGTATGTTGACCAAATGATTTTACGGCTGATTTATGTTGCTAACCAAATTTCATAACGGCTAATCAAAATATTTACTTCTAATTGTTATTACTTATTACAATATTTCTCAGACGGTTTAGTTACACCACTAGGTATTCCTAATCTCTTATTAGTGGTAATGCTTTTAGTATAGATGGCATCTAGCACTTACTAAGCAGTGACAAATGTTACTTTTATTCTTTTTAAGAGTTTTTACGTTTCAAAATACTGTCTACAGTATTTTTAGTTAGCATGTGATGCTTGAGTGAGTACGTGCAGATATAATTTGAAGAAAATTCTCAGAAAATCTGATTACGACCATTTTTAATCGACATTTTTTTAAAACCTTGTATACATAAAAAGAGATCTTTTTCTCTGTACATCAATAATTGGTTTTTATGTGAGTACATTCTCATGTTCTATATGATAAAGAATTTCGCAACGACATTAGAGTGCACCTGAATGTATAAAAATTGTAATCTATTTTTTTTCACTTTTAAGGGCGGTTTACGGGTAAACTATTGCAGATAGCGGTAAGACAGTGGAGCACTTTCTTGTAGCAAAAATAAAAACCTACAATTTTCTATTGAAACCTTTTTTCATATATCTCATAGTTTGTGTGATAATTAGAAAACAAAGTTTAAAGGGGTGGTTTTAACTGCAAATCGAAGCACACTTTTTCACAGTGAGAATAGTTTCTTGTAACCCCAAGAACGATTACTCAAATTCTTAGCCGTTTGAAATTTTAGGCATTTCCCGAAGATCGTTCTTAGACTATCAGAATTAAAACTATTATCAGTTTTCATTTTATTTTAATAACAACAATAGTATTTTCAAAATATAGAGAAAATTATTATTATTATCAATATTCAAAAAAACGTTCATTGATAGATAGATTGTAAATTATAGACGCTATAATATATAAGTATGTAGAAAATCGTATGTTGACTCCATTAGTTCAGTCAATGGAGTCAAAATATGAAAATATTCATGAAAAACCAGTTTTAGTGACCTTTGATCCCGCGTGAAATTTTTAGCGGTATCCGGATCCAAAGGGACTTTTGCTTAGAACCATAAACTGGTTTTCCGGGAATTTTTACCGATATTGGGACTTTTATAATGTAGTTTCCCTGGACTATAGTTACACTCTTCTTTTCAATCAGCGACCAAATGGGGGCAACCCCATCGAGAAAACTTAAGTTGTAAACTCACCACCAACCCAGAAAAAACGCTGCTTACCCAAAATGAACGGTTAAATGACGAATTGACTGCACTATAAAGTATCCCTAATTGTAACGGAACAAGCCTCCGCCACTGCGATGGTGAAAGCCTAAGGCCCGGCCGACTCAGAGAACGCCGGGTTCGAGACTGAAGGTGTGTGAGGAATGGTTGGACAGAAGTGTGACAGAGGAAATAGGAAGAATGAACGTGACAGCACTAATTTTACTGTTTTTACATTCTTGATAATTTCGATGGAACTCACTAAAATTTTGTAAAATGTATTAAAAATAAAGCATACATTATATAATGATAGTAAATAACAATATTGTACAAATTTAAGATTTTTCAGCGCAAATTAACAAAATCATCTTCCAATAATAGAACAAAAATAACACAAACAGTATACTTTTTTCTGCTGGACTAGAATAATGATAAACGAACGCGAAATGACAAAAATTGCGTCAATTTCTATCAAATATGTAGGTTGATACAAGTAACTGATAATAATCGGTGTTACATGCAAATCAAGATCAGGACCGTGGATATCTTGAGATTGATACCGATACTCATCTTGTGTCACTCTTATCTCCGCGAGACCAAAGCAAGCGCTTTATAAAGCCATCAAACGGTATTGTTTCATTGTAGAGTGTAAAACGCGCTTTAGAGTTATAAAGTGATATGTCTACTACACATTGTCTTTAGATATAACCAACAAACAGTTCACGTACGACTATGGCATAGCAAGCAAGGTAAAGGAAGCATTCTCCTCCAACCATGTGTTTGCTTGCTGTTTGAATACCTTACCTTGCCTTAGCGCTGTATGAGTCGTACGGGTGTTAACATTAGTTATATATTATTACATAGTACGGCACCTGTACTACAGGTATTTGTTTACAATATTCAATCAATGTACACATAACGTCCGCTAGGAAGAAGATATTGACAACCGATCACAAAAAGTGATTCGTCCGTTCCATCATTAAGACGTCGTCAATGGATAGTTAGTGTGGCTCTTGAAGTTTGCCAAGAGTGAATATGTAAAAACGGTGGTTGTGAGTGCTATTAAAATAATAAGTAATTAAATTTATGGTTCCTTAATTTAATTGTTTGCGATAAAATATTTTGAAATAAAGTACATGTATGTGTCTAATTGGTTTCTAAATTCTTGCGGTAAAATCAGTACCTACGAGTATATTCGCTTTGTGTCAAATGTTGTCATTAAAGTGCTAGAAAAAGAAGTGTTTTAAGTGCTGTAAACATTGCATAGAAAGCTATAAATTGGTTCGTGAAGTAATACATTTTCAACTGTTTTTTAATAAGGCGTTTTTTTTTAATTAATCAAAATTGTCAAAGTGGCAAAGATATGAAAAAGTTAAAACCATAAGAAAAAAATTGTGTAAGTTTTGGTGATAAGAATTTTTAATTTAATGAGTGTCTTGGATTATAACATTTTTAAACTGTGACGCTAATAAAGACAAGCGTTACGTACAGTGTGGTGATTTTAAATAATATTATAATTATCTTCTATTTATTTTCATTGAATAGATTTTCCAATCATGGATTTATTGTTTTACATTGAAAATGTAATAAGTCTAACTAATTAAAAACATTAAGGTATGTAATTTTGATTTTCTTCAAAATTTGGAAATTCATAGTAATATTTCTTATTTCATATGAGCGTTTTTGACGTGATAACGTCTTATAAATTGATGAAACACCAGCTGCACGCACGAAAAAGTGTAACGTTCCGAAAAGTGTCACGTTCCGCCTGACCCTGTGCGTGATAGCGAGAACGCAGTATAAGCGATAGAGAAGCACGATCGGCCCAAATTTGACAGCTACTAAAATTTAGGTTATGTATTATTAAATATGATATTCGAGCGGAATACGTTATCACGTAAAACTATCGTCCGTAAACCGACTTTACAGACAACCAATTTTTTAAGAAAAATCTATATGTAGCGTAGAATAAAAAGGGTCTATTATAAAGGATTTAAACTTCCTTTAATTATGTAAGAATAAGCATGACTGAAATATTCTATTTTTCTTTCATTCTCCTTTTATATTTTTGTTAGACGTACGTAGGTATATTATAAGGAAAGTACCTATAATCAGCCGTTTCTATCAAAATTGACAGAAATATTTGTAGCGAAGTGGAATTTGCGAAATCATTATCCAATACTTTTTTCGTGCTTGTTACAATAATTTACTATAACGTCACGTAAAATATTTTAGCTATATAGCTTCCACAGTTGATTTCGACTGGTAGTTGATACCGTCTTTTAACCCGAACCTACCTTGGTACCTTATACTTTAAGGTTTGTGTACCAATTTATGTTAAGCTTCGTTAAAATCGATACAGTCGTTTTTTAATGATGTCAACACAATTAGACAAACAAAATATATTATATTCCAGTTACACATTCTTTCATCTCGATAGATAGATAGATAGACATCGTAAAACATAGACGCTTGACAACAAATAATAAATGTATAACCCTTTATGTATGTACGAGTGATGTGCCGGATATCCGTATCCGTATCCGTATCCGCGGATATCCGAGGGAGAAGAAAGATCCGTATCCGTATCCGTTAGTTTTATGGCGGATCTTTTACCTTATTAATTTTCAATTCATAGATGAAATTTTATAATTTTATATATATAGGTGATTAGGTAATAATGAGAAAAAAACTCCATTCAGATTATTTTTTTATTTCTTAAAATCGTATTTGGGACCTTTATATTGCAAAAATTTATCGTAGTGAGTACCATACCAGTAGTACATAACTCAAAGGTACTAATAAAAAACTATCTTTATAATGAGATATTGCACATCGATCTTTGGAAAGACACAATCTGTTATGAGAGTTAACTCTTAAAGAAGTCAATAACTTTTTCCCATAACAGATAGTCTCTTTCCAAAGGTCGATGTGCAATATTTACCGCCGCGTACTGTATGAAAGTTAAGATCTGTATCCGTATCCGCAAAACTTGAAACCAAATATCCGTATTCAGATCCGTATCCGCGGATATACATTTTTAACGATCCGGCACATCACTAGTATGTACACAATGATACTGTTATCTGTTATCAGTCAGTCCAATCAGATTATAGTTGGGGAGCTATGAAACAACCAGTTGAATATTTTTTTATGAATATGTTTATATTTTGAATTTTTTGGAACTTGACAGGTATGCGGTTATATAACTTGAGAACAAAGAATACCGCGTGATTTTGTCTGAATTTTTTTGATATTTTTGGCACTTGTATAGTTTTATAAGTATGGGACATCGCATTATTGTTTTAAAAGGATGATAATATAATAAAAAATAGAATAGTTACTTCTTACCACATCAAGTTTATTAGTGGATGTACATTTCGAGAGCTATGCTCTCATCTTCAGCAATACACTGAGTTTAGTGTATTGCTGAAGATGAGAGCATAGCTCTCGAAATGTACATCCACTAATAAACTTGTTGTGGTAAGAAGTAACTATTCTATTTTTTATTAGATTCAAACCACAGTGCTCCTAATATTTTTGTATAGGATGATAATATGTTTGAAGAGATACTTTTACCGTTATGAAATCGCCTGAAAAACTATTGTCAGTTTAATTTCCCAACAACCATTATTGAAATCCTAAGGAAAAATACTGATCAATCAAAAATTAAATATGTAAGGTAGCATTAAATGAACACGGAGTAGAGGTTAAGCTTTAATTTTTGAGCCTTTTAAAGCCTGCTAATTTAGTTTGATATCACAGAATGAGCTTCCGAAATTTCAACCAGTCTCTTTGGCGTCAATGCAGAACTATTAAAACTGTATTTATTCAGCCAACCTTGACATCTCTAGAAACGCTTTGAACTGTTACTAACAAGCTTCAAATCAAATGTAATGCATCTAATTAAAACTTGAGAAATTATTTCACAATAATCGAATATTCAAAGTTTGAAAAGATAATTTAATTGATTCTTGACGTTTTTAAATCACTATAATGAACAATAAAAATGATAAATTTGGTTCCTTTATTTAATTAAAACAGTTAACTCTCGTGACGTCAATCTTAACATCCAATTTCGCTCATTCGAGCAGAACCGGTCACGTAATTGTTTTACGTTAGAGAGGTTTTGAAACTGTAAGAAGTTAAAATTTGATGGTTCGATTACAATAATTGAATTATTTAATAAATTTAAAAACTGTTCACTTTTTAAATTTTTAACCTTAATTTCAACAAAAACCTTTATAAGCGTTCATTGATAGGAAAAAAATTATATGGCATTGCCGGGATTCGAACCTAAATCATCTATAGTTTCACGATGATTATGTTTATCTACGCAGTGTTATAACCGTAAAAACCAACAAGTTTTGCATTTCATCACTTGCGAGATCTTTTTATTAATGAAAAGAAAATTTTTCCTTGAATTTTTATAAACTGTTGTAGCATATTATTCTGACAAATTATTATCGAAACTTTTTTAATTTTATTAAAAAATTTATGAAAAGTTTGTCTTCTGAGCTGCTACTGAATTATTCAGTTTGTATAATTTTCTCTTTGTGCGCAGTTGATACATAATAACTGATGCTTTTGGAACTTGAAGCTTAATTGACAAAGTTTTGTTAGCTGGTGACAGTCTTAACTTTATTAATACATAACTCTATAAATTAAGTACAAATTCGATCCATAATATTTGAAACAAATATTTTAGTGTATAGTAAATCATGGCATAATGATGAAAGTTTGTTTATAAATAATTAATTGCTTTGATAATAATTACAAACTTAACTCTCACATCGAAATGATACGAAGTGTTTCGTAATCACCATTCATTATGACAGTTCATTTTCAATCAATATTTAGCATTTTAATCAGCAAATTGACGTATTCAAACTAATTCTAATTTGACATTACCCTATCTGACACTAAGCTTGTTCGTAACTCAATTATTACAGTGGGTCTAGAGAATAAGTAAAATGAAAAAATGTTTGTAAAACGAAACTTTTTAAAGAAATGTACTAAATGTACTAAAAAGGAAATACTATTTTTAACTTCCCACTTAAAAAATCAATAATTTTATTCAAAAAAATCGGGAAGTTATTGTTTTCACCCCGATTTTTGAAACCGAATTTTCGTCAGATATTTACGTTTTGAGGTACTGGGAAGCTATTCTGACTATTTTGGCAATGATGTCCGTAGGGCTGTATGTGTGTGTGTGTGTGTGTGTATGTATTACTTTTGAACATTTGTGGCTTCTGGCGTGACTTTGCTGAACTTATATTTCCTGAAAATTTGGAGTAGATTTTGAGAAATCACAAAAATACAAGTTTCAAATTTTTTTAGAAATTTGTTTTTTTGTAATATTTTCTAAACCAGTAAACCGATTAATTCCAAAATCTAATCAGCTCTTCTCATCAACAAAATTGCGTCGATTGCTGCAAACGCATCAAAATCGGTTCATTTGTTCAAGAGATATCATGAACGAAAAATTCGTTAGAAAGTGCTTTTTTTTAAACTCTTGCTATATTTTATATATTTTTGAGCGTTTTGAACTCAAAAAAAGTGGGAAGTTTCAGGGATGACCTGCAGGGTCAAACTGTTTTTCAATTTTTTTAGGTTCATAATAAATTATAAAACCGTAGATGACATATAGTAGAGTTTACAACCCACGTTTTTTTTTATTTATAAACTTAAATTATCGATTTTTTAGTACATTTTAAAAAAATCTTATCTTTAATTTTTTTACGTGATAACGTCTTATAAATTGATGAAACACCAGCTGCACACACGAAAAAGTGTAACGTTCCTAACGTTCCGCCTGACCCTGTGCGTGCAAGCGAGAGCGCAGTATGCTTCGGCCCAAGCTTGACAGCTACTAAAATTTAGGTTATGTATTACGGAATACGTTATCACGTAAAACTATCGTCCGTAAAACGACTTTACAGACAACCAATTTTTGCTAGATATTTAATATTCTTTATACATGCTGGGTTGCAGAAAGCCTTGTCAAAAAAACTGATTTCAAAGTGGCCTTGTCAAATCAATTTTTTTGAGAATAACTTTTACAACCCAGCAATAGTCTTCTAAATCCATTCTTCTATGAACCAGTCCCACATTCAAGCAGGATATGGTTAGCTCTTTCTGTCTCCTTATTGCATTGTTTTCACTTTAGCTCCCCATTAAACAACCCATTTTTGTTATAAGTATCCTTTCAGAGCACGATAGGAAGCCTACTTACCAGGCGAAGGTACAGAATATAGAAGTAAAATGGAAAGTAAAGATTGAAAAATCAATTTCCGATTTAATAGCAAAATCTGTTATTATTTTTATAATTGATTGAAATTAATGTAACATAATGACCAGTCAACTATTAATTATCAAAATGATAAACCTAAATTGTAACTATTACAGTACCAACAGTTAAATATTGTAATGGTCTAGTTTACTGTTTGTTGAATGTTCAACTGTTTCTGTGCAATTAACCAAAGCTGAAATCATTATGGCAAAGCAATTAAAGTTTAATAGTCTGGTGATTGTTTGACAATTACAGCGATCCAGTTTGTCGATGGCAATTATTTTTGTGTATATTGGCAACAAAAAAAGTGTCTAAGTTAAGTTACGTAACTACAGAGTAATGTTTCTCAAGCATAATCTATTCTAATTTATCATTGTTATTTGTTGTAATTATAATGTATTACATTACGGACACGCTATGGAGTTTGATCGATTTTCTGGACCTATATAGTTCAGTTTGGAAATAATAGTTAATGAGTAATGCTTAGTTACTAGCAAGCTTAATGGAGCCGCAAAGCCATGAAACAATGTAAAGCATATCCGTTATTAGATTATCCCATGCATAAAACTGTGCCGCTTATGTTGCAATATGAATTAATATAAGTTAATGTATTATAATAATAATGCGTTTAACGTCCATTTCTCGACTTTATGTCATAACGAACGCCATTCGCACCATTACTATTTTCCAGCTATCACACTTCCTGTTAATTTCTACATTTTAAACTTCCGCTTAATTAATAGCAATGGGCGAATGAAGGAACTTAAGGAACCATATCGATATTTATCTAGAGTTATTGAGGGAAACCATGGAAAACCTCGACGAGATGGCCGGTACAGGAATTACCGTTCCTCGGCGAGAGGCAGCAGGAAAAAGTCCCAGTCACATTTCCGAGTGCGAGTCTAGTGTTCTCACCACTAAGTTACCCCGCTCGGTACTAAACCCACACATTGTCAATGAATTTTATGAAAAAGTTTGAAATCTTTTGTGTGAAGACATTGAATATTAAAAATACTAATAGTTTTTTCTCGACTGCCTAGAATTTTGTATAGGTATACAGTATAACAATAATTTATAAGAGAATAAAGAATAGCAATAATTATAAAGAAACAACAATTTAGTAACTTCTTATAACCACAATATTTTTTTATTAAATGTACATCTAAAATTTGTGGAAATGTCCTTGCATGACATATTTTATTGCAGCGTTGATGATTTAACATCGGGGCCTTATTTGAGGATAAGACATGGTGCCAACAAACTGCTCAAAATATATTTTTGAAGTAAACTTTTTATAGATTCGCTAGGGGGATGAATTGGCCCGGATTAGACCAAAAGTGAAACGCTTCCCTTTCTCCGTCTAAAACCGGCAGTTGATAGAAAAGAGTGGGAGAAATGTTTCTACTCTCTCTGTCAAAGCGTCATGAATACCATTTCCTAATCCTGAAATAATAATATCGTTAACAAATGCTAGAACCTAAGAAGTTTCACTTCTAACGCGCGAGAGTCTCACGCATAATTAAAATTCGCCAATAAAAAATACTATACCAATAATTAAAATGTTACATAAAAAAATAGTAAAATAGAAATACTACGACAATTTTGTAGATTAATCATAAAATTGGATGCCTTAATATTTAAACCTCAAATCTGTGATAGTTCTGAGGTCCCAATATCTCCAAATTGGACTCTCAGTAACATAATTGTAACGGTGTCATTTATATAAAACAATACAATGTAAAATGTTTTAAACACAGTTTTAAAATTAACGTGTAACAAAAAAAATTGCGCAATAACAGAAATATGCACTCATGCATGCATTTCTCGCATATATGCGCTGTGTAGTTGGTAGAAGGTGAAAAATAATTATAACAAAAAAGTCACGAAACAAAATAATAACATAAAAAAGTATGAACGTTTTACTCGTTGAAGCTGTATTTTAACCGCTATAATTTTATGAAAATATCTGCGGTTATCAAAACTAGAATATATTTGTTTTATAAATTATGTATAACCTAGCGAAGCTCCATTGAAATGTTACATTTTTTTGGGATAAAATTACATTTGTCAGAGGACGCAATTTTATTTTTTAGATATCAAGAAGGGGTTAGTGTAAAAGTAAATTCAAGTTTGTGGGGTCACAACCCTTGTCCCACGGCCGCCATCTTGGAAAAAGGGGTGCAAGTGGTTTCCATGGTTTATCTCACGAACTATAGGTCTCACAAAAATATTTTTAAACATTTTTTGTACAAAATATAATTTCTTACAACTTTGGTTCAGTAACTTTTTGTCGTAGATCCTATACAAGATCAACAAGATCCTATAAATGTATACAATGCTGGCTTTCATATACAAGATCCTGAGCCGCAGCCTGGTCCATCAAAAAAAGCGAGGACAGAGTAATTATGTCATTTCGAAAATGACCGTGGATTAAGCCTATTGGTAATACTACGACAAAAAGTTACTGAACCAAAGTTGTAGGAAATTATATTTTCTACAAAAAATGTTTAAAAATTTTTTTTGTGAGACCTATAGTTCGTGAGATAAACCATGGAAACCACTTGCACCCCTTTTTCCAAGATGGCGGTCATGGGACAAGGGTTGTGATCCCATAAACTTGAATATATCTTTACACTAACCCCTTCTTGATATCTAAAAAATAAAATTGCGTCCTCTGACAAATGTAATTTCAAATGTAACTTTTCAATGGACTATTTAATCAGTTTCTTTTTTACGACGCAACAGCCACCTCTTAGAACTAGTTCTGTATTTTGTTAACGTTTTTTTTGTTAGTGTTCCGAGTGAACGAAATACTTATGGAATCACTTCGGTGTCCGTCCGTCCGTCTGTCAAAGGCGATTTTCTTTTTAACTTTTTGACGTAAAAATTTTAAGTTTAACACAGAGATAGATTGTGGTGACCTAATCACAGACGCGAAGTATAAAAAGTTGAATTTTGATTATATAGGTTATTTTAGAAGGTGAAATGAGAAAAAAAACATTTTTCAAAGGCATCGTGTAGGGTGTCAAATGAAAGCACGAATTCAACAGTCTATTTGTTGTATTTTTATTTTTTCCTATTTTCATTTTTGGAAAAATGCTTAAAAACCACTGTACTTTACCCATATCTCTTAAATGATCGATCAGGAAAATCTTCAAAAAATCATGAACATTATTTATACTTCACGTCTGTGATTGGGCCACCACACTCTATCTTTGTGCCAAGTTTCAAACTTTTACGTCAAATAGTCTCAGAGAAAATTACCTTTGACAAATGAATGGACAGATACTGAAGTGATTCCATATGTATTTCGTTTGCACGGAACATTAAAAATGACCGGAAACGATCCAATAGAACAGAAATAATAATAATAATATTGTGGCTCTCTGCATTCGATACATAGAAATTCTGACGGTGGGCTCTCCGTCTAATAGGATTTATATGCGACAAATAATTACTTTTGTTATTCGAAATTAGTAGTTTTTGAAACAGATTTTTTTGCTGTTATAGATAAACCTAATGTTGGTGTTACGTGACGTTATACTAACTACGTTATATTATTATATAGCTCGAATAAGAAGACATTTTCCTGCGGACTGTAAATTAAAAAGAAAGCCGTAGGCAAATTGAACTTTAGTTTATTCAGATTTACAACACTTATCATACCTACACAAAGTTATTGCAATTAAATTATTATTATTACAGATGTAATTTCAAGCAAATTGTCTAATAGCCACGTGTGTTACAAGTTACTTCAAAATAAAAAATACTGGCATTGAACACAGTAAAAACGTTGCTTCTTTATAATTTTTCAGTGACACTAAAACATTTTCAAGGTCAAATTCTCGAATATAGGCACTATATATTATGTTAAAATGTTAAATTAAATAAAAATTAAAATTAAAAATACTAATCAATAAATAAAATTATCAATAATTTTATTTATTGAACAGTTCTAATCAGACGTTAATCAAAGATTTAAAAATATACTAATACCCAACCACAATACTTCAATGAAAAATCGAGATTTTCAATCGCAAATAACTCGATTATAATCGATCCAAATAAAGATGTTCCTAGAACATTTTTTGTTTAAAATTTAATAATGTATCGATTCCTGGGGTTACTTTTGCCAAAAAAATCTCCACCCTCGAGAAGAGATGACATTTACCCCCAGGGTGAAAGCACACATTGGCACTATATAACTTTTGTTTTTTGAGCTATCCCCTACTTGCTGCTAAAGTTTCATTAAAATCGGTGCTGTTTCTTAGAATTCGTGGGTGAAAACCGCTGGAGACGACTATAGTATACTTATGGAAACGAATAATGAAACAATATAAACTCAGGGCACATTTTTTTTTAAACTCTGAAACTCTTAGTTACGACTTTTATATTAACTAAAGATTTAATGCATTAGATATAGGTATGGAAAAGTTATTTTGATATTCGTCTAACTCTTAGATGTAGCATAGCCGCTTATTTTTAAAATAATAATTACCTACATCTGAGTTAATAACCTTCAGTAACCTCGGGTATAAAATGTTTTCGTCGTGTAACAGGTTCGTTTTGTTTCAAACAAATATTTTATTATAACTGTGTAAAGGTCTATCTACACGATAACGCAAAGTTAAATCCTAGGACCAAAAATATTATATATATAAATATATTTAATATTGCATAGTCGATCACAGTAATTATTCAGTTATTGTGATGGAAAGGTACCTAAATTAGTGTGTGATCCACGAGCCCATTGAAGGTATTAATCTATATATATTAAATCATGTTTAATTGAAAATTGATTTTATAAATTATTCAGTTGATAAAAAGAAAGAAATGGAAAACCGGTCTTTGTTACTATAACAGTTTTTTCAGCCGCGAGTGCTAAATATTTGCATATTATATTACACTTAATAATAATTGTGCAATCATATTTTTATTGATTACACATAATTTATAATATTAGATAATTTACTACTGTATACATTTAGTAAATGTGATATAAAACGGAGCGCTTTGAAAGAGAAAAAAGAAAATTAACGATAATATAGTACCAAAAACGTTTATTTCTCGACATTGTGTTACAATTATCTTGATCGCATCATTTTAAAAAACTCTGGTAGCAGTGCTGAACGCTGCCAACAAACGTATTTTCTATTACATGCATTATGGTATTTAAATGTATCTACTAATGGTCGCCCAGTCAACCGTAATTCATTAAATTTTTAAGTTTGAACGTTATTGAGGTTCTTTTGTCATTATATGCATTTCTCCTGAATTATTTTTACTTCATTTAATTCGTACACATCTTGATGAAACATATATTGTGCACTTCTCCTCATTAACGCGAAAAGAACTATGTATGTTTCATCACAATGTGTGCCAATTAACACATTCACATCGGTACCATACTCTTTTTTCCTTCCCATATATACAAGGTGACATAGAACAAACTACATTGCATAGCACCCCGCGATAGAAAACCAAAAAATAATTTCAAAAAATCCTATACACTACTGTCAGATCGCTTTTTATTTTCAAGTTTCAGGCTGTTAAGTTTTCTTTTTTGTAATTTTAATAAAATAAGAAAGCAGGCTCCCCCAGGGGAAACATTGGAATGTAGTTTGCATTGCAATGTTTTATGGGATTATAGCGTTCCCAGGGACCCGAGCTCGCATCAGTCGGTCTGTGTATGCCGGCTAGCAGATTCTAATAAACAACTAGACGCTAATGATCAAAGTTGCCATGATTTCATGAAACAAAACGTTGGTAAATGTCAAACTAATATTGCAATAATTTGTTCAAAGTTTATCGTATTCCTGCAGATTTCCTACGTGTTTAGTTCACTTATTTGGCGTTTTTAGGCGCGAATAATGTAAGCTAAAGCGCCTATATATACAGATTGTATCAAATCAAAACGGTCCATAGAACATTCTGTGTGTAAGACAGAGACGATATTATATAAAGCACTAAAGCAGTAAGTAAGAATGAGATAAATGATCGCTAATAGCTAGTTACTGTGGTTATACAATCTGATAGTATCGTCTTTGTTTTCTACAGTAAAAATCACAATTTTATCAAATGTATTCACTAGTGAAATTATTGATAAAATGGCTATTTATACTGTTCGGGAAAAAATCCAAATAATTTTTTTTGACGTGATAACGTCTTATAAATTGATAAAACACCGGCTGCATGTTCGAAAAAGTGTAACGTAACGTTCCTAACGCGTAACGTTCCGCCTGACCCTGTGCGTGCTTTTTGCTAATTTCTCGCTCAATTTAAATCAGATCGGTTTGAAACCAGTCTTAAACGAAAGAGGAGAACATTTTACATAGATTTCGTATAACAGAATTTGCCTAAACAGTTTTTTTATACAAATTTATATAGAAAAATATTTTATACAAATTTATATAGAAAAATAGCTGTATAAATGCAATGTTGTGTAATGCATGGCGCGACGCGGTCGGTTGTCTTTGTTTGCCGTACATGGAAATTAGAAGCAAACGTATGTCTTGTCTTAACATGAAAACAGCTGCATTTCTAATGTTTAATTCAATTTTTTGACATTAGTATATTGTGAAATGCAAAGCCTTCTAAGTTAAGTATTGGAATAACTAATTATTATTAGAACATAATACTTTGTAAGTTGCAAACGTCACTTTTGACATTTCTTATCATTCCGACACCAAGGATAAGCGGATTGAAACCAAATTTTGGGAGGTTTAGGTTATGTATTACGGAATACGTTATCACGTAAAACTATCGTCCGTAAACCGACTTTACAGACACCCAATTTTTTTTTTTAAAAGGTATATCCAATTGTATATATCCATATATATAGAGCATATGCACATATACAAGAGAATATCACTTGGGGGGGTGGCACTACTTCTTAGTATCTGGCCAGTATAATTAAATTTCAAAGCTGGGTCTAAACGACACACACAAAATATCCATAAGCAGAGGTGGGATTCGAACCCCCGACAGTGCGATCCAAAGGCCAGCACGCTGACCACTACACCACGCTGTCCTCATCCAAATAATTAAATGGTTTTATGGTGGTACTTCAACCGCCAACATAATTTTATTTGTAGTTGTTTTAATTATTGATAAATTGGTAAAAAGATTTACAGTGTACGTAATTATTTATTTACGTAACTACAGTAACTATATTAGCGATCATTTATCTCATTCTTACTTACTGCTTTAGATCTTTATATATCGTCTCTCTCTTACACACAGAATGTCCTATGGACCGTTTTGATTTGATACAATCTGTATACTCGGTAGTCGGTTTGTTTGTGAATCTGTGATCCCGCATTTCGTATCCAGCGTACAGCTCAAACGGCTTAACCGATTTTAAAAAACTGTTTTTTGTCCACAAAAAAAAACGTTTTTCAACCGCAACAACATGCTACGCGTGTACACAGTAACAGTTCTAATACAAAACAAGCATCAGCAACCGGTGCGTTTACAGCACAATATGAGAACTCTCGCATACAAGACGGTACGACAACTAGACCTCGAGGGACAATAAAGTTCAGTAGTCCAGTTGAAGTCATTGCAATTAGACGCTTAGTTGGCAAACTGACCACGACCTTTGTCGATGTATGAAGATAACAGTTTTCCAACGGCTAAGCGGGAAAAATCTTCGAGTACTCGATTCCCGTGCTGGACGAACTATTTACATACCTACAAGTTTTTACGGAACCCTCGGTGCGTGAGTCCGACTCGCACTTGGCCGTTTTTTTATATATTGCTTTCTTTACGTGCGCCGTACGGTGCAATTAACTATTCTGAGAAGATCTTCAGGCAATACTGAAATAGCGAACATAAGGAGTTTATATAGAAAAATAACAGTACTTTTGACTAACGGGCACATGTGAAGCTAACCTCTCACATAATATTTTTAAAAAATGCAATTCTATTCACTGAAAATGTCTACATCCTTTTTTTTGTTTTTGTTAATATAAACAATTTCTATGCAAATGCACAACTAACATTTCTTGTAACAGTTTGCAGTTTTTTCATGGACGCTTTTAACGCATGGTCTTGCATTTTTATATATTAAGGATGGAAAAAATAGAGAAAAATAAAACTGAGCATAATTCTTGGAATCAACATTTTTTCCGAACTACATCTTCTCTAAAGTCCCTCGAACTAATTGTTAGTTTATATAAAAAAATTTCAACCAATTGGGCGAAGGAACCATTCCTACTTCAAAAATATTAAAAAAAATTTTATAGTATAATTAATAAAGAAAATAAAATTTCTGATATCGCGTTACCTACATAATATGTTACACGTCATGTAAAAATTAATCAAAGCATGCTTAAGTAGTTTATTTCCGACAGATCTACAAAACAAGAGAACAGCTGACTTTTTTTATTTTCAAAATATTTCCAAAACTATAGTGTTAAAAAAAATGTTTTACAAAACTTATTTGAAAAAATATATAGAATAATAAGCCGTTATGAAAAGTATACCATTATTATATAAAAAACACCGTTAAATCATATATCTCTTCTGCACATGCGCCGATTTTCCCCAAAAACAATAAGGCTCTTCACATTTGCATACCAAACATCCTCCCAAAATTTGGTTTCAATCCGTTTGACCTGTATCGTGTTCACAAACTAACATACTAAAAGACTAACCGACTAAACAGTCTTTTTATACGAACTTATCAAAGCCCACAGAGTACTAATTTCGATTGAGTTAGAATCTTGAAAGAACCCCGCACAAGCCTTATGGGATTTGGTTCTCGATTAAATTCATCGAAAATGGTTTTATTTTATAGTGTAAAGTCTTAAGATGGAAAGTGCGCTGAATCCGAATATGACATTATTATTTTATACAGGGTTACATAGTTTTCGACCATTTTACTATTTCTAAAAAAAGCACAAGAGTTAAACATGGAACATGTGTGTGATTTCAATGGATATCCCTATATCTAAAATCTCGCTAAACATATCTGTATAGCTAAAAGTCTATTGGACACTTTTTCTTAGTAGCCTTTAAACTATAAAATAAAGCCATTTTCAATCAATTTAACCGAGAACTAAATCCCATAAGGTTTGTGCGGGGTCCTTTAGCAAGAAGGAAGATCTCATAGCACAAGTAAAAAATATCTGAAAATCATAGATTTCTGCTTCAATGTGGAGTTATTTACGTTACAAACTTAAATTTTATTAAATTGTTATTTATAACAGTGCGGAACCCTCAAAGGCGAGTTCAAATATGGATTTATTTTAAAATATTAACTAATCCTTGATGTACACCTAAGTCAGCAAGGTAATTTTTTCCGCCATGCACATGATGGTAATGCGATGCTTCTTTGTTTCAATGTCACGTTGAATTTGTTCACGGATCGGCAAAATCTCCTCGACCTTCGTCACGTCATCATCGTGCGGCCCAAAGATCTCGACATAACGTTAATTGTTATTACATAATAATTATAGTAAAAATTTAATGTTGATTAAATCATTAGCAGAGGAGTACCTATTTGTCTCAATTAGTTTCTTTATAGATGTAGGTATAACTCTTGCAATCACGAGAGGTGAATTCTATCGAGGAAGGCATGAACTTTCCCCGACGTTTTCATCTAGTAATGTCCTGATTAGTGACGAGAAATGACGAATCGTGATGCTCAAGCGTTGGCGTTTTAGATATTTCTCTAAACTCTAGAAACCAGACTTTCACAAGAATTAGATTTCCGTTCAGAAAAAAATCTTATGCCTGCAGTACTCATTCGCCGAGAGATACCGAGACTAAGCGAACGCTAAATAATGTGTATTGGGAACACTCGCCTGATCTCGTAACGCAGTCTAGACTCTCGCCTCGCCAGCGCTCCGTATAAAGTCGGTTTTTAAATGGACAGTGAAGCCGAGCCACGCCGAGTGTGTACCTCGCTTTATATACCTACTCTCGGCGAGCACGCTCAGCGAATGTGTACTGTAGGCATTATACCTAACTTCGATAATTTTTAACGTTAGGAATATACAAAGAGCATGAACTGAAATAAGATAAAAAAACTTTTAAAAATGGACCCTCCTCCACAAAAAGCCATTAAAAAGCGTAAAATAATAAAGTTGTGAGGTCGACGCCAATTTAATTACTTTAAACTTTTTATGTACCTATGTAGTACTTTTATTAAATTGAGGCCGATCTCAAAATTTAATTATTTTAGGCTTATTAGTGGCTCCGCTATACGTAGTTTGCACTAAACTTAAAAAGAACAACTGAATCGATTTAACTAAAATTTATGTAAGATCACCCTGAAGGTATTAAATAAAAAGAAAATCATCAAAATCGGTTCACAAATGTTGGTGATACCAGGTAGCGTAATGTATAAAAAACTCTATTTTTAAAGTCAGCTAAAAACGGCTCTGCCGATTTAAAAAAAAAGATATGATACCAATCCGTAAACATTTTGACCAGATTAGAAAAACTGATACTTTTTCTAATCTGTTGACCACTCGAAAAGTTATGGCTGAACAAACATAAAAAATATAAATGTGTAGGGTTATCTCTGGTGTAGGTACCTATAATGTATATTGGTCACGATTGGTAAGGGCTGTTTTTTTGAAGTCTGTTAAAAATTAACTGAATCGTATATGTCCAGGAACGTCGCTAATTTTACTTTTGTACTGACGTGAATGTAAGTTATATTTTCATTTGCTGACATTTTAATTGTGTTTACTTACTTAAATTAAAGCAGGCTAAACTGTTTATTAAATTTCTTCATGATTTAGGTACATATCTAACCCTCCATTGTTTCGGTACATCGAGAACACTAATAGGTCATATGCATGAGACTCCAAATTGGTTTAAATTTTTATTTTGAAATATATTTTAGTTCCTGATCATATCGTAATGGTTATTTTATTATTCTAATCACTGAAAAAAATACAAATAATAAAATAGAAACGTAAAAAATACGCGCTATTTTCGAATTTTCAAAACGCAGCGTGACGTCAGAGTATATCAATAACAGTTTCCATGGCGACTGGGTCGTCTCACAGTAAGATTACGTCAGTATTTAGAGAAAACAACAAATAAACTTCATTTTGAACATTGACAATTTGACATCAAAGTTGACATGCATCATATATAGTGACGTCACATAAGCCCGCCAACATGGCCGATTGTTTAAACTGTCTATTTTTGAATGTGAAATTTCATATTTTTTTCTTGTGATAATATTACATTTTTATGATTATCAATTTTTTCCGTATTATGGTTGACTAAATAATCTATTAAAAATATAAAAAAAATACATGCATATGACCTATTGTCTTTTTTACAGACTTTTACTTAATTTCACCCGGCCCGGTGTCTGTCTAAAATCGAATCTTGCAAGTTAAATTTGACCCACTTCCGGTCATCCGATTGAGCTGAAATTTTGCATACGTATGTAGTTCCGATGATAATGCAATATTATAATAATTAACTGACCTATCCGACTTTCGTCCGGATGCAAATCGCACTTTCAATAAAGCACACTAAAAACTTAAAAATAACTAAACTTTTTTTTTTAAAAACAAGCTTTCATTAGTTGTTAATAAAAATGACCTAAACAGTTAAAAATATTTTTTTTCCGATTAGAAATAGGTCGTTTTATACGTACTTATCACAATCTCAAGTTTTTAAATAAAAGTGTGTTACATTTTAATAAGAAGAGAGAACAAATAGACGGTGTAGGAACTCGCTTTTATTTGAAAAGTTGAGACTGTGATAAGTACGTATGAAACGACTTATTTCTAATCTGAATAAAATCATTTTTAACTTTTTAGTTCATTTTTATTAACAATTTTTATTATTTTATTAAGCTTGTTTACAAACACATGTTTTTGTTTATTTATTAAATTGACGTTTTTAGTTAAAGAAAGCACGATTGTTAAAAAAGTTTTTTTTTTATTTCGGTCTCATTGGTCAATGTTTTAGTATTGGACCTAAAAAAATTCTCCCAAAATTTCAGCTTCCTAGCTCAAACCTGTGAACGGCGCAAACCAAGTTTCTTTCACATTTAATTAACATGGGAAAACGACATTTTTACTCTACATTTTGTAAGGAATTAAAGTTTCCACAAAAAAGATCCTTAGAACTAAATCCCTGAATTCATTATTTTCAAAGATATGTTCGTTAAACATTAATTTATTAAATGGAATCCTAATTAAAAATATTTAAAAAAATCTACCAGCAAAAAAAAAAACACCTTAATGTAGTGTACATTTTTGCACCCTTTCCGGTTTAATAATTAAACCAAAATAAACCAGAAGAGATCACTAACGTTTATACATCGGAAGTACGGCAGTTTGCCTACCAATCAATAAAAGTATCGAATTAATTCATAAAAAGGAAATAATTACGCTATATGTTGTACTCTGTAATGTATTTCTCTATGTTAGTAATTAAAATTTTATTAATTTTTCGCTCATTAATTAAAAATTTGTATTTGTACAAATATTTATTGTTTACATAGATGTTACGTAATTTATATTTTTAACTAATTAAAAGTATAATTGCCAATATATAATTGCCATATTCTGTAGTCCATATGTGTTTTTTATGTACAGTCGAAAGCTTATTTTTAAATTAAAATTGTTCTTTCATCTACCTATATAAATAATATAGTAGATTTTACACCTAGTATTTTTCGATGAATACCAGCGAGTTTTAGCAGTCACGCGACTCACGAGTCGTAATACCATTACGCACGAGGTATATATTGCACTAGCGATCTCGCCCGGTTCCACCCTGGTGCAAAAGAATAAATGGAGGGAAGTGACATGAGCTACGCGCCGAGATGAATGTTGTGTACAAATTTCAGGATGATCCGAGTTACCGTTCAAAAGTTTTTGTCGGACGGACAAATTTTGAGTTTCCTTTTGCAACATTTTTCATTGGTGCTCCGCTCCTATTGGTCGTAGCGAGATATTATATTATAGCTTATAGCCTTTCTCGATAAATGGACTATCCAACAAAAAAATTGTTTCAATTCGGACCAGTAGTTCCTGAGATTGGCGCGTTCAATCAACTAAACAAACAAACTCTTTGGCTTTATATACGAGTATTAGTATAGATTTATGTGAGTGTATATACGACGCATGTATTATTAATCTGTTAGGTTTTCTGAGACCAACAAAATAAAAGCAACACTGATTGTTAAATTGGATTGTACTGATAACGTTTCAACAATATTTTTTGGTAAAGAATTACTCCCTTCTTGATAAAATGGCAGTTTGGTTCAATGTTAATAAGCAAATCTTATTACCTCTGTTTCAAAACTAACAAAAATAAAATTAATTTCAACTTACGTATTTCCATTAATAATATTGTTAGTAATACATTTTATGCTATTAAGTTTCTTGGTATGCACCTTTAAGATACCTTTGGAACATCCAGTGCTCAAAAAATGAAAAGTATGTGTTTTCTTTTCGTAACTTATAGTCTAGTTCACATGTTCCTTTTTGATGAATTCCAGTCCTCCTTCACCGAAAATTATGATCTATGTTAGTAATTCGATTCAGAATGGCATCTAGAAACTTTTTGAAAAAACATTTTAATACCTAAAAGAAAAAAGAGGGATCGGTTTTTTGCGAATATCCCAAAAACTATTGCAGTTATCTGCAATCACAAAAAATATTCTGAAAGAGCAGGAAATACTCTACAAAAAAATCCCATCTTCCGGAACTCTCCCACCAATATTTCTAATTTTAATTTAGAGGTGAAAATAGGGCTAAAATTTTTTTTTCTATTTTTTATAAAACAAGGTAAAGAACACAAAAATATTGAAAATTATATAGGTATAGGTATAAAATAGAAAAAAAAAATAAAATTAGAAATATTGGTGGTAGAGTTCCGGGAGATAAGAGTTTTCTATAGGAAAAACCAAATCCCTCTCCTTTTTTTAACTAAAATGTTTATAACTTTTGCAATTTTTTCGTCCCCCACTTCATTTTTTTCAAAAAGTTGATAGATCTCATTCCGAATCGAATGACACCATGAATATAATTTTCGGAGAAGGAGGACTGGAATTCATCAAAAAGGGACATGTGAACTAGACTATAATATGTCTCAGTAAAAGCATTCTAAGTATCTATCTATCTTGGTTACAGAAATTTATTTTTACCATATTCAAGAGCAAACACACTACGTAAAAATATTTAAATGAACGTATTAACAGTGAATTAGTTTAAATGAGAAATTTGAAAATTATTCCAATTAAACAATTAAAACACCGACAAAGAATTCCAATTAGCACCCATATAAAATTAAATATTTAGAGCACTGGGAGGTGCAAACGCATTTTTAAAATTGCTTCTCAGTTCTGCTAGTAATTAAATTTTGGTGATACGATGTATCTCTGTAGTAGGAGGATTATATTTAAGTAGATAATTTTATTTTAATTGTAGTCGGGTCGGGTAAACAATAATTATTGTTATTGTAATTGACGCAGTGCTGTATGCCGTATGATCAGCTCATTACCCAGTTCTCACGTCCCTTTTATTGTATTGTTATTTTTAACTTTATAAGGTAATTCGCCTTCTACGTACATTAATATAAATAATATAAAATAATACTTAGTACTCAGTAATAGTATTCAGTATTAGAGGCTATAAAGATATATGATAACCGGTGAATTCATAATCAGATTTCCTGATTAAGACTACGCAGACATTAAACTCTGTGCAAATTAGCATTGGGGGAAGCCACAATTATAGTTATTACTATAGTGGTCGCCCAGTGGTCGAAATTCGACCGTAATTCATTAAATTTTTAATTTTGAATGTTATTGAAGTTCTTTTGTAATTATATGGATTTCTCCTGAATATATTTTACACGTCGTGATTCCTCTCAAACGAACAGAACGATGTATGTTTAATGTTACAATATCTTTTCGTTTCGAGGTCCCCCGAATCCAAAAAACATATTTTTGGAAAAACTTTGTGCGTCTGTCTACTATGAATACGATACAGGTCAAACGGATGAGCGGATTGAAACCAAATTTTGGTATGCAAATATGAAGAGCCCTATTGTTTTTGGGGAAAATCAGCACATGCGCAGAAGAAATGCATGTTATAACGGTGTTTTTTATATAATAATGGTATACCTTTTATAACGGCTTATTATTCTGTTTATTATTTCAAGGAAGTTTCATTAAAATTTTTTTTCCAAACTTTATAGTTCCTAAAATATATTGAAAATAAAAAAAATCCACTTTTCTTTTGTTTTATGGATCTGTTAGAAATAAACTAGTTAAGCATGCTTTGATTAATTTTTACATGACGTGGAACATAATTATATAGGCAACCATGGCAACGAATAGCAAATATCATATTGAATACTAGCCATTACCCGCATCACGTGACGCAAGATCAGACATTTTATTTTCTTTATTATAGAATAGAATAGAATAGAATAGAATATGATTTATTAGCTTTACGTAACAAAACTAAAATTACAGAGCCATTGTCAGTTCATTAAAATAATTAATTAAAATAATATAATTCAATTTTACATTAATTCCACTCCACAATCTCTTCTAATGAATAAATACATTTCTCTAATAAAGTCTTTTTAATATTTTTCGAGAAAGTGGTTACGGTCAAATTTTTAATGTGTGGTGGCAAATTATTGTATTGCCGAATAGCATGTAGGTATTGACTCGATTTCTTTAGCCTGTGACGAGGTGTTTTGATATCATTTTTAAAACGCATTTCATAATCGTGCGCTTCATCAGTCGTGATATATGAATTTAGATGCGTGTGAATATGTATCAGCTGTTGGTATAAAACAAGCGAGTAAAAGGACAATATTTTTAAATTTATAAAATGTGGTTTACAATGTTCTCTGCTCGTAGCATTGACTATTATTCTTATGGCCTTTTTCTGCAATATGAAGACCTTGTTTGCATATTTTACATTGCCCCATATAATGAGACCATAGGACATTATACTATGGAAAAGACCATAATACGCAGTGACAGTAGTGCTTATATTGGTCGTAGATGCTCGGATTCTTCTTAGCGCATAAAGTGTTTTACTAAGTTTTACACATACAAAATCGATATGTTTTGTCCAGTTCAATCTTGTGTCCAAGTATATACCTAATATTTTCACATGTTCAAAATCGTTTGAACAGTCATTTGAAACAAGAAGATGAAAGGTTTTGGTTTCATTGACCTGTAGTTCGTTAGCTGTAAACCAATGCTGTGCTGCTTTTAAAATTTCATTTTTTTATCATTTACATCATTTTGATGATTGACACTGCATTAAAAGGACGTATCGTCTGCATAGAGAATCGATCTGCAGGGTATATTTGTTGGTAGGTCGTTAATATATATCAAGAACAGTAGCGGCCCCAGTATACTTCCTTGTGGCACCCTCCTTGTTATTGTTCTGGCTTTGCTGTATTTTCCATTTAAATCAAATGTCAAATGTCAATACTATGAAGTTAGAATGGTCCCGTCGGCCAATTGGCTGGAATTTTTTGCATTCGATCTGTACAAGAAACCTGACGGTGGCCTCGCCACCGTCTATTCGATATCAGTGAATATCTGCTGAGCGCAGAAATACTTAATCTGCTTGCATAGTGCAAGCACTATTGTGATGCTGTTGCACTTGTAACTACACAGCTGGAAATTTGAACCTTGACCGAGCATCCAAGGTTTTTCCTAAATACATACATATTACATTATTTTGTGATGAGTTTCACGGAAGATTTTTATTAGCATAATTATGATTACGTTTAGGCAGAATTGATATCACATTTTTGTTTGTGAATTTGTTTTGTAAATATTAAAATTCTTCAACCGCATAATATTTTCATTAGGAATCGTTTTTTTAATAACATAATTTTGTTTAAATACATTTTTAAATGATGTAATATGTGATAGTACACAAAATTTAACATTTCTTATGTCTTCTGGTTGTACCTCAGTGGCGGTTCCTCTATGAGCGCTGCAGTGCTGCAGAACAACGAAAATCTTAGGAACTTCATAATTTTGAAATGAATTATATTTTCAGTATTTAACCAATTTTTAATGTTTGGAAATATAGGGTGTTCCATTAAGGATTTTTCTTAGAGTTTTAAGAAAAAATTAATTGCTGTACCACAAACCTTCTCGAAGGGTAATTCAGATATCTAACTTTTTTTAAATGTCTGCTTAGTGCATATACCTGAAAGGATGCATTTTGAGATCCAGATGAATTAATTTTAAAAGCATTTTTTCCATCTGTCGAATCACTTGTATGAATTATACTAATAGTATAAGAGCCAGTGATCGGCTACCAGTATGTATTTGACCAGACCTGAATTTTTACACAGTGAGTCTCCTATACCTACCATACACGGAGTGGGGACTCACTAAGCCCGGAGTGGCCGCCGCGGCCCGTACTCAGGTGCGACAGGTACAAAATTTGACTAATTTTCAAAGTATTTGACCACGTCTGCCATTTGGAAATTTAATAATATATTATTATTGCTATTGAAATATTGAAAAATAACAATGGCAGACCATTATCGCGCGACAATCATCGTGGAAGACAATTTTTTAAGTACTAAAAAATATGAAATTTTGAAAGGTATATTTTTCATCACGGATTATTATTCTATTTATTATTTCAAGCAAGTTTCGTAAATAAAATTTTTTTCTAAACTTTATAGTTCCGGAAATATTTAGAAAATTAAAAAAAAATCAGCTGCTCTTTTGTCTTGTAGATCTGTCAGAAATAAACTAGTTAAGCATGCTTTGATTAATTTTTACATGACGTGGAACATATTATGTAGGTGACCAAGACGACGAATAGCAAATATCATATTGAATACCAGCCATTACCCGCGTCACCTCACGCGATATCAGAAATGTTATTTTCTTTATTTTACTATATCAAATGTCAATATTTTTGAAGTTGGGATGGTCCCGTCGCCCAATTGGTTGGAATTTTTTATTTGTTCCAAAACAAAATTAAAAAGTGTCAAGTGAGAATAAAAATATTGTTTATATTATAGGCATAAATAATTTTTTATATTCTCTTGACATTTTTTATTTTTGTTTTGGTACAAATAAAAAATTCCAACCAATTGGGCGACGGGACCATTCTAACTTCAAAAATATTGACATTTGATATAGTAAAATAATGAAAATAACATTTCTGATATCGCGTGAGGTGACGCGGGTAATGGCTGGTATTCAATATGATATTTGCTATTCGTCGTCTTGGTCACCTACATAATATGTTCCACGTCATGTAAAAATTAATCAAAGCATGCTTAACTAGTTTATTTCTGACAGATCTACAAGACAAAAGAGCAGCTGATTTTTTTTTAATTTTCTAAATATTTCCGGAACTATAAAGTTTAGAAAAAAATTTTATTTACGAAACTTGCTTGAAATAATAAATAGAATAATAATCCGTGATGAAAAATATACCTTTCAAAATTTCATATTTTTTAGTACTTAAAAAATTGTCTTCCACGATGATTGTCGCGCGATAATGGTCTGCCATTGTTATTTTTCAATATTTCAATAGCAATAATAATATATTATTAAATTTCCAAATGGCAGACGTGGTCAAATACTTTGAAAATTAGTCAAATTTTGTACCTGTCGCACCTGAGTACGGGCCGCGGCGGCCACTCCGGGCTTAGTGAGTCCCCACTCCATGTATGGTAGGTATAGGAGACTCACTGTGTAAAAATTCAGGTCTGGTCAAATACATACTGGTAGCCGATCACTGGCTCTTATACTATAATCTTTTTATAAGTTTTAAATTAATATATCGTAATGCCTTAGACTTAACAGAACATCTCTTCTGAAATTGTTTTCGTCTTTTGCAGGTGTGCCAATAAAAACAAAATCCTTACTTAAAGAAAATTAAATACCTGCTTTAAAATTTGTGATTAAAAATTAATTAAAAATTTTAACCAGCTATTTTTTCAATCAGCTAAGGAATATTTCCCGTATAATATACAGCTTCTATTTTTAACTTATCTGACATAGTTCTCTTCTTTTTCAGATCTGCAAATATTTGCTAAGAACCGAGGAATCGTTGGCATGCAATTAAGTAACATAAAAATGTTGTCAAACAAGGTGCGATGTTTAATGAACGAAGACAACGGACAAGCTTTGCTGTGTGAAATAATAATGTAAAGTGTGTTCGAATACTGGTGAGTCGTCTCATCGTATGATATCGGTGATATTTTTAAAGGGTGGTTAATATGGCTAATTCTTACTGATTGAGGAAAAACTAAAAACAGTTTCAACATAGTTTCCATTAATCGTTTTTTTTTCTTGTGGTGAGTTCAAATAAAACGAATGTCTGCCACCGACTTATAGTGCTGAGCTGTGCTGTGTGGCCACTATCAGAGCCCGTAAATTTGTAATACATTGTATAGAATGATAGCGTTATCATGCAGATTTAAAGTCAGTTTAAATATACACTGCACTATACTCCTTGCTGTTTTTGTTGAATATTTTGACGTTAACCTAAAAATCCGACAGATGGTGTTAGTGTAAAGGTCAAAAGAAAAGTTTCAAAAAATAATAATGTTTTATCCTAACCCAATGCACACAAAACTTCCACTAACTTTAATGTTTTACAACTATACATTTCACAGAAGATTAATAATCAACACATAAATAAATTCACAAGAGCAAACTGTAGATATAATACCTACTCCACGTTTATAAGTTAGGTATTATGATCTATGTGGCGGCCATTATTATTTTATCAGACAAATAAATAATTACGCCTTCGAAGTAAGACAGAATAGTCAACATAATTATGTTTGGTGAATTGAATTATCACTATTTTACTCAGAGGAATAGCTACCTAAAGAACAAATAAACCGAATAAATAACTATACTTACGTTCGGTGAATATGGCCATTCGTTAAGTTAATTATCTTATTACAAACGTTTTTATAATAACACATATTTTGTAACTTCTGTAGGTGATGCATTTTTAGAATATTTCAGTCGTTCTTAGTTGACCAGGTAAAATAAATTCAGTTCAATGTTGTTTTTGTTGCAAAACGTAGGTAGTTCCAAATATTATCAGGAAATGCTTATCATTAATTACTGTTGTCTTCTGTAGCAAATATGTCGATTATGTTTTGAAATTAACATAATATTGAAAGCACAACATTTACGCTTTATAACTTGGAATGTTTTGATATCTAAAAAACTGATCGATCCAGATAACCGAACATTTAAAGAGCTATAAAGTCAGATCTTAAGGGGAATCTTGTTGCTGTTCTCTATTCCAAACGTTTAATAAACTCTACCGATTGTATATTGTCTTGATTTAGAAGCTAGATAGACTAAAAATTAAAAAAGTTGAGTTTTTTTGTTGTGCCGTACTTTTTTGAAAAAAATAATAATATTCTTTTTTTAAGACTCTTGGCAAGCCTCAAGAGCGGATTTATATCTTTAATTTGACACCACGTCGGCCATTCTAACTTTAAAAATGTCTTCGGAAGTTTGCATTTAAATGGAAACTTAAATTTCAGTTGTTTTTTTTTTTTAATGTACAGTGTCGCCTTATAGCTGACAATTTTATTGCTTCGTCGACGTCGTTGTGTTGTGTGCTGTTGATATAATATAACGGTGTGATCGCGGTGAACCAAAATGCTCTCGGGCAAAGTGTTGTGCGTTAAGAAACGGAAGAAACGCTTCTACTGCGTGTCTAATCTGTCAGACGAAATCACTTGTGCCGCCGCCGGTTCCAAGAACGCTAATGGGTGAGTTATCATTGTTACATCACTTATCAATTATACCTTCTTCTTGTTCTAAAAGACATCATACACACGTTGTTGAAGGATAGAAGCTCTTTGAAATGTACAGTACTTTAAAAAAAGCGAGTGTGCTGTAGACCACACGACTGAAGTAAAACTTCTTCCTGCCATAATTATTTTAAATATATTTATTAAGAATAATGCGTAAATACCTCAAATTTGCTCATGTTAAATTCATAAACGAACAATAATATGCAGTCTGACGTCAAATAGCTACCAGATGGAAAGAACACTTCTCCCATATAAAATTTTGTAGACCGGACAAATCCAGCGTAGCTAACCATATTTTAGAAACTAACCATGAAATTAGTATAAATAACTTAAGTTTGCTAAAAACAGTACATAATAAACAGCAGTTGGATAGTTTTGAAAGTATATACATAGCCAAGAGTGACACACAGAAACTTTTAAATTCATAATGGCCCTATACCTTTTTCAGCACTATTCGATCTTTTGTAACCGAAGTTCGTTAATTTTTGTTTTTTGGTTTTGTTGTTTCCTTTGTTTTTTACAGAATTTTCATTGACACGGACCAGCGCTTGGTTGACATTGTTTCAGGTATATATTGGATATACCAGATGGACGTTACCTGACTTTTCATAAGTCAATGGTTAATTTTTAGTACCTGTATTATTATTTTAATTTATACCTGTAATTGCTATATAATGTAAAGATTTTTGTTTATGAACTTAGTTTAGTGTATTGCTGAAGATGAGAGCATAGCTCTCGAAATGTACATCCACTAATAAACTTGTTGTCGTAAGAAGTAACTATTCTCTATTTTTGACGTGATAACGTCTTATAAATTGATGAATCACCAATCTTATAAATTGATAAAACACCGGCTGCATGTACGAAAAAGTGTAACGTAACGTTCCTAACGCGTAACGTTCCGCCTGACCCTGTGCGTGCTTTTTGCTAATTTCTCGCTCAATTTAAATCAGATCGGTTTGAAACCAGTCTTAAACGAAAGAGGAGAACATTTTACATAGATTTCATATAACAGAATTTGCCTAAACAGTTTTTTTATACAAATTTATATAGAAAAATATTTTAAACAAATTTATATAGAAAAATAGCTGTATAAATGCAATGTTGTGTAATGCATGGCGTGACGCGGTCGGTTGTCTTTGTTTGCCGTACATGGAAATTAGAAGCAAACGTATGTCTTGTCTTAACATGAAAACAGCTGCATTTCTAATGTTTAATTCAATTTTTTGACATTAGTATATTGTGAAATGCAAAGCCTTCTAAGTTAAGTATTGGAATAACTAATTATTATTAGAACATAATACTTTGTAAGTTGCAAACGTCACTTTTGACATTTCTTATCATTCCGACACCAAGGATAAGCGGATTGAAACCAAATTTTGGGAGGTTTAGGTTATGTATTACGGAATACGTTATCACGTAAAACTATCGTCCGTAAACCGACTTTACAGACAACCAATTTTTTTTATTTATTAGATTCTAACCACAGTGCTCCTAATATTTTTGTTACAAAGACGAAATGTTTAAAATATAATTTGTAATTAATTAATAGGTAAAATATGTATATATATTTATTAGTATAATTTATAATACATTTAAGAGGATTTATTAACTATCCTACATTATTTCCCGTTACAAAATTGCAGCAAAATTCGATGAAATGTATTTTTGATACAAAAACAATTATTGTTTTCATTTTAAACGTCAAATAATTGTTCAAAAAAAAGAATTTCGATTATTGCTCCGTCTTTGTCGCACTCACTAACTTATATCTCCCTCTCAACTTCCAATATACGAAACGTAACTCTCTCTCTTACTACCTTCACTAACTTATATCTCCCTCTCAACTACCGTTTGCCTTGAACGATCACGCACCGTTCGCTTCGTCCGATGATGCACTTCCGTAAACGCTTTCGTCAGGCATTTACCAGCCTACTCCCCAAGTCAAGCGTACCTAAAGAAATTTTACTCCAAAAAAAAACAAGATGAAGGACACTTTAGACGCGGAGTGTATTGTGTATAGTCATATAAGCATCCTAAACACCATAACCTCCCCCGCTGCATTTTCTTGGAGGCATGCCATCTCGGATATTGGAACTACGAAAGAGTATTCATATGAAAAGTTTAATTCAAATCACTGGAGCTTTTTCGCAAAGTAACATATTTTCCAGTTTTTTAATCTGTTTTTGCCGGATCATTTCTTCTTGAGCTTGAATCGATTTTGCGATTTCCCCTCGAGGTGAGACCCCGGACCTGTACGGTTTTCGCCGAAGTTCGATGTTTAATGATATCATTTGACGTTTGATGTAATACACGATACGTCAGCTGTTGTGATTGATAGTTTTCTTCAATGAAACAAATCTCTAACATTCTCGCCAAAAGTAAAATTAATGAAGTAACGGTTGAACAGTCATTGAATAAATACCGTAATACTGTACAGAGAACGGCTTTATGCACGATTGTTATCAACACAGGCCATGGTAAGACAAAGTGTTAGTTTTTGTGACAATTCTAAACGGTATTATTAAATTACATTTTATAAATTACTAAATTTTGCATAATTTGAATTCTGAAGTTTTTTTTTTTAATGAGGCTTCGGCTGCAAGGCCATTAGCTCCAGGTATGATATAAGTTGCTGTAAATACGTGCAATTCTGAAGTTTATATTCATTTGGAGAAAAATTGCTTTTCTCGAAAATAACAATGTGTAAATGAATTTTAATCAATAAGGGCAGAACAGTGATATACAATCCGATTATTGAACTGGGATGAGCTATATAGAATTCTACAGCTCAGATTAAATATCGTTGCATTAATTCTTAGAGCTCAATGATGTTCAATACATGGCCGCCACATCTTGAAGCGAAATAGCAGGCCAAGATCTTTAGTGGCGGACCCCTCTGCCTAAGCTCCTTATCTTTTGTTTATTTCTTATTTCGTCAACCCGCTGCGGCGAGCCCAACACCAAAACCCCTCCAGGCTGGAGCCCTTTCACTCTTCAATTTGTGAGAGCCATGGTTCAACATGTTAAAATGCTATTTTATATATATTCGCGGCCTATAGAAACATTCTATGGAGTCCAACCAAGGGCGTAGATATGAGGGTTTCAGGGGGTAATTACCCCCCCAGGATTTATCTGGACCGCAGGTATCCACCACGACAAACGAAAAAAGGGAAATTAACCCACCCCCAGGATTCATCAGGACCGCAGGCATCCAGCTACAACAAACGGAAAAAGACATTTTTGTTGTGGAAATGAAAGGAACTTTTTTTTGCACTTCTATTGTGCCGACACACAAAAAAAATTTCAAAGTTAGGCTGTTAAAAAAAAGTTCATTCGAATTTTTTTCGCTTCAATCAACATTTTTTATTTTAAGTTGTTGTAAAAGGTCATTCGTTTTTTTTTTGCTCTGCACACGATAAAATTATTCAAGTTAGGTTGTTAAAAAAAAGGTCATTCGTGGCTAATAAATCCTAAAAATATTGCTTTTTACCCCCCCCCCCCCTCAGAAAAAAAATTAAAACCTAACAGAAACCTCTATAAGAGAAATCAATTTGCATTGAGGCCCTGATGTTGAAAATATATTTTTAGATACAAGTGAAAAAGAGTTCGCGGTCCTTGAAACTCTTGCTTATCCAGGTTCGACTGTAATTGATTAATTATTTCTTGAAAAAGTAGCTACTGCGATTTTTATTCTTAGTAAAAAACTGATCAAAATATTTTACAGTCCATCCCGGTTAAATAATCATATTTTTTTGGATAATTTCTATTCATATGAATCAGTTTAATTGTGACCAAGATATGCATTCAATACGGGAAACCGCGAATGGTACTTTGCTTCTTTTTACTAAATTATTTGAAAGCGGAACGATTGCAGATTTATATTTTTGTGTTTTTCTCGATTATTGACAAGTTTCTAAGTTAAGATAATTTCTTTAAGCGAAATGTACAATGTACATTGTGGTAATAAACTGGCTCAAGCAGCGCATCCTAAAATTTTAATGACAAGACAAAACTCTGTTGACAGAATAGTACAAGGCCCGGCAAAATATATTGCGCATTTTATTTCTTTTGATAAGATCAAAACTAATCATTAATTTACAAGAAGAACATTCTTGATTAAAAGTGTAGACTTGTTGTTAGAAAGATGGTGACAGAAATGGTCAAGGAGCACTTGTTGGCAGAAACGCTCTCTTTCGTGTAGTCTGAGTCCCCCTCTACAAAATCCCCTTAGTGGAATAGGGGTCTAGCGCGTTGCGATACGGCGCTGGATTTCTTTAATAAAAAAAATTTGAAAAGAAGTTTGGCCCTGCAGGCCATCCCTGTAACTTCCCGCTATTTTCGAGATCAAAACGCTCAAAAATATATAAAATATAGAAAGAAGTTTATTTTTTAGCTCTTCGAGCTTAAAAAAAACACTTTGTTACGAAATTTTCGTTCACGGTATCTCATGAACAAATGAGCCGATTTTGATGCAGTTTGCGGCGATGTACGCAGTTTTTTTAACCTAAGAAAGTAAATTATTACAAAAAAATCGATTTGATAAGAATTTTACGAGTAATTTTAAAAAATCACTTTTTTTCCAAATTTTCGTTCACGTTATCTCATGAACAAATGAACCAATTTTAATCTGGTTTGCGGCGATCGACGCAGTTTTTAGCCTAAGAAAGTAATTTATTACCAAAAAATCGATCTGATAACAATTTTAAGAGTCATTTTAAAAAAACCCTTTTTTACGATTTTTTCGTTCACGGTATCTCGTGAACAAATGAACCGATTTTGATGCGGTTTGCGGAAATCGACGCAGTTTGTTAAGGAGAAGAGCTGATTAGGTTTTGGAATTAATCGGTTTAGTAGTTTAGAAAATATTTTACAAAAACCAATTTTCAAAAATTTTTGAAACTTGTTTTTTTAAGATTTCTCAAAATTTTTTGGGCCGAATCATTTCAAATTTTCAGGAAGTCTAAGTTCACCAAGATCACGTCAGAGGCCGCAAACCGCGTTTCAGTCGGACACTCCGTTCAAAAGATATAAAAGGTTTACATACATACACACACACACACATACAGCCCTACGGACATCATCGCCAAAATAGTTTCAATAGCTTCCTAGGACCATAAAACGTCGAGATCTGGCGAAAACTCGATTTTCGAAAATCGGGGTGAAACCAATAACTTCCCGATTTTTGAAAAAAAAATTTTTTTTTTATAGCGGGAAGTTAAAAACGGCAAAATTCAAAATTGCTCCTCTAAATGGCAAAAATGACTGAACAGCATCTGGGAGACCTCCTAATTGAAGAAAAAATATTTTCTGCCAATTTACCCACTGCAGAGACTGTTAGTATAATAAATACAAAATAAATCGATTAAAAAAAAGCTCGTTGAGTAAAACCGAACTCAAACGATTCGTCTTCTTGTAGAGAGTCCCGAGGTACAGTTTTCTGCCAAAATCATGCTTGCAAAAACGCGTCATGTTCGCTGAAAGTTTAACATGGAATTCAGGTAGAGCATTAATGACAAGTACATTAAATTGGCAGAGTGTGATCTAGATAAATTGGCAGATAATATTTCTTACAAACTTTTTGGGTACTAATAAAAAGCCTGGTAAGAGTTTCTGCCACCGCGCCAAGACTTTGCGAATTTTTGCCTGTGCAAATTTCGAAGAATCATCGAAAGGAAGTGAGGTCACTTGGAGCCACGAAAAATTTGTCTCGTATTCCGGGCCACCAAATCAACCATTATGTCAACTTCAAATTATATTTTTTTATTTTTTTGACTTTTTTTTCGATTTTTTGAAAAGGTTTTAACAGTTTCTACAGTAAATTGGCAGAAAATTTTTTTTCTGCAATTAAGAGGTCCCCCAGATGCTGTTCAGTCATTTTCTGCCATTTTGTAGAGGAATTTTGAATTTTGCCGTTTTTTTAAGTGCCCCAGCGTCGTACAGCAACACGCTGCGAAAACACTAAGCGAAAGGGAGCGTGTCTGCCACCAAGTGCCTTGACCATTTCTGTCACCATTCCTCTACTATCGGGTTTGTGTCGAAACATTTATTAAGTTTAATTTACTCATCTCTGCACTATTCCTTGACCTCCAAGATTTTTCAAGTACTGTCAACTCCAGAATGTTTTCTCGGGACTTTTAAAATAATAATAAAATGTATGTCAATTGGCCTACAAATCAAGCTAAGCTAAAAACGAACAAAAATAAATGCTATTCCGAGGCACGTCCTTCAAGCTTTTATCCTAAACTGCGTCAATCATTTTGAATTAAAAAAATATATTTAGCCGAAGATGGCGGTCATTTCCGAGATATCAAAAAAATTCCATTCTTCTAGTTTAAAAATATATACCTATTCATTTGTTTTATATTGGTTGATCAAATTTTATAGACTCCGTGCACAATCACATCCAGCGTGGCAAATTTCGAAAACTGTCGCTGTGTGTTTTGTATTGTTTGTACGCGTCATTAGTTACAGTTTTTAGCAACTTTTGAATAAATGATATACTATTGAAATTGCTATTGTCGGTAAATATTCACTATTTCTTAAGCCATAAGTACCTACACATGTTCTTCGCGTTTAATGCTTTTTTGACAAAATAATATTATGTTGACAGGTGACATGATTGTCATATTATTAGAAATTGATTTTTTCAGTTTTTGATTGCCGAAAAAACGTAAAATTTATAATTTCCGAACATTTGACACGAGTCAGGAGAATACCTTTCATTTTAAAACAAAAATGTCATTTCTCATACGATTTCTAGTTAGTTAATTCTTGTAACCACTCGAATCCACTTTAAATTTATGATGTTTTACGGAAATCGAGTAATATGTGACGTCTTCTGCTTTTCTCGACTTGTTCCCGTTCTCTTTCGCACGTTTAAGTTGCACTTTGCAGTGTTGAACTCGCCGTGCTGCCGCACTCGCACTGCAAGCCTGTAATACGTACTTGCCATGCCTCTATCTGTCCTGTTCTCTCACCTAGCTTCTTTACTGCAGTAATATGCACGTCTCCTTTTCTAAAGCTATCCTATTATTTTAGACGAAAACAACACAAACCGATATCTTGGTATGCATAACGTATTAGGTACCACATAAAACGAATATCAGAATATTAGTATTATCAGTATTAACACAGTTACTCAGTACTACCATGTTGATCGGCAACGCTATTATATTATATTAATACGATCTGATGAAACGGACGGTGAACTTCGTCACTATTACTTGACTAATACCAGGTAATAGGTAAGATACCTAATATCAGTAAACCGATATATTCAATATTAGGATTACTACGAAGTGACCATAATATAACATCTCTATTCCCGTGTTCACCACAGCAAACATTACCGTTAGTGTTTACCCATTCGACATTTACAGCACACAAATCAAAATAAAAATTATTATTTGCACTATTATCATGGAAATATTGCAACGATAAGTTACCGACTTTTCACTGGTATCGCTGGCAGTCCTATTCCAGGAAGCCCGCCTATCTGCCGCCTATCTGCTCGGAATCTTTTAGCATGAGTAATAAAATTTGCCGGAGTTTGTCTTTGAGCCAATACATTGATTGATTTTGGGAATACATTTTGGAAAGTAGAAGTGTGCGCTGCAATTACGAATGTAATATGAAGGATTCAAATTTTAATTTAATAATCTTACATATATCTAAATATTAAATAATTAACTTTACTTTTCCCGGTGATTTAAAATTTAAAAATCTAACGTAGTCGTGTACCTACACTAATGTTTTAATGTTTAAAGTCTTGTGCAATAAAACAATTTTGATGTTATTTAGTATTTTTCTGTATTATATCGATTAGTTGCACTTGTAGCGATTATCTCTTTGATATTTTTTGTTACTGCAAAATTCGATACGCAATAAAGATTTTATGTTGTTTGTAACATTCTTGCCTGTAAGGTAGCCTTCAAAAATAAAATATTGTAATAACATTGTTATGCTTGTACTTATCTAAAGCATATTCCACAACTTTTGGCATTTCTTATTAAATTAATGTCTATAGATCAACTGAAACCAAAAATTCTACATTGCACATACCGCTAAACTAGCGGTATGTGCTTTATTATCGCTTTGTGCGTCAGAGCTGACTTTCGTTCATATAAGAAGTTATATCTAAGTTAATTTCACACGAAATCCATTCAAATTGAAGCTTTTTGAAAAGAGGAGATTCTAATCTATACAATAGAACCATTTTTAAATCAATTTGAGTTCATAAATACTATTAAAATTGTAATTGAAAATCACAAACAGCAGTTGTCGGTTGGTCTGTACGTATGTACGTATGTACGTACGTCACGACTCTACAGATCGCAATTTTGGTCGGATTGCCTTGGGTTATATTTTATTCACTTTGTTTACTATCAGACCAGAACCCTATTTAAATTCACTAAAATGTGTTCAGTAGTTTAATTTTTATAAACAGTTTTATTTTTTATTATTTTTGACAGCTAATAGTTTAAAAACAATTTGTAAATATAGTGTAATCCATAAAACAAGTGCTACACTTGTATACCGTGATAACACCACTACCGTATTAGGCCGCCGTGGCGCAATGGTTATGCCGTTGGATCCCCAAGGGCAAGGTCCTGGGTTCGATTCCTTACGAAACCATTGATATTATTTTTCTTTTTTTTCTTTCTTTTTATTTTGTTTTATTTTATTCCACTTGATATTAATTATATATTATATTATGTATAGTTCTTAATTTTTTTTATTTTTTCAAACTTAAAAAAAAAAAATTTCAATTTATTTCTTTAAATTTTTAAATCTTTTTAAATTTATTAAAAATATTTTTTAATTGTTATTTTTTTATCATACAGTGGAAAACTTGCGGGATGTGCACTTTTGGTTTTGCCAACTATTTTGGTATTTTATGAATCTGATAAATTATTCAGCACTATTTTAGTGGAAGAGGAAAATTTAAACCATGTTATTTTGCAGTATCTTAAAAAAACATCAATGTGGATTTACAATTATTATAGTGGCTGTAGAACTAGACTAGAAAACCTGGAAAACTTATAGAATTTTCAATATGTCACTGAAAAATATTTATTGGTCATGGTCAGAGTAAAACTTGAAAAAAATAATTGTGTTTAGACATTGGGAAACCGTAAAAAATCTGATATTTTTTAAATATTTGTGGATTCCGTAATACATGAAGTTATACAAACTGACTGGAAAATAGCCCCAATCTTCAATTACGTACAAGCCTTATCTTTCTTACACATTTTAGTGGAACAGCTATAGACAAACCGCCTACCGAATGGCATGTTGCCTTATTTACATATTGTTATACGAACACCAAGTTTTTATAAATAATACCTACTAGTGAAAGTATGTGTCAATCAACCAACACAAGCGTGGAAATACTCACTGACTTTGCAAATAATTAGAGTAAAATTACGTTGATGTTACACACAATACTTATAACTGGTATAAATGTAAACAGTCCATGTTAACAATAATGTATTGTTGGAAATAACAAGTACCTAACCAATATTTGCACTTGTACGTTGTTATCAGATCTGTAACCCTGAAAATGATTTCTAGTCTACTGTCAGATGTTTAGTATTTTATATAGCGAACTTCACTTTGGTGGAATACAATTGCGTCAGTTTTTATAATAGTTTATGATTTGAATTTCAAAGTAGTTTAAAACCAATTATGCATTAAAGAATATCTATCAAGGAGTTTGGGTAGGCACTATTGCGGAGTAAGCGGTTCGGGGAAAATTCTACTCGGTAATAGCGTCTCGGGGAAGCAAATGGCAAGCCAACGCAACTGTTAACCACACGGCGCGCGCTATGGTTTTTTGTATTTTTTGCGACTGTCTTTGAAATTTACAGATGACGACAGAGATCGCATTACAGTAACTGTTCAAAATGTAGTTCACCGACCTTACTGAAGAAACACGAAAGTATTACATAACGCCCTACAATTTGAACCCTTTTAAATATTTCCGACGTGTTATGAAATCTGAATAATAGGTTTTCCTTGCTGCCTGTTGCTCTTCTCTATGGCCTGTTGCCTACCGATGTCTTTGACGCCTCAAGCCGACTACAGTACACACTTCCTAGTTTTTACCGTAGGTTTCTTATCTCAAATTGCTTGTTTGAACATATCATGCAACCTGAGGTAGAGGTATATCAATGTTCTCATTTATCATATATATTAATATGCTAAGGTTTTAGATGTTTGCCTCCCTTTTTAGATAAAACCACACAATTTCTCCACATAAATTATATATCATTTTACAGATAATTGCTTGCTCTACTGACATCGACAACTAAATAATTTATTATTGCTATTGTTTTTGTAAATTAATTAAACTCTGAACAACGTCTGCCATCTGACGGCGTAACGTTAACACTTCGATCTGTCATCTGACCTTCATATTGTAAATACTGCATACTGCCATCTGACGGGCAACGCTGAACAACGCTTTTGCTACTTGCGCCTCTATATGACAATTTTAGTAAAATATTTCTTTTACAACAAAAAGAAGAACGTTATAAGCAGTGTGCAAAATTAGAAACGAATTGAATACCTGCAATCATAATATTTAAAAAATAATTTTGTAAAGTGATAATTATTATACTTATTTAGTGCGAATAATTCGCACAGGTCACGCTAGTGTTCTATAATAATATAATCCTCAGAGTTCATATGCACTCGTTTTGTCATTTACTGCATATTTTATTTTGTCAGCAGGTGCAGGTTCCGTTTTACGATTTTCATCCTCCTTCCTCCTTTAGCATGACCTCTAATTACCATTTTCCAGTCCGGAAGAATATTATAATTCTTATTTTTAAAGTGTGAGGGAATAATGGAAAAATATTACTATACGGAGTTCAGTTTTGGAGTTGTAATAACATTTTTGTAACATCTTGATTTTATGTAAGTTAATTGCTTAGGTATATAATTACAATGTTACAACCTTGTTTCACATAACTTAACAAACAAAAAAATAATTAGAACTAAACAAGTAGTACGCGATTAGAAGACAGGAAAGATAAAGGAAAATGTTTTGTTAAAAGTTAATCATATTAGATATTTTATTTTTGGGATACAGTCGATAGAGATAATTTTTGGACAATAATTTTCATTAGGTATAATAATAAAAAATAAACGGTTTTATGTTACATTGATCAACTTTATAAACAGAATACGCAATAGGTACAAAAAAGAAAAAAAACTGTCAAACGTATAATTTAAAATTTTATTGTAAAATTTTTAGGTACGTTGTTCCCATAATTGTGAAGAAAAAACAATTCTCGGTTTCCTTTTCCGTTTGACAAAGGAAAAGAATTGTTACGCATTGATTGTTAACTCGGCGTAGAAGACGTGCATTGTTACAAATAAAAAGAAACAAAAACAAACAAATCTGCGTATCGAACGTTTACTATTTGTTATACGTTTTCAATGTTTAGATATACACAGTGTCCCAATGAAAACTTGTACCCCAATAAAACTCAGCAAAATAAACGTTTTGTCAAAAATCCAAAAACACTTCGATTTTTATATCAAAGAGGACCAATTTTTTTGCAAAAATCATTCCTGCAACTATAGCCCCGTGGGGGGGTAGCACTCCCCCCAATTTTTAATGGAATGGGGGATTAAATGATTCCTAATTTGGAAGGGTTTGTCATTACTTACACAACCGTATTTGTTTTTTTTTCAATTCGATCAATTTGTTATCGAGAAATTTCTTCTTGAATTTTTGAAGTTAAAAAACTAATAAAAGCACAAAAAGGTTTAAACATGTTTAAACTATCGAAAGTATTAGAATGGAAAAGCAACAAAATCAAGTAAACAAATAAGAATAAAAAGAGCATCAGAACAAATGTAAAAATAAACTACACCCGAAAAACACAAGAACTCCGACAAAGAATAATCGCCGAATGCCGTCTAATAACTCCTGAGGTCTTAAGAAACGTAAGATCTGGATTTGAATCCAGGATGTATTATTGTATGGCAATTGGTGCAGATCATTTTGAACAATACACTCGATAGTTTATTCCTTTTCGTGCTTTTATTAGTTTTTTAACTTCGAAAGTTCAAGAATAAATTTCTCGGTAACAAATCGATTGATTTGAAAGAAACAAATACGGTTGTGTAAGTAATGAAAAACCTTTCCAAATTCGGGATCATTAAAAAAATCGAGGTTGCTACCCCCGCACAAGACTAAAGTTGCAGGAATGATTTTTGCATAAAAATTGGTCCCCTTTGTTTTTAAGCTTTTTGTCAAAACTTTTATTTTGCCGAGTTTTATGGAGGTACAAGTTTTCATTGGGACACCGTGTATATTTTTATCCGTACAATACACGAATCTTGGTTCAGAACTCAGAAATGTTTTTTCTGTAAATTATAGCATAGTATTTTAAGTTCTTTCACACTAGTCTACTATGAATAATACTAACTAAAATTTTATTATGAAATTAATAGATAAAATATTATGTTGAAAAATATAAAACGGTAACAGACTAATTCAATTTTTTTTATCATTTTTTGTAGTTAGTGTCGCGAATTCGGTAAATTTATGATCATTGCCTTGCAAATGTATTTTACATTTTTAGCAAACCTCTCCCAAATTGAATAATGTTCAATATGAGCCATGGGATCTGGCAGAATATACAAAAAATTGCAAGGGAGACGATGATAATTGTACATAATAAATTTATACTTCTCAATAATTAAGGTTCCTTAGCAAAAAAAATAGAACCCTTGCAATTCTCTCATGATCGTCCGTTCTGTCTGGTCTATCCATATTGTTACATTGTTACAGCCGTATACTCCGCCATCTTTCCATCGATTCGGATGAAATTTTACAGGCAGGTGTCTTATGTAAACCGTCATACAATTGTGTAATGAAATCACAAAAAAAAAATGGTTGTCTGTAAAGTCGGTTTACGGACGATAGTTTTACGTGATAACGTATTCCGTAATACATAACCTAAATTTATATAATAATTATAATAATTCGAATCTATGATATTGCATCTTTCGCTTCAAATTTAGGTAAATTTTATTAAGTAGAATAATAAAACACTATAAAAAGTACACTATTATTATATAAAAAACAACTATGGCATGTATCTCTTTTGCGCATGCGCCGATTTTCCCCAAAAAATTTACAAAAATTTCTAGTAAAAATAGATAGAGTAAAAACCGTTTTAAAAACTATATTATTATTATATAAAACATCATTATAAGAGATATATTCTTTTACGCATGCGCCGATGTTCCCCAAAAACAATAGGCCACTTCATATTTGAATATTAAACATCCTCCCAAAATTTGGATTCAATCCGCTTATCCTTGGTGTCGGAATGATAAGAAATGTCAAAAGTGACGTTTGCAACTGTCAAAGTATTATGTTCTAATAATAATTAGTTATTCCAATACTTAACTTAGAAGGCGTTGCATTTCACAAAATACTAATGTCAAAAAATTGAATTAAACATTAGAAATGCAGCCGTTTTCATGTTGCATTTATACAGCTATTTTTCTATATAAATTTGTATAAAAAACTGTTTAGGCAAATTCTGTTATACGAAATCTATGTAAAATGTTCTCCTCTTTCGTTTAAGACTGGTTTCAAACCGATATGATTTAAATTGAGCGAGAAATTAGCAAAAAGCACGCACAGGGTCAGGCGGAACGTTACGCATTACGCGTTACGAACGTTAGGAACGTTACGTTACACTTTTTCGTGCAATGCAGTCGGTGTTTTATCAATTTATAAGATCGGTGATTTATCAATTTATAAGACGTTATCACGTCAAAAAATACGGCCAGCTTTCTTTACGTAGACCTGCGAGATAAAAATTTTTATTTCTCGCATCCCATGGCATAGACTCATAGAGTATTGTTGGACAGGTCTTTAAAAATGTAAAAAAAGTGAATTAATGAGACGGGAAGCACCAACTTTTTTCTTTAAATTGGTAAGATACAGGGAGGCCGAAGGCAACGTAGGTACATGTTGCAGTTTATGATAATTTGATTTAAAAAAAATGTATGTCCTCCCTCGCCTTATTAAACAATTTTATTCACTTCACGTTCCGTATATTTTTCACCTACTTCCCGTTATTCGATTGAGTCGAAATTTTGCGCACAAGTGTAGTTCTAATGACAATACAATATTACAGTAACTAACTGACCGCCCCGGCAATCGTCCGCGTAAAATTCGCACTTTTGAATTTTCATCCATTTCCGTTAGCCGATTGAGTTGAAAGTTTGCACACTCCTAAAACTATTTTTTCGCGGAATTTAATTCTTTAGTCTAGGGGGGCCAGTGATGAGGTCTTGCCCAGGACCCCAAAACAGCTTATAGTTACCGCCCTGCCTGTACGCCGTCTTTTAGCAAATATATTTTTTTTTATTTTTTAGCAGGCTTCACCCATCGAAATTTGTCCCGCTGCTCGCCGATCCGGTTACCTAGAATTACCGTGAACTTCAAGCGAAAAGCTGCTATAGAGTCCCTGAATACACATTTTAACAGACAGACTTTCTACAAACGTACTGTGTTATTGTAGAATAATCATTAAAAATAATAAACAAAACGTTGCATAACTGCAATATTTTTGGTATATGATACGTAAATAGTTACAACAGTTTTTATTATTGAAAAAATTTTAGCCTTGATCAGATTTCGTTTACACTTTCCAATTATGTCAATGTATTCAGTTTAGACATGATTAAATCATTAATTTTTATATGAATGAATTGAACAGGTATAGGTTTTACAAAAACATTCATTAATCACATTTTCTAAAAATATTTTTTTAATTATCATATTCATAGCCGTTTACATTGAACTGAGTTAAAAATTGTTTTGGAACACGATTCTTCATACAGACTTTTTATTATGTTTAATCGATTATGCACGAAGTGTGAATTCACCTTAACTGCTCGGTTCCCGGTGGATTAAAAATATATCGGAAGAATTCCAGGATTTATTGGCTGCATAAAATGTTGATATAATGACGCGTTGTAAAGGAATTTGAAAAGCAATCAGCCAACGGCAGTAACGTTGTCCAATATTCACGAACAGTTATTATCATGTCTCGTTCGATAAACTCAAGACTGTCAAGTATTATAATATAGCAACTAAAATGCATATTTTATTAATAATAGTGTCAGAGCTAGTGTAGCGAAATAAGAACAACAGGGGTCGACCAATCTTCAAATAAATAGAATTGAAATGACTAGAAAATTTAATGTTTTAACGACACAATTTTTTTATTCACAAGGCTTATATAGAATTCATGCGGTAATTGTTTTGTTACCTTCAGACAGACTTGTTTAAGTTTGTTTTGAATAAAATTATTTCAAAATTTGTCATCTTTATATATAAAATTCCGGTGTCCGTGTGTTCGTAATTGTTCTCCTCCTAAACGACTTGACCGATTTTGTTGATTTTTGATTTTTGAAGTGAAAACTTCTTTAGCAGCGTTGTACACTTTTTTTGTAATGGGTAAAAAATGTTAAACTCGCGTCAGGAAAAGTAAGAACTGGGTGAGACTCTCTAAGTGATAGTAATTGCCAGATACTTTTTATACAACGTTAGACATCTAGCGTTGAAATATCGTACATAAAAATGCAATCTATGATACAAACCATTTTATTTACAAGTGTTGCCAATAAATAAACAATGCTTCTAAATGCAAAAAATTAAGACGTTAATATTCAAGTTTTCACTTCTGCCGGCACTCCCGGAGTGCAACCCGTCTTTTTTTTTGTACTTATTGGGTCACCTGGATGATTTTTAGCTATAGTTGGACCCAGTAGGTGGCGCTGTTGTCGAGATCCAGATTTTTTTTAATTTTCGGATCAAATTTTTTTTAATATCGAATCCGGATCTCTCGGTTATGCGCCAAGGCTCCCAGTTAAACTATCCGAAACATTGTACCGAACTTTCTTTCAGCTACCTGTCAAACTATGTCAGATATCTATATAATAATAATAATACGTGAAGAAAAAACGTTTTACCCCTTTTTAAGTACATTTCGCGCCCGGTGGGATGTGAAATTTGGCATAGGTAATGTTCATATGGATAAGGAATCCAGAAAGATAAACTGGATGTATAAAATGTGTTACAAATACATTAAATTAAATAAAATAAAACATTCTACGTTCATACACTTTAGCGGAGTGAATTACGCTTACTGGGCGATCACTAGTATTCATAAGTGTGTTAGCTTGGTTAGCGATGTGGATATCATTGCTTGTTCTTTTATAAAATGGTAGTAGTCGGAAAGCATGCACCGTTTTTGTTCCAGTTTTAAAGTTTGAATCATTAATAAAGACGGTCTGAACTAAAATTGTCATTTCTATAATGAAATAAAAGATTAGGTTAGTTACTCGACAGCTATCATATATAACTTTAATAGTTAATAATTTATTTTATTTCAATTTGCCTCGAGTGAATAGATATGCAAGTTTAAATTTAAATTAGAGCAATGCCAAGGTCTTAAAATTGCCTAGGGGTTATGTGAATTGTATCAAAAAAATAGACAATATTATTTATTACCTTAAATTTTTTTGTAATATACGTATAATATTGTTTTAATAATTAAATTATTTTACTATTTATTGGTGTAAACTGAGGTAATGACTTATAGTCTAGTTCACATGTCCCTTTTTGATCCTTCACTGAAAATTATGATCATGGTGTCATTCGATTCGGAATGACATCTACAAACATTTTGAAAAAATTGTAGTGTGGAAGAAAAAGTTGCAAAAGTTATAAACATTTTAGTAAAAGAAAAAAGAGGAGCTTGGCTTCTGCGAATATCTCAAAAACTATTGCAGGTAGGTATATCTGAAATCCCAAAAAAGATTCTGAAAGAGTAGGAAATTTCCTTCAGAAAATCCCCATCTCCCGGAACTCTATCACCAATATTTCTAATTTTAATTTAGAGGTGAAAACAGGGCAATTTTTTTTTCTTTTTTTATACGACAAGCTAAAAGACACAAGAATATTGAAAATTATATAAAAAATAGAATATAAAGATGTTTAGCCCTGTTTTCACCTCTAAATTAAAATTAGAAATATTGGTGATAGAGTTCCGGGAGATGGGACTTTCTTGTTGGAAATTTCCTGGTCTTTCAGAATCTTTCTTGTGATTTCAGTTATATCTATCTGCAATAGTTTTTGAGATATTCGCAAAAAACACAACCCCTCTTTTTTCTTTTACTAACTACAATTTTTTCAAAAAGTTTCTAGATGTCATTACGAATCGTATGACACCATGATCGTATTTTTCAATGGAGGACTGGAATTCATCAAAAAGGGACATATTATGTGAATTAGACTATTAGCGTTATACGAAAATATAAAAATGATTTTATTTCTTTAGTCTTGTAGAAAACACAAAAAGTTGAAGAAAGTAAAACAAAGAAGATATGAGTACCTACTCTAAACGCTTTAAAAATTGTATCATATTATAAATTATGTCCTTTACTGAGAGTGCGCCCCAAAACTTATATTTCTACGAGATTTTCTGAATTTATGAAAAAAAGATTGATAAAATAATTTTTTGTTAACATTCTTTGGACACTCAATTTTTACGGGAAATTGTATAGTTACAATATATTTTTCTTATTGACGCCTATGGAGTTTTTGGGGGAGTCTCTTATCTTTATTTATTCTCACTTATATAAAAAATACTTTAAGATATAACATGTCGCAGTGTTATCACGATAAAAAAAAACAGTAAGGTGCATGAGAGGAAAAACTAATATCATTCACATAAAAAGAGTTGCTTCAAGAGATCAAGAATCTAATTAATTAATTAAACAAAAATCAAAATCAACAGAAATATTGTCGGTGAATCGAAGAATATTTTTCATCATATACGTTTTATTTTGTATTTTTACCCACGACGGAACGAAGAAAGTGTATATAAGTTTAGGGAGAGAGATTGTTTGTTAGTTTTTTTTTTGTTTGTGCACTCGAATGTCGCCATTTATCTCGAAAACTGTTTGATCAATTCAGATGCGGTTTTCTGTAAAGGATTTTTAATTCATCTGCGATGGTTCTTAGATAGATGTTAAGATGGTAACTCGCTAGGGGGCGCTGCACTCCAAAAAAAATGAATGTTGCCAGTTATCACGAAAATGTATTTTTCAGCGATGTATAGTAGGTTGCCGACACCACAGAATTAAAATTTTTCGACCGAACAGTGAGAATATTTTAGAATTAGATTGTTTGTTACAATTAAAATTTTAGTCCCAACGCCTCTGTAAAACTATAACTGCAATAATATTTTTCAAGAAATCTCTAAAAAGCTTAAAAAAAGAAACAAAATTAAAAATTTTGTAAAAACTCACGACGGATGTACTTAAACGTTATAATTGAAAAATAATTAAATAAAATTTTAAAACTCCCGACTAAAAGGAGGTAAGTAACCAAAGAAAATCCGCCGGGGGCTGCCATTCGCTGTCCTGAATTGAGAATAGGAAAATGCCAATTGAAGACTACGATTATTTACGTACCCAACGTGATTTCAATCAGTCACATACTCTAAGATTGCACTCTTTTAGTTCATTTCAGGGCAGCGAATGGCAGCCCCCGACGGATTTTCTTTGGTAAATTACCTCCTTTTAGTCGGGGGTTTTAAAATTTAATTTAATCTTTTTTCTATTACAACGTTTACATTCGTCGTGGATTTTTAATTTTGATTTTTATCTATACTAATATATAAAGCAGAAAAGTTTGTTTGTTTGTTTGTTTGAACGCGCTAATCTCAGGAACTAGTGGTTCGAATTGTAAAACACTTTTTGTTTGTTGGCTAGCCCATTTATCGAGGAAGGTTATAGGCTATATAATATCACGTTACGACTAATAGGAGCGGAAAATCAATGAAAAATGCAGAATGTCAGTCAACATTTTTCACCATATACTTATATTCAGGTGAAATGCCCTAACAGACTATCCCAATATTAGCGGCGCGCGTACCGAAAATCGGTTAGCTAAGTCGGTAGCGCGCTCGACTCTTAATCTCAGGGTCGTGGGTTCGAGACCCACCTTGGACAAATATGTTTTTAATGTTTTTTTTTTATTTTCTACATCGCTTTTTTCTAAGGCTATCATTTAAATTTATTTTAGTTTTATTTACAACTTATTAAAATTAAATAAATCTAAATAATAGCTCATTTGAAAACTATTACAGACCAGTACCTATACAGATTGTATCAAATCAAAACAGTCCATAGAACATTCTGTGTGTAAGACAGAGACGATATTATATAAAGCACTAAAGCAGTAAGTAAGAATGAGATAAATGATCGCTAATAGCTAGTTACTGTGGTTATACAATCTGATAGTATCGTCTTTCTTTTCTACAGTAAAAATCACAATTTTTTCAAATGTCAGTATTCACTAGTGAAATTATTGATAAAATGGCTATTTATACTGTTCGGGAAAAAATCCAAATAATTAAATGATTTTATGGTGGTAATTCAACCGCCAACATAATAAATTTATTTGTAGTTGTTTTAATTGATAAATTGGCAAAAAGATTTACAGTGTACGTAATTATTTATTTACGTAACTACAGTAATTACTATATTAGCGATCATTTATCTCATTCTTACTTACTGCTTTAGATCTTTATATATCGTCTCTGTCTTACACACAGAATGTCCTATGGACCGTTTTGATTTGATACAATCTGTATATAAAAATAATTTTCCTACAGTTTTCAATTAAATATTTATTATATTTTATTAATTATACAGTAATTATTGATTTAAAAGAAATAATTATTACTTAAAAAAAAATATTTTCATCAAAAATGGAGGTTTGAGTTTAAAATAAGTAATAAAGCAGGGAACTGCCGAAAACTGCAAAAAAATTGGACCCAACATTCATCTCGGTAAACTAAGATGAATGTGTGTACTCATGTCCCTTCCTTCCCCATTCGTTCTCTTACACCCGAGTGAAACCGGACGGGACCGCTAGTTTTATATATTGACGATTTCTACACTAATAACAGTAATAACATTCCATTCAAAAAATTTTCAACGAACGTGCCGTATTCTTTTTTATTTTCGCAATCTATCTTACACTTAGAAAATAGTGACAACTGAGTAATGTTTTTCTCTATATTTAATATAAATAATGTATTATATAACGGAAAAAAGAGCATGTGAAATGTACTGCACTACCTCTTGTAGATGTATTTTAATAAATGCAAGGAGAAAAAATACGTTGCATATGCATGCAAAAATATCATTTATTTGTACGTACCTACATACTTAGAACAGTAGAGCATCGAATATGTGAATCTGAAAATATAATCTGAGGCTACGCCCATGTTCACTGAACAGAACTGAAAATATACCATCAAGTCGTTAGTCATCATCCATCGCAATAATTTCTGAATTGTGAGTTGTTTTATGTACTTATATGATAATAAGAAACCAATAAGTCAACACCCTTCAGTATTATTTCTGAGCACTTTACAGTTTACGGCCGTTGATTTCGTTTACAACAAGAAAATAGTAATAATGCTGTTCTACTCCAGTTTCTACAAGAAATAAATTATATTGCTAATCATTTTGCAGCCTTTTGCCCAGTTTCATTAAAAAAGTACTCGCATTCCACCTTAATTCTGACTTTCAAAACATGACTGATATTAAGCAGAGATACAGCATATTTGTGGCAAATATTCTGCAGCAATTGTTGTGTGTAGTTCCGAATACCGGCCATTTTCGAACGGAATAGAACTTTGGGCATTTGTTGACCTTAGTGAGACATGAAAAACCCCCATGGGACTTTTAGTGCAAATGCCCCATAACATTTTTATGGGGGATTAAAGTTTTTTCTGTTTTAAGTTATATTTATTCATACGAAGTTTGCTTTAACGGTATGTGTGTGTGCGTAGGGGGAAGGGCAGGGGCTTCCGATCAAGGAAGACCCCTCCTCCCATACCATTAAACAAAATTTCTATGAATAAATGACTTTAAAAAAAAACCGAACCCCCTCCCCCCCACGCACACATACACACCTTTAAAGCAAAATTCGTATGAATGAATGACTTAAGACAGTAAAAACTTTAGACTCCTATAAAAATGTTATGAGACACTTGCGCTGAAAACCCATTAGAGGTTTTCATGCCCCACCAAAGCCAACAAAGTTTCATTCCGATCGGAGATGATAACACCGTTAAAGCACTATAAATAAATGGCTTTAAATGGTAAAAACTTCAACCTCCCATAAAAATGTTATGGGGCATTTGCTTCAAAAAATCTCTTGATTATTTTTCATGTCCCACCAACAAATGCCCAAAGTTTCATTCCGATCGGAGATGATAACACAGTTAAAGCAAAATTTCTATGAATAAATGGCTTTAAATGGTAACAATTTTAAACCCCCATAGAAATTTTATGGGGCATTTGCGTCAAAAAATCTCTTGGAAATTGTTCATGTCTTACTAATGTCAAAATGCCCAAAATTCCATTCCGATCGAAGATGACAACACAGTAAAACAAACTTTCTATGAATAAATGGCTTTAAATGGTAAAAACTTTAAATCACTATAAAAAAAGTTATAGCGCATTTTCGCTCAAAAACCCCTTCGAGGTTTTTATATCCCACCGAGGTCAACCAATTCCCAAAGTTTCATCCAGATCGAAGATGACCGGCTTTCGGAACTATATCTCAATTCTTTTTCAAAATCTCATTTTTGCTTATCTAATCTATTTACTTCTTTTTATGCTCATACGTCTGTGCGAATAATACAAGCTCTACTTTGCTTTCCTATGCTAAAGCGAAATGCATGCAACTGCAAATGTATTTCATAAACCAAATGTGAGTTCATATCCGTTTGTGTACACTAAATAATTATTACAGAAAGATTTTACCGTATTGTCAGTGACAGACATGATTGCATAATATAAATAGGCTGTTGTCATATATTATAATGATAGCATTTCTTAGCGAACGTATTGATTAGAAATGCAAGTCAAGTTATTATGACAGTATGTATAGGGGAAGAGGGACATGATGGGGTATCTATGAGAAATTCCAATAATACAGCATAATCATTACGTCTATTATTTTTATTTATTTATGGCACGATGTCTTATTAATCTAAGTACAATTTGGCATAGTCTTTTGGAAATAAACGGACCACATTTTTTTTAAATAAATATTTAATAGGAACTTGCAAAAAATCATCTTGCCCGGTACTATGGGGCAAGATGGCTGATGGGGTAAGCTAATTATTATAACAATTTTATCCAAGTATGTGGGCTTTCACGGCCGGTGTTGACCCAAATCTTCTTGGTTTTGCGGGCTTGTATGCCGTGGTCCATTGGTATTACTACCTGACGTTTCGTCTACAGCTGCGGTAGACATTATCAAAGGCGATGCGGTAGCGGGCGAACAACAATTTTGTTTATTCTTAGCATTTTTTTGAGGCGAGGATCATTCCAATTGGATACTTTCCTCGTTTTTTTCAAATTCTCCAGCTCATTTTTATAAGGAGTCGAGGTAATGATGGCTGTTTTTCCTCTCCGGTATTTCTTCCTCTTTTCAGTTCGTTGGACTTAAGGGATTGGCACATCACTAGGGGATGCATTTTCAAAGCTAGATATAATATTGCGGCACACTGCACGAATGGAAGATTTAGAAGCAAAAGAACATCCAAATTCAGGTTCGGGAGATAAAGGGGGTCGAAAAGGGCTCGGAATGGTTTGTGTAAATATGACAGAGTGCTTTGCGAGAACTTGGCCGGCGCACTCCATGCGCTATAATTTCGTTGTAAAATTATTTTACCAGATTTAATTGATAAAAACTTGTTTTTTAAACCATATTTTTTCTAATAATAAAATATACTACCTGGTGATGTGACGGTGTTCAGCGTTTGGACTGTATGGATTGCTTCTATTTTTGTTAATGATTATTATACAACGTCAACCTAAGCACTCGGAACAAGTTTTTGAAAGAATCGCTTAGGTCCCTGCTCACGCATTCTACACCCCTTTTTGAACCATTCATTGACTGGACTAATATGTAATAGTTATGTGAATGTTTTGTTACACCTGCCATTTGTCATATACAATTATATATACATGTATATCTAATTGTTATATTGAAGGTTGTCGTTTGTACCTAATTCGGTATCGAACAACATTATTTCATATTAGGATTGGCTACAAACATAATATTCTCCATTTTCAATATAAAAATGTTGCGGTTAATGCGTGCTTAGAAATTGAATTAGTGATAATGATAGATTAAATGCTCAGTTATATAGTAAAAAATGTACATCTCTTTACATAATTGAACGTACTAGTCCAAGCTCCCATGACAGAAAAAGTTACCCCTACGAACACCTCAAAATTATAAAGTGAAAATGGCTGAAAAACATGTAAGAAACATGTTACGCCCGCCAGACTAGTAAAAATTTGTTAATTGTTATTTTTTATGAATTTAAAAAAAACATGATTTTACTTTCCAAAATACCTGCGTGAAATTTATACAATTTGTAATAAATAATGTACCATTTTTGAAAAAATTTGTCTGGCTGACAATTTTTGTTAATAAATTTGTCAGTCTTCATTTGTTATAAATTATTTTTGTTTATGAAAATACATTTCATAACACCTCCTTGAATTTTTTTTTAAATAAAGTTTAAGATCTTTCTATCTAATACAACTTGTCTGGCTGACAATTTTTGTTAATAAATTGGTCAGACTTCATTTGTTATAAATTTTTTTTTTATGAAGTCTGTCATAGTAAAAAACATTTTTTGTTGACAGACCAATTTTTATGCATAAAATAGATGTCAAACCTTCTTTCAGAAAAAAATTAAGGTGGTGTTTTGACACGGCCCTTGTAAAAGCTGATTTGTTTATGAAAAAACGCTGTCACGGCGCTTAAAAAAAAAAACAATATTTTGATGAAAAATGTATTAAAGTATATAAAAGGGATCTACCGTATTAATTTAGAATAAAAAAAATTGTTTTTTCTAAATAGCAACGATTATACCATATTTTTTCATTAAAAAATGTGGTCGAATTTAATGAAAAAATATGGCATAAGTAATCGTTGCTAAGTAGAAAAAAAAATTTTTTTATTCAAAATTTATTCGGTAGATCCCTTTTATATACTTTAATACATTTTTCATCAAAATATTGTTTTTTACCATAGGGGTAACTTTTTCTGTCATGGGAGCTTGGACTATACTGTTCCTGTTACGTATAGCGTAATTTATGCATTTATTTTGTGCACAAAACTCTCATTTTCTTTTTTTCGAATTTGAATGATATTCTAGGAAATTTTTTTCAAACAATCCATAAAATTTTATATTATTTTTCACTGGCCACTGATCAATTTCCTTCATAGCACCCTATCCCCACACATCCGCTGTACTGCTCCGGTAGATTTGCCGATCCCTGACTATCGGCATTGGCAAATGCAGCCGGAGTTGAAGCTATCGTCCAGCGTTGTGGTGTGCCTCATTCATCAAAAATACTTCGGGATTGCAAATTCTCTTGAAAATGAGAAAAATATTTGTAAATTATAGACGATCGAGAAGTGACGTCGTAAGCCTTATTTTATTCATTTATCATTCCAGATGTATGTAATGTATTTGATTTCAGTGTTTTGTAGCATGCTATCAAAATTTGTCTCGTACGACTTTTACTTTAGTCGTACTAGAAATCCAGCAATAGAAATAAGATCTAGAAAAAAATAAGTTGAACATTGTTGGTACAATCTAATGTTCTAGAATCTAGATGACAGGGAGTTTAAATACGGCATTAGACTGCTCGTGATCTATGTAAACTGTAATGATATTGATCACAATCTAAGTCCATAGTCAAATCAAATTTCTTGATAATCCTTTCTGCAACCCAGCATAAGGGTTTCTTCTTTATGTGAAACATCTATCGACGCGTTTGGCAGCAAAACCATGCTGTGGCGGGAACTGAATCACTCTCTCTCTTGTGCCCCCTCTACGCCACCGCTCTCGACTTCCTTTTATGTACGCGCGCATATATACTGTACACTCGTTGCTTCTCTGTGTGAGCTGTCACAACTCACACAGGAAAGCTGCGTACTGCGTGTGCAACTATAGTATGCTTGACACTTTCACCGCTTGTAAACACACTTTGTATTAGTTACAGGGCTATATTTAGTCACTAGATTTTCGTTAGTTGAACGGGACGAAATTTAGTTACAGAATTAAATTTAGTTACAGGGCGAAATTTAGATACAGGAATTTCGCTTAAATGTATGTTTCACATCTGACAGAGCTAGGGTTGCCAGGTGTCCGGCTTTTTACAGTCGTGTCCGGCTAAATATTTACGTGTCCGGCTTTTGTTAGCTTTTGATCTGTGTATACTTTTAATCATAGACTTTTTGATATTTTTCAAGAGTTTGAAATTGTTAATTTTTAATAAAAATCGTTTTGTTTGTATTCAAAAGAATGGATAGTTTTTTGATTTTGTTAACGAAAATTTTTATTTTTTTTGTATTTTGTTAAAAGAGCTATATTTGTTTGTTTATTTTTTACTTATCTACTAATAGTCGCGTTAATGAATACATAAAACAGGCAAAACTTCGAACTCGGCAGAAGCAGCTCCGATTTTGATGATTTTTTTTTTAATTTAGTTTTTTTATATTATTGAAAATCAGAAACATTTTGGGGCGGGGAACGAATTATTTATATTGTTTAAGGGGCTAGAGGCAGTCAGAGGCATGAAAAAATAAAAAAAAAAATTTCGACAAAATTTAATTTATTTTATAAAGCTAATAATAGTTCAACTTGACTTCACTAAATTTTCAATAAAAAAAATAATTTTGGTCAAAGTTATAGCCATCTGTTGGACCCCTCTCACAAGTAGGTAATGCTTTACGGTGACCGTCATAACTTTGTGCTGGTTCATCCAAATTCGATAAAACAAAGAAAAGTTTTTAGTTTAATTGTAGTCGAAGATTTTTTTTTTAAACAAAAATCCATTGATCAATTGATCAATGGATTTTTGTTTTTTTTTTAATTTTAAATGTGATATCTAGATTTAAACACGTATGTACGACTTTAAAAAGGTATGTTTGGCTTTTAAAAAAGATATGCCCGGTTTTTAGGGCAAAATGTCGGGCTTAATGCAGCGCCGAGTCCGACTTTTGTATTTTAGGGCCTGGTAACCCTAGCCAGGCCTCTCACGACGGCTCCCAATTTTTTTTTCCTTTTGAGGTACAGAACCCCAAAAATAACATTTTTGTTATTAATTATAATGCTCTTTTCGTTGTTTATAAACCACCTCTGTATTTTACAGTAAACTGAAAATAACAATAATTGTATATGTTTATAAAATAATACGAAGTTTTGGTATGTTTATAAGATTTCAACTAAAAATATCGACTGGGCCCTTTTATTTTTAAACCGCCGATAATAATTAATTAATATCTATTTACCGTAAATATTTGTAAGACGAACATTAAGAATTAGCATACGTTCCAACACCTGCGTCGTTTATATATTTTGTTTGTGTGTACAGTGTTGTATCTGTTTTGTATGAATAAGGGAACAGTTTCCTTTGTGAACGTTCCTGTAAGCAAGGTGTGCGGATATCCGTCAAATACAAAGACTCGGTTGTTACGGGAGCTTTGTACTTACTGTGTACAGAGACATAAGGATGGAAAAAATGTTTGTTGTCGCAATATTATGTGTGCAGCGAAAGTCAAGATGATGGCAAATGTACCCGATTTGTTTCAAACTGATAAATACTCAAAATGTAGTAGCCAAGAACTGACGGGGGTTTTCGTAAAAGTGAAGCACAAACATTCTCAACGAAGGTTCAGAACAGTCACTGATCTCTCATTTGAATTTTTTAATATTTCGCTGTTTATAATATATAACGACTTAATATTTCTCATTAGGTAAGCCGGACAACATGTTAAAATGTTTTTTTAAGGGGAATTATAAAACGGTCGAATAAAAAAAAAATTTGGTGACTGATGATGGGATACTGTTTTAATAACTTGAGATATTAAAATAATAGTTGGGTGACTAAATTACTAAGAGAGCGACTAAATTACTAAGTGAGCGACTAGAATGCCTTCGGTAATATTGAAGCAGATATCTTCTTTTGTTTTTACTTTTTATTATTTTTTTTTCACTTTGAGACTACCTACAACTTAAAACTCACATTTTCATGAAGATTGAAAACCACCGCTTTTTTGATAAAGGGGTATGCGAATTGTCTCGCAGTGAAACGCGATGGGGCAAAGGTGGAGTTTATAAAAAAAAATTCCGGGGTGAAAGATAAACGGGTATGCGAATTGTAATTCCGGGGTGAACAATAAAGGGGTTTGCGAATTGTCTGGCAGAGAAACGGGAAGGGGCAAATGTGGAGTTTTTAAAAAAACAATTCCGGGGTGAACGATAACGGGGTATGCGAATTAAGTAGTTAATTGTTTGAATAGAACTGCGTTTTCTAAAAAATGTATATTTAATTGACAGTCAATTAAATATATATTTTTTAGAAAACGCAGCTCTATTCAAACAATTAACTGTTAACAACTTAGTAATTTAGTCGATCACTTAGTAATTTAGTCACCCAACTATTATTTTCTCGTCACGCGCAGTCAGTCGCTCACTTATTAATACAGTAACCCAAATTGATTATGTTTGTCACCCAAAATTGTAATTTACAGTCACTCGTTTAAATACTACCCTTTTTTTAATAGCTTTTTCTTGTCTATCGACTGGCACAATTAGATTTTGGGCCCGAGGACTCTAAAAGGGTACCATAGGACCCAACTTAGAAATTTTAATTGGGGACCATACTTTTTTATATTCGAATTCTGCGGAAAATTTTACATACGAATACTTGTTAGTATTTTTTTTAAATCTCAGGCCCTTTCTAGGAGATATTTAATTAATCGATTTTGAACCTTAAGGCCCCTTTGTAAAGCCCCTAAAAAGATCTAAAAGTTGAATAAATCTTAATTTGAACTCGGTTATGTATTTAATATTATCTTAAATAAATTTTTTCAGGATGAAATTTTATAAATTTCTAAATTGGGCCCTAGGGCCTTGTGAAGTACTAATTTGTAAAATTTCATCCCGAAAAAAGTATTTTAGATAATATTAAGTAACCAAATTCAAATTAAGATTATTCAACTCTGGACAATTTTAGACCTTTTAGGGGCCCTAAGGTTCAAAACTGAGCTTTAGGCACCTATCGATTGGTGAAATTTCTTCTCAAAACGAATATTTTAGGTAAAAGTAAGTCAATATAGATATTTATTGTACAGGGTTTAATTTTAGGTCTTTCTTAGAGGCTCTACAAACGCCTGCGAAAATTTTGTTGTCTGCTTGTTTTATTACTCATTATTTGCAGTAAACCTGCGAAAAAATTAAAAATGTGTTACGAGAATGCATTACAGAGGTGAAACTTCTAGTTGCAAATTATATGATTGCATGTGAACAAGTGGAATTTCACGTTCAGATATTTCGTCTGTACAAGTTAATCTGAACGTGAAAATATAACACATGTTTTCCACTTGTCCAAATGCAATCGTATGATTTGCAACTAGAAGTTTCACTTCTGTAATACATTTTCGTAACACATTTTTAATTTTTTATTTATAATTGTTTGTTTTTTGACTTTAAATGTCTTTTGTCATATAACATTGACATTTTTCTTTGTTTATATGAGAATTTTCATATTATGTGAGTTTGTGGCTGTGATATTTAAAGATCGCGCACAGCTATTAAGAGTATTCGTCCCTGCAAACACCCCCTGCACCCTTCATCTCAAATCTTTTCCCCTCGCCTAAAAACGGTTCGCGCTCTCCCGACGCTATTTTTAAAGCTAGAGGGTTCTGGTAAACGCCAAATGAAAGACAAAGAATCAGACTACAGATCCTTCAGGCGAATTTTTTGAAAAACAGTTTCGCCTACGTGTGAAATATTACGTAACTTATTATTTTTTTCAAAAGGTTGTCATTTTTTTCAGAAACTTTTTTTCAAAAAATTCGCCTGAAGGATCTGTAGTCTGATTCTTTGTCTTTCATTTGGCGTTTACCAGAACCCCCTAGCTTTAAAAATAGCGTCGGGAGAGCGCGAACCGTTTTTAGGCGAGGGGAAAAGATTTGAGATGAAGGGTGCAAGGGGTGTTTGCAGGGATGAATACTCTTAAGCACAACTAGCACAGCTATTAAGCACGATTAGCACAACACGCACCAGAAAAGTCTGTGAGGGTAATGATATTTACGGAGTAGCGCACGTTCGCTCACACCTTCAACCAGCAACGATCGTCAGTCAGTCGCCGACAATTTCTGTCTAGCCGTGCTGGACCGATCGAGTGTGCTATAGAGATGTGTCGTTTTCATAAATTAATTTGCATTGATAAAACTACTTGAAAACTGCATAATGTCTGCCTCACACGAAATCTGCACTAACAGCTGCTGATTTGCGCTGGTCTAATGTGCAATATCGTACAGATTACAGATCTGTGCTGTGCTGATCGTGCTGCTCCATGCTTGTAAAGTATGCGCGGTCTTATATCCTATTGTTATGCACGCCACTGGCGGTGTGCGTATTGGTGGAAGCAGGTAGAAGAGTTTGGAACATTCGAGAAATATGGCATAGGATACACACATTATATCCGTATAGACCGCGCCTATAGTTCACAGGTCAAACACAGTTGAGACAGCATAGTGCTAACTATACAGTGTTCGGTCGCTAGACATAAATCATTGAGCTCGTATATAAATACCTAGATAGCTACATAAATTTATAATGTGTTTTGCTTGTCTGCGTGAAAATAGATTTTTTTGACGACTAGTGAGTTTTGCTACAAAATAAGTTTCTTTGCGCAAAAGAATGCACATGTTCAAAAGATACACCCATTTGGCATTTTTTTGTACCTATATAGTGTTTTATGTATTTTTATTACTTAGAAGTTGTTTTATTTGTTACATTATTTCTATTTCATTTTTGTTATATTATAAGAGGAGTAATTTTAATTTATTGTTTATTTATTTTTGTCAACATTTTATTATTGCAATTAAATATATTTTACACCACAACAAAGAGCAGTTTTGTTATAGTATGATATCGTTTTCATCTGAGCAGGACAGCAAATGAAAGATGTAGCACACGAGCTGTCTGTTTTTATCACTATTTTTTGTATTACATAGTGATATTGTTCAACTTTGTTTTATGTATATTTTTCCATCCTTTTCATGCGATAATCAGCGATGTAATTAATATGAGGTAACGCTTAAGACAACTTGATCCTTCTAGCTTGCTAATTAGTCGTAGCCTGTTTCACTTACTGCTTTGCTGTATGCCTGAAACAATAAGAAAACGAAAGAATCGTTTTTAGGATTTCACTGTTATTGACAGCTCCATTAATACAATGGTAGATTTATAGCCCAATATTTGTCACTTATGTCAGAAGTTGGCAGGTTTACTGAAATTAATAAAGAATTTTTTTGTTGTATTGCTCCAGGTAGTTATGTAGTGCCTAGAAGAAATTCATATTTCAAGTTTAGTATTATTTTTAAGAGTATTCGTCCCTGCAAATACCCCCTGCACCCTTCATCTCAAATCTTTTCCCCTCGCCTAAAAACGGTTCGCGCTCTCCCGACGCTATTTTTAAAGCTAGAGGGTTCTGGTAAACGCCAAATGAAAAACAAAGAATCAGACTACATATCCTTCAGGCGAATTTTTTGAAAAACAGTTTCGCCTACGTGTGAAATATTACGTAACTTATTATTTTTTTCAAAAGGTTGTAAGTTTTTTCAGGAATTTTTTTTTCAAAAAATTTGCCTGAAGGATCTGTAGTCTGAATCTTTGTCTTTCATTTGGCGTTTACCAGAACCCTCTAGCTTTAAAAATAGCGTCGGGAGAGAAAGATTTGAGATGAAGGGTGCAGGGGGTATTTGCAGGGACGAATACTCTTAATAGATACCTAAAGCGTCATTGACTCATTATTATTGCATAAAATGTCTTCAAATTTTGTAAGCAGATACCTGACTCACAAATAAATTCCTATAGGAATAAGCACATAGTTTTTTTATTAAGCACAAAAAAAAATGTTCTTTGTCATAGAGCCTCTGCAGTAGTCATAATAATTGATATAATATTAGGTATCGATAATAAACCGTTATGAGAAGTATACCATTGTAATAGAAAGAAAAAATCAACATAATGGCGCATACCTGTTTCTCCAAAAATAATAGAGCTTTTCCTTTCGACACGTCAAACGTCCTGCAAAAATTTGGTTTCGATTCTCTAAGACGTTTGACCTGTATCGTGCTCATAGATTAACAGACGAACAGAACAGACTTTTTCTCAAAATATGTTTTTTGGATTCGGGGAACCTCAAAACGAAAAATAATTTAAATATTAAAACTCGAGTCCCGACTACTGCAAAATCACGCTCTAAAAAGTATGAAACAAGAAAATATTCTCATCTGAGAACAGCCGTGGTTGTATGCCGCCCACCTTAACAAAACAATACATTTTAACAATTATAGAAAGCGATCATAAGCTTTAGGGTAAAGTGCATAACGTTATACATCTAGAGGGCGTCTTATGACCATATACATATATGAGGTGGCATACGACCACGGCTATCCTTAGATGAGAATATTTTCTTGTTTCATACTTTTCAGTAGTCGGGTTTTAGTTTTTGAACTTAATTTTTATTGAAATTACTTTTTATTTAAATTATTTTTTGTTTTGAGGATCCCCGAATCCAAAAAGCATATTTTGTGAAAAAATCTGTTCCTCTATTAATCTGTGAGGACGATACAGGTCAAACGTCTTAGAGAATAAAAACCATTTTTTACGTTTGATACCCTACACGGCTTCATTAAAAAAAAATTACCTAATAGGTACATAGTCATGAACTAAAAAAAAAACATAGGTGCTACCTATGTTCTCTAGAGGGCGCCATATAACCCTATAAACCTATAACCAGCGGACGATCAAAGCGCTTCCAACGATACCCACCTCATTTGTCAAATTGTCGCTTAGAAGCTGAGGGAATGGATGATACATACATACCCACATACATAACACTGGTAAAAAATCATAACCCGCCTTTTTGTTTCGCCGTAGTCGGGTAAAAAATGATGTAAAATTCCGAACAGTTAATTTTGACCTAATTTATTACCATTATCCATTTGTAAAGTGAGAATGGCAAAATCTAATTTTAAGTATATTTTGTGAGCGAACCCCTAGACACGTACCTAGTTTGCTTACTCTTAAATCTGGCTCTGATATTACCAATTACCAATTACCAAATTTTGATACGTGCGATTACCCCATTATATTCAAAGAGAGAAAAAGAAAACCAAAATACTAAATACATGCACATTGCAGTTATTTGAAACTACTGAACGTATATGAACAATAATATATTGTCTTATGTTTTACTTTGCCTTACTAAAAAGTTAGTGATTCATTAGCAGGGAAAACAAGCAATTATTTCTAAACAAAAACAAAGAATGAACTTTGAATTTTATGACCAATTACCTAATGAATACACTTTGTTGTAAAAATCGAAAGTAGGTACTGTTTTTTAAAAGGTGGGTTTATTGTTTTTGTTCGCTAATTTTTATTTCCGAGAATAAGAAAGGTTTTTGATAAAATATCTTCAGGAAGTATTTTGTATCAAAAATAATTCAACTAAAACATTTCAAAATGAATTTTGTTATTTAATTATTTTCAAACTGACGCGGATGTATAATTAAATTAATACAATAGATACAGATAGACACAGATTTATTGATTGTGGTTTCCTATCACAAACTCCTATTGTTCTGCAAAACTGACAATTAAGTTCGAGTGCTCGACAATCGTCTAGTTACTAGTTTCTAGTTTCATATGTCAACAAAATACTCTTCAACGTTTCAGGGGCTGAACAGTATTACAATGTACAAGTGGTTTAGGTGTTATACATATATTGCGTTTTTTTATGAAACTTAATTATCACCTAAATTGAAACATCACATACACATTTTAATATAGCAAAACTATTGCACACACCCTGTGGCGCGCGTCTTAAGGCGTCGAAAACACACCTCTCAAAATAAAAAAAAATGTAATTTTGTTCTTTTATTCATAATAAAAATAATTCTTATTTTCAACGGTATTTCTTAAATAAAATGGAGAAATGACTAATAGGGTGGCAACCTTAGCGGTCGAATTTCGAACCATACGCACTAACTGTTTTGCAGACAATGGTGTACAGCTGACAAATTAGACAACCTGCAAGTTTCCCAACGATAAACATAAATGCGTGAAAAAAAGACAAAGTTCGATTACAAAGAACAAGTGGGTTTAGCGACTTTTCTGAAAAATAGAAGTGAGATCTAAGAAGAGTCAAAGTTTTTACTTGGCAAGTTTAAAATAAAACATAAAAACTAGCGAAGTGAAAACTTGTACCCGTCTAAGATTTTATTTCTTATTTTTGGAAAAACCAAACCCAATTTTTCTTTGTATCAAACTTAATTATTCCTTTTCAGTAATCTGTATGCAGTTGATGCACGTACTCAGTGGCGTAACTATCCTGTTTGAGGTCCATTGTAATAATAAGTGTTAAAATCCCTCTCGAACTGGGGGCCCCATCCGACCGGGAGCCCGTGGCATTTTGCCCGTCCTGCCACCCTATTATTAGGCCACTGCACGTCTTATAATATCTACAGAATTAATGTGGATTATAATCAGTAGAGGTAACAGGTAATTTCACTTTCAACACTGCCTCTTTATTTTGAAAAAGAACTTTGCCTTACATAAAATTTAAATTTTCAAATTTATTTGTAACATTGACTTGAAATATAGTGCAGGCAAATTAGATTTAGAATGTGTATTAATTGTAGATAGAACTCCTATCATTGAAAATTGTAAAGGGGCTTCTAATGAACGTAAAAAATAAAAATGCCCGGCCAGGGGTGGTATAGAGTTAATTCGGGGAGGCCAAAAAAGGGGGCAAAATATATTATTGCTTTTTTCGACGAAACTTGACGTTCTTTCAAAAAAAGACCACAAAAGAGACTAGATAACCACAAGATCCTGTTCGAAGAAACCAATATTATAGACGGAACATGTAGTTACTATCCGCGCATACACAGGAAGACCATAGAAATGCAGAGTTTCGGTCAAAAAAATGAAAACCAGAATCGTTATGTAAAACCTTAATACCAGCTTCGAGGCATACAAAACTGATTATTCACAGAAGAGCAGAAAACACCAACCCGCTGTACATAAAAGAAGGAAGCCGCGTGTAAGGACACTTCGCTTGCTGCCCATGTGGCCTTTGATAATATCTACCGCAGTTGTGGACGAAATGTCAGGTAAAAATATCAATGAATCAGTGTCTATAAGCCCGGACACCAAGAAGATTTGGAAAATATGCCATTACACTTGTTCTTCGGCATTTATATATGATCTTATATTACCAGAAGAAGTGAAGGGTTCACTTAAATTATAACGTAAAGCTTACAACAGGGAACATTTTTTTAAAATCTTTTGAAAAATTTTCGAACGATCATATTTGGGGGCATCAGAAGGAAAAATCGAATTATTCAAATTTCAACTGATCGAAACTAAATTTTAAACTTAATAGGCAAGACGGCGAGGAGTTTTGGGTGTATTTTTCGGGCACAGGCGAGATTATTGTTAGAATCGCTTCGTTTTAGGGCAGTGATTCCCAAAGTGGTCTATATCGACCCCCAGGGGTCGACGACAACTTGCAAGGGGTCCATGTCAGCGGGAAAAAAATTGGGGGTCCATGAAATGAAAATGGGATCAACGATAGTGAATTTCCTAACCAAAAAAGAAACAAACTGGACATCGTTAACCGAAGAGATTTAAAATTAAATCTAACTAAATTGATGCCAAATGTTGAAAATTTATTATTAAAGCATCAGGTTCATCCCTCACACTAAAAGCATTTATTTTTTGCTTAGTTATTTTATGTAACAGTAAGTAAATTTTAATTTGATTCGTTTAATTTGAATCTAATTAATAAATGTATAAAATTCAACATTTCGCACTACATTTCACTACCGTTATAAATTTAAATCGTTCAAAGTTAGTAGCACTATACCGGTTGTCAAAAATACATTTGAAACTAATGAATTTGCAAAAAATCAATATCAGATAAGCAGGGGATCTACCCAAAACCGAAAAACATGGCAAGTGGTCTACGAGGCAAAAAAAGTTTGGGAACCTCTGTTTTAGGGTGTAGTTCAACCCCCTAAGTTTGCTTACAAATTGTTGGTGTGCTTGATTTTATAATTGACAATTAGTGACGAAAATAGTGCTTTTTTCTCTATTTCCTTTAATATCTCCGTTCCTCTTGACTTTTAGTATAGCATATGCGTCGAGAAAGTTGTTCCTTATAAAATTTCCTAAAAAATGAGCACTCACAGAGGTCGCCAAGTGCAATTATTGTTAACTTGCAAATAGCCCCGAAAATTAAAAAAACACGTTTTTTTCACTATTTTTTACTAAAAAATGACCGCACATAGATGGCTGAAAATTTCGAAAATGATGTCTATGTTGACCCAAACATGCATGAATAATTTTAGCGTCATCGGTCAATTACTTCTCAAGTAATTAACGATCACTTTTTTTGTTTCCTTAATTGCAAATTGCGCCATTTTTTTCACAAACGGGTTTCGCTGGTCGGACAAAGCCAGAAAAATCACAAATTCATTCAACTTTAGTATCCCGTTGGAATTTTTGAAAAAAAAATAATTCTAACCGATTTTATAACGATTTCTTTAGCGATACCAATTTACACTCCAATCATGAACTTGTCTTTTTAATGAGACATAAATAGAATGGAGTCTTCTGCCTTCAAAGTGTTTAAGTTGTAACTCATTGGTAACGTTTCCAGCTTGTAGCGACGTAGCGTGAATTAATGAAATAACAAGGAATATTTATTTTTTTTAATGTCGATGAATGTATCGCCCTGGGACTCATCCATAAATCCTGCCCTGATATTATGTATACAATACACAGTATATTGCACAAAAAGTTGATTAGCAATTAAATACACACTTCGTTCTTATTACATGCATTAACCTTGACGAATCGTGCACTTTTTACTTCTACTGGTTAAATACAAACAAAAATTGCATACTTGCATAAAACAGTTTGTTAAAAATGTGTATTTTGAAAACAATAATTATCGAACCTTCAAATGTTTAAGCAGTGTTACATTTAAGATTACGCGGACAGTGCAATAATTGTTCAGGGGTTTCCTAATTAAGTTTAGCAGCCATTATAATAACTAAACATTATAGAAACTCGACTTTGATGAACTTTTTTACACTGAGAAAAGAATTAGTTCGGTTGAAACGGCGCTAATAAAATTTAAAAGATAGCAGTATTGTGCGCTGTCTGATAAAGATACCTAAACCCAGATCGAAACGTTGTTTAATTGAATTATAATTATATAATTTGTTAATAATAATGTCTGAAAAATTGATTTCATTATCTAAAATTTTAATATTATCCCAATTGTAAAATGAAATTAAGCAAATAAAAGGGGCCAACCTCGGAATGAGAGATAATAAGCTGGAAACTTGTATACACCTTTATTTTGTGGTTCGAAAAGTTGTCTCAAAAGTCTCATAAAATCTCATGTCTGCGTCGTAAGTTATTCAAGGTCAAAGATCACAAAAATCGATTTTTTGCAATTATCTCGGTTTCTATAGCTCTAATGGTGTCAACAGCTATTATAAAAATTGTAAAGCATAAAATTTTCGACAAATTTTGTTCTAAACATTTTTTCATGCGCTCAACCGTTTTTGAGAAAGAGAGCGGAGAGCGCGCAGCGCTCAGCCATACATACTGTAAGGCAAGGTCAACTATGAATCTCGGTGAACAATACCTTGTATAAAGTTATTAAATCGTTAAAATATCATTGTAACTAAACATGAAATTTAACACGATCACAAAATAAATTGGGATAATATTGAAATTTTAGATAATGAAACAAATTTCTTTAAAAGAAGTATTTCAGAAATGTTACATTTAATACTCAATTAGGTAGGGAAAATTTAAGTAATATTTATAACATAATTTTAAAATCAATATTTTGTTGACTATTTATTAAAAAAATTTTGTTATTATTTTTTCAAACTCAAATTAAATTCTGTTAGATTCTAATTAATTTTTATATTTTTTAGCTTAATTCTGAAGAAGAATCAAATCCAGACTAAAACGTCAATTAATTGATTTATAATTATTATATAATTTTTGTTAATATATTATCTGAAAAATTGATCGATAATTTTACGTTAATCAAAGATTTGTGACAGGGCCGATCCTAGCCGGTGTGCAGCGCGTACACCGCACGCGGGCGGCCAAAACAAGGGGCGGACGCATATAGTTCTATCAATCAATCAAAATTTTTTTGAAACTTATAAGTCGAATGAAAATATTGAATTTTAAACAGTTATTGAGAAATCGAAATAAGTAAGTCTCGATTTCCCGCTAGCACAGGATAGCATAACGTCAACGTTAAGTATTAGTCAAAATATGAAAAATTCTCTAGAGGGGTGGCACATTAGGTCTTTGCACGCGGGCGGCCGACGCCCTGAGTTGAGTATCACTATATATTGTTAAAATATATACATATTGAGGCACGTGAGATCTCGCCTTTGAGGGAGGTAAAACTAATGCGATTTCCATCCGTCCACGGGATTAAATTATAATTTTTCAGCGAATTTAGGTTAATCGGCGATTTAATTCTTTTAACGATGTTCTTAATTTCACTTGGAAATGTGAAGACTTATAGAATGTTATATTATCAATTTATATAAATGTCCTACTTTATGTCATATACTTACTATATCAAACAATAGTATATAAAAAAAAATAAACGTGCGATCAGAAAGTAATTAATCACAAATAATATGTCTCGAAGGTCGATTAGAATCGGATTTTCTTTCTGTTTACCGCTTTATCAAAAACCTGCCGTATTCTCGTAGTTGCTACATGGGAAATATAGGAGACATTTAGTAATAATTTTTGCACCCCCCCCCCCTCACCATATAAAATAGTTGCCTTTCACGCACTACTACATGTAAAGTTGTGTAAAGTAAAGTAAGCATAGGTCGTACTGTGAAATCTTAATCTTTAGTATATTCATAAACTAACATGTTTTAATGATAATTGAACATCCATTTCGTTTTGTACAGGATTGTCGAGTATTTTGTATTAGAACGCGTTGATAGAATTTTTGTCTGTCTGTATGTTAGTTTGTAGGTTCTATACCAGTACCTATCTATCATTCGAGACCAGCTGGACCGATTTTGATGAAAGTGGATATACTACCTATTGGTGGGCAATCTTGGAGTATATCTACGCTTCTTCGTATTCGGCTGCGATCTGGTTTTAATAAGATTAACGGAAGTAAAAAAATAAGATGTGTCAAGATCGGCATTAACGCGAGCGAACACTCTGGTAAAGACTAGCATATAATAAAATCCAACGAAGATGTTAAAATTAGGTTAATTGTTAATTTACATCGAATATTGATTATATACATGATTGATTTTCCTAGATAATTTTGATTGATTACTGCTACAAACTTTTGCATATAAATTACCTAAATAACGAGAATGAAAAATTGAACGTTTGTATCAATATCCATTAGCGATAATACATAAAATAACAAATATAATTTTGAATGCGGAAATGGGCATTCAAAAATTAAAAAAAAAATAATTTGTGCAATATACGGTGCCTATACGTCTAAAGCAGAGGTTCTCAAACCTTTTTGTTTCGTAGACCACTTGCCATGTTTTTCGGTTTTGGGAAGACCCTCTGCTTATCTGATATTGATTTTTTGCAAATTCATTAACTTCAAATGTATTTTTGACAGCCGGTATAATGCTACTGATTTTGAAAGATTTACATTTATAACGATAGTAAAGTGTAGTGTGAAAAACGCGTGTTAAGTTTATTAATTGAATTAAAATTAAAACGAACAAAATTGAAATTTACTTTCTGTTACATAAAATAAGTAATAACTAAGCAAAAAATAAAAGCTTTTAGTGTGAGGAATGAACTTAATGCGTTTAATCTCAAATCTCCACGGCTAACGATGTCCAGTTTGTTTCTTTTTTTGTTAGGAGACCCACTATCGTTGACTCCTATTTTAATATTTTCATGGACCCCCATTTTTTTGCTGATATAAACCCCTTGCAAGTTGTCGTCAACCCCTGGGGGTCGATATAGACCACTTTAGGAATCACTGGTCTAAAGTATGTATATCACCCAGGGCTGCCAAGCGTCCGACTAACTGGATATATGTTTGGCTTTTTACGGCCGTGTCCGGCTAAAATAATAAAATAAAAGTCTGGTCAATGAAATTTCAAAGAAAATGACTTTTTGGCTCAAAGTAGTTTAAATAGTAGTTGTAGTTCTAAATATTCATACTTGAATTTTAATTTTAATGTCAAAATCTTTTTTAATTTCCGTAAATGAAATGCCAAAGCCAAATAGTGACATATAGCTCTGTTATTTTAATTTTAATAGAGATCTTTTCGTTATTCATATCGGAAGAATGGTAAATTTAGTATTTTTACTATTTGTTCAATGAAGAGCTTTTAGTTTATTGTGCCAGACACCCCAAGAACTACAATAAAGCATACAACCGACGCTTTTATAATTATGAATCAAAATTATTTAAAATTATTTTTACTTTTTAGTGCACCTCATTTAAAGCTTGTCTTTAACTGACATTTTGTTGGTAGATATCTAGTCAAAAATGAATAATAATCATTTTGAAATGCAATTAAAATTTTTCATAATATTATGTATATAGGTTAAATGTTATTACACAAAATCAAGTTAAAAAAAATTGGTTGTCTGTAAAGTCGGTTTACGGACGATAGTTTTACGTGATAACGTATTCCGCTCGAATATCATATTTAATAATCACGCACAGGGTCAGGCGGAACGTTAGGAACGTTACACTTTTTCGTGCATGCAGCCGGTGTTTCATCTTTTTATATTGACGTGATTCATCAATTTATAAGACGTTATCACGTCAATAAATTATGTTCTATTTCTCCTATCTTCTACATATAATAATTATAATAATCAGAATCTATGATATTGCATCTTTCGCTTCAAATTTAGGTTAATTTTATTTATTAAAATTACTTACCACCTATAATAATAATTGTTTTTTTTAACTTTCTTTCTTTCGTATTTATTTTAAGTCTCAAAGATTAACTGTCATAATATTTTGAAAACAATTGTTTCATTGTTTATATAAAATTCCAAAACCTACTTACAATATTTAAGTATTTTCATACGTCAAAAAATTGATTTTTATAATGATAAAATTTGTAAGAAAACGATTTTTTCGAGAGATGAGACCTAGCTAAAACGATTTTTTGCCCCCCAAAATCCCTTTACAGTAAATTTCATCCAAATCGTTAGGGCCGTTTTCGAGAAAAGCACGCACAGGGTCAGGCGGAACGCTAGGAACGTTAGGAACGTTACACTTTTTCGTGCATGCAGCCGGTGTTTCATCAATTTATAAGATTGGTGATTCATCAATTTATAAGACGTTATCACGTCAAAATCTTTTTGGAGATTTAGAAATAGCTACCAAAAATTCGACATGAACGATGTTGCCTTGTAGTCACATATTTCTAGCTACTTATATTTTTCTTTATTAAATTTACTTAAATCCCTCGTCGTACGGCAATCCGCGATACACTGATGCAGTAGCCATGTGTTACATAAGTTTGCTACAAGTGTTGTCGCTGTGTGGTGGGAAGCCATTCAAACACGCTAGGTCGCGTATCGAGCGTCAGTCTGGCGTCAGGTTGGTTTAGTTGACCATAGCTTGAATGTTAGGCAAGTGATGTGTACTAATTCAACTGTAAACAATTCAAAATATCATCGAAAATTACTTGTTTATTGTAAAATCCGTGTTATATTTGTTGTGACATTAATATCTGTGTGTGATCATACCTGTGTTTGAATTGTTTGTATACTGTTTAATAATTATTTGTGTTTTATTTCGGATTTGAGTGTTAACGGTTTTTTGTTTGGCAGTTACCTACATAAACATAAAACGAGGGGTGGAAAGTTGAATGGTGCGTTAAAATTGATTTGGATAATGTGCTAAAAATTTCGACATATTAATGTAAGTATTACTTACTAAATATTTTTATCTTATCTGATACTGAATAATTAATAGAGAATCATGTATGTGATTGTACATTTGATTAGCATTAATTAACAATTGCTCTAGAAAAAGTCGTAACTAAATAGAACGGCGTTAAAATCTTTTATTAGCATTTCTCTTTACAGAAATGTTGATATGTCAGAAAAACGATTTCCGTTTTATGGCAGTTGTAAAAAAAGAGAGCACGTTTTTATTTGCAAAAATATTTATTGATTTTTTTACATAGGTACACAATAAAAACTGAAACAAATTTGAGTAATTCTCAGAATTTGTCTAGCATTTTTTCTACTAAAACTAATATTTGTTAGGTACCTACACATTTCGAATTTATCTATATCTACCTATTCTATAATTATAAAAAGAGGTGCAAATGTGAGTTTGTGTGTCTGTAGACTGTAGAGGGTAATCTCCGGAACCACTACACCTATTTGAAAAATGTTTTCACCACTATTTAGAATGAACCTTCAGGATGGACATAGGCTATCCATTATCGCGTTAAAATAAAAGCGCTTTTCGTGGAAACCACTTCTGCAACGTAAGTCGACGATAAAACGGCGGCAATCTACAAATTCGGGTGAATATGTTAAACGCTTATTTTTTTAATGTTGTGTAAGAAAAATATTAAAATACACTTACATAAAGTTAAGTAGATCTTACTGAGTAAGTATGACATTCCCAAACGTTGAGAAATGTGGCAACTAAAATTTTTGGAGCTAGAAATCAAGCCTAAACCACTTCATTGCTTGACTCCTAGATCTTAAACCGATCTATCATCTCCAAGCTATAATTATTTTATAAAAATACCGTCGAGAGGACAGAAAATTGCTTGAACTTAGATGATATGAAAATGTGCCGGAGGATTCGTGATGTTTCCGCTTGTGTCATTGACATCTAATGAGTAATGTTTATTGCTTAGGTAATATATATAAATAAAAATCAATTGCCACATGTATGAAAGATCATCACTTGAAAACGGCTCGACCGATTTGGCTGATTTTTGAAGTGAAAACTTCTTTAGCGGCGTTGTACACTTGCGTCAGGGTCACGTGTCCTGATCGAAAATACGTAAGACGAAAACTTTTATACATCTAGCGTTGAAATATCGTACATAAAAATGCAATCTATGATACAAACCATTTTGATCGAAAATTCGTAAGACGTTAATATTCAAGTTTTCACTTCTGCGACACTTCCGGAGTGCAAAGGGTTTTTTTTTTGTTGTGTTCGTAATTGTCAGGACACAGGAAAAGTCGGAAATTTAGATGGAATTTTTATATGAAAATCTCAGTGAAAAGAAATGTGACGATCAGTTTGATAGTTCTGCTGTGTAGATGAAAAAGAGAGAGACAATATATTAATAAATATTACAGTTTTGCATCTGGTTGAAACGGAACGAGTCGCTAATTGTAACTAATCACTTTTTCATTTTTAATCGCGCCATATAAAAAAGTAGCAACCTTTTCAGAACTCTCTGTTTAATACCACTGCTCTAGAGAGTAAATCAGAACAAATTCTACCTGTGCAAACCATAAAAGTACCCTCTTTTAAAATCATCATAATTAGATTGTTTTTTGACTTCTTGGAAGTCTAGATTACCTATTTCAAATGTTAAAGATGTTTTTATATATCTTAAAAGCGGATATTTTTTCAGTTTTGTCACTATTGCCTGTGGGGTTGCACCTCTATACAAATTCCAAAATAAATTACATTTATCAACCATTATCAAGGTGTATTAGGAAAAATTTTACGTACCTACATGTTAATACAATGTAATTCTGTGCTTCCCCGTTTTTTCGTTAATTTTTTTGACTGATCGCGTTAGTTCACACTTTACAGCCAGCCATTAGATGTTTAACCTTCTATCACGATACCCTTATAAGATCACTTCGTTGTCCTGTCTGGATGGCAAAACCCTTTTTTCAGGACCACGTACAGGTATCAAGTTTAAATTATTATCAAGTACTCAGGTCTGCAATCCCTTGGAGCTGTGAAAAAACAAACTTTTAAGTAAACGCAATCAAAAGATACGAATGTTTATGCCGCATATTTTGACACTCGCAAGGAATCAAAACCTATAGGGAGTTCTTCCCGTTGACCTACAATCATGAAATTTGGCAAGAAGCAATGCATTATAGCACAAGTAATAGTTTTGCTCGTACCCACTATAAAATAGTTCGTTTTCACTTCAAATTAAAACATTTTGACATTTCACTTTTGAACAAACTTCATTTATAAATTCTAATATTTAAAAATGATTATTCGTTCGTCTGTCTATTCGTCTGTTCGGGACACATGCGCTCCTATACCATTCATCCAATAACCAATTACGATGAAACTTTGGCGAGTTGTTGTGCGCGCGCCTGCGAAGGTTTCTCCCGTCCCCCAAGTTGAAAATGTATATAAACATTGTGTTTTTTAAATGGTACTACAATTCGGTGGAGCCGAAGACTTCACTACTGTTGCCTTTGTCAAGCCGGGTACAGCCCCGTGAGGCAAGACTATAATACGGTGGAAGTGAGGGCTCCACTATACTGTTGTCTCTGCTGTGTTTCATTTTAATCACGTGATACCGCGGGTAGCGGCTAATTTAAGTTATTAAAAAAACAGACAAACTATGAGAATTGATATACTTATATTGCGCGACCAGTTTTGTTTTACTTTATAACACTGTAGGGGAGGGAGGGGGAATGGCGCTCACTGGGTAATGGCGCTTACCTCTGTAACTCTGTCAAAAAGGAACGTAGCAACACGTCACGTCGCGTGAAGCTCGAGGGGAGGGGGCTTCTAATAGACAGCGATGCAAACGGACAGTCAGCTCGCGTCATGCGACCGTGAAAAGCGTTTCTTTGTTTGCGGCCGCGCTGATCTAATTTTTAATTAGGTGCTGAACAAGTTAAGTTGCTGGGCTCGCTATACTATGGATTCAGTGTTGCAGATTTGCGTAAACTTGTTTATAAATTTGCTGAGCGCAACAATATCAAAAACAATTATGATCAAAGCAGTAAAACAGCCGGATTGGATTGGGGACACTACTTTATGAGACCCTGAGCGGCATTACCCAAAGTCAGGGGCAATGCCGCTCAAACATGTTTTTTTAATAATGTTTTCCTACTACTAGTAGGTGAAAGATACATGCTTTTTTTTGTTAAATTGTTGATTACTCGATAATTAAAGACTTTGTTACTCTTCTTAATTTTGATTTATAATAAATAATTTAAAAAATACACCATGTTTTCCTTAAGTGAACGCCATTCCCCCGTCCTACCCTAATGCATGCAAAAGGGTAATGCTAAAAACTATTGCATTAGTTGTCAAGATAGTTAATAAAATCAACACTAAAAAGCGGAAGTTCAGCAAAAAATTTGAAATTGTATAGGTTTTCGTATGGTCATAAATCAAATACAGAATTCTGAATACAGGAAAATCGATTATACTCAACACTATATAATTTCCTAATATTTCTTTCATTTTGTTCTTATTGCAAGATCAGTAATTCTCAACCAAAAAACCATTCTGTAATACTTGCAGAGCATAATTGAAAATAAAAAAGCGCATCCTAGATTTAGATTTAAACGGTTATTGCAAACATTAATATTAGTTATTTTAGTTTTAATTAACTAATGTTGAAAATCTAATTATTCATAAGAAGCCAATTATAATGCTATTTACTCAAGACCACATTTTTATTAATTTTATGGCTGCAACAGACAATGAATGTAAATTACTGCAGTTGCAATGGAAACTGCTAAAGCCATGTTCACATGTATTTATGGTATTCCAGTCGCAATAATTTAGTCTTTATAAAGAAGCTAAAAATGTTTATTATTCATGAATACAGTAAACAGTTGCACAAGGGCATAGTGAGGATGCATTTACAAAATATGCATTAGCAAATCTTCCGGTCTATTGCTTTATAGAAAAAAAAATTTAATCAGACACGGTTTAGGTTCACCGTTAAAGGAACTAGCTTTATTAAAATTGCTTTATTAAGCAAATACGTTTTTGCATGTTTGTCGTAAATCTACAATGCAGAATAATGTATATAAAGCTAGGTTAAGTGGCTTTATACGTTTTTCTCGATGTATTTTGCATTAAACAGAAACGATTTTATGCAGATTTAGATACACAGAATTCGGCGAAACATTTTCGCAGTATGCAGAAACGCTTTAACTGCGCGAAAAAAGTGTTTTTGCTTAAAGCTGTTTACTTTACATTGATGAAACCCTAGAAGAGCATTTTCTAAGTTATATTTTTACTAACTAAATGTTTGTGAATTGTGACGAACAGCCAATAGATGATTTCATTATATCTAACAGAAGGGAGACACCCTTCTGTAAGAGAAGAGGGACTCCAGAAAGATCGAAAAAATTCGCATTATATTAGAAAAAACTGTAGCTAAAAAAGACATGAAAAATACACGTTTTAAAAATTGTTCGTAGAAATCAGTGAAAACCATAGAGATATTAAACTAGAGTACGCGAGTGAGCCGTGAAAGTATCTGCAATTCAGACAGAGAACAGTTCCTTATCTCTATGGTGACTAATGATACAAAATAAAATATTTTTAACAAAAAAATTGATATGACTTCACACTAAAAAGTAAAAAATAATTGCCTATTGAAATGTTTTGGAGTCGGTGTCACTGTCTGCCAAAATGAAATCTATTCCGAGAACTACACCGACTCCAAAACATTTCAATACGCAATTATTTTTTACTTTTTAGTGTAAAGTCGGTTCAATTTTTTTGTTAAAAATATTTTATTTTTCTCTTTTTAGTGTTAATCTAACACTAAAAATCGGTGAACATACATTAAAAACATTATGCGTGTCTTTGAAATTTGAGAGTTTCCCTCGATTTCTTCGGATTCCACCATCAGATCCTGACTTTGTTCCAATGGAACCACCTCTGAGGTGCACTCTTTCGAATAAAAAAAATAATTTGAAAATCGGTCCATAATTGACGGAGAAATCGGTGAACATACACAAAAAAAAATTAAAAAAAAAAAATATACAGACGAACATAGAACCTCCTCCTTTTTGTTGAAGTCGGTTAACAATGCTGATTTGAGTAAACAAATATCTGGTTTTCTGGAATTTCTGCAGCGTTCTCTCTCTCTCAACTGAGGTCACTTTCACTTATGGCAAGCATACGAACTAGCGTACTCTAGTTACTTATATCTCTATGGTGGAAACATACCTAGCTAAAAATTTCTTAGCTCTCTCCAAAATTTGTTTTTCTGATTGAACTACTGGTTATAACTATTATTTTGGGGAAATAAGTAGCTTAATATTTAATTCATAAAATTTAATGTGTAGGGGGGCCAAGTGATGAGGTCTTGTCCAGGGTCTCAAAGAGACTAGTTACGGCCAGTATAACTACACAGTTTGAAGCCCGTGACAAATTTTACTCAATGTTGTAATAATAAATATTAGGAGCCTCCTGTGTTCACGGGCCTCTCGGGCCGGGGACCTTCTCCGGCCTGGGGCCCGTGGCGTTTTTCTCGTCTTGCCCACCCTATTGTTACGCCACTGGTTACGGCCCTGAATATACTATTTGCTAAGAACAAATTTTTGAAAATTCAACCCCTAAAAGGGTATAACGGGGGTTCAAAATTTGCATGGAGAAATAATATAAGATGTATCAATTCGAAAATGCGCAAGATTACGCCTGTCAAACAATTAACACGTGTTTCATGCTTTTTCAAAAACAGCCCAAAAGAGGTAAATAGTCTAAAAATCAACATGGGTATCACTTTCAAGGTTTGTCAGGACGTTGATTGCGTGAATGTCATCAATTTTGAAATTTATTAGGGGGATAGATGAAAAAAGAAATGTGAGAAGAAGTGGGAAATATCTATAGATACACTATTGCGTATTAATTTTTATTGCAATAAAAATAATGAACCAAATTAGATATGTTTATCTATACCTACATATATAAATAAAATTGAAGTGTCTGTCTCTAATATCAAAATAACTGTCACTTTTTGAGCACACACGGTTATTTACATGCTGCTAGGAAAGTAAATTACCGTTTTTTAAATGTTTGTCCTCCGTCCGGAAACGGATGTACCGATTGTGGTGGCACTTCAAAGTCAGGTAAAGAGTTACGATAGGAATGATCTAGCCTACATGAAATATTATCATGATATGTGTTTCAGATCTATTAATTTTATAATATTATTTTTCAGAGGATTATAGATCAATAAAGATATATGCTAAGTAAGCTATATTTTTTTAAAATATAGCTTAACAGCATAATATATCTTTATTGATCTATAATTCTCTGAAAAATAATATTATCAAATATTATCCCAAGAATACGTAGGGATATTTTTGTGAAATCATAAAACTGTAAAATTGGCGGTTTTTCGTTATTATAACAAAACTACAATAAAAGCTAGAGGATAAATGAATAGAATCTGTTTCGTATGAAATGAAAAAAATCGTCAATTTTTATTTGAAACGGTTTGTGCAATATTGTTTCATCTCAATCGCAGCAAGCTATTTAAATAAATCTCTCATTGTATGCATAACTTTTCCTGCATTTCCCTTAAATTTCAACACTGTATGCTGCATATATAACATTTATTAAAATAATTGTTGTGCATGTATAAATAAAAAAATAAAATAAAACTATAATCATTTTGTTAACTAACAATAAGTGCGATATGATACATGAAATAACTTTTCAGAAGTCCTTTATATTATTATTCATTTCAACAAAGAGTAATTTTAATTAAAGTTCAGATTAAAACATTTTAATATTATAGTACTTTTGTTTAGAATATACTTTTCCGGTGTCATTTTATTTTCTTGTCAAATATATGGTATTAAGTTAATTATGTCGAGAAGGTATGTTTGAAATGGCTGCTCGTTAACGGTACATTTATGTTCATTTGCACAGAAACATTAGTTGGATAACATTGAATGTCATTAAAACTATATTTTTTTCTTTTTAATACTTTTATACTCATTTAAAAAATTACTTAAATGTCTTTATTTTCTTTTTCTTTTAATAGACAACATGAGTTCGGTAGAAGATTAAACTAATAATAGAGTTAACCCAATTTCCGAAAAGAAATATTTTTGTGTTATTTCCAATGTGTAATATCTACAGTTGTGATTGAGAACAATTTGGTCTCGTTTTCTATCTCAGCCGGTAACCGAAACATTGCAGGTTGCAATATCTAAACCAATTATTATTAACAAACCAGTGTGACCTTACTTTAGTAGTTTAAACGTTACGCGCTGTTAACTATTCATCAATACACAATAGCAACATGTATCGGCTTAGCTTCGAATTACTCTCTCGATTTATGTCAGAAATGACGATGGGCACCCGATTCTGAACCTGAAGAAGCGGCACCTCGATATAATTGCCCCCTATTCGATATTTGCCCGTTACTCGACAATTACTCGTTAGTCCATAATTACCAGCTATTTGATAATTCTTCATTATTTGCCTCTTACCCTATAAATACATGAATCTTATACGAGTTCAATAACGGTTTTATAGGTAACAATATTGGAATAAAATAGTTGGTTATATAGACTCAATTCTGAAGAAGATCCAAATCCGGATCGAAACGTCACTGAATTATAATTAAATATTTTTTCTAATAGGTATATATTGTCTGAAAAATTGATCGATCATTTTATTTATTGTATAATTTTTTGTTAATATGATATTTTAGTCACTTTGGTTACTAATCACCTATCGTTGGCTACTTTTACATTGAACTGATGAAGTTTTAGAATAGATCTCCTAATATTACTTGTTTTTTCCTAAACCGAAGGATTGATTTCTTCCCAGGTAGACAGGTTTACAGCAAATTTACTGCAAATTTAGATCATTTTTGATACATGAAATGAACTCACCATGGACCTATTATGAACGTGTGTGAAGTTAGCATCTCAAGTGTCAGCATCTCACAAATAAACCGCATATAAACTAGCATCCCGCATAGTTCTATAGTTCTTGACAAGATTTAACAATAGTTCCGTCAATTTTACAATCGAAACCGCATTTTGAAAAAATGAGATGCTAACTTCACAAATCGGATTTTTCAAGTGTCAGCATCTCACAAATAAACTGCATATAAACTGGCACCCCGCATAGTTCTACAGTTCTTGACAAGTTTTAACAATAGTTCCGTCGATTTTACTATCAAAACCGCATTTTGAAAAAATAAGATGCTAACTTCACAAATCGAATTTTAGCATCTCATCGAATTTCACAAATTTGAGGGTACTAGAGGTGAAATTAAGAAAGTTGTAGATCCTAAATCTATTCTGTACATAGTTCTACCGAGTTAAAATAATTAGGATCGCTGATAATCATAATAACCAAAATATCCATAGAGAAGTGATATTCTGGAGTAAAATTGAAGAGCAAACATGCAAAACCCGACAAATCCAGTTTTACTAGTTTCGAGTAAATCGCTAAAATCTGTTACACAGAATCGTTTAGATAATTAATAAATTTCATTTTACGATAATTATACCTATAGGTCATAGATGAGATTTTCAATAAATTAAATTATTGACCAATTTTTCAGACAATTATATTGACAAAAATATAGATGAGTTTACTGAATATAAAAAGAAATATTATCTTAAAAAAACAAAAAACATTTGTTTTCATTTATTAGGTTTTGCATGAAACCAGAATTGTATCGGGGTTTTTTCGCAAATCAAATACCTATTTAAGTATTTTAGAAAGCGTTTATTAATATGATAACACCGAATAAAAAGAAGAAAAAGTACCTACATTTTTCAAAATAAAAACTACTTATGTAAAAAATTCTTTTTTTTTAAGTTTTAAAAAATCATAAACAATAAAATACAAACATAATATTATAACATAATAGTACCTGCGTATTAAAAACAAAAACAAAACTTTAACAGCCGTTTTTATAGGATTTATCGGGTTTAGCTTCATTCTGAATACACAGATCGATAAGCTCACCAAAAGTTATACCACAGCATCTCACGTTTGTATGCATAGGTATTTTGTTTACAACAATGATACATAATTACTAAGGATGTTCAAAAGACCAGCACTCTTGCTGAACTTATGTAACAGACCCTTAGTTATCGTCCAAAACATTTATACAACTCAAAAACGTCGGTTATAACACAGTATCTCACTCATATATGAACATTTGTTTTTAACAATGAACCATCAATTTTGGAATTTTTAAAAAGCAGAACTATTTCAAAATTTGTGTAAGGGACTTTCAGTTATCATTTAAGGAAATTGTTACTGCGTAGAAACCTTAGTTATAACAAACTATCTTACGTTTTTATGGATATTTTATTTATTTCAGTAAACGGTAATTTCTCAGGATACTCAAAAAACCAGAACTCTTCCGCAACTTATATAAAAGACCTATAATTATCCGTCGTAATCTTCATACAACTGACAATTATACCACAGCATCTCACAGTCTCACTTCTCTTATTACGATTATCAGCGATCCTAATTATTTTAACTCGGTAGAACTATGTACAGAACAGATTTAGGATCTACAACATTCTTAATTTCACCTCTAGTACACTCAAATTTGTGAAATTCGATGAGATGCTAAAATTCGATTTGTGAAGTTAGCATCTCATTTTTTCAAAATGCGGTTTCGATAGTAAAATCAACGGAACTATTGTTAAAACTTGTCAAGAACTGTAGAACTATGCGGGGTGCTAGTTTATATGCAGTTTATTTGTGAGATGCTGACACTTGAAAAATCCGATTTGTGAAGTTAGCATCTCATTTTTTCAAAATGCGGTTTAGACAGTAAAATTGACGGAACTATTGTTAAAACTTGTCCAGAACTGTAGAACTATGCGGGATGCCAGTTTATATGCGGTTTATTTGTGAGATGCTAATACTTGAGATGCTAACTTCACACACGTCTATTATGAGTGCCTGTGTGAGCTCATAGTGAATGAAAATCATGACAGAATTCGTTGAGTAGGTATATATTGTTGAAATATTGAATCAAATGGATACTAATAATCTTCAACTAAAAGTTGTCTTCATATTAACAGTAGATCATGATAATATTTGAAAGATTCAACATTCCTACAAAATATACTTATTCCTATGATGAATATCGTTGACCTCATATTTGCTTCATATTATGTACATTCTATGACGGTGTTAGAAAGATTGAAAATTACTTCAAATTTGCTTATTTTAATGATGAATATCGTTGACTCATATTTGCTTCATATTACGAACATTCTATGATGGTGTTAAAAAGATTAAATATTTATTACTAAAAAAAAAGTTATTTTTCAAACATTTACATATTACACCCTGTATAAACGGTTATATTGAGCTGCTATAACATTAGGCAACTGTCGTATGTAATACCATAAAACATAATTGTTTTCTGTTATAATAAGTTTTATGGCATAAAATACGTAACATATTGCACTCTTGTTTTGTGCGTAGGGCAATAATTATTTTATTGTCGCTATAATGTTGCAGATAGACGTGCCCAAATCATGCGTAAATTTATTATATTATTATGACTAAAATATAAATTATGCACTACATGGTCTGTGGGAAACTTTGCTTTTATCATTAATAATATTTTATTATTTAAGAAATCGATTCATTTTATTAAATACTAGTGGCCCCGTCCCACTTGGCCCGAGTTTGTAGATTGCCGCCGTTTTTCGTCGACTTAAATAATTTGCAAAATCGGTCTCTACGAAAAGTGCTTTTGTTTTAACACGATAATATATAGCCTGTGTCCATCCTGAATGTTCATTCTAAATAGTAGTGAAAGAATTTTTCGAATAGGTGTGGTGGTTTCGGAGATTACCCTCCACGTACACACAAACTCACATAATTTGCACTCTCTTTTATAATATTAGTGTAGCTACATACAATTCGAGTATTTCAGATAGAAATATAAGATTCAAATATAAATATCTAAATATATACCTAAATGGAAACCGTGACTGATTGACTGACTGATCTATCAACGCACAGCTCAAACCACCGGACGGATTCGGCTGAAATTGGGCACGCATATAGTTATCATGACGTAGGCATCCGCTAAGAACGGCTTTTTAGTAATTCAACCCGTGAAAAGGTGTAACTGAAGGTTCAAATTTGCATGGAGAATCAACGCACATCAAAAACCACTGGACAAATTAGGGTGAAATTTGGCATACAGATAGTTATTATGACGTAAGCATCGACTAAGAACAGATTTTTGGAAATTCAACTCCTAAAAGGGTGTAAAGGGGGGTTCAAAATAGATGTATCAATTCGAAAATGCGCAGGATTACTCCTGCCAACAAATAAATAAACACGTGTTTCATGATGTTTTTTTAAAACAACTCCTAGAGAGTGAAAAGAGGTAAATAGTCTAAAAATCTACATGGGTGTCATTTTCAAGGTTTTTCAGGACGTTGATCACCTGAATGTCATCAATATTGAAATTTATAAGGGAGGTCTACGTCGTAAAAGGAGTAACTATATGCCAAATAATGGAGACGCATCCGTGTTACGTCTCAATTGCATGCGAAGCCGCGGGCAATGGCTAGTAATTAATAATTCACTAAAGGTCGCCTTGATCTTCTTACGGTGCGGCCGTTAAAATTCAGGCATTTTATACTTAACATTTTTAAAGAGCCTCAACGTCTTAGTCACTGAAATTGGATGTTTTAAGGTAGATGCTCTAAACATCAATTTGGAATCATTTTAAGAACGTTGCCTCTTATAAAATGTATGTATCTACTATTATTATTAATGACATTTTGCAACGGTATGGTTCGTATCCTAAACTGTCTTACGCATGGATGCTCCTTTTTTATTTGAAATTAATTATATGTAGATGTATAAATTTACTTTTTATAAATTCTTCATAATATCTTATTTTCTATTTTGTGGTTTTTAACTGCCTTGAATTGAAATTATTCTGGAACATTGCTTATACACTGAATACTATAGTTTTGTGTGACGGTGTTTTTTTTATTGCAACCCAGTTTGGTGTTCCAGTTTATTACATTTATTATTACTTCACCACAAATATGTCTAGATTTACGAATTTTTAGTACAACGTGGACATTTCTAGACATATAGATAAAGTATTAAAATAAGTTTCGACGTGCGCCTGTTGTGTCCACAATAGAACACCAATAAAAACGAATTCCGTCAGTAGGGCTATTGTGTTTTATTGTTGATTTTTCATTGTAACACTCAGTCCATTGTCCAAATCTGTGGACTGTGAGGCATAGAACAGATCGGATGACTTTTGACAAAACAAAATCCCTATCAAGCTATTCAGTTTTATATATCAATAACACTTTTCGTTTAATTAAATTTTTTTTATGTGAGAAAAATACTTTGTTGTTTTTTACTGTTTTCTCTGTATTTGTTGTAAATAGATCTTTTGTTCTTTCATAATTAAAGAGAAATAATTGTAGTGAATGTCTTTTATACGTGACTTTTTATCTTTTTATTTGCCATGGCATTGACGAAGAATTTCTTGAGTTACAAACATCAGATTCTGTATATAGTGAGTCAGAACCTTATATTATAAAGGGTGTTTTTTTTGGAGGTTTGGTTTTGAAATTGGCAACACCGTTTCAAGTGACAGTTAATTTGACAGTTGACAGATGATTTGTGGTCAGTATGTTTTGCCATTTAACCATGAATAGACTTACATCAGTACAACGCTTGCAAATTGTGCAAATTTATTTTGAAAATTATGGTTCAGTTTGCCAAACTAACTGTGCGCTACGTCCATTTTACGGTCGACATAATCGTCCATCCGAGAGCAAGTTATTCGGAAAACCATGGATCGTTTTCGAACTACGCATACTCTAGTTGATAATACGCATCCACAAAGACGCCATGCAGTGCGCACAGAAGATGCCATTGCTGCTGTGGTGCGTAGTGTTGAGGAGTACCCGAATGAGTCGATACGCCGTCGTGCACAGCAATTGGGACTGTGCCCATCCACGTTGTGGAAGATTTTGCGAAAAGATCTTGGCTTACGAGCTTACAATATCCAGCTTGTGCAAGAGTTAAATCCGCGTGACCATTATGCGAGCCGTACGTTCGGTGAATGGGCCGAAAACAATATTCAGCTTGATCCTCTTTTTCAACGCAAAATTTTGATCTCACACCTATGGATTACTTTCTTTGGGGATACGTGAAGTCACTAGTCTACGCCGATAAACCACAGACGTTGGATCACTTGGAAGTCAACATTCGCCGCGCTATTGGCGATATACGGCCCCAGATGCTCGATAAAGTGATCGAAAATTGGACTTCCCGATTGCGCTTCATTCAAGCCAGCCGTGGCGCCCATATGCCCGAAATCATATTTAAACATTAATGGCATAAAATTATATTTTAAACAAAGCCAACAACGTGGCCAGCAACCTTATTTTTACGTGTTTTATTTCATTTTAAACTTGTATACCTCTAAAAAAAACACCCATTACTTTCTTAAAGAAAAATGTTTATGCACAGTGTAAGGAAATTGGAATAACACATTTCAGGCGATTTCTTCGATGAACACAAAACATTTCACGTGAAGATATCCCCTTAAATTATTAGGAATTTACAATGGTTAATTAAATCTGCTGAAAGGTGATGATCTAAAAATTCATTCAAAAAATAGAATTTGGTTTAGATTTACATAACATATATTTTATCATTGAAAAGCATGCCGGTAAATTAATTATAGTATTCGCTATGTGCAACATCAAAACGCGACACTATATAGCGCCATTGACCGGCGAACCCACTGCCACTTTTATCCATTATATCAAATGGGACAACTAGTAAAAAGTTAATTATAATTAAAATTAACGTGCAACATCAAAATCTCAAACTAAATGTGAAAAAAGAAAAGTTAAAGCTTATAAAAACTGTGATCAAATAGTTCAATAATATTAGTATTCAGTATGTATAATATATATTATTTATATTAAATGATCCACCCTTAAAACTGTCCCATTGGGCCCATTTTAAATAGACTTCGTGAGGTAATGGAGTTACATACATACATAAACATGTTTAAAAATAGCGCCAAAATTTTCAGAAAGCTATGAAACGTCGAGAAATTTTGGTCCGACCCCTAGGTCCCGCCATCCGACCATAGTGTAAGTGTGCCTTATGGCAAATACACTAAAAACTAGAAGTCTCAGTAGATACCACTAAAACAAATTTTCGAAGTAACGAATAACCACACTCGCGTACCTGAATGTCTGGAAATTAGCGTCAGGACTGTTAGAAGTTTGATTTCATCTGTAAGGATGCATGTAAATAAAAGACCGGTCAAGTGCGAGTCGGACTCGCACACAAAGGGTTTCGTCCCGTCATACAAGATATAACACTATGTATACTTACTTTTTACACGCATGATCAATACACCAGTTTAATCAGAATTTTTTTTTTTTATTTACAAGGCGGTTATTTTGGCCGGCTTGGTTTTATTTTTCATTTTCGTGTAATTTTAATAGGACTGAACAAGCATGCCCGATATCAGCTTAATCGGAGATTTTTTTTCTAATTAGCATTGCGGCCATTTTGAAATTCGCCATCTTGGTTTCTCATTATTAATTGTTATAGCGGCAATAGAAATACACTATGTGAAAATTTAAACTGTCTACTTATTAGATACGGTTTATGAGATACAGCCCGCTAAAAGACAGACGGACGAACGGACAGCGGAGGATTAGTAATAGGGTCTTGTTGGGACTCTTCGGGTATACGGTACCCTATAACACTAAAGTTTCTGTTAACGTGAGCGATGCCGCAGGAAACGGTCAGTTTTGTCATTAATCTCAAGAATTATTCTCAAAATAGACGTATCATAGCAATAAATTATTGTTTTGAACGAAATCTGTTATGGATGATTACTACAATAGAAACAGTGTCTTTGTATTCTGTTGGATGATGAAATACAAGCATTTCACACATTTCTTTCAATTTTCTGTTGTTGAGAAATAGCAGTTTTAAAAACCTCAGAATTTGAATGAAGTAAAGAGCTTGTTTTCAGATAGGCATCGGATATATTATTATGTGCTTCAGAAGCATATTATATAAAAGTGCACTAGACCAGGCCGTAAGTTTACTGGATAGTGGTTATACATTAGCTATAGAATCGATACCATGTTTGGTTATGTTGTGCTTATATGTCGATAATGCGATCTTCAAGTTATTGGTGATTGATCTGTGATGATGATTCAGTCAATGTTGCCAACTCTCAAAAAAGAAAGCGTCGCAGTGTTGTTTAAACATCAGCAATTTACCAAAAAAGTTCTATGTTATTTTTTTACGAATTGTCTTTTATATTAATCAATGATGGCAACTTTTTGGATAATTGACACTTTTTATTTACGTAGGTATGATTTGGATAATAATAAAAAAAATAAGATTTAGTCGCTGTACGTTCTAATATTTTATTGATGATTTTTTTAAATCTTTTAAATTGAATTAAATTTGGTAATTTTTTTATATTTCTGCAATAATGATTCAATGTCAATTTAAAACAATAATTCCTTTTATGTGCTACTCTGATGTCTAAATATTGATGGCGTCTTTTTGGTTTATTCATAAATAAACAGTTTACGTTCAGTTAAGTAGTATGCCCATCCTATGCCAATAATTTTCCAAAGCAAACCAAATTGAAGAGTTGTCATTTAATGGCTTATATTCAGTCACATCAATGTAAAGAATCTAAAAAATTGTCTACTGAGCAGTGGTAAAAAATAAATTAACTAGCAGGTTATCCACTTGCCTTATGATGTGTAAGATAATCGATAGTGAATATCCATAATTTCCGCCAAAAATCCAGTTCAATATAACTATAGTCTTAAAAGGTTTTAAAGTGAAAATAAAAATGAAGAATAGTTACTAGCTCCCGAAATGCACATCCACTAATAAAACTGTTGTGATAAGAAGTATTACATTCTTAATTTTTGTTCCAATCACAGTGCTCTAAAGTGAGTTTAGCTAATTTTGTTCAATTAAGGGGGCAACGCTGAATGATCATCATCTCATCATGATATCGACTTTACAACCTGCTAATCGTGAACTCATATAACCGCATCATTAATAGAATGACTCATGATTTTTTTGAAAAGGAATTTATTCATTGAAATTGTATATACCGATTTTATTAAAAAATAAAATAATATTGAAATATATTTTTAGACATGTCTATTTATACTAATATTATAAAGAGGGAAAGTTTGGATGAAAGAGGTAATGTCCGAAACTACTCGTTCGTTTTCAAGAAAGTTATCACCAATATTCAGAATGGATCTCTTCAGTATGGTTATATATTATCGCGTTAAACGAAAAGCGCTTTTCGTAGAGACCAATTTTTTAAGGTAAATCAACGAAAAAACGGTGGCAATCTATAAACTCGGACGAAGCCGGACCGCCAGTGATTAATAAAAACAATGATAAATTCTACATTAGTGTAATATTCTTGTAATTTACTTATTGTGTTAAACAGGTGGCTAAGATAAAATAATTAATTATAAACTAACCTGGATCAGACTGTCGTGGATTCGAATCCCACAACTGCTCATGGACATTTAAACCAAACTTTGATAATAAATGATACAGGGACCAGAAATACGATGCCCTTGAAACCAAAATGTTTTCTTTCATTTCCCATAACCCCCAGAATACACATTCAAATTTTTATACTTCACGTCTATGATTGGGGCACCGCATTCTCTCCCTGTGCTGAACTTGAAATTTTTACGTTAAATAGTTTCAGAGAAAATCGCCTCGACAGACGGACGGACGATCATAAATGCTTCGTTTGCACGGAACACGAAAAAACTGAAAAATGAGTTTTTGAAGCTGTTACTGCGTGTAAACGGTGTCGGAGTCAAAGTAAAATGAAAATAATTTTGTAAAGTAAGTAAATAGTTTTCTCCAAAATAAGTCTCCGATGGCATTAGGGTTACCAGATTGGCGGGACTTGGCTGGATTGTCCAGCAATTTTACACTTTTTTCAGTGTCCCGGTTTTAGGCAAAACGTCCAGCTAAAAATAAAAAAACATGCACCGCCAGAGCTAATAATTCGATTAAACTTTGAAGAAAACTGTACTAATTTTAAATCTTTTCTAAATACAGAGAAAGGTTCTAAAATGAATGATAAAGGCGGCTAAAGGAAATACTAAATATATGTGGCAAAAAAGTGACTTGATAGGTACCATTGACTGTTAGATTAAGCTACTTCTGTTTTTGTACCAATTTCAGCTGTTCATCTCAAAAGTTCATATTATTTTCGTTTTTCTTATAACAATAATACCTAAGTAAGTACATATTACTTAATTATATGTCGTGTTTCGGTTGATTAATGCAGATTTTTATTTTGTCCAGCCTAAACTCCTTTGGTTCAGATATTTTAGAATATTGTCCAGAAATTTTGATTTCCCAATCTGGCAACCCTAGATGGCATACCTACGTGTTCATTCAATAGTTACATATTCTCTAATTTGCCGGTTGTCAAAGTTTTTACTGTCGCTATAGTACCAGAAACTGACCACTACTGTAATTTAAAGTCACAGAACAAATACCTTGGTTTGTCAGAGCTCAACTCACGTTTTGCTCGCTATCTAGAGAATGTGGAGCGCGACAAATGGCTGGCTGTGTAGCATCGGTACGCTGTGCAGACCTGATCACCAGATCACAGATAAATCTGCCGTAGAACAATAGAGGCGAGAATCGCTCGCACGACCGGCCTACAAATAGAGGTGACTGGACGACAGTTTTTGCATTTTTGTATAGTTATACAATCGTCGGAGAAATAAATATGCCGAATGAAAAATTTTATTTGTAATAACCACTGCAGGAGTCTTAACTTTGATAGATATCGACGCTTAGTATTCATGAAATTTTCGAAAGGAGTACACAGTAGATGTTGACTAAAAACTAGTCATGTGCCGGATGGTTAAAAATGTATATCCGCGGATACGGGTACGAATACAATCATTAATGTTCAGATCCGCTAATACGGATACGGATCTCAATTTTTTTACTCAGGTACTATTGGTAACTCACTACAATAAATGTTTGAATATTTAATTTTTGCAATATAAATGTTCCAAATATCAATTGAAGGAGATTTTTGGAACATTAAGACTACTACTACCAAATAATTGAAATGGAATTTAAAAGTATTTCATTGCTACTTATATTTAGAATTTCACGTACATAATGAAATTTAATAACGTAAAAGATCCGTTCAAGATCCGTCAAAAAGTAACGGATACAGATCTTTTTTCTCTCTCGGATATCCACGGATACGGATACGGGTATCCGGCACATCACTACTAAAAACAGATTGAATGGAGAATGTAAGTTGGATTCTGCACATAAAATATCCACAAAAAGTTCTGTGATCTATTTTTTTTACTAACAGCCCGGTTCGGCTTCGCCCAGATTTGTAATTTACCTATTAAAAATAGTCTGATTATACGATGTCCTAACGTTTTTCTTATTTACCCGTCGTTGCCCAGGAATTACAACTCCCTGTAACAATGGCATAATGAGATCATCTCAAGTATTTTCTCTCGGTATTCGTAAAAGTCAAAAAAACAAAATTCGGCTGGAAGTAATTGCACATACCGCTAAACTAGCAGCTGGCGCTCTATTATCACAGTGCTGACTTTCGTTCATGCAAGAAGTTTTATCTAACTTAATTTCACATGAAATCCATTCAAATAATTGTAGCTTTTTGAAAAGAGGAGATTCTTCCAGTGTAGCGATGTGTGCAATTAAACTTAAATTACCGTATTTGAAATGTATGTGTGATGAAAAATATTTTTGTTTCCTTGATTCCACAAATCCAACGTTTTATGAAGAGTTAATTATTTTTAATATTAGTATGTACCGACTTTAACTAATTTACAATAATTTTGGTTTAAATTGGACTGAAAATAGCAATTCCTATCAGAGGCTGCCTTACCCATTGCGAGGCTCCGGGCGGCAGGTCTTTGCGAGGCCCTTTGTACTTCGTGAAAATTATGTGATGCGAAAGTAGGTCTGGTTGTTTGGTTTAGGTATTTGTCATGTTTATAAGTTTGATATAGGATACTGAATAAAGATGTCATAGCCAACAGCGTTACACTTACAAGAATTTAGAGCCGAAAATCAAAAATAGGAATTTCCTATTGCACATACCGCTAAACTAGCGGTATGTGCTTTATTATCGCTTTGTGCGTCAGAGCTGACTTTCGTTCATATAAGAAGTTATATCTAAGTTAATTTCACACGAAATCCATTCAAATTGAAGCTTTTTGAAAAGAGGAGATTCTAATCTATAAAATAGAACCATTTTTAAATCAATTCGAGTTCATAAATACTATTAAAATTGTAATTGAAAATCACAAACAGCAGTTGTCGGTTGGTCTGTACGTATGTACGTACGTATGTACGTACGTCACGACTCTACAGATCGCAATTTTGGTCGGATTGCCTTGGGTTATATTTTATTCACTTTGTTTACTATCAGACCAGAACCCTATTTAAATTCACTAAAATGTGTTCAGTAGTTTAATTTTTATAAACAGTTTTATTTTTTATTATTTTTGACAGATAATAGTTTAAAAACAATATAATAATTGCTGTGTAAATATAGTGTAATCCATAAAACAAGTGCTACACTTCTATACCGTGATAACACCACTAGACGTATTAGGCCGCCGTGGCGTAATGGTTATGCCGTTGGATCCCCAAGGGCAAGGTCCTGGGTTCGATTCCTTACGAAATCATTGATTTTTTTCTTTTTTTTTTCTTTTTATTTTGTTTTATTTTATTCCACTTGATATTAATTATATATTATATTATGTATAGTTCTTAATTGTTTTTATTTTTGCAAACTTAAAAAAAAATATTTTTTCAATTTTTAATTATTTATTTCTTTAAATTTTTAAATCTTTTTAAATTTATTAAAAATATTTTTTAATTGTTATTTTTTTATCATACAGTGGAAAACTTGCGGGATGTGCACTTTTGGTTTTGCCAACTATTTTTGATTTTCGGTTCTAAATTCTTGTAAGTGTAACGCTGTTGGCTATGACATCTTTATTCAGTATCCTATATCAAACTTATAAAAGATGAATCAATATCTGAACTGGAATTTATCCATTTCCGATCGGTTTGTGCTACTATAAGTACCTACCTACAAGAGATATTGATGAGTTTCACGCAGTGTTCGTAAAAGCATAGAGGAAAGTTATTTTACTGTTAACTGTACGTGTTCTTCCCGATAATTATGTCGTATAATATGTTACTTCCAAGTAAAGATGATTCGATCCGATTGAATTTTACAAGACTTTCGTATTTAGCTTGTATAGCAGGCGTGGCTAAACTTATCAAACAACATATTAAACACCATTATTTACGATTTTAACTTTTCTACGTTCTGTGCCGTAGAGTATGTGAGTGAGCCGTGAATGTGTCTGCAATTCAGACAGAGAACAGTTCCTTATCTCTATGGTAACTAATGATACAAAACAATGCTGATTTGAGAACACAAATATTGGTTTTCTGGTATTTCTGCAGCGTTCTCTCTCTCAACTGAGGACACTTTCACTTATGGCAAGCATACGAACTAGCGTACTCTAGTTACTTATATCTCTATGGTTCTGTGCTGTCTTAATTAAGAAGAGAGGGTCAAAAATTCAAAATAATTAAAATTCGAAAGATATGTTCTTCTCAATGATATACGTAAAATTCAAAATATATTTTTAATACATGCAATCAAATGGCAGTCAAAGATATAGGACATAAAGCAACAAAAAACTCATACAATCAAATATAAATCATGATAGGAATAATTTCAAATATAGTTGGCAAAACCAAAAGTGCACATCCCGCAAGTTTTCCACTGTATGATAAAAAAATAACAATTAAAAAATATTTTTAATAAATTTAAAAAGATTTAAAAATTTAAAGAAATAAATAATTAAAAATTGAAAAAATATTTTTTTTTAAGTTTGTAAAAATAAAAAAAATTAAGAATTATACATAATATAATATATAATTAATATCAAGTGGAATAAAATAAAACAAAATAAAAAGAAAAAAAAAGAAAAAAATAATGATCTCGTAAGGAATCGAACCCAGGACCTTGCCCTTGGGGATCCAACGGCATAACCATTATGCTACGGCGGCCTACTACGTGTAGTGGTGTTATCACGGTATAGAAGTGTAGCACTTGTTTTATGGATTACACTATATTTACACAGCAATTATTATATTGTTTTTTTAAACTATTAGCTGTCAAAAATAATAAAATAAAACTGTTTATAAAAATTAAACTACTGAACACATTTTAGTGAATTTAAATAGGGTTCTGGTCTGATAGTAAACAAAGTGAATAAAATATAACCTAAGGCAATCCGACCAAAATTGCGATCTGTAGAGTCGTGACGTACGTACATACGTACATACGTACAGACCAACCGACAACTGCTGTTTGTAATTTTCAATTACAATTTTAATAGTATTTATGAACTCGAATTGATTTAAAAATGGTTCTGTTTTATAGATTAGAATCTCCTCTTTTCAAAAAGCTTCAATTTGAATGGATTTCGTGTGAAATTAACTTAGATATAACTTCTTATATGAACGAAAGTCAGCTCTGACGCACAAAGCGATAATAAAGCACATACCGCTAGTTTAGCGGTATGTGCAATAACAATGCTATGAAATATACATTTCCGAAGTTTCAAATCTCAATGCAATTGGTAAATCGTCTAGTATAAATTGAAGCATCTAAAAATGTATAATTTTTTTCTGTTGATTTTTTGAACTGATGTAAAAATTATTCTCTCTTGATATAATGAACTTTAATAGTATTATTTATTAGTATTCACACAGCGTGAAATAATTAATTAACTGTTTGTATATTATTCTCTGAGGTCAATTTAGAGCTAAAAATAAAAATTTAAGTCAATTCTAAGTACAGAAACGAATAATCCTAGCTGCCCGGACGTAAGTGATCTATAAAATCAATCAGTTACAACCACAGAGACCCAATTTTATTAGAAATTCTCAGTGAGTTTTTTTTCGTAATATATTGAAATACTCAACATCATCGACCAAAAGTATATATTAAATAGCTTTCTGAGATATTGTTACTCATGCCTATTATAAAATATAAGAAACAAGTACTTAGAACACGCATGACCGGCTTTTCATTTGTTTTATGTGTTGAGGCTTTTCGGCTTTCCAAACGTTTCACGACCAACCAATTTAGTAATCTCAGATTTACTGTAAATCAATTGAAAAATGATAGATGACTTCAACTATAATAAACGTTTTATTTCATTTAGACACGTCGTATTGAAGCATTTGACTCGTTTTAGAAGTTAATTTAAAGTCTGCATAATATGTGAATTATTTTTAATTTTGGTACGAAACAGGACGAGATTTTTTAAAATATTTTCTTGATCCGGTTTCAATTTCTTTCCCAACTAAAATCGAAATTGGCGTAAAAATGCACTATTTATGTAGGTACAATGTACATAGATTGAAAGAATAAATCAAATAGCGTACCTTTGCTCTTAAAAATATAATTATATCATTAATTAAATAAATTATTTTCAACCGAACTTATTTCATATGTTTTACCATTCCAACCCACAAATGTTTAGTTTAGGTCAAAATTCACTTTTCAAAATTTTACAATATCTTTCCGTTTTGAGGTCCCCCGAAAAACTCTGTGCGTCTGTTAGTCTGTGAGAACGATACAGGTCAAATAGATGAACAGATCGAAACCAAAATTTGGTATAGGATGTTTGATACGCAAATATGGAGAGATGATTGTTTTTGGCGAAAATCGGCTGATGCGCAGAAAATTTGTCCAAAAATATAAATGATTAGCAATTTTCCTGAAGCTGAAGCAATGTTTTATATTTTTTATTACTCTTTCCACAAGGTCGAGAATGGTAGATATTTAATTTCTTGAATAGACTGTAGTATCTAGATGTTTTTGCTTTAAACTGAGATATGAGTACAGTTTAGAAATATTCTAAACTTAGCTTGGAATTCGTGTTGATAAATTGTGTTTTAAACCTCGTAACAAGATACCGTGATACAATTAGCTTTGTTAACGCATCTATGTACAGATGTATTATCATACTGTTTTGAATTCCATTCGAAAATGGTATTGAGATGTATTTTTGCCTATCAAATAATATAATGCAACAAATGCGCGCTAAAAGTAAAATTACAGTCCATCATAGATTTTCTGGATTGGATCTGCAGGTTATCCGATGAGGATATATCGTTTGGTAGGGCATTTTCCACACGACCCAACCAGGCAGTAGATTAGACTTGATATGGAATATTCGAGTGAAAATAGTCGTAACTATTCGATATTTAAAGATGTTATTCAAAATCATTCGAATGTTTTTAGGTTCTGTATCTGAAGGGTGCCCAACGGAATTTTATTACTAAGTCTACGCTGTCCGTCCGTCCGTTTGTCTGTCAGCGGACTGTATCTCATAAATCGTAATAGATAGAGAGTTGAAATTTTCACAGAGTGTGTATTTCTATTTCCGCTATAACAACAAATAATGAAAAATTTTTTTTATACACAATACAATTACTATAGGTACATACACAAACCGCAACAACGTGCTACGCACATACACAGTTACAGTTTTAATACAAAACAAGCGTCCGCTAACGGTGCAGTATATTCAAACATTTATTAAAATACAATTATGAGAACTCTCGTATACAGCACGATACCACCTGTAGGCTATCAGATTTAGCCATGGTATTCAGTTTTCCAAGGGCACAGCGAGAAGAATCTTCGAGACTCGATTCCCGTGACGGACGAACTACAAGTTTGTACGGAACCCTCACACAGGGCAAGAATATCACACTTTTGACTCTTGTGGTATAATATACCTACTATTTACGTTATGAAAGGCTTAATTTCTCTTCGAAATGTCTTAAATATCTTCTTTCAATATATAAATTGTAGGTACTGAACTCTCGTGTCCCATTTTCTAGATATAAATTTAAATATGAAGTAACTTGAAAATAATTTCTCTGCATTGACAGTCAATTTAAAACTATATTTTACGATGTGTGTACTGTGTATGCTAATTCAAGTTGTTGTGAATTATATTATGACCTTTTCTTATGCTAACTACTATTTTTGTGCAATTAAATTGTCAATATTTTTCACATAAGTTTTGTGTTATAACTTTTATATTTTAAAATAACTATATGACTCTTTCATTCACACTTAAAAGCAATTTGTATAACATATTAATAACATAATTAATATTCAAAAAATGAATTTTTTAATTGTTTGATTATGCCTTTTATTTTATTGATATCGCAAATCATTACACCATACCATAATTTTTAAGGTACTTTTAATTTACTTTCTTTTGTGGATATTTCAGACAAAATGATATTAATTAGTAAAATACAGTATCTACATAGATTCGTACTTTAATGAATGGTACTAGGTTATAGGAATGGTATTAGTTTAGTCAAAAATTCATTTACAAAATTTTACAATATTTTTTCGTTTTGAGATCCCCGAATCCAAAAAAAAATATTTTTGGAAAAACTATATGCGTCTGTTTTTCTGTTAGTCTATTTGTCTGTGAGTACGATACAGGTCAAACGAATGAACGGATTGAAACTAAATTTTGGGAGAATGTTTGATATGCAAATATAAAGGGCCCTATTTTTTTTTTTTGGGAAAAGAGATATATGTTATACTTAAAGGTGTTTTTTATATAATAATGGTATTTTTTTTACAACGGCTTATTATTTTATTTATTTTTTCAAGAAAGTTACGTCAAAACATTCTTTTTCTAAACTTTATAGTTTCGGAAATACCTATTTGGAAAATAAAAAAAAATCAGATGTAGGTAACCATGGCAACGAATAGCAAATATCAAATTGAATATCAGCCATTACCCGCGTCACCTTACGCACTATCAGAAATTTTATTTTCTTTATTATACCATATCAAATGTCAATATTTTTAAAGTTGGAATGGTCCCGTCGTCCAATTGGCTGGAGTTTTTTTTATTTTCTTTATCATACAATATAGTCAAATTATTGTTTCCGTTTTATCAGGAAGAAAAACATTAACACAGATTTTTTTAAATTATTTTTCTCATGATTATTTTGGCATGGTTGTGTACATAAGCTATTAGTGTAATAATGTAATAATAATAATAAAGCGTTACTCAATAAATCGCCACTCTTAGATTAAAAAAGCACGTAGGTATCTGCAGTAAAATTTATTACACAAAATTATCTTTTAGACAATATATCGTTTAAATTGTTTATCTCGTTGCAATTTTTATGGCTGTTTGCAATTGCGTAGATTATTTTCAACCATAATTCGTCTGTTTGACGGCCAGATCGCTGGACCGATTGTGATGATATTTGATATGGAGATAGTTTGAAGCCTGAGGAAGGACATAGGCTACTTTATTTAATAATTCAACCCCTATGGCGGCGAAGGTGGGGTTGTAATAAAGTATGAAGTTACGCTTTCACGGACAGACTGCTGGCCCGATTGTGCTGAAATTTAATAAGGAGATAATTGAAACTCTGGGGACTACTTTTTTTCAAAAATGTACTCCTAAAGGGGTTGAATGCCTCCACATAAATTCCGGTACTTTTAATGCGAAATCTTGATGCGCCCAAATTGTGTAATGGTACACGTTTACGAGTTTCTCATCTGGATCGAAATATTGTTAGGGCAATTATAATGAGAGGCAGATCTAAAGGAGACAGTGTTTTAATACCAATAATAATTATATCAACGGATTTGCCTTTTCAATTTAAAAGATTACAATTTCCATTAAAACTGCTTTCGGAATAACTATAAACATAACCCAGGGTCAAACAAGTAAGGTAGCTGGCATTCATTTTCGCAAAGCCTGTATGTAGATTGTTCACATGTATCGAATCCACAAAATCTTCATGTTTATAGGGCTGTCTTAAGAATCAATTGTATCAATTTTTCACACGAATTCCACGCGGATGAATTCACGGATAAAAGCTAGTGTATTTATGAATTGACAACAAAATAAATTAAATGTTTCCTAATCACTTCTATTGTTTTTTTTTTTAGTTAATGTACTTATATCCGTAAACCTCGTTTTGTTTGCATAGTTCATTTGTTACGCTCAGGTTACAAAACATACCTGTGCAGTAGTTAATAAATAAGTTGGATTATACAAATCTTTGATTAACGTCTGAATAGAATTCTTCAAATAAATAAAATTATCAACCAGTTTTTTCAGACTATATTATAGTCTAAAAATATTGCTCGATAATTTTATTCGTTTGAAGATGAATTAATTATAGATACTAAAAATATTTCTTTGAAATAAGTAATGAACTTAAAAACAAAAGATAAATAATACAAATTTAATAATGAAACAAAACGAAACAAAAAAGCATATCAATAGGCAAAATATGACGGAATCAAATAATCAAACACTATTAACAAGATATCAATATTTTTATGTAAAAAAAATCTTTTGGTCTTGACAAATATAAATCATTTTTTTGGAAAATGTATTTTTTTAAATATTTATTCATTCTCAAATATTAGACATTTCATTAAAAATTTTATGTATTTTTTTTAAATTCTATGTCAGCTGTTAAACGTGACTTCCACTACAGTAGACTTTTGTTAAGTCTGCGCCTGTTCGGATGTTGTGGAAGAAAGCGTCGACTTCATAAGAGCCCTCTCTCGGTATTTTTTCGTTGACGAAACTAAAAATACAATGTATTTAATTTAATCGCAATGTCATACAAGTGTCTAGGGATCAAACCTTGAGGACCCTCGAAGATGCACGATTGCGCGAACAACTTTTTTACTCCCCCCTGCACACCTCATCTTTGCACATCGCCAGAAACAACTTCATAATCGGTGGTTTGATTTTATGAAATAAAGACAATTTGTATTAAAAAACGTTATTTACATTTATGTTTTTTGAGGTATAATATACAGAAATTAAAATAAGTTTTCTGCATTGCAGTTCTGTGACCATTTATTTTTTAGTAGAAATTTTAATTGTTTATTGTAGGAAAACACTGTTTTATAATTTTAAACATCCAAAGCATGCTTAGTACCAATTTTTGTGCAATTTATTTTGGTGCAGTTCCATGCCCAATTTCACCCGCACATATTATGTGTTCTATTAATCATTATGAACTATGTCTATGAAATTATATTATGTGTGTACCTATACCTGTTACAGATCATTGTATAGGAAATCTTTATCCGGCACAAATTCCGTGAATAACAATCGATATCCTGCGACAAAAATACTATGTCAATAGGTGTGTCTTGTATTCACTATTGTGTGTCAGTTGTAATGTTATGAAAAATTTGGTTATTTCACCCTGCATATTTAACTTGCTATGTTATACTGGTTTGCAAAAAGCATTGCTAGAAAAACTGGTTTAATTTTCACCTTAGATTGTGACCATACATATTTCACCATAAGAAAAGCATTGTAGATTTTTAAATCGTTCCTACTCGAAAATATATATTTTTTAACTGTAGTGTGTATACATGTATTTCTGCTCAATTTCTACTTCGAAATATTTTTCTAGGCATATATTGAAAAGCGATTTTTCTATGTAAATAAAGTGATTACAACCTAATAAAAAAATCGCAGGTATGCGGACAAAAATTATTAGATTTATTTGACGTTTCGACACCTACCTATATTTAAACTTTTTCAAGTAGGTACTGCAAAAATACTGAAAAAGTCTAAATATATAGACGAAACGTCAAATATTTGCGATTTTTTCATAATATAATTGTTATCACGATGGATATCTAATAAGTGTATAAGGTATAAATTACAATCAAATTTCACTTTTTTGTCTGCTCCTCTATGAATAAAAACTATAATTATACTAGCTTTTACACGCGACTTCGTCCGCGTGGAATCAATGTGTACAAACGATATAATTGACTCTAAGTTAAGACGGCCCTATAAACAATGTTTTTTGTTTTACTATCTTTTGCAAAAACATGCAGATTTTGTGGATTCGATACCTGTGAACAAGCCACAAAGCATGGTTTTTCTAAATGGATGCCAGCTATCTTAAGTGTTTGTTCCTGGGTTTTGTTTATAGTTATTCCGAAAGCAAGTTTTAATGGAAATTTTAATCTTTTAAATTGAAAGGCAAATCCGTTGATATAATTGGTATTCGTGGTAATGAATGTCTGATGTCTCTTTTTATAGATTTGTCACTAATTATACTGCCGTAAAAAGGCAAAAGGCAGTAAGTGACCAACTTATGAATTTGAGTAAATCAAGATTTACTAAAAATGTATCGACCGTCCAGAATTTTAGATTATGGAAACCAAAACATGAGGGAAACATTTTTTAAAGACAATAAAATTATTGCTGCAGCCCTTAATGCTGTCGTTGGTTTCAGTATGAACTCATTTTGTCAACAAATGTCACTTGACTTTTTATGGCAGTATAATAGCCCTAACAATATTTCGACTTTGCAAACGTGAACCATTACACAATTGGGGTGCATCAAACTTTCGCATTAAAGGTACTGGAACACACACTTCTAACCTTAATTTATGAAAAGGCATTTAACCTCCTTAGGGGTAATTTAAAAAAAGAAGTAGTTTACGTCCTTCCTCTAAGTTTAAACTAGCTACCTACATAATAAATTTCATCACAATCGGTTCAGCAGTCTGGCCGTAAAACGTAACTTTACAATATTACAACCCCGAATTCATCCCCATAGTGGTTGGATTTTGAAAAAAAAGCGTATGTTTTTCCCCAGACTTCAAGCTATATCCATATTAAATATCATCGCAATCGGCCCAGCGGTTTGACCGTGAAAGCGTAACAGCCAGAGAGACAGAGTTACTTTCGCATTTATAATATTAGTATGGATTATTACAATCTAAGGTCATTGTCAAATCGAATTTTTGACAATTATTTCTGTTACCCAGCATGCTCGTATCTAGACAAATTTTGTTTTATTACAACACTTTGTAGAAAGTCGCAACTTTATATGTACGATCCTTTTGAAATAGGTAGTCTATTAACATTTTTTATTTCTATTTTTTTCTCGTAACTTCTGCACTAATCCGTTTTATTATTATGAGCCTATTAATTATGGTGCATTATATTGTTTGCAGTGGTTATTTTATCAACCCGAGCTTATAGTATGAAACATAACGAAAGCTAACGAGCGCATTGGATGTGTGTGTGGCCAATAAAAAGGTTTTAATCAGAAATCCCATTAAAGCGAGAAACCGTGTGTGGAAGTGGAGGTAGGGTAATTATTAGCTGCACCGATCCTTGATCTCTAAAGCCGGCATCTGTGAAGGCTATATAATGTACTATAATAGTGCCTAGATTGTTGCTAAGATACATTGAGAACAATGTGCAGATTAAGTTATTTTTAGCTATTGTGTGAGTTGTCTCAAAATCTGATATGGTAATTTGCGATACAATGCAATTTTTACTTCTTACCTCGAGAAATTTGAATTCGGTCCGAAAGTTTGTTTTCGGAATTTTAGTAAATCTTTATGTTTTGATATCCTAGGCATCGTTTGAGAAACAACTTTAGCAAAATGTAGTTTAAACATTTTATTTAGTCGACTGGACTATAAATCAAAGTATTAAAAATATATCTGTCCTATACTTTTGTATTAGAACGATACGTGATTTATGCTGAGCTGCACATAGAGGATTGTCAAAAGATTTGATTTGACAATGATCTTAAATTGTAATCATATTATAATTACAGTTTCCATACATCAGGAGCAGTCTTATGTCGTATTCAAACTCCGTGTCATCTAGATTCTAGAATCTAGAACATTAGATTGTACTCACAAAAACAAACGATTGTTTTACATAGAAAAAGACCGCTTTTCAAGCTAAATTTTAATCGAAATGCTATAAATACATGTATATTGTATACACCAGGCCTGGGCAAATGGCGGCCCGCAGTAGACTTTCGTCCGGTCCGCAAAGAAAATAGTTTGCCAATATAATTTGGCGCATAAAAAATTTTTTAGAAAAATAGTAAATAACAAAAGCAGACGAGAAAAGACCTTTTTGGTGCGGAAATGCAAGGACCTTTTTTTTTGCTCTCCAAATTTTTGGCCACGGTCAAATTTTTATCAGCAATGTGGCCCGACGATCAAAAGATTTGCCCGCCCCTGGTATACACAGTTTAAGAAAAATATCGTTTCAATCGATCAATTATTTTTTGAACAGGGTCGATTTTAAATTCTACGATGCTTTTCATTAGATAAATACGTATGTTCACAATCTAAGGTCATTATCAAATCAGTTTTTTTGACAATTCTTTCTGCAACCTAGCATAAGTGAAACACTCCTCGAGGTAATCTTCCCGTTAAATCTCTTTTAGTGACTAGTGAGGAACCATTCTTAGAGAAGACCCCATTTAAATACAAAATGGGTCAAACCAAGTATCAGTTAAGTAGCAGTATAAATTAAAGGGGGAGAAATGGATTTATGGTACTTTTCTGCTTAAAATTCTGGAGGAATTGATTAGGACGTTGACCCTTTTATTTGAAACACTATAAGACCTTCACTATTCCAACATCATAAGTGAAACTGGTATATTAATATCGAGCAACATGTACTTATTGTACAAGCTAAGCTAATTATGTCGGTAGAACACGAGACTCATAATCGCAAGGTCGTGTTTTTTTTTACATTTTTCGAGAAAAACTCTTAAAATGCAGTCCTTCACACTTATCACCAATTTTCAAAAGTAACGCTCAAAAAAAATCTGAAAAAATCATAAACATTAATAAGAATTAGGCATAGATTGGTATGAAAAATAATTTCTAACGCGAAACATTTATATTCAAATTAATGAATGCACGTCAAACTACTATGTACATATTATGTTGTAATATTGAGCAATTTGAACAAGTTAGGTTAATTTGTTATCGCAGGATTGTGGGTTCGAACCCAGCGTTACGTAAAAATATATATTTTTTTTTTATTTATTGAATATCCTTTTCAGTAAAAATTTGAAAATCTATCAGTATTGAAAAATTCTAGAGCGATCAATTGTTTTGAAAAATTTATTTGTTTATTTTTCTTTATTGCTGCGAGTGCCAAAATTTGTCTATAGAACATACAAGTAGGGGACTGATGTCACGGAACAGTAATTGTGCAGATATAGCTTGAACTTGACCGATTTTTTAATTTATGAATGAAAGGTTGAGTATTATTTAATAAGTAATAAATTACAATTGAATCAATAAACTTTAATTTGACTACAAATTTCTTTCTTCGTATGAAGTTATCTTCAAAACCTTGAGCTGAATTTTTATATATATTACAATAAAACTTAACAGTCACGAACTACCGTAAAGCATTGTTTTTGTCTTATTTTAATGTTTGTTTGATATTCATATATTTTTTGCGTCTGGTAGTTTTGTTTACAATATTATATGCAGAATTGTTTTTACGCATAAATTAACAAAAACGTGTTTCAAACATGATTGAATTATTGAATGGTTTTTATAAAAATTATATATAAATTTCTTTTGCAATTATTCTACATTTTGCACATTGATTGAATACGTTTGCACACCGTGTTAGTCTTTTAATGATGATTTTCGAATAGGCAGGTACGTTATTTCAAATAATTTAATTAAAGAATAAATATAAATTTTAATAGATTCTAAATTGAATTATTTTAAAAATTGTTCATTGCAGTACAATGTTTATTTATTTGAATTATTGGAATAATCCAAATGATGCGATTGAAAATAATATCGATTAATTATTAGTTGCATTTGTTTTATTAATTACTGACTGAACCCGCGCCACCCCTCACATGCTGTTAAGTTTTTTTTTTGACATGTATCATGATCATTTATAAAATTTCCCGTGATTGACCGTATCATGTTTGTTTTAAACGCCATATTAACAACAGCATTGCTATTGGCCGGATGCAGAGTATAGAGTGGGGACAACTGAATCGATTGCAGCGTGACCTGTGGACTAAATGAGCAATAAATCATGCAACTGTTATAGAATATGATTTTATGTGGCCGTCAGACGTCGTTTTCGTCGCGGTGCCGCCGTATCGTTTATTAAAAAGCTTCGCGGTTTAAAACAATAATAACAAGGCAGTTCAAACCCGCTCTATTGCCTGCTAGCGGCGCTAGTAGTCATTGTGGAAGTAAACGTGAAAAAAATATGTATTTTACAGTTTTCTAAATAATAATTATACACAATATGCTTTTTTTTCAGTTCAGCAACATAAACACTATATCTCCTTAACTGAGTATAAAAATTTCGATAATTATAAAGGGTTCGTTTAATTATTATAATAATTACAGAATACAGGAATTTGAAAACTGTTCATTTGACAAAATGTTATAATGAAAAATTGTGGATGATAGGCGGTGCTGTCGTCACGCACCCAACGAATATATACTCAGCTATTAGAAGCTCTGACTGTTATTTGGGTCAAAACTTAAAATCAATTTTTTCATTCGAATCGATTTTTTCTTACTTTCTATAATCCCGTTAAAAATGCATGAACTTTAATACACGTCGAGCAGCTAGAGGAAATGCTTTATTGTATGCGTAGCTGTCCGGTGTAACTTCGCCTATGTAGATTCAATTTTGTTATCTATAACGTCCTTTAAGTAAGTTTTTTAATTGCAAGATTTCACTCACTTCGTTTGTTTAATCGACTTGATATCTAACTCACTTCGCTCTTTCTCTTGAATTAAAAATTAAAAGAACCTACTATTCAAATTTAAGTCGCTAGCTTCATCGGTTTAGACTATGGGCGTTGATTGTGTCAAAAAAACATACACCCTTTTAACCCCTAGGGGATGCATTTCACAAAATTCCTTCTTAATGGATGCCTACGTCACAAAAAGAACATGCTTTTCAAATTTTAAATTTCCAGTGAGAGCGCCCTAACCTGGGTGTTGTTTATAGATCAAAAACCCCTGCACCCCCATTTGACCGCTTTAGAGGCTGTATTTAAAAAAAAAATAAAAAACTAACTTAGACTCCAAGTTCAGACCTATGTTTCTCTAAAAACTCCAACCGAATTGGGTCAACAGTGTTTACGAGATGCGTGCACAAACAAACAAATAAAGAGACATAAAAATAAAAAAATTATCATAATGCATTCTATCACTGATCCGTCATCCACCCAATTATTTTTCTTGCAAATATTTTGAATGTTCAGACACGCAAAGTTTAAAATTTTATAATATGTACATATTAAATATTGTTGGTCAGTAGTGTACAGGCTGTACTTAAAACCTGTTCTTTTTCTTGTGAGTTGTCGTCAATAAGTCCGCAAGGTGCATGATTGATTTTATTATTTATTAACAACAATAATAGTGTAATCTGTCCTTGGTACTTCGTCAATTAATTTTGCGTTAATGTCGCTTTCAGTGGACTGTCATTCTAAAATTATTAGTCATAAGTAGTAATGTGTGTCAAAACCAATAAATTTAAATTTGCTGTTTTTTTTTTCTAGCTTTCGTTCTTTTAAAATTTTAAACCGCCGATGAAAAACCTTTTTATAATAACACAGTACCTACATATAATAATAATTATTTTTTTTTATCTCAATCAAGCCTTCACGTATTCGCGTTCCTGACACATTCCATACTTTTCTTTCTATACGGTTTTTTATTATAATAATTGCAACAACGCGAAGTATATTCGAATGTCGAGAATATATCTACGTTATCGATTCGTAATTAATATTACTTTATGCTTCATAGTTTTTGATAGATTTCAATCAAATCTATAGTACCCCTTGACGACATCTAATATACAGGGTGGGACGTTTATCTTGAGAGAAGCTAATATCTCGGTTGGACTCGATTATTTAGAAAAAAGTTTCAAACACGTTGTTTAGTTTGAAGGGGGACATCGTATAGAGATAAATACCACTCCCCACCTGCGCAGGGATGAAGGTGACTTTGACATTTTATCATAAATATTATGATTTTTCGAGATATATGCAACATGTACATATACAATATTATGCAACAAATATGCAACATTTTTCTGAATTTTTTTTTTACCCGATGCCTCCCTCAACCCCTAAAATGCATGTCAAAAATCGATTTCCCGAAACTCCATTAAATTTTTATACCTAAACAACGACCTTGCACAGAAAATTACGAGAGGTAAATGTTGTTTGATTTGAGAAGGGTCATTTATTAAACATAAAAAAACCACCGCCCCCTTTAATCATTAAAAATTTTAGTCACCCTTACCCCCACGCAGGGGGCGGTGTTTTTTGTACGTTTAATCGATGACCCTTCCTAAACCAAACAACATTTACCTTTCATAATTTTCTGCGCAAGGTCGTTGTTTAGATATAAAAAATTATTAGAGTTTCGGGAAACCGATTTTTGACATGCATTTTAGAGGTTGAGAAAGGTATCGGGTAAAAAAATGTTTCAGACAAATGTTGCATATTTTTTCTCGAAAACTGATGATTTATAATAAAAAAATAGGTGTTCCTATAATGTCAGTCACCCTCATCCTCCTTCAAACTAAACAACTTTTATCTGAAATTTTTTTCTAAATAATCAAGTCCAACCGAGATATTGGCTTGTCTCAAGATAAACACTCCACCTGTATAATATAGTATACAAATGAACGTTCATCTGTTGTCTGTCTGTTCAGGACGTATGCGTCACTATATATCGGTCATCCGATTACGATGAAACTTTGGTAAGTTGTTTTGCGCACCCCCGCGAATGTTTCTGCCCCTCCCCCCATCAAAGAGTATAAACATGGCGTTTTAAAGTGTAACTGCAATACCACTACTGTTGTTGCTGCCTAGCGGGGCCCAACCCCGCGAGACAAGTCTAATATGGTAGAGCCAAAGGTTGCATTACTGTTGCCGCTGCCGAGCGGGTCGCAGCCCCGAGAGGCAAGACTGTAATACAGCCAAAGGTTCCACTAATGTTATCGCTCTCGTGTTCCATTTCAATCGCGTGCGAAGCCGCGGTTAGCGGCTAGTTATTAATACAGACTGCTGTTGAGGAAAAAAATGCATTCTACTTCTTTTAAAGCATGTGTTGAAATCTCTATTGGTTTTTATTTCAGTCTTTATTGCCTCGATCACTATATTACTAGTTTATTACTTCTCATTAACAGAAAATGTCAAGTACTTTAAGTGAAATTTTCTGACTGCTATAATTGGAAGTGGCATGATTCATTTAGTGGAATTAATCTCAAAAATAACAATTGATAGTAAACTGTGAATTGTTGACTTTTTATTGCTCTATGAATCTTTTTAATACCTTTTTAACCTTGTTTTTTCTGAGATCAATAATTGAATAAAGGTTCATAGAACTGTTTTTGGCTGATAAGCCATCTCATGTCTTGGATTATTTACTGTGTACAAAAATGTATTACAGTGAAATTTAACAATTTCCTGGTTGTCTTTAAATCTCCACTTTGGAGTTAAGCGGAGCTTTACGAGAGTGTGACCCAATTGTGTATACAAATATAATAAACCGAATAAAGTATACCATTAAATGAATTGGATGTTCCCAACACAAACATTTTTAACGATTTTTAAATGAATCTATAAACTATTTGAATACACTCCATTAATGTTAACGAGTTAAGTTATTATTCTGGTTAGGGAGTTAGTTTATTATCGTTTATTATCATAGTTGACGGATTGGAGATCTTACATGCACACTATTACTCTCGATTTTCGCTCGCACTTTGATAAAATACAATTTTATAGGGAATCGTGCAAAAAAATTAAATTAAATAGGTAATACTGTTTTTTTTAAATTTCTTTAAAAAAATGTTTAATTTAATAATTTTTATTATTTTTTTGTGTATATAGATAGTAAATTTTAAACATTAATATATAAAACGAACCGACACATCTGTTTTTTTTTCATTAATTTAATTTGAAATTTGTGACATACTGTATTGAAATATGCAATCATATTTGGAATTTTTAAATTAGTACCCAACCTTTATTAATAAACATAGTAATTAAGATGCCGCATTTACCAACAGTCAATCTGTTGATCAACCAATTTCAGAGCTAATTATTCACTTGACTTCTACTCCTTTGTATATTCGATTTTTTTGCATAGAAATTTTATGAGAACCAGGAAATTGTTATGATTTACAGCATATTGATTTAATTTACAAGCTGCGATTAAAAACCTGTTTCATCAAATTGTTAAATACGGGCGTTTTATAAATCGTGATATTTTCAATCGATTGCTCAGATTCTAAAAAGCTTTATGAAGTTATTGACCGATTTTTTCAAGCTTAAAATTAGGGTTGATTAAACTATTCAAAACACAGTTTTGATTTTTTGCTTTCAGCTAAAATTGATATCTTACTGTTTAGTCAAACTTCTTCTTATTAAAAAGCATTTTCCATATGATATATATTGTATATAAATACGATTAGAAATAATAAATTAAAATATTGTTTTTTTATTGTTTCAGGTGAGTACTTCTACCAAAATAATCTTAGATTCGAAAAACGTAAGTGGATGAATTACATTTTGATTATTAATTCTTTACTTACAGATAACAATTAATATACCTATATATTATATGAAATTAGATTTACGTGGTTTGTAATACGTTTTATTTTTTACATTCATTGTGAGTCGTTTGATATCGTATACAATATAAAAAGGATATTAATATATATATTATTTATTTAATTATTTATATTATTAAGTTGTAAAGTTTGTAAATTTGGATGTAAATCTCCGAAACTACTCATCCGATATTTAGAATAAATCTTCAGACTAGACATAGGCTCTTTATTATCGTGTTAAAATAAAAGCTCTTTTCGTAAGTCGACGAAAAACGGTGGGAATCTATATTTTCGGGCGAAGCCGAATCGGGCCGCTAGTCGCATATAATGAAAGCTAAAGGAAGATTTGGTTAACTCTAAAATTACAATATTGAGCAGACGATAATTGGATCCTACAGCGCACTTACTAGAGCCTAACAATCGGGGCCTGCCCCAGTGGGCGCAAACCAGGGAGTACGCAATCAGCAATGCGATTATGATTGTTTTATTTGAATGTGTCAATCAACTAAATTTTGAGGGCGCGAAACCAGAATCTTGCCATGGACGCCGATGAATTAGCTAAGGTCTGGAATACCGTACACACGCTAAAGAATTTAGTAAAATATTTCCGTGGTGCGGGAATTTCCTCTAACGAATAATTGGTGCTAAGACAGTATGTTCATTGATCTCTAAGACAGTGGTGCGCAAACTTTTCCAGTCGACTCTCCCTCCTCCCTCTCGAGTTACTTCATTCTGCGCGCCTTACTGCTTGTCCATCATCGGTGCGCAACTTTAGAGTCAGTGTTTCTTGACTTTTAACAGACGATGTAATTCTGTACAGTGCTAATCGCAGAGTTTGATCTCCAACATGCATCACGACATCGTCCAGTAAACGGCCTTTGCGGTCGAATGCCCGAGGCAAGGCATGCTTTGATCTTTTGTCAATGTTTACATCAATATACCTGGGCGGTTGCACAAGCAAACAAAATATCCTGATACAGCCAAAGCACTCAGTAGAATAATTACTGTTGCATAGGATCAAAGGATGTGGGTAAAATTCTGCCTTTTTTCGTCCATCATAGTCTAAATTATATTTAAATATTAGTTTAGGTACTGACATTTACATTCATCTACTTTAAAATGTTAAGAAAAAAAATAGCAGGTGACATAAAAAAGCCATCACACTTCACATATTTGTAAAATTGTTGCCATTTTAGACGCTTTTTGTATCTTTCATTAAAAAAATCTGTTGAGCGCTCAATGAACCAAAACAAATGAATACTAGTTTAGAAGCCTATTCATTGTAATATATGAAAGACAACAAAATATTATGATGCATAAAGCGCTCAGCAGACTTTTTTAAATGAAAACTAAAAATAGTCTAAAATGGCAAAAATTCAACAAATATGCGAAGTTTGATGGCCTTTTTATGTCACCCGCTATTTGTTTTATCATTTTAAAATAAATTATCATATAAATATAATCAAATGGCTTTAATAAGAACTTTGAATTTTCATGACTATGATGGGTGAAAAAAGGTTGAATTTTACCCACCTTCTTTGTAATAATATGACACTCGAAGACCATGATTAGTGATTACACTTTTATTAGCTGGCTTGTATATTGTATAATATTCTATGTACATAAATTTTGCGACTCGATTTTCAAAACATTTACAAACATTTTTTCGTGAAAAATGCTTAAAAATTACTGCCCCCTACCCTTATTACCAAAAGAATCGCACAAAAAAACAGACTACACGAAAGAGAGCGTTTCTACCACCAAGTGTTTTGGACCATTTCTGTCGCCATCTTCCTCTCACTATTAAGCATAGGGCCATAATACGTAAAAACCGAGAGTACGCTGAATATACCATTTTATAAAATTGAAAACTGGTTTGAATTGATTTACAACTTTTATATATTCCGGTATCAAATAAAAAAAAATGCTGTAAACTTAACGAAGTTGCGATTTATGATACCTCTAGGTACTACCAACTGCCAAGTACCGTTACTCGATGAGATTCTGGTGCGGATATTTAAAGTAATATTACACACTGAAAGCTATTATATAACGAATAAACAAACAACATAGATCTAATCTCAAACTAAGAGCATAAGTAAACTGACGATAAATAGATATAATGATGTTTTTATAATAATTGCATTGAAATTCCTTATGAACGACCACGGAAACTGCGATTTAACGGGAAAAATGATCAATTTTAATTAATGATTTGTTTTAAATGTAATTGATTAAAATATGAACTAATTTTGTACTACCATTTAGTTTTCGGCGATGAGGTCGTTCCAAATGCCAAATTTTAAAAACTCGAGTCGCAGTGCCAAACCCTGCCGACAATATAGTGTACTCGTATTTGCTATTGTAAGGCAGTGTGGTTCCATTATAATATGAACTTAATTTTGTTTTTGAATAAAAAAAAGAAATATTCATTAGTACACCTCTTGAAACATCATTTTTTCATAATTTCAATATTATCAATTCAACATCTGTACTAAATTGTATACACCCTTCAGAAGGCCGTGACCAGATGAGGCGTTTTACGTCCGAGTCCACTCGCGCGTTTCAATTTCTATTGCGTCCAGATACCGCGTTTTACGCGCGTTTCTACGCTGGGCTCGGTGTGGCGCCAGTTACAAACATGGACTCGGAAACAGCGGTTGTGTTGTGGCTTGCATACCGTCGATGGAAACATAGTCAACGAAGAGAACGTCGACGATTTAACGTGCACCCAATTCTACAATTTCTTCCCAGTTCTTGCGTTTTGTAACTCTATTGGAATAATCTGATGATTCCATATCCCATATGGCTACTCTTTTTTCAATTTCGTCAATAAAAAGTTCCGTATCAAAGTTATCACGCTCCATTTCAAATCAAATACGTCCACTCGCAACAGACTCGCGCGTAGTACTGGACGCAGCAATTGGCACCCGAGTATCTCGACTCGCGCGGTGCTCGCGCGTAAAACGCGCGAGTCGAGAGTTCCGCTCATTGCACGCGTTTTACGCGCGAGTTAGGAAACGCGCGTAGGCATCTGGACGGGATATATGCAGCTCTAGTATCTCGAGTACGCCTCATCTGGACACGGCCTAAGTAAATCTATATCTTTATAGAAGCGGACATATACAAGGCGCGAGCAAAACGTACTGAGGGTCAGTCACAGTAGATTTTGGGTGTTAATTTTTTCAGGAAATTTGAATTATTAATACAGCAAACACAAGCTACACTGTAAATATGTTTACATTGTTTTAACAAGCTGGAAATCATAAAAAAATCTTGAATAAGTTCTCTTATAGTGATGATAATTAATTAATTATTATTACACGCTTTGGAAAATATCAAAACTAACAATCCGTCAAAAAACATTGATCAGCATGGCGTTGCTTTTTACTATATATTATATATGTTGCAGTCAAAACTCTTAACCAGTCAAAAGTACTATTGACTAGCAAAATCAGTCAAAAGTACTTTTGACCGTATGCTTTAGTCAATAATACTTTTGTCTAAAATAACAGTTAAAATTATATTGGGCAAACTAAAAGTACTTTTGCCCAATGGAGCTGGTTAAAAGTACTTTTGACTAAGTGATTCCGTCAAAAGTGGTTTTGACTGGTTGTATCAGTCAAAACTCTTAAAAAATTAAGGTGGTCGATAAAAATAACGACAAACGCACATATAAACTTTTATATTACTCATTATTAGTGGAGAACGTGCTAATATTAGAACAAAAATGAGTGACTACGAAAAAAAGAACGCTTTTTGCAAAGAATTTTAGCGATAGAAGATATGAAAGATAGTCATTTCAATGTGATGACAAAAGAAAAATTTGAAAAGTTTGCAATGGATGTGGAAGACGCGAAATTTGATGAAAAGAAAACACCATTACAGTACAGTAGACTAAAACGCTTTAACGTCATTGAAGTTTGTGGTATAAAAATGATGCTTTATTGCAGTTAAAACTACTTTTGACGAAGAGCGTCAGTTAAAAGTATTTTTAACCGCAAATTTGCAGTCAAAAGTACTAATAACCAATAATTTTCAGTCAAAACTACTTTTGACCAACCTGTTCAGTCAAAAGTACTTTTGACTGATTTTGCTAGTCAATAGTACTTTTGACTGGTTAAGAGTTTTGATTGCAGCATATATATTAATTTTAAAATTCAATGTTAAAAGTCATTTAAAAATTACATCTTCAAATATTTTCGTGCAGCTAATTGTGTGCAAAACACCTTTTTATTAATGTGGTCAGTTCATCTTACGTATTTCCAATCTTACAGGAGTGGTTGATGATCTAATTTGCATGATGATATTAATTAAAATATACATTAATGATACTTAATGACAGTATTTACAATTGTGATATAATTTGTGAGAACTGATGAGTCAATCATCGAATCATCATGCACCTGAAGGCAAATTCCTTTTTAACACCTAATTCTTTTTAAACAACAAGAAAAGGAAAATTTACCGATTGGTACCATTTATTATTTTTTTTTTGGAATCAACTTAATCGTGTCATTTTTTTATGGCACATTTTCGTAGGCGTTATAGATGTACAAAATATTAAAGAAGTATGATCAAATAAGCAGTGTTTCTCTCAATAATAATTTACCCCTAAGATTTAACTATCTTCCTTATAAATGACAGATTGAGTCTGTTCCGAGTTTTAACTGTATGAAAATATTTTTTCTCGGATGTGCAGACATCTTAACTAACCTCCCTCGCATTTCTGCTAGAGTGACTAGGTGGAGTGGCTAGGAACTAGTGTGTGACGGAAGTCACGTAAAGCTTTACTGTATATTCAAAATGTTTTGAGGTTACCTATACGTAACTGCCATTTGAGCCTAGTATCAATTAATATTCTTAATGTATTCTTGTTTTGAATAGTGCGAGCTGTGGAAACATAATAGAAACGCCGTAATCTATATAAGCTCGGCAGTTTTCATCTGCTAATAAACATTATATTAAATGAAGAAACATTTAAAAATACTGTATAAAAGTGTGTGACGCAGTGAAAGAGTTTTAAAGACAACAGCACTGGTCCGTTGCTGAGAAATCATTATCATTCTTAGTGCTATCGATTGACTAAAATAAAATTGAAATGCTACTATTAGTTATTCACAGCACAGTCGTATACACACTTATTTTTCTACCGGCATCTGAGGTCATATTACCCGTATAATAAAACCGTTAAAATCTATCGATTCACGCAAAGGATGGCCAAAGCTACGGTAAATTGATTTATGGCAGCGAAAATATTCATTAACTGTTTTCATAGTTTTCATGTAGTTACCTTTTAAAACCAGTTCTATAGAGAGAAAAACAGCAATGATGTATAAACAGAGATCATCTCAATCTTCCTGAAATTCGAATCGTCTACTTTTTTTTATAAATACTACTCCGATGCTCAATGAGGATTCCTTCAATCCTACAGCTTACGCTTGAACGGCGAACTTATTTTACATTATTGAGACATCCCCGGTCTCTGCACCCTTAAATATAATCGTACCTGCAGAGACATTATTGGCATTGATCGTAGATGACGAAATATAAGGATGTGATTTTGTCGCTAAACTACATTTATCGCGGATTTTATTTTATCAGTAAGTTACCGTTTCTTGATTTCCCGAAACAAACGTATGGTGAGGTTTTCTAGAAAATCACAATTTTAAGCAAAATAACCTCAGATCAACATTATATTTCATCAGTTTAACGATTTGAGATCTAGAAAGACGAGCTACTAAAATTGCTTTTTCGATATTTAGAAGCCGTATCAAACGCTTGACTTCATCGATATCAGGAATTCGGTTTTCTTCACCATAAACAAAAGTCCTAAGCAAACATAGTCTGTTAAGCAGTTGGATAACTGTTGGCGAACTTGTTTGTATAGGAAGTTGACAAACGTTTTGGAAACATCCAAGTAAATAATTTGTCTACATATTATGATTATGATACAAACTAGTGATGTGCCGGATATCCATATCCCTATCCGCGGATATCCGAGGCAGAAGAAAGATCCGTATCCGTTAGTTTTATGGCGGATCTTTTACCTTATTAATTTTCAATTCATAGATGAAATTTTATATATATAGATGATTAGGTAATAATGAAAAACTGTTAAATTCCATTCAGATTATTTTTTATTTCTTAAAATCATATTTGGCACCTTTATATTGCAAACATTTATCGTAGTGAGTACCATACTAATAGTACATAACTCAAAGGTACTAAACCAACTATCTTTATAATGAGATATTGCACATCGATCTTTGGAAAGAGACAATCTGTTATGAGAGTTAACTCTTAAAGAAGTCAATAACTTTTTCCCATAACAGATAGTCTCTTTCCAAAGGTCGATGTGCAATATTTACCGCCGCGTACTCTAAGAAAGTTAAGATCCGTATCCGTATCCGCGGATCTTGAAACCAAATATCCGTATTCAGATCCGTATCCGCGGATATGCATTTTTAACGATCCGGCAAATCACTAATACAAACATAGATATAGTATTGAACAACATTGCCTTTGGTGTACCGCCACGGGACCGAACATAGCGCAACTGATTGCCAACAGATCGTCAACAGCGGCGCAACTGTTGAGCAACACATTGTACGAACTGTTGTTGTTTAATTTGTACCCAACTTAAGATCTCTCGAAAGTAAAAAATATTCGTTTTCCAAATATAGGAAAAGAGTTATTCGCTTTTTTACTGATAAACGAACCTCAGGTGAGGTCAGAATAATTGAAAATGAGAAACGTTTACTTTTTAAACGCCCCTCTTTCACAGGCATTCCTTTAGTTTATCGTATCCGTATCGCCGTATAAGTTGAAAGCCGTTTACCGTTTGCCTGTTCATCAGTTGTTTCCCTGACTCATTTCTAACCCTCTGAATCGTTTCATGTCGTCAATAAAATGCCATGTCTAATAGGATTATATACAGGTACACGTGTATCTTGTCATTGGTTTGACGTTGTTTGGTATAATGAAATATAGCAAAATAAGCTTTCAAAGAGAATATTTTATATTTAATAGTACAATAAAATTCTTTAATAATAGGTATGTGTCAAAAAGAGTTTGAATGAAGATTAAAATGTTTAGCTTGATTTTAGTTTTTCAAGCGAAGTTAAAAGCGCTTGGCACTAAACAAAAAATTTCTCAGCTGTTTAAAAATATCGAGTCGATACCGACATGTACCTAATCAAAGTTATAGCTTTTTCATGCCAATATTCTTGGCAAAGTAAACGAAAAAAATTGTTAAAAATGTAATTGTAATTTAGTTAATGATTGATTAATTGTTCTGATTTATAAGCACAGTAAAAAACTGATCGCAGTGCCAATCCTTGTCAACAGGCATTTTTTTACAAGCTTTTATTTGGTTTCACCTGCTCTAAAATCAAATCTTGCAAGTTAAATTTGACCAACTTCCCGGTTTCCGATTGAACTGAAATTTTGCATGCGTATAGTATAGTCCCGATGACAATACAATATTATACTAACTGACCGGTCTGGCTGTCGTCCCGATGCAAATACGCTTTAAAAATGAAATAGTTAAAAAAGCTGTAAGTTAAACGGTTTTTAGTTCCGTCGACAATACAATATTATAACTGGTCCGGCTTTCGTCTGTATGCAGATCGCACTTTTAATAAAAACAGCAAGATAAATTTTCAAAAATCTCTTCTCGTCTCGTGAAAAGCCCTAGTACTTAATGAAATTCTATACAAACAATATTTTACCAAAATATAGACATTGCGAACAACATTTTTTTTTAATTTGATTGATATTTCTCATATGCAATAACAAATCTTCATAGCAATCATAGCCCGAAGGCTATCACAGCACGCATATATATAGGAGATGAAAGGCTGTTTTTGATTTATAATATTAATAATTATATTGAGTATAATCGATGTTATTACTGAACGTATTGAACTAAGAAATTTATATTCTTAACAACAAAAGATCTGCCGCTAATTTATGTCATTATCTTGAAGTTATTTGATGAATTTGATGTGAAAATGATTAAGTGTGTTAACTTTTATCTGTAAAATGCAGACATAATCGCTTCGTTTGCGTGTTGTTAATTTCTTTTTTTAAGGAGTATTCAAAGTTTTTAAATATTGCAATATAGTTCTATGATGGGAAAGTGGAGTTTTAACTTCTTCATGTTAATATTTGATATTGCTTTCTTCGAGAGTCAAAGAATAAAGTAGATAGATTTTAAATTATAAATTCAAACTGAAATGTTGACACCTATTATTTATTTTAGTCAATGCACAGAAAAAATGGCCAAACCTGGCAATTCTACCAAACAGCACCGATTAGCACCAAAATTTGGCTGTACGTTCTACTTACCCTCTACTTCAAAGTTGTCAACGTGCCGAGGGCTGCTTTTACCCTGGGGATGGACGCCACCCCTTCTCGAGGATGAAAATTTTTTATTAAAAATAAGTATGGGAATGGACAGATTGACTAATTCTAAGCAGCTTTTGTTCTATAAAATTTTTACATAAAGTCAATACTTTTTTACTTATTCGAGAGTGGAAACGTCAATTTTTCAACAAAAAAACTACGTTTTCAGACGGTTTTGCATGAATGACTGAAAATAAGTATTTTATGAAAAAAAATCATTCGTTATAAAAATGTAACTTATAAAAAACAAAAAAAAAATACTGTGTTTAAAATATCACTTGACCCAATACTACCGGAGTAATAGCTTGTTAAAGGTTAGTTCTTCTTCGTCAAACGCCAAAATCGAAAGTTTCAACGTGAAATACCTAAAAAAACACAATGCGTTTTTCGGTGAAAACTCATAGAACTTTTTTTGAAGTGCTTGAAAAAACCTTTATTTTTTATGGAAGTTGCTAGTATCAAAATTAAGTGAATCTTAGGTTCTTTGAATCAATTTTTTACTGGTTTGTTTTAAAATATTGTAAACTTGTTTGTGAATGTTATAGGACAGATGGAAGAACAAACACACGTTTGAATTCTGTGCATTTTGCTTATTGAGCAATAAATATATATTTATTTATTTATTTAAAAACAAAATTGGTCCCTATTTTTTTGGCGACAAAAAAATGTTAAAATCCCCCCCTAATTACCACTTTAAAGGAAAATGTTCGCTACCACTTTACAATTTACTTTATTTATGTACTTGTAATATGCCCTATAAGTTTGACCGGTTTAAAGTGCTTAGTTTTGAAAAAAATTGAGCTTGAAGTGAAGAGAGTTTATTTGCCAGTTTGCAAAAAATTGCCTTTCTTTAAAAATAACTGAAAAACTATGAAAATACAAAAAAATTTGAAGAGTTTAAAACTGTTAAAACTGTTTTAATCAAGATTGTTGGTAAATTTTCGTAATTTTACCAATAATGTTTAATCTTGACCAAATTTTTATGCTTATTTGAGACGCCTTGGCCCTAAAGATTCTACAAATGTTAGTCTCCCAAGTTTAATATATTCAATAACACTTGATTTCGCAAGCTGCTGCACCGGAACCATCCAATTTTGAGAAAAAATTATATAAAACATATTTTGTATAAAAAATTATTCTATTTTATTTTTTATACAAACAGTTTTTGCCTATGAGGCACCTGAAGCGAGATATTTCGAAGAAATTGTTTTTAGCGCGATTTTATCAATCAGAGGACCCCGGAGGTACGATCACATTTTGCATTTCTTCCCATTTCTTTCCGGGCATCGAAATCTACAAACTCCCAAAGTTATATAACTTTCGCACTCGAAATCTATCTTTCGATTGAACTATTAATAAATAAATCAATGCAGAAAATTAGCTTTTCTGTTCGATCTGTTGTTGGGTCTTTTTGAAACAACATTAATAGTGTGCATTGTCGACCACGGCATTGTTTTGTTTTGAGTTTCTATTAGCTACGCTTAAAAACAAACAAGAAAACAATGCTGTGGTCGTCAATGCAGACTATTGTTGTCTCAGTAAAACCCACACCATTGTAACAGACGATACCTTTTCTCTTCGTAAATATACCCTGTTTTTGGGAAGCCTTTCACTGTATACTGTACTTGCAGGACAAGTGACAACACGGAAATATGTTAGTTAATTTGGCAATTATCGGATATCTGTTGCAGTTTTCGCCTACAATTTATTACGACGTGACGTGACGTAATCATAGTGAACGGGAACCGCGCTGCGTGGCGACGGAGAATGAACCGCCTCGTTTAGGCAATATTTAAAAAAAAATAGTCAGCTTGAAAATGAACTAATTGGTAGTTGGCCGAGCCTGTAGTCGGCGTAACACTAGTAACCAATACCAACTACTTTTTGAACGAACTCTCGATTTCTTAACGCATACTATAGAATATAACATTTTGTTGAGGATTGTTTCATTTCTTTAGTTACAAAATCCGTCACGAGTCAACGTATGAACCCCCGGGATATAGTTAAAAAACTATTTTGTTATTGCTTGTTATAAATAAAATATCCATTACCTAATTGCCCACCTTTCACTTGTTTCTTTATATTATGAATGGCATGCTACATGTTCGGAGATAATCTTCGATCTTCATATTTTATTGACTCTAGTGAATTTACTCATTAATGTACACGAGCTCACATAAATATGATTTTGTAGCCATAAATAATAACGATCATTGATTTAATTTTAAAATTTTAATGCTTTAAATTAAAATCAGGAATCAATAAATAATTAAATACTTCTGCAAAATCTGAACTGATATAATTCTGAATAAGTTTTGTCAGTAATTTAGGTATTCCTAACTAGTCCCTAAAATTGCAATTAGAAATCAAATCATACCGTTGCAGATTTTCCAAATAATGAAACCGTAGAAGGACAATTAATTTTTCTCATTATTACAACACTGGCCTTTACCAGCGGCTTCACTCGCGTTAATGTTAGCTAGAAATATTATCTTAAGATACCAGTTCATAGTCTCAAGTTTCATCAAAATCGATGCAGACGTCCAAACAGACAGACAGAAACAAGAAACTAGCGACGTTGTTACATTTTTTAGTTACTAGTATTTCGTTAGATGACAGCGCGTAACGCTTGCTGTGTGTATGCGTTGCATTATAACATGGCTTCTATGTTTGTTTATGTAGTTTAGCGCGGGTAAATAATAACTACTGTGCGTTATATATATTGGTAAGTTACATGACAGGATGAAATCTATTTACTTGGCAAAATTTGGTTACAGGGCGAAATTTAGTTAGCTGAAATTTATGTTTCACATCTGCCATCTGCTAATATAAGAACAGTGAATCCGCAGCACCATCAATTCCCACTTCCACTTTAATATTGAGATAGGACAAGAACATTTATCAAAATGAAAAAGAGAGGGTACTATGCGTTTATAAATCACTATTCGCTAATCACATGTTTTTATTACTCGTTTTTTTCTCAATATTGCGTGATAGAGGTATTATTGGAAAGTTGTCAAGTACGTTTTGGTGTAGAATTTATTGGTAACACATTTTTTATTTACATATATGCAATTGGTAGTAAACGGTTTCCTTGTAATTATATAATTAATATTATGAAACACTTGCAGTAAAATGATCAAATTAAAACAAGGTCGTTAAACTGAATAATTGTAAAGCTATTATTGACTGTTAGTCCAGGCGGTAGGGAATTTGAGCTGGAAACATACTCAACCTCGCTGAATTTTTGCATACGCTTTTAGACCCCTCTCTGTGTCCCGAACGCGCAAAAGTCTACAATTTTTGCGTTACGGAGGACAGGGGGGGTCCAGGTTTTTTTAATTTTCTTGGCTTGTATAATAGCGACGACATAAATAATTATACCACTGTAGAGAACTACAAGTTTGCTCCTCATGCGTTTCGTCGTAACTGCAACGGTTCTACGAATTCAAAATATTGTAGCAGGTATTGTTACTTTAACTTTCTCTTTCTCTCTCTCTCTCTTATGTAATATTGTCAAAAAAAATTCCTTAGCTACGCAGGAAACTTGAATGTTGTTATTCTGAAAAATATCTGAAAACATCGTTCAAAATGTTTGATATAAATTGGTAACCCTTGCAGTTACGACGAAAGTCATGAGGGGCAAACTTGTAGTTCTCGGAGCGACCTCTTCATTGGTATAATTATTTTTGTCGTAGCTATAATACAAGCCGAAAAAATTAGAAAACAAATTTTGCAACACTCAGGACTCCCCTGCTTCCCCGTAACGCAAAAACTGTAGACTTTTGTGCATTTGAGACATTGAGAGGAGCGAGGTAGGTAGAGTATATTTCCACATTGACATAGAGAAAATCTCCCTACCACCTGGACTAAGTATAGTCATCAACTAGTGAAGGTTTGTAAGCTTTGCCGGTCTATTTTTTTATTATTTTTGATGAAATGTTCATAACTCCTAACCTAAAATTAACACAAAAACGCATGCGTGCTTAATAAAACAAACGTGAAATTTTAACAAAATTCTGATAATTCCATATATTTAATAAAAATTAAAATCTCTCAATATTTTTTAAATTCGTATAGTGAATGATTGTCGATTATAGACGGTCGACAACTGATGTCATCCGTGTCTATATCTCTTTGGATAGAGAAGAATATGGACATTTAGGATTTTTAACAAATGTATACTCGTAAACTGAAAGTAACACAAAAATGCTCATGTAAGCCACTGGAATAATTGCGCCATTTTCTTTAAGCCCTCCAAATTAAAAAAAAAAAGATTGCGTGAGACTCACGCGCTATAGAAGTGAAACTTCATAGGTTCTAGCATTTATTGAGGTGTTATTATTTCAAAATTAGGAAATGGCTATGTGAAGTTTTATTACCGCGACTAGAGAAAATGCGTGTAGAGTGCGCATAACGCTTTGACAGAGAGAGAAGACACGATTCTCCCACTCTTTCCTCTTACCAGCCGATTGAAGTCGAAGAAAGGGGAACTTTTCATCTGATCCAGACCTATTTACCTCCCTATAGTGTGCCTAAAAAAGTTCTAAAAATCCCTGAAACTTTCTAAAACGTATTCTTTTTCAAAGGAGTACCATGCAATCTTATAAATCTCGTAAAAACAATGTGTGTTTTTTAAATATATTTAATAATTTACTATATGAACCATTGTCTATCTACTCAGTGTGCGGTGAGCGAAGGCAACAAAGCGTATCGAAAATATATCTGCGTCTCTTTCTTCGATGTAATTCCCTGATTTTTCCGATGATAGGATTGGTTGATGTACTTGCATTCAATCTGAATAAAGTATCTCTGTTTCAAAAATTTTGTCTTTTTCTATGAGGTTAACATGGGCGTACCCCAGCTTTTGGCCCAGGAGGGAGTAAATTAGCATAAGCCGGGTCCCCCGTGCTTGTTTTGCCCTCCTGGATGCGCCAGTGCTTACGGCTTAAAAAAAGACAGAAGTATATGTTTGCACCCTAATGGTTCGATTGCGATGTTATTCCTATGCTCAGTATAGAATAAAAGTATATGGTTTTTTATAAGGCAAACATGTGTTTCTTTTATGTAACAGTGATCGTGCCGTGATGATTGATTATGGCGTGTGGATGAATTTATTCGTTTCAAATTAATTATGTAACTGTTGCAATACGCATGCTCACTGAAAGTAATTCACGTAATATTGCATATGCATTTTAATGAATGCAACAGCGATAAACAAATCGCACGTCCACCATACATAGGTATTGTGCTGTGTGGTTGAAAAAGTTTTTTTTTAATTAAAAGTGACGATTTTCCAATTAAACTAGAATTGTACATATTTACCATTCCAACACAAGCGGGTACTAATTTAAGTCAAAATCTTACAATCTTTTTTTGTTTTGAGGTCCCCGAGTCCAAAAAAAAACATATTTTTGTAAAAAAATTGTGCGTCTATTAATCTTTTTGTCTGTGAACACGATACAGGCCAAACAGATGAACGGATTTAAACCAAATTGTGGGAGGATGTTTGATATGCAAATATAAAGAGCCCAATTGGTTTTGAGGAAAAGCGACGCATATGCAAAATACATATATATGCTATAACGTTGTTTTTTATATAATAATGGTATACTTTTCATAACAGTTTATTATTCTATTTATTTTGACGTGATAACGTCTTATAAATTGATGAATCACCAATATTATAAATTGATAAAACACCGGCTGCATGTACGAAAAAGTGTAACGTAACGTTCGTAACGCGTAACGTTCCGCCTGACCCTGTGCGTGCTTTTTGCTAATTTCTCGCTCAATTTAAATCAGATCGGTTTGAAACCAGTCTTAAACGAAAGAGGAGAACATTTTACATAGATTTCGTATAACAGAATTTGCCTAAACAGTTTTTTTATACAAATTTATATAGAAAAATATTTTATACAAATTTATATAGAAAAATAGCTGTATAAATGCAATGTTGTCTAATGCATGGCGCGACGCGGTCGGTTGTCTTTGTTTGCCGTACATGGAAATTAGAAGCAAACGTATGTCTTGTCTTAACATGAAAACGGCTGCATTTCTAATGTTTAATTCAATTTTTTGACATTAGTATATTGTGAAATGCAACGCCTTCTAAGGTAAGTATTGGAATAACTAATTATTATTAGAACATAATACTTTGTAAGTTGCAAACGTCACTTTTGACATTTCTTATCATTCCGACACCAAGGATAAGCGGATTGAAACCAAATTTTGGGAGGTTTAGGTTATGTATTACGGAATACGTTATCACGTAAAACTATCGTCCGTAAACCGACTTTACAGACAACCAATTTTTTTCAAGAAAGTTTTGTCAATTTTTTTTTCTTAACTTTATTGGAAATATTTTGAAAATAAATAAATCAGCTGTTCTTTAATTTGTAGGTAACCATGCCAACGAATAACAAATATCATAATATTTAATACTAGCCGTTACCCGCGTCTTCGTACGCAATAACAAAAATTTATTATTATACATATCAATGGTTAATATTTTTGAAGTTGGGATGGTCTCGTCGTCCAATTGGCTTAATTTTTTTTCATGAAATAACATGTTCTATTACTTACTGATTATACGTAAGTATAGAGTTTTAAAAAGCCCTAATTCATGGGTTCTGATAAGTCTTAAGTCTAGCTCGTACCTACTTCAAAATCATAAAAAAAAAATTGGTTGTCTGTAAAGTCGGTTTACGGACGATAGTTTTACGTGATAACGTATTCCGCTCGAATATCATATTTAATAATACATAACCTAAATTTTAGTTAGCTGTCAGGCGGAACGTGACACATTTCGGAACGTTACACTTTTTCGTGCATGCAGCCGGTGTTTCATCAATTTATAATACGTTATCACGTCAAAAATTGGTTGTCTGTAAAGTCGGTTTACGGACGATAGTTTTACGTGATAACGTATTCCGCTCGAATATCATATTTAATAATACATTACTGCGCTCTCGGAACGTTACACTTTTCGAAACGTTACACTTTTTCGTGCATGCAGCCGGTGTTTCATCAATTTATAAGTCGTTATCACGTCAAAAACAACAGAGATTTTAGCAGATAGTAATCTTAATCGAATAGTTCATTAACCAGTTTTAACATATCAACTGTAGTTAATTTCGACATAACGGCCCATTATATGCTAATGTTCATTTCTATTTAAAAAAAATTAGAAAACATTTTTATATCGTCATTGTTGTCGAACTTTCTTTTTGAAAACTTAAATATTAATGTAGCTACAACCTGAGGGATAACGTTTGCTCTTATACAATGCAATTAATTATTACCAGCGTGTTATGCATTATTCACTTTATACAATGTGTTCGATTTTATTATGCAATTGATATATCTATCTACTTTTATTAACCTGTACTATCACCCAATTAAAATAAAACATGTAGACTAAGAACACCCTGTATAAATAAAATTAAAAATATAACGGATATTTTTTTCTTTACCAAAAGTTATTCAATATCAGTATGAAAAATCATATTATGGATAATTTTTTTGGGCAATTAATTTTATATTTATACGAGTACGCACACCTTTCGATTGTAAACGCTTTCTTAAATTAATGTGTCAAGACTCAAGAAAATAACCAAATTAAACAGTATATTGCTTTTCTATTTAATAATTATGAATCTATCACTAGCATTATAAAGCTGGACGAGATAATTCCACTCGAAGGAATTATTCGTATTTTTTAATGTAAAAGGATAAAAAATAAATACATTGACCTAGAATTTTCAAGTGAAAGAATGGAATAACAAATAGCCTTCAATATCTATCCAAATAGCATCTTCTGGTTATAAAGCCGGGTATATATCTGCGAGCCGAGCCGCTCGTGAAAGGTTCGTGTCATGTTCGTTAATGCCACGTACACACTTGGATCCGCTCGCGAGCCATTGGGAAAAGCGAACCTACAACGAACCAATACCGAACTACCGTCAGTATCTTGCGAAAAATTATATACGCGGCTAAACGAATACTCGACTAAGTGACGAACCTCCGACGACGCCGTCCCAACTTACACCAGGTTCGCTGTGTGTTCGTCAAAAAAACCGACTCTCGATGAATCCCCGCGAACGGTTTGCAAGCGGCTCGTTCGGCGTTCGGCACACCGCCCCAATTATGTTAGCTACCGGTCCGCGAACAGTTCGCGAAAGGCTCGGCTATAGATGTTACTCATCCTTGTTGCATACCAGATAGAAGCATACAATGGATAGTAAGAACATGTTTATAAAATAAAAACAATAATATTATGCGAAATCTTCACTGCAGGTGGCTATTAATAATTGTTTGTATGTTAATACACCGCGTATCAGATCTACGTACGAGATAAACTTTCCCTATTGAATCGGTTATCTGTCAATGTCCAGACGAGCGCACGTCACATACCTATGTTAAAAAAAGCACACATTATAAATATTATAAAACTTGCAAACTCAAATAAAATTCAGTTTGAAATTGTCGAAAAAAAGATATTGGAAAAATATTACTTATCAGCTGATAATAATTGATACCTACTAGAAAAATGCTACTTAATTAAGAGGGGGAGTCTTGTTCGATCCCTCACATGCACCCAATCGTGTTTTTGATCTTTTTGATAAGATTGCATCATTAAAATGTTATTTTTATATACACGTTATACACCATATTGTAGGTAATAGTAGATTGTAACGGCTTACATAATGGCGAGTTGTCACATTATGTTAAGACAAACACCAGCGAGATTTAACAGCGACGTACAGCCTGTTTAGTTTTTTTTAAAGATTTGTTCCTTATAGGGGAAGGAAAACGTCATTTTTCTTTTTACACCGACCAGTTTGTTTGTATGAGTTTCTACGATTCTAAACCATCTTTTAGTCACTACCCTAATAAAGAAAATAAAGAAAAATAGTATATTACATCACAAGGGCCGAAAGTTGAATTTTCGGCCCTGAGCGTCATGAGCCCGAGGCAAAGCCGAGGGCATCATGACGCGCGAAATTTCAACTTTTAAGGCCCGTGTGGTGTATACGATTTTTCATCATATCCGCTCGAAAGTACGTACTTTCGTCAGCAGGGACATTTACTCCCAGTGAGAACGGCGGGAGGAAAAAATTTCTCATGCGTAGTTATACTCGTAACTAGGGTTACCGCTGTCATTTATTATAATAAATAACAGAGAGTAAATGTCAAACTTTCGTCCCTGCTATAAGGAACGAAAGTACGTACTTTCGATCGAGGTACAAAGAAAATACTTTTTCTTCATACCTCGATCGAAAGTACGTACCTACTAGTTACGAGTATAAATACGCATGAGAAATTTTTTCCTCCCGCCGTTCTCACTGGGAGTAAATGTCCCTGCTGACGAAAGTACGTACTTTCGAGCGGATATGAAGAAAAATCGTATACACCACACGGGCCTTTAAAGTTGAAATCTCGGCTCTTGTGATGTAATATACTATTTCGGCCCACCCTAACATCCAGTCAATGGAAGTCAGTGAACGGTGTTTTTAACTTGGAGTAGGTATTTAATTAACAAAGTGATACTTAATGAGTTTGCTTATGCATTTATGCAGTGCGTACGTTTTCAAGGTCATGTTAATAAGACAGTTTGCGGTATCTGCAAGTTTAACGCCCCGTAACAGTTAAGTGCGTGAATTATTGCGTTATGTTTTACCAATCGAACTTCACAAGTGGAGAAAGATACTATTACCTAAATAAATCAAAAATCACTTTTCATAATTTTATATTTTTTTCTCGAATTGATATAAATCAAATTTTTGGTAGGATGTTTGACAAGTAAATAGAGAAAGTCCTATAGCTTTTAGGGGAAATTGGCGTATGTCTGGTAGAGATATGTGCTATAACAATTTTATTTTTCGGTTTATACGACGTTATCAATTATTAGAATTTCTCCTGTTGAGTGTTAAATAAATGTATGAAAATAAATTCATTTAGTACATACCATCAGTTCTTCAAGATTAGAATAAATAAAGGTAATAAAGGCTCAAAAAGTGCACTACATTATTTTAAGAATTTTTCTACTTCCATTTTTTACTGGATCCGTAGCCAACAAATTCTTAAGCTGCTTCAGAAGATTGGCCGCAAGACTATCCTATGGAATGGTTCCATCCTCATCTACGTAACCAAAGATGGTTGGCATCCTGTAGGCTATAGCCTCACATTCAAACACATATGTGTCGCTGTTTCATCCTTCATTTCGCAAAATCTACCTCATAGTGTATCACGGTCACTTGATCGTATTTTCTCAGAGAGGCGTAACTGGTCAGAAGTTCAATGACCTTCCGAGTGTCGCCCTGTTGAATTATATTACGTCCTCAGTGAGTTTAGAGAATGGATCTACGATAATTTTTTTCACGTATTTGTTTCGAGCCGGTGTTCCCAGGTCCATCTCCTGCCGACCTGCTGAACATTTTTATTAGTGATGTGCCGGATATCCGTATCCGCGGATATCCGAAGGAGAAGAAAGATCCGTATCCGTTAGTTTAATGGCGGATTTTTTACGGACCTTTTACCTTATTAATTTTCAATTCATAGATGAAATTTTATATATATAGGTGATTAGGTAATAATGAAAAAACTGTTAAATTCCATTCAGATTATTTTTTATTTTTTAAAATCGTATTTGGCACCTTTATATTGCAAACATTTATCGAAGTGAGTACCATACCAATAGTACATAACTCAAAGGTACTAAAAAACTATCTTTATGTTATTGCACATCTATCTTTGGAAAGAGACAATCTGTTATGAGAGTTAACTCTTAAAGAGGTCAAAAACTTTTTCCCATAACAGATAGTCTCTTTCCAAAGGTCGATGTGATTTATTTATCGTTGCGTACTCTAAGAAAGTTAAGATCCGTATCCGCGGATCTTGAAACCAAATATCCGTATTTAGATCCGTATCCGCGGATATACATTTTTAACGATCCGGCACATCACTAATTTTTATAGACAATCCAACAAACTTCTTTAGGTAATTATTGTGCAAAATCAATGATAGACTAACAACGTTATCGATGTTGGGACTAATAATAATATTATTAATAGATATATAATTGTTGAAATGCATATTATCTCTAAAACAGTATGAATATATTTTTAAACATATTAAAAATAGCGGATTTAAGTAAGTTAATGTATTTCTGCATTATTATTTTGTGCGTATAATTTCCTGTGTTGTTGACGCGAAATATTTCAGCACGCAACATATGTAATGCGGACGCTATTACATAAATATTAACAGCAAAGGTTAATCTTTTCGCTATTTACGTGTCTGCTGTGGTTACCGTTGTTTACTTGTTGTTTTTGTGCTGTGCTTCTATGTAATTTTGTTAGAAGAACAGTACTTCGGAGTCCTCACTTCATTATTTAAATTTCATTTGTCAACGTTGAGATTTCAGATCAATGTGAGCAATTAATAGAGAGCGTGCTGTAAGTAGTGCATTAAGAAGAGAGCAAAAAATACACTCAAAGTGACTGTAATAGAAATGGGTTATTTAAGGAAAAAGAAAGGATTAGTATCTGATTAACTGTGTTGACAAAAGAATCCAAGAAGTAATAGACAATGAAAGAAAATAAATACCCTTATGGAATGAAGTTACAAATAAGAGAGAGAGAATTAGTAGAATTAGTGATGTGCCGGATATCCGTATCCGCGGATATACGAGGGGGAAGAAAGATCCGTATCCGTTAGTTTTTGGTGGATCTTTTACCTTATTAATTTTCCATTCCTGGATGAAATTTTATATATAGGTATAGGTGATTAGGTAATAATGAAAACCTGTTAAATTCCATTCAGATTATTTTTTATTTTTTTAAATCGTATTTGGCACCTTTATATTGCAAACATTTATCAAGTGAGTCCCATACTAATAGTACATAACTCAAAGGTACTAAATCAACTATCTTTATAATAAGATATTGCACATCAATCTTTGGAAAGAGACAATCTGTTATAAGAGTTAACTCTTAAAGAGGTCAATAACTTTTTCCCATAACAGATTGTCTCTTTCCAAAGGTCGATGTGCAATATTTACCGCCGCGTACTCTAAGAAAGTTAAGATCCGTATCCGTATCCGCGGATCTTGAAACCAAAAATCCGTATTCAGATCCGTATCCGCGGATATACATTTTTAACGATCCGGCACATCACTAAGTAGAATACACTTTTAACAGAGACGGCTGGATATTGGGCGCCGGTAGACGGCGCGGCGATTCGCTGTAAGAGATCGAATGCGATAGGGAAATTTGATACGATGATGAGGCCTTTCTTGATTGGCTAAAAGAAGTACGATTCAATTAACCAAAGCTGTACCTATCTTAAAATGTTATGAACATATATAATTCAAGGTAATCATTGTTAAAAGGAAGAATTCAGGGGTACAATTTATTATAAGTAAAATTTTAATAATCAATCGATTGATCGATAATTTATTTCGAACTGTAATAATCGACAACCCGATTAAATTGTCCGAACATAATCATTTGATTAATGTCTTCCGCACCGGCCATCTGGAGACAATGTTTTTATCACAAATTGATCAGTATCAAATATCAGTCCACAAAAAGTGCTTTTTGGCTATATATTGTCAAGACAAATATTTCAATAAAATTTTTACTGCGTGACATTTTTATAAAAATTTAATAATTTTAATAGTTTTTTTATAATAAGATGTTCATATTAATTTTTTTAACCCATAAGAATATGATCATGTATGTTGTTTTAACAATTTACCACCTTTCGACCAGCTTGAGGTATGTAATAGATTTATATAGTAGCTCTAATGGAAAAACTTATTGTAACTGTTAGATATAATATTATGATCTAAATTATAAACATATATACATGTACATAGGCCCTGAAGATGAAAATAAATTTTTCGAAACGTTGGCCACTAGCGAAACATTGGTAAAGCTTATTTATTTATGATCCTCAACCAAAACCTTCCTTCATCGTAACATTTGATTAATCGAATATTATTATTGTTTTTGTCAGTCTAACACGTCTCATCCTAAACGTAGTGAATTAGAGTGCCCATGGCAAAAATGACTAGACTATTATATCTTTTCTTTTCTGTAATGGCATAGTCTAATTCCATATTATTATGTTTTGGATCACAGATTATTTTTTTATCAATCACAAATCATAGGTAATTTTCATATCAATACAGAAGAGTCGAAAAAATTGAAATAAAAATAAAACCACACATATACAATATTCTTTTTACAAGCTTTTATTTACTTTCACCTGTCCCGGTGTCTGTCTGTCTATCTGTCTGAAATCAAATCTTGCAAGTTAAATTTGACCCACTTCCCGGCTTCCGATTGAGCTGAAATTTTGCATGCGTATGTAGTCCCCATGACAATACAATATTATAATAACTAACTGGCCGGTTCGGCTTTCGTCCCGATGCAGATCGCATTTCAACTACTTGTCGTTATCCGATTGAGTTGAAATTTTGCATACGTATGCAGTTTCAATGACAATATAACATTGTAATAAGTAACTGACTGGTTCCGCTTTCGTCGGGATGCATATCACACTTTTAATAAAGCACACTAAAAACTTAAAAATTAACTAGGTAAAAAAGTGTTTTAAGTTAAACGGTTTTTAGTTCCGACGACAATACAATATTATAATAACTAACTGACCGGTCCGGCTTTCGTCCGGATGCAATTCATGAATGAACTACCTTAACATTTATCTAGAATTATTTAAAGGAAGCAGTGGAAAACATCAAGAAGAAATGGCGTGAAAGGCACTGGAAAAAAGTTTTATATCAAATTCCGAATGGAAGTTTAGTGGTTTATCACTACGGTACTTGCTCGGTTAATAGGTGAAATAAATGAACTAGCATAAGCAAGCGTGAATTTACCTCGTGGCCATTGGCACGAACTATGGTTAGCATAGTGTATGTATAATGTATATTTATTTTACAGCTTACGGTATCCGATGATATGGCATGCACGGTAAGCGATATTACTGTGAGATTAAAGTACATTACAACTATATACTCTAATGTAGTGATGGCCAACTTTTTTGAGTTTATGAACCTTACAATTTTGTGAGACCGCTACTGTGGTTATGTTCCTTTAGAAATCCAAAATTGACCGTCTATTTGTATTTTTTGACGTGATAACGTCTTATAAATTGATAAATCACCAATCTTATAAATTGATAAAACACCGACTGCATGCACGAAAAAGTGTAACGTTCCTAAATCCTAACGTTCGTAACGCGTAACGTTCCGCCTGACCCTGTGCGTGCTTTTTGCTAATTTCTCGCTCAATTTAAATCAGATCGGTTTGAAACCAGTCTTAAACGAAAGAGGAGAACATTTTACATAGATTTCGTATAACAGAATTTGCCTAAACAGTTTTTTTATACAAATTTATATAGAAAAATAGCTGTATAAATGCAATGTTGTCTAATGCATGGCGCGACGCGGTCGGTCGTCTTTGTTTGCCGTACATGGAAATTAGAATATAACGTATGTCTTGTCTTAACATGAAAACGGCTGCATTTCTAATGTTTAATTCAATTTTTTGACATTAGTATTTTGTGAAATGCAACGCCTTCTAAGTTAAGTATTGGAATAACTAATTATTATTAGAACATAATACTTTGACAGTTGCAAACGTCACTTTTGACATTTCTTATCATTCCGACACCAAGGATAAGCGGATTGAAACCAAATTTTGGGAGGTTTAGGTTATGTATTACGGAATACGTTATCACGTAAAACTATCGTCCGTAAACCGACTTTACAGACAACCAATTTTTTTTGTACAAGCAGCCGTCTCACCAAATTCCTCATTAGTAGTTTCTAGTGTTCCAACACATTTGTAAACAGTTTGCTGATGGTCAGAAAAGTTTTCGGATAGTACGCGCTTTTTTGTAAAGAATCTGTTGCAATAGAACTGTAGAAGGTTCGACGATAGCTTTTGAGGTTATCTCTTTTGTAACATCTCGTCAGGAGACTCCAAATAGTCACAATTAGCCCATGTATAATGAAAAAGTCATAAACTTGGCAAACTTCATATATTATCTGTATAGGAACGAAATGTGTTCGATGGTAAAGAAAACTAAAATGTACGTTCGTTCGCAATTTCGAGAATTAAAATAGGTCGACATTTACTGAGAATAATAATAAGAAAAATCGCAAGATTTTGGACAAAAATATTAGATTTATTTGAGGGGGCACCTAGTGTAACAGCTCAAAAAACGGTTATTTCAAAAATTTTATTTTTAGAAGAATTATATTTTTATGATATTTTAATGAATTAAGCCTTATAGAACATCTTTTAAAGTTCTTAAAAAAAATTTTCGGTACAAAAGGGCGGCGTCGTAGTAAGCATTTCTATCAGTTGCAGTTGCGATGTTCAATTTGTGGGCGTAATTACAGACCTTAGAATAAACCTGGAACATCCATTAAAAAAATGTCTTGTTAGTAACATTCATAATTTTGCATTTAATATTATTTTTATTTCCGAATTCTACTCAAATCGCCACTCGTTCAATTTTGGTCGCACATTATATAATGGGTTCGCCATGCCTGCTTTTCACGTGACTCCAACTAAACACACGTTACAAGTGCATAATCCAAGGCAAATGTTAGCCATTACGTTTACATGCAGTAATCACTAATCAGATTAGGAGACGCTGCAAATGAGAATGGACAAGTGAGATTATTACACAAGATCTTACTGTTTGCCGCTATGACTTCAGAGCTACCGCTTGACCACGTCCGGCGACCTATACTGAACTCAGGAACTATATATGTTTTTCTGTTGTTTGAAGTGAAACTTCTTATGCAGTATACCTTCACGATTTTGTTATATTATAATACTTGTATACGTATTATATCGTCGTTGGTTCTGTAATACCTCTTATGTGCAAAAAGTAAAATTTGCAGGAAAGGCCAAAAAGTGGTTATTTCAGCAATGGATGGTAAGAACTAGCAATTTCAGAGGTACATTACTAATTCATACTTATCTTTACTATACGTGTTTAATTTTAGACGAAGTATTTTCTTAAAAAATTATTTAACGTTAATTATGAATTTATTGGCACATGGGAGGAATAATTTGATACAACTTTTCACATAAGAGTTATTTCCCCTTGTTGGTTACTGTAAAATTAATTTGGAGGTATTACTAGTGTATAGAGCTCCGTTTCCTGAATCTTTTCATTTAAAAAACGTAAAATCTGCCAAATATGCACATAAGAGCTATTACAGAATCAACAACGATATATTATATCCACTTCTGATAAATTGATCTATATCTTACATTTCTGATAATAATTGTTATATCTATAATCTATCCCTAATTTATTTCTCAGGATGGAAATAAATTTGAAATAAACAATTTCGACTCTGTATAAACTTTATTTACAAATCCAAACTTGAACTCTTAACACTCAACTTAAACCTCTAACTTGCAACTTACACTTCCAAGTATTTAACTATATTTTAAAAAATCATCATTCAAACCTCATCCATACACACCCACGATGACCAATAACATTCAAGTACTTTTTAACTGTCATTTTCTCTCAGCCAATCATGTTAAAATACGTTGCAATGGTCAGCTGTTGACAAATATTCCTTTGAACCTGTTTTTAATTGCTTTAGCGTAACAAATTTAAAGCAGTTAATCACTTGAAGGGTTCAAAAGTCAACCCTAAACTTTTGAACCTTAACACATGGCTCGACCTCATGTAGACTGTTCTTCTAGTTTCTAAGAAATAGCTATCCTCTTGGCGCAAACGCAAAATCTTACTGTTGTTGAAAAACAAAAAAATCAATTTTTATCATCGTGATTCGAGCGTGCGATGTAATTCTTTGAAATTTTTATACGTTCATTTCAATAGCGCAGTCGGTTCTGTTGATATTAAGATGTAATTTTTATTAAACTAGAATGTGTTTGCAGATAATTTATAGCTTACTTATTAAATAAATTGTGTACATATTTGTTATGCTTTTGTTTAATAATGACGCAATTTTATTAATAATTATATTTTTCAAATATTTATTTTTACAAAAATAACTTTATGGAATAATTACTTTTCGTTGTTAATTACTTTGAATAAAAATATAAAGTAATTAATGTATTAGAGTGTATATAATTTAGATGTACCTATAAGCATTAAGACAACAACTTCAGCATGACGTGTTCAAAGATTCACCTTATATAGACACAAATTGAAGAAATGCTTAGTTCTTGATAAATAAATACATACAAGAAAAAATAAACCCTTATAGGGTCACTTCGTTGTCTGTCTGTCTGTTAAGACCCTTTCTCTCAGGAACGCGTGGAAGTATCAAGTTAAAATTAATTTCAAATTATCGGGTCTGCAATCCCTTGACGCTGTGAAAAAAATCAAACTTCTAAGTAAAAGCAATCAAAAGATACGGCCGTTTATGCCACATATTTTGGCACTTACAAGAGAATCAAAACCTATAGGGTACTTCCCGTTGACCTAGAATCATGAAATTTGACAAGAAGCAATGTCTTATAGCATAAGTAAAGCAAAAAATCCGAAAACCGTAAAATTGTAGTTACATCACAAAAAAAATTTGTATACTGACTCATCAAAACCTTTAGTGTTTCTCGTTAACCTAGAATTTTGTTTGGCGCGAAAGAAGCTAGCACAAGTTAAGAAAAGTTAAGAAAAAAATCCGAAAACCATTTTCTGATTCTATAGTACCTATATAGAATTATTATTAGATGACAAAATTAATTTTTATGAAATAACGATACGGAATCCTCAGAGCGCGAGTGCTACTCTCAGTTGTTCATCTTTAATTTCTGTTGTAACTCCTAGTATTGTTTTAGCTTAAATTATATTAATAGTACCCTAACTATAGAACAAATTATTGCAGTTGAAATGCAATCGCAAAGTAGATATATCTAAAGGCTAGTTTACACAGTGCGAGCTGCTGACCGGACAGTAGACAGCTACTCGGCTTGTCTACTCGTACGCCAGTAGCTCGACTCGCCTTTGCTGTCTACACGATACGAGTAGCTGCTGTCCAGTCTTGCGAGTTGTCACGATGTCGGTGAACGCAGGCGCAGCACAAAACACGAGTTCCGCTCAGTAGACTATCCCGCTCGCACTGGCGAGCTACTGCCGGACGCGTCCAAACGATGCGAGCGACGGCCGAGCTGCTGTCATGTACGAGTTGCTGGCGGGCGAGCATGCGAGTGAAAACAAAAAATGTTGAAGTAACTCGGATGCGAGCTACTGTCTAACTCGCACGTGCGAGTTACTCGTAAGTGACGTCCAAACAGTGCGAGTTACTGCAGTGCAGCTACTCGGCAGGCTGACTCGTACGCTAGCTCGCACTGTGTAAACTAGCCATTACGTTTGGTTTTATCAATTGTCAATAATAATTTAAAATCAGCTGTGATTGTATTCGCGGGATTATACATATTTAATTAATTTTATTAAATATATTGACACAGACCTCGAAAGTTACCTATAATTACACCTACCTTTACGTCTGTAGACGAGAACCGAACAATCAACATAATTGTTACGTATTTTATCGTAATATTGTTTTTATGCAATAAAATTACCATAAAGCAAGTAGCCAACAAGAACAGGTAGTACACTTGCAACAATTAACAAACATATTCTTTTGCTTACATTTCCGGTATCAATGTATGCATAACAATGGGAATACATTTTGCAAGCAGTTGCTAAAGTATTAATAACAACACTTGATTGTAAATTTAATTTGTATAGATGTCCGGTAAAGCGAAAACTATCGCCATTTTCTAGTTGGTAGGAAATTCATAATCTGATATAATATTTTTGTAGGCGCTTATAGGATTAAGTTTCTTGTTGATTAGAGTTTTATCTTTTAAACAAATTTAATGATAACAAGCAGTAAACGCTGCTTTGAAGGAATTTATCGGGACATGAAATTCTAAAAATTAGAGAGTTTATAAAAATTGAAAATGCAATACCTATTATAATTGCCGTGAACACTCCCTGCAGGAATGATCATAATTCATAGCATAGTAATAAAAGAAAAATGCATAAAAAATCGTAAATTTTGTGCTTTGTAGATAATTAGAAATTTCTTATTAAAGCATCTAACCGCTTTTCTATATATAAGCGTTCAATGTTGGTTTTCTGATATAACTTTCAAAGACAATACAGTAGAACCTCGATAAGTCAAAAACCTTTGTAACTTAAAAAATTGTTGAATTCTCTTCCCCTCAAAGCCTAAAACCTTCATTACTTAAAGCACAAAACCTTGGTAACTTAAACAAATATTTTGAACGTTGGCCTATGAAATTTTAATCATATTATTGCCCCCATTATTTCAAAAATCACAAATATATTATGAAATAAAATAAAAGCTACAAAACAAAATTACTTCTTAGTAAAAAGTATTTATCTAATAAATATGATTAATAGGTACACACAACAAAAAAAAAGAAAACACTCTTTCATCTTAAGAACAAAATTAGTTCTTCTAAACTTTAGTCATTTTGTATGGTACTCTTGTTAACGAAATACAATAAAATTAAAATAAATAAGTACCTACCTACCAAATACAATAACTAAACAAATATTTTTAATGCAAATAATACTTCAATGGAAAGAATCAAAATAAAAAGAGTTTTCTCTCAAACTAAAAAAAAAAAAACGTGGAGCGCGGAGGCATAAAAGACACTTCATCGCTCGCAGCTGCACCGAATTTCAGCGCGAAACCTCCCGAATGTAGTTTCGGTTTCGGCCTGATTGGTAGAAACCGAAACCGAAATTTCGGTCGGACACTAGACTTAGGTCTAGTTTGTTTAGTTCGGCCATCATTACGTTCTATGACAGAATAATATGGATGACAAGAAATTGCGTTGCAATGTGCGGTCACCCAAGTCTCGCAGTTTTTTTCAACTCTAATAGGCCCCACTCACGATCACACTTCATGCCACAGTTCAGTGTTCAAACTTATAGTTCAGTGAAGCATGATAATGTGTGGGACAAATAAACACTGAAACCAACACTGAAGTCAAGCATGAACTCATCAAATGCATCTTGATTTTTGAACGACTTCAGTGTTCAGTGTTCAAGTAAACTGCTGTGTGTGTGTTTTTTTTTTTTTCAGTTCAGTTTTTGGAGTTCTGTGTTTTGTACAACCAGAAACCAAAAATCTCATTGTTGCTGCAAGTCTTTCTTGTGCAGAAATAGATTTTCGCATATTTGTGTCCTGGTTCCTAATAAATAGGGTATAACTAATAAAATAATTGTAAGTTAATTCATCCATTCGTAAATAATTATTCCAATCAAGCAGAGCTGGGCCAAGTACAATGAAAATGTACTTGGAGTACCAAGTACAAAGTACTTTCCATTTTCGTCCAATAAGTACAAAGTACTTGACTAAGTACTGAGTACATGTACTGAGTACAAGTACTTGGATTTAACGAGTACTTTTTACAAGTACATTGGACACAATGTGGTACACCAAGCCTCAGTACACCTTTGTGGTACAAACTACAAACAAACCCTACAAGCTCGATTATTTATGAAATTAAAATACACAGAGAGTGACGTACGCACAAAATGTTTTTATGAATTATATTTTATTTATATTAAATGTGAATTAATACAAAAACAAAAAATTGAAAATACTGAAAATAGAAAAATAAACAACTAAATAAAGACAAAAAGCAATGTTTCAAGAAACCCTGCATTAATAGGTTTGTTCCAAGCAGCCAGCAAACGGTAACGAAACCGTTACCATCATGCGCAGATAGCTAAAACGTGCAGTATCTTTTTAGCTACTGCGCATGCGGTTGACGGTTTCGTTACCGTTTGCTGGCTGCTTGGAACAAACAGGGTACCCAGAAATGTTCACAAGAAAGTAGCGATTCTTTACGGAAAAATCGCAAACTAAAAAAAACGCCTAATTTTTAAAACTTCTACACAAGTCTTCTTTCTTCATAAAAGTGTATTTTAATGTACTTGTACTTAGAAACAAGCTGAAAGTACAAAGTACATTCAACAGATCGTTACAAGTACAAGTACCAAGTACAATTTTTAAAAGTACTCGGAATACAAAGTACAAAGTACAAAAATATGTACTTAAAGTACTTTTTCCAAGTACTTGTACTCAGTACCGCCCAGCTCTGCAATCAAGCGGCTCAAGATGTAATTCATTATTCAAATAAACATGACTTCTTGAATCACGCATTTCTAACCAACTTTTCACCCATATTCTTCTTTTTTTTCTTATTTCTCTGTTTTAAATACAATCCCATAGCTATGAACAGCCAATCCTCACCATTGAAATTGCTCATTTAGTTCTTATTAATGAACTATACTCTATAGTATAATATTATAGTGTGTATATAATATAATATATCTTATCTAGTGTATACCAACAACTGAACCAAACTGAACACAAAAAATTTTAAAAAATGAGCAGTTTGCATGAACTGTGTGTGGTGCCAGTCTACTGTGCGATCGGCGAAAGAAGACCGGTGGGGAAAGGGCAAGAAGTCGCTGATGTGTTCCCAAATTATCGGAATTCATAGGCGGCGCATAGCATGGCATGCAAACAATGTATAGCTTTAAATTTTAAGGTTTTATTTTGAGCCTCTAACTCGCACATTTTAATTACATTCGCTATGACCTCCCTAGCGCCACTTCTAACTGTTTTTCCCTTTTTACTTTCCATTTTGATGATATTCAGACAACACCCCTCAACTTAGTCCGTGGACGCACACCTATGTACTGTCTGGTGTATGATTTTTTTGTACTGTTAGCAAGTGTCGCTGTATAGTCGTACAGCTATGGCAATAGTACAATTATCGCGACACGACAATTGCGAGACGTTTGGTCGACTGGACTCCCTTATTGCATAGAAGCGGTTCCAGGATCATTACCTTTTACTAATATAAAATACACGTGCGCTCTTCTGCAATAAGGTCATAGGACTACATTCCATTGACCGGTCTTCTTTTAAAAATCCAACAGTAAGCTGTCCTACCTAACCTGCCCTACCTTGCGTCTCAATGTGCGCCCGGCCTAAGTATTGTCGACTCTTTGCGAGAAAGGCACTTTTATGTTTCACTGTAGGTATATTAAAAATGAATAATAATAAGTCATAAAAATTCCTTCAGTATTTTTGTATAATCGATTAGTTTTTGACTACAGTTGATAGTATTATTATAATAACAAACATTAAATTCATACAATGAACAATGCGTATTGAATAAATAATATATTGATTGACAACTAGTGTTTTAAAATATTCAGTGCATGAATCAAGGAAGTTTAGGTATCTATAATTTCACTATTATGTATAATATCTGTGCACCTCACAGTAATGCATCTTCTGTGCCTGTCATAACAATCATTGGATGTGTTGATTGTTAGATAACAGTGTTGTGGGTGTGCCGTCAGAATGTGTATGGTATAACGGAAGAGAAACTCATTATTAGCCCCTTTAATCCAAACGAAACAATAGAACATTCGCGTGTATCATTTGTTATTGACAAGATTTTTCCGTGCTCTCATACCAGAGAATGGCATCACGTCATTCTCCAAAACTCAACATCATAATATAGAAACTAGCACTAAATTTTAATCTAATGAATTTGATTACCTAATAAAAATTTTCCGAATGCATACCGTACGCCTTACGGTAACTTTATTGTATGACTAATTTACCTTCCTATTTACCCACATTCTTACAAACGCCAGTCGTAAAACCTTGACAGTGACGGGCTTAAATGTTATTTTTTTGATAATAGGTCGTATAACTGTTACTAAAAAACAACAGTCTGTTATTGGCGGAAACGTTACTTTTTGTAATCTATATACAGGTGTGTTTTAAATACCGGGGCGGTCAATTATTTCGAATACTGTACGTTGAATTAAAAACAAAAAACACGTGTCCAGTATTTTTAAAAGATCAATTCAGCGACACTAAACTTCACCCCCCTCCCTCCTCTTGGGGGCAGGGTCGAGAGTAACTTTGCAATTTTAAATTTTAGTCGGGTAAAAATTAACAAGACAGCATTATTTAAGTAACTATTATATTTTGACGTGGTTATTTGTCGGTAACAGTCACTAAATAACTGTTACTGTTATGGCTAATAATATTGTCATCAGGAGAATTGAATTAGTCTCAGTTGGAGAAAGACGGTCTGTACTTACAAACAAGAAATAATATAATCTCTAAGGTATGCACTTAGTATTCATTCCAGCAACTAATTGAAAATGAAACACGTTTATAAAAAATATATTTTATAAAACTATGTGTAATCTTAAGTGAAAAGTTATTTTAATCGACTAAGAAGAATTTTGATAAGATGCATTTAATAATGGTTGTGATGTAAGTGGCGTAACCGTCATAACTTAATATGCATAAAATACAGTGGAATTTCCTTTATAACAATCACTGCAACTGCGAATTAACATGTTTCTAAAGGAAATGCAAATGTTGTGGTAAGGTCGAAAAATTGTGTCTGACATAAAATCAGATTCAGATTGTGCTGCTCTCAAAACGTAAAGAAAAATATTTTCAACATGACGGTTGTACATGCGTGTGTCTCTCTAATCTATAGACTTTTCTTTCGTTCACAAAAACTTCTATAAAAGCCATTTGATTTCGGTACGAAACGGATCAGTCATTTTGGAAATATCATATTTTGGACCTATATAATATATATGATCTAAGTATCGTATAAGTCTGTAAGAGATCTTAAATTAAACAAGTATTTTGGAACATATAAAATCCATGTATACGCTGTGATTAATTTCTCAAAAAAAGTAAACGGTAATGTGTAAGAAAACGTCAAGAAAGTCACAGCAATTACCCTATGCTTTTTTGGGCAGAACGATTTCATGCATGTTCTGCCTTATTTACTTTTAACGTCTTATGATTTTTCAGTTTTTTTCAACTGCATGCGAATGCAGTTTTTCAATTCTATGTATTTTTCGCCAACACAAGAAACGTGCTTTGACAAATCTGTCCACTATTGAAATAATCATATACATAGAGTAGTTTATATAACTAATAATCATGTTCCAACAAGGGGTGTAGGGGCTGACAGAGTGCTAGGGGTCCAGGAATTAAGAGGGGTACGCCGTGGCAGGCTGGAAAACTATGAGATGTGACCACAGACCTGGAATTATCTGGGAATTTAATGCAACCTGGAAATATCAGGGCATTTTACAAAGTATCAGCGAAAAATAGCATTTTGAAGTTCAAAATTTCTAGTTTTGAAAATGTTTTGTTGTTTGAAACTGTCTTCAGAGTCGAAAAAACAGTTTTTTCAAACTTTATGAATACCTGGTCATTGAGCCTGGTGTTCAAGCTTCAATTTGGTATTTTTTTGTTTGCAATGCGACTATTTATCGCTGAGATATCGGCTATTAAGTAAAAAGTAACCTTTGGTTTTTTTAACTATCGATATCTCTAACTAATGATGGTACAGTAAAAAGAAGGTTTACTGTGCCATCATTAGTTTAAGAGATAAAGTTTTGTATGCTTAAAAAAATATGAGAAAATTGTTTTGATGCTCAACTTCGATTTGAAAAAGTACAAAAAAATGGCTAATCAAAACTTTAAATATCTCGATCATACAAATAAGATATTCAAATCATGGAAAAGTATAGTAATATTCTTGGAAAACCTGGAATTATCAGGGAAATTTGAAATAATTTTTCTGTGGCCACCCTGGAGATGAACAGAACACAAAATTCCAGACGGGGAACCCGCTTATTTGTGAACAGGCTATCAGTGCGTGAAATTGTAATTTTTAGCGTGCAAGCAACGCATATAATAAATACAAGTCATATTTGATTTAAACCGTGTTTCGTAAGTGCATATCTATGTTACCTGAGATGTAAGCAATAAGCACCTATCAAGTTTTATTTTTAATTATAAAATAAAATATATCACCGCCTGTGAAAGTACTAGTATTGAGAATTCACTGCCTACTTCTTGCTTCTTATTTACACAATATTGCATTCATTGATAACCAGTCGGTATTTTTAATTAACTAGGCGTGAGTCGAAGAAGAGAAAATTATTGTCGCCGAGCGTGGAGTATCCTAATAAAATCGATAAATATTATCGTTTAGTTTATCAGCTAACAATTTCAGATATGAACATAAGATAACTGTTAGTACCTACTAACAAAAGATGTGAAAATTATTATTAAAAAAAATTAACCTCTTTCAATAAAGTCACTAAAAACCGTAAAATAACATTTTGAAGTCGACACCTATTTAATTACTATCACGTTTAATTACTATAATTTACTGCAGTTTATTGAACACCCATCTTACTGGAATCCTTCGCTTCAGGTGTATCTATTTTTAATGTAAAGGTACTATTTTTATAAAATTTCTTCCATAGGATAGTCACTTTGGATATTCCGATTTTTGTTTGAGGCAGTTAGGTAGACCACCGATAAATCTATAACATCGATATGAGAATTTAATGTTGGTTTTGAATCGTGCCCTTTTAATTACCATCTTCTCGGTTTTTGTTTCAAATAAAATCAATATAACAAGAATTTTCAAAACTATGTAATTCCTTATCCTTCTTTATTTCCTAAACTATTAATCCTACCCACAAGTTCAACTGGGTTTTATAGGAAATTTTATGTAGTTTATTTCGTACATATAAAGTGTTTTTAGCTAGAACCCATAGTTTTTGAAATATTTATTGATACTAGGGAAAAAATTATTATTTTGGTCGTTTTAGCGGTTAAATCTGAGTCTGTCAAGGGGTCCAAATTAATATATATTTTCTGATTTCCAACTAAACAGGTTAAAATTCATTCCAGGTTGTCCGGAATTGTTACCGCTGTAATGTCCCTGGCAACTGGCCTATTAATTTAAGAAGACTGTTTTAAAATCAAGAAGTATCTGTTACATTTAATGGAATACAATTATAATGTGAAATGCAGGGTTTCCAATCTGATACCAAGAGATTTAAATGCCTATGAAAATTGGCTGTTACAGATAAATGTGACGTAATTATAAGGATTCGTAATGACTACCGAACCCTAAAAATACTCAAAAAACACCTGCAACGATTTACAAAATCACAATTTCGTAGTGAAAAGGACATCATCCGATATTAAGAAAGAGAGGTATTCGAAAACCAAATAGATGTCATGGAACAAAAAATTGCTTAACTTCTGCTCGTAAAAATCAGTTTATGACAGATAAAATAATATGCATTTAGTATAACGGTGTCATGAATTTAATAGATACACGGACACTATTTTATACATGCAATTTACAAAGAAATTTTAATGACTGCTTCATGCTTGGTTCAAATTTTCAATTTGAAATAATGATGCTGGGTTACAGAAAGGATTGTCAAAAAATTTGATTTGCCAATGACCTTAGAATTGTGATCATATAATTACAGTTTCCATGCATCAGGAGGAGACTGATGTCATATTCAAATTCCCTGTCATTTAGAACATTAGATTGTACTCATATAAAGAAATGATTTTCAGGCTAAATTTTGATTAAAATGCGTAGAAAAAAACTGTTTCGAAATAGAAACTATAAAAAACGATGCTGAATACACTTGTACACAGTTGAAGAAAAATGTCTTTTTAATCGATCAATCATTTTTTGAACAGGATCGATTTAAAACTCTATGCTTATATAGGTACATTATGTACAAAGAAATGTTTAATATAAATTTTTATAACACAACTAGCGGCCCGGTTCGGCTTCGCCCGAATTTCGAAATTGCCACCGTTTTTTCGTCGACTTACGTTGCAAAATTTATCTCCACGAAAAGCGCTTTCATTTGAACGCAATATATATAGCCTATGTCCATCCTGAAGATCCATTCTAAATATTGGTGAAAACATTTTTAAAATCGAATTAGTAGTTTTGGAGATTACCTCCTGCATCTAAACTTACAACCTTTACCTTTTTATATAATATAGCGGTCCGTCCCGGGTTCACCCGGGTGCCATAAATATAATTTTGCAAAATGTATTTCTTTTGCATCCCGGCGTCTAAACTAATACCTTTGAGCAAATTGCAAGTTCTAATAGATGTCGCTATTTGGTAGTAAACAGTTTTATTGGTTTGCTTCTGAACTAATATTAGTTCAGGAGGAAACTAACAAAACTGACGTCTAAAAGAATTTACTCAAAGCTAAATAGCTTACTAAAACAGGTTTTTGGAGAAAATACCGTAATTTTGTACATAATATTTAATAAAAAACTATCCTATAACATAAGTTGCACCAAGCAAGACACATTAACAAAATTTCATTAAAATCTGTTCAGTGGTTTCGGAGATTAGCGCGGCCAAAATTGTGACACTACCAGTTGCCAGCCTTGTAGTATGCTAAAAAATTGGTTGTCTGTAAAGTCGGTTTACGGACGATAGTTTTACGTGGTAACGTATTCCGCTCGAATATCATATTTAATAATACATTACTGCGCTCTCGCTTGCACGCACAGGGTCAGGCGGAACGTTACGGCGGAACGTTACACTTTTTCGTGCGTGCAGCTGGTGTTTCACGCTCAGGCGGAACGTTACACTTTTTCGTGCATGCAGCCGGTGTTTCATCAATATTTATAAGACGTTATCACGTCAAAAAAAATAACAACTAATTGAGTTGATAGACATTTATTAATATTGTTATTATTTATTAATGGTTTCACATTTGTGGATTTCTACACTTACTATGTGTACTTTGAAGGACGTACTTTCTGCCCACGCGTCGGCACGGGCCGTCTATTAGTAATACAGATATGGATACTCAGCCTCGCCCACAGTCCACTGTCTGTCCACCTGTGATATTCATATAATAAAATAAAATGTCACTTTTGTTTATAATTCACAGTTCATTTTAATGCAATTTAAATACCTATTTATACAAATTTGGAATTCGTTCCCAGGTAGAAACCGTATATACAAATATTGCTTTTTTTCTTAACCTTTATTAAATATTTTATGCAAAATTGTTAAACTTGGTGTGGTAATCTTTGCATTTTAAAGTGTTTTTTTAATAACATTCAAAATAAACACGTTTCAAGTTTTGTAGCAATAAATATACAACGAAATTTATTCATCAACGTGCATTTTATACCAAAATTGACACGAAAAATCAACGTGACCGTCTTTTTAAACGCTTTATATTAGTTTGGGTTGTAACTATGTATGTATGTAACTAACTATGTATGTATGTCCGTAACGGAATCTTTGAGCATAATTTTCACCAATTTCCCGAAGTCTGATTAATTTGAAACTTTGCAGACGTATCAAGGACCGATGACAATGCAATAATTTGATAACAGTTTCCCATTATCCTTATTAGGACCCCCAGGATTAATAAATTCTTTTATAGATCCTCTGTAGTAAACGCTTTATTTTCACCAATTTCCCGAAGTCTGATTAATTTGAAACTTTGCATACGTATCAAGGACCGATGACAATGCAATAATTTGATAACAGTTTCCCATTATCCTTATTAGGACCCCCAGGATTAATAAATTCTTTTATAGATCCTCAAACTAAAAAGTGAAAAATAAAATATAGTTTAAAAAAAACTAAAAAACACGCTTTATATCGGACTAAAAAGTAAAAAATAATTGTTTTAAAATAAGCTTAAAAAGCGTGGGGCGCTTTGTTCCACATTTTCGTACATCGAGCGCCCAACGCTTTTTAAGCTTATTTTAAAACAATTATTTTTTACTTTTTAGTCCGATATAAAGCGTGTTTTTTAGTTTTTTTTAAACTATATTTTTTATATTTTAACTTCAAATAAATTACTGAAATATTTCACACATATCAAAGAGATTTTAAGTATTTCTGTCGGCAAATAACCAGAAAAACGGTTTACAAGAGACAGTGCCGGATTAAGACTTCTTGATGCCCTAAGCATTTCTTGCTTATGGGCCCCATCTCTAATATGTTCAGTTTATAAAAAAATTCAAATTGATTTTTAAGAAAAAAAATTTCTCGACGTAGACTCCCATGGAAATTTTGAACCCCCGTTACATCCTTTTGGGGGTTTAATTTTAAAAAATGTGTTCTTAGCGGATACCTACGTCACAATAACTATCTGTGTGCCAAATTTTAACCCAATCGGTCCAGTGGTTTGAGCTGTGCGTTAATCAGTTTCGGTTTCAACTACGAATAATTTTTTTAAAGAAAAATCCCGTATTTTGATGATAGATTATTGTTTGTTATAATGTATAAAGAAAGATGCTATTTTGAATTGTCGGGTTCCGATATTGCGCCTGACGGAGACAGGCTTAACCACTAGTTTATAATAATTTCGTGATAAAAGGATCCCTTTAATATTCTCTAACCACGTATACTAACTGAAATTAATATTGTAGTTTAATGTTCGCTTCAACACCGATTTTTTTTAAAGTTTGCTCAATGCTCATCTTCATTCGATTGAAAATGTTAAATGCGGTTTTATTTGCGCGATACTCGATAGTGAACATCAAACAAGTATGTTGTGTATACTTACGGTTCTGTAATTCACACCTGTGCAGTGATAAACGTTATGAGACCGGATTCTCTCTAGCATATACAATGTGCATGTTTGTGAACCAAAAGGGTATGGTACATGCGACTTGTGATTGTACCTACAAGGTGCGTATAAACTAATATCTAATTCATAAATATTCAAATGAAATGAATCTCTGTACTGTGAACATCTCTGGGTTCCAGATTCTAGAAATTTGTCCATAGTCGTCGGAGCGTTCACAACTTCACATTAGAGCTAGGTTGGTACCTTGATTCTAAGAACTACTGAACTTTTGACATTGCAAAACGAAGTGCAATTCTGCGTCATCAGCCATTTTTAAGTGTAGCTATACCTTTTAAGTTTTTTTTTAACGTGATAACATCTTATAAATTGATGAAACACCGGCTGCACGCACGAAAAAGAGAAACGTTCCGCAAGCGAGAGCGCGATATAAGCGATAGTCTCTCTCTTCTCGCGTGACGTCAGAGAGTAGTGTGCGTTCAACATTTTTTTCGGCTGTTCCAGCGAAAGCTACATCTGACAGATGGCCAGATAAATTATACGGTTTGTTAACAAATATATAATATATAGGTATACATTCTTTTAAATGTCTTTTATAATTGCTTAAAAATATGTATTTTGCTTTGGTTGATCAAATTATTAGTCGGTAAAAATATAGTTTGACAGCTACTAAAATTTAGGTTATGTATTATTAAATATGATATTCGAGCGGAATACGTTATCACGTAAAACTATCGTCCATAAACCGACTTTACAGACAACCAATTTTTTTAACTATCCATTGTTTTAGTCAGAGTGCCCGTCGGCAAAAATTTTATTGACACATACTGTATACTGTATACTTTGTATATGACTTCATTAGGCCTAGTCTGACACCTATTTCCTCTATGACTTTTCTTGATTTTGGGTATTTTCCCTCTAAACTTTCCGAAAGATGTCGTTTATAGATACTGTTTGTTTTTTTAATTGGATAGCTTAAAAATTTCAACCAAAACGCTAAAATAATGTTCTCTGACAAATAACATGAACCATTTAAAATGTCTGACACATCGACTATGTTCGACATATTCGAGGTGTCAGACATTTTAAATGGTTCATGTTATTTGTCAGAGAACATTGTTTTAGCGTTTTGGTTGATAATTTTATTTATTATAATATTATGTCTATGTTTAATAGGTAATCTACAAATCCGGGCGGGTTCGGACCGGGCCACTAGTGTTTTCTAAGTTTTTTATTTTCATAGGGATAACACTTTATATAGCCGAATTCACTGTTTTCACTCAATCTGAAATCGTCGTTCTTAGAGAGAGTTAACTGTATCTCGTATTTGCATGCAGCATCGTACATCAAACAGTATAATGTTTTGTGTACATACATCTAAACTGATTACACATACATATGCACAATAGCACATACACACGTAGAGAGTCAATTCAACCTACTTTCACGTTCGTTATAAACTAATGAAGTCAAATATTGCATTTAAGCACACATACACATACAGGGTGTGAATTTGTATTTGGCAAATAACATGAGGAAATGGGAATTATATAACAACCGCAGTGGGAAGAAAGTATCACCAGTGATAATGAAAATAGCATCATTATATACGAAAGAATACATTTCAATTTCCCTCCTAGAAATTTTGCAATTTTATCCTGACATCACCCATCTCATGAACTTTTTCGAAATTATTGTCCTTCTGCTTCTGGTATAATAAAAAAAAATTAAAATAAAATCTGAAGAATAATAACAAAAGTGACATTTAGTCAATCTATCTATCTAAATATATAAAAAACTCGTGAAACAATTTTGGTTGCGCTAATCTCCGAAACCACAGAACCGATTTTTATGAAATTTTGTAACTGTTTCTTGCTTGGTGCAACTTACGCTATAGGATAACTTTTCTTAAGTATTTTGTACAAAAATGCGGTGTTTCGTGAAAAAAAAACTATTTTAGTAACATGTAACGACATCTGATAGAATTTACTGAAATCTATTAGTTCAGAAGCAAACAAGAAAAACTGTTTTAGTACCAAGTAGCGACATCTGATAGAATTCGCTCAAAGTTATTAATTTAGAAGCAAATCTGGCAGAATTTGCTCAAAGCTATTAGTTCAGATGCCGGACCGCAAACGAAATACGTTTTGTAGAATTATATATATCGCACTCGGGTGAAACCGGGACGGCCCGTCCCGGTTTCACCCGCTAGTGTTAATATAAAAATCATGTAGCAAATAATATATTTATATCAATACATATAGCCGATAGCTGCGCATCTTCTTCAAAAAACCACATACCCAAGATTTTTTTTTATAAATCGTAGGTTTTAGGTTATAGAAAACTACTCACAAACCAGGGGGTTAGCCGATTTTGACTTGTCTCCCACCAACAACTATATATTATTGAACTTTAAAAAGCATTCTCCAAAAGTTCAAAGGGCCATTCAATAACGAGAAACAAAAGGGATTATGAAATAAGCTTCGTGAATTTTCACACTTTATGCAAGATCCAATTGAGATGGTAGTTGTTTCCCTCCCAGCTTTTACGTGCGGAACGTTTATGCCTAAAAATGATTAGATATAGAAAAAAATCTTATTTTAATCGGTAGCCTCTCAACTAAACAATCCTCTTGGTACAACAAAAAACTGGATTAAAATTTATTAATATATATTTCTATTTGAATTGACAGTACTTTTCTATTTGATTTCACTAATTTTGTCATCTATGCGTTATTTGAATGCAATTCCTTCACGTCCCTAACTAATTTTTGCAAGTCAAAATTATAATATAGATATTTGACTGTACCTAATATTACTATATTTTTGATGTCATTAAATCAGTGAGACCTTAAACAGTGCTTAGACACTAGTTAGCTTTTTTTGCGAATTTTACGCACCCAAAAATTTTAATATTCTCTTGTAATTTCTCCAAAGTACGGTACTACACAATATTATGTGTATTATTCGCAGTGACGTGACTTATTCATCTTATTCCTAGCAACTAAATCGTGAATACATACGTGAGAAAGTGATTATTACGCCACAAAGTGTCACCTGCGCCTATTCCGAGTACCTCCGTGTCTAAACTTAGTACAAATTAAAATAAATGACACAATTTTTATTATTTATTGTAATGGCTAGATTATTTGCGAAGGTCAAACGTCAAACTTTCGCATTTTAGTTCTTTAATCATACGATTTCATATACTTTAACTTATTCACACAGGTGTTTTATCATAAAAGACGATATTGATTTTACGAAACTGGTGTTATTTGATAGAGTTGATTGCTCAACATAAATGGATAGTTGGATACTTGTCGATAAACTTAGTGGTCAATGATGCATGAATTAAGTCAAATGGAAATAATTTCGACATATTCGGTCAGTGAGCAAATAATTAGCTTTAAATGCAGAAGATCGACTTTTTTGAGCAAGAATGGTTTTATATATTTGAATGTGCCTACTACAGCTTTTTTTGTTAGAACGGAAGTACTTTTTGTTATGCTTTATAAGGCCAAGATTTTATTTACCTAAATGTTTTAAGTGACTCGGGGATAAATTTCAAACAGCACTAATTATTTTTGAATTTCGAAAAAACGGCATTTGAAAGACAAAACATAATCATGCCAGTGGATAGTCATCCCTCAGGAGATACAAACTACGTGATTTATAAAACAATTCAAAGCGTAAATTTTTTCAGAAAAAAATCTACCTAAAAATGCTATTTCTTTTTATCTATGTATTTTTTTTTCTTATGAAAAATACGTGAGATATTCAAACTTAGGTACCTAAGTACTAGTAACAAAGTAATAATAATAATAAATGTACTGCCATACAACAATAGTTGGCAAAACCAAAAGTGCACATCCCGCAAGTTTTCCACTGTAGGTATGATAAAAAAAAACAAAATTGAAAAGATATTTTTAAAAAATTTAAAGAAATAAATAATTCAAAATTAAAAAAATATTTTTTTAAATTTGAAAAAAAAAAATAAGAACTATGTAGGTATACATAATATAATATTATATAATTAATATCAAGTGGAATAAAATGGAATAGAAAAAAAAACATAAAATCCAATTATTTCGGAAGGAATCGAACCCAGGACCTTACTGTTGTGGGTCTGATGACATACCCATTACGTTACGAAACTTGCTAAGCATTCTACTGTTATTACGGTATACAAGTGTAGCACTTGTTTTATGGACATTTACACAGTAATTATTATATTGTTTTTTTTTCAAACTATTGACTGTCAAAAAATAATAAAATAAAACTGTTTATAAAAATTAAACTACTGAACACATTTTAGTGAATTTAAATAGGGTTCTGGTCTGATAGTAAATAAAGTGAATAAAATATAACCCAAGGCAATCTGACCAAAATTGCGATCTGTAGAGTCGTGACGTACATACGTACGTACATACGTACAGACCAACCGACGACTGCTGTTCGTGATTTTCAATTACAATTTTAGTAGTATTTATGAACTCGAATGGATTTAAAAATGGTTCTGTTTTATAGATCAGAATCTCCTCTTTTCAAAAAGCTTCAATTTGAATGGATTTCTTGCGAAATTAACTTAAATACAACTTCTTATGTGAACGAAAGTCAGCTCTGACGCGCAAAGCGATAATAAAGCACATACCGCTAGTTTAGCGGTATGTGCAATATTTAAAATAACTTACTAATAATAAAATCTCTAGAAAAAAGTAAATATAGACAATCTTAGCAGAAAATAATCCTTTTTTTTTCAAGAACACCACAATTCCACCATTTGCTCGACCTTAAACTCTTTACTTTTACTATACTTCACTATAAAATACTTCACAATTATTATATTAAACATCTCATTTCTTGTTATTCTTGAAGGATTCCGTGTTTCTACCAGACAGCAAACATCATTGTTTTAATCAAATCTTTTATATATTTTTTTGTTAATATATTGTCTGAAAAATTGGTCGATAATTTTATTTATTGAAGTCATTGTTTTAATGTCTCGAATTAAACCACACTATCAAGGTACTTAAGAAAAAGCGAGAATAAAAAATATCTGAGATATCCAAACTTAATACCTAAGTACTAGTAACAAAGTAACAGTAATTTAGTGACTTTATTGTTTAATTTTTGCGTCCATAATATACATATTGTCACCAAGAGACTATATTTTTTAACAGCTGTTGGTAATAGCTTAGTTTAAAAAACAATAACATTTAACTGTTACCAATTTTGCTTGTTAGTAAAGATAACAACATAGAATTTCTGAGTTACTTTTCATAAGACATTTTAAACATCTCTACACTTTGACTTAGCTTGGAGTTTTGGCTTAATTTTTTTTTTTCAAAGAACGCATGTGCAACACACATTCTGATTGATTTAATGACTGTATAAATGAACGTAAATCTAATAGCTAGGTGCTCTTGTGATGGTGCTCAGTCAGACATCGTGAATCATTAATTACCTGAACCGAGGCACGCGCTCTCCATATTTTTGTCTCTCTTACACTCACCGGTTGCGGACTGCAGCACTCATTGTGAAAACAGCAGATGAACGTTTTCCATGCTCCATTGTTTCACGTTCGTTTTTTTTTGTTTTCATAATACATCTGCTGTACTTTAAGTGAATAATTTGTAATTATTGCGATCGTTAACCTGTTTCTAACCTAATTTTTGCTTTTTTACGGTTTTAAAAAAATATTTAAAAAGAAAGTATAGTGAAAGGAATGATAATTCTATATTAGAATTTGTAAATATTTCAAAAAGTTTTATCGTTGTTTACAAACTATCTTATCCTATTTTTTCTATCAGTTGTCCGCTCGAGCGTGTGCAGTGTCCTGTTAACAATAACAAAGAGAAAAAAAAACTCCGGGTTGCACTCCGGGAGTGCCGGCAGAAGTGAAAACTTGAATATTAACGTCTTAATTTTTTGTATTTAGAAGCATTGTTTATTTATTGGCAACACTTCCTGACGCGTCAGGCCTGACGCGAGTTTAACATTTTTTACCCGTTAGGTACAAAAAAACTGACGCGTCAGATCTGACGCAAGTTTAACATTTTTTACCCATTACAAAAAAAGTGTACAACGCCGCTAAAGAAGTTTTCACTTCAAAAAGCAACATTTAGATTGAGAACCAGATTAGTAGAAACTACTTACCAATCTTGGATTGAAGATACTAATGGTAAAGTCGAAAAGCAGACGTAAATAATATTAAATTAAAAAAAAAAACAATCCTTATTATTAATTATCCTTAAGCACTCAAACCTTAGAGCTGGTGATTGCTCTATAAGGGGTATCATTGCGAAGCAAATTGAAACTGCCGCTGTGCCTCAAACCCTTGATATGGTTGTTGTTAGGGCCTCAGTTTCAAAATTCCGGAACTACTCACATAGTTTCGATATCGAGAAAAATCCGCAAAAATGTTGAATGTAGAAAAAAAAAATATATTTTTTTAAAGCGAAATATACATAATACATAATAATTATTAGAAATGGGAAACGTTGAATGAAACTTTGGGTCAGAAAGCCAACAAAAAAAGTCAACGTTATCGACTAGTATAATAATTAGGAACACTTAAACTTACAAAACTTATATTTTATATATTTTTAGAGAAGCCTATCAATCTATTGGCACAAAATCTAAAATCTATATTAGATAAGGTCCACTTTCTGATCGATAAATTAAGATAATTTGTTAATTAGTGTGTATCATTTCATTAATTCCTATATTAATATATCTTTAGTTCCGGAATTGATATGTTTAAAAATGTCTGAATTCTGAAATTGCAAAATCTCAGCATTCCGCTATGGAAGCATGTATAATGATATGTGGAAACATCAGCGGGATTTACTCTGTCATCGCTTTAGTGTTTGTTTGCGAATTTTTTAAGCCTTTTTCCGCGACACTTTGAGTCAGAAGTAGCAGCTGTGCCCGGTAAAAACATGGCAATCGCTTGCGCAGCATGCATGCGTGAATTAAAAGCCGCTGCACACGAGGCTAGAAACGCTGCTAGATTTCTTGCTAGATTTGCCTACTTGTTTTCTAGCGCTGGTTCTCTTGATTGTTGTTATGTGCTCGCTTCAAACGAGCCTACTTTTCAAGCTTGTTTTGAGGATAGATCTGGTGCGCGCTTATTGACAGTTAAAAACACAGAGCAAAACGTGTCTGTTGTCTGACTCTGAATAGAATGACGCAATGTTGGTTTGTGGGCGTTTGTTCAAGTCGCCCAAGTGACAAGATACTGCTTCCTGATTGGTTATTGCACAAACCAAGCATCGTACCTAGCGAAGAAAATAGCCCCTGTTCTAATTTTAAAACCTATCTTGTGAGCTAGCAAGCCAGCCCGCAGTGACGTCAATTACAACTTCGTACTCAGCCTACCGGCCAGCAGACCTCCTATAGCAGTAGTTTTAGCAACGTTTCTAGCCTCGGTGCAGCGGCCTTAAGTTTTACACTTTAAGTGATGGCTCAACACTACTCTGTTATTGAGTTCTGCTGAACTGTTTTGAGTAGATGTTTTTATGTGTTCAAATCTTTGATTAACGTATGATTAGAACACTTCAATAAATAAAATTATCGGTCAAATTTTCAGACAATATATTAACAAAAAATATAATTTTTTTTTTCAAAATTATTAAGTAGTATCAAAATATTGAAAAAATAATCTTAATATTTTGATACTACTTAATAATTTTGAAAAAAATTTTATATAAAGCGAATTAGAATTAAATATTTATTATTTTTTATATTTTTTAGATCAGTTCTGAAGAAGATCTAAATCCGGATCGAAATGTTAATGTATTAATTATACTTTTTGTTAATATATTGTCTGAAAATTTGGTCGATAATTTTATTTATTGAAGAAGTTTTTATGTGTTATTATGGAACATTGTTGCGCAAAGGTGTTAGCTATATTGATCACCAATTTGTTATGAGAAGCTTCACCTCGGACTAAGAACGGATATTTCAGTTATATCTAATAATAGCTTTGCAAAAATTATATTGCGTCTATTTGGTTCAGAATGGGTTAAAATAGTTCACATGTTCAGAAAATTATTTCAAAGAACGCGAATGAAAGTAAAACCGTGTTGGTAATTATTTCTTGATAATGGATAATTGCACGGGAATGTTTTAACGCATAAAAATGTAGGTCTATTAAACGTTCGCAATGTTTACTTAAATTGAAAAATCGCCGGTCGACGACCTTTCCGAAGATGCTTATTATCAAAAATTGTGTGAAAATAAACTTTTCTTTCATTGTGTATTTCAAAGTAAAATATTTAACTGAATGAAAGTTCTCCCAAGTAAAAGGACAAATAAAACAATAATGTTACGTTTCATCCTATAGTCCAGTCAATAAAGGAGTCTTAGAATGCGTGAGCAGGGACCTAATCGATTCCTTCAGAAACTTGTTCAGGGTGCTTAGGGAGGAAACATACCAAAAGTCCTGACATTTAGGAGGAGAGCCGGAGGAAGGGGGGCGCAAAGATGGTACCACTTATGGGTTTTTAGCTTAGATTACGAAAACGGCACGTAGAAAAAAAAATTGTTTCTACAACTTTCATTCTATATATTTTTTTCAAATTTTTAACCGTTTTTGAGCTAAACACGCTCCGGAAAAGTGAAAGTTTTCAAAAAAAGATTTTTACAATAAATAAAAATTTTCGACCAATTTTTCAGACAATATATTAACAAAAAAATATACAATTAATACATTAACGTTTCGATCCGGGTTTGGACCTTCTTCAGAACTGATCTAAAAAATATAAAATATAATTAATATTTATAAAAAAAACTTATTGAAACTAAATATTAATTATTTTTTATATTTTTTTTTTATATTTCCTAATCGTTAATCAAATATTTAAAAGATTTTTACTTCACATTTTTCATCAAACATTCCTTCATATCGTCTAAACTATTCATCTGAGAAAAACTTCATTTAGAGGAAGTTGCAGAGAATTGAATTCCCATAAATAATATAATATATCCTTTAGCATTCTGCACTGGGTTGCGTCGTAGCTGGACCCACTTGTTCAAAACCTGTACTTGGGAAGAAAGACAAACAAACAAATATCAAAATTCACAGAGCTCATTCAACGAATATACTGTTGGATTGCTAAGATAGAATTCATTTGTTTTAGGGCCTAGTATTAGTGAAACGCGGCTATTTTTTTGGGGCGTGTGTAAAAAGTACATTTTGGCGCGCTACACCCGAGTTTGGATAGCTTGTTCCTGTAAAATCATCATTTAAGCGAAGGTGTGAAAAAAATCTGGACAGTTTTTAATTAATAGATAGACGCGTGTATTAGAATTAAAACGACTTATAAATTGTTCCATAACTCCATTTTAAATGATTTTTTATCGAATTTTTTTAATTCAGAACGACAATAAAAGTACGTATGTTTGTTAGAATGAAACTCTAAAATTTGAGAGATCAACGATAACTTGAAACGCAGTAATTTATAGAAACCGAAGTTTTATCAGCGAACTCTTCGTATTGCGCATGAGCGATTTGTTCAGTGTTTCTCTGATATAAGAGTTTTGTTCAAATCGACGTATATGTTCGTTCTGCTGCCCATTTATATAAAGTTTTCACAAATTAATTTTTATGCTATAAATATAAATAATAATACTTTTCAACCTTATACATTCTTAATTGGCATTTGATATAAAGTTTGTTCCAAGCAGCCAGCAAACGGTAACGAAATCGTCACCCGTATGCGCAATAGCTAAAACGAAGCCGTTTGTGGCGATTTTGGAACAAGTTTTAGCTACTGCGCAAGCTGGTCACGGTTTCGTTACCGTTTGAGCTGCTTGAAATAAACTTATTATGAGATTGGTAATAATGTGTTTTTTCTGAAGTTTACGAGTTTAAACCGATGTAGAAAAATTCTATGACTTTCAACTCTGTAAAGAAATAGGAAAAGTGTCGCCTTTGATTCACACTTATAAAGTAGCTCTCGCTCGAGACTGCGATAACTGATGTAAAAAAATAGCTCACGGATTAAATAGAATACAGTTACAACTAGACTTTATTATGAGAATGATTCGATTGTTCTGATGTGTCAGTATAGATTAAGGGTAAGGCCACATGAAGAACGTTCAACGCGCGTTGGCTCAACGCGCGTTTACAATTTCTATACAATTGTATATAGCTGTTTACATGATAACGCGCGTTCAACGCGCCACCAACGTGCGTTATCATGTAAACAGTTATTATACAATTGTATAGAAATTGTAAACGCGCGTTGGGCCAACGCGCGTTGAACGCTCTTCATGTGGCCTTACCCTTAGACTCTCCGCGCACTAGACAGCCTGGCTGCGGCAGCTAGTCGATCATATGACGGTGTATGGGAGCCCGCGCACTTAAGCAGCCACGAACTCTCGGCTGCGGCAGCCATAAAACGCGCCTGATTGCACGGCAGCCCATTGGCTGCGCGCAGCCAGAGCTAGTGTAGGCGAATGTATGTGGCTGCCATCAGTCACCACGCACTTGTCGACAGCCAGACCAATTTTTCTTTCTGGAGCTCGCATAGGAGTATCAGTGCCCTTGATTGAATTTCTTATATTTTACCAAAAGGTTATAAAACGATTGCACTGACATTCCCGGTCTGGGTATTTACGAAAATCTTTAAAATAGGAATGAAATAAGCCTTTTGAGTGCCGTTCGAGAAAAATAGGATGAATCCAATGTCTTTTCTTAGCTTTGTGCTTTTTACGAGATACACACAAAATTACAAGTTCTTCCACGTCCATATCGCTCGGCTCACAACTGGCCGTCCGTTTGCTGTTAAATAGTGGCTGCTCAAATATTTCGACCGCGGCAGCCTGGCTGCCTAGTGCGCGGGGATCCTAACAGATTAAGTCAACCGCCGCGATAGGGGAAGTTTCGGGTTGAATTTCCGACAGTTATGTTGGAAAGTAAATTTTTCTTTTATAGCATTGTAACTATAACAATGACTGTGTTTCATGCAACAACAATAGTAGACACTGTGCTTTAAATATAAATAATAATATTATTTAACCTTACATTCGTAATTAACATTTGATTTAATTATGTGTTTATAATAAATTTCTATTTTGAATTTATACATCCCTGATTTAACTTTATACATTTGTATAAGACAATATATTATATACCTCGTATGTACTTGGGTACAGCAAACTTTTGGATAAATATTTTATGTTTTCATTAAAAGTTTTTTTTATAAATTTTGGTATGTTTAAATTCAAACAAGGTTTTACTACTGAATGAAAAGTTTTATGTGCCAACTCGCAACTCTATTTATAGAACTGTAATTATCGTCGTTTTGAAATTTTAATATTTAAACTTTTGATTATTAACATTCTTTAACGGTACAGACTATAACTCGTTCTTTAAATAAAATAATTGTAAAAGAAAATGTTTCAAAAATAAACTTTTATTGAAATGTACTGAAAACACAATTTTTTATAATTTAAAATTATGATTATAAAAACGTGAGTCGCGACAAATAAACTATCTAGTTTACAACCCACGCTTTTATAATTATGAACCTAAATTATTAAAAATTAGTTTTTTCACTTTCATTAAAATTTTATCTATGAAACACTCTTGTGATAAATATGTTATTTTGTCTGTTTAGTTCTTTTTAGTCTTTCAATTTTTTTATGAAAATAGGGATTTTTTATACAATAAAGAAAAAAAGAACCAAAATACATGGGCCTCAAACCTACGACCCTGCGATTATGTTTATGCTCTACCGTCTAAACTATAGCCAGTTTCGCTTTCGATAATTAATTTTAAATTTAAAAATTAAAAAAAAATTAATCAATTAGGTATTCTAATAAAATCGTCAGTGTATTGTTTTTGGAACTGCACAATGCACATGTTTGCAAAATTTCAACGCATTTAAAATCGACCTGCAAAATTTGTAGTAGAAAGATAGGAAAAGCAAGTTAATTAAAAGCTTATAAAAATGTCGTGACAACCGACAAAGGTGGATAATTTAGAACATGTTATACTCAAATATTCTTTAAACAGTTTGTGTCAAATTGAGTGCGATCATTTATAATCGCTAATCTACAATTCTGTCTTGTTGAGAAAAAAATGTTTCGTGGAAAATTGTAATATATATATGCTTGCTAAAAATCGCCCCTTAAGTGATGCAACCCGACTTACGTTTTCAAGATAATTTTGATTAGATATTTAAACCGAATGTGAAAATTACGTTTTTTAGAAATGGTATTGTAATAAAACTGTTCTATGATGTGTTAGTAAATATTTATTTACAACAATAAAATGCTTCTCTTATATAATGAAAATGGAATAGAAATAATGTAACAAACAAAACAACCACTTCTAACTAATAAAAATATTACAAAGTCACTAGGTACACAGAAATATATACCTACAAGAAATATTGATTTAATATACCCGAACTCAATGATTTATGTCAGGCGATCGAACACTTTATGTTAACACTATACCGTCTTAACTGTGTCTGTCTGTAGACTGTCGTGCGGCTGTATTTATATGCGTGGGATACCCATTCTGGCTTTTTCTCGAATGTTCGAAACCCTTCTACTCGAACATATTTGTTTTTTTTTTTGCTGATATTGGGCGGATCTGGTCCCCCGGTCGAATTTTAAGTGAAGAGATTATTAATTAACTATATATGTTATAATGTTTCAAGATATATGTATGGTCACGATTATCTCAGGATCTGCTGAAATGATTTCGATGACTTTAAAAAAGTTTAAAAGTTTAAAAAAGTTAGTTTTGCCTTTAGATTCCCTATATAAATATTTTTTTGAAGTCAACGCAAATGTTCCTCTTTTAATTCAAATAGATATAGGTATATTATGTTAGCATATTAGTAATTTCAAAAACCCATCTTTATTTAAACGTATAATATGTACACTGTACAGGCTACTCAAACTTTTAATAACTTGTATCAACTAACTTTTAAACTTAATTTATGCGTGTGTTACAGTCCTTTGATTTTACCACTGTTTTTAATTATTGTTTTATAACTTTTCTGCACTTTTCATTTAATTCTTTTGGGGCTTTAAATTTCCTGTGGTTTCCTAAGCGAATTTTTTTAATTTATGTAGAAGACACTCAAATTATAATCTTGATTTTTTTTTAATTATTTCAAATTTATAATTTGATAACTTCTGAATTTTTAATGATATCGGTACGGGATAAAAAGCATGCTTTAGGGCGTACTTTTCTTTATAAAAATATGTAATAAATTTGATATAGAACATAATAAATTCAGTGGTTGAAAAATACGTTTTAACAAAATGGTTTTCCAAGGCCAAGTGATTTTTTCTCGCGCTATGCCTCACTGACCGTTAAATATATTTTTTATAGGTATTTCTGTTTAAAATTTCATCAACTTTTAGATTTATAATGAGCTTTTTTGTCCTCTAGTTTTTTTGAAAAATACAAATTAGGGGCTATAGTTTCATCTCCATAAAAAATTAACCAAGTGGGGACCGCCCTCGTCAATTTTTCGCAAATCCCTTTTGTTAATACATTTTTTCTCTATTATTCCTAATTCGCCTAAATATTAGTATTTTGACAATTAAAATGATTAAAGTCGCCATTTAATCAGTAATTAGCGAATAATCTTTCATAAATATAATCAAAAAATACATTGTTTCAAATTGTATATTAATATTGTAAGATTGAAACATTTTAATGAGACTATAAACAATATAAATGATTATTAGATGTGCCTAATCATTAATTATAATTATTATGAGTCTTTTGCAAAATGCAGCAAAATACTAGATAAATACTAAACGTAATTATATTTCGAAAATTTGATTTACGCTCGATTGCTAAGATAATTAATTAGCGAATATATAATATAAAGCCAGATAGAAATTCCGTTGTTTAATTAGGAGCTAGACCAATTTAAGTCTGACTTATTCTCCCCGAGACTTAAATTGATCTAGCTCCTAATTAAACAACGCAATTTCTGTCTGGCAAATTTATATTATATATTCTTTGAGTACAGAACTATATCACATTAAAATTTCAGCTATACTATAAAGCAGTGTTTTTCAACCTTTTTCATGATGCGACCCCCCTGGTATGAAAAAATATTTCGCGACCCCCTGACCCTCCGCTTTTTTATCATGTATGTATGTGTATGTTACAGTGTTACAAATATTCATTCCATACGACGTTTTTATACGTCACCATAATTAGGATTCGGATATAAGTACATAATATAGTATGTAAAACACGTCGTCAATTGATAACTAACTAACGCAATTTACGCACATAGGTTTTAATAAAATTCTCTCGACCTCTGGCGACCCCCCTACAGAAGCTTCGCGACCCCCCAGGGGGTCGCGACCCACAGGTTGAAAAACACTGCTATAAAGGTTTGAAAATTATTTATTTTTTAATTACTAACATTGTATCTGACGCAAAACTGTACGACAACTACAAATTTATATTGCTGAAAAGACGTAGAAAATTATGGAGAAAAATTGTCTTAAAATGATTTTAAAATGCACTATTCTTCTTACATATTGTACAAAAGGAATGCACACGTAGGTAAACGCAACCATTCCCAGGTGTCAGACGTACCGCATCCCACCTAACTTCAATAGGAAAGGAAAATATCATAAAATCCACTTTTTCACGACGTCGCTAGCTCTTATACTATAAAGTCTAAACACTCAGACACTTCGTTTTTTAGCTACTTGATTTAGTTTTGTACTTGTAATTTATCCTTATCATTCAAATAGGAATAAAATACAATTATAAAATTTGACAAAAGAGTATTCTTTGTCGGATACGTGAGTACTTAGAAGTTAGAGTAGGTACAACTTGACAATATTATCTATTTAATTAGTACTAATTACACTAACAATTAGATCCAGTACAATGTAAATTAAATGTCAGTATACCTAGTATATAAAAACATGCAAACGGTATTCTCGTTAATTCGTTATAAAGTATAGTGGAATTTTAGGAAAAGAAAAATATTTTCAAAATACAACGATATCGTTAATTTAATATCCAGGCGTTAACATAACAATTAACCAAGTACTTGAGTTTAAATGATTAATTATTACTCAATTGTTGTCAGAATGACACCTCTTTGGTGGGAGCAAAGCAAGACTGTCGCTGTACCGAGTAATTTGACTCCGGATGTGAGATTGAGACGTATTTTCCATGTAAAATTTCTAGGCGAATTTGTCACTGTAGCACAGAAGTTCCCAAACTACTTGAAATGAAAGTTCCTTAGTAAATAAAGTTATACAGTTCGGTCTTAACGTATGTCGTCCAAAAAATCATATATATCTGCAATAAAGATAAACACACGTAGAATGCTGGCTTCCCTGCATTGCTGGTAAGTTAGCAACAAATGAAAATAAAATATTTTGCCTTAATTTCGAATGTACTCAATCACAAAGGAATATATAATATAATAATAAATTCCTCTACCTCCTATGTGGAGCATAGGGTCTTTACGAAAATTTTGAATCTGATTCTATATTTTGCTATATTGTTGACTTGAAGCCAGGTAGTTCCCTGTTCCATAACTTCATCACGAACAGTTCTTCTCTAGGATGTTTTTGGTTTTGTCTTTTACGATATCCATGTGGGTTCCAATTCAAGGCTCTCTTCGTTATGTCGTCATCTGTCTTTCGTAGCATGTGTCCTATTAAATTCTATTTCCTACGTTTTATAGTTATCAAGATTTTCTACAGACATGCACGTTTCCAAAGTTCCCTGTTCGAGTCTTATTGCCGGAACAAATTTTACCCGCGTTGTATATTTGTATCGTAATTCTGCATCTAGGAAACAACAGAGCACTATGGGTGTTTAGAAAACTATCTTGTAAACAACTCAAGTTTGCTAATGAGGAAAGGCATAGGTACACTAATTTATTGCTTATTTTACTACGAACTTTTTAGACACTCTTCCGGCATTTGTCGCCACACTGCTTAAGGAATACTCATTAGTCAGTCTTTTCCATTCGGCACTTCCAATCATATACCTATTATCAATTTTTATCATGTCCTGAGAATAACGGCCCTTTGGTTATAAGATAGGGCATATGACCATTGTGCAGTTATACTCGGGACATTTTAAAAATTTACATAATATATTTGGAAGCGTAAAATTGAGATCCGTCGTTGGGTCAGATTAAAGCTCTCTAGTATAAGGTTGAGAAGGTCTGACCTGGTACCATACACATTATTACCATATCTGTAGTAGTTTGCCAATGCCCAATAAGCAAGGTCATGAACGTTCGTTCAACCCACTGCTAGATTATAGCATTATATCCAAACATATAGCAGTTATACCCAACTTGGTTCAGAGATGAACACTCAGCGTTATTATAGTGGATGCTACGAAAACAATTGGCACTATGTTCGAGTTGAAAGGTAAGAAGCCAGAAGATTGCTTGACAGTGTAGTAGTCAACTTCTGGGTTTTTCTCTAAATATGGGGAAAATGTTAAGGGTTTTCTTAGGGGCTTAAAAACTTATAAGACGTGAAAAAAATTATTAAGTACTTAATTTTAAAAAAAAATTGTCCGCTACAATGTATATTAAATTCATATCTTCAATTTTTGAAAACTATACCTGGTGTATACCTTATAAGGTACATCACTTGGTGGCATAAATGTTATATTATAAGTTATACGTTTTCGACATTCTTGACATTTTATAAAATAAAAATTTAGGCGATTTTAGGGACTTTTGAGATCACCCATAGGGGCGAGATACTAAGCAACATTGCCTGGACTTGAATATAAATGCAGTCACCAAAGTTAACACCGCCTCATTGCCGAATGACATGAGAATTAAGGGCTAATTTAATGTCCCTGTTTTAAATTTAAGGATCTTGCCTTTTTCGCCAAAAATCTTTGAGGTCGCTAGTTTTAGTAAGTTTTAGTGGCACCACGACGTGAACAAAATATAACAGTTTACAAAATCTGAATAATGGAGAAATATTTCACTCTGTAAGTTATTTTTATAAATTGTCTTTATAGACGTCTCCGAAAATCATCTTCATAATATATTGTTTATTTTCTGTATTGAAGTCAAGTGTTTAAAGACTGCTTTTCTTTCGCCTTCATGGCATTTCTTAAACCACTTGAACCTATTTTTATGTTTATTAAAATTTTTAATAAAAACTGAAAATTCAACGGTTCCTTTAATTACCAAATTAGATCTATTTATTTATAGGGGGGAAGGCAAATGGCAAAACGATTTAATGCCTGATCGTTTCTATAAAGATTCAGGACTGTTCAAGGAACTAGACTGTGAGACAGTTTGAAATTTGAATTCGTAAACGTCTTTTGCAGTAGAACTGTAGAGGGTTCGATAAAGTTTCTGATTTTTTTTATCATTCTATAAACATCGCGTCAGCTGTTCCAGCAAACAAGTTTAATACTAGTTTCCAATTAGGCGTATTTAGTATAAAGAAAAAAGTCTGAAACTTCTCAAGAACAAATGCGGGTGGAGAAATTATTGTACACTAATAATAATTAATGAATTGTGTAAATATATTATCTGTAGAAATATTAAACCTATAGTGGCAACTCACTGGTCTTCGAAAATTTAGAGTTTGACAATTACTAAGATTTAAACTTCCAAAAATATTGATATAAATTCATGCAAGTAAATTTAGAAGACTTCCACGTAGTAATTGAGACTCAGATCCAAAATTATATATAAGATCATTATTTTAACATGTATTCATTTTCTGTAATTTGTAATTTCCCTGTTATTGGAGTTATATCTGTTGGGAAATAAATATTTATTATTATTATTATTATTAACTGCAGTTTGAAAGTGACGAATTATTATTTGTATTTGTTTTGTGCGAGCTTATATAATGGCTCAGGTGTATGATGTATTTATTCCTTCCGCTATTATGTGCAGCGAGATGAGGGCCAGGTGAGCGGCGCACAGCGACCTGTATATTGCATTGTAGGTACCGCCGTACCGGCGATGATGTCACAGAGCTGCCGGCACGATTAAAGTCACTATGTAGATGACTGGCACAGCTATAGCGCATGTATATATAAAATTGTTGGTTTAGTCTCCGTATCCACATCGAATTGAAATTAATTCAGATCAACAGACATAGCCGATTAAAAGTTGGCATTTTCTCAGCTAAATTATTGCATCTCTACATCATCCCCAGAAAGATTTGGGATAGATACGTAATTACTAGTGTATATGCCATATGGCAGATACACTATTGGCGTCGGTCGGATGGCAGGACTAAGATGTCGTAAAATGTCTCGACGTTACATACCTGCCTGAATATTTTGACACCATTTTTTAAATATATAAATGTGTGTGTGTAAACAAGCAAAAACTTTCAAAAGAGTCAATTGACTTTAACGAAATTTGGTACACATGTTGAAATCCATCACCGCACGAAGCTTATTTAAAATGTACCAAATCGGGCCATTTAAAGGTTTGCTGTTAGGGATTGAAAAAAGTTTTTGGGTCCCAAAATACCGAAAAATTGTCAGAATGGTTTCAAAATTGAAATTCAACCATTAATTAAAGACTAGTGGTCCCGCCCGGTTTCACCCGGGTACAAAAGAACGAATGGGGGGGAGGGACATGAGTACGCACGTTCATCTTAGTTTACCGAGATGAATGTTGTGTCCAAATTTCATGATGCCCGACAGGGCCAAACTTATGGAAACACTATAGTATTCGAGGAATTTAGTTTGGTATGTTGAACAATATAATATTGAAATTAAGAAAAAAAATATTTTAAGGGATGTATTAAGAAGTTGAATTTTTTATTTCAAAATAGATAGAAATGAGTAAATTTTTATAGTTTTCTGTAAGGACCTGAATAAATATGTACATTGTATAGTAGGTACGTATTTGAAAATTATAAACTGAAAACAAGTTTAAGAATAAACTGTCCATAAAACTCAACAAAATACGTTCTTATTTCACAAGAATAATTGCAGTATTATTTTTTTTTTTTGTTTGTGTTTACGTATTTATAAACAATTGGTTTCATTTTTTTTTTCTATTTCAGGTGAGTACCTCCTACACGCACTCTGAAATGCTATTGTACTTTCTTGGAACTTCCTACGAATAATCAGCTTAGTCAGTTTGGTAAGATGAAAAACATTTTTATAATAAATTAGTGGGCCGGTCCGGCTTCACGCGGATTTGTAGATTGCCTATTAAAAATAAACATATTATGTTGTATCGGAGTTTCTTATAGAATAAGAGCGGTATTTGCAGGGCGTTGTCATTTATTAATAATAGCCGTTGTCCGTGGCTCCGCACAAAATCCGCCAGCGACAACAGTAGTGAAGCCTTTGACTCCATCCTATTGAAATCTTGCCTCACGGAGCTGCGCCCCCGACCCCACCATATCCGAGCAACTTTTCCTATTTTTTTCCCCTAAAAACCTTATTAGGACTATCATGAATATTTTTAAAAAATTAGCCAATTCGGTTCAGATGATGTGCTTAGCAACGAACAGCATTTCATTTTTATTTATATAGATACAAAATTAGCAATTTTTATTTTTCAGCTGTTCCCTGGGGTTTTTCTAATTTTTTTTCCTAAACTACCCCAGTATTGAGACGAACAAAACAAAAAAAAAATTTTTAATCGGTCCAGCCATTTTCGAGTTTTTGCGAGACTGACGCACGGCAATTGATTTTTATATATGCATATAAATATCTGCACTTATTAAGTAGTGGTTCATTAAAAAAAAGAGTTAGTACAATTAAAAAAAAATTAGAATTAAAATTATTTTAAAAATTAAAAATTATTATTTATTTAACCAATATAGTTACCCATTCGGCTTGCCCTGCCCCGGGACAGTTATCGATGCCGAAAACGCCGTATTGCTGTATATAATTGATTTTTGTTCTTTTAATTTTTTTTTTTATTTTAGCAAAACAAAACGAACAATAAATTATGTGCTTCAACCCTGGGGTTATTAACACTACTAACGTCAGTTGGGTATTGTCTCATTTTTCATTGATTATTGAAATAGATCATTGGGAAAAAATAGTTTTTCATTTTTTTTTTCGTTTTTTATCAATCAATAAAAAAGTTAGTTATTGAAAAATTGATCACTTTTCGAACAAGTGACAAAATTTGTCTGCAGTTTACGTACAAATAACAAGAAAGCTAAGTAGGTTTAATAATAATGACATATACAGATTTGCATAAATAAAGAGATTCATTATTATGACGCACGTATGCACACTAGACAGCATCGCAGCCTTTTGACATCATTTAGAATGCTATATTTAAATATGTAAAAATACAATTTTGTAATTAGAATTTTCACTAAAAATAGTTCCCATACACATTATTGTAATTATTGAAACTATTTTATTCCAAAATGCGAAAACGAGTTGCATTTGCAAAATCAATTGAAGAAAAAGGGATTAGAGACGTAGGTATATATACAGGGTGAGTCAGACCACCCGTATCAGTCGTTTTTTTCGAAAACGGTTAGTCGTAGAGAGTTGTGTCAAAAATCTGTATTATAAAAGCCCTAATGAAGAATCGAATGGTGATATTTTTTCCCCCCGGAAAGGTCGGCTTCCCTGTTAGTTTGCTCCGGAATGTTCAGAACTCCGGAATGTTAAATGGCACGATAGGTAGAAAGTGGTATTGTTGAAAAGATCTTTAAAAAATAAGCAAGTTTTGTAGGACATTTTTTTTTTTTGTTACTGCCACCCCTGTTAAGTAATATTCGTTTGAAATTATTAAATTAACATGTCAGAATAACAAAAAAGTCGGCATTTAAAATCTAGTTACCTAATTAAACAATGTCACAATAAGTTTTCAATAATTGCCTATGTTTTTTTTTTGTCGGAAAATACTTCCAGGTACTCATAACAGATCTAGAAGAGCTCTGCAGTGTTTAGAAGTAAATTGAAGACAGTTTGAACATTTGTGACATTGTTTAATTAGGTAACTAGATTTTAAATGCCGACTTTTAAAATTAAGTTTGTTATTCTGACATGTTAATTTAATAATTTCAAACGAATATTACTTAACAGGGGTGGCAGTAACAAAAAAAAATGTCCTACAAAATTTGCTTATTTTTTGAAGATCTTTTCAACAATTCCACTTTCGACCTATCGTGCCATTTAACATTCCGGAGTTCTGAACATTTCGGAGCAAATTAAAGGGAAGCCGACCTTTCCGGGGGGGAAAAATATCACTATTGGATTCTTCATTAGGGCTTTTATTACAGATTTTTGACACAACTCTCTACGACTAACCGTTTTCGAAAAAAACGACTGATACGGGTGATCTGACTCACCATTTATATATTTCTTACGTAAAGCTTAGATATTCAAAAAACAAATTAATGTTCCTTAAAATTATTTTCAAAACGTGCTAAAATAAAAAGATGTACTCAAGTAATTTTAAAAACATAACCTAAAATATAATGAATATTAGTGTTCTGCGCAGTTAAGTATAATTTTGTTTCTTGAAACAATAAATATTTACAACTATTTTTAACAGATGGTATGAGCAGACTTCTGGTGCAAATATTGAAAAATTTTACCTGAAAAATAGCGATCATGTTTTCACGAAAATATCCGCCATTGTATTATTCATTTATGTGAAATGCCATCTTTGTTACACTAATATAATAAACACTGGTAAGTGTCGGGGAACGACATGCTACGGTATATCGTGAGCTACGCACGTACGATAGGGTGATTAGCCTTTACGGCTGGTGCTGCGAGGTCACGCAAATTCATTCACATCTTTTTCAGTGCTGCATGCCTGATAGAAATAATAACACTGTGTCGAATTTTTAATAAGTTGATTTACAAAGCTACTTAATTTTATAAATTAATAAATAATATTTTTGAAGTCGGTAAAAAAGTGTTCAGAAATCCTTAGAATTTATAAATAGAGACGTAATCACATCAGTCGCTATTTATAGTGCTGCATTTTGGCAAAAATTTTTAAAATTCCATATCTCCATTCTATTCCATACCTATTGGCGTACTTTACATAAGCATTACGTCACTATAATATATTATAATATGTACTTACATAAAGTAAAGTTCCCGTTCGCGTCGGTATGTCTGTGTGTCCACTAAAAACAGGAGAACTACAGAAGGGATTTGAATGCGGTTTTAAGCATTGGATAACTTATTTCTTGGAGAAGGTTTAGGACTTTAATAATTATCCGCTCCGGTTTTCCCGGGTCCATATCGGATTGAATCCGCTAACTATATCATCACAGCATAAAAGTCGACCAGGTCAGCAGTAATCGAGAAGCAGCGGCGTTATATTCAAAACCACATTGCGCAACTATTCAGTCTACCGGCACATGAATTATACACGCGGCCGATTGAGTGAGCAGGCACAGCCTAGAAGTAGGACCGGTTCTGTTGGGCCGACTGATAAAGTTTTTGCAGCAAATTTTAATCTTTACTAAAAATTTAAATTTTGAAACGATTCTGAGAATTTTGGACCCAAAAATCTTTTTCAACCCTTAAAATGGCTCTGCAATTGAGTCCATATTAATTTCAATATGTATACCAGATTTTATTAAAATAATATTAATGCCGAGCAATTTTCGTTCCTGAATCTCGCCATCCGACCGACACCAATAGTGTATGTGCAATGTGGCAAATACATTGAAAAGAACAGATGATTATTTGAATACATTTTGTTAAGATGTTATAAACAGCTGATTCACAAACGGTACATTCACTTTACATACTTATACAATTTCGATATTTAAATAGGTATTGAAAAAAGTTTAAGTGCTAACGGTGAATTGCCCTGTATTTTTATCAATTGTGTCAATTTATTTGATTTAAAACGTTTATAGCTATAAAATAATATTGTTTATGCTAACTTTGTTAGCAAAACACGTAACGGAACTATAATTAAACTGTGTTGACGTTTGAAATTATATGGTTTATTTCCTCGCAAGTTCTTTACAAATGGAATTTCTTTTAATTAATTATTGGATAGGAAAAAAATTAACGATGTATTAGGATTGATAACGTGCTTACATTAGCCAGTACGGCTCAAAGCGACAAATCAACAGCAACAAATTCATTCTTTGTCCATGATTTTGTTGCTAATTTGTTGCTCTGAGATTATATAAAAATTTACTTTGTTGCTGTGCACAGGAATCAAATTAACGATGTGTTAGGATTGATAACGTGCTTACATTAGCCAGTATGGCTCAAAGCGGCAAAACAACAGCAACAAATTTATTCTTTGCGCATGATTTTGTTGCAAATTTGTTGCTCTGAGATTATATAAAAATTTATTTTGTTGCTGTGCACAGGAATCAAATTAACGATGTGTTAGGATTGATAACGTGCTTACATTAGCCAGTACGGCTCAAAGCGGCAAAACAACAGCAACAAATTTATTCTTTGCGCATGATTTTGTTGCTAATTTGTTGCTCTGAGATTATATAAAAATTTATTTTGTTGCTGTGCATAGGAAAAAAATTAACGATGTGTTAGGATTGATAACGTGCTTACATTAGCCAGTACGGCTCAAAGCGGCGGAACAACAGCAACAAATTTATTCTTTGCGCATGATTTTGTTGCTAATTTGTTGCTCTGAGATTATATAAAAATTTATTTTGTTGCTGTGCATAGGAAAAAAATTAACGATGTGTTAGGATTGATAACGTGCTTACATTAGCCAGTACGGCTGAAAGCGACAAATAAACAGCAACAAATTCATTCTTTGTCCATGAATTTGTTGCTCTGAGATTATATAAAAATTTATTTTGTTGCTGTGCATAGGAAAAAAATTAACGATGTGTTACGATTGGCAACTAACTTACATCAGCTTTGAGCCGTACTGGCTAATGTAAGCACGTATTCAATCCTAACACATCGTTAATTTTTTTCCTATGCACAGCAACTAAATAAATTTTTATATAATCTCAGAGCAACAAATTAGCAACAAAATCATACGCAAAGAATAAATTTGTTGCTGTTGTTTTGCCGCTTTGAGCCGTACTGGCTAATGTAAGCACGTTATCAATCCTAACACATCGTTAATTTGTTTCCTGTGCACAGCAACAAAATAAATTTTTATATAATCTCAGAGCAACAAAGCAACAAAATCATGCGCAAAGACTGAATTTGTCGCTGTTGATATGTCGCTTCGAGCCGTACTGGCTAATACAAGTATATATAGTTATTTGTTTTTTTTATTTATAATTCTTTATTTTTAATCTCGGAACGTAGCAATAAAGTGTTTGTTTCGTGTCATAGGCTTTTCTTTAACCTTATGAATTTTCTTGTTTTTAACATTTTTTTTCGATCGGTTTATATCCTACCGATCTCTTATTATTTAGCCTGAAAGTGATTACGCCATTCAAAAGCAACAAATTAGCAACAAATTATGGTACTTTCATAATGAGTATATCTAATCTACTTATAGAGATACAACCACTGGCTATGCCATCTTTAATTATAACGGTACCGCATCCATTGTATCCATTGTTTCTCGAAAAGTTTATATCCTACCTTACCGATCTCTTATCATTTAGCCTGAAAGTGATTACACCATTCAAAAGCAACAAATTAGCAACAAATTATGGTACTTTCATAATGAGTATATCTAAGCTACTTATAGAGATACAACCACTGGCTATGCCATCTTTATATAACGCTACCGTATCCATTGTTTCTCGAAAACGGTCAGAGCAACAAAATCAGTTTTGGAGTAACAAATTAGCAACAAATTATGGTACTATTAACTTCGTGGGCTTTTGATGTGGATATGCTAACTTTATAGACCTATTCATATTTCATAATCGATTCAAGCGAATGATATCTCGGTTGCCATAATCTAATGATCCAACAAACTACAAAAGTATGTACAATCGAAACACCCCCACTCTCCAGTGCTAGCAAAGACTTCCCATCCCAGTGCATGTAGATGCAGAAACTGAATGATATATCGATATATCACATTAATATAGACAGTGGACATAGCAATAGTACTGTGTCGGGATTTAATATTCATTTCATATTTCATAATCGATTCAAGCGAATGATATCTCGGTTGCCATAATCGAATGATCGATTATTCGGCCATAATCGAAATATTTCGATTATATCATTCATAATCGCCCAACACTAGAATTAATCGAGTAAAAACGGCATGCTACTTAAGAAGAACTCGAAAAAACAAAAAAATGCGTAGTTGAACCTGTAAATTAAACAAAATATTTAGTGTGTAATTTTCTCTTTAATGAAATAATATATTGCTTGTTAATGAAATGACCGTTAATTGCAAATTAATAACCTGCTCGTAAATGACACTATTTGCGGGCCACATTAACATAAACATTAAGTGTCAACCTTGAGAAGTTAAAGTACGCTAGTTGCATCGACTACTGCTGCAAGTCTTTGCCAGCCATCCTCTTTATGTCTTCTATATCAACCTGTCGCACTGCCTTACTAAGAGTGCAGATATCAGCCGAGACACTAGTACCTGTATCCGGCCTCCTTAATAATAGTATGGCAACTTGGGCTTGACCATATCCGCGTTGATATTTTAAATTATGATATACAGTGGATTTCATTTATAACGACCTCGGTTGTAACGAGTTTTCGGCTATAGCGACGTAACACTTAAGTCCCTTGAATTTAAAGTATATTTTTAGAGAAAAATAATTTGGCTATAACGACTTCGGATGTAACGCCGATATCGGATATAGCGACTAGTTTTAATAATATTAGTTTTTAAAATACCCACGTCCTGTAAAATGTGTATAGTATTATTAAGTAGACATTGCGCGGCTCTATTGTCTGGCAATAAATATTGTTTTCTTTCTTTCTTTCTCTATAACGACGGAATTATAGTGGTCCCTTCATCGTCGTTATAACCGAAATCTACTGTATACCCAATTCTTTATTGGCTCTTTTTATTTGTAAACTCTAGCAGACTAGAAGTATTAGTCCTGCAGTGTGATGAGATCTTACTCATTCGTGCTACTTAATGTGGGTGAGGTTACGTCAAGTTTAATCATCAAATTCTCAGGTGACCAAGCACACTGTCATCTGATCTCTTCATTGATCAGATGAAGATGCAACTATCCAACAGTCCCTGGTGTTATTTTTGGAATTTGCTTAGTCGAGAAATTTGTAGTCACATATTCCATAATGCATTGAATTCAAATAGCTTGACGTTTGATTCGTTACCAAAATTTTAACTATTGTCAAGGAATATTTGCTGGATTAAGATGTTTTGGTTTGATATAGTTTTACCTTTAAGTTTTAGCAAATGAGAACGACATTAATTGATTCATAAAAAATGGAAAGTCCAAGATATTTTTAAGCTGTGAGTTTCCCATTATATATGTCATCGTAGGAACTCATCTGATCTAGCGTCTACATTTTTTCTTGGCATCCTAAACAAATATCTCACTGCTGCCTTAAGAATTTAGCGTCGCAGTCATTAAAAGAAAACAAAATATTCGTTGCTAGTATTTAAAACAAGTAATAAAATGTTTGGTTTTTTTATGGAAAACTTATGCGCAATGCATTTTACCGTAATAAATTAAACCACGCATTTTAATGCCGCAAACACTGCATATTCATAAAGTCATAACCTTGATAGTGAAGCGGTTCCGTTGAGAATGCACCATGCCCTTTGTTTACCATTACCAGAGACATCGTACCAGTATGACGATTAGTGGGTCGGCGTTGATAATGAAAGCATTTTAATTAGTATTTATGATTCTAATTTTTTATCACAAGTTATGTTAATTTTATTGGTCAAGTGACATTATTGTACTGTTTGGTTTGTCATACTATATAAAAGCAGGTCTGTCAAACATTTTGAAGCCACATGCTGACACCGACCAGAAAAAGTCAGAAAATGCTGATTGATCATGAGAAAAAATGTAAATGTCAGGCACATACTTACTTGAAATATAGGATCTTCGTATGTAACATGAAAATAAATCGTTTTAATGTGGAAAACCGACTACTTTACGAGAAAAAAAAAGTCAGGAGAAAATTTTGTTTTAACTATTAGAAAATTTTGTATTTTTACCATTCCAACTCCACAAGTGGAGACTGATCCTGATTTAGATCAAAATTCACTTTTCAAAATTTTACAATATGTTTTCGATATAAATATCGATATGTTTATCGATATTAAAATTATTTTGCATCCCTAATAATAAGTGCAAAATCTGATAGAAGTAAAACATTTTAACTGCAGATCCAATTAATTCAGATTTGCAAAACTAAAACATTTCATCAAGTTTTCAATCAGTTTTCAAATTCAGTGCTTACCAATTGAAATTATTTACCTAAGAGGCTGTTGAATGAAAACACCTGCATTTAAATTTCAAAGAGTTATTTTTTATACTTTTATCAATTTATTATATTACTGAACTATTTCTGTATATAAAATCTAAGTAGGATAAAATATCCATACTAAAATGTATGAAAGCAAACGCATATAAAAAGTAGACGTTTTACCTAGTTCTGTAATGCAATAAATGCTGTTTATGATAAAAAAACTGGTAGCATTTATGTATTACATGGTTATTTGTACATTGTATCTAGTTGCATCGACTGTATGTAGACGTGGATAAGTTCACAAGAAATTCTGATACCTTTTTTATAAGGATTATCTCAACGTCAACGTCTTTTAAGCGATGCGCAAAATTTTTAAAACATCGAATAACAAAATGGATATAAAAATATCAAAACGAAATATGTCGATATTTACAAGCACCGATATCTGGCAATATAAAGAGTTCGGCACCGGGTCCGAAATTTCCTGAAGGGTAAGTTTTCGTGAAAAAAGTTTTGAAGCTTGGAAGTTTGCACACAAAACTCACCCCCTCGCAGAGGGTGGGGGTAAATCTGAAATTTTAAATGGCAACCTACATTTTTTCTCACGAATTATGATTCTCCGAAGAGAAATATCAAACTTTTGTCCGATAGATTTTTTTTATCCAAAGTTTCCTTGCATCCCCAAATGAATGTTATCCCCAAAAATCTGAAAAAAAAGTGTAGCTAGAAACTTTATTTTTAAATTAAAAGAATAAAGTCTGCTTGTCTAAAAATATTATGGTTTCTTGTCTGAAATAAAACGATTTGACAATTAGTGTTCTCACAACACTTTTTATAACTGAAGTCGTGGCAAAATAATTCCGGTGTACATGCTGACGTCACATTAATCCTAAAACAACTGAACCGTGCATATGCGTACAAATCGAATGTGTACTTGCGTACGTAGGAAAGTACCATGCCAATGCGCAATAGTCCCAGAGCCGGTCGTCGAATTCCTTATATGTATCCAATACACTGTAGACGTTAGCATTGGGGCAGGCAAATGGGGAGCCACAATTGTTGTTGTTTTTATTCTACCGAAAAATTAGAGCAGCTAAAGGGTTGCAGAAGAATAAACTCGGGCACTTATGCTAGGAACATAAACGTTGAAACCGACATTTTGACGTAATTTTTTTTATTTATGTACTTGATGAGATGAAAACAATCCAAAAAATCCAGCCAATTGGGCGACGAGACCATTCCAACTTCAAAAATATTAACATTTGACATATTATAATATCGAAAATAAAATTGCTGTTAAGGCATGCAGTGACGCGGGTAACAGCTAGTATTAAATATTATGATATTTGCTATTCTTTTGCATGGTTATCTATATAATATGTTATCACGTCTTGTAACAATTAATCAAAGAATGATTGTCAATTATTACTAAACTGACAGATTTACAGACCAACAAACAACAGATTTTTTTTTATTTAAAAATATTTCCGAAAATATAGTGTTTAGAAACATAACATTTTTTTTACAAAACTTTCCTGTAAAAATAAATAAAATAATAAACCTTTATGAAAATTATATAGCATATATTTCTTCTGCGCATGCGCCGATTTCTCCCAAAGACAATAGGGCTCTTCATGTTTGCATATCAAAACATCCTCCCAAAATTTAATTTGAAGTCGCTCATCCGTTTGACCTGTACCGTGCTCACAGATAAACAGACACACAAAATTTTTCCAAAAATATGTTTTTGGGTTCGAGGACCCTCAAAACAAAAAAAAAATATTGTAAAATTTTGAAAAATGAATTTTGACCTAAATTAGCGCCGTTCCCCACTTGTGGTGTTGGAGTGGTAAAATGTCCGAAAGTGACATCAGTATCCCATGATCCGACAAAATATAAACGGTAGCTAGTGTGGCTCCATAATATATTTGTCTGTTCCAAATGTTCCAATACTAAAGTTCGCTGCACACGAGGCTGGATTCGTCGCTAGGTTCCTTGCTAGATTTCACTACTAGTTTTCTAGCGCTGGTTTTCTTTATTGCTATTATGTGCTCGCGTCACACGAGACATCTTTACAAGCTGGCTCTGTAGGTAGATTCGGTGCGCGCAGTGATAGAACGGTAACAAAAGTGCATGTTTATTGTCTCTGAACAGAACACACACACTATGGCATAGTGTTTGTTAGTGGGCGTGACACACGTGATAAGATACTGCTTCTTGATTGGTTCTTGCTCATGTTTTAATTTTAAAACCTATCTTGTGAGCTAGCAAGCGAGCCTGCAGTGACATCATTTCTAGCTTCGTACCGAGCCTATCGGCCAGCGAAGTCCAAGCAGCGTTTCTATTCTCGTGTGCAGCGGCCTTTACTCTCGCTGACAAAATATGTGCCTGTGTATTCGATACATAAGAAATATGACGGTGGACTCTGCGTCTGCAAGTATAGTACAAGAACGAGATGTGAATATCGTTTTCATAAATACGAATGATGCATTATTCATGGACTGATTTCAATTTCTACCTCCATAATATGTAATCATATTTATATTGTATTGACATCATCACATCATTGTTTACGGGTGATCGCAGTAGAAATACAAATCTTCTGTTAACTTTCTGCTAGGGATGATGAAACTCATTAATTTTTTTAATCATGTTTACACGTCAACCAATATACTATAGGGATCAAGAAATTGCGGGTAGCGAGTCATATCTTGAGAGTTGAGATACGCGTGTGCTGCTCTTCAGAAATATTAAATGTGAAAATAAAACTCTTATATTCTTAATTACTCCAAAAATTGTTAGAATTTTGCAAAGGCTAATTTAAGATTTCTTAGTATTCAGAGTGCATAAATAAGATATACAGTTTTCTTCGATAATGGTAACTGAACAATTCGTGTTTCTTACTAGATACCAGAAAAGGCGTATTCCAATCGAAATTTAGTATCTGAAACTGCTGAGGTATATTTTTTTATAATATACCTACACTCAACCGAAAGTGTACGTATATATTTTTTTAATGACATCATATTTGTTTTTTATATATTTTTAAATCTCAATTTTTTACTGTTTTATTTACCTCGCTTACTTGTGTGTTTGTCCGGGTGGACAGATACATATAATTAATTCTTACTTGTTTACCGTTGTCAGTTACAAAGCAATAACTGGTCTATGCGGATCAATTCGTTAAAGCGTCGTATTAATAACGCGAAGGTATCGGGTGCGATTCCTCATGAAACATATGTAATATTTTTATTTCTTTACGATTTATTTTTGTTTTTACTAAACTGTTAAAAAATTATAAAAGACATTTTAAAAAAATTAATATCACGTTAACAAAGTGAACTAAAAAGTATAAAATAATTTCTTTACAAACAGATTTTTAACTTGTAGGATTTTAAACGAAAAATGTGGAGCCCATGCGACAGTTAAATAAGAAGTGTAGAGAGTAGCAATGAAAAATCTATTTATGAGATAAAACGAATAATGCGCTCCACGTTTTTCGTTTCAAATCCTACAAGTTAAAAATCTGTCTGTAAAGAAATTATATTTTACTTTTTAGTTCACTTTAAAAATGTGCTATTTTTTTATTCTTTTATTTTTCTTTATACATTCATTTAAAATTGTCATAAGGTTACATAAGAAAATATTCGAGAAAAACGTGATTGATTTATTCCATTAATAGAAATATTAAAGCAAATCCATGAATTTTTAGGTGAAGTACTTTTTGATCTGCTATAATAATATAAATGTAATAAATAATGTATTTTAATTATTATAACCATCTGTATTTATGCGAACGCATTAATGATACAAATATGAATTAAGCAAACCTAACACGTACCTGCAAATATAAAATGTCCTCCTATAGATACTGCGTAGTTTAATTACATAACATGAACAAACAAATTGATATTTTGTTGACATAAAATTTTAAAAAATGAAATGACGAAAAATGCATAAGATATCTTTTTTATTAAAAAATATTAAAATTTTAAACTTACAACACAGAAAACAACATAAATGTTCAAAAATATATTAATATATAATAATGTTCTTCACATAATTTTCAAAATTTTTGACAGTTTTGAGCCTGTTCACTTTTAATTGTAGGCTACGTTATATTTTCATACATTTGGTATGGAAAGGTTAGTACGACGTTTTTTTGTTACTGTACATACTAGTGCTAAATGAGTCCTTTTACTTTCACTATAAAGGCATGAAAAACAGCTATTTTATAAGGGGGTTTACCAAAAAAACCTTCTTCAAAAAAGCCACTAAAAAACGTAAAATAATTAAGTTTTAAGGAATACCTACTGTATATTCTTATGTCGTTGCAACATCAATACTACGGTTTGATTTTGATCATAAACATAAATAGTTGGCAAAACCAAAAGTGCACATCCCGCAAGTTTTCCACTGTATGATAAAAAAATAACAATTAAAAAATATTTTTAATAAATTTAAAAAGATTTAAAAATTTAAAGAAATAAATAATTAAAAATTGAAAAAATATTTTTTTTTAAGTTTGCAAAAATAAAAAAAATTAAGAACTATACATAATATAATATATAATTAATATCAAGTGGAATAAAATAAAACAAAATAAAAAGAAAAAAAAGAAAAAAATCAATGATTTCGTAAGGAATCGAACCCAGGACCTTGCCCTTGGGGATCCAACGGCATAACCATTACGCCACGGCGGCCTAATACGTGTAGTGGTGTTATCACGGTATACAAGTGTAGCACTTGTTTTATGGATTACACTATATTTATTATTTACACAGCAATTATTATATTGTTTTTAAACTATTAGCTGTCAAAAATAATAAAAAATAAAACTGTTTATAAAAATTAAACTACTGAACACATTTTAGTGAATTTAAATAGGGTTCTGGTCTGATAGTAAACAAAGTGAATAAAATATAACCCAAGGCAATCCGACCAAAATTGCGATCTGTAGAATCGTGACGTACGTACATACGTACAGACCAACCGACAACTGCTGTTTGTGATTTTCAATTACAATTTTAATAGTATTTATGAACTCAAATTGATTTAAAAATGGTTCTATTTTATAGATTAGAATCTCCTCTTTTCAAAAAGCTTCAATTTGAATGGATTTCGTGTGAAATTAACTTAGATAGAACTTCTTATATAAACGAAAGTCAGCTCTGACGCACAAAGCGATAATAAAGCACATACCGCTAGTTTAGCGGTATGTGCAATATTCGTAAAGAATGCAGTTGTAAAGCAATTATTTTTTCTCATTTTTTTCTTGACATTTAGGATGAAAATATCTGGAGCACTCTTACCTTCAGTTAAATGCAATTAACAAAGTAGGTCTAATTTTCTTGATTTTGCCGACATAATGTATAAATTTACAAAAATCTTTAAAAATTATGTGTATAAATTTATTCTTAATAACTTCCATAAGCAATTAACACCTCTTGATTTATTTATAGTCATATTGTAGCACATGCTTCGCATTCATATTTTTTTTAACCTTTACCTACATAAAAATGAGCGTAACTATAAAGGCTATTTTTGCGGTATTTAATTAATATTGATAAACAAATGAGTCTTTATTATTGTGTGAACGTGATATTATAACAAGTGCTAGTAATAAAGACAATCGTTTGTTAATTATTATATTATCAAAGTACTATTTTTGTTGTCAGCATGAAGTGTTTTCGCTATCTCCATTATAAATACAATAAAAATAGAAGTTTTTTACACGACCCCGTACAGAAATAACTACTTTTCATGCCTGTATAGCGGTAGTAAAATGGCCTATTTGGCACGAGTGCATAAAGTGAAACAAAAGACATGCGAAACATAGCCGTACTGCCATTTTCATAATAAACGCATGAAAATCCAACGCTGTCTACAATTGGAAATGAACTTGCACAAAATTGAACTGTCAATCCACCCTAGCACTGGCTATGCCAAGTTTAGTGGATCAATTTCATACAGAAGATAGCAATTTATATATCATTTGTACTAAAATTATTGAAATAAATTTATTTATTATTATTATTATTATTTTGAAAATTATTTGAAAATCAGGCATTTTATAGGGGTTACGTGCAAAAAATACTATCTCCTACGTGACGATAATATAATGACTCATGTGACTATTAAAACTCGCTGTCACTCGTTAGGCGCGAATAGCGTAAGCTAAAGCGCCTATATGTACTCGCTTTGTCTGTGAATCTGTGAATCTGTGAGTCACGCTTTTTGTATCCAGCGTACAGCCCAAACGACTTAACCGATTTTAAAAAACTTTTTTTTGTTCGATTTGTCTCCGGGTAACTTAGATCCTAACGTCGCCCGATTTTTGATTTTTTGCTCCAGAGGGGAGCAATTTAGAAAAAACGAAGTTTTTCGCTTATAACTCGCTCAATTTAAATCAGATCGGTTCGAAACCTGTCTTAAACGAAAGAGGAGAAAATTTTACATAAATTTCGTACAACAGAATTCGCCCAATCAGTTTTTTTATACACATTTATATAGAAATAAATTCAATCTGATATAACCGATAGCAAACATCATTCGGTTATCTCTCTCTGTTGCACGGTATAACATGGTAATATAATTATTGCGTATGTTCAGTCTTAAAATAAAATTGGTCGATAATTTTATTTATGACAATAATGAAATTAAAAGATAGCATTTGTTCAAAAACGGATGCCGTTTCGAATATTTCTGAAATCCAACGCCTTCTAAGTTAACAATTTGAATAACCAATTATTAGAACTGAATACTTTGACAGAAGCAAACGTCACTTTTGACATTTCTTATCATTCCGACACCAAGGATGAGCGGATTGAAACCAAATTTTGGGAGGATGTTTGATATGCAAATATGAAGTGGCCTATTGTTTTTGGGGAACATCGGCGCATGCGTAAAAGAATATATCTCTTATAATGTTGTTTTATATAATAATAATATAGTTTTTAAGACGGTTTTTACTCTATCTATTTTTACTAGAAATTTTTGTTATTTTTTTGGGGAAAATCGGTGACGTCACTCTAAATCCAATATGGCGGACTTCTAAAGATGGCGGACTAATTTTATTATGCTTTCCAACAATATGGGTATCAAATGAAAGGGCTTGCTGAGAATAACTCGAAAAATGAAGTGACGTCACTCTAAATCCAATATGGCGGACTTCTAAAGATGGCGGACTAATTTTATTATGCTTTCCAACTATATGGGTATCAAATGAAAGGGCTTGCTGAGAATAACTCGAAAAATAAAGTTACGTCACTCTAAATCCAATATGGCGGACTTCTAAAGATGGCGGACTAATGTTATTATGCTTTCCTACAATATGGGTATCAAATGAAAGGGCTTGCTGAGATTAACTCGAAAAATAAAGTGACGTCAGTCTAAAACCAATATGGCGGACTTTTAAAGATAGCGGACTAAGCTTTTTATGCTTTCCTACAATATGGGTATCAAATGAAAGGGCTTGCTGAAAATAACTTGAAAAATAAAGTGACGTCACTCTAAATCAAATATGGCGGACTTCTAAAGATGGCGGACTAATTTTATTATGCTTTCCTACAATATGGGTATCAAATGAAAGGGCTTGCTGAGAATAACTCGAAAAATAAAGTTACGTCACTATAAATCCAATATGGCGGACTTCTAAAGATAGCGGACTAATTTTATTATGCTTTCCTACAATATGGGTATCAAATGAAAGGGCTTACTGAGAATAACTCGAAACATAAAGTGACGTCACTCTAAATCCAATATGGCGGACTTCTAAAGATGGCGGACTAATTTTATTATGCTTTCCAACAATATGGGTATCAAATGAAAGGGCTTGCTGAGAATAACTCGAAAAATGTAGTGACGTCACTCTAAATCCAACATGGCGGACTTCTAAAGATGGCGGACTAATTTTATTATGCTTTCCAACAATATGGGTATCAAATGAAAGGGCTTGCTGAGAATAACTCGAAAAATAAAGTTACGTCACTCTAAATCCAATATGGCGGACTTCTAAAGATGGCGGACTAATGTTATTATGCTTTCCTACAATATGGGTATCAAATTGAAGGGCTTGCTGAGAATAACTCGAAAAATAAAGTAACGTCACTTTAAATCCAATATGGCGGACTTCTAAAGATGGCGGACTTATTTTATTATGCTTTCCTACAATATGGGTATCAAATGAAAGGGCTTGCTGAGAATAACTCGAAAAATAAAGTGACGTCACTCTAAATCCAATATGGCGGACTTCTAAAGATGGCGGACTAATTTTATTATGCTTTCCAACAATATGGGTATCAAATGAAAGGGCTTGCTGAGAATAACTCGAAAAATGTAGTGACGTCACTCTAAATCCAACATGGCGGACTTCTAAAGATGGCGGACTAATTTTATTATGCTTTCCAACAATATGGGTATCAAATGAAAGGGCTTGCTGAGAATAACTCGAAAAATAAAGTTACGTCACTCTAAATCCAATATGGCGGACTTCTAAAGATGGCGGACTAATGTTATTATGCTTTCCTACAATATGGGTATCAAATGAAAGGGCTTGCTGAGATTAACTCGAAAAATAAAGTGACGTCAGTCTAAATCCAATATGGCGGACTTCTAAAGATGGCGGACTAATGTTATTATGCTTTCCTACAATATGGGTATCAAATGAAAGGGCTTGCTGAGAATAACTCGAATCATAAAGTGACGTCACTCTAAATCCAATATGGCGGACTTCTAAAGATGGCGGACTAATTTTATTATGCTTTCCTACAATATGGGTATCGAATGAAAGGGCTTGCTGAGAATAACTCGAAAAATAAAGTTACGTCACTATAAATCCAATATGGCGGACTTCTAAAGATAGCGGACTAATTTTATTATGCTTTCCTACAATATGGGTATCAAATGAAAGGGCTTACTGAGAATAACTCGAAACATAAAGTGACGTCACTCTAAATCCAATATGGCGGACTTCTAAAGATGGTGGACTAATTTTATTATGCTTTCCTACAATATGGGTATCAAATGAAAGGGCTTGCTGAGAATAACTCGAAAAATAAAGTAACGTCACTTTAAATCCAATATGGCGGACTTCTAAAGATAGCGGACTAATTTTATTATGCTTTCCTACAATATGGGTATCAAATGAAAGGGCTTACTGAGAATAACTCGAAACATATAGTGACGTCACTCTAAATCCAATATGGCGGACTTCTAAAGATGGTGGACTAATTTTATTATGCTTTCCTACAATATGGGTATCAAATGAAAGGGCTTGCTGAGAATAACTCGAAAAATGAAGTGACGTCACTCTAAATCCAACATGGCGGACTTCTAAAGATGGCGGACTAATTTTATTATGCTTTCCTACAAAATGGGTATCAAATGAAAGAGCTTGCTGAGAATAACTCGAAAAATAAAGTTACGTCACTATAAATCCAATATGGCGGACTTCTAAAGATAGCGGACTAATTTTATTATGCTTTCCTACAATATGGGTATCAAATGAAAGGGCTTGCTGAGAATAACTCGAAAAATAAAGTGACGTCACTCTAAATCCACTATGGCGGATTCTAAAGATGGCGGACTAATTTTATTATGCTTTCCAACAATATGGGTATCAAATGAAAGGGCTTGCTGAGAATAACTCGAAAAATGAAGTGACGTCACTCTAAATCCAACATGGCGGACTTCTAAAGATGGCGGACTAATTTTATTATGCTTTCCTACAAAATGGGTATCAAATGAAAGAGCTTGCTGAGAATAACTCGAAAAATAAAGTGACGTCACTCTAAATCCAATATGGCGGACTTCTAAAGATGGCGGACTAATGTTATTATGCTTTCCTACAATATGGGTATCAAATGAAAGGGCTTGCTGAGAATAACTCGAATCATAAAGTGACGTCACTCTAAATCTAATATGGCGAACTTCTAAAGATGGCGGACTAATTTTATTATGTTTTCCAACAATATGGGTATCAAATGAAAGGGCTTGCTGAGAATAACTCGAAAAATAAAGTTACGTCACTCTAAATCCAATATGGCGGACTTATAAAGATGGCGGACTAATTTTATTATGCTTTCCTACAATATGGGTATCAAATGAAAGGGCTTGCTAAGATTAACTCGAAAAATAAAGTGACGTCAGTCTAAAACCAATATGGCGGACTTTTAAAGATGGCGGACTAAGTTTTTTATGCTTTCCTACAATATGGGTATCAAATGAAAGGGCTTGCTGAAAATAACTTGAAAAATAAAGTGACGACACTCTAAATCAAATATGGCGGACTTCTAAAGATGGCGGACTAATTTTATTATGCTTTTCTACAATATGGGTATCAAATGAAAGGGCTTGCTGAGAATAACTCGAAAAATAAAGTTTCGTCACTATAAATCCAATATGGCGGACTTCTAAAGATGGCGGACTAATTTTATTATGCTTTCCTACAATATGGGTATCAAATGAAAGGGCTTACTGAGAATAACTCGAAACATAAAGTGACGTCACTCTAAATCCAATATGGCGGACTTCTAAAGATGGCGGACTAATTTTATTATGCTTTCCTACAATATGGGTATCAAATGAAAGGGCTTGCTGAGAATAACTCGAAAAATAAAGTAACGTCACTTTAAATCTAATATGGCGGACTTCTAAAGATGGCGGACTTATTTTATTATGCTTTCCTACAATATGGGTATCAAATGAAAGGGCTTGCTGAGAATAACTCGAAAAATAAAGTGACGTCACTCTAAATCCAATATGGCGGACTTCTAAAGATAGCGGACTAATTTTATTATGCTTTCCTACAATATGGGTATCAAATGAAAGGGCTTGCTGAGAATAACTCGAAAAATAAAGTGACGTTATTCTAAATCCAATATGGCGGACTTCTAAAGATGGTGGACTAAGTTTTTGATGTGATATGGTCTTATAAATTGATGAAACACCAGGTGCACGCACGAAAAAGTGTAACGTTCCGCCTGACCCTGTGCGCGCAAGCGAGAGCGCAGTAATGTATTATTAAATATGATATTCGAGCGGAATACGTTATCACGTAAAACTATCGTCCGTAAACCGACTTTACAGACATCCAATTTTTTTATATAATAATGGTGTACTTTTTATAATGTTTTATTATTCTACTTTACAAGAAAGTTTTGTAAAATGTTTTTTGAGGGAAAGTCGGCGCATGCGCAGAAGAGGTATAAGTTATAAAGTTGTTTGTATATAACAATGGTATACTTTTCATAACTGTTTATTATTCGATCTATTTTTACAAGAGTTTTGTATAATTTTTGGGAAAAATCGGCGCATGCGCAAAAGAGATACGTGCCATAGTTGTTTTTTATATAATAATGGTGTACTTTTTATAATGTTTTATTATTTTATTTTAAAGAAAGTTTTGTAAAAAATTCTTTGAGCTAAAGTCGGCACATATATGTTTTAAAGTTGTTTTTATATAATAATTGGGTACTTTTCATAACGGTTTATTTTTCTATCTGTTTTTACAAGAAAGTTATGAAATTTTTTTTCTAAACTCATAATTTCAGAAATATTTTGAAAAAAAATCTGTTGTTCTTTTGTTCTGAAGATGTTAGTTAGGTTTAATTTTTGCATGACACAATAACATATTACATAGAGAACCATGAAATTATTAAAATTATATTTTCCTTTCTGTGTTTCATTATTTTCAACTGTTATTTTTTTCTTAGAATAAGTAAATTAAGTTATACTATATTATTCTCCAAGTGTCGTTAAATATAATTATATATACACCGATTTTCAAACAAAACACCGGGGTATATGACGTAAAATTTCGCGCCTTGTAATTCTTGAATTACTTGGGCATATACTCCCACTGGTTTTTAACATAATATCACTTTCGCATGTTATCACGCTCTAGAAACACAACTTACTATTTCGAAGTCGGGTTTTGTCTTTTAAACTTTTATTTTATTTAAAAATAACACTCATAGCATGAAAAAAAATTGTATTCGGTTATTGTTTGTTGGAGGACTTGATTTTCTGGATCGTTATAAAATCTCAGAAATGGAAAGCAATGCAGTAAGTTCTTAGGCGTTTTAGACGTTCTGTATTTAAGTTTGTTTACCTGTGATTTGTCTCAGTCAATTAAGACTAATTTGAAATCTTTGTTAATTGATTACAACACTCGAAGCAATAATGCACATTCTTCAGATGTAAATTGAAACCTTTTACTAGGATGTTGAATTGTAATTGACATTTATTTATGAAATGATGTATTTAAATGTTTAATTAAAAAAACTAGTTTTGGAAGTTTTTGAATGTTAACTACTTTAGCTCCGACGCGACGCATTTGTCTCAAAACAAACAAAAACCTACACAAGTTGATAAATGCAAAAAATATATTTGAATTTCTAAATTTATGTAAATTACGAATTACATACAATTTAACATATTTTCCTACTAGCAGAAACACTAACAAATCTCAGTACGTTGTCTATTATCAAATTCAATAATTAACTTAATTAAAAATTTAATTGAGTTAATATATAAGCTAACTAGCGGCCCTGTACGTGTTTCGCTACGTATAAAGTGAAATAATAAAACAATAGCGTAAAGTATTCGTGGATAACTGGTCTTTAAAACACTTGCTCTATTTCGAGCACTCCGGCTGCGCCGTCGTGCTCGAAAAAAAAGCATTTGTTTTAAACGTTATTCAGTTTTTTTACATCCTCGATTTAGATATATGGTTGTTAAGTTCGTTGCGCCATCTATTGAATATTCACTCAATCCAGTCAACAGGTATCGCCATCTTATATGGTTGTTAAGTTCGTTGCGCCATCTATTGAATATTCACTCAATCCAGTCAACAGGTATCGCCATCTTATATGGTTGTATTATGACTGTCAAGGAATAGACAAATAATTTGCAATAAAATAATATTGCGACTATAAATTGAAATGTAAGCTATCCTATCTTTCAAGTTGGGTCGAATTGCACACGGTGTGCAAATCAAATTTAAAATCGGTTCAGTAGTTTAGGAGTTCATCGCGGACAAACAACGTGACACGTAATTTTTATATATAAAGATATAAAATACAGTCGAACCTGGATAAGCAAGAGTTCAAGGGATCGCGATCTCTTTTTCACTAAGCCGAGTTTATAGAGGTACAGAAATGGCCTTTCTCACTTATAGAGATCTATAAAAACTATACAAAAACAATGTTAGTTAGTTCAGCTATTATTATTTCGGTATTCAATATTATTTATGATAAATTATTTTGAAAACATTAAAAAATCACTATTTTTTTTAATCCAAAAGCAATCAGAACTGACTATTTAAGGCATGGAGACTATTGTATAAAAATTTTAAAAAAATAGTACGATAGGAAGAAATATTTATAGGTATACTGTACTTTATAGATTAACAGCTCTTACATTAAAGTATAGAACCCAAGTTATTTATTCTATTTTATTGTTTTCTTAATAGGTTCATTCCAAGCAGCCAGCAAACGGTTTCGAAACCCCCGTCTGCATGCGCAGTAGCTATAACATGTAAAATCGTCACTAACAGCTTCGTTTTACCTACTGCGCATGCGGGTAACGGTTTCGTTACCGTTTGCTTGTAAATATGTTTTGACAAGTCCCGTCACCACTACCCCTTCTACGATAATAATCAGCAGCAGCTACATGTCGTGACTAAAACTTCAGTTTGCCAAGTGCTCGGTCACACACAGACCATGACCGGGGCTCCGCTGTTGTTGAAGAACAAGTCACGCCTATCTATTGTCGTATCTCACCTGGTGTATAGTAAGAGCTATCGCGAATGAACGAGATACGTACCTATTGTGGTGCAGAATGTGTGTGAAGGTTGAATAAAGCGGTAGGTACGCCGCAATGTGTTTGTCACCAGGTGAGAACAACCCCGGCAACGACAACTAGGAATACGCTTCGTAGTGCGAAACGTCGAGACTACCCGAACATGCCAGACACTCGATATAGCACAGTATGCACTCTCATTCGGAAATAACTAGTGTCCGACCGAAATTTCGGTTTCGGTTTCGGCCACTTTTGGCCAAAAAACTTGTTTCGGTTTAGTTTCGGTTTCGGCTGCCCATCCGGCCGAAATCGAAACTACATTCGGGAGGTTTCGCGCTAAAATGCGGTGCAACTGCGAGCTACGAAGTGTCTTTTATGCCTGCGCGCTCCGCGTTTTTTTTTTTTTTTATTTTGAAAGAAAACTTTTTTTATTTTGATACCTATATTATTTGCATTAAAAATATTTATTTAGTTGTTGTATTTGGTAGGTAGGTACTTATTAATTTTAATTTTATTGTAGTTCGTTAACAAGAGTACCATACAAAATGATCAAAGTTTAGAAGAAATAATTTTGTTCTTAAGATGAAAGAGTGTTTTCTTTTTTTTTTTTGTTGTGTGTACCTACTATTAGGTAAATACTTTTTATGAAAAAATAATTTTGTTTTGGAGCTTTTAATTTATTTCGTAATATTTAAAAAAGTATATTTATTTGTGTTTTTAAAATAAGGGGAGTAATAATATGTTATGATAAGTTAATGATTAGTTAAAATATTATAGGCTGAATGATTAATATGTGATTAATTTAAAAATTAAAAAAAATAATAATAAAGCCTGATTATGATAATGTTTACTTTATTTTTCCCACGAAAATAAGTTTCGGTTTCGGCCGAAACTAAGACTGAGGCCGAAATTCGGTTTCGGCCGTAAAACTAGTTTCGGTCGGACACTAGAAATAAGCAAATAGTCATACAGTTGTTGGACTTGACGAATGACTACAGACTTTATTATGCTTTTATCTCTAAGAAATTAGAAAAGATTAGAAACATCTCCGCCGGAGGACATGTTGCCTGGAACTATACATATCCATAACTACCCAACAACAACAACAGATAAGCTAATTAGCAGCCCACTTAAGTTGTTTTTTACTGAAAACCGTTATTGATGTGAAACATCTAATGGCGCGTTTAGTTGGGAGTAAAGCCGTGCAATTGACGCGACAGTTTTGTGGGAGGACGTTACGTTTGTGTGCGTTGGATTAAACATGGCTTTAGTTGAAGACATCTAGATAACAGGGCGAAATTTTGTTACTAGTTTAGTTTTTTAGTTACCAGTATTCCGTTAGATGACAGCGCGTAACGCTTGCTGTGTGTATGCGTTGAATTAAAACATGGCTTATGTTGATGGGAGATCTGAGATTTATTAGTTACTAGAGTAGTCACTTAAGTGGCACTGTTAGTAACTTAAAGTTGCATCAAATTCGTAGGGTTTTAGGAAGTTTTCGTAGTGTCCATAGGGCTTTAAGCAGTGTCCGTGAAGTGTCCGTAGTTTTTGCAACTTAAAGTTGCATTTAATAATCCTTTTATGTTTCACATCTGCCAAGCGTTTCACGACGACTCCTAATTTTTTTAATATTACTTTTTGTAATGAAAATATATTTACTTTGTTTGAGAAAGCAAAAATAGGTGTTTTTCTAGGATCGCAAAACTGATTATTGCCAAAAAACGACATTTAAATAACAAGTAATATTTAATATAATAATAACAGAACATACATTTTGAGAACTTGAACGTTTTTGAAAACCGAAATAGTTTTGATAACATCGGTAAGTAACTGTTATCCTGCCGTGATCAATTGGATAGATTATTAGGCATTAATTAATAACAATTATCGGTTAACGAGTGCACAACTCCAAAAATGTTTGAACTCGTCAGTACTAATGGGATTAAAATTTATTCGCGCCAATAGTTTAGTCATGCCTTTAGTGAAAGGAATTGAATACCCATAATAATTCATAAACAGATTACAACCCAAATTATTAAATATAATAATAATAGATTTGTTTTCGTATACATTTTACATACACTATATTATTATTATATACTATTATTGTTATATAGTATGAAAGTATTCTGATACTAAAATAATTGACTTACACCAAATAAGTATCACGTACCAAACACATGCGTATGCTTTAATTTGGCAATCAGAAATAGACGAAATCTTACCGAGTTCACGTTGGCCATGTATATTTTATATTGGATACGTGTTTTGTTTAATTATTTACTCCCACCTATCAAGGAACGGATTTGGGGCATTTAGTCATCGTAATCAACACTGTTACCGAATACTACTACAAAAAGTTTCCATAAAATCAACTCGGCTTAATGGTTAACGTGCTGATCTTTGGATCAACCTGTCATGGGTTCGAATCACGCCTCCGCTTATAGAGATATTTTGTGCTGTCGTTTAATTTAATTTAATGTAATCTGAAGTGTCTTTAATTTACAATACTTATAAATAAAATAAAAGATATTCGCAAAACGCTGCGTTTTTTTCGACGCTCGTTTTGGTAACCATGTTGTAAAAACACGGTTTTTATTAGTGAAACCTGCTCCGAGAAAAAAGTGCTCGTGTTTTGATATTTTGTGGAAAGTTTTTTGTATTCAGTTATAATATTATTGTTTATAATTAATATTAAAATAAAAAATGAAATCGTAGTAATGTTGGACATATAAAATAGAATGTTTATTTAATTTTTTATGTGATAATTATAAAAATATTGTGTATGTATTTCTATTTATTTTTTGTATAATATACAGTTATTTTTTGGACTCGCGGCGTGTAACTGCGGCGTGGCAGGCGACGAAAGAGCGAATGAGGCACGAGAGCGGGATAGATATCCGCTTTTTAATCTGCTTGTTTTCTGACGGTTTTTCGTGTCCAAGTCACATGGATACGGAAAACCGACAGAAAATAAGCAGAATAAAAAGCGGAAATATCACAGAAATGCTATGGTAATCAATCAAAATTGTTCCGGAATATTTAAACTTTAGGCGCGTTGATATTTGTCGATCCATAGAGTTACTCCATTAAACCAAGCATAATTAACATGCAGATACTACATGATTATCTAATATCTAAGCTCTAAATTCCGCAGCCGCTCTGACAAAAAAAAGTAAACGGTCACATTAAGTATATTTCACTGCTTTTATCTAATGGAAGAAGTGTTAAATGGCAACAGAAAATCGTCACAAACAGAAACAAAATACATAAAAATTCTACAAAAAACACGTAGCTGTATTAATTACTTTCGATTATAAGGGTATAGATTTTTTGGATATCTCAAATAGACCACATTCAAAATAACAATTTAAATTTATATTTTTCAAAAATGTTTTACGCATGATGGGCTTATAATCCGTATAAAAACTGGAAAAAAAATCATATTTTCTTGAGTAGAACATACATTATCTTCAAATTCTCGTCTAAGACCCGTTGTCCTAAAAGTACTATAATATAATGCTATAATCTTACCATTTTTATGGAAAATTTGCTTCCTTTTTTACAAGAAGATGTTATATTGTAATTGTTAATGAATAATTAATTAGTCGATTTATTGTTATTTAAATAACGTTAGATAGCTTTGACATTCATATATTTCATGTGAACTTTAAAAATAATGCGGAAAGTATCCAAGAATGAAAAATTCTTATACAAAGACAAATTAATTTTGTATACCGGATGAACTTGATTAATGCATATACGTCTTAATGAGAATCGCTGTGCCGATCAGTAACAGTTAATATTTTTTCTTTTTTAAATCAGAGGAAACATCTATTTAATTATGTGTTAGCTGTTGATTAAGTAAGAAAATATTTCATTTATTATTGTTAAAAACGAAATTATTTTCTCCGTGATCCGTACAATAATTTTAGAATTTGGGTATGAATAATCCACAATTTGTTAATTTACAATTGCGTTTTAAGCTATGTCGCTTTTTAAAAAACATTTATATCTTGTTTAAGTTAAAGTTTGCTATAGGTATCTATTTTACTATATGTGTTAAGCTATACTCTAACATAAATTATTGTCAGTAGATACCTTGTTTGAATTAATATACATAATTATATCAATTTATTTTTTACAGAAACATTTTGAGCATAATTTACGCTGTTAAGTACCACCAAAACACATCATCGCGCGTAGTGGTTGCTTTGTAGATTTGTATAATGAAAAATTAGGCTTTTTACAAAGTGTCTAGGGGTTTTATAAAAAGCCGGCAAAACGCGAGCGAACAATTCAGTTTCCGTTATAACTTTACCGGTTCAGGCAAATTGATAAAATGCCGGCAAAATGTGAAAAACAGAATGTATATTTCGTTTTGACGCATTATTTTCAGACATTTTACAATTTGCCAACAGCGATGTAGTCAAAAAGCACAATATTGTTTTCCTGATTCCAAACAGCTGTAGCACAGGACATAGTGAGAGGGATAAAATGTTATTTGTCTTAAGAAACAAATATAACATTCCCAGAAGAGCGATCAAAATTTTCATTTATGCTAGGAGTGTCAGCTTAAAAAATCGCAACACCACAAGGGATTAGTTGTGCGTCCAATTCTTTCTAAAGATTTTAATGTTCGTGGGCAAATAGACTTGATAAATTTCCAATCTGCTCTTGATGGGAAATATAAATGATTTCTCAAGTATCAAGATCATGCCACAAATGTTTTGCATCTACGCCCTTTACAAAGCAAACATGAAACATGAAAATTTTTTGCAGTTACCTATAACAGAAAGTTTATATAGGTATGAAGTATAGTTTATTTAGATTTATGTTATAATATAGAAGTTTAATTGTTTCTTGTGTCATTTTATGAAATAGTTACTTACCTGGTACCTAATTTTATTATCTTGTTCTCCCGCTCAAGTTTTGACTACATCGCTATTGGCAAATTGTAAAATGCCTGAAAATATTGCGTCAAAACGAAATACACATTCTGTTTTTCACATTTTGCCGGCATTTTATCAATTTGCCAGTACCGGTAAAGTCATAACGGAAACTGCATTGTTCGCTTCGCGTTTTGCCGACTTTTTATAAAATCCCTAGACATTTTGTAAAAAGCCTAATTTTGCATTATGCCTACGACATATACAAATATTTCATTTACAGAAAGTGCAATACAGAGAACACGTGATAATTGTATTTTACTTTCGGACATATTTTAGTTACACTTTGTATTATACTAAAAAATTTTACCATGAACTTATACGTTAATTTATCATATTTTATGAATAAAATTTGCATTGAGATGTGTTAAGTTTGCATAGTTATAAAAATGTTGTTTTCCTATAATCTGGTAGATTCTTGTAATTATTTATTCAATATCATTATTTTGATCCTTTCACTGATTAACGGTTATTGTGATATATTAATCTAATTTATTCTATGACGACACAGCTGTATCTATACTAATATTATAAAAAGAGAGAGCAAATTTTGTGTGTATGTGGAGGGTAATCTCCGGAAATACTGCACCTATTTGAAAAATTCTTTCATCGTTTGAGAGGTAAATTACTCCTGACCAGCATGGGCTATATATTATTAGCTAAAGTTATGATGATATTCGTCAACTAAGTCGGAAAAAGTTGTACCTCTTGAGAGCTTCCACGGCGTCCGCTGCGGGAATAGCTAAAATTACACGAAAATAATGTTTGGCTAAATTGTTCCTCTTGAAAAGTTCTAAAAAAAAGTCCGCGACAGCATACCTATATCTATCTTCTAAGGATAACTCACAAAAACCATTTTTTACTTTCAAATTTGATAAAAAATTAAGATTTATTTACGAAGCTGTTTTAATCGATATAGTGTCAATCTATACTTAAATAAAACAGTTGGTTTACATTAATTGTTTATGAATGAGGACTAATATTCACTTCAAATAAATAAAATTGTCGACCAATTTTTCTCAGACCAATATATTGACAAAATAAAAAATAACAAATCAATATAGGTAATATAAGATGACGTTTCGATCTAATATTCACTGTTCAAAATTTTCAAATTTTGATAGATGGAATGACCTTGTCTCCTCTCATCGTTTATTTTTAAATGAACAAAAAAAGAATTAATTTCCCAGCCAAGATTGATCTATATTTAAACACATTAATATACAAATGTATTACTAATGTACTTCGAATTAATAATATTTTTTATGGATTAATTTATATTTGCGTTTAACTACCTATATTAACTTAAAGTAGCAGCTTTGGCTAGTTTTGTGTTATATATAGTCATTTTCAAAATGCGGACATCTGCATTTAAAAGTAACCAGTTTCCATTTTGCTGTATCAATTAATTTTCTTTAATAGCACTCTCATGAAAGTGATTTTTTGCTTGACCAACATCTTTACATTTACGTTCAATAAGTATTTTTATGCACACAAATGTGTATAGTACAGTAGTGGATATCATTTATTATTTATTAATCTAATAATCAACTATACGAATATTGTCTGAGACGGTATTTTGTAAATTTTGATCCTAAATAACCTCAGAACTGTGTTTTTTAATGTTTCTGACGATCGTAAAGGAATGCTCAAATGTTACGTAACGTTTCTCACGGAATAGTAGTTATCATTAGCGTTGCTAATTTTTATGTTATGAAGAAGTATAGTAGCGGTATTGATACAATGTCAGATTACTTTATATTATTCTAAAGAGTTCACAAAAAATTACAATTACAAATAATTTATATGTGTCTATAGACTTCAAGTTTTGCGCCTCCTCTCAACGAAATTATAATGCTATGTAACCAGTGCCGTCTTTGAAATTTAAGTGGCCCTGGGCCAATTATAGCGGAGCCCCATCCAAAGAATTCGATTTATACAAATAAGTTACATAATTTTTAATATTTGAATGTTATTTCATTTTTAATTAACAAATGATTAACACGTTTTAATTAACGAGTTATTTTTGTTTAAAACTGGGATTATTTGCGCTAAGCTGGGGTTGTTGAACAAGTGCGGGGCTCTAGACCGTCTTCTAGGCCCGCCCTTAAAAACGGTACTTTGACACGAGTAGAGGGGAGATATGAAAATGTTACGATGTTATGGTTTGTTCACCATAGTTTAGGTTTCTAAAGATAGCAGTACCGTACTATAGTGGCCGTAACATGACGGTGAATTACATAGTTTACATAGTAGAGGTAGGTAACTATATTAATTTTTAAAAGAGCAATAAGCAATTACTTTTTGACGTGATAACGTCTTATAAATTGATGAATCACCAATATTATAAATTGATAAAACACCGGCTGCATGTACGAAAAAGTGTAACGCATAACGCGTAACGTTCCGCCTGACCCTGTGCGTGCTTTTTGCTAATTTCTCGCTCAATTTAAATCAGATCGGTTTGAAACCAGTCTTAAACGAAAGAGGAGAACATTTTACATAGATTTCGTATAACAGAATTTGTCTAAACAGTTTTTTTATACAAATTTATATAGAAAAATATTTTATACAAATTTATATAGAAAAATAGCTGTATAAATGCAATGTTGTGTAATGCATGGCGCGACGCGGTCGGTTGTCTTTGTTTGCCGTACATGGAAATTAGAAGCAAACGTATGTCTTGTCTTAACATGAAAACGGCTGCATTTCTAATGTTTAATTCAATTTTTTGACATTAGTATATTGTGAAATGCAACGCCTTCTAAGTTAAGTATTGGAATAACTAATTATTATTAGAACATAATACTTTGTAAGTTGCAAACGTCACTTTTGACATTTCTTATCATTCCGACACCAAGGATAAGCGGATTGAAACCAAATTTTGGGAGGTTTAGGTTATGTATTACGGAATACGTTATCACGTAAAACTATTGTCCGTAAACCGACTTTACAGACAACCAATTTTTTTGTTTTTAAATATCGACTTTTTGCAAAATATTTACTGTTTTATTTATTGATGAGCATAAATTCTATTTCATAAAATGAAGTCACTAAGCAGCCTATAACAGCATTTTTAATCACAATTTTGAATTTTCGCTCAAAAACGTTAATTGTTACGATATGACTCGTGTGTGACGTTGCTGTTACAGTAAACAAACACAGCCAGACAAATGGTTGCTTTATTTACTACAATAGTGATGTCACACACAAACTATCATGGTGGCTTTGAAACTTGAATAATAAATGGAACTAATATTATTGGGAATAAATACCAATATGTTTGGGTTCCTCAATGCACAAGGCAATCGTTTTTGCGTTTTCACATATTGTAAAATACCGTATTATGAGTGAAATATTCCATTCTACGACTCAGTGGCGTCACTATACCGTTTGTGGTCCGTGGCAAATTTTACTAAATGTTGTAATAATGTTAAGATCCTCCTGTGCTCACGATCCTCGACCCTATTGTCACGCCACTGTCAATTTTTTACCTTCGGAATCCCTAAAATGTTTCCGCCCTAGGCACCTGTTAATAAATCAAGAATACTTAGGTATTAATTCGCTAAACATTGGAGTTTAAATGAAAAAAAGACATTTTCCGGTACTGTACTGTGCAAAAAGTAAACTAGTAATATTATGGTAAAGTTTCATTTTTTTTTATTAATTTGACCTCCGTATTTACATAGTTCAACTTCTCATGCAGCGGCCAGCGCAAGTAATGTATTTTTGATCATTTACTTACAGTTTTCTAAATTTCTACTGCTCACGAGTAATAAGTATAATTTAATGTACTATTTATTTATTAACATTTCACTTCAATTTTATTATATTAATAACAATATCGTAAACAAGATAATATGATACCAATCCAGCACCGTTCTCTTTTCATCTCAATAATAAAAAATTGATCACCCTAAGTAACTTTTAGCATTGACGCTGAATGAAAAAAAGTTTCGAACAAAAGTTATAGTTTAAAGGGATACTTTTGACCTTGAATGGAAGGTTCAAGGTCGTTGGAAATCAACTTTGTTTTTTTTTTAATGGACACCTCTATTTTTCATACGGGTAATCAATTGCACGTAAAAAAACACGAATCTTTTGTTCGAAACATTTTTTTTCGAAATCACCAACTTGTTCGACTTATTTATTACCATACAAAATTGCAATTTTTAAACTTTATGATTTTTTACTGGGGAATGGTGAGGTTTAGAAAAAAATACCAAGAGACAAACAATGTTTAGATTTTTGCAAGAAATCGACAAAAATTTTTGAGAATTTTTTTAAGGATTTCCAATTTTTGTTTGCTTCTAAAACTAGGGATCGTTTGCAAATGCCTCAAAAAATTCTTGCAAAAATCTAAGCATTTTTGTCTCTTGGTATTTTTCTCTAAACCTCACCATTCCCCAGTAAAAAATTCGCACAAAGTTTAAAAATTTCAATTTTGTAAGGTAAATAATTCGATCAAGTTGCTGATTTAAAAAAAATGTTTTGAACGAAAAATTCATGTTTTAAACGTACGTATCGATTGCCCATATAAAAAATAGGGGTGTCCATTTAAAAAAAAAACAAAGTTGACCTCCAGTGACCTTGAACCCTCCATCCAAGGTGTCCCCCTTTAAACTGTACAAATTCGAAACTTTTTTTTATTCAGCGTCACTGGCAAAAGTTATTCAGATGATCAAATAAAATGGGACACCTATATATAAGCGAAATACCATTTACTGACTCACTGACTGGCTCATCACGAGATCACCAAAACTATACGTCCAATTGACTTGAAATTTGGCTTAGTTGCAAACTGTTAAAATAAAGACACCAACCTGTAGTTAACAGGTTGGTGTCTTTATTGATCATTAAAATCTCCAGTACATTTTTATTGTTATGTTGCTTTTCATCTGTGATTATTAGCGGAAATTAATAAATTACGAAAATTGATATGAAAAAAACCAGATGCAGTAGTGATGCTGTGGTTTTGGCGACAGCAAAAGCCGAGACGTATGTACCTATAACTGAAGAGATCAATCACAACTACGTTTGCACGTAGAAGAAATACTGGCATAGTTTTCTTTAATTTCTATTTACACAGGATGGTTTCGGTCTACTTATTTTATTTTTAACGTCAAACCAGACGAATACTGTAAAAGTTGTATGATCCTGATATATGGGAATGTGCATCAACAACTTTTACTAAGGCGTTTTAACACTAATCGTCTTCTTTTGGGACCGTTCATTTATTACGTTCAAAGAATACTCTATGTCTGTAGTTTCTGATATGCATATTATTGTTTGTTGTCTTTTTTTGATGTCTAAAACAGTTATTATTGTATAATTTAATTAAACCCAATTCCCACGACTACGACTTTTTCATATGAATGCACAGAGCACTCTTGATTATTAACTGTTAAAAGGCACGTTTTGATAAAACTGGATATATTTAAAAGAAGCATTTCTTGAAAAACTTGTAAAAAGATCACTAATGTTCAGAATTTTGAAATTTGTAACAGAACAACGGTTAAAACGTATAGTAATTGTTGACATTTTATAAGTACATTTATTTTACCAGTGGGGAATGGTAGTAGTTTAGATCCAAAATCACTTTGTAAAATTTTACAATATCTTTTCGTTTTGAGGTCCTCCAAATCCAAAAAATATATTTTTGGAAAACCTCTGTGCGTCTATTAGTCTGTTTGCCTGTGAGCACGATAATGGATTGAAACCAAATTTTGGGAGGATGTTTGGTATGCAAATCTCTTTTGTTTTTCGAGAAAATCGGCGCATGTGCAGAAGAGATACATGCTGTAACGATGTTTTTTAAATAATAATGGCATACTTTTCATAACGGCTTATTATTCTATTTACTTTTTCAAGAAAGTTTCGTAAAAAAAATGTTTTTTCTATACTTTATAGTTTCGGAAATATTTTGAAAAAAATCAACTGTTCTTTTGTTTTGTAGTTCTGTCAGAAATAAACTAGTTTAAGCATGCTTTGATTAATTTTTACATAACGTGGAACTAGGTAACGTAGGCAACGAATAGCAAATACCGTATTGAATACTAGTCACTACCTGCGTCACCTCACGCGATATGAGAAATTTTATTTTCTTTATTATACTATATCAAATGTGAAGTGAACATTTAGAAGTTGGAATGGTCCCGTCGCCCAATTGTCTGGAATTTTTTCATTAAAATTATAAACGTCAACAAATAATTTTAAATTTGAAAATTGATCTTTTTAACCGAACCTGAAAAAGTCAGGGAAATATCAATGCAAAATATTAAAGTAGTTATTTTTCTGATTCAAACATGCAGCAATTTTACCACGAGCTGATCTCTGGCGGCGATAGCTGTACTTATAATATGTATCTACAGAAAAACGAATTTTGTGAGAATTAAAAAAGTCAGGGACTAGTGAAATTTTCTGCTACTTATTCGACTTATTTAACTTGCATATGTCATGCGGACTCTACACGCGTGCGCAGTGCGTACTGTATACCTGACATAATTTCTAGCCACGGTAACAAATCCTATATAAGGCGGCGTTCACAAATTACGTAAGGCAAATTTGGCGATTTTTCGACCAACCTCCCCCTTGATGAGATGCCATAAGATTTTGCTTGACCCACTCCCCTCTAATCCGTTATAAATTTAAATCGTTCGTGAGTAGCTCTCTACCGTTTGTCAAAAATACATTTGAAGGTAATGAATTTGCAAAAAATCAATATCAGATAAGCAAGAGGTCTACCCAAAACCGAAAAACATGGCAAGTGGTCTACGAGACAAAAAAGTTTGGGAACCCCTGTTCTAAATGTTTGTTCCCATTAAAATAGAGCAACTTTGCTAAGCTAACCCAGCGATTTTAGCATAACGTAATCATCAACAATCAAATTTACTCTTAGTTTCATTATCTAAACAATATAGCTACTGCTAGTTTAAACAGAAATGCAGTGTATACAGACCCGAGGCAGCTCTTTCATTTTAATTGCAATCATATAATAATAATTATAACCGTTTGATCATGTACGTAATCTTGTATTCTTTCGCGGTGAAATTTAATGACGGAGCAGAAATTAATCTTGACTGCAATTTCTTCCTCTCACTCAGGTGTTCATATTGATGGCTATAAGATAATACCTCGTACGGTATAAATATAATTGTTGAAGAATGATGCTGAAGTAAAAACATACACCGACACGTAGATTTTTTGAAAATCACATTTCACTAAGTTAAATAAACTCGGGTCGCAGTCAAGGGCGTAGATATTTTTTTCTGGGTGTGGGGGTGATATAGAAAAAAATCAATATTTTTTTAAGTTTTATTAATATCACCCAAGAATACTCACGAAGAAGCAAAATATTAATTTACAAACCAATTTTACAATTTTTTTTTTCAAAAAGTAATTCTAAATTTTATTTTTTAGCCAGGTATTCGTATTATTTTGTTTTATTTTTTTATTGTTATGATCCTGGCGGGCTAATTTAACCTCCTTTCACCCTCCCCCCACCTTATCTACGCCCTTGGTCGCAGTGCCAGTTCATGTCGACAATATAGTGTATTTGCTAGACGGTTTTATTTTTACGTATGGAATTAATTTCCATTGTTTTTTTTTTCTTTTTGCGGGTTTTCATATATTGTTATTATCTTGTTTGAATTTAATTTGTATTTAATTATACTAATGTTTTAACAGAAAGTACCTAATTTGGCAAATTAACTGCTTCAGTTTCACATAATTTAAATTGACTAAGAAACTAATTTTTAAATTCGAATATAATAAGATCTGAAGTAAGAAAATGTTTTCTATCCTTTTTTATCTTTATCCCGACAAATAACTTGCCATAACTAAAATAAAATTAAAAAATCATTAAATCAAACACAAATAAAAAAGTTTTCATTGTCTACAGATTCTAAATTAAAAACTAACATCATTAATTTATAAAAAAAATAAATACCTAAAGCATCGATTGTTTTATTATTTGTTTTGTTAATATTAAGTTTTTTTTTTAATTTGTTTAATTTCATTTGAGATTAAAATACTCCCCCAGATGACAAATTCTTCTTGTGGTTTATCAATTTAAAAATACGATTTTCAACTTTCGATAACTTAAAAAATATTGAATTTATAAATATAGATATGCCCCTTATACTATTATATAACAGTACGTATAGATGTGACGACTGTCAGATAATAAGCGTACTAATATGCTACAACGATGCGTTAACATTTCGTGTACTCGTACATAATAATGTGTATGTACAAAATTCAGTATCTCGTGGAAAATAATGAAAAAAGTGTTGCAAGTGTTTCTCCAGAGGTGGACAGAATTTGTGTTAGAAAAAACGAGCTACATACATAATATATTAGTAGTACCTATATTTATACTTCATATTTTATCTGGGTGCACGGCAATTATCCCGCCAAGACCGAAGCGAATTGGCGAATTTTTGAATCCTCGTAACTTTGGTCTGGATAACACTTCAAAACTCGTTTCAGGGTAGTATGAAACTACTATGCTTATATAACGTACCAAATTTGAATTTTATTGACGTGCTACTTTGAATTTTGTAACGTACCGAACAGGAAAAAGTCAAATGTATGATATCGGGGAGTTGCACTGTCGGCCATATTATTAAAACAAACTTATCAGTAATGCTGAATAAGGAAAAAAAAAGGATGAGTAACTAAGTAGCGTTGCCGGCTGAGCATCAGTAGGGTGATAGCATTCTTTCAGGAAGTATCATACCTGCTCGGAAAGAAAATAAATACACGAAGCAATTGTTACAATTGTTAAGCCTCCACTACACATGTGGCCAGCACCGCCACTCAAATAAGTGCCTATCATCGCCGCGATGATCGCCTAGCCCTCCACACAATCGTGCCGGTCCGATTGTGTGTACGGGCGCACGATGCTGGCCACTCATTCCTTTGATGTAGGTACCGACAATCAACCGATTACTGCCGATTACAGGCGATTATGTCCACGCACCGACGAATATGCCCTCTACACAATCGTGAGTGCCTGTAAGTGGCGGTGCTGGCCACGTGTGTAGTGGAGGCATTAAAGCTTATATCAATTTGTTTTTCTTTTGAATTTTTTTTTATATCAGATGTTTTCGTATTGACATGGCTGATTATGTCAGAAGATGTAGAGGCCAATAAACCATATAATAAAAAAAAATCGAATGTTTTGAAGTACAACGACTTTACCAACAAATACGAGTCTATGAATTATTTAACGAGTCTATAATTATTTAACGAGTGCTCGTCAACACGAGGAAGTTTTGATAGTGTTACAATTTTATTAATACTTAAAATTCACTGATTTCGTCACGTATAGGTACTCAATTATGATCATCAAAATCTTTAGGGTACTTCCCATACTCGTAGAAAAGCTGAATTTTGGTATGCAGGCTGGGTTTCACGTGGAAGTAACGAGAAAATTAAAATATCAGTAATTTTCCTGCCCAACCTCAAAAGAGGGGTGCAGACTTTTATAGGTCTATAATCCCAAAAAATTGAATTTTGGTATACAAATTGGAACTCGCGTACAAGTAAAGAGAAAATTAAAGACCTGTTATTTTCCCCCTCCAACCCTCCAGGGAGGTAGATTTCTATGGGAAAACTTCTATATTGGTATAAGTAATATTATCCTACAAAAAGAATTGAAATCCTATCAAAAACATTTCATGTAAAATAATGTAGCCAAGTCTCGCGTTGATATTCCACTAAAAACAAATGTCAGAAAAGAGGTCATACACAATACAAAAAGAATCAAGATCTAAAAAGTTTTCACTTGACAAGTTTTTACACACGAACATTTATAATATAAACCATTTAAACTTGCTCTGTGAAAAGTTGACACCTTTATTCTTTTTGTACCGCGTGCGACTTGTTTTTTAAAATTTATGTTTTTAGTGGAATACCAACCCGAGACTTGGCTACATTTTTACATTAAATGTTTTTGAAGGGATAATAACTTTCCCGAGAACTGTTCTATGTTATTTCAGATGCAAGATACACATTTCCGCGAAACGCTCGTACAGAAGATAATGTCCGCAATTTATTACTTTGAATATTACCAATTACCGATTAACTACATAATACTCGTCTGTAGAAATCACTTTACGTGTGCGAATATACTAAATGTATTGTACAGTATATTCGTTTTAAAGTTGTACCTATATAGTTTTATATTTTTCAATAATTAAAATTGTCGACCATTTATTTATTTATTTATTTATTGAAGAGTTCTAATAAGACGTTAATCAAAGATTTGAATACAGTTGTATATGTTTTGCAATTCTCTTTTATACGAATAATAAGTTTAACATTTCTAATTCTTAATAATATCCCTTAGACCTTAAAATGTAAAGCGGAGCATTAATTTATTCTGATAAAGCTATTAGAAACCACCACTAGGGCTCATCCATAAATTACATCAAACGATTTTTAAAATTTCTAGACCCTTTGCTCCCTTAACAACGAGTGTGGACACCTTCGAACCCGTAAAAAGTAGGCAATGAAAAGGGACGGCCTTAAGGTACATACAATGCTATAGGTAATTTATAGAAGGGCTCCAAAAAGTTAACAACGAGTGTAGACACCTTCGAACCCGTAAAAAGTAGGCAATGAAAAGGGGCCCCTTTTCGTCGGGGGTCTCGGGGCTCCAATAACGTTAATTTTTATGTAATAATGGTTTTTCATAACGGTTTTAAACGGTATTCTATTTATTTTCTCAAGAAAGTTTTGTCAAAATTTTTTGGAAATATTTTGAAAATAAAAAAAATTAACTGTTCTTTTGTTTTATAGAATTTTTGCGTAACGTGAACATATTGTGTAGGTAACCATGGCAACGAATAGCAAATATCATATTGAATACTAGCCATTACCCGCGTCACCTCACGCGATATCAGAATTTTACCTACTTATCAAATGTCAATATTTTTGGAGTTAGAGTGGTCCCGTCGCCCAATTGCCTGGGATTTGTTTGTCTTGTTTCGTAGTCATTGGTTCATTAACATGACTGATGGAAGAAAAAATTTGATGCCTATATTTTTTAAATTTAAATTGCGCTTTTTATAAACACCAAAGTAAATAAATTCATGGTGCGACCCGAGGCACCATAACTATAAAACGTCTTTGTGATCCATATAAAAAAGGTTTAATATGGTTGATGTAAGGTCGTTGTCAAATCAGAGTTTTTGACAATGCAACCCAGCATTATCGTTATTTGTTTAAATCAGTGATTCCCAAAGTGGTCTATATCGACACCCCAGGGGTCGACGACAACTTGCAAGGGGTCCATGTCAGCGAGAAAAAAAATTGGGGGTCCATGAAATGAAAATGGGGATCAACAATAGTGAATCTCCTAACAAACAAAGAAACAAACTGGACATCGTTAAACGAAGAGATTTAAGATTAAATCTAACTAAATTGATGCCAAATGTTGAAAATTTATTATTAAAGCATCAGATTCATCCCTCACAGTAAAAGCATTTATTTTTTGCTTAGTTATTTTATGTAACAGAAATTAAATTTTAATTTGGTTCGTTTTAATTTGAATCTAATTAATAAAATATGTATAAAACTAAACATTTCACACTACATTTCACTACCGTTATAAATTTAAATCGTTCAAAGTGAGTAGCACTATACCGGTTGTCAAAAATACATTTCAAATTAATGATTATGCAAAAAATCAATATCAGATAAGCAGGGGGTCTACCCAAAACCGAAAAACGTGGCAAGTGGTCTACGAGACAAAAAAGTTTGGGAACCTCTGGTTTAAATGGTCAGTTTAATATCGTTACACTATAGCAGGCGATCTGTATACATGTAATGTGTACTGTATAGTACCTACGTGTATTTCTCCCTCAGGCATCTTGAATGTGCGATAATCACTTCCTGTTCGCTGCAGAGAAAGAAGAAGCGTGCGCCGAAGGCGATAATGATGCAACTGACTGCTGATTTTCGCTCAGGGCAGGGATTGGAAGTGTGTAAACCAGAGATGAACATCGATATAGCCAAACATCAATGATAACGTAACACCGATGTCTGAAAAAGATCAATGTCTCAACATCAATGTTTCTAACTCAAAACTATCAAGAAATAAAAGTATCAACCAATTTTTCAGACAATATATTAACAAATTATTATTTAACTACATGTAATTTAATACAGTGTAACCTCTTTATAACGTCCTTCGTTATAACGAAAAACTCCCTATAACGTAGAAATTTTTACAATTTGGTTGGTTTACCTTAAAACCCATACATTAATACCCTCTTTATAGCGCAACAGCCATTCTCTATTACGAAGAAATATATTCATATTTAGGCGTCAGCAAATATTTACAGACGTAAAGAGGACGATTCTGAACCATCAGCAACTATTCAACCAGCACTTGATGCCGCCAAACTTATCGAAAAATTCCTATTGTTTAATGAAGATGATCTCAAGACATGCATAAGATACTTAATAAAATACAAACAAATAAAATACAAAACAAATATTGGCACAGCAAAAAATGTCAGGCAAAGTTAACAGACTATATATGTTTGGAATAAATTAATTAGGTGAAATTTGGTTATTTTTCATTCTTCCCTCTATATAACGAAAACTCTTTATAACGAAAAAAAATGCCCGGTCCCTTGAGATTCGTTATAAAGAGGTTACACTGTATTTCAATATTGAAAAAACTTAACTTGAATACTTTTATAAACTAATTAATAATTGATTATATATTTTTTAGCTCAATTCAAAAAAAGATCCAAATCCGGATCGAAACGTTAATTATTAATATATTTTTGGTGGATAATTTTATTTATTGAAGAGCAATCATTCGTTAATCAACGATTTCAAAACCATGAAGGTTTCAAATAAAAACAACAACGAAAATGTATCATTTCGCTACACGGACTGCGTTTTCCCAGGGGGCAACTTTTTCGATAGCTATTTATTTCGAACAGACGTGTCTTCTTACTGACACCTATAGGTATCGATGTCGGTTTGGCGCCATGGTTAATCACAATAGTAGTAAATTATACAAATTCTAATTTATCTGAGATTTCAGCGTTAATAAATATATAATATTCGTACCTTCATCATAACATCCATAGATAAAGAATAGTACCTATCCCCTTTTAAGAAAAAACCACGTGTATAATCTATTAGATTGAATGTGCTGTGATTACATAATAGAACATTGATGGCCTGAAAACATCGTCTATTCACCATTGATGATAAAAACATTGAACATATAAATCAAAACACCTGTGTTTTTGATAACATCGCTCAATATAAATAATGGCCATCCTTAGCGCAAAACATCGTGACTCTTGCCGGCTGCATGTTGACCCATATTTTCCAGTCATTTTGTTTTAATTCAAAGAAAATTAAGTATAAATTAATGTACCTTTTAATAAGGAACAGACACTCTCGAAAAATATTCAGTCAATAGTTACTTAATTGAAAATTGAGCTGCAGAAAATGCTATAAAAAGTATCCAAACACGAGATACTTAACAGTAAGCTCCTCAAAATATACAAGGTACGCATGAAAATGCATATCTAAAGAAATACTTCATACTTTAAAAGTATTTTAGATACTTTTAAGAAGTATCTTAAAGTTTTTAGAAAATATTTTGGATACATTCAAAAAAAAGTATATACTTTACCAGTTCACATTTTGTGGCGTTGGAGCCAATATTCGTATCTACACTACCCGCCCGCCAATCAGTTCCGGTTCCCTGTTAGCAGCCCATATCCCTCACTCCTGACGGTGTCGTTTTTCATTTTCGTTGCCCTGTTGAACGAAATTACTCTCGTCGCAACCAAAGAACTTTCACTTAAAAAACACCTGTTATTCAAATATGTAGATAGATTGTCAAATATACCGCTGTATTAGAAATTATGGATCCATAACTTGAAATTTTAAAATAAAAATCAATTTGATAAGCTGTTGAATCTTTTATGAACAAAGTTTAAACTAAAAAAATGTCCATCCTCCGATTCTTGGTTGGTAGAATCACGAACGTAAGCTTAATATCGAAATTCAATAACATTTTCTCTATCTTTTTCTGACTCTCATTTCTATTGTGAAGTATGCCGGTAATAAGAACGATAATGTTCATCATTACTTTTTATTTTTCCAACTGACTGACATATTACAGTGGTTTGCACGACAGCAGGATTTTATTTTATTTTCCGTCATCGTGACGTGATAACATTTTTATTGTCTGCTTCGATGCGTATCATGATTCCAAATCAATTGGGCTACGGGTCATATGGAAAACTTCATTTTTTTGACGTGATAACGTCTTATAAATTGATGAATCACGTCAAAATAAAAAGATGAAACACCGGCTGCATGCACGAAAAAGTGTAACGTTCCTGACGTTACTAAGTGAGCGACTAGAATGCCTTCGGTAATTTTGAAGCAGATATCATCAACCGATTGAGATGAAAATTTGAATACACGTTTAGTTTGAATGACAATGCATGGTTAGCTGTGTGACGTCACTCTAAATCCAATATGGCGGACTTCTAAAGATGGGGGACTAATTTTATTATGCTTTCCTACAATATGGGTATCAAATGAAAGGGCTTGCTGAGAATAACTCTAAAAATAAAGTGACGTCACTCTAAATCCAATATGGCGGACTTCTAAAGATGGCGGACTAATTTTATTATGCTTTCTTACAATATGGGTATCAAATGAAAGGGCTTGCTGAGAAACTCTAAAAATAAAGTGACGTCACTCTAAATCCAATATGGCGGACTTCTAAAGATGGCGGACTAAGTTTTTGACGTGATAACGTCTTATAAATTGATGAAACACCAGCTGCACGCACGAAAAAGTGTAACGTTCCGCCTGACCCTGTGCGTGCAAGCGAGAGCGCAGTAATGTATTATTAAATATGATATTCGAGCGGAATACGTTATCACGTAAAACTATCGTCCGTAAACCGACTTTACAGACAACCAATTTTTTTTATTAAAGTTCTTGTGACTTAGAATAATTTAACATGTCATACTTAAAAGTTTAAAGTTGCGAATTTAAAATTCATTAATTTTATAAAATTCAGATACAATTAAAAATTGTTTTAATTTTATTTTTATATGTTGTTAGGGAAGCTAATTTATATACTGTGGGCAATTTTTTATAAACTCGAATGGCGAAATTGTGGAGAGTATTTAAAAATAAATTTTTATGGCCTTTCGGTATATTATTAACAGACTAGCCGTTAGTCGTTACCCGCGGCTTCGCACGCAATTGAGACGAAATACGGATGCATTCCCATTATTTGGCATAGTTACTCTTTTCTCGACGTAGACCCCCCTTAACAAATTTCAAAATTCTTGACATTCACGTGATCAACGTCCTGACAAACCTTGAAAATGACACCCATGTTGATTTTTAGACTATTTACCTCTTTTCACCCTCTGAAGGAGCTGTTTTTGAAAAAGCATGAAACACGTGTTTATTTATTTGTTGACAGGAGCTATCCCGATCATTTTTTAATTGATACATCTATCTTAAATGATTTCTCTATGCAAATTTTGAACCCCCGTTACACCCGTTACGTCATAATAACTATCTTTACATAAATACATAAAATATTTTTAACAAAAAAATTGAACCGACTTCACACTAAAAAGTAAAAAATAATTGCGTATTGAAATGTTTTGGAGTCGGTGTCAGCCAAAATGAAATCTATTCCGAGAACTACACCAACTCCAAAACATTTCAATACGCAATTATTTCTTACTTTTTAGTGTGAAGTCGGTTCAATTTTTTTGTTAAAAATATTTTATTTTTCTCTTTTTAGTGTTAATCTAACACTAAAAATCGGTGAACATACATAAAAAACATTATGCGTTTCTTTGAAATTTGAGAGTTTCCCTCGATTTCTCCGGATTCCACCATCAGATCCTGACTTGGTTCCGATGGGACCACCTCTGAGGTGCACTCTTTCGAATAAAAAAAAAATTTGAAAATCGGTCCATAATTGACGGAGAAATCGGTGAACATACATAAAAAAAAATATATACAGACGAACATAGATCCTCCTCCTTTTTGTTGAAGTCGGTTAAATAGACCATAATCAGACCATCTTAGTCCGTACATGATGCGAACAAGTTTTTTTTAAAAGTATAAATATGTCTTTGGAATGTGAGTTATTGCCCCAAACCAGTATTCCATATTTTAAACGTGAATTGTTCTTAACAAAGTTACGTCATTATATAGAAATTTAGATTTTCTAACGACATAAGTAAATTTCGATAATTAAAATAATAAATCGGTTTCCCATTTTAAATCAAAATTAAATATAATACCAATAAATTTTATTTTTTCTACATTTTTTATTTCCGGGAAACCAAAAAATGATCAGATTTTCAAACAGTGATTTATTGATATTGCTTATCATTATTTCTAAATTGCAATCAAACGATGTGTGTAGTCAAAATTAATAATGTTATTGTTGAGGTCTGGGTGGTCACGTCTCCTGTTTGTTTTTTAAATTTATATTAATTTTTTAATATTCCATAGATGTAATTCGTCGTCTTATCATAAAATGTTGAAAATAATATTTTGTACGACTTGTATAAAATAGCTGCTTTTAATGCCTGAATAACGGTAGTAAATTGATCCATTTCGCATTAGTACGTGCGATTCTACCTGCTGTTTAAAACAATATGAGCAACAGAGACAGCAAAATAGACATAGTCTTCGTTAACAATCCAAATAGAATCCAATATGGCCTAGATTCCTTGCTAGATTTGCCTACTAGTTTTCATGATTGCTGCAGCTATGTACACAAGACATCTTTTCAAGCTAGTTTTGTAAATAAATCTAGTGCGTGCGCAGTGACAGTTCAAATATAAACACAGAGCAAAACGTGTCTGTTGTCTGACTCTGAGCAGAATGACGCCATGTTGGTTTGTGGTGGTTTGTTCAAGTCGCCCACGTGACAAGATACTGCTTCCCGGTTGGTTCTTGCTCATATCTAGCAGCGTACCTAGCAAGGAAAGTAACCCCTGTTCTAATTGTAAAACCTATCTTGTGAGCTACCAGGCCAGCCCGCAGTGAAGTCATTTCCAGCTTCGTACCCACCCTACCGGCCAGCAGAACTTATATCAGCATTTCTAGCCTTGTGTGTAGCTGCCTTTACTTATTATGAAGTGTAAAACTATTTTATAGGAGTTACGTAAAAAAACCGTAGTATTTACTTGTTCGTAATGCTATTATGGCTCGTGTGATTGTTAAAACTCGCTGGTTTTCTCGTTTTAACATAATGCCAGAGCTCGTACATAAATAATAAAAACTGCATTCACGAATGAGATATATAAACTATTATTTTGTGTTTTGCAGCAATTTTACTGTTTCTTTAATCAATGCTGAAAACTTAATGTGTGGAATGGAGATAATGTGTTTTTATTTAGTGTCCATAAAAATTGCAACATAATAAAAAAAAAACGACACCGAAATCAATAGGTATATAGTTAACTATTCGATCGTCATTGGATGGGATAAATTGTTGTCCTTGTTATCATTTTATTACTGACATTCCGACGGATTAAACAAATTTGTAAATATTTTAAATGTCCGAATTAACAGCAGCAATAAACACTTAATCTATATTTATACGTCATTGTACAATATGATTGGATTTATATAATCTTATCAATTGGTTATCTCTAATCGCTAATCAATTACTGTTCGTAAAAATAGTATAGTTATGTCTGTCAAAATTCACACCTTATTTACTTTTCACTAATATCGACAGTTATGTTCAGAAGATAGTTGTATTATCTTTTAATTTAGATTTCATTTTTTATAATCGGCCTGTTTGAAATGTATATTTGAGTTAACTAACGTGAATGGAAGTCATGTAAGTTGTTTGTATATTTTTTTTTTATTTATTTACTTTTGAAAGCCATCAACCCTCAGGGTTATTTAAACGGTTATACTTACACCAATTTCTTTTCAGTTTGATATTTTTTTTAGTAATAACCGAAAATATAAAACTGATGAGAATTAGAGACTTATAGTAAGCCTTGATAAATCCAACTAAACAACGGTATTTCAATGCAATTGGGTAAGATCTGGCCCGTTTTTAAAATAATTATTTAATATACAGTGTAACCTCTTTATAACCCTCTTCGTTATAACGAAAAACTCCCTATAACGTAGAAATGTTTACAATTTAGTTAGTTTACCTTAAAACCCATACATTAATATCCTCTTTATAGCGCAACAGCTATTCTCTTTTACGAAGAAATATGTTCACATTTAGGCCTCACTCGTCCGCAAATATTTACAGACGTAAAGTGCACGATTCTGAACCATCACCAACTATTCAACAAGCACTTGATGCCGCCAAACTTATCGAAAAATTCCTATTGGTTTAATGAAGATGATTCCACCATATCACAAGCCATGACTTAATAAAATATAAAACAAATATTGGCATAGCAAAAAACGTCAGGCAAAGTTAACAGACTATAATTATGTGTTTGGAATAAATGAATTAGGTGAAATTTGGTTATTTTTCTTTCTTCCCTCCATATAACGGAAAAAAATCCTCGGTCCCTTGAGATTGTAAATTATTTATTAATTAAATGGCCAATTCGATTTTTCTGCTCACATCATAATTTAAAAGAAATTTTATTTGTATTACCTACATTAGATTATAATCATACAAGAACAAATGACTGTTCTACATAAAAAAACCGTTTTTCAAACTAAGTTTTGATCAAAATGCGTAGAAAAACGTTGTTTCAAAGTGGAAACTGCACAATAAACGATGCTAAATACATGTATACAGAGTTTAAGAAAAATATCGTTTCAATCGATCAATTATTTTCCGAGCAGGGTCGATTTTAAACTCTACAATGCTTTTCATATACCTTGAGAAATATGTATGGTCACAATCTAAGGTCATTGTCAAATCAGATTTTTTGACAATCTTTTCTTCAACCTAGCTTTAGTAATTTAGTAATAGGCATGTTCAGTACGAAGTTAAGGAACGCGCAATCTATTATTCATGTCAGTGGAGGAAAATTGCCTAAGTTGACAACATTGATCATATAACGTTTACAAAATGTGTTTCAAATTATGAAGAGATGATTACTAATTTTACTAGACAGTTTGCATTGAAACATTGACCTTACAATGCTCTAATTCTGCCAAATGACATATTATAATATATTGCTCCGTTAATATCTCATTGTAAAAAACATTTATCGTTAAATAATAACCAAAGGAAGTCGTGCATGAAAAATGTATAGACAATAATAATATTAATGTATACATCCATTCTGTAGAACGGTACAGAAGAATGTGGGGTGCGGGCTATTATTATTTTTTGTAAGAGCTAACACGTTATGTTGTTACTGCAGTTTGCAGAATTGTTTGCCGCTAGGCATTATCATTCGGCCCTGCAAGGTCGGATCGTATGCATTTATATCAGAGTACCTAATAGTCTAGTTCACATGCCCCTTTTTGATGAATTCGAGTCATCTTCACCGAAAATTATGATCTATATGTGTAATTCGATTCAGAATGACATCTAGAAACTTTTTGTGGGACGAAAAAGTTGCGATAGTTATAAACATTTTAGTAAAAAAGGGGTTTGTTTTTTTGCGAATATCTCAAAAACTAATGAAGATATCTGAAATCACAAAAAAGATTCTGGAAGAACAGGAAATTTCCTACAAAAAAGTGTCATCTCCTGGAACTTTATCACCAATATTTCTTATTTTAATTTAGAGGTAAAAATAGGGCTAATTTTTTTGTCTATTTTTTATATAATTCAATATTTTCGTGTATAAAAATGGAAAAAAAAATTGCCCTTTTTTTACCTCTAAATTAAAATTAGAAATATTGGTGGTAGAGTTCCGGAAGATGGGAGTTTTTTGTAGGATATTTCCTGCTCTTTCATAATCTTTTTTGTGATTTCAGATATTTCAGGGCTGGCATCACCCTAAGAGGGTATAGAGAAGACTCCCCACTCAGAAAAATCCCGAGTGGGTAATTACCCACTCGGTTTTAAGCAATTCTGATATTTATACCTGTGTATATTGCCTGAAAGCAAAAACGAGACTAATCCCATGTTCTAATGTAAAGTTGGTCTTGTTTTTACTTGAAGTAAATGTCTACATTTATTTTGTACAGATTAAGTTGCGACTGTGATTAACAAAACAATGTCTAAGCTATAAAAATGAATTCATTTTACCAATTACTATGTTCATTTACTTGTTTCCTATTTTTCATTTTTGTTGGTGCGGAAGAGGTGGGGGCCTTTTTCAAAATCAAGCTACCTACTCGGGCTGAGCCTATTCTGCCGGCCCTGAGATGTTTGCTATAGTTTTTGAGATATTCGCAAAAAAACAAACCTTTTTTTTCTAAAATGTTTATAATGTTTTATAATTTTCCGTCCCTCACTTCAATTTTTCAAAAAGTCTCTAGATCTCATTCCGAATCGAATGATCCATGATCATAATTTTCGGTGAAGGCGGACTGGAATTTATCAAAGTCTATCTGGTCACTATTTTCATTTGTTTTTTTTTTTTTTGTTATTCACGTTTTCTCATATTTACAATTTTTTTTAAAGTATAAAATAACAGAGAAGTGCTTTTTGTCAGAATATACAATATCGAGCAATATTCTTAAACGCTAGTTCGAATAATTAATAAATGTGGGGTCGATATATAACCCAATGGTGAAATTTTCATTGAAAACACCAAAAATTGGGTCTGTTTTTTTTAACTCGAAAAGAATTAATTCATAATACATGAACAAAGTACAAAAATGTCTTTTGAGTCCACTCGGTAGTCTTCAAGTTATGCAATGACAAACAGACCAAGAAATAAAGTTATTTTTGAAAGCGGTAAAATTGAAGTATTCGCAGCTACAAAGCTATTTCTGTGGTCAGTTCGAAAAAGAAAGAACTGTTAAGATGAGAATTTGTGCATTCCCGTTGCAGATCGCAGTGGGTATAGTATACGCTGTGGTTGAAGAAGAAACAAAGTACAAACGAGCATCAACCTATGCAGCGTTGTGTAACGGATAATCACGTCGGTTGGACTCTATAATTTAGTTTTAATTTGTATTTCCTCTGCCTACATGTGTTCTTTACCTTTTATACGAGACTGAAGAAGACATGTCTAAAGTCCGTTGCCTACGACGCTGGTTATGCTGCTGAATTGACTGCTTGTTTTCGCTGCTAGATTCCAGGCGTAGTGAGGCACTGGATGTTATGATTATTTGTGTGCGCGTTCTAAAACTGGATTTGTAAATGGTTTTGTTCAAATTTCAACAAAAACGAACGACAGTGCGAGTAGATCAGAAACTGTTCGTCCCAGACGAATAGCAATTATTGCGTTTTTATTAATTTATTAACTATGACGAAAATATCCGCTATGACACCATGTTCGTTTATGACGTTTCCTCATGTCGCGCCCACGTGACAAGATATTGTTTTTGTATTGATTCTTGCTCAATGCCAGCGGAGAATAAAGCATGAAAAATAGTATCGGTTCTAATCCAGCCTATGACCAACCAATGAAGCTCGCAAATTATTTTTGTATTTTTTAGTCAACATTGCTATAAAAGAGAGTTTTTTTTTAGTTTTTTTAAACTAGTCATAATAGTCAGAGTGCCCGTCGGCAAAAATGTTATTGACACATACTCGCCCCAAACTTTGTATATGGCTATATTAGGCCTAGTCTGATACCTATTTCCTCTATGACTTTTCTTGATTTTGGGGCGTTTTCCCTCTAAATTTTCCGAAAGATGTCGTTTTGACGACATGTAAAAATTTATAGATACTGTTTGTTTTTTTTAATTGGATAGCTTAAGTTAAAACAAAGTCCTCTGGCAAATAACATGAACCATTTAAAATGTCTGACACCTCGAATATGTTTGACATATTCGAGGTGTCAGACATTTAAAATATTTAACATTCAAATATTTAAGGTCACCCCGATTCACTTACAATATAAAAGTGTTGAATTATTTTTTACATCGCGATTCATTAATTATAATGATTGTTGTTAGTAAATCCTATTTTAATTTCTCTTGGAGGTTGCGAAACCCCCCGAATTGGCCAAAAACCATCTCCTGATGGGGTTAAAAGCACATTACGTTATTCCAGCTTTTCGAAAAAATGTTTTTCCCTGTTTTTTAGAATGCTGAGCAAGGTGGTGGTGTTGAAAATTGCCGCCGACTCTCACCAACCCCTTCATCGGCCAAATATCACCCCCGGAACACACAATTTTGCCGAGGATATGACAAAAATGCACTCGTTTCAGGGGTGATATTTGGCCCGTGGAAGGGTTGTTGAGAGTCGGCGGCAATTTTCAACACCACCACCGTGCTCAGCATTCTTAAAAACAGGGAATAACGTAATGTGCATTTAACCTCGTTCAGGGATGGTTTTTGGCCGTTTTGGGAGGTTGAGCAACTCCAAAGAGAAATTTTAATATCACCACCGTGTTTAGCATCCTCGACGACGGGGAGAAGATGTAATCTCGTTTCGGCTCAAAATAATTATATTTTTCGAGTTTTTTTCCGACTCGCACACGCCACTAAAATATTATAAAGTAACGTAGGTACTTTTATGCTTATGGATTCTTATACATTTTTATATAAAATATTACTAGAGAAATTTCAAATTGAATATGATATCTATACGTTTCTCAAACTTCCGTTTGTCCTTATATATTATTAATATAATTATTAATTAAAAGTATTTATAACTTTTCTGAAGATATGAGATTTCCTATGTTTTAAGTAGTTACGGTATTTATTTACCGCTAATTATTCTTTTTCAGTAATCTGTATGCAATTGACGCACGTACTATAATTTCTACAGAATTAATGTGTATTATAATCAGTAGAGAGGTAACAGGTAATTCCACTTTCAACACTGCCTCTTTATTTTGAAAGAGAAGTTTGCCTTACACCTTATAAAATTAATATTTTCAAATTTATGTGTGAACATTTAACATCAACTTGAGATAATGGAAGTCGTAGGGATGTATATTGTAACTCACCAAAAACATAAATGTGGAAAAAGGGCCAAGCTCGACACAAAGAACAAGTAGGTTTGCCGACTTTACCGAAAAAATAGAGTGAGATCTAAGAAGGTACCATGTTTTCACTTGGCAAGTATAGGTACACGAGTCATTTATAATATACGCATGAACCCCAGTTTGGAAAATTCTGCCGTATAGGCAGAGCCGGATTTAACTTTTTGGTGTCCTAACTTTTTTGTTGTTTTGGTTCATATAATTAACATCGTCTTCTTTTAATATGTTTGTTTGACTTTCTAAAGCTCCACTATTTTTCATAATATTAGATCCAGAAGAAACGTCATCTTTATTTTCATGAAGTGATCATGATTAATAAAGTTCTGTGCAAACAAAATTTTTAATCAGAAGTCTAAGAACAGAAATAGTTCTAACTTTTGGAAAAAAAGTGTTCTCGTAATGTGGTGCCTCCTTTGTGGTGGTGTCCTAGGCCTGTGTCTAGTGTGCCTTATTATAAATCCATCACTGCTTATATAGGTACCATAAACTTTCACAGCATCGGGTCCTCTTAAATTTACAGAAGACGATGACGATGGACGTAATAATTGTATGATTTTGTATTATATTCTATTATTTAACGTATAGTTTTTTATTTAATAATAAATATGACAAATGCATTCGCGCTCTAGTGGCCACTTCGCAAGTTGATTTCCTCATTGCTAGCCAAAGGGTTTTTTTTTGTCATGCACATCGCTTTCTGCATAAAATATTTATAAAAACTGGTGTCTTGACTAACTCATTCATTTATTGTCAAATTCTATTAGAAACGCGCAGTAAGGAAGTTACAATGTTTTTATCCAAAGTGCCAGGTTTATTTTGTTTTACCGATATATACCTATTATGAAGACTAGCTTCCCGTCTCGATAAACCTTGAAAATGACACCCATATTGATTTTTAGACTATTTACCTCTTTTCGACCTCTGAAGGAGCTGTTTTTAAAAAAGCATGAAACACGTGTTTATTTATTTGTTGACAGGAGGTATTCCGCTCATTTTCGAATTGATACATCTATCTAATTTCATTTCTCCATGCAAATTTTCAACCCCCGTTACACACTTTTATGAAGATATAGAAGAAGTCTTGTGATCGTGCAAAAATTCAATTTTTAGTTTTTAATGAATTTTTTCATGTTCCTTGAGCCCAGTTTTTCTGTGTCTGTCGGTCGGTATATGTTTGTCTGTCTGGAGCCCAAATCACTGTATCAATTTAGCTCAAATTTCAAAACGATGTGTTCAAAACGATCACACCTCAAAGCGAAATCGTAAAATCGACCAATAGCTCAAATAAGAGAGAAGTTGACTCCTAAATGTTTCCGATTTTAAGTAAATTTTACACATGGATATCCTCTTATAGTCCAAGAGCTAGCTACGGAAATAGGTTTGCAATTTATAGAGCAACCAAATCCCTCTAGTTAGTATGCCACACTATCATTATTAATTAATCCGGGCGCCTGGCAGCTGTTCAGCGGTGGATGTGAGAGTGGATGGGCAACAAAGGGGTTGTAAAATCAATTGAAGGTGTGCAATTTATAGAGCTCTGTGTTTGGTGTTGTATTATAGCTAATTATGTATTTAATTCGAATATAACAATGCCAGGCGTTTTAATTGGGGGAAAAGTAGTGCCAGGTGACATTTAAGGTGCGGGAAAAAGTGCCAAGTCGTGGCTTTTTTCGATCAGTGCGAAATTCGCGCCACGTGGTTTCGGACCGCCTACTAGCGGGGACCGACGTCCCCACGTGACTGTTTTCGATCAGTGCGAAATGCGTGCCACGTGGCTTCGAGACAAGGAGAGAATAAACAGTAGAATGAAAGAAATAAAAAAGAAACATCGAAAAATTGGTTTACAGCCGGCGAAGATATTGTCCTCTATAAATGAGACGACTTTGGCACTTTTTCCCGCACCTTGGATGTTACCTGGCACTACTTTTCCCCCAATTAAAACGCCTGACAATGTTATATTCGAATTAAATACATAATTAGCTACAATATCACACCAAACACAGAGCTCTATAAATTGCACACCTTCAATAGATTTTACAACCCCTTCGTTGCCCATCCACTCTCTCACCCACCGCTGAACAGCTGCCAGGCGCCCGGATTAATTAATAATGATAGTATGGCATACTAACTAGAGGGATTTCGTTGCTCTATAAATTGTAAACCTATTTCCGTAGCTAGCTCTCCGTCTATTAGTACCAATGAGATGACATGACTAGTTCCTTTTAGAAAATACATGCATAGGGCTTTGAAGATGACGATGTAGCACCATATCGTCCGAGTCGAGTCGAACCGTTTCTTTTATACGACCTACTTCTATATTTTAATTTAATTTTTTGGGAATATATCGTTTCTTCTTATTCCATTAAAGAAAGTACGTCTGCCGGTAAATAAAATATTTTGTTATTTAACATTTCCTGACATTTTCAATCTCCCGACAGGATACTATACATTTTTAAATTGTTTTATTGTGACTAAAACAGATCACTGTTAATTCTACAGTTGTTTTCTTTAAAACGTCTAATTTTTGTCCCAGAAAAGACCATCGGGTAAACAAGAAAATGCCCGGTGGACCGATGCCTTACAGGGTATACCTATAACCATAAGTATATAAAAATCGTTTTTTTGTACTCACTATTATTTCAAAATTGAACAGGAGCGGGACGGGCATGGAAGTTGCTTGCTAACAAAATAGTCGTCTGCAGTTCGGTTTCTAATATATCGTCAAAATTTTCAAAACATTACTTTCAGCGCGCAAGAACAAAATATCATTACAAGTTATACATTTACATATTTGCATTCCAAATTAAAAACAGTTATTAGTTTATTTATATTATATAAAGATGCAATAACTACCTTCATATTGATTAAATGCTTAGCCTGTTTGTCCACCAAAATGTTATCTCCTTAGGGTAAAACATTACGCAATTATTTTTTATTATAACAATTAGTCGCGTCAATGATCCTTTTACTTCGATTTTGATGATTTTTTTTAAACTTAGTTTTTTTATAATAGCATGAACAAATATTTAATAAATTTGTTTCAACAAAATTTAATTTAAATTAATATCTATGCTATTTATGTAAAAAATGTTTACTTCCGATATTCATTCAAAATTTATAAATACATATTTTTTACAAGTTTTGAATGAATATCGGAAGTAAACATTTTTTTTTACATAAATAGCATAGATATTGTTTAAGGGGTTAGGGATAGTCAGGATTTTGAAAAATCGATTTATTTTTTTGCATTTTCTTGTAGTATGATGTTTCGAAAATATTCCCTGAAAATTTCAAGTGAATTGAATGAACCACTCGATGAATTTAAATGATTTTTTTACAGCTTATTGAAAGTGTAAAAAACTAGGACTTGATTGAAGGATTTTTATTTTTGTTAGACTTTTATAACAATGTGTCCTTGCAAATTCGGGTGTAGCTTTAGGAAGCCGCTATTTTATTCATTTAAAAAAAATCTTCAATTAAGTCCTAGATTTACTATTAAACTCTTATTATATCTTTGTTTTATTGATTTTGGATGAACCAGCACAAAGTTGTGATGGTTACCGCGAAGCATTGCCTACTTGTGAGAGAGGTGCAACAGATGGCTATAACCAGAGAACATACACTTTGCTATAACTTCGTCCAATTTTTTTTTTTTTTTTGAAAATTTAGTGAAGTCAAGTTGAAATATTATTAGCTTTATAAAAATAAATTAAATTTTGTCGAAAAAAAATTATTAAAGATTTGTTCATGCTTCTGACTACCCCTAGCCTCTTAAACAATATAAACAATTACGGATTTTCAATAATATAATAAAAGTAAGTTTTTTAAAAAAATCATCAAAATCGAAGCTGTTCTTGTGGACTTCGAAGTATTGCCTGTTTTATGTATTCATTGACGCGACTAAATATATAATATATTATCCTTCATACCTTGGTTCAACTTATTCCTAAATCTATATATTATAAAAAATCGGTGATACGAATATCACGTGGTCACAGAACTAAAAAACTTGGAAACTGGCCTCATATACACGGCGTTATATGGGAGACAGACAAAATCAATGTATAAGAATACGTTAGAGATTCGTCGGCATTTAGCACAGAAAAGAATCTCTAACGAGATTCTTCGATTATAGAGGTAAAGATTGTAAGTTTGTAAGTAGGAGGTAATCTCCGAAACTACTCATCCGATTTCAAAAATGTTTCACCAATATTTAGAATGGATCTTCAGGATTGACATAAGCTATATAGGTATTATCGCGCTAAAATAAAAGCACTTGTCGTGGAGACTAATTTTGCAACGTAAGTCGGCGAAAAACTGTGGCAATCTACAAATTAGGGCGAAACCGCACCGGACTACTAATATAATATCTATCGTTTAGCCTGGATTAAAAGAATCTTCTTGATAAATATCATTTAAATTGGTACACGAATAAACAAACTCATAAACAAATGCCAAACAATCGAGTAAAAATATGACTTGCTCGCTTTGCTAGCTCAATCAACAAATAAATTACTATAATGATGAACCGTATTTAAATCTCATTTAATATACTTTTTTACTATGCTGACGTCGGTGTTTTGTATTTTTTTTCAGAAATAAGAAAGGTGCATCGGACCGAAGGGGCGTAGCCGCAGGCGGCATGATGCAAATTACGGAGGACACGCCGCCCGATATGCTGGCAGGCGCCATGGACCTCACTGTACATCTTCCCAATGGACAACCACCAGTTAAAATGGCCGTTGATCGAAGGTAATTTATAACTTTATAAGTTGTAAAAAAAATTGTTTTCTATAATAAATTGTTCAGTTGTTTCAATTTTACTATTTATTGATTAATTTGTTTTGAAAATTACCGTTAATTTATATTTTTATGATTGTATTTAAAGAAGAAATGTTTCTCTACAAACATGAAACTGTTTTATTATTTAGAGAGAGGGGGTGTGAATATTAAAGCAGCGGGTATTAAAGAGGGAGGGTAGGGTCTAAAAAATCTAGATTTTTTATTGCATTTTCTTATAGTAAAACATTTAAAGAATGTTGTGTCCAAATTTCAAGTCAATCGGAGCAAAACTCTCAGTCATAGACCTTTAAATCTCCCCTCCTTTAAAACTGCGGAGCGGCAAGAGCTCGGTGCTTGGTGAATCAGCGCTTAGACATAAACGCAATTTATATAAGTTTTGGGTTCATAAACGCAGTACCCCCTTGAATAAGACGTAAACTTGAAAAAAAAAAACTGAAGACAACGTACAAACTTTAATTGCGTTTTTCTCGAAACCACGTTTCAAAAGTCCGTGTACATCGTCATTTTAAAACTACTACACCGATTTTTTTCAAATTTTGTACACAGTTTCTACAGATAAAATACCAGACCTCAACGTTTTTTTTTTTGTTACTTCAATTGGGGGTTTTACAACTATAAAATGGCGGATTTTTTCGTAAAAAATCTCAATTTGTATTTGAAAAAACCACCTAAAGTTTAAAAATGGAAAAAATAAAAAATGAACGTGGTCTAGAAAAACATCTATTTTAACTAAATTGTTTTTTGATTTCCAATAATTCTACTCTGAGATATAGTGTACACCGCAAATCATCTTTTCTAAAAGACAGACTCGAAAATGCTTTGTCACCGGCTTATTTCTCAATATTTTTCTACAAAAAAATTACAACATGTCGTTCGAATGATGCTTTGTAACATGCGAAACATTAAAATATATCCACTTCAACGATATCTCTAAAAACACTTTTAAAATAATATTGACAATATTTTGGCATAGTAAATTTCCTTTCCCCTGCAGTTCAATATTTAAATTGATACGTCGTTAAATCTGATTTTATTTCTTTGACATTGCAGTAACGAAATGATATACATATCCATACATTTCTAAAAATGTAAATATCAATTTTTTAATCAATATTTTAATTCGTTATATATATTTTATAGTGAAAGGACAGTTAATCGTCATCATGTTTGTCATCTCACATTAGATCAAGCGTGGAAGACATTCCCAACTGATAAACCAACTAAACTAAAAACTTTCTATCAATTTTCTACTAGAAATAAATGGTTTTTATTGACAATTAATGAGCAAGTACAGTTCTTGAAAGCAAAATGTGCAAATCTGTATAATTAAATATTTATCACTTAGTATTTTATAAAAATGGCAAATCAATGCACATGGTGTCCTTACACCACATAATTACTAAATTTATATGGCACTATATTTGTAATTGGGAGGTTCGGGTTTTAACCCCACGGCTAACTGCCCTGTTTTTTTCACTCCCGACAAGTGTCGCCTGTAGAGGTACAAAAATTTAAATAACTTTTGAACTGTCAACGATTGGATAACTATACAATAATAATTATGGTTATTTTGAATGGAAGTGACCTTCCCTATCACCTCACTTCACTTAGACGTCAATTTTTGGAACACCTGTGTATAATTATAATTCAATAATTAACGAAACATTTTAAATTACAATTAATTTTTAAAAAATGAGATCATTTTTATTAATTTACTATAATTTTACAGCCCTAATATGATAGACACTCTTTTTTTGGGTGAGAAATTGAGTCAACTAGTTTCTCGTCTCGTGAGAAACGTGATGTAACGAATGTCAATTTTTACACATTTGCGAATGCGAGTTCGAATTAGATATGAGCGCCGATGGGTAAAGGAACGGCGGCGGCGCGCCGACTTTTTGAGGTCGGCGGCGGTGGCGTAGTCGGCGGCGGCGGCGTAGTCGGCGGCGGCGGCGTAGTCGGCGGCGGCGGCGTAGTCGGCGGCGTGACCTTAGGAGCATTTTTTAATGATGGGCAGGATACAATAAAACAAAACATGTAGTTTAACAATCAGAATTATTATTTATTTAACACAAATTATTTTTATAAGGAAATGGTTTCTAGCCTAGAGCTAAAATATTTTTGGCACTTCGATTGGCTGAAAAAAATCAACGTTGTCATAAAGTTCTAATAACAATTAACAAGAAAATAAATCTTAGAGAAAACAAAGATGTTTCTTTTAAGTCATAAAAAAATATAAAGTAGTCTTTAAAAATATATTTTCAACATTTTCTGATCGTTTAAACATATGCCTTTCGCTCGGCGCGCCGTTACATTTTCACGGCGGCGGCGGCGGGAGGGAATCGTCAGTGGCGACGGCGCGCCGGCGCGGCGCTCATATCTAGTTCGAATATTCAATTTTCAGATCTGGCGTAAATTGTCCAAGGTTAAAATTTGACAACTGATTGGCCGCGCAAGTTGCACGGACCCATTTGTGACGATTCTGTTGGTTATCTATACTAAGTCTAAAGGCCCCCACAGACGTCGTTCTTTTTTGGCATTTTTAACCGCACGGGTAAAACTGTACGGGTAAACACGAACAACGACCATATCCACACACTAGGCGTTGTTTCGTTCAGTTTTTCTGAAGTCGTGGCATCATCTGCTCTGTTTTGATGGATCCTACGACAACATTAGCAGTTGCAGTCGCAGTGGCTCATCAGTCCCCGAACCAGATTTCATTAATTGCAACCACCTAGAGAGTCGATTTTCTTTTTAAACGCTTTATATTAGTTTGGGTTGTAACTAACTATGTATGTATGTAACTAACTATGTATGTATGTCCGTAACGGAATCTTTGAGCATAATTTTCACCAATTTCCCGAAGTCTGATTAATTTGAAACTTTGCATACGTATCAAGGACCGATGACAATGCAATAATTTGATAACAGTTTCCCATTATCCTTATTAGGACCCCCAGGATTAATAAATTCTTTTATAGATCCTCTGTAGTAAACGCTTTATTTTCACCAATTTCCCGAAGTCTGATTAATTTGAAACTTTGCATACGTATCAAGGACCGATGACAATGCAATAATTTGATAACAGTTTCCCATTATCCTTATTATTAAACGCTTTATATTAGTTTGGGTTGTAACTATGTATGTATGTCCGTAACGGAATCTTTGAGCATAATTTTCACCAATTTCCCGAAGTCTGATTAATTTGAAACTTTGCATACGTATCAAGGACCGATGACAATGCAATAATTTGATAACAGTTTCCCATTATCCTTATTAGGACCCCCAGGATTAATAAATTCTTTTATAGATCCTCAAACTAAAAAGTGAAAAATAAAATATAGTTTAAAAAAAACTAAAAAACACGCTTTATATCGGACTAAAAAGTAAAAAATAATTGTTTTAAAATAAGCTTAAAAAGCGTTGGGCGCTCGATGTACGAAAATGTGGAACAAAGCGCCCCACGCTTTTTAAGCTTATTTTAAAACAATTATTTTTTACTTTTTAGTCCGATATAAAGCGTGTTTTTTAGTTTTTTTTAAACTATATTTTTAACAGATTCTTTCGTTGCGGAATTATGTACTTCTTGTAATTTTATTATCATGTCTTCTATCAATTCTATGAACTCAATTATAAATTCAAATCTTAGATTAACGTCTGAATAGAACTTCAAATAATAAAAAAAAAATAAATAAAAAATTAAAAAATTCAGTCTTAATTCTATTGTAAAATAAGTAGATACTAATTCATTTATATATTTTTTTGATTACATATTTCTGAAGAAGATCCAAATCCGGACCAAAACGTCATTTATTGAGATATTGAATTATTTTTATAATTTTTTGTCAATATACAGTCTAAAAAAATGGTCGATAATTTTATTTATTTCAATTATAAATTGTTTGTTATAACTCCTTAGGTCTGTCATTATGAAAACAACAACAACATTTCTATTAACACAAAATTATTCAAACTAAAATAACTTGCGATTACAGAGTCGAATAAAACCCGTCCTTTTTAACACGGGCCGACTGAACGAACACGTTTGAAAACGGACGGTTTAAATAAAGCAGCAGCAGATATTTTTGAACGCCGGTAAGAAGAACGGTTTTTGGCCACACACCGACCGTTTTACCCATACAGTTTTACCCGTGCGGTTAAAACTGCCAAAAAAGAACGACGTCTGTGGGGGCCTTAAGGCTTTATTACCTAATGTTGAAGTAAAGGCTAATACATACTAATTCAGAGATCGTTGTTTCGCACCTTATTTCTGATGATCATCCACGTCGGTTGCCTTTTAGTTTTTGTATTTGTGTAAAATTTTAATATATGCTTATTTTAAAATAAAGCTATTATTTATGATTGAGTGTGATATCGTAAATTAGCCAATTTTTGATATGTTTTTTTTTCAATACTACTAGTAGAGTGAAAAAAACACAAAAAAGCTGTTATTTATTGTCTCTGGTTCAGAATTCGACCCCCCTTCCCTTCTCGAAGTGAATTTCTGACTACGGCCTTTGATGAATGTCAAATGATGTCTTTGGTAGTATAATCTGGAGTTATCATTTCTATTGAAACAAATCGTTTGAGGTTTTCAACTCTGTCTTTTTTTTCAGTACACCAATGATGGATTTACTAGTTCAAGTAACAACAGCTCATCGTCTTCAACCTTCAGCCCACATCATACAAGCTTTGGGTTGTGCGCCGAATCAAATTCAATCGGATGCCATCCTTCCATATAAACCCAACACACCAATCGGCGCATTGGACACACAACACATAAAAATCATACCGAAGTCGCCGTCCAAGACTTTGAACAAAACATCCAGTTTACCGAACTCAAATCGAGCATACACTCAACCGTTCGAAAGCACGTTCAGATTGCAAGTGCATTTACCTAGGAACCAACTGTACGTTGTTCGAGTCAGCCAACACGTTATGTTGGAAGATATTATGAAAAAAGTTTGCACTGAAAAAAATCTGGATGAAAAAAAATACGAATTTAGACATCCAGGTATGTATTCAAATCTGCATGTCAATGTAAAGCAGGACACACACTGAATCGACTCGATTTGGCCCGGATTGCCATGAAATAATTGGCCCTTAAAAATACAAGACTTAACTAAGACCCGCGCATCGATTAAGGTCAGCCTAGAACAGATCAGATAAAGCGCATAAACCGTGATAAATTTTGAGACGTGATCAAATTATAAAATATTGATTACATACCTATAACTGATAATTCCCGATTTTACTAATTCAATCCTAGCAAACTCGTATAAAGATAAAAACTTATAGAGCAAGAATTTAGTATTATTGTAAGACGCTCTCATCCACAGTGTCGGATTATCAATACTATTTTTGTTAATTTCACACATTTTTAACATGAAACTAAATTGCCAAACAATTAGGCTTTTGAAAAAAAAAATAATTATCGATTTTTTTATTGTATTTTAAAACTTTATTATAAATAATATTGATAATCGATGCGAAAAACTTTCAAAAAACTGTTTTTAAATTAATTATAAGCAATTTAAAATTGATAAAATATTTAAAAAAATCACGTGACTGCAAAACCACTAAAATTGTTTTTGACAGTTGTGACGTCATAATGGTAAAATGTTACTGTTCTGTGGTATATACGCAGTATACTATCAATGGCTTCTACATGTGTATTGACAAAAACATTATGACGTCACATTATGTTCGGGAAATGTCGGCGCGTTCTCGGAACTGGGTACAAAAATTTATTTTTAATTTGATATAACTTTTGAATTATAACGAAAATAAAAAAAGAAAAATAGTTTTGTTATAAAACTTATATACGATCTTTCCATTTATGACAAAAAAAAATTCATTCAAAAGCCCAATTTGAACGGTTACAAAATATGTCCGGACTGTCTCAAATATATTTTAAACACGCTAAAATTTTTAAAACATGTTCATTAAATGTTATTGACAATAAAAAACCAGACGGATTCAATAATTATAAATAGTGTCCGACCGAACTTTCGATTTCGGCGAGTTTCGGCGTTAAATTGGAGTTTCGGTTTAGTTTGGGTGTCGACAGAAAATCTGTCGAAACTAGGACCGAAACCGAAACTAGGTTCGTGAGCTTCCGTGCGACTTTCGGTAGCGATCGGCGTAGTGGAACGGCAGCGGAGAGTTCAGTGTCACTGTCGACTTCCAAGCTCCCTCGCGTCCGTACTAACTCTTCGCTGTCGTGCGTTGTTATACTTGTTTGTTTGTCCCATATCAAATAGAATAGATACTTTTAGAGCAACTAAACTATTAATTTATCAAATAATTTCTTCTATAAGCACAAACACAGTATTTGCAACAACTAAAATGGACAAAAGCTTAAAAAATATGCCCTAGAATTGCCCCTGAAATAAGTTTCGGTTTTGGCCGAAACTGAAACAGAAACTGAATTTCGGTTTCAGTTTCGGTTGTAAAAACTAGTTACGGTCCGACACAAGCTATAAATAATTACCTTTATACAGAGGTTTGTAACTTATCGAAGTTCTACTGTAGTATAATAATATGATCTCATCTGTGTAAACAAATAAACGTATGGAGTACGTTGTTTGAAGTGTTTTATTTATGGAAGTTAGCATAAAATTATTAACGGCTTTTTATTTTTTTGATATGAAAGAAAAGAATGCATAAATCGAAAACTTTAAAACGGGAACTGCTTTGTATTAGAAATGTTAGCCCGATTTCACCTTTAAGACAGTTTGTAGTTTAATCTTTACAAATATTCAATAGGTACTAAAAATCTTGTAGGTATTCATAATAATTTGCCCATTTTACGTTAATTTAATGGTAACAATAGAACGATAATAGATAATAATAATTATCAAGGTCTATATTTTTATCACATCTGAATATCGCGTGGCATATTTTATTTGTACAAAAGTAATATTACGTGTTGTTATATTGTTATCTTGACGTATAAAACTTTATCAGGTTTAGAGGAATTTGCCTTCGGAATGATTGTATTTGTTTGCTGTGAAACTACCTATCAACGATTTTACTGATTATTATCACAGTTGAAAACGATGCAGGTGACATTTTTATTCAGATACAGTCAGTAGATTTACAATACTAATAGTATAGTTTACTTCTAAAATTATTTATAAATATCAACAATATATAGGTAAACAGTGATAATATATCTATAAATTACTAAATTATAGTTTCTTACATAAACTTGATTCTTAAGGTGATTTTAAAATAAATTGTGTGTAATTAAGTCAGATTTATTTCTAGAAAGTGACGATTTATAGATAATTACGTAAACGTATTTTATTTTGAAAACAAAATTACTCGTCGATGCACTTCAATTGCCAGTTCGTATTTAAATTAATTAAGGTGGAAAAGTAATATGGCAACAACACGACTTCCGCGGTTATTGTTTTAGACAATTTTAGATGTATTCTCAATTAATAAAATAATGTGACGGTAATCTGTACAGAGTATATTTTTTAAATGTTTTAACGATTTTTTTAAACTAATGCGAGACAGTGATAGTGCGAGTGAGAGAATCCAGAATGTGGGGGGGGGCTAACAGGTTTAATATTCTAAAGAACTGTTCTCATTTTTTTGCACATGCAAGTTTAATAACAATTATATTGTTATTCCTTTTAACTTAGTTACATTTTTTTTCTTAATCATATATTTTCAGGCAATTTACAAGAAGTATTAGATCCTAAACTAACCCTGTCCGATTACCAACTAACAGAAGTCAGCGTGGTGCAAAAAGGTAGAGCCGTATCTACAAGTGATATGGCAGCTCTACAACGGGAGGAAGAACGTCGCAGACAGCAGAGCAGAAGCGGGGGAGGTGTCTTCAACCTCATCTTTAAAAGAGGGCGTACTGTAAGTATTAAAAAAATGTTTTTTGAAGAAATAATCCGCAAATCCCAGGCCGCTAAAATTATGCGAAGAATTTGTCATTTTAAAAATATTTTCTATGCCGGTATCTATCTGTGATATTGTGGTTATTTATTGTGGATAGATATTGTAATTTATAGACGTTCGACAACAGAGGTCATAAGCGACTTGTGTTGTAGAAAATTAACTGAAATAAGTACTCGTTTTTCATTCAATTATCAAAGATACATTCGAATCACAAAAGCATCCTTTTAATCTTGAAATTATTTCGACGTGGAACTTTTGTAAGAATGAATTTTCTCAAAAATACTCACGCACACGATTTCTCAAGATTAGTGACACTTAGAGACGAGGGGAAGAGCGCCCCTAGGGAAGTTAGAAATGAATGCTGTAAATATTATGTGCGGGCCATCGAAGGATCGATTAGATCTCATTCTCTACCTCGAGGTTTTATAAAATTAATTTTTGATGGGTCTTCGATAAAAACAATCTATATGTACCTACTATTTGCTTTTTGCGTTAAGTTATAATCTTTACGCCATGATTATTTTTTATTCCAGGGTGTAAGTACAGGATCGGTATCTTCAGGTGATACTCGTTCAATATCACCAACGAGAAGTGACGATTCCCACACACGATCTGAGACACCGCCCGCTATTCAGTCAACGCAAATATTACAAAACGTAAAACAAGAACAAATGTCTATGCCCCCCGTACAAGACAAACCAAAAGTACCTCTCCGTAAACGGAGACCTGCTCCAAAACCACCAGTGCAACAACAAAACAACGAAACCATTGTGCCAGTCCAAAAAACGATCATCATCAAAGATGCTCCCGAAATTAAAAATAATACGTTTAATGATAATAGTAATATTAAAACACAAGCTACATCAAATTCGGAAAAATCGATTTCCGATAATAATGGATTGACCATATGCCATTCGAGAAATAGTAGCGACAGTTCTGGATATCACGAGGCGTCAATATTGAGTGATAATTTCAATACGCAAACACTTTCAAGACGAAACAAAAACAATTTGACAGCAAGTACTAGTAATATTAACCAAGTAGGAAATGGAATTTCTCAGTCTGGAGAATGCAGCAAAAGCACAAGCAACTTGGCAATTATGGAGAACCATTCCAAATCAACTTCAAATTTAGTAACAACGGGTATGAACGACCATTTGTTGAAAACAAATGCAAAATAGATTTATTTATCGCCTTCTATTAAGACAAATAATTTTCGGTCACTTTAGTGGATTGATATGAAGAATATTAACGAAACTTCACGTGATTGTCCTTTAATTAAATAGAAATCATATGACCCTATTACGAATAAAATTGACCACCCCAATTTTATGAAAAACGATATCAAAATTTTGTCATTTTAACACAGGTTCTTATGGAGAATAGAGATTTACACGCGATTTTTTTCGATAAAAATCAAAACACAAAGAAGGAGGCTAATGAAAAGTTGATATGTTACAAAAACCAAAATTATAATCCACATAAAAATAAAAGCTATTGCCCACGTCATTACTGAAATATAATTTATTAATTAATATAAACTTCTTAAAAATTAAAGAGATGAATCAAATCATATAATTATAGACAATAACAATAGCTGGAATCGTTAGGGAAGTTACTGTTTATATAATAAAATTATTTATATAATTGAAATAAAGGGCTTAATAATTTATATCCTTTGTTATATATAGGTTTATGTTAGTGATATTTTTGTTCACAGTTCAAAGAAAGAAGAAAGCACCGCCTCCTCCACCCTTATTGAAATCTTCAGAGTCAACAGCCAATATGGAGAAACAACAAATGCCAACCACTCTCCCAACAACTGTAACCAACACTGCTCCTGTAGTAGCTAGTGCCAAATCCATAGCACCTCCTGTATCAGGTAAGCTAGATACCTCATTACCACCTTATCGATTCAAAAACTTCTTGCCTCAACCATATAAACTCCCATCAAGCGATTTAGTGATACAATCACCAGAAATTAACATTATTTCTGAAAATGATCATTTAGCTGTTGAGTTCATCGATAATATCAATAATTATCAGCTCAAAAAGTCCAATAATAAAAAACCTGACATTGCTATCAAATCGATTCTTAAAAATCATAAGAGTCCTAGGAATAATTTTAAAATCTACGAAGATGTAAATGCGGTAGAAAATCCAGATTGTGTTAAAACTGAACAAAAATTAAGTATTTTTGTCCCACCTCCACCTGACTTAATCATATCTCGAAATGAGTCCAGCGAATCTTGGAATGGTTTTATAACGCAGCTGAACAAAATTTTAGACAGTAAAGCTGGAGAGTTGGTTTAAGCATTTAGCACAGCAATATACCTATTATAGAAATATCAGCAGAGTCACGCGACTATCTGCACTTCAATGTAATTTATCAGTGAATTCCCATAAGACCTTAGATACAACTTTATTAAACACGTGCTAACCTCGCCCGTAAATTTACTACACGACCATTTGAAGCGCGATTAAGATTTTATACTTCGAGTGATTCAGCTGATATTTCTTTAAGATATTTTTAAAGTTTGTCAAAAAAAGTCAAATTTTAAAAACTATGCCGACCCATGTATCACTACTTTTATTTTGTAGACATACAAAATGTTTAAAGAGGACGTCGTGCTTTATGAAACCCATTGCGATAACAGTCCTTAAATCCAAAACTAATTGCATGTTGCATGGTTTGATTTATATTTTAAAGATACGCTTATATGTAACGCTTTTTTCTTCTAATATTTACTGCTTTGATTTTAAGACCTGCTCTTATATTAATTTCAGACCTGTAAAACCTTCAGTTCCTTTCATCTCTTGCTGACCAATGTCTTAACGTAACCATCCAAAGACAAAAAGTTGCATGACTAATTTTAATATTTTAACTTTTTGCATGCTAGCACCACCTAAACCTATTCCGCGGTCTAATTTGAAAACACATCCCGATGACGATACTGGTCAGGTTAATAAAGATATACCGCCAAAACCAAAACCAAGACTCAAAACACAGCTACATAAATCAATAAGCATTTCTGAAGAACATGAAATTGCTATCAACAACAATAATAATAATAATAATTCTATCAACTGTACAGAAGTTACTAATGATGACGAAACAAACGTTTATCTTAAAACAAAGGAGGATGATAAGAGAGTCATCAAAAGTTCAGTGGTTGCAAATGTTACAAATGATATTTCTGCAGACAATGTAGCAGGTGCCACGGAATCAACTGATTTAGAATTTTCAACAAATGACGACAACAGCAACTATGTAAAAATTTCTTCAGAAAATAATGAATCAGTTGCCCAAAAGAACATTGTAATATCACTTTCGACAAATTCAGAAGGAACGAAGTTGAGAAATGATAGTGTTGAAATCGATGAAGAATCAGAACTAACCGATACTGCATCAATTGGAAGTGGTAGTAGCAGTAGTAGACCTAGACTGCCGAATCGTACTGCCTCAAACATCAGAAAATCTTTACAGATGATGAATTCGGAAAGTTCCAAGAACAGTGACGTGTTATCTAGTATATTATGTGACTCAGAAGAAAACGATGACTTTGAAATTGGTGATTTAAATATGTTTGATAACAAAAAAATGAAGAAAATATTGAAAAGACAAGATAATTTTAATGAAGAAAAAAATTTCTGTAATTTACGTAGCTATACTGATACCGATTTAGCAGATATGCGTTCGGTAAAAAATGAACTGTCATCAACAGGAAGCTTAAAGAGTATGGATAGCATTCAGCCCTTCCTAGATTCATCTAGCATGAAAAAATGGAGAAATTTCGATCATTTGGATGGTGTGTCTTTTACATCAGATTGTCAATCTATTAACCGTGTAGCATGGTCCCTGGGTGAAATAAGTGACACAGGCATGTTTTATATTTATTTTCTTTAGGCTGTAACAACTACAATAGCAATGGAGTCATCCCGCACCTTTGAATTTTGAATACTGTTATGACGAAACACAAAATAAAATGAATTTTTATATTTTAAAACACGGTTTTAAATGTATGAGCTAAAAGTTCAAGTCCGCGTTTGAAGTGTTAAATCGAATTTACATTGTTTTTGCAGACACACATAGTTGTATTTAATAGATGCGATATTCAACTACTACAGTTAAATGAACATAAATCATATGACGTCACAAAAGGCTTCGTTTTGAAGTGCACTTAAAAAATGTACGGAATGATTCCATTGTTGCTATGTGACTTGATGAAATCTGACCTTTTAATAGTGCCCATTTAATTTGTTAATTTATTTACTTGCAAACAATTTTAAATCTGATATGCAATAATAGAAAATTCGTTTTCACAACACTGTTTTAGCTCTGATTTCAACATAATATTCTTCTTTTTCTGTACTGTATTTTATTTTATTACTATATTCTTAAAAATGAATATTTAATTTTCAAATAACATGGAAACATAAAAAGTATCAAAACTTACCCCGTTTACGAGCAAGAAGCCTCTGACAAACGGACAGTCAGACAGACTTGCCACAACAATGGGACTCCGGTGGTCTCTTTGGGCACGGAAGCATAACAATGAAGGGCTCTTGTATATATTAGACTGTAGTGCTGTTAAAAATAGTATAATAATAGATATTATTATTATTTCCATCATTTATTAGACTAAAGAAACTTGCTATTTGACTTGGCAAAAAAGCTGTCACATCACTTGAGCTTTTCTTTTTTAGATGAGATAATTTTTTATTTGAATATTTTCTATCTTCTTGGTTAATGATTTATTAAACCTATTTCCTAATTTATTCATCCTTAACAATAATGATTAATTAATACACTTTTCATTTTAAAAACGAGTATGGTTCGTTTTAAAAATAAAATTGTGTTGGTTGATGGTTATAAATCTTCGACTTTTTGTAATAATAGTTTGGTGTATATTTTATTTCAGATTCTATTACCAATGTGCCTGCAGGAAATATAAAAACACCTCGAATAAGTGACTTATCAATGCAACCTCCTTCCGCTTGCCCCTCACCTCCCCCCAGCGATAACACTGACAACTCTACTTCAAGGGCTTTAAACAACGGTGTTTTAGTTTTATCAAAAAGCACAGAGAAACACGATCAGATGTCGACCACTATCGAAGTAAAAGCTTTAACCCCACCGGCAGAATTTAAGAATTCCCCTCTGTTGAAAGCTTCCGATACTTCCGTTGATTCTCATACAGAAGTAATGGAGATGGATTGGCAGTATCAGTTACCGTCACCTCCGAAAGCATTTAGAGATTCAAGCCCAACAAATCTAACAGAAATAACAAATTATGAAACGGTAACTTTAAATGGCTTTAAATCAGATTCAACTGTCGTGAGTACTCCAGAATTAATTGAAAAACTTGAAGTAATTAGGGATAACCAAACGGAAACATGTAGCAAACAAACATCAGAAACTAGTAGTCATATGAGTGAAGATCGTTCGTCAGAAAATATTGGTAGCGATAATACTTTACTGTCTGGGCATTTGTCTCTTGAAGAACTGGAGAAACGGAAGTCGCAATTTTTGGAAAAAGAGTTAGCTAGTCTTAATCATGAAGTTATTCAGAAAAATATAACTCACAAAATGTCACTTGATGAAATCACTGATCAGAAAAGAAACGGCTTGATACATGAACTTGAAGGAAAACTTCAAAATGGAAACAAAACAGTAAGTCGGAATAATAGTCAGCGACAAGATAAAATAGTTCAAAAAGAGTCGGAAAGCATTTTACCAAACTTTAAAATTACGACTTATAACCAGCCAAAAAAAGGAATTAATATTTTTGAAGACGATAGCATTAGAAGTAATGTAGAAAATAAAACTGACACTCATAAAAAAGAGCCAGATTTAATTTACAAACAGAAAAAGCAATCGGGTATTTCAGAACGTGATATAAATGTTATTAATGCAATGAATGCTCAAAATATTCAAAAGTCATTCGACAAGCCTAATATTATTAGTTACAGGGAAAAATCGGACAACGAAATCTTTAAAACTCCGATTGAAATTTCCAAAGAAAAATCGTCACAAATTTCAATCAATGGATATAATGCAGATAAATCAGTTCAAAGATCAGATTCTTTTCATTCGTCAAAAAACGACCTATTGAACGGTTACAAACAAAATCCTGTTAAACGGTCAGTTTCGCACGTTTCATTAGATAAATATAAATTCAATGGGATAGACGACGCAGCTCAAAATCCGGAACCCATTAGGAAAACGTCCAGTCAATGGAATGTGTCTGATTTACAAAGTTTACAGGTACTATATTTTAATTATATTAATAGCGCAAATTGTTGTTTTTTAAATAATTTTAATAAAGCGTCAATCCATTTCAAAACCAACAGACTTAATTAATTCATTCCGTGAATTTTTCTGCCTTTTTTTATGCTGCATATGGTATAAGATATTATTTTAGCTCTGAAAATTATGCACTTTTTCAAAGAACACGCGCTTTTATTTTTACACATATTCACTACTCTTGAGTGTCTATTTAAATCTCCAAACTTCATTAATTAAAATATTTGAATATTGCAGAAAGTGCAGTCTTGGGTAATTTTGCTTCTGGAAATGTTTTAGTGTAAAATAAAAACTGTACTTTTTCTTCCAGGTTATGCGTGCTATTCTTCCAAAATTAACAAATTCGCAACCAAGCAGTCCTACAATAGAAGAACCAAAAGTAGAACTGAAATTGGAGACACAAATTACAAAAACTGTGGAGCCTACAAGTAAGGAAGTCAAATATCGCTACTCGCCTCCATCGATAAATCTTAGTACTTGGTCAGAGAGACCAAAGAGTCAAGTTAGTTTAAAATCAGATAAAGATTATAGGATTGGTGGTGCTGGAACAGTAAATGAATCTCTAAATATTGGTTCTAAAATAGCAAACGCGGATAACTCAACAGATGTTGTTGATTCGAGTAAAATAAATATAAAAATTAATAATAGTTGTGAAGCCAGTTCAAAAATTTCCCATCACATTGATGGAAATGTTGTCATTAAAATAGGTGGTAATAACGAATGCGCGAATTCTAATTTTACTAAATATAATTGCACCGAAAAACCGACTTTAACAGATTCGGCTAGCGTGACTATTATGAGATTTATTGATCATACTACTGCAACCGGGTTCAAAAAAACGGATTGTAGTTATTCAAAGCCGCCAAGACCACACTCGATTGCTTTCGATTCTTATCAAGATATGTCGAGAGTGCCAGTTGTAAGAGCTGTAGAACTTAAAAAATCATTTAGAGATCCGCAAACTTCCGGGAACAAATCTATTACGCAAATCGTTCCAGATGATTGCGGACTTAGTAAATCAAATACGCTTGGCAGAAATGTAAAGAATTTTCATAATAGTAATGATTCGTTGCATTTAAATGGAAACAATTCAAACACTTTACCGTACAAATCGAGTTTAAATTCACTAGGCAATAAAAAAAGATTTTCAGAAATATATAACAGTTCGGAAATAGTAAACATTAAAAACGAATCAAAAGTTAATAATTTTAACAATAATACTTACACAGATATTCATCCCACTGCAGACAACGTGTGTGGATTAAATAAATACAGTAATGAAAATGCAGTCAGTGTGTTTGGTCACAAACCAATCATAAAAAATAATAGGATATCGGCCCCAGTGCCCGTAGTGAAAGGTTTTAGATTGCAACATACAGATAAATTGACTGTCCAAAACAAACATGAAAAAATTGCCAACTTTTCGAAATTTAGTGAAAAATGTAATCAAAATGAACCTGTATCAACAGTTCATACAAATGGCAAAAGTGAAAATGTGAATGCTTCAAAACAACCTTATTCTTATGGACCAAAGCCTTTTTCACAAGCTACATTAAAGAAAACAGTTTATTCGAATAAACTTACAAACGAATCGTCTCAAAATAATTCAAGGCCAGTTATAAATAATGTTAATAAATTTTCAACAATTTCAAGTAAACCTAATAATACTGCTCCAGTTCCGCCACCTCCAATGCCAAAAGTAACAGCTGTAATGAAAAAAGTGCCGCGAGACTGTACTCTGGATCCGAGAGATCAGCTTTTAGACGCTATTAGAAATTTTGGAGGTAAAGCAAGTTTGAAACCTATTAAATAAAATAGATTTTCAAAATATGTTGATTTTGAACTCAGCAAAAAGTTCGTCATTATTACCATTCACAATTGCCAACCGTTAGATAGCTATTACCTATGAGTATGGAGGGTCTTCCATACCTATGAGTTTTTCGAACTTAATATGAGCGGATTAGTACTCAAAAAAAAAATGGTTGCGCCTCTGTTCGCCCAGGTACCAGGTTTATACATTTGTGTATCCAAAAGCACAGATAACGATATATAGTTCGAATTATTTATTTTGGAAAAAACATATTGAACATCTTTGGTGTCTGTGGGCAAATAAATTAGTGTCATTTTAATATTGTAATGTTAGCGTTTTGACTAAAAAAAACTAGTCATAAAATAATATACCGTGGTGGGCAATTTATGCCTGCCTATTTATTATTTACATGTAAACAAAGTAGGCACTTAACTACCAAGAAAAAACGTCATTTGAGATTATATTATTTACTAGCGCTAACTGAGCGTTGCTTTCCCTATAAAATATTTAAAACAGTACTTTACCAGATAAGTTTGTTTTTTTTTACTTTATACTTTGAGGATAGAATATATAACAGAACACCCTCAAAGATTTAGTGCCTTTGCCATTTGTCCAAGTTACTGGCTCTTTGTAGAACAATTTGTCTGGTTTTGTTTACATGTTAGTTCTATAGAGATTTATCATTTGATATTTGGTGACAAAATGAAAATGTTAAATGTGGTTTTGCGATTAGGCTACTCAATGTCAAAACATACAAGTGAAATGTCAAGAATTCAAATCTTTGATTAACGTCAAGAAATTTAGGACAAAAAATACCATATAAATCTCTGTGACTGCAGCTTTTTAATAAAGACGAACGTATGTCAAAGTTAAAAAAAAGATAATGTATGGAATCCACGTTTTTAAAAGTCACTTTTAATTTTATAAATTGATGGATTTTTTGTTAGCATTAGATAAAATATATAAAATTACAATTTTTAGTCGTTAAAGACATGTTAAAAATAGCTAAACAGAAGTTTGTACATTTCATATTTTGTCCTTTTTTTTAATTATCTTTTCGAAATTACTCTCAACTTATGTTTTCTTCTGTTTAATAATATATTATAATTATTTATGTAAAACAATAACATAAAGATCACATTAACCCATGATTCATGGGTTTCAAATTTAAAATCAGCGATTTTTTAAAGAACAGAATAGGTATTCTAGAAATTTAAGAGCAGGCTCAAACGCATTAGTCATAGACATTATAATATAAATAATATATTTTAAAAAATGTTACATTTTATGATAATATTAGTGGACTTAATATTGTTTATAAAATAGTACGTAGTATCTTATTTGTAATGAAAGGCATAGTGTTATTACGAACGATTTAGCGGGTGCTAACAATCACTTGAGTGATAATATCGTTACAAACAAAATACATACTTACTACATTTTTTGCGCGTACCTCCTATAAAATAACTGACTTTCACATAAATTTAGGTATTTGTAATATTTTTTCACAATTCACATTCTATCATATTGGCATTTTTGCCTATATGGAAGTAAATGACAACTGAAAGTGATATCACTGTTGGATTGGTAAAACTTGTTTTACTTTGCACACTAGTGCGAAATGTGTCATTTTATATTCAGCACACATGCATGAAAATTACCTATATTATAGGGGGTCGTGCAAAAATATTTATCCCGTGCGTTGAACATTTTGGGTAATAAACGTACGGTTTTACATGTTAAATTAATATAAATAGCTGTCTCTGTTCCTATTGACAGAAAAGTTTATTATTTTCATAAAGTAGTCAGAATTAAATCACTTATAACCATGTCCGATAAGTTTCAGCTATGATAAGAAAGAAAATTACACTACTTAATTAAGAAAGGGGAGAGCTCTATTAATTAATAAATATATATGTGTTTACCCAAAACGTTCTACACACGATATGTAGGTAGGTACCTACCTATGTTAAAATTGAAATATTTTTACAAATTTTAAGAACATGCAAGGTTGTACAGTGCCTTCTACAATTCTTCATTAATAACTGTTGATATTTTTACTGTAGTATTTTTTATCTGAACAGCTGTTTAAATATATTTTTTGATCAATTTTTAAGTTGACCCTATGTTGTAAATAATATGTTTACACTTACCCCTATATAATAGCTATTTTATATGCATGTAAAGTGATTCATTACAGAAGTACGCTGTCTAGCCAACAGTAATTTTCATAAACAATCTAATTGAAGTGAAGATTATTTTACAATGTTCAAAATTTTATAAATATGCTAAATATGAAGTGAAAAGCAGCTATTTTATAGTGGATACGTGCAAAAAATACAAGGTATATCTCGTGCGTAATGGTAATACGACTTGTGTGACTGTGAAACCTCGGTCTCGTTTTTAACATAATGTCACAACTCATCAGAATATAACGAACTAGATATACAATCTACTAAACTATCACTGAAAAGCAATATAACATTAAAAAATATATAGTTAGTACGTAAGTATAAATCATTATGTGAAAATTTGTATTATTTGTAAAATATATGTATTTAAGGGACCAAAGGACTCTGGTATTAAAATGTTTTATTTATTACTAATAGTACAGTGACATTTATAATAATTAAAAGTAAGCAAAACACTCACTTTATTGCCTTAATTAATTTTGGTATTAAAATGCATGTATGTGTTTTTCAATCTTTGTTTATTTTTAGTTGCTATAATTTATTGTCACTCTTATTATCCACATTCAACGTGAATTATTATAAAGTTATTTGTTAAAAAATAAATATGTATTATAAAATTTTCTCTTATTTCATTATTAGTGTAATAGCTGACGGGCCAATAGCCGGATGACAACACGTATTTTAACAAACCTGAAATATTTATATGTTATTTATAGAAATATTATCAGCCTATATTAATGATGGCAGACATTTTCTCCGGTTGTAACATCCCGGCAGACTCAATAAAAGGTCCACTGTGTGAGCGCGATGATATTATTATGCAAACATATGAGTGCGAGTGAGAGCATTCGATGGCTTTTTTTTGACAGCTTCATGAAATTTAGGTTGTTTATTTGTTTCCATGGAATTTTTCTCTAAATGTCATGAAGTTATCAAAAAATCCATCGGACTATCTCACTCACACTCATATGTTTGCATAATATTATCGTGTTCACACAGCGCGGACCTTTTATTGGGTCTGCTGGGATGTTACAACCTGCCATCATAAATATAGGCTTATAATATTACTATAAATAACATAAAAATTTCAGACTTGTTAAAATATGTGTTGTCATCCTGCTACTGGCTCTTCAACTATAAGTATCTATCCTTATACTTTCTTGGAATCCAATAGATTCTGCCGTTTTTACCTACCTGCATCATTTTTTCAGATCTTGATCAAATTCGGTCTCTCAATCGAATTATTGTTTTCTTATGCTTTCTTCAATAATATAAGGTATGGGCAATAAAACTCAAATCAAATTTATTTTTACCTGAAAATGACACTCAATAGCTTTAATATACATGTTCAAACTAAAAATCAATCAAACTCGATAACAAATAACATTAGTATTTTGGCCCCACATCTTATTTTCTTAGGGACTTCCAGTTAGTGTCCGACCTGACTTTCGGTTTCAGCGAGTTTTGGTGTCAGCAGAAAATCTACCGAAATTAGGTTCGTGAAATGCCATGCGGCGGTCGGGAGCGATCGGCGTAGTGGAGCGACGGCGGAGAGTGTTAATGTCACTGTCGGCTTCCCCTCGCGCCCGTGCTAACTGTCCGCTTTCGTGCATTTATCAAATAATTACTTCTATTAACACAAACACATTATTTGCAACAATTAAAATGAACAAAAGGTTAAAAAAATATACAATAGAATTGTCCGCGAAGTAAGTTTCGATTTCGGCCGAAACTGAAAAAGAAACCGACATTCGGTTTCGTTTGTGCAGCGCCCTCTGGGGAGTTACCATCGTAATATCTATCTAAGAACAATCACAGGTGAATTACAAACCCTTTAAAGAAAACCGCATCTGAATTGATCAAACCGTTTTCCAGATAAAGGGCGACATTCGAGTGCACAAACAAACAAACACACTAACAAACAATCTCTCAGGCTAAACGCATATACCTGCTCCGTTCCGTCGTGGGTAATAATAAAAAAAAGGAAAACGAAAATTGTATCCGATCGCAGACCAACGTTTTTACATAAATCCTGGAGTCAGAAACCGAATAATGGAATTCTACGAAGATAACTAAGAAGCGTCAAAAGACCTATTTGGAAAACCGCGGTCTTGAAGTATGTAAGCTCTTGTTCGGCTGATAACGCGAATATTAATTATGGCGCGCACAACTTTCAAAAACTTACCATAGAAAACAGCGACATTTTTAATAGCGACTGCAATGCCCATGTCATTCATAATGCGGGTCGCGGGAAGAAAAGGATGCAAAGTTTTGTCGTTTGATGTCGAAAATTTGAAATTGAGAATTTTTGCATTTTCCGATTAGAGATTGAATTTTTTGGTTTTTATTTTTTTACGCGAAAACGGTGCGTCGTACGAAAGTAAGTCTAGCTACCAAATTTGCTCCAAAATAAATGAGGATTACAAAAATAGTTTTGATTTTTAGAAAAATCAGTGGCGTACCCTTTTTTTCTGCAAAAATATTCAGTTCAAACCCCGTACAGACGTCACTGGTAAAAATTTAAAAAATCTTTTATGTCACAAAATGCTCCTGATTAAAAGGTGGGTACAAAATTTCATAAAATAACTAAGAGTGATAAAAAAGTTATATTTTTCTTAAAATTGTAAGTTAAAAAATTAAGAGGTTTAGGACATAATACTTATGTTGATATTAACTTTTTTTCTTAAAATCATCGAAGGATTCACACCTTTAAGTATCGGCACTCAATTAATAAACACTCTGTACATAGCGGTAGGAACTTTGTTTATGTTAAAGAACAAGGAGTGTGTAATACAATTAGAGATACTTTATTTAATTGAAATACAATAAGTGTTGATTTATACAATAAAAGTTGATTTTCGAAAAAGTTGGTGATTAATTATCATTTATTTAACATGGCTAAAATACAATTTTTTATGTAATGTGAAAGGGCGTCGAAAGACAATCTCGCTTTACCCTGATCGGGGGCTATGGCCGGCGCTGTGACAGAGTACTGTACCGTCGATAAAAAAAATAAAATTACCCAAAAAACATACGGAAATAAAATATCACCCTTAGATTATAATGTCTGCCTATTTTGCCAACAAAACTGAAGAAGATAAATAAGTAATAACTTACCCTGAGTATTTTTAGGAATGCTAGACAGATGTTTTTGAAAGGATTTAGATAAAAAATAAAATTAAAAACTAAAAAAAAAGAAATGCGTAAGAAATGAATATTTGTCTTATATGTGAATAAATTATCTAGTCTAGCTTTTAATTCTTAAACAAAAATTTACAGGGGAAGCCAGTGCCGGGCTTAGGGTTGTAGAAGCCCCTAGGTAGCTGAGTCAATTGAGTCCATTTACTTTTTAAGGTCCCTTCACACGATGCAGGATTTCCTGCCCGCTAGCTTGCTTGGAGTCTTGCAGGCAGCTTTGCACGCTACGCTGTTGGATGTGACGTCACTGATTGGTCCGCTGCTCGCTATCTTGCTATATTTGGGTGATAGGTTCAGTGCTATTTTTTCATGCAGCGCTGTCTGCTAGTTTGATTATTACTATGGAGTCGTATTTTATCACGTGATATCGTCTGACAATAAAAAAAGTTTCAAGTGAACAGCGATGGGGTCAATGGTTTTAAAATCAAAATGTAAATGGACTCGACAAGAAATAAGTGTATTAATTGACGCGTACAAAAATGAACCTTCTTTATACGCCATTTCTTCAGTAAATTATCACAATAAACATTTAAGAAATGAAGCTTTAAATATTAATCAATTAATGTATCTGATTCTTTATATTTCAATTTTATTAGAGTATTTCTAAATTTTAGAAAAGGCGAAGAAACATTTGTAGTTAAAAATAAGACAATAAATACAATAATTTTAAATGATTTTCTTTTAAAAAAGATTATTTTTTACTAAAATTAATTCTTTCCATTAATGACTTTCATTCAGTAAATTGCACTACAGTAAAGCATATTTTCAATCATTATTAAAGTCATAGTAGCAATTCGTCTACGACGAATTATTTCTTGCACAACCATTGCATCCATATTTAAATTTCAAATATAACTGTCAAGTGTCAACCTAGCAAAACAGCGAGCAAACAAGCGAGCTGCGTGTGAAGCGAAACTAGCAGTGCTCCCTACCAACCACAAAGCAGGATACCATGCATGGCAGCCTACAAGACTTCAAGCAAGCTAGCGCGCACGAAATCCTGCATCGTGTGAAGGGGCCTTTAGTTATTACAGTGAACCCATATTATATTTCAGAAGTATTAATTATTATGAACATTTTTGTGCAGACCCTTGCACATTGATCAGTCTTAAAATAAGTCTAATTCAATTAGTTATATTTTATAGTTGCAAAAAATTTACAAATAACGTAAATAATCACTGTTTATTTAGAATTAAGATACAGTGGAGGTATTAGTGATGTAACGAATATTCGCATTCACATTCGCGAATATTCGCTCATTTTTTGACATTCGCATTCGCAAAGTTCTTGCGAATATTAATATCAGAAATAAAACATATTCATTTTTTATAAAAATGTGAAAATTATATTAAATAAAACAAAAAATATTAATTTCTTAGCATTTTTATTAGAAAAGTTCTTTTCTAACACTTTTTAAAAAATAACTTAAATTTTTTCGCTAAAGATAACCTTGCAAAATTATATATATACTTTTAACATTTAGGTATTAAAGCTGTAGGAGTTAGTACTAATAATAAACCTAGTACCCAGAACCACTACAAATGTGTGTGCAACTTGCGCGACCAATCAGTTGTCAAATTTTAAACTTGGATAAATGACGCCAGATTTGAAAAATTAACATTCCATTCAGCGACAGATGTTTGCATTCGCGAATGTCTAAAAATTGACATCCTTACATCACTAATAGGTATAGTACTATCTAGCTTAATAGGTACATTAAAAAACTTTTAGGGACATTAGAAAGCATTAGAACTGATAATCAAAGCTGGTTGAGAGCATGCTGGCTGCATATTTTATGAGCAAATATAGAACCGGATGGCTTGTTTAAAAAATAAAGATACAGGAAGCCTATTCTCAGCTTTTGACATGATAACGTCTTATAAATTGATGAAACACCGGCTGCACGCACGAAAAAGTGTCACGTTCCGCCTGAGCCTGAGCGTGCAAGCGAGAGCGCGGTATAAGCCATAGAGAGGCACGATCGGCTTGTACGCTTCTCTCTCTTCTCGCGTGACGTCAGAGAGTTCATCAATGTTTCTTTATGACGTTATCACGTAAAACTATCGTCCGTAAACCGACTTTACAGACAACCAATTTTTTTTCATTATAATAACGATGTCGTTAAATTGTTTATGAGTCTTTGTGTTCTTATATAAAGTGTGATTATTTCAATAAACTCTCGAGCAAGACGCTTATTTAAACGAAATAGTTCATAATAAATCCAATATCTGATAACTGAAAAGCTTCTGCATCATAAAACCAATCGTTTTCCACTTCAACTTCGGCGTCCAATACAATCAGGTTTAAAATATCTTTGTCTGCCATTACTTCATCATTTATTGATTAACTAAATGCAACAACTAGATGTAAAAAAATTATATAATTTAAAAACACGTGGTTTTGCGCACATGCGCATTGAACTTTTATAATGGATATACTAGTCGAAGTTGAGTATCGCTTGAAGATCCCCTCCGCCAACTCATATAGAGAGTGTTAGCAACTTAACGACATCGTTATTATAACGAAAAAAGCTGAGAATAGGCTCCCAGGTTATTTCTCCTGAAACGCAGGGTTTGTGTTCCTAGCCATCGCGTTATAGAAATTCGCGCAATAAAAATTTCGCCATTTACTGATGTTTCTCGGTACTGCAAAGCACTGTCAACTTGTGGTTTCCGCGATTTAATTTCAGTGTAACCAGGGGCAGACACAGGCTTTCACTTACAAAAGTATGAATTGTTCCATAGTCCAAGAACTACGAATTCAAAAATAAAAGTCAAACATTCCTTCAAGTTTTTATTAGTACATAAGAAAAGAGCATTTAGCTATTAGTGATAGTATTACGTTAAGCACAGTAGGAATTTTTAATATACTAATTATGATTTGATTCAAGTATTGGCAATTTTGTTACATATTTAAAAAGTATTTATTCTATTATTTAAAATATAAATAAGCTGTAAAATACAATATGTATTATTGTAGTATAATCTTTAAAACATACCCCATAAACATTTATTTATTTATATTTATTATTAAATATAGTACCATCCATCATTTAATAATATATCACAATGTCATATTCATACTGTTTTTTTTTTTTATTATTTTTAAATTATATATCACACCTCAGTAGAAACAGTTCTCTAAAATGGGCATGGGTAACCTTTTCCAGCTCACGGATCAGCCCGATAATTTGTAAACAAGCCAATAATAATCGATAGATATTGTAAATTCTTTACGTTCGGTAAATGAGATCACAAGTTTCTATCCAATTAAAATTCAAGTCTGTCATATCCAGCGTCGGTCTGGTCTCACGGAATACCGGGACTTTTCCCAGTCTTCCGGTGGCCCGTCCGGTCCGGTTCGGATCTTTTTTCTTCTTAGTTACACGGTCACGTAGAGGCGTTTGACAATTTTTTTGTCCCAGGTCCCAGACCGATCCTGGTCATATCATAAATCTCAGTGACGAATTTCATCCCAGAATTTTATAAATGAGTCAAAGAAGTGCACACGCGACTTTTGCATTCGTAAGTGTTATTAGTTATTATTATTCTAGTTCTAGCATAGAATTAAAGGTTATATTTATAAAATACAGTACTTGTTTCCATCTTTTCGTAACACGCATCTATTCTTAAAGATTCACAAAATTGTTTACAAAAAAAAAGTAAAACATTTAAAAGACTTTCCCAAAGTGGCCGGTTGAATGAAAATCCTCCTCTGCCTTCATACCGGTTACCCATGCCTATTCTAAAACAAAATATCGTAACACATATGCAGCAATTTTGACTAAAAAGGCCTGCATACACAATAATTTATCGGTCTAAATTCCAAAAATATTGTGTTTAGTATTTTTTGGATTTTCAAAAAAAAAAACCGAAATCGATTCTTAATATTATAATTCAGTCACTAACCTGAGTCAACCGTTTTAGATTACCAGCTGTAACAAGTTCATGATGATGAATTAAAATTTATTTTCCTGTGGTAACATGAAAAAAGTATGCATTTATTTTGGCTATGACTTAACTATGTGGCAATCTTCTTCTACATTAAAATCAACATATTAACAGCATTAAACTCTAGTTTATTTCAGTTCTATTTGGCCTTACAAGTCACCACAAAGAATCTTTTTTTTTTTATATAACCAACAGTATTGCACATTATTAGTCGATTAATTGGAAACATGATTTTAATAAAGCAAACAAAACACGATAAAAATAATACGTAAAGATAATGGCCTAAACGCATTGGGTTAATAACCGCGACCTCGGACGGAATAAGTTATAGTGCCCGCGGTGAGAGATGAAGCCAGGCACGTCATCAATAATCTGCTAGTGAACGCCTACTAGCCCGCAGACAGTGGCGTGTGGAATAAATTCGACATATCCATTTATAGCGGTAGATATAGCGGCAGAATAAAAATAAACACTCAACGCACATGGATCTCCGAAACAGCCAATAGCAAGCTCGAAAGCGGGCGCAATGCATTCACGTCACTATGACGCGGTGGCTTCATCTTTCACCGCGCGTAGTATAGAATAAGCACGAGTGTCGTAGTTACAAAATTGGCAAAAATCAGTCAGATCTCTATAATGAGATACCGCACGATGTATACATTAAAAACTCAAACAATTGTACTAAGATGGGATATATTCTACTTACAAAGTAATGAACCTAATGGGGCACCTAGTGTAACAGCTCAAAAAACCGCTTATTTCAAACATTTTATTTTCGGACTAACTATATTTTTATAATATTCTAATGAATTAGGCCTTATAGAACAGTTCTCAAAAAAAAATTGTATTAATTTTTGCGGTACAAAATGGCGGGGTTGCAGTTGCGACGTCCAATTTGTGGGGCGTAATTACAGCCCATAGAATAAACCTGGAACATCCATTCAAAAAATTTCTGGTTAATAACATTCATAATTCGTAGTTAAATCTACAAAATATATAAAAAACTGAAACAAAGTATTTAATTTCAAGTTTGAAATTTATTATTTTTCGTATAAAATGTTGACCTACAAACATTTATAAACAAAATTTATAACAATAATTTACCAAACAAGTAGGTTCAACTAATTGAAGTTGTTTTTTTTTATATCTGGTAAAAATTTCAGACCAAAATCTTTAATAGTTTTTAAGAGATTACGCCCACAAACTTCAAAAATGATGCTTTGAGAAAAACGCGTTTAAAAAAAATTAATATCTTAACTATTATCGTAACGAATATCGTTTTGAAATTTTGTAGGCATATTCTACATAATATTTAGAACATTTTTAGGAAAAAAAAAAGAATAATAAATATTTTTGAGCTGTTGCCCCCCTTAAGGAGTTCTGTAGTTACCTTAATATCTAAATATAAAAAACAGTTTGAGTTCGGGAAAAATAACCCACCACTTCCAGGTGGGCCGGAGAGTTAAAATTCAGCATATTTATAGATAATACCACTAAACTTACGAAAAAATTTTAAATGCGAAAATTCTAAGGCCAGAGCGCGGAAGAAATGGGTGTCAAAAGGATCCGTGCGAAAAATGCATACTTTCGCTAGTTGACTAATAATGTGCAAAACATGTAAGTAGCCCAGTCCAAATTTTGAGTGTGTTAGGTAAACAAGAGTGTTTGGAGATGAAAAGAGGTGCTTAGTCATTTAATAAATTCAAAGAGAATAAACCTGTACATTGGGGAAAAACACAGTCAACCTGACCCTTAAACAAAAGAACAACAAGTTAAAAAAATAAAACAAAAATTATGATAGCGGTTTTCGATATTTAAATAGGTACAGTCTATAAACATATTCAAATATATACACATTAATATAATGTAATAACAAAACATTTAATTGACAGTTTAACAAAATATGAACAGTTAAAATCAGAACAATCCATTTTAAAAAAAGTGCGTCGTTCAAAACTGCGCATTCAATAGGTGTGTTTGTTGTAGTTCGGACACACACTGATGATCTCAGATGTCGAGCGTCTATAATTTACAATCTATATAATAACTGAACTGGTTCTGAAGTTCCAAAGCGTCAGTCGGCAATGCAGACATCTTCGGACACAACTGCGTGTTTGATAGTCAATTTCCCGAATTTTTCAGACTGTTTTGAACTTGGTTCTAGCAATTCTAGGCTTCTAAACATTTCTAGGCGTCTAAAAACGCTAGAACTAAGTTCGAACAGTCAGAAGAGTTCGAGAATTTTATCAACAAGTACGCAGTTGTGTCTGAAGAGTGCTGAATTGCCGACAGACATTTTAGGAGTTCAAGAGCAGTTCAGAACTTAACAACAAAACACACCTATATACTGGGTTGCAGAAAAAATTATAACAAAATTGAATTTGACAATGGTCTTAGATTGTGCTCACATAAATACAGTTTTTATACATACAGGAACAGTCTAATGTCGTGGTTAATCTCTCTGTCATGTAGAACATTAGATTGTACTCATACAAAAACAAATGATTAAAACGCATGAAAAGATCGCTTTCCAAGATAAATATTGATCAAAGTGCGTAAAAAACGTCTGTCGTAGCGGATATTGTGCAAAAACCTATGTAAAATATATGTATACACAGTTAAAAAAAACTATTTCAACAGATCAATTACTTTACCAGCAGGATCGATTTGAAATTCTACTACGCTTTTCTTATAGAAAATAAGTATGATCAGAAGCTAAGAACACTGTCAAATCAGATTTACTGACGATGTTTTCTGAGACCCAACACTAATGTATAAAGTATGTGTACGCGCATGCGCCAGTCACAATATGTACGGAAAAATCATTCACGTTTCTCTGACACTCATTGTTAATGAATGATATGCGTATCTTCAGACATGTACTTTACGTCTGTGGGAGATCGTCTGTAAGTTCATTAAGAGTATTCGTCCCTGCAAACACCCCCTGCACCCTTCATCTCAAATCTTTTCCCTCGCCTAAAAACGGTTCGCGCTCTCCCGACGCTATTTTTAAAGCTAGAGGGTTCTGGTAAACGCCAAATGAAAGACAAAGAATCAGACTGTAAGATCCTTCAGGCGATTTTTTTGAAAAACAGTTTCGCCTACGTGTGAAATATTACGTAACTTATTATTTTTTTTCAAAAGGTTGTAAGTTTTTTCAGGAATTTTTTTTCAAAAAATTCGCCTGAAGGATCTGTAGTCTGATTCTTTGTCTTTCATTTGGCGTTTACCAGAACCCTCTAGCTTTAAAAATAGCGTCGGGAGAGCGCGAACCGTTTTTAGGCGAGGGGAAAAGATTTGAGATGAAGGGTGCAGGGGGTATTTGTAGGTACGAATACTCTTAACTATGAATCGTTGGTAAGGCCGCTCTCTCACTGTATATGGTTAACGATTTTTTAAATCTAACTGGCGTAGACTTTCACGGCCCGCGTTGTTCCAAATCTTCTTGGTTTCCGGACTCGTAGGTCGTGATTCATTGATATTTCTATCTGACGTTTCGTCTTCAACTGCGGTAGACAATTTTCAAAAGCAGTGCGGTAGCGGGCGAAGCTTGTGTGTCGATATATTCTCCTTACTTTTATGATCAGTGTGTTAGTGTTCTCTGCTCTTCCTTGGTTGGTCGTTCCGTACAATAGTTTTGTATGTCGCGGTAGTGGTGTTCAGGATTTACTTAGATATAGATCTTAATCTTTTCGATTGAAATTCAGCCTCCCTGTATATTCGCGGATAGTAACTCGACATTATCCGTGCATATGCAGGGAGACCATAGAAATACAAAAACATACGCAGAATTTCAAATGAAAAGACGAAGGCCTAAATCTAAAACCACTGAGCGGAACGCCGAAACCACGGAAGAATGAACTACGACCGAGCAGAGAACGCTAACACGCTGAGCATAAAGAAAAAGAGACACTTATCTGTGAGCCGCCAAAGATGATAGTTTGCCCGCTCCCACGCCGGCTTTGATAATGTCTACCGCAGTTGTAGACGAAACGTCAAGTAGAAATACCAATGAACCATGGCGAACAGTCTGGAAACCAAGATAATTTGAAATTTTTAAATGCTTATCATATTTTTGATATGCGTAGCTCGGTGAACCATGACTGTTCGCGCGGCTCACGATATGAATAGAATCACAAAAAGGCCGAGCTATCTCATTCTCATGGCGAGTTACTTGATAAGTATAGCTTGCTATACTTATTGAGTCACGCAACGTGGGAAAGCGGCTAAAGCAAATTCACGCCAACTAAGAAAAAACCGATAAAAATTGCGACCATGTTATTTAAAAAGGGTATTTGAAAATTAAAACAATACATTATTAATTATTTTTACGCAAACTCACTTGAAACAGGCTAGATCATCGAAGATAATAAATGTAGTCTTCTAAAATTAAAACAAAAGTGCAATCATATCTCATTCAAAATCCAGCCTAGATCTGTAAATTAAATAAAATTATCTTTAAATAGAAACTGCAGTTCAGTAGATCTTAATTTTACTAAATATTAATATTTTTATTCAAATATATAAAAAATATTTAACAAATAATAATATCCAAAGTACCACTCGGTGTAAATTTCAGAGCAATACAATATTATGAAGAATGTGTTCTTTCATTATAAAGATGTAATATTATTGTAGAACATAGATGAAAGAGTAAAAATGTATAATAACTATAGTATATTTTACAATATAATACTGCTGTTGAACAGATTATTAAAATTTTAATTATTCTTTTTAATAGTGCAGTATGTAATCTTTCTTAATTTCTTCAGTTTAATTTCTGATAATAAAATTATGTACATGTTATATGCATTTTGTTCAGATTACCCTTTAAGCAGAGCTGCGAAATAGCTTATGTCTAGTGTTTGTATCGTAGATACATTTAATGTTGTATCTACGCCCGAAAATGAAGTTACTGTTTAAAGGTATCACATATTTTATTATCTAAAATACATTTAAACGTATCTTAGATATACACAATGTACCTTCGATATTTTAAGTAACTAAGATAGTTTTGAAGTACATTAGATATTAGAGTAATTTTATTTAGATACTTTCAAACAAAGTATCATTTTTCTTTTGGGGTATTGATTGTTTAGTATCTTCTATCTAGATTTACAGGTACATTCTGCAGCTCTGCCTTTTAGTTACTTTTATCTAAAGAGATACCACGAATATCAGAGATTATTTTATTTAATTTCCTACAATACAGCAAAGTTCCGATCATCCCCTGTAAACAGGACAGGCAGGTAAAAAAACGGAACTCATACTAAATAATAAATATACTTACGCCGGATAATCGGGACTCTAGAGTACTATAAAAATAATTTTCTAAATTTCTAGAACTGTATCGTAAAATTCATTTAGTAGTATTTTAACCCATTCACCATTGCGTTAAAAAATGATACATCAAATAAAAGAAACATTCTGAAAAGACTGCTACTCCGAAGAATGTTGTTTTTTTCTGTTTAGTAGAAGAAAAATAAATATAAATTCAAAATATACAATTATTAATTTCTATTTAAACGTTTATTGCGGAAAGACCTGCCCATAATAAATTGTTTCCTAAGTTGTATTTGATATTTGATTACAAAATCAAAATTAATGGTCCTTAATTTATTTTCACAAAATACATTTTGATCAATTATGTTCAATATCTCCATATAGTAACTAAATATAATAATTGCAATATAAAAAAATCTAATGCTTGATGACCTTCCACTATAAAAGGCATATAAAATTCCGAAGAAAATAAAACAGAACCCATTGTAAACCGCATTTTTTTTTAATTCTAAAATACATCTTTCAACTATATATAGGCTATGTGCAAGTTGGTGGTGCTAAGCTATCACGCTGCGGTGGCAAAATGAGAAAACTTGTGCATAGTTCGTTGCTATAGTTTGTCGCATTGTCAACACGATTCTTGTCAATATAATTCTATAATAATTGAATTCATTTATGAATTTGGGGTTTAATAGTTTATTTTCATTGTTATCCATCAGGTAGCCGATGTTTGTTTATCTTTCTTTAAAATATTCAATAAAAAACCAAAACTCGACTTTTGTTTAAATGTTAGAAAATGTGAAAAATAGTGGCATAATTTTGAAATAAAAAATGAAGGAAACTTTACTTACAAAATATATCAACAAGCTTTAATTAGTCATTTAAAATTCGCTACATAAATAATTTATCTCCTTTTTGTCTCTTGATGTTACATTGTAAAATGATTCTTTAACTATTTTCAAATACAACCGTCAGTTAGCGCCACACAGCGAGTTGCACATAGCCCATACATCAACGATGAAAATCTTAAATTCAATTTTTAATGTACCTACTTTAAATAAACAGCCTATATTTTTGTTTCAATTAAAAGAAACAATGAAATTTTTTCTGCACTTTCTTCATATATCCAACAATTATTTTACTTAAATTAAGAAAATTGGTTAATAGTTCTTTTCCTTCGGATAAAACATGTGAATATTTCACTACATTTTGTTAACAAAATATGTCTGTCTATTATTTTATTACATCAGCGAAAGTACTTACAAAAGACTAATGCTGCGGATATCTTCCTCGCGTTGCAGTACCTTGCTGTTGGAACTGATTAGAGAACTGGTTTGGATTGTACATAGCCGGGCCAGTTGACTGTAAATATAAAAGATGACATAGATTTGGATTAATTCCATCAAAAAACAACAGGTGCGCAATGTAATCGACAATGCAGATAACACAAACCTAGAATCTTAGATCAACGAGGTTTAGATATAAACACGGTATATGTATATGTCTCTTTCTGGCCCGTTCTATTGTTAAATAAAAGCGGAATGGCTACCGCAGTTATCGCTACCTCTTTCTGTTATTTGGCACGCGCAGATCAGACTAGCACTCTATATATCTCTATGTCGAAGATGATATACAAAAATAGTCAACTGCATATAATCCTAAATACCAATACATTAAAATAAAATCGCAAACATTTAAAATTTTCGGTTATTGAGCATAGTGTATGATACTTTCGATAACAATGTCAACTGTCATTTGGTACAAAAAATATTTTTAACAAAAAAATTGAACCGACTTCACACACTAAAAAGTAAGAAATAATTGCGTATTGAAATGTTTTGGAGTCGGTGTCAGCCAAAATGAAATCTATTCCGAGAGCTACACCGACTCCAAAACATTTCAATACGCAATTATTTCTTACTTTTTAGTGTGAAGTCGGTTCAATTTTTTTGTTAAAAATATTTTATTTTTCTCTTTTTAGTGTTAATCTAACACTAAAAATCGGTGAACATACATAAAAAACATTATGCGTGCCTTTGAAATTTGAGAGTTTCCCTCGATTTCTCCGGATTCCACCATCAGATCCTGACTTGGTTCCGATGGGACCACCTCTGAGGTGCACTCTTTCGAATAAAAAGAAATAATTTGAAAATCGGTCCATAATTGACGGAGAAATCGGTGAACATACATAAAAAAAAATATATATACAGACGAACATAGAACCTCTTCCTTTTAAAAAGATTTCTAGGTTATGTACTGGAACAGCTCAGTCTTAGAACCTGCTAGAAAATATGTACCTATTCCCTAAGTCGAAATTTAAAAAAACAGATTTAAATTTTAAACAAACCCGAAAGCTTTTAGATCTATCATAGCTATTTTAAAGTGATCCAAAATTTTCACATCAGTCTGAAAGATATTGAAACATTCTCAGAGCTTTAAAAGTTCAACAAAAAGGCGAATGAGAGACTAAAAGAAAAATTTAGATCCGTGTATGCAGTACGTGCTTCCAAGAACATTTTGCTCATAGGTAATATTCCCTTCCTCATGTTAATTTTATCCTTGAAGCCCTGAAAACTATACAAGCATTTTGCATAAACATTGCAGTAAAATTTCATCAAATTGGATGCAAAATATGTAGAAAATTGCGCCACGCGTGATGTGTTTTGTATGCTCAAAAACACAACTGTCATTGCGATTTCGCGGTTTAATTAGTCAATTAGTTCGCATCATCAAAAAGATACTCAAAATATATTCATGCGTCTTCTTGATGATGCAAACTTGGTTGGCGAAACACGCGTCGATATTTTTAATTTAATGAATTGGTTCAGGATTGTATACTGTTTTATTTTTCTTTAATAATATCTACAAAACTAAAGTTCTCGTATTTCTAAATCATGTTTCACTGATACGGACAGATTATAAAATGCCCACCATATTCCATAAACAATACTTTCCGCAGCCCGTACCGTGTACCGACCAGCTAGAATGTTTACACACCAATAAAATAAAATTGAAAATATAAATTATTGGAACGAGAAATGATAATTTTAGACATAAGTCACTTTGCCTTATGGTAACAGTTTAATTATATCGAAATAATTATAAATCCTAAGCAAAACCGCCACCGTAAGCAAACAAGCCATTTTGTATTCTGCGCCCACAAAACTTTAATAGTTTAAACATAAAAAAGGATTGAAAAGTAAAAAGTCGTTTTCAAACATTAAAAAAATATCATGAATTCGACAATTCGTCGTATTTAAATATGAGTTAGTTGTAACTTTTTCCAGTTTTTAGAGTACACGTGTTAGTATTTACAAAAAGTGGCGCAACCAAAGGGAATTACAAAAAAATTCAGAATAGGATTCAATTGAATAATAATTGTTGTACGCATTGGAAGCAGAAGGGGAGGCTAAGTTTGCCCCAAATTGTTGTTAAGCCCTTCAAAATTTCAAGCTAATCATTATTTAATATTCTTTACAATTACAAGGTAAGTTTTCATAACTGATCGTGATGGTTGTATCTAAAAATTAATTTATTTGTTGATGTTATGAATTTACACACTCAAAATAAATAAATAAATAAATAAATGCGTTTAAAAACAACAACATTTTGAAGAACACAAAGTGAAGTAAACTAATTTTTTGAAAGTTGAATTTTTTCGCTAAATGTGTAAGTGCAAGAAGATTAGAGAGAAGGAGACCGACCTCCAATCTCAATGTTGAGAGAAAATGCGGCGGTATACCAGGTGGCGTTGCGTGTTTACTCGAACGTGCGCGGAAGACCATTCGAGGCAATCTCCGCATGTCGCGAGAATGTTTCTGCGCAGGGTGCCGTATTTCATACTGTGCGCGGATTCGAGGACGTTCGAGCTCCGTCTAGCATACCGTCGTATATGGAGGGTAGATGATAAGGAGAACAATCTCTGTGTATGAAAAGTGTCCGTCAAAAAAAGTGAAATTAGGATAGCGCTACCGTAGGAACAGTGTCAATTTCTCTCTGATGATTCTATAGGTTATAACTTATATTTACCAAATAATGTTTGACTACGTAAATGATTGAGGTTTTATTTACTGTGGATATATTAACTACTCTAGTCGCCAAAGATATTAAATATTTCCTTTCAGCATACTTCACTTCGTCTACAACTGCTAAATTTACATTGATTTTCTACACAAGCGCCATTCTGATAACTTTTTTGACTGTTATTTGACGCTTTCAGGTGGACACTTTTTCAGTTTTACCCACATATAAGATGATTCTCCTTATCCTCCACCCTCCATACTGCCGTATTTTCTCTCAGACTACCAATGCTAAAAACATGGCAGTTCGATCTTCTACTCTAATCTCGTTGGTAATTAGTAGCAAAAGGACGTAACAGTTATTTGAAAACTTTTCTCGGAAAAAATGATGTTGTTATTTATAAACTGTTACTTGTTTGTTGTTTTTGTAAATAAGTTACATTTGTTACCAATAAACCCATATCTGCAACATCCCTGATATACTATGCATAACAATAAATTACAACATAGCCTAATTTTTCTACGATGCGAGATTTTCGGCATTCCCACTTTTTTCCTGAAATGTCAAACACCAATTGGTTGCGCCACATCAACGAGTAAACAAAACGAAATTACCTGCGGGGCACGTTTACGTTGTGGACGCAGCATGTAGTGCTGTACCTCGCGAGAAAGAGAACTGGCAGAACTCCATCTAGACAACTATCCACCACAACAAAACAACAAACTCAGTGCAAAGCAAACAGTGCAAAAACCATAAAAACAGATATATACTCCATTCGTTCACAATCTGTTTTTATTTCAGTGTCAAAGCATTTACAGTAATTCTTTTTCATCTGCGAATTTAACCTCCCTCACACACATACTTAAGGGTTATTAAGAAAATAATAGTCCTGCTCGCACAACGATACCAAACCGTCCGCAAACTGACGACGCATGCGCATTTGCTTAAAAGCGTTACGTCAGTTTGCAGACATAATACGATGTACCATACAGGGGCGTAGATATTTTTTTTCTGCTAAGAAAATCGAAAGAATTAATAAAATGTCTTTATATTTGTATTGGCTATAAAATATTGATGGCTGACACTTGACAAATATCCGCAATCTCGACCGAAATTTACAATTTATAATATAAAGTAGTGTTGATCCAATAGAATGTTAAAATGAAGGAAGGTTTTGGTTGAGGATCATAAAATAAGCTTTACCAATGTTTCGCTAGTGGCCAACGTTTCGAAAAATTTATTTTCATCTTCAGGGCCTCAAGCTGGTCAAGTGGTGGTAAATTGTTCTAACAGTATGCATGATCATAATTATAATGAGTTAGTATAATTTTAAATATATCTTATTATAAAAAAGTTTATTAAAAAATTTATTCAATTTTCATAAAATTGTCACGCGATGAAAAAATTAAAATATTTATCTAAGAATTTAATATAACCAAATTTGAGAACTTTCTGTGTACTTTTATTTGATACTGATCAAATGTGTGTTTCGAAACGTTGGCCACTAGCGAAACATTGGTAAAGCTTATTTTATGATCCTCAACCAAAACCTTCCTTCATCTTAACAATTTATAATAATAATAAATAGTCGGAGCTATTTAAAATAAATATCCGCGGATATTTAGTCGGCTAATTAGCTAGGTAATTTACCCTTTTATATCACTATCCATAACTTTACTGCGCGTTAAACTTTGACAGCTGTTTATAAGTTTTCTTTATTCTTGAACAACACTTTCACTTATATCATTACTGTTGCAACATTTTTCTGATGGGAAGCATTATTTTGCACATTTATAATCTGACGATTTATCTTCTATAAATATGGATATTACTATAAAAATAAAATTCCGCAATTGAAAAAGCATTACTGTATCACGTTAAGGAATGTACTGTACTTTCAATACATAATTGCATCTTTTAAACTACGTATTTTAATATATATTTTGTATTTCTCATAACGAGCCCTTTCCTTTGATACCTTACATCATTATACACTTGAAAAAAAAATTATTTTCAAATTTGCCCCCAAAATTAACCCCCCTAACCACAATTCGTTTTTTTTACGCTGTACGTCCATGACTGGGTGATCTAACTATTTTTTTCGTCCAGTAGATTCTGGATAAGCTGCGACAGACGGACAGACAGACACATTAAATTTTATCAGTTCAATACAAATACAAACAGCCCTTAACGTGATTGTTGAACACACACCACAATTATATTATAAATATAAGTTCTTTTTCTACAACCAAACAATACCAGAAGCTTAGACTGCTTTTTTTCTTTTGAAAAAACATGCTTTAAAAAACAAATCATGCATAATGATAAGGTCGCATTTCAATCTGTAACACGCGATGATAATTAGTATGTCTTTTCGAAATATCTACACATTGTGTCAACCACGTGTTTTATGTACCTTTAGAACCTGTTATCTTTAAAAGGCCCCAGCTTTCAAGCTAGCAAATTGCGCATACGTTTTTAACAAAATATTGGACATTTAGTGATAAAATCTTAACAGTACTGAAATGACGTAGGTTTGGCGGGTCTAGGATTTTGGTATATTAGTTTGATGTTGATGAGCGCAAAATCTCGAGAATAACGGCTGTAAAGAAGTTGGTGCAAAAAAGCAGATGGCGTTGTGAAGAGACTACCAGTGGCTTAAAATGCTCACGCTGTGCAAACACACAAGACGTCAGTCACTAAAACATGGAGACTAGACAATTAGTAGTAGGAACTCCATGTACACAAATATAGTATCCTAAAATAAGAGGTCACTAGTGTTCTGTATGTACCTAAACGATGGAAGGAATTTTCATTGGAAAATTAAAATGACAACTGGAAATTTAGTTATAAAATTAAATTCGAATTTCAGTACAAAAGGGACATTAGCGACGCTAGTGGTAAAAGAAGAAATCGTAATATGTACGATTTAATGGGCAAATTCTGTCAATTTCTCCCATTTGAGTTTGTGCTCCTTGTAGAGTCTCCATGATTTTTACTTAAAAAAAACTAAAAACAAAAAAAAAAGGAAAAAGCGTTTTGATATTTTTATGTGTCAAAAACAGGCTTTTTTTTGGAACCCGTATCAGCATGTCCAATACCGGCCGAACATAGGCAATAGGCATTCAACAGAACTTCGGTTCTTCTGTAAGACTTCCTATTTGTTTTTGAGCGAAGCTAATTATTTTGTAGAAGGTAAAACTTTTGGTAGAAGGATAATTCAGTTGGACTTTAGTCAAATTAGCTAGCGCTATGTTGTCACTGAGTCTACGCGTTGCTTCTTCAAATATTCGCCCACCAAAAATATTGCGGCATAAAACTCGTAGTCGCCTGAATGCAAATGAGTTGATCCAAATTGGATATGGCGTCAAAAACACGTATTACAGACGGAAAAACGGTCTTAATGTATATGATACGGTTGTAGTTTCTGCAACCAATGCTGGGTTGCCGAAAGCATTGTTAAAAAAATTTTATTAAACGATGATCTTAAATTTTGATAATATAAGTACAGTTTTTACATGTAAAACAATAGACTGAAGTTATATGAAAGCAAATGGCTGATCTACTTAGAAAAAGATTGCTTAACAAGCTAAATTTTGATCAAAATACGTAAAAAAAGGTCGTTTCAAAGAAGAAATTTTACAAAAAGAAGCAAACTATGTTTAATAGATGTAGGCACAATTTAAAAAAAAAAACACGGTTACAATTAATTTATTTTTTTTTTAGCAAGATTGATTTGAAATTGTATTATGCTGATCTTCTAAGAAAACATGTGGTAACAATGGGCGGTTTGGCCGAAGTAAGTACTTACTAAACTTTAGTAAGCCAGCATAAAAAAATTAGCTGACTATAGCACTTTTCGGCCAGGACAGACTTACTGGCTTGACATAACTCAAAACACGGGTTTACGTTATATCCCGTACATATAACCTTATAGACTGAATATAATTGACAATACGAAATTTATCAATATAATTTAATTCATGTAACTAGTTGCAAATGGATAAATGACAGGTCTGTTTCTGTCTGTTTTGTTTACATCAACAATAAGCAAAATGGCGTCTTATATTAAGCCATGCTTACTGCGTTAGCACTTATTTTGTGTTCCGACGAAAATTTTGTAAGTATAGTGAGTGACTTACTAAATTTAGTAAGTACTTACTTCGGCCAAACACGCCCAATCTAAGGTCATTATCAAATCAAATTTTCTGACAGTGCTTTCTGTAACCAAGCATTAGTGACGTCACGTAATATAATCGTGTAACTATAAATATTAACAATAAAAGTTTTGCAAATAGTTTACTATAAGCAAAACTACACAAATATTCAATATTTCTGTACAATACAAAACTTTCATTTGTATTGCCCGAAAAACGTTCTATGCTTACTTGATAATCTAATAGTCCGTTTTTTCACTGTTTGCCAATTGAAAAAAAAGAAAAAAAAGACAAAAAACAATAATTTTATTACAGCTGAACGCACAAAAATAATATTTCTGATTGCGATTCATACACCAATGGCAAAAACAAACAATCAGACTAACTATGATATATCTCTCATAAATTATTTAAACTAATTTATAACTAACAATTTGACGTTGGGTAATAACGTTTTGACGGATATTTGGTTCACATTTAACTTTTTAATGGTGTTCCGGACAATAATAGGTATACTATCCACTCAGCCAGCGAGGCTTTGATTTTGTATTTTTTCTCAGAATTTACCATAACCTATATCACATAATTTAAGTTTGTTTCCATTAAATATTTAAATCTTATGTATTTTTTACGCGTCAATACAAAGTACATAATATTATGAACTTTAGGAAAGTATTTTTTCATCATAATAATACATTATCCACGCATCGTAAATTTTAGTTACTATTTAGCCGCCATTATGTTTTCGCATACAAACCGATTTTTAGAGAATTCAGAATTAATAATAATAAAACTCATAAAAAGAAATTAGTTATATAAGTTCTGACCCAGAAGACTTCACTTCACGCATATTAATAAAATCTCTCAAAAAATTGTCTGAATAATATTAGATTGAAGCACATTTTGCTTTAAATGAAGCCAGATTATGTTATCTTCCACACCACACTGTGTAACAGATAAGGACAACCGAAATAAGTTCGCGATTTATTAAGTAAAATCCAGTTTTTAATTTTAATCAGTTATAAATCCAAATAAAAAAACTGTTTCGACACTTTGTGTTATACGAAATCAATGTACAAATTTCTCCCCTTTCGTCTGAATCAGTTTACAAACCTATTTGACTTTAACTGAACAAATTAAATTTGTTCCCTTCTCGGACTAAAATTCAAAAATCAAGCAACGCTAGACCTCAGAAGAAATCGAATGACAAAGCGAGTGAATTTAGGCTTTTTAGCTAACGCTATTCGCGCCTAAAAGTACTCCAATGTAGCATTACACAATCAATTTGAGATTCAATTGTGTCATATACTTCACATAATCGCGTTTACCAGAATCTAATATTACAAAAATATGTGAGATATTTCATAGAAATCTGACAATATTTAACTGTAATAAGTTCTCACCTGAGCATTGTCCTGTTCAGGAAGTACTTCCTGGGTCGTAGTTGGCGTTAAAAAGTCTGTAGGAGCGTTCGGATCACTAACAGGAGCTGGAAGAAAATAGTTGATTTGTCCACTCGTTGGGGCTACTGAATTTGATCCATACATGTTAGGTGCTGGCACAGAATTGGATGGTTTCGTACCACCAGGATTAAAAACATCCACGTACGCTTTCTTGATACCTGTCAAAAATATAAAACACACAGTGCAAAGGAAATAAAATAAAAAATTTACAGATCTAATTTCTGACGGCAAACACAAATTCTGGTCACAAAGCAGATTTCAACCATCCAAAGTGGGTTTTGGCTAAAGGTCGCAGTACATGAGGCTGGTTTTGCCTCTAGATTCCTAGCTGGATTTATTTGCTAGGTTTTAAGCGTACAGTGGTGCTGGGTTTCGTGATCGCTTCACACAATACATGTTTTGAAGTTGGATTTGTAGATAATTTTGGAGCGCGCGCATTGACAGCTCGAATGTTAATAAAAGTAGACGTTTATTGTCTCTGAACAGAGCACACACTATGACGCCATGTTTGTGAGCCAATGTCCATGCCGCCCACGTGACAAGACACTGTTTCCTGATTGGTTCTTGTTCAAAACAATCAGCCAAACAAACACGAAAAATAGCCCCGGTTCTAGTTTTGAAATCCATCTTGTGACCACGCACGCGAACCCGCAGTGACGTCATTTCCATCTTCGCAGTCAGCCAACACAAGTTCCAGCAGTGATTCCAGAGGCAAAACCAACCTTGTGTGCATCAGCCTCAACTTACGAAAAGAATTTATAAAATTTAATCTATAGCTTAGCGTCATTAATTATTGAGTAACTAATGAAATAGCACTACGACAATAATCTCTCATTCACCATGAATTAACATGACATTTTTAATAAAATTAATTAAGTACTTGAAAACTGGAAGTTCATTTTAAAAATCTTGTTAAATGTATGAGATACTCATAAATAAACACATTAAAATTTCAGATTATCGGAACTTTGTTCAAATGATCGAAAAATCTTTATTTGACATAAACAGAAACATTGGAGCGAGACAAATATGAATGTTTCTGCTTAAACAAACTAAAGAAAATTTAACATTTAATCGGTTCTAGACTGAAAGGGATCTTATCTAGACTCTAGAGTGTAAATAAAGTCTAAAGCGACCCATAGACGCCCAATATTATTGCGCAATATTTGGGTTTGTGCAATATAATTGACCGAGTGTAAACGAGATTGAAAGGTTGCGTAATATAATGTGTGATTTTCAAAATCTTGAAAATATATTGCACAAACGAGGAAATATTGTGCCGTCTGTTGTCAAGATTGCGCAATATCCCGTCAGTTGATCTCAAGTAGCGGTCGTTTCATCAAGTCGTCTCAACTACGCCTCATAATGGGTGACAAGAAAGCCGAAAGACAATTTATTTCTTGAATTTATCGAGGTGTATCGTGGTCTTCCGTCTCTGTGGGATGTGAAGTAATCGTGACAAAATGAAAACATGATGACGGAAGTTCTGGTGGGGACTGTTTGCACAATGTGGCTGTACCGTCTGTGCTCACAATTGAGCAATATATTGCACAACCTTCAATATCGCCTCCATAAAGTACAATTTTTTGCACAAACCAAAATATTGTACAATAATATTGACCGTCTAGGGGCAGCCGTCAAAATATTGTGCAACCCACATTGCACTATAATATTGAGCGTCTATGGGCCGCTTAAGTAACAGACATTTAAAAACCGTTTTACGATGAATATCAAAGAATAAATGATGTTAAAAAAATTATCCGCCGTGGAACGCCTTGCAGATGTGAAACATACATTTAAGCGAAATTTCGCCCTATAATTAAATTTTGCCCTGTCATATTAAAAACAAGTATACTATAGCCGAATAGAAAGGCATACGCAGCACACAGCCCAAACAGTGTGTCTACGCGCGCGCACAGACAAGGGAGTCGAGAGCGGTGGCGAAGAGGGGGAGAGCATCATGCCGTTTGTTTTACTGCCAAGACGCGCCAATAGATTGTTTCACATCAAAAACTACATCTAAATAAAGAACTTACTTCTCGAAGATCGTTGCATTTTAAACATATTGGACTGAGTTGGAGGTCTCGTTGGATCCGCTTCATTGCTACTTGGTCCGCTGGGCACAGATCCAGCTGTCATTTGCTGATTGGAATTTGGTAGCATCTGATTCGACATGTCTACTGGAGGTACTCGATTAAAATCTGTTGTTTTTGGAAGCATGTCAGACATTTTCGGTGGAGGTTTAACCTCAGAAGCGGTTTCATTATCATCTTCATCTAAATTGACCCATCTTTTCTTTTCTTGATCCCATACAATCTACAAAAAAAAGTCACAAAGTATGAAAAAAAACAAACAATGCTAATAATAATAATCTATATTAATAGGCAAGCACATGGGCGCACCCAGCTTTTGACCGGGGGGGGGGGGTCAGAAATTTCTTATGCCGGGACCCCGGCGCTCGCTTTGCCCTACACACTTCACGAAGCCACCTAGACGAAACATTAGGTGTATGTAGTGTGTAGGGGAAACTCCCGCTGGAGATTCTGTTTTATAGTTAGTCAAATAAATAAACATAAATATTAAATGATAGAGTTTTGGAAAGAATTCCGTGGCATAAGGATCGAAAATCATTTTCGATCCTTATGCCACGGAATTCTTTCCAAAACTCTATCATTAACTTCAATGGATCACAGCTACTCTTTTTATTGAATAGAGTCAAATTCACATAAATATTAAATATGCATTTATTTAATTTGAATTAGACATCTATTTTAAAAGTAATTTTCGAGGATCTTCATCAAAATGGTTTATGCCGTCTCCCAAAATCCAGGGGGGGAGCAGCTGCCCCCATCTGCCCTCCCCTGGGTACGCCCACGGGCAAGCAGTTTTGTTGTGCGGCTATGTCCTCCTTAACGACTGGACCGATTTTGATGATCGAGGTGTCATTTGAAAGGGTTGGACGTACATATGTACTATAGAGTGTCAGAATTGCGCTAAATGAATTTTGATGGTTGAAAATCGATGTTCAAAAAAGCAATTTTTAACGACTTGATATATTATGAGCAGACTTAAGAAAAACAATATATGTGTCAAAAAAGAAAAGTAAACAAGAAATTATTGACAGACGTCTTGTTACTATTTTTTGTATATTAATATACTCACTGTAGGATTTTTATCATCAGGGAGTTTCATTTGATTTTTAGGTCGAAGAGCTAACTTGCCCCAAAGTCCACCAAACCATCCCGATGATGGAGCCGATTTATTATCCTTCTTCGCAGCAGGTGCTTGTTTCTTAACCGGTGTCCCCGATTTAGTCGACGGAACCAAAGGTCCGTCTTCGGCTTCGTCGCCCGGATACGAAACGGGACCCGAATTTGGCATCGATATTTGCGGCAGATGCGCAGAATCCTAACATGCAACATAAAACACACGCCAGAAATATTATTCACAATGTGCTAGCGCCACCGTGATTACTTTGTGAATTAATAGCGTAAATTTAAAATAATTAGAGTACACAAATATATTATACGTTTTGTTATAATGCTATTACAGAACGGGGAATAACGGTGACTACCTACCTTTCTTCAAATACTTATTCCCTAAAAATTGTGTTTTATAGCCTGACCATGCAAACTAAAGTCCCAAAGGTACAGTTTCAAATGAAAGTACATACTGTTATAAACTTATAGAAGCGAACTACTTATGGCAGTTACATGAAACAGATTTTAAATACAGTATAAACTCTATATAAACGAAAAACTCCTTAAAACGTGGAAATTGCTAAGGTTTGTATGGTTTATATTGTTACCCATATATTGAAACACTCTATATAGCGTAACAACCACTCTCAATAGCGAAACAATACGCCATTATTTAGACTTAACAATGGGTTTCTTAGAAATGTGTTCAATTGTTTGTTGTAAAAAAAATGTAAAAAACGACAAACAACGTCAACACATTACAATTTTTCAATAAATAAAATTATTGACCAATTTTTCAGACAATATTTATTGAAGAGATCTACCTAATCCAGACAACGTTAATCAAAGATTTAACATTATAATTTTGTTATGTAAATTCTTTTCACTTAATTTAATCAAAATTAAAACCACTCATTCGTAAAATTATATTGTTTTCTTTTACTCTCCGTTTAACGAAAACTCTTTATAACGTTATAAAATACCCGGTTCCTTCAATTTCGCTATATAGAGTTTACACTGTAATTCTTATTATATACAATGCATATTTTACTACTCACGGTAACTTTCTGTGAATAGAGAACTACTGCTAAGATAAAAAGTAGATCGAAGTTCTAGCTGGTAACAGGAACTACATAAAAATACGCTGCTACTTTCTCTTAAGGGGGCGTTCATCGAGTATTACATAAGCAGGCTTGGGGGGTTCAGTGTTTCTTACTTCTGTTGACAAAGGGAGTAAGATAAAAAAAAACGAAAAACGGTTGACCATAAAGGCCAGCTCAAACTTCCCGCTGTTTTCACGCTGCTTGAGCTCAAAAACAATTATTTTTTTAAATTTTAATGTTTACAAGTACATTTCTAATATGTGTATGTGTAACAGTCATTTTACAAATTCTTAGGAAAATTAAAATGTACATTTATTGGTTCACCTAACTAACCATCCCCAAAAGAGTAGCCTTTCGAAACTTACACTATTTCAGGCGACAAGATCGTTCATCTCGAGCTGATCAGGTTTGTTCCAAACAGCCGCGAACGATTACAGAACCATACACAGCTGCTTGGAACAAACCCACTAAATTTCCCTAATGAAAAGAGGAAGGAATATGATTAATTTCATTATTTCTGAGTTATGGAGCGAGATGAACAAAAATTCTTTCAATATTTTCTAATTTCAAAACACAAATTCTATTAGCTCTTGTATCTCACGTACAGTACCAAAACAGCACCAAAACACAAGATTTCGGCCAGACATAGAAATTGTAAGTCAGAATTGTATCCCGACGAACACGTTTTGCTCTGACGGTTGTTGCAGGCTGCTAGTTACAGGTGCTGGTTTAATGCGTTAAATAACATGTGCACGTTTACGAACAGGCTTTTCTGGTATGTGCAAGGATAGTGAGCGCGGTCTTTCAAACGGTGCTTTTTAAGTCTGTCGCACAATTCGAAAAGTTACTTCAACATTAGTTACTAATATTTTTAATACGCAATATTATGTATACTTCACTGGATTTTAGTTTACGTGATCATGCTATACTACAGTCCACAACAAAAGGATGATTAAAATATATACACACTTATTTAGACGAATTCTTGACGACATGTTATTAATTCATGCACAACCCTGTTAAAGTCTTACGACGCTTCATATTCTGATAATCGCATTATAACATAAGTGGTTTGCAAAAGACAAATTAAAAAAAAAAAATAGATAATGCAACTTATTTTCAATAGAAGGTACATAGGGTGTCCCAGAGATATATCTCGATTATTTTGAAGATAACACCATCGAGGCCTATATATTCGTAAAAGTAATGAAATTCTTTTCAAAATGGTGGTAAATAATCGACGTTATCTGCGTATAGGCCAGATAGACTACAGTCAACGTATTTCTTGAATTTGTATTTGTTCGGACTTTTTTGACACATCAGAACTTAGCGCAAAATAAAATTTTGTTTATTCATTTATGTCCAAAAATATTCAAAAGCCCAATTGTACCCGCAGGATATTGTGCAATACAGACAAATATAATTATGATGCTAGTCACTAGATGACCAAATATTTGCCAGCACAATTCACTCCGGACACTACATATTCTATATTCACAGATTAAAACAATATAGCTTAAGATGCTTGTCAACAGATGGCTTGCGCCACGCCATCTATTGACGCGCATCAAAAGTGGTTTCATTTTGGTTCACTGGGATCTTTATCTTCCTAAAAATCTTAATCAATGGTCAAATGAAATTTATTTACCAACATACATTTTAAAACTGAATTAACTCACATGAATCTTCAAAGTAAATAACATTCCGCAAATAGATTATCGTAAATTTTGCTCTTTGGAATTTTGATGAAATACACAAGTTTTTGAGACTATATGAGTACATGTATAAAGAAAGTTTAAATATCTCGAAGACTGTCATGTTTTTATTTTGACAGGACACGGTCAAACCTTTCACCATTTTAAGTCTTACGGAAGATTTATTGGACACCCTGCATAAAAAGCAAACATAATTTCGTCAATTTTAAATTTACGAATCAATACACAAAATATTAGACGTGCATTGGTGATAAACAAGCACAAATAGAAAGCACCTACTTAAAACTACTAAAAATATAAATGCATGAACAAAATAAAATTTGTAATAAAATAGAAAAAAAAAACACATTTTAAAATACTATAATGTTTTATATTATATCTTAATATAATATTTAATTAACAATACTTGAATACCACTATTTAAAAAACAAAATATTATTTCATTTTTTTAGCTATGCTGATACACTTACAAAATTACTTTTCATTTTTCACGGTAGATTAATTTTTGATCCCGACCACAAACGAGAGCGCTCACTGTTACAAGTTTAGGTAGTATGTTTATATGTCATAATATCGGTCTATCTGAGATATGGCTCTCTGATGAGTGGATCGATTTTGAGGCGGTTTTATTTACACGATACATTTTTTATGCATTTTTAACAACGAAAAATAGCTAAAATTACTAATAATAATGGACTTTTCTTAGTGGTTGGTAGGGAGCACTGCTAGTTTTGCTTCACACGCAGCTTGCTTGATTGCTCGCTGTTTTGCTAGGTTGACAGTTATATTTAAAATTTAAATATGAATGTAATGGTTATGCAAGAAATAATTCGTCATAAACGAATTGCCACTGTGACTTTAATAATGATCGAAAAGCTTTAGGAGAGAAGAGAAAAATCAAAGAGAAAACTTATTTCTTGTAGAGTCCATTTACATTTTTATTTTACAACTTTTTACCCCATCGCTGTTCACTTGGAACTTTTTCCAAACAACACCGGATGACGAATGTTAGACGATATCACGTGATAAAATACGACTGAACCTATCACCCAAATATAGCAAGATAGCGAGCAGGAAATCCAACATCGTACTTGAAATTAGTGTAGCAGCCAAATGACCATGGACACCACATGAATATTATTTTTTTTAAATATCGTTTCGAAACTAACACTTTTTTTGTGATTTCACTGTGAATAAATAAATGTTTTTTTTTTATTTCGAACTGTTCTTGAATTTTAAGAATATGGTTAAGTAGAGCTATGTATGTAACAAATCACGAAATAATTATCCTCACCGGAAAATAACTACGACATTTTACCTTAGGTGTAAAAACGTTTTTGACAATTTTTTTATGAGTTAAACTTGATTATACAAATCTAAAATATATTTTTTTCATAAATTTAAGATTCATAAACCTCAATAATTGTCATTTCTATATCCCTCAAAACTGCACACCAATATATTATCAATATTTAGAAAAATACTAGCGCTTCTCTCATGTCGGATGTTGTCATCACAACATTGTATTAACTAATAAAGGGAATGCTATAGGTCCGTTTATATGTTTTACGTCTTTGATGTAGTCGCTTGTGGTATTATGTATAGTTTTCTATTCGTGAGTAGATGCATTTTAACATTACAATATGTATTTTTGTTTTTTTTATTCAAAAACTAGCAGCGAACCCGACTTTCTTCGGGTCAAGTTCTGTGCAGATACAATCTTTAAATTGCAGTTAGAGTGTGAGTAGGTACAGATATTGGCTTGTTATTAACATTTTACCGGATATAAGTTGCCGATTCGAAATTAATATTTCTTTATTTATACTACTATAATAATTGTTGACGCGTTAAGTCGGGGGCCGGTTAACCGCAAGCCGAGTACCGAACATTACTGAGAAAGGTCGAACTGTGAATGCCCAGGCCAGTGAGGTACCATTCCGTAAGACTGTCATGTGGTTCAGCTCATTATGCAACAGTTGTGCTTCAGAGAACTAATTTTGTGGATGTTTTTGCTTAATTTAATTGGATAAATCTATGCGTTTCCTCAATTGGCAATCTACAAATCTTAGCAAAGCCGGACCAGACCATTAGAAGTTTAATATTCTTTTTATAGATTTCAATTAAGTCTACTGTATGATCGTATCCCTTGATGTAATTATAAATAAAAAGCAAAAAAAAAATGCATTTCCAACTAAAACTTATGCAAATAAATGATTATATGGCATTTCACTTTACTGATAACTTTTCCATAATTTACGCCGACCATAATGCATGAGTGTATTAACTTTGCGAAGGGAGGCGATGAAACATCAAAGAAAATTTTACGTTAATGCAATTCAGAATCCCTATTTAAAAAATAGTAAAATGGGTTTTAGATACCCCGAAAAAATTGTATAGCAACAGATTTCTATGAAGAATCCGCTCTCTGAAAATACGCTCATTAGGAATGGCGTTCCTCGAATTTTCTAAGAACTGCACAGTATTATAACGCATCTCATAGATAATTTTTTTCCTATACATGTGCGTGTTAAATACATAACTAATTGTGCCCAATTTGTTAATAAGGAAGAATGATTTTGGTCCCATTGTTCTTGGAAAAAATCAGTTGTAGATAAACTTTGAATATACACCATAATCATCACTATAAAAACAAATTTTGAGAATAAAAACTGGCCCGTACAATACCGTATTTTGAGGTCTGGAGGCCTCGGAGCAACAAAGGAGTGGAGGCCCCCTGGCCTGATTGGAGTGAACAAATATAGATCGATGATTTCTATTAATATTTAATACAATCATGTTTGTATAAAGTACTGTAGGTAAAGGTAAAACGCGAAAAAAATATCAAAGGAAAAGTTGTTTACTAGTGTTTACTAGTCTGAATTTGATTTTTTTCCCGAAATCTCTTTTGTGGAGGCCCCGGGGCTGTAGCCCCGATTGCCCTCCTCTAAATCCGGCCCCGGGCCCAAACCCTATATTACTGTTCGTAAATATGCTGAAAATTTTGGATCGAGTTATCAAAACGACTATCTTAAATAGCCTTTCCTTTTTCATAATTGAGTAAAAAGACAAATGCTGTGAAATAAAATTAAATGTACCCGAGTTGGACATTGCTTTTTAAAATTTGATTAAATATAGAATTCATACTCGTTAAATAGTCTCCAAATCGCAAACAAGATGGCAACCGATTAGGGGCCATCCATAAATGACTTTTTAAGCCCTCCCCCCGTCCTTGTCATAGGTTATCACATTTTCAGAACCCCCTCCCCCCTGACGTGACGTCACACATTTTTCAAATTTATGCATGTATTTAAAAATAATCAAAAGAAAACAGTTATTTTTTAATTTTTTTCTTATTTTTTTAGTGTCTCACTTGCATTACAACGCCGCTCTAGAAGTTAACTGTTGTTGCTTGATAGACAATCTCATAGCTAAAGTGCTAAATTATTAATAAATATAGACCAAGTTTGCAATTTTTTAAGGTTTTTTATTCATATAAATTTCGCGTTATGGATTTTAAATTTTAACACGTGACGTCACAAAGCTTTTGACTCCCCCTACCTTATTCGTAGTCACACGGAGCATCAATATCGTACGTCATACACAAATTGTTTCCGCCGCGATCATTAAATTTACCACCGCGCCTATAAGAAACTAAATCGGTCGGCAATTCATCCGCGTCGACCGGAGAATCTATAGGATAAGTTCCGTTAAAAACTAATGGCTTGTACTCGATACACTCCTGTTTTGAACCAAATATGCTGTCGCGTATGTTGGTAAACATGCTTGAAGGGCGCGCGTTATGTGCCCATGCATCGACAGTATCGCATATCAGATCGCGCTTATGTCTTGGTTTCGTCATTTTAAACGTCGAAGTTTCACAGTCCCTCGGATCTATTTCGAAATCGTGTTCAGTTTCGCGGTACGTCTTAGCAACCGTATTGTTTCTGTGGACAGTGTTCGGCGGTACGTTATTATATTTTGTTATGGTCGTATCGTTCTTTATTGCAATACTTTTATCTTTATCGCGATAACAGATAATCTGAGAATTTTCCTCTTTCCGATACTCTATACTCTTTGAAAATTCATAACGCGAGTCGAATTTATCGTCATCGTTGGCGTGTTCGACCGTCGTTGCGTTTTTGCAAGTGTATCCGCATAGATTACAATCTAGTGTCTGTAATTCTGCACAAGGTACACATTCCTCATCGTAACAAGGTCTATTATCACATTCACAATCGCTATCGCAGTGTTCAACAGCTTGTAAATGTGAGCAGCCGCACAGTTGATCGGCATAGTAAGCTTGAAGGAATGCGTCATTGTCGTCAGAAAGAGGTCGACAAACAACAACTCTAGCTGCGGAACGTTTTCTCAGGCCGTCGCCCGAATGCCAGGCCATATTAGTGCCGGTCAATACAGGCGTTGTACTTACATCATCCTTAGACTTGTCCTCAACTTCCGGTTCCGGCTGCGTCCCATCGCCGGCCAAAGCATGGACACAAATTGTGTTAGAAAACAACTTACTGAACATTTATCAGTTTTCAAAATGAACAGTTAAAACTTCATTAAGAGACGAATGTGCAGTGACGTCGCCAAGGGAGTTTGAGGGAGCTCCCGCCCAGTAGCGGAACACCCGGTTGAAACGAAGTTCTTTCCGCTATTTTTTATTATGTATCATATGTATATATTTTTTTTACTAATTTGTCTGACAAATTATTCGAAAATTTTATTTATAATATAAAATGATTATTAAGAGTATTCGTCCCTGCAAATACCCCTTGCACCCTTCATCTCAAATCTTTTCCCCTCGCCTAAAAACGGTTCGCGCTCTCCCGACGCTATTTTTAAAGCTAGAGGGTTCTGGTAAACGTCAAAGACAAATAATCAGACTACAGATCCTTCAGGCGAATTTTTTGAAAAAAATTCCTGAAAAAACTTACAACCTTTTGAAAAAAATAATAAGTTACGTAATATTTCACACGTAGGCGAAACTGTTTTTCAAAAAATTCGCCTGAAGGATCTGTAGTCTGATTCTTTGTCTTTCATTTGGCGTTTACCAGAACCCTCTAGCTTTAAAAATAGCGTCGGGAGAACGCGAACCGTTTTTAGGCGATGGGAAAAGATTTGAGATGAAGGGTGCAGGGGGTATTTGCAGGGACGAATACTCTTAAAGAAAAATTAATCGTGTGATTTGCAACACTAAAAAAATAAAAACAACATGTTGCGCATTGGGAATCGAACGCGGACACCCGCATGGCAGATGAGTATTCTACCACTGAACCATAGACCTTGCTTAGATTTCGCTATTTATATAGGTTTAATAACAAATCGTGAAGTTAGAAGGCGTTGCATTTCACAAAATATTAATGTCAAAAAACCAACTAATATTTGAAATAGCATCCGTTTTTGAACAAATACAATCTTTTTATTTTACGACAGAACATACGCAATCTTTAAATGTCCATAACACACTGTGTAACAGAAAAGGATAGCCGATCCGCGTGCGCGATGTATTAGGCGAAATCGAATTTATACAGTGTCTATTTCGGCTTTTTTATGTATAAAAAAAAACTATTTGCACGAAGTCTGTTATACGAAATCTATGTAAAATGTTCTCCTCTTTCGTTTAACACAGGTTTTGAACCAATCTAAATTAAATTGAGCGAATTATAAGCGAAAAACTTTTTTATTTTGATTTTGCTCTCCTCTGGGACCAAAATTCAAAAATCCGACTCCGTTAAGATCTGTCCCATGCCCTATATTATAAATGTGCCAAATTTCAACTTTCTATGTCTACGGACAGACATACGATAAGTAATTATTCCCATAAGGAACTTCGTTTGAAAAAATCAATGTAACAAACTAAAATGCGATAGAACTTGGTAATAACCAGAGCTGGGTACGTTATCGTTAATTAACAGAGTTAACAAATTGCTTATGCCGGGTTCGAGACAGTATTGTCCGAAAATTATAAAAAAGCTGCACATCCCACAATCTAAATGATTTTGGCGACGTCACTATGAATATAAACAAGCAAATAATATTACCTACAATGTGAACATTTTCATTCAACGTATTAGTTATGAATCCGTTCACGCAATGACAATCTGATTATGGAAAAACGGCATATAAGTAACGCAATTAAAATGACTAAATTTATTTTCATGAACCAATATAGACATTTCAATTACAACTTCAAAACTGACTTAGAATATTTACTTAAATTACTATCATTACTAATTTACAATTAATGAAAAATGCACAATTACACAAGAAAAAATGGCACTCTGCAAATCAAGTTTGAAAAATATGTATGTACAAATGGTTAAATGATGAGCATTTTAACCAACACACACATCAAAGATGACAAAAATGTGCAGTGCATTGAAAAATTGTTTTGTACTCAGTTTGTACGAAAATACTGTCCTCAAAGAAAATAAATACTAACCTCACATTTGCAGTAAGTTAAAACAACTACAATAAAACGGAATATCAAAATAATTATATTTACAAAACAGTAAATGAGAAATTCTCAGATGACCAAACAATAATATGAGTTATCTTCGGTATCTGTAGTAGTTTTATAATCTTTAAACATATCAAAAAGAGGTGCTCCTAGTTCATTCAGTTCTAAAATAAATGTTAGAAGCCTTTTAAAACTGTCCACTGAATGAAACAAATAATTTACGATAAAGGCAGTGTGATAACTAAATTTTGTTCAGGCAAACATATTGGGTATGTTCCGAAATATAACCCATTATACTGGCCAGTGCTAACGACGTCATAATTAAACTGGTCTGCCATATTGTACTGGTGAGACAGACGCGATGTAGCATAAATATTTAACTGGACGTATGTGCATCAGACTTTGTGGAATTTTATTATTTGTTATTTGTAATAATGACTGTTCAACAAAGTAAACAAATACTTTTAGTGGACGGGGGAAATAATAATACGTCAACGCGCTGGCCGGTATATTTCAGAACGATTCAACAGTATTGTGTTGATTCATGACGTCATTAACACTGGTCAGTATACTGGGTTATATTTTGAAACACACTCATGCTATCACGGCAAATATATGAGCAAAATTCTAGTTTGGTGGCGTTAAAGCTGACCTTGGTAAACAAATAAAGTGATATCTACAGAATAACCTAACCGAACATTAAAAAAATGGAAAGGCACTTATTACATTATTTAATTCAAATTGTGCGTGGTACTTATGATTTAAAAAAACAAAAATTTCAAGGAATCTATTAAATGGTTTTAACTATTCCCGGACAGCTTAAAACGGTAAAATCCATTTGTGCATGCACTAAACAATTTATGATAATTTTCAAAGATAATGTAATTTTAACGATATTTCTGACGTATATTAAAAAGAATCAATACCAGATGCTGCCATCTAATGATATAAAAACATTCCATTATCATGCAATCTATATTACAACGGCTGTTTATTCTGAATCAGGTAGCTTAAAGTTTTAAATTTTACCCTGCCGATTTGACAGTACTCAAACAGAATTAAAATTATTATTGTTATAAATTATTCAAATATAAATTCAGGAAAATCGCGAATAATTTTGAAACCCTTTATACAGAAATACCAAGCATCTAATAAATATAATTTGATCAATCTAAATATGATTTACCTCATTTTGAGCCGTACTGTTCCAATAATCGTTCTGTTGTATCGTGTTCGAATAATCCTGTTGACCGTAAGATCCGTCAAACTGTGGCTGTTGATTTGAAACAGTCTCGGCAGTACCCCACTGAGTTTGTTCGTTTGGCTGCTGCTCAACTATCGGTTGTTGGTACACGTCGGTACTCGGTTCATGATTAATCTGTTGAGCGTTTGGTTGATAATCGACAGGTTGATTATAACTAACTGCCTCTTGATTCGACGACCATTGCGGCTGTTGCTGAGAACCGCTCCACTGATAGTACGTTTGATCTAGATTGTGATTCGGTTCATTCCACGTCGGTTGTTGTTGATCAAATTGTTGAACCGGCGCAGGACTTGGATCAACTGGAGGGGTTTGGCTGTTGTTTGCGATGTCCAACTCGGAAGAGGCTAGATTGCTGTTTGATTGTGCATCTTGAGTAATGAGACCCCTCTGAATATAAAAAATGTCTCATTAGTTTTCACTATTAAATTATTTTACTTCATTATTAATTTAATGTTATTATGGGAAAATATTATGCATTTCCAATCACACTTATGTATATGTTGAACAGAAATAAATTTGACTATTGATGCTGGAAATTGAGCTCTGTTCCAACCTCTCTGTGAATGGTAGCGGAATCGTCACAGTCATGTGCAGTAGCTAAAACGAAATTGTATCGGGAACAAGTTTTAGCTACTGCGCACGACTGACAATTCTGTTGAGAGAGATTGGAACAGAGCTAATGTTATAGATCAGGCCTGGGAAAATGGCGGCCCGCAGCACAATTTTGTCCCGACGAGCTTTTTTTTTTGCTCTCCAAATGCGGAAATAGAATGTGAGGCCTTTAACCCTGATTGTTAAAGCCACTTATTTACATAAGTGTAAATAAGTGGCTTTAACAATCATGAAACCAAATATTAGAATATCGAAATATAAAAAATTTGATACCATATTTAATAAGTCAATAATGTTCGTCATTAAAACTAAAATGGATGCATGAGGAATTGACATGAATTGTATTTTAATTCCGTAAGTATTAATTATAAAATTTAATTTGATAACTGATCTTTATCATAGATCAAAAATTATTGTAGATTCTGATGATGGGACACCTATTCCCGAAAGCGCTCAAACAATTGTTATAAAAGAAATATTAAAATTTGGAATTGTTTTATCAACTGATTATTTCAAGCTTAGTATTTTCCGAAACTGTTTTTACGGTATACAAGTACAACACTTATTGTATGGTAAATTACTACACTTACGATATTATATTATTGTTCAACTATTAGCTGTTCAACTTTCTATGTCGACCGACAGACATACAATAGGTAATTATATATGTAGATTTTCGTTACAGTTTTCTCTTACGCTTTTTTCTTACGATTTTTATTTTCTAGCCCTTTCCATTTATATCTATAACGTCCAATAAGGAACTTTAAGCCACACTATCTGAAATGACCATATATATATACACTTTAATACTTACGGTATAATCACCCAGCACAGCTTTGAGGTCAGCAATCCAGTCACAAGTTGATGGTAAGTCACCCTCTATCTCAGTTGAATCCAGCTGAAGATGTGCGAGGGCTGTCGGATCACGCGGCCGCAACCGTTCGGCCAATTGCAATACCCGAGACACGAGCGACGGACTGTAACGGCTCGGATTGCTCGCCAACACCGTAGCGACGCGTTCAACGTACAACAACGCCCTCTCTAACAGACCACGCTCGGCCAATCTACATGCCAGCAGATATTTGTAAGACTGCGAAAATAGTATTAAAAAACACCACAATAAATATTTATTTCTCGCTTTCATACTCCATGCAGAATGAGTGTTGGCTACAGTGTGACAAATTTCGAAAGTTTTCATTGCGTGTTTTGTATTGTATATACGCGTTATTAGTTTTTAACAACTTTTAAATAAACGGTATTTCCTTCGCGTTCACTGTTTTCTTAATATTATGTTTTGGTTATATTTTGACAGGCGACATGAATGAATGGGCGTGTTTGGCTGAAGTAAGTACACCTATCCCCCGATTTACACAGTAGATACGTTCCTGAGAAAAACGTGTAAATCGAAAATTAAAAATTTTCAAGTCAAAACCGTGTAAATCGAAAAGCTTGCAGAAAATGCATAATTTTGCTATTTAACAGTTGTGATTTTTTTCAATATTTTTAGGTGTACACAGAAATAAAAATAAAATGCATTGACAGGTTAAAATATGTAATATATTACGGAAACACTTTAATTTTATGCGAAGAAATACAGACACAGTGTGCGTGTGCAGCAAGTCAGCACATAAGCTCGGGATTCCCCGTGAGATGTGTACACAGCGCACGTGTTCAATCACAGTAGCATTTAGTAGAGTGCGATAAAAACAAAAAAAAACTTATTTGGAAAACCGCGTAAAAACGAAAACGTGTAAAACAAGTACCGTGTAAATCGGGGGATGGGTGTACTTACTAAACTCAGTAAGCCAGTTAGCATAAAAAAATTAAAATCTTACAAGCTGACTATAGCGCTTTTCGGCCAGGACATACTTTCTGGCTTGACATAACTCAAAACACTGGTTTACGTTATATCCCGTACATAACCTCATAGACTGAATATTATTGACAGTACTAAATTTATCAATTATTAATTTATATTTAGTTCGTTCCAAGCAGCCGTGAACGGTAACAAAACCGTACACAGCCTTGTTACTGCGCAAGACTGTCTTGCGCAGAATCGATTTTTGAGCTAGTGCGCAAATTAGTCTTGCGCAGTGACAAGACTGTGTACGGTTTCATTACCGTTCGAGGCTGCTTGGAACGAACCTATTGAGTGCTTGTGTATCTGAACAATGACAGGTATGTTCCTGTCTGTTTTGTTTACATCAACAATAAGCAAAGTGGCGTCTTATATTAAGCCATGCTTACTGCGTTAGCGCTTATTTTGTGTCCCGGCCGAAAATTTTGTAAGTATAGTGAGTGACTTACTAGATTTAGTACGTACTTACTTCGGCCAAACACGCCCAATATTAGAAACTTTTGCGGAAATAACTTTTGAGAACAATTTTGTTGACAAAACATAAAATGATCAAATTGATAAATTCCAAACGTTTGACACGAGTTAGGGAGATTTGCAATGTCAAAAGATGCGTTCATTTTTAAAAGGCGTTAATAATATTTTCAAGGGCGGTAGGCAAGGGGAAGCGCCGAGATATGTCCGCCAACCTTTCGTGCATTGGCATCAAAAAAATCACACCATTCAATAAAAACATTTTTTTTTTCTAATATATCACTGAGGCTTTAGTGCAACCGTTTCCAGGACTATACTGACTTCCCATCACTGATCACTGGCAATCAAGTCCAGTAAGCCCCGCCATTCTGCACAGAGTCTACACAATATGCTATCATTATTTCAATATTCCATAAGTCAGCGATTCTAGACAGCGTTCAACTGTTCAAGCCCCCTACAGTTCATTGTCTTCGCAAATAGCATGCTTTTGTTCTCGCTTTTGAAAAATTTAATCATTTCGCTTACCTGAAATTCCGGGATGGTAAAAGCGGCATCGCTAAGACTACAAGCATACTCGTACACTTCCGTCATCATTATGGCTTCATTGTTTGCGAATTCAATAAATGGCCTTTGATGTGACGATCCGAGTAAAACTAGACGAGCAGATTTGGAACCATATTGTCCGAACCCAATCTGTAATTTACAAAATTAATACCATAAACATTAAGAACTAAAATCAATAGAAGTTAGATTGTTTACAGAATCGTACCTGCGCCATTATATAACAAAACTGGGCCGCATAAATTGATCCTCGGGAATGAAGAGTGTCGCCGAGAGTTGTTATGGCCTTTCTGTCCAATTCTGGTCTCTGCGATGTATTCGATAGGATCATAGCTAAATGAGGTCGCCAATCACCCCATTTTTCGTCCGACACGCACTGTGGGCAATTTTGGTTTTATTTAAAGTAAAAAACACATTTACTGATGCATTATCAATATGTTGAACTGATGGCTAGTACTTCAGTATTTTTATGCTGAATGACCGGAGATCTCCATTTAATTAAAAACAAATGACATGCTTTAATCTACATTCAAAACTGGAAGTCATATCAGAAAGAGTATACAGATTGTATCAAATCAAAACAGTCCATAGAACAATCTGTGTGTAAGACAGAGACGATATTATATAAAGCACTAAAGCAGTAAGTAAGAATGAGATAAATGATCGCTAATAGCTAGTTACTGTGGTTATACAATCTGATAGTATCTTCTTTGTTTTCTACAGTAAAAATCACAATTTTATCAAATGTCAGCATTCACTAGTGAAATTATTGATAAAATGGCTATTTATACTGTTCGGGAAAAAATCCAAATAATTAAATGGTTTTATGGTGGTAATTCAACCGCCAACATAATACATTTATTTGTAGTTGTTTTAATTGATAAATTGGTAAAAAGATTTACAGTGTACGTAATTATTTATTTACGTAACCACAGTAACTATATTATTAGCGATCATTTATCTCATTCTTACTTACTGCTTTATATCTTTATATATCGTCTCTGTCTTACACACAGAATATCCTATGGACCGTTTTGATTTGATACAATCTGTATATCAACTTTATGTTTAGAGAAAGTTTAAATAGTAGAGGTTTTTCAGCACACTAGCAAAGTAATGACAACAGTCATTGCCAACGAAAGTAAGTTTAATTAGTTCCGAAGCTCTGTATGCTTTGTAGCATTAATAGCGCTGCATGCACTAAACGGACATGAAATTCATAATTGTGTAGTACATCTAATTAAATTTTCAAAATCATAAATATATAAAAATATTCATTTGCGAAGACTTTGTGTTAATTTTAATGATTTTTTATGATAGATTTTCTAAAAATTTTCCTATAATTAAATATTATGAACAAATATTTAACATTTAATTTGACTACTGTGACTTTCGTCAAAAACAGTCAGGCAACATGGCTGTCCACGTGGTCTTCTGACACTCTGAAACATAACGTGGAGATAGAATTTCTGACCTCAAAAATTTGAAGCTATGGATACTATAAAAATAATAATAAATAAAAATGTCAAATCAAAATTCAAAGAAAGTATTTAATTATTATGAAATTATTATTGTCAAGCAATCAAAGTTGTGATTAAGAAATCAATTATCATTACACAAATTAATAAACGGATAAATAAAGTCAGTAATTAAAGTTTACTTTTGGCAGATTTTGTTAAAGCAAAGTTTTTTTCAAATTAATTGCAGATAATCTGTACGAACATTTTAGTTTTCCAAACAAAAATAAATATCTCAAATCTTTTACATACTTTTGTTACATTACAGCGTTTATCCGACATATAAACGCATTTTGCGTTCTCAATGCACATAAATCTCAAAAATGACAGGTCCAGAATATTTTACAGTTGGTTCACGTGATATGACATTTCATAAATGCGATCTTTATTATCGACATGCAGGAACGCGATGTTGCCTCATTGTCTCATTACATCCGCCATTAATTTTGATTAAGATTCGGAGAATTGATTTCATCACTTTCAAAATAAAATATTTCCGTGAAATTGTCGGTAACCCCACGTTTTTTTGGGCTTGAAAAATCGCAAATTGTACAAAGAAACTGATAATAAGTTTTTGAATCATAAATCTTTGAAATAAAATGATAAATGTTTTAATCTTCTCAAAATTTTTAACACTTCCGGTAGAAATAACATGGAGTGAATGATTATTTTAAAATTAATTTTTTCATAAAAAAGGTCGGTAAGGTATCTATTTTTTGGTTTTAATCGATGCAGGAGGTCTAATTCTATAACATATTTTAAATTTAGGCAAAAATCTTTGAATTCAAAAATGTTATATACATCCTTAATACTACTATCATTGATTAAGGTATTATACCTTAACCAATGCTACTATATTGTTACAAAAATTGCAATGAATATTATTACTTTATTTACTTAGAAAATTGGAGAACAGAATTAAACAAACAGTAATAAATACCACGCTATTTATAACCGTTCAAACGTTTTGCAGCGCCTATTTTTGCATATTATGCTGCAAATTTTATAACCTCAAATTCATTTGACAGATTTAACAAAAATGAAAGTAAATATTTTTTTTGTATTTTTCAGTCTGCTATTAAAAGACAGTCGTTTAACAAAATAGCTTAGCAAGTATGGAATACAAGATTCAATATCTACCTTTTCACGAGCTTTGAAATGACTAGTGTTGCAACGATATATTGGAAAACCGATAAATATTGATATATCGACGCCTAAAAATATCGATATTTATCGATATCGACGATACGCCGATATCGATATATCAATATCGAAAAACTCAATATATCGTAACGAAATATTGAAATATCCGCCCAAATTTTGCTAAATAAATACTTAATTTTACTTATTAATTAAAAAATAAATATTTATTAACTAAATCATTTTTATTATACTGCTGCATTTTTACATACTTGTTTATATTTTTTAGATCTTTGATTAACGTCTGAATAGAACTCTTCAAATAAATAAAATTGTCGACCAATTTTATTCACTCATACTTTTTAGGTTATGTTAGTTGCTTGTTGTTATTTTTATTTTATTTTTCAAAGGCAGGAGCCACTATAACTCAGAGCAGAAACCGGCTACAAGGAAGCAAACTATCAAAGTTACTATTTTTAAATTCGATAGCTGGTACAAAATACTGGAATTAAACATTTTTTAATAAATTTATGAAAACAAAACACATTTTACATATCATTGCATACATATATAATCAATAAACGTTTGATATAACTAAAATTACATTGGATTTGTATAAGCTTTTAAAAAAAGAAGAAATATCGACAAAATATCGATATATCAGCCTACTAGACCGACATATCGATATATTAATATCGACTTTAATTCGATATATATCGATATTGATATATCGATATTTTTAACAACCTTGCATCCCTAGAAACGACTGCTTGAAATCTATCGCTTCCTCTATCACTACCAGCAGCTTGTCATCATTGAATTTGTTGAGTTACAGCATTAAAATATTGTAGTACCAAACATCAGGTCAATAAAAAAAAAGTTTTATCGCTTACCGTAACCGCAGCCGGCTGTCGACCTGACAACAGCTGATATAAAGTTTGTAGAGGATCGTTAATGGTCAAACCGTTGGCAAAACGCATCATAACATTGGCGTATGTGCGTTTATCCAACTTACTTGCAAGGAACAAAGCGTGTCCCCACAAACCGTGTTTCATTGCCCATTCTGAAAAGTTAAAAATCAATCTTGTGGTTTATTATAAATACTTTTAAGTCTAATAGTGCAATTAGCCTGAATGTGGACAATGTTAGACTAGATAATACGGACGTTATTGTCAGTTTCTTGACTCCTTTAATACAATAGATTGTGTAGCTGGAGCATAATGACAGATATTTTCGACGAGTTGCGACATTATGCGAAACGAGTATCAGCGAGTTTAACAGTCAGACGACTCAAAATAGCTCTAGATGCACATATTTTTTGTCCTTTATTTTCACGCAATTTCATAGTATTGCACGAAAATAAAAAAATATCATCCCTCAGTTCTATGTAAGAAAAGCTACCCCTAAATTATTGTTGCAGTAATTTCATTACACAATTGTATGGCGGTTCACATAAGACATCTGTCTGCAAAATTTCATTCAAATGGATGGAAATATAGAGGAGTTATAAGGCTGTGACATACGGACAGACGGCCATTTGGCTATAAAACCCTAATGGGGATTGTGCGTGAAGCATAGAGGCAGCACTACTGACGAAGTTGGCGCTCTCTAGTACCTAATTAATGAAGTAAATGGGATCATTTTATAATAGTAAACAATGGAAATTATTTGAAAAAATGGAAAAAATAAGAAGTACGCATTTCAACGTGTAATTAATACTCGTGTACATGGACAGAATAGCTCAAAACGCGAAAAATTATATAATTCTGGTCATGTATATCAGTGCTCCGCAACCTTTTCTCACTTACGACACACCAAAATTCTTGCTAGATTTCCGTGGCACATCAAAAGCTAAAATATATAGGTATTAAATTGATACCCAAATACACGACTCAGATCGACCGAGGCGACACGACGGCAAACGTGCGTTCTACACAGTGTTTTTCATTCATATTAAAATAACAATTGAAAAAATTAGTAACAATGTACCAACAAATAAAAATTTTCAAACAATAAAAAAATAGTGCTAATTTATTTCAGTTACATTTTAATGATACCAGAATTTTTTGAGCGATAACTAAGAAATTAAAAATTAATTCTCCAAATTTTGCAAAATGTAATTGTAAATTGTAAAATGTCAAATACATTGAATTTCACCGCGGCACACCTGTATCCGGCTCACGGCACACCAGTGTGCCACGGCACACCGGTTGCGGAGCACTGATGTATATGATGTTGTAGAACGTTATTTAAATGGGCAAGTTGTCATAACCGCAAAGTTGTACCACAAACAACTGTGTTTAAAGTGTATATAATGTAAAAATTACGCTATGTATAAATAATTTCTTCTTTATAACATATTTTGTATAATATTCATATTTTACTTTGTAATTTATTTATATTTTCGATAACTGAAAAGCAAACTGTCACTAATTGACATATAAATGCAATTTTTAGCCAAAGCCTGCTCGGTCCTCATAATTATTATTGAATTTTCGTTTATTTATCATCAAAAATAATAAATTGAAAAAAAAAGTATTATTGAATTTTATTTTACTGCCCGGTTCTCGTTACTGGCCTGAAATAAGTCATTTTATGAACGCCATATACGGGGCAGCTATTTTATAGGGGTACGAAAAAAATGTTTATTCCATTTACCTAAAGCTTCTTTTCCCGAACCATACAAAAGATATTCTCTAAACTTATTTGTCACAAATGCTTCGCTGAGATTTGTTGTCGATTTATTATGTCTAGAAGTAACCATCGGAACTGAAGGGGTCTCATCCTGTTCCAAAGACAAATCTTCCTGCAAACTAGCTACAGACGACACAACCGATGGTCTTCTGCTGTTTGAATTTGATGCAGAAGGCGGATTATTCTTCATTAGTAATTCCGCTATATCTGTACCGACAACAACCTGCAATGCGATTTATACAAACTTATATTAATTTCACTGACTTACTTATCGTCGTTGGTTCTGTAATAGCTCTTATGTGCATAGTTGGCAGATTTTACGTTTTTTAGATGAAAAGATACAGGAAACGGAGCTCTATACACTAGTAATACCTCCAAATTAATTTTACAGTAACCAACAAGGGGAAGTAACTCTTATGTGAAAAGCTGTATCAAATAATTCTTCCCATGTGCCAATAAATCCGAAATTAACATTAAATATTTTTTAGGAAAATACTTCGTCTTAATTAAACACGTATAGTGAAGAAAAATATGAATTAGTAATATACCTCTGAAATTGCTAGTTCTTACCATCCATTGCTAAAATAACCACTTTTTAGCCTTTCCTGCAAATTTTACTTTTTGCACATAAGAGGTATTACAGAACCAACGACGTTATATTGTTTTTATACAGGATGATATCACAAGATTAAAAACACTGAAAATTAATGGGAGAAACAAGGTGTTCTCAATCCTGTGATACACCTGCATATCAATATACGAAAGTGACTTTTAAAAAGTTCATATATGTACCATTTTCAAATGTTAAAGTGTAAATCTGGGCAAAGCACCAAGCTTAGCGCTTGAAAAACCGAGCATCGAGCACTTTCATAAATGCTCGATTTATTCAAGTGACAAACACTCATTTTAAAAAATATTAAAGCATCGAGCACTTACTGAAGTGCTTAAAAAATTTAAGCATTAAGCATTTTAAAGTAATTTCTTAAATCTTAGCTTCCAACATATTAAATTATTATATAAATTTTGGACATGAACAATATTTCTAATTGATGGGACAGTTTCGAATTAAACAAATAAGAAATATCAAACGAAATAAGAATTATAAAAGATAAAGTACTATGTTTTTTAACGCTAATTAAGCATTTAAAATGATTATTAAGCATTCTTAAAGTTTAATAAGCTTGTTGAATGCTTATTAAGCAATGTATAATGCTTACGTGCTTAATAAGTAGCAAATCTTTATTCAAGTGCACTAAACATCAAGCATCTGTTTTACAAAGTATTTTAAACAGAGTCCTTTAACCATTATAAGTGCTTAAAATATTATTACAAGCACTAAGTTCTCAGAACTGCCAGCTCTGAAAAATACCTTAAAGGTGCAAAAAGAACTAAAATTTTGTCTCAAATTAACTTGGTCCTTGCAGACCTGATGTAAATGATTTTCAACCAATAATAATGAAAAACTTTTGGCACAATTTAAAAACTTCAATTAAAAGTTACATAAAAAAAAAACTTACTCCATTTTGCCTCAGTAGCAAAATCAACAGATCCCACATTAATATGTACGAATCTTTATCGTTCAAATTTGGATTTGCGACTGCCCTTTTGATTTTGTTTTCACAGTACTCGATCAGAGTCTTTTTGTGAGTGACTCCTTTGATAAGCGGTCCAGGGAATTCCGTTAGCTCTATTTGCGTTTCATCGTTGGCCAACAATTGCTGCAAATCGCCAATCTCAACTGTTGCCAACTGTCCGTCGAGTGGATAATGCGGTGGGATTCTAATAAAACGACCGGACGATATGCTCGCCTTGACGTGAGCTGTTGTAAATTTGGCCGGAGTTAGACGCTGGGCTAGTACGGAACTGTCTTCAAAGTTCAGAGATGAATCGGTCTGCTCCATAACTCTATTTTACAAAAATAAATCATCGTAAACATACACACCATAACAAATTTCAAATATAAGTTCTAAATGATCTAATCGCAGAAACATTAAAAACTAACCGTTTCTACTTTTCAACATATTTACAAGAATTTACTAACATTATTTTTTTCGCTCTGATCTCTATACAGTATGTAAACACGTAAGGTGCACATAGGGAAATTAGCATTGAGAAAAAATACTTGGATCAGAGTTAGCCATGATTGCATTAATTGTTATTTCTATTGAATTATCGTGGTAATCTTGAGGATTTCTATTTTATTTTGATTTATTTTTATTTTACTTGGATTTTTTAATAATAAAAAGCTCTTATAAATCATTGTTTTAATTTTTTTGTACAAAAATAAAACAAAAAAACAACTCCATCTGTTTGGAAACATTTCATTCAAAAATTGTCTGACTGATATGACGTATGCGCGTTGGTAAAACAGTGACCCAAATGTCTTTAGGTTCAACACGAATAGGCGGAGATATTTGATCTCGCACCATATTTAAGTATTTTTGGGAATTTAATGTCCCATTAATAAAAAAGTCCGATTATGTTGTAATCATTTGAATATTTTCTTCGGTAGTATACTCATTCATTTTGCAGAAGAATATTATCTGTCAAATTGAAAAACAAGATTTCAAGGCTCACTCTGATCCAGTCATTTTTTCCCAATGTTAATTTCCCCATGTGCACCTTACGTGTTTACATACTGTATACGGATCGGATAACAAAGTTACTCTGGGTTGAAATGGCACACCAGCGCCATTCAAAGCGAGGTCACATACTTGACAAGCAACAATTACATAAATGCCGTAACTCTCAACGCATGCGCACATGACACTGTTCAAAACGTAGCCTCTCATGCGACAGTGCTAGCGAACACTCCACTCCTATTTTACTTTAGAATGACTAGTCAGTCCAATTTCACCAACGTGGACCAAATAGAAATCAATTATCTATCCAGTATATAGAGATCAGACTCTTCGGCAACATTAATACCGGGTTATTAACAAATCCGTGAAACATTTTTAATAAATTCACCACAGATAAACAACGCAACGGGTAGTGATAATTCTTAGGTTGGTGGAAAGTTAAGCCCTCCACAGTTAAAGCGATTTACCGCTAGGTGGCACAAAAGTGAATTTGTGTGCTGGAATACGCAAGAGCCTCGTCTATTTGCTAACATGGACTATATCGTTCTTCATATTTTTATTAAAACTGGCATGCTTCATAAAAGTGTTTCTTAAACTGAAGTTCTTAGGAATACACCAAATAAATCTGTGATATGTTTCGAAAATATTTGTACAAAATTCAGAAAAAGTTTTAATATTTTCATTTCCACCATGGAAATATTACAGCCGCAGCCAAATGTTCATTCAGTTTTTTTTTCTTATCGTCTAAAATTAACAAGTATCAATATCCATTCTATCTTTGCATTTTTTTATTAGATACCATTGAGTAGAATATGATAGATAGACGTAGATACTTCCTGAAAAAAGTTTGAGGATCACTACTCTAAAAACAACAGTTCAATCATAGATAAACGTAATACGTTTATCTATGGTTCAATAATATCGACTCCATTTACAACGAGAATCTAATCTCATGCAATTTCGTTTCGTTTTAACAAAAATCGACCGCTTCACTAATAGAGATTTTTTAATCGGATTACCGAAACAAATAAATAACTAATGTGCTCAGCAATTCTGGCTATACGCTAGGAAAGTATCTGACACGCGACCTTTGCGCCATCACGTGTTTGATTTTTTAAAATCTGGTTCAGTCAAAACTTACAAATCTAAAGAGAAATAAGATAAGCAAAGCAATTAAATGAAGACGCTGATTTCATACACTCTTGTGGAAGAAATAATTAAAAAAAAAAAAAAAAAAAACGATCAATCTATAATATACAAAACTTGTTTCTACCACCAACTTACTATCACCTCACGAAAATATAATAAATTCTTGGTGATTGCCAAAAAAAGTCGAGCAAACAATTAAAACCCGAAAATCTGCATACCGCCGGATTGCAGCATAGTTGTCGTTCTTTGTTTTGCAATTTAAAAAATACAAATATAAATGTACATAGAAGAAAACAAAAAAAATACGCTTCTAGTTCCATTACTTTTGGCATTCATATGTCATTCTGAACTCGGGTGTAAACTAATGGCGTTTTCGCCATCGAGAACTGCCCCGGGGCAGGTCAGGCCGGATAGGTTATAGAAATTTGTTTATTGTTTATTTAACCAATAGTACTCCATTCGGCCTGACCTGCCCTGGGGCAGTTTTCGACGCCAAAAACGCCATGAGTTAATTGCATATACTTAATACTCGTATATTGCTAGTAGGGCTCTGGAAAAGGATGACGACCCAACGGTGCAGACATACATATGTCTGTCTTCGTCATTTAGATCTCAAATGTTAAGTGTATGTCCGAAAATGGAGCACTACACTCGCCCACTTCCCCACTACAGTCGCAACACTTACGCAAAATGGATTGAGTATAAATAAGTGAGATAGAAGTATGCAGTTGCTATCTCTCTTGGTAGGCAACACTAGCAATATAGGTGTATTAATTATATGGTTAGTTGTGATACGTAATGTTAGTTTTCATTCATATAATTTGTAATACAATGAAATATTAACAATGATGATTCTAATGGTTTCAAATAAATAATTTATTCTAAAGCTAGATAGACGATAAGAATGATCACACATAGCAACCGTGCTCAATACAGGAGACTTTCCCGGAACGGCAGAACTGCCGCGTCATTTTTAAATCAGACTCGTTGCGTAGAGAGAGAAAGGAACAGAATAGGGGTCGACCAATCGCCTATTCCCGGAGTGCAAATTCTAGTGCTTGACTTAGGTAACATAATATTCAATAGCACACGATTGCAACATTTTCTGTTAATAGCGTCACTCGCCCAGTTTACATATAGTTGTCGTGTGGCGTCAGTCAAAACTCGGCTTGGCGCGAACACAACCAATTTGAGCAAACCTCGACAGAATGACAGTTGCTTCATGTTGCATAAGTATTAGTTCTTTCAAAATGGACAATTCGTAAATATTATTTTGGCCCATCTTAAGAATTTATTTTATTAAATCGATAGGTCATCGGGTGTATCACGTACTTGTTAAACGCACTATTAGACAATGTAAAAGTCGTTTGTTAAAGAAAAACAATAAAATACTTATTACAGTGTAAACTTCATTTAACATCACTCGATATAACGACAAACTCCTTAAAACAACGAAATTATTTAGCTCTGGTTTACCTTGTTGCTCATTCAATGATACACTCTAAATAACGACACACCCACTCTAAATAACCACAATAATACGTCATCATTAAGCAATAAATAGTGCTTGTTTGTTATTTTGTTGCTTTGTTGTCGGCATCATGCATACCGAGGAATGAGGATTCTAAGAAATCCGTTCTTTTGTTTGTTGGGATTATCTTTCATATATTTAGCTCAGCTACTTATCGATAAGTTATCATATATGTTGGTCAGTTGTAAATTTTATATACTGAGTAAATATATACTATAGTAAAAAAATATTAATGGATTATTTCTTCTCTCCGTTTAACGACAACTTTCAATAAAGCCGCAAAATGCACAGTCCCTTGAGTGTCGCTATATAGAGTTTACACTGTATTTATTTGAATTACTAGTGGCAATGCATGTCTTCATCAGGCGCAATATCAAAGTTATTGCGTCTGATGAAGACATGCATAGGTAATACCCGATGACTATCAATTTAATAATAATTCTTAAGATGTGTTGAAATAATATTTAGGAATTGGATATGCCTAATAATGTTAAAATATTTTTTTTTTAATTTATAGATACTTTGAACATCAGTATCACCTTATTCTTTAATTAATTGATCCTTAAGCCATCGAGATTCAAATATTGCATTTGTATTTCATGTTAAAACAAAACTGAAATAAATTATTCGCAATAAAACTACAATAGAGGAAAAATTTGTAGGTTATGTTGTCTTCTCTGCAACCGACATACAGACAAGGTCACAAGATTGGTTGTGTTCAGGCCAAGTCAACGTTTCAGTTACGCCACACGACAACAGTCGAGGAATATGTAAACTGCGCAAGTAGACGCTTGTCCATTACTCTCTGTCTCTCTCTCTCCTAACGCCTGATCGCGGTTCGATTGTGAACATTTATTACTCTGTCTAGCTTTGGAACAGAATATTAAAGTAGATTAAACAACTGAACAACATGTAAAGCATGCAAAATGAAAATGATAAAATAATTACTTAAATGGAAAAATATGTTCTAATAATTAAGTATTTTTATATTAACATAATACAGTACAACCTCGTTTATCCAGACTAACTGGGACCATATACAATCCGGACAATCGTAAATCCGGGTAATAAGCAAAACAAAATCCTTAAATAAACAGACTTCTGTTAATTACGATAAAAAACGAAGTTTTGCAACAAAATTACCTATTGTTTAAAAGACAATATTTCTTAGCGCACTTACAGTTATTATCTTGATACCATAATTATAAATAAAAATTATACCCTATTGTGACCACTAAATTAAAAAAATGTCTACAAATCAGATCCCGATTATCAGGAGATCCAGATCAACGTGGTTTTACTGTACATATAGGTAATATTCACAACAATTAACAAGATTTTCTGTGCTAATTAGATTAGTACAATCATTTGGTACTTTTACCTGGAAACTTTTCCGGCTAATTTTATAGATTTCGACAATCTCTTTCCGAATTGTCAATATTGTGCTTAAGCGTGTAAAAAAAGTCAAATAATTTAGAAAATAAATTTTTCTTATTTCTTTGACTGAACAAGTGTTTTAGACAAACCCTTTAAGTACGCTACCAAAGAATTTTTTTTTTCCAACAAATTGTTTATATTTCATCGAATTTTGTCAAATAATTGATAACCTACACGGTGCTCCAATGTAGAGCTACATATATAATTGTTTAAGTACTTAAAAAATTTTTGGAACACACGTAATACTTCAAGAAAAAGATACTTCTTCATCTGCAATTGGTTGCATATCATTTGTTTGCCCCAGTCAAAAGGTACAGCCATTTCCGTACAGCGCGCGCGCTCTCACAAGCCTATTGCAATCTGAGCAGACGATCGACGCGAGTTAATTTATGACCTCAGTTAACCTGCTCTTTCGAATTTCATGTAAAAGATACATGTTTCCTTCATAAGTTTTTTCGTTCTTTCCAATGGCGCTATTCATATATTTTTTTAAATGAGTCGGGAAGGAGATAAAGTCAAGAACTGTTTTTTGGGCGTCATTTTCCAATATGGCGGCGAGAGCGGCAAAGATACGATGTGGCAAAGTAGAAATTCGGAAAGAGCACATCGAAATTTTCAAAACTCCCGGAAAACTTTCCACATAACCTCTTTTATCGACACCAAATGACTACTAGATGGTAAATATCAATTTAAAAAATACACAATCAGATTGTATATTATGGCCAAGTCGCCAAATAACAATGATAATTTTTGTGAAAATTTGCATTCCTTTAATTGAAAAAGTCAAATGAAAAATATTTAAAATATATTTTTTTTTCTCCCATGATACCAAGTCTGTTATTACAATAATAATATGCTGACGAATAAGGGGCTCACCTAGAATCATCGTGGGGATACTGCGTAGGGGTCTGAGAGTAGTATCCCCCCGCAGGGGAAGGGCTCGGCTGACTCGTGTAATAAACATGTCGTAAGTACCTGGTGTCCACACAGAATAATAATAATAATAATACAAACGTACAGCTCAACAATGTTGGGTTATGTTTTTACATTCAACTATATGTATAAAAGTATGACGAAATAAGACACACTCTTTTTCTCAATTAGGAATAACTATTATCAGACTTGGTGTTCAAAAAAAATTGTACTATACATAAATTTTACATTTTTTTTTATGAAAACTGACAGTAACTGAAACATCAGTCTTAAACTATCAATGAATATGATACGGTGCAGATGTCAAAATGAATGAGCTGTGCAAATTTGCGAACAAAAGCAGAAACAAAAAAAAAAGATTTCTTTTATAAACAGACAAAAACTGAAAAAATATCACACTGTTAGAATGTAAAAACGAAAAAAAAACAAAATCTAAATGTTATTTTGGATTACTGATTCATAATTTCAATATTGAAATTTCTATAAACAAAAAGAAAATTATCTTGATCGTGTCACTTTTCTTACAGCAAAACGATTTCAAATACAACAAACAAACAAGAAGCAAAAGAAAAAATCAAAAGCATTTACAATCAACAGTGATTTCGATAAAAAAAAATCACTGTCTGATTGCGCACTATACTTCAAAACAAAAAAAAAATACGTGAAGCGTCATACAAAATAAATTTCAGAAATAATATATAGGATCTGATTCAAACTTACTGGTCTTTACGCAGTTCACCGTTAGCAGAACTGCGTCCCGAATGAACCGATGCCCTACCATCATCGTGACCGGCGTAGCCTTGACTTGACGCAGGTCCAGTGGGATGCATCATTGACATCATACCTCCACTTTGATAGTATTTACGATACCATTCTGCGTACGCCGCAGGATTATTGCGTCTTAAGTTTTCGTAATATTGATATTGCTGTTGATAATGGGCGCTGTAATACTGACTATAAGGACCATAGCCATAACCCTAAAATAAAATATTCGAAAGTCTTAATTAAGGGGTTTGAAAATTTCAAAAAATATTTTTTTTATCAAATAGTATAATATATTATCTAGAATATTTTTCCAAAGTTTTAAGTCAATCGGATTAAAAGTCTAGGAAAGAGAGCTTTTGGAAATTTTCCCTATTAAGGAAAACCAGCCGGGAGCGACACAGGTACACCGCGTTTTTTTTTTTTTAATTTCGAAAAATCCATTCTTTTTTTTATTGTGTTTTAATTTCTGATAAAGCTGTCATGAGTTATCATGTCCACCGCGAGGGCACTTTTTCTTGAGGGTTTTCCGGAAATCAAATCTCACCGGCTGAATTTTACAAATTTTTGAATAAAAATTTCACAAAATATTGTATAAATGTTACTGTGCTAAGTATATTTAAAAAAAAAAACAGAAATTATGCGTTTTTTTAGCCTTCGAAACCCATGTAACTCCTTAAAATATGTAACATACAGTTTCTCTGTTTTTTCCTTCATTTTCCGGATCAGAAGTTTTAATAACATAGCATGTGAATATCATTAAATAGTATTGTAAACACATTGCACCTGATAATATGGACTATATGGATCGCGGTGTTTCCTAGAATGCTCTCTAGGATGTTCGTAGCCTGACCTTTCTCTCTCTCGAAACGAATCAGTCCGGCTCGATGGTCGCGATCTATAAAAAAATTAATCAAATCAATGCTAATACAACCTATCTGAGTACAAAATTATTTTGTTTCTTCATAGAATAAAAAAGATAATGTCTCTTAAAACATATACCATAAAAATTTTGCCTTATAACAAACCGTTAATTGAGTTATTGCACACTTTATTTAATAAATCGTCAGATTATAAAAAAGTTTTACAATAACAATACTGAAGTTTAAATATTTCAAAAATATTGGCCACAGAAAGAGAGTTGACGACGCGCTCAATGAAATTAATATAATTTTTATCCAAAAGTAAATGTATTATGGGAGGAAGAAATTTAATATTTTCTTTTAATAAACAAGTTCATTCCAGATTATCTTGTAGTATAAATAATATTTGCGGCATATGAGCCGTCTAATGTAAAAGAGTGTCAATTTATTTTCAAAATGGTTAAAAAATCAAAAGATAACTCTTCATTCTATATGCAAAAGCGGTATATGTCTAGTTTCATTAATTTCTTACTGGATGGCAGCATTGTCGAGACATAGCCAGTCTAATTCCCATAGAAAAAATGTAATGTAATAAGAACAAATTAAAAAAAATTCTGAAGACATAAGTTTTCAGTGAATCGAGATAAGGAGTCAAACTCACCCATGATTTTCTCTTCCATAGTAATCATAATAATAGTCCTCCCTCCTGCCATCTCTGTCATAATGTCTATCCTTTCTATCTTTATCCTTGCGTTTCTCTCCCGTTCGTTCTTTATCGCGCTTTAAACTGCTGTATCTACGATCATATTCATCTCTTTCTCTGTCTCTTGATCTATATTCTCTCCTGTCTCTGTCACTATAATAATCAGTATCGTCGTCATAATACCGATCTCTCATTCGTCGTCGTTCGTGTTTACGATCGCGGTTCCTATCGGGCGAGTCTCTTTCTCGATCGTGCCTGTCATCTCTGTCATAATACTTTCTTTCTTTATCATATCTGTTAGGAGACTTGCTTCTCCTTCTCTCGTTGGAATTATCTCTGTCTCGATCATCTTCCGAAGAATCGCTTCTACGGACATTGTGAGTCGATCTCTTATCCGGTACAGGTTTATTATTATCAGTTGTGTTTTCACCGTCAGTCTGATCTCTAACGGCCGTCTGTCGATTCAACGCATTGCCACGTTGATTGACAGAATCGCTTACGGATGGAGTCGGCACAACCTCCTCTTGCGTATCGGCTCCATCTACATTTGTCTCTCTTTGAGTTTGTTCGGTTAAATCGCTGCCGACAGCGCTGTTTCGATTTACAGAACTTATCGACTGATCGGTATAAGTATTGTTCGACACAGACGTAGGCGGTGTATCGGCACCTATGGTCTCCGATCTTTGTGACGGTTGCGACGCTATATTTGTTCCCATCGACCTTAATTCCGATTCTGATATGTTATCGTTGTCGTCATACATTTGCGATTGATATCCATTTCCATCATCGATAAACGGTCCAAATCTAGACCTCGGCCATGAAACTCGAGATTCGGGAGAACTCGATTCGCCCGGAACCATCCGATGCAAGCCAATAGGAGGTTCGTCATTAATACCGGACGAACCGGGAGGTTGTATGGTAGGAGCGACAGTATCATTTTCAGGCTCACCATCAATAATACGATCTAGTCCACTTGGAATCACGCCGTCGTTGCTATGATCTAAATTTAAACTAGATTCGGTCTCAGTGCGACCCAACACCATTCTACTCAATCCTGGGGGTGGTTCCTCAACACTTACATCTCCTGTTAAATCACTTTGATCGTTGATGTTGGACTCATAAGTTTGATTGTAATCTTGCAAATGATCACTATCAGATAACTGACCCGTTTCTAAATATTGGTTACGATCATTCTTTGGTGCTATTTCACAATTTTCAACAGGTGGCCACTGTTGTTGCTGTTGATTCACCGGATGCATTTGTCCCACGCTTATTTTTCGCACACTGCTTTGAGATGTTTGAAACACGGTGTCGCCAGGATATTGATCTGGTCGTTCGGAATTATCTGGTACCGTTTCCAAATTTACACCTAAATTTTCCACTAAGCCAAAAACTCCTTGAGGATTATTGGATGTTGTAGGTAAATTAAAATTGACTGGTTCAAAAGACTGCAAATTCTCTTCTGCTTGCATACTTGTAGATGGCTGAAAACCAAATGTTTCCGGACTTGTACGAAACTTACTGGCGTTCTTATGAGAGAGCATACTGGTTCGTTTGTAGGGATTTTTACTGAAACTACCTTCAGGCATATTTTGTGGGGGCGGCATAAGAGGGGGAGTTGTGTTTTTAGGAGGTTGTTGTTGAACTAAAGGCGCGTTTTTCGGAGGTGGTTGAAGAGGAGGTGTTTTATTTTGAGCCGGCGTAATTGGCGCAGATTTGTTTTCAGATTTATTTCCATCCAGTGGAACATTATTTGTTGTATTAAAGACTGCAACACTTGATTCTGGAGTAACAATCTCTTTATTTTCCACTTGTGCATTGGCCTGTAAAGTAAGATTTTGAATATCATGACTGATTTCACTGATTTGCGAATGAATATACTCTCTTTCATGATTTTCAGAAGTAGACTCTGATTGTTTTAGTAAAATATTTTGTTGTATATATGAAGCGTGTCCTTGCATCATATTTAATTTATCATCACTATTATTTGATTCGGCGAAATGTGTGTTATTTTCGTAGCTAAAATCTTGTCCCGAAACGGGTAAACTAGGAGACTGACTGACTGTAGAGCTCCTTGAAACTTTACTACTGCGATTATCGCTTTCCGAAGTGAGTAAAATGCCGTCGGAAGAATCTTGCGAAACTTGCGATTCAATCGACCACTGTGGAGTTAAATTCTCATTCTGAGCGCGACGGCCCGTTTGTAAAGCAGGCAATTGGTCCAATGTTAAAGCATTCTGTTGAATATTTGTCTCGGTTTCAGTATGTTGTTGCAACCCACTGTGACCGGTTTCGTCTCCCGCCAAAGTGTTCACTTCTGACAACTGATCCTGAATAGTTTGATGTTTCGCTTTGCTCATTTCATCCCACACCGATTTCTCCTTGTTAGATTCTGTAGTTTCAAAACGTTGTGTCAAATTTTTCTGAGCATTTTCTTTCTTTGCTAATTCAGTCTTATAACTGTTACTTGCAGAGCTCGATGAGTTCGAATCGTCAATAGACCAATTCCACGTATCGTCAACTGCATTAGTAACAAAACTATCTTTGATATTGTTCTGGTTTACAATATTTTGAGTTTCAACCGGTTTGGTTTGATCAGCATTACTATTTGCTTCATCCCAACCCCAATTCCATGCGTCTGTCTCAGATACAGTATTAGGAACGGAAGTTCTGCCCGTTGGAACATTTTGTTGAGGTGCTGACTGAAAACTAGACTGCTGTGGAAAGTTTTGCAATTGCGCATTATTCTGTGAATTGTAACCGGTGTTTTGATAATACGCGTTCGGTTGATCTCCGATGTTACCGTACTGATATTGGTTCGGTTGATTCGGGTATCCTTGCTGGTACTGATTGGCATTTAACTGCGCATTGTATGCTTGTTGATTCTGCCCGTACGGTTGCCAATATCCCTGAGGTGTCGATGGCGGCTGTTGCTGATAGGAATTAGACACGGGAGGTTTCATCGTTGTAGCCGTCTGTGATTGACTGTACCAGTTATTTGCATACTGCTGAGGTTGTTGAGCTTGTTGTTGTTGAAATGGAACTTGTTGCCACTGTTGTTGTTGCTAAAATGATAACAATATTGCAATCAATACAAATACATAAAAACGCAACTGTGTTTGTAAGTGTAAGTTTTTAAAGAAATTTTGACATAAACATAAAGTTTGTAGAATAAGTAGACCGAATTTCTGTCTGGCTTTCTCTCTATTTTTTAGTTTGTTCATTCTGACTTAACTCAAAAACTACTGAGTCGATTTTAACCGGACTTTTATTATAGTATTTGTTAGAGGTACTATTAGCATTGCCAATCAAGTAATAGAATAGGCTACATATTATATGAAACATTTGTAGTTTCTATATTTAGAATAATATAATGAAGTATGTTGTCGACGAATAATGACATTATTTTAATGTGATATCATATACTATAGTAAAAACCAAATCTACGTGCACACTAAATAACTTAGTTATGCTGTAATACAGACTTTTTTATTTATATAATACAAATATAATTTTCAATGAGGTGTAGAAATGGAAGTAGTCTGGGCTAAAATATAAAGGTCATCGTTTCCTAAGATAGTGTTACCGTAATACAGCGGACGTAATATGACAGTGAATGATGTCGTTACAAAAAAAAAAAAAACGGAAACGAGGAAATGAGTTAAGAATAGTTAGATAAATATTTCGTCATCGAGAAGTTATTATCTTGTTTTGCAACTTAATTTTATCGAAACACTTCTTGTCTCATGGTTAAACAAGAATTATGTGGATATTTTTATTCAAAACCAGCTGTAACCCGCGACTTCGTCCGTGTGAAATTTATTGTTTTGCGCAGAACCCTAATTCTCTTTCTAAAATGAGAGTAGCCTAAGTTACTCCTTATAATCGGTCCAGTCGTTTAGGAGATTAATCGGAACAAATAGACAGACATCTTATTTATTTTTATTTATATGTATAGACTATAGACGATAGATAGATACAAAAACATAAACAGAAAAAAAGTGATGAAAACTGAAAATTCGCAATAGGAATCTTTAAAACTGTTTAATTACAGACTAAGTTATGATTTTATTTATTTGTATTAATTGAGCTGTCAGTATGATTCATTAAAAAAACAACTTTCGCAGTATGTGGATTTTATAATCTGCTTACTATATATACAAACACAGGAGAATCCTACTATATTATAATATGTAATATATTACAAACAGACACTTCAAGTTTATTTATTTGTATAGATGAAGATATAATTCCAATTTGGGTTGATAAGTATTTAAGGTATGAGAGGCATGGTATATGCCCTGAGCGCCATTTGAAGGGTGACTCCACAGAACAGTTTCTATTAGCTGGATACAACGTCCTTTCTAATAATTGTTTTCAAGGTGCTTAATTTTATTCGTTAAAACAATAAAGCACGATAAAAAATTAAAGTTACACCGAGAATTCTCATTCGCGAAAGTAGGTTGCGAAATAGACCAATTAATGCAAACGCATCGTTATAGTCTAAGAGCCGAACCTAAATCGACCTTCACCAAGCTGATAATAGAATGAAACATATTTTATCATGAATTTAGTATATTAGAAAATATATTAAAAATGGGTTTGCTAAAAAAATCCTGGACATACTATTTTTAAATATTATTTAAAAAATTATTTTTTATTAAATGTTGCAACATCAAGATAATAAGAAAATTTTGTCCTGATTTGAAGTATAAAACGTATTGAATGTGCAGCCGTTGGGTTGTCTATTATTTACCTGGGCGAACTACTGGGTTGTCAGGTATAAACAAGTATGTCGATGCTGCACATTCTATACGTTTAATGCCTCCACTACACACGTGGCCAGCACCGCCACTTACAGGCACTCACGATTGTGTAGAGGGCATATTCGTCGGTGCGTGGACATAATCGCCTGTAATCGGCAGTAATCGGTTGATTGTCGGTACATCAAAGGAATGCGTGGCCAGCATCGTGCGCCCGTACACACACAAATATAAATATACTGGAAGGGGCACTGCCATGCCTGGCCCGTGCACGGTAAACGCGGTAGAGACAGAGAGTATTTGTGGAGAGTCCGTCTCACTCTCTCCTTGTGCGCTTGCGCACAATACAGCACATCGCATGCGTTACACCCCATCTCAAAAATTTATTCCTTTTTTCGCAGTGCTGTTGTAGTACGTTATTAGAAGAAGTGATGACCATAGCGCCTATAGTAATTAATTGAATATTAAGAAAAAAAAATGTAACCTTAATATCATAGTAATTCTACTTGTCTCGGGTCCCTTGAGCCACTACCATAAGGTGAACACAGGAGAAAATGTTTTTGGTTTTGACTGTACGACAAAGACAGACTCTCCACAAATCTACTCTCTCTCTCGGCTCGCTTCCCGCCGCTCAGTGCCCGTTCCAGTATATTTATTTATATTTCAGTGCCCGTACACACAATCAGAGCGGCACGATTGTATGGAGGGCTAGGCAATCATCGCGGCCATGATAGGCACTTATTTGAGTGGCGGTGCTGGCCACGTGTGTAGTGGAGGCATTATACTTCAAGTCAGGACAAAATTTTTTTATTATCTTGATGTTGCAACATTTAATAAAAAATCAATTTTTTTAAATAATATTTAAAAATAGTATGTCCAGGATTTTTTTAGCAAACCCATTTTTAATATATTTTCTAATATACTAAATTCATGATAAAATATGTTTCATTCTATTATCAGGTCGGTGAAGGTCGATTTAGGTTCGGCTCTTCTACTATTATGAGTGTCAAATAGTTGAACAGACGCATGTTTAAATCAAATTATAGAGTTGATGCTGCGGTTACAATTTTTGAAGCGAAGTTTTATAGGCGCACTGATGGGGGGGGGGGTAATTTGTCCTGGATTAGGTCCTGGATCAGATGAAAAGTTAAGCACTTCTCCCCCCACTGCAACCGGCAGTTAAGAGGAAAGAATGGGATAATCGTTTCTACTCAAAGCGTCATACGCACTCTACACGCATGTGCAATGCGTACTGTGTGTATACGTAACATTTTCTCTGACCACGGTAACAAATTCCACACGACCATTTCCTCCTAATCATGAAATAATAAAATCGCAGCAAATGTTAGAACCTAAGAAGTTTCACTTATAACGCGCGAGAACCTCACGCATACTTTTTTTTATTTCCAAGTTCGTAAACAAATATTGTTTTATTAAGATAACTTTAATAACCTTGACATTTCCCTTCAACACGTGTCATAATAATATTTATATTCTCAATTATCTAATTAGTTTTTGTACAGCAAAAATATTCCTGTGTAACAATATTTCGATTAAAATTTCTATTTGTATAGTTATAAATACATATTCCCAATTTATATAATACTCAGAAATTAATAATATTAATTAATATGCATAAAACCGGTAATAATTTGTGTAAAACTTACAGTATCCCTCGTTTAATGCTATTTGCAATTATTATTATTAATAACGCTGTTTTTGAGCATTTACCAAGGGTTTCTATTAACTCGCTAAACACTGTCAGTTGACGTACAGTTTTTATTGAACCAATTACACACGCACTCCCTAATTGGAGTATTACTGTAGACTGTAGTCAATGCATTTTTTTTCTTTTGTCGCTCTACCTATTAATACTGTATTCAAAACTTCTGAGTAGTTTCCCAATAGTTCTATCGACACGTCAAATGACTGCGATCCAAACAGAATTAGGAATGAAACTTTTCAAACTCTATTTCTACATTTTAATAAACGGAACTCTTGCTTGAAACCGTCAAGAATTCTAGAACTCCTGTTAGACTGCCCATAGCTCGTGAGAAAACTGAATCTTTCCAATTTTGGTAGACTGCGTGAATATCCCCCGGATTTTCAAGTTCAAAACCAGACCTATTGTTGAAACCTATAAAGATTTCACGGAAACGAATCCAGAACTCCAAAGAAAAATTATTTTTTCCAAAAAAGGGGCCAACATCACAACGTCGTTTGTTTCTAACTCGAGAACTATTTCGATAAAATTATTGTTACCTTCAAGTAGAGAATACAATCCCGGGATCCCGAATCTCGTGATCCCGGCCGTTTTCTGGTCCCGAAAATCCCGGGATCGTACTTGGCTAATCTCGGGATTTTCGGGATTGACACAAACAGATCTAGTTTGCATTCCGTAATCCGTTGCGCCTTGACAATTACTTTGCTTAGATTATATTAATATTATTTATTACATAACGACAAAAAACAATCCTTAAATACGCGGTACGATATGGAATATGAAATATCCATATCCTGAAGTACAAGTACAAAATTAATCGGAGTTGGCAAATAGTATTAGACGTGAAATAATCCTGTTCGAAAATGGAGGAGTGCGTGGATATCACTTAGAAACAGCATATAAGTATCTATTGTCTATTCCTCCAACCAGCGTAGAACCTGAGCGAGCGTTTTCAGTTGCTGCTTATGTTGGTAATAAACTACGAAGCAGGTTTGGAAGTCAAACATTGGATGTTTTGATATTTCTGCGATTGTATTTTCGAAATTCTAAATAGTTTTTTTGTGTTGTCTTTTTGATTTCTTGCAAGTTTTTTTGTTTTGTCTATTTTCTTTTCTTACTATATTGTGATTTGTGTTGTGCAACGATAATAAAAACATTTATTAAGAAATTACCCAAGTTTTTTTTCATTTGAGCCCATTTAGAAACCACATAGTCTAATCCCGGGATCCCAGGATTACGCATCAAAAATCCCGGGATTGAAAAACATGCTCGGGATTGTATTCTCTACCTTCAAGTCTAATTTCAAACTTAAGGTACAAATCTTTATGTTAAGGTCGCTGCACACGAAGCTGGTTTTGTAGCTAGGTTCCTTGCTAGATTTGGCTGTCACGTTTCAAGCGTGCTGTGGCGCTAAATTTCGTGAAGGCTTTTTTATGCGTCCGCTTCACACCGTGTTTTGAAGCTGGCTTTGTAGATGGTTTTGGTGCGCGCGCAGTGACAGTTCGAATGTTAACAAAATTTAACGTTTGTCTCTGAACAGAACACACACTATGACGCCTGGTTTTTTTGTGGGTGTTTGCCCATGTCGCTCACGAGATAAGGCAGTTTTCTGATTGATTCTTGCTCAAAATAAGCAGAGAAACAACTCGAAAAATAGCCTCGATTCTAATTTTTAAATTTAAATTGTAACCGCGCACGCGAGTCTGCAATTATGTCGTTTTCGTCCTCGTAGCCAGCGCAGACGGTGCAAGTTCCAGCAACTATTCCAGCGTCAAAACCAGCATCGTGTGCAATGACCTTTAAGTCATCAGAAAGCAGCATAATCCCATTATACAGTGTGTAAACACGTAAGGTGCACATAGGGAAATTAACATTGGGAAAAAATGACTGGATCAGAGTGAGCCATGAAATCTTGTTTTTCAATTTGACAGATAATATTCTTTTGCAAAATGAATGTGTATACTACCGAAGAAAATATTCAAATGATTGCAACATAATCGGACTTTTTTTTATTAATGGGACATTAAATTCCCAAAAATACTTAAATATGGTGCGAGATCAAATATCTCCGCGTATTCGTGTTGAGCCTAAAGACATCAGATCACTGATTTACCAACACGCACACGTCATACCAATAGACAATTTTTGAATGAAATGTTTTCAAATAGATGGAGTTGTTTTTTGGTTTTATTTTTGTACAAAAAAATTAAAATAATGATTTATAAGAGCTTTTTATTATTAAAAAAGCCAAGTAAAATAAAAATAAATCAAAATAAAATAGAAATCCTCAATAGAAATAACAATTAATGCAGTCATGGCTAACTCTGATCCAAGTATTTTTTTCCCAATGTTAATTTCCCTATGTGCACCTTACGCGTTTACATACTGTATACAAATCGAGTATTATATAAATGTGAAAATCTCTGTCGGCAATCGGCATGTGTGTCTGTTACATCGCACCTCAATGGCGCAAAGAATTCGAATGAAATTTTGCATGTAAATAATTCATGACCTAGATTTACGCACGGGCTACTTTTTAGTCGGATCGATTCAGTAGTTTCCAATGGATAAGACAAAACTCTATTTTCTGTTTGTTACTTCATCGCACCTAAAGGAGAGAACAGGACGTACAGACTCTGCATGCAGCATTTCATTTAAATCGGTAGTAATAGATAAGCTAAATTTTATTCTCTCCACATACAAATTTTTCAAGGCACTCCTATGTTCACGCATATGAAACTGCGGGCAAAGCTAATTATTATAGGCTGTGTGCACGAAGCCTATTAGCGCCACTAGTGGGTAATAGAGAATTATTGAACTAACTTTTTATGGAAATCGCGACATGTTTCTAAGGTGATAAATCAAAAACTTTAGTTGGCCATGATGTGTCAAAAAAAATGTAATAAGGAAAACTGATGTTAATTTGTTTACACTGACAGCGGAATGTCAAATTAGGGCGCCAATGGTTTTTATTTTACTTAAATCGCCATCAGCGCAACAGCCTGGAACACAACAAGCATTTCCAGATCGCTTAGTTTTCCTATGTTTTCTTTGTAATTAAAAAACTTTATAAAATTATAACTACTTTTACTTTTAATAAACATTGCTCACTGACATACGGAAAATTGGAGTTCGAAGTTTCCCCTAGTGCTCACCACAAACGCTCGCATCGAAAAATTTGTAACTCCGCCTCCATGCACATAGTCCATAAATAAAGTTTAACAAAAAAAACTGATGCAAAATCAATTGACTGGTGGATTATAAAATTCCAACTATTCGAATCGAGTATAAATAAATTGCATAGCTAAGCATTTTTTTACTTAACCCTTTTAAATTCTGAAACTTGTTAATCGTTTTTGAAACATCTAAATAGTGCGTTGTCATTGCCTTATAAAACCTACTCTTGTTTTATTAGCATAAAATTTCTATTTTACGGTTGTCAACAAACGAGTTATTTACGATGTTATTACAACTTATCGACTCATAATTAGAAAGCCTTTTTAATGTAAATTAATATATTTTTATGAATTCATCTTACCTGGGCTACTGGTTGATTCGGGTTATAAAGTGGAACTCCAGGTCCTGCAGGGGACGGTGAAGGTTGGCCCCGTCTTTTTAACCACGACATTACGCTAAGCAAAAGAATAATAAGCCTTAAATTTCTTGCACAAATTTCACATCTGCAAATTCTAAAGTGGGACACTGTAACCTAAGGTGTCATAAAATATGCAAAACATGGAAAGTAACCACACATTTCGGATATCTCTATTTTCCAATAAAATATTTAACAATTATATTTCTGTGCTGGAAACTGATTAAGGATATATTTTAATTATATAACAAAAATAATAACACATATGTTTTGTGTTGGGGAAGGGCCTAAATTCACGAAGAATGTAATGAGATTATATTTGCACGTAATTATAATACTGTCTCAGCCACACTTTGCTAAAAACTATTTTAATATGAACTTACATTTAAAACGAAAACATAATTTTAAATTAAAATATATTTTCACTTGACACTAATCCCAGAACATTGATCACGAAAGCAACATCATGGAGTTGCCGTGTTGGAACTATTTATCTACTGAGCTGTCATTTGACATATTACAGTCAAAACACATAAATTATTTGTAAATTGAAGTTTTTAATAATAGTAATTTTCATATACAGAAGATATTAACTTAATTTTAAATTAACACTTTTTTTAATAAATAAATTCTATTAATATTTTGATATAAATACCAATTTTTTACTTTTTAAAATGTCGTCATAGTGGCGCAATCTATTTATAATCAGTGGAACTCAACTATCAATCATAGAACCTCAAAAATACTTGTCATTTTAGATTAATTAGCTACTTTTTAATGAAAGATGTATTGAATAACAATTTAATGGTTATTAAATTTTAAAAGTTTTACCTTAATCTGTGCTAAAAACAAAATAATTCATATTAAGTGCAATTTTTTATCACCATATTTTATTTGATTTGAGTGACGTATCTGACATGACGTGTACCACTTCTATAACCTGAATCTAATGATTATTAATTGTCAGTCCTTAACATTAAACGAAGTGTTGAATAAATTCGTATATTTGTTATTAAATAAATTGTAAAAATGGTGCTATTAACTATGATAGCTAGATTGGCTGACGGTCTACCCTTGGCAGCATCAATGCAGGAAGATGAGCAGGTTAGCGTAATTATAATCTTAAAACATTTTACATGTAACTTTATACCATATTTACATTCCAAATTTTAGATAGGTAAAACTATACTTGACTATCAGACCCAAGCCAAATTGCTTTTTCGTAAACTTGGACCGTCATCACCTACAAGATGTACAATTGAAACAGGACCATATTATTTTCAGTAAGTATGTTATACCACATTTTTCTTCGTATTTAAGGACGTAGTCTGGTGTTCGGGTTTTGAAAAACGAATTTATTTTTTTACATTTTTAGTAAGTATAATATATTGAGAAAATACTACTGTAAAAATTTTAGACCGAAATATTAAATATTTACAAAGCTATAGCATATAGTCGAGAGCAGCAACGGTCTTACGGTAAGACTCTTACTTGCTCTTACCTCTCAATTGTTATCACGTTACCCTTATACTCTCGCAGAGTAGAGCAAACAAATTAGCAGAAAACGATGCCTTTGAAGAAACGGAAGGTTTAATATACTCCAGGCATAGCTGATTAGCGTAAATATTCATTTTTATTTTTTTGTCAGAAATCTGAAATTAAAACTTTAAACGCGTTTTTCTCAAAACTACGTTTTTCTAAGTGGCGCGGGTGATTGAAACAAATTATTGTATACAACCGATTGCTTTGAGTTTTGCACAGGGTAATCTACACAACAATAGCTCCGTCCGGTACTAGAATTACTTAATTATAAAAATTATTTCTAATTTTTTTTACCGATTTTCAACGAAAAAAACACGATTTTCTCGTTGTTTTTTTCTAAAACCCGCCATTTTGTTATTTATCAATAAAAATGTTTATTTCTAGTACGGGATAGAGCCACAAGCCTACGAAACAATAACCAATTTAATTTTTATAATTCAGTTGACTCCAAGTGACGTTATCACCCGCGCTACCCACCTACCTCCATTTAAAGTTGTCTACTTTAGGTTAAAAAAACAATAATAAAATGGCGTAAAATTAAGCAAAAAAAATTTTTTTTTCTTAGTTTACAATGTCAGTAAAAACATGTAACAAAATTGAAAACATCGTACATTTATTTGATATTAAAAAAAAATTCTGAAATAACGGTTGAAAACGAGCCTGAACATAGGACTACGTCCTTAACTCATTTGTTTATATATTGTCATTTATTTTGCAGCTACCTGATTGAAATCGATGTATGCTATCTTGTTTTGTGTGAACGCAACTATTCAAAACGGTTAGCTTATTCATATTTAGAAGACATTGCGCAAGAGTTTCATTCTCAGTATGGATCACGGGTAAATACCGTCACGCGCCCGTACAGCTTTATAGAATTTGATACTTACATTCAAAAAGCTAAAAAGACATTCACGGATTCAAGAGCGAGAAGAAACATGTCTGCGTTAAATACACAACTGCAAGACGTTCAGAGGATAATGGTTCAAAATATTGATGATGTGATGCAACGCGGCGCTGTTCTTTCCGGTAAGTTGAACAAACTTGCATACGAGACAGAAAGATTGTATTCGTTCAACATAAATCCGTAAATCACTGATTCGGAAAACGGTTTAGCTGATAAATGATACATTTTCAAGGTGTTCAAAGCGCACAGTGTTTCGTACGCTTCCAGGGCGCGTTTCTTTCACTCATTAGGGTTCCGTACACCAATGGTAGAAAACGAAATCCCTATAATTTCATCATGTCTGTCCGTCTATCCGTATGTCGCAGCCCTATAACTTCGCTATCTTTCCATTGATTCAGATAAAATTTTTTCAGACTGGCGTCTTATGTGAACCGCCATACAATTGTGTAATCATGTAATGAAATTACAAAAAAAAATATTGGGTAGCTTTCCATACATAAAACTGAGGAAATTTTTTTTGTATTTTTGCGCATCCTATTGCATGGGGTATTGCTTGTAGGTTTAAGTGGTTTTTTTCTTAGGTAAATATTTCCCGAAATATAAGCTCCTATAGTCGTTGATAACGTGCCCTACCCTCTAATTTTGCAACTATTTGATAAAAAAATTTGAAAAATCAAGTAACACTTTCTGAATACTTTCAACAAAAATTATTTTGAACAATATATATTAACGAGGTGTTGGAGTTCAGCTAATCTCTCCTTACAGTATTTTTTGTATGGATGTCATATTTCTATTATATAGTGGAGACAAGAACCCGGGCTATATCAACTTTAAAAAACCGTCCGATATCACTAGTGTATATCTCAATATCTATTAGGATTACTTGGTTTATGGAAGGTCCCAGTGATTTTAATTGTGCAAATTATAGTTCACATATACTCGACATCTTTTTAATTATTAATCTACAAAACAGTAATCAACATATTGCAATGACGCATTTCTAGATTAGGGTGTGATATTTGTCTACCAATGAATGCAACCAATAATTAACCCATAAATACGTCCTATGAACACTGCGGAACCCTATCATCTGTGAGCCCAACATACGCTTGGCCATATATTTATTAAATAAAATTGAACATAACAGCCATATTCAATAAATAAAATTATCGAATAATTTTTCAGACCAATATATTAACAAAAAATATATAAATTCAATACTTTAACGTTTCGGTAATGTATTGAATTTATATATTTTTTGTTAATATATATACCTATGTCTGAAAAATTGGTCGATAATTTTATTTATTGAAGAGTTCTAATCAGACGTTAAACAAAGATTTGAATAACAGTCATATTTTATAAATAATTATTTTTTATTTCAGAATTAGATACAAAAACACAAAACCTATCAATGTTAACACAAAAGTATAAAAAAGACGCAACATATCTGAACATGAAGTCGATGTACGTGAAAGCCGTTGCTGGATGTGTGGTAGTAATTGTATTTATATTGTATTTTTGGGTATTGTAGATTATGGTGTCACCAATAGATCATTTTTTTTTTATACACAGCTTGGCGATTCGGTTTCATAATATCTTTTCATTATACTTTTTCTTACAAATGAAAACACATTGTGATGATTTTTTTATCATATTTATTAAAAATTATACAAACATATTTATTTTGAAGGGTAAAATGATAAATAGATTTTAAAGTATCACTATTTTAACTCTGTTCCAACTTCTCTGCGAACAGTAATATTATCGTGAAAAAAAAACTCTAATAATTTATAGAGATGATGATCCTGTTCAAATGTTAGAAGATTAAGAAGGATTCGTCCTTCTTAATCTTCTAGTAATATTATCGTACAGTTTTGTGCAGTAGCTCAAAAACCGATACAAATAGCCCAAGACTGTGACTATAATATTACCGTTCGCAGAGAGGTTGGGACAGAGCTTTTGTCGTCTGAGAAATTAATCTATGTTGTTTTGTTTCCTATTATTCCAATTTTACATTCTGATGCTAGCTTTCTGAAATCATTAATCATGGTATATGTTTGTTGATATTATCGGGCATCTTCAGCGTGTTTATTTGGACACGTTTTTCTTATGAGAATTTTTATTCGAATTTCACTCAGATTTTACTGTATCATAGCCATAATATGACAAAATTCTGAAGTCTAAAATGACCTTTAAAAATTGAAAATTAGTATAGTAGCCTGTAGATAGATGGCATTGCGTGTAAAATTCAGCACATTTTGTTCATGTATTATCTCTTCAATACAGTGTATGGAGGGTGCTCCATAATACAGTGTGAGCAGAATATTGTGATGGGAATAATCAAATGATTCCTTCGCTTGATTTATCACAATACTATGTTATCGAAAGGTTGCTATTCGAACAATTTTGTTATTCAAAATGATTTCTTCACGTGTTTGTACTATTATGCGTGAGTGAGTGAATGTTTTAACACATTTTTTTGTTACTCCCTCCTATTCAAGCACTTTGGTTTGGTAAGTTTAACTCTCTGAAAAAAAAGAATAATATGTGTTGATTTTATTTTGTATAAGACATATTTTCTGATGAATTTAACTTTTCAGTCAAAAACAAAACACCATCGTGAAGTGAAATTTATCAGAAAATACGCTTTTTTAAAAAACAAAATCAACGGAAAGTTTCAGCAAAGATTTAAAGTTCATAATACAAGATTTTATGTGTTCACTGTGTAGTAAAAATAAAACAGACTAAATTCTCCCGTAAACAAAATTTATTCCATTCTTGTCAATTACACAATAAATATATAATGTCTTGAGTGGTCAGGTGCTCGTACTATCAATCTAACCTGAGAATGAGGGAAAACAAAATTTATTCGAAGTACCTACTATTATTTCGAATGCATTTTAATATCTCGAGTGGCTTAACTTGTAAACAAACAAAATTCATTCAAAGTAATATTATTCCGACAGTTTTGTGTTCACTCGTTCTCAGCTTAAATACTTGAGAGAGAGTCACCCGCATGCAGTGCTTCATAGAACAGAAACACCTAGAAGACAAGTAATCATATTCAATGCTGTGAAATGCATTGAGTATGCCAGCTGATTTACTATGAAACACTGTGACTCAAAGCGTTTCATAGTAAAAAAAGAACTTAGTATAATAATTTATTACTGGAGATTGTATTAAACTCTTAACTAATAGGTATAAAAATCAATTGAGTGATTTTAAATAACCTCTCGAGATATTTTAATAATTGTATTATTTTCATTCTAAATATCCTGTCACTATTATAGACATTTATTGAGTAGCTGGTGAGATTAGGAGCGCGTCAAGAACTCATAAAAAAGCGAGTAGTTGATACTCGTTCAAATTTAAAAGCCGAATACCGAGTACCTGGCCGATTGGTACTACTGCTACCATTCTAAATAGCGTTGCTCTATTGTGGGGAAAGGGTACCTGACAATATTTTGTCTCATTTTTTTTTGCTCCATTCTTCATATCCCTAAACCCTGTTTACTACTCCGGTCAAGGGCGTAAATATGTTTTGTCTGGGGGGAGGGGGTGGTTAAAGCAAAAAAATCAATATTTTTTATGTTTTATTGATACGAATGACCTTTTTTTGAGCAACCTAGCTTGAAAAATTTTCCCGTGTGCACATTTAGAGAGCAAAAAAAATACAAGGTCCGTTTATTTTCGCAGCAAAAAGGTCTTATTTCGTTCCTGCGTTCCTAATGAATCCTGGGAGGGGGGGTAATTACGCTCTGTACCCCTCCCATATCTACGCCCTTGGCTCCGGTGTCGGAAACTTTTAAAAAATGCTATAAAATTAACATGTGGTTGTATAAAAGCGAATTTCGCATTTATTTAAAATACAATATTTGAGAATTAAATTTTATGTTTTATTCTTAGTAAAATACTGGGAAATGAGAAATCATTAATAAATTATACTCATATATTATAATCATTGAAATATTGAAATGCGCATTTGACTGTCCTCTCTGTGAACGGTAATATTATCGTCACAGTCGCAGTAGCTAAAACGCGTTCCAACCAAGATAGGGACAGTCCTCGAACAGTCTTTTAAGCGCTCCATCAGAATTTGTGCCAGTGTGGCGACGGTTTCGAAACTTATTTCGGTGCATGGTCTAAACATGAAACTAATATGAGACTGTTCCAAATGACATGCACATTATTACTTTATTAAGTTTGTCTCCATATACCTATGGTTTGTCTCTGCTTGAATTAAATTAAAAATATTATTGACTAAGGCGATAGTGATATTTTTTATGGTATTAAAAAAATGAAAAAATACCATTATCATTGACACGTGACCATTAAACAATTAAATTTTTTTCAATATAACAATCTTAAAAAATATGAAAAAAAAGTAAATTTAAATATGGCAAGAGATCTACAGTGCAAACATTTCGCAGCGGCCAAGCATTTTGAGACCATTTTCCGAACTGGAATGTTTACAAAATAGAATTAAAATATATTCCAATCTTAAAATATGTCATCTAAACCTGAATATGAAGATTCAGCCACCATTGTTATGAATAGTTTTGTTGTGTGTTTGTTTTTACCTTGTTTTACATCTAAATTAGATCAATATTAAAAGGATAAAATATTTAATATATTGAAAAACAACTATAAAACATTTTATAAAAAAATGGTGAATTTGTGATCGTTAGTTTTTGGTCACTAGGGGACACGTATAAAATAATTTTGATTTGATAACATTACCAGAACAAATTCACTAAATGTGTTGACTTTTTCATACAATTCAAAATATACACAATCATACATTAATTATTGTAACAAATTTATTTTGTGCGTTCTTGAAAATATTAAGGAGGTTGAGCCGTTTTACGAAGATAATGAAAAAAATCTGAAATAAAGTTTTTTAACAGATTTTTTTATAACAAAATTTTCTGTAAAAAATCCAAAATCATTAGATTTATAAAGTCAAAATTTAAAAAAAACTTTTACATGTAGTCTTATGGAAAATACGTCAATCTAGCATGCAAACGGTACATTTTAATTTTTTGCAAATAACCAAATAATGTCAGCAGTCCCAAAAACTAACTATGTAAAGCATTGATGTCTTACGCATATTTTAATATTTTTTTCAATTTAATTAGGAGACTTTCAATCAATAAAAAAAATTATTAAACCTTAGCACTTTTCAATTATGGACTTTTATTCTTGACAATTTTTACTGAATTTTCAACTTTTTAATGATTTAATTTTAATTTTTATTATTTCTAATTTCTTTTTTAAATTATGTACTGCAAATAATATGTAAAATACAAATATTTACATAAATTTATTTTTCTAACCTAACTTTGTACAAATTAAGTAAAATACTGAAATAATTAATCATATTAAAAAAAAATTATTTATTATGACAATAATTTATTGGTATCATCGACTTACACCCTTTTGTAAAAATTTATTTTGGAAAAGTTCCCATTTAGAATTCGACTTACTTTTGATTGGGACTGTAACGGATCAACCTCCTTAACTAGGTTGTAATAAAATATATTAAAGTGTATCAGTTTATAGTAGGCAGTAAGGGCCATTTTTATACGAATTAAAAAAGATTGGGTATGCCTTTCACACTGATCTTTAAATTGAAGTTTTCCCAACACTGGAGCTAAAAACTTCTGTTTTGTTTGTAAAAAAAAATATTTTTTGAAAAAGCCCTAAAAAACTGATTTATTTGAATCTTTTGTAAACATTGTAACCTGGTGATGTTATTTTTTAATAAAATTTTTATTCTCGTAACAGTTTCAAAATGTACGTATTTTTTTATTGTTACCTTTTATTGTTATCTAAATATACCTATGTATAATCAATAATTGAGTGGGTGAAAAATGAATATACAAGTAGTTAACGTAAATTATCAATTTGTCTAATATCATGCGTCCATCGTGATAATAATATTAAGAAAAATCACAGGATTGTGGACAAAAATAATTGTTATTTAATTTCCTGTATGTACTTGAAAATGTCCCAATGTATAGACGAAACGTCGTACATTAAATAAATCTTATATTTTCTCCACAATCCTGGGATTTTGCTTAATAATGTAATTTAAAAAATAAAATAAAAATGACCATGCTCGTAGAAAAAACACGCTGATCCCGATTAAAGTGTACGCAAGGTCAAAAGACAAATTATTGCAACTTTAAACGTTATATAGTTACTAAAACTTGGTGCGGATGTACAATATCTATGCAAAATATAGTTAGTACCTTTTACCTCAAAAAATAACCGATTACCCTGTTTTCAGATACTATAGATATATGAATATATTGCTGTTAGATTAGTTGGTATTTATTTAATGTTTTTATATAGTATATGATCGAAATCTAAAATAACTGTACTTATAATACAATAGATAAAAAACTTTTTATTTTAAACGATTGTATTGTTCGTTTAATGATGTACTAAAAGTAAGAAAATTATTGTGGGTCAGCAATCTGGGGCTTTGATCAGACTGAAATAAGATTGCGAGGCGCATTTAGTAAAATTAAGCTTGAAGAAAGCAGTCAAAAGTCAGATATGATTTCCGATCTCCAACAAAAGAAAGTTATCTTTGAAATGCGTCACACGAATTTGTTTTAGTATGATCAAAATCTTAGATTCCTGACCCACAATTATTTTCTAATTTTTAGTACATCATCAATTGCACAATAAAACCGTTTAACTTGAAATGTTTTTTACCTATTTTATTTTTAAGTTTTTAATGTACTTTATTGGCTTAGTCCGATTTATTTATTCACTAAAACACTACAGGAGCTTGTCCTTTGAACCCGCATTTATAGTTAAATAGTAGGTATTTAAAAAAAATCATATTTTAGTTTGATAGTTACAAAGGATGCATACTTCTGATCAGCTTCCAACTTTCAGTACCTTATTACAATGTTTTTATCTTCGGAACTAAATAATAAGTGTGCAAAATTTCATTTCAATCAGTTAACGAGAAATAGGAGAAAATAAAAAGATGCGATTTGCACCCGGTCAGCTAGTTTCCATATCGTATCGCCATCGAAACTACACATATGCAAAATTTCAACTAAGTCGGTAAACGGGAAGCGAGTGAAAATTCAATAGTGAGATTTGCACGCGGATGAAAACTGAAGCGGTTAGTTAGTTACTATAGTATTGTATTGTCATCAGAACTACGCTTGTGTGCAAAATTTCAATTCAATTGGATAATTGGCAGTAGGTAAAAAATCAGTGACAAGATTTGAAACAAACAATTATGTTATAAGAATGCACAGAGCAGTAGAAACTATTGAACCTTTAATTCCAGGTTCCAAGTTTGCATTGCCCGATGCCAACTAATAACATAAAAACTGTAATAGAGATCTTTTAAAATAAAGAGTTTTAGAATATTATGTAGTTGATGTATCCGAATACTTTCGGTGTTCGAAATTATTGTATTCAAATTCGTAAATCATACACTCAACTGAGTTCTTATCACATACGGTTACAAAATTGGAAAGATATTCGAATGCTATACCCAAATACCGAAGTATTCTGATACTATATCCAACTCTGCAGGCGACAGATTACAGAAATAATAACTTAATTTTTGTCTATATGCCCGGTTTCAATATTGAATGACATTTTATTAAAATTGTGATGTAATGCAGAAAACTACACATCAGAAAAAAAATCAGGATATAGGTAGGTACTGTTTTACTAAAAATGTAAAGGTTGGCATGTACAAAAAAATTATTATTATATTCAAGGTAATTTACTCATAGATTGCCTATAATTTACCACATAAACGCAAGGTATGATGAGCTGCAAAAATTACTACCTATTACATACTTATTTATTTTAAAAAAATCTGCGCTTTAGTACTGAGTATTTCCTATATTATACAAAAATTAAATCTACAATTTAACATTTTGCGTTGTAAATATTAGCGTTTAGAATCGTTATAAACGAATACAAAATAGCCGTTTATTGTAGCCATCGCCCATTATTAAGAACTAAAGCGCTTCCGTATAGTCGGCTAAAAATAATATTTTCCTTTAGAAATGAAATAGAATTCAATAAAATAAATACGCTACGAAAAAACAAGCAAATTAGTTATTTCTGCGTATAAAAAATTAAAACAATATTTGTTTTTAAGATAATTCAAATTTGAAGAAATGTTTATTTTGTGACGTGTAGTACAATTTTGTGCCAGTGGCGGAACAAAATATTGTGGTTATGGTAATACACATTTCTTTTTATATCCACAGTAGTCAGTACGTCGCTGTTTGAGCCATCGACCGCGACGTGGCAATAATGCGTTCATTTTAACTGCCTCGAGTGCTTTAAATTAAATAATTTGTCTTTATTAATGCATGACGTGTAGATATGCTTATCGTATTTGTTTGAAGAGCTTTTCTCGTTTATCAGCATTAGAGTATCTTAATAAAATCAAATATTCCATTAAATGTTTATACTTATTGTTTTTGAATACTAAATATACTTAGTAGAACTTTAAAATTCCAGGAATTATCAAAAAATTCTTTTACAAAAATACTATGTAACTAGGTAATTGAAAATCCATTCTATGTATGTTAATATCTTATATCTGATAACTCTAATACACTGCTCTAATATAAAAATAAATGAACAGTTGTATACCTGTGTTAGTTCAATCAAGAATATCGTTAATGAAGTTGTTTAATTTAATGATAGGTAGGTCTTATACATATAAAATTAGTAAAATTAAATTTTTAAATTACTGTTTTTATACAATGTATTAACGCACACTCTATATTTTATTTTATAAATGAATTGCAAAAATCACCTCGAATTTTAATATAAATTTGTAGCAATTATAAAATAATATCAGAACGATATAATATTGTCACAGTAGGTATATGACTCGATGGTAAATGTACTGTGATATTTATACATAATTATCATCTCCTCCGCAAGCATTTATTTGGTAGATTGTCATTTGTTTCATCTTTTTTTTCGGTACCAGACGAAGAGCATGGCATTACAAACTAGAGATGCGACTCGAGTAGGATTTTCTAACTCGAGTCACTCGGGTTATTTTATTACGTCATTCGAGTTTCCGAGTAATTTACGGTCACCGGCAACTCGAGTGAAAGTTATCACTCGAGTTGAGAGTTTCGATTACTTTAGTTAAAGCATTTTTAAATAGGTACCTTTATTAAATAATTAATAATATGTGATAATATGAAACAAAATACAAACATTTATTTTTCATTTTTTTATTCAATTAAGAATGAAAAATAAAATGGCAAGATTAGGTAATTGAGTTTACATGTATACCTATTAATTCTCTGAATCTACTCGGTGCGCCGAGTTGACTTGGTAACCGTAACTCGAATGCAAGCGGACTCAACTAAAATTTATTTTTACACGAGTTCCGAGTTAGACAAATTCACTCGAGTAAAACATGGCTCGAGTTGCATCACTATTACAAGCAAGTTGAACACTAAACAAATCGTATTATTTGAAGTTGCAGATAAATGATTAATTATTTATGAAAGTATAGATAATTGCATTTTAAAGTATAACATTTTGGTCTACTACTACTACTTCTGAGTCCTACTCATAAAAAATGTGTGTATATTCTCTATCAGTATTTACAATTTTTACTATTTATTGTTTAGTTCGAACACAAAAAAAATGGTAATAAAAAATACTTACTAGTATTTTAGATAAAGATCGTAGTAAATATGGATAGCACTATTCTATCAAAAATATCACCGAAATTCACTGAAGAAACATTGATTTCAATTTTTAAAAAAGCAGCCAATACAGATGATGTAACAGTAAATAATTTTGTATTAACTGGAGGGGATACAAAAGGAGATTCATATTTGAGCACAATTTATAGACTCAAAATTACAGGCACTGTGTAAGTAAAAAATGTTATTGAAATTCCTGACAATTTTTTTAAATAATATTTCTATTGCAGTCATAATTCCACAAAGATTGATGTTGCGGCAGTAGTAAAAGCACTACCGAAAAATATTGGAAGAAGGAAAACCTTTCGTTCTACTGACTTTTTCCGCAACGAAGCCGCTTTTTATAATAAAGTAATGAATTTTTTGCACACAATCCTATAAAATAGCTGCTTTTCATACCTGTATAGCGGTAGTAAAATGACCCTTTCAGTACTAGTGCCATAAAATTGCGTAAAATAAAAGAAACTTAGTCAAGATACCAAATCATAGTCATGACGTTAGCAACCGCATGTGACTACAACGCAGCCTACTATTAGAAGTGAACTTTACTCAAAAATTAAGTGAAAGTCAGCTATTTTATAGAAGGTAACTTACGTGCAAAACTGTAATATATATCTTGAACGTCACGATAATCACTCGAGTTACTGTAAAACTCGCTGGAGCTCGTTATTAGCATAATGTCACACTCGTAACATAATTGCTTTCGTTACGTTCTAGATACATAAATTACTATAAAAATTTTTTATGAAAAATTATCGAGTGATTCATGAATTTAATTTATTCAATGTTACAGGTATGGCCTGAATTACTAAATTTTCAAAAAGAAAAGAAAGTTCCAAATCCGTTTGTTGACATTCCTAAGTGAGTATAAAAAATATAATTTGTAAAATACTAGATTACATAGACTGACTTTCGAGACTTTATACGAGTTTTGCGGGAAAATTTTGATGAAGAACAATTTAAAAAGAAGCTTTAACACCACGCGCATGTTTGAACATTCCACGTCACATAGGTACATTGCTGGCGCGTTTTGTAGTCAGGCGATATTTTGTAATTTTTAATTAATTTGCTTATCTATGGTTGTAAAAAAAATTTCTTTTCGTTTTTCAATATTATTCATGATAAATTACTTACTAAAAAAATAAATAATGTAAAGATCAAATTATTCTGTAATCAATATAAAAATTTTCAGTCAGACATTAAATACAAATTAATGTAATAAGCAGTCTCGAAAGTGAGTCTCAAAATTCCCAGAACTATCTTTAACGAGTAGCGATATTGACTGTGAACTAAAGCATTCATGACTCGAAATTTCGATAATCTCGATACCCGGGATGGTTGCCTTAAAATTGAGTAATGTAATTTTTATTAATTAGATGTTACGTGGCACATGCTGATGGCGAAACAGATTTCATAGTATTAGAAGACCTGTCTCCGCATGGTTATGGCTCCTCTTCGCGCCAAACAGGTCTGGATTATGCCCACTGTTTGCTTATAATGAAATTATTTGCCCGCTTCCATTCATTGTCTTTGGCATACAAACATCATCATCCAGAAAAATATGATCAATTGGCAAATCATTTAGAGGTAAATAATGCATTGCGTTACGATCACAAACAATACTTTTTGTAGTAGGTGTTTCGAAAGTGCAATATAGGCTCTGTTCCAACCTCTCTGCGAACGGTATTATTATCGTCGCAGTCTTGCGCAGCAGCTAAAACGAAATTTTTTGTATCGGTTTTTGAGCTACTGCGCAACACTGTGACGATAATATTACTGTTCACAGAGAGGTTGGAACACAGATATTGTGTTATACATGTATAATTTGGCAATCGGATATAAAAAATACTGTAAACGAAAATATTGTAGGAGGAACAAATAAATGCTTAAAGTAAAAAAAAAAAGACGGGTTGCACTCTGGGAGTGCTGGCGGAAGTGAAAACTTGAATATTAACGTCTTACGAATTTTCGATCAAAATGGTTTGTATCATAGATTGCATTTTTATGTACGATATTTCAACGCTAGATGTCTAACGTTGTATAAATAAAAGTTTTCGTCTTACGCTTATCTGACGATCTGACGCGAGTTTAACATTTTTTACCCATTACAAAAAAAGTGTACAACGCCGCTAAAGAAGTTTTCACTTCAAAAATAAAAAATTAGTAAAAAAAAGTTATGTGATTCAGATCACAAGTCATATACGAATACAGATGGAGCCACCGGCATACCAGAAAATTTCCGGTGGGCCACCCATCAGCTTTTTTAGAGTTAGCCAGGCATCGAAAAGTTTTGGTAGACCGCTAAACTAATTGTAATTTATTACAAATATTTCACTGATATCTGGAAAGAAAAAAAATCGATGCGGCTATGATAATTTTTATGAAATTTTCTTTACGTTTTATCACTACAGTTGTGTTTACTTTAACTAGTTTATATACGTCTGTGTTTGAAAGTACATACTTAGTTACTGTTTTATAATTTTCTCTGCTTATAATTCCCACCCATCTTACGGATATTTTTCTTCAAATAAGGCAGAATATACGTTCTCAGATTGTCTTAAAATTGCGCTTCAAGAATCAATATTTAAAAAACAAGTCCCGGGGAAGGTTTAGAAGATTGCAGGTTAAAAGCCCATCACAAGTGCAAATATATTTTGTTCAATCCAGCGTCTGTCCGGCCTCAGGGAATACCGGAACTTTTCCCGGTGGGCCGGTCATTTTCTTCGTAGTTGCACAGTCTCGTAGAGGCGTTTGACAATTTTCTCAGTCATTTTTTAGGTCCCAGACCGACCCTGGTTCAATCGTAGACTCATAAGTTACAATTATGGCAAAATTATAGATTTGTACACATTATGTAAGGTACTGGCATGCCTTAGTACAGGGGTGGCCAACTTTTCTGTATATAAGATCTACTTTTTGTCTTAAAAGTGTGTCGAGATCGATTTGTTGTAGGCGTAGTCTAACGGGGAAGAAGGGGTGTGAAATTCATACTATGTTTATACACTGTTTCAGTATAAGGTACATTCCAGCGAGGTATGAGTAGATAAGAAGGGGGGGGGGCTCGAGCAAAATCTCACGGCATCTCACCGGGGGGGGGGGGGGGGTCATTGCCTCACATAATGTGTGAACGCCCCTTAATTCAAAATGTATTGTACTGGGTGAGCGGAGAATACAGTGTCAGGCTGTCAGAATTCTAGGAATTCATGACCTTGGCAAATTCCCAGAATGCATTAAATTATTGCTAGAAAGTTTTGTCTTCTACAATCGCTTCAAAGTGCAGGGTACACGAAATTCCACCCCAGACATTGCCAGCGATCACGATCGACCAAAATTGGCCTCGCGATCGACTTGTTGGCCACCCCTGCTTTAGTAGATCTGTTAATAAGAAGATCGTATTAATAATGATAAATGAGTATTGTGGACTGTTGCATTGTTATTTAATTTGAAAAAATAATTTATATTTTAGGAAACTTACTTCTGTCAGAGATTAAAGCCGTGGTACCAAAATTTTCACAGGAGATTGGTTGAAATATGGACGGAAGTCGTAAGTGAAGATTTGGCGGGAACTGTGTATGAAACAAAATTTAAAAAAGCTGTGCAAAATGATGACCTTTTAAAGTAAGTTTTAACACTGTGAGAAAAAATTCAACTTTTAAAGAAAACATTGTATTTTTCAGTTACAATTAACATAATATGTTATTGTTTTTTTTTTTTTATTTGTTGACTGAATTTTCTGGTTTATGATTGTAGTGAAAGTATAAGAATGGCAACACAAGGAGGAGCATTAGCTGTTATAAGTCAAGGGGATGCATGGGCTCCTAATTTTTTAATCAAATACAATCCAGACTTAACGCCAACTGGTGTCAAAATGATAGATTTTCAACTTGCAAGGTATTATAACATAATAGCCGGGGTTAATTTCAATTAAAGCGGACCGGAACGCTGCTACTTCTCCCAGTCCCAGAGCACTGCTCTGGTACTTAACTCGCCCAAAAAATTAATAACTAATCAGTTATTCTAACCCCAGAACTTTGGGAAAATTCTATATATTTTTAATAATTTACTATATGAACCATTGTCTATCTATTCAATGTGCGGTGAGCGAAGGCAACAAAGCATATCGAAAATATATCAGCGTCTCTTTCTACGATGTAATTCCCTGATTTCTCCGATGATAGGATTGGTTGATGTACTTGCATTCAATCTGAATAAAGTATCTCTGTTTCAAAAACTTTGTCTATGACGTTAACATGGGCGTACCCAGCTTTTGGCCCAGGAGGGATTAAATTAGAAATTTCTTAAGCCGGGTCCCCCGTGCTTGTTTTGCCCTCTTGGATACGCCAGTGCTATGTTTGCACCCTAATGGTTTGATTGCAATTTTATTTCTATGCTCAGTATAGAATAAAAGTATATGGAAAATTCTAACCTCCAGATATTGGGTCAAGGGCTCCGATACTTCTATATTTAGAAATTAAGCCCTGCATAATAGTGATGTAAAATTGCCGGTTTTTTTTATTGTGACCATTTTAACCGATTAATTAGGCGGCAAATTAACCGACTACATATAAAAAATATGGCGATATCCGGTTTCTGTTTCTCAAAACAAAACAATAGAACAGTTTTCAGCAGAAAAATCGAAAATATTAATGAAGTCATGTATTTATGTATGTATTTATATATTTGTGTAGCTAGTTATAAAATAACATTGACTGACACTTGACAGATATCGTAAAATTGACCAGAATTTACAATCATGCGCAAAAACTGTTTGTGCAAGCAATGTATAATCGATATATAAATTATACGAGAATGAAAAAAAGAGTGGGATCGATTTGAATGTGTTAATTCATATACATTGTGATGAGACACATATCGTTCTCTTTGTTTTAATGAAGGGCAGTGCAATATATGTTTCATCACGATGTGTACGAATTAACACAGGTAAATTCGATTCAGGAGAAATCCATATAATGACAAAAGAACCTCAATAACTTTCAAACTAGGGATGCATCGATTCGCCTTTTCGCCGATATGATACCGATACTCTTATAAAAATATCGGCGATACCGATACTCTTATAAAAATATCGGCGATACCGATACCGATACGCTTATTGTGAATTCAAAAATGAAGGTATAATAAATAAATCACAAGTCAGATTTTTTTTTTTATTAATATAAAAAGTAGAGACATAGGTTAATATTAGATAATTAAAAATTTTAGTAATTAAAATTAACATTGATAAGATTTTTGTTTAAAAAACAAAGTAATCTTAAGTTTTGCGAAGAAAGGCGATTTCGCAAGTCTGTTTGAATAAGACCTGCGCTGGAAAATAGTCTCTCAGATGCGACAGAACTCATTTGGAAACTAAAGTACTTCTGCGCAATTTTTTTCAAGTTTGGGTGTAAGACGTCATTGGCCATTGCGCCAGAAAACGAATGGATCTGCATCTCTCGATATATTGGGAGACCTTAGGTATCTCTCGACTTCTTCTTTGAGAGAATTACACATTTTTAAATTAAAAAGTATCGTTGAATCGGTCATATAAATATCGTCGATACCGATATATCGGCAAATCCGAAGTATCGCCGATATATCGGTTCGGATGCATCGCTAGTTCAAACTTAAAAATTTAATAAATCTCGACCACTAGTAATAATAAATAAGCGCGGCAATTTAAAATAAATAGCACAGGCTAATGATCCGGTCATTTAGCCTTCAACATCACTATGACATACGTTTTGATTGTATTCTTATTATTTGTTAATCAACTGGAACTGTCACTTTTTAGAAATAGTACACCTACATTAGACATATCGTTTTTCCTGTTCGCATGCACAGAGAGAACGCTGCGTTCTGAACACTTGAACAGTTTATTTGATGAATATTGTACAGTATTTGCGGAGTCACTTCGCAACTTTGGTTTGAATCCAAACATTTTTACCAAAGAAATATTAGAAAGGGATTTCAAAGAACATGGCAAATTTGGTTTAGCGATGGCGTTGGAAGCTGTTCCATTTTCAATGATTGATGACAGTGAAGTGTCAGATCTAGATCAGATTCAGGTAATTTTTAAATGTCAATATTTTCGAAATGTACAACGTAAAGCATCTTTCGTGTTGTGGAAAATAATTCGTATGAACATGTCTTTAAATATCAAACAGAGCAGGCAGTAACATTTTCCATTTGCTGTGATGAAACACGAGAAAAGAATAAAAATATAATTCTCTCTAGAAATCATGGTAGTTAAATACAGTACAGCGTCACAAAACCGAACACATATGCAACCGTGCATCATCCATGTTTGACGGTTATCCAAGTAAAAGAAACACTTTTGTTGTTGTGAAACATGTCTTATCTACAAGTACTAATATTATTAAAAAAAAAATTGTATTTTTGTTCGTAATGAATAAACTCAAAAACTACTGAACCGATTTTAAAAATTCTTTCACTAATAGAACGCTACATTATCACTGAACGACATAGTCATATATTGTTAGTCGAGTTAAATTAGGGATCCCTACGAAAACTCCAATAATGTAACCCAACATGTAAAAAATACCGTATTAGCCCGAATATAACGCGACTCCAAAATTTTCATAAAGATATTTAGAAAAAAAATAATACACATAAAAGAATTCAAAGAAAGTTAAATTCAATCAGATAAGCATTTATTTAACGGTAACTCTGATCATCATGAAATTTGGACACAACATTCATCTCGGTAAACTAAGATGAACGTGTATACTCATATCCCTCTCCCCCATTCGTTCTTTTGCACCCAGGTGAAATCGGGACGGACCGCTAATATGTACTATTTCCCTTGCTCAAACTAACCAAAATCAAATTTTTCTCCTCTAGATTTAATGTTTTATTTGCTTACGTTTGTTACCCATTTTACAAAACAAGATGATTCATGTAAATCACTGATACGCACAGCTGCGCCAGTAGTAATTACAAATTGCAATCTAGTTCAAGAACAGTTTTGTAAATATAAATAGATCTATTTTTTTAATGTAGCTGTCCAAGTTTTAGTGTTCGGTAGCATTACTGGAGTGTTCGGGTTAGCGTGTATCCAGGTTTGTGAAGCTGTACCTACTGTATTCAGCGAACTGTAATATTCGTAATATAATTAACGTAATTTTTTTATTCTTGTATATAAAATATTTTTTTTTGTTTGATTTCAGGGTGATGAAGCTATTGATATATCCAAAATTTGGATTTTAAAATCCATAACGGTGCCCGAAAACAGGAAACGTTTAACTGATGTTGTAAAAGACGTAGTTGATCGTGGATTAATATAAATTGTTGTTTTTAATTTCAATTTTTAAGCATCGTAATATGAAGCACAAAAATCACTACAATGAGATACTGCACTTCATAGCAATTACAGTTGCATATTTAATAATTAATTAAAATAATCATTATACTATTATTTACTTAAGGGTAATCTATCATTAGAACAATGGTCAGATAAAAATCTGAATTTTTAATATGTTATCTGTGAATGTATCATATATTTGACTATTTTATTTTTTTGGACATTTAGTTTTATAGTATTATCATTCATTAATGCACACTGTTATTGAGTCCAGACAAAATAATAAAAACTAATTTTTTGAAAGAACTGTCAAATTAGTTGTAAGCAATGTTAGAACTATATCTGTCTCTGTCACATACATTATACGAAATATACTGGTGTGGTCCAATTACGTCTGTTTAATTATTTTCATAAAAAAAATATTATATGACCTATAGGATATACCTATTTGAATAATTAATAATAATTTATAGTTATGTAACATTTTACCATTTCAACTCGACAAGAATGATACTAATTTATATAAAAATACACTTTTCCAAATTTTCCAATATTTTTTCGTTTTGAGGTTCATAGAGTCCAAAAAAACAGCATGGTGCAGGTCAAACAGCTTAACGGATCAAAACGAAATTTTAGTAGTATTAACATAAAGTCCTATTGTTTGTGAGGAAAATCGGCGCATGCGCAAAAGAACAGAATATGAGCTATAACGTTTTTTATACAATAATGGTATAACTTTTCATAAACGGTTTATTATTCTATTTATTTTTCAAGAAAGTTTTGTACAAAATGTTTTTAGAAAATGAAAAAAAATCAGCTGTTCTGTCAAAAAGAAATTAGGTAGGTAGTTGATAAACATTTTTTGATCAATTTTTAATAAATAAAATTATGGACCAATTTTTCACACAATATATTAACAAATTATTTAATTATAATTCAATTAATTAACGTTTCGATCCGGATTATTATAATACGTCAAATGCTAATATTTTCGAAGTAAGAATGGTTCTGTCGCCCAATTGGCTAGAATTTTATTAATTACAATGAACAAAAAAGCCGTATTTTGTGACAATAAATGAAAAAAAATCAACAATATTATTTTAATTATAAAAAATTTATTTTCAACCATAAAAAAATATTGTAAATATACATTTAAACAACAGGAAATTTTATAGAACTCTAATCTGAAATAGTAACGATATCAAGCATTCCATAATTTTGATTTAAAATAGCAAAAGCTTAGGCCTGCACTTCATATCATATTATTTATACGTTTTGTGGATTACTTATAATGAAGCGGAAATGAATTATTTAAAAAAATTATGGATGTGAATACAAAAAATAATTATTATTTTATTGAATATAAGAAGGAGACTTACCAAATTTTATTTGAACGATGTTTGTAATACAAATAGCTTAAATTATAATGCAATCAAAAACTATAATTTCCGTGGAATTTTCAACGGTGGTCTAGATGATTCTTCGTCACTACTTGAACTATTTTCTAAATCTGAATACTCAGATATAAATAACAAATTTTTATTTTTCTTTGAATTATCACCGTCAGCGCCGCTTTTTACATTAGCTAATTTCGCTAAGATACTTCCACTCTGAAGTGTTCCATTAACAATTTCTTCATTCTCCACGTCATCATCTGTAAAAAAAAACGTTATTAATATCAACAAACCCAATAGACTTCGTACAGAAAGGCATAGGCTACTGGATTTGGACTATCAGCGATCGCAATAGCAAATCAATAACTTATTGCATTTGTGCCATAGATAAGAGAAGATCTATTCTTATCTATGATTTGGATGCTGTGCCCTAACCAGGAAATGTCATATGGGTAAAACATCTATTTCGTCGTTGGTTCTGTAATAGCTCCTATGTGCATAGTTGACAGATTTTACGTTTTTTAGATGAAAAGATTCAGGAAATGGAGCTCTATATACTAGTAATGCCTCCTATGTGCAAAAACTGAATTAAAATAGTATTTTAATTCGGTTTTTGTACATCTGTCAATTATGGACATAGGAGCTATTACAGAACCAACGACGATTTGCTGTGTCGTGAATTGCAGGAACGAGTCGAAACAAATGCAAGACATAAAATATTACTCGTTTTCCATAAATTCTCATATATTAGAGCAGCGAGAAAAGTGGATACGAGCGGTTAAAAGAACAAAACAACTAGTAAACAGGAATCATAAGAGTATTGGCATTTTTGTCTTAGTGCATAGGAAACCGCCAATTCAGTAAATGCACACGAGTGGATAAAAAAATATTACTCGACTCACCGGATTCCACTATGTCATATTCGTTAGCATGATGTTTTAAAACAATATAAACAGTTGGATGCTCAATAACAATTTTATGTTTTAAGATGTCTTTTAAAATATCCATTGGTTCCAATTCATAGAATTTTTTTCCACGTTTCTCTTCAGCTTTAAGTAACATTTTAATTCCGTTGAACCCTGCTGACTGGTAAAATTGTAGACATTTATTAGTTACAGCTTCGTTTGCGTTCGAATCCAAATATTTTTCAAGTAGAGAACCGATTTTACTGGTTTCTAAACATCGCTCATCAACGAATTTTACGTTTTCAGCATTCGGAAAAATCCATTCTATTCGCCAATACAACAGCTGAGATTTCCAATCTAAGTAAGTCGTATTATTTTTGTGTTTTGTGAAATTTGCCGGCAAATATTTTAAAACAGTATGTCTTCGGTTGGCTGCACATTGTAATCGATATAAATGCTGAAAGAATATGTACAAAATTAGCAGCTGAAGAAATTTTTTTAAATTTGGTCTTACAGTTTAAAAATAATAAAATTATGGAAATTGGGCTCTTAAATTAAAAAAATGTCTGATTTTTTATTTTTTAATAATGATTATAAATAGTATGGAATACCAAAAAAGAAATTTAATTAAAGCAACAGATAATTAATACAGTAAACCCTCGTTAACACGAACACGGTTAACACGAATTTCGGTTTAACGCGAACAAAAATTTGCTCTCGACAATGGTCACATAAGCTTTAATGTAATTATATTCGGTTAACACGAACCCTCGTTAATACGAACTTCGAACAACTTTTTCGTCCCTTCACGGTTAATTATCGGATAATACGAACTACAAAAATTCTCAAATCATATATTTTGATCATTTTGGTCAATGAATATACAATACAACTAAAAGAAAAGATTCGCTTAAGGGATTACAAAAGTAATTAACTCACATTCTAAAAATAGACAAAGGACTGAGAGATTAAAAATTCATTCGAAATCCTATAAATAGAAACATACCTCAAAATGTTTCCCCTCTTATTTATTGAAATGTATTTTGTAAACAAATAAAAACAAACTTTCAAACTCAGATAATATTTAAGAACAATTAATGTTATTAGATAATTTATAATAAATAATTATTCAATGTTTACTTAAAATAAATCATGATTTGACACAAAAAATGACTGTATTTTATGCCATACTCGGTTTACACGAACTCCCACATAACACGAACTTTTTGCCTGATTTTTACGAGTTCGTGTTAACGAGGTTTTACTGTAACAAATTATTTAAAAAGTATAAAATATCACGTGACTAGAAAACCCGCCAGGAATGTTTGTGACGTTATGTTAAAAGTTGTATATTTGTGTATGTATTACTAGCTGTAACTCGTGACTTCATCAGCGTGGAATTTATGTTTCTTCAGTTCGCAGAGCTTATGAAGACTTCCCTATTTTATTTTCTTTAAAGCCCAACTTACTCCTTATAATATCTGCCAGTGAAAGTCCCGTCAAAATCAGCCCAATGGTTTTGTAGATTGTCCGGAACAAACAGACAGGCAGACAAAAACTTTAAAAATTGTTTTTGACGTGATAACGTCTTATAAATTGATGAATCACCAATCTTATAAATTGATAAAACACCGGCTGCATGCACGAAAAAGTGTAACGTTCCTAACGCGTAACGTTCCGCCTGACCCTGTGCGTGCTTTTTGCTAATTTCTCGCTCAATTTAAATCAGATCGGTTTGAAACCAGTCTTAAACGAAAGAGGAGAACATTTTACATAGATTTCGTATAACAGAATTTGCCTAAACAGTTTTTTTATACAAATTTATATAGAAAAATAGCTGTATAAATGCAATGTTGTCTAATGCATGGCGCGACGCGGTCGGTCGTCTTTGTTTGCCGTACATGGAAATTAGAAGATAACGTATGTCTTGTCTTAACATGAAAACGGCTGCATTTCTAATGTTTAATTCAATTTTTTGACATTAGTATTTTGTGAAATGCAACGCCTTCTAAGTTAAGTATTGGAATAACTAATTATTATTAGAACATAATACTTTTGAGAGTTGCAAACGTCACTTTTGACATTTCTTATCATTCCGACACCAAGGATAAGCGGATTGAAACCAAATTTTGGGAGGATGTTTGATATGCAAATATGAAGTGGCCTATTGTTTTTGGGGAACATCGGCGCATGCGTAAAAGAATATATCTCTTATAATGATGTTTTATATAATAATAATATAGTTTTTAAAACGGTTTTTACTCTATCTATTTTTACTAGAAATTTTTGTAAATTTTTTGGGGAAAATCGGCGCATGCGCAAAAGAGATACATGCCATAGTTGTTTTTTATATAATAATAGTATACTTTTTATAGTGTTTTATTATTCTACTTAATAAAATTTACCTAAATTTGAAGCGAAAGATGCAATATCATAGATTCGAATTATTATAATTATTATATAAATTTAGGTTATGTATTACGGAATACGTTATCACGTAAAACTATCGTCCGTAAACCGACTTTACAGACAACCAATTTTTTTGTTATAAGTACCGTATATAGTATATACCTACATATGCATTTAGTAAAACCACAAACTCTGTAACCAAGCCACCCAGCACGAGCATAGTGGTGGATTGATATTTGTCGAATGAACCAATATGGCTTCAGCTACTGTGTAACGCACGCGTTCACGGCTTACATGTGTGTAGTGTCCGTGGAGTTAAACAACTTTGGTAGCTAGGGCGCAAAGAGGTGGAAAAAACCGAAGTTTTCCCAGGTAATGATAACAGTACCACCTTGCGTGCGCCAGAAAACAGTCCGTCTCGAAACATAAGCATAGGAAACTAGGTCTCCTAGTTACAGACTTCGTGAGCAAAACGCTATTATTTTGAAATTACAAACAGACACTTCGAATAATCGAAGTAACTATGGATACAATGACTAACAAAACATTATGTCACACACGTTTTTGGCACGTTATCAAAACTTATGGCGTTTTCGGCATCGAGAACTGCCCCGGAACAGGGCAGGCTGAATGGGTAACTATTGGTTAAAGAGATTTGTTTATTTTTTACATATGATTATTTAACCAATAGTTACCCATTCAGCCTGCCCAAGCCCCGGAACGGTTCTCGATGCCGAAAACGCCATTAGTTTAAAAATAATTTTTAGATACTTATAACTTTTTAATTATGACGCAAAAAAATAATGAAAGCATTTTTGCTATTAAACTTGAATGTGATCTTTTCATTTATGTAAAAAGAGAATTCATTCAAAAACCCTATTGTTATTACTATATAACATATAATTTAATTACAGAACTATATATCTAATCGTAAAAAAAATATTTTTGACATTTTATAACTGGAATATCATTGAAATAACATAAACTCGACAATGAAATATAAAAAAGTGCATACCACAGGTAAATCTTTATTTATTCTTGTACAACCTCTCGTCCTATCTCTTTTTTGACACTCTATTGAACTTGCAACTTCACCCATTAATCTATAATCACTTTGCAAATCTAAATTAGTGAATTTGTTAAGAGGTATGAACTTTGTTTTGTCGCGAATTCCATCACATTCCAATTCTTTCTTGTGAAGTTTAACACAAGACACCGAACAAGTTTTCACTTCACATTTTGGGCAAGTATAAATCGCATCTTGATGGGCACAAACTTCGCATAATCCTAATCTATAAAGAAAAGACAAATATTAAAAATTATGCTCACATGGACAATCATAATGTCAGAAATCACATTTCACCTGGTCGTATCCATTATTAAGATAGTGCGTATTTATTTATTCAAACTCGAAAAAGTAAACATTTAACAATGTTGTAAAATCAAATGTCTGAATGATATATTTTGTGCAAATATCCAGTTTAATATATTTTTTCTGTGATCTTAACCTATATTGTATCTGTCATATTAGAACAGTTCCATGCATATCTATGGTTCCATGCTCATATGTAATCGATTGATTTGTAGCTAATGGAGTTGAAAATGTATTTATTAATGTTGAAAAAATTGAAAATCTATTGTAATTGACCACAATTAAATATTTAAAATCATAAGATTGTTGCATATTGAATTGTTGTAACTAAAAATCAGTTTTCAAACATCATAAATATTTGTTTCTACTCCAATATCAATATAATTTATTGTACTATTTCTATCCTCTTTTCTCAACAAAAAATTGTTAGTACTAGGCATAGTCAACCTTTTCAAATCATAAAAAGTTTTGTGGCAGAAAAGTTATCATTTGTGAATTCCTTCAGAGTAATTTACCATTGTAAAATAAAGGTATTTATTTACATTTTTTCGGAAGCTTACAAAAAATGGGAATTTTTCCAGTAAGAAATGTCTTAGGTAAAGGTATAAATAATAAAAGTTCATCGTTAATTTCTTCATACAATGATGTTATATATTTCAATTTAAAAATTAATAAAAAACGATATTAAACAATATTTAATATCTTTATGATCATTGATAAAATATAGACACATCATAAAAACAATGAGATTTCATAATATATCACATTGTCACAAGTAAAATATTGAGAGTGCATACATGCTCGAAGAAAATACAGAAAAAATATCATTTGTTTCACAAAATAATTAAAAGTGTATAAACGATATTAAAATAAATGAGAACATTCATTTAAAATTTTGTTTTATAGAAATGGAATACTAATTTTATTAATCATTTTGTTACAAAATTAAAGGGGAAATACAGTTTAAGTTATTAATAATCTCAACTTTGTGGCAGATAATTATGTTTAAAGGAAATTAAAATTGTCAAAACTCCCTTTATCCTTATATAGTGGTAACATTTAAGACACTAGTAATTTACAGGCCTTTTGGGCATAAAAAAAACACACTGATCGAGCTCTGATATCGTCTAATTTTGAATTTCAAATTAAAAGTTCCCAAGTATTTTTTAAAATAAAATATGATGTCTTCACAAAATTAATCATAAGTAATATCAAATAAATAAATCGTTTTAAAACAACATTTATAATTCCTTCATTTTGTAACTGTAATATAAATCACATAAGATGTACTTCATCGAAAATTTATATTATCTTAAAATAGATACGAAATCTTATATATTTTACACTAGGTATGCTTAATTTAATCCATTTGAGTATTTGAGTATAAGATGATAATACTATTGATTGAATTTAAATCCATTCTAGCTGTATAAATTAAATCACCAAATATATATAAATATATATATTTACATAAAAGAAGCTCAAATAAAAGCAGTGATATGTTGACTTTAAAATATTAACTACACAAAATTCTAATTTCCTCGGCAATTTTAAATTATTATTGACAAAAAAAAACATCTACAATTCAAGAGTTTTTCAATATTATAGATAACATTCCATAGTTATAATAAGAGTGAAATATTCTAACAATACATTGCGTCAGCAAAATTGTCAGTACAAAAGCAATTTCATTTTCTTAAAATTATACAGTTCTGAACTGCACTCAGCCAAGCACAAAACATTCTTGTTTCGACTTAAAATTCTTTACAACCGTAAAATCAACTAAAAAAACGAAGCTTCTTAATTCTAAAGAAAATAAATTGAAGACTGCAATCAGTGTAAAAGCTGATTTATTTATTTTCATGACTTTCAATTTTAAAACTAAGGATGCCTATATATTATCCATACAGGAAAATAATATAGTTCTAAAATATTAGGAAAATAAAAATAATTTTAATAGAAGCTTTCTTCATAAAAAATAATAAATTAGAGATCAACAATATAGTTGTCATTGCACAAATAATAATAAGTATACGTTCAAAATTACAAAACGTTACGTTTTTACGTCTTAAAAAAGGTATCTAAAATGTAGACAAAAATGTTCAAATATAATTTACAAAATAAACAATTTTTACTAAAATAATATAGCTAATGTCGAACAAACTAATGAGATCAGTTGACAAATAAGTGTTTTTTACTGTGAGAATTTAAATTTGAAATTTGTCTAAACGCCTGACTGCAAACAGAACAAACGAACGGTTTTTCATCGCTATGCAGTCGCTCGTGATTTTTCAAATTGCCCGACTGGGAAAATTTTTTATCACAAAATCTACACGCAAAAGGTTTGTCTCCCGTATGTATTCTCATATGATTAATGAGATTGCAATTCTGTGAAAAAGCTTTATCACATACTTTACAGATAAACGGTTTAGATCCGTTATGAGAACGTAGGTGAATTTCTAAAGCAGCGTAGGTGCTGAAATCTTTTTTACAATAATTACAAGTAGTAATCGGATAATCCTCACCCTTTATATGTTTTATCATATGACGTGCGAGTCGCCTGTAGTACTGTCCACAGTGTGGACACTGTTCCATCCGATTGGAACTGACTTTCTCTACATTTACTTTAAATGACTGAAGCATCGGATTGAAAAAGCCATTCATCATTGTCTGTGTGATAAATGTGAAGCCAGGGTGATCTGGCGTTATCATATTCATTTCGCCCATGTCTTGAATATGTTGACTGTTTAGTTCTTCCTCTTGGTTTATTGAAGCATTGGAAAGATCGTCTTCATCGTCCTCCTGAAATTAATAAAATTTAAATGAACTGTATTACAATACACACAGTTAGTTCACTTTTTTGTTTTCTAAGATAAATTTAATGGGAATTTTCCAATCGAAGGCAAGTAACAGCTAAATTAATTTAATGATGTATAATAAAAGAAGTTAACTATTACTTCCAAAATTACGAATTTCATACTTACGCTTTCCTCATCAACTTCAAGAATAACATCAGGTTCGACTTCCAATTTAATACTTTGTTCTTTTTCGTCCATTTCGTCTGTTAACAAGAAAAAAAAGGAGATTACATTAAGAATTAAAAAAAAAATATTGCAGGGAGCATCTCAATTTGAATATAGGGGTTGTAAATATTGAAATACTGCATAACCGCAATTTGACTTCAATAAAATATTTTATAAACTTACGTATTTGTTAAATTTAATTAAAAACCACTAAAATATGAAAACAACTTACCTACACCCAACCAACGTCAACACAAAACGCTGTGAATAAAAAAAAATAAATACAAAAAATCCGCTGCCATGTCTAACCTTTTACACAGCATAAACTGTTCGAAGAAATTTGTCTTTTCTTTATGGCGGTGACAGCGGCAATATTTAAAATACAAAAATCAATCTCGTTTTATTAAATAACTGAAACATATTGTATTATTAATTAAAATGTGAAATGTATTAGAGCTTAATAAAATAAAAAAAAAAACTCTTTTATAGGCATGTGGACTAAAAATTAAGTCCTCATTGCTATAAAAGAGTGCCTTTTTTGTTTTTTTTAAACTCTAATTTTTATTATAATCCTAAAAACCAACACTCAAATGATTAAGTTTTTGTAAATTATTTATATATTTAGAAATATTTATATAAATTATTGTATTATCATGGGTTCTTTACGTGTGATTTATTTCAAATTATTCAGACGTCTGGAAGTTGATAAAAATTAAGTTGAGAGTCCATTAGATTACATTCATACATTCATTGAAGTGAATACTACTAAACTATTAAATTACAAACTTCTCGTGTTTTTGTACTGAAAAAACGTTCAATTTCTGTAAAATGATTTTTAAATCAAACTTTTTTCTCAATAAAATTGAGGTTATTGTTTTCACCCCGATTTTCGAAAATCGAGTTTTCGTCAGATCTCGACGTTTTGAGGTCCTAGGAAGCTTTTCTAACTATTTTGGCGATGATGTTGTCCTAGGGCTGTATGTGTGTTTGTATTTAAACCTCTTATATCTTTTGAACGGAGTGTCCGATGGAAACGTGGTTTGCGGCATCTGACATGACCTCGCTGAACTTAGATTTTCTGAAAATTTGGAATGATTCGACCCAATAATATTTGAGAAAGCTCAAAAATACAAGTTTAAAATATTTTTAGAAATTTGTTTTTTTGAAATATTGTCTAAACTAGTAAACCGATTAATTCCAAAATCTAATCAGCTTTTCTCCTCAAAAAACTGCGTCGATTTCCGCAAACAACATCAAAATCGGTTCATTTGTTCTCGAAATATCGTGAACGAAAAATTCGTATGAAAGTGTTTTTCTAAAATTACTCGTAAAATTCTTATCAGAATGATTTTTTTGTAATAAATTAATTTCTTAAGTTACTAAAACTGCGTAATCGCCGCAAACCGTATCAAAATCGATTTATTTGTTTACGAGATATCGTGAACGAAAAATTCATAATAACGTGTTTTTCTAAAATTAGTAATTACTCACTTTCTTAGGTTAAGAAAACTGCGTCAATTGACGCAAACCGCATCAAAATCGGCTAATTTGTTCACGAGATATCGTAAACGAATAATTCGTAGAAAAGTGTTTTTTTTTGTGCTCGAAGAGCTAAAAAATAAACTTTAGGTATGCTATATTTTATATATTTTTGAGCGTTTTGAACTCGAAAATGGCGGGAATTTTTAGGGATGGCCTACAGGATCAAACTTCTTTTCAATTTTTTTTAACATAATATCAACCCAAAAAACAATAGTTACCTACTGGTTGTGGCTTGTGGATGAATGTTGTATAATGTATATTATTTAAATATAATATTATGTGTATTTCGGCTGGGTCTGGCTGGTCTCTGATGAGACCAACAGAAAGCCTGATATCCGTGAAAAAACAATTTTAATGCCTTTGATCCCGAATAGCTTTTGAGGCGAACACGATTGTGCGTAAAATTCAGTTTGTATAGGAATTTTTCGAATTAATACGTAATAATACCACAGGTAAGGTTATAAGTAATTAGGATAACCAACCGTCCCGGATTTTCCGCGACAGTCCCGCACTAAAGCCCCGTGTCCCGGAAAATGTCCCGCATTAGAGAAAATTTCCTGCATTATTATGTGAATTTGAAAATATTCGATTATATTTTACTCGTGTGACTATATGACTATACGAATGCATTCAGTTATCAGGAACGCATTCATATAACGCCCCACCCCAGGTCCATATTAATAAAAAATAAAACTGAAAATATTACGAATACCTAACTAAAAAACAAAATTTCGACAAGATTGCAACCGCGTATTTTCACTATTTTGTAGCATAATTAGTTTGGGAATTAATATTTTGCTTGACAAATTACTTCGTGAGTATTCTTGTATGATATTAATAAAACTTAAAAAAAAATATTTATTTATTTTTGTTTACCCCCTGCCCCCAGAAAAAAATCTACATCCTTAGGGCATGCTCATGTTCAGGTTACTTAAAAAAAGGTCAAGGCCAGTTGTTTTCGCATATCGGCGGCATATGCTTATATTTTTTTAAATTTAGGTTACTAAAAAAAGGATATAGAACAAAATATTGTTTTGTTTTGCCTATAGGTACTTCCCATTTATTATACCGTCTTAGGCGTACGTAAGTATATAGGTAATACTCAAGTAGCATCTACTTTCCCTGAATTTAATAATTATTGGTTATATTATAATTTAATTTTTGGTTCATAAAATAAATTCAAATAACTTTTTATGAGTACAAAAAGGTGGCATTTGAATTGTCAATAACCATAAACAGGTTCGCAGTCTTTACATGCGTCTCTATCTCCAGATATCTACTAAAATAGTATAATATCACAGGTACGTAAAGCGGAATTGTTATACCCATAGAGATATTAGACTAGAGTACGCGAGTGAACTCTCTCTGAACTTCAGACACTTTTACATATGGCAAGCATACCCGCTAGCGTACTCTAAAAATCAATGGTAATAATGATTAATAACATTACATTATGTTTAATCAGCTCTTTCATGATGTGAAAAAAATGTTACAATTGCTTTAAAATCAGAAACAGTGGGTTATTTAGATATGGTACTCAGTGCCGCATTTTGCCTATGGGCCCCCATCTCTAATAGCAGTAAAAAATATATAATAATACTAGCGGTCCCGCCCGGTTTCACCCGGGTGCAAAAGAACGAATGGGGAAGGAAGAAAAAACATTTAGGGGTGGACTACCCCTAACACACTCCGGCTGCGCCGTCGTGCCCGGTGCAAAAGAACGAATGGGGAAGGAAGAAAAAAAATTTAAGGGTGGACTACCCCTAACATTTAGGGGGATGAAAAATAGATGTTGGCGAAGTGACACCTGTAGACATCTGGCGGGGATAACTAATTAAATGACGATTGATCAGTTTTCGACCGGAGAGGAAAAATGATTAAATTACTAAAATGGCTATTAAAAAATAAGGGTTGATCGTAGAAAGGTGAAAATTGAGGATTGTATGTATTTTTGTATGTTGTATCATAAAAAAATAGAAATTAAAAATTTTGTCTAAAAAATAAAAAAAAAAATTAGGGGTGGACTACCCCTAACATTTAGGGGGATGAAAAATAGATGTTGGCCGATTCTCATAGATACCGGATAAGCACAAAAAATTTCATCAAAATCGGTCAAGCCGTTTCGGAGGAGTATGGCAACAAAAACTGTGACACGAGAATTTTATATATTAGATTATCTGCCTCTGTCATGTTAAGTTAATAATAAATAAATAATAAAAAAAATAAAAAATTGTTTTTCAAATTGTAAATATAATGAGTTTAAAATTGGATAGAAAAAAGTTAAAAAGCATAGAATTAAAAAAAAATGAATTTTGCAAGCAATGCGCTCATTGAAAATTTGACTATCTATAAGATCACTCCTGTGGCATTTTTATACCCACAGTTAATTAATTGAAAAAAGTTACACAATTTTAAAGTAAAAAAGAAAAATTTCAATTTCTTTTTTAAAAATAAATTATTATTTATTTTTAACTTCTATATACTTCTAAAGACCGTTTTAAATCAGTAGATCAAACTTTTGAGAACATGACAAAAAGAAAAAAAAATTGTTGACACGGTCTAGTGAGGTACTTTTCATTTCTGAGTTGTGATTTTTGATGTGATGACTGATGAGTGATGAGGATGACCTAAGCAGTTGCTTACGTCGCTTATAGGTTAATCCGGAACTGATGATACTGTAGAGTAAATTGATAACTTAGTCATGGAGAAAGCGGAAGTTTTGGATTTTAATCCCGACAGTGACATTGGTTAAAATAAAAAAAAAAAATAGGAGTCGTCGTGGGACGTTTGGCGGGTGTGAAACATAAATTTAAGCGAACTTCTAGTAACTAAATTTCGCCCTGTAACTGAAATTCGGTGTGTAACTAAATAAATTTCACCTATAATGACGGCATGACGCCATACAAATGTATGATGGCATGAGAGCGCTCGCCATATACGAATCGTAGTATGTAGGTCCAGATTTGTAAAAAATACTTTTTAAAAGTATTTAAACTTAAATACAGATACTCTTGCTTCTTGGAGTATTTAAATACAAATACTTTCTCTGCATATATTATCTACTTGTAACAATACTTTTTAAAAGTATTTGAAATACAAATAAGTATTAGAAAAGTATTTGTATTTTGAAATACTTTACTCAAATACTTTACAAGGCTGGGTGTTTCACATACAAAAAAGTATGCGCAAGACTCTTGCGCGTTAGAGGTGCAACTTCTTAGGTTCTATAATTTATTGACGACATTATTATTTTAGGATTAGGAAATGGTTATGTGGTTATGTAGAGAAAATGCTACGCAGTACGCATCCAGGCATATACTTTTATTCTATACTGAGCATAGGAATTAAATCGCAATCGAACCATTAGGGTGCAAACATATACTTCTGTCTTTTTTTAAGCCGTAAGCACTGGCGTATCCAGGAGGGCAAAACAAGCACGGGGGACCCGGCCTAAGAAATTTCTAATTTGCCCCCTTCTGGGCCAAAAGCTGGATACGCCCATGTTAACGCCATATAAAAAGACAAAGTTTTTGAAACAGAGATACTTTATTCTGATTGAATGCAAGTACATCAACGAATCCGGAGAAATCAGGGAATTGCATCGACGAAAGAGACGCAGATATATTTTCGATACGCTTTGTTGCCTTCACTCACCGCACATTGAGTAGATATAGACAATGATTCATATATAGTAAATTATTAAATATATGGATCCAGGCCAATTTACCCCTCTAGCACGCCTAAAAATTTTCATTTCAAAAGTGTTTTTCTAAAATTGCTTTGTAACGCTCATCAAACCATTTAAACTAAGGCTATCTATTTTGATCAGTTGCGAATTACCTGAAGCGTGTTATTACAGTAGAACGCCGATTATCCGAACGTCGATTAACCGAATCGTCAATTATCCGAATCGGTCCTAAGCGTAATATAAATAAATAAAACCAAGTAATTTTTCAATAAAAACAAGTTTTGTGGGGACGCAAGAATACAAAAATGCGAGTGACAATTGCCGTGTAGACGCTACAATGGTATCAGCACTCGTGGAACTCGCTGGAGTCCAGATATATTTCAACTGTTATGGTTGAAAGCTAGAGGCAAGACACTACATGTCCGATTATCCGAATTTTCGATTATACGAATCGACCCCGGTCCCAATTAATTCGGATAACCGGCCTACTACTGTATTAGAAAGTGTGTTTTTTTAAAGCAATCCAGTTCCCTAATTTCATAAAATATCAATAATTGTTAACGAAGACATAAATACTATAAGAATTCTAAAAGCTTATAAGATTCACTATTTCTAAAAAAAATATTTCAGTTATTTTTCAATTGAAAATTAATTGTGGCAAGTAAATCAGAACTAACTTTGATTGAATAAATGCAAAGGTGTGCACAACACCTTAGCACATCGACTATCTTTTACCTGCTCATGAAACACGTGCTCTATTTGTTTTTGTCTGACTTACAGTCGTTCCGCGATACTGAGAACGTGCGTTTAAATTCCTGAAGCATGGTTTCGTTACTCTATTACTGACCGTATGCCATCGTCTGAGTCAGTACATTACGGTAAATTGACTTATGACGATCAACAGACAACAACAATGCTGTTTTACTTACCGGTGAACGTTCAGAGAAATTAGATATTCGCTGAACGATTGTTATAAAATGGTTTTAATTTATAGCTGTGATTGACTTTTAGTTTTAGTTTCATGTGTATTTCTTTAAAGCTGTTTGAATTTATTTACTTTTAAAACGATGACGAATAATGGAACAACACAAGAATCTAACGGAACAGGTAACACTTAAGTCAGTGGCGGATTTACACATTTCCCAAGTATAGGCTTCTAAACAAAGAATATTTGAAACAAGACATTTTTTCTTTGCAACAATTTTTTATTCAGATAATATGTCTAACCAATACCAGTTCGCAGCTCCCAACCAGTAGTCGAACTTGTATGAGGGGGTAGTGGGAAGAGTGAATAATATGTTTTCCGAAATTCCTCTCTCATCTCACTCATACAAAGTGTAGGCAGAGGCCTATTACTGTTTGGGGGCCTTGAACTGGATGTTTTACCATTGAACCACAAAACACAGTTTTGTGCATTGACATAGCAGTTCGTAGTACCGTTGAATGTACAACAAAAGGGAAGAAGGAAAGTCATCGGAAAAAATAGGTCCCCAGATTTGCTGCCCCTAAACTCTGCCGCCCTAGGTTCAAGCCTACTCAGCCTGCTGGTAAATACGCCACTGACTCAAGTGTAAGGAAATCAGATGATATTGTTTTAATTCCTGCATAATTTAATCAAATGATTATTAGGTTTACAGTAAAGAATGAATAACTACTATCTTTCAAGTCAATTATTATTACCTACTGTGGCAATTTCATTTACTATTATAATTAATCAAGATATTGTTATATAGGTATAGAGCATAGATTAATTATTATTCAATAAAAAATAAACCATTGAATAGGAAAATGTAGACCGTACATAACATATTACCTACTTATTTGTAATAATTGAAAAAATAATATCGCAATTATTATTTTATATTTATTATTATACGTAAACACAAATGTGTTAACTGGAAACATGATATATTTAAAAAAATATTCTAAGAAATTGTAAATAAAAAAATTGCATTAAAAGACATATGATATTTAAATAAATAAAACTTCTTAATAATCAGTACTTTGGATTTTAAATGAACTTACTCCAAAAATCTCGTTATTTTTGCTGTGGAATAATAATTAACTAAAACATTTTTTTTTTGATGAATTTCTCACTTTATTTTTAAATGTTCGTTATGGATCACATCAAATTATGCTGAGAAATCTTTTTTATGGCAATAATGATATACAATGTGTTAATTTCTAAAGTCAATACAAATTTTTATGCGCAAATATACTTATGCTCAATTGCAGAAAGCATTGTCAGAAAATCTAATTTGACAATGACCTTAGATTGTAAACATACATATTTCTCCGGATGAAATGCATAGTAGAGTTTTAAAACTATCCCGCTTGAAAAATAATTCATTGAAACGATATTTATCTGTGTATACATCATTTCATATCGTTTTCTGTACAATTTTCACTTAGAAACAACGTTTTTCTACGCATTTTGTTTAAAATTTTGCATGAAAGGCGTTTTTTCTCTATGTAGAACAATTAATTTGTTTTTGTGGTTAGTACAATCTAATGTTCAAGATGACAGGGAGTTTGAATACGATAGTAGATTGCTCCTGCATTTATGAAAAATTATAATTTTGATCACAATCTAAGGTTACTGTCAAATCAATTTTTTGACAATCCTTTCTGCAACCCAGCATTAGTTTATAAATGATGTTACGGTTTTATCCTGTCAAATATTTTGCAAGGAAACTACAGGATGAAAACTGAAAACTTATAGTAATTGTAGTTCCCATCCTGCAAGAGGCTGCAATTTATACTTCCGAAGGATTTAATCGAATATTTTTATACTCGCTTGACGATTTGTTTTTTCGGGTGAAATCTGCTGAACTACTATTAGTCCAAGATCTCGTTCTTGAGACCACTAGCTCTTGGACTCAGAAGTCCCCTTAAGATTTTTTCGCTGTCAGTCGGGGACTATCCAATTTAAGGCTGGGCTTGGTCATTCAAAAATTCTGATTTGTAATCAGTTTTGTACTAGATACAAGTTATCTCTGGTACAAGTAAATGTTTTCCAAATATTTTAGCGCTTAGTACACTAACGGAAAGCTGCCTAGTGCTTTTGTTTTGTTTTTTTTTCTATTGAAAAGCCGAATCTGATTTTCCAGGAATCTAGTCTCAGCTTGAGAGAGTCCTATATTATGATATTACCTAATTCTAATTAAAAATGATTATGTATTTATTACCAGCTGGAGAATTACGTGAGGATATTCCATTACGGGCTAGGGATCGCACCAAGGAACAGTCTGCCTGCGACAAATTTCTAAGCTATTGTTGCGGTTGCTGGTGGGGCGAATGCTTCAAAGGCTTGGGGCTCATCTATACGACGTTTGCAACATTAACAGCCGCTGTTACAATAGCGTTGTTTGCACAAATTTATTATGGTTACATGCAGGTAAAACTTTTTACTGTTGTTATTTTTATTTAGCTGTTTTCACTTTAATTTTCTCCTTTTTTTATTCATAATAATGTCTCTTATTCTCCAAATGTAACGTTTCACAAAATATGTTCCATAAGACAGTTTATTAACGCCTATAACATATGCGACTACAGATACATCAGACTGTGCATTGAAGCAAGTTTGCATTATTTACAACTTGTTGCGGAATAAAATGCATATAAAAATATTGTAAACAAATCATTAATACAAATAAATTTTCTAAGTTCGGTCGTAAAACACTCCAAATTTATTTAGATTTTATACAAAACTTGTTTGACAAATAGACTAAGTTAATTGGAAACATGACCAGCTATTAAAGTTACAATTTATTTTTCTTAAGGTGCAACCACATGGCAGCGTCGCGACGGATAACATCCGCTGTTCGTTGGTTGGTACGAATATATTGCAGCTGGGTGGTAACGCAGTCGACGCAACAATTGCAGCGACGCTATGTTTAGCTGTTGTCAATCCGCACACAACAGGTCTGGCGGCGTAAGTTACAATGAATTTTTGACGTGATAACGTCTTATAAATTGATGAATCACCAATCTTATAAATTGATAAAACACCGGCTGCATGCACGAAAAAGTGTAACGTTCGTAACGTTCCGCCTAACCCTGTGCGTGCTTTTTTCGAAAACGGCCCTAACGATTTGGATGAAATTTACTGAAAAGGGATTTTGGGGGGCAAAAAATCGTTTTAGCTAGGTCTCATCTCTCGAAAAAATCGTTTTCTTACAAATTTTATCATTATAAAAATCAATTTTTTGACGTATGAAAATACTTAAATATTGTAAGTAGGTTTTGGAATTTTATATAAACAGTGAAACAATTGTTTTATAAATAGTATGACAGTTAATCTTTGAGACTTAAATAAATACGAAAGAAAGAAAGTTAATAAAAAAAATTATTTTTATAGGTGGTGAGTAATTTAATAAATAAAATTAACCTAAATTTGAAGCGAAAGATGCAATATCATAGATTCGAATTATTATAATTATTATATAAATTTAGGTTATGTATTACGGAATACGTTATCACGTAAAACTATCGTCCGTAAACCGACTTTACAGACAACCAATTTTTCTGTTTTAATGAATGTGTAACGGTCTAACTGCTTTGTTTTGACTTGGGATTGTCTCAAAGACGTAGATGGGGGGGGGGTAAAGAGAGTAATTACCCCCCTAGGATTTAAATAATAATACAAAAATAAAACTGAAAATACTACGAATACCTGGCTAAAAAATAAAATTTAAAAATACTTCTTGAAAAAAATTTCTAAAATTGGTTTGGGAATTAATATTTTGCTTGACACCTTCCTTCGTGAGTGTTCTTGTGTGATATTAATAAAACTTAAAAAAATTGGTTGTCTGTAAAGTCGGTTTACGGACGATAGTTTTACGTGATAACGTATTCCGCTCGAATATCATATTTAATAATACATTACTGCGCTCTCGCTTGCACGCACAGGGTCAAGCGGAACGTTACGGAACGTTACACTTTTTCGTGCGTGCAGCTGGTGTTTCATCAATTTATAAGACGTTATCACGTCAAAAACTTAGTCCGCCATCTTTAGAAGTCCGCCATATTGGATTTAGAGTGACGTCACTTTATTTTTCGAGTTATTCTCAGCAAGCCCTTTCATTTGATACCCATATTGTAGGAAAGTATAATAAAATTGGTCCGCCATCTTTAGAAGTCCGCCATATTGGATTTTAGTGACGTCACTTTATTTTTCGAATTTTTCTCAGCAAGCCCTTTCATTTGATAGGTATCCATATTGTAGGAAAGCATAATAAAATTAGTCCGCCATCTTTAGAAGTCCGCCATATTGGATTTAGAGTGACGTCACACAGCTAACCATGCATTGTCATTCAAACTAAACGTGTATACAAATTTTCATCTCAATCGGTTGATGATATCTGCTTCAAAATTACCGAAGGCATTCTAGTCGCTCACTTAGTAACGTTAGGAACGTTACACTTTTTCGTGCATGCAGCCGGTGTTTCATCTTTTTATTTTGACGTGATTCATCAATTTATAAGACGTTATCACGTCAAAAAATATTGCATTTTTTTTTACTTTAAAGGAAAAAAAATATATACGCCCTTGGATTGTCTAGGGATGGCAGCTGTTTGTTACGATAGTGTAAACTCCTCTCTAATTCAATCGAGTTAATAGAAGACCCATTTGCTTCGATCGTTCAGTCGAATTAAATCGGGAATAACAATAGTTTATTGAAAAACTAGCGCCTTCCATTTCTCACTCCCTATGTTAAGAATTTACCAATTTTAGATGTTTTCCATTTATTTAGGGATGCTCTCTATAAATATACAAAATTTTAACGCTAGAATTCATTTGAAAGCAGTGGCGTCAACTTTTAGCAAACCCCGTGGATTCTAATGTTATGCCTCGTTTACAAAAACTGGCGAAATGCGAGATTTCGGTATGCATTTGCACACCGTCGACGGTACTTCAAATCGTCATTAAAAGCAGGAAACTTTTTGAAGCGGAATTGCTGATTAATCTTTTTTACATGTCTATAGTCACTATTTATTTTCGGTGGGTGTTCGTGCTGGAGACCACGAGCACCCACAAAGTCGGCACCCGTGTCTAAAAATGTATACATACTTTCTTTTCTTTTGCTTATACAATGATAGGCAGAGGCAGGATAATCAAATGATTTTGTATTATTCAGTAGTAAAAACCTAAAAGTGGCAATTAGAAAGAGAAAAACAGTTGTGTAGTTTTAAGAAACCACGACGCAAGTGAAACTTTTATTGGATTGTAGGCGTTGGATTGTAGACACTTATCCATCACGATTAATATTATAAACAACAATATTCACATGAATACACGAATAAAAACATGTAAACACTGTACAGCAGTTGCCCGCATGACAGACTGACTATGTGTTATACATACTACACGGTCAGCTGATGCTAACCATGGGCGCCGCTATATTGGCCTTGGCTGCTCTACCGAGCGCCTTTCACTTTACCCCTACTCTGCGGCCGCCTGTAATGCGACATGCAACAGACGGCCAGAAAAATTAGGGGCGATAGAATAAAAGTTTCACTTTAAAAAAATTTCTAATCACGATGACAATCGCCAGAACTTAGAACGAAATAGAGAGTACAGGAAGAGATTAATAAACGTATTTTTGAACAAAATAGAAAAAAAATGACTCCTAATCCCTTCAAATGATTAAATAATTTCTCTGTTTAATCGGAACGCAATTTATTAATTCAAATTCCATGGTCGTAACTATATCGAACGTTATTTTCTTCAACAAAACGTTAGTAGTTAATTAATTCTGTTTATTTCAGAGGCGGTGTTTTAATGGTCTACAGTCATAGAACGAGATCGATACCTGATATTATAGATTTTGCCCGGGTGGTACCTTCCGAGAAATCGGAACTGCCAAGATTAATCAGCGGCTTGGCATATTCTCATCAACAGTTTGGGCACATCTCATGGCAGACTATTGTACAACCGGCTGTTAACATTGCAAGGTCAGTAAAATAACGCTCACAGAGCTAGCGGTACTCGTTTAACTTATTTGTGCCTTATCACTTTCGTTACAAAGATCTTTTTAGCGTTCCGTACTCCATTTCACAAAACTTACTGAATAAGTTCCCTCTGTATATCGAAATTGTCAGAATACAGTGCAATTGAGTTTACATGTTATAAATACAGTAGAACCTCTTTAAGTCGAAAACCTCCAAAACTAAAAAAAATGCCCCGAAACCCCCATTACTCGAAATCTCAACCATTTTGTAGGTCGAAATGATCAGTGAGTCCCTACAAGCCATTTCGGTACATATTTTCGCTCCATAACTCGAAAAAATAAATTGGACCTCTCTATCTCGAACATAGCAACTCAAAATTAGAATAAATCTTAATCTGTACAAGTCGAATATTTCCTTACAAAATTCGCCTAAGTCAAAATACTTCATAAATCGAAAACTCTATAACTCCAATTTTTTGGCATCTCTCTTGAAGTTCGACTTGCATAGATTCTACTATATCAACCAAAACACGCGATTAAAATATTCCTGATATTCGGAACTTAGTTACGGAGAAATTGGAATTTGACTATTACGAGAAACACTGAAAATTGTCTCTTTCTTCTTATTGTTCTGTGGATTGTACCTACGAGTCGTATAGATCAGATTTCGGTAAAACTTTCTAAATATCGAAATCACATATTTACGAAAACTCGTGCAAAATGCGAACTCAATTCGATGTAATGCGATAAGTACAATATGTATTTGTTGAGATTACGAAGAAGTCGCTAATTTGGGTGAAATGTGGCAGCGTCGTAACCGCCCAAAGATTTGAATTTATTCAAATATGTCGCGCGCGCATATTCTTGTATGATATTAATAAAACTTAAAAAAGGATTCATTTTTTTTGCTTCATACCTCCAGAAAAAAAATATCTACGCCCTTGCTCAGAAACTCTCTAACATAGAAAGTTGAAATTTGGCATAGTTGTGGAAAGTAGTGACCCAATGATAAATGTTAAGTACGAAAAGTTGATTTTTATGATTGAAGGCAGTTTGCGGGAAGGAAGAGAAGACCCAAAAACATTGTTTCAGTGTCATCGTGTTGGGTATCATATGAAAGCTTATAAAAGTTCAAACTTATTATTGTTTTTATTGTAAATTTTTGTTGGCATTATTTCCGAAAAGATTGACAAAAACTCCATCATGGTCTCATAAAATATTGCTTAGAAAACTCTAAAAAAAACATACACATTTTAAACGAAAATTATCAGCAATGTATTTACATAATATAATTTTTGGTTTATAAAACATACAGGAAAATCTGAATTATACAGGTACGGTACAATGTACATGCATATTCAACTAGTAGCCCAGTACGTGGGAGTTTTTTGAATGCAAAAGGTGGGGTAGTAGTGATTTTTTAGTATGTTGTTAAGCTTGGGGCCCTAATGAAAAATCCAAGTTTTTGACCTCGAGGCGCATGCGCTAGAGTCGCCATCTTGGATTTTAGGTACAAAAATTTGGTTTTGTGATAACTCAAAAACGGTGGCTTTCACGACAAAAGATGTTCTATACAAAGTTAAAGAAGACAAAATTTCCTACATTTGTTGTTAAATTTTTTTTGTAGCACACATATAAGCCTAACAACATACTAAAAAATCACTACTACCCCACCTTTTGCATTCAAACACCCCTTCGTGATACCCACGTACTGGACTATAGCACTTTTTGCCTTATTTTTTTTTTATTAAAGAAAATTAGATATAATATCCTCTGACATTATTGACTGGTATTTCGCTATCACAGGCAAGGATTCTTAGTGCCTAAGACGTTAGCAACAGCAATTGAACTATCAGGAGCTTATAACTTGTATAACGGACCTCTAACGCCAGACCAAGTTCTTCAATTACCGAATCTCGCCAATACACTTCAAATTATCGCGAATTTGTCACATGAACGTAAGTTAAACTTAGTATATGGTTAAACAATGGTGGATTTTTACAAACTTATTTATGTTTAATTATTTCATTGTAATGATAGTAGTTGGTTTATAAGTTAGGTACGGCCATTTTATTGTTACAAGTGTTACAACGTATTTTTTTGTTTTAATCTAATAATAAATGGCAATGATGTTATAAAAATTGAAAGAATAATAATAAATATATAGGTAACTGCTTATCCTATTATAGACCAGGTGAAATTGACGCAGTCGTTTCGAACTGAATTCGGATTCAATGTTTTTGCTGGAATCAGTTTAGGAGACCGTACTGTAATAAAAACACATGGTACCAGGCGTTATTAAAACAATTGTTTTGTAAGTGTACAATAAGAAGAAGAAAAATCAACCCAACAAATTTCTTTATATTTTTTGACCGATTTCCAACAAGAAATGCTGAAAACGTTACGTTAATGTCTCGTTTTTTATCGCTTTCAAAAGTTCTTATGATAAAAATGTTTTTTACATATTTTTACCCTCCCGCTATAAAAAAATCAATGATTTTTTTCAAAAAAATCGGGAAGTTATTGTTTTCACCCCGATTTTCGGAAATCGAGTTTTCGTCAGATCATGACGTTTTGAGGTCCTAGGAAGCTATTCTGACTATTAGGTGATGACGTCCATAGGGCTGTATTTTTGTGTGTGTATGTATAATTGTAAACCCCTTATTACTTTTGAACGGAGTGTCCGATTGAAATGCGGTTTGCGGCATCTGACGTGACCTTGCTGAATTTAGATTTCCTGAAAATTTGGAATGATTCGGCCCAATAAATTTTGAGAAATCTTCAAAATACAAGTTTCAAATTTTTTAAAATTTTTTTGGAATATTTTCTAAACTACTAAACCGATTAATTCCAAAATCTAACCAGCTCTTCTCCTTAAAAAACTGCGTCGATTTCCGCAAACCGCATCAAAATCGGTTCATTTCTTCATGAGATATTGTGAACGAAAAATTAGGAAAAAAGGTTTTTTTTTAATTCGTAAAATTCTTATAAAATCGATTTTTCTATAATAAATTACTTTCTTCGGTTAAAAAAACTGAGTCAATCACCAGAAACCGCATCAAAATCGGTTTATTTGTTCACGAGACATCATGAACGAAAAATTCGTAAGTGTTTTTTTTTTAATTACTTTTAAAATTCTTATCAGAACGATTTTTTGTAATAAATTACTTTCTTAGGTTAAAAAAACTGCGTCGATCGCCGCAAACCGCATCAAAATCGGTTCATTTATTCACGAGATATCTTGAACGAGAAATTAGTAAAAGCGTGTTTTTTTTTGAGCTCGAAGAGCATAAACTTCTTGCTGTATAATGTATTTGATATATTTTTGAGCGTTTTGAATTCGAAAATAGCGGGAAGTTTCAGGGATGGTCTGTAGGGTCACACTTCTTTTCAATTTTTATATAATAATTTCAGACTTTTCATTCACAAAATGTCGATTTTTTATTTTTTGTATGTAAAGTGTACAAGTTATTAGAGTTTATAACCTCACTTCATTCGTGTTATAGGATTTCTCTGTTGTTTAGGTATTCGCATCTAACTTCCGAGCCTTTTAGATTCGTGGCGCGTACTGTAGGTATCGTGATCACGATATATAATAAATATCAGCCAGGTTACCGCCTGGTAACATGAATTTTCGTAATAGTCAGAGTGCCCGTCGGCAAAAATTTTATTGATACATACTCTCCCCAAACTTTGTATATGGTTTCATTAGGCCTAGTCTGACACCTATTTCCTCTATGACTTTTCTTGATTTTGGGGCGTTTTCTCTCTAAACTTTCCGAAAGATGTCGTTTTGACGACATGTAAAAATTTATAGATACTGTTTGATTTTTTAATTGGATAGCTTAAAAACTTCAACCAGAACGCTAAATTAATGTTCTCTGACAAATAGCATGAACCATTTAAAATGTCTGACACCTCGAATATGGTCGACATATTCTAGGTGTCAGACGTTTAAAATGAATCATATTATTTGTCAGAGAACATTATTTTAGCGTTTTGGTTAAAGTTTTTAAGCTATCCAATTAAAAAAACAAACAGTATCTATAAATTTTTACATATCGTCAAAACGACATCTTTCGGAAAGTTTAGAGAGAAAACGCCCCAAAATCAAGAAAAGTCATAGAGGAAATAGGTGTCAGACTAGGCCTAATGAAGCTATATACAAAGTTTGGGGAGAGTATGTATCAATAAAGTTTTTGCCGACGGGCACTCTGACTATAACTAGTACGCTCTGCTGAACTGTTTCTAGCATAAAAAATGAATCCGAATTGATTTCAGAACGGCAACACCGGTTCCACCTGGTGTATTAGAAATTATTTGCACAAGTCAATGTTTATTGCAGTATATTAAGTACTAGCGGTCCCGCCCGATTTCACTCGGGTGCAAAAGAACGAATGGAGAAGGAAGGGACATGAGTACGCACATTCATCTTAGTTTACCGAGATGAATGTTGTGTCCAATCTTCATAATGATCGGAGTTACCGTTCAAAAGTTTTTGTCGTTAAAAATCAGTACCATTTATAGGTACTTTTTTTAAGTAATAAATTTCTTTTAATATAATAAATATTGTAGGAAAATTATTTTTATATAGGTACCTATAGTTGTAACAGTTTTCAAATGAGCTATTAATTTAATTTAAATATTTTTCAGAACTTTATAGCTATATAACGCCGCAAAACCAACCGTTGAAGTCGCAAGCTCTTAATTCAACATTCGGCCGTTACAATGTTTATATACCCAATATTCAGACTATTACACCTACCTTCTTTACCGTACTGGAGAGTTTAAAAGACAACAACGTTAGTAAAGATGAAGTTTACGAGCCTGAATATGCTGCAAAGTTAGCTCGCATTATTCAACAAACTTATTCTGATCTGAATGTTAACGCATTTTACGAAGAAACATCTTCAACAGTGTCAGTTGTCGATAAGGATGATTTGTATGTTTCACTTGTTAGGTAAGCCCTGAAGGACGCTGATCAACTGCGGCAAAGCATTTATGCGAATAGTTCTGAATAGTTTTTTTTTTGTATTGCATAATTTTTTCAATGGCTTAATATGTAATGCTAGAAAAAGCCTCCACTACACGCGTGGCCAGCACCGCCGCTTACAGGCACTCACGAATGTGTAGAGGGCATGTTCGTCGGTGCGTGGACATGATCGCCTGTAATCAGCAGTAATCGGTTGATTGTCGGTACATCAAAGGAATGCGTGGTCAGCATCGTGCGCGCGTACACACAATCGGCCAACATTCAGTCGCACGGCAGAGGTTAAGGGAAAAAGTGCGTGAAATTGTTTATTATTTATTTGTTTTTGTGGTGTTTAGCGCGACGACAATGTCTACGTATGCGTGGACCAACACGGAGACTTAAATTTATAGAACTCTATCAAAAAGAACCATGTAATTGCAGCAGCCGCTAGCACTTCGACATCCATGTCGAACGGATGACAGTGAGTGAATGAACCTGCACGATTGTGTGGACTGTGGACGGCTAGGCAATCATCACGGTGATGATAGGCACTTATTTGAGTGGCGGTACTGGCCACGCGTGTAGTGGAGGTTTGAAAATTGAGTGTTCTGTAATTAAAAACGAAAAAAGTGTGCTACAAAATCTTATTCACGTGATAAAAAGTTGCATTCATTTAGGTGATGCCACCGTTCAAGCAATTTTTAATAATAGGTATAGTAGTGTTGATCCAAGAGAATGTCACGATGAAGGAAGGATTAGTTGCGAATCAAGAAAGAAGCTTTACCATCGTTACGCTAGCGGCCAACGTTTCGAAAAATTTTCATCTTTAGGGCTTGCTAACAAGCATCGCACATGTTGATATGTTAAACAAGCCCTGAAGATGAAAATATTTTTTTCGAAACGTTGGCCACTAGCATAGGCTTAGCAACGTCGTGGAGGGGGCAAATTTTCAAATCTACCTACCATTACCAGCTGTTCATAGAACCGAAATCATTCAACACGACTTTCTGGAGAAATTTCACGACAAAGAAAATATGTTGATTATTATAGATTTATCTTGTTATTTGTACGTGAACAATTAATATTTTAGGGTGGACCAGGTCCACCTGCCCCCCCCCTCTCTTGCTACTCCAATGGCCACTAGCGTAACATTGGTAAAGCTTCTTTCTTGATCCTCAACCAAACCTTCCTTCATCTTGATTAATTCCAATGATTAAACAATCATTTATAGATTCGTTATGCTGATAATAGAGCTCATAGTTGCAATAAATCAGACTCTCGTCATGAATGAATGATTTAAGCATTTACTTATTTCTCTACTTTATAATAGCGGACTTCACGGAATGTTGGGATCGATGCGTCTAAATGTCCACGGTCTTGGCTACATAGAAGATAATCCCCCACAAACTGAATTGGAAACTATGAACATGCCGGTCATCATTACAGACAAACATTTCGTGTGTGGACGACGATTGATTTTTGGAACGAGTGATATATCCCTAGCAGCGCAAATAATTTCGTCGCTGATTATTGGTCAACAGAATATTACAACAAGCATAGAAAATCCAAGATTCAGAATACTCAATGTTACAAACATAGGAATTGAAGGTAATTTATTATTGTTTTGGTAGTGTCCTGTTTTTTATACTTTTTAGGATATACCGAGCATAGGAATAAAATCGCAATCGAACCATTAGGGTGCAAACATATACTTCTGTCTTTTTTTAAGTCGTAATAGCTCGTTGGTTCTGATTAACTAACGCCATAGATAAAGACATAAAACTTTTGATAAAGAGGGATATACTCCATGCTAATATATATATATATATGAATTGTTGGAATAACCAGAGAATTAGGGTACGTGCACCACGGAGCTGTGATACTAGATGATAGCAGTGATGATAGCTGATAGCATATTTATATGAAAGCGTGCACAACCAAGCAGAGAGTACATCGAGTATGCGAATTGTTATAATCGCTTGTGTTTTAAAGAATGCTATTTACCATTCTTTTGCGCGCTGCAAGCTGACTGTACATTGGACCCCGCGAGTTTTACAAGCCTTGGCTTTATTTTTTCCAAAATATAATCAAACGTGACTGGCTCCATCCTCATATATTCAAAAAAACGCTGTGGATAATTTCTTAATTCATTAAAGAGGTGATGATATTCACCAAGCGTAGATCGGTTCTTATTTATAGGGTGAACGTGGTATTGTCTAGACAAAAATTTAGTTTGCATATTTAAAATAAACCATTTTGTCGCTGCAGAAGCGAAATAATCATCGTCGCTACTACTCGACATCTTGAATGAATGGACTGGCTATTGAAATTATTCTACAATCGCAGCAAGTAAGCAATGCTTAGTTGTGCACACCCATCAGCGCTTGTATTCCACTCTCTAAGCTATCATCACTGCTATCATCTAGTATCACAGCTCCGTGGTGCACGTACCCTTACATCGAAGAAAGAGGCGCAGTTATATTTTCGATATGCTTTGTTGCCTTTTTCTCACCGCACATTGAGTAGATAGACAATGAATCATGTAGTTAATTATTATATATAATTATGCTGTTAACCCAGTTTGATTAAATATTGTCTTTTTTAGAATCTTACACTCGCAATTTCACCGATGAGACAATTAATAGTTTGGCAACTATTGGCCATATAATTTCATTGGCTGAGCCATTCGACAGTATTAACATTGTGGAAATGAAAGGCGATGTTATGTCATCCCATTCTGATAGTAGAGGGGATGGTTTTGCCAGTCGCTTCTAAAAATCTTACACACATCTCAGCCACTCTTGGGACAAAGAAATCAGTTATTTACTTTCAGTAATTTGTATTACTTGTAATTTTTTTACATGATATAAATTCACGATTGTGTAGATCAGAGTTTCTCAAAGTTCTATTTTGGCTTGCTTCCCTCTTTTCTGTTGGAATCTACCTTATATAAGTGAACAAACACAAAGTCGTAGTGATAAATTTACATTCATTTATGTATCAATATTTCTACCTACGAAACACCCGTGGAAACTACCGTTCCACGTAAATGAAGGCGACTTTTGGAGTTTGAAAGATACAGGTCGTTCTTTTCGACCAGCCTTCTAATATCTTCCAGTCGCCAACATTTGGCGATCATTTTCAATGCGATTATACTGTTCGTTCATGACCAATTTTGGAACATATTGAACTAGGCTGGACAATAGTGGACATAAGTTGTGGCCTCGGCTTTATGGAAACAGCACCGGTACCATCGCGAAGTCGTTTACCTGTTCTTTCATTATTTATGTACTAGCACTATATTAAAGAACGACATGACTACGATTCATTATGATTCTATGAAGTTTGTTGGCTGATTACTCATTAGAGATTTTTTAAAAACTCAACTTTCTTAATAACTCTGGAAAATATAATGTTTGCTCCCGATCTGGAGAGACCAATATCTATTTATTAAAACGACGTTTTTTTTCTCAATAAATTTTTAATTAACAGAATAATATACGACTTACAATAAACGTTCATAGACTGAATATTTTTTCAAGGTAATAAATTATTACTTCAAAAAATTGTTGTTTTCATTACCTATTCACCTTATTATCTCTTCGACCGAAATATATATGTATTTTTCTGTCCATTCAGTGCTTACAATAATTAGTATTGTTTTCTGTTGTTACTTCTATAACAAGTAAATAATAAACATGTGATCATTGAACGTTGTAAAGAGAGGTCGCCATTGGAGCAGCAGGTCATGTTTAAAATAAAAATTGAGGCCTTAATAATAATATTGGACGACCATCATTATGATACTTCTAGATTATCAGGTAGGACGAAGATAATGTTATATGTGACTATTATAATAATGTATAACTATATCCATAGGTATATTCAGGGCCGGATTTAAGGGTGTGGAGGCCCTGGGGCAACGAAGGATTGGAGGCCCCTAATTATTTTCCAAACAAGCTAAACCATTTTTATTTTCTTTTAAGTGTTCCAATAATTTATTGCGAAACAAATCAAATTCTTTTCAAAAACATAGGTATAGATAATAGTAAAATGTAAAATACAAGAAATAAACCAAATTAAATTATAGAGTTAACGAATGGAACCTTGCGAGCTTTTTTCGACGAAAAATCATTGATGATTTCGGTCTTAAACATCTTTTAAACATCACATAGAAGTTTCACTTGTACCGCGTGACTTTTCACGCACCCTCTTGTTTTATATAATTTTGCATATTATTCGTTATTTGTTAGAAAATTTTATCTAGAAATTTCTATTGTGGAGGCCCCGGGGCTTCAGCCCCGGTTGCCCCCCCCCCCTAAATCCGGCCCTGGGTATATTTAAATTATTTTTACCTGACTGCGCGACAGCAAAGACGGTAATGTTTTTTATGTGCATCTAAGTATGTGGAGGTTTCTTTATACCCTCGAAGCAGCCCAACGACTGGATGGATTTAATGAATTCATTTATTACCTATAGCGTACGATGGTTATAGGCTAGGTTTAGTTTTTATAATAGCAAAATGGCGGCCGTAAAATACAAAATGGTGGTAGAGACGCAAAAAAAATTGGGTACTATATTGAGTGGCATATCGGTGAATTGACTTTTCAAAATTAAGATGATGTTTCCTAAACTATTTTACAGCCATAAGCATCGTTTACGAATTACACAACCTGAAAGTTGAGTAGGTGCGTAAAAATGAGTAACTAAAATGAAGAAAGTAAAAATTATTTTTTTAAAAACAAAACAAAAAACCCGGCTGCATAAAAATGAAATAAATAACTGAGAAGAAGAAAACAAGTCAGGAAAGCTCAACATGCAGCGGGTGGGACCATTCAAAAACCAAAGAAAAAGACAAATAGGTCTCCATTTTCCGACTTGTTTTCAACTTCTTAGTTATTAATTTCATTTTTTTACCCACGACGGAACGGAGAAGGTATATGCTTTTAGGGTGAGAGATTGTTTTTTTAATGCATTTAATGTTTATATTTAGCATATCTCATTTATTTTCAACCTGTCAGGACTAATCAACTTCTACTTCATCATCATTTCGTGATTTTATAAATATTTGAACTACGTTAGATAGTCGATGATAGATCTATAAACCGTATACAGGAATTTTAGATTTCTTGAATATTCTCCTTACTAGAGCACTCCACGTCAATTGTTTCCATGTTTAGTCGAATAGTACCTACTATATTGAAAAAAATTACCTCTGTACGGTGGTCGCGACCAAAATTTTCAAAAAATTTTACACTATGGACAAACAAATATAGGGTAACGATTATGTGGCCGCTGCACCAGTAAAAAATGATAGTCAAATGTTCGAGGTTATAGGCCCCACTCACGATCAAACTTTATGCCACAGTTCAGTGTTCAAACTTATAGTTCAGTGAAGCATGATAATGTGTGGGACAAATAAACACTGAAACCAACACTGAAGTCAAGCATGAACTCATCAAATGCATCTTGATTTTTGAACGACTTCAGTGTTCAGTGTTCAAGTAAACTGCTGTGTGTGTGGGTTTTTTTCAGTTCAGTTTTTGGAGTTCTGTGTTTTGTACAATCAGAAGCCAAAAATCTCAATGTTGCTGCAAGTCTTTCTTGTGCAGAAATAGATTTTCGCATATTTGTGTCCTGGTTCTAAATAAATAGGGTAACTAATTCCAGTAAATAATTGTAAGTTAATTCATCCATTCGTAAATAATTATTCCAATTAAGCGGTTCAAGATCTTGAACCGCTTAATTGTCAAATACATTACACTTTTCTGATGATGTCAATTTTACCTAAATCTTTCATATACTAATTTCGTCAAATAAAATACGTTCAATATTCTGTAAAATTTGGATAATTCATTTTCATCATACCCATGAGTCTCATACTTGTCTATCTGGGGATGTAATTCATTAATCAAATAAACATGACTTCTTGAATCACGCATTTCTAACAAATTTTTCACCCATATTCTTCTTTTTTTTTCTTATTTCCCATAACTATGAACAGCCAATCCTCACCATTTAAATAACTCATTATCTATAGTATAATATTATTAAAAAAAAACTTCGGAGAAGTAAAAACTTCGTTCTGTGCTAAATTCAAAAACTTGAGGCGACTGAATCTTAAGATTATAACTTAAAAAAATAAAATATAGTTTAAAAAAAACTAAAAAACACGCTTTATATCGGACTAAAAAGTAAAAAATAATTGTTTTAAAATAAGCTTAAAAAGCGTTGGGCGCTCGATGTACGAAAATGTGGAACAAAGCGCCCCACGCTTTTTAAGCTTATTTTAAAACAATTATTTTTTACTTTTTAGTCCGATATAAAGCGTGTTTTTTAGTTTTTTTTAAACTATATTTTATTTTTCACTTTTTAGTTTGAGGATCTATAAAAGAATTTATTAATCCTGGGGGTCCTAATAAGGATAATGGGAAACTGTTATCAAATTATTGCATTGTCATCGGTCCTTGATACGTATGCAAAGTTTCAAATTAATCAGACTTCGGGAAATTGGTGAAAATTATGCTCAAAGATTCCGTTACGGACATACATACATAGTTACTTACAACCCAAGCTAATATAAAGCGTTTAAAAAGAAGAATTTCGAGGCAGACAAGAAATTGAAATCAAGCTCGAAATTCTGTGCGTAAGACGTCGAAAAAAAATGAATTTCGAGGCAGACAAGGAATTGAAATCCAACCTTGAAATTCTGTGCTTATAAAAGCTACAAGAGCAACGGCAAAAAAAATGCAAAGACGGTGTTCGCATAACTCCTTTAGTTATACTAAAAAAACGCCGTCTGTGCACTTTTTTTTGCTGTTGCTCTTGTAGCTTTTATAAGCACAGAATTTCAAGGTTGGATTTCAATTCCTTGTCTGCCTCGAAATTCATTTTTTTTCGACGTCTTACGCACAGAATTTCGAGCTTGATTTCAATTTCTTGTCTGCCTCGAAATTCTTCTTTTTTAAGTTATAATCTTAAGATTCAGTCGCCTCAAGTTTTTGAATTTAGCACAGAACGAAGTTTTTACTTCTCCGAAGTTTTTTTTTAAGATTTCACGTCTTTTTCCAAAGTGTGAGACATTATTTTTATTTTTCCTCCAAAATAAACATATGTGCATTTTTTATATTGTTGTATTTAAATGCAATAAAAGTGTTCATATTGTTGTATTTAAATGCAATGAATCTCCGAAATTAGAATATGTATTGTAAAAAACAACACGATCCTTACTCCATGCAACTGTGGTTTCGAGCGCGTCTCTCATGTATTTGTGGGCGTGACATGTAAGTTATACCGTGGCAGCACTTGATTACGCGCCAAATATAAATGCACTTTTGTAGTTTGTTAAATAAGAAGTAACAATCAAAAGTCGGTTATAGAAATTGCAATAATCGACTTTTGATTTTTACTTCTCATTTAACAAACGGTACTACAAAAGTGCATTTATATTTTGCCGCGTAGTTCAGTGCTGCCGCGGTGCAACACCTAGTGGTGCAATCGGCTCATCACACCTCCATGCGAATACCATGACATTCAATTTGTAAACAATCCATGTGAAGTCTATTAAAAATAAAAATGAGCTATAACAAGTCTATGCTCTGTGATACATGATTCTTTTTTATATTCATTTGAAATATGGATATTCTTGAAGATTCCATGAAGGCACATTTTGAAGGCATGGAAAAAAAATCAATGAACAAAGCCCACCATTAAAAATACAAATTTTTTTTCATATCATTTGTAAAATACTTATTTTGCATTAAAAAAAGAAGTTTCACCTCGTAATCTTTTCACTTTTTAATTTTTGTTGCACTTTTTATGATAAATATGTTTTTTAATAAATTAATTTATTTAAATCTAACTTCAATCATATATTTTGTTATTTTTTAATAAAAGATTTGACGAAAGTGAATTTTTCAAAAAACAAGAAAATAATAAAAATTAAAAAAGAAATAAAAATATATGAGAAAAAATTGAGAAAATAAATTAAAACTAAAAAAACAATTAAAAACATAAAAAAAAATTAAAAATTGAAAAACAAATTTTCCAATGATGCTTGCGGGAATCGAACTCAAGACCCTGTTATTAGTTATTACTAGTCTAACGTCGTTACCGCTAGTCCACGGGCACACTCAGACTATAAGCTGTTATTGTGGTACAGAAGAATATATGGGTGATACGAAAAATCGGTCCTATGAAAGTCACGTGGTCACAGAACTATAAAACTTGGAAACTTGCTTCATATACACGGCGTTATATGGGACAAAGGCAAAATCAATGTATAAGAATACGCTAGAGATTCGTTGGCATTTAGCACAGAAAAGAATCTCTAGCGAGATTCTTCGATAGTATGTAGGTATATAATATAATATATTTTAATATACATATATCTATATTTGACGAGTGTATGCCAACAACTGAACCAAACTGAATACAAAAAATTTTAAAAAATGAGCAGTTTGCATGAACTGTGTGTGGTACCAGTCAGTCTTTCGATTAATCGGTCCAACTTCACTGAACACTGAACTGTGGCATGAAGTTTGATCGTGAGTGGGGCCTATTTAGACTGGTCGAAGAGAACTCTACAAATACCGAGCAGGTTCCAGTCGGAGTCAAAGGAATCGCCTTGTTTGACAATAGAGTCTAACCACACATTCGTCAATGATGTTTTAAAAAAATCAATGAAACAAGTGAACCAACAAGCATAATAACATAAAAAGTATTTTATTTCAATACATAAACATATTTTGAGAATACGTATTCTGGATTTAGTATTTAAATACTAATAAGTATCACTAGCAATTGTGTATTTGAAATAGAAGAACAAGATGCTATTTGCTTTTTTATACAGTTTTATTTAACTTCTTACTTCACGTTTCGTTTATTTGTTTGTTTATAATAATTACAGTGTAATCAAAACCTTCATAGTTGAGGGCTTAATGAAATGATTATTGAAACGTATTAATAATTATCGCGTTAATACCTACCGAAAAATAATTAAGCGGGAGTATCCTTGTGGGCCTAGTCGTCTAGATTACTTGTCAGACTGATTTTTCTAAATGGCCACTTATAAGATTTAGGGTGTGTTAGCGGGCCAGACTCTAAATTAAAAACTAAAACACATAGTAAATTTAAATCTTTATTTAGTTAATTTAAATCAATTATAGGTAATAATACAGATAAATTATCTTAAGCTTAAGGATCCAGATTACCTGAAGTCTCTTGTTTTTGATGATCATTGATGTCAAGTGTCTAAAAAACGTACTGGATGAATTCTGGCCGGGGCCGTATTGAGATGGCTTAAGGGCTGGATGCGGGCCGCGGGTCGTATCTGACATCAATTGAACTAAAATATTATGCATATGTACTTCTTGACATCATTGGGTACAAACAAGGCTGTAGGCTTTAGCCAATCCACCATTTTATACAACCTACTACTAAAATATTTTCGACTCTTTTTTCGGATCTGTGGATTCCACGTTTTTCGGCATCCATCTTGTCAAATCAAATGAGTTTTGAAGAGGAGTTATCGATGTGGCGAGCGAAGTGGTCAGAAATTGTTGCTGCAGAATGGCCCACTACACCACTAGAAGCGCTGGACAGCTGTAACGCAGTAATGCTTCCCATGATTCACAAGCTACTGTCAATACTCGTGACGCTACCTGTGTCGATGGCGACACCAGAGTGTACTTTTTCCTCGTTGAGGAGGCGAAAATCATTTTTGAGAAGCAGCATGGGACAGTCACGACTGACTGGATTAGCCTTGATGAGCATTCATCGTGATGTCGAGATCAGTCCAGAGATCGTTGTCACGCGCTTTATTTCTGGTGACAATCCGCGTCGGTTGCCTTTTAGTTAAATTTTTTATTTATGTTAAATTATACTATAATAATTAAGCATATATTATAATTTTACATAAATAAAGTTGTTACTTATTGTCTCTGGTCCAGAGCTCCCCCCCCCCCGAAGTGAATTCCTGACTACGGCCTTGGGCACAAATCGAATCATTTAAAACAAAAGATGTATTTTAAACGACAGTAAATACTGGTATCCAATTATTTTTAATTTCATTTAGATACAAGATACCTATAAACATTACAGTATCAAGTATTATTAAAGATAATAATAATAACATAATCAATGTTTTCGTGTAATTTTTAATGTTAAAATAACATTTTTAATAATTTAAAATAATAATATAACAACAGCCATATGTGTGTTTTTGTTATTATTTTAATATAGGCGCCATCGTTAAGCTGTAAAATGACTGATCGTTGACTTTCCATTTCTTTTCCGCCTATTGGCTTCTACATGGGTGGGGTGCAAGGGGGTCTTCCATGTGTTTTTTTTTTGTTCCCCCAATTTAAATAGCTGTCATTAATATTCAGTTATTTTGGCCCCGTATATTTCTGGACTGATGAGTCATTTCGCCTTCTTTATCTGTTGCATTATGTAATTTTAAAAAAATATATTTTTACGATCCCTATTTTCTAAAATATTTTTTTTATTTGTTTGTGTCTCTTAATATCTCATCTATATCATCTACTAGCGGTCCCGCCCGGTTTCACCCGGGTGCAAAAGAACGAATGGGGGAGAGGGGCATGAGTACGCACATTCATCTTAGTTTACCGAGATGAGTGTTGTGTCCAAATTTCATGATGATCGGAGTTATCTTTCAAAAGTTTTTGGCGGACTGACAAATTTTGAGTTACATTTTGCAACATTTTTCATTGAAACTCCGCTCCTATTGGTCGTAGCGTGATATTATATATAGCCTATACTCTATACTATAATTCTGCAGACTGAACTATGCGGTCGAGTTTTTTGTTTTCGTATTTGAGACTTAAAAAAGAGGTGACTAATTCGTCATGTATATATTTTTTGTATGTTAGACAGTCATAATTTTTCGAGGAATTTATCGTTTTAAAAAAGGAAGTCGAGAGTGGTGGCGTGGAGGGGGCTTGATGGCATAAGAGAGCGTCATGCCGTTTGCCGTTACGACAGAGTCGGCTTTATTGCCATGGCGCGCCAATAGATCAAAAAACTTTTTTACAAAAACTGAACGTCCTTAAAAAAAAGCTAGGTACCGAAAAACGGAACACTACATAAACAATGCTAAATTGGTGCTAACCTCAAAGCTTTTATTTTTCTCTTTTTAGTGTCTTTTTTTGACGGCGGTTCAATTTTTGTAAAAAAGTTTTATAATGTAAATCTACTTGAATTTTCTATGTCAGTAAGTTTCATAATTAACAACAAAGAAAATATTCATGGATCCTTTCTGGAGAAATATTTTATTTCTTCTGAAAGTATTAATTGGTTCATAGGATATTTTATGAGTAAATTGTTTGCTGTTGTAAACAAAATTAAAAAAAAAAACTGATTGTGCGCCATATTTTGCGCCGCTCATTATATTGGGAGACTGTTTAACTATCAGCGTCGCAGCTTGGTAACATGATAGGTATTAAACATAGGCTTTGGTAATATTGAAATTGAAGTTGTCTATCTATATTTCCTCTTCTCTATGGATAGAGGGGAAGGTATAAGCGCGGTATTTTATATGAACTCCGAGGTGAAAGTATTCTAGTGACAGTCGCGGTTTGTCTATTCGCGGTTGCAGTCCAATTAAAAAGTTTAAAATTACATAAAATAATAAACATAAGATATACCGGAAATATTCGCAAATGTCTTGACTGTAAACCAAACAAAATTTAATCAAGTTTCGCAATAAAATTAAGAAATAAAAAAAATTGATGAAATGGTCGCAATTGAATTTTAAAATAAAATTGAATCTTGTAAAAAAATCTCTTGATTTAATTAAGTCTTATCCCTATTAGGTATCTATTTTTTAAATTTTGTGTTTGAGAAAAATGGAGATTTGTTAGAAAACAGTTGTGAATCGGTTATATGTAATGACATGAAGTAACGGTGTTCAGTTTATAAATTTATAATCAGACTAGCCGCTACCCGCGGCTACGCCCGCGATTGAGATGGAAATCGACTTTTGACATGCATATCAGGGGTTGAGGTATTGCACATATTTTGACAAACAATTTTCTTATTTTTCGTAAAAAATTTTTATTTTTTTTTAATAAAAAGTATCCTATGTTACTTCTAATACCTTCAAGAGTGTATGTGCAAAGTTTCATGATGATCGGTTAAGTAGTTTTTGCGTGAAAGCGTAACAAACAAACTTACATTCGCATTTATAATATTTCGTTTTCATAAAATTTGTAAGTCCGGTCCTGTCGGGCCGATTTTAATGAAATTTTAATAGCACATTTTAATCATTACTAAAGGGTTAAATTTCAATTTTGAAACGATTCGGAGAAATTTTTCGGTATTTTTGGGCCCAAAAAATGTTTTCAACCCTTTCTTATTTTTCGTAAAAAATTTTTATTTTTTTTTAATAAAAAGTATCCTATGTTACTTCTAATACCTTCAAGAGTGTATGTGCAAAGTTTCATGATGATCGGTTAAGTAGTTTTTGCGTGAAAGCGTAACAAACAAACTTACATTCGCATTTATAATATTAATATGATAACAATTTATTCGATTCAGTTTTGTTTTGAGATTTTTATCGATTTTTTGTTTGTTTGGATGTTGTTTTGTTTTTTACGTATAGCTATCGTAGATTGCATTTTGATTGTATTTCTGTGCAAAATATGAGATTATGGCTGGAGTTCAACAGTAACACATTGAACCAATTACAGAAAGCAGCGACTGTGTTTTAAATAGGATGACAATGTAAGTAACAATAATTGCATTTCCTTGTTATTTGCTACTATTTTAAAACCTACATCAATGAATAATAATTATATTTAGCAAAAAACAAAATTACCCACTAAGTATGTTTTCTGTCGTTAAACCAAACTTCTGAAATGAGTGATAACCCATTTGATAAAAAAGAAGCCCTGAGAAGGTCCATTGGTCGTGTACTTAGAGTGTAACCCTTGATGTCCACAGTCACACCGTCACACGATCAACTTTCCAGTATGCAGAATTTTGAAAACGATGATTTATGAATGAATATTAATAATAAAAATAACACCGAAAACTAAACATTTTAATCATAATAAAATATTAATTTATTTTTATCAGTGCATACAACAATAAATATGTATTCGATTTAAGTGAAATAATAGTATTATTGTAATTATACCTACTATTATTGTAATATTGTAATCTTTTTGTTCAAACAAAAAAACGATATTGATATTTTTTTCGGATCATATTGACGTTAATAGGCTTTGATGGACACTATAACTAAGTCGGTATAATTTTATTCACGTGATGTAGTGTGCTTCTTTTTTTAAAGTCGGTTAAAATACAAAAAGCTGATACGAAGTTGACAGTATTAACAGTTGATTGCGTACCGCAACTGAGAACAGAGGTGAAAAACAAATTTGTGTCAAGCGTTATAAGCGGAATCTCTACTCACCTTATATGATGTTATTTTGGCTTAAAACTATGACGGATCTGGACCGCCAGAAAATGTAATGTACAGGATAGCGCTATAACACGCAGCGTTCTTTCAAAGTTTCGTTTTATATGTTTTATAAAATAAAACAATATAATAAAAAAAATAACAGATGCATCTATTGAAGGCATTATTGGTTTTAGTACATACTTATTGTTGTTTTTCAAACCTAGTAAATACGTTATAGGTAAAAGTAGGTTAAACATTTTTAATCGATAATTTCGAGTTGAAAACAATTATGTAACGTAAATAAAATAATCACGAAAGGTTTAAATACCAAAAAATATATACATAACTGAAAGTTTTTAACTGGCTGATGATCGATAACATGAATGTTGTCGTGCAATTTTTTTAATTAACTAAATATAGTCATGCTGTCAAATTTTTAAGTGAGAATTCTTATGCAGTACTCAAAGCTGAAGAAAACTGATAGAATAGTTATTAAAATGGCAAATTTGGTCTAAGTATCCTATAAACAGTATAAACTGTATAATTACAAACTGAAGTTACGATTTAATTTATTTATATTAATTGAACTAACTTCTAAATAATTAATTAATATAAAAACTATTCCATATAGTGGAATCAGTAATGTGTCAGTATAAATAGAAACATTATGGTTACGCCATATTTAACGATGTATAAACGTCCCGAGCTCGCAAAAGAAGTTGTACTTCAAAGAATAAAACTAATAAGAATAACTTCAAATAAAAAAAACTAACAATTTCAAAATTTCTTTCTGACTTTTAAGGGTCAGTTTGGAGATTCAAAATGATAAAAATTTCAAAGAGATACTGATATTATCTCAAATTTTGAACAGTATGGACAGTCTCATTGTTGAAAAACTATAATTCAAAATAAGTTTATTTTATGAAATCAAATGGCAGTCAATGAAAAACAGTATAAATTCATAAAATCAAATATAGGATTAATTTCAAAAATAACTATGCTATGAAATACACATTTTCAAAGCTAATAGAAAAAACTTTTTCCTGTAAGTACTAGTAATGAGAAAACACGTTAAATACAACACGAAGATCCAGATTTAGTTAGTTTTACATAAATAAGTAAATATAAATATATACAGAATGGGACATTTAAAGTGTAGCTTATGCCGATCGGAGATACAGATCGGCAAAGGGGTGCATTAGTGTGGACGTAGCTGTTTATAAAAAAATGGTTGATTTCTTTTTACTTTTACATTTTTTTTTGTTATATTTTTTTTTTTAATTTAAACTAATTTTAATGAATTTTTTGATCACCATATAAACAAGTAGGTAGCCTGTAAAACATGAAAAAATATTATTTTTCTTTTTTATTCTTTGAATAGTTTCGAAACTACTTGACCGATTGACTCCAAAATCTAATCAAATGTGTGTTTTAATAATGAATGCCGCAAACCTGCTCTCAATCGGTTGATTCGTTTTAAAGATACCGTATGACAAAAATCTGTATACAAATATCCACCCAAATATACGATACATAACCGCCTATCCCTCCTCCCACACACATATGGACGTTAATTCAAAAATAGTCACAATAGCTTCCTAGGACCCCAAAACGTCGAGATCTGATGAAAGGTCGATTTTCAAAAATCGGATCGAAATCAATAACTTACAACCATTTTTTGAAAATTTTCGATAGCGGGAAGTTAAAAATAAAAAAAAAATCAGCCAATTGGGCAACGGGATCCTTTCAATTTCAAAATGTTGACATTTGATATAGTATAATAAAGAAAATAACATTTCTGATATCGGGTGAGGTGACGCGGGTAATGTCTAGTAACTAGTTATAAATGTGACATTATTTTGCTATTTGTTGCCATGGTTACCTACATGTAAAAATTAATAAAAGCATGCTGAACTAGTTTATTTCTGACATACGAAAGAACAGCTGATTTTTTTTATTTTCAAAATATTTCCAAAACTATAAAATATAGAAAAAAAGTTTTTTTACGAAACTTTCTTAAAAAAGAAATAGAATAATAAGCCGTTAAGAAACGCATACCATGATTATATAAAAAACAACGTTATAGCATATATCTCTTCTGCGCATGCGCCAATTTTCTCCAAAAACTATAGCGCTCTTCATATTTTCATACCTCAAAAACATCCTCTCAAAATTTGGTTTCAATCCGCTTATCCATTTGACCTTTATCGTGCTCACAGACTAACAAACAGACGCACAGTTGTTCCAAAAATATGTTTTTTGGATTCAGGGGACCTTAAAACGAAAAAATATTGTATAATTTGGAGAAATTAATTTTGACCTAAATTAGTACCATTCCCCACTTGGTGAAAGATTGTAAAAAAAAAATATTTTTATTAAACTTCCATGAAAAGAACTTATTAGTTTTATTTGATTTATTAATAAAAAATACGTAACTTATGTTTGTCCAATGTCTGACGTAGGGTAATTTTTAATATACGGATGAGACAAAAGTCAGTTAACAGGTAGCCCGCAAAGTGACGAGACAGCCGTTAAGTATTAATTAGCTATGTCGGATTTAGGGTTGTGGAGGCTCATGGACAGTCAATTTGTTTAAGAGCCGTCTTCAATATGAATATTCTTTGGACCAAATCCGGTGATTTTCTAAGAAAAACATGTACAGTAGACTTTCATAAGTCCTACAGGTCTGTCGGTAGAGAAATAATTGTAGATTATAGACGCTCAACAGCTGAGGTCATCAGCGTCTAAGATCTGTCGGGAAAAACACTAACATGACATAGTCTGATTAATAATTAAAAAAAAAAATATTTTTGGACTGAATCCAATACTTCTCTACCGTAATATATAGGTGGGAGGATTAGAACGCTTCAATAAATAATTGGTCGATGATTTTATTTATTGAAGACTTCAAAATTAAGCTCAAACCCTTCATTTTATGATGTGAAAACGACTATCAGCGAGTTTTACCAGTCACGGATAGTTTCATCACGTTCGAGATATAAAGATTTTTTGCACGTTCCTCTTAAAATAACTGATTTTCACAATTTTTGACTATTTAATTTTGAGTAAGCTAAAGTCTGATAGTAGAGGTTGCGCTGTATTCGCATACAGTTGGACACGTCATGACTATGGCTTGCTATGGAAATTGTACCATGGCTACGTTTCTTTTACTTTTACATCACAATTCACTAGTGTTAAATGTGTCACTTCATGATAGCTATACAGGCATGAAAAGAGGGTATTTTATAAAGGGGTATGCAAAAATATGTATAATAACAGCAAAGCAGCGGGAAAACATTGTAATCAAATTCGATAAAAATGGTCCGATAGTATCATACGTTGTCGAATCAATATCATTCACAAACTATGTTTAGGTCCTCGACTTACGACTGAATGAAATCACAATTGATAGTAATAATGCGATTAAAATAGGCTAGACCGCTAGACTTTAACAAGATAGTTATACTAATGATAAGATTACATAGTTACAATGGTCTCGTCCCATATCAGAACTGGTCAAAGCATCGAGCACTTTCATCATATACTTCTATTATATACCGAGCATAGGAATAAAATCGCAATCGAACCATTAGGGTGCAAAGATATATTTCTGTCTTTTTTTAAGTGGTAAGAATTCGTGGGCTCTGATTGGCTAACGTCATAGAAAAAGACATAAAGTTTTTGACACAGAGATACTATTGATTGCTCTGTTTTGACATGTCCATGATGATATCACGGATGACATAAAGATATGTGTCATGGCTGCCGTTGTTTATATACGTTTACAATGGTTTATGCTTCAGTTGCTGTGCATTGTGCACTGATAGGTACAATCGTATTATAGGTACGTCCATAGATATACTATCTTTCTTCCTCTAAGGGTACGTCTGTGTTACCTATATATATTTTAAATTATCGGTTTTGTGCGATATATACAAAAAATAAATTCACTAAACAGGTTCCATATGACATTAATAATGCATTAACAGCTGTCAAACGTTTTGTTTACATTTTGTTTGAATGAAATAGGGATATCTTTTATTTCACCGTTTGTTCAGATTGCATACAAGTGCATCAACCATTCCTATCATCGGAGAAATCAAGGAATTACTTCGAAAAAAGAGACGCAGATATATTTTCTATACGCTTTGTTGCCTTCACTCACAGAACATTGAGTAGATAGACAATGATTCATATTGTAACAAAACTGCTGTAGTCCGTGGCGGAAATTATTTATTTACAATATTAACTGTTTTACAAACAGTAAAAACACACAAATGAAAGCGTACTACTTTAAACTTAACGAATAATAACGTTAACAAAGCTAATAAAACTAATAGTTCTAGATTATAAAATAAAAGACTAAGTAACAGAGAATAAAGAGTCACTAATTATGTACAAAGAAATAACACACAGGAACACAACACAGAGTTTATCAGCGCACTTGTCTATTCAAATATAAGTCATTTATTTAAAACTACTCACTAGAGTTATATTTATTTCCACAGATTTATGTCGTAATGCCAGAGCACTGTGTCAACACACGAACAGCTCCAATAACTAACTGACCTCACTTCCTCACTCTGTTCGCCTTTTTATAGTTTTCGGTCTATGCTTCTAGAAAGTTTGAATCGAGATTTCCTTTCCTCTCCACGCGTGCGGGTCTCCAAGGTCGGGTGCTGGCTACCTGCATCCATTGTTGCTTGCCTTTACATGCGTGGGAGTCTCTAACGGTCGGGTGTCCGTTACCTGGTTTCATTGTTGTTTATTGACCTTCGAGTATTGTGTAGACTTTTCTAGAAACTCCCATAGGCGCATCACTGTGGGGGAAATACGCAACAATATAGTAAATTATTAAATATATTATGTGTTTTCTTAAAGAATTAAAAAAAAAATCTGTAATACCCCTTGGCCCGGAGAAATTTTCGTTTGACCGGAGACCCGCGGTAGGCAGACGTTCGCGTTGTTCTGCCACAGACCGCGCTAGTCAAATGTCACAGATAAGCGCGATGCAGACCGAAAGCTAAGCTAACTTAGTATAGCTTAGCTCGCTTAGTTGACGCAGTTTTTTATACTTGCACTGCAGGCTGCAAACTATGCAAACTAGGCTATGTGAGCCAACTATAATATGCGTAGCTAAGCTAGTTGTGCATGCTGATGCGCAGCTATGTGAGCTAAAGTAATAATCCCCTCTTGCAGTTCCTTAGCCAGTTGTTCAGTGTCTTGTGTCGTTCACACGATCGTTAATGGAGACATGGAGCAATTTATTGAAATTGTTAAACAATTTCCTATACTATGGAACACGGAGTCGAAGGATTATCACTACGTAAATAAAAAGGATGTAGACATATCCAATAATCCAAGGTCTGGAATGTCTTTTCTTTAGATAAAAATTAAAAAATAAGCCAGTATTTATCTTCTTTTCCTCTTTTCCTGTGTGTAGTGTATTCAACATCGGAACTTTCTACATCGATTTTCATGGCGAGCGATACGTCCGTCCATAAAATAAAAACTTCACACACTGACTGAGCACGGGACATATTTCTAGCTTAGCTTAGCTTAGTTTGGGTAGTTTAGCTTCGACATAGCTTATCTTTCGGTCTGCATCCCGCTTTAGAGCGCATTCTTCTTGGGCGCTTAGATGCTTTCAACGCTGTCAAGCGGTGTTTTTAGTGTTCAAAGTTGATGCTGTGAGTGCTGACAAAGCGCGCTTATGCTTATGACGTGAACATATTATGTAGGTAACCATGGCAACGAATAGTTAATATCATATTGAATACTAGCCATTAACCGCGTCACCTCACGCGATATTATACTTTATTATAATCAAATGTAACATTTATAAAGTTGGAACGGTCCCGTCACCCAATTGGCTGGAATTTTTTATTTCATATTCGGATTCTGCGGAAAATTTTACATACGACTACGTCTTAGTATTTTTATAATCCTCGGGCCCTTTGTCGAGTCCCTAAGAAAAACCTAAAAATAAGCTCTGTACGATATATATCTAAATTTGAAATGATTAACTTATACTTTTACCTAAAATATTCATTGTGAGGTGCAATTTCACTATTCGATTCTTCCTAGGTCTCCGAAGCTCGATTTTTAACCTTAAGGTCCCTTTGTAGTGTCCCTAAAAAGATCTAAAATGGTCCAGAGTTGAATAAATCTTAATTTGATCTCGATTACCTAATATTATCTTAAATACTTTTTTCGGGACTAAAATTTACAAATTAGTACTTACTTCATATCCCGAAAAAAATTATTTAAGATAATATTAGTAACCGAGTAAAAATTAACATTCATTCAACTCTGGACCGTTTTTGATCTTTTTAGGGACCCTACAAAGGGACCTTAAGGTTAAAAATCGAGCTTTAGGAACCTGTGAAGTATCGATTAATTAAATTTTTCTTCAAAACGAATATTTTAGGTAAAAGTAAGTTAATCATTTCAAATTTATATCTATTATACAGGGCTTATATTTAGGTTTTTCGGAGAGACTAAAATTTCAAAGTTGGGCCTTACGAAATGATCCTTGAGCCCATAATCTAATTGTGCCATTCGATAGACAGGAAAAAATTATTCATAAAACCATTTTAACACTTTTAGTCCGGCTTACCCGATAAGAAATATTAAGCCGTTCCGGGATTTTTGAAACAGCCGGTATAAAGATAAAAAAATGCAGTTTTAGAATCTAGATTACGGACGTTCGAGAACTTAGGTCATTAACGCAAATGTATTTTATATTCGCGTCAGTTCCGAATTAACGCAAAAATGACTCGCGATATAGTTTTGTAGCTCGATTCGTTAAACCTTTTCAATTCGAACGTTTCATTTCTTAATATTTTTGACATAAGTATTGGCATTGTGTGCGTAGAAGCACTTTTCGGTATTTTCCGCAAACTTACTGTTATCGGCATGTTTATAAGGTAAGTGTAATATGGACAAAATGTCCACCAATCGTATTTTTTTTTACGTTTTTTATTACATTTGCTAAATTTAAACAGCTTCGAATTATTTTGGTTTTACGATTTTTTCGTTTTGAATATGTTGTAAGATGTCAAGATGATATTCCCTATAGAGAACATATAACACCTTTTCTCACACGGCATAGTATTTTAAACATGACATACAGTATAGGCTTCTTCATTTTTATTTATTTCTATTCCGTTTGCAAAAAAATAACGAACCCTTATACCTAGCCAGTAGGCTAATAAAGCGTTAAAATCCTTATCAGATTAGGTCTATCACTTTTGAAATCCCATCACATTCTACCTCAAACTTTAAAAAATCATTTTCATATTGTTGCGCATTTTTACCCCATAATGTTACGCCTATGGAATTTCTAGAAAAGTCCATAAAATGTTCGAAGGTCAACGGACAAACAATGAACGCAGGTAACGGACTTCCGACCGTTAGAGGCGCCCACGCATGCAACAATGAATGCAGGTAGTCAGCACCGGACATAGGAGACTCGGACGCGTGGTGAGGTGAGGAAATCCCTATTCAAAGTTTCTGGAACACAGACCAAAATCTATATAAGGCGGGCAGAGGTTTGGTTGAGTTTAGTCAGTTGAGTTCAGTCAGTTACAGCGTGTTAACAGTGAGTGGACGTACAGATAACTGTTTTACATAAATTGTGCGTGTTCTGGCATTACAACATAAATTATGTTACAATATTCAGAAAATATTGGTATGAGTGGTATGAGTGGTAAATAAATAAATAACTTAGTGAATAGACAAGTGCGCTGATAAACTCTGTGTTGTGTTTTAGTGTGTTGTGAATATTTCTTTGTAAATAATTCTTTATTCTCTGTTACTTAGTCTTACATTGTATAATTAGAACTATTAGTTTTATTTCTGTTAACGTTATACGTTTTTGTTTGTGTGTTTTTACTGTTTGTTAAACAGTTAATATCGTAAATAAATACTTTCCGCCACAGACAACTGCAGTTTTGTTACAATATTTAGCCCCTAAATTATTAAACGACCTTCATGACATAGTTCCCTGGTATGAATACAACAGTAATGTGTCAACTAAAATCCAAAAATATCTTTTAGAGAAACAACTAATGCATCGATCAATCTAGGAAATCTTTCAATTTTTATATTTTTATGGACTTTTCATTTTTATAGTATTTTAATGCCTACATTTTATATTAATTTTGTTTATCGAAATTTCTAATAAAAAATTTTGTATCGAAGGACAGATGGAAGACCAATCCTAGGATTGAATCTGTGTCCTATTGCCTCGGCGATAAATAAAATTGTTATTATTATTATTAAAAACGTGTTTCTAGTTTTTGATGTGAAACATCTAATGGCGCGTTTGGTTGGGAGTAAAACCGTGACACTTCTATAAGACGACGTTACGTTTGTGTGCGTTGGATGCATATACCTACTTTTATTCTATATACTATTACTGAGTATAGGAATAAAATCGCAATCGAACATATACTTCTGTCTTTTTTTACGCCGTAAGCGCTGTCGTATCCAGGACGGCAAAACAAACACGGGGGACCCGGCTTAAGAAATTTCTAATTTGCCCCCACCTGGGCCAAAAGCTGGGTACGCCCATGTTAACGTCGTAGAAAAAGACAATGTTTTTGAAAGAGATACTTTATTCAGAAAAATCAGGGAATTACATCGAATAAAGAGATGCAGATATATTTTCGATATGCTTTGTTGTGTTCACTCAACGCACTTTGAGTAGATAGGCAATGATTCATATAGTTAATTAATAGATATATGGTTGGATGAAACATGGCTTTAGTTGAAGGCATCTAAATAACAGGACGTAATTTGGTTACTAGTATTTCGTTAGATAATAGCGCGTAACGCTTGCTTCGTGTAGGTATATGCGACACCTAGATGGCAGGACCAAATTTAGTTACAGGGTGAAATTTCGTTCAGGGCAATATTTAGTTAGTAGAATTTCGTTAGTTGACAAGGCTAAAACTTACAGGGTGATATTTAGTTACTAGAATTTCGTCAGTTGACAGGGCGAAATTTAGTAGATTACAGGGCGATATTTAGTTACTAGAATTTTGTTAGTTGACAGGGCCAAATTTAGTAGATGACAGAGCAAAATTTAGTTACAGGGCGATATTCAGTTACTAGAATGTCTTTATAGTCCAAGAGACGGCTGCAGAAAATGTGACGTCATAAGGTGGACGAACGAAAAAATTAGAGATGATAGTTAAGACCATAATTAAGAAAGATCGCTACAAGGTTGCCTGCGAAAATCCTGCCGAAACAATGTTTTTTTAATTTGTTTATCAGTTAATAGACCAGTGAAGTTAGCTTTTGACAAGGACAAAATTAATAATAGAAAACGAATGATGAGGAAGGGAAGAAACTGCCGTCAGAAATACAGAAACCAAAAATTCAAATGCGTAAAAGGCCGGAGGGCTGTGAAGGGTGCATTTTAGGGGTCAAACGCGGTTTTTCGTTATTTCCGGTGAAAGTTGACCTCCAATCGAAAAATGTTGTATGGTAATGTTGTAGGTATTAAAAGGATCTACAACTTTTATGAATATAACTTTTTCACATAACCTTAAAGATTCAAAGAAATATTGAAAAAACCGTGTTTTTCGTTTTTAATTTTTTTCTCCTTCAAATTACAGCTTATTTAGGACATAGAAAGGTAAGTCTCCTGAAAAAAAATTATTTTTGCAGGAGAAAAAAATTAAAAACGAAAAACACGGTTTTTTCAATATTTCTTTGAATCTTTAAGGTTATGTGAAAAAGTTATATTCATAAAAGTTGTCATACATTCTACCAAAATGTGGTTTCGATAGGTTCAGCCCTTTGACCATTATCATTTATCCGATTTTTGCAAGAAACATGTTTTTTTACGTTCTGGGGACCTCAAGTAGGTATGGAAAGTGTTCTAAAGTTGTGAAAAGAGAATTTTTAATATAAGTAACGTGTGGAGTTGGAATGATGAGAGTTAAAAAATAGACATTTGGGTATTTGGGTATTTTGGTCAAAATATTTTACCGATTGACGCTTTCTGAATATGCGTCCTACACATAGATAGTCAAAGATAATTTTTTCCTTTATAGCTAGGGTATGAATTTCGCGAAAAGAAAATCTTGAATTCAAGAAATTGAATATCTAAAATAATCGGCTTTAATTGTTGGCATAAATAGTTTTTTCAGTCAGTTAAGCTGACACACTATATGTAAGGTAATGATTTAATGATCTTGGAAATATAATAACATTAATAACATTCATAATGTACAGGTACTATGACCTTCAACAAACAAAAGGCATGTAATCTAATATATCCATTAAATTAGTGGCATTTTTCAATTCCATTGTAATAAATAATTCAACATAAATAAAAAAAAAAATTCTGAGTAATTTGATATATCATGTGCTACCTGTAATTAAACGGAAGAGAAGGTACGAAAATGACGATCATAATCCACGATCTGTGAAAAGAAAATTTTAATCTTGTATTATTGTTTTACATCAAGATAAGAATAAGAATATGAATAGTTTATTGCTGATTTTGCCGATTTGTAATAGCCCCATTAATGGGTGAAATAGCCATATTCACCAAGACGCGGGTAATGACTAGTGTTAAATATGACATTAATTGCTATTTGTTTCCATGGTTGCCTGATAACATGTTCCACGTCATGTAAAAATTAATCAAAGCATGCTTAACTTAGTTCATTTCTGACAGATCTACAAAACAAAAGAACAGCTGATTTTTTTATTTTCAAAATATTTGCAAAACTATAAAGATTAGAAAAAAAATGTTTTTAACGAAACTTCCTTGAAAAAATAAATAGAATAATAAGCCGTTATGAAAAGTATATCATTATTATATAAGAAAACAACGTTATAGCATGTATCTCTTCAGCGCATGCGCCGATATTCCCCAAAAACAATAGGGATCTTTATATCTGCATACCAAACATACTCTCAAAATTTGGTTTCAATCCGCTCATCCGTCTGACCTGTATCGTGCTCACAGACTAACAGATGTACAGATTTTTTTCCAAAAATATGTTTTTTGGATTCGGGGGACTACGAAACGAAAAACATATTGTAAAATTTTGAAATGTTAATTTTGGCCTAAGCTAGTACCATTCCCCACTTGTGGGTTGGAATGGTAAAAGTGGAGATACATGCAGGGCCGGATTAACCCTATCCGGGCCCCTAGGCAAGGCAATCAGGTCTTTTCAAGTTGATGAAGGGATGTGAGTAACTTCCAGATAATCGGCTCCAGGCATCCTGTTACTTCAATGTCTTATGTGATAATTGTAACAACATGATTACTTTGACTGGATGCTGCAGCATCGCCTTACCTGACTCGTTAGCTTTATTGAAATGGTCTTAATGAATAGGTTATAGATAATTGATGATCCAGGTTTTTTGATGGGACAGGAAAGAGAAATGAGACGTGACGTAGTTTATTGCATTTAACAAGATAAAATTTAAAATGACGTAGTTATTTTAAATTTTATCTTGTTAAATGCAATAAATTACAATAAACAACGAAAGAAAATAATATTGTTATCGGGAAAATTCATACAAATTTTCAAATAAAATTTTTGTTCAATGAAAAGTTTTTTTCTTGGTGCGTGCACGGGCCCCTAGTCGATGCGGGGACCCTTGACAGTTGCCTACTCTGCCTAATTATTAATCCGGCACTGGATACATGTGCAACAATCTTCTGTCTTAAAAATATTATGTTGTACTGTAAGGTGATATATTAATGTGTTCACGGCAGTGGCGGACCCATGGGGGGGGGGGGTCGGGTTCAAACCTCCCCTTCCAGAGAATCAAAAATCCCAAATTAAAATCTTACTGCGCAATAAAAAAAAAGCTTTTCATGTTTTTCATGAATTCTCCGCAAAAGGAGTAAAAAATTTTCAAGACCCCCCCCCCCCTTGCCGTAATCCTGGATCCGCCACTGGTTCACGGAATGGAATACAAAAAGCAAATCTTAGGCAGGCATTTTGAAGTTTTTGTACTTTAGCATGTTGAACAATCTAACGATGGACCAAACAATAATCGGTAATATCAAAATATTGACAACCTTAATTTTATAGTAGATAATTTGTCGAGTGACTTGTTAATTATATTTGCCAATTAATTATGTATGTCTGGTCTCAGTAAAGAGAGATTTGTTTGTCTCTTATATTTTTTAGTACGGTAAACGGTTTTCCTGGAAATCGGTAACAAAAAAATACGAACAAGCTTAAGCCTACTATGAAAATCAAAAGTCCAAATTTGTTAAACGTCAAGATAACGTCTGGAAAAACTAGTTTAATATCAGTCGTTAAATAATCGTAACGACCTTTTGATCTGTACATTACTTTGCTAGTAGACAGCACAAGGGTCAGACATTTGACTCTTCATTCATAACTAAACTGATAAGCGACACGATTTAAAGTATTTCTTGTTCATTTACTGCCAAACAAATTACATTTTTATCTTATTTTTTAATCATATTTTTATTGGGGTAACCGATTACCATTATTTTTGTTCAGGAAAAAAACCTAATTTGTTTTTTGTCATTTTAATGATGTGACCTTGTTTTATGTACATCGTTAAGCATTTCTATTCAAGAAATTAAGCCGTTTATCCAATATAGTTGTGCTATGCCGCTGCTACTAGAGTCAAAAATTATTTTTACATTGTTTTTCCGTACCAAACATTGTAATCTTATCTATTTATTATATATAATAATAGTAATAATAATAATAATATCTAATATTTGTTTCATTTTTCGGTTAATTTGCTGAACTCTACAGCGAATCATTTTCTTCAATCTTTTGATTTAAAATACAAAAAAGTCTCGATTTATTACCCACTTTAAAAAATTAAGGAATATTTTACTTTTTATCAATTTGACGTCTATTTTTTGGCTTACATGTGTTAGGCGGGGAGCCGGTGACAGTAAAACTGCATTTATACGGATTCTGAAATGTAGCATAGGAATGAAAAGTATTTAATCATAGGTATTAGGTACACCATAGGCCCGGTATGCCAGGTTTTATCCTGGCAGAAATATTTTTTATAAATTTTTATTTTTTTAATAATCATAAGTAATTTGCACTTTTAAGGAAATTAATTTCTCAAAGACCATTTTATTGCAAATTTTATGTATTTTCAAAAAAAAATGGTGTGTCAAGGTTTATCCTGGCAGAAAAGTCTGTCACACCACTTCACAGCACACTGCGACAGTTCTTTTAAAAGGTGAAATTTTTCAATATCGCATTCAAGTCGCAATAAACACGAAAATACCAGATTTAGGTCTAGGGAACCCTTTATAAAAGTGTTAGTAAATATCGTAAAGAAAGCAATTCGGGCATAAAAACCACCCCGTTGTATTTAACTTTCACAAGTTATACGCGATTTAAGTTAGATAAAAGAAGTACAATATTTTCAACACCCTGTATAGTTAATTATTTTTTTGAATACAAAAATTAATTTGCTCTTTCATTACCTATTGATCTCCAAAATATCAGTTTGATAAAGTTTTTCGTTTGGGCTATCTCGAAATTTAGGTAAAGATCTGCATATGTCAAAATTTTCAAAAAAACTTTAATAACTCAAAAACTGCTAATTTTTCGAGCAACGTTTCCCTTACAGTATCTATTTACAATTAGGTACAGAATTCAAAAATCAAATAAAAACAGGGTGCTGCATTAAAAAAAACATAACTTTGGTCTGCCCCGCTTAAATAGGACAACCTGTATAGTTGAAAATATTTTCCAACTGAGATCGAATCTAACAACTTTTGTCTAAAACATGTTTCTGTAAGCGTCTTCATTTCCGAAATAAACTTGCCTTTGTTCCTTGCGTGAACACTCTGTATATAAAGTGGTGTGACAGACTTTTCTGCCAGGATAAACCTTGGCACACCAATTTTTTTTGAAAATACATAAAATTTGCAATAAAATGGTCTTTGAGAAATTAATTTCCTTAAAAGTGCAAATTACTTATGATTATTAAAAAAATAAAAATTTATAAAAAATATTTCTACCAGGATAAACCTTGGCACACCGGGCCTATCTTGTACCTATGATTAAATACTTTTCATTCCTATAATACATTTCAGAATCCGTAAAGTGCAGTTTTACTGTATCCGGCCACCGGACTATATGTAGTGTCTGTGAAGTTCAACAACGTTGGTAACTATGGCGAAAACAGGTGGAAAGAACCGAAGTTTTCCCAGGCAGTGAGAACAGCGCCATTTAGCGTACGCCAGAAAACGATCCATCTCAAAACACGGCAAGCATAGGAAGCTAGGTCTCCTGGTTACAGACTTCGTGGTTTCTACAAATACTTTGAACCGAGATCACGTCTTGCCTTATCTCATTCTCTATAGTGCGTCTCCATTTCGTTCTTAGACGTTCTTGTTGTCTTCTTCTTTGTCCATTTCAATGTGCTACGTGTAACATCCATTGCTTGCTTCCTTAGTAAATATCATATAGCCACTTTCTTAATTTGATTGTTTTTGACGTGATAACGTCTTATAAATTGATGAAACACCGGCTGCATGCACGAAAAAGTGTCACGTTCCGCCTGGATATTCGAGCGGAATACGTTATCACGTAAACTATCGTCCGTAAACCGACTTTACAGACAACCAATTTTGACGTGATAACGTCTTATAAATTGATGAAACACCGGCTGCATGCACAAAAAAGTGTCACGTTCCGAAATGTGTCACGTTCCGCCTGAGCGGAATACGTAAAACTATCGTCCGTAAACCGACTTTACAGACAACCAATTTTTTTTTATTGGATTTTGTTCTGATCCAGCTAGTAGCTCAGCTTTTGAAACTTTCAGAGGACTTCCACGTTTCACTTGTGTACAATAATACAGACTTGACGTTTGTATAAAAAATACGGAGTTTATTTCTCACAGATAATTTAGGATTGTGTCCACTTTTATTGGTAACTAAGTATAGAGAGGAAATGATCAGTGGAGTAATAGCATATTTCACCACAAGGGCAGAAAATTTGAGATTTTTGCAATGCGTGTCATGATGCCCACGGCTTCGCCTCGGGGGTCATGACACGCAGTTCAAGGTTTTCAAACTTTCTACCAGTCTAGTGTATACTATTTTTTTCATACCTCGGTCAAAAGTACGCTTATTAATTACATTAATTTATTTATTCATTCATTCCATAAAAACAAAAATAAGTTCCAAGCAAGTAGCTTTGAATTTATACGTAAAAACACGAATGATAGCTGTCCACGACTATTGGCTGGCGGCAGTCTCATGTATCGGTGTACATAACTATTTTTCTTTATAGCCTATTGAAAGTACGTACTTCCGGCATCAATTTTAAGGCAGAAAGTTTAGCGTGCGTGTAATCTCACCAGTGCATAAATGTTATATATTTAAATTTACCTAAACATGCTGAAATCGAAAAGCCTGATTTTTGGGCGAGAATAGAGTAGCTTCGCGCATACAAAAGTTAATAAGCAAATAGGTGTTCTAGTCAATCATTATCGTTTGATTTTTTCGAAATAAATATGTTTTTCGGTAATGAATATCGATTATCGTTTGGTGATCTGGCAGGAACTAGGGGGTCCCTATCGATCGCGGGACCCTGGGCACGTGCCCAGAGTGCCCAGTGGGAAAGAGGGCCCTGCGTGGAGGTACTCCCAGCTTATGTTTTTAATAGTGTGTGGGTGTTTTTAATAATGTGGATGAGCAATACGAAATGATTTTGACAAAGTCGTATTGTTACAATGTGCTACAGAGAATTTAACACATTTTTGAAAATCGACCATTTTTCGGAGCTCATAGCTAGGCAAAGATTGGAGATAGATAAAAAGTGTGAAAGCTAAAGTTGTAGAGAATTTTATCGGCTTTCATTATGTATTACAACAAAATTTCGTACGACGTACCGTTTTCGAGATGAAAGCAAAAAACCAAAAAACGGGACCTTCTTTGTGCTCCCCCCCTTCGGGCGTACCTCGGAGGGGTAAGGACTTTTAGTATGTTTATCTCCTAACTAGTCCAAACAAAGATTCTAAGTCAAATGTTCTGCTTTCGACTTTTCCATCTACAATTATTCGTTGCTTAAGCTATAGGTAGGTACTTTCGATCGGGGTATGAAGAAAAAAGTTTTTCAAGTCCAGACGCGAAAAACTTTCCCCTTCGCTGAAGAGTTTGCTTTTACTTTACGTACCTACTTTTATTTATAAGATATGTTCCTTGCGGTTCGCATAGATTATAGTGAGCTTATAACACAGTAGATCTTGTCAGCCAATCAAAACTAGCCAAATATTTTTGTAGCGGCATAATTCCGTGTTTAAAATTACATTGAGAAATGCACACTCTTGAGATTTTTTTTATTGTAGAAAAAGTTTCCGAAAATTTCTCAAGAAATTGTGTTATGTAGATCCCCACCCAAAAATGAGTGTGGGACATCCCCATTTTCATTGTTCACGTCGATCAAAACATGCATATTCTGAAAAATGATGATTTCGTTTAAATCTAGTTTTTTCATAAAACAGGTATTTTACAAATAAGTGCATTATCAAATTTTCAAGTGGCATAAAGTAATTAAACAATTAAGTACCTACATAGCAATATATATATATAATATTGCTGATTAATTATATATACTCGTATATGTACCTACTCAATTGATAAGAAATGTGATAAAATTTCAATGTAGTTTACTAATTGTGATCTAAAATTGACTTCGATTGTTATGAATAACAATGAAAAAAATGCATTTTACAGAATCAGTAATGAGCGCGCATAGACATATAAAAATAACTTATTATCTTATCTTCACAAAATATCAGTTTTTATCTGTCTACGAATATTGAAATTACTAAGAAAATTTCAAGTATAATTGTTTATTGATTTAATATCTGGTCAAGTGCATAACTTTTGAGAAATTATTGAGAGGTTAGTACTTCGTTCCATCTGATCAATCAGCGTAAGCGCGGAATGACGTCAGTTGGCGGTCCGTTCAAACGAAGATTGTTGATGATGCATTAAAAAGTGGGATTTTTTAAAATTTGATTACAAAATTTAGGTAATAATATAATTGGTATCTAATCTAAACAAACACAAATTAAAATAATACTCAAGAAATGGTGAACATTGTTATTTAAGTATTTTTCTGTTTCTGATATTTTTCATTTTTGTGTTTTGCTTTTTCTATTTTTGTTGAGAATTTTCATATGGATGAATATTCTATTGGTAAAATGAAATAAAAATGTTCACAATTTATTGCAAATTATATCAATATTCTGCATGATATGTCGATTAAACAAACCGTACTGTAATGATGACTCACTCCCACTCTTTTAGTACCATATGCTATAAGAAATTTCACTTCAAAAGTTTAGTGAAATTTCTATTAGTCGTTTCTATGAAAAATAAATAAAAATATATTTTTTTTAATGTAGTAAGTGAGCAAGACTGAGAGAGTTTTACTTCTGTCGTGTGGTCTTGAACGCATTCATACGCTTCTTTTACGACCTTTAATTTATTCTTTTTGCGTCAAAAATGATTTTAAACAGTAGACTATGTATTTAGTCCGTAATAAAGTATATTATGATGAGTAAGTGAAATTATGTTTCAACGAACACTAGCAACTTTATTATCATTTTTATTAAGAAAGTAACTTTATCGTCGACTTTTAGAATTGGTAAAGTATATTAATTAAAGAATAATAACATTGCAGCGTCTTTAGGATCAAGGCGATTTCGCAAAGGTCCATTACAGTGATCGCAGGGCTTCTCTACTGGAGTTCCGAGAATTCGCAATTCCGGAATATTTAAACTGAAGAAATTAATATCGGAATTCCGGAATTAATGAAACCATTCAAAATAAACTTTGGGCGTAATTTAGTTACCATAAAGTTGGCGTTATTATAGATTTTTATGAATGATTTCTTTGTTTTGCCTTTTGAGGAATTGAGTTAAAATTGGAAACTTTTGGAGGTTGCGCCGCGGTATTATATAATACCATGTAAATTGCTTTACTACAGCTGAGCTTACCCACCTAAACTTCACGACCATACAAACAAAATACTGAGAACTATAGGATTTATTTTGGATAAATGGCTGATTGATATTTGAGTTTTTTTTTTGACGTGATAACGTCTTATAAATTGATGAATCACCAATCTTATAAATTGATAAAACACCGGCTGCATGCACGAAAAAGTGTAACGGTCGTAACGTTCCTAACGTTCGTAACGCGTAACGTTCCGCCTGACCTAAGTTATCTTAGCCTGACCCTGTGCGTGCTTTTTGCTAATTTCTCGCTCAATTTAAATCAGATCGGTTTGAAACCAGTCTTAAACGAAAGAGGAGAACATTTTACATAGATTTCGTATAACAGAATTTGCCTAAACAGTTTTTTTATACAAATTTATATAGAAAAATAGCTGTATAAAATATAAATGCAATGTTGTCTAATGCATGGCGCGACGCGGTCGGTCGTCTTTGTTTGCCGTACATGGAAATTAGAATATAACGTATGTCTTGTCTTAACATGAAAACGGCTGCATTTCTAATGTTTAATTCAATTTTTTGACATTAGTATTTTGTGAAATGCAACGCCTTCTAAGTTAAGTATTGGAATAACTAATTATTATTAGAACATAATACTTTGACAGTTGCAAACGTCACTTTTGACATTTCTTATCATTCCGACACCAAGGATAAGCGGATTGAAACCAAATTTTGGGAGGTTTAGGTTATGTATTACGGAATACGTTATCACGTAAAACTATCGTCCGTAAACCGACTTTACAGACAACCAATTTTTGTTTGTATAGTTTGTTTTCGAAAATTTTTAATACTTTTAAGCGTTCGAAAGTCAGAATCTAATCTATTTTGTAAACTTAATAAGTCATTGAATCTTTGACCGCCGTCTATAAGGTCTATAATAATTAACAATAAATATAGTAAAAAACAATGTCAATGACCCTTTCATTCCTTGATTAGCGAAGAATTAATCGAATGAAAGTGTTAAAAAGAAAAGTAGAATTTACTGATTAAGAACAAATATTATTGATTTTTTAAATGTATTATCGACGTTATATAGTTATAAGTATAATCTTACTTTAAATGTGTTTAGGAATTATACATATAAACATATTCAAAATTATGAAAATGTTGACTAGTGATAATTGATTGAACAAATTTATAACCAAATGTTTCATGATTCCATTAATTTAAATTGAAAATATTCACTTTTTAATTACTAGTATAGTAAAATGACTTGATAACTGCTACAGAAAACAAGAACAAAATGGCGTGTCGAATGTACCTTGCAAGAAGACTTCGTGGCAGGTAGCACTACCCCAACTGCTGGCTGTCGGGGTCAAGAATGTTCTACTGCTTGGATACGGAATGACTCTTGGCTTTTCGGCAGTCGCCATTCCATATTTCAAGCCCGACAGGCTGGATGAAGAGCTCACATTGACCGATGCCCAAGAATCATGGATCGGTACGTACAAAATATCTATGAGAGTAATGTTCCCGCAGATGGGTGCTATTTCAAACTAAAAACGAGTGTGCTTTAGACCACACGACTGAAGTAAAACTTCTTCCTGTCATAATTTGTTATTATTCACCCGAAAATTCACAAAATATGAACTTTAAAATTTTATTCACTTTAAACGTAGAATATTTAATGTATTGAACAAAATATTAATTTATAAAATTGTTCAAGAACGAAATGAACAGTCTAATGTAAGAAGAAAGAAATATAAACATATAGATAATGAAAACAAAAGTAATACTTTGCAATTACTTAGCTCTCGTTGAATTTTAAGGGTAAATCTTTATGAAATATTATATTTAGCTCTGTAAGCTAAGTAGGTTTACAAAACTTTTTTCTGTCACCCGATAGCGCCACTGGCAAGTAAAGTATGTGTCATTCTATTGTTAGTACTGCTTATATTTTCGACCACCTGATGGCGCCACTAGCCAGTGAAGTATTTGTCATCCTCTTTCTATCTTCACTAACTTATATCTCCCTCTCAACTTCCATTCGCCTCGCCCGATCACACTTCCGTAAATCTCTCGTCACGCATTCACCAGCTTACTCCCCAAGTCAAGCGTGCGTAAAGAAGTTTTACTTCAAAAATTTGCATACACAGAAGAAACGATAGGGAACTTTTTTTATATAGAGATATTTATGAACATCAACATCAAATGTCATTAGCATCCAGAACTATAAATTATAGATTCATTAAAACCACGAAGTCATAACCAGGAGAACCAGCTCGAGCGTAGCGGTGGACCGATATCTATCGCATGTAACAATATGGCGTCAGCTACTGGGTAACGCACACACGTTCATGGCTTACATGTGTGTAGTGTCCGTGAAGTTAAAGTTATGACAAAAACAGGTGGAAGGAACCGAAGTTTTCCCAGGTAGTGATAACAACGCCATCTCGCGTGCACCAGAAAACGGTCCATCTCGAAACACAGCAAGCATAGGAAGCTAGGTCTCCTGATTAAAACTTCGTGATTAAAACAATTAGTGTCCGACCGAAACTAGTTTTTACGGCCGAAACCGAAACCGAAATTTATGTTTTCGTGGGAAAAATAAAGTAAACATTATTGTAATTAATCTTATTTTTTTTTTATTTTTAAATCAATCACATACTATTCAATCAGCCTCTGATATTTTAACTACTCATTAACTTATCATATATTATGACCCCTTTTATTTCAAAAAGCACAACTAAATATATATTTTTTTTAAATATTATGAAATAAAATAAAAGCTACAAGAAGAAAATTATTTCTTCTAAACTGTGTTCATTTTGTATGGTACCTACCTACTCTTGCTAACGAACTACAATAAAATTAAAATTAATAAGTATAATATACTTACCAAATAGCAGAACATGTCTGATTTCAGCGCGAAACCTTCCGAATGCAGTTTCGGTTTCGGCCGTAGTTTCGGCCAGATGGCAGCCGAAACCGAAACTGAGAGAAACCAGTTTTTTTGCCGAAACTATAGGCAGAAATCGAAACCGAAAGTACGGTCAGACACTAAAAACAATAAATGTGTATATAATAATTAATCCTAATGAGTGGGGAACGATAGTTTTTTGCCATATTAGATTAGATTATAGATTATAGACGCTCAACATCTTTGTTGCCATATTACCATACCAACTCCGGACGTGGGGAAAGGTACTAATTTAGGTCAAAATTCATTTTTCAAAATTTTACAATATTTTTTCGTTTCGAGATCCCCCGAATCTAAAAATTGGTTGTCTGTAAAGTCGGTTTACGGACGATAGTTTTACGTGATAACGTATTCCGTAATACACAACCTAAATTCTACATATAATAATTATTATAATTCGAATCTATGATATTGCATCTTTCGCTTCAAATTTAGGTTAATTTTATGTATTAAAATACTCACCACCTATAATAATAATTGTTCTTTTTAACTTTCTTTCTTTCGTATTTATTTTAAGTCTCAAAGATTAATTGTCATAATATTTTGAAAACAATTGTTTCACTGTTTATATAAAATTCCAAAACCTACTTACAATATTTAAGTATTTTCATACGTCAAAAGATTGATTTTTATAATGATAAAATTTGTATGAAAACGATTTTTTCGAGCGATGAGACCTAGCTAAAACGATTTTTTGCTCCCCAAAATCCCTTTTCAGTAAATTTCATCCAAATCGTTAGGGCCGTTTTCGAGAACAGCACGCACAGGGTCAGGCGGAACGTTAGGAACGTTAGGAACGCTAGGAACGTTAGGAACGTTACACTTTTTCGTGCATGCAGCCGGTGTTTCATCAATTTATAAGATTGGTGATTCATCAATTTATAAGACGTTATCACGTCAAAAAATTTTTTTTGGATAAAAGTTCATTTATCTGTTTATCTGTGAACACGATACAGGTCGAACGGATGAGCGGATTGAAACAAAACTTACGTTTTCGAGGACAAGTGGCAACATTCCTTTTTGTTTACGAGCTCAAATTAGTGTTCAATATTTTGCCAGAGTGCCTATCACAAAAGTGTACCAGGGGTTCCAAATTTATATTGACGCAACTACTTTATATGTTAGTTTGTGCAATATTGACAATTTGAAATATATTTCAATTCGTTCTAGCACATTACAACACTTTACAGTAATGCTAAGACAATTATTATTGACATGATGACACCTCAAGGCTTTAATTGTTTCCGAGCGTCAGGTGAATTAAGTGATTTGGTAACATGTAATAGAATAAAAAAAAGGAACAAGTTTTCCTTGATTTTTAAATGTTAATTCGACAGTGGTGCCACGTCGCAACATAAACGCTGATCATAAAAATAATTACTTCTATCCTATCATGAGTGATATTTTAAATTACATTAGCTGTATCTGCCATATGGCAAATACTCTATTGGCATTGGTCGGATGGCGAAACCTAAGGGTCGGACCAATATTTCTCGACGTTTCATAGGCCTCTGAATAATTTAGCACCATTTTTGGAAATGTTTATACATATATTATCTATATTCTAATATATAAAGCTTAAGAGTTTGTTTATTTGTTTCTTTGTTTGTTTGGTTCGTTGAACGCGCTAATCTCAGGAACTACTGGTTCAAATTGAAACCATTTTTTTTTTGTTGGATAGCCCATTTATCGAGGAAGGTTATAGGCTATATAATATCGCGCTACGACCAATAGGAGCGGAGCATCAATGAAAAATGTTGCAAAACTCAAAACTTGTCCGTCCGACAAAAACTTTTGAACGGTAACTTCAATCAGCATAAAATTTGGACACAATATTCATCTCGGTAAACTAAGATGAATGTGCGTACTCATGTACCTCCCCTTCCATTCCTTCCCTTGCACCCGGGTGAAACCGGACGGGACCGCTATAGTAATATATACATATTTTATATTTATATATGTGTGTGAGCACGATTACTCTCGTAGACTTATAAGATTTAATCTAAATTTGGTTCACATGTTGGAACCCATCACCGCACGGAGCCTATTTAAAATGTGCGCAATCGGACCTTTATAAGGATTGTATTTAAAAAAATATCTTATTGACAAATGTTTGTACTCTATACATGATTTATAAATTTAATTGTATTGACATATTTCACAGCTTTTTAGCTACACATGAAATAAATAAATATCTTATCTTATCTTATTTAGGGGTTGAAAAAAGTTTTTTAGACCAAAAATACAGAAGAAAGGATCGTTTTAGTAAAGATTAAATGTGCTACTAAAATTTAGATAAAATTAGGCCAAGAAGACCAGATTTACTGAAGGGTGTATTTAATTTGGTATAGATGTTGATTGTTGAATTGACAATAATATTGCAATTAAGAAAAAAAAAATATTATTTTAAAGGGTGTATTAAGGGTGTCTTATTTTGACCAAAAACAAACACATAATAAAGCCCACACTGTCTGTAATAGCAAATACCTACAATATAGTTGGCAAAACCAATAGGGCACTGTACATATTATAATGAAAAAAATTGAGAAAGTAGATTAAAAACAAAATTAAACAGATTCACAGACAAAGCGAGTACATATAGGCGCTTTAGCTTACGCTATTCGCGCCTAAAAATTAAAAAAAATTAAAAATAAAAAAAATTAAAATTAAAAAGAAATATATGAGAAATATATAATATATAAATATCAAGTGGAAATAAAATGGAATAGAAAAAAAAACTTCCAATGACGTTGGCAGGAATCGACACCTTGCCATTATTGGCCTTACGCCTAAGCGCTGGGTCACAACGCGCTTGTAGTGTATCACTGCTATCGGCGTATAGAAGAATAGTCCTTATTCTACGGTAATATACTGCACTTACTGTAATAATTTCTTAATAATTACTGCAAAACAAAATTTTTGTTTTTTTTTTTAACTATTAGCTCTCAAAAGTAATAAAATAAAACTGTTTATAAAAATTAAACTACTGAACACATTTTAGTGAATTTAAATAGGGTTCTGATCTGATAGAAAACAAAGTGAATAAAATATAACCCAAGGCATTCCAACCGAAATTGCGATTTGTGGAGCTGGGACGTACATACGTACAGACCAACCGACAACTGCTGTTCGTGATTTTCAATTACAATTTTAGTAGTATTTATGAACTCGAATGGATTTAAAAATACATCAGAATCTCCTCTTTTCAAAAAACTTCAATTTGAATGGATTTCGTGTGAAAATTAACTTAGATATAACTTCTTATATGAACGAAAGTCAGCTCTGACGCTAGGTTAGCGGTATGTCCAATATTGTCGGTAGGGTTTGACACTTCAACCCGAGTTTTTTTTCCGTCATCAGAACAATAAAGATTGTTTAGAAAAAAATCCTTCTTAAAAAAGATTTGTATACATACAAACGTTTTCTTATACGTCCTTGTATAACACATCGTATCGTATGGAACATGAGTAGTTGTTCCGTTGTGTGACCTCATTAAACTTTCTCTCATCTTAAATCACAAGTGTATCGAGTCTTTTCAGAGTAACCGTGCTAAACACATAGATATATATTATATAAACATTTTCAAAAAGGGTGCCAAATTATTCAGAACGATGTGATACGTCTAGAAATTATTTTGTTCCGACTCCTAGGTTCCGCCATTCGAACGTCGCCAATGATGTATGTGCCATATGGCAATTATATTAATGACAGCACGTAACTAAGCTTAATAATAAAACAGACATATTAAATTATATTAGCAACGTTTCATGAAATAATGTTTTCTATTTCCTTCAGCATCAATAAATCACATAGTCGTCCCACTGGGGTGTTTTATGAGTGGGGCAGTGACGACACCACTTGGCAGAAAGCGATCCATGCAAGCTGTGAATATTCCTTTTGTAGCGGCATGGTTACTGTTTTACTTCTCCAAAAATGTTGGAATGTTGTATTCAGCTTTGATCATCACTGGCCTTTCGGGAGGTCTTCTGGAAGCACCAGTAAGTCGATAATCTTACAAATTTACATCTACATTTTTTATATTTTCTTTAGAAAGTTGTAACTATTCAGAATATATAACCTTTTAATTTTTCTGTTACAAAATATATAATTTACAAGTAGTGGCGTAACTATACCATCTGAGGCCCGAGGCAAATTTTAATAAAAGTTATAATAATAAATGTTACGATCGTTCTGTGCTCACAGCCTTCTCGGGTCGGAGGGCCACTCCAGTCGGGGGTCCATGGCATTTTGCCCGTCCTACCACCCTATTGTTACGCCACTGTTTATAAGTTTTTTAATCAAGAACTTTATTTATACTACACGAAATCAGATGGTTTCCAACATTTTTGAAAAATTCAGCGTAAACTTATGAATAGTATTTCGAGTGAAGTTAGTGCTGAATGCTGATATGCATCGAACATTGCATTATTGTTGTCTTTTTTGTCAATTTTAGTTTGCCAAATCTCCTAATAGGAATTTTTTACTTTATGCAATGTCGAATTTTAGAGTTACTAATATGTTAGCTGTATATATTTTTTTAGTATATACATTTATACCTATTTATAATTTGTAAAGTATTTCAATTGTAAATTTCATAGTAGTTTATTTGTTTTAATTTTTTAAGGTGTTAACATATGTAGCCGAAATAACCCAACCGCATCTCAGAGGAATGCTCTCTGCAACTAGTACAATGAGTGTTGCGCTTGGAGTCTCCATTCAGTTGCTGTTTGGGGCTTATATGCATTGGAGAACTGTAGCACTGGTGAACAACATATTTCCAATAATTTCTTTCATTCTGTTATTCTTCGTACCTGAAAGTCCTTATTGGCTAATCTCTAAAAATAGACTATTAGACGCCAAGAAGAGCTTAGCATGGCTTCGTGGATGGACGGATCTCGACGATGTAGATCAAGAATATAGAGATTTATGTAAACTAATAGGTAAAGATCCTGACTACGAAAAGAAAGGTATTGACAATGCAGCTTTTGTCGACAAAACCAATTCGACTGGTTTGGAAATGACTGCAGTTACGCAAACAGTCGTTAATGCTCCAATGCCTGAATTAAAGCACACTTCTTTTGTGGACAAAATGAAGAAATTCGAAAACAAATCGTTTATTATGCCATTCATTCTTATCGGGCTGGCTTTCTTTTTTGGACATTTTTCTGGAATGACATCGTTACAAACATATTCAGTAATTATATTCAATACGTTGAAATCTCCGGTGGAAGGTAAAAAATCCGGAGCTATATTAGGAGGAGCTCAATTGATCGGCACCGTATTGTGTGTAATTTTAGTTCACTTTACTGGTAAAAGACCACTAGTTTTCATTTCAGTGGCTGGATCCGGCATTTGTTTTATTATTACCGCGACTTACGCTCATTTGGTCGGAGCCACTTCCCTGCATCAAAATAATAAAACGGCCGATGCTATTGCGTCAACACTTTACGGTAACTATTCTAATTCCGATTTTATGAAAGAAGCAATGGATGACAGCTCGTATCCAATGAGTTGGATTCCTATGGTAAGTTTAATTGGATCGGCACTTCTGTCGCATGTCGGTATTAAACTTTTACCGTGGATTCTTATTGGTGAAATATATCCAAACGATGTTCGATCAACAGGTGCTGGATTATCCAGTGCTGTTGGATACTTCTTCGCCTTTGGATCTTTGAAAACATTTTCATCTTTAGCAGATGCACTGACACTGCCAGGCATTTTCTGGTTTTATGGTGGTGTTGCTATGGTTGGAACAATTACATTATTTTTTATGTTACCGGAAACAGAAGGAAAACCATTAGCGGAAATTGAAATGCATTTTACTGGTGAGAAGAAATTGCAAAATAGTGTTAGAAGGAAGAAAAAAACGAATTCCAGTAATGGAATAGCTAAAGATGACGTTGAATCTAAAATGTGAGTGTTTTTATTAATTTGATTTTTGTCTTAATCTAATGACAAATCACGATTGTTACTCTTTTTTAAAGAATTTTTAACGATCTCCTAATTATTCCGATTTTGCCTTTTGATAGGTGCCTACCAGTTTAATAATATAAGATAATAAACTGAGTTTAAACTTTTAAGTGAAACGTATTATTAAAACAATTTTTTGCTCTTTCTAAAACGAAGACGCGATGTGAAGAAAAAAAACCTGTTTGTTGATAATTAAAACAAATGTGCTGTACAGTGATCTTTAAAATTTATATTGATAATATTAAATTTATCTCAGTTGTTCTCAAACAAGAATACCTATGTGTATAACAAAGAGGTCCTGTCAGGGAAGTTGTTCTGAGTAATAAAGTGTATGTACCTTGGTCGGTTATTGCTTAAACAAAGGGGGAATGTTTTATTAACGAGACAATTTTATTTTAACTTTATTGTTTTAATTGTCAAAAATTTTCTTGAAGTTCTTGAAAGCTAAAAAACGGGTGTTTTCAGCAAAGAATAAGTATACTTTAAAATTAATTTTATTATATTTTTTTTATAATGTACAAATCGTTGTTAACAATATTATCTACTTTGATTTCAAAGTTTTAATTAAATAAATAATAAGTATATAGCTTGAATAATTAAAATATAATAAAATTAATTTTAAAGTTACTTATTCTTTGCTGAAAACACCCGTTTTTTAGTTTTCATGAACTTTCAAAAATGTTATAACAATTAAAACAGTAATAAGTCTATACACCTTATCGACCCAAAATTGCCTAAAGATTATTAAAAAAAATTATCTCGTTAAAAATATATTTTATCCCTTTGCTTAAATTTTTGACGTGATAACGTCTTATAAATTGATGAAACACCAGCTGCACGCATAAAAAAGTGTAACGTTCCGCCTGACCCTGTGCGTGCAAGCGAGAGCGCAGTATAAGCGATAGAGAGTCGGTAAAAATATAGTTTGACAGCTACTAAAATTTAGGTTATGTATTATTAAATATGATATTCGAGCGGAAAACTATCGTCCGTAAACCGACTTTACAGACAACCAATTTTTTTTGTTTATACAATAAGGTACCAACCGGCACTTTAAACATTTTTACTCAGAACAACCACCCTGACAAGACTCAAGAAAAAAGAAAATGTAGCGATAGTTTCGCAAACGCATGCGCCACTATCATGGCCACTATGCCCTCCACTAGTATAAAAGTTCCGAAAATAGCAATATTGATTCAACTTCTTTCATAAAGTAAGTGAAACATGCATCTACATACGAAATAACAGTATGTAAGTATATTTTTAAAAATCTCTGGAATTTATAGCTCTGTTCCAAGCTGTCTGAGAACGGTAACAAAACCGTCACCGTTATACCATCAAATATTATAATGTACTACATTTACCCATTTTGTTCAAGACTGATTTTATATTTAAACTATTTTTGATATATGTATTTAGAAATATTCACTCTACAAAACAAACATTACAAATTCTCTTTTAATTTCCATTTTTTCAAGATAATATTGTTATCACATAACAATATATCTTAGTCTTAATTAACTTGTGAAAAATTTAACTGACATTTATGTAAAGTGGTATTCGAAAATGAAGCCACAGAGTTAGCTCAAGGAGTTAAGGTAAGTACCGGCAGCTCTAGTGCAATTATCTCACGCGCCAAGTGCTAGACACTGCTAAAAAGGTACCTTCAGGCCGATTTATATATTTTGACTCGGTATGTGGTCTAAATTCGACCGTAATTCACTCTGAAAATTTTTAGTGTAAAAACGTAAAGAATGAATATTTTTTAGTGTATGAACGTAAACAATGAATAATTTTTACAGTGTATGAACGTATGTTTTATTTAATTTATTTTAATGTATTTGTAACATATATAATACATAAATTTTATCGGAAGATTAAAAAGGATGAATCCTGGTGGCATAGGATCGATGAACTAAGCAAATACTGAATGTTTTTTTATTGCATTTTATTGTCTGACGTTTCGGCAATCTTTATACCATCTTCGGAGAATCTAGAAGATTTATATATGAAAAGTTTTTAATTATTGTTGTTACAGTTGTTATTGTTAAGAACAATAACTTTAACAATAACAACTGTAACAACAATAATTTAAAACTGTTCATATATAAATCTTCTAGATTCTCCGAAGATGGAATAAAGATTTCCGAAACGTCAGACAATAAAATGCAATAAAAAAAGCTTCTGTAGAATCCGCTAGAGACCATTATCGTAGCATTGTAAAAAACGTGTTAAACTATTATATTTTTAAGTGTTATTTTTAATTAATTTTTATGTAAATAAATTTTCTTTATAAGAAAATAAACAATTAGAAAACATTGATCTCCTAAAGTGATTATTTCTATAACTTAAAAACCTTTTCATAAAATAAAATTATTGGAAATACTGTCGAATTGAAATTTCCCTGTATTTGCTATCACCAAAGGTTGGTCGCTTGCAACAGCATCGACATTTCTGAATACCTATAGGTATGTGCAAATATTTTGCAAATTGACAAGACTGCATTAAAGTTTAAGAGCCAGTAGTCAGATGACTACACATATTTTAACAAACCTGAAAGTTTATATGTTATTTATAGTAATATTATAAGCCTATATTTATGATGGCAGACATTTCCTCCGGTTGTAACATCCCGTCACACTCGATAAAATGTCCGCTGTGTGAGCGCGATGATATTATTATGCAAACATATGAGTTTCGAGTGAGAGCATTCGATGACATTTTTTGACAGCTTCATGAAATTTATTTGTTTACGCAGAGAAGTTCATGCCTTTAAGAAAGACAAATTCCATGAAAACCATATACTTTTATTCTATACTGAGCATAGGAATAAAATCGCAATCGAACTATTAGGATGCAAACATATACTTCTGTCTTCTTTTACGCCGCAGGAGGGCAAAACAAGCACGGGGGACCCGGCTTAAGAAATTTCTAATTTGCCCCCTCCTGGGCCAAAAGCTGGGTACGCCATTGCTAACGTCATAGAAAAAGACAAAACTTTTGAATCAGAGTTACTTTATTCAGATTGAATGCAATCCTATCATCGGAGAAAATGAGAATTACATCGAAGAAAGAGACGCAGATATATTTTCGATACGCTTTGTTGCGTTCACTCACCACACATTGAGTAGATAGGCAATGATTCATATAGTTAATTAATAGATATATGATGAAAACAAATAAACAACGGAAATTTCATGAAATTGTCAAAAAAAGTCATCCAATGCTCTCACTCGCAAATCATATGTTTGCATAATAATATTATCACGCTCATACAGCGGACCTTTTACTTTGTCTGGCGGGATGTAATAATCGGAGGAAATGTCTGCCATCATAAATATAGGCTTATTATATTACTATAGATAACATACAAAAATTTCAGCTTTGTTAAAATATGTGTTGTCAGCCGGCTACTAAAACAAGTTATAAATAAAATTGTGGGTTTTATTAAAACTTGTTCGTCGAAATGAAATGTCCTTGCTATTCCTCTCTACAGTGAAGGTTCATTGCAGCTAAGCCGAGGGCATAGAGAGGCATAAAGTTCTATTATGAAATGCCAATGCCCTACCAATGCCGATGCCATACCCAGGCGCAGCGGCAAGTTTTGGAAGCCTGTGAGTGAGTCGTGTGATAGCTTTCCGAGGGGGAGAGGGGGGCGTTCAGAAAATGAAAATGTTCAAACAACAACAATAGATTGGAAAGTCACATACAATAATACATAAACGCAAAAATTACGAAACTTTTTAGCAAACACTTGACGAATCAGTTTTCACATATTTTTGTAACTCCAAAAGAAGACGTATCAGATATCCCACCAGTCTTGTGAAAATTCCCTATGGTGAATTCACCATACGAAATCTTCACGTGTGGTGAGCTCTCAACACACACCACTAGAGTTGGGGAAAAAATAACTTCACGATGAAAAAATCACTGTGACAAGCCGTCTAAAATAATCACTGTGATCTGACAAGAGATATCTACGTTCCAAAGTAACGTATGTCGTTCCATGTCACCGCAGTCACTGTCGCTCAAACATTACACTATGATCTGACGAGATATCTACGTTCCAAAGTAACGTATGTCGTTTCATGTCACCGCAGTCACGACGGTCGCTCCAAGTTCCAATAGATCTATGTTTCAAAGTAACGTATGTCGTTCCATGTCACCGCAGTCACTACTCAGTACTCACTGTCGCTCAAAGTCAAACATGAACGGAGTAGACAAACAACGCCGTTGTGACGTCAGACCGTGCGGGCTTGTAATGTGAGTGATCGACGTGACAAAGTCACGATGATTTTTCACTGTGATTTTTGTGTAACCGGAATAACAGTCACTGTGATCTCATAGTAACGACTTTTCCCATGTCTACACACCACAGGTCTTCCGCTGCGCCTGGCCATAGGTACCTTAATGTTTTTTCATTACTTTCAGCCGCATGAATCCAATTCACTATATTATGCAAAACGACGTTTCACTTAAAAAAATATTGAATTTCAAATTGTATTCTCAACTGAAAAGATTGTAAACAACACAAGTATTGTATTTATTATTTTGAAAAAAAGTTTACATAGTTTTTAAAATTGTTGTGGAGGAAATTTTGAATAATATGTAAAATCTACTTTCATTTTTCGTCTTGGATCTGGTTCTTCCACTTTAATACGTTTAATTTTCACATCTACGGGACAAGCATAATCCAGTTCGCAGTAATACTTATGTTTATATCTGTCAGAATTATAACGGGCCGCGTGCAGTTTACCGTCTGTTTTGTACAGTCTAACGTCCAGAAATTCTTGGTCCAACACACCGGACAGTAACATCCGTTGAATTATCTAAAATAGTTTGTTATATACTATTTTTAATTTTCATCTTTTATTAATTTGCCGATTGTAATCAATTCATTGCAATTCATTATAAATTAATATTAAAATATAGTAGCAATTATTGAACAATCTAAATTGTTTCTACTCCACTCATTGCTGGCAGAAAGGGATGTCGGGTGGGTAAACTTTTAAAAATAATTATGTTGCGTAAATAAAACCACTAATATAGTTCCTCAAAATGAAATATAAACAGATCCATAAACATAACATTAATAATACAAACTACGGTACCTACTCTTGATCAGAGGGTGTATTATTTTTTTTAAGAGGTTTGCTTGCTTGATCACCTAGATCTCCGGATTTAATCCCGTTAGACTTTTTCGTTAGGGGAAGTTATTAGTTTATTCAAGACCCCATCAATAATATATAAGAATTGAAGCAACATTCTCTGGAGTAGTCCATTACAATTTTATTAAGACTGTTTTGTTGTTTTAGTTAGAACTAGGTGGATAAACCCATTTTTAACACTATATATGAAGGTTATTGTATTACTAGCTGAAAAATTCATTTTTAATACAGGGATACCTTCCTTTCCAAACTCCCACTAAGCTTAAACTTTTCCGGAAAACCGCCGCATAGAATAATAAAAATTCAATAAATCGAATCGGTAGTTCTCTAGTCATAAATTAAGTTTGATGTTTTGAAAGGAATTGAAGGTTGTAAGTTCAGTTTAGGAATTAGCATCTAAATGATACCATTAAATCAACAATGCCAAGCCACTTGTATTTTTTCTACACGACAAAAATTACAAAATACATTATTATTATACTTTTATTAATGGTAAAGATCCCTTGATCTTGATCAATTATATTATTATTACGAGCCTCAGTAAAAATTTATACTTACACAATTAGTTTTATGGGTAATTTTATTTCCCCAAATGTACAGATGTCTTAGCATCACTGGTTTTTTTATGGTGTTCAGTATGTCAGTGATACCGCCATCTGTCATCTTATTATTGGATATGTCCAGAAGTCTAAGGCGCGAAAACGGCATTCCGTGATGAAGATGGCTTAAACAATAATTTAAATATTTTAAGTCACGTAACGCTTTCTTTAGGTTATTGAAACTGACAATTAATTTGCACCCACTTAAATGTTAATAAGTCAGCACTGCCGCGCTGTCTTGATAATGCCAACAGAAATCTTTATTAGTCAGTTTAGACCAGGGGCGGGCAAATTTTCTGATCGGCGGGCCACATTGCTGATGAAAATTTGACCGCGAGCCATATGCCTGATGAAAATTTCACCGCGGGCCAAAAATTTGCAGAGCAAAAAAAAAAGGTCCTCACATTCTATTTAAAAAAAAAAATTAAAAAAAAAGGTTCACACATTCTATTTCCGCATTTGGAAGGCAAAAAAAGTCCCCTATTTCCGCATTTTACTATTTTTCTAAAATTTTCTAAAATGCTTCGCAAGTACCCACCACAACAAACGAATCAGGATCGCAAACACCTACCACAGCAAACGAAAAAAGAGAAATACCCCCCCCCCCCTCCCAGGATTCATCAGGACCGCAGGCACTCAGTCACAACAAACGAAAAAAGACTTTTTTGTTTTTTTTTAGTGCTTCTATTTGCCGACACACGATAAAATTTGTCGTCAGGTTGTTAAAAAAAGGTCATTCGATTTTTTTTCGAAGCTAGAAAAAAGGTCATCCGTTTTTTTTTTTTGCTCTCCAATCGGGCACACGACAGAATTTTTTAAGTTAAGTTGTTAAAAAAAAGGTCATTCGCAGTTAACGAATCTTAAAAAAATATTGATTTTTTTGTTTTACCCCCCCCACAGAAAAAAATATCTACGCCCTTGAGGGTTATTAACAACATTCATAATTAATAATATTGTATGCGTACCAAGCCCCATTATTCCCAATACCATTGCCGGCAATATTTAAACCTAGCAGTGGTGGTCTGCCTTTCAAATATTCTGATAACAGTTCAATACCATGATCCGCTATTCGATTGTATCCAATGTCCAAAAACAATAGTGTTTTGTTGTATTTAAGTCCATGCAACATAGATTCAATGTCGTGTCCAGAAAATTGGCATTTCTGAGCATGAAACTCGATCAACGTACTATTAAACTATAAAAAAATAAAAATCAAAAAATGATTTTAGAACAATACGGTTTTTTTAATTAAACCAAGGAAAGACAGTACAACAGAGCAACAGGACGGCATTCGTTTTGACATTTCCTTTGACCATCCAAAATCAATTCTAATCTGCAGTATAATTAAAAAAAAATTCCAGCCAATTGAGCGACGAGACCATTCCAACTTCAAAATGTTAACATTTGATATAGTATAATAAAATAAATTTTTTTGATATCGCGTGAGGTGAGTGGTGACGCGGCTAATGGCTAGTATTCAATATGATATATTTGCTATTCGTTGCCATGGTTACCTACATAATTATGTTCCACGTCATGTAAAAATTAGTCAAAGCATGCTTAACTAGTTTGTCTCTGCACATCTACAAAACAAAAGAACAGCTGATTTATTTTTATTTTCAAAATATTTCCGAAACTATAAAGTTAGGAAAAAAACTTCTTAAACGAAACGTTTTTGAAAAAATAAATAGAATAATAGGTCGTTATGAAAAGTACACCATTATTAGATAAAAAACATCGTTATAGCAAATATCTCCTCTGCGCATGCGCAACAATAGGGCTCTTCATATTTGCATACCAAACATCCTCCCAAAATTTGGTTTCAATCCGCTCATCCGTTTGACCTGTATCGTGCTCACAGACAAACAAACTAACAGACGCATAGAGTTTTTCCAAAAATATGTTTTTTTGGATTCGGGGAACCTCAAAACGAAAAGATATTGTAAAGTTTTGAAAAGTGACTTTTGACCTAAACTAGTAGGTACCTATTATTTTCCATTTGTGGGTTGGAATATGGTAAAAGACGACAAGTTACTTATTTTCATGTTTTGGTGATGTTTTAAAATTTGACTATTATCATTAATATTATTGTTAATTAATTTTTAGTGTGTCACAAATTTTTGAATTTGAACATACAGTAGAACTCATATGTATTTTCAACCTGTCGAAACTTAATCGACTCATGTATTTTCAACTTCTCCTTCATCCTCACTTCGTGGCAGTCATAGATCAATAAAAAAAAACTCCGGGTTGCACTCCGGGAGTGCCGGCAGAAGTGAAAACTTGAATATTAACGTCTTAATTTTTTGCATTTAGAAGCATTGTTTATTTATTGGCAACACTTCCTGACGCGAGTTTAACATTTTTTACCCATTACAAAAAAAGTGTACAACGCCGCTAAAGAAGTTTTCACTTCAAAAAACTTTCGTATTTTTCCACTGACTGAGCGACGCGCCGTAGGAGGAGACACTTTGCGTGAAAAGTAGGGACTAAAAACTTGAAAATACATAGGGACGAACTGATTGATATGTGCATTAGTCTCTGGTGCATTGGTAACCGATCCATACTGGATGTTTCAACTTTCAGGTTCGAGTTCTGACAGTGGAACTTCTTTACTTACGGTAGAGCGAATTGACTCCATGCGGCAGAGCGTGCAACGAACGGACGTTGCGAAAAAAAACTAATTATATAAAATGAAACCGTGGTCCGTGACTGACTGATCTATCAACGCACAGCTCAAATCACTGGACAGCTTGGGCTGAAATTTGGCACAAAGATAGTTATTATGACGTAGGAAACCGTTAAGAACGCATTTTTGAAAATTCAACCCCTAACAGGGTGTAACAGGGGTTCAAAATTTGAATGGAGAATCAACGCACAGCTCAAACCACTAGACAGATTGGCACACGGATAGTTATTATGACGTTGGCATCCGCTAAGAACAGATTTTTGGAAATTCAACCTCTAAAAGGGTGTAACAGGAGTTCAAAATTTGCATGGAGAAATCATATAAGATAGATGTATCAATTCGAAAATGCGCAGGATTACTCCTGTCAACAAATAAATAAACACGTGTTTCATGCTTTTTAAAAAACAACACCTTCAGAGGGTGAAAGAGGTAAATAGATTAAAAATCAACATGGGTGTCTTTTTCAAGGCTTGATCACGTGAATGTCATCAATTCTGAAATTTATTAAGGGGTCTACGTCGAGAAAGGACTAACTATGCCAAATAATGTGGAATGCATCCGTGTTTCGTCTCAATCACGTGCGAAGCCGCGGATAACGGCTAGTATACAATTAAATGCTGCGCCACCGTCCATCACTCCTTTGCGCTGTTGATGTATGGATTTGTGTGTGTCAACAGTGGACGCAACTAGATCTAGTACTCGTGTTTGTAATGTTTTACGCATGTTATATAATCTAATGGCTCATGTGTCTACAGTCGTGACTAGAAGTTACACTTCTATAGAGTGTAGTGTAAATTACACGGTTAATTATTTTTTTTTTAATATTTTTTTAGGGAAGTTTTATATTGGAAGCACAAACCCTTAGCATTTGTCCAATGCTATCCGCTAAATGGTCACTGCTATACTGATACTTGTCAAAGCTCGGAATCACTCTCGATATATCTATAACAGTTAACGTTCTATTAAATCCGTGATCTTCCCTCAAAATCGTCAGAAAGTAGGCTATGCTTGAAAGGGTTTGGTCAGACTCTGCTATGTCCAAACGAGTGATTGATGTATTCGACCCCAACAATAAAGACAAATATTTACCACCCTAGAAAAAATAATTATTGAAAACTTTTTTGGTAGGTACAAACATTTAATAGTAATTTATATAATGAAATATATTACTGACAAGGTGTCTGGTGTGACACTATGTGAAAACAGGCACCAGCAAGTTTAAACAGTTACACGAGTCATAGGGTGTGTTCCGAAATATAACCCAGTATATTGGCCAGTGCTAATGACGTCATTAATCGACGCCATACTTTTGATTCGTTCCGTTCGCCAGCGCGTTGACGTATTATTATTTCCCTCGTCCACTAAAAATAATAGTTTACTTTGTTGAGAAGACATCATTGCAAATAACAAATAATAGAATACAAAATTCCACAAAGTCTGATGCACACACGACCGGTTAAATATTTATGCTGCGTCATACCTGTCTCACCAGTACAATAGGTGGCACACCAGTACAATTGTCGCGTCGGATTCATTACGTCATTGGCACTGGCCAGTATATTATTTTGAAAATTACTTTCAATTAGTAATAAATTTATTTGAAAACTCGATAACTACATTTGAGAAATAAAATTAACAACTTTATTTTTTTTTGTTAAAAATAGCTGTGGCAAGAAATTGAATGGCAACCAAATCAATTTTTGTTTATTAATACATTGTATTATCAAAATTCAAATTTCATAGAAAACTTGATGGATGATGTAAATAAAATTGTCGACCAATTTTTCTCAGACCAAACGATATATTGACAAAAAAATTTTTTTTTTTGTCAGAATTATTCTTCCGTTCACTTTTTTCTCAAAAAACTACCACCTCGTTCTAATATCAATCATCGCTCATGTTATTATGAATTATAGCCTCAACTATTCAAATTTTATCCTGTAAATTCAGTATATAGGCTGACCGGTAATTGCTCGTATTCCTCTCGGGAGAAGAAACTATGACTAATTTGGACTGATCTAACCTATATCACGTGGGGGTCCGAAATGCGTCATTTTCGAGAAAATCTACTTATGGTTTCTTTTACAAAAGTCGGAGTTTTGAGAGTTAAAAATAAAAAAAAAATATTCTCACTTTTTGGCCTGAATCTTTCCATGATTTGATAGCTTACTAATTGACCAACCACCCTTTTACTAATAGATTTTATGTTGTGTGTTAAAACTTGTAATAAATCAAAAAAATAAAATAAAAATTCTTCACAGAAGTGTCATTATAAAAAAAAACTAAGTCAAGGGCGTAGATATTTTTTTCTGGGGGGGGGGGGATAAGCAAAAAATCAATATTTTTTAAGAATACTCACGAAGGAAGGTGTCAAGCAAGTATTCGTATTATTTTCAGTTTTATTTTTTATTTTTATAATCCTGGAGGGAGTAATTACCCCCTATACCCCCCTTTATCTACGCCCTTGACCCAAGTGATAAGATTAAATCTGTCCAAATTAGTCATAGTTTCTTCTCCCGAGAGGAATACGAACAATTACCGGTCACTTTATGTTGAGCTTTAATTATTTTGTATACCATAGTTCATTACTTAATTTGCTATAACCTTTTGTATTTATGTAATCTATTGCATTTCATTTGTAAAATTATTGTATTTTTTTAAGTCAGTCAATTCGTTTTATCATTTTAAACTGTACACTGCAATTTTATATGTAATTAAATAAATACGTTTTCACAAAGAAATAATTGTAAATACTTCAGTTAAATATTCAAAGGTCCAGAAATCTACAGAAATTCAACACTTTATATAAGGGGTGTGAAAACTCAACCCGTTCAACGCGCGCCGTCAATCCCAGGGTCGGCTGTTTCCAGGAGCGACTATTCCTGTAGTCGACAAAATCATATGACTATGCATTTAAATAAAACATTATAATAAAAAGAATTAAATAAATAGACAACCGATGCTCCGATTTTGTTTCCGTTAAGTCTCAGTGTCTTCACTCTTAAACGCTCACCAAGCTGGCATAGTCCTTGCATACCACTAAAGTCTATTTCATTACCCATCAGGCAGAGATATTCTAAATTGTTTTCTTTCTTCAAATAATGTTTTATAAATCTTTTTAAACCTTTACTAGTTATTTGATTATAGCATAATTCTAGTTTAACAATTTCTTCGTGGTCATTTAAAAAATCGCATAACTCCGAAATGTCGTCATCAGTTATGCGTCTTCTGAAAATAGATTAATCAAATTAAAATAGTAAATTGTATATCTAATATTGCAATTGAAACAGAGATACTTTATTCAGATTGAATGCAAGTACATCAACCAATCCTATCATCGGAGAAATCAAGGAATTACATCGAAGAAAGAGACGCACATATATTTTCGATACGCTTTGTTGCCTTCGATCACCGCACATTGAGTAGATAGGCATTGATTCAAATAGTAAATTATTAAATATATGGGCCCGCCATACGTCATAACTCATAATATTGTGTTTTGTCATGATTGGCCGTCCCTAATATCTGGCCGCCCTCGGCCCGGGCCTAATAATTGGGTCTTAAGGGCAAATACGCCACTGGATCTCTCATATAATAAACCAAATATTTAAGAAGGGCATGTAAATACACTCGCAGTACTTTTAACTTCAAAGCAAAATATGATTACTTACTGCTTTCGAGCCCACAAGTCATTTCCTTTCAAAATTAAATTTTTCGTTCCATCGGAATTTTTTTCACAAAAAAGTGACATCAAAATGTCTGTTAAGAAAATAGACATTCTGTATTGATCTTTATAGTTCTTTGAAAAATGAAGAGAATAAAAATATTTTTAAGATTATTTCTCGAAAAAACAGTTTGTTGAGTTTAAGTTACCACAGTGATATTATTATTTTTGTAATAGTCAGGGGCGGACCGTGAATTTGTGGGGCCCTGGGCTAACACTATTTGGGGGCCTACCTGTCAAAAAAAATGATTTCTATAATGATATTATAGACTGTTACTTTTTATTTTTTTATTTTTCGGTTCCATTGGCTAAAAAAAATTATCTCAAAATTTCAGCTTCCTAGATCAAACCAGTGAACGGCGCAAACCGAGTTTGTTTCCCATTTAATTAACAAGGGAAAAACGACGTTTTTACTCAAACATGGATAGCTGGCAGATTTTTTTTTTTATTTATTTGTGACAGCAGCATTTTATAGAAAATTAAATTTCCCACAAAAAAGGTCCTTAGTACTAAATCCATGAATTCATTATTCTCAAAGATATATTCGTTTAAACATTCCCATGAAAATCGAATTTCATTTATACAATTAATGTTTAAACAAGCATATCTTTGAAAATAATGAATTCACGGATTTAGTACTAAGGACCTTTTCTGTGGGAAATTCAATTCTCTCCAAATTGCTGCCATCAAAAACAAATAAAAAGAATTTTCTACTAGCTATCCATGTTTGAGTAATAACGTCGTTTTTCCCATGTTAATTAAATGGGAAACAAACTCAGTTTGCGCCATTCACAGGTTTTTATCTAGGAAGCTGAAATTTTTGGAAGAATTATTTTTAGGTTCAATGCTAAAACATGAGCCAATGCGACCGAAAACAAACAAATTAAAGAACACCTTAATGTATACGGTATAGGAAAAAATTAGGACAATGAAATATTTTATTTATTTAATACAGCAACTGTAAGACATTATTGCAAAAGAAATTGGCAGGTTATGTCTAATTAATTTTTTTTAATTCGCAATAGTGTCTATTGTCTTCAGTGGGGACTGGGGGCCCTTTATATTCACGGGGCCCTGGGCTGCAGCCCAAAAAGCCATTATATAGATTCGCCCCTGGTAATAGTACAATCGTTGATTGACGTATTCACAAATCAATTGGTACAATCAAAGACGTATAGTATATAAATGGACCTAGCATTCCCTATATCAGCTAATGCAATGTGGTGATGACAACATCCACTATGAGAGAAGCGCTCGTCTTTTTCTAAGTGCCAGTTACACATAGTTGTGCAGTTTTGAAGGACATAAAAACGACAATTAATGAAGCTTATAAAATCTTATATTGTTGATAAAAATATATTTGATTTATTTCATCAAAAACTCAAAAACATATTCTACAATTAACGTAAAATGTCGTAGCTAGTTGGAATAATTATTTCGTGATTTCTTACATACATAACACTGCTTAACCATCTCTAAATATTCTTAAAAATCGGAGACAATTTTAAATTCACCATAACACTTATTCATTCACAGCAAATTCGTAAAGAAAATGTTGCTTTCGAAAAATTATTAAAACAAAATAATACTCACGTGGTCTCCATGGTAATTTGGCTGCTACAGATAGACAAATTTGCAAAGTTACCAAATGTCGACTCAGAGGAAAAGGAAAGCAATAAAGTGTCGGGTGCGAACTGGCTCTGCTCATGTCAAATTTTATTTTAATTATATCTCATGTTCCGCTCTCAAGATCACTAAGTAGTACCGATATTTGTACACAGAGGGAGCCACAATTCAGATAAAGTAAGAAACAGTCCTGTGCCATTTCTAGTTACGTTATATCATAACGTTCAGACGCGTTTTTTCGTTTCAACTTTTTTCACTAATTAAATCTTCTAGGACGGGTTTTCGCTAACCACTGTCGTTGATACCCATACTCAACGAAAGATCCAACCTTTATGTACCAATGTTTTAAGAGGCATTTAGAAGACAAATCTGCCTTGGCAGATAGCGTGGACAATCTGTTTATAACAACAATTAAGACACTTTACAAAACAGCAAAAGCTACTTTAAGCAGGTGGATATAGCATCAAAAAGATATAGTATCTACGATTTAAGTTGTTTTTTGATGATTAACAGTCCTGTTTTGATACTTATCAAACATTGTTTTGTTTTCGTTTTCACATATTATGTGTTAGAAAGCTCTAAACATTCTACTTAGTGATTTTGAGAGCGAAACATGAGATATAATTGTATGATCGAGCGAGCCCGCCGAAGGCGGGTGAAGGTGATGATAATTATATCGATTGTTTCGCTTCAAGAGATCACTCTAACCCAAGTTTTTGTTCCATTAGGTGGTAATAGAAAGGATGATCAGGATTTCTCATTCGTGATCTCTTCAATTCGTATTCACTTTGAACATTATGACATAACGTAACTAGAAATGGCATAGGGTTGTTTCTTTCTTACTTTATCCGAACTGTGGCTCCCTCTCTGTACAAAGATCGGTACTACTTAGTGATCTCTTCGAGCCAAACAACCGATATAATTATGATCGAGCTTCGCCCGCCTTCGGCGGGCTTCCTCGATCGTACAATTTATCTATATCATTGATAACATCAATTACAACTGTCTTGAATATGTCATTTCTGTTAATCTACGATTTATCAATTACATCATTCAATGCACATTTGCAATTTGGAAACACTGATATAGATTTGTTTTCACTGGTGTCATTTAAAATGTTATAAGTTGTGGGCTGCAAAAAATGTGAGCAAAGCTATATCCTCTTTATTTATTTATCTGAGGGTACAAATACAATATAATTGTTACCGAAACGAAATCAGACCTGAACTGGTATCGATTTTGCTACTGTTTAACTTGTTGTTTAAATACTTACAACTTTTGGCAGCTCCTCAGCCCTATAAGGGTACCGGGTATTTGCTAACTTGTATATTAATTATTAATATCAAATGTTTACCAGGTTTGATTCTCGACTCCACTTTAATATTTTCGCGTTTCAAATTCATAGTTTTACCGAATTTTTTTTTAATCAAAGTAAAAAATTAATTTTCAATACTTTTACTGCTAAAATAAGTTCACATTTTATGTACACCAAACTAATCCAGGAAGATATTATTTTCATAAATGTAATTAATGCCTAATTAAAAGTATAAGAATAAAATATTATATTCCTTTTGCTACATTTCTACTGAAATCATAGAGAAGAACAAAGGAAAATCTACGTCAATCAATTAATTATATATAGGAGTGTAGCCAATTTCCCCTTTGAAATCTGACCGCAAAATAAATGATATTGACTTAAAAATCAATTGCAAATTTTGTCGGGTCTAGATGAAAAACATTTGTGTTACACAGAGACGTGAATCCGCAAGTATTGGCTACATTCCTGCCGCTAAACTCATGGCAGTTAATTGAACATACTTAATACTCCTATATTGCTAGTAGGAGTCTGGAAAAGGATGACGGCCCAACGGTGCAAACATACATATGTCGTCATTTAGATCTCAAATGCTATGCACATGTCCGAGAATGGATCATGCACTTGCTCACTTCCCCACTACAGTCGCAATACTTGCTCATAACAAATCGAGTATAAATAACTAGCAATATAGGAGTATTAAGTACATGGTTAATTCAGTTAATTGATAATCCTATATAAGTACTTCAAATCACCAGCATAATGTAAAATTATTAACATAATCATAACCATTAAAATATTTGAAATTCTTTGTAAAGGCTTTCAAAATATACTGAACATAAACAATCTGAAACAAGAAGGGATAATAGCTAATAAATAAAATGTTTTATATTACAATAAGTTAGGAAATAGTTCAAGTTATAATATTTGCTGCATTTTTCCTCATTTTTAATTAATATATTTTTTACCATTTCACTGAAATACCCATCAAATTATCTTGAACGTCAAAAAACATTGCAGAAATCAAAATTTATTAAAATAATTAGCACAAGAAGACCACATATTAAAAAAAATAGTATATTATTTTTGTGGTATTCAGCTGTTTACGAAAACAAAACTGTTCATTTCTATTTCAGTATTCAGTCGTTTATAAAAACTGTTCAATTTTGATTTAGACATTAGTTGTATTTTTTAAATATATGGTCTGCATTTTTTTATGAAAGAAATGAAAAATGCAACGAAATATTTTAACTATTTCATGTGTTTGTTAGTTTACAAGTGATCATGAATCCAATGTAATGCCGATCGAATCTGGCATAAACGAGCTCGTCCAAGGAAGCTCGATATCAAAAGATATTCAGGATAAGTTCGCCTTTTAGAGATATTTGGCATTTCAGCCCCGAAGGTCGGGTGACTCTCATTTGTAACTGTGGGACTGTCGTTATCATAAGCAACTTTAGCCAAACGACCCTCGCATAATATTTTAGTAGTCAAACAGAGCAGCCATTGCAATATCTATAAGAAAAAGGAAAATTACTGAGAGTCACTTGACAACAGTACATGTTTATAACAAAAAAAAAAAAAAAAATTCACCTCTGTACTCGATGGAAACTTGGTAGATTCAGGTTTTAGCCAATCGCTTGGAGCCCACAAAAACAACTGGCAAATGTTAGCTGCAACTTCCGGACTTAATCGCTAAAACAAAGTACCAAAAAATATTGACACCTATTTAATTGATTAAAAAAATTGGTTGTCTGTAAAGTCGGTTTACGGACGATAGTTTTACGTGATAACGTATTCCGTAATACATAACCTAAATTCTACATATAATAATTATAATAATTCGAATCTATGATATTGCATCTTTCGCTTCAAATTTAGGTTAATTTTATTTATTAAATTACTCACCACCTATAAAAATAATTTTTTTTATTAACTTTCTTTCTTTCGTATTTATTTAAGTCTCAAAGATTAACTGTCATACTATTTATAAAACAATTGTTTCACTGTTTATATAAAATTCCAAAACCTACTTACAATATTTAAGTATTTTCATACGTCAAAAAATTGATTTTTATAATGATAAAATTTGTAAGAAAACGATTTTTTCGAGAGATGAGACCTAGCTAAAACGATTTTTTGCCCCCCAAAATCCCTTTTCAGTAAATTTCATCCACATCGTTAGGGCCGTTTTCGAGAAAAGCACGCACAGGGTCAGGCGGAACGTTACGCGTTACGAACGTTAGGAACGTTACGTTAGGAACGTTACACTTTTTCGTGCATGCAGCTGGTGTTTTATCAATTTATAAGATTGGTGATTCATCAATTTATAAGACGTTATCACGTCAAAAATCTTTGTTTATTCAATCTACAGGTTATAATTCTAACTTTGTAATCCACATGAATAAAGTTAAGTTTGATTCTGTTTTACTTAAAATTTGTCATATTTTTTTATTTGGAACTCATAATAAATCAATCACTCCTATTTCAAAATAAAAGAGCACTCAGAAAATGAATCACTCATTTCTCTTGTTAATTCATAAACAAAGTAATGAGGTAGTGGCAGAGGCCAGAAGATGGCACCACTGTACTGGCTGCTGCAGTTATAAAGGGAATTCCCCTCCTGTAAACAGCACTAGATTGGGATAAAAAACTACTTGTATTCTATACGTTTAATTACCTTGTTCGGGTTTCGCGACAAAATATTTCTCACTAACATTCTAATCATGCTCGGTACATGTTCCGGCAATTCTGGCAAATCAGACTCTGCATAGTCGTAATTTCTGAGTTTAGGTTTGGACTTTCCATCAATGGCATAGAATGGATTTGTAAGACCAAACATTTCATAAGCCAAAGTTCCAACAGCCCATAAATCAGATTTGGTATAGTTGATAACACTGAACGTTCCTGGATTTTGATTGATCACTTCTGGAGCCATCAGAGCAGTGTTTCCACCTATTTTAATTAAAAGATAATAAGAAATACAAATCTAATCTAGTGGGTACCTATAGATAACTGAAATCAGAGATAGGGACCGTTAATTCAAAATTTAACTTTGTTATTCCTTCTTCTGTTATTCATCAAGGTAACGTCGCTATTTGTTAAAGCGCCAATATAACAAACATTTAAGGGGAGTTAATGTTAATCGCTGACGTTAACTGACTGTCGAATATTTCTTATTTTAGATCAGTCAGTCAACTAAGTCAAGGATTCTATTGTCAGTAAAACTTTATTAATATAAGTAGGTATATAAGATAATATAAAAATTCCAGCCAATTGGGCGACGGGACCATTCTATTATATAGATGTCGCATCTGTGACGGGTGAAGACGTGTTTTTTTTTTAAACAGCGCCATCTGTTGGACGTTGAACCAACACACGCTGCACTAAATATTTTATGGCTATGAGAGCGTCATCTGCTGAACGTAACAGCAACACAAGCAAACTAGACTGAGGCACAGTAAAGTGTGGGAGGGTACAGCTAGTAGGTTATGTATAAAAAAAAAACTCGACCATGACATAATATGTGGTCCCTAATAATTTTGTCTTATAAATCTCTGGTTGTTCATAGTAGAATCTCTCTAAGTCGAACTTTAAGGGAGATGCCAAAAAATTCGAGTAATAGAGTTTTCGACTTAGGTGGATTTGGTGTAACAAAATATTCTACTTGTGGAGATTAAGATTCATTCTAACTAATTTTAAGTTGCTATGTTCGAGATACAGAGGTCCAATTTATTTTTACGAGTTATGGAGGGAAAATATGTACCGAATTGGCTCGTTGAGACTCATTGATTATTTCGACCTGTCGAGGGTTGAGATTCGAGTAATGGAGGTTTTAGGGCTTGAAGAGAAGGGAACAAAACATTTCTTTGGTGGATCGACTTAAAGAGGTTCTACTGTAATAACAAAATGAAAGGTTACCTTTATCGATTTCCGGTGAATTATAAGGTAACTGTAAACCATTGACATTATCGGCGAGACAACAACCAAAATCCGTTATCACTACGATGGGTGTATTATCACCCTCGTTTAAATCCAAGAGTATATTATCAGACTTCAAATCTCTATGCGCGACTCCATTCATGTTCATGTGAACAACACCCTCGAGTAGTTGTGCTAACAGAAGAACAGCAACTCTGGCGTTCACTTGATTTTCAGCCAAATACTGTTTCAGACTGCAATCGTAACTGGAAAAGTAAATCAGATATTTATAAATTAGTTTTCATTTCGAAATTCTAATACTGAATGCATTAAAGACGGCGCATCTGGAATAGTCTCGTATTGAAAGTTCCCTGAGAAACTGTAAACTATTGAAAAAAGTTAATTGGTGTTCGTTGAGGTGTATGATAATTTGCATTCTTGAAATGTATTCCATGCTATATCAAAAGGATTATTATGGAAATATTTTAATGAAGACAGTCGATGCTTTTAGTGATCAAACGCTATCAAATTTTTTAAAGATATTGAAAACTAGCGGCCCGGTCGGGCTTCGTCTGAATTTGTAGATTGCCACCATTTTTTCATCGACTTAAGTAACAAAATTGATCTCCACTAAAAACGCTTTCATTTCAACGCGATAATATATAGACTATGCCCATCCTGAAGGACCATTCTAAATATTGGTGAAAAAAATTTTCAAATCTGATGACTACCTCCTACATCAAAACTTACGAACTTTACCTCTTTATAATATTAGTATAGATTTGACTGTTTTGTTACTCTATTTATTAAAATACTGTCGTATTTCCAGAATATATGAGAATCTAGTAAAAAAAAATAATACGGATATCTTAACTTTTATAAATAAAAATAACTGGTTATTATAATAATTGCACTGTTCTATAAAATGATACTGAATTTATGTGTTGGGGTGATGCTTCGTTAATATGTGGTCGTCAAACACTTGGACCAAAGGGTTTTTAATTCTTTTCTTGACTTCGAATGATCAACAATTACACGATAAGAGTGCAAAACTACCCACAGTTTGGTTACCAACTATCAATAAGCATTGATAGTGCAGGCTATCGATAGAATTTCACCCTTAGCAAACAGTGAACGGTATATATAGGAGAGCTCAAAAACAGTTTGTATACATATAAAAACTCTTATAGGGCTTTCAATTTCCCATCACTAGCCATTACACATAATTTAACTGATTACCGTTTCATTAATAAGAACAACGACATATTACGACCATAACCATCTGGATTTATGCGAGCTGGTAGTGCATCTGGATACAAAGTGTGAGAGCCGGCTAAGTCAGGAACATAATCCGTAAACACTGAATACATAGCGACAATGTTTGGGTGTGGAGGTAAATGTCTCTTGCGATCTGCCATTCTGAAATAAAACAAAAACCAAATATTGACAAATTGTATTGTGAGAATATAAAGTACTGCACAGGTATTCCCATATGAGAAACATATCTCAAATAGAATCGGACAGTTTATTATTTTATAAATAGAGTAAAATCATAATGAAGTTCACGGGCTATGTGAAACTCGTAGTGTGGCGCTAACTGGCGGCATTATTTGAAAATAGTCGTAAATTCACTTATGCGATATAATAATATGAAGAGAAAAAAAAAAGATAAATTATTTGTGCGATGAATTGTTAGTGAATATTTAAACCCTATTGACACCATTAAAAATGTCTGACACCTCGAATATGTCGACATATTCGAGGTGTCAGACATTTTAAATGGTTCATGTTATTTGTCAGAGAACATTATTTTAGCGTTTTGGTTGAAGTTTTTAAGCTATCTAATTAAAAAAACAAACAGTATCTATAAATTTTTACATGTCGTCAAAACGACATCTTTAGGAAAATTTAGAGGGAAAACGCCCCAAAATCAAGAAGTCATAGAGGAAATAGGTGTCAGACTAGGCCTAATGAAGCCATATACAAAGTTTGGGGAGAGTATGTGTCAATAAAATTTTTACCGATGGGCACTCTGACTATACATAATATTCCTATTACAATTAATGTGAATGTGAAATGTGAATATTCCTATTACAAATCAGAGTAATATAAGGAAACAACTTTCATCGTTGATTCACCCACAGCTCTCACTTCTGTGAAGGTTCATATCTGACGTTATCTAAGATAAAAATTAGCTCTCGCATGATGTGAAATATACAGTTACAAATGGCTATATATTGGAATGATGAATTGACCTTACTGTGTCACTGTGGAGTAATGTAACTCAGTCCGCCGCGATAGTGGAAAGATTCGGGGTTCGTATCCCGATGGTGAATTTGTTTGTGAAATAAATTTTTCTAATATAGACATGTAACAATGGGTGTTTCAACAATGTAGCAACAGAAGCTATTCTTTAAAGTTATTCCTATTACGTTATTAATCAACGTCCCACAAGTTTTTTTTAAACAGAAATTCTTTGAAAACAGGCCTCACTGCACTTTTCCAACGCACCTTTTTTCCCAATCGCTAATCCCTTCGTTGCTGTAATACTGACGAGCTGGAACAGTTTCTCTGTACATTGCTTTCAAAATAGCCATTGAATTTGATTGTATATCATAATTGAACATCATTTTTAAAGCCAATGGATAATTAGTATTGGCATCGTTTACGTGAACGCTGAAATCAATAGTGTTGGCATTTCTGTTCACGTTAACATCGGCCTTTACATCGGAATTAGAATTTTTAACGTCCGTGGTGACGAAACTTCTCAGTTCCTTTATTTTGGCGGCGTAAACAACAGCTGAACAACCTTTTGCTATTGGATTGCCCAACGATAAATCTTTTAACATAATGGTTTCACGTTCTAATTGAGATTCGTTGATATCAACCCCAGCAACGTTCCATTTCAGTTTTGATATCGCATCCTACAAATTGTTAAATAACATATTAATCGAGTTTACAGAAGTAAATGAAGGGTACACGGGAAGAAGGCGGTTTGAAGGCATTTTGAAGTGTTTAAGATCGTACCATTTACATGCTGATGCATTTCTTTCAACGCTTATAACTTTTGACCTAGCGTATTCTTGTCTAAAATGAAGACATCAACAGAAAGGTAAGACTTTTGGCTACAAGATGGCATAAAAAATTAACTTCGAATTCTTATTGACAAATCGCTTTCTTCCCGTGTACCCTTCAAATGTAAAAAATGTCTATTATCATAAAGTTTTCTTTTCACGTTTGTCTATGTTTGCGATTTACTTCAAAACCGCTAAGCCAATTTCAATTTGGTTTTCGAGATTCTATAGAACATGTCGTTTTACTTTATTAATTATTCATTGGTTAAGTCATGGGGGTATGGGCAACTCCGAGAATATTAATGCACAACAGAAAATCGTTTCACATAAAATGCAACATAGATTAATTTAGAAACTGTTATTAATTACTTACACGAATTTCCCAGCAAACACCTTCAAGTTCATCATCTTTAGTTAATATCCCTGAACCTGAAGCTAAGCTGACACCAACGAGAGCAAAAAATGGTCCAGAATCTCCAAAAAGAAGCCTAAAAAAATATTATTTAGTCCTAATGTCATATCTTTTCAACTGGAAATTTACATCCAATTTATTCGCTACATATTGTCACCTATCTGCTATTGTAAAGAAATGAAAATATAACTTAAGCTACTAGCATTTGAGTGCACTTTAACAATGTTTAAATTTTGAATATTATTAAAAAGTATATATATTTCATAAAAATACCTTCGACTAGCCTTTTCCCTCAAATTAGCTGACAGTGAGTTGGTCACACGGTTAAGAACGTTGTCAACAAAAAGACGTCTGGCTCGTAGCCCAACCTGAAGACCTACATTTCGGAGACCGTAGCTCCGATTTAGAACTTTGATCGAAGAATTCTGCCCGGCTGAAGGACCGGTTGTTGGTGCTGCATTGATTTTTTCAGCAATTGTAGTTGTGTTATATTCTCGACGACAAATGCTCTTGATGGCAAGTGCACCATGTCTATACAGACGAGTTGATAATGCTCGCAGAGACATTTTTATTGTTCAATAATTGTAACTGCTGCCCAACCGGGAGCAAATATTTAAGGAAACTCCAATTAATACACAGAATTAATATTATACACTGACACTATCAACAAATGAAACAGATGCCGTTTTGCGTCCAAAATAATTGAGCTTTTCTATTCTTTTATTTTGACATTTCTTATCCTCAGATCGGATATTTACGCAGTACCAACATAATTGTTATATCGATTTTATTTCACAGTGCGTAATTCACAATCCATTTATGTAAACGTCAGTCTCTGCTTGTTTAAAAAAAGTATGAAAACTTGAACCATTCTGAACGTACACCGAAATTAAAATATGAAATGACGTAAGAACTATAATAAATAATTACTCATTGGCATTGCAATAAAGTCCATTTAAATGAATTCTATATACCTATTCAGATTTTTATGCACACCGTTTTGTTGTGTATGTGTATTATTCAGTGACAAAAATTACGTCATGTGTCAGCTGGGATTTATTTGAATAAGCTTGTTTGGTCTATTATTTCCATAATATTTATAATGTATATTAAGAAAAGGAAATAAAAAATTACAAAAAAATAATTCCAAAACTGCGCTCATTTTACTGAACGCATACATGGGAGTACAAATGACAGCAGGCCAGTTGAAATTCGAACAAAGAAAATAATTATTTATTAAATTATTAAAATCAAGTTTCTATTTACGCGAATATACGTGTATCACTAACATTACATTTAAATTTTTATAATAAATTATCTGTAATAAATTAGTGACATTTAAATTCACTGAATTTATATTGGCAGCGTTGATATAAAAATAAACATTTTTTGGGCATTAGCTGTCCAGTGTTCATGGTGTCCAGTCCAATAAATAAGTGATAATTGGCTTCGCATGGTTGCATGAAAATTACTTTATTTAATTACAAAAGTGTTATATTCTTTGTTTTATTTAAGTTATTCATTGACCTTGTTTTGTAAAGCAATGTGTTTGACACGTCATGTAAATATTTGACGGAATCGAGTTTTTTTTTCCTATAATATAAAATATGTTTACTAACATTATATTTTAACGTTTGTAGTTATCGTATGCAAAAAAATCTCGATAGTATCTTAATACAACGGTGTCAACTTCCCACCGAATTGTGTTCGATGATCATATTGTTATTATAACTGATAACAATAAAATTCCCGAGTGAAATTTGAGAATTTCAACACATTCCATATTGGTGTCCAGTAGTGCATTGTATTTGTTCATCATTTTACCAATATGTCAAATCGTAAGCCCAACAGTGCTACGCTTCGTTTAAAGCAAGATTACATTAGACTCAAACGAGATCCAATTCCTTATGTGACAGCAGAACCTCTACCGTCAAATATTTTGGAATGGTAATGATCCTTTTATTTATTTTCTCTAATATTTAAAAATTCCAACAATTGGACGACTGAATAATTCCAACTTCAAAAATACTGACATTTGACATAATACTGTAATAGACGTGTGTCGATCGATCATTTCTTGCGACCCGGGTCGATCGCGACCCACAGGTTAAGTGATCGTATCATAATGTTTCGATCGTTTGATCGATCAGCTTGTACCTATTAGACGTGTGTCGATCGAACATTTCCTGCGACCTAGGTCGATCGCAAGCTACAGGTTAGGGGATAGTATCACAATGATTCGATCGTTCGATCGGCTGTCTGAGTACCTATTTCATTTCTATACGAGTTACCATTAACCTGTTAATGTAATTTTCTGCGCTAGCTTGTTTGTACGAAAGAAAAACTTACCATTGAACAGAACAATGAGGCTTTTATTTAACTCAACTCAAATTACTTATATAAAATAGATAATGAGATACGATAAATTAACACCAAGTAGGTATTTTAAGATTAAATTAATGTTTATATCTATTTTATGACACTATAGGTTATGATTAAGAAATAAAACTTGAGAATTTTTTTCGGGTTTTAAAGAACTTCTTTTTGCACTTATTGTCATTCCAGCTTTGGAAAAAAATCGTTCGCATGGTACAGATGTAGCATTCATTCAAGTGATTGTTGTATGTTATTATGACTCACGAGTCACGACTCTACCATAGAAATTCATCATTCAATCATTCGGTCACGCTCTGTCATCTATTCCCTGTGGCTCTTTGGTTGCTATTGAGCTGACGATCGACTCGAGACTGAACGATTGGATCTTGTGAGATTCAGTGATTCAATCACTCAGTCACGGGTGGTGATCGAATCAAAACGATTCGATCAATCGCGATCGACACACGTCTATACTGTAATAAAAAAATAATTTTAATAGATAATAAGCATGCACAGACCTTTTAAAAGTCCAAGCAGTCGTTAAATATTCATTGAAAAGGATTTTCAACAATTTTTTTGCAGCGTATGGCATTATTGTTATTTTCATGAGTTTTGGGGGGTGGCTAAATAGGGGTAAATTTAATCGAAATCGGATGGCATTGATACACACCATTATTTGTACTTAAGACAGTATAAATTTCGAATGCCATCGGATTTGAACAATTTTTAGTGTGTTTTTTTACTTGTTGTTGAAACAATCGAAAAAAAGGGTTTTTCGGCGACTTTGAGGGGTTGTTTTTCCGAAACTGCCCATCAGGATCGGATGGCAATTTTTTCCCAACGTTTGGTGGTGTCAATAAGTATACTCACTAATTTTGAAGCGGTTGCATTTTCAGTTTTTTTTTTATTCGTTAAAAAACGGCCCGCGTGTTTCGGCTGGCAAAAAAATTTTATTATATAATTGGGGTATTTCCTTCATTGCTTCCGCATTTTTATCCGGTTGCCTTTTCAAAAATTTTTCGATTTTGCCCCACCCCCATATCGCCGCCCCTGTCCATTTGGGGTCACTTTGGCCGCTACCAGGGGGCTCTGTACCACTCAAAAGCCCAGATTACCACTCGCCATCCGGTTGCCTGTCCGACACCGGATTGACGTGCCATTGCTTTGAATATATATGTTTTTTGGCCTCGAGGGTCCTCAAAACAAAAAAAGATTGTAACATTTTGAAAAAAGTTAATTTTAACATAAATTAGTAGGTACCATTCCACACTTGTGGAGTTTGAAATGGTAAAAGATTTATCTCCGACTGGGATCTAGTTGACCCAGACCCACTGACCACAAAATTATAAATTATTTATTTTCAATGCTTATTAGAGAGTATTCTTTGAAGTTATAATTCAATAGATGACGTTTAGGTCCGGATTGAGACTTCTTCAGAAATAATCTAAAAAATATAAAAATGAATTAGTATCTACTTATTTTCTAATAGAATTAAGATTGAATTTTTTATTTTTGAAATATTAATGAAAAATTAATAACAAAACACCATCTATTGAATTATAATTTTATAATTTTTTGTCTATATAGTCTGAAAAAATTGGTCGATAATTTTATTTATTTGAAGAGTTCTATTCAGACGTTAATCTAAGCTTTGAAATATTGAAAACATATTAGTGGGAACAATAATTATTTTTTAGAATTGCTCTAAGTACACAAACGTGCATTTCTTTTTGTAAAGAATATTAAGAAAATATACACTTATTTATCAATATGACCATAACTTTTGAAAATAAAATGCTGCTTAGATTTAATGATTTAATTTATAAAGTATTTTCATTTTAACAAATCAATAATACGTTTTTCAAAGAAATATTTAAAAAAAACTTGTATGGGAAATGTGTCATAGGTAATGAAAAAAAATTTAATTCAGTGAAGAAAAACAATATGCGAACGCCTTAGCTCCTGAAACCCCAATATGGGGTACGCCCAGTGGCGTAACAATAGGGTGGCAAGACGGGCAAAATGCCACGGGCCCCTGGCTGGAGGGGGGCCCCAGCCATAGATATCCATGAGCCAGTCCCGGATTAAGACTCCTTGATGCCCTAAGCATTTCTTGTCTATGGGTCCTCATCTCTAATTCTAATATTATCTATCTGTCATGTTAAGTGTATACATTTTTTTTTCAAATTGTGAATGTCAAGCTTAAAATTGATAGAAAAAAGTTAAAAGTATAGAATTTTAGGGAAAAAAATGAATTTTACAAAAAGTGCTCTCATTAATAATTGACTGTCTATAAAATCGCCCCTTAGGCATGTTTATACAGTTAATTGAAAAAAAGTTACAAACATTTTCAAAAATAAATTATTATTTTTAACTTTTATACTTCCTAAGACAGTTTTATATCAGTAGATCAAATTTTTGAGAACATGACAAAAAGAAAAAAAATCGTTAACATGGTCCGGTGAGGTACTTTTCAGTTCTGAGTTCTGATATTTGGTGCCCCCTGAGACGTGATGCCCTAAGCAATTGCTTATTTTGCTTATAGGTTAATCCAGCACTGCCGTAAGCACAGGAGAATCCTAACATTTATTATTACAACAATTAATATTTGCCACGGGCCTCAAAAGGTATAGTTACGCCACTGGGTACGTCAGTGTCAATCACCTACTATAGACGTTGATAACCTTGGCTGACGAGCGTTTATAATTCACAAACTAATCTAATCAAATCAAACACATACTAAAGCCTCACATGGAGAGTACTTATAACCCGTTTTCCTTTTATAATCTTAAAGAACATTATTGCACATACCGCTAAACTAGCGGTATGTGCTTTATTATCGCTTTGTGCGTCAGAGCTGACTTTCGTTCATATAAGAAGTTATATCTAAGTTAATTTCACACGAAATCCATTCAAATTGAAGCTTTTTGAAAAGAGGAGATTCTAATCTATAAAACAGAACCATTTTTAAATCAATTCGAGTTCATAAATACTATTAAAATTGTAATTGAAAATTACAAACAGCAGTTGTCGGTTGGTCTGTACGTATGTACGTACGTCACGACTCTACAGATCGCAATTTTGGTCGGATTGCCTTAGGTTATATTTTATTCACTTTGTTTACTATCAGACCAGAACCCTATTTAAATTCACTAAAATGTGTTCAGTAGTTTAATTTTTATAAACAGTTTTATTTTTTATTATTTTTGACAGCTATTAGTTTAAAAACAATATAATAATTGCTGTGTAAATATAATGTAATCCATAAAACAAGTGCTACACTTCTATACCGTGATAACACCACTACAGGTATTAGGCCGCCGTGGCGTAATGGTTATGCCGTTGGATCCCCAAGGGCAAGGTCCTGGGTTCGATTCCTTACGAAATCATTGATATTTTTCTTTTTTTTTCTTTTTATTTTGTTTTATTTTATTCCACTTGATATTAATTATATATTATATTATATACGAAATCAATCTGAAAGAAATCCAATTGCAGTATAATTATTTCACTGAAATAGTGAAAGCATAATAATATTAAACGAATATTATCGTCATAATATTTTTATTGCAAGTATTTATTAAATCTTTCTCATTGTTTATTAGTTACATCAGCATGTCCGGCTAATTAGAGAAAGTCAACACTCTTGTAGTGTTGTTATTAAAATTATTAGCTCTCGCAGGTAGTGGATTCTGCGGTGCATTGTGTTATATATAAGAGAAATCATGAATTAACTGTCGTGGGCACTGTAGAGTAATGCAACTCAGCCAACGCGAAATTGGTTGTTTCGGGTTCAAGTCCCGACAGTGACATTTAAATTTTTCTTATATATAAGCCTTCTAAAAATATTATGACGATAATATTCGTTTAATATTATTATGCTTTCACTATTTCAGTGAAATAATTATACTGCAATTGGATTTCTTTCAGATTGATTTCGTATATAATATTGCAAGTATTTATTAAATCTTTCTCATTGTTTATTAGTTACATCAGCATGTCCGGCTAATTAGAGAAAGTCAACACTCTTGTAGTGTTGTTATTAAAATTATTAGCTCTCGCAGGTAGTGGATTCTGCGGTGCATTGTGTTATATATAAGAGAAATCATGAATTAACTGTCGTGGGCACTGTAGAGTAATGCAACTCAGCCAACGCGAAATTGGTTGTTTCGGGTTCAAGTCCCGACAGTGACATTTAAATTTTTCTTATATATAAGCCTTCTAAAAATATTATGACGATAATATTCGTTTAATATTATTATGCTTTCACTATTTCAGTGAAATAATTATACTGCAATTGGATTTCTTTCAGATTGATTTCGTATATAATATTGCAAGTATTTATTAAATCTTTCTCATTGTTTATTAATATTATATTATGTATAGTTCTTAATTTTTTTTATTTTTGCAAACTTAAAAAAAAATATTTTTTCAATTTTTAATTATTTATTTCTTTAAATTTTTAAATCTTTTTAAATTTATTAAAAATATTTTTTAATTGTTATTTTTTTATCATACAGTGGAAAACTTGCGGGATGTGCACTTTTGGTTTTGCCAACTATTTGACACTTCCCTGCAATTATTAATACATACCTACATATTTTTAACTATTCTAAAAAAATTTTAGGCACTACATAGTACAAGGCCCAGAACAAACTCCATACGAAGGGGGACTATATCATGGTAAACTTGTATTTCCGAAAGAATTCCCATTTAAACCTCCATCCATTTACATGTTGACACCGAGTGGTAGATTCAAGACGAGCACTCGATTATGTTTAAGCATCTCAGATTTTCATCCGGATACTTGGAATCCAGCATGGAGCGTATCGACAATATTAACGGGCTTATTAAGCTTTATGGTAATTATTTTTTAATTTATTTCTTTGCGATTCAACCTTCTATTATGGAATTTTAATAGAGTACCTAGTGCAAATTTGATAATCTAAATTAAATTTTCATAAAACATCCTTGCATTCTTTATTTATAGGGGTACATTGAAAATTCAATTATTATCTATTTCCAAAACATTGAATTTTTTTAAATTAATATGAACGACGGCTTTGGGCAGTAGAAATTTTCACTATGTTTCAGTTTTATTATTGATTAAAGTATTCTATAGTCTTTACTTTAATCAATTTATGACAATTTGTAAACATCTCAGAAACTAGGACATCAAAACAATAGTTCCATACTACGAAGTAAATGCTAGTTTAATAACGATAATATTGTTAAATAATTATATGAGATACCCTTCCCCCACAAGAGGGTTGTAAGTAGTGTCCGACCGAAACTAAGTTTTACGGCCGAAACCGAATTTTGGCTTCAGTCTCAATTTTGGCCGAAACCGAAACCGAAATTTCATGTTTTCATTGGAAAAATAAAGAAAACATTATCTTAATCAGTCTGTATTTTTAAAACAATCACATATTAATCATTCAGTCTCTGATATCTTATGACCTACCTTATTTCAAAATACTTTTTTTTAATATTAAGAAATATAATAAAAGCTACAAAACAAAATTACTTTTTAGTGAAAAGTATTTACCTAATAAAATGTTTAGGTAGCAAAAACCTCCCGAATGTAGTTTCTGTTTCGGCCGGATGGTAAACCGAAACTAAGCCGAAACCAGTTTTTTTTGCCGAAATTAGGCCGAAACCGAAAGTTCGGTAAAGACACTAGTTGTAAGTGACTATCTGCAGATTAGTAGCAATACTACGTAGTATCAAATTTCTTGATCGGGTCTCAAGTGCTTAGATTTTAAATTCGACAGTGCCCCTATTTATTTATACTACTCGTGACTATAATTATTCTCGTAGGTTCTCTATTTTTTTCATTCATTTATAGATAGAAAAAAGTCCAACTTTAGGAAGCATAGAAACATCTGATTATGAAAAAAGGCAATTAGCACAACAGTCACTGGAATTCAATTTGAAAGACAAAACGTTTTGTGAACTGTTTCCTGAATCAGTGGAACAAATTCAGGTTAGTTTATACTTTCATATTAAATACTTAACACCCAAAGTTCACGCGTTGTCAGGTTAGACATAACTGATCTTTAGAGCTGTAACCTATTGGCTGTAACAAACCCTATGTATTCGTTACTGAGTAACGGGTACATCGTCTGACTTGAAGTAACGAATCGTTACTTACAAATTCATTTCGTTACTCGCATCTGTCGTATCCATGTCAGTTCGACCCGTTTGATGCGGTTATACGTTATACGAACGAAATCATACCGTATCACGTATGCGACGCGCCTTGATGCGATGGTACATGCTTGATGGTGTTAGTACACGATTGTATGTCGTATGAAAAGTAACGAGTAACGTAACGATACGAAAGTAACGGGTACTGGTTCTTTCAGTAATGAATACATACGGGTACACAATTTCTCGTTACTTTTACAGCTCTACTGATCTTTGATAATGTGTTTTTATGTTCCTGTCACATGTGTAAAATGAGTCGGGCTGTGGTCTGAATTACGCTTTAAGCAATGACAGCGCGTTCACGGTCTGTTCTATTTACGCTCACGATGCTTAGAAATGGCAATATGATCACAATGACCGCACCACTGAACGCTCACAGTGCCTATGGTTACGAGGTAGGGTAGTGTAGATATGGGCTTCAATCGTGACAAGTTTAATTTATTTTTTAAGCTTGGTGATAAATAACAAGGGAAGCTTAATATTCTACTACTTTTTTTTATTAATGTCGCAGGCCTAGAATAGAAATTTTGTTGTGAAGTTGAATCGAATTTTCAAATAAGCTAATTGACTCTTATTTTTAAATTGTCTTAAAATGTTCATATCGTAGTGAGTCCACAAAAATTTTTATTTCGCTTTCGTGCACTCAAAATTTTAAATATATAAGTTGGCGCGAAAAAACATCAGCTGCCATGTTTGCCTGCGGTGACGTCATTCTTGTCGTATATAAAGGAGTATCCATTTACATGAAGTCAGTGTGTGTGTGCGCGCGTGCGTGTGGCGCATATTCAAATAGGTATATGTGTGTTTACTACAAGCCTGACAAGCAATGTATTAAACATGTAAAAAAATGCATTTTTTTTTAATTGAAATAATGTATCATCCTCGTGTTTTTGTGAATACAAAACCGATAATTTAAATTTTTCTTTTTCGTAGCAGGTATTCTCCGAAACTATTCATCTGATTTCAGAAATTTTTTCACCAATATTTAGAATGGACCTTTAGGATGGACATAGGTTATATATTATCGCGTTAAAATAAAAGCGCTTTTCATGGAAACCAATTTTGCAACGAAAGTCGACGAAAAAACGGTGGAAATCTAATAATTTGGGCGGAGCCGGACCCGGCCGCTAGTTATTAGTATTTTTTGTACAAAATGCGGTGGTTAGTACAAAAAATTATGTATATGATTTCTGTGACTTCTTTCACAACTTTCAACGTTGCAAACCATTTGAGCGCCGTAACCGTTAGCGTAATTCGGATCGCAGTCTCATTTTTAAAAGTAACTACGGTAGGGTTGTGGTAATCCGACAATCTACACTAGCCCGATAACTCTACACACAGACTACATTTTTTATATCAAATAATGATAAAATGTAGATAAGTCCATCTATACTACTAAGGAACGAGCTGATCAATCATATGCAAAAAACATTCAAAGATATTTTTTGTGGGTGAGGTATTTCAAAATAATGCTAAAATAAAGTAAATGTACAATGTACATGCAGCGACATGTCTGATGTCAGCTGCGTGTAGGCAATAGACATTAAATGCACCATCAACTTCGGAAAAACCTTCAGATTTGTTGTTTGCCAAGGGTGCATTTTGTGCAGCCTTGGATCTACGATTTTTTCGAACCGGGGCAAAACCTTGATAGTGGCGCCCCCTCCCTTCAGTGTTTGAGAAAAACTGTTAAAACTGCCAATGAGTAGCATTTTTGAGACCATTTGTTAAAATAATAATCATTTAGTAAATTTAAAGTTTTTATTATCTAATAACTAATAACTTTCATTTGTGACATTATATTAAGGAAGTACCCTCGGTACGCAGTAAGTCAAAGAATTTCAGTCTTCTACTTGAGTAACGTAGTATATAATTTGGCAATACCGCATGCCTTGCCATAGTTACAAGTGCTTATGTACGCAGCATAAGTCAGCACGCGGTGTCAAATTCGCATTAATTTATGAAAATGCTTTTCTTTATTCCTGTCATTTTGGATATAATAATATACCTACTATCATTTTTTTGGAATACTATGCTTTTAGCATTTACTCAATTTGCGTATGTTTTTACGATATCAAAACTGCTGCAGCTTCGTAACTTACCTTTGAATGACGCACCACAAACTACAATATTGCGGTGTAGCCATGTTTATGAATTGCTAAAAAGCTCGGCTTTGTTTTAGTTATTTCTATTAACATAAGCAAGCTTTATACGTTTTGGAAAAAGAAAAATGTTCATCGAATATTCGTTTATATTTACTGAAAATTTTATCAAAATCTGTTTGTCAATTCCAACGTAATAAATGATGGAGTGCGTCAAAATCACAGATTTCCATAAGACTCCATGTTAAGTGCAGCGAAATAAAATTATCAATATCTTTTTTCAAAGTCAACCAAAAATCACAAAAATTTAACTGAGTCATTTTTGAAAAGGTTTTGACATATTTGTAAATTTTCGTAATTTTCTGTTTGTTAATTCATTTATCGAGGGTACTTCCTTAAGATTCGGTTACTTGATAAAATCATAAAAACCTATGAGATTGTAGGAAAAGAGGCTTCATTTGCTCCTTATTTCGAATTCTTGTATCAAGGATTTGGCGCCCCCATGAAACTGCCGCCCGTGGCAAGTGTCCCGGTTTGCCCCCACCCCCCCCCCCCAGATCCGGGGCTGATTTTGTGGCCGAATCCGATTATTTGGTCGAATTATGAACCCAACCTTGACTGTATGTAATCTGACAGCTTCAAATATGTTGACAAGCTCAAAAAAGTGTCTTGTGTAGATATAAGGTTCGTTCCAAGCAGCCAGTGAACGGTTCCGAAACCGTCACCCGCATGCGCAGTAGGTAAAACGTGTTTTAAAATCGCCACTAACAGCTTCGTTTTACCTAGTGCGCATGCGGCTGGCAGTTCCGAAACCGTTTTCGGGCTGCTTGGAACGAACCTATTATAAAAGTGTTAACTATTTAGAGGAAATATAAAATATGATAAATTTGTGCGTAGGCGGAACTTGCGAGAAGAAGCGCTGCTCAAGCATCGTCTGCGAAAACTAATAATCAAGAGAATACTGCATTAGCGAGCGAACAAACCACATTCCAAGCTGCCATAACAAATATTTGTGTTATTATTAGTTTTGCTATTTTTGCGTACACTGTAAAATATGTAATTCGAAATTTGGCTAACGATTACAGTGAATAAGCATTGTGATACTCAATTTTTACAGGGTATCATTTTTGTTATAACATTGTGTATTTCAGTAACAAAGTTTGTTTTTTTTTTTTTAAATTACAGTAAAACTTCACTAATTCATCTTAGTGATCAAATAAAACTTGTTTAAGGAGTGACATGTTTATTTTTTGTAAACTCTTTTTGATTAAAATAGGCAGACATAACAAGAATAGTTTTTTTTTTTTTAATTTTGAATTTCGCGTATATTTTTTAATACTTAAAACTGATTTGTTATAATTTTATTACTTATTTCTTTATTTTACTCCACAAAATCTTTGATGGAAAATTATAGTTACCATCTTTTATTAGCTTAGTTATTTAAAAGGATCTCTTTAAAATCGGCAGTAGACATCACAAAATTTAAGAAAGGTCAATACACCAAGACAATAAAAAAAATGTAGATGAAACTGAAGTACTCTTAAACGCAGTGGCGTAACTACAGAAAACAGAGGCCCGGGTTGAAATACAATAAATATAAAACATCTAAAAAGTCTACTACATAAGGGGGCATCCTTTAATTACTTGAGGCGATTATAGCGACTTTTCGACCATCCTCCCCCCTTGGTGAGATGTCGTGAGATTTTACTTGACGCCCGCCCCTAATTTCACGGAAGATTTTTCAAAATGCGTATTCTTAATGTAAATACGTTAATCTGTGCTTGATTGCGTTGGATTTATTTAAAAAAACATAATTTAATTAATTCTTTTTATTTAAGACCAGTTAAGATTAGTATTTAAGAATTCTAAGAACCTAGTCCAGAACATTTTTTACTTAATTTAACCCAGTTTTCTCGCAAATTTACAGTTTCTTACGAAAAAAATTACGTAATATTTACCGAGACCCTCCCTCTCCCCCACGTGAGATTAGGTGTGGTTCGGCTCGATACCTTCACTCCCCCAAACGCTCACGTTATTAATGGACGCCCCCTTAAAAACTGAAAAGATGGAAACAAAATCAAAATTAACATGCATTCGAAGGCGTAAATGTAGTAACCCAGATCGACAAGTATGGGACTCATGGTATGATGAAAATTAAATATCCAAATTTTACAGAATATTGAACATATTTTATTTGATAAAATTTAACAAGTTGAATAGAAATATCTAATGTCTTTGGGTGCGTTTCGAAATATCACCCAGTATACTGGCCAGTGCTAATGACGTCATGAATCGACGCCGTACTGTTGATTCGTTCCGAAATATAATGGCCAGCGCGCTGACGTATTATTATTTCCCTCGTCCACTAAAAGTAATTGTTTACTTTGTTGATCAGACATTATTGTAAATAACAAATTATAAAATAAATAATTCCACAAAGTCTGATGAACAAACGTCAAATCTGTCTCACCAGTACAATATGGTGGCATACCAGTACAATTATGGCGTTGGATTCATGACGTCATTAGCACTGACCAGTGTACTAGGTTATATTTTGGAACATACCCTTTGACTGCATGTTATCTTTTGATTTTGTTTTCAATCTTTTCAGTTCGCTTTTTACGCAGTCGGGTTTTTTTTTTTATTTAAGTGTTTTTAGTGTTATTTGTATGTATTATTTTTATTTATAAATTTCAATGACTTTGTTCGTAATGTACATATAAATATATGCATTTTTGAAATCGTCTCAACAGTACCTTTCTTTTGATACCCATCGATGTATTTAGAAAAACAAAAAAAATAATGTAGATATGCGACATAACGGCGGCTAGCCGGTCATGCATCCTGTATCACGCTCGGAATTAATTAAGGTGATTCTAATGACAACTTATTTATTACAGTCTTGCCAGCCGTTTGAATGCTACAAGGGAATAAAGAATCTCACATACTTTTTAAATACATAGATATGCACGAAAAACATAACCCTGTCTTTACTGTCGCGCAGTCGAGTAAAAAGGGGCCCCTCGACTTAAAATTTTTTAACCACAATTTTCTCTTACCCAAAAGATTTTCATTTAATCGGTGAACATACATAAAAAAAACATGCATGCCTTTGAAATTTGAGATTTTCCCTCGATTTCTCCAGGATCCACCATCAGATCCTGACTTGGTTCCGATGGGACCACCTCGGAAATGCACTCTTTCGAATAAAAAAAAAAATTGAAAATCGGTCCATAATTGACGGAGAAATCGGTGAACATACATAAAAAAAAAAAAAAAAATATACAGACGAACATAGAACCTCCTCCTTTTTGTTGAAGTCGGTTAAAAAAGTGATGTATTCATTTTTCAGACAAGCGGTCTACAGCTGTAAAAAATGATTTCATGAATTTTCAGTTTTGATTTATTTTTTAAATAAATAATAATTGTAAACGGAAATAATAATTTACACATAAAAAACGTCACAATCCAGAGCCGAATTTAGAAGTTGTATTCTGTTAAAACAAAATCTTTAAAAAATTACTAAATAATATTCAAATAATTTTTAACAACTATTTTATAGTAATTAATAGTTTTTTATGATGATTTGTTGCGCAGTTCAATTCTGGATTTTGTCGTAATCTCAGTTCAGAGGCGTTAATGTGCTTTTATACTGTGGTCGTAATTTCCAATGTTTCATTATTGTAGTCAAGGTTACAATAAATTCATTGTTAGTCATCGACGCATCTGTATAAATAATGTAAGAGAAAAAGTCATAGTTAAAAAGTGGACCGTGTAGTTTAAACTACACACTATAGAAGTGAAACTTGCCTACGCAAAATTTTCAACAATGCACGGCTTTTGACACGATTTTCAAGGCTACTAAGATGTACTTTTAGCACTCAATTATCTACCATGGAAACCAGAAACCAGTTTTAAATCTAGATCTAAAAATGCTACTTGTTTTCAAGTAAATGAAGATCTTCATTTGCTTGAAAACAGTTGACATTCTCGAATTTAGATATAAAGCTGAAAGTCGTATCAGAAAAGCAGCCTTTTTGTTTCCGTGCTAATTCAATGCTAAAAAATACTTTTAGCATTGAAAATTGTACCAGAAATCGGTCATAAAATGTTAAAAATTGGCATTTACATGATAAATATTTATAATATCTATTAATTATATTATGTTAAAGTACTAACAGACGGTCGAACTTGGTTCGAAGCGGACAGCGGATCTGGTCCGCTCCGTACCAAATCTGTTCGTCTGTACAGTAGTCTGCGTGTCCGCCCGGTTCGATGGGAACAGATTCGGTCGTCTGTTGCAAGATCCGCCGTACCATGTCCGTTGTCGGACCGGACCAAGTTCGACCGTGTGTTAGCACTATTAGTTTGACTACCCTATAGAACTGGCTGTCGATAGTTATATTGTTTTCGCCTCTAATATATTGTCATTGAAATATATTTGAGAATCGGCATTGAAAAAAAATAATTTCAAGTACAGGAGTTTTACTGTATATATGTCGCCGGGATATTGTCAAACCCGTGATATTATAATTTCACTTAGTGAAATTATAATATCACGAATATTTGTCAATCGTGATATTGTAATTTTACTAGTGAAATTACAAAATCACGGATTTGACAATATCCCGGCGACATATATATTCTTTTTAAAACGAACCTTTATGCTATTCAATAAAATTAATTAAGTTAGAATGATGTATGATCAGGCTATCAGCTAACTGTAACTTACACTGTGGATGTCAAGCTCGTTGCGACACGTCCTATTCGTCGAAGAGCTGCCCTATTTTAGAGTTACCTCTTAAAAATTGTGAGTTCAGAATGTGGAGTTTGAAATAAATTGGCGGGCTCAAAAGTGAACTTTGAATTTTATAAATATTGTTGAAACTGAGGTGTTAAAAATTGATAATAAATTTTTATTGCTTTATTCAGGTCAAGTTATACCAATATTTAATATGAACTACAGTTTGTTGTTCGATTATTCTTGAACAATTTCAACCCCTCATAGATAACAAATGCAAAACAAAGACTGATGCCAAATTACTAGAGCTGTAAAAGTAACGAGAAATTGTGTACCCGTATGTATTCGTTACTTAAAGAACCAGTACCTGATACTTTCGTATCGTTACCTTACTCGTTACTTTTCATACGACATACAATCGTGTATAACAGCATCAAGAAGTGTATGTTCTCTGGCATCAAGCATGTACCATCCCATCGAGGCGCGTCACATCGTGATATGGTATGACTTCGTTCGTATAACGTATAACGGCATCAAACGAGTCGAACTGACTCCATATCAGTTCGATACGACAGATGCGAGTAACGAAATGAATTTGTAAGTAACGATTCGGTACTTCGAGTCAGACAATGTACCCGTTACTCGGTAACGAATACATACGGTTTGTTACAGCTCTACAAATTACATAGGAGATGTAAGCTTGTTTATTACATGTACTTAATACTCCTATATTGCTAGTAGGGGTCTGGAAAAGGATGACGACCCAGCGATGCAGACATACATACGTCTGTCTCTGTCATTTTGACCTCAAATGTTATGCCCACATCCCACTACAGTCGCAACACTATTGCATAGAATATAAGTAAGTGAGATAGAAGTATGCAGTTGCTATCTCTCTTGGTGGGCAACGCTCCCACTTACGCGAACTAGCAATATAGGAGTATTAAGTATGTGATTTATTACATTTAAATCTGCCATCTAAAAATAGATTCACTAAATGAAGGTCGTCGGAGCTACTTTTTTTCTCTCGACTCCTATCTTACTCAAAGCTATATTTGTGTTTGATGTACTACTGTGGATTTTTTGTACGTGTGTTGTGAGGTAAATAATATTACTGGAATATAAGTTTTGGTTCATTAGTGATTGACTAAAAAAATGCTGTGATCGGCCAGTTGATCTTGATTGACTTGTTGACTATTCTTGTTTTAATACAGTTGGCCCGCGTTAAATCCAACAAACGTTTTGCAAGGGCGGTGTCAGTTGATCAGAATTGTCGAACTATAGAGGAACTTTTTTGAAAAGGAGTGCCTTGGCCTTGTAATTTGACAAATTACGTACACTATAAAAGTTACGGTGCCGCGAGCAAGTCACAGCATGTTAAAACATGCATTGGCGATGATTTTCCGCAATAAATGTGCGGGTCAAATGTATTTTATACTGGCTATCATTAATAGAGTGGTATAGCTTCCGCGGTGAGAGTTGAAGCCAGGCATGTCATCAATAATATGGTAGTGAACGCCTACTTGCCCGCAGACAGTAGCGTGTGGAATAAATTCTACATATCCATTTATAGCGGTAGAATAAAAATAAACACTCGACGCACATGGATCTCCGAAACAGCCAATAGCAAGCTAGAAGGCGGGCGAAATGCGTTCACGTCACTATGACGCGGTGGCTTCAGCTTCAATATGATGGCACACCAGTACAATTATGGCGTCGGATTCATGGCGTCATTAGCAATGGCCAGTGTACTGGGTTAAGCCTCTTCTACACCATTGGCCATGATGGGCGAATACTGATGGGCCATGATTGTCTCCATCATTGCGTAGCTGTCCACATGATCGTTCACGTCTCAGTTGTTAATTGTCTTCTGTCCGATATGGATATATAGGTAGATTTCAATAAATTTGTAAGTTTAGTTGCGTACTTACTTGGAAATATACTTAGTCAACACACAGTCTTAAGGTCAAAGGCAGACATCCACACCGTACCGTAAACAAATATGAACTGAATAATTGGCAATCGTGTGGATACTCGCACAATCATGGCCGCGGACTTTCTTTGATGATTGTCCGAAAAACCGACACAGCGGCGATCACGCGGAATCATCACCAATCATGGACAATTACAGGCGATTATGCCCTCCACACGTTCGTGATGGCTTTTAATCGCCCATGATGGCCAATGGTGGCTTTATATTTCGGAACATACCCATTGTCTTTATCGCTGATATCGCTAACATCATCTCTCGTGTTGCCTCGAATACGGACGACCCCAACATTTTTTTCATGTGTTGCCAAAAGATCGACAGCTAATTTTCACAGAACAATATTACTGTTCTGTGGCTAATTTTACATTGATAGGTTATCTCTGTTGATACGTAGTGCCGTCCAGGCTGGATACATGACAATGTTACGACACAATGTTCAGTTGGATGTCTATACACACCTTATTTTATTAAAATTACAGCAGTGTCAGATTAAGATTCCTTGATGCCCTAAGCATTTCTTGCCTATATATATGGGATATATATCCAAGAAATGGGTCCTCATCTCGAACAGCGTTCTAAAAAAACTTAATATTATCTGTCTCTGTCATGATAAGTTTATAAAAAACAATTTTTTTCTCAAATTGTGAATGTCGTAAGCTTAAAATTGACAGAAAAAAATTAAAAAGCGTAGAATTTTAGGGGAAAAAATTTGAATTTTACAATCAATGCTCTCATTGAAAATTTGACTGTCTGTAAAATCGGTTCTTAGGCATTTTTATTATACACTTAATTGAAAAAAAGTTCTAAAACTTTGAAGTTTAAAAAAAATCGTTTTCATTTTCAAAAATAAATTATTTATTTTTAACCTACTTCTAACGACAGTTTTATACCAGTAGATCAAATTTTTGAGAACATTACAAAACAAAATTGTTTTTTGTTGACACTGTCTGGTTGAGGTACTTTTCATTTCTGAGTTTTCATTTTTGGTGCCCCCTAAGACGTGATGCCCTAAGCAATCGCTTACTTTGCTTATAGGTTAATCCGGCACTGCGGTCAACAGTGTAATTTTTCATTCAATATTATTTCTGATTATTGTCTATTATTAGATTTTGTATTGTGTATATATGTAAATAAAAATTAATGAAGCGATTTTGTTGTAACTTACTCCTTGAAAAAACACTGAAAAATAATATGCAACCTAGTACCTAAACGGAAGAATGTGCAGAGTTTGTTCAATTTGAAGAGCTTAGACCTACAAGTTCACCACAGTGACGCTAAACTGCATTGGCCGCAAATTTTCGTTATAAATCAATGGCATATTGTAAGATTATTTACTTATTAATGGCATTTCGATTGATGAAACAATCAAAATCGTTTGTCATTTTTGATCAAATCTCACACTTCAATTTTTGTTCATCAGTCAACAGACTATCATTATTTAGGGCCAGGGGAGTAGAAGACAATAAAATCCCTCGACGGAATGCCCCAAAAAGGCAAAGTTTAAAATATACATATACAGTGTGACCCCGGATTGAGTTCACAATAGGTGAGATTGGCCAAAAAATTTCTAATTGGAATTTCATATTTTGGGATTCCTCCCTGCTTGGTCTGAAATTTATTTTTAGTTTACTTTCGATTTTTTTAAATCAAGTAGGCCTTTACAGTTGAGCAAAACCTCTTTTCGTTTCAGGTAAAGTACCGTTCATAGCACGCTAACGTGTCACTAAGAAAAGTTGTTCACAATGAAAAATTATGGCGTTATGCAAATTTTCAGAATGATCGGCCTACTTTGATAATAGAAGTAGAAAGCAGGAGAAAAATATTAATTATTATTAACGATTACATGATAAATCTTAAATGAGAAAACAGAGTGATTAGAAATGTTCAAATTAAAATTCAAATTTTTACAGTTTATCAAAAAAATTAATTAAACTCCAATTACTCTATCTGGCTTCCTCCACGCGATTATTTTTCAAACAAAACAAAACAAAGTCGGATTTTATCAAAGTAGGCCGATCATTCTGAAAATTTTCATAACGCCATAATTTTTCATTGTGAACAACTTTTCTTAGTGACACTTTTGCGTTTACTATGAACGGAAAAGGTATACTTTACCTGAAACGAAAAAAGGTTTTGCTAAACTGTAAAGCCCTACTTGACTTAAAAAAATCGAAAGTAAACTAAAAATAAGTTTCAGACCAAGCAGGGCGGAATACCAAAATATGAAATTCCAAATCGAAAATTTTTGCTCAATCTCACCTATTGTGAACTCAATCCGGGGACACACTGTATATGAACAGGCAAAACGATTTTTGGCCACGATTCGAAAAACGTCGAAATAGCGAATTTTTTTTACCGGATTACAGGTAATCATCATCCATTAATTAAATTGAGGTAAGTTGTCTATCATAAACAAATAAAAACGATAATGAACGAAAATAGTCACCATGAGTGTCTGTTCTCTGCTCACCAGACGTGAATTTCTTGTAAAAATAAATATTTATGTTGTTTCTACATGAGTTCGACTTCTTTTTTATAGCAAAAAAAAAAGAAATTATACGCGAATTGTTTTTGCGAAAACAATTTCCAATCACGACAAATTTCGAAACCAAGTTAATCAACAAAATATGCTTTTTACGCTATATTTTATTAGGTTCACAATAATTTGTAACTAATTGTTGTTACAAATTGTTGTGATATATAATACGTTGATGGTCCATATAACCTTAGCTGTTGGTGACCTTTAAAAAATCAACATAAATGCGAATGACGTCGGAGGAAAGGTTAGTAAATAATATAAAAAACCATTCAAGTTAAAAAAAAACATTTCTTTGTATATTTATGTACAAAACTAATTTAATCTTCTTATGTCTACTAATTCTATATTAAAATTCTATGATTTTCTGCTGCTCCCTCTATAATATCCTCGCGGATGTTTGACTTCAACAGATTCTTGACTCGACTCTGAACCTTGGAATTCACTGTCGCTCTGCGGTCTTGACCTTGAATTAAATCTTCTATTTGCTGTTTTCGGTGCCGGTGCAGCCGGTTCGGCGTTATTGTTGCTCACTTCAGCTGCCGGAGCTTTGTGAGGCGCGCTAAATCTTCGACGTCCAGTTGAGGAAACGCTGTTTGAAGAACGCTTGGGTTGGAATTCTTCTGATGACTTCGGGGTCGATGATGGTTCAGATGATCGTTGTTCTAATGTTTTACCTGCAAAAATAACAAATGCAATAAAATTCAGCAACGCAGTGCGCAATTGTTTTAGAAACAAGAACAAAGTGGAATCCTGTCAATCGAGCATAGATTTATTAGGGACAAATCTTCAAAAAACAAATCTAGAAAATACTGGTTGTGTTTCGCTGAGCTTTTTCGGAAAAGTACCAACAGAGGCGGGTGCTCGCTAGTGGCGTCAATATTCTTCATGGAAGTAAACGTCGAATAATACAATTTGTTTTACACTTTTTCAAATAATAATTAAATACTCTTTATGTTTTTTTTTTCAGTCCAACAACATAAACACTACATCTCCTTGACTGGGTATAAAAAAATCGATAATCAAAGGTTTCGTTTAATTATTATTACAGTTATTAAAAAAACGCTCATTTGACACAATGTAGAGCATGAAAAATTGCATACGATAGGCACGCACCCAGCGAATATGAACTATCTCCGGAAAACAGTGATAATATCACTAGCTGGTAAGCTAGACGTTGCTCGTATTCAATTAGTATTTGGCAGATATGATATTATATTATAGCGTCAGGCACATACACAAATAATACAATAAAATAATATTTGAGAATAAATAGTAAAAACAAAAAACACTTCAAAATTCTACAAAATATTTTCTCTTCTCAACGATCGCTTCGGACATGTTCATCATCAGGAATACAGATATATACTATACCTGACTATACTATATGTCTGTACTCCTGATGATGGACTTAATGTGTCGGAAACGATCATTAAGAAGAGAAAATATTTTGTAGAATTTTCATGTGTTTTTTGTTTTTACTATTTGTTCTACCAAATGGCGAGTGAGAAATCAGTGCAAATTATAATATTTGATATTTTCGAATATTCTGTAAGATACCACCAAATTTTTTGTACTAAACCTAGATTTTTTTTTCGAATATACTCGAGTTAATTTCGGCATTGGTGTAGCTACGTTACCAAGAGCCCCGGTACAAAAATGAAATTGGGGCCCTATCTACGACCAGCTTCGAGGCAACGCGTAACGGCACAGGGTCGTGTACGCGAAGCCCTAGTTTCAACATTAGATGAAAACTATAATAGAGATGAAGCTCCGGGAGTCGACATTATTTTCTTCCTGTTTAATTTTTTTAAAATTTAATTTCCCTATACCATTAACAGTTTTCGAGTTATCTGCAAACAAAAATAGATTCCCATTTTTGGAATTATACCTATAGTAGATGTTAATAACTTTTGAGGTTGTTTATGTGTGGCTTTGAAAATTTTACACATTTTTTTTAGATAATTACGAATCCAATAGTCAGACGTATTTGAACTTGCAGTAGCAAGAATTGACACGTTTTTCGAATAGGTTATTTAAATAACTTTTTCGAACGTCGCTCAGAGGGCCGAGGGGCCTCTTGAGCTTGGGGGCCCCGGTGCACTGCTCCGTCTGGCCTTCCGATAGCTACGCCACTCAATTTAGGGCTTCCGCCAAAATCGACATTAATACATAATTAGCGCCACATAAATTGCGGAGAAAATCGTGCAAAAAAGCTGGAAGGAAAAGCCACTTAACAATTAATGACCATACCATTGCTAGCTTGTTCCCGTCTTCGTTTCAAAGCAGCAAGTAGATCATCGTTGCTTCTAAAAGGTCGGACGCCACCACGGATTTTACTCTTAGGTGCTTCGGATGTTGTGGTTGCGTCGTTTTCACCTTCATAATTTTCATCTTCATTTTCGTTTGCTTCCTAAAAACAGAAAAAGTAGGTTAGGGTATGATGTTTGTAAAGCAACGAACGCGACCAATAATAATTAATTAGCTCCTAAAAACGTCATACAACACTCGCAACCCTACTTATCATGTGTGTGCCCAACACGCGCTTGGACGATTTTTTTAGAGTAAGTTACTGTCAGAGACAATACGTTACTGTTTACTTTAAAAAGGTATGAGACTACTTATTAGTAGTGTTCGACCGAAACTGGTTTGTACAACCGAAGCCGAAACTGAATTTCGTTTTCTATTTTAGTTTAGGCCGAAATCGAAACTTTTTTCGGGGGCAGTTCTAGTGTATATTTTTTAAGCTTTTGTTCATTTTAGCCGTTGAAAATACATATTGTGTATTCATAGAAGCAATTATTTGACAAACGCACGACAGCGAACAATTAGCACGGGCGCGAGGGCAAGTCGACAGTGACACTGACATTCTCCGCTGCCGCTCCACTACGCTGATCGCTCCGGAACACCGCATGGAAGCTCACGAATCTAGTTTCGGTTTCGGTCCTAGTTTCGGCACCAAAACTAAACCGAAACTCCAATTTAACGCCGAAACCGAGACCGTTCGGTCGGACACTATACTTATTAGTCCCATACTGCTATAAGTAAACAGTCGTTGCTCGTAAAGTTAGCGCTTCTAGACCTTTTTCTTTTGTTATGCTTTTCTAAAAAAGTGAAGAAATAAAGAGGACGGGTCAACGCAACGTAAATCCATAAGTACAACATTTGTCGTGTCAATTTACTCAGATAAATGAACCTATACTGTACATTCGTCTAGTTGAACAACATGATGCCAGAAATACAAAAACTTAAGGTCGCATGCATCTGATTAAAATTTGAAAGTACACACATACTGACATTACTGCATTTAATATTAGCTTATTAAATTGCAGTTATTACCGACATAAAATACCATGACCTTCAATGAATAAATTCTTCGTACGACAGAAGAATTGCAAGATTTGATCGGATATTATTTTGAGGATCGAAACATTAATTAGTGTCTATCATTTTATACTACGGTGGACCGTATCTTAGTTAAACGAATGTTCATCTGAATCTCGGACCAAACATTCAGAATATTTTCAATTAAGGCCAATAGATATCGCACGCCTTGATTTGACTTATTTTATCATTCCGACTCAACAAGTTGGGAATGATTATTATAATTTAGGTCAGAATTCACTTTCCACAATTTTTTCATTTTGAAGTCCCCGAATCAAAAAAAATTATGTCTTATTATCTTTGAGCAGGTCAAACGGCTCTGCTTATAACATCTTACAAATTTTAATCTCTATAATAAACCTCGAGACGAAAGTTTCAAGTACTTCAATTGTGACAACTTGACCTTTGAAGTTTGGCTTTAAGCGTAATTTTCTTAGAGACTTTCAGGCTAATAAAAAGTAGCTTTTTGATTAACAATAAAAAATATGGTTGATACTAGAGAAAGATCTGACTGACTCATCACGAGATCTCCAAAACTATATGCCCGATTGACTTGAAATTTGGCATAGTTAATCCTTTCTCGACGTAGACACCCACTAAGAACGGATTTTATGCAAATCTTATCTAAAACGGATTTTTTCCCTACCATAACACATTCTATGGGTGTGAGTTGTTACGTGGGTGGATGTAGATGGTTGCGTAGATAGGAAGGTTAGTATAATATTTCCAGAGAAAGAGAGGGAGGAAGATAGATAGATAGAGAGAGACTGCGAAGCCGCTGGTAACGACTAGTATTAAATATATTTTAAATTAGCAAGAAAATTTGCGTTAACATTTCCGTCTACAAATTAAAAAAACAATGTCAACAAAATCATGATTTTAAGACGTGTAGTATTATAGAAAGAGAATACATTAACCCTGTATAGGTAACATTGAATTAGGATATTAAACTTAACTTAACCCCGGAGTTAAGTATGTAACTGTGTTAATGTCAAAGGCACATATTTATTTAATGAGTGCTGTGTTGCAGAAAGAATTGTCACAAATTTTGATTTGACAATGACCTTAAATTGTGACCGTATAAATTACAGTCTCCATACATTAGAAACAGTCTAATGTCGTATTCAAACCCCATAACATCTAGAATATTAGATTGTACTCATATCAAACAAATGATTGATATACATAGAAAAAAACCACTTTAAAGCCAAGTTTTGATCAAAATGCGTAGAAAAACGTTGTTTCAAAGTAGAAACTGTACAAAAAACGATGTGTACACAGTTTAAAAAAAATATTGATTTAATCGAACAATTGTTTTTCGAGCAGGATCGATATAAAATTGTATTATGCTTTTCTTATGGAGAAATAAGTATGTTCATAATCTAATGCAGGGGTCGGCAACCTGCGGCTTTTTTTATGTAAAGTTGCGGCTCTCCAGTTCCATACGCAAAAAAAAATTATTTTATTATATAAACCCTTAAAAATCGTCTAATCGATCCATGATTGAGCACCATGTCTATCTCTCAGCCATTTGCACTCGCGTCTCACCCGCACCGCCCCCGTCGCGACGTGTCGTCCTCGGATATATATATTATACCTATAACAGCAAGTACTATAATACTGAAACGAAAATGTTTAGTGGCTCTTTAAAAACTGGGAAATTTTATAAATTGTAACTTTTGGCTCTTCCGTCTCAAAATGTTGCCGGCCCCTGATTTAAGGTCAATGTCAAGTCAGATTTTTTGACAATCCTTTCTGCGTAACTTAGCACTTTTATAACAAAACTCGGGTCGCAGTGTCAAACCCTGCCGACAATATAGTGTATTTGCTAATACAAGCAGTGTGGCCTTGTTATGTAAACTTAAATTTTCTTTTTGACCAAAATAAAAATTTAACCCCTTAATACATCCCTTGAAATAATATTTTTTTACTTAATTTCTATACTAATATCAATCCATCTGCACCAAATTAAATACGCCCTTCAGTAAGTAAATTCATATGCAAACTAAGGTTTTCTTAAAAATTGTAAGTCCGTTTCTGTCGGGCTGATTTTATTTAAATATTAGTAGCACATTTTAATCTTTACTAAATGGTTAAATTTCAAATTTGAATCAATTCTGAGAATTTTTTAAGTATTTTTTGGTCCAAAAAAACTTTAAATCTTTAAATACTACCCTTTGGCCTGATTGAGCCCAATTTAAATAGATTATAGAATAAGAAAGGTATTTTAGCTATTACTCGTGTAAGTAATTTTTGTGAATTCTTGATGGGGATAAAATTGAGAAGCTACATACTTTTGGGGCTTGAGTAGTAGTTGTTGTTGTTGTTGAAGTAGCTTTAGTAACAGGTCCACGAGCTCCGACAGTTGGTCCTCTTCTTAATAAGGCCGAATGTCTGGACGGCGCAGCCGGTGTAGGTTTTGGAGAAGGTGCTACTACTTCGTCTTCATATTCATAGTCATCGTCAGCCGCGCGGACTGTATATGTTATCGATAAACAGACTACCGTTACAATTAATCTGAAACAAAAAAAAATTATCTATTAATACGGGAAGAAAAAACGTTGTGCCCCTTTTTAGGCACACTGCGCTCACGGAGGAGTGTGAGATTTGACATAGTTAAAGTTCATATGGAGAAGGAGTGGAGAAAGATAAAATTTATGTATAATATATGTTACAAATACACTAAATTAAATTAAACAAAACATACGTTCATACACTATAAAATTATTCATTGTTTACGTTCATACATTGTAAAAAATTCCAGAACAATGCAAAGTTTGACTCTTCTACTTTAAGAATAATTTTTTTTTGTTCTAGGATGTTCTGGAAAGCGCTGATCGTACCCGCCGTTTCGAAACTTTTTTTAATTTTCTCCTGAGATACAGACAGCTGTGCGCATGTGCGTGGAGCGCGCGCGTTAAAAAAAATGGATATATAGTAGAAGAATATGTAAATAAAATTTTTAAAAAATCAATTCTCTATCTGCCTTCCTCTTTCTTTGACACGCGTTCAAAAATGTATGATTTTTTCCGAAAATTCGAGCGAGTACCCCCTTAAGAAATCCGTTACAATAATGTCCCACTATACGATTGTACAGTATAATTGAGTAGTACAAAAATAATCTAAAGTCCCTATCACATTACGCAGGTTTAAAAATTACCATCTTAAAGGTCAGTCTTAAAGATGGTAAAAAAATAGCTTATTTACATAAAAATGTCTAAAAATCGCCTATATTTATAGTAAAAGTTCGAAAACAAATCAAGTAATAGGTAGAGAAAAAAATAATTTCATCTGAACCTTTTTAAAGGCCTATGCTTTCCTAAAGGTGCGACTTGAAGACCGCGCTCTCCTATCAAGCACGACCTGCACAACAAGTAAAGCCTGTTCCTGAACGTACACATTTTATTTAACGAAATAGCGCACATTAGACCAGCATCAGTAAGGACCGTCAGTCGGTTGTGCTAAAATTTGCTGGTTCGTTCGGGTCTTGTGTGCGACATCGTGGAGGTTGCAGGTTTATGTTGTACTGCTCGTTCTGAATCATGCTTGACAAGTGTGCGTAGTCTTTTTACCCACGACGGAACGGAGCAGGTTTATGCGTTTAGGGTGAGAGATTGTTTGTTTGTTTGTGTGTTTGTTTGTTTGCGCACTCGAATGTCGCCATTTATCTCGAAAACGACTTGATCAATTCAGATGCGGTTTTCTGTAAAAGGTTTGTAATTCGTCTGAGATGGTTTTTAGCGCAAGAAATCTCTTAAAAGTTTAAATTAAAATAAAAAACAAAATTAAGAATTTTGAAAAACCCACGACGGATGTAAACGTTGTAATTGAAAAAGGATTAAATGAAATGTTGAAACCCCCCGACTAAAAGGAGGTAAGTAATCAAAGAAAATCCATCGGGGCTGCCATTCGCTGCCTTGAAATTACCTAAAATATTACAACTTTAAAATCACGTTGGGTGCGTAAATAATTGTAGTCTTCAATTGATATTTTGATTTTCCTATTCTTAACTTAAGGGCAGCGAATAACAGCCCCCGACGGATTTTATTTGATTACTTACCTCCTTTTAGTCGGGAGGTTTCAAAATTTCATTTAATCCTTTTTAATTACACCGTTTACATCCGTCGTGGGTTTTTTCAAAATTTTTTATTTTGTTTATTTTTAGATCTTATAACTTTAAAGTGATGATACTGTTTATTACTACATTGTTAAAAAAGACTCATTGCTACATCGCTATATTAGAAACATTTATTTCTCAAACAATGTCATCTTTATATATATAAAAATCTCGTGTCACGATGTTCGCTCGCGCCAATCTTCAAAACCACTGAACCGATTTTAATGACATGTTGTAAATGTGTCTTGCTTGGTCCAACTTACGCTATAGGATAGTTTTTATTAAATATTTTGTACAAAATTATATGGTGTTTTCTCAAAAACAATTGCTTTAGTAACATGCAGCGACATCTGATAGAATTTGTTTAAAGCTATTACTTCAGAATCAAATCAAAAAACTATTTTGGTACCAAGTAGCGACATCTGATAGAATTCTCTCAAAGCTATTAGTTCAGACGCCGGGCCGCAAACGAAATACATTTTGCAGAACTATATCTATCGCACCCGGGTGAAACCGGGACGGATCGTTAATATGTTTATATAAACTTTCTAACCTATTTTGATGAATACTACACGCTATAGAAATTTGGATCCCTATTTTAGAAACATTCAGTATTTTACGAAAATTTCGCTTTAAACAGCATTTGTCAGTATAATAAAATCATATTTGTGTCCACTGTACTTTGGACATCTTGTATATAAATATATTTGACACAAATTTAATTAGAAATTATATCAAGATCAAAATGTTCCCACGAACGATTCCAATTTACATAAAAATAAACATGTATAGAAGAGTAAACCTAAATATTTATATATGAAAGAATCCATTCTGTAAATGTCAAAAGAGACCATGCGTTAAAGAGGCTACATATAATATATATTGGTTATAGTTAATGATAATTATGAAATTCACACGTCTGTGATGTAATAATACGTTCCTGCATTAGTCTGTATACCCACGATATGCATGTATGCATGTTAACTGTATCTATTGACAGGTCCGGATTATTTAATTGTGCGGTTTTACTTTTTAAATGCAAACATCCAAAAACTACAACTATTCGCTGGATGCGTGACGGCAGCACCGCTTATCGTCCACAATATTTCATTCTCTTTTAAAATAAGAATTTTTCAAAGAACTATAATAATAATTATACGAAACCTTTAATCGAAATTCTTATACTGCAGTTAAGGAGATATAGTGTTTATGTTGTTGCAAGCTGAAACAAACTTATTGAGTATAATTATTATTTGGAAAAACGTAAAAGAAAATATATTATTCGACGTTTACTTCCACAAAGATTCCTAGCGCCGCTAACAGGAAATGGAGCTAGATTTAACTGCCTTGTTATTATTGTTTTAAATCGCGAAGCTTCTTAACAAACTATATGACAGGGAGCGCGACGAAAACGACATCTGACGGTCACATGAAATCATACTCTATACATAACCGTTGCATGATTGATTGCTCATTTAGTCCACAGCTCACATTGCGATCGATTCATTTGTCCCCACTCTATACTCTGTACCCGGTCCATTGGTACTCCATGAAATCTCACTGAAGTGTATCACGGAAATCACGCTTATGGCATCGCATTCTAAGTTCTAACCTTAATATTTTCACATAATTTGATAGTAGTGGAGACTTACTGTATTTTTTTTATCATCCCTTGATTTAGGGAACAGAGAAATATATTGAGATTGCATTTGCCTAAGCCAGGTCATAATGCATTTGTAACTCTCTAATTTACTAATTTATTATTATTTAATTTACAGTCAAAGTTCTCTATAAAGTAAACGTTTGTTGAACCTGGTTAGTTTTCCATAAAAACGGATACTCAGTCATTACAACGAAAACTCTCTATAACGAAAGAAATAGCTCAGTCCTTTTAGTATTATAGTTATAGAACGTTTTGACTATAATGTAATCAGGAATAATGGCACTATACTGCATGATGAATGGAAGAATTTACAGTGCTGTTGATTTTTTGCTACTTTGTAACAAATTGCACATCACATAGGTTAAAGTGAGACATAAAAACAGCGTTGTTAAATTTAGCATTGATCTTAAAAAAATAGTGCCATCTACGTCTGACGTTATAGTCCACGTACATGTAGGAGAAATAATTTATAAAGTTTTCATATAAGCTATTAAGCTAAGACAATTCTTCGTTAAAAATGAATCTCCCAATTTCAAATTCTAGCTACGCCCCTGCTTGATTTCACAATGTGCAAGCCTATTTTTTTATAACGTTTCCTTTTAAATGTGGTGGAAGTACGGGTATCTTATGGCGGAAGAACAGAGACAACTAAAGACCGTCAATAAAAAAATGTTTTTTTTTGTTTAATTAAGGGAGCCAATTACCAATGTGATCTAATACTATTTCATATTTTCAATTTATTTTTATTTTTAATAATAAATTGTAAATTCAATTAATACTTTTATCCATTCTCAAATTTAGAATTCAAAATTGAAAATCTCAATGGAGTTATGAAGCATGTTATAATAAAAATATCTAGTAATCTATATTCTATACTAATGTGAAAAATAACTCTAATAATTTAGAGTGATGATGATCCTGTTTAAATATTCGAAGATTAAAGAATAAAACCTGGTGGCATAGGATCAATGAACTTTACAAATACTGAAGGTTTTTTTATTGCATTTTTTTAAAAAAAATGCAATAAAAAAACCTTCAGTATTTGTAAAGTTCATTGATCCTATGCCACCAGGTTTCATCCTTTAATCATAGAATTCTATACTAATATTCTAAAGAGGTAAAGTTTGTAAGTTTGGATATAAGAGGTAATCTTCGAATCTACTCATACGATTTTAAAATTGTTTTCACCAATATTTAGAATAGACCTTTTCAGGATGGACATAGACTATATTATATTATCGCGTTAAAAAAGGCGCTTTTCGTGGTGACCAATTAACATAAGTCGACGAAAAAACGGTGGAAATCTACAAATTCGGACAAAGCCGATCCAGGCCGTTAGTAGATTATAAATTGATACACACATAGAATAAGAGAAAATGTATGTAAATGTAAATATATTCTTTTGAATAAGATTTCATATCACGAACGGACAGTTAATTAGAAAAATAAAATAGGTAAAAAAACTTTTCAAATTAAACGGTTTTTTTGTACAATGGATGATGTACTAAAAGCTGGCAATTAATTGTGGCTCAGCAATCTATCGTCTTGATGAGACTAAAATAAAATCATGGGACGCATTTGAAATTCCATTCATTCACGCGCAAATGATTGGTTGAGCGAACGCGTGGGTAGTGCGTCTGGTCAGCCACTCGCATATGGTTGGCTGAGCGAAAAAAAAATATATAATTCGACGTACGAAGACTACTAGCGCCGCTACCGGCCAATAGAGCTGCTATGTTATTATTTTTTTAAACCGCGAAGCTTCTTAATAAACGATAGGCCAAGGAGCGCGACAAAAACGACATTTGACGGCCACATGAAATCATACCCTACAACCATTGCATGATTTATTGCTCGTTTAGTCCACAGCTCACGCTGCGGTCGATTCAGTTGCACCCGACCAATACTATGTCACTATTTATGTATACTATATATCTATTAATTAACTATATGAATCATTGTCTATCTACTCAATATGCGGTAAGCGAAGGCAACAAAGCGTATCGAAAATATATCTGCGTCTCTTTCTTCGATGTAATTCCCTGATTTCTCCGATGATAGGATTGGTTGATGTACTTGCATACTTTGTCTTTTTGACGTGATAACGTCTTATAAATTGATGAAACACCAGCTGCACACACGAAAAAGTCTACGTTCCGCCTGAGCCTGACAGTGCAAGCGAGAGCGCGATATAAGCGATAGAGAGGCACGATCGGCAATGGCAATATGGCGCTAATAATAATTAATAAATGTCATTTTATTTTGTTAAAAATAACTGATCGCCGTCATTATGGATAAAATATGATATTATTCACAACGAATGGAAATGTATTGATCAATTGATAGTTTGTACACAAACGCAGCTACATTTTGTATCAAAAACAAATCTTGGGAGATATCTGCATTTCATAACAGCAGATAAATTATACGGTTTGTTAACAAATATATAATATATATACATTCTTTTAAATGTCTTTTATAATTGCTTAAAAATATGTATTTTGCTTTGGTTGATCAAATTATTAGTAGGTAAAAATATAGTTTGACAGCTACTAAAATTTAGGTTATGTATTATTAAATATGATATTCGAGCGGAATACGTTATCACGTAAAACTATCGTCCGTAAACCGACTTTACAGACAACCAATTTTTTCTATGACGTTAACGTGGGCGTACTAAGCTTTGAGCCCAGGAGGGGGCAAATTAGAAATTTCTTAAGCCGAGTTCCCCGTGCTTGTTTTGCCCCCCTGGATACGCCAATGCTTACGGCTTAAAAAAGACAGTAATATATCTTTGCACGCTAATGGTTCAATTGCGATTTTATTCCTATGATCGGTATAAAATAAAAGTATAAATTGATGTATACTGAATTCGTCTCTGCGTGTTTTGATATCATGTATAGTGTATACTATATTGTAATATGTCTATCACATAAGATACTGTAATGCTTATAGTATCTATATATTAAGTACCGATAAACAGGTTCTACAATGTCGAAAGTGATTACAGCCTCTGGCGTTAATCAATTTATTCGATTATTTACCTGCGATGACTGCTAACTACCAAAGCATTGATAGAAATCCCAGTACATGATCAGCTAAGTACTGTAAGCAATCGCGGCAAATTACTGGCGCCAAATAAATAACGCATCTTCATTCGAAGTATACATACAGGAATGTATAAAAGTCCTTCAGAATATAGGGACTTGACTATTTTTTAAAACGTTTAACGAACATAGATAATGCTATTCTATTCAATGTATTGTTGGTAATCTTAACGATAAATTCAATTGACATTTTACTATCTTCTCAGAAAATTATTGCGAATTGAATGTTTTTAGTAGTAAGCGCTATACGTTTATCTATCTATACAGCGTGTTCACGGAAGTTCTTTACAAATGGATTTTTTTTTATTAATTATTGGAGCAAACATTTTTTTCTGTGGAAAAGTTCTGCTTCGTCCAAAACCTCTAAAACACCAAAGAAAATTTTTTTCGGCCTAAAGTTATACGAGGGAAATCAAAAAGTTTTATTTTACTAAAAATAAAAATTATCTGTGATATTCAAGATTTTCGCAAAATTAGTTACATAATCAAATTTAATTCAAAATAATAACATAACTAACTTCTAAGTAATTATTTATAGCTTTCGTGGACACGCTGTATATATAAAAATCACGTGTCACAGTGTTTGTTATCGAACTCCTCCGAAACGGCTTGACCGATTTTTATGAAATTTTTTGTGTATACTTGGTGGGTCTGAGAATAGGTCGTAGGCTATTTTTTATACCCCTAGGTGATAAGGGTGACCCTCTCCAGAATTTTTTTTTATTTTTTTGGACAATTTTTTTTATAAGGAGATAAAGTTTGTAAATTTGGATATGGGAGGCAATCTCCGAAACTACTTATTCGATTTCAAATTTTTTTCACCAATATTTAGAATGGACCTTCAGAATTGTTACAGGCTATATATTATCGCGTTTAAATAAAAGCGCTTTTCGTGGAGACCAATTTTGCAGCGCAAAACGAACGAAAAAACGGCGATAAGCTACAAATTCGGGCGAAGCCGAACCGGGCCGCTAGTAAACAATATATTCCATTCACGTGGAGATATAAATACACGTGTCCAGGAGAAACCTTTCCACACATTTAATTGTTTTGCCTTTTGAGCTACAGACACAACTTGAAATAGGTATTGACTCGTTGCGCCGCACCCAATTGCAAGGCCGTAGCCAGGAATTCACTTTGGGGGGAAGGGGCGATCGACGAGCTCTGGGCCAAAAACAATTAGTTACAAATTTATTTTAAGGTAGTTCACCCATGAAACGGCTTTTCTTAGGAATTTAATAAAATTGAAGTATACGAATAATAAAAGTGCTTTATATTTAATTTCAAAAAATGTTTTTTTTTCACAGAATGTAAATCAAAATGTGCATAATTAACATGCTGCACAATGGACATATACCTTGTATAAAGAAGACGAGTACATTCCAGAATATCTTGAAAACAGTTCTTAGTATATTTTTTTAAAAACTAATTCATTTTAAATTAAAAAAATATTTTTTTTTTTGAAAAAAACTCAACCTTCTTACCCTTTTGTTAGTGAAATATAGATCTTTAAAATAAGAATATTTCTATTGTACAGTAGGGCCTCGTTAATCCGGAGAGGCAAAAACAAGACCCTTTCCGGATTATCGAGGCGTCCGGATTATAGTATGCCATATTTAATGGTAATAAAACACATGTTTAACCTTACTTTCTTTAATCAATTTTTTTTAATGTTAATGTTGAATGTTTACGTGGCGGCGCCATGATGTTAGCGAGCGCTAAATTGACACAGTACGTACTACACGAAAGGCGATAAACAAAAGACTGACGACGAATTGGCTCATGGCAGCCCGCACCTAACCCGCCCGCCTCCCCCGTGAGGCCAATTGCCCGGCCGGATTACAGCGATCACCGAACAAGCGGGAGTCCGGTTTACCGAGGCCCTACTGTACTTGCAACTGTGTGTGTATCTGTTACGGTAAATGTAAACTCTTGGGAAATGTACACTTTTACCGTAAAATGTGCCGGAAAATGTGTACATTTGCCGCAATATCTACATTTGATGTACACATTTTCCGGCACATTTTATACGGTAAAAGTGTACATTTCCCAAGGGTTTACATTTACCGTAACATATCTGTATTCTGTATATTAAAACCAGAGATATATGTCTATGATTAAAACTTAGATGTTTGCACAAAGAATCTCTAACTTTTGTTATTATTAACTTATACTTTTGTCTACGACTACCTTAAAATAAGCATATAAGTATTATTAATATAATTTTACATAAATACAAATTTAATTAAAAGGCAACATCCCGTCGTGCGCGACGCGTATGAATGCATTTCGAAGAGAGTTCAGCGATTCATTTAATTTATTAGCAATATATTGCATGTTGATTTTACTCATGCCGAATCCACTTATCGTATCACAGATCCGAAAAAAGAGTCGAAAATATATTAGTAAGTATGTATAAAACTGTGGGTTGGCTAAGCTATTTCGGGGAGGGCTTGACCCCCCCTGCCTACGGTCTTGCCCAGTTGCCCCCCACCACACATAGTTTTCTTATTTTAATTAGCTTGCTGTTTTTTTTCGATTGAATCAGAAAAAAAGCCACATTTCGAGTATTTTTTTGTATAAAAAGTGTTAAGTTAAAAGTGAACGGTTTCTGAAGTATCGCAAGTCGGAGTTGAAGAAATTATCATACAAAATAGTTTCAGGAATTTCCATTCGTAACGACATTACGACTCGTGTGAGTGTTAAAACTTGCTAGCACTCGTTTTAAACGTAAAGGCACAACTCGTCGTAATATAATTTATTACGACACTTACATTGATATTCAATTTACTATTACAGACAAACCCGAATTTTCCACTATTGCGGCGCCGCGATAGTGGAAGATTTGGGTTTGAGTTCCGACAGTGACATTGAATAACATTTTTTACTAATATTGCATTGTAATATCAACAATGGGTGATTTATAAGATAATAGCAAACTGCAACTATCTATTTATATTTTAATAGTATATTGTGCAACTAGTGCGATAATGCCGCACGAGTTGCACATACTATTTTTTAATACGAATAAATTAAAATGCCCAGAACAAATGTTCAATTTTAAAATACACATTTTTTGCTGTCACATTCAGTATTGGTAACTATGGTAACTCTGAATTTGCGTGCGGCAAACAATAATTTCAGTGCGACAAATAAAGTTTGCGCACGCAAATGAAAATAGTCACTTTTCAACCGTAACAGCATGCTTAAAGATACCACTTTTCCTGCATGAGTAATAAAAATTAAAAACATATTTTCATGTTTCAAAATCACTAAAGTATTTCTACACACTTTTTGAAAATAAATAGGTGCGTGTGTATGTGCGTACGTCTGTGCAGCGTGGTCACTTTTTCCTGCACGAAATCACGCGAATAATTAAAGATATCGATTCGTTAGAGTGCTAATCGAAGCATATTAACGTTCATGTGATCCGACAAAAATATTGCTGCCCATAATTTTCCAATTCAGATCCATTTCATCATAGCGATGCCCCGTTAAGCGGGCCGCATTTTTTTAGGTCAAATATCACTTTTCAATTTTTTAGTTTTGATGTCACTCGATTCCAAAAAATATATTTTTGGAAAAACTCTGTGCGTTTGTTAGTCTGTGAGCACGATACAGGTCAAACGGATGAGCGGATTGAAATTAAATTTAGGGAGGATGTTTGGTATGCAAATATGAAGAGCCCTATTGTCTTTGTGGAAAATCGGCGCATGCACAAAAGAGATATATTCTATAACGTTGCTTTTAATTTAATTGTATACTTTTAATAACGCTTTATTATTTTATTTATTTTTTCTGGTAAGTTTCGTCAAATTTTTTTTCTAAACTTTATAGTTTCTGAAATATTTTGAAAATAAAAAAAACTCAGCTGATCTTTTGTTTTGTAGATTTGTTAGAAAGAAGTTGGATGGTCCCGTCGCCCAATTGGCTGGATTTTTTTATGTTACGATGGTGTCGCCGCTATCGAGACAAACACATCCTGTTATTTCTATGTACACGTTTTTTGTTACGTCAATCATCGACCATCGTCATAATACGCTCGCTATATTACGGTACCGCTATCATAGGAAACCAAGGCTTAACAGAGGTTGTTGATCCGTCAATGTGGGAGAGATACATAACATACATATTGTATATGATTTTGAAACAGTTGACGTGCGTATTATATTCCAATATCACGGGGACTGTAAATGACCTATATTATTTATACAGAAAAATGCTGTCCATTATGTAACACTTAAAACTTGAATCTATACATAATAAATACGCTCAATTGAACGAGTTCTGCACAGGTATGCGAATCAACAAGTGAACTGTTGTATACAGGTGAGACAGATGGCAATCAGTTACGATTCAAATAATCGAGAATAAATTATACTCGTCTGCGCTATGGTGTCTTTCCCGCGGAGCTAGCTTGGTCATTTTTTATGGAACGGCAACATACATAAACTTCACTCAATAATATTACAATGAAAAAGTTTAATTCAAAAACTAAAACCCGACTATTCAAAAAATATGAAACTAGAAAATATTCTCGTCTAAGGATAGCCGTCGTCATATGCCACCTACCCTAACAAAACGTTACGTTTTAACAGTAGTAAGCGATCATAAGCTCTAGGGCAAAGTGCATCACGCTATATACATCTAAAGGGGCCTCATATGTATATATAGATGGCATACGACCACGGCTATCCTCATATTTTTTAGTACTTGGGTTTTAGTTTTTGAATTTATTTTTTATTCAAATTATTTTTTTTATTATTTTTTATTTGTTTTCAATTTGCTCACCCCTCACAAAAACTCACACACACAAAAACAAATGATTGTTCTACTTATAGGAAAAGGTCGCTTTTTAAGTTAAATTTTAATCAAAATATATACAAAAACGTTGTTTCGAAATGGAAATTGTAAACAACGCTAAATACATGTACCTATACACAGGTTAAGAAAAATATCGTCTCAATCGATCAATTATTTTTCGAGCAGGGTCGATTTGAAACTCTACCATTCTTTTTATATGGAGAAATATGTTTGTTCACAATCTAAGGTCATTGTCAAATCAGACTTTTTGACAACCCTTTCTGCAACCCAGCACTACTATTTAACTATAATATGTAAATGTGTGCCCAAAGCTCGAACTCCCGTAGTATTTCAGTCAATTGAATAAAATGTAATAATCACACTAAAAACTTAAAAATAAAATAGGTAATTTTTTTTTAAAGATAAACGGTTTTATTTCATGATCGATGATGTACTAAAAGTTAGAAAATAATTAATTATACGTCAGCAATCTGGATTGTCTGATCAGGCTAAAATCGTGAGACGCATCTAGTTGAAAACTTTCTTTTGTTAGAGACCGGAAATCATATCTGGCTTGCAACTGTTATCTTCGACCTTAGTATTACTAAATGCTCCCCACGATTTTAATATAGTCTATTCATAACCTCAGATTAGTGAGCCTTAATTATTTTCTAACTTTTAGTAAATCATCGATCGTATAATAAAACTGTTTATCTTAACAAGTTTTTTACCTATTTTCATATACGAAACTTGTTATGTAATTTTGAGTTAGCGATAGGGAGTTTTTATGGTGTTTTAATAACGTACTGTTAAATAATTAAAACTTTGAGCCCACGAAAGATGCGCCCTAAATATTTAGAAATCAAACAAAAGATTCTCTATACCAACATAAATATTGAAAGTATTTTTTTGTATGTAGGATTATGCACAAGTAGGTATTTATGACCTTGATGTACAAAAAGAGAAATTACTCTTATTTATTTACAATTAATATACAAATCAATTTTTGTTTTGTTTATAAATTACTGAGAGGAAATGAAAATAAAATAAGATTTATATGAATATAATTATAATATTATCATAAATAGCTACATAGCACATTTCAAGTTATATTTGCCTATTATTTTTCCAGTTTATACCAGAAATGTGCAGAGCCTCGTTTATCCGTGCGCGGTTTAAGCGGTCGACTGATTATCTAAAATTATATCTTTTAAACCTCAAATAAAAAAATGATGGGAATATAGCTTTGCTCACATTTTTGCAGCTCGCAACTAATCACATCTAAGTTTAAAATTCTGGTCTGCACAGCTACAATATATTGAGTCCTGCCCCAGCACTGGCATCGCCAAGTTAGACAGGAAACACTTCACTATATTGTATTATGTAAAGCTATTGCGAACAATTTGTATATTTTGTATTTGTATTTAATTAATTAATAATTAATAAAAAATTTGAAATGAGCAGAGCCAGTTTGCATCCGACAATATTATATTACTTTCCTTTTTATCTGAGCTGACATTTGCTAACTTTTTGCAAATTTGTCTATCTGTAGCAGCCAAATTACGAGTTTAAAATTTAGTTTCAATCCGCTGAATGGTAAAGTCAAGTGGACTACCTGAACCAAATCACCTCCTCCTCGAGTATTCAACTTAGCTCCTTTTAGGTTTTGTGGCATATAGGTATACACATTTTTAGCAAGAATATTTTTTCTGGCGAATTAATAATAATCAAAATGTTAAATTAAATTGTTTTTTGTACTACGCTGTATAAAAATTATGTTCGTAATAACTCATAAGTAACCTATCATGCAAATAATTTAAAAGTGATAATTTTTATTTCAATATAAATCACGAGAACAGGAAAGCGGACTTATTATTTTATATGTTAAATCCCTATTTACACAAAAACAGTTCAGCTTCCTGCAGGGCCGATCCTAGGGTGTCGGCCGCCCGCGTGCAAAGACCTAATGTGCCGCCCCTCTAGAGATTTTTTCATATTTTGACTAATACTTAACGTTGACGTTATGCTTTGCTATGCTACCGGGATTTATTTTGATTTTTCAATAACTATTTAAAATTCAGCATATTTCGACTGATTATAAATTTTAAAAAGTTTTGATTGATTGATAGAATTATATATGCAGCCTGCGATCGCCCTCTGTTTTGGCCAGCTAAGATCGGTCCCGGCTTCCTGCGCATTTAACTCTGCTTTTTTACAATTTTCACTTCGAATCAACATTTTTCTACACAGTTTGATTAAAATTTAGCTTTAAACGTAGGTAATCGTTTTCCATGTAGATCAGTTATTTGTTTTTTTGTGCGAGTACAATTTAATTTTCTACGTAATAGAGTTTGACACAACTTATTGACCGGGTGCAGAGTATAGAGGGTAGGTTCCGAAATATAACCCAGTATACTGGGGCAATGCTAATGACGTCATGAACCCGAGGCCATAATAAATTATAGAATAGCTGCAGCGAAAGATGAAGCCACCGCGTCATTGTGACGAGAACACATTTCGCCTGCCTTCTAGCTTGCTATTGGCTGTTTCGGAGAGCCATGTGCGTCGAGTGTTTATTTTTATTCTACCTCTATATCTACCGCTATAAATGGATATGTCGAATTTATTCTACACGCCACTGTCTGCGGGCAAGTAGGCGCTCACTACCATATTATTAATGACGTGCCTTCAGCTCTCACCACGGGCACTATACTAGTGTGCCACCATATTGCACTGGTGAGAAAGATGTGACGTAGCATAAATATTTGAATGCAAATTCGAAGTATACCTATAATTTTATCAAAAACAGGTCAGCCGTTCTCGATTGATGTACAAACATACCGATCGACAATATTTTTGAAAATACTTTTTATCATCGAAAGTGGCCAAAATAAAATGAAAATTGTAAATTGTAAGTTTGTGTAGCATGTGTGATTTTGCTCACATCTTTGACTTTTAGACTTCCGTACCCGCAAATGAGCCAAATGGAGCCCTATTGTTGTGACAACTCTGATGTCTGTCCATCTGTCAGAGGTGTCTGTAGCACGATAAGAGAGAAGTTGAAATTTTCAGACTTGTTCTTAACATGATATTGATATCACTATTATTATTTTATTTTCAATTAATTTTGCTGAATATACATAAATTATATTACACGAGAAATTCTCAGGGGTGTCGCCGTAATACCAAATTCAGTACCGACAGGGTAGTTATGACGATACACCCCTGCTTCAGAATCGATGGTATTTGTTGTAATTATAAATAACTATAGTGTCTCGGAGGCAGACAGGCCCGAACCGTCATCAGATGGCAATGACGACCATGACGTTTGTCATGGGAGTGGTGTTATTATGTGGCACAGTTGGGTTCTTTATTTTTTTAGAACGGTTTCACCGCACATAAAGTGCACAATAAAATTATTATATTGGTGCTGTCTATATAGCCGAATCAATATTAACTGGTGCTTGTAGATGAGAATTAACAGCTATTTGTTTCTAACCGATCATGTATGTGATACATCAAGGACTCAAGTATAATCATATATAAATACTAGTGATGCGCCGGATATCCGTATCCGTATCCGCGGATATCCGAGGGAGAAGAAAGATCCGTATCCGTGTCCGTTAGTTTTTGGCGGATCTTTTACCTTATTAATTTTCAATTCATAGATGAAATTTTATATAATACTAGCGGTCCCGTCCGGTTTCACCCGGGTGTAAAAGAACGAATGGGGAAGGGAGGAATATGAGTACACACATTCATATTAGTTTACCGAGATGAATGTTGTGTCCAAATTTCATGATGATCGGAGTTACTTACCGTTCAAAATTTTTTGTCGATAAAAAGCAGTATTTATACTTTTTTAACTAATATTTTTTTAATTAATTAAATAAAATTAAAATAAATTTTAATGTAAGCCTTAGAGAAAGCAATGTAGAAAATAAAAAAAAAATAAAAATGCATTAGGGCTCGAACCCACGACCCTGGTATTAACAGCCTTGTGCTCTACCGATTGCGCTAGCCGGCGTTGTAATCTTACATCGCTAATATGGGTATACTTAGTTAGTGCATTTCACCTGAATAGAAGCTTATTTTTTAGACACATTTGGAACATTTTTCATTACTGCTCCGCTCCTAATGGTCGTCGCCTGATTTTATATAGCCGATAGCCTTCCTCGATAAATGGGCTATCCAACAAATTTTTATTTTTCAATTTGAACCAGTAGTTCCTGAGATTAGCGCGTTCAAACAAACAAACAAACTCTTCAGCTTTATATATTAGTATAGAAGTATAGATAGGTGATTAGGTAATAATGAAAAACTGTTAAATTCCATTCAGCATTATTTTTTATTTTTCAAAATAGTATTTGGCACTTTTATATTGCAAACATTTATCGTAGTGAGTACCATACCCATAGTACATAACTCAAAGGTACTAAAAAACTATCTTTATAATGAGATATTGCACACCGATCTTTGGAAAGAAACAATCTGTTATGAGAGTTAACTTTTAAAGAGGTCAATAACTTTTTCCCATAACAGATAGTCTCTTTCCAAAGGTCGATGTGCCATATTTACCGCCGCGTACTCTAATAAAGTTAAGATCCGTATCCGTATCCGCGGATCTTGAAACCAAATATCCGTATTCATTATATACATTTTTAACGATCCGGCACATCACTAATAAATACGGGAAGGGAAAATGTTGTGGTACCGATTTGAGTGTGTTAATTCGCAAACATTGTGATGAAACATTCATCGTTCACTTCGTTTTAATGAAGGGAAGTGCACACTATATATTTCATCACGATGTGTTACGAATTAACACAGGTTAAATCGATTCAAGAGAAATCCATATAACGACAAAAGAACCTCAATAGCGTTCAAACTTAAACATTTAATAAACGGTCAACCACTAATAAATATAAACAGATAAAATATTCGTTCAAGTATAATTTCTGTTTGTATACACACAAACGGTTCTATATAGTTGCAACTATAATTCGCGGTTTAAAAATGTATTCTTTCTCAAGGATTACGCTACGACAAAAGAGGGATGAGCAATGAGTAAGTCAAGATATTAAAATTTTTTTATAATAAAATAAGACACCTTGTTTTTAATGATATAGTATAAAGTCGTACGGGATACAAAGCTAAAAATTGTTTTCAAAAATTTTTAGCCTTGTGTCCCTTACCACTTTTTTATTATTATTTTTTTGTCCAGGAACCTTCGCAAGCGCGAGCATAACCTAAAGTTTCATCGTAATTGGATGAATAGTATTGGAACGCATTATAGCTCCCGAACGAACAAAATTCTTTTTTATACCTATATTTGGCTAGTGGTTCGGTCCGGCTTTGCAAAAATTTGTAGATTGCCACTGTTTTTTCATTGACTTACGTTGCAAAATTGGTTTCCACGAAAAGCGATTTTATTTTAACGCGATAATATATGAAGGTATATTCTAAATATTTGTGGAAAAAAAATGAATTCGGATGAGTAGTTTCAGAGATTACCCTGCGCGTATACACAAACTCACAAAATTCGCACTCTCTCTTTATATAATATTAGTATAGGTATGACCGAGCGGATAGCGTAGTGGTGAAAGCACTGTACTCGGGAGGTTCCGGGTTCGAGTCCCGGCGGAGACAGATGTGGCTGGGAATTTTTCCCACTGCCTCTCGCCGAGAAACGGTAATTCTGTACCGGCCATCTTGTTGAGGTTTTCCATATATCTATACTAATATATAAAGCTGAAGAGTTTGTTTGTTTGTTTGTTTGAACGCGCTAATCTCAGGAACTACTGGTTCAAATTGAATAAATTTTTTTTTGTTGGATAGCCCATTTACCGAGGAAGGCTATAGGCTATATAATATTACGCTACGAACATTAGGAGCGGAGCTTTAATGAAAAATGTTGCAAAAGGTATCTCAAAAATAAGCTTCTATTCATGTGAAATGCACTAACTAGATATACTCATATTAGTGATGAAAGAACACAACCTCAGGTAGATCAATCGGTAGCGCATGCGACTGTCAATATCAGGGTCGCGGGTTCGAGCCCCACGTTGGGTGGATATATTTTTATTTTTTTTTATTTTTTACGTTGCTTTCTTCTAAGGCTTACATTAAAATTTATTTTAATTTTATTTAATTCATTTTAAAAATAATTATTAGTTAAGAAAAGTTTAAATACTGTTCTTTATCGACAAAAACTTTTGAACGGTAACTCCGATTATCATGAAATTTGGACACAACATTCATCTCGGTAAACTAAGATGAATGTGTGTACTCATGTCCCTTCCTTCCCCATTCATTCTTTTGCACCCGGGTTAAACCGGGCGGGACCGCTAGTTCCAGATAAATATCGAGATGTTATTCAAGGCCATGGCCTACTACCTGTCAAACTCCTATATCTTAAACTTATCTACTTTATCCTAATTTCCTAAAAAAATCCATCATCCGTCCATTGCTATATTGCAAGTTGAAGTTCAGTAGGATATAACGGGAAGTGTGGTAGATGGAAAATAGTAATGGTGCCTTTTATGACACAAAGTCGAGAAACGGATGTTAAACGCAGAGTATTATTAGATTAGAGTAGAGAGTATACTGCAAGCTGCAGCTATATAATGTCACATATAAATAGGGTATACCTACATAAGTCGTTAAAAGCAATTTTTGTAATAAATGTTTCTCGACAATTTGTAAAAACAATCACAATTCAATTTCATAACATGGTCATGATTTTGATAATTAATTATTTTTGCTTGCATAACTATATAATATATGATCTATATTCTACGTACTTATATGTAATTTAATTTTGAAATATTCGAAGGTGTGAACACTGAACAGGCCTATTAAAATGTTGAAATAAATGTTCCAATTTCCTTGAATTTATGAAGCGATGAAAAAACCACGTGAGCATGACGTTTACATTAGTTTATAACGATTAAACAATATATCACTACCTATGCAGTGTGCACCCATAAATATTAATACATTATTGTTAAATGAATCGAAAACTCGATTTCAATATTGGCCAGTTGCCAAGTTTAATCGAGAATGAATTTCTCGCGTTCACTGGAAGTACTTGAAACAATATTAATTAGTTAATTGCCATACTTAATGAATCAACCAAAGCACGAAATCAAAGGTAAACTATCATTTTTGTCTAAAACACTTTAGTCAACAAAATTTGCATACGATTTGTTAATTATGGAAACTGAATATCAAATTTTATATAATTAGGCGAAGTGGTTCCCAAACTGTACTTTCCTGGGGCGTCGTTATCGCGAACTTACGTCTAGCACGTTGGATCTGGAATATTGGCGGCAGTGGCACACTAATTTTATTTGGAGAGGAGAGGCTATAGACCCGTGATCACTTATGAAAGCTTACTTTTAATGGTATTAAGTACTTTGGGAGGGGGACTCAGATTTTTCCCAAGTGGTCCCGAGCAAACAAAACGTACTAAATTTAATAATTCTGGTGCTACCCACATAGCTTTCGAACGGCTCAGTGTTCTCCTATTGGCCGGGCGCAGAGTTTAGAGTGGGGACAACTGAATTAATCGCAGTGTGAGCTGTGGACGAAATGAGCAATAAATCACGCAACGGTTATAGGCCCCACTCACGATCAAACTTCATGCCACAGTTCAGTGTTCAGTGAAGTTGGGCAGATTAATCGAAAGACTGATGGCACCACACACAGTTCATGCAAACTGCTCAGTTTTTTAAATTTTTTGTGTTCAGTTTGGTTCAGTGGTTGGCATACACTCGTCGAGTATAGATACATAAGATATATTATATTATATACACACTATAATATTATACTATAGAGTATAGTTCATTAATAAGAACTAAATGAGTAATTTAAATGGTGAGGATTGGCTGTTCAGAGCTATGGGATTGTATTTAAAACAGAGAAATAAGAAAAAAAAAGAAGAATATGGGTGAAAAATTGGTTAGAAATGCGTGATTCAAGAAGTCATGTTTATTTGATTAATGAATTACATCTTGAGCCGCTTGATTGCAATAATTATTTACGAATGAATGAATTAACTTACAATTATTTACTGGAATTAGTTACCCTATTTATTAAGAACCAGGACACAAATATGTGAAAATCTATTTCTGCACAAGAAAGGCAGCAACATTGAGATTTTTGGCTTCTGGTTGTACAAAACACAGAACTCCAAAAACTGAACTGAAAAACACCCACACACACAACAGTTTACTTGACAACTGAACACTGAAGTCGTTCAAAAATCAAGATGCATTTGATGAGTTCATGCTTGACTTCAGTGTTGGTTTCAGTGTTTATTTGTCCCACACACTATCATGCTTCACTGAACTATAAGTTTGAACACTGAACTGTTGCATGAAGTGTGATCGTGAGTGGGGCCTATTATAGAGTATGATTTCATTGCGCTCCCTGTCATACCGTTTATTAAGAAGCTTCGCGCTTTAAAACAGTAATAACAAGGCGGTTCTATCTCGCTCTATTGCCCGCTAGTAGCACTGGAAGTAAACGTCGAATCTTTTTTTTTACATTTTTCCAAATAATAATTATACTCAATATGTTTTTTTCAGTGCAACAACATAAACAATATATCTCCTTAACTGGGTATAAAAATTTCGATAATCAAAAATTTCGTTTAATTATTATTACAGTAAGTTATTTGAAAAATGTTCATTTGACACAATGATATAACATGATATAACATATTTTTCTGAGGAAAGTACAATGAATAATCTAACACGGAAAGCGAGACTTAGTACTGAAAAGTTTCGGAATCACTGAATGATGTTTTATTTATCAAACGACTTGTATATTCCCTCTCTTAGATGTATAATATGGAAGTCAACTGTTATATGAATTGCACAATTAATTAATTTATGTTAAAATTGGCAAGAGGACGTTATAAAATCTTTCTCAACACAAAGAAATCGTCACTTCTGGGTGAATAGTGTATTTAATCACCTTCCTGTTCTAGATATTAAATCTATATAACCTATAATATCGACTATTCCATAACCCTTTACAACCGGCGAATTTGTTTTTTTTTTGTTTTTCATTATTTAAGAACCAAAGAACCTAGAAAAATTAATAAAAGAAAAATGATATATACCCGTACTTAACTGTGAAAATAATTAAATGTTAATTAAACAATCCAAATTGTAATCGATTACACACTGAAATTTTGCATCCCAAGTTCGAAATTATCATGAGCTTATTGTTTGTATCATATTTCAAATTTAAAGTAAAAATATCGATATACCATTAAAATATTTAATTTTAATATGCGGAAAAGCCAAATAACATAATGAAAATAAAATTGATTTTTAGTGGAAGAGTGCACCATTTTCCTGCGGTACAATAGGGACCAAAAATAGTAAAAATCTACTGAAACGTTTTTAGCACAAAAATTACCATGGAAAAATAGTAAAATGGCAACAATAGAATAAAAAAACACTATTAAAATCTCGTTATCTTAAACACAATGGGTGCGGTGGATCTCTAACGAAAATGTTTGCTTGTTAAGAGTCGCTTCCCAATACCAAGTTCATAATTACTTTGTGGGCCCATATTTAAAACGCGGGACAGCGCGGTGGGAGCAGGAATGGAATCGAACGCAGCGCGAGATCAAGTTCTGTGGTGGGCGTGGGATGTATCAGTCAGATGTTTGTTCGCTCCCGTTTCCACTCCCGTTATCCCGCAATAGTCTGTGGAAGTCATTAAATTAATGCTAATAAAATTCACAAAAAACTATGCACAAAATCTTTTGAATAGATTAGTGAAAGGATTTTAATTTTTCACAACCTTTTCTACATCCCATAAAATGTTCGAAGCAAAAACATACACCCCTATATAATAGCTGCTTTTCATGCCTTTATAGCGACAGTAAAATTACTCATTTCGCACTAGTGCAGAGGAACATAAAACAAAAAAACAAAAATGCGACTTACCAACCCAAAAGTAACTTCCACAAGCGGCCTGTCAGTTACCGTTTAATTCTATAAGATGAACAGAGATAGAATGCGACACAAAGCAGGTGTAGGTTTCGTAAACAACCCAAATTAAATTCAATATGGCCGCACACATAGAATATGATAACTGTCAGATATATTAATATAAAGTGAAAATCAGCTATTTTAAAAGAAGGTATACGTGCAAAAAATATAGTAGGTATGTATCTCGAATATATAAGTCATGGTTTTATTGCTCGTGTGATTGCCAAAACCATAATGTCATAAATCGTACATAAAATATTATATTACCTACGCGTATCGATTGAGCTCTCTTATAGTACTGTTGTCGAGTGACCATACAATTGACAATATATTCTGTCTTTTCCAATTAATTGTACAAAATACACATTTTTCTCCGTACATCGACTCTTCGACATAAAATATAGGTAGTATTTCTTTGAAATTGTGAATACAGTCAAACTTGGAAGAGCAAGAGTCCAAGGGACCGCGATCTCTTTTTCGCTTATGGAGGTTCTTCCCTAACCCGACTTTCTAGCTTAAATAGGTACAGGAGTGGCCTTTCTCACTTATAAAAACTGTACAAAAACAATGTTAGTTGGTTCAGCTATTTATGACTCGTTCTTAGATTTCGACTATCGCTTATAGAGGTACAGGCAAGTAGTAGTCTCAGTCATAGAGGTCCATGAATGAAAAACGTCTTTCTCTTATAGAGGTTTCTGTTTCTCACTTATGGAGGTTTTAGAGGGTTACAAAGACGGTACCTGGCAATTACTCTCTATAGAGAGTTTTCTCGCTTATTCAGTTCTCACTCACACATGTTTGACTGTATTTGGTTTTTACAAAAAAATAATTCGGGCCAGACGAGAATTCTTTCTAAGAGTCACCTTACCCTCTTCAGTATACACTTTACAGATTCAAAAATACAAAAAATGTAATTTATAATTTGGGATGTGGTAACCGCATATGAATAAAGGCAAGGATAAAATAACGGTAGTAGATAATATAATATATATTTATATTCTTGTAGAGTAAAACTATGTTAAAATCAAGGTTAAAGCACTGTAGTCTGTAGTAAAGGTCTAAAGGCGGTTTTAAATATCTACATAATTAAAATGTTGACCTTGATCAATTACACACAAACTAGAGTAGGTACCTATATATTTATTAGATTCTTTACGGTGACAGACCCTGAATTTATTTAATTTTGCGTAGTTTTTCCGCGTTATAGGTATCAATAATAAAACATAAGTGACAGGTGTCATGCAACTCTGACAAATTCTTATGTAGATATCTTAATCAAGGCGATCGGTGGTAGGTATCACCTAATTCGTGAGAGGACGATTTACTAAAAAAGCCCTATTTACAGAAATTGTAAATACATTTTGACTTTTCATTTTTTACATCGTCAGATGTCGTTACAGTGCTCATTTTTACACACTGTCATCATAGTCCAGTGAATAAAGAAGTTGTAGAGTGCGTGAGCAGGCCCCTAAGCGATTTCTTCAGAAACTTGTTCAGGGTCCTTAGGGAGTAAACATACCAAAAGTCCTGACGTTTAGGAGGTGAGCCGGAGGGAGGGGAGCACCAAGAAGGTACCACTTTTGGGGTTTTAGCTTAGGCCTCAAAAATGGTACGTCGCATGGGAAAAATTCTTATGCCAAATTAAAGCTCAGAAAATTTTCATACAGCTTTCGGATTTTGAAACGGTTTTCACTAATAGAAAGAGCAATAAACGAGGAAGGTGTATGTATATAATTTGTAAATATTTTTTACAAAATTGCTGAACTACAACGGTGTTTTGTCAAAGACTACATAGTAATAAACAGAGTCGCTGTCAGCCTCTGGCTTTTTGTCTGCTTACTTCTTCTAAACCACGTACCGGATTTTTTAAGCGGTTTTCTGTTTCATTAATAGAAAGAGCGATAAACGAAAAAGGTTTGTGTACTCATATGATTTGTAAATATTTTTTACAAAATGGCTAAACTACGACGGTATTTTAAAAATAACTGATATCAAGTTTAGAGAGTGTAGTAAGAACAAAATTAAAGTCCTCGATTTTGAGGCTTCAGTTTTTGATTTTTTTGCATAATATTATTAAAACTCTGATGCAAATAATTTTTCTCTCTAAATTAATGCAAATGTCGTCCGCAGTGAGTGAAAAAAAATTGGTTGTCTGTAAAGTCGGTTTACGGACGATAGTTTTACGTGATAACGTCATAAAGAAACATTGATGAACTCTCTGACGTCACGCGAGAAGAGAGAGAGAAATGCGTACAAGCCGACGCTTGGGCCGATCGTGCCTCTCTATCGCTTATACCGCGCTCTCGCTTGCACGCTCAGGCTCAGGCGGAACGTGACACTTTTTCGTGCGTGCAGCCGGTGTTTCATCAATTTATAAGACGTTATCACGTCAAAAAAACATCCCACGCCCCTTTCACCCCTTTTTTGCCAAAAACCACCCACAAAGAGTGTTTTCGTTTCTGATATAGTCTCGATATTGTCAGAGAGGCATTGAGATGATTATTTAATATAGAACTGAAAATGTTCAAGTGGGTATTTAATTAGTGTATCTTCCATATGACGGTCCTTAGCCTCCTGAACAATTTGGCACCATGGACATTTTACTGGTTGAAAAAATGTTTTGAGCCCGAAAATACCGAAAAATTTCTCAGAACCGTTTCCAATTTGAAATTTATTTATTATTTATTTATTTATTTATATTATTAATTAATTTATTTGATAAAAATGTGTTGATAAAATTTAAATGAACTCGGTCTAACTTAACCAGATTACAAATTTTATGAAAACACTAGTTTACGAATATGGATTTACACTGAAGGGTGTAATTAATTTGCTGCAGATGCTGTGTTGATAATAACATTGAAATTAAGGAAAACAACAATTTTTTAAGGGATGTATTAAGGGTTTACATTTTTTTGTTCAAAAACAAACTTAACTTCATATACCACACTGCCTATTTTAGCAAATATTGTCGAGTGTCGACAGGGTTTGTACTGCGACTCGTTTTACAAAAAATATGGATTGTTAGTTTATTTACCTCCCTCATAGGCTTCGAGTAAAAACTTAAAATTAACATCTAAGTACATAATATTAATAATAATGTACATAATTATAAATTAGATACATTTAAATCTGCAGATATATTTGATTTCCGGTTGTGAAAATCATATGCTAAGTTACATAACACATAAAAACGTAGATAACAGACGGTCGTCTGACATAGTTTTTGCCATTATTACATCTAAGCATTGATATCGAGTGCTCAAAAATTATGTCTCAATTAAATTTATTGAAAGTATATTCTATTACAGTGGAAAATTATCAGGAACTTGGAAATAAGTAAAAACAAATGTTACGTTTTCAAATGTTGCAACGTTTCGTTGTTATTTACAACTTCTTCAGGCAATCTGTGTACAGAAATAAACCACAATATAAAAACATGTAAAATGTATAAAAGATTACAAAAAATAATAACAAATAAATAATATTACATTTGAGGTTAACATTTATGTAAAGATAAACTTTTCTGAAAACCTTCATCGTTAAACAAAAAGGTACACAGTTTAATTATGTACAACACATTCTACGATAAGTTATCATGGATGAAAGTAATTTTTTCAGTATAATCTATATTAATCTAAATATATAAAAAGAAACCGTGACTGACTGACTGATTGACTGACTAATTGACTGACTGACTGATTGACTGACTAACTGATTGACTGACTGACTGACTGACAGGTTGACTGACCGACTGACAGATTGACTGACCGACTGACAGATTGACTGACTGACTGACTGATCTATCAACGCGAAGCTCAAACCACTGGACGGATTGGGCTGAAATTTGGCACACAGATAGTTATTATGACGTAAGCATCCGCTAAGAACGGATTTTTGAAAATTTAACCCCTAAAAGGGTATAACGGGGGTTCACAACTTGCATGGAGAAATAGATATAGATGTATCAATTTGAAAATGCGCATGGTTACTTCTGTCAACAAATTAACACGTGTTTCCTGCTTTTTCAAAAACAACCCCTTCAGAGGGTAAAAAGAAGTAAATAGTCTAAAAGTCAACATGGGTGTCGTTTTCAAGGTTCGTCAGGACGTTGATCACGTGAATGTCATCAGTTTTGAAATTTATTAGGGGGGTCTACGTTGAGAAAGGAGTAATTATGTCAAATAATGGGAATGCATCCGTGTTTCGTCTCAATCGCGTGCGAAGCCGTGGGTAACGGCTAGTATTATTATAAAAAGAGTATGCAAGTTTGGATGTAGAAGGTAATCTACGATTTCAAAAATGTTTTCATCAATATCTAAACTAAACCGTCAGAATGGACATATATTATCGCGTCAAAATGAAAGCGCTTTTCATGGAAATACATTTTAGAACGTAAGTCGACGGAAAAACGGTGGCAATCTACAAATTCGGGCGAAGCTGGACCGGGTCGCTATAGTGTATATGTCGCAGGCCGATCGTTAAATTAACCTGGTTATTGGATGGCCAGCCCGCTGTTAATCATCGGCGATCAGTTGTTTAGTGTTTACCTAAAGGAAGTTTTCCAAATCGGCAAAAGGCCAGGCATTGGACAATGCTTAGCTTCTGGATAAATTAAGTTATTGCAGTTTGCGACGATGATCATGAATTTGGTGAACTAAGTTTAGCCTCTCGGTCGAAGAAAATATAATTGACAATAGGTCATATGCATAAAACTCCAAATTGGTTAAAATTTTTATTTCGAAATATATTTTAGTTTTTGATCATAACGTAATGGTTATTTTATTAATCTAATCACTGAAAAAAATACAAATAATAAAAAAGAAATGTAGAAAATAAGCGCTACTTTCGAATCTTCAAAACGCATCGTGACGTCAGAGTATATATCAACAACAGTTTTCATTATGTCAGTATTTAGAGAAAACAACAAATAAACTTCATTTAGAACATTGACAATTTGACATCAAGGTTGGCATGCATCGTATATCATGACGTCACATAAGCCCGCGAACATGGCCGATTGTTTAAACTGTCTATTTTTGAATGTGGAATTTAATATTTTTTTTCTTATGATAATATTACATTTTTAAATGATTATCAATTTTTTTCCGTATTATGGTTGACTAAATAATCTATTAAAAAAATAAAAAAAATCATGCATATGACCTATTATAAGGGCAGGCCCGTGTTTAAAAATTTAGTGTTGAATTAAAATATACTATAAATAGGTATTCTTATAAAACTGTACCATCAATTAGCGGCTAATGTAAAACCTATTAATAGCCTATATCTTGTTTCAAATGAACCGTCGCGTCAGGCGTCTCTTAATTAAGCACACCTTCTATTTCATTCATTTTTAACTTCCCGCTATAAAAAAAAATCAATTTTTTTTTGAAAAAAATCGATAAGTTATTGTTTTCACCCCGATTTTCGAAAATCGAGTTTTCGCCAGATATCAACGTTTTGAAGAAACTAGGCAGCTATTTTAACTATTTTGGCGATGATGTCCGTAGGGCTGTGTGTGTTGGTGTTGGGGTGTGTGTGTGAGTGTGTGTGTGTGTAGGGTGACCGAACGGGCCAAATGCCACGATCCCAAGCCTGAGGGGGTCCCAGCCCGAGAAGCCGTTAGAACAGGAAGAACCTAACATTTATAAAAATAAAACTACAACGTGAAGCTTTTTTTAAATTAAGGGAGAACCCCATTCGATGAATTTTCCACGTGCCTAAGGCGGCATAGTTACGCCACTGGGGCTAGTCGTCCAATTAACTGAGTAATTTAACGATTAGGCCTAGTTTATATGAGAGGCGTTCAACGCGCGTTGGCAAATACACTTATAACTTTACATAAATATAATTATCAATAAACGATTCCGTACCTTCTATTATTGTTATATCAGAGACTTCAATACTCACAGAAGACAGTAACCCGATAAGTTAACAGTAAAATAAAAATATATCTATGAATAAAACACAGAGTAGATCACTACAAATGATAATCACTGCACCTTTGTATGTTAAATATTAGCACTGTGACGTAAATATCATAAGTTACATTGAATATCCTACTTGATTTTAATAAAAACAAGGGAATTACCAAAGAATAATGATGACTCGAACGTTTCGAGTTCTGTTGCTTTCAAATTCAGTTCTGACCTTGATTTTTTCAACTCTTTAATATATTCATATTATTATTCTTTCGCATTTCACTGAATGTCAAAATGTCGAGTTATAAAATTAATTCTCAAATGAATATTAAAAATGATTACTAAAAAATACTTTTTAAATATAATCTTTTATTGTGATGTATTTGTTAAGACCAAAAAGCGAAAACCCTAATTGAGCAATAAAATCAACCACAACGCGTTATGGTCTCTTAAAATGACCCACAACGCGAAATTCGTGTTGTGGCATTTGTAAAAACAGCCACAACGCGTTGTGACTAACTCAAAAGACGACGTCGCGATGTTTGCGTCATGGCTTTTATAATATTTTACCACTACGTGGCGTGCAGTCATTATAACAAAAGCCATCGCATACTGGATGTTAACTATTAGATAGATGACAATAAGAAAGCATAACTTTCATAAATTTTTCATTAAATTAATTATTTATTCATCGCGATTTTATACAAGAATAACAAAAAAAGTATGTGTAACCTTTACATACCGTTGAAGGAAAACGTGAAAACAATCAACATAATATATTAGCGGCAAGGAGTAGGTACCCATAGCTGAGATACCGAAAAGATTTACTTCGATTATTTCCGGTTCTCCGGTGAAAATACTAAGCTACATGCATCATATCTTAACTTATATGACATTCACGGATTGCCCCACTCGCGAATTTCACAAAACGCGCCTAAGTAAACAAAGTTTGCTTAATGCCAAGACTGAAAATGAACAAAATTAAATATTAAAAGAAAAAAACTAAGAAAACTTTTTAAAGATAAGCTTTTATTGTTAACTAGCGGTACCGTCCAGTTTCACCCGGATGCAAAAGAATGAATGGGGAAGGACATAAGTACGCACATTCATCTTAGTTTACCGAGATGAATGTGTGTCCAAATTTCATGATGATCGATGTTACCGTTCAAAAGTTTTTGTCGATAAAAAGCAGTAATTATACTTTTTTAAGTATATAGGTAATAAATTTCTTTTAAATCAATAATTATACTGTTATTAATAAAATATACTAAATATTTCATTGAAAACACTAGGATAATTATTTTTATATAGATACCTATAGTTATAATAGTTTTCAAATGAGCTATTAATTAGATTTATTTAATTTTAATTAGTCATAAATAAAATTAAAATAAATTTAAATGTAAGCCTTAGAAGAAAGCAATGTGGAAAATAAAAAAAAAATAAAAATATATTCGCCCAACGTGGGGCTCGAACTTACGACCCAAATATTGACAAACGCATTCTCTACCGACTGACCTAGCCGGGCTTGTGAATGTACGACCTATTATTGATATATGTAGTTACGGCATTTCACCTGAATAAAATATGTTTTTGAGATACATTTTGCAACATTTTTCATTGATGCTCACCTCCTATTGGTCGTAGCGTGATATTATGTAACCTATAGCCTTCCTCGATAAATGGGCTATATATCCAACAAAAAAAAAATTTAATTTGGACCAGTAGTATGTCTAGTGTTAGTGAAAAATACGGACTTAAAATAAATGCAAAAAAGACTGTGAGTATGGTTTTTAGTAAAGAAGCTGTTCAACCATTAATTAATATCACGTGTAAAACTCAAAAGATAAAGCAAGTAAATCAAAATAATTATTTGGGTAAACTATTCACTTCTAACAACGATCAGCTACTCGAGATTAAGAAACGAATCGCAATTGCTAAAGCTAATTTTGAAAAACTCAAAACATATTTGACAAATAGGAAGCTGTGTTTTCAAAATAGATTTAAAATGCTAAAAACATATGTGTGGTCTGCACTGTTATATTCTTGCGAAACATGGGTGCTAAAGAGAGTCAGTGAATCTAGATTAAATGCTTTTGAAACTTGGTGTATAAGAAAAATGCTAAAAATAAAATGGACTGAAAAATTAAAAAATGAAGTAGTTTTCCAAAAAGTTAATTATAAACGGTGCTTAGTGAACACAATAAAAAAAAGAATTACGGGATATTTTGGTCATATGTGTAGAGGGCCTAGCTATGAATTGCAAAGACTTATTTTATGTGGAAAATTAAAAGGTTGTGTTTCAAGAGGCAGAAAAAGAATTACCTGGATCTCTAATATTAAAAACTGGCTAAATATTAGCACATTTAATGACTTAAAATCACTGGCTATGGACAGAATAAAATGGAAACAAGTGGTCTCCAACATCCTGTAAAGGATATGGAACTTCATGATGATGATGAGTTCCTGAGATTAGCGAGTTCAACCAAACAAACAAACAAACTTTTCAGCTTTATAGAATTGTATAGATGTACTTTGAACAAAAATTGATCAGACAGACAGATAGACTGAGGCTTGGTTCATATCCTTGCGACACCAATGAATTGTCTTTATACCGTTCTCCTAAAGTAAATTAACTTAACATACAAAATGTTAAGACAAATGAAACGGACAAAAAACAGTAAACAATAGCAAAACAAAGAAGTAATCATTTTACAGATTACAATAATAATAATCAATATTAGTAACAACAAACAGTGTAAATGTTGTATTACAAAAGTTCAAACAATAAAAAGCAAAGTAATCGTCGATTACATCAACATGTTTATAACCTTTGTATCTATAACCGGCCAACCCAAGTTTATAATACATCTAAAAGTAATCGAGACAAAAGAATGTAGAAAAGATGCAGCCGTTGGTTGCACGACGCGATAGATCGAACCAACAGAATATCCTCAAGGGATTTTTATACAGGGTGTAACCGAATTACAAATTTATTACGGTCAATGTAGCAGGATCTCTGTAGAAGTATACCTCATCAAACATTTTATTTTACAGTGACATTAGATTGAGATCATATATTTTTATCATCAGGGCAGTCTAATGCCGTTGTGAAACTTGCTGTAATGTAGAACATTAAACTGTAATCACTCTCACACTAAAACATATTATTGATCTGCATATAGAAAAGTTCGCGTTTCAAGTTTTTTATTCAAAATGCGTGAAAAAACTTGGTTTCGATGTGGAAATTATACAAATAACGTATGTTAAATATAATTACGTAACAATTCAAAAATTTCCAGCCTGAGCGACGGGACCATTCCAACTTAAAAAAAATGGGATTTGAAATAGTATAATAAAGAAAATAACATTTCTGTTATGACGTGCGGTGACGCGGATCACGGCTAGTATTAAATATGATATTTACTATTCGTTTGCATGGTTACCTATACTTACGTAATATATGCTTCACGTCATGAAAAAATTATCCAAAACATGCTTAATTAATTTCTTTCTTTTCAGAATATTTCCGAAAAAGTTTGAAAAAAAATATTTTCTACAAAAGTTTCTCATAAAAATAAATAAAATAATAAACCGTTATAAAAAGTATACCATTATTATACAAAAAATAATATTATATCATATATATCTTCTGCGCATGCGTTGATTTTTCCCATTAACAATAGGGCTCTTCATATTAGCATATCAAACATATTTCCAAAATTTGGTTTCAATCCATTCATCCGTTTGACCCGTATCGTGTTCATAGACAAACAGATATACAGAGCTTTTCTAAAAATATGTTTGTTATCGTCAAACTAGGTTTTCTGACAATGTTTTCTGCAACTCAACACTGATGTTATACCCTAAGTCTGACGCCCAGGAGACATTTTTTAGCCACCCCTCCTCCTTCCCGTCAAGGATGCTAACTACATAGGGTAATTAAAAATATTTTTTTACACTAGCCCTTATAAAATAGCTACTTTACATGGATGTTAAGTGACCCATGACGCACTAGTGCGATAAAGTGGCACGCTATATAGCCTATATAGCAATTATTCAAAAGAAATAAAAAAGTAGAATATTCTTTAACGTAAGAATGCTTTAATCAAAATCAAATTAAGTCTACTGTTGCAGTAGATAAAAAAATCACTTTTCGAGCATTTTTATCAAAAAACTCTATTAAAAACAACTTGTAACTTACACACTTTTGGATTTTCTAACGATTTTCAACCGTGATTTCAAAAAAGCTACCCTCCCGGTACCTTTTCGGACGTGTCGCCTTAGGCGGTATTAGTTAAACGACGAAACTAATTTCAAACTTCAAAGTCAGTGTTATTTTAGATGCTAAATTACTTTCAATACTTGAACCATTTCACCGCGTCCCTATATTTTTTTCCGACTACGCGACAGCCAAGCAACGGCGTAGATAAGGGGGGAGGGCTAAAGGGGGTAATTTCCAACCAGGATCATTATGATAAAAAAAAATATAAGTGAAAATAAGACAAAATACCTGGCTAAAAATAAAATTTAGCAATAATGCTGAAAAAAAATTTTTAAATTGGTTTTGGGAATTAATATTTTGCTTGACACCTTCCTTTCTGAATATTCTTGTGTGATATTAATAAAACTTAAAAAAATATTGATTTTTTTTGCTTTGCCTCCCCCAGAAAAAAATATCTACGCCCTTGCAGCAAAGACGGTAATGTTTTTCACGCATATCTAGGATATGTATGTATGCTTGTATGTATGTTTGTGAGATTCTTTATACCCTCAAAGCATTCCAACGACTGGGTGGATTTTAATCAATGAGGTACGATGGTTGATATATGCTAGGTTTTGTTTTCATAAAACCAAAATGGCGGTCGTAAAATACAAAATGACGGTAGATACGGAAAATTGCGTGTCATATCACTAAATAGGTTTTTCAAATTGAAAATGATGTTTCCTAGATATTTTACAGCCGTAAGCTCCTTTTAAGATTTAAACAACCTGAAAGTTGTGTATATAACTAAACCGAAATAAAAACAAGAAACCCGATTGCATAAAGATGAAATTAAAAAGAGAAAAACGAGTCGGAAAATCTTGACATGCAGCGGTTGGAGACCCATTCAAAAACAAAAGAAAGAGACAAACAGGTCTCCACCTACTGCTTGTTGGGATTTTTCGACTTGTTTTTCTCCTTTTAAATATTAATTTCATTTCTATGCAGTCGGGTTTCTTGTCTTTTTTTAAATAATTAATTTTTAATATTAATTTTAACCGCACACGACTATGGAACACATTGTAAGACTCAGCTACTAACCCATACGTAAATAACGTAACATGCAAACGCTGAAGGATGCATTCATTGATTAAAAATGCACTTTCACTAACTCTTCTGTAAGCAAGTACATAGGTATAATAACTACATAGCTAAACTTATAAGTTACTAGCTTTTACCCGCGGCTTCGCACGCAATTGAGACGAAGCGCGGATGCGTTCCCATTATTTGGCAGTTATTCCTTTCTCGACGTAGACACACTAGACACCCACTAAGAACAGAGTTTTCACCTACCATCACATATTCTCCTTCTCTCTCTCTCTCTCTCTCTCTATATGCAAATATTATAGTGACCTTACCATCTACGCAACCATGCACACCCACCCACGTAACAATTCACACCCATATAGTGCATAATGTAAGTATATGATGGTAGGTGAAAAATCCGTTTTGGATAGGATTTGGGGCCATTCAAGTATTACGTAAGCACTAAAAGGGGGGAGGGGGTCTTTTGCCTAGCTTATTTTTGATAACATAGGGGTCGGGGGGGGTCTATATGCTGATGATGTCAGCCTTATTTATTTATAACAATAAAGAAACTTGAACAGATTTAAAAAAATAGATATACCAAAGTTTACGTAATTTACATAATGTTTACGTGGGGGGGGGAGGTAAGAGCTTTGCTTACTTTTGCTGATAAGGGGGAGGGGGGTAAACATTACTAAAATTCTCCTTACGTAATATTTGAATGGCCCCTTTGTATAAAATCCATACGTCGGGAAAGGAGTAGCTATGCCAAATTTCAAGTCAATTGCAGGACGTAAAGCTTCGGAGATTTCGTTATGAGTCAGTCAGTCAGTCAATGAATGGTATTTCGCTTACTAGCTAACGTTGTATTGACACAGGGACTCGTATAACAATTACACCATTTCAGCTGAGGGAATTTACTGAAGCTCTTCAAAGCTTGTCATTTTGATCTTCTAAAACTGTCACTGCAGTGCTGCACTAATAGATATCTGTACATATATTATAATAAAATTGTAAAATGTTCGTGTCTGTTTACGTAGAAAACATTCGCAAAAAAATAATGAAGGATAAGTGATAGGGTGCATTAAATTTTTAGAAATTATATCTTTTTGTCTATTTCTTTGTGCCCGCGTGACGTAAAAACGAAGTACTGATTTTCTTGGCATAATTGTTTTTTCTCATTTATATTTATTAACTATCTCTATAAACAATAGTCGATGTATATAATAATTTACAATAAGCAGCAATTACACATCAAGCATTTATTGCGCGATTAAAGAAAGAGTATATAATTTATAAACTTAACATTTCGAACAGGTGTACCTTTTTTTACTTTAATCCCAGGAAGTGATAAAATGTATCTTTGCCAATGCTAATTCCTAATACTTTTTCATATAACCTATCACAGAACAGTAATAGGTCTGTTCTGTGTAACCTACACAGTACCTACCTACTATATAGTAGAATAGAATATTAGTGTTATTTGCGCTGCTTTTTTAGGGTTCCGTACCCGAAGGGTGCCCAACGGGACCGTATTACTAACCTCTGCTGTCCGTCCGTCTGTCTGTCAGCGGATTGTATCACAAGAACCGTAATAAGTAGAGAGTTAATTTTTTCACAGAGTGTATATTTCTATTACCGCTATAACAACAAATAATTAAAATAAAATGTTTTCATACACAATACATTCTATATTATACAGTATAGTGTATATGTCACCGTAAAATTGTAAATATCGTTAGGTTGTAATCTGTCTCGCGAGATTGTGAACTGTCGAAAGATTGTGAACCTCAACGTACTGCTTACAATTTAATGTATTATTATTACGTTGAGGTTCACAATCTTTCGACAGTTCACAATCTCGCGAGACAGATTACCACCTAACGGTATTTACAATTTTACGGTGACATATACATACACAAACCGCAACAACCTGCTACGCACGTACACAGTAATAAATCTAATACAAAACAAGCGTGACCTACCGGTGCGTTTATACAGTAGTATACTCGAACATATTTTATTAAAATACAATTATGAGAACTCTCGCATACAGCACGGTCCGACCGCTAGGCTATCAGATATAGCCACAGTATACCTACAGTAGAATTCGGTTAGTCCATCTGAACTAATTGCAATACACTGCTAAACTAACCGCGACCTATGTCGATGTATGGGGGCCAACAGTTTTCCAACGGCAAAGCGGGAAAAATCTTTGAAACTCGATTCCCGTGATGGACGACTATTTACATACCTATAATTGTTTGTACGGATACGGAACCCTCGGTACGCAAGTCCGACTCGCACTTGGCCGTTTTTTAAAATCATTCATTGGCTATACAGCGAACACAAAGTCTTCCACCACGGAATTAAAATTATAATCGAAAAAAACTCAAGAAACCAAAATTACAGAGATTTCGTCGCAATTATGTACATTGTATGATTTTGCCAAAATCAGTTTGTCACAAGTTCGCATTTGCGATGATACAAAAAAAATGGAACCAGCGACTTCTTTTTAATACTTACGAAATTTTTATTAACATCCACTGACTTACTTGCCAAAATCCACAAACTATGTTTTGTAAAGAAATAATACTTATAAACGTCCGGTAAGAATTTGTATATGAAAACCGCGGAAAGAGTTTTTTTTGAAATAAAAATTTCATTAAATTCAATTCTATGATTTCATGTTTACGCATTTTGATCAAAATTTAGCTTGAAAACGATATTTTTCTATGTAAGCATTTGTTTTTGTGTGAGTAGATAACAATCTAATGTTGTCAGGACAGGGAGTTTGAATACGACATTAGACTGCTCCTTTCTTTTAAATGGGGGTTTAATATTCATTTTTAAATCAGGGTTAAAATTTGGTGACCTGATCAAATAAATAATACTATAAAAATGGTCAAAATATCACTCAAAATAGATTCAAAATTCATTCAAAAAAAAAAATTGGTTGTCTGTAAAATCGGTTTACGGACGATAGTTTTACGTGATAACGTATTCCGTAATACATAACCTAAACCTCCCAAAATTTGGTTTCAATCCGCTTATCCTTGGTGTCGGAATGATAAGAAATGTCAAAAGTGACGTTTGCAACTGTCAAAGTATTATGTTCTAATAATAATTAGTTATTCCAATACTTAACTTAGAAGGCGTTGCATTTCACAAAATACTAATGTCAAAAAATTGAATTAAACATTAGAAATTCAGCCGTTTTCATGTTGCATTTATACAGCTATTTTTCTATATAAATTTGTATAAAAAAACTGTTTAGGCAAATTCTGTTATACGAAATCTATGTAAAATGTTCTCCTCTTTCGTTTAAGACTGGTTTCAAACCGATCTGATTTAAATTGAGCGAGAAATTAGCAAAAAGCACGCACAGGGTCAGGCGGAACGTTACGCGTTAGGAACGTTACGCGTTACGAACGTTACACTTTTTCGAACATGCAGCCGGTGTTTTATCAATTTATAAGATTGGTGATTCATCAATTTATAAGACGTTATCACGTCAAAACTCAATTTTCACCCAAAAAACTGTCAAAATTACCCATGATAAAGATAATTAATCATTAATAATACTAAATATACAATAAGTGCAGTTCATTGTCAATGAAAAAGTTTTAAAAATGTATAATAATAAATTTATTTTTGAGGGCCCCTAGACACTCGGGGGCGCAGGGCTTATGCCCTAATAGTCCCTATGCAAATCCGCTCTTGACTGTGACAAACATATGGACGGACAAATGTGTTTTTATTTTTGAGGTATGGGATCCTAAACACATCATTGAACATAATCCATCTGGTTAAGTAATTGATTAATATTATCTTTTCACATCATAAGTTGTAGAAGATATCCATCATTAAAATTAATCATTAGTATTTTACGATTTGCACAGATTACGGTTAGATTACGGTGGTCTAATTTGAAAAAAAGGATTGTAAAAATTATTAAACGGTTTGTTAAATTGTTTTATCATTTTGTTAATTACAACAATAACGATATTTAAATATGTTCAATTGATGTGCAAAATAATTTCGCAATTTTTCTAGTTATAATTTATTACTTTTTAATTAATTTGCAAGGTTTGTTACCAATGAAATAGTGTATAATGCTTTTTGGTTCATTTCTATTCTGAAGAATATCCAGTATATTTATGTAATTTCAAACGTAAAGCTATACTTACGCTTAAAAATTATCATATTATAAAGAAAAGTGTCTCTGATTGTTTGATCGCTTAAAGACCGCACAAACTTATCAAACACGACCAGCAACAGCACGAACCAGAAGAGCCTGTTCGTGAAAGTACCCATGTTACAGTGGCGTAACTATACCACCTGATGCCCATGGCAAATTCATCGGATGTGGCCCTCCCTTAATATAAAAATGCTTCAGGTAGTGTCTTCTTTATAAATCACGAAGTAGACTATAGATACAGTGTAAACTCTTTATAACGTCCTTCGTTATAACGAAAAACTCCCTATAACGTCGAAATTTTTAGGATTTGGTTGGTTTACCTTAAAACCTATACATTAATACCCTCTTTACAACGCAACAGCCATTCTCTATTACGAAGAAATATGTTCATATTTAGGCGTCAGCAAATGTTTACATGACATAAAGAGGACCATTCTGAACCATCACCATCTATTCAACAAGCACTTGATGACGCCAAACTATAGGTATATGTGTTTGTATATGTGTTTGGAATAAATTAATTTTGTGAAAATTGATTATTTTTCTTTCTTCCCTCCATATAACGAAAAAAATGTTCGGTCCCTTAAAATTCGTTATAAAGAGATTATACAGTACATTGAAGATTATTGTTAATTTGGTTGTTTTTCTTTCTTCACTCCATATAACGGTAAGTCTCTATAACGATAAAAAATTCTCGGTCCCTTGAGTTTAGTTATAAAGAGTTTACACTGTATTTGTATAATTCGTGAATGTTCTTGACTTTAAATTGATTAGATAAAAAATTAATATTTTTTTACCACAATTTGTAATACATTGTTAGGTTCTTCCTGTCCTAACAACCTCTCGGGCCGGGGGCCCCTTAGGCCATGGGCCCGTAGCATTTTTCCCGTTATGCAACCCTATTTTTTACGCCACTGACAATATGTTATTTAACGGAGTAGCTCACATTAGATCTGCACCTGGAACCAGCATCCAGCAATTTCTGTTAGGCCGTGCTGGACCGATCTACTGTGCTTGTGAAGTATCGTTTTCATTAATAGGGTGAACCCAAAACCTCTTTTCCTGGTTTCTTTCTCTTCCTACTCACTACTTGAAAACTGCGAAATGTCTACCTCACACATAACCCGCACTAAACGTTGCTGGTCCGTGCTGGTGTGTGCTGATCTGGTGTGCGACACCGTGCAGGTTGCAGGTTTGTATTGGGCCGGTCGTGCTGATTCATGTTTGATAAAGTTGCGCGGTCTTTTATAACTAAACAACCACTAAATCATTAGAGCTGATTTTTTTTGTGAATTTTATGTAGCATTTCCTCGGAAGTGTTAAGACTAGAAGATTATGGGAAAGGGCAAACGCGGACAAAGAACGGGGTTTGTAGCTAGTATAAAATGCAATTTTTTTAAATAAATATAAAATAATACTTAAAATTTTTTTTTTATTTTAAAAAGAGCGAATCGGCTTCTATGGCCATTTATCGCGTAATATTAAAAATATTTAATATCTACATATACATGTACCAGTAATAATTAATAACTTTATAATATTGCACATATGAAATTGTGATTTAATTTAAATGTCAGAATACTTTTTATTAACGATGCGTAAGTATTAATATAGGGACCTACCTACATAATATAAAATCGTGAATGTTTTTTATCGTAACGCGTATTTCAACGTATAAAATAAAAGATTAAAACTTCATGCCGTGATATTACTGATGCAGTATATTTAAATTTATAGCAGATTACTTACATAAAAAACGATTATAAAAAAAGTGTTAAGCAATAACGAATTATCTGTATTTTATAACAACAATAAGTTATAAAATAATTAATTTTGTTCTAATTATTTACATACCTTTTAAGATTTGTAAATTTATTTATGATTACAGTAATTTTATTTTTTCAAAATAACTACACAAAGAATAAATATTTTAGATTATGTATTTTTTTCGAAAGGAAAAGTTCTTTTGTTAATGAAAATATTATTGTAAATGTGCATTGGTGATCGACCAAATGTTAAGGCAATAAAAACAATTATTTTATCCCAAAGGTTAAATAAAAAAAAAAACACTCCGGGAGTGCCGGCAGAAGTGAAAACTTGAATATTAACGTCTTACGAATTTTCGATCAGGTCACGTGTCCTGACGCGAGTTTAACATTTTTTACCCATTACAAACAAAAAGTGTACAACGCCGCTAAAGAAGTTTTCACTTCAAAAATTATAGCATTTAAGTACATATTTCCTAAATGGAAAAATATGAACTGGGCAACTGTGAAAGTTCTGAATTAAAATCTTAATTTTATACATTGATTATAAAAAAATTGGCAATTTAACCAAAATGTTAAAAAAGGACCTTTACTGGACACCTTTCCTCTTATTGAAAAATTATGCAAATGCATAACTATCATTTGTTCTGGTTGACATTTGAAACCTTGGATTAAAACCTATTACTGACCAGTGTTTAGTGCAGTACTGCGAAAAACAAGTTTGACAACACTATTATTATTAGTGGTGTTGCGTCTGCTTTGGAATTTGTGGTCTTAAAGCAATAAAATGTGGTGGCGAGTGTCAAAAAAGTTTCCGTTATATGCGATCCAGTTATTCTAAAAAGCAAAAACCCACATTAATACTGGGTTGCACAAAAAATTGTCAAAAAATTTGATATAACAAAAAAAGGTAGCTCGAATTATGACTCGGGTGACTGTTAAAATTCGTTATTCTCTCGTCTTAACACATCAGTGACTCGTACATATAATAACTGCATTAATGTTCTAAATACATGATCTACTAATATGTAACATTTTTAAAAAACTGTCAACTCGTTCAGAATTTTATGATCCGATTCCCAGATTCCAGTATCCGATCCCTACTCTATTGGTTCCGTTATCCGACCAACGCCAATAATGTATGTGCAAACAAATGCACTGAAATGATTGTATTTTCTCAAAACTGTACAGTGTGGTCAGAAGATACAAAAAATAGTTCAAGTAAAAAAAATATGTCATCAATAAATAGGTATACTAAGTAATTATTTGGGATTTATATAAAAAATTATTTATACTTTCGTTAATTATAAGATTCATCATACATAAACGCTTCCGACTTAATTTTGCCCTTGATACACAATCAGTTAGTATTGTCACTAACACGGTTACATTTCTAATTTCTATATTATTTTATTTTACTTCTTATTTTTGTTGAATTTAATTAACTATGTTATAAATATGAGAAGCAATTTGCAGGAACTAGAAAAAATGGAACTGAAAGACGAACAACAAATCGTCTTTACCCGGGGCACAAATTCTACAAATACGTTTATTGTTTACAATAGATATTTTCTGCAGCCTCCAATCGTGTGAATGTCGTTTTTACATGGTCCTGGAGGGCTAATTAGTCAGATGAAAATATCTGGAAAAGCGTTGTTCTGTCTAGCTACAATACAAAATACCCTAATATCTCAGAAAATAAAATTACGTTCATACATTTCCTCACAATCTATAATCTCTAAATAAGACAAAATCGCTATCCACGTCTGTTTGTTCGTTTAGCTCTTCTAAACTACACAATGGATATTGATGCGGTTTTCACTATCATTTAGACAATTTCTTTTGGAAGGTTTACGTGCATTATATATTCATATTAAAATAAAAGATAGTAGATAAATCTTGATGTTTTGTAGTCAAGTCGTAAAAAGACAATATTTTAGGGCGCTTACATGCCTTACGTTGACTATTAGGGATACATCATATTAATGTAGGTACTGCAGAATTTTTGGTCTTAAAAAGACCGACAGAAACGTCTGATATATTATAGAATAGAATACTACATAGAATTGTTATTTATTGTAAAGCTATAAGTATGGATACAGTCGTCAAAACAATTAGAAAAAAATCAGAATATATCTGAGATATTATAAGGCACAGTTCCTACAAGATGTGCTTTTAACTCTTTTTTAAACTGATTGTCTTTGAGACCTTTTATTTCTTGCGGTAAAGAATGAAACATTTTGAGTCCTGTATAAGACACTGATTTCTCAAAGAAGGCTGTTTTATGTTTGAGAGTAATCTCTGAGTTGCGGGTATCATACTTATTTGGCTGTTTAACACCAAATGAGTCAAGGGCGTAGATAAGGGGGGGGGGGTAAAGGGGGCAATTACCCTCCCCCAGGATCATAATAATAAAAAAATAAAACTAAAAATAATACGAATTTCTGCCTAAAAAAATAAAATTTAGAAACACTTCTTGAAAAAAAATGTGTAAAATTGGTTTGGAAATTGATATTTTGCTTGGCACCTTCCTTTGTGAGTATTCTTGTGTGATATTAATAAAACTTTAAAAAAATATAGATTTTTTGCTTTACCCCCCCAGAAAAATAAAATATCTACGCTTTTGAAATGAGTCATAATTCTTATATAGAAAAGTTAAAACTTCAGAGGCATAAATACCGTAATATTTTAAAAGTTCATTGTTTTTAAAAATTGAACGACATGAGTCCCTGTTTTTTAGATTAAAAATTAATCGAATTATTCTTATTTAATTAGAAAAACTCTATCTCTATCAGTTGCACGACCCCAAACTGTTATGCTATACATAATATATGTCTATCTTCTAAAGGATGACCCACAGTTTCCATTTTTATCTTTCAAAATTTTGATCAAAAATAATGTTATTTGCGAAACTATTTTCACCGACATGATATTAATGTTTATTCAATTAAATATGCCTTAGGCATTTAAATTTAGATCGGAATAGACGCCATATCGTTTGAATGAATATCTAAGAAGATATCACAGATTTAAAAATTACTCGCAACAAATTTTGCTTGCTTGAAGTGACTCTGACTTGTGAAGCAATTTTGACCGACATAGTATAAATCCTTATGTTAAACCGAGGGAAGCCGAACCGGGCCGCTAGTATATTTTAGTACTGATGTCAAACAGTGTAAAATGCGTACATGTTACTTAACTACGTTTTAATATTATTAGTTATTACATAAAAATTCAGCGAAACTTTTTGTCGTGGAATGCATTATCCTCCATTAGACAATCAAATAGCTGTAACGAGTAACGACCAGATAATTTATTTCGAATAAGAACTTTAAAAAGAAATTGAGTAGAATTATTTAATAACGTTTAATATGCAAATGTTTAAAAAGTTTTTAATGAAACATTAACATGAGAATATATTTTGGAACTTGTTTAGAAATGCAGTTTGTGTATGTATAAATTCCAGTAATAACGCTCATTATTTATTTAAAATTTGAGGAGAAGAGGCTGTATATATACGGAATGTTTAATTTAAGTAATTTATACTTAAAATATTGAGTTACTGTCATTGCATCAGAAGGTAAAGAATCTACTTTTTTTTAAACAAAAACATGTATGAGTTGAGAGTTCGATAACTCCAGTATTTGGATAACTCTTATTTAATTTTAGGTTGTTTAATCATAGGCTATCTTCGAGAGTAAATTTCCATAATATTTTCCTGTTAATCGCAAAAACAACTGATGGTGCAAAAACAATCAATGCACTGATCTGTCACAATAATAATACTGTTAGTAACTATTAGTTTCTATTACATGTCAGTTATCAGGACACAACATAAATTTCATGATCGTGTCAATGTTCCCGTTCATGGCAAGATTCTATATTTCGTAATGTCTTAACTAGACAATTATTGCAAATCTTTAACATTTCTAGGACGAGCTTGCAGCAAATCGTACGCGAATTGAATTTCATGTTCAATTTTTTGCAACAGTATGCTGAATAAAATAGGGGAGTCCGACGTTTTCAAAAACGTGTTAATGAGCGAGGAGGGTAGATAACCTTATATGCCCTCCGCTCTCCCCCTCATCCGAAAATTGTTCAAGAACCGAATAGAGGTTTACTGCATAAATTTACTGAAAAATTGGTCGATAATTTTATTTATTGAAGAGTTCTAACCAGGCGATAATCAAAGATTCGAATAGTATAAACTTCACACAAACAAAATCATCATTTGAAAGGTGGATAGTTCATTGCATATTTTTAGGGTTTTCTAGAAACTGGGAGCCCTTATAATTTCGGTCAGTCCGTCTGTTTGTATGTCATAGCCCTCTCATTGTCTCATTCAAATACTTATTAATATGGGATAACGGACGAAAACTGATAACCAAAAAAACAGAAATGAAGAGTTTTTAGGAAAAATAGTTTTTTAAACCCCCTCCCATAGGGGGGTGGTACAAATTTAGGTTAAAATTCACTTTTCAAAATTTTCCAATATTTTTTCGTTTTGAAGTCTCCCGAATCCAAAAAACATATTTTTGGAAAAAATCTGTGCGTTGTTTGTATACACGATACAGGTCAAACGGAAGAACAGATTGACCCCAAATTGTGAGAGGATGTTTGATATGCAAATATCAAGAGCCTTATTGTGTTTGGGAAAAATCGACGCATGCGCAAAAGATATATATGCTATAATGTTATTTTTTTCTGTAATATTGGTATACTTTTCTTAACGATTTATTATTCTATTTGTTTTTACAAGAAAGATTTGTAAAAAAATGTTTTTCCAAACATGATAGTTTTGGAAATATTTTGAAAATAAAAAAAATCAGCTGTTCTTTTATTCTGTAAATGTCAGAAAGAAATTAGTCGAGAGCATGCTTTGGTTAATTTTTACATGACGTGAAACATATTATGTAGGTAACAAATAGCAAATATTATAATATTTAATACTAGCCGTTACCCGCGTCTCCACACGCGATAACAGAAATATTATTTTGTTTATCAAATGTCAATATTTTTATAATGGTCCCGTCGCCCAATTGGTGGGAATTTTTTTTCACTTACCCCATTGAGTAAAGTGTCTATAAATAGATCTCCGAAAATTCAAAAAGCGTATTTTTTGACCTTTTGATTTTAACGCTTCAGTCTCAAGATATTTGCTTTCAGTCTTTATCAAAGCACGTACCCTCACTAATCTCTAAACTATCGATGCAAATTATCCGAAAAACTTCTTCAAGGAAAATTATATATAACACTGTCAAAAATACTTTATGAAAAATTTAGAAAAATACTAAATTCTATTTTTTGAAGTGAATACTTCTTTAAAAACGGGGGTAAACTCGTTTCCCTATGTAACGAAATTTGTAACAGAATTTGTCACGAAATTGTACTATTATAGTAGCCCTATATAAACTATGATTAATTATTAGTAAGCATTGGTAGCTCAGTGGTAGCTGTATGCTGGCATACCAAGCGATCGGCCTGGGTTCGATTACCGTCAGGTACACACAACAATTTGTTTTTTTAATTTTTTTTTTTATTATTTTTAAGTATACCTATTATATATAAAATTTTCGACTAATTTATCAGAATAGGTAATACTTGAGCTAAATAAGCAGTATTTGCAGTAAACCTGCGAAAATTTTGTCTGCTTGTGTTTTCTTATTTATAATTTGTAGTAAACCTGCGAAAAAATTGAAAATGTGTCACGAGAACGCATTAAGTACAGAAGTGAAACTTCTAGTTGCAAATCATACGATTGCACTTGGACAAGTGGGAAAAATGTGTTACGAGATAGTTTCACGTTCAGATGAACTTGTAGGTACAGACGAAATATCTGAACGTGAAACTATCTCGTAACACATTTTTTTCCACTTGCCCAAGTGCAATCGTATGATTTGCAACTTGAAGTTTTACTTCTATAATGCGTTCTCGTAACACATATTTAATTTTTTTTTTGACGTGATAACGTCTTATAAATTGATGAAACATCAGCTGCACGCACGAAAAAGTGTAACGTTCCGCCTGACCCTGTGCGTGCAAGCGAGAGCGCAGTAATGTATTATTAAATATGATATTCGAGCGGAATACGTTATCACGTAAAACTATCATCCGTAAACCGACTTTACAGACAACCAATTTTTTTTTATATATAATGCACTACGGAAACCTATTAAGCACCCAACACGTTTTGGCTGTTTTTTTAATGAAAACTAGCAAAAAAAAAATGAGTCGAACCATCATATTATATTCTTTTCTTCGATGACATTTGAATAAAATTTAGTTACACCTTTCTTTTATGGCATGACATAATTTTACATCTCGTTATGTCACAATAAAAAAAACGTCAACTATGATGTGCATAATAAACTATTGGCACAAATACTGACGGTGTCAGAATAATTAAAATAGTTGGCAAAACCAAAAGTGCACATCCCGCAATTTTCCACTGTATGATAAAAAAATAACAATTAAAAAATATTTTTAATAAATTTAACAAGATTTAAAAATTTAAAGAAATAAATAATTAAAAATTGAAAAAATATTTTTTTTTAAGTTTGCAAAAATAAAAAAAATTAAGAACTATACATAATATAATATATAATTAATATCAAGTGGAATAAAATAAAACAAAATAAAAAGAAAAAAAAAAGAAAAAAATCAATGATATCGTAAGGATTCGAACCCAGGACCTTGCCCTTGGGGATCCGACGGCATAACCATTGCGCCACGGCTGCCTAATACGTCTAGTGGTGTTATCACGGTATACAAGTGTAGCACTTGTTTTATGGATTACACTATATTTACCAGCAATTATTATATTGTTTTAAACTATTACCTAGCTGTCAAAAATAATAAAAAATAAAACTGTTTATAAAAATTAAACTACTGAACACATTTTAGTGAATTTAAATAGGGTTCTGGTCTGATAGTAAACAAAGTGAATAAAATATAACCCAAGGCAATCCGACCAAAATTGCGATCTGTAGAGTCGTGACGTACGTACATACGTACGTACATACGTACAGACCAACCGACAACTGCTGTTTGTGATTTTCAATTACAATTTTAATAGTATTTATGAACTCAAATTGATTTAAAAATGGTTCTATTTTATAGATTAGAATCTCCTCTTTTCAAAAAGCTTCAATTTGAATGGATTTCGTGTGAAATTAACTTAGATATAACTTCTTATATGAACGAAAGTCAGCTCTGACGCACAAAGCGATAATAAAGCACATACCGCTAGTTTAGCGGTATGTGCAATGCACGCGACAAAAAGAATTATAGGTGAATTTTTGGAAAATAAAGTAATTATTACAAATAAGTTTAACCAAAAAGCTATAAAAATAGTTTCTATACGTCAATATCATTTTCTCTTATACTAATGTTCTTTCACCACTATTAGAATGAACCTTCAGGATGGACATAGGCTATACCTATATTATCGCGTTAAAATAAAAGCGCTTTTCGTGGAGACCAATTTTGCAACGTAAGTAGACGGAAAAACGATGGCAATCCACAAATTCGGGCGAAGCCGGACCGGACCACTAGCTAATTAATAAAATGGCTTATTTTTGAAAATATGATATATAGCATTAGAATTTTGAGTCAAATGTTGTAAAGCATTTGCAGACCTTTCCTCTATCTATAATAATAATAATAAAATTTATTTACTCCATTTAACATCATAGATGAGACTTTGTCAAAGCAAAATACAAAATTTACAGATATAAGTAATATAAATTTTTTTTTAAAAGTTATGTTAAAATATTCCTCGACTGAATACAATTTAGGAGCGATCAGTACCGATTTTACTTTATCTTTAGAAGACTGTGTTAAGATTTGTCATTTTTTTTACATTTTCGGACAAGTGATTGTATAACCTTACACAGCTATAATATATCTATTATTCTATTAGTAATCTATACAGATAAATACAATTGAAGTGTTAGTTTGTAATGTCAAAATAACAGCTTTTTACTAAATGGATATGAAAATATATACGGTACTTATAACAAAAAAATTGGTTGTCTGTAAAGTCGGTTTACGGACGATAGTTTTACGTGATAACGTATTCCGTAATACATAACCTAAACCTCCCAAAATTTGGCTTCAATCCGCTTATCCTTGGTGTCGGAATGATAAGAAATGTCAAAAGTGACGTTTGCAACTTACAAAGTATTATGTTCTAATAATAATTAGTTATTCCAATACTTAACTTAGAAGGCTTTGCATTTCACAATATACTAATGTCAAAAAATTGAATTAAACATTAGAAATGCAGCTGTTTTCATGTTAAGACAAGACATACGTTTGCTTCTAATTTCCATGTACGGCAAACAAAGACAACCGACCGCGTCGCGCCATGCATTACACAACATTGCATTTATACAGCTATTTTTCTATATAAATTTGTATAAAATATTTTTCTATATAAATTTGTATAAAAAAACTGTTTAGGCAAATTCTGTTATACGAAATCTATGTAAAATGTTCTCCTCTTTCGTTTAAGACTGGTTTCAAACCGATCTAATTTAAATTGAGCGAGAAATTAGCAAAAAGCACGCACAGGGTCAGGCGGAACGTTACGCGTTAGGAACGTTACGTTACACTTTTTCGAACATGCAGCCGGTGTTTTATCAATTTATAAGATTGGTGATTCATCAATTTATAAGACGTTATCACGTCAAAAACAATTTTTAAGTTTTTGTTAGTCTGTCAGTCTGTCTGTTTGTTTCGGCTAATCTCCGAAACGACTGGACCAATTTTGACGGGACTTTCACTGGCAGATAGCTGATGGTATAAGGAGTAATTTAGGCTACTTTTATTTTATACTAGCTGCTCCCCGCGACTCCGCACGCGATTGTGATGAGACACGGTAGCGACAACTGTAGTAGAGCCTTCGGCTATATATTATATAGAAAATAAAAGTAGCCTCAATTACTTCTTATAACATTAGCTATCTGCCAGTGAAAGTCACGTCAAAATCGGTCCAGTCGTTTCGGAGATATAATAATATATAGCCGAAGGCTCCACTATACTGCTGTCGCTACCGCACTATACTGTTGCCGCAGGGAGCAAGTAAGTTCTATACTAATATATTATCAAGAGGTAAAGTTTGTAAGTTTGGATGTAGGAGCTAATCTCCGAAACTACACATCCGATTTTAAAAATGTTTTCACCAATATTTAGAATGAATCTTCAGGATGGCCATAGGCTATATATTATCCCGTTAAAATAAAAGCGCTTTTCGTGGAGACCAATTTTGCAACGTAAGTCGACGAAAAAACGGTGGCAATCTTCAAATTCGCGCATAAGAAAAAAATTTCAGCCAATTGAGCGACAGAATTCCCATACTTAAAAAAATATTAATTTGAGATATACCTACAATAAATATTATAAAATTTCTGTTAACGCGTGAGGTTCGCAAATAACGTTTAGTATTAAATATTAGGAATAATTGATATTCATTTGCACGGTTAAGTACACTATATGGTTTTATATGTAAAAATTAACCAAAGTATACTTGTCAGATACGAAACTAATTTCTTTTTCACAGATCTCAGAAAAAAGAACGGCTGATTTTTTTTCAAAATATTTCCAGGACTATAAGGTTAGAAAAAAAATTTCTTTCAAAACGTTCTTGGAAAAATAAATAGATTAATAAACCTTTATGGAAAGTATACCCTTGTGACCTATTTAAAGACACCGTACTCAATGAGGTAAATTAAATGAAAAATAAATACACTTTTCACTCTATTGAAGAGAATGCACAAAATATTTTTTTCAAAAATATCATCTTTTTTGTTTTTGGATCATCAATCTACGCCCGTATACCAAATTTCATAATGGGAAAGTTGTGAAATACAGGCGGATAGACGAACGAAGAGATCGAAACTATAAGGGTTCGTAGTTTCTATGGAACCCCCACAAAAATGCATTATAAATAGTTATTTACAAATTAAAAATTATAAGATTAAACCATGTGTAATCATTTAAATAAAATTCAGAATTCATCAGTTTATCAACTCTATAACATTTGTTTTTTCTAACAATTAACAAGTGAAGTACAAAAGATAATTTATTAACTTTTTTTTCAACTCATTTAATTCCTAGGAATTTAAAGAATAACAAGATCCCCGCCTTAAAATAATCAATATTTTCGTCGGCATAACGCAATACATGAGTAACACATATCGATTATGTTAATGACTAGTGTAGAAAGTTGAAGCCATTTTACTTACATTTTGAATACAATCATGATGCGATGATTACTTATTACAAAACAGTAGATAAAATTGTACGAACCACGCGTGACTCGTACCTTTAACAACAATATGTTCACTGTTCGGTTAACACTAACGTACCCGTTCTTATTTCACCTATATTTATAAACTATATCCCTTCACCGCGACAACAAACACATTCTAAAAGTGCAATCAAAGTCGCGATGTTCAATTGTACGCACACCAACGTTATTCAGTCGTTTTTTAATAAAGAGACATAATATACCATAATTCAGTATAAAATTTCTTGATTATAATATAAATAGGTACGACATATTATCATCTACGCAAACAAAACTTTTTATAGAGTTTGAGAGTACCTAGTCGATCTCGTATTTGTGATATTTCCCTAGGTAGCCCAGTGCATTTAAGAATTGACCCAAAATTCCAGATACATTTTTTCTTTTGTTGCTCATTCGAAAGGGTCTTCGATGGAGACTTTAACCCTGAATTTGCGCATTCTGCAAATTGCCCCGTTCGCCGCCACCTTAGATTCTGTTTTTTTTTTCTTCAATTGCTCATATCTCGCGTTCTAATAATCCCACAGCAATCATTCTGGAGTCGTTGGACTCGTCAGGATTTACTCTTTAATTGAATATCTTTCAAGTAAAACCCTCCAATGTACTGGAAAAAAGTTATTAGCGTCCAAAGCTACAAGTTCTTTGCCAAAAGTTCTTGCGCCCGGTTTTTTCGCGCGCATCTCTTTCCAGTGCATCTGAGACCCCCACCGACAATTTACTATTTAAAGTAGACTCAATTTCCAGTATTCAAAAAAATTCATCCCGATCGGTTGATTCCTTGCCCGCCAATCCACGCTCGAAATTGCGCTATTCATTTCGTGCTATTTTGAAGCCTTTAATACCATTTAAAATGTCTGACACCTCGAATATGTTCGACATATTCGAGGTGTTAGACATCTTAAATGATTCATGTTATTTGTCAGAGAACATTATTTTAGCGTTTTGGTTGAAGTTTTTAAGTTATCCAATTAAAAAAACAAACAGTAGGTATCTATAAATTTTTACATGTTGTCAAAACGACATCTTTCGGAAAATTTAGAGGGAAAACGCCCCAAAATCAAGAAAAGTTATAGAGGAAATAGGTGTCAGACTATAGGCCTAATGAAGCCATATACAAAGTTTGGGGAGAGTATGTGTCAGTAAAATTTTTCCGACGGGCACTCTGACTATATAGGGATAAGAGCCTAGCTCGTTTAATGAGTAAACCTCCAGTTCTCAAAATTTAATTTGGGAACCGTTGACGCTAAGCCTAGAGGTTCTCAGGTTAGGAACCTTGGTAACCTGTGGTCTTAAAAATATCTGGATCTAGTAAATAAACTCGGGTCTAAGTGCCAAACCATTCCCGATAGTGACAAGATAGTGTATTTACTAATACACAGTGGCGTAGCCGTAACATTAAAGTAGCAGGACGGGCAAAATGCCATGGACTCCTAGCCGAAGGGGGCCTCCGGCCCGAGAGGGCGTAAACACAGGAGGAATCTAGCATGTAGTATTACAACACATCAAACGATATGTAGTTACGCCACTGCTACTACAGACATAATGACATTGTAGCTTGATTATATGTGAACTTATTTGGACAAAATAAATAATTTAACCCCTTAATTCATCCCTTAAAATAATATGTTTCCTTAAATGCAATATTATTATCAATTTGACATCTGCATCAAATTAAAATATACATCCTTCATTCTTTAATAAGTATAAACTCAACCTTGCATTCCTATATAATTTGTAGGGGGGGGGGCAGCAGCCCCCATCCTAGAAAAAAAAAATTTTTAACCCACGAAAAATGATATTAGTATAAGAATAAAAATTAAAACTGAAGTAAATGTAACTATAATAAAAATTATTTTTTATAATAACTATAATAACTAAAAAAAACACTGCTATAATTAAAATTTTGATTTCATTCGCCTTTTCCATGCTGAAATGTCAGAACCTGAACGACCATGGCTTGCCCCCCACCTTAGTATTGATCCTGGGTACGCCTCTGCCTCGGGATTATCTGCAAGAGGACGAATCGTTTAGGCTCGGTTTCACTCACCGAGCTTTTTTTTAATTTATTTATTTTGTATTTATTTATTATACTGACAGTCTTTAGTCTCTGCAGGGGGTAAATTGGCAGAAAATATTTTTTCTGCAATAAGGAGGTCCCCCCAGATGTTGTTCAGTCATTTTCTGCCATTTCGTAGAAGACTTTTGAAGTTTGCCGTTGTTTTAAGTGGCACAACGGCGTTCGAAACGCGCTAGACACCTGCTCCACCAAGCGGATTTGTAGAGGGGGCTACCCGAAGAGAGCGTTTCTGCCACCGAGTGCTGCTTGCAAAAACTGTCGCCATCCACCACCTAATAATTAGATTCATCGCCCATAGTTTTTGACGTGATAACGTCTTATAAATTGATGAAACACCAGCTGCACGCACGAAAAAGTGTAACGTTCCGTTCCGCCTGACCCTGTGCGTGCAAGCGAGAGCGCAGTAATGTATTATTAAATATGATATTCGAGCGGAATACGTTATCACGTAAAACTATCGTCCGTAAACCGACTTTACAGACAACCAATTTTTTCGAAATACTAAGGTTCACAATGTTGCCTATACTTTTTTATTTAAGATTTTTCCAATTAATACTTTAGGAATAAAAGAGTGGGATAAGAAATATTCGATTTTTAAATTTTCTTTTAAACAAATTTAATCAAATAATTTTTTGAAAAATATTATTTGTTTTCTATTAGTCACTAGCTTTTATTATATGAGAGTACCTATATTTACATAAACAGCATTGCATTCAATTAACCAATTTACGGCGTTTTCGGAAAATATCACGCAGCGCGCCGGGTGACACCGTGCTTTCCACACTTCCCTCGCGACCGCCCCTAATATCTGGCCGCCCTAAGCCCGGACCTAGTCGGCCTTATGGAAAGTCCGCCTCTGGGAGTGAGACTCCATAAGTGTTTTGTTTAGCAAATTTTAGTACAGAACACTAAAAAATCGGCTGTTCTTTTGTTCTGAAGTAATTAGTCTGTCAAAAAGAACTGTTTTGATTAATATTTACATGTAAAATCATATGTAACCATTGAAACGAAAAACAAATACATATATGATAAATATTTACTAACCGTTACCCGCGTCAAAGCACGCATTAACAGAAACTTTATTTTTATTTCATTTATTATATTGTCAATGAATGTCAGTATTTTTTTGAAGTTAGAATGGTCCCGTTGTTTCAATTGACTAGCATTTTTTATAATTTGGAATTAGATAATTTTAGCAGTTCTCGGAATAGGAAAATTTAATTTCAAAAAATGTAATTACTATATACAGGGTGTCCCATTAAGAATTGGACATAGAACAACCGCAGATTCTCCAATTCAAAATAAAACGATTAAGCGAAATATGCTTAGATAAAATGTTACTCGTTTCCGAAATACAGGGTGTTACCGTGTTGAAGTTGAAAACTGAAAAATTATTAATGTCCATAATTTTTTTAATACACCGTATAATTTTACTCAAATCGGCACACTTGTTAAATATCATAAAATGCACCTAACAATAAAAAAATTAGTTCAGTACGCTCTACCAGTGGCGTACGGCAGGAGTAAGTAATGCTTGTACCCCTTCTAAATGTTACGCCGCTGTATAAATTTTAATTTTGACTATAATTTTAATTTTTTTGATATTTTCTAAGTCAATAATGTACACTTGTTAGTTTGTTGTAAAGTCATTGGTTTTCGAGATATTCGCAGTTTTTTTAAGACAAAATTATATATAATATCTCGAAAACCAATGACTTTACAACAAACTAACAAGTGTACATTATTGACTTAGAAAATATCAAAAAAATTAAAATTATAGTCAAAATTAAAATTTAGACAGCGGCGTAACATTTAGAAGGGGTACAAGCATTACTTACTCCTGCCGTACGCCACTGGTAGAGCGAGTAACATTTTATCTAAGCATACGCTTAATCGTTTTATTTTGAATTGGAGAATCTGCGGTTGTTCTATGTCCCATTCTTAATGGGACACCCTGTATATACATTTTAATTTTATTTTTTGAGCACTGATTCTCAATATAATGTAACTACTCCTTCATAAAATAGTAACTGTACATTTGCAATTTACACAAAATTTATGTTACATTTATTTGCGTATTGTAAATAGTTATACCGTCCATATCTCGTGTCTACCTTCTGGCGGCTGAAAAGTGTAAATATTATTGGATAATCCAGCATAAATTCTCATGTAAAGTGCCAAAAAAAATTAATTATAAAATATTTGTGTCATAAATTTGAAAATATACTTTAAAACATTGTATAATATCATAAAAATAATATTTGGAAGTATACCTACCATCTGGTAATTCCTTTGACTATTTCACACTTGTCAAAACCTCTAGTGACACGATGTTCCAGTTGCAGCTAAACTAAAAACTAAAGTTTTTAAATATAATTCCGTGTGTATGGAGGGTAGAGAATGAGGAGAACAGTCTGTACTCAAAAAGAGTGAAATTAAGATGGCGCTACCATAGGAATTTCTCTGATGATTCTATAGGTTATATTTACCAAATAACATAGATTATGCCAAATAATGTTTGACTATGTAAGTGATTGAGGTATTTACTGTGAATATATTAACTACACTATCGCCAAAAATATTATAATATATTTCCTTTCAGCACATTTCACTTCGTCTACAACTGCTAAGTTTAAATTAAACTGATTAAACACTTTTTGTACACTAGCGCCATTCTGGTCACTTTTTGAACTGTTATTTGACGGTTTCAGATGGATACTTTTTGAGTCAAGTTCACTGTTCGTCAAATTTTTGAAATAACTATACTCGTTATAGTGGAGTAACAAGCCTTATCTTTCATATAATTTAAAATCTTTCGAAGTTTATTTTCAATTTTTTTACTCCGAGCGCTTTGATAATTTCGGCTATGCTCTCCAAGCAGATGCACGGGCGATATTACAGGCTGGTTTTCTGATTATGGGGTCTACTCGATGGAGAGGTTTAAAATTTGGGAAGAGGAGGGGGCTGACCATTACTTTAAAATGGGTTTTCAATCAACTGGTAAGTGGCAAATGGTAAATTTGGCCTTGTCGTCATATAAAAAAATGGCAGATAATGAAAATGAGGAATAATGGACATATAGTTTAATCTTTAGACAAAAAAAAACACATATTAAGGGTTATTCGAATGTTTTTTTTTCCTTTGATTTTACAAAAATAAGAGGATCACATTTCATTTTTACTAAATTATCATTAAAATTAAAAATATCTTAAAAAAGTATTTATTAAATTATATGGATAACAAATGTGCATTCTGAATTAAAAAATTAAAAATTTTCACAAAAAAATATGAAGCATACTCTTAATGTCAGGGTTTATTATTTTCCGAAAAATTGATCAAATTATATTTAAGTTTCTTGAAGCAGTCAATTTTTTAAAATATAACAATTTGAGAACGAATTTATAGAGTGACATGTGATGAGTTTTTATTTTTTAGTTGGCTGGTTTTATACTGCATTTAAAAAATAATACCCACCATATTAATTGAAATTGCCTCCCCTACGAGTATAGCTGTATTTGCTATCTCTAATGTAACTAGAACACCATTATCAGTCCATTGTTTGAAATATATATTAATTAAACAATGTACAGTAGTTTTTTTCTGTCTTCATATGGTATAACAGAGCTTTCCTGACAGTAGGTAGAAAACTTTACTTTTGACTTCATTTCTTGAATATACTGTATCAAAAATTATACATTCTACATACCTAAATTCGCAATCGCAAACTGTTTTTATCCTATCATTTCTGTGAAAGGTCTAAAATATATTTCAAATTGACTGCAACAAGTTATTATAATTTAAGCTCCAATTTTCTCAATTTCATCAGAATCTTCAGCGTCCAAATAATGTATTTTTTTGCCAAAGTGTTCTTCAATTGCTCTACAAATGACCATTGCTTCTGGAGAATCGATCAAATTAACTGCAATACCCGCTTTGCCAAATCGGCCAGTTCTACCAATACGATGCAAATAAGTTTCGCAATCAGCCTTGCGGTTTACGTCCATTGGCATGTCAAAATTCACAACGATGGTCACTTGTTCCACGTCAATACCTAAAAGCATCATTTAAAAATGTTCATCTTTGGATTTAACAATTTATTTGTATAAAAAAGTTTATTTTTTAACCTCTCGCCATAACATTGGTGGTAATGAGCACCTTTTCTTTAGATGCTCTGAATCTATCAAGAACTGCAATACGCTGTTCAACTGTGAGATCGCCAGTAAGAACTGCTACTGCATGGCCATCAGCTGTCATTTTTTCAGCTAGCCATGCAGCTGTGCGCCTTGTCTATAAAACAGAACAGAATTATTATGCCGTCTGGGTTTGAGATTAGCCAATGTCTCCAAGATGTTGTGGCTTAGCTTTTTCATAAATTATTTATTGCAAACGCCAAGTTCTCAAGCTCTAATCCAAACGTTGGTATATGAATTAGATTTTCAATTTAATATAAAAACATGAAAATACAGTTTAACCCTGGTGTCTTTAAATAAAAAAAAAATACAGATAAAGTCGGTGATTATTAATTAAATCTTGTACAAAAAATCTTACATGACAAAATATGATGGCTTGTCCAATTCCGATAACACCATAAATATTTGTTATGGCCATATATTTTTCCTGCTGGTTTTTACACTTAACGTAATATTGTTTGATATTATCTAAACTTTCTTGTTCCCTAAGTAATCGGATAACAATTGGGTTAGGAACTATTACTTCTGCAAAATCCATAACTTCAGTATCATACGTTGCACTAAAAAACATCATCTGGCATGTTGATGGCAGGCACCTGTAAAGATATATCAAATTTAATGTAGTCATAATTTACTTATATCTTTTTGCATAGCATAGTGGTGTAGTATTAGCTTTCAACTCAGAAGGTACTAGTTTTCACTCCGAATTGAGAACTGTAATGGAGTCATTGCGTTCGATAGAATTTTGATATTCTAATTAATATGTTCAGCAGACAGTACGAAAAACACGTGTGCATGATTAGGGTGCAATCATATATTTGTCTTTTTGTTTGTGGTAGCATTTTGTTGGTTCTGATTGGCTACTGTCATAGTTAAATACACAGAACTTTTGATAAAGAGAGATATCTTCTATGATAATATATTGAAGAAATAACCAAGGAATTACTTCGAAAAAAGGGAAGGCGGTATATTTGTCGCGCTCTTTGGACAAAGCTTTGTACAGTTTAATATACAGGGTGTTTGGAAGCTGGGTGCAAAGCCTTAAGGGGGTGTTAGTATAGACCATATAGAACATTTTGAGCCATATTTGTCCTAACCAAAGTCTGATAATTTTTTTTTTTAGGGAACTTTTACGATTTTAGTACTAAAATCCCAAAATTTTCCAATTAAGTGCTAATAACGCAAAGTTTAAGTGGAAATTTTTATTTTTTTAATGTACTTTATTAGCCTAATGTGTGTTTAATGGTATCAAATAATTTTAAAGCACCGTTTTTACTAAAAAAATAACTTTCAGACTATTTAAACTTAACAGAAAAAAAATTAAAAAAAGAAAATGGATTTTTATAGACATTTAAAAAAATAAAAAAAATTATCAGACTTTGGTTAGGACAAATATAGCTCAAAATGTTCTATATGGTCTATACTAACACCCCCTTAAGGCTTTGCACCCAGCTTCCAAACACCCTGTATATACCTATCCTAAAACGTGTGAGGTTAACTAGCGTCTAGCACAGCACTCAAACATGACTATTGATAGTACGTGAGGTCACCATGATCTGTCCTTTAGATAATATCTGAATCTGACATATTTCGCATATATTTTTTTCACATAGAAATACAACATATAAAAAAAAATATGGAAATTTTACTGTTTATGGAATTTCAGAATCTGATATTAAAAAAATGAAGGATTACCCCATGTGTGCCAGTTATCTTGTCAAGGTTTTTCATGGTTCCCCAATCAAACTATAAAAAATGTGAATGGGTCCTTGTACATACTCAGTGTTACTCGAGTCTGGTGGCTCATAAAGTTCCTCCTTACCCTAAATTTTCCACTTATGCCTTTGAGTTATGTATGATAATTATTATATCTAACTAATAATGTATTTTATAACTGACTAAATAAAGTAATACATTAATTTCATACTTCTGAATACGAATGCACTGGTCCTGATGACCCTGAGTTGCAATCATCACATCTGCTTCATCCAGAACAAAAACGCTAATTTTCTTTAGATCGAAAAGTTTAAATTTGATTCCCCAATCGAGGACTTTCCCTGGAGTGCCAATAATGATGTGTTCTGTAATTTTTGTATTTCGCGCAACTGCAACAAATTTATATAAGAAAATCAAATCAGTTTTTACTCGTATATTCTGAGTAATTAATGTCTGATTGTAACAGCTTACCTTCTTCGCCTCTTACAGCATACTTCAGCTGAATTTCCGGACAAAACTGTGACATTTTAGCCGCAACTTCACCCGTTTGAATAGCTAATTCATAAGTGGGAGACAAACATAAAACCTGAAAATATGATGAAACGTTAAGAACAAGGTATTTTCAACTTTAAATATTTATTTTGAAATAATCACCTGTGGGTGATTTTTTGTAACATTGACTCGACTTAGCATAGCTAAAACGAACGCTGCCGTTTTTCCAGTACCGGACTGAGACTGCGCAATCATGTTTTGCGGTGGATCGGCCAAAAGTGTCGGTAAAGCAGTTTCTTGAATTTTAGATGGGGCGTTAAAACCCATTGCATAAACGCCTTTTAATAAATTATCTTTCCTACAAACATTTGTTTTTTTAATAATCATGATCACTCAATTGTATATTATAGAAAAGAAACGAAACGGTTGATTTATGAGTCAAATTTGTTTATTGTAGATAATGAACCTAATTGGCATCGACGCATCTTTTCAGAAATGCTCCACATTAATTTGAAAAAAATCCTATTAACGTAAAAGATGATGCTAATAAATTGGCAAAAACCTACTTCCCTCTTATCACACATTTAAAAAAACTCATGAACTAAGTAATGGTGTAAATTAAATAACTATTTAATGTTGGTATTATCTGCAGTCTAGTTCTATATTATGTCATAATTATAATGTTTTAAAAGAATGTAATACTTAGATCAAGTTTATTGCGATCGTTGTTAAATTTCAGTAAAGTACGAGTTAGATTTTGTGATGTTATGGTCAATTAATGTCAATTAATTAAAGGTATATTTGATTATGTTTTATTACTAATGTATAATTAAGTTTTAACTATTATATGTATTAATTATTTATTTTCTTATAGACCTGAGGAAGACATCAAAACAGGTGTCGAAACGTAGTCTTCCTACAATAAACAAATTTGACTCATAAATCAACCGTTTCGTTTCTTTTCTATTTGTTTTTTTAACTTTAATTAATGTCATATAACATTTTTTACTCATTTTTAACTTACAAATGCAAAGCTTCGAAAGTTTTTACAGAATACAAAGGTGACGAAGGGTCTTTTCTTTGCACTTCAATATCATTTTTGTTCTCTACCAACCCCTTCCGAATGATTTTTTGAAGTAAACTAACTTCCGCTGGATTACATGCTTCAGGAGCTTCGTCTTCCGTGCCTGCGTTCTGTTCTAGATTTGTTTTAATTTGTGATGGATTTTGAATCGATAAACCGGTTACCTGTTTTAAGAATGTAAATATTTCCGGTCAATGGTTTCTAATAATAATCGTCATACACGCTGTTTAGAGAAATAACGATATTAAAAAGTCAAAATTGACTACTGTTTCGATTATACCCAGTACTATCTGGATAGTACACAGTACTATCTAGATTATACACAGTGCTATGTCAGATGTTACTCAATAACATCTCACATTAACAGCGTTAGATATAGTTGCCAGATAGTAAAGGTTTCTATCTGCGATACCGCAGTATTGCATCCTGCGATGCTGTGTGCTGCCATTCTAAAATGTTACTCGTTAACACGTTTTTTATATGAGATAATACTATGCAAGAAAGCACTCAGTTACATCTGAGACATTACTTAACAGAACTAAATGCGTATGCGCGTGAAAAAAAGCAGTAGATATTATGCCTCTACTACACACATGGCCAGCACCGCCACTCAAATAAGTGCCTATAATCGCCGCGATGATTGCCTAGCCCTCCACACAATCGTGCCGGTCCGATTGTGTGTACGGGCGCACGATGCTGGCCACGCATTCCTTTGATGTACCGACAATCAACCGATTACTGCCGATTACAGGCGATTATGTCCACGCACCGACGAATTATGCCCTCTACACAATCGTGAGTGCTTGTAAGTGGCGGTGCTGGCCACTAGTGTAGAGGGGCCATTAGATTTGTCCCAAGCAGCCAGTTACGAAACCGTCACCCGCATGCGCAGTAGCTATAACGAAACTATCGGTTTTGTAACAGGTTTTAGCTACTGCGCATGCGTGTGACGGTTTTGTTACCGTTTGCTGGCTGCTTGGAACAAACCTAATATATTAATATAATCCAGATAGTACTCTGTACTATCCAGATAATCTGAAATATTTTTTTTACTTCAATAGTACTTAGTACTATCCGGCATGGTAGCCAATACTACCGTCATCTCTCCATGTGGACAGACACATATAAAAAAATAATGTAATACTGTCAGTCTAGCTTTTCCGGTACAGCGAACGGCAAAAATTCTGTCCGCACACAGGCCGCTTAAATCAATCCAGTGATCACATGCAAAATTGCCAAACGGTGATCGCAGAGACAAAATGCAACACTAAATACCGATTTCAAGGTTATGCCGGTAATAGGGATTGTATGCCCCTCTCGAGTAACAATTACTGAATAACTTAATACATGAAATATTGAAATCATTATTTCGAAGTTAATCTTCTGATACTCTATTTTTCCGAGGTGCCTGGAGCTGTGGTATGGCAAGTAGCCCTCACCTCAAAAAATGGTCTAAGCAGTTCTAATTTTTATTATAATTATAATTGACACTTAAATAGTGCCACCTAATTGGCGTTTATATACCTATATTATAATGTACATTTATAATAACAATGAAATAACTTAGCAATTTTTTTTCATTTTTCTCTTTATTGAGGTTAGGTACTTAAATTTTTAGAAACTTGCCTTGTTTACCACAGTTTCTTGTTCTTCTACATATTTCGCCCAATCCACTTTTCCTGTTGCCATTTTAAATTACTAGTTGTCCAAAAATTCGATAAAAAAACTATTCTTTATGAGCACCAAAAACAACCGGGCCGTCAAGCCTTCACTTGATTTTTGTCAGTCACACAGTGTTAAGCCTGGTACACAGTTAAGCCTAGGTACACATTTACAGATTCATTGAACAGCCATTTATAGTTTTTATAATCAATCAACATTTTATAATTTAACAAATTTATTGTCCGATATTATTAAATATTATTACTGTGTTCACTATTTTCAGTTATCATTCAGTATGTATAAATCTTAATTAAATTATTTGTATTCATAATCATCAATGCGAATTAGAACCAGTACTAAAACTAATGTGAATCAATCTTAATTTTGAAAATTTCAAAAATAAATTGATAAATTTGCAATTTGCAAATCAGATATTATATTTATAATGATAAATGAACATACTTCCACAAATAGATATTTCCTAATTATCTAAAATATTTTCAAAAGATAATATTAAAGTTACAAAGTAGCAAACTTATCCTATTTTCATTTATTACGACATTTTGACGTAAAAGTTTAATTGACGTTTTACAACAATAAGCAAAAATGTAACGCTCAACATTTGAAAGTTATTTCTACAAGTGATTTTAAAATGTGTGAATTCTTAAATAGCTAAACACAAAATTTAAGTCTAGGATCGTATAATTTATATACCGTTTTTAAACTGTCTGTAATACGTTTGGTTTATTGTAAAAACAATGTCTGCCAAAAACGCCTGTCGTACTTGTTTATCGGAAAATATCAACATGTGTTCAATATATAGTTCATTTAATAGCGAAAAAGCAAACAATTCTGACAATAAATTGTCGGAAAAATTAATGGCATGTACTTCAGTGCAGGTAAATTGTTTTCAAATTTGACAGCTGCCAAATGTAATAATCGGATTCATCGTTTTCATTTGTGTATAATAATTTTATAGATATCATTTAATGATGGCCTTCCAGATGAAGTTTGTTTTGAATGCGCGAATCAAATCAATAATTTTTACGATTTTAAGATTAAATGTGAAAATTCAGATTCAATGCTACGATTACAAAATAAATTACTCTTGCCAAAACTTGAATGTAACTTATCCGACAATGTATATATTAAATCTGAGATTGATATGAACATAGAAAACACTGACATAACACTTCGAAAAGAAAAATCCGACCTGAAAACTAAAAATGGTTGCGAAATTAAAGAAGAATTTTCATGCAACGTTTGTAGTAAATTATTTATTAAAGCTTTTCATTTGAAGAAACATATGAAAAAACATGTTCCTAAGCGTTCCTTTGAATGTACAGAATGTAATAAAGCGTTCCTCAAAGAAATCGGTTTAAAAAGGCATCAAAGAGTACACAAAATAGCCTTGAAAGAAGATAACAATGAGAGTAATTCCAATGATTTTGTGGAAAATGAAACAAATATATCCGGAGATGAATCAGATCATACGTTTGGTCTTGAAACATGTAGAAAATCTTTGAAGTCGCTGTTCTGTGAAATATGCAATCAGGAGTTTTTAAAGTCTCGTCATTTATGGACACATTTAAAAACGCACGGTGATATATTAAAAAAATATATGTGTGAAAAGTGCGATAAAAGCTATTTTAGAAAAGAACAGTTAGAGAAACATTTGTCAACTCACGTGGAAGAGACTGTTACACTTAAATGTGATATTTGTACAAAAACATTTAAGCAATTGAGTAATTTAAAAAACCACTTACGAACACACAACAATGAAACACCGTATTTGTGCTCCACTTGCGGTAAAGGTTTTAATCAAGTCGGAAATCTTCAACGACATATGATAAGACATTCAGGTAATATTATTAAGAATACATATAGTATCAAAATTTTATTAGAGTTAACAGTAATTATAAGTTAGTGCTTCTAGTCTGTGCACTCTGTCTACTGGACAAATGTTTTTAGAACAGTGAATTCTGTGCTCAGATCAACGGTTTCAGAACTGTAATAATAACGTTAACTTTTGTTTTCAGGTATAAAAGCTCACATTTGTAGCGTATGCGGCAATGGTTTCGCTACGAAATCGGAGCTCGTCATGCACATGCGAATTCATTTGGGCATTCGACCGTATGTCTGCGACGTCTGCAATGCCAGTTTCCATCAACATTCAACTCTAATGAAACATAAGAGAGTTCACACAGGTAGGAACTTACATTTGTAATATGATTCCAACTTGCAACCATTATTGAAGGTATCTGGCGTGAAAATTGTATGAGTTTATTTTAAAATAATAATATGTCACCCTAATTCTGTGGTCAAAAGGCAAAGAGACTTATGTCAATTTTATATGTTTTTCAATATGGCCAATTTAAGATTTAAACATTAACAGAAAATCAGTCGTTAAAAATTGCTGCATAATATTTATAACGTGTGACGAACCACACAAAAGGCAACATTTTTACTGGTTTTTGTTAACCTAAGTGCAATATTGTGCAGAGAAAATTTAAAAAAGTGACTTAAGCCTGTCTTCAAATATTAAGTTACTGAAAAAAACAAACCTAACACAACATAAGTCTATTTACTAATTTGATTGTTATAATTAAAATGAATGCAAGTATATATAAGCCATTTTAGCAAAACTTTATTTGCGAAAAAAAACAACTTATTTTATAATCAACACACTTGTATAATAAAAAATTAAAAATTCTTCATAAAAAAGATAGAAATAAAAGGGAAAAAAATAAACATTTTTATATGATGCAAGTTATTAATCTTCGTCATCGGTTTCTTGTGTCAAATCAGGATGATTGTTCGGCATATTTGACGTAATTAAATTTTGATAGAACTGGTGAAATTCTTCACTAATTAATGGCAGAACTGAAATCAAGTCGCGCTTTTTTTCTGTAGATATGGGAATTGAACCAGAATAGCATTTTTTAATTTGAGTTTCTATATTTTTGTTGCTTACCCCTCGTCGTTTTAAATTTAATTTCTTAAATGGCTCATCGTCGCTAAGAGAATTTTTGTACATAATAATACCAAGATCAGCTTTAGTATAACGTAACCATTTCACCTTTTGCCATACAAACTTGTTGCCTTCTTGATCGACCTTACGGAACATAAAATGAGTTGTTAAAAGAGATGCAAAATCTAAGAAGCTATTTTGATCCATTTCAATGACCTCAAATTGCTTTTTTGTTCCGGCTGTCCTCACGAACTGGTACCAGTCTCTGGGATGATGTATTTTTATGGAGGTCTTTCTTTTTTTTCTTTCAATCACGGAATGGTCGACGTCGCACTCCATGTGGGAATGTCCGGAGACAAGAAATTTGTGGTCAATGGTGTCAATATTTTCGTTTGAATACATGGATACTAAAAACATTACAGCAACGTGAGAGTTTTTGTTTTGTCCTCCGCATGTATCACTATAGAAAGTAATATGTTTTATGTCTTCAGTTAAAGTTTTTAAATGTTTAAAAAGACATGAAGCAATCTGGTTCCCGCCTCTCCCGCCAATAGCTTCACGCCACATATAGCAATATGGCTGATTGGAAACACAGTCGTGGACAGTCAAATTGAAAGTCCACAGCTGACGTTTGTAAAATGAAATTGATGTGCGGAGAAAAGGTGTCGGCAGGCACTGTTGGAGGTCGAAAGTATAAACCACAGAAGATTTATCAGAACGAGATTTTTCTTTGTCCTCATCCTTTCTTTTAAAAGCCATATCTGCTTCCCTCTGGTGCTCCTCTGTTTCCTGTTTTATTTTCTCTTTTTCATCACCTTCTGTTACAGCTAATTTTGAAGCAAAAAGATCGCACTTATAACATGTGTCAGCCTTCGGTGATTTAAATTTAAGATTTAAACTCTTAAATATTTCAGAATATTTTTTGATAGAAACAGGATTTTCATATTTTTCACGGTATAACTGATACATTGTAGATAATGTTAAATCGCTGGAAAGATATTTTTTGGATGTGTCTCTTCTTGTGTAGTGGCTTTCGTAAGATGGAAAGCTACAGATGTGTTCTTTTATTTGGGCCAGTCTTTCTTGAGATATTATGTTCGAAGGTGTATGCTTGCCTCTTTGATCAGGAGAAGTAATCCCACCAGGAGACTCAATCTTTTTTCTTATAACAGTTTTTATAAATTTATCACTCTCACCAAATGTTTTTTTAAAACATTTTTGGCATACATCAGTTTTTTGAAAATCATTTAGTTCCAAGAAATAATTGTACGTCCATTGGCGATTTCTAACGACCGTTGAACTTTTGTTCAGTCTTTGAGTTTTTTTGTCATTTACTGTAATTAAACTAGCCATGTATGCGACTCTAAGATTGTAATTGCCTAGGGCCCAATACTTATGGAAAATTTCAGATTGCTGTTCAAAACTAATCTTATTCTTGCACTGTTTTCGGCATTCTTCTAAATGCGAACAAACTCTTGGTTTTATAATTTTACCTTTCTTCGTTTTATATTCTTCACCTTGATTACGTTTTCTCTTTCTAGTTTCTCTAGTTTCCTTTATATTATCAGTTTCTATTTCCGACTCGTGATTTTCTTCAAGACGTCGTTCTATTTCTTCTGCTACCGCCTGAACATCAGATAAATCTGATTCCGATGGCTGGTAATTAGGATCAGCATCACTGTCATCAAATGGCTCGTTTTCAATTTCAATGTCAATAATATTTTCATACATATTTTTTACGGTTGTAATATCAAACATTTCAGTATTCACAAAACTGCTACCGGTTTCGTTGTTAGCGTATATTTTAAATATCTGCCCATCCACGAATTGCGTATTTACTTTTTCATTGGTGCTACCTAGAAAAATAATATAATTATTCGAAACGCGATTTAAAAAATGAAAACAAAGTTTTAAATAATTTACAGTTTATTAAGAACATTAATTTAAAAAACTCGGGTCGCAGGGCGAAACGATTGTTATTAAATTAAAGTTCTTAAGTGCAAATTATTTAAAACTAATGTAAATTGTAATTATTAGGCGCGAATAGCGTAAGCTAAAGCGCCTATATGTACTCGCTTTGTCTGTGAATCTGTGAATCTGTGAATCTGTATGTCACGCTTTTTTGTGGATTGTGTACAGCTCAAACGCCTTAACCGATTTTAAAAAACTTTTTTTTGTTCGATTCGTCTCCGGGTAACTTAGATCCTAACGTCGCCCGATTTTTGAATTTTTGCTCCAGAGGGGAGCAATTTAGAAAAAACGAAGTTTTTCGCTTATAACTCGCTCAATTTAAATCAGATCGGTTCGAAACCTGTCTTAAACGAAAGAGGAGAAAATTTTACATAAATTTCGTACAACAGAATTTGCCCAATCAGTTTTTTTATACACATTTATATAGAAATAAATTCAATCTGATATAACCGATGGCAAACATCTTTCGGTTATCTCTCTCTGTTGCACGGTTTAACATGGCAATTTAAAAATTACGTATGTTCTGTATTTCAAATAAAATTGGTCGATAATATTATTTATTACAATAATGAAATTAAAAGATAGCATTTGTTCAAAAACGGATGCCGTTTCGAATATTTGTAAAATGCAACGCCTTCTGGGTTAACAATTTGAATAACTAATTATTAGAACATAATACTGTGACAGATGCAAACGTCACTTTTGACATTTCTTACTATTCCGACACCACGGACGAGCGGATTGAAACCAAATTTTGGGAGGATGTTTGATATGCAAATATGAAGTGGCCTATTGTTTTTTGGGAACATCGGCGCATGCGTAAAAGAATATACCTCTTATAATGTTGTTTTATATAATAATAATTGGGGAATTATCAAACGGTCGAATAAAAAAAAAACTTGGTGATGAGATACTGTTTTAATAACTTGAATATTAAAATAACAGTTGTGTGACTAAATTAATAAGTGAGCGACTAAATTACTAAGTGAGCGACTGAATTACTAAGTGAGCGACAAGAATGCCTTCGGTAATTTTGAAGCAAATATCTTCAACCGATTGAGATGAAAATTTGTATACACGTTAAGTTTGGATAACAATGCATGGTTAGCTATGTGACGTCACTCTAAATCCAATATGGCGAACTTCTAAATATGACGGACTAATTTTATTATGCTTTCCTACAATATGGGTATCAAATGAAAGGGCTTGCTGAGAATAACTCGAAAATTAAAGTGACGTCACTCTAAATCCAATATGGCGGACTTCTAAAAATGGCGTACTAATTTTATTATGCTTTCCTACAATATGGGTATCAAATGAAAGGGCTTGCTGAGAATAACTCGAAAAATAAAGTGACGTTACTCTAAATCCAATATGGCAGACTTCTAATGATGGCGGACTAAGTTTTTTATGCTTTCCTACAATATGGGTATCAAATGAAAGGGCTTGCTGTTAATAACTCGAAACATAAAGTGACGTCACTCTAAATCCAATATGGCGGACTTCTAAAGATGGCGGACTAATTTTATTATGCTTTCCTACAATATGGGTATCAAATAAAAGGGCTTGCTGTAAATAACTCGAAAAATAAAGTGACGTCACTGAAATCCAATATGGCGGACTTCTAAAGATGGCGGACTAATATTATTATGCTTTCCTACAATATGGGTATCAAATGAAAGGGCTTGCTGAGAATAACTCGAAAAATAAAGTGACGTTACTCTAAATCCAATATGGCGGACTTCTAAAAATGGCGGACTAAGTTTTTTATGTTTTCCTACAATATGGGTATCAAATGAAAGGGCTTGCTGAGAATAACTCGAAAAATAAAGTGACGTCACTCTAAAACCAATATGGCGAAATTCTAAAGATGGCGGACTAAGTTTTTTATGCTTTCCTACAATATGGGTATCAAATGAAAGGGCTTGCTGTAAATAACTCGAAAAATAAAGTGAGGTCACTCTAAATCCAATATGGCGGACTTCTAAAGATGGCGGACGAAGTTTATTATGCTTTCCTACAATATGGGTATCAAATGAAAGGGCTTGCTGAGAATAACTCGAAAAATAAAGTGACGTTACTCTAAATCCAATATGGCGGACTTCTAAAAATGGCGAACTAAGTTTTTTATGCTTTCCTACAATATGGGTATCAAATGAAAGGGCTTGCTGTAAATAACTCGAAAAATAAAGTGAGGTCACTCTAAATCCAATATGGCTGACTTCTAAAGATGGCGGACCAAGTTTATTATGCTTTCCTACAATATGGGTATCAAATGAAAGGGCTTGCTGAGAATAACTCGAAAAATAAAGTGACGTCACTCTAAATCCAATATGGCGGACTTCTAAAAATGGCGTACTAATTTTATTATGCTTTCCTACAATATGGGTATCAAATGAAAGGGCTTGCTGAGAATAACTCGAAAAATAAAGTGACGTTACTCTAAATCCAATATGGCGGACTTCTAAAAATGGCGGACTAAGTTTTTTATGTTTTCCTACAATATGGGTATCAAATGAAAGGGCTTGCTGAGAATAACTCGAAAAATAAAGTGACGTCACTCTAAAACCAATATGGCGAAATTCTAAAGATGGCGGACTAAGTTTTTTATGCTTTCCTACAATATGGGTATCAAATGAAAGGGCTTGCTGTAAATAACTCGAAAAATAAAGTGAGGTCACTCTAAATCCAATATGGCTGACTTCTAAAGATGGCGGACCAAGTTTATTATGCTTTCCTACAATATGGGTATCAAATGAAAGGGCTTGCTGAGAATAACTCGAAAAATAAAGTGACGTCACTCTAAATCCAATATGGCGGACTTCTAAAAATGGCGTACTAATTTTATTATGCTTTCCTACAATATGGGTATCAAATGAAAGGGCTTGCTGAGAATAACTCGAAAAATAAAGTGACGTTACTCTAAATCCAATATGGCGGACTTCTAAAAATGGCGGATTAAGTTTTTTATGTTTTCCTACAATATGGGTATCAAATGAAAGGGCTTGCTGAGAATAACTCGAAAAATAAAGTGACGTCACTCTAAAACCAATATGGCGAAATTCTAAAGATGGCGGACTAAGTTTTTTATGCTTTCCTACAATATGGGTATCAAATGAAAGGGCTTGCTGTAAATAACTCGAAAAATAAAGTGAGGTCACTCTAAATCCAATATGGCGGACTTCTAAAGATGGCGGACGAAGTTTATTATGCTTTCCTACAATATGGGTATCAAATGAAAGGGCTTGCTGAGAATAACTCGAAAAATAAAGTGACGTTACTCTAAATCCAATATGGCGGACTTCTAAAAATGGCGAACTAAGTTTTTTATGCTTTCCTACAATATGGGTATCAAATGAAAGGGCTTGCTGTAAATAACTCGAAAAATAAAGTGAGGTCACTCTAAATCCAATATGGCTGACTTCTAAAGATGGCGGACCAAGTTTATTATGCTTTCCTACAATATGGGTATCAAATGAAAAGGCTTGCTGAGAATAACTCGAAAAATAAAGTGACGTCACTCTAAATCCAATATGGCGGACTTCTAAAAATGGCGTACTAATTTTATTATGCTTTCCTACAATATGGGTATCAAATGAAAGGGCTTGCTGAGAATAACTCGAAAAATAAAGTGACGTAACTCTGAATCCAACATGGCGTACCTACTTCTAAAGATGGCAGACTAAGTTTTTTATGCTTTCCTACAATATAGGTATCAAATGAAAGGGCTTGCTGAAAATAAGTCGAAAAATAAAGTGACGTACTCTAAATCCAATATGGCGGATTTCTAAAAATGGCGGTTAATTTTATTATGCTTTCCTACAATATGGGTATCAAATGAAAGGGCTTGCTGAGAATAACTCGAAAAATAAAGTGACGTTACTTTAAATCCAATATAGCTGGCCTCCTAAAAATGGCGGACTAATTTTATTCTGCTTTCCTACAATATGGGTATCAAATGAAAGGGCTTGCTGAGAATAACTCGAAAAATAAAGTGACATCACTCTAAATCCAATATGGCGGACTTCTAAAGATGGCGGACTAAGTTTATTATGCTTTCCTACAATATGGGTATCAAATGGGCTTGCTGAGAGTAACTCGAAAAATAAAGTGACGTCAGTCTAAATCTAATATGGCGGATTTCTAATGATGGTGGACTAAGTTTTTTATGCTTTCCTACAATATGGGTATCAAATGAAAGGGCTTGCTGAGAATAACTCAAAAAATAAAGTGACGTCACTCTAAATCCAATATGGCGGACTTCTAAAATGGCGGACTAATTTTATTTTGCTTTCCTACAATATGGGTATCAAATGAAAGGGCTTGCTGAAAATACCTCGAAAAATAAAGTGACATCACTCTAAATCCAATATGGCGGATTTCTAAAGATGGCGGACTAAGTTTATTATGCTTTCCTACAATATAAGTATCAAATGAAAGGGCTTGCTGAGAATAACTCGAAAAATAAAGTGACGTCACTCTAAAACCAATATGACGAAATTCTAAAGATGGCGGACTAAGTTTTTTATGCTTTCCTACAATATGGGTATCAAATGAAAGGGCTTGCTGTAAATAACTCGAAAAATAAAGTGAGGTCATTCTAAATCCAATATGGCGGACTTCTAAAGATGGCAGACTAATTTTATTATGCTTTCCTACAATATGGGTATCAAATGAAAGGGCTTGCTGAGAATAACTCGAAAAATAAAGTGACGTCACTCTAAATCCAATGTGGCGGACTTCTAAAATGGCGGACTAATTTTATTTTGCTTTCCTACAATATGGGTATCAAATGAAAGGGCTTGCTGAAAATACCTCGAAAAATAAAGTGACATCACTCTAAATCCAATATGGCGGATTTCTAAAGATGGCGGACTAAGTTTATTATGTTTTCCTACAATATAAGTATCAAATGAAAGGGCTTGCTGAGAATAACTCGAAAAATAAAGTGACGTCATCCTAAATCTAATATGGCGGACTAAGCTTTTTTTGATAAAGGGGTATGCGAATTGTCTCGCAGTGAAACGCGATGGGGCAGAGGTGGAGTTTTTAAAAAAATAATTTCGGGGTTAACGATAAACGGGTATGCGAATTGTAATTCCGGGGTGAACGATAAAGGGGTATGCGAATTGTCTCTCAGTGAAACGGGAAGCGGCAAATGTGGAGTTTAAAAAAAAAAAAAAATCCGGGCTGAACGATAAATATACACCAATTTTCAAACAAAACACCAGGGTATATGATGTAAAATTTCGCGCCTTGTAATTCTTGAATTACTTGGGCATATACTCCCACTGGTTATTAATATTATTTATTATTACCTGAAGGTTCCGGTTCAGAATTCCCACGATCAACCATTTCCAGCATTTTCCTGGCCCGACTCATTGTTTCACAATAATACACAAATAAGTTCAAATATATCACAAATAAACTGTAGTTATTCACAAACAGCCCTTTTCTGTTACTCGCTCACTGATTAACATAACAGATATTGCATCAGGAAAAAGGTACTAAATTCGACATTAGTACGTTAATTTAAAATGTATCGAAACAGAAAAGAGGCTTATATATGTTTTAAATACAGTCACTTCCAAAGAGAAGAATGGTAAACGGACTTATGTACACTTAAAACCGTACAATTTGTAAAGTAGAAACAGCCAACAGTATATCAGATCGACATAGGCTTCTTTGTAACTATAATTATTTCTTTAAAAAAAGAAATAGTTTAACGGACAAAACAGCCTATGTACACTTATGATCTTATTTTATTAAATTTAAATGTGACTTTAAATCTTATTTGACATAGTACCTTTTTCCAGTTGCTATTTGAATCACTTCTGACTTAAGCCTTTTGGCATACCTACATCAATTTTACAAGAAAACAGCTACACTTTAGCCCTTTTTACAGTAGAAAGAGTATCAAAAATTACATATACTAATATAAAAAAGTAAATTTCCAAAAAATCGACTTAAGCCCGTTTGCCTCTTGACCACAGAATTCATAATCTATTGGAATTTTACTTCAACTATGCGCCATCTCCTCAGCACATCAATGAAATATCCTATGCGAAGCGTCTCATATAGTAAAGCATTGCGCGCTACGTATTTTTGTAAATGTTTATAATTGTGGAAGCTACATACGTCATTTTAAAAATCGAAGAAGAAGCATGAAGTGTTGTGCAGTACCTAATTGTGTCAATGAATCAAGTGTAAATGTTGAGAATAAATTATTAAATTGAAAAGTGACAGCTATCAATTGATTATACACCGCTATTTTCATGCGATTTTTCTTTTAAATTTGACGTTTGCATGCAGAAAGCAACGAAGTTAACCTTATCATTAGAGCGAACATCAATGATTCTGCCACATTTTAAGATGTGACCAAAGTCGCAATTGTTTCTCTTTAATATAAATACGTTTGAGGGATTAATTATAACCCCAGCGACAAATTTCGTCCTCGGAAATACACATTTTAAATAAAACATCGAAACCCCGTATAGGTACTGTCAATGTAATATATATTGAGTATTTTGAAATGGGCTTCGCCTCCAGATAAAATCTCAATACAGAAGTAAACCGGTAAAGGTGTACATACGGAATTTAGCATTGGAACAAAATGAGCCATGACTATACATTAATTGATTTACAGTGTAACCTGTTTATAACGAATCTCAAGGGACCGAGCATATTTTTCGTTATAAAGAGTTTTCGTTATATGGAAGGAAGAAAGAAAAATGTCAAATTTCACCTAATTAATTTATTCCAAACACATATAGTCTGTTAACATTGCCTGACGTTTTTTGCTATTCCAATGTTTGTTTTGTATTTTATTAAGTATCGTACGCATGTCTTGGGATGTTGTGGAATCATCTTCATTAAACAATAGGAATTTATCGATAAGTTTGGCGGCATCATGTGCTTGTTGAATAGATGATGATGGTTCCGAATCGTCCTCTTTATGTCTGTAAATATTTGCTGACGCCTAAATATGAACATATTTCTTTGTAATAGAAAATGGCTGTTGCGCTATAAAGAGGGTATTAATATATGCGTTTTAAGGTAAATCAACCAAATTTTAAAAATTTCTACGTTATAGGGAGTTTTCCGTTATAACGAAGGACGTTATAAAGAGGTTACACTGTATTTACAATCGCTATTATAATGTTTAATTTTTCCATTCTCTCATAAGTACGCTAGATATTTTTTGGTCATTACCAGATTCCATACTATAGCATGTAGATGTGAATAACTTCCATTTGTCAGTTTACGGTGTTCACTTCTCAAATGAACATTTGTTTTAATCTTTTGTTATACTTAGTTTTGGAATCTTGCATACAGGTGAAAAACCATACGAGTGTGACGTATGTCAAAAACGCTTCTCTAGGACACATCATGTTTTAAGACACAAACGAATTCATACCGGAGAGAAACCGTTCAGCTGCAAGTTTTGTGACAAAACGTTTACAAGAAATAAGAATTTAACGGCACATCTGAGAATACATACTGGTGAGAAACCGTATGTTTGTGATGTATGTGGACAAGCTTTCCGACAGAGTTCTCCACTGAAAACGCATAAGAAAATACACGCGAGAAAAAATAACACTGCTTCGTCAGAAGTAACGAATGCAGTCAAGGATTTGTGTAATTGAAATATTCTGGTCGTACTATTAATAAGTTTATATAAGTTATAGCAAAAGAAATAAATTTCTCAATTATAATTTTGTCTAGTAAACTACCAAAATAGTAGGAGTGAGTCATTATTATAGTATGGTTCGCCTAATGGCACGGTAAAGTATGCAGCCCATGCATAAAAATATGTCGCATATATTACATTATAAAGTATAAGTGTATGACTCACTCCTTCAATTTTGTGTTTATAGTACAATAAATGTGAAAAGATGGGAAATAAATTGTTCAGACGAGATTGTGTAAATGGTTTTTCGTTAATTCTTGATTTATACATTGTTTCCGTATACAGAAATTAGAATAGATCCTCTGGTAATAATAATTATTAGTTTAATTAGTTATTATCACACAGTACTGAAATTACCAATGCTCTGAGCTCTCTGGAAAGTACTATTCTGAATGTTGTGTTTGCTATTTTTTTTTCTGATTATTATTACCTGGGATTTAAAAATGGTTGACAACATACCGATGAAAAATGTATGCCGAATTTGTTTACTTGAAAATGTGCAAACAAAATCTATATTTTCTTTGGAAAAATTAGAAAATTCTGAACTGCAAATATCAGACATTATAATGGCATGTGCGTCAGTGCAGGTAAGAATGCTTTGCATTATTTTGATATTTAGTACTAGCGGACAATGGCATTTTTTTAATTGATCAACGTTATTTTTTATCATTATTATGTGTATATTATTAGTGAGTTGTTGAAGATACATAAATATAAAAATACCCGAAAAATGAAACACTCAAACGGTTATTCATTGATAGACGTCAGACAGTAAAGAAGTTTGTTATTAAATTCCGTGCTCATATTTGTAATCACTTCAGGTATAATAATAATTATTTAAAAAAAAAATTATCTAAATTTATCGTACTGTCAAAATTAAGTGGTTAACGGTGCAACGTGACAACTGGGAATAGCTTGCTTTTTCAGGTGTCTATAGATTTCGTTGATCCATTAAAAAATGCTTTGTATTTTCCCTATGTATTTTTCCAAAATGCAATAAATATTATTTTTAAAGATAACCATGGGAGATGGTTTACCTAGTGAGATTTGTGTTGAATGCAATAAAGAAGTGAAAATTATAAGCACCTTCAAACAGAAATGCGAAAAGTCAGATGCTTTACTTCGAAAAAGATTTGACAAATTGCTTTTACCTAAGAATGAGTGTTTTTCTGGATCAGAAATGCACGAAGAAATTGACATTAAGCCAGATATATATTCATATTCAAGTAATTTGGATGTATCCGATTCCGATTCTGAAGAAATGAAACATTTAAATGAAATTGACCCACTTACAACAAAAAATGATGCGAAATTCAACAGTGGCACAAGCGTACCTGCAAAAAGTGGTGGTGATTTATCAAAGATATCGAAATGTCCTCTTTGTGAGAAAAGCATGGCAACAAAATACATGAATAAGCATTTAAAGAATCATACAAACAGTAAGGAATATGAATGCGAACGCTGTTATAAAGGTTTTGCAAGAAAGGAGTCATTAATTCGCCACGATTCAGTACATGCAATTGATCTCACGTGCAGAAAAGATAAAATGAAAAAACCGGGCAGTAAAAAGAATAAGAAACAAATGCAAGACTCGAAGAAAAGGAGCATTAATGACGACAATCTAAATACTGTGAAAGATCAAGATCAAATATTTTCTTGCAATCAGTGTGACAAAACTTTTTCCAAAGAAAAATTTCTGACGCAACACGCAAATAGACATTCAAACATTGCAAAGTATGTTTGTGATGTATGTACCAAAGCGTTCAAACAACTTAGTAATTTAAAAAGTCATTTAAGGTAAGAAATCTACTAATATTAATTAGTAGGTTCACTCGTCTCTTTCATATGCATCAGACGAAACCCTATTGATACTTTTTATTAATATTGACATGACTCGAGCGTGTTGGCAATGCAACAAACATAAACGCGACCAAGCATAGTAACGAACTATGCATAAGTTTTCTTATTTTGCCACCGCGAGCATGACATTCGGAAACAACTTAGCTCCATTCACTTGCAAATAGCTCCTATGAAAGAGATAAAACTGTAGTGTTAATAAGAAACTAAGAAGTATTAAGCGTGTAAAATGTCGCAAATTAAATGCTTTATTTTTTTCTATTTTCTATTTAGGACACACAATAAAGAAAAACCATTTCTTTGTTCGGTGTGTGGTAAAGGATTCACTCAAGTGGGACATTTGCAGGAACATATGTTACGTCACACCGGTATAAAAGCTCATGTGTGCAGTGTATGCAATATTGCTTTTGTTACTAAGGGAGAACTGGCGTCACATTCGAGAATTCACTCTGAAATACGACCGTATATCTGCGATGTTTGTGGGGCCGACTTTTTAAGACCTGATTCACTAACGAAACATAAGGAGGGCATTCATTTGGGGAAACGACCATATGAGTGTGATGTATGCAAAGCCACTTTCTCGCGATCGCACCATTTGGTTAGACATAAACACACACACAGTGCAACGAAACCATATTCATGCGAGTTCTGTACCAAGAAGTTTACTCAAAATCGCTATCTTGTTGAACACACTAGAATTCATACAGGTGAGCGACCGTATGTTTGTAATGGGTGCGGGAAAGGGTTTACTCAAGGGTCATCGCTAAAAACACATAAAAAGTCTTGTTTGAAATCATAAACATAAACATTTTATAAAGCGTTCTGAGTTGATAACTCATTGTGAGACAAAGTATTCTACATATAAATTTGAGTAAAGTGTAAATTATATCTTCTGAGTAGGTATCCATATTTTATTTGTCAAATAGTGGTAATCTAATCTAAAAACGTGTTGTTATATTAATTAGGCAATTCAAATTTATTATTTTATTGTAAATTTTTAATTCATAACAGTAAAATATATCGCTATCTAATTATTTTTAGTTATTTATTTAAATGTTTTAATTGTAAACCATTTATATTTCGATGAATATAGGTGAACACTATGAACAGATTAAATTTTACTCTTACCTGCTGCAAATAATCATAGAATGTATGCGATTTGTACTGTCCCTGATTTGTACTTGTGCATAAGTATTGTTTTGTTCCGAAAATAATCCCTTGCTTGGAAAAATGGTGGATAATATACCTATGAAGAATATTTGTCGAGTCTGTTTAGTTGAAAACGTAGAAATGATATCGATATTTTCTTTGGGGAAGTTAGGAAATACCGAATTGCAGATAGCTGACATTATTATGGCGTGTGCTGCGGTACAGGTAATGTGTGTTTTTGACGTGATAACGTCTTATAAATTGATGAAACACCAATCTTATAAATTGATGAAACACCAGCTGCATGTACGAAAAAGTGTCACGTTCCGAAATGTGTCACGTTCCGCCTGACTTTTTTTTTAATGATTTTACTAACAAATAACTGTTTTTTTTTTAAAGATAAGCGAAGGAGACGGTTTGCCCAGCGAGATTTGCGCAGCGTGTAGCAAAGAAGTAAATGTTATAAATACTTTTAAACAAAAGTGTGAGAAATCAGATGTTTTACTTCGGAGTAGATTTGAAGTAAGCAGATTGTTTTTACCTAAGAACGAATATCCTGTGACTACAGATGCGGAACTTAAAGAAGAAATCGATATAAAGCCGGACATATACCCTTATTCAAATCACGTGGATCAAGATGTTTCAGAGTCTGAAAACATAAGCCCTTTAAACGAAAACGCATCTTTAGAAAATGATTTGAACTCCGATAATGACTCAGACGGACCTTTAAACAGTATTAATTCATTAAAAGTGTCTAAATGCCCTCTTTGCGACAAAAATGTGGCTAAAAGATATGTAAATAAACATTTAAAAAATCATACAAACAGTAAAGAATTCGAATGTGAATTTTGTTACAAAGGTTTTTCAAAAAGAGAATCATTAATACGTCACGAATCTTTGCATTCAATAGATTTCACGTATACAACAGAAGAAAATAAAATTAAAAAAGTGAGCGGAAAAAGATTTAAGAAAAAAATACAAGAATCGCGAAAGAAAAGTAAAATTTATTCTTGTGAAATATGTGAACAGACGTTCTTTAAATCCAATCATTTAAACTATCATATGAAGACTCACGAACAAGTATATTCATGTGAACAATGTAACAAAAGTTTTTGTACAGAAACGCAACTAACCAAACATATAAATAGTCACGCTACCATAATAAGACACGCTTGTAATATATGCAACAAAGCTTTCAAACAGATTAGTAACTTAAAAAGTCATTTAAGGTGAGTTTTAACAGTGTAGTTTTACCTGTGTACTCAGGCGCAGATCCAGCTCTCAAAAAAAAGGTTGTGATAACGCAGGGTTCGTTTTTTTTTTGACGTGATAACATCTTATAAATTGATGAAACACCAGCTGCACGCACGAAAAAGTGTAACGTTCCGCGTGACCCTGTGCGTGCAAGCGAGAGCGCAGTATAAGCGATAGAGAGTCGGTAAAAATATAGTTTGACAGCTACTAAAATTTAGCTTATGTATTATTAAATATGATATTCGAGCGGAATACGTTATCACGTAAAACTATCGTCCGTAAACCGACTTTACAGACAACCAATTTTTTTTTTTTTAATTTTATTCAGGCATATCAGCATGTCGACCTTACTTAATTAGGGTTGTGGGCATGTCCATCGTGCCCACAGGGGTGGATTTGCGCCTGAGTGTACTAGTGTACTGCGTTTAATTTAAATTATTAAAATGAGTTAAGTCGTTTCGAAAACCACAAGAAAATGATATAACGAACATTAAAATGAATTACATACTTTCAAACATACGCTATTTTATTCACAAAAATTTTTAACACTAGCTCCGTCTAATATTAAAACAATTTTGAGAAAGGCAGCATTCTAGTAATGTTGTTATTACAAACATAATATTAGCTCTCGCAGTTTGTGCTCTGTGCTATATATAAGAGAAATCAAAATGTCTAATCGTCTTTGGCACTGTTGAATAATGAAATTTAGCCAACGCGAAATTGGTTGTTTCGTGTTCAAGTTCCGATAGTGACATTAACATTTTTTTCTTATATATAAGCCTTCTAAAAAAATATTATGACGATAATCGTTTAATATTATTATGAATTCAATATTTAGTGAAAAAGATGCGGTAAACGAATCTAATGATATTGATTAAAAATAATTAATATTATTCATTGTTATAAGTAATTTTGTTTTTGTATTTGCAAACATCTATTATTTAACATATTTAACACCGGGACGAAACTGTAGTTATGCGGGTTTTTTTTTTTTAGGACTCATAACAAAGAAAAACCGTTCCTATGTTCGACGTGCGGTAAAGGTTTTACTCAAGTAGGAAATCTACAAGAGCATATGTTACGTCACACAGGCATAAAAGCTCACATATGCAATGTTTGCGGCAATGGATTCGTCAGCAAAGGTGAACTGGTATCGCATTCGAGAACTCATTCAGGCATTCGGCCTTATATTTGTGACATTTGCAACGCTGATTTCCCGAGACCTGATTCATTAAGAAAACATAAAGAGGGCGTACATTTGGGAAAACGGCCCTATGAGTGCGACGTATGCAAAGCGACTTTTTCACGGCCCCATCATTTAGTTAGACACAAACGAACACATACTGGAGAGAAACCGTACACTTGTAAATTTTGTGCGAAAAAGTTTACACAAAGTAAAAATCTCGTTGAACATATTAGAATACATACTGGTGAAAAGCCGTATGTTTGTGATGTTTGTGGAAAGGGTTTCACTCAAGGGTCTCCGCTTAAAACCCATAAAAAAATTCATATGAATAAAAATTCACTGTCACAAAATATAAACAGTACCTAATAGAGACTATGTACTTCAACAGTCTTTCAATTTTTAACCGATTTCCCATACAGTTTTTTTAATGAAGTAGTCATTGAAAAATCATTAACAAAGATCACGCGCGGCGACACAGGTCTACGACGTTACAATCTACCCCATGGAGTTTTTGAACTTCTTGGAAATACGTGGGTTGCCACCCCACAAACTCTAATCAAATCTAATTGAAGAGTCTTCCAGTTCTATTATAATGCGTAGCCTTGGCGCCTCGAGATTGTACATGGAAAACCTATTACCTGTCCAGAGCTGAGAAGAAATACTGTCAAGGCCACACTTCTTACTGCCAGTAAGAAGTGTGGCCTTGACAGTATTACTGGGGCGGTCAAAGAGTAGGGCATATTAATATCGAGATGGTTCCTTATTCACGGCCATGGCCGATTACCTGTCAATCTCCTATGCTCAAAATTTGCCTAAATTATCCTAATGTTCTAAAATTCCTTCATTCGCCCATTGCTATTAATTAAGTGGATGTTTAAAAATGTAAAAAATAACGAGAGATGTGATAGATGGAAAATGGTAACGGTGCGAATGGCGTCTGTTATGACATAAAGTCGAGAAACAGACGTTAAACGCATTATTATAATTTGTCTTTGCAATTTAAAAATTTCAGATCCAATAAGTAGCATTTCCAATTATGATTAATAAATCAAGGGAGAGGGACAAACTTTAAAAGTGGAGGGGATACATTTAAGCACTGAATATGTCATGATATTTAAACTTACCTCGTTTTATGTTCTACCTATTAAAGTTTGAACTGTTTGAAACCCGCGCTTAGTCTTTGAACATACTCTTTGTCATTAGTTTATTTGTACACTGAAAATTCCCATAATTACTATAAAATATATTTTTTGTATAACGAAAAAATTAATGTTTTTCATTGTTTCTGATGTGTAGTTATTTTTTGTATTTCTTTGAAACCATATGATGTAAAAACTTGAATTTCTCTATTAAAAATAGTGCAAGAATTTATATTTTGGTTTTATAATTACTACATTAGTAAAAATGTTTACAAATGCAGAATACTACCCCAAATCCAAAAGTTCTCAACATTTTATGAACCAGTGTATCGTTACCCCGTTTAAAAAATGTTTCAATTACAAATTGAATGATTTGAATTTTTAACCTGTCTAATGTCTGTTGAATAACAACAATAAAGGGGTCAATAACTTCCCAAAGTCAACATAGTTTTTAGTGAATAATATGGAATTTGAAATTAATGAAAGTTGCGAAAATATATGCCGTTCCTGTTTAGCTGAGAATGTTGTAATGAATTCAATATTTTGTGAAACTTCGTTAAATAGCCATTCTAATTTAATTTCTGAAATGATAATGGCGTGCACTTCCGTTCAGGTACGAAATTAAAATTAAACCGTTTTTAAAGCAATACACTTACATTAGAAATATGAAAATAGACGTATGTAATAATATTTCATTTTATAACTATATCAATAATAATTATATAATTTAAGGTACCTTATAATTTTTTGTTATTAGGTATCAAAAGATGATGGCTTACCAGAACAGGTTTGCTTACAATGTATCGATGATATTAATAGAGCTTACGCATTTAAAACGAAATGTGAAAAATCGGACACAGTATTACGGAAACGATTCAAAGGTGATAAACTACTGATACCAAAAGTAGAGAATGAAGGAGACGACAATAACGCAATGTCAACAGAAATATTAATTAAACCTGAACTTAAAACCGATGCAGATTTGTATTCAAATGACGATTTTGCATCACGCGATAGCTATACTGATTCAGAATCACTGAAACCTCTGAAAGATTTAATTTTGGATGAAAAAACAAGTGAAATCAATGAAAATCACAAATGCACTGTATGTGAGAAAACATTCCAAAACACAGACTTCCTGATCAAACACTTGGATAATCATATGCATAACAAAGAACATGAATGCGAAATATGCTTTAAAGGATTTTATAAAACCGAATCTTGGATTCGCCATAAAAGTTCACACACGTCAAAATTAGAAAACATAAAAGAAAACGATAAATTGATTAGCATAAAGAAACGCAAATTAAAAACACATAAAAAAACACCAAAAGATATCGTTGAGAAGCAGAAAACGTTTAGCTGTGAATTTTGTAATCAAGAATTCAGTAAATCAAGTCATTTAACTTATCATTTAAAAACGCATGCTGAAGAACTGAGCTGTGATAAATGTAATAAAAGTTTCACAAGTGAAGGCAAACTGAAGAAACACATGACTACGCACGTAGCGGTTCTGAAACATGTGTGTAACATTTGTCACAAAGCTTTTAAACAAATCAGCAATCTCAAGAGTCATTTAAGGTAATAATAGCAACGTTTCTTCAAATCAAAATCAGTACTTTTGGTCATAGTCATTATTTGTGATCTGTTATTGTCGACATATTTTTGTTTATTTATTACTAGCGGTCCCGTCCGATTTCACCCGGGTGTAAAAAAACGAATGGGGAAGGGAGGAACATGAGTACACACATTCATCTTAGTTTACCGAGATGAATGTTGTGTCCAAATTTCATGATGATCGGAGTTACCGTTCAAAAGTTTTTGTCGATAAAAAGCAGTATTTATACTTTTTTTAACTAATAATTTTTTTTTTATTAATTAAATAAAATTAAAATAAATTTAAATGTAAGCCTTAGAAGAAAGCAATGTAGAAAATAAAAATATATTTGCCCAACGTGGGGCTTGAATCCACGACCCTGATATTGACAGTCGCATGCTCTACCGATTGAGCCAGCCGGGCTTGTAAGCTTACAACGCTAATATGAGTATATTTAGTTAGGGCATTTCACCTGAATAGATGCTTATTTTTTAGATACATTTTGCAACATTTTTCATTGATACTCTACTTCTATTGGTCGTAGCGTGATATTATATAGCCTATAGCCTTCCTCGATAAATGGGCTATCCAACAAAAATTTTTTTTTTCAATTTGAACCAGTAGCTCCTGAGATTAGCGCGTTCAACCAAACAAACAAACAAACTCTTCAGCTTTATATATTAGTATAGAAGTATAGATTCGAAGACAAAAGCAGTCCGATTATTTCACAGTTAAGTGTCACTTATCTTATAGGATTCATACTTGATCTTTTTCTAGATTTCTGATTGATTCGTAAAAATGACTTTTTAATTCTTTCAGGCATCTTGCTTGCTTGTACACTGGTTCAATTGCAAACAATAGCTTTCTGCTTTAATGAATTACTCAATTTTGAAAACCTATTTTACATGAAAAATTTTATTTTTTGCAAAAAATATCGGGCTTGTATAATATTACTTTTAATATCACTGCTTTGATATTATAAATTTAAGAATGATTACAACCGTTTTTAACTGTTCTAAACTTATTATGAGAGAAATGTTTAGAAACCAGGATACGCCGACTTGCTCTGTATTTCAGGGAAAGAATTTTACATATCGATTCAGTAGTTCCTGTCGACAAAACCTTTTGGTGTTCTTGTATTTTATACAAAATAATAATATCTATACAAAAAAATTAAATTGAAGTGTCTGTTTGTAATGCCAAAATAACAGCTTTTTACTAAATGCATATGGAAGTATATACGGAACTTATAAGAATAAAACAATTTTTAAAATTATTGCCTGTCTGTCTGTCTGTCTGTTTGTTCCGGCTAATCTCCAAAACAACTGGACCGATTTTGACGGGACTTTCACTTGTAGATAACTTATGTTATAAGGAGTAACTTAGGCTACTTTTATTTTAGAAAAAGAATTAAGGTATACAATACCACAGAACCAACAGAACAGTTGTTCTGTGATACAATACAAATAAAAGTGGTGGAAGCGAAGTTATTAATCTCGGCACCTACACCATGTACTTTTCGTTCTTATTGTATGTTAATTATTTTAGTATTTTACTTTTCAGAATATTACAAAATCAATAATAAAGTTATAACTCATATAAGAAAGCTTCTTTTGTAGTACTCTTACGTATAAACTGAATTTCACAATACATTTATTACGGAAATCGTCTACAAATTCAAAGAAACGTTTTCACTAAATATTCAGTATTTATGACGGTTAAAAAAGCAAAATAAATCCATAATTATTTATTATGGTAAGATTGATTTTTTTAAAATGAATAATAAAACGTATACACTTCTTGTCTCTCAGATCTCACAACGAAGAAAAACCGTTTTTGTGTTCAACTTGCGGCAAAGGTTTCAGTCAAGTCGGCAACCTTCAACAACACATGTTACGTCATACAGGTATAAAAGCCCACATATGCAATGTATGCGGTAATGGATTCGTCAGTAAAGGCGAACTTGTCACCCATTCACGAACTCATTCTGGAGTTCGGCCGTACATTTGCGATGTATGCAGTGCAGACTTTCCGCGGGCTGATTCTTTGAGGAAACACAAAGAAGTTGTTCATTTGGGTCGGCGTCCATATGAGTGCGATGTATGTCATTCAACGTTCTCAAGACCACATCACGTTACTCGGCACAAACGTACACATACTGGAGAGAAACCTTACCGATGCAGATTCTGTTTCAAAACGTTCACGCAAAATAAAAATCTTGTAGAACATATTAGAATACATACTGGTGAGAAACCCTATGTCTGCGACGTTTGTGGAAAAGGGTTCACACAAGGATCGCCGCTCAAAACGCATAAAAAGATACATTTGAAGAAAATCAGTTCGTATACAGAAAATAATATTTCCGTTCCGACAAATTTAGAATAATGCATCACAACAGTTTGGGATGTCCTGTACTATTTTATATTAGTTTAAATAAATTAAGTATTCATAAGTTTGAGTTCTTCCATAATCGGTAATTTTCCGAGTTTTTTTTATCAATTTTGAAAGCTGTAAAACATTTTAGGCGTTTCTGAACTAGTTACATAATATGGCGTTTTCGGCATCGAGAACTGTCCCGAGGCAGAGCATGCCGAATGGGTAACTATTGGTTAAATAATAGAGTGACCAACCGTCCCGGATTTTCCGGGACAGTGCCGCATTAATATGTCCCGGAAAATGTCCCGCATTATTATGTGAATTTTACAACTTTTGCGAAAATAACGTTTCAATGTAGCAAACATTAGCTTACGCGGACATGAACGACATTTTTTTAGTAGCCTAATTTAAAAAATATTAACCATGGGTAAAAACGAATGGCCTTTGAAATTATTTAAAATACATAAAATGTCGTTCATGTCCGCGTAAGCTAATGTTCGTTTGTTATTGACTTATTGCGTGTGCTGATTTTTCTTATAAATAACTTAAGCTGCTAAAAAAAGGTCTTTCCGTGACGAAAATCCCGCATTGTGTCACCCTATTAAATAATTGTATGTAAAAAATAAACAATTTATGTTGGCGGGGAACCCGAACCGATTGGTTGGCAGGTAAGCACAAAACACGTGTGTTTTGTGCAGGTAAGTAGTAATGCATAGAGGGGGGGAACCCGATCAACACGTCCCTTTCTTTTTATTGCTTAATTGGTTACGAATTTTTATCCATGAAGTTTCATTGTATTCTTTGCGTTTCTTTCTAAAAATGTTGTCAATTCGAAGAATACTTGAAAAATTTGGAGAATTTAAGATTTACTTTAAAAAAAATGGAAAATTTTGGATAAAAAAGAAAATTCGTTTGGAATGGTCGTAAGCAACAATTTTTAAATAAAACTCTTTAAAAGTTAACCATAGAGAAGACAAGTTAACTCTAAGCAGCCAGCAAACGGTTTCGAAACCGTTTGCTGGCTGCTTGGAACGAACCTTATGAACTCTTGCTTGAATAGAGTATCTTATCTACTGACTTTTTATATTATGTAATTTTAAATGTCAAATTTGTATATATTTATCTATTTTGGCAGTAGCAATTATTTCCACGATGAAAAGTGAAAATATTATAAACATATGTCGTTCATGTTTAACAGAAAATGTTGAAATGAAGTCGATTTTTAGATATGATGATACTTCCATTGATCAATTAAGTACTTCGGATTTGTTGATGGCTTGTGCTGCTATACAGGTAATTAACTAATCGTATCCAATCAAATTATGTTAAATGCCAACTTTTATTTGTACATTGTACAGTCCACAGTTTTATTTTATCTAATAATAAAAAAAATATACTATATTTTTGGCTATTTTTTGTTCACTGGAATGGTTCATAGGTACCTGTCATCGCAAATATACCTATTATTTTTAAAATGAAAAATATTCTTATTTTCAGATAAATGAAGGTGATGGTCTTCCAGATAAAATTTGTGTTGAATGTGCAAGTCTTGTCAGTCAGTTTTACTTTTTTAAAATACGTTGTGAAAAATCTGATAACGAACTACGTAAAAGATTATTAGAAAATGAACATTTCTCAATAATTAAAAATAGTAACGACGATGATGAAGAAGAAGAGGAAGATGAGGAGGAAGAAGATATTGTAAAAGATGAAAAACTCGAATCTTTAGACGACTGTGATCTTATGTTTTCATTTAAAGATGAAATTGGCGAAGACTTATCACTTTCTCCAGACAATTCGTGCAGTAAAATAATAAATAATTCAAGTAAAAAAACGTGTAAATATTCATGTAGATTGTGCAATATGAAATTTAAAAAATCTTGCAATTTGGGTCGACACATGCAGACAATGCATCCAAAAGAAAATCAGAACTTTAAATATTCTTGTGATATTTGTAATAAGAAATTTAAAAGATCAAATAATTTAGCTATACATAAAGACACGCATATAAAGAATGTGAAATGTGAGGAATGTCAACAATCTTTCAGCAATCAGCGATCGCTAACTAGTCATATGAAAACGCATGAAACGCATCTTACTTGTAATGTTTGTTCAAAAGTTTTTCAAAAATACGTTAACTTCAAACAACACCTGAGGTAAATTTGAAAAAGGAGTATCTAATATCTTTCTCTAGAGTCTAAAATTTAAAATTGTCGTTGTGTATTGATGTGTGTAATTTTTGGCAGATTTATTTTACAAAACCCATACTTTCTTTCGTGTATTGATTCTTGATAATTTCAACTCTGTGAGCCCATGAGGATTTAGTTGAAGGATGCCTCGCATAAGATAGTTCACTGAAGTACTGAGTAGATGGCTCGTGGTCGAAAAAAATCCCAATAGCTGTTGTTTTTTTTAACAGGTACCACGCAGAGGAAAAATACTATTTGTGCTCTGAATGCGGAAAAGGTTTCAACACAAGCGGAAATCTGCGAAATCACATGTTGCGGCATACCGGAGTCAGAGCGTTTGGTTGTGACATTTGCGGTAAACGTTTCATAACAAAACAAGAACTCAACATGCACATTCATCTGCATTCAGGTCTACGGCCGCACGTCTGCGAAATTTGTAATCGGAGTTTTGCCGAGAAATCGTCTCTCAGAAAACATCTGAAGGTTCACACGGGCGAAAAGAGTTACGAGTGTGATATATGTCACAAACGGTTTTCGCGCGTAAGCAACCTCGCACGACATAAACTTATACATACAGGCGAGAAACCGTTCAATTGCGAGATATGCAAAAAAACGTTCACGCAAAAGGTTAGTTTGGTTGAACACACGAGGATTCACACAGGAGAGCGTCCCTATGTGTGTGATGTATGTGGACAAGCATATAGACAGAAACAGACACTGACAATACACAAGAAGTCGCATACAAACGATTCAAAAACTGAGAAATAATTATGTAACTATAGTGTTTTTTTTTATATATAAACATGCTGCTGATAATTTGAGAATATATTGTTTCGAAAAGTTGTATATTATAGGAAAAGAGTTATTTAACACATAGCGGGAAGTTTTAAGGTTGTCCCACAGATCAACCAGTTTCCACATTTTTTTGTAATTAAAAATATTTTTTGTTTTATTTTTGTATATAAAATTCCGGTGTCCTTGTGTTTGTAATTCTTCTCCTCCTAAACGGCTTTTGATGATTTTTTTGTACTTACGGAGTCGCCTGGGTGGTTCTTGGCTAAAGTTGAAGTCGGTGGCGCTCAAGGCCGTAGCCAGAAATTCACTTCGGAGGGAGTCAAGCTCTGGACCAGAGACAATAAGTAATAACTTTATTTGAAAATAAGCATACATAATATATTATAATTTTACATAAATACAAATTTAAAAGTCAGCCGACGTAGATTTCGATGAAAGAGTTAAATGATACATTCAATTTATTAACAATGCATTACATTTCGATTTGACTCGTAACGAAAACCGAAAAACGTGGAATCCAATTATCGTATCACAAATCCGAAAAAACAGTCAAATATATTTTAGTGAGCGTGTATAAAATGGTGGGTTGGCTAAGGCATTTCGGGAGGGGTTTGAACCCCCAAAACACCCCCCTGCCTACGGCCTTGGTGGCGCTGTTGTTGAGTTCCAGATTTTTTTTATAATTTTCCGAGCATTTTTTTTTTCAATATTGCTTTTGGATTTCTCACATAAAAAAACATATGCCAAATTTTCAGCTTCTCAGCACCTCTTAATATTGTTCAAATCCGGGCGAAGCCTGACCAGGCCACTAGGGTAATAGAAAAACTAGAATCTTTTGTTTATCTTACACTTATACTTAAAGCTAAAACTAGTCTTTAATATTTCACTCGCATCAATGTCGATTAACGTTTAACCAAATATAAAATAAAAAGTAGGTACCCTACACTGTAAGCAGTGACGTCACAATAGGGTGGCAGAACGGACAAAATGCCACGGGCCCCTGGCCTGAGGAGGCCGTTAGGGCAGGAGGAACCTAACATTTATTACAAAATTTGATAAAATATATTAATTTTGTATTTAATCCATTTAAGTTAGGGTTTAACTCAAGAACATACACGAATTATAAATATCTACTTTACTTCGTGATTTATAAAGATGAAACTATAACGTGAAGTTTTTTTATATTAAGAAAGGGCCCATCCGATGAATTTGCCATGGGCCTCAGGTGATATAGTTACGCCACTGACTGTTAGTAATAACAGAGATAACCGTAATAATTATAGGTACCGTGTATTGTTCGTCAAGTTCCATAAAAAATTTTGGAAACACGTTGTCCAGTTTAGGTGTCACAAAATAACTGAAAACCCCACAAGAAGAAGAAATTACAGAGAACGACTGTGTTACTATTTTGTATACATAATATATTTTGTATTTATTAGAACATTGAACGACACTAGAAAGCTAAATACTGGCTTCAACAATTCTCAGATTGTCAGTAAAAGTGTAAATAGATATTTGTGAGTCATTTTATTTATTAATAAAAAAGTGAATTTATCTCTAAAAGTTTTCTTTTTCCATTGTTTTAAATATAAAAATTTTCGTTTTTTTACAAATCAGCGCAGTAGTTAGTGCACAAGCGGAGAAAAAATATTTAAGAGGGGTGATAAAATGCAAACGTTTTAAACAAAAGCATGTTATGTAGAGAATCGATTGTTTGCAAACTTTTCAAACAAAAGCGTGTTACGTGAATATTCGCCCACAATAAAACTTCACCATATAAATTTGTGCTTTTGAAAGTGCTATTTATATAATGCTATCTATTTTTGTCTTTAATACATCTTTATCGTGATTTTTAAAATTATAATTTACATTATGTAATATGAAAAGTGGACTTAGCCTTCTTTATATTAGATCACGGCTTAAATAACATATTGTAAATTAGGAAGCAATCCTACTTTTTTTACTCTTTGGCCTAGCACACATGAAGAGCGTTCAACGCGCGTTTACAATTTCTATACAATTGTATACAACTGTTTACATGATAACGCGCGTTCAACGCGCCACCAACGCGCGTTATCATGTAAACAGTTATATACAATTGTATAGAACTGCTTATATGATAACGCGCGTTCAACGCGCCACCAACGCGCGTTATCATATAAACAGTTCTATACAATTGTATAGAAATTGTAAACGCGCGTTGAACGCTCTTCATGTGTGATAGGCCTAAGGCCTAGTTTATATGAGAGGCGTTCAACGCGCGTTAGCCCAACGCGCGTTTACAGTTTCTATACAATTGTAGATAACTGTTTACATGATAACGCGCGTTGGTGGCGCGTTGAACGCGCGTTATCATGTAAACAGTTATATACAATAATTTGTATAGAAGTTGTAAACGCGCGTTGGGCCAACGCGCGTTGAACGCTCTTCATGTGTGCTAGGCCTTAATCGTAGTTCCAAAAATTACAAAATTAACGGCGAAATAATTTTTGAAATATTTTTGAACACAACAAAGTTACGGTACTTCAGTACGGGTGACGCCATTACTATCAGATTACTCAATAGATAAGGATCAGACATCGAACAGTCTCGTATGCTGCCTCATGTACAAAAAGTTTAATATCTCCGTTAATATCGAGTATCTTCGGCATTTTTAAAGTTATCCTGATTATTATGATGTGATACAATCATGATTAGTATTTTCGTCAAAAGGTATCCTCATAATTATCCACGAATCTTTCAAGTACGATTTACAAAAGCTTTTGAAGGTGTCTTTCAGCGACGATTAGATTGTATTCACGCAAAAATAAATGATTGATTTACACTGAAAAAGATCGCTTTTCAAACTTAATTTTGATCAAAATGGATAGAAAAATGTTATTTTGAAGTGTAAATTGTACGAAGCTATGTTAAATACATGTATACACAGTTTTAAAAAAATATCATTTCAATCGATCAATTATTTCTTGAGCAGAATCGATTTAAATTATTTGTTCTTCTTATGGAGAAATATGTGTGATCCACAACGGAGTGTCAGATTGAAACGCGGTTTGCGACATCTGACGTGATCTTGATGAACTTAGATTTCCTGAAAATTTGGAATGATTCGGCCCAGTACATTTTGAGAAATCTCAAAAATATAAGTTTCAAAAATTTTTCAAAATTTGTTTTTTTGAAATTTTTCCTAAACTACTAAACCGATTAATTCCAAAATCTAATCAACTCTCCTCCTTTAAAAAAATGTCGATTTCCGCAAACCGCATCAAAATCGGTTCATTTGTTCATGAGATATCGTGAACGAAAAATTCGTAAAAAAGTTTTTTTTTTAATTTCTCGTAAAGTTCTTATCAGATCGATTTTTTTGTAATAAATTACTTTCTTAGGTTAAAAAAACTGCGTCGATTTCCGTAAACCGCATCAAAATCGGTTCATTTGTTCATGAGATATCGTGAACGAAAAATTCGTAAGTGGGTATTTTTTTTTGAGCTCGAAGAGCTAAAAAATAAAATTCTTGCTACATGTTATACAGATTGTATCAAATCAAAACGTTCCATAGGACATTCTGTGTGTAAGACAGAGACGATATATAAAGATCTAAAGCAGTAAGTAAGAATGAGATAAATGATCGCTAATATAGTTACTGTGGCTACGTAAATAAATAATTACGTACATTGTAAATCTTTTTACCAATTTATCAATTAAAACAACTACAAATAAATTTATTATATTGGCGGTTGAATTACCACCAATAAACCATTTAATTATTTGGATTTTTTCCCGAACAGTATAAAATATAGCCATTTTATCAATAATTTCACTAGTGAATACTGATATTTGATAAAATTGTGATTTTTACTGTAGAAGACAAAGACGATACTATCAGATTGTATAACCACAGTAACTATTAACGATCATTTATCTCATTCTTACTTACTGCTTTAGTGCTTTATATAATATCGTCTCTGTCTTACACACAGAATGTTCTATGGACTGTTTTGATTTGATACAATCTGTATATTTTTGTGCGTTTAGAACTCGAAAATAGCGGGAAGTTTCAGGGATGGCCTGCAGGGCCAAACTTCGTTTCAAATTTTTGATAATGCTTTCTGCAACTAGTATTCATTTTCAAACATATTCGTTACGGATTATGATTATAATACAATCAGAGATAAGGATACCATCTCCACAGAGAAGAAATGTTCTATAATATTATTATGTCAGTCAGCGAATCTCATTATCATATAGTTTAGTCACATAAATACACGTTGACGATTGAAGTTGAATTAACGTGATCAGAAATGGCATTGGCATGTGTTTTAAAATGAAAACGAGACATGAATACAACGTATTAGAGAAAGACAAGTAGCAAACAGTCTGGCCGTTTCAGCGTGTTCATAGAATAACAGAGAGTTGTTGATTGTATAACTACGTATTAAAGAGAGATAAATATATAAATTTGATGAAATTGTCCGTCGAATAAAATGTCAAATCCCACCTAAAGTTGCGAACGAAGCAAAACAGTCTCACGTGGCAGAGTACGTGAGTACTTTAATTCAGAAATAGGTTGTATGCTGCAAACGGAGATTTTTCATATGCATAAGGAAACGCGAAGAGTATAGTACCTAAAACAATTACATTGTTGCTGAGTATTATTTTTGTATTTTAAATTATTACGTTTAAAGAAATGGAATATGAAACTTTAAGTGTAGCTGGCATTACTTAAGCAGTGATTAAATCATAAGTGAAATATTTTTAATTAGTTTTGTGAACTTAATTAACGCGGCAATACGGTTACAAAGTGAAGTGTGTATATTATTTTTTTGTCAGTTCAAGTGTTAGTGTTGATTACTCAAATTTTTCGTAAATTTTGCGTGGTAAGTTAAAAGTTTATTATTTGTAAAAAGAAAAATCAAATGAAGAAAAATACGTGTCATCTTTGGAGTTCGAACCCGAATCTTTCGATTTCGCGACGAATCCATTGATCATTCGGAATCGTCCCATTAGTATAAAATTATTGAATTCAGGTTCGAACTCCACCGGCTGCATGCAATTTTTTTCATTTGATTTCGTCCTTTTAATTATTACTTATACCAGTCCTATGCTTTTCTAAATCAGAGTGTTTAAAAAATCCCGGAGCGGCATATTTCTTATCGGGTAAACCGGACTAAAATTGTTAAAATGATTTTTTTACAACTTTTTCCTGTCTATCGAATAGCAAAATTAGATTTTGGGCCCGAGAACTCTGAAAGTGTCCCGTAGGGCCCAACTTTTAAATTTTAAATGGGAACCATACTTTTTTATTTCATATTCGGATTCTGCAGAAAATTTTACATACGAATAAGTCTTACTATTTTTTTAACCCTCGGGTCCTTTGTAGAGCCCCTAAGAAAGACTTCAAAATAGGCCTTATATACAATAAATATCTAAATTTGAAATGATTGACGTACTTTTACCTAAAATATTCATATTTCTCTAAAGCTCGATTTTGAACCTTAAGGCCCCTAAAAAGGTCTAAAAGGGTTCAGAGTTGAATAAATCTTAATTTAAATTCGGTTACTTAATATTATTTTAAATACTTTTTTTCGGGATGAAATTTTACAAATTAGTACTTCATAGAGCCCACCTTATAACTTATCTGTTTGGATAATATTGAGATAATCTCTTAGGTTTACTCATAGAACATATAGGATGTACCTCGTGCGTAAATTTTTTTAAAGGGTTTTATAAAAAAAAAATTATGCGCTTACAAATAAAAAATATTTCAGGATTTTAATTGAAAAAAAATTGGATATTACAAATATTTTTATATATTTTTTTTATACAATTTTCATTGTGTTGGTTCTGTTTTTTCGATGTTTTAAAGATAACAATTTTAAATTGCAAATAAAATGAAATCAGTTTGCATGAATATTTTTGATTATACCTACTGTATATATTCAATTATATTATGTAAGCTACAATTTGGTTTTTGGAGGTGACTTGACAGTAGGTATATCAGTTATATTTTTAATTACTATCTAAAGTTGAGGCCAGAAAATTCTGAATTTTGCCTCGGTTTTCCATTAGTCAAAACTTTGGGGACTGGTTGAGACAATTCATTCAAATTTCTTCCCGTAATTAATAAGTTTTATCATCAACATAGCAAAAGCTTCTCGCATCAGCAGCCTAGCTAAGCAGGTCATTGATGTATTTATAAGATAAAGATCAATGGTCCCAAAACGCTGCCCTGTGGCACACCCATAGTAATCATCTTCAAATCCGAATTGCAGCTACCCGTTATCGCTCATTAATCTCATGCATAGATGCCGATGTGTGAGACAGGATCTAATCCAGTCCAGAACCCGTCTTCTAATTCCATATCTCGTTAACTTTTTAGTAACTTAATTGACGCCGATCTTAGAACTCAATATTTTATTATATTTAGTGGCGGTCCATTTTTTTTTCCATAAACTGACTATTTCCTTTATATATATTTTTACTAAGCCTAAAAAAGAAATTGGACTAATTTAAATAAAATTTATATGGGACTATTCCGACATATTCCTGAACACAGCAGAGTTACAATCAGTCGAATCGGTTAACCCTTTGTGAAGTTACGGCAGATAAAAATTTTTTTAAATAATGTATACGCGATAAACAGCTCAGTCTGACGTCGGCCAAAAAGACATCAAAATAAATATATTCAAATCCATGCGGATTTTTTTAACATCACAAATCACCTTGTGTATTTTGCTGTCGGCTATACCTAATCTATGATACTATACTTGCGTAACATTTTTACTACTTAAGTCCTAAGTGTAATTATTACAAAATAATATTTTCATAATACTTTGTACTGAAACTATACACGCGTCTTAGTTTTTTTGCACATCCAGATTGTGTAACAGTGACCGTAACATTTGATAGTGTAGAAAACTGTTAGGTTGTAGAAAGCATTGTCAAAATTTTTAGGAGCAATATAATGTCGTATTTAAACTTAACACATCATATCAAACATTAGATTGTAGTTGTACCCATACAAAAAATAAATATTTGATCTACATGGAAAAAAATATCGCTTTTCAAGCTAAATTTTAATCAATATGTGTGGAAAAATGTTGTTTCGAAGTGAAAATTGCACAAAAAAAACTATGTTGAATACATGTAAGTATACAGTTTCAGTTGATGATTTATTTTTTGAGCAGGATCGATTTAAATTTCTACAATGCTTTTATTATGGAGAAATATGTATGTCATCATAATAAGGTAATTGTCAAATAAGATTTTCTGGCGACAACAAATCATAGGAAAAAGAGTTTTTTAAACGCATCTAGTTATCTATATCCATGATAGTTTGAATTTAACGAACTTGCTCGACTCGGGAGAAAATGTGTTAGCTTCTACTCATTTTTACCTATAATTAGGTTTTTTTTCCCTTCTTTTTCTTTCATATTAGTTGACTGTTAAAACAAGGGCCAATCGATTTCTGTATTGAAAATATGTGTACCTAATTATATCTTAACGAACATGATAACATCAATAAATAATACATTTCTAAGTGTACCTAAACTTTAAATCGTGATGTCAATAATTCTTTAACATACCTTTATTCAGCCAAAGTCTCTATACACGTGCAAATATCCAAGTTTGGATGACATAGTCACCTGAGATTGTCGTCTGAAACAATCGTCGCGGGCTATTTTCAGACACAAAACGTGCCCGAACCTTGTTAACATGTGCAGGTGTCACCTGTTTGTATTAGAACAGTAAGCTGTCTGTTTACTTTTTCGTAAATGTTTACGCTTGCAAATTATACTTACATCATTACATGATAAGGTGATCAGTGATCTGATCACTGATCATCATCTTAAATATATGAAAGGAAACCGTGTATGATTGACTGGCTGACTGATCTATCAACGCACAACTCAAACCATTAGACGGATTGGGCTGAAATTTGGCACACAGATAGATATTATGGCGTATAGGCATCCACTAAGAACGGATTTTTGAAAATTCAACCCCTAAGAGGGTATAACGGGAGTTCAAAATTTGCATGGAGAATCAACGCACAGCTCAAACCACTGGACGGATTGAGCTGACAGACACACAGATGATTTTTGAAAATTCAGTCCCTAAAAGGGTGTAACAGGAGTTCAAAAATTGCATGGAGAAATCATATAAGATAGATGTATCAATTCAAATATTAAATAAATAAACACGTGTTTCGTGCTTTTACAAAATAACCCCTTCAGAGGGTTAAAAGAGGTAAATAGTCTAAAAATCAACATGGGTATCATTTGCAAGGGGTTTCATCAATTTTGAAATTTATTACACTTGAACAAAAAATTCTAGAAAGTAATAATGTGTACTTATATAAAGAAGGAAACCGTGACTGACTGATCTATCAACATCAAACTTGGCGCGAGCGAAGCCGTGAGCAAAAGCTAGTATGTATTATATAAATAGGAAAAGGAAAAAAGTTGTAGTACCGATTTGAGTGTGCTAATTCGCACACATTGTGATGAAACGTGCATCGTCTTCGTCTCTTTAATGGGAGGAAGTGCTCAATGTATGCTTCATCACGATGTATGTACTCATTAACACAGGTAAAATCTATCCAGAGAAATCCATAACATTTTACATTTACATTTAATTTTAAACGTTATAAAAATTTTTACTAATTTACGATAGTTTTATGATCCAGCTTTCATTATGGCACCGCAAAATGCTGAAATACGACAGACCTTTAAAGTGCCTGGATGTGGATTATATAAATTTTATTAAAATATTAATTGGAAAATTGACAACAGCGCAGGATATAAACTTTTCCCCACCTGCAGGGACACAATGGGACACCCGTTGTTCCCAACAAATTAATTTATTGTTCTCTGCCTCCGCATTTCATGGGTATACATAATTAAATTATTATCATTTCAATATAGATCTGTACTACGGATTCCAGTTTATTTATAAAATCTTTTGTTCTTAGTAAAATGTCTATTAATATACTTTCGTACTATTTTGGTCGCACGTTTTTTCTATTTATAAAAATTTAAGCCTCTTTATCGTACAAGATCCTGATTAGACTCGATCTACACCTATCGAGTTTTCTAATGAAATTTGGTATTTGATAATATACTGTATTAATAAAGAAAATTTGATTTGGTTGCCATTCAATTTCTTGGCACCGCTATTTTTTATAAAAAATTAAAGTTGTCAATTTTATTTCTGAAATGTAGTTATCGAGCTTTCAGATAAATTTATTACGAATCGAATGTAAAATATGTGTATAAAATGCCAAAGTTTGCTCGAAATTTTGATTCCTGTCATATAACCAGGTAAACAGGCACCTTCGAAATAGTATTTTGCAGTTATAGGGTTTTCTATATACAGGATGTATCACAGAAAACCGTACATAGGGAAAACTCCATTGTGAAAATTACGATTACTTTGGCCACATATGAGAATGGGTACTATGGTAACGCTGACTAACCATTATTTAATAACAATAATTGCTAATAATGAATAATTAGAAAAATCAGTTAAAATAAATTCTTCAGTATTAAATGAATTTATTTTTATTGATGAAACAATTTTTTATTAATAATTAAACCAAACAGTTAAAATCAAAATTAAAGCAAATTCTCAAATAAACCTCCATCAACCTCCAACAATCAGTGAATTCAGATTTACCTGTTATGATGATCTCAATAGATGAAAAATCTGTTATTGTTTTTTAATAATTATATAATCAATCTGTATTACCTACAATATTCACAGTTGGATGATGTAACAGGGTGACAGGGTCTTAATAGTAAGCACGGGCATTCTATTGTTTGTTTTTTTTTTTTGTGTGTTACCTAACAATCAGTAATAATATAATCATTCATCGATTATATAGTAATCGTTATGTAAGTTTGTCGATTTAGTATTTATAAAGTCTATTGAAGCTATTAATATAACTGACCTATACGTAACCGAAGCCTTTGGTTTATTTTCGTAACATAACAAAATCGAAAACATCTGCTATATATGTACTGCATAAACGGACTTCGTAGGCGGCACAAAAAGTTACATTTGTTCGTAAGCCAATTCACCGAATAACCACAAAATGCGCCCAAAGAAGTTTTGGTTAAAAAACTAATTTTTAACAATAGCTTGCGATGATTTGTTCCAAATTTTCTAACTAAAGCTTCCACTAGTTGCCTTTAATTCATTAACCTATTTTCACCAATATTACTTCTATATAAACCGTGTTTTATTTAATTTGATTTTTTCAACTTGGATGGACACCTACCCCCTTTGCTTCCTGCATACGTTTACAGAATAAGTATAGAAATTGCCATAGAAGTGCACTGATTTTTCGCAACATTAGCGCCTTCTGGCGGTTCTTTATCTTCCGCCTAGCCTTCTGGCAAGTTTTTCCCTACTTACTTGTACTATCTCCTATTATTCTGCAAATTTTCAGCTCTGCACCGAGTCACCCATTTTCTCCGTAGCCAGCTCTTAGCCATTATAATAGACGAAAAAAAGCTAAAATACGTGGAAAATGAGGTTTTTTGGCAATTTAACCATGATGCCGTAATTTTAAAAATCTGAATTAATTCAGACATATGGTTTGGTGTTAAATACACAATATATAATTTTTCTGGCCTGATATTATTTTTTTTTCTCGAAAAATTCAAGTTTAAATTTTTCAAACCTATTTTAAAATTTGAATTTGGCGCCAAAATAATTTGAAAATATTTTTTTCTTGTAGTATTTTTTATTATCTTTAATTTGGTTTTTGAAATTTCCAAAACGGTCAAAGTACGTCCAAGTTATGACGTTTTAAAGATTTTTCCTTAATGAGGTTGGTACCACGCCGTATGAGCATCTAGAGGTCTGAAATTTGGCCTGTAAGCATCTTTTTAGGTGATAATAGCTATCACATAGCCCCGGTAGCGATATCGCTGGGGGCACTTTTCACCATTATACCCGGCTACACCCTTTCCGACTCTCTTTAAGCGTATTTTGTGTTAGTAAATAAATTTGGATTTAAAAAATTTTAAACATTTTTTGATATCAGAATTATAGTTATGGAATTTCGGAACTGAGTAGTACCTACCAAATAACGAAATCAGTTCCGGAAACGACAATGATCCTATATTGGAGGCTCTAGTTTTGCAGTTGCATCATACTATATACAAATCTATTTTGGACTCGTCGAAACTGCCTTCTAAGAAAATATCGATCAAGATCCGTTTGTAGCAGTTATGTGACAATGTCTAGTGCACACATTCGTTACGTTATACGTATAGACTTATCACGTATTTAGCAACGTGCTTTTGTTCTGGCTACTTCTTCGTCTTCTATCAATAATTTGCCAGAAAACCGGTGGGAAAGCCATAATGAACTTAAATAAAGCGGGGGTAAACAACAAATATAGCACATATATATGTAAAGAGTAGGGATAACGAGAGATATTCGGATAAAATCGGGTATGCGCCACGCGACTACTTCATTTCTAAAGCGTAAAAGTTTGAATAATCATTAATCATTATTAATAGTTAGGAGCTAGCGCGCAAAAAAACTATGTCGAACCAACTTTCTGCCGCCTGGTATATAAACTATTTAAGTAATTTAGAACATTTTTATTTCTTATGTGGTATATAGGCGGAATCGGGACCCATTTTAAGATAGGGGGGGCATTTTTCCTCAATTTGACGTCAAAGTACCGAAAAATGGATAGGTATAAAATGTCAAAGATGGTAAAAATTCTGCCACTTCGTTTTTAGGTTCTGTTAGAGCCAAATGACCGAAAATACCAGCGACAGAAATTTTTTACCAACTGCACCTTCCCCAAGCCACCGCTAAGAGGATGGATTTATGAATTGGCCACCTCAGTGCATTTGGACAATTCATAAATCCATCCTCTTAACGTGTATTTGCTTTGAATCCATACTAATATTATAAATGCGAAAGTAAACTCTGTCTGTGTTACGCTTTCACGGCCGAACTGCTGGGCTGATTGTGGCGAAATTTAATATGGAGTTAATTTAAACTCTAGGGAAGGACATAAAAAAACTTTTTTTTTCAAAAACTAGCCCCTAAGGTACACGTTTCTTATGCTTCTTATCTGGGTCGAAATATTGTAAGGGCTATTATAATTAGTGGCAAATCTAAAGGAGACAGTGTTTTAATACCACGAATGCCAATTATACCAACGTATTTGCCTTTTCAATTTAAAAGATTACGATTTCCATGAAAAATTTCTTTCGGAATAACTATAAATAAAGCCCAGGGGCAAACACTTTAGATTGCTGGCATTCATATAGAAAAACCATGTTTTCCGCACGGTCAGCTGTACGTGGTTTGTTCATGTGTATTAATCCACAAAATCTTTGTTTTTGCAAAAAATGGTAAAACAGAAAAACATTGTTTATAGGGTCTTCGTAAATTAGTGTCTTCCTTGAATTTTTTAATTAATTATATACACTTTTATTCCACGTAAACGAAGTCACATTTTATTTTCACCTGATGGTGACAACACAGTCTGTTGTCGAAACAATCAACAATCTTGTATACGGAAATACCTATAAAATATTTATATCTGTGTACCTATAGGTATTCATAGGAACTACGAGAAGCATCATTTCTCATTTCAAGATGTATCTGCTTATTTTTAATGAAGAGTTTCACTACTTCTCACTTGATGATTTGTGAAATATAAAATTTTTGTTAAAATCTCCTTAGGGATTGTATTTCGAAAAATCTCTTATTAGTCCGCGCAAAAGAAAGTTTTTCATGTCTGTAGGCTTTATAGTTCCTCAGATTTCGTGATAAATAAATATTTTTTTTGTTTTGTTTTAGATAAAAGAACATTATGGAGTCCGAATCCGGAACACATAAGGTATCTGATTCTGGATATTCCAACAGCTGTAGCAACAGTCACTCACAGAGAAGGTCAGTCTTATAAAAATATTATTAATTAGCCGGTTAATTGAACATTGCACTTGTTACAGTCATATTTTTTTAATATAACTTAATATAAATTTGCAAATCATTTGAAATCGAAATTGCGTTAGGGAATTTATAGGTACTTAGGGCAAACAGGAAAACAATTCTAAAATGATCAATTATTTACTTGGTATCACGTAAAATGTCTTGAAAAAGATTTAATTTCGACGAAAAATGTATTTGTAACTTATGATCAGTTGCCTATTTTAATAACAAAAATAAATGCATATTTGCAAGTATAAAAAAAAACAATTTATTTTAAATATTTTTACTTGAATCATAAACCATGTGTATTTGTGCAGTAATTATTTTTGTATTATTTATCGATGACTTAGTTTCTTTATGCATCAAGAGTTGAATGTATGACCTTAAAAGGTTCATAAAGATAATAAATTAAATAGTTATTTTTTTTAAACTTAACTATAGATCAAAATTTAGAAAAGCAATCATACTCTCTTAATGATTTAATTTCTAAGATTCTAAATTATTGTATTTTCAATTGCTGCAAATTTTAAATGTAGTATTTTTGTCCTCGGATATAAGAAACTTGTAATCCTTGAATGTATTACAAATAGGACAAGGAATTTTTCGTAGTGTAGAATAATAATAATGCAATATCGAAATTGTTAAAAATACTAAATTAAATACAATAATTTTAACAGTCAATAGGTATTGCTTTATTAGTGTATTTGCCATAAGGCACTTACACTATTGGCGTCGGTGGGATGGCGGGACCTAGGGGTCGGACCAAAATTTCTCGACGTTTCATAGCCTCCTAAACACTTTGGCACCATTTTTGGAAAAGTATGTTTATATATGTATATATATATATATATATTTATATATATATATATATATATAGGTGCGGGCAATAACTTTCGAAGGAGTTAATTGATTTTAACGAAATTTGGACCACATGTCAAAATCCATCACCGCACGAAGCCTATTTAAAATGGGCCCAATCGGGCTACTTTAAGGGTAGGTTTTAGGGGTTGAAACATTTTTTTGGGCCCAAAAATACCGAAAAAAAATTCAGAATCGTTTCAAAATGGAAATTTAACTCGTTAGTAGAGATAAAAATCTGTTGCCAAAATTTTATTAAAATCTGCCCGACAGGACCGGACTTAAAAATTTTATGAAAACGTTAGTTATTAGATATGGATTTACTTAGTGAAGGGAGAATTTAATTTGGTAAATTGATAATAATATTGAAATTGAGAAAAAAATATTATTTTAAGGGTTGTACTAAGGGGTTAAATTTTTATTTTGCCCAAAAACAAAAAAGTTTAGTTTACATAATAAACTGTCTGTGTTAGCAAATACACTATATTGTCGGCAGGGTTTGGCACTGCGACCCGAGTTTTTTTGATCTTAAGCTACGAATATTTTTTTCTATTTCAAACTGAATCTGACGATATCGATTATGCAAGACGTCATATGCGTAGACAAACGAAGCCGATGAGGTAGACAAATAATGAACGTGTTATAAAAAAGAATAATTAGATATTGTGTAACATAATATTATTAGCAGACTACGTATTTGACCATTCTGACGTCACTAAATAAAATAGGCGAAAACGTACTAATGGTAGTCATACGTTTCTGCATATCTCATAAACTAAAAAATTGTTGCATACCTGCATCTTTTATCAAATGCCACAATGTGATAACTGAATTAAGACAGTACTTTGCTAACTAACTAGAATTTAGCAAAGTCAAAATTTTTTTCAAATAGAATAGTTGTAAATTTTAATCATAATTATATCAAAAAAAATAATACAGATAACAATTAAAAATTGCACCTAAAATAAGGCAAAAGATTCTCAGTTTTGTTTTCTAGATTTAAGTCTAAAAAAATTGTTTGTTTTTAGTGAGAGTTCCAAGTCACAGAAAAGTGGCAGTCATTCCAGCGGCAGTAGTGGCTATGGTGGGCATCCGTCCACGGTAGCTAGCAGCGGGTAAATATTTTTTTATTTTAAACTGTAAGCTAAATAACTATGAGGCGCTAGGGAAAATAAACACAGATTGCTCATTATCAAATGTACATAGGTACATGCGGATTATTTACTAGGTACCTTATTACTCTAGTTATAGACGCTGATAACATCAGATGGTGATAAAATTTTCAAATAAAATTTGGAGTGTATGAGTATTAAATTTCCTTCTTACTAAATTTCTGACTCGGGTAGTATTGGTAGAAAAAACGTTCTACATTGAGAAAGGTTTTTTTCATCATTATTTAAACTTTTGCTCCATGTACAAATTGGCGCGACTCGAAAAGATAAACCGAGTTTAATTTGTACAATATTTTCAGCAATGAAGCAGTACCCAAGCCAATAAGTAAGCGCAACAAAGATAAAGAATATAAGAAAAAGAAATTAAAATCGCAAAGCACGACACCTGCTGGTACAACTTCAGTTACGGCGGCGGATAGTGAAGGAAATCTTCTGGATAATGGCATTCAGTTGTTAACAACTGCAAATTTAGATGGAAATTGTAAGTTGTATTGCATTAAAACAAGATTCATTGTAGTTCAGTGCCGCATTCGAGTATGTCAACTGCCCACAGCTCTCCGCAAAAAGGATCATCACCATAATATTCATGTATTTTTGGGAAAAGGCCAATGTAAGGTGTACACATGGTTTTTTAAACCAGTAGCCCATTTTATCTCATTTATAAGGCATTTCTTTCAGCTGCGCGTGATAGCAGTATTTATGCGTTTGGAGAACAATTACTTGTTTTTAGAATGCAAATATGCCCACCAACACGTTTGTTGAAAACCCGGCACTGATTTAGATCAACAATTATTATATTGTACAAGATAATGCGTTAAATTTTTCTATAAACATTTCGTATACTATTTTTGATTTTTTTTTTCAAGTGAACGAAACTAAGGATGCTAATCTAATTTCGTGTGTACAAACAACACCAGAAGCAATTAAAGATGCAGTACCGTTGGTACCTCCCATTACATCAACTGGTTAGTACACAATGCAATAAAAATAACTAATTTAATCTAAATTTATTGTTGAACTGTTGTTGATCATCCATATCAAAATAAATACCTATAATTAGTAAAAATACTTTACTGTGGATATTTTTGCTTGTGTAGCAGAATCTGCTCAGTCAGAGCAAGTTGGAGCCCAGTCATGGAGCAATCCAACGGTGGTTGGAGTTCTTGGCAGCGGGATACAACCGCCAACCAATCAGACAGCGCCTGGTTACACTTCAATGGATGTACCCACCGCTGCTACTGAACAAGTTGTTAGTACTAAGCAGCCGACCAAAACTTCATGTCAGCTTGAGGTATTTTATCGTTATTACTCATTACGTATTGTAATATTTCGATTCAGATAGTAAGATATACATATTATATGATCAAATACTGTTAACGAGTTTTAATTGAGTTAGTCCTAAGATAGCTGGCGTCCTTGTCGAGCTTTATATTTAAAAGATTCCAGACACATGACAATTGATGAGGTACTCTCTTACAGGGGGCACAGAGAACAATGTCTTTATTGGTCGGTACTTGTGTAACACCTTTACTTCCACCACAAAAAGTCAATGACAAAAAAACGTTCCATGACCATTCATTTTATCACGTAAATTGGGACTTAAGTTCAAACTTATACCATAATTTATCATTTATGGATGGTTTTGTAACTGACTGTTGTGGAAGTAAAGGTGTTTATTTGCAATTATTGTTTGTTTATAATTTTCTCATCGACGTAAAAACTACACTTTGCTACAGATTACTACTGTGAGTAAAGTTTCAATACCAATTGTCAAGAAAAAAAACAAAACGTTGTTTATAGTTTTAGTAGGATCTTGTGAATGCATCTTGTATTAGAGTGAAGAATTGAAGAAATTCTCAAAACCATATTTTTTTTCAGGACGGTTTTTGTTGTGTGATATCAATGTTTGACGGTGTTGTGTTGTACACTACGCCAAGTTTGACCAACGTCCTCGGATTCCCACAGGATATGTGGCTGGGACGATCGTTTATTGATTTCATCCATCCAAAGGATCGGGATACGTTTGCTTCGTGTATTACAGCGGGTGTCGCTGTCCCATTCTCTGATTCTTCAAACCCTTACAAAGGTCAGTATTATGCATATACTTTTATTCTATACTGAGCATAGAAATAAAATCGCAATCGAATTATTAGGGTGCAAAACAAGCACGGGGCCTCCCTCCTGGGCCAAAAGCTGGATACGCCCATGTTAACGTCATAGAAAAAGACAGCGTTTTTGAAACAGAGATACTTTATTCAGATTGAATGCAAGTACATCAACCAATCCTATCATCGGAGAAATCAGGGAATTACATCGAAGAAAGAGACGCAGATATATTTTTGATACACTTTGTTGCGTTCACTCATCGCACATTGAGTAGATAGGCAATGATTCATATAGTTAATTAATAGATATATGGTATTATGTTTTTTTCTCGCTGTGCTCACAGCATTAAAACTTGACATTTAGTTAATTAGTTAACTAAGCGCAGGTTTTCCTTAACGAACATGTAGCCATTGTTCTGGGTCTCGGAACTAGTGTCGATAATACGACGTATTATGTAATCAATTACTAAAAATATTAATGATAAGTAAAAAACTTATTTCGTATCAGAAATACGCTATAATAGCCTTAGTTGTCGAGCTTCTGAAATGTATAATCGTTTGGAATGTTTCCGACGACAATTACTAAGCCACTGAATGTTGTTCTGTTCCGTCACTAAAAGAAACTCATTTATTTTTTCAGATAGCAAAAATTCACTTTACGTATGTTTACGCCGCTATCGAGGCTTAAAATCAACTGGATTTGGAGTGACAGAGAAATCAGTTTCATATCAGCCATTTCAGTTATCTCTTACATTCCGTCAGATGTCCGATCATGCAGATCCTTCTGCTGATAAAAACCGCGATGTATTTTTGATCGTGGCGGCTATGCCTGTGTATTCACCATACAAGGTGTCCAATGAAACTAGAGTGTCGTCAAAGTTCAATATGAGGCACACGGCGTCATGTAAAATTTCACATGTAGACGCCGATGTTGTTGCGAATTTTGGATATTTACCCCAAGATATGTTAGGCCGTTCTATTTTTGACTTCTACCATCCTGAAGATTTGCCATTATTGAAAGAAATATATGAAACAGGTATATATACAATTATTACTTCTATCGTTATTTTCATGTCATTTTTTTATACATATTCGGGTTAGTATTATAAGTTAGTTATCGCTACGAAATTATACATAACAACAACTATTTGTAAATTATATTGAAGACGTAGTTAGATAAGATTAATTATTCTGAAGTCTCATCATCCTAAACACGAGGTTAGCATGATTTTAAAATTTGGTCAATTTTTTCAACCGTAATGAACAATAATTTGTAAGATTCAGTTGAAGAGCGATAGCCTACATAAAGAATTGTCTACCAAATACGACTGAAAAATACGTCGAAGTGGGTAGTTGATGTATTTTTAATTTTACATTATAAGTTTTGAAAAAGAACCTTACCTATATTTTATCTGCATGCTTTTTATAAACTACACATACATTTTCAAACGTTCTCATTCATTTGTCATACAATCATTGGTATAATAATATCGGTGAATTTTTTGAACATTTCAGTAGTAAAAAAAGCTCAGGTTGCCGGTTCAGTTTTTCGTAGCAAACCATACAGGTTTGCTGTACAAAATGGTGGATATGCGGTCATTGAAACAGATTGGAGTTGTTTTGTTAATCCATGGACACGTAAATTAGAATTTGTTATAGGACACAATCGTGTGTTGCAGGTTAGATAATTTTTTGCAAATTCGATATGTACAAAAAAGGCTTTTGGTATTTGAATGCGCTAACATTTTGGTTATTTCAATTATTTTTTTTTGTCAGTTTTTGGTGTTGGTTGTAGCTGTTAAAAGTAGAATATGTGTCTAAAGTTTCTGTTTGCATATGGTTGTTAAATGTCGTTATTATTTTTAATAGTAGGTAGGTATCTAATGGCTAATATTTTTTTTTATAATATTAACGTCGCTTTATTTGTGCCAGCATAATAGATGTTTTTTTGAAAATCGATCTAAACTGATATATTTTATGGCATTATGTTATATGTGCGTATGAAATGTTTATATTAAGTTATCTACAAATGGTGTATCTAAATCATGTCAAAGTTTTAAAATTGTATTCATCAAGTGTCAAAATAAGTCGTTAAAACTGTTGCATTTTCTGTTTTAGCAATTGCTCATTGGCTTACTAGGCATTGGCGTAACTAGAATTTAACCACAATTTATAAACTGCTTTCTTATTTTGATTTTCTAAATTCATTTCAGAGAAGTGGAACGTGAATTAATTATTATGATACCGGTTGAATACGTTAAACGACTAATCAAATTGATGTGGATCCCGCGCGAACCCCATTGATGCCCAAAATTCGTCCATCATTTGTTACTCATTTCCGCCATTTTGATCCATACGTTTAACGGGGACACTCATGTTGATCAGTCTTTTATCGAAAGCTATTGTTTTGGTTTAGATTTAGATGTTTACGTCTATATTTATGATTGTATCTAATTTAAGGCTTTTGACTTTTTGTGATAATACGAAAAGAACTATCAACATTTCTTCCCTGTTTTCTTTTTTTTTTTTGTAATTTATTAACCGCTTACCAATTCGTTATAAAACGTTTAAATAAGGTGGGAAAGCGCTTAAAAGTAAATAATATACGAACACCTATCTTAGGGTTAATATAATTTTTGTATGCTAGTTTCCAAAGGAAAACTAAGGAAATATAAACAGTAAATTGGGTATATTTTCAGTAAATGTTGAGTTTCTCATTATTCTTTTGGAACCTATCAACTTGAACAAATTGGTGTAAATTGCATGAAACTCTATTTATTGTTAAACAACCATATTGATCGTGATATTTAATTTCAGGGACCAAGTAATCCAAACGTTTTTGAAATAGCTGTACCAGAAGATAGTGTTAGTCAAATATCAGAGGAAGTACTAAAAGAAAGTAAACAAATTCAAGAAAATGTACTTGCATTGCTCAAACAAGACTTACCTCGAGTGGGTGATTCCACAAAATTACAGGTTTCGAGGAGATGTAAAGACCTTGCCTCATTTATGGAAAGTCTTATGGATGAAGTTTCGAAACAGAATCTAAACATAGAAATGCCTCAAGATAACGATGCTAGCTTTTCAGTAAGCAAACATTTATTTTATTTTGCGTACTTAATATGATTTTTTTTGAGTTTAATATGAAATCCTACATTTTTCGCGAGGACAAATAACATTTGTTTAAACCTTTTTGAAGGATCGGCAGCACATCTTATCGCGATTTAACTTTGAGTAAGAGTATGATTTCGTAATAAAATTATTTTTTTGTGTTGCGGTATTTTTATTGAAACGATTTTAATGTTAGACATGACGTGGGATCTGGAATGTTTAGTTTTTCCTAAACATTATTTCTTCATTTCTTGAGTGCAATTATTGTTATTATTATTATTTTAATAAGTATGAAATTGGTTTCAGGAACGGGATTCAGTCATGTTAGGAGAAATTTCACCGCATCACGATTATTACGATAGTAAATCTTCCAGTGAAACACCGCCTAGTTACAATCAGTTAAACTATAGTGATAATCTGCAACGTTTCTTCGAAAGCAAACCATTAACGACGACATTGTCTGATGATAGTCAGCAAGAAGCTTTAAATAATAATACAAGTAGTAATACCGACACTGATCAGGAAGGGAAGAATAACCAGAATCCTAGGTAAATATTTATGATGTCAGACCAATACGATTTATACAGCAGACTGCCATTTTTTTTTATGTCCAACATCTAATGGCCCGTTTGGTTGGGAGTAAAACCGTGCAATTGTGGTGACACTTTTATGGGAAGAAGTTACGTTTTTCAGTTACTAGTATACCGTTAGATGGCAGCGCGTAACGTTTGCTGTGTTGGATTGTATTTGTAACATGGCTTTTGTTGACGGGGACGTCTGAGAGTTATTAGTTAGAATAGTCACTTAGGTGGTCCTGTTAGTAACTTAAAGTTGCAGAGTCCATAGAGCTTAAGGAAATATCCGTAAAGAGTCTATAGGCTTCTTAACTTAAAGCTGCATTTGGCAATCTTAAAATGTTTTACATATGCCAGGCGTCTTACGACGGCTCCATTTTTTTTCTTAAATCCAGTCTTGCCTTTAGTCTTCCTTCTTTCTGGAATCTAAAAAGACCAACTATTCTCACTTAACCTCATTACAGAACCATACCACCTTAGGCTTCTTTTGTATATTCACTAAATGCGGTGTATTTCCTTGAATTATCTTTGTATTTTTGTTGTTGATTCTCCTATATTTTTTTTGTCCTTCTAAAACAGTACACTGCGTTCAGTTTGGTACATAGCTACATATACTTGTACTTTTGATAATAATTAAACAATTATGGTAATATTATTTTCACTGTTTTTATTTTAGAAAATATTTATCTCCGTTACAAGATAGTGGAGCGTCAGGTAGTGGCAGTGCTGGAAATTTGAGTTCAGGAAGTAATGCTAATATGGAAAGTGGCACAACTAGTGGAACCAATGGTTCGCAAGATTCATATAAACCGTCAACTTTAACGGAAGCATTGCTAATGAAGTAAATAAAATTTGATTTGGAGACATTGTTATTAAATCTTTTTTGGAAATTGAATTTTCTTAAATTGAAATTATTTGTTACAGACATAATGAAGATATGGAAAAAATAATGGTTAAAAAACATAGAGAACAACGGTCATATTCCAAGGGAGACAGAGATCGTGAATTCAAACTCAAATATAAATTAGGAAAATTAGATGCACAGGTATGTACTTTATATATAATTTCTTTGGCATGTAACCTAATAATATACAACAAGATGTACATATGGAGAGCTAGTATACTACTGCGCATTCAGATTTACTTAATTTGTTTGTAAGAGAAATAATGACTTGGCTGACGTCTCACTCTGACTGAAAACTAAAACTCGTAAAAACTGATATAAACAAATTATTTTGAAATAATTCATCAAACAACAAAATAGTCTGAGATTAATTTTTAGTAAACTTAAATGGTATGTTTATACTTAGAAAGCATTTTAAGCAAATAAGCCATCACTAAAGAATTGACATTTCTTCGTTTTTTAAAATTTACATGGTACACTTTATAGGACCTAATGAGTGTGACTAAGAAACATGTTATTCAATTATTGCATCTGTCTCTTTCTATCGGAACTTGCGGTCCATCTATCCAGGTCGTTGACAATGGCTTCCTCTATCGGTTCAAATCTTTGATTAACGTCTGATTAGAACTCTTCAATAAATAAAATTATCGACCAATTTTTCAGACAATATATTAACAAATATATATATATTTTTTTGTTAATATATTGTCTGAAAAATTGGTCGATAATTTTATTTATTGAAAAAATTCTCTATCGGTTGTTTGATTTTTGTTTCAATCGTTTTTCAGGCTACTCATCATCATGGTGTTAAGCGTAGCGGCTCACATTCTTGGGAAGGAGACTGTCACAAACAGTCTAAACATCAGCACAACATTCCAGAGCAAACAACAGAATACATAGATTTACTAAATCCAGCACAAATAAATCCTTCAGTATTAAATAGCGAGTCGATACAAAACGACAGGAACAGAATATCGCAGTCTACTGTAAGTTAATAAAAAGAAAACTCATTACTCATGATCATGCATAATAACCATATAAGTGAAAATATTTCTGACGTTAATTTAAATTCGTTTAGGTAAACAATGCAAACTTATGGCCTCCATTTTCGATGTCACCTTTTGCCAACATTTCCACGAATCAGAAAGCATCGGGAAATTTCGGTGCGGGAATGATTCCGGCCATGTATTATATTCCAGCTGGTGTTGGCGAACAACCTCATGAACATCCTGGACCTCCTACAAATTCGTTTCCTGGTAATTTTTATAATATTACTATCTTTATTCCAGAACTTCACTTGCGTGAACGCTAATTTTGCCCGCAGATTTGATTATCTAATGTTGCTTTTGATTTGAACTTTATTTTACTACGAGTGTAGACGTACTTTTATGTACCAAAATTATTAATGGTAGGTATATCAAGTTGTACCAAAATCAGTTCAGTCATTTTCGGGTAATGCTGGTACACACAGATGGACAGACAAAAAAAAAACTGGAAACGCGTTCTTCCGTTATACAGAGGTCCCTTTACCATTTTATATATTAGTACAAATTTTAATAAAGATTTTCATAACGATTGTGAAACACGTTCATGTCTTAGAATTCAACTGTTAGAACCAAATAACGCAAACACCTTTTGTAGATGATACAATCAAATTTTAACATAATGTCATTATTGTTTGCACAGTGCCTTGTGGAATGATGTATCCTGCGATATTTGGAACAACGTTGATGATGTATTCGCCGATGGCCATGCCTGTGGCTGTGCCTGTAACGCCGGTCGTGAAACCGTCGTCGTCGAATTTTCCTGCTGTAACGCATGCGCCGGCATCCACCGTAAGTGAGGCGCAACCTTATACTGGGCCAAGTAAAGCGCCGCGGCCCGCTAGTCAAGCTACTTCTGTGAAAGCCGAACCGGGAAGTGCTCTTGGAAGTATAGCATCTCCAGGCGGCAAAAGAGTATGTATTTAATCGCCTATATTAAAATGTAATGTTGGACTTTGAGAGAAAAGGGTAAATATCCGTTTTAATAAAATTGATTATGTTATATGTATTCGTTTGACGTTATAGTTTCGATCTAAGAAGGTTAATTTTAACTGAAATTTTAATAGAATTGAGTTACCTAAATGCACAGTTTGTAAATATTGAAATGAAATTTCAAAAAAAGATTTTTTTAGCAATGTCATTTTAACAGCTTTAAAGTAATTTAATTTTTAATTCACGTGAACAAAACGGTTTATTTTCTTAATCGATGGTTTATAATGGTCAAACGTATACATTTTCTTTTATTAATGGGTTTATTCAGAACTTAATTGTCAATGTTATGTGGTTATTTTTTTTTTCTTTTCAGGCCATGTCTGAATGTTCTAAACGGGACCTTGGCATACAGTCAGTATGCGACCCATCGTCACCGCATCCTAGCTTACCAGATCAAGATGGTGCTCTCGAGATTAATAACTCTAGCACAATATCTATCGCCAAGGTCTCATGTCATTTCTGTTTAGTGTTTTAATTGTTTATGATTTTCGTAACATTACGATAATTTTATTTTATTTCATAATTTTTGTTAATAATTGATTTCGTAAAGTAAATGACAAATTGTAATTCAAATATTCTGCATCAGGAAATTGCATGACAAAAACTAAATTCGAATGTTCAACTTAGTTATTTAAATGAAACAATTTGTATTTTACATTTTTATGAACCGTGGCAAGAATGAACGATTTCAATTTTAAAATTTGTATTCGTACATTATTAACAATGGTATATAATTGATTGCAGATTCTAAATAATGACGTTAAAGCAAAACCTACAGTTACTAGTCTAGAAACAGAAGAAGATAGCAGTTGTTATTCGTCTTTCTATTCATCCTTCTTAAAGACAGAGTCCGGTTCAAATGATGACAGTACCAACACAGAAAATAAACCTTGTTTAGTTGGTCCAGATCAGTCAAAGAACGGGGGTTCAATGCAGTGTGATGAAGCGAAACCAGCAAAACCTAAACGAAAAACGACTCCGCCCTGGTTAGAGGCTGTTTCTGTAACGCCTGAATTAATTTATAAATATCAAATGTCCGTTAAAAATGTCAGTGATATATTAGAAGCCGATATGATGTCATTAAAAGAAATTCAACAGGTAATTTTTAAAATCTCAGAAAGGTTATATCATGCCGATTTTTGTAAAATCTATTGTAACAACGGTTTTAAATTTATTCTTTATTTTTTTTTAATTAAGCCATTGTTGGTGAATGACCAGCTAAATCAGTTATACTTGGATCTTGAATTGGAAGGATTGTCGGCAAAACTCACATTAGAAGAAGAAATAACTTCAAGCAGCAGCAGTAGTAGTGGGGAGGAGTCTGTTAGTTCTAAACAGGTTAGTAAAATGATAATTTTTCACTTGAAGATAGTCTTTTCCTCTTTTGAGCTCTCATAATTTAGATCACTTAAAATGTCTTATGTAAATCTTTTGGTCAATGCCATGAAAATCTTCAAACATATTAATTATAGTATTCTCAGACTAAAAATCTCCAACAAAATCAGGGTTTCCAAGTTTATAGTGTCGTACTAAAAAAATGGAAATATAGTATGTAAAATATAAGCATTAACAGTAAATACGACAGCTTATAAGAAAATAATACAGAAATAAAAAAAAAAAACATTTGTTTTGAACAGTATTCTTTCTACATGTTACTCTGAAGGCGTTTGTCAAATTTAATTCAATTCGATTGACGGCATATAATAATGTCATCATATAAATTTTTATCAGAAAGGGCTCTGCTGATTTTAATCCTATTTCATAAATTGGTACATGGCATGTGATGATAAGCCGCCATTCATTTGCCTCGGAATAATCCAGAAAAAGTCAGTGTGGGTTAACTTGTATAGTGACGGTCACGTTAATGAAGAAAATGTGATATACAAATCTTTGATTAACGTCTGATTAGAACTCTTCAATAAATAAAATTATCAGACAAAAAAATTGGTCGATAATTTTATTTATTGAAAATGTGATATACTTGTAATAGGTATTAAGTAGAAGTTTTGTTCCAAAATATGTATTGAAGGAGATGTATTTGGTTGAGGAACAATTGAAATAAGCTTTACCAAAGTATCGCTTGTGGCCTATGTTTCGAAAATTATATTTTGAGGATGAAAATATAATTTTCGAAACGTTGGCCACAAGCGATACTTTGGTAAAGCTTATTTCAATTGTTCCTCAACCAAATAAATCTCCCTCAATGGAATAGGTATGTTTGTTGGCAAATCCGCGAACTTTTCGGACAATATGGACTGCACTATTAATATTGCCAACAAACGCTTTGAAATTCTAAGAATTGCGCCAATAAACAAATCTTGTAATTAATATCAGTGGCGGACATTCAGGTGAAGAAGGTGAATGGCGCCTTCAACTTTCTTTTAAATCATTTCCCATAAAAATATATTTTATACCTCTAATAAATGTATAATAAATAAATTTTGTAATTTAATCCAATTCTAATAAATTCACTGCATATCGCGCAATAAAAATATGTAATTTTATCACAAAATTAGCGCGCCACGTTTTACATCGCACATAAACAGTAAACGCAATACTCATGAATTCTATCATCGTAATACAATGACATACACACTACAATGAAAAATCGTGTCCGACGATTGTAAAACATTCACTTGCAACGTTGCTACTGCATTCATGACGTCACCCATTTGATAAAATTCTGTGTTGTGCACAACATTGAATATTTTCACCCGTCCAGTGTTCAACTTATAGCTGGTTGTTTGCAGTCGAGCGGTTCTTTTTGCCTGTGTAGTGTGCTTTTATAATAATATCTGCGATGTTCAGTACACTTATTAAACGATTAAGATGACGATAAAATAGATTTAAACTAAGGAAGAAAGTTAAAAAAGCGAAAGGTCTTGTAATATGAAATTTAAAAATTCCTAGTTTTCTGAATACCTGTGCAATAGTTAAAATTTACAAAAACTTTTTTGTTGACCTTATTTGATTTTTAGCACAAAAAGCCATATTTGGAATAAAGAAGGATTCTTGTAACCGTGGAAAAACACAATGCGATAAAATCAAGTATATTTATCACATTCCGCGCGTGCAATTTTTATACTTCAGCCCTTTCCTAACCCTGGGTATTAAAACAAATCTTTTCTTAGCACTTCATCAACCTTGGGACCCACTAGTCGCCACTGATGAGCTATAAATATTTTTTCTGCATCTGAATAAAAAAAGAACTTATCATTTTTGTCACTAACTAATTTGATTTACTGACATTGAAAAGGTGAGCTAAACTCATTTGAAGAAATCTGAAAACTTGAAAATTAAAAATAATGTTGTTCAAAATTTTCAGGCGCTAATAACAAATCTAAATTGGTTGTAAACTGTGTTGAATTGGAATGAGTCGAAAATACTGTAGTATATATAGTTGATTATTTTTATGAAAATTTGTGGCAAGATAATATGAAAATTTGTTAAAATTCGTTAAGTTTTATTTCTGAAATGTGTTTCAGTTGAAGAAAGCTAAATTTAAGTAAAAAGTATAGGTACAGTATGAATAATTTGATGTCGGTATTATTTATACCTTAGAAATTATAAAAGATTAAAGGTAATGTAAATTAAGAAAGAAAAAAAAACAAACTTCTAGTTCTAAGATTAACATTTTCTCTTTAACTTTTATTATTTAAAGACGTCAACGCTGTCAAGGTGAAATCAGTTCACGTGTATAATATCTTCTTTGTTTTATTACTTTTTTAAAATTATTTATTTGGGAAGATAAAGCACTAAATTGCTGCACATTTAATGTAGGTATTATATTATCTGCTTTCCCTTTTGCAGTTCGATGTATCTTTTAGACGAATCATAACTCGCGTTATCCTTTTGAACCATGCTCATTTTTTGGGGTTTCTTAATCCAAGTTTATTACATCTATATTTTCTCTATTCTAGACCATTTTTATAAATAAAGAATTCAAAAGTCGAGTCAAGCCGGAAATTTGTAATTATTCTTGTAACCGCTAGAAAAAATGAACTGGTAATATTGATTGAATATAATAACATACTAAGGGGGGGGGGGGAATATTTATAATTTTTACCAATTTTTGTCGTATTGTTTAATTATTGAAATATTTGATCGCTAAACTACATTGAAATTACAAAAGTAAAAGAAAATCAATAATTAATACGGGAAATCAGGTCTTAATGATAAAATTACATTAAAAATAGAACAATTTAGTAAACTTTGCAGTTGGCATTAAACGAGGAGCTCTTGAGTAGCTCTTTAGTCAATAAGTAAGTTCGGTAAGTAAAAATTTCATGAAATATTCAATTGAAGTAAAATTTTCGACGTAATATTAGTTATAATACAATTTGTGAAATACGTGGAGTAGTGACTAATCATTATAGTACGGTTAATGGAACGGCACAGATTTTATACGTGGGACGGGTATGGTTTACATTGTTTCATTGCTTTGCCGCTTCATTGAGCAAACCATACTATGATGATAAGTTACTACACCGCGTATTTTACCAGTCGTACTATAGTTGATTTGACTCAACCTTCTAACAACTAGAGTACCCAGTGCCTTCTTGCAATAATGTCTCGACAGTACAGTGGTTCCTTGCTGTTTGCTATAATTATTTTCATGATCTCAACAATAGACGCTGATAACCTTAGTTGTTGAACGTCTATAATCTAATGATCTCAACATAGCGTCTCAATTGTGTGTAAGCATATTTTGCTGTATTTTTTTTTTCGATATAAACCCCGCTCAACTACAAAGGCTATATGCGCGGGTGGGAGATTTGCTGTATTAAATGTTGCTATTTTATTTTGTTATAATCCATCTTCTCGTCACATAACTCGAGAGTTACGTTCTGGACAAGGAATTTTTACTTCAAATTAAAAATTTTCTTTTCACTTGCTTTGACTTATTGCTATATTTTAATTTTTATGAATACAACTTACAAGTAATAGATAGTGATAATATACTTAAATAGTTATAAAAAATAAATAAAATTTGAATAAGTGAAGGATGATAAAAAGAAAGTTTGAATGAATATAATAATAAAATAGTTTGTCCAGACCATGACAGCAGAATTTGAAACAAAGTATTGTAATGAGAAACAACAGTTATATTTTAGAATTTTATACAACACGGCTTCTGCAACGGACTGCTGCAATATGTTACGATGTAGCGCGAAAGTTAATTAACTAAAGAGACTTTGAAAAGTGATTTAATCAACCTATGAAAATTCAAATAGATCAGTAAAGATCGATTGCCGCCCTCCGCACACTAGAGATATAGTTTAGGTGTACGGAACTAATATATTTTTTTTGCAGAAATCAAAGAAGCGTCGTTCATACAGTCGACTTGTGATGATTTACGAGGAGAATGCTCCATTTCCGCCCTCTGATAATGCTTAAGGCCCTAGGGTACAATAAAACGTACCCGAAAACGTTAAAGTGTTTAATGAGAACCACCTAATTACATAAATGCCAAGATGCGCTTTATCACAATATTGACTTATGAGTATTCTATTAGTACATATATTTGGATTAATCTTTATATTAAAGTTTGATACTGGGTATCATTAAAGTATTGTGGCGATTTTTCGATGTACCACTTATTAAGTTTATATAAAAAATAGTGTATTATAAATGCTTACCACTTAAGATCTCGTAATTACAATTTATTTTATTTTTTAATTACAGAGTTTAAAAACTTTATGTGTATTTGTTTATACTTGTCACATTCGTTTATTTATCGTAGCACTCAAGTGTTTTTGTTATATAAATTTATAAAGTAGAAGTAATAATATTTTGTTTCTAAAATATACTATGAAAGAAATGCGATTGGATCAATTATTTTCAACTCCTACCTATTTTACATGGATTTAACCCTGTATCAAATTTTGTAGCTTCCAGGCTACATAGATTTTGAACACATATTTTTCCTAAGATCAGCTTTGTACCGTTAATAGGGCTATGTTGCTCGTAAGATACAAGCATACATAAGCGTTGTTGACTCCAGTGCCATCTGAAGATAAATTTTAGAACTTCAAATTTTTAAAATAGTCTAAGCAAGTCAGCTGTTTTGTTGCGTGTGTTGAAGTGATGACTGAATATTGTCTAAAGAAGTAAGTAAATCATATTCTAAAAAGTTTTTATGAAAAATACATTTTCCTGAATGTTCAAACTAACGGTTTTTAGTAGTTTTAGTACAGTAATATGGAAAATAAAGCCGTAAAGACTATTTGATTTTCTATGTAGCGTTGAATCAACATTGCCCGATAAGTCACGATTTATATATACCATTATTTTCTTTCAGCTCATATCAATAAAATCAACACTATGAACAGATGGAATCGGACATTAGCCAGCATTTGGTTGCAAAAGGTAGATGTAGACATAGCAAAACTGGGTTCACTACAGTATTGTGCACGAAATGTAACTGACGGTTGTGTTTTACTCCAAAAAAGAATTGTTTTGTCTGTTTTCATAATTAATTTCCTTATGTATCTCTATAACATTTTTTCGATTATTAATTTTTATAAGTATTTCGTACTGAAAATAATTTTTTTGAAAAATGTGTTCTTCATAAGTCATAATGTTAATTTATATTCCTTGAATGGGCAATGTTGATTTTAAGCAACAATAGGAACTACCTCCAACGGGCAATGTTGATTGTGGGTTACTAAATCAAAAGTCACTTTTCCATCATATTCAAAAGCTTTCTTACGCAGCAAAATGTTATTTAAGTCATAAGTAATACCTATACAAAATTTCATAATTTTCATATATGCATTTCTCATGGTGACCGATACATGGTTAAAAACTCCTTGTTTTTCTCCTATTTCTTTAGTCTATGCAACTTTTGTTTGACAAATTAACACATTTTTATATGCATGCAGATTGCAACAGGTTTCTGGAATTCGCTCGTCATTAGGGTACGATCCGTTCTCGAGTGAGTCGATATACAATTAACAACTTAACAGTTAAACATTTTGGTCTAGGTATCGCTACCATCAGAGCCGTACCGACAATGGGGAAATCGGGCGGTGCCCCGGGTCTCCCGACGATAAGGAGCCCTGAATAAATCAAACACTCGCGACGACGAAAGCAATGTAAGACACGAATGACAGTATTAGGTCATAATTTTGAACATAATAATAAGTAATGGCTTTTTTAAGCACTTTTTAAATTCTACATAGGGGTCCCCAATTCTACTTCCTTGACCTGGGGCTCCCGAGGTTTTAGTTATTACCAGGCAAAAAAACGAACTTAACAGGCCGCGAGGCTTTTTATCTGCGTTCAATAAAATGATTAATTATTATTATTATTTCGTATTTATTATAATAAAATTAATTAGAATAATGAACGCCATATAAACATGCATCGTCAGCTTTTTCATATTCTTGCGAACTTTTGCAAATTTACTTTCCAATTGACAGCGCTGGAATATTCTTCTTTATTCTTACCTTCCTGTTAACTTATTTTCTTTAAGCAAAATTAATTTGAAAAATAGCTGGGATTTTAGACATTTATTGCTTGATATTGCAGTGAAATATCCTTTGAGTGAACATCTATTGTTCGTCATATTTTCTGCGGTCAAGAGGAGTGTCCGGCGTCCGCAAGGGCGTATATATTGTTTTTCTGAGGGGAGTAATGCAAAAAATATTAAGTTTTATTGAATGACCTTTTTTTAGCAACGTAACTTAAAAAATTTTGAAATTTTACCGTCTGCACATTTGGAGAGCAAAAAAAAAAAAACAAGGTTCTTTCATTTCCGCAACAAAAAGGTCTTTTTACGTTTGTTGTGGCTGGGTGTCTGCGTTCCTGATAAATCCTAAGGGGGGTAATTACCCCATGAACAGGTATGGCGTCAGGATCTGTGTATACGAAAAGTGGAATATATATTTACTTTGAACACGTTAATTGACGCCCAGAGAATAAATATGAGGATTTGTTGTCAAATTAACGACATATTGTTGTGTGCCCCCTGTTGGGACGACTATGGGTTCTGTAGAATCTTCTAGCAACAACAACAATGGAAAGCAGGTAAAAAAACCCGACCTTCCGAGAATCGCCTGGAGAATGCAATACAGGTAAAGAGAGGTTCTCGGCCCTTCTAGAAGTTTCGATGTGGGGATCGAAGCTATAAAAGGCGAGCGGGTCGCTGGCATGGGGCAGTCAGTCAGTTGTTGTTCGTGAGGCGTTCATGTGTTTATACAGTGCCAGTGCGTTGTGACATAAATCATTAAGTGCAGTTATATAAATCTGGTTTAACATAAATAACTTTTTGTAAATAATCACGTGTATATAGTTAATAGACAAGTGTGCTAATAAACTTTGGTGTGTTCTTGTATTGTAAATATTTTGTGTATATAATTAGTGACTCTATACTCTTCTGTTACTTAGTTTCTATTTCATTATTTGGAACTGTCATTATTTTATTTCTGTTAACGTTATAGTCAGAGTGCCCATCGGCAAAAATTTTATTGATACATACTCTCCCCAAACTTTGTATATGGCTTCTTTAGGCCTATAGTCTGACACCTATTTCCTCTATGACTTTTCGTGATTTTGGGGCGTTTTCCCTCTAAATTTTCCGAAAGATGTCGTCTTAACGACATGTAAAAATTTATAGATACTGTTTGTTTTTTTAATTGGATATCTTAAAAACTTCAACCAAAACGCTAAAATAATGTTCTCTGACAAATAACACGAACCATTTAAAATGTCTGACACCTCGAATATGTTGGCATATTCGAGGTGTCAGACATTTTAAATGGTTCATGTTATTTGAAGTTTCGTTCATCCCGACCGATTATTTTAAAGGTGATGACTTTATGGCTCTTTTATTTACACAGACGCGAAATTGGAAATTCGCAAATAAAGTTAAACTAATAACTTCAAGTAATTCCGTTCGATGGCGCTAGAATATACTACTTGATTGTTTTTTTAAAATTCAGCCTTAGAGTAAGCCTTATCAAGCATGAATCCAGCTGTATTTCAAATGACATTTGACGCGTTGACAAAATTTCTCAAATTTAATACATTTAAAGGATAACACAGTCATTTGCAACGATAGTAATTCCAGACCTCCTAATGCCCTCAGTGAATTTAGAATGTCGTTTTCTGTCAGTGTACCGAATTTGAAACGTATTCGATATTTATTCCAGATTTTACCGAAAAACACTTGGAAAGGCTCCGAAATGGTAAGTGATACAGCGCAACGAATAGGCTCAGTGAACTCAGCGCGTCATTTTCTATGAGCATAATATCGATTTCGAAAAAGGTTCGAGATATTTTCAAAAATTGTCCAAAAAAACACTAAGGCTGTATAGTATGGGGAAAATGTGGATTTTCGATTTTTTGTTCCCAACAGCTTCCAACAAAAATGAGCTCAAGTTTTCGATCTGTGACCATTTACAGATGTTTTCAATTTCTATAAATTTTACATTGGCTCTATCTCAGAAACGATAATAAATACAGATGTCTGAATGTGCTCATTGAAATACCGTTTTCTGTCAGAATACCGAAGTTAAAAAGCACTTTGTTTCGTTTTTATTTCTACGTCTTAATATTGTACTGACGATTGCACCATGAGTGACCCATAGATTAGAAGATAATCAAAGATTTTAACAAAAATCTAGAGCTTTAAATTTAAAAATTGGGTTAGTTTTTATTTTTTAAATTACCTTTAAATCTCATGCAAGACATTTCGCATTGTGGCGCTGCCAGCTTGACCCGGTCCTCCACCATATGTAAACCTGTACTTCCACCGTATAAAAGATGATAATGAAGGAGATTTATTTGGTTGAGGAACAATTGAAAAATAAGCTTTACCAGAGTATCGTTTGTGGCCAACGTTTCGAAAAATATATTTTCATCTTCAGGGCCTCAATGCAAGTTAAGATGATAATCACAGATTTTAACAAAAAAAATCAAGAGCCCTAAATTTTAAAATAGGGCATAAAATTAGTCCTTAAATTTCATACAATCGTTGACATGATTCCGAATAGTGGTGCTGCCAGCTTAATCCGCTTATTTAGAGAATTTCATCCGAAAATTATGTGTCTAATAAGTACATTCAAGTTGAGCACTACCACCATTTCTCGAAGCGATTCGGCGATTTTTTTAACCCTCGTAAAACTGATGTCTTGGTAATATTTCCAGACTCAAATTTTTAGAATAGGGTGGAACTTATCAAGCTTATATAACGTGCTAAATTTCAATTATATTTTCTACTTTAGATTTTATTTACGCCCAAAGTTCATTGATTTCGTCACTCACATATGATCTTCCCGTAGTCCTAAAAATCCGAAACTTGAAAAGCAGGCTGGGCTTTACTTGCAAAAAACGAGAAAATTAAAAACGAAATTATTTCTCCCTCCCAACCCCCAAAAATGGGATGATACGGACTTCTACAAGTTCATAGTTGAAATTTGGTATACATACAGGCTGGGTTTCACGTGCAAGTAACGAAAAAATTAAAAAGTCTGTGTTAATAATACTATTGCGTACGGTACGTGAGCACGTTTTTTATGTACCTTTAGAACCAGTTATCTCTAAAATGCCCCCGCTATCAAGCTAGCAAATTGGCTAAATATTGTACATTTACTGATAATATGTTAGCAGTATTGAAATGACGTGGGTCTGGGATCTTGGTTTATAGGTCTATACCAGGGGTGGGCAAATCTTTTGATCGTCGGGCCATATTGCGGATGAAAATTTGACCGTGGGCCAAACAATTTATTTTTCTAATTTTAAATATAGTTTTTTTGAAACAACAATTACAAGTTTTGAAACAACAATTACAAGTTTTTAAACACCATTTACTTTTTATGCGCCAATTTATATTGGCAAACAGTAATATTTTTGCTTTTAATAATCACTTATAAAATGCTTCGCGGGCCGGAAAAAATTCTACTGCGGGCCGCCACTTGCCCAGGCCTGGTCTATATTCTATATACCATCAAAAAATAAATTACCTGAGTCTTGAAAATTGCCAACTATTCACAATCCATATAATAGAAATCTGTGACTAAAATATGTTCTACAGATAGATGAGAGCCCACCATCAGATTTCTCATTTGTCGATACACAGACAGCATCAGTGAAGACAAATAGAAAGCCACAATTATTGTTGTTATTCTTGTTCTGGCGGATCATGGGACAGCAGGGACACTGACGTCACTTTTGGCCATTTTAAAAACCGTCTTCATCGACTACATAAATATAAAATTGACATGAAAATATTGACCTCAACGAAAACTTTATCATCACGGGGCGTTAGAGGTCATCTTGTCGCAACCCCTTGGCAGCCCTATAGGCTGTGTGCACTGTGCACGAAGCCTACTAGCGCCGCTAGTGGGTAATAGAGAATTATTGAACTCACTTTTTATGGAAATCGCGACATGTTTCTTTGGTAATAAGTCAAAAACTCTAGTTGGCCATGATGTGTAAACAAAAATGTACCTCTTTTTGACAAGATCTCTCGATTCCCGCTCATGGTTATTTTGCGCAACATTTGAAGCAAAATCAGACAATGTTCTTTCAGGCTTTCTACTTATATTTATCATAAAGTGGCTCCTACACGATCAAATTATATTAGGCAATATAATTTTGTGCAATATTACCTATATTGGACAATATTTTTCGACACAAACGATTCAATATTTTTGTACAATATCCACTCGCTATTCACTGAGCGCAAATGAATTAAAATGTCTCAAAAACGAAAAGCGTGCAATTATATGCCTACCTACACCATAGGCGTATCAACGATTTTATTGTAGGGGGGGGGGCAAATTTTCAACTCTACCTACCATTACCAGCTACCACTTACACATACGGTGTAACCTCTTTATAACAACGTCCTTCGTTATAACGAAAACCTCCCTATAACGCAGACATTTTTACCTTAAAAACCTTTCATTAATACCCTCTTTATAGCGCAACACCCATTCTTTATTACGAAGAAATATGTTCATATTTAGGCGTCAGCAAATATTTACACACGTAAAGAAGACGATTCTGAACCATTACCAACTATTCAACAAGCACTTGATGCCGCCAAACTTATCGAAAAATTTCTATTGTTTAATGAAGATGATTCCCTCACATCTCAAGACATGCGTAACGCTGGGTGAACTCAGAAGTATCTTATGTCCAAAATGGCTATTATTTTTGTGTTTTATATACCTACATATCTTTAGGTATATAAAACTCAAAATAGCCATTTTGGACTTAAGATACTTCTGCATTCACCCAGCGATAAGATACTTAATAAAATACCAAACAAATACTGGCATAGCAAAACACATCAGGCAAAGTTAACAGACTCTATGTGTTTGGAATAAATTAATTAGGTGAAATTTGGTTATTTTTCTTTCTTCCCTCCATATAACGAGAACTCTTTACAACGAAAAAAATGCTCGGTCTCTTGAGATTCGTTATAAAGATTTGAAAACTGTCCATAGAAGCGAAATCGATCAACAAGACTTTCTGGAGAAATTTAACGACAAAGAAAATATGTTGATTATTGTAGATTTATCTTGTTATTTGTACGTGAACAATTAATATTCTATAGGGTGGGCCAGGCCGACTTGCCCCCCTCCCCTCTTGCTACGCCGATGGCCTACACGTAAAAAATTATTCAATATTGCACAATTAATTTCAAACAAGCTCAATCTTCATTCAATACTTGCGCAGTAAATACAATATACCTACCAGGCACAATAAAATTGCACAATATCAATTATTGCGCAATAATATTGATCGTGTAGGGGGCACAGCGAGTAACAAATTATAAATTATGATTTTGATAGCGACAAAGTATAAAAATTTGTACCTTATTGTTCACTATAATTATACTTATTAGTTGACATTTTCAAGGGCGCCCGATGACTGATTTTTGCTCACTGTATTGCAACGTGCATTGAAATGAGTAACGATGTTAATAATAATAACAAATGTGAATTGATGTACTTCTCTACAGTATAACTGCGTAGGTAATGAAATAAAACAACATAAAAATTACAGAGCGTGAAGATACTTTCTAACAATGACATTGTAAAAACTTTAAATAGTGTGTACTCATGTTATATTTTATAATAGCGCTATCTTCACGATGGTAGAGACTTCTGTATTATTGCATAAAATATAAGCATTTGTTGACATCCATGCACTATGCAGTGTTCAAAAGATAGCTGCTTGCCTGCTTCACTGATATCAACAATGAATCCCATCAACGGCGTCGTACTATATAATTTGATTCAGACAATCTCAATGAAAAATCACGATAAAAAGATCTAGAATAGTATGGTCGTCCTACTATTTTTCTTTGCGCTAACATATAATATAAAATTTATTTCGTGGTTTTCTGAACACGAGGTTGTGCAGTAGTCCAAATTTACAAAATCTTTTTTGTTGAACTTGCTTTCTTTTTAGCGCAAAATAGAGTTAGTGTAGCGGTATGTACGATTTGCGAAACAATATTTGGAATAATAAAGAATTCTTGAAAGGTATGAAGTATAAACATCGGCGTAACCAAGGGGAGGAGACTGGAGTTAAAAACACAATGCTATAAAACCAAGTAGGTAGGTATATCTATTACCGTTCGCGTTTACAATTTTTTATATTTAAGCTCATCCTTAAAAAAATTTCGGCCTACAGTATATGGACAAATCTTACTTTACCAGCTTTGGGAGTTGGACCCACGAGCCGCCACTGTGCATTGTGCAAGTCATTTCAATAGCAACGTGTTCTAAAATTGCCTACGTAAAATGGTCATACTTCTGAATATACAGTTTAGGACGTAATATAGGTATTTCAGAAGTAATATAGAAAATAATCTTAATGTGTTAGGTTTATGTACCTACTAGTGATGTGCCGGATATCCGTATCCGTATCCGCGGATATCCGAGGGAGAAGAAAAATCCGTATCCGTATCCGTTAGTTTTTGATGGATCTTTTACGGATGTTTTACCTTATTAATTTTCAATTCATAGATGAAATTTTATATATATATATATAGGTGATTAGGTAATAATGAAAACCTGTTAAATTTCATTCAGATTATTTTTTATTTTTTTAAAATCATATTTGGCACCTTTATATTGCAAACATTTATCGTAGTGCGTATCATACTAATAGTACATAACTCAAAGGTACTAAATCAACTATCTTTATAATGAGATATTGCACAACGATCTTTGGAAAGAGACAATCTGTTATGAGAGTTAGATAACTCTTAAAGAGGTCAATAACTTTTTCCCATAACAGATAGTCTCTTTCCAAAGGTCGATACTCGATGTAATATTTACCGCCGCGTGCTCTAAGAAAGTTAAGATCCGTATCCGCGGATCTTGAAACCAAAAATCCGTATTCAGATCCGTATCTGCGGATATACATTTTTAACGATCCGGCACATCACTAATATGTACCTACTTCCGGCTTCCTGAATGTGAAAATATTATATTTTCAATATACGGTTCGGGTTATCAAAAACAAATTTAAAAGTTAAGAAATAATTACATTGGTGCTCACAAATTTAATGCACACATTAGGTATCTGCACCTAGGACTGTTTAATAAATTTTTATTAATGCTATGCAATTTCAGTTCTATTGTCTCTGTTGCGGAAATACGAAAAACCGACCACTGGATGAGGTCATTGAATGTGGTTTCATTGTTTAAAATCGAATTGATAAAAAATACGCATTTTATTTAGATACACAAGGTGTGACAAAATCGGCATTATAAATTATTAATAGTTCTTGACTGTTTATAACAGAAAAAAAAATGGGTTGTCTGTAAAGTCGGTTTACGGACGATAGTTTTACGTGATAACGTATTCCGCTCGAATATCATATTTAATAATACATAACCTAAATTTTAGTAGCTGTCAAACTATATTTTTACCGACTCTCTATCGCTTATACTGCGCTCTCGATTGCACGCACAGGGTCAGGCGGAACGTTACACAGGCGGAACGTCACACTTTTTCGTGCGTGCAGCTGGTGTTTCATCAATTTATAAGACGTTATCACGTCAAAAAAATATTAGCATAAAAAATTGAGTTTGAAAAACATGATGTTATTTTTTTATAGTTATTATCCTTAGACGCAGAGTGTGCCAGGCGCCGACCTCTTGCAAAGCACTGTGCACTATATTTACACGAACCATTTCGATCCCCCTCAATCTCCGAGGCTAGTTACGTAAACGTTACAGAACTGAATGATTTCAGGGAGGTTAAGATTACCATAAAGAAGCAGTATTTCAAATTTCATACGTCTAGGTAGAATAGTTTCCAAGATGCGAATGTCCAAAGTTCATCATAGATCATCATAATTCACTGTCTAGCCGATACTGAGAGCATTGACCCGAATGCATCAACCGGTCGTCCGAAGAATACTCTAGTTGGTGGTGGGATATAAACGGGGTGTGATATAATTAAGTAAGGTATATAACTACATATGGTATATAAATATTATAACTTTACAAAGAGTATTGAAATCCCACTAAAAACATAAATGTGAAAAAGGGCAAAGAACAAGTAGGTTTGCCTTTTTTTCGACGTTGAATAATAGTTGTCAGGCAGTCCCTTACGAAATAAAATCGGCCATGGCCATATCCTTCAAATTTCATTAGCTGCAGCTTCCGGGTCAAATAAATTGTAACAGTTGGCTATCCTAATATGTTTTTGACAATTTAGCGTTTATTTTGAAAATTAAGGCAACATAATGAGTAAGAAAATAAAATACTGATTTCTCTGAATAACATTATTATCAATTTTCATCATAATACAAAAATATATTATATTATGAAACTATAATTACATATATGCTTTGTTAACGAATTAACCGTTTGTTTTTTATTATGCATTATGTTTGTATACAGTCATCAGCTGTTTATTTCATTAAAATGGAAACAGCCAGAATTCCACGAAAATATGGATTAGTAATAAATTAATATGTTAGTAAACCAATATTTTATGCTAATGATTCAGATAAGGTGAAGTTTGGGAGATCTGAGTCATAGTATTAGTTCATTGTTGTTGTTTTTTTATTCATGAATCTGAATACAATTAGCATTTGCAACTAGAGACCATATCAAGATAGGTTTACTTGTAGCCAGTGCCAGTTTATGAATTTGCGTGCCCCTTCCCCCATATCAACTATACAACCTCCATTTAAAAGTACAAAAAAAAAAACAGCAACCAAAAAAAACTTGAAAAAATTGTTCACAAAAATTCGTGTTTATTATTTTTTTACTGATAGTCGCCGCCAGCGCTAATATAGGCACGCCTATTAGGTAAACTGACACTACTCGTACCTGGTAATTTTATCAAAATAATTTATGTACAAATATATTGTCCACAGAGCCGAATTTGTCAAAATATATTTTATCGTAATTTATTAGTAAAACGATAGTAAAAAAAATTTTTTTTAAAGATAAGATTTGATTCAAATGTACTAGACTTATAAATATAAAAGCGTGAGTTGCAAACTCTATGATAGTTTGTTAATCGTGAGCGTGACTTACGCTTTTATAATTTATAAATTATTTAAAACATTATTTTTTTCCTTTTTAGTATATTTCAATAAAAAATTCTCTTCAAAAAGTTTTTTTTTCTAATATTTTATTTTCAAATTGTTAGCTACGTCCCAAGCTATACGTTTTTAATAATGAAGGAAAAAAACGAGAGGTGTCGTGGAGCACCCGGTTGGAACAAAGTTATTTTCGCTAATTATTATACCTATATCATACAATTTTTCTACTAATGTGTCTATAAATTATTCGAAAATTTTATTTATACTAAAATATTAGTGCAGGGCATAGTGGCGCATTCGTTTGCAAAATTCGTTTGGTTCGTAAATTTTTTTTTTAAATGTCCAGGAGGCTCTCCTGATTATAACAGTGTAACATGACACTCAATATCTGTTGCCGTTATTGTTTAAACAACGAAAAATTGAAAATATTGCAAAATAATTTTTTTTGCAATAAATATTCTTTTTATATATTTTTCAGACTATTTTGAATCGAAAAAGTCCTTACACTCATTATCGTATCTTCAACCGGTGAATTTTTATGAATTTTTAAAAATTAAAAATCGTTGTAAATCGTGATTTTCTTGAATTAAATAGTACACCTGAAAAAAAAATACCGTGATTTCTATTTTTTTATTAAATATTTAAACTTTAATAAAAAAAATGGCGTAATCAGATTTCAAATATTTTATTAATTATTATGTTTATTATTCATAATAACCATATGCAATAATTTGTCGAAGCGTACCATCTGCCTCTCTCTTACTAATGTCATACATAGGACTGGGAGTGAGATGACAATACTACTATCCTTAAAGTGCATGCGCGTAAAGAGCATATTGTTATTATGAATAATAAACATAATAATTAATAAAATATTTGAAATCTGATTACGCCATTTTTTTTATTAAAGTTTAAATATTTAATAAAAAAATAGAAATCACGGTATTTTTTTTTCAGGTGTACTATTTAATTCAAGAAAATCACGATTTACAACGATTTTTAATTTTTAAAAATTCATAAAAATTCACCGGTTGAAGATACGATAATGAGTGTGAGGACTTTTTCGATTCAAAATAGTCTGAAAAATATATAAAAAGAATATTTATTGCAAAAAAAATTATTTTGCAATATTTTCAATTTTTCGTTGTTTAAACAATAACGGCAACAGATATTGAGTGTCATGTTACACTGTTATAATCAGGAGAGCCTCCTGGACATTTAAAAAAAAAAATTTACGAACCAAACGAATTTTGCAAACGAATGCGCCACTATGCCCTGCACTATATGATTATTAAACAAAAATTAATCGAGTGATTTGCAGCTCTAAAAACTAAAATAACATTAATTGTTGCGCATCTGTCGGGAATCGAACCCGGGCCACCGGCATGGCAGATGAGTATTCTACCACTAAACCATTGACATTGCTTAGTTATCGGCATTTATATAGGTTTAATAACAAAATCGTTAATTTAGAAGGCGTTGCATTTCACTATTAATGTCAAAAATTGACAAATATTTAAAATGGCAACCGTTTTTGAACAATATTTTTATTTTAAGACAAAACATACGCAATCTTTAAATGTCCATAACACACTGTGTAAGAGAAAAGGATAGTCGATCCACGTGCGCGATGTATTAGGCAAAATCGAATTTATATACAGTCTTTATTTCTGCTTTTTTATGTATAAAAAAACTATTAGCGCGAATTCTGTTATATGAAATTTATGTAAAATGTTCTACTCTTTCGTTTAAGACAGGTTTTGAACCGATCTGAGTTAAATTGAGCGAATTATAAGCGAAAAACTTTTTTGATTTCAATTTGCTCCCCTCTGGGAGCAAAATTCAAAAATCCGACTTCGTTATGATCTGCCCCATGCCCTATATTATAAGTGTGGCATAGACTTAACGAATATATCGTTGTTATTAATTAATTTGCGTTATATTAGTCACAAAAGCGAGAAATGCAGCGCGAAGCGCGAATCTTAGAGGCTTCAAAATAGCACGATAATGAACAGCGCAACTTCGAGCGTGGATTGACGGGTGAGAAATCAACCGATCGGGATGATTTTTTTTAAACACTGGAAATTGAGTCTAGTTTAAATAGTAAACTGTCGGTCAGGATCCCAGATGTCCTGGGAAGAGCTGCGCGCGGAAAAACCGGGCGCAAGAACTTTTAGCAAAAAACTTGAAACTTTGGACGCTAATTACAGTAGGCGCTCGATAATCCGGCACCCGATTTTTTCCCTCTATGCCGGATTGTCGGAACTGCCGGATTATCGGATTTTCGCTTGCTTCTTGCCATAATAAATTTTTTTAATTATCATTTCTCTTAACTTTCTCAAATTCAGTAGAAACAGCATCATTTATTATTTCTTCATCGGTCATTACAGGGTGAGAATCCGAGTTTTCCGCAAACCATTCCTCAATATCGAGAGAAACTACTCGAACCCGCTCAGTAGTCCGGCGTTCAGCAGTGTAAAATGCCGGATTATAGAGCGGGCTACCTGAGTCCCAAAATGCCGGACTACTGAGCGTGCCGGATTGGCGAGCGCCGGATTATCGAGCGCCTACTGTACTTTTTTCCAGTACATTGGAGAGTTTTACTTGATAGACATTCAATTAAAGCAGTGATTCCCAAAGTGGTCTATATCGACCCCGAGGGGTCGGCGACAACTTCCAAGGGGTCCATGTTAGCGGGAAAAAAATTGGGGGTCCATGAAATGAACATGGGGGTCAACGATAGTGATACTCCTAACAAAAAAAGAAATAAACTGGACATCGTTAACCGAAGAGATTTAAGATTAAATCTAACTAAATTGATGCCAAATGTTGAAAATTTATTATTAAAGCATCATCCTTCACACTAAAAGCATTTATTTTTTGCTTAGTTATTTTACGTAACAGAAAGTAAATTTTAATTTGATTCGTTTAATTTGAATCTAATAAAATAAATGTATAAAACTAAACATTTCACTACCGTTATAGATTTAAATCGTTCAAAGTGAGTAGCACTATACCGGTTGTCAAAAATACATTTGAAATTAATGAATTTGCAAAAAATCAATATCAGATAAACAGGGGGTCTACCCAAAACCGAAAAACATGGCAAGTGGTCTACGAGACAAAAAAGTTTGTGAACCTCTGAATTAAAGAGTAAATACTGACGAGTCCAACAACCCCAGAACGATTGCTGTGGGATTATTAGAACGCGAGATATGAGCTAATGAAAAAGAAACAGAATCCAAGATGGCGGCGATTGGGGCAATTTGGAGAATGCGGTAATTCAGGGTTAAGGTCACCATCGAAGACCCTTTCGAATGAGCAATAAAACAAAAAATGTAACTGAAATTTTTGGGTCAATTCCTAAAAATCGTTCCAAAAGTATGCGTGACACTATCGCCCGTTAGAAGTGAAACTTCTTAGGTTCTAGCATTATTTTGTTGGCGATTGAATTATTTCAGAATTAGGAAATGGTTAAGTGGAATTTGTTACCGTGGCTAGACAAAATGTTACATAAATTTCTGCAAACAATTAAGGGAGCAAAAAAATTTTTCGAATTTTTAGTGATTTTTCAGAATGTTGTATCTCAGTTAAAATTGGTCGTATCGAGGTTTTAAAAAAAGCATTTTAAATGCTTTTTTTAAAACCTCCAACCAATTTTAACTGAGATACAGCATTCTGAAAAATCACTAAAAATTCGAAAAATTTTTTTGCTCCCTTAATTGTTTGCAGAAATGTAGGTATATACACAGTACGAACTGCGCATGCGTACCTATAGAGTATAAGCGATTCTCCCACTCTTTCTTTTCAATTGGGCTTTGACATATTCACTCCAGACCTCTGGTGGCTAAAATAAAAATAAAATGTGACTGCATTTAGTAGATCTATCATCTGTGAGTAGTACTCCATTCGTACTTTTAAATTCTTATAATATGAATTAAATGAAAAGCTTTGAAAATAAGTGAAGTTAAAAAATCAATGAAAGTTTACTTAAAAAGATATTAGTATTTTTACTTTCATCCAGAGATACGCAATAGGGTTGCAAGATGGCAATATAACGGTAAATTTATAACGGTAAATTCGTATGTATTTAACCCAGTGAAAACAGAAAGCGCGATTGTTTTAGTTTCCTGTTTAGTTTCCTGTTTTAGTACCAAATAGCGACATATGTTAGAACTTGCTTAAAGCTATTAATTCACACGCCGGGACGCAATCGAAATACATTTTGCAGAATTATATCTATAGAGAAGAGATTATATTAATTTATATCAATCGCACCCAGGTCAAACCGGGACGGACCGTTATAATATTATAAAGAGGTAAAGTTTGTAAGTTTGGATATAGGAGGCAATCTCCGAAACTACTCATCCGATTTCAAAATTTTTTTCACCAATATTTAGACCTTCAGAATTGATACAGGCTATATATTATCGCGTTTAAATAAAAGCGCTTTTCGTGGAGACCAATTTTGCAACGCAAGTCGACGAAAAAACGGCGACAAGCTACAAATTCGGGCGAAACCGAGTCGGGCCTCTAGTATACTATAATATTCCATTGTCACCGGAGTTATACACGTGTGCTAAATTTCAAAGTTCTAGCTTAATTAGAATTAGTTGAAATTTGTATTTCAATATTTGACCTGAGAATACTAACTGATAAAATACTAACAGGCGAATATAATTAGATAAAGACAACAAATCTTGTTTCTTAGGCACGACTAGTTTCTCGGTAAGGTAGTCACCAAGTCAATTTTAAATAAAAGGCTTGATTTTTTTTATATCAAGTTGGACTAAGTCTAAACCAATTCTGACAATTTTAGGAGGAGGGGTTGCCCGATTATAAATAAATGACTTCTAAAGTAGGCATATTTAACATTGGCTTTATGGTAAAACGGTAGATGGATGATATATGTTTTCATTGATTTCTCCAAAACTAGTCGGTGGAAATAAAAAACTATTTAAATTAAAGTTAAAACCTTAATAAATTATTGAAAACAAAAAAAAACCGTTGTGCCCGACTAATTAAAGAGATATTTAATTTTTTTAATTAAATATCTTTTAGTCGGGCACAACAGTTTTTTTTTTGTTTTCAATAATTTATTAAGGTTTTAACTTTAATTTAAATAGTTTTTTTTTGTTAATTTCTACCGATTAGTTTTGGAGAAATCAATGAAAACATATCATCCATCTACCGAATTATAAAAACAAATCAAGCCTTTTATTTAAAATTGTCTTGATGCTCGTACTACCTTAAACGTTTCAAATTATTTCTGTCGATTAAAGGGTTTCATTAAGTTAGTTATTAATTATTAGTTTTCCGATTACTTAATCTGTGTTAACCTTGGGTACCTTATACTTATATCTCTATAATATATTATACTTATTAGGCAGTTCGTTTCATTTCCTTTGAAATGTAAAATATTGTTACTAAAATGTTTTAGGAAATTAATAATAATAACTTATTTTATAACCATATACATATTAATTCCTCCCTCGGAAATCTAGAATAAAGGAAGAACAGTGTAAAGATTCATACTGTCTTTTATTTCCCGTTATTGCACTTCGGACTTTTGGACTATCGTTTATGACCTAATTTCAGTGTGGTAACCGGATGTCCAAGTTTACTCTCATAACTCTTGTCAGTCAAGTCAAATTTACACCATGTCCTACGTAGAGATGCGCAACGTTAACGCACGCACCGTTGGCTTTTGTGGGAATTATGGAAGTGCCCAGTTGTAACAAGGTTTGCTCTCTATTTTGCAGACAAAAATTGATTTAGTGAAATTAAAAATATTACGAAGATTCGTAAATTATTGCCTGATTGAACGAGTCCGCTGAAGGCGGAAGACGTTCGATCACAATTATACATAAGGCCTCGTTCGAAGAGATTACAAATAATTCAAACCATGTAGTTATCTCCCGCGCACGCTAGATGTCACAACGTTTAGAGTGTTTAATGTTTTTCCGCTTCCTTCCTCCTTGTTCCCTGACATGTCATATTTTCAGAGTAGGATTAGAAAAGAAAAATTGCTGAAAGGATCCCATCCGGTACAGGGTGGGAGAAATGAACTCTGAGAGAATTTCTCTTGGGTGGGTTTGTAATCTCTTCGAACGAGGCCTTATGTATAATTGTGATCGAACGTCTTCCGCCTTCAGCGGACTCGTTCAATCAGGCAATTATACTACAGGCCTCGTTCGAAGAGATTACAAATAATTCAAACCATGTAGTTGTTTAGCGACACAGCAATTTTTATTTTATTATAATGTTACAAAAAACAAAATAAAAGTAATCATTCCGGAGTTCAACAATAAACCCGAATTGAGCGTAGTAAATACCTTGAATAAATATATAAGGTAACGGGAAAAAAATTTAGAAATAATAAAAAGAAATTATTCTTAGCAGTTAAAAAACCAATTAACGAAATCGGAAGCCAAACAATTGGTAGGTGGATAAAAAACCACATTATCCGAAAGTGGTATCGATATTTCCAAATTTTCAGCCCACTCGACTAGACACGCCTCAACGTCAGCGGCCTATGCAAATGGCGTTGACTTAGAGACTGTAAGACAATCGACCGGTTGGTCCAAAGCTTCATAAATGTTTGCTAAGGTTTACAATCAGCCGATCATATCGAATTACGAATCTTTTGCAAATGCAATATTTAAATAAAAGTTAGACCCAGACCAGATGTTTTAATTAATCTTGTAATTTTTATTTCGATACCTCCGCTCTTTTTTAAAATATTATTGATGTTTTAAGCTTGCTAAGGTTTTTGTGCTCTCTGTGCTGTACATATTGCGAGAGAAGTTACTAATTTTATTTATTTATTTTTTTTTTTTTTTTTTTTTTTTGACTGATAATTTTTCCAACGGGCAAAGTTCTTCGAGGTGTATTAGCAGTATACCTATATCCCAAGTAGATGAGCATTTGGGTTTTGTTGGTCTAAGCTTAAAATCCCCTTTGATTTACTTCTACTTTTTCACCTATTTTATTTCCTGAGATCAACTAGACTGTTGATCTGGAGGTATTTAACGTACTATAGGAAGTCCCTTCCTTGACTCTTTTTGTTAGAAATTTCATCAGATTAATTTTGGATGGATTGCAAAAGTTTATCTTTTCTTCTGTACAAAATAAGTTCCATTGTTTTTTAATGCCGGTTCGTATTGTTTCAATGTAGATTGTGACAAGGATGCTATCATAATTTCTACTGCATCAAGTGGTGTGCCATTTTTTTTTTTTTTTTTTTTTTTACAAATGCTTCGCTGATAGCCTCCCGACAATTAAACTTAGGTGTTTTGCTCTGGGGTGTTGTTTGCTCCTAAAAGGACACATAATTAAGTTTGGGTTAGGTTTAAAGATAAGTGGTTCCTGAACTAGTAATTCGTAAAATAAGGGGTACTATGGTTGGTTTGGCCAGTCTGGGACGCCTACCAAACCTTCCGCCTTATCTAATTTGATATTTGATAGTGTTTTTAGGATCATTGTACATGGAGGAAAAGTATAGAATTCTTGATTGTTCCAATTTAACATGAAAGCATCTATGGTCCAAGCACCTTTATCTGGGTATCTAGATACGAAATTTAGTCATTTTTTATTTAATCTAGTAGCAAATAGATCTATCTCCATTTCCCCAAAACTTTTGAGATTCTTTTATATGTATAATTAGCTAGCTCCCACTCTGTGTCATCATTGTTGATCCTAGACAAAGTATCTGCCTCAATATTGTTTTCTGATGCCATGTACGATGCATAGATAAAATTCTGTCTTTCTTCGGCCCACTGCCAAAACTAAATCGTTGCACTATCATACTTTATCCCCCCCCCATCTTATTTACATCTGATATAGCTGTCGTATTATTGACTCTTAATAAAATTTGGCAAATCTGACAATCATTTCCTAACTCTTCCAACGCTCTTTTGACGGCGAAAAACTCTTTGTAATTTATGTGCCACATTAACTGAAATTTATCCCAAAAACCATAAACTTTGTTTATGTTATCTGTTAGTTTTGTTCTCCACCAATTTATGTCAGAAAGAATACTTTATTAATTTATTAATTTTTTGATTATAGTCATTGTTATTAAGTTTTAGTGCTATACATTTCTCTTTCACTAGCTTTTTTGTATATAACCAACTATATTCGATTGTCGGGCAATCGGCTACTAGTTTTCCTATCGATTGTAAGAAGTCTCTAATCGTGCATTTTTCCTGTTTCGTTCTATTATATATTGCTTTGAATCTATATTGAAACCTAAAAAATTTACATTTAGTGTTTGGGATTTTACTGCTTTTTCTTTTATTTATAATCAACCCTAAGAAAGTTAATACCTTCTCTGTTTCAGCGAGATTATTTTTACAATTCTGATACTTTTTTCCAATGCGTAAGATATCATCCAAGTATATCACTGATGTTAGCCCTCTGGTTCTGAGGCTGTTTACTACTGGTTTCATTATTTTTGTATAAATAAAAGGGCTTGTATATAATCCGAAAACTTTAAATTGATAAAAGGTATCTAAAAAATTCGAATCTAATATAATTTTTTACTAGTATTGTGTATTGGAACTAAGTAATAAGCGTCTTCCAATTCGAGTGTTGTCATAAAGTAGTTAGGAAAACTAACTTAGTAGCTGTTCTTAAGTTTTTCATTTTAAAATGACTAGATACAATGATTCGTTTAATTATTTCAAATTTAGGATAAATCTAAATGAGCCATCTGGCTTAGGAACTAAAAAGTATGGTGTTAAAATTTATTCTTTGTTGGGGAACATTTTTCGATCACACATAACCTGTTTGTATTTCCCTATTTCATTTTTTGAAGTAGGTACTTAGGAGGTTTAAGTTGTTCGACTTTATTGTTGAACTCAGTTTTATAGCCTTTAATGCAATCTAGTACATGACCATAAAATAATTTTAGTCTACCCCCCCCCTTTACTCACAATTGGATCTACTTGATCTGTTGAGTATTTTTGTTGTTTTCTAGTTCTGGACCTTTGGGTTGAAGAACTGTTGTTTGGATCTGAAGTTCACACTGGATCCGGCCCTGTTCGATGCGTTGCCTGCTTTGTTCAAGGATGCCCGTCACCTTGGCGGGCTTCTGAAGTTTAAATTTTGTCTAGGTTGCATTTTTCCTGATTATAGGGGTTGTAGTTGAATATTTTGGGCAATTTTTTCTATAGCATTTATTTCTTTTATTTTTTCGAATAACCCTTGTCCGAACAGTAGTTGATTGGTTTTTGTTTTCGCTAATAGATCTTTCATTTGTTTCGACACACCTGGAACAAGGTAGTTTTTACTTGATTCTATTATTTTAGCTTGTGTATCTGTTAATAGGATTGTTTTCCAAGCGGTCACCCATTCAAGTACTGACCGCACCCGATGTTGCTTAACTTCGGTGATCGGACGAGAACCGGTGTTTTCAACATGGTATGGCCGTCGCCTGCGTCGTTTTGTCTTTCAATGAAAATTAAGTTGACTTTTTTATTTAAAAATGTAAAAGACCTATCTTATTTTACTGATATGTTTTGCCTCTCGTGCAAACTCATCTGTTCCAATTCTAACATGTCTTGTCTCTCGTACAAGCTCGTTAGAAAAATATCTAATCTGTCTTGCCTCTCGTGCCAGCTCATTAGATTTTTTTTTTTTTTTTTAAATAAAGAGGTTCTGTTTTCCTCAGAAATGCCACTGTATATCCAGTGTTTCCATCTTTAGTCTATGGTGGGGTGTTTTTTCTAAGCCCTTTGAAGTTAACGGAACATCTCCCAAAAAAATTTTTTAATACGCCCTCTTTTAATGTCGTGTCGTTTGATTGTACTTCAGTAGTTGTAAAATCATTGGCATTGTCAGAAATTGGAAATTAACCAATCTTATTTTACAGATATGTTTTGCCTCCCGTGCAAACTCATCTGTTTCAATTCTAACATGTCTTGTCTCTCGTACAAGCTCGATAGAATAATATCTAATATGTCTTGTCTCTCGTACAAGCTCATTAGAATAATATCTAATCTGTCTTGCCTCTCGTGCAAGCTCATTAGATCACTTTCTAATATGTCCTGTCTCACGTACAGGCTCATTAGAAAAACTTTCGCCATCTGATTTTTTTTTTTTTTTTTTTTTTTTTTTTTTTACCGAAGTCAAAGTCACCCTCATCCCTGCGTAGTGGATGAGAGAAAGGGGTGGTATTTGTCTTTATTCGATCTCCCCCTCCAACCAAACGACTTTTATTCTGGGCATTTTTCATATAATGAAAATTGTAAAAGTTAATCAATGTGTTCCTTTAAAGTGGGACACCCGGTATAATTATTAACTTAACCTTACCCAAGATCTCTAGAACCTTACCTTCATCTCTTTCCGAATCGGATTCTAGTTCATTTTCAAGAACGTGTTCAGCGTCATTGATGGCGCCATTTTTTACACGTTGCAGTAAGACACAACCTTTTTTATTCACTTTGCATTTCTTTTTGTTTTTTACTTATTTCTTCAAAACCTGATCTGAACTCTTACCTTTAGTCGATTTTCATGAAATTCCCGTAGCGAAAAAAATTATGATAATGGTAAATATACGCGAACACTTTTTTACGTCTGTCATCTAGCGCACAACGAAAAGATATGACATGTCAGGGAACAAGGAGGAAGGAAGCGGAAAAACATTAAACACTCTAAACGTTGTGACATCTAGCGTGCGCGGGAGATAACTACATGGTTTGAATTATTTGTAATCTCTTCGAACGAGGCCTGTAGTATAATCGTAATAGAAAACAAGAAATCATATACAGTCAAACCAAAGTGAGTGAGAACTGGGTAAGCGAGAAAACTCTCTAAGTGAGAGTAATTGCCAGATACCGTCTTTCTATTAAGAGAATGTCGTTTTTCACTCATGGACCTCTATAACTGAGACTATTACTTAAATACTTACCTATGCCTCTTTAAGCGATAGTCGAACGTATTAATAGTTCCACGAAATTTAAGAATGAATCATAAATAGCTGAACTAACTAACATTGTTATTGTATCATTGGTTTTTTTGTTTTTTTTTTTTAGCATCTATATCGAATAATACAAACATGTTTGTCACTACAAATTTGCTATATTTTTATAGATCTCTATAAGTTAGAATGGTCACTCCTGTACCTCTATAAGTTACAAACTCGGGTTAGTGAAAAACCTCCATAAACGAAAAAGAGATCGCAATCCCTTGAACTTCTTGCTTATCCAGGTTCGACTGTATTTGGTATTCATGCTCCAGTGTAAAAATTGTTAACACTTTTGACACTATTGCGTGTGTTACACAAAGGTGTAAAATGCGCTGGCCTGCTTCGTATTTCAATGTTGGACTAAAATTATAAACACTAGCAGTCCCGATTCTTGCGCTGATGAACAATAGTGTCACAGTAGAGATCATTTTTCGTGATTACCACAGAACAGTAATAGGTACTGTTCTGTGGTGATTACAGTAACTGAAGTTACTCGGTGTCGGCGTCTTCGAATCCCAAATTCGACTTTTTTATAAAGTCAACCTGACGCATGCGCAAACATAACACGAGTTCGTGTAGCCGATCATATGCAAGTTGTTGAATGACTGCATATTTAGAGAACAGGGTCTGATTCAGTCATATACTTTTATTCTATACCGAGCATAGGAATAAAATCGTAATCGAACTATTAGGGTGCAAACATATACTTCTGTCTTTTTTACGCCGTAAGCATTGGCGTATCCAGGAGAACAAAACCAGCACGGGGGACCCGGCTTAAGAAATTTCTAATTTGCCCCCTCCTGGGCCAAAAGCTGGGTGCGCCCATGTTAACGTCATAGAAAAAGACAAAATTTTTGGGAACATAGATACTTTATTCAGATTGAATGCAAGTACATCAACCAATCCTATCATCGGAGAAATCAGGGAATAACATCGAAGAAAGAGACGCAGATATATTTTCGATACGCTTTGTTGCTTTCACTCACCGCACATTGAGTAGATAGACAATGATTCATATGTATAGTAATTTACTAAATATATGGATTCAATACATTTTTTGTAGCACTACACATTACACAATGTCAATATGATTGTAATAATGAAAAGAATAGGGTATTTTGCACCATATAGGAAAAAATCTTATAATACATACCTATCTATTCTTGATAGATTTTGTAAAAAGCAAACGAAAAATGTTAATTTCTATTTATAATAATGGACTATAGATTTTATAATTCAATTTTAAGAATTTTATTCTTTAATCTGTTCTTCAAAAGTCTAAAACGCAGTTCGCCATGTTGGATTCCGTCGTGACGTCACTTCGTCTAAACCTATTCCTATGTCCATGGTCACTCTAAACTAGTTACGTTTATGTTGTACTGTGTGTTATTTTAAAGTTATTTCAAATTATTATCACGTTTAAAGACTTCTATCCTGTATTTTATTGATTTCGCATCATGGAAGACGGTTTCGTAAAAGCAGAAAGTACTAATCTACCAATCTACTAATACAGGAATACCTTAAGTAGCGCTCTATTGTATCTCTGTGTAAAGTGGTAATGATTTTTTGTTTATTATTGTATTTTAAGAGACAAAATATATTATTTCTTTTCTGTTTCTATTTTTAATAATAAATAAATAAAGTTTTACTAACTTGTATACTTACTTACATACTTGTAACATAATATAATAATCATAGCAATCTGAAATATTTGTTTTTTTTATTAACAAGAAAACAAAATGCGATTTGGCATGTGTGGCCATTATAGCTACAAAAGTGACACTATGGTTATTATTTATAACCATAGTCGTTTTCGCTCGAAATTTCATGATAAATTCAAAGTCGTTTTATTGCACTATTCGTTTATAAAATATAAAAAATTTAGCGCTTCTTTATCACTTTAGGATTCATTTAAAACACTTTTCAAAAAATGGTGTAGGTAATATCCTATTGTCGATTCAGTTATTACATTACTGCATCTGTCTAACGATTTAGAACGACAGAAATAAACGGTGCTTACCGTTTCTAGTGTAGGAAATCTAAATAAACCCAAATTCTCATCTTGTTCACTATTTTTTCCACAAATAAAGCAGTACACAACCATTTTTTTTTTCAAGTTTATGACAAAAAATAATGACGTACAAATAAAAATATCGGCTCCTTTTAGGTACCTATATAAACACCATAATTTTACAACAATTAACAAAAATGCTTTCTTCGCTCTTTATTTTTATTCAACGCCACCCAATTGCTTCTTCGGATATTAGCGCCGCTGTGAATCGTTTCGGCGCCCACAGGAGGGGGTCGATACAGCCCACTTTGGGAAACTGTGCTTTAGGGTCTTGTTTCGCCTGCGTTTTTTCACTTGATCTGTGAGTTTAGAATCTTGTAACGGCGCCAGCCTTACAGGTATAGTACAGGCCGAGCAAAAAAATTTATATTGTGAGATAATTTTTGGATTATCTAGATATTAAATATTCTCTTAGCTCTTTATTAAACTTACTACTAAAATTGTAATTGAAAATCACGAACAGCAGTTGTCGGTTGGTCTGTACGGATGTACGTACGTCCGAGCTCTACAGATCGCAATTTTGATCGGATCGCCTTGGTTTATATTTTATTCACTTTGTTTACTATCAGACCAGAACCCTATTTAAATTCACTGAAATGTGTTCAGTAGCTTAATTTTTATTATTTTTGATAGCTAATAGTTAAAAAAATGATATATTTAAATGTAGTAAATTACCGTAGAATAAATGCTATACTTCTATCCCACTATAACAGCGGCACGGTGTAACAAAAACCTCTCTTCTCTATTGTGTAAGAGCACTATGGCTCAGTGGATAAGGCGTCAGAGTAGTAGTTGCAAGGTCCCGGGTTCGATTCCTGTCGCGACATCATTGAATTTTTTTCTATTCTATTTTATTCTACTTAATGTTTTTTATGCTATTATATATATTTCTCATATATTTTGATTTTTTTTGTATTTTTTCAAATGTTTTTTTAGTTATTTTTTCAATTTTCATTATACACCGGAAAACTTGCGGGATGTGCACTTTTGGTTTTGTCAACTATTTAGATTATAATGAATAATTTTAAGTGCGAGCTGTGACATTATGTTAAGATGAGCAACCAAACAATCAGACGAGTCCCAAAAGCATTGCAATCGAGATACATACCTACTACATTTTTTGCACGTAGGTCACTTCATAATAAGTAATATATCTGACAGTTTAGGTTCGGCCATATTGGAAATATTGAAATATATTATAGGATTGTTTACGAAGACTACGTCTACTTCGCTGTCTCTGTCGTTTATATGGTTTCAAATACGGAAATTACTATTATATTGGTAAAATCGCATTTTTCTGTTTTAATTAACGAATTAACGAGAAATTGGTCATTTTGCTACCGTATATACAGACTAGTGATGTGCCGGATATCCGTATCCGTATCCGCGGATATCCGAGGGAGAAGAAAGATCCGTATCCGTATCCGTTAGTTTTTGTGCGGATCTTTTACCTTATTAATTTTCAATTCATAGATGAAATTTTATAAGTATATAAAATAGGTGATTAGGTAATAATGAAAAACTGTTAAATTCCATTCAGATTATTTTTTATTTTTTTAAAATCGTATTTGGCACCTTTATATTGCCAACATTTATCGTAGTGAGTACCATACCAATAGTACATAACTCAAAGGTACTAAAAACTATCTTTATAATGAGATATTGCACATCGATCTTTGGAAAGAGACAACCTGTTATGAGAGTTAACTCTTAAAGAGGTCAATAACTAGATAGTCTCTTTTCAAAGGTCGATGTGCAATATTTACCGCCGCATACTCTAAGAAAGTAAAGATCCGTATCCGTATCCGCGGATCTTACAACCAAAAATCCGTATTCAGATCCGTATCCGCGGATATACATTTTTAACGATCCGGCACATTACTAATACAGACATGAAAAGTAGTCATTTTGTAGGGGGTCGTTAAAAAATAATTATGAAGATCGGTAATTTTTTAGAATGAAACCCCGATCCAAATTTTATAAAAAACTGATAAATTGAAATTGGTTTGGGATTCATCCATTATTGAAAACTCATTTGAAATTTTCTTCAGTTTTCAGATCAGAATCTGGAATCCGGGTGTTCTTAAATTGTAACAGACGTCGACATTAAAGCATCGGTTATAAAAAAGTCGGTATTTCTACGATTTCGAATATTCATAAGCTCTAAAACATTAATATTATTGTATTATTTTAATTTTTTAGATCTGTGTTGTCAAACAGCCTATTAAAATTTTAATTTTTTGACAGAATTCAACATAAATAACGTGTCCGTTTGATGTAGGTTCTGGAATTTTATCTTAGTGAGCGACTTACGAGTTCGTCATAATAGAGATAATAGTTATTAAAGTCGTTAAGTCCATTATAATGTATCGTCTTTTCGAGAAACTCGACTCCACAGACCGCATTCCCCACTAGCAGACGATCGCGTTGGTCATGGTTTGCCGGTGTTTCGTCGTCGTATAAAACCGGGAGGTCGCTCTGTACCGGCAAACAGTTGAATAACGAGATACGAGCGAGTAGTGCGAAGCGTGTTGTATAATAAAACAATCGAATTTTCTATTTTACGCAGTGATATCATAAAAAAAGACAATGCTAAAAGACAAGTGCTTGTTGTTTGTTGTGTTGTTATGTGTGCATTTTGCATACTGTAAGGAGCTTCGGTAAGAGTCATTTTTCATCTTCCCTGGTGTTATTCTATACGTACATTTTCTTCTGGAACTTTCATTGATTTTCTCAACAGCCTCCCTTTTTGTATGTATCTATGTATTATATCGCTCAGGTTTGAGTAAATTGAACTAGTAATGGATTAAGTGACCCGAATTTTAATTTTAAAATCATATAAAAAATATACTTAACAATCTTTTTCATGATCTAGATTCTAGATATATATGACAATCTTTTTAACAAAGTTTAATATATTAATTGAAACATTTTTCAATTTATATCTTTTTATTTTATTTTTTTTCTATATACAGTTATGTGATAAAGAAATAAAAAATATGGAATAGTTACTTCTTACCACAACAGTTTTATTAGCGGATGTACATTTCGGGAGCTATGCTCTCATCTTCAGCAAACACTAAACAGTTTAGTGTTTGCTGAGAGCATAGCTCCCGAAATGTACAACACTAAACTGTTTAGTGTTTGCTGAAGATGAGAGCATAGCTCCCGAAATGTACATCCGCTAATAAAACTGTTGTGGTAAAAAGTAACTATTCCATATTTTTTTATTTTTGTTTCAACCACGGTGCTCTTAATATTTGTATATGATAAAGAAATGTCTAGTGTCTATGTGAGATAGAATAGTTCTTTCACCATACCAAACCAAACGGTTTGAAATTGAAATAGTTTTCTTGGTACAGACGCGCTATTTTTCCTCACGTTTCTTTAAATTTTAAAATCATAACTGCTTTTATTATCTATTGCATTGACTAAAAAAATTTTGAGTTTTAATTTGATCTTTTGGAAAACGAGCCATGAATTTTAATCGGATTTCAAAATTTTCAAGTCGGGCTTGAAAGTTAACAAAAACTGTCCATGTCGCATGTACATGCGATAATACGACAAAATACGTAAGTATTGCCAAGAGAAGTTGTTGAAAACGTAAAATTATGGCCCTATTACATACGGTACGGATATACGGACATATTCTCAACAATTTTCGTTTATACTGTGCCGTATTATGAATGCAAAAGGTACTTTACCTGAAAAGAGGTTTTTTCCTAATTTTTAAAGTTGACTTGAAAATTAAAAAAAAAACGTAAAATATTTATCGCCCAAGCAAGATTTAATTCCAAAATATCAAAAGGAAACTCAAAAATTTTTAGTTGATCATATAGCAGCAATTCTGGGACTCACTGTTTATTCTTTTGGTCGTATACCTAATTTATTTTCTTCTACTGACTGCAAATATTACTATTTAGAAAAAACAATAAATACACAAATTATTGTTATTCAACTTCATTGTTGTTTTTCTGATTTTTTATGGATTTATGGAAAAAGAATTGTTATAATCACATGTAGTTATTATTATATTAATAGCGAAGTTTTGAGATTTCGTCATCGTTCCAAGAAATATTTTTCATTTTTCGTAATATACCTCGACATCTAATATCAAAGATTTTTTATCTTTACTGACTGTTATAAAGTTCATTGAAACCTAATGTTGCTAAGAGAACAGAGCTGGACTATACATTTATGAATTGTATTACTGAATTTTATAACTTCTTGTATGATCAAATTATTTCTTCTTTTTAGATGAATCCTCGTAGATAATAAAATGTCATGTAATAAACATTAGTTACAAATAGTTCAGAAACTTATTTGCTCGACATTTTTATATGCAGACTTTTAATTTGTTTCGAACATTAGTATTTACTGTGCACCTTACATATTATAATAATTAATAATATATGGGAATATGATGTAATTAAATTTACACATAAATTAGTAACGAAACCTCTGTCTGTATTAAACGTTTTATCGGGATTTTTGGGTTTTTTTTATATATTTTAACGAAAAAAATACAACCTTTTGTACCAACATCGCACGGGAACGGATAAACCAATTTTGATGAAACTCGTTAAATATAATATATATGTACAATATTTATTTTTAAACAAAACCTACCTTAACGAATTTTAAAATTGTCAGTTGAATGGACAAATAATCGTTGACAAAGATGTATTGTTGGAATTGATATTAAAAAGACTTAAATTTCTAAAAAAAAAAAAAAACCAAAGAAAGGCGCAGTTTGTATTCGCGCCGTAAATTTCTCGTGAAAACATCGAGTATTACTTTTTCCCTGTACAAGGTCCGTAAATTTTTGAGTTTTTTCGTTCCTTTTTCGACGCTTTTCGACGAAAACGAGAGCTACTCTCGTTTTCGCTCGGCACTGGACTTTTTAGGTTTAATGCATTCTTCTCGATGCGAGATTTTCGCTGACTGCGTTTTTTTATAATTCCGAGCATATTTGCGAGTCATATGAGACGATATGTTTAACAATATTGTAATTTACAATTTAATTCCAATTTTCACTTGTATTCAGGTGACTATTTTTATCGTCTCAGTTTAGCTACTAGTAGTACTTACTCCGCGATCTCTTTAAAATGACATCCGAATTAGCGTCCTAGCTAAACGCGTTTCCACGCTACATTCATTTTAAAATTTACACAAAGCTTAATTCGTGACTATCATGTGCATGCGCCTACACTCGTGCGATGACGTCACAGACAAAACAAATCGTGCGTGACGAACTCGTAAAGACATGCTCTACCCATTGTAGGCTTAACTATTGTTAACGCATTATTTGCCCCGTATTTATAAGCGATTGAAATCTAAGGGGATTTGATAACACAAGAAAGTTCAACCGGCTGCTTTCAATGGACGTTTTCACGTCAAAAAAGAACTTTTTTACTGGAAATGTATAAGCCCAGCTCTGTATAAAGTCATATAAATACCGCTCATCGTCACTTCCAAGATTTTTGCAATATTTTTTGTTGTAATTTAACTGAACTCAGAACGAACGGAAAAGAATAATGTTTTGTTTAAGTCAGGTTTCAATCTAACTGTATTTCTGTAATGTGTTGATGGTGGTACCGTGCTCACATTGCATTGTTACGGAATGGTACCTGTAAACATAACACAGGTGTTCCATTGACCATTTGTACAGTGAGACCTTAGCCGTAGAATCTCTTTCTTGAACGATATGATTTAAAAAATATTTAGGTTCATTTTGTCGCCTTATGACCGATTTATTCACTCTTATTTATCTGCTAGATAAAGTTATTTGGAATGCAAAAAAATATCCAAATTCGAAGTTTGTTTGCTGATAAATAAATACCAGCTGTCGACTGTCGGAAATTCGTTCATTTTTTTATTGTCTGCATACATTTACATTACAGAATATTAATTGCAAAATACTTAATATAAGGTACACAAACCAGAGAAGGCTTCGGTTTATTATAGAAAAAGATAACGATATATTTCCATTGATGCGAGGCTACGGTGAATGATTTTTTCATTATTTAATTCAACATTAACTCTTAGATGTATGTAGTAGAAATTATTACAAGTATATGCCTAACCAGTGTACGGACAAATAGTATCTCTATTTTAATTTTCCTATGCTTAACTTAAATTGATTTAATCCGAACCTGTTCATATTACAGTTACAAATAAACATAGGTGTATTAAATTTGCATCTGTACAAATGTCGGTTTGTTTTTGAAATTATTTGGTCTTCGCTAAAAACAAGCTAGAATACATTTTGTCGCTATAAAATATGGTGTAAATATAATAAATACTTATCGTTAAAATAAATAGTTATCGTTGTCTGAAAATACAAATATTAAGTTACTTTTCTGTATATTTTGAATTTTTCTTTTTTTTATGTATACAGTCAAACCTGAGTGAGCAGAAAGCATTGTCAGAAAATTTTATTTTACAATGTCCCTAGATTGTTAGCATTCAGATATCTCCATATGAAAAGCATTGTAGAGTTTTAAATCTATCCTGCTCGAAAAATAATTGATCGATTGACAGTGAAACGATACATTGTACATGTACTTAGCTTCGTTTTTCTACAGTTTCCACTTCAAAACACGTTTTTCTACACATCTTGATCAAAATTTTGTTTGAAAAGCGATTTTTTTCTATTTAGAACAACCAATAATTGTTTTTGTGAGTATAGGTAATGTTCTAGAATCTAGATGACAGGGAGTTTGAATACAATAGGTATTAGATTACTCCTGATGTAGGGAAACTGTAATTATTATTAATCTAAGTCTAAGGTCATTGTGAAATAAAATTTTTTGACAACCCTTTTTGCAACCAAGCATAAGACTTATTAATGTGTAATATATATTATTTTAATTGATTAATTATCATGCGCTGGTTGATGAAATCGATGTTCTAAGATTTAGGTATTGCATTTTTATTGATTTTTTCTACCTATTTTTGGAGTTATTATACTGGGTTTTTATTTGTGATTTGTTGCATGTTTTTTCCTTATTAATTTGCGCCTTTCAAAAAACATTTTTTGACTTATTTTTTTTTACTAACAATGTATTTTTATGTTTTGAAGCCACAAATTATTTTTTGCATGTCGTATTATACCTTTTGTTTATATTTATTTCGTTATCTATGTTTCTACTATATTTTTGTAAAATATTTTGTTTTTAAAAAAGTGTTTTTTTTTAGTTTTTTTATTATCTTCGTAAAAACTGATAATGTTCTAGTCGTATATGTAAATGGAAGCAGTTTTGATTTTTTGAAATATATAAATAATATTATACGAATTTTTAAAATGTCTGACATATTAATATCAGTGAGTAGAATCTGAGTGAATAGTAGGTTATGTACTATCAAGTGTGTGAATTATAATTTTAGGACAGTCTGACATTATGGACAAAAGAGCGACTAGCAAGTTTAAGTAGTCACACAAGTCATAAAAACTAAAAAATAACTTCCTTAAAAAAAAGCCACTATAAGAGTAGGAAAATAATGATATTTTGAGGTCGGCGCCAATTTAATAAGTTTAATAAATTGTAAAAAGTTTTAGCAATTAAATTGGTGCCGACCTCAATTTTTTTGTATTTTTCTCCTTTTAGTGGCTTTTTTGAAGGAGGCTAATTTTTTTTACTTTTTACTTTTTAGTGGATTTTAGTCGCCTACTTTGCGGTCTCTGTTACTCATATGAATTTAACTAGCAACTGGCTGAGAAATTACTATTGGATAGTCGAAACCACGATTATTTTGTTTTACTTCACGCAGTAATGCGAAATGGATCATTTTACTACCGCTATACAGGCGTGAAGTACAACTATTATTTAGCAAAGATTTGTTTTGATTTTGAACCTTTATTGCTTTTTTAATGATTTAAAATGCATAAAAATTGTTTGGCCAGTTAAGTACGTTAAATAATGGATATAATGATTATATCGGAAATGACTAATTAAAATTCGTTACAACATTTAATTACATGCTGACATACAAAAAATTATGAAATTGTTGATGAATAAAAACATAAACTGTTTCCATTTGCCAAAATATAATTAATTTATCATAAATATTAAATATCTGTCTTCAATGCATAATCATTATGACCATTCATTTTATTAGTGGTGAATCACACGATAATTCAGAAGATGTTTTCTGGAAAGGCATTTGGGATTGGCAACCACAATTAGAGTTTGGGTCCTTATTGCCAACTTTTTCATTTCACCATAATAGGCCAAAAAGCACAGAAATTGATGAATCTGGAGAACGGGAACGAGAGCCATTAGATCCAGATTACAAGGATCCCAAAGGAGGAAAGAAAGATTCTACCGAACATGACTTTGGTGTCTCAGCTGTAGATGTCCCGGCTGGCGGTGGCAGATTGCCATCATTCCCTTCGTTTGGATCGTCCTTCCCGGGCATTTTCGACAGTTGGTTTGGCTCTGTTGCTAGACAGCAGCCATGGTGGAAAGGGTGAGTAATGTTCATTTTTATACTATTTTTTTAGGGTAGTATTTAAACGAGTGACTGTGAATTACAATTTTGGGTGACAAAAATAATCAATTTGGGTTACTGTATTACTAAGTGAGCGACTGACTGCGCGTGACGAGAAAATAATAGTTGGGTGACTATAAATTACTAAATGAGCGACTAAATTACTAAGTGAGCGACCGACTGCGCGTGACGAGAAATCAACAGAACAGCAACTTACAAACATCCATTTGAGTTACTTAAAATACAAAATGGGAAACTTCATAATATTTGAGAGACCTAATATTTGTTTGAGTGTCAACGTGACGTCCTGCATTTTTTTCAAAATTTGACAAATGATTTATTTATTCTGAGCGACTTTTTGTTAATACTTATTTGTTTGAATAGAACTGCGTTTTCTAAAAAATATATATTTAATTGACTGTCAATTAAATATACATTTTTTAGAAAACGCAGTTCTGTTCAAACAATTAACTATTTAATTCGCATACCCCGTTATCGTTCACCCCAGAATTGTTTTTTTAAAAACTCCACATTTGCCCCTTCCCGTTTCACTGCGAGACAATTCGCATACCCCTTTATCGTTCACCCCGGAATTACAATTCGCATACCCGTTTATCGTTCACCCCGGAATTACAATTTGCATACCCGTTTATCGTTCACCCCGGAATTATTTTTTTAAAAACTCCACCTTTGCCCCATCGCGTTTCACTGCGAGACAATTCGCATACCCCTTTATCAAAAAAAGCGGTGGTTTTCAATCTTTATGAAAATGTGCGTTTTAAGTTGTATAGTCTCAAAGTGAAAAAAACAAATAAAAAGTATAAAAACAAAAGAAGATATCTGCTTCAAAATTACCGAAGGCATTCTAGTCGCTCACTTACTAATTTAGTCGCTCACTTAGTAATTTAGTCACCCAACTATTATTTTAATATCTCAAGTTATTAAAACAGTATCTCATCAGTCACCAATTTTTTTTTTTATTAGACCGTTTTATAATTCCCCTTTTCGTTATACAGGACATTTTTATATTTTAATTTAAACCGTTCAAATATAGCACATTATAGGGAAACGTTATAAAACAGTTAACGTACAGTGTACACTGTACCTACACTAATAACCTATAACGATATGGAAAATGTTAGCTAATCATATAATGTTCAGTCCGCGCTTCAAGTCCCGTATTAACATGGCAGAGTGTCACCCATTGGCCGTCCTTCAGAACCTATTTAGAGAGATCAGTGGCAATTACCTATTAACCTCTAAAATCAAAAATATTTGATTATATAGTGCGTGTCTATCCTTAGACCAGTGGCGGCTTGTGGATCCCAAGGTTCGTGAACTGATATGTGAGATTTGTTCTTAAACTCAGGGCTATAGGCTGAAATAAAAAAAAATAAAAACTGAAACCGTGAAAAGTGATAAAGGGGGCATTCAAGTATTACGTAAGCAGAATTTTAGTAATTTTTGACCCTCCCCCCCTTGTCAGCAAAAGCAAGCGAAGCTCTTACCCCTCCCCCCATGCTTACGTAAGCATTGGTATATATATTTTTTAATTCTGTTCAAATTTCTTTATTGTTATAAATAAATATTGCTGACGCCATCACTCTGTAGACCCATGTCATCAAAAATAAGCTAAGCAAAGACCCCCTCCCCCTTTGGTGCTTACGTAATACTTGAATGGCCCCAAATATATCTACTTATTAGTTTTTAGCCAACTTCAAAAAAGAGGAGGTTATATTCGACGCGTATATTTCATGTTCAATCATTACTTATCGAGGGGTTAACCCATTTTAAAAATTTCGACGCCATTTCATTCAGAATATTTCCGAATTAGTACCATACAATTTTTATAAAAATCGGTTCAGTTGTTTTTAACTGACTTTTTTGTTTGTTCAGCCATAATTTTTCGAGAGGTAAACCAATTTGAAAAATTTTGACGCTATTTTGTTCAAACTGTTTACCACTTAGTGGCATAAGGTTTTTATAAAAATGGGTTCAGTCGTTATTGACTGATTTCAAAAAATATTTTTTTATATATGTTATCTCAAAATCTCACCTGCATTTGTTAATTGATTTTTATTAATCTTCTTGTATTTAATAGAGCATTTTTTTAAGTTTAGTATTAAACTGTTAAGGAAAAAGACGATTATTAATATGCAAACTATATTGCAAAGCCACCAATAAGTAAAAAATAAAACACTTTAAAAAAATTGAACCTCCTTCAAAATGGATCACTAAAAAGCGTAAAATAACTAATTTTTATCACCTTATCAATTATATGTGCTAGTAATTAAGTAGACACCGACCTCAAAACTTTGCTTATTTTAGTGGCCCGTTTTGAAGGAGGTTCAATTTTTTTAAAAGTATTTTTATCGTATTGTGTTTTTAACTCTGATCACCTCCCCTGACTACGTTCTTACTTATACCTACATCATACCTTACAATAATCCTTCTTTAACTTTTAAATATTGTTATTCAACTAAAATAAAAACTTTTTAACAAAAAAATTAAACCGCCGAAAAACTGAAAAGCAAAAAATAATAAATCTTTTTATTTAACTAAGTTCTTTCTAAGTAGTTGAACGTATGTGACAGTCTAGTATATCTAAGTAATTTTGAGTCGGCGTCAACAATCCTTCGCCGGAAATCTCTGAGCGTTCACGAAGTTAATATCAGCGACAGAGCAACCCTAACGGGCACACTGAGGGCACACGTCTTTGCGAGTGGTCGTGTGGAGAGCGCATGTTTAGAATGATAATGTTTATCGCTGGAGATTTCACGTATCATTGTGATTTGGTTATTTCTTTTAGTGATCTTTGTTCATTGATGGTTTGACGCCGACTCAAAATTACTTAGATATACTAGACTGTCACATACGTTCAACTACTTGGATAGAACTTAATTAAATAAAAAGATTTATTATTTTTTGCTTTTCAGTTTTTCGGCGGTTTAATTTTTTTGTTAAAAAGTTTTTATTTAATAATTTTTTGTGGCTATATAATTTATAATTGTAATATACACAACTCAGCATGAAAATCTGTGAGTGAACAATAAATCACCCCTATTTTCCCACCCTTAGGGTAGGAATTTTTTTTCCAAATTTATATGAGACGAACCTCGAGGTATACCCTATCCAATAAAAAAATAATTATCAAAATTGGACCACTCTGTAAAAAGTTATGTGTGGTGATACATTACAATCAGTGAGTGAACAATCAATCATCCCCTGTTTTCCTACCCTTAGGGTTGGAATTTTTCTACCAAATTTATGTGGGACCAACTTCGGGGTATACCCTTTCAAACAAAAAAATAATTATCAAAATCGGACTACTCTGGTTATGCGTGGTCATACATAAATAAAAAAAAAAAAAATAAATAAATAAAAAAAAAAAAATATACGCGAATTGAGAACCTCCTCCGTTTTTGTTTTTCGTCGGTTAAAAAGAAATACTTACCAACAAAACAGTTTTTATAAATAAATAAATAAACTACTATACAGCCACATGTCTTCAGACACTGAGACAACCAGGAATTATCTGCCGCTTTTTTCAACTTATTTCCTTAGTTTAAATCTTTTTATCGCCATCTTTTCATTGAGAAAACGGAGTCTGAATCAAATTACATACGACGTCGTTGATCGGATTCATTGTTGATATTTCATAGGGTGACAAAATTACATCTGATTTGCACGGTATTGAACTTATTGCTACTTTACTAGAATTTGAATTAATAACAAAATGTATTTATTATATATAATTTTTTTTTTGGGAAACAATCTGAAAGAAAGATGAAGGTGCCCACTGCCCTTCACCTACTTCATCTGAATTAGCCGTCACTGCCTTAAATAACTATTTACTCTATGAAATTGTCTATAATGATTTCCTGATATAGAACAACACATAAGGGGTAAAAACAAGGACGTATTATGCCATATACATCATAGATAATGTAATAAAATCTCTGTTTATTTATTATAGCCTTGTTTATTTACGTTATTGGTCGAGGGATCCGTCAGTTGGTGCTCTCTACGAGATAAATGGTTATCACACTTTCAGAACGATATATTGATATGAATGTCGCAATATTTTTCAACCCTCAAACCAATTAGTGATAATGTTCTTAATGTGTTTAGATTATGAGCTACAGGCATATTGCATATTATTACGATTCGACCGTATTTCCATTTTTTGGATAGGCGCTTCTGCAATATTATAAAACAGAGATGATCAGTTGTATTGATACTGTATTCAAGGGAACATTAACTATATATTTTAATAATAAATATTCTTGTAATTTTAATTGTTTCTAGTATTGTTTGATTTGCCATCTGACATATACCATCCAGACGCACCACCGTCCCACACCACCATACGAAGATCATTCAATTTTACGTGATTGTAGAAAGAATTTGAAAATTGTTGAACAACATTAAATTTTAATTTTAAAAAACTAACAATCCAGTATTTTAAAATTGTAATCTAAAGCCGGAAATTTTCCCATTTAGCACCTGGTGGTGGAACTTGTTTCGTTTGTAAAATCAGCATGACGCAACTTTTCTTCAGAATTTGTTTTTTCAAGCCCTTAATAATAAGACAGAACATGATGTCTTAAATGATTCATGATCGGTTTTCGTTTGAAATAATTAAAATATTTGATCTGTAGGTACTGTTGCCGACTCAATGCATGGAGTATGTTCCGAACTATAACCCAGTATACTGGCCAGTGCTAATGACGTCATAAAGCCGAGGCCATATTGTACTCGTATGCCACCATATTGTGCTGGTGAGACAGATATAATTTAGCATAAATATTTAACCAGTGCAGATGTGTGTTCATCAGACTTTGTAGATTTTTTTATTTTATTATTTGTTATTTGCAATAATGTCTGATCAACAAAGTAAACAATAATACTTATGGTGGACGAGGGAAATAATAATACGTCAACGCGCTAGCTAGTATATTTCGGAACGAATCAACAGTATGGCGTCGATTCCTGACGTCATTAGCACTGGCCAGTACGTATACTGGATTATATTTCGGAACATACCCATTGTTCGTTATAGGATTTTGATACTAATGAAAATTTAATTAAATTACAAAAAAAATATCTTGGAAGTCTAGACTAGACTCATAGAAATCTAAAATAGAGTTATTTTATTAAGTTTATTTAAAGTCGACTGAACTATGTCGCCCATGTGTCCCTAAAAATATACCGCCCCAAAGATGTGCCCGTTTAACTGTTAAGTAAATCCGGCCCTGTGTACATGCTTACAAAATTAAAACACAAAAAAACAGTTGAATTGTTTGTTTTCTGAGCAGAACCGATTTAAAATTCTACAATACCCATTTTCTGAAGAAATATAAGATATGGTCACAAATTAAACTTAGATTTTCAAACAAAGCAAGCCAACGTTTATTGCTTTATGAAAATTGCGTACAATATAAAGTCAGATATTTCAACATCGGAACTATTACTCTGTTTGAAATACCTCAGTATGAACCATAACATTTTTTTTTTGTAATTTTGACGTGTGATCAACTGCATCAACCCTTATTTGAATAGTAGGGTTAAAATTTAAAACAAATCTAAAAAAGAACCCCTAAAAAATCAAAAGTATAAATTTGGTTTATATTAATTGTTGAAAACGTGTGTGCTAGGCCTCTGCATATATTACAGAATACAGATGTATGAACATCTAATATCCGTTTTTTGGTACGTAGGAACCGTAAAAATAGACAAAGATCCCAGACCTACGTCATTTCAGTACTGCTAAGATTTTATCAGTAAATGTACAATATTTCGTTAAAAACGGATGCCAATTTGCTAGCTTGAAAGCTGGGGCCTTTTAGAGATAACAGGTTCTAAAGGTACAAAAAACACGTGCTTACCTACGTACGCAATGGTATTATGCATTCATATGAGTGCGAGTGAGAGCATTAGATGATTTATTTTTTGACAGCTTCATAGAATTTAGATTTATTATTTGTTTACACACACAGTAGTCCATGAGTTTAAGAGAGAAAACCTCCATGGAAACAAATAAACAACCTAAATTTCATAAAGCTGTCAAAAATCATCTCACTCGCACTCATATGAATGCATTATATCCTTGCGTACGTAGGTAAGCACGTGTTTTATGTACCTTTAGAAGCTGTTATCTCTAAAAGGCCCCAGCTTTCAAGCCAGCAAATTGGCATCCGTTTTTAATGAAATATTGTACATTTACTGATAAAATCTTAGCAGTACTGAAATGACGTAGGCCTGGCGAGTCTGGGATCTTGGTATAAAATCTAAATCTGTCGAAATTATAAATTTCTTCACTCTTTATATGAACATAAAGATCCGCTGCCGTCCATGTTTAATGCAAAATATCGACGACGAATGTGCGATTCAAATAATTCGAGATAGAGAAGTATCAACTTAGAAAGAGTAAACTATAAGAAGGATCTAACAGCGGAATATATTTAATACCTACGTGTGGAAATTGTTAACGATGTTAACAGTGCGGAGATATCAGGGCCGGAATAAAGGATGTTAAGGTCCCGGGGTGATAATTTCATGAGGATGAATTGCAAGGTTAAAAATGAGTCGTGTTAAATATGAGCGCGCTACTTTCAGAGTCAAAATTACAAACATTCTAAGTATATATATTTGAATTCTTAGAAGTTAAAAGACGCCAAATTTCACTGTTTTAGTAATGACACATCATGACTTTAAGCATAAACTTTGGAATCAAAGGGGTTCTCATGCAATAATAGAAGGATTATATATAGAAGAAAACATTTAAAAAGTAAAGATCAGGAAGTCTGTTGAGTCTTCTTTGTGAGGGTGCTCCGAAGGTTGTAGTCAAGGGCGCCGACTTCGTGGGTACTCGGGCTCTGCAACACCCACAGAAAATAAATAGTGGGTGCCCCGCACCCCCAACCACAGACCTGTATTGAGTAAGCATCATACCCTTGCATATTACACTTTTAATGAAGTCTGGAGATTTGATATTTACAAGTCATACGTATCGATTTTACTTTAGATAAAAATTAATACTATATTTTTGAAGTAAAAAATCTTTAGGCGTGAGGAACTCAGATTGTTTTTCGGACAGAAGTAATGTGTTTCTACTATTTAAATACATCGATTGACAGATGCCGGCATCAAAACGCATCTGTAGAAACCATCTTAAACGAAAAGTGAAATATGACTACAGACGCAAACCGATAAGCATAGTTAACGTAATTTAATTTACGAATTACGAGTGATTTGTGAGTGAATATTTCCCAAAAAGTGAGCGCGTAAAGGTTACACTCACTCATTTTATAATAGCTTATGATCATTATTTGCGGATTATTAGAAACAGAAATAGAGTTTATCATTATGGACCCCATGGGTATAAATTCGTTAAAAAAACAAATTAATCTATGCTAATATATGTATAAAGCTGAAGAGTTTGTTTGTTTGGTGGAACGCGCTAATCTCAGGAACTACTGGTTCGAATTGATTTTTTTTTTTTGTTGGATAGTCCATTTATCGAGCTAGCCTCTAGGCTATATCACGCTACGACCAATAGGAGCAGAGCATCAGTGAAAAATGTTACAAAATATGACAAAAACTTTTGAACGGTAACTCCGATCATTATGAAATTTGGACACAACATTAATCTCGTAAGCTAAGTTGAACGTGAGTACTCATGTCCCCCCCCCCATTAGTTCTTTTGCACCCGGGTGAAACCGGGCGGGACCGCTAGTTATAAAATATATAGTCACTTTAACAACATTTTTTTTTTAATTTAAAATTAGTACATATTATAATACCTATAATATTAGGTATTAATGTCCGCGTAGCATCGAACACTTTTATAAACATAGCATCGAGCACTTACTAAAATTCTTAAAAAAATTTAAGCATCTAGTGCTAAGCAGTCAGAAAACGGTAACAGAACCGTCACCATCTTGCACCTAGCTAAAACGAAACTGTTCATATCGATTTTTCAGCTAGTGCGCAAGACAGTCTTGCGCAGTAACAAAACAGTGACTGTTCTGTTACCGTTCTCTGGTGCTTGGAATAAAGTTCTGATTTCAATGAAAACTCGAAGCTCAATCGTCGGTGTTAAAAGTAACGAGAAATTGTGTACTACCCGTATGTATTCGTTACTTAAAGAGCCAGTACCCGTTACTTTCGTATCGTTACGTTACTCGTTACTTTTCATACGACATATACAATCGTGTACTAACAGCATCAAGCATGTACCATCGCATCGAGGCGCTATGACTTCGTTCGTATAACGTACTTATAACCGCAAAAAACGAGTCGAACTGACGTGGATACGACAAATGCGAGTAACGAAATGAATTTGTAAGTAACGATTCGTTACTTCGAGTCAGACGATGTAACCGTTACTCAGTAACGAATACATACGGTTTGTTACAGCTCTAGTGTGCACACCGAAATCTCGCACTTTGCCAGTTTTTGTAAACAAGGCACAAAATCAGTACCCCGCGGGGTTTTCTAATCTTTGTTAACATTGCCTTCTTTTAAATCCAACTCTTAGCAGTGCTTTTATATCTTTTGAATAAGAAAAGTGCGTATTTTTTTAATGCGTAATTAAACAGTATTAGACAATTTTTGAATATTTTGAAGGTTCTCAATCTGTCACACGTAGTAAATTGTTCCATCGACGTAAATAGGTAGATAATATATTTACCTTGAACTTGTTCAGTGATTCGTGACTGAAATGCTCAATAGCAAGCAAAAGACAATTGAAACTTTTATTATAATTTACTTACCACTTTTATTTTTATAACCTCCGTGCTGTTGTGAACACGTGACACTCATGTTTTATGTTCTGGAAAAATCATCTGCGTGGAAATTGTTTATTATGCAGACATTTTTTTAATGACTTCGTGACTATTTCATTACTGACATAATAAACTGTTGTAAATTAAGTTTTAACAAACAGTACTTTCGGCGATTCTGTTCTAGAGACTTAAAGTACTATTTTTCTTTGAATTGTGTTGGCCATCTACGTCTAAACAGTTGTCTGAAGAATGACCCAGAAGTATGGATAAATATTTTGAAATCGTAATATGTATTCTTTCTAAAAATTTGATTCGAAAAGTTTTAAGCTGACTATCTTATTTTCTATTGTCCCAACAACAAAACAAAAGAACAATACACACTATAATAATATTGGTAGACGATATGAATTTATTTATGGATTGACTGCTTGATGATCTCTCTACATCAGTGATGTCGAAGATACGGCCCTCGGGCCGCATCCGGCCCTCAAGCCATCTCAATATGGCCCACGATTAAAATCTATTCTGAAACTAAGTATCTCAAATATGACACCTGACATCAATGAGCTTATCAAAAATAAGAAACAAAACACCGTCATGGCTCAGCCATTTTGCACAAAATATTTAAAAATTATAAACACAAACTTTCCTTGTTTATCGCTCTTTCTATTAGTGAAAACCGTTTCAAAATCCGTTGCGTGATTTAGAAGTAGCTGCAGAGAAACAGATATAGAGGAAAACAGCGACTTTGTTTTATACTATAGTGATGCCAAATGTCAATATTTATGAAATTGGGCTTTTGAATGAAATTTTTTTTTTGTCATAAATGGAAAGATCGTATATAAGTTTTATAACAAAACTATTTTTCTTTTTTTTATTTTCGTTATAATTCAAAAGTTATATCAAATTAAAAATAAATTTTTGTACCCAGTTCCGAGAACGCGCCGACATTTCCCGAACATAATGTGACGTCATAATGTTTTAGTCAATACACATGTAGAAGCCATTGATAGTATACTGCGTATATACATTTTACCATTATGACGTCACAACTGTCAAAAACAATTTTTGTGCGTTTGCAGTCACGTGATTTTTTTAAATATTTTATCAATTTTAAATTGCTTATAATTAATTTAAAAAAAGTTTTTTGAAAGTTTTTCGCATCGATTATCAAATATTATTTATAATAAAGTTTTAAAATACAATAAAAAAATCGATAATTATTTTTTTTTCAAAAGCCTAATTGGAATGGTTTTATCACCCAATTGGCTGGACTTTTTTATATTGGCTTAAAGGATCGACTACATTTTTCCGTACAGACACACCTATAATATTTTTGAGGTTGAAACTGATATTCAGTAAATTGATTTGTGCGATTCAAACCATTTTTCGTTATAAAATTCGGGGTCATTTCTCTCTGGTTAAAAAAACACAATTTACGTCTTGTTTATACTGAACGATGATTGATGTTTTGCAGTTTGCACATATTCTACTTTTGATATGTGCAAAACCCAAAACAAACTACACTTGCATTATACGCTAGCTGACCTACAAGAAGTCTTTGCTTTAGTACCGAGTTGACAGTACCTCGCTAATCAACGTTCCAGTAATTGCTGAAGAGAACTTCTCTGTTTCGTTCTCTATTGTTATGTAGATTGTAGGTTACAGATGCTAGACCCACTTTAAAAATAGTATATGCTCAGTATCGGACTCGTGCTTTAAGGTTACGAACCTGTTCACTTCAAAAATTATTTCTAACATAATTCTATATATTATTATATTTTCACGGATAACAATTTTATTTTTTGACGAACTGTTTGCTCGTTTCTAACGACATTATTAATTGTCACGGTTATCTGCATATTATTTAACATTAGCGGTCCGTCCCGGTTTCAGCCGGGTGTAAAAGAACGGATGTTATCATCTTATTTTACCGAGATGAATGTTGTGTCCAAATTTCATGATAATCGGAGGTACCGTTAAAAAGTTTTTGTCAGACAGACAAATTTTGAGTCAAATTAACGAATTCAAAGCAATTGGGTGTTGTCCCATTTTTCACTGAGTATTGAAATAGATTTATGCAGGGGAAAAATAATTTATCCGTCATTTTTAATTTTTAAAAATATCAATAAATGAGATTTCGAATAAGACGTCACGTCATTTGTCTGTAGTCTGCGGAGAAGCAGTAAGAAGCCTAGGCAGATAAAGAGGCCTTATTTATTATGTAGCTATAGTATGAGAGCCCGTAACACTAAAATCCTATGGATCTCCGAATAGGCCAATTCATGGATATTTGGGAAATATAAACGCTGCTTAAAAGAAAAATACAATCGTTGGCAGGCTAGAGTGGACCGGACCGTGAAAAAGGGGTAACTTCCGGTCACCCAAAAAAACGGTTATCCTATGCATCTCCGAATATACCTAATGTTGTTTATTTTATTTTGAAGTTTACGTTCTTAACGTGCTTAAACTCGGTAGGTTGGCGGGTTCCGGTGGGCCGAAACCCCCTCCAATGCCAATTGAATTTTAAATGAAATTTATTTATTGCATAAATGGAAAGATCACATACAAATTTTATAGCAAAACTACGTTTATTTTATTTTTTTACCTCATAATTAAAAAGTTATATCGAAATTAAAAACACTTTTTTATTATGTTTATTTTGTGTACTATCACCATAGATACAAAATATAAACACATTACGACGTCATCGAAATAGCTATAAAGTATTTTTAAATTTCATATTATGACTTTTTAATTATAAGGTTAAAAAATAAAATAACGTAGTTTTGCTATAAAACTTGTATGTGATCTTTCCATTTATGTAAAAAAGAATTCATTAAAAAATCCAATTGCTTTTTTTTCAATGAAGGGCCGCCAACCTCATGCCCACCCACCACGAAACGATTTTAAAAGTTAAAATCTTTCATTTAAATGTCATTTCAACCTATTTGGTTATGAGGTAAGAATACCTATTTGGCAAATCATCTTTAGACGCGGTTGGCGGGGGTTTCAGCCCATGGGAACCAGAACCATACGAGTTTGAGCACGTTAAAACGTAAACTAAAGTAAACAACATTCTATCCGAAGATGCATACATTTTTGGGTGACTGGGAATTGCCCTTTTTTCACGGTCCGGCCCACTCCAGCCTGCCAACCATTGTATTTTTTTGTTAAGCAGGGTTTAAATTTCCCAAATATCTGGGAACTGGCCTATTCGGAGATCCATAGGGTTTTAGTGTTACAGAACTTACGAAATTGGCGTATTCAAATAAAATACATTTTAACATGTTTTTCCTTCTAAACAAGTGTATTTTACTATTTATATACATTTGTATTTAGAATTTATATTTTTTAAATCATTTTTAGTAGTCCGACCCTGCATATAGTCAAGTACACAGAGCGGTAACAAACCACGTTGTTGCAATATTCTAGAATGGAGTGTTACACGCGTTTTCCGTTCATTTAAATTTCGTTATATTAGTATGGGCGTATACCAGTGCATGTTAGCATATGCATACGATTCGCGCATGTGTGACCCTGGCATTCAATTAGTGGATGAGAGGAAATGAGTTACTAATCTGTGGATTTATTATTACCTATATAATTGGTTATACAGGGCAACACACCTTCTACATTATGTGCGTCAAGTTGGATGGGACACCATCAAAAAACCATTTTTTATGCCAATCGTTAGTGTTACCTTGTAACCATAGTGCCGTATACTGTTAAAATTTCAGCGCTAGTGCCGGAAAATTGTAGAAAATATAGAAGGCTGTTGCTATCCCACCCAACTTGACGTTCTACTTTTTAACTTCTAGCAGGACATGCAGTATACGGTATACCGTATATCTAACGTAACCACACGTCCCGCTTTGAGCAAGACAGTCCAGCTTTTAAGCTAAGTGTCCCGCTGTCCACAAAATACGTAAAAAAATGTCCCGTTTTGACAAAACAAAAACGTAGCAACAAGCAAGTCTTGTCGCCCGCACGTGCATAGTCAATGTTGCCTGGTATCTTAAAAAACGGCACCTAAATAAAGCGGTAGATTAAGAAAAAAAACGGTAGATTCAAAAAGTTTACAAAAAGTATATAAATTACTTTTAATACTCTTGCACAAATTTTTTTGTTTATAGTCAGTTTTGATTCAGTCTCACTACCAAAGTCTTCATTCTCTGCTGATATGTCATTTCAATTAACAATTATAATTTAGGGTGTCCTGTTCTGAGGAAAAAAAATAAATGGTCAAGTTAGGTATATCGCGTTTATAACCTGTGTAACATAGGTTTTGAGACAAAATTGTGGCATCATAGAACGATGCAGTACAGGGCCGTCTTTGGAACACGCGAAGCCCTGGGCCGAAAAAAGCTTGGAGGCCCCTTTAAGGAATTCGTAATGGGTCAATAGAAGATCAATGTTTATGAATGTTTTAATAGGCCATTTTTAATTTATCGCAAATATATTTTTTTATTGTTTACTGTTGATACAATTATTTATTTCTCCATTCAGTTTTTTATATTTTCGAGGGAGGCCCTAATGTCTAGGGGCCCGGGCCCGGTCGGCCCACACCTAAAGACGACCTTTATGCAGTATCAAGTCGCCCCTGGTATCCCTTTTGCCAAACCCTAGCTGCAGCATTGTCGTCAGTTACTTAGTATTGTTTAAAAATCGAAGATTTTCAAAAAACTGTATAAGAACTTCGTCGCTCTCTTCGAAAATTAACCGTTGGCTTACTGTAGATCAAAATTTAAAAAAAATACAATAATTTTGTCAAATAAAAATTGCAGAGGGTTATCGTGCCATTTCAATGACTCCATAGATTTTGAACTTCGTTTCTTTGCAGTTTATGCAAATGAAGTATATTGAATAAAACAGGTGCATTGTCACTACTTATAAAATGATTTACTGAAAGAGACATAAGCGAGACGGAAATCTTTGGTGATAGTTGAACCGTCACTAAATTGATTTATAATTTGCCTTATCGTGTAGGTATACTTGACCTCGTTGTATTATAAAATAAAAAGAACCTTGCTAATTTTTTTGCTTGTTTATATATCGACAAATTTATTAATCTTTAAAATGCTTTGAAATAAACATTTCTAGAAAATTTAATTATGTAATAGAATTATTAATATCCAAACAACAAAACGGAAGATTCTTTTTTTCATGCGCCATTGTATAGCAAAAACAAATCTAAAGAGTTGATATAAAAATATCCGAGTAATTTTGAGAATTTGGTAGTTGATAAAGAAATTTTAAGCTTAATATGCTAATAAATATTTTATCGTTTATTATCTTTATATGAAATAAATAAATCACAATTTGATTCTAGAATTTTCTGAGACGATTATAATAAAATAAAAGAAATAAAAAAAAAAACAATTATAAGTGTAAAATAATTTCTTTACAGACAGATTTTTAACGTGTAGGATTTGAAACGAAAACGTGGGACGCATGCGGAGTTATATAAGAAGTATAGACAGTAGCTATCAATGAAAAAAACTATTTATGAGATAAAACGAATAGTGCGCCCCACGTTTTTCATTTCAAATCCTACAAGTTAAACATCTGTCTGTAAAGAAATAATTTTATACTTTTTAGTTCGTTTTAAAAACGTGGTATATTAAAAATGTTTTTTATTTGTTTTATTATTTTCTTCTTTTTAGTATTTTCTCGTATTGTCATCTATTTCTGAGTTTTTTTAAAAATTTCAAGACTATCTCATCAGGAAAAATCAATTACACAATTCCACCCGTACAGCCATACAAGACGGCACACAAGAAAACGAGTTAATAAAAACGTGGTAAAATATCATCAAACATACCTTAATATTGCTGTTTATACATGTCAACTGTCGTTAGGGCTTCATACCCCCTGTTGAAATGAATAATTTTAAGTAAATAAATATAAAAAAATTCAGTGAAAATTGCTAGAAGATTCTTATACGGATTATACGATACTTAGACAATATTGTTATGTGTATAAAATGTACCTACACCAAATTGCGTGTATTTTTTAAACCACTGAACCTATTTGAAGTCAATACTACAACCATTTTTTTTTTAATATTTTAAATCGGTGCATTTTTGCGAAGTTTTATTCTGCAGAACGAAAGAAAATTGTTTAAATATATACAGGCAACCATTTTTCTTTATTTCGAATTTCGAACACAATTTTTGAATCGTATCACCACTACATACCACCGTTTCTTTACGGAAGCGCCGCTGTTGAAAGTTGACGTTTTAGTGGCGCTTAGCCCTTTAACTCTTACATTTCTTCTAAAATAACCGTCAACGTGTCATACAATTCCCCGAGTTAATACATTGTTATTTTTAAGTAGAAAACAATGCGATTATATTTTACAAAACTATCCCACATTGTCTTTGAATCTCGTTTTGGAAAGCATATTTTGTAGATCACAAACCACTGCAGCTGTATTGGCGACGAAATCTTTGTATTTAAAAATTCGATATCTCCGCAGATAATATTAGATATAATGGTGTGAACTTTTTGGGCACCGATTTAACGTAAAAGCTGATTAAAATTGTGATCCCACAATTTGCAAGGTCTTAATTCATTAATTAATATATATTTATTTTTTCATCAAGCTAGACACACATCACAAAAATACAAAACAATCAGCCAGCGTATACTGTATAGGTAATAATTTGATTAATCATCGTTTTCATCGACGGTTGACAAATAATAAAACATGTAGGTATGTTTTAATTTTTTTTTTTGGTAAAATAATAATAAAATAGATTATTAATATTTCATAATAATATAATATTATGACAATGCAGTAAACAGAATGCTCAATTTTATGAATTTTAGAACACAGAAATATTTTTTATTTCTTAACTTATTTAGATAGATAGATAGTTTTACTGTATAAAAGAAATTGTTTCTTATTACAAGGGGAGTGATATTAAACATATGAAATCAAAATATAATAAATAGATAAATCATACACTCAAAATATTACAATCAGAATATTACAAAATTACAAGATTTGTAAACTTATTCTGCAACAAAAGTAAAAGATCCTGGTTTGAATCTAGACAGAGACCAGCGTTGCAAGATAATTATTTTATCAAATTGAAATTTTAGGATAAGAAGCGAGAAAATCGGAATTTAGTCGCAAAAAACTGGTTTACATTTTTGTATCTAACTTAAGATTCTACTTCTAATCTAAATGTTTTTGAAAAATAATGAAATTAGCTGTGCCAAACGGCATTTTAAAAATTAACTAAAAAATTGGAACGTCTGTCAACTCTGCCAATGACATACAATTTTTTCAACAAAAAAAAAAAAAAAAAATTAAAACACATTCATAATTGAAAGAAAACATTCAAGACTATAATATTAATGTTATCTTTAATTGTTAATATTATACATATTTTGTATATGTACCGTACACATCACATAATATGCATTAATTCTGCTTTCTCTGTTATCATTATTTTTTTTTTTTTTTTGCGTCAACAAATATCACTTAAACTTTCTAATAATAATCTTCTCGCTATATTATTCCTTAAATTACATATTTTGGTAACTTGCTAATAAAAGCGGTATACTTAGGACTTATTTTTTGTAGAAAGTAATGTTTAATAAAATTACACATCTCATTAAAATTATATTATTTAGAAATTATATTTCCGAAAAAGTAATAACAGTAACTTTTAGTTTCGTTACGGCTTATGGCACAAGAACGTAAGGTTTAAATAGATAGATAGAATAATAGAGATCTTTATTTGATTGGTACAAATGTACATAAATAGCGTCAACAAAAAAGAATTATAAAAATTCGTCCAAATTGTAGTGTGCTTTAGCTAATAATTTTTTTTTTATTTTTTCTAAAATGTTGTTTGGACTTTGCCACTGTGATTTCAGTATACAAGTACATAGATATAATAGGTCAAGAGCTAGCTACGGAAATAGGTTTGCAATTTATAAAAGGATTTTTTTTTTATTTGAGAATCACTTGACGCCATGAACAGTTACACGCATTGTTAATAACTCCAACTGTTGTTCTTATACAAATCGACTTTAGTAGATATCTTGGTATAATTATAACATGTCTGTTCTGTTATAGACCCAACGTCTGTCAAGAGAAAGAAGAATTCGTGGACAAACCTGATAAGGAAAATAAAGAAAGTAGCGACGACGAAGATGACGATGACGCTTTAGGTTTCTATGGCAACATTAAATTCTCAACATGCCAACAATCGCCAACCAAATATCAGTGCACAACGAAGTTAGTTAGCTTCCTATTGGCTCTATTTATATTTTTTTGTTTTGCGACTTCCATTATATTATATAAACATAAAAATAAATTTTCATTTTCGCAGGGTCAGCAACCACGGAGTAACCAGAACGTTTGTTGTCAAATATAAGTGTTGTCATGGTTACCAACGCAGTGAAAACGATGCCGGCTGCACGCAGTTGAACATGAAACCGATGATGGAAACTGTTAAGGACATCGGCAGCTCGGAATTCTACAAACTCCTCAAGACCACTGGTCTCGAAGAAAAAGTCACCTCAGACAATCTGACAATATTTGCGCCTACCGATGACGCTTTAGCTGCCTTCACTGAAAAAATGCTTGAAACGGTATGTATTTGTGGAAATTTCAGTAGTCTTATCAAATCATATTGTCGTTAAACTTAGAATTTTGACTGATCCCCAAATTTTCGATACAATAATGAATAGGTACAAAAAACTTAACAAAACCGAGTATAAGCCACATAGAGCATTAATTGAAATTAAAATTCCGGAGAAATTAATAATGCGTTAAGAACTATAAAATGTATGCCTAATTAAAATCAGCTACTGTTTCAGTTTGTGTTAAATAAAAGCAATACCTGCACAAAATCGTTATTTCACTTTATGTATTTTATTGAAACAAAATGATTTTCTAATTTGTCTTGTTGTGTTTTTACATTTGAATAGAAAAATGAACAAAAAAAGGCCCCTTTAGAAATTTTGAGCGTAGTAAATGATTTTATTGCCAATACCTCCCACACGATATTTGCTTTTTTATGATTAACGATTTTTCCCAATAGTTCCAAATTATATTATGTATATTCTTATTTAAATTTGCAAAAAAATAGTTTTAAACGTATCCACGTTTTCATTAATTAGTTATTATACTGTTGCTGTTAACATTCATTTCAAATAACTTAGCACTAATATGCTTTAAAAGGTGTAAATTAAATCTATTCTACTATATATTGAATTAATATCTTATTACTAAATAATTTCCGAAAAATTATACTATTTTTATGAAACGACGTAAAAAAATAATATTTACATTTTTTTGTATTCACAAGTCGTCGGGATGTTTATCTTAGCCATTACATAATGAATGACTCATCGAGTTATCAGTTCCATACCTCACCTATAGGTACCTAATACCGGTACCAGCAGGTACCGAGTCGACAACAGACACTTGTGTCAGTAAATAATCTAAATAACAATGTGTATACTTTATGAATGATTCATTAGGGGACTTAGAGGAATTTACATTCGACTGAAAATATACAATTGAAATGAGAATTTATTGTTAAAAAGCATTCGTGATCTATTATGGTTGCTTTCTCAGTTTATATACCTCAAAGTGTAGTTTTAATTTAATTTGTAAAATTTATTTTTATCCTTCATTTACTTTTTATGTACATAAACCAAAAGTACATGTGCAGATCGAACAAATGTTTTTTATTTTTTCTTAGAACGAAGTCGAACTTTTGGTAGCACCAGCAAGAAGACGTCGTGATAACAAAGATTTGAAAAACGCCATTTCATCTCGCGAACTTGTCCTCGCACACATAACACCGGGAATGGTGGACTTGAATGAAGTCTCCAACGAAGATCTCTTGCACAGCGATTATCAGCAGAGTCCAATCCGAATCAACATCTACCCAACACCGACCGATGATGTCCTCTTCACGGCCAACTGCGTTCGTGTCATAAAAAAGAACAACATTGCATCTAACGGTGTTGTGCATGTTGTTGATAAAGTAATCACGCCAGTTACAGAATCTATTACTGATATTGTTGCTAGCAGCAAGAAGTTCTCTATTCTAAATAAAAGTAGGTATTGAATTGATCGAGTAATTAACATGAACACGATAAAAAACTTTACGACTCGTTGAACATTAATAATATCCTATATATTTTTTGTAGTTTGGAGGTTGTTCAAACAAAATTGAAAATGCAATTAGATCGTCATAAAATTTTAAATTAGCTGGTCATTTTCTTTTTTGAATGGAATTTATTGTTTAAACTGATCATGATATCAGCTTAATTATATAACAAAAATATTTGTCAGTAAAACTTTGAGATACTAATACAATTTGTTTACATTTTAGTTTTGGAAAAAGCTGACTTAGTTAAAGAATTTGATCTTAAAGGACATTATACCTTCTTGGCTCCAAGTGATGCTGCTTTTGATAAACTGGAACCGGCTGTTCGCGGAAAATTGCTCAAAGGAGATGCTTGTGCAATTAGTAAGTCTTATTTTTTGATAACAGATGTATTTTTGAAATTATGTTCACTAAAAGTTGTAAAGCGAAAATAAAAATTTTAGTCGAAAAGTTGCCATAAAGAAGTCTTTACATAATGTGTTATTTGTGTATCATCATTGGTCTTGTTATGAATTGTGTATTTAACTATTAGACTCTTAATTTCAGGAAATTAGTAAAGTTACTTCTTCGTTGTCATTATCTTCGTGGTTGTTATTGTTTTCGTGACATTCTCATTTTCGTTTAATATATTTTTCCAGATATTTTGAAGCATCATATTTTGGCTCACACAGTATGCTCAAGTGCAATTTCAATGAACGCAACCACGCACAATATTGAGGGCGAAGTCCTTCATTTGAGAAGAAACGAAGACAATCAGTTGGTTATTGAGTCAGATATACTAGTTGTAGAACCTGATATAATAGCCACCAACGGTATTGTTCATATGATTGACAGCGTTATTTTGCCTGACTCTGGATTGGACACAGACGAATTATTACAGAAACAGAATTTGACTGATTTTTATTCGCTCATTGAAAATGCTGGTCTTAAAAATTATATTAAAGACTTGAGAAATGTCAGCTTGTTCGTTCCAACTAATTATGCATTTAATCAGTCAGCTGATGAAATTGATGCAATTAGAAATAACCCAGAAAAACTTAAAGAATTCATTAAATATCATACTATCGACGGTCAATTGAAATCGTGCGACTTTAACGATAATCAAAAATTGGAAACTGAAATGGCTGGTGAAAAACTGAGAGTTAACTTATACTCAACCGTAAGTTGTTATTTATTTTTACACGCTTTATATTAGTTTCACTTGTAAGTTTGTATGTACTTATGTATGTTTGTAATCTCCATTTGGACTACAGCAAGTGGTTTATATAGTGGTATAATATGCCAGCACTGTAAGTACAGTGGGTAGCCGTGCGGTCTAAAGCACGGGTCTTCGCTTACGTCAACTTTCGGCATCACGGGTCGTGGGTTCTAATCCCGTCCACGCCAAAAAAAAATTGTTTTTTTTTCGGCAAATTTTTGACAATAAATCGAACTAAAAAGTGGAAAATAAATATAGTTTAAAAAAAACTAACAAACACGCTTTAAATCAAACTAAAAAGTGAAAAATAAATATAGTTTAAAAAAAACTAAAAAGCACGTTTTATATCGAACTAAAAAGTAAAAAATATTTTTTTTAAAATAAGCTTAAAACAATAGTGATTAAAAAATACTAGTATTATTGTGATAAAAGCGTGGAGCGCTCGATGTACGAAAAGGCGTGTTTTTTAGTTTTTTTTAAACTATATTTATATATTATGATTAGATAACTCACCGAGAGTGAACATCAAGATTGAAGTTAGGACGTAAGTTCAAGGGGAGATGGGGATTATGAGCTAAACAACTAAGGTTTTGAACTTGATCTTGGAATGGTGGAGGAATAATATCTTACTCTGCACCTCTCTACGGCCTTGGTGAATGTATATGTACTTGCAAAATTTATGTTCCGTGACATTTAATTTATTATGATTTGATCGAATATTTTTACGCTTTGTTAATAAAGTAATTATATCGTAGTTATTAAAAGTGACGACTGTTTACGTTTTTATTATTCTGTAAATCAAAACAATATTTTCACTTGCATTCTGATATGGTTTTTAAAATGGATATTTCTCGGGGTTACGAGTTTTTTATTTTCGAATATCACATTATCAAATTCGAAAATATAAATTTTAGGTAATTGCATTAAATAAATGTTAAACGTTCATCTGCATGGGAATTAAATTATCGCTTAAGAGTTTTTGCTTCATTTAAAAAACTTTTGCATTACATATTCAACCGTCTACTATTTAAAGTCGATCGAAAATTTCGTTCAAGATCAATAAACCAACGAGCTAAAAAGTCTCTTCTCACATACTTACTCATTTTAGTTTTGTTTACGTCGTAATTATAAAAGATTCACAATTATGTTATTATATTTTTTTTTTGAACGACCCCCTATAAAATAGATGCCTTTTATGCATGTGTAGCGGTAATGACCCATTTCGCTCTAGTGCGTAAAGTAAAACAAAAGAAATCCGAAACATAGTAGGTATAGCTGTGTATGAAAGTCAGACGCAGTCTACAATTGAAAATGAACTTGTTCAACATTTTTAAAAATTATGTTAAAATAAACTATTCTATAGGGGGTCCGTGCACAGTGGCGTAGCTAGGTAACCAAGGGCCCTGGGGCAAATAAAAAAATGGGGCCCCGCTGCTATCTAAACTGGTTAGGTTTTATCAAGTAAAAATATTAAATATACAAATACTTTAAAAATGCTAAGCTACTTTATCATCGATGATAAAGCTCTTATTGATATGATCAGCTCTTTTTTGTGCACTGCAGGGCAGGTAATAAAAATATTTAACAGTAACAACATAAATTACAATTAATACTTGGTGTAGATTTGGGCAATAAAACGAAATAGAAAAGATTCAAGGGTTTGTTATATAAAGGTCGGACCTACCAACTGACTAAATAACAATTATATTTACAATCTTTTTCTAGCTTTAGTTTTTGCAAAAGTATCAATGACTTCGGTTAAATTCAGGCTTGATGCGGACATCAATATAAGTGGTACTAAAATTTTTAGTACCACTTATATTGATGTCCGTCACGTCAATAAATCGTGTCAAATCTATACATTTGGAAAACTAAAATTATGGACAAAAAGAAGAAACCCAGTGGTGCATTTAAACGCAATAAACGCCAAGAAAGAGAAGATAGTAAACAAAAATTAACCAAAATTGACAAGTTTTTTAGTCAGCCTTCTGCAAGTATTTCTGGATAAAATATTTCTATTGATAGTGACTCAAATAATATGGTAAAATCAAATAAAATTGAACCACTATATTGACCAGTACTAAAAAGTTTATTGACATTAGCTTATACCTACACTCCTGATACAGCATTAATTTTTTAACCGTTCTCAAAAAAAAAAACTTGACTCGAATTCATAATAAAACGCATATCGATGAATAATATATCGCTATCCGTCAAATTGACAACACTGCCAACCCACAGAAAGAATTTAGGAGAATTCCCTGGGTATAACTTTCGAATTTCTCTCATTTGAGTTGCCATGATTAAAGTCGGGTTGCAACCTGTCATATTTATTTTGAAAATGAAGGAGATTTTCAAAAGTTCAGTTCGATCGAGATTTTCTGGTAAGGATTCGAGGGCCTCCCGAGCTTGAGGACCCCGGGGCACTGCCCCGCCTAGCCCCTCGGTAGCTACGCCACTGTCCGTGCAAAAAATACTATATTTATCTCGTGCGTGATAATATTATGACTCATGTGACACACTGTCTCTCGTTTTTAAAGTGTCACATTCGTCATAATATTACGCACTAGAAACATAACATTGTCTTTGTTTTCAGCTCCCAGTATTCAGAAATGTATTTAACCGTGCAACAATTAATTGTGCACGTTTAGTAAACTTCGATGAACAAGCTTGCGGTTCTGTTATTCACCAAGTTAATAAAATATTGGTTCCACCAAAATCTTCAATTTTGGAACTCATCAAGAGTAAACCAGAATTCTCAGTTCTGTCGGAAATTGTTAGTGGTACGAAACTCGAGGAAACTTTACGAGACAATAGTCAAGATTTGACGCTGTTGGCACCAACAAATGACGCTTTTGATAAATTAAAGGAATCAGATTTGAAGACTTTGAAAGAGAACAAAGATAAAGCTGATGAAGTTTTTAGACAACACGTTGTTCCAGGTTAGTGTTTCTAGATCTGATTAAAACATAAAATCTTTTCCAGAAGTCGTCAGTTGATAAGTATTATAAGCACAATTCAAATATCAACAGGATCGGATTTACCGTAAGTGCCGCCCTGGGGCACCATAAAATATTCCGCCCCATTATCTAAAGCTTACATAAAATGGGTAAAGGTTCGATATACATTTATAGTCAAAAACCTTTTTATTATAAATGGGATAATTACACAGAAAACATTCATTTTCGTATTAAAAATCATAAATTGACAAACAAAACGATCGCTCATCAATTGAGGGATATAATACATCTTTTCAGAGGAAAACGCGTCTGACTGAAAAAGTATTTTATTTATTTTGATTCATGAATGTTTTCAACACAGTCACACTTTTCGAAGAATTTTCTACAATGCAAAAACAAATTTTTTCAACTTCCCTAATTTTGCCGCCCCTGGAAATAACCGCAGATTCGCAATTCCAGATTCACCCATTGACAAAATACTTTTTTTTTATTTATGATTTCAACTTGCATGAAATACATACCCTAAATTCGTCGTCAGCTCTCCGCCTATTACGTCTGCTTCTCATACAATAGACGCTCTCTGTCCCACATTATGGTCACCTTACCCTAGTGCCTCTGTCTAGTGTAAATCCAGCGCTGCAGATATGCTGTGTTTATAACTTTCAGGCAGGTGCAGAGATAAATATTTTCACTTAAAATTTTAAACTTAAATTTTTCAGATGTGTTCTGTTGTTCGGGAATCGGCTACCAATCATTCCCATTCACTGAGAGTCTTCGAACACTTTCATCCAAAACTTCACTTCGCCTATACAACGACGGCGAAGAAATTCGATTTGGCCCAATGACTGTAAACAAATGTGACAACGTGGCTACAAATGGAGTTGTTCACACCGTCAATAAAGTGATGTACCCATTCGATAAACCACGCCACTCATTATCAGATCTGGGATTCGTACTGTTCGATCTGTAAAGACTTTTTAATGTGATAATCTTACAAAATTATTCTGTTTCCATGAAATATTTTTGGAAATTTAATAATTGGAAATGTTAAATTTTTATTCTTAACAAGAGAAATTTAATATTATGTTAATTTATTCCTAATATAATATATTATTATTAAGATTTTGATAAATTATTCATGTCCGATGTTATAAAAGAGCAGATAAACTATTTTTTTTTCATTTCATAATAAATGAACGTCTAATTTTAATCGTAGTAGTAAACAATAGCGATCTTCCAAGAATATTTTGTTTCTCTGTGTTGTCTATTTGTTCTTTGTAATGTTGGTGCTAATTGGAATGTTAGTGATTTACCATATTTTTATTGTGGTTGTACACATTTTTAGTCAATACTATTATCTATAGCAGTGTATAAGTTGTTTTATTAAGTATATTTTTATATAAAATACATTTACCTAATTTAAAAACAGAATTTTTATTTTAATTTCTTTTCCAAATATTTTTTACTCTGGCCATCTTTTCACGCATCAATAAGGGATATATTATTATTATCAACGTAATATAATTTCGTTTGACCAAAAAATTTTCAACTAACATTTAAGTCTTAAAATACCAACGCAATCTAAAGTTATTGTGGACTATCTGACTGTAGGCCTGTCAACAGCAGGATTTTTTAAATATCTATATATAGAATGTCCAAAAGAACCTTGGCTTATACTCTTCTCTATGGGCTTATATGGGTAACTTTGTTGTCAGTGGAGATAGAAAGTCGGTTAAATGGTAGTGCATAAAATTGGGCTCATTAACGTCCCGTCGAAAAAACAATTTAATTTTGACACCCTATGAACTTATTTAGAAAATAGTGAAAATTGCCATTTTTGAAAACTGGACATAACTTTTTTATACAATGTAACGTGAACGTCTCTTTCGGGGATTCCCTGCTACAAGCGCGCCACTCAGCGGACACTTTTTAACACCATGACCGACCTTACGGGGAAAAACGGATATAGACAGGCAAAGACTGAATGGCTTAATATCCGTTTTGACTTTCACTTTCGTTCTTCGTCATAAAAAATTTGGTATTAAAATACCTATCCAAATAATTTTTGGAATTTATTTTAAAAATGTCATTGAAAATAAAAAACATTTTTTTCAGTTGAAAAAAAAAACATTTTTAATATTTAATATTTGAATATTTGAAACATTTTAAGTGAGATATTCTTTACTAGACAAGTAGTTTATAGTTAACTGGTTGTACCCGAATAGAATTCGTACTTTTCTTAAGGAAGTACTATCATACCGTTGAATCCAACTTTCGGACTTGAGTTTTTGAAATTTTGTAGACGAACACTTCTTGTACCTATTCCCAAAATTTAAACAAGATTGACCATTTCGATTTTACGTACTGACATTGAGAAGTTAAGTGTCTTAAACGTCTTTTAAACATCACATAGAAGTTTCACTTGTACCGCGTGACTTTTCACGCACCCTCTTGTTTTATATAATTTTGCATATTATTCGTTATTTGTTAGAAAATTTTATCTAGAAATTTCTATTGTGGAGGCTCCACTCTTGTGGAGGCCCCGGGGTTTTAGTCCCGGCTGCCTCCCCCCCCCCAAATCCGGCCCTGGTGATAGAGATGAGAAACCGGCACATCGGGGGATTAGAGTCCTTATTACAATGAATTTGTGAACTATATTTTGGCACGGAGATAAAACATTTAAGTTTTGGGATATTCAACGCGGTTTCCTGGAGGACCTACCGAGGATGTAACGTTCCCGCTCACGGAATTCAGTCTTTTGTCCCGTTCTCTTCCCTATTTGGTTTTTTCTCTTTTTTAAAGTTCGTATTTTACTTGGAAAACCAGGATAATTGATTTTTGGATATTTGTCTTTTGTCATGGTGGGTTTTAGTTGCCAGGAATCCTGTCTAAGTCTCCTGGTCTGGACTATCCAGGAGTGGCTGCTTGCCATCCTGCGTCCTGGCACCTAGGTAATAGTTTACATTGGTGAAGTATACCAGTGGCCCGGTTATCAACACCCTAACAATTTTCGAGCGAGTTCGGCCATCACCAGTGTGAATGCTATAATATGTAGATTACTATTAGTATATGTATTAAACCTCATCGGGAATTCATTTACTCTTGTTTCTTTTTCTAATGTGCGCGTCTTGCTTAAGCATTAGATTAGTATCTATTTATTGCAAGCTAACAAACCTTCTGTAGACTTTTTCCAGGACAGTTCAAGGCATGAAGTCAATCAATAAGATCATGAACTAATGCTATGGACATCATTGGTACTATTTGTATAACGTGTTATGTAAGTGGTTCCCAAACTTATTTGGTCTACTACCCCCTTTCAAAAAAAAAAAAAAAACTCAGCGCCCCATGAAAATTATTTTTTTTTAAATTTTAATAGAAATTAAACAGATATATGTATTAATGTTTCTAGTTTTTTGTAAAATATAGTAAAGAAAGGTATAAATTAGAAACATTGAAGTTTGAAATCATGAAACTATTTATTGAACTCAGAATAGAAAGGTACATAATACAAAAAAAAAGTGAAAACATTCGAAATCATCTTAATGAGTTATTCATCGCCCCTAAATGCACCTGTGGCCATCACCACCCCCCTGAATCGTTGCAGCACCCACCAGAGGGCGGTAGCGCCCACTTTGGGACTCACTGGTTTATATTAATTATGCTAAGTTTATTAGCATGTATTCATTTTTCAGAAATTTGTAATTCCCTGTTATTGGATTCATATAATTATGTTGGGAAATAAGTGTTTAATTATTATAACGAAACCGTATTTAGAAATTTTCAAGGGCAGCTATAGAAGTGCACGAATTAATTGAATTTTGTATCCTGTAATTGTTCAAACTAACGTTTCCTATATAATCTTTGTCCTTTTTAGTTGCATTTGACCTTTTGTATACGAGCTTTCAAATTAAACCATATTGCACGAAATAATAGATAACAAATGTATCTTTTTATGACTACCTATTACTTTTATAGACGCTTATGTAATGTTCACACGCAAAGGACTTTCTAATTATGCTCTTGCCGCTACATTTTACCTGTAGGTATATATGGGCGATTCCGATTCATTTTCCGCACTTAAAATTTTCAGCGTTGTACTGTCATGGACAATAATATAGAAAATAATTTAAAGTATAGCATGCTAAACGCAGCGACTTCGAATAAAGAAATGTTAAGGATTTTTGGAATGTGGCCTTTGGACTGGACCGAGAACAAAAAAGAGTTTTTCACTGAAACTAAATGGTGGTGTACAACAATATTTGCTGCTATTAATATAATGCAATTGGCGTATTATGTTTTTGGGTGCGCAACAAATTTCAATGATGCTGTTGAAAGCGGTTGTGTGCTGATCGCGTCTGGATTGACCAGTTAAGTAGCCCTATAGCAGTCCATACTAATCCTAATCTCTGTCCTAACTAATATTATAAATGCGATTGTGAGTTTGTTTGTGACACTTTCACGCGTAAACCGCTGAATAGATTTTGATATAATTTGGCAAGGAGATAGATTGCATCCCAAGGAAGGACATAGGCTACTGTTTGTCTCAAAAAACAGCTCTGAAGGGGTGAAATAGGAGAGCTAGAAATTTATAAATGAGAAAGTAACTCTGTCAGTCAGTCTGTCTATCTGTTGCGTTTTCACGGCCAAATGGATGGACCGATTGTGATGAAATTTAATATGCAGATAGTTTATACTCTGGGAAAGAACATAAACTGTTTTTTTAACTAACTCCTATTAAATGCCTTCTCTTAAATTAAGGTTAAAATTAGGTGTTCCGGTACTTTTAGTGCGAAATCTTGATGCACCCAAATTGTGTAATGGTATACACGTTTACTTACAAGTTTCTCATCTGGGTCGAAATATTCTTAGGGTTAATATAATTAGTGGCAAATCTAAAGGAGACTGTGTTTTAATACCACGCATACCAATTATACCAAAGGATTTGCGTTTCCAATTTAAAAGATTATAATTTCCGCTTTCGGAATAACTAATAAATAAAACCGAGGGGCTAGAAAAAACATGTTTTCACACAGCCAGCTGTATGTGGCTTGCTCACGTGTATCTAAATCATAAATTATCGTCTTGCTTGAATTTATGAATTTTGTAATAAATTATATCAAAGGCTAGTACCTATTTAACAATTTTTTACATCGCCGATTATTAGCTGTTTTACAAAGTGGCTAGCCGTTTCATAAAAGTATGCTGAAACTATAAGCATGGTTCCTATATGTTTCATACACTCTCTCGTTTCCTGATAGCAGTATTTTTTTAAGGAATATGTGATTTTATTTATATGTGAAGTTGTATGAAATTATTGAGTGTAAAAAAAACAATAACGTTCCTTAATTATTATTCTACAGAAAATAAAAAACTTTTTATTTATTTAAAGTCTCTAAAACACGAAAAGGAACTTAATGCAAAAAATAACAGAAAAATTATTTTGAAAAAAATTACTTGGTTAGACCAAATCTCATAACTACCCTTTGATTAATTAATTATTTGACTATATACTTGCACAACGCTGCTGACACATTATACTTTTTTTTTTCTTGAACAAAAAACTATTTTATTTTCGGGACAAACTGTGTACCGCAAGGGTTTTAAACTCTCACACAACAATTCAAATATTTTCTTTTTTTCCAGTATGTATCATTTTAAATTTGAGACATAAAAGTCAAGCTGTAATAAGAATTTTAAACTCACTTAATGACAGCATTGATATCAGTACGACTTCTAATTTGAAAATTTATAAGAGAAGTTATAAATTTTCACTGTTTTGTTGTAAATTTTATCCGGCATCTTTTTTGGGAACGTCGATTTTCTACTCTTTCTTGCCATTTTTCGTAATGTATAAGGATACGAAGAGTAATCCTGGAATGAACACAGAAAGACAACTGCCCTACCATACATGGTTTCCGTACAACGAACAACAGACTCCTGCGTATCAAATAACTTACGCCTACTTGTCTATTTGCTCTCAAATGATCAGTATTTGTATTTCTAACCACGATGCTATCATATTTGCCGTATTGATTTACATTTACGGTGGCTTTGAATTACTGTGTGAAAATTTAGAAAACATTCGCGAAAGAGCAAAACAAAAACTGATAAATTTAAATATTACTGAAAACAATGATGACGATTTTAAAGAGAAACTGAATAAGGAACTCAACAAACTGTTGGCTGAATGCGTTGTATTGCATTGTAAGCTTTTGAATTTTTGCGAAGAAATAAATAAAATAATCTCCCCTGTCAATTTCTTTCATTTCGTTACTCAAGGACCTTGCACTTGTGTGATTCTTTGGCAGTTTAAAGCGATTTTGGTAAGTAATTTATATTAAATGTAAACTTTTTAAGCTGTGAATTTTGTATTTTTATATTTCACAGGATGGTCATATCGATATTATCAAAATGCCTTTGTATGGTATTTTTTTAACATCATGCATTCTGGAAATTTTTGTTCTTTGTTGGTTTGGAAGTCAAATAATGTACCAGGTAAATAGACTCTGAATAAAACTTAGTTTAAAAAAATTAAAAAAAAAAACTTTCATTAGTTGTTAATAAAAAAGAACTAAAAAGTTTAAAATAATTTTATTCCGATTGGAAATAAGCCGTTTTATATGTACCATACTTATCACAGTCTCAATTTTCAAATAAAAACGCGTTACACCGTCTTTTTCTCTCTCTCTTGCTATTAAAATGTAACACGCTTTTATTTGAAAATTGAGACTGTGATAAGTACATATAAAACGGCTTATAGTCCAGTGCACTTAGACACATTTTATAGGTGTGACTCAAAAATTTCAGATACATTTTTTCTTTTTTTGCTCATTCGAAAGGGTCTTCGATGGAGACCTTAACCCTGATATTGCGCATTGTCCAAATTGCTCATATCTCGCGTTCTAATAATACCACATAAATCGTTCTAAGGTCGTTGGACTCGTCAGGATTTACTCTTTAATCGAATGTCTATCAAATAAAACTCTCCAATGTACTGGAAAAAAGTTATTAGCGTCCAAAGTTACAACTTCTTTGCCAAAAGTTTTTGCGCCCGGTCTTTCCGCACGCATCTTTTTCCAGTGCATCTGAGACCCCCACCGACAGTTTAGTATTTAAAGTAGACTAAATTTCCAGTATTTAAAAAAAAATTCATCCCGATCGGTTGATCCCTCGCTCACCAAATCAAACTCGAAGTTGCGCTATTCATTTCGTGCTATTTTGAAGCCTCCAATACTCGCGCTTCGCGCTGCATTTCTCGCTTTTATTACTAATATAACGCAAATTAATTAAGACCAACGAAAGAACACGCGTTTTACATTAATTTTTTACTTAAATTTATAACTCAGATTAATAGTGCCGTGTGTGAGTCGGACGAACATGTAAATATTTTCAACCGGAACGAGATTACTCCCCACCCCATTTTTGAGGATGCGGAACACGGTGGTGATATTAAAATCTTAGTTTGGGGTTGCGCAGCCCTCTAAAACGGCCAAAAACCACAACTCGAAAACGGGTGAATTTTGATTTTGAGATTTGGCCAGTGGAGGAGTTGGTGAGAGTCGACGGCAATTTTCAACACCAGCACCATGCATCCTCAAAAACAGGGGAAAAACATTTTTTTTTATGAGATATGAGCAATTGAAGAAAAAAAAACAGAATCCAAGGTGGCGGCGGACGACGCAATTTGGAGAATGCGCAAATTCAGGGTTAAGGTCTCCATTGAAGACCCTTTCGAATGAGCAACAAAAGAAAAAATGTATCTGAAATTTTTGGGTCAATTCCTAAATGCACTGGGCTATTATTTCTAATCGGAATAAAACTATTTTGAACATTTTGTTCTTTTTTATTAACAGCTAATAAAAGGGCTTAACATTTCTCAGATAAAGTTTTTTATGTTTCTTCCAGAGTACCAAAGTAGCAAAAGCGGCATATTTTAGTGAATGGTACGAAGGAGATACGAAATTCATAAACAGTATGTGTCAAATAATACAAAGAGCCCAAAGGCCAGTTTTAATTACCGCTGGAAAATCATTTTCTGTTACTTTACAAACATTTATAGTTGTAAGTATTAATTTGACGGAATGAAATAAAAATGTTGACTTCCGCCTAGCTCAAGCGCCAAAAATATCAAACCAGCACCTCGATATTTAGTTATGAATTTAAGAATGACGGCAAAATATGTTTACCTATATTGACTACCAGACGTTATCTAACAACACCCAAAGACAAACCATTCTTACTTTGTAATTCATACACCTAGAAAGCATATTTTTATTTCTATGCATCTATTTTGCTGGATTTATTTAGTTCGCTGAAAAAATAAAGTAGGTCTCTATAAAAATATATACAAAATCACACACATAATACGGAGACCCACAGATTTTTAGAGGAAAGCCAAAAAATGAAACTTAAAACCACGAAGTCTGTAACTAGGAAATCTAGATTTGCTGTGTTTCGAGATGGACCGTTTTCTGGCTTGTTTGAAATTATGTTTTATTTGTTTCCAATTTGCTCACCCCTGGGACCAAAATTAAAAAAGAAATGTAGCCTATGCTACCCAGACCATAATAACGAATCGATTGGATATTATTTATCAAAATCGAATGAATAGTTTAGGCGATCCGGTGGAACATCCGTAGACCGTAAATACAGACTTTGATAGATTGCTATACTTATAACCCTTCCTTTTTGGCTGTGCCACATTAGGTAAAAACTTAAATCATATTTTCATTATTATAAATTAACAAAATGTTTTTATAATAATAATTATTATTAAACAGTCCGTCTTCCCCATCCATTATTATAAAGTAGTAAGTAGTCTAAGAAAATTAGTTTCAGAATCGTCGATCAGACCAAATAATTCATGTAGTTTTGAAAGTTGGTACAGTTATTTCTTAAGGTGTCCAGATGAATATACTAAAAGCCCCCGAGGGAGGGACACGAGCCGGCGGTAGGGGAGGGGGGAAAGGTCTCTTTTTCAAGGTTTTTGCTTGTGACTCGAAAACTATTTATAATATCTCTTTAGTGACTTCTACATTAATTATCTACATTAAATTTCCTATAAATTATGTCTAAACATTTTTACTGTACGATCAATACTTTAGGAGATACAGATTACAGAGTATGAAAGGTGATAAAAATAAGAAGCTAAATCGTTTTACAAATTTTAATTCTGAAAAATTAAACAAATTTTTTTGCACGAGTATGCCGACTTATCAATCAAATTGTGTTTCATCTTTATCATTAACATCGATGAGGGCTCCATTAGTATAAGCTCCTAGGCAGCCGTTACAGATAAGACTACACTTAATGCCCGCTTTTCGGCAACTGCATTTTCCAGAACAACCACTTTTACATCGGCAAAAAATTGAACTTAACAACGCGTCAGGAGCAGGAGGATTCAAGGTCGTGATTGGTTCTAAGTTTCCATTTACTCCTCGCTTCCAACCCCATATTTCAGGAGGCAGTTGGTGCCCAAGCCACTCCTCTACTTGATGGAATACTCTGTAAGCGTGATATTTCGCTGAACCTTTGGTAGGGGGGAGGGAAGAAAGATCCGGTTTGGGCTTGGTACAAGATTTCAGAAAAACTGTGAATCGATGTCTATTAATCTCAGACTGAGTACAGGGCGCTCGGTATACTTCAAGAAACATTTTTTCTCCGTCTTCTGCTATAACATCCGGAGTTGATGTTGGGTTATAAAATACAGTTGCTATTTTCTTTAGTAATGGCTTTTGATCAAAAAAAAAGAATTAGCTTCTTATTTTTATCACCTTTAATACTCTGTATCTCATAAAGTATTGATCGTACAGTAAAAATGTTTAGACATAATTTATAGGAAATTTAATGTAGATAATTAATGTAGAAGTCACTAAAGAGATATTATAAATAGTTTTCGAGTCACAAGCAAAAACCTTGAAAAGGACACCTTTCCCCCCCCCTTCCCCAACGCCGGCTCGTGTCCCTCCCTCGGGGGCTTTTAGTATATTCATCTGGACACCTTTAGGAATAACTGTAGCAACTTTCAAAACTACATGAATTATTTGGTCTGAATTTCTTAATTTTCCCAGGCTAAAGTACCATTTTTTCATATATTTTTCATAATATATCCGTTTGCATGCAGAAATCATAGAAGTCAAAGTAATTACAGTAGGTACATTTATTTGCACTGTAAGTAATATTTTGTCGTCTGCCGAAATATTACAACCGGAGAAAACGTCTGCCATTTCAAAAATAAGCTGATAATACTATTACCAACAACACATTTAAAAATCAGATTTGGTGAATTACTTTTGAAAAAAAATTTATTTTTAATTTTCAAAAACGTCTGCCATAAGGTTAAAACCAGCCAAATCGCCTGCCATTGTTTTTTTTGGTCGCAATAATCATATTCTGGAATATATCCAAACGGCAGCTTTGTTAAAATACTTCCGAACTTGATCTGATTTTCGTACCTCTTACCTGCAGAGTGACGTCATAGCTACCTTCGCTGGACTTAGTGACTTCACATCTCATGTATGGTAGGTATAGGAGAGTCATTGAGCAAAATATCATCTTTGGTGATAATATACTTATAGTCTGCCGGCCACTGGCTCCTAGACTATAAAACTGGGTGTCCACTGTCCTGGTTACAGAGTTCGTGATTGATACCTACTTTATTTTTTTGACCGAACTAAGTAGGAAGAGATTTTAATCAAGGATTATTTTATTCAAAATATTCTTATAAATCATAAATAATTGGCTTTCGAAAAACAAAAATGATAAAAACGTAACCCCTGTATTAGTAACACTTCGTTCTCTGATCATCCGCCTGTCTTATACTATTTATTTTTGTATACAAATGTGTGTTATCATTTTGTTACTTAAGTTCATTAAAGTAAATTTTAGAGAAAACTTTTGTTTCAGATTATGAAATCGGTAACATCGTATTTTGCTGTATTACAATCCATGCAAGATTCATAACTTTTTATTTCTCACATTACGTAGTATAACGATCACATCGAGATATTATTCAATATTTAGAGAACTTACTGATACGAGCAAACTGCAAAAGCAAACACACAAGGTTTCCGACTAAATAGATCAGCTGCGCTGAATCGTAGGGATTCCGATTTCTGTAGATGGAAACACAATGCACAAATTATTATCAGTATGGAGGAATAAATTTCGTTTATCAGTAAAAGTCAAGGCCGCTGCACACGAGGTTGGTTTTGCCCTCTAGATTCCTTTTAAATTCCACGGCTATATTTCAAGCGTGCCTAAGCGCTGGTTTTGGTGATGGCTTTTATGCGTTCGTTTGACATCATGCATGTATTAAAGCTTGCTTTGTAGATGGGTTTTGTGCGCGTGCAGTGATAATTCCATATCATTGTGAACAATGCTATGTATAGCCCCTGTGTGTTGAGCTAGCATAAATCTCAACAAAAAAAAAGTGATAATTCGATTGTTAACAAAAGTTAACGTTTATTGTCTCTGAACAGAACACACGCTATATATATGACCCGTGGTTGTTTGTGGGCGTTTATCCATGTCGCCCACGTGACAAGAAACTGTTTCTTGATTGGTTCTTGCTCAAAACAAGCAGACAAATTTGAAACTAGTACGAAAAATAGCCCTAGTTCTTATTTTGAAATCTATCTTGTGACCTCGCACTCTAGCCGGCAGTGACCTCATTTTCATCCTCGTAGCCAGCCTGCCGGCGAGCACAAGTCCCAGAATAATTCTAGCTCTAGCGGCAAAACCATCCTCGTGCACAGCGGCCTTGAACTATGCTCAACAAGAGTTTGACGCTTACAGACTCCGTTCTATAAACAATCGATGGTTCAAGCAAATTCGGAAAATAATTTTAATTTTCCACACACTCAACACAAACCAAAACACGACTCTATATACCATTGATCCAAAAATTAACAACCAATTAATAAAAATGAAATAACAGTAAATTAACATGGTTCATTGATCAGGATATACGAAGTATGTATTATGGGTAAGAAAACTCTATCACCTATCACGTGATACAACAATAAAATATCGGGGGTATGCTCCGAAATATAACCCAGTATTAATACTGGTCAGTACTAATGACGTCATGAATATGACGCCATACTGTTGTTTTGTTCTAAAATATACTGGCCAGCGCGATGACGTATTATTATTTCCCTCGTCCACCAAACGTAACTTTACTTTGTTGAATAAACATTATTAAAAGTAACTTAGATCTTAATCTTGTGTTAGATAATAAACGGCTCAATAAAAAAGCAGAAATTAACTTTTCAGGTGTAACATTAACTGACACACTTTCTTGGAATGCCCTGCACGTTGACAATCTATCTGCGAAACTACCTAAAAGTATTTTTGCCCTTCGAGTCATTAAAAATAGCTGTTTTGACTCTAAAGTTTGCTTATCTGTGTATTATGCATACTTTTATCAACAGGTGAAATATGGTATTGTTAATAATAATAATAATAATAATAAATTTATTTCAGAAATATAATACAAATAATATAAGCTGGGGCTATTGTGCAGATATCAAAAAAATTTTCTTGCTCCAAAAAAAGGCAATTCGTGTCATTTTTAATCTGGATTTTCGTGCCAGTTGCAAACAAACTTTTATTGATAAACTAGCGGTCCCGCCCGGTTTCACCCGGGTGCAAAAGAACGAATGGGGAAGGAAGAAAAAAAATTTAGGGGTGGACTACCCCTAACATTTAGGGGGATGAAAAATAGATGTTGGCCGATTCTCATAGATACCGGATAAGCACAAAAAATTTCATCAAAATCGGTCAAGCCGTTTCGGAGGAGTATGGCAACGAAAACTGTGACACGAGAATTTTATATATTAGATGTATTTTAACTGTACCGTCTATATAATTATGTCTATTTTACTTTGTGCTTTATTAAGCAACGTATCAACTATCAACAAATACGACACATTTCAGGCTATCCATGGACACGACACTAGAAATAATTTGAATGTGATTTTGCCAAAATCCAAAATGTCTTTATTTAATAATAGTGCTGAATATCACGCACTAAAAATGTTCATTATGTTGCCTCTTTATATAAAAAATATGGAATTAAATAAATTTAAAAAAGAAATTAAGGCAACTTTGCTTACTCAATGTCTTTATAATATTGGTGATTTTAGATTTTAATTATGTATTTTACCAACTTGTATTTTATTTATTTATTATTATATATGTTGATTGAGATTTTGTGTTTTGACGTATCCACTTGTAAAGAGTAATTTAGATAATAAATACTATTCTATTCTATTCTATTGCAAATAACAAATAATAAAATAAAAAATTCTACAAAGTCTGATGCACACACGTCCGGTTAAATGTTTATGCTACGTCTCATCTGTCTCACCAGTACAATACGGTGGCATACCAGTGCAATTATGGCATCGAATTCATGACGTCATTAGCACTGGCCAGTATACTGGGTTATATTTCGGAACAACCCTATATAATTTTATTATGTAGAAATAGAACCATAGAGAACTAAGTAACTAGAGTATACGCTAGTTCGTATGCTTGCCATAAGTGAAAGTGTCCTCAGTTGAGAGAGAGAGAACGCTACAGAAACCCCAAAAATCAGATATTTTTTTACTCAAATCAGCATTGTTTTGTATCATTAGTTACCATATAGATAAGGAACTGTTCTCTGTCTGAATTGCAGACACTTTCAAGACTCACTCGCGTACTCTAGTCTAATATCTCTATTTGTAGAACAGTTGTACCACATGTCACACCGACTAAAAAAAAGGGCGCTAGAACCCCTTCAACAGTACACAGTAAATCCGGCGGGTCTAACTTGGGGAGCTTCCGACCTGCATAAAAGACAAGGATAGACACAACTGTCGCAAAATTTCTATCACGGGCGCTCTAAGTCAATACATTTTGGATGACCTGTCATATTGACAAAAACAAAAATAACATTCGATTAATCAAATTATAATAATAATCAATTATTTCCGAACAATTTAATCGGATTATCGTTTATTATTACAGTTCGATTAATCGATTATTAAGTTTTTACTGTCATCTCTATTCATCATATTATCTCCATAGACCTGAGACAGCAATCAGTTTTGTAGCACATTGACTCTAGTGCCCATGAAGTGAAAAGAAACCCAGCTATTTTATGGGGTAGTGCAACATAATATTATAATGTGACCATTTATGTTTGTTTTTTTTTGTCAGAGCGGGATATCTGCGGAATTACGTAAAAAAACATTTTATTTTGCGAGTTTTTATTAAGAAAAGAGTATGTAGCACAAACTGAGTTACTAAGCCCTAGTGATATACTTGTAATTTTTAGCCACCAAATGAGTGAAAATCACTTAATTTAATCGCTTTTAGAGCTTAGATATTAGATAATCATGTAGTATCTGCATGTTAATTGTTGGTTTATAGGAGTAACTCCATCTCCATGGATCGACAATTAATATCAACGCGCCTAAAGTTTGAATATTCTGGAACAATTTTGATTGATTACCATAGCATTTCTGTGATATATCCGCTTAATCTGCTTGTTTTTCTGACGGTTTTCCATAACTGGGGTTCACTCACTTGGACACGAAAAACAGTCAGAAAACAAGCAGATTAAAAAGCGGATATCTATCCCGCTCTCGTGCCTCATTCGCTCTCTCGTCGCCTACCACGCCGCAGTTACACGCCGCGAGTCCAAAAAATAATTGTAAATTAAATTATCGTTTGATCTGTTTGCGAAAGCAATACATTTTTGCCCTCGCTACACACAGCGGGATAGACAGCCTGAAAGCGGGACTGCCCCGCCTAAAGCGGGATGTATTGTCCACATTAAACATATACCATGTACCGATGAGGCAAAAGTCCCGGAACGGTTGAATATTTCGCATACAACGCATCATATAAAAAAAAAATACGTGTCAAATATTTTTCGAAAACTATTTTTTGATACCACACATGACTCCCCACCCCCACCCAGTTGGTGGGGGGAGGGGCAACTTTAAAATTTTAAATAGGAACCCCTATTTTTTATTGCAGATTCGGATTCTACGGGAAAAATTACAGCAATTTTACTTCGATCGTTTTTTTCGATTCGCGACCGATGTCGCGGTAATCGCGAAAAACTTAAAAAATCAATAATTTCCGGAAAAGTCGGATATTTTGCATATTACGCAAAAATCGAAAAACAAAAAAATACGTATCAAATATTTTTCGCAAAACTTTTTTTTGATACCACACATGACCCCCCACCGCCCAACCAGTGTGTGGAGGGTGGGGAAACTTCGAAATTGTGAATGGAATGTCATCCATTATTGCGAAATTGGATTGATTTTTTAAGTTTTTCGCGATTACCGCAACATCGGTCGCGAATCGAAAAAAACGATCGAAGTAAAATTGATGTAATTTTTCCCGTAGAATCCGAATCTGCAATAAAAATAGGGGTTCTTATTTAAAATTTTAAAGTTGCCCCTCCCCCCCACCTACTGGGTGGGGGGTGGGGAGTCATGTGTGGTATCAAAAAATAGTTTTTCGAAAAATATTTGACACGAATTTTTTTTTTATATGATGCGTAGTATGCGAGATATTCAACCGTTCCGGAACTATTGCCTCACCCGGTTATATACGCAATGATATTCTGTCTCATGTGATGGATAAAACTTGCTATTTTCTCGTTTTAATATAATGTTACTACTCGTCGTAATATACCGCATTATGCTACTAGATACAGTTCACTATATTATCCACAGATTATATTAATTAAGTTGATCTGAAACTAAATCTTAATTAAGTAGAGTTTGGAATGTATAAGTAACTATAAAACATTGTAGTTTTTGTGAAATAATCAGCACTCAATAAATTAATCATTATTATTAATGTGGTGTTCTTACAAACATTTGTATTTCACACTTACAAATATTTAACCTTATTATTATTTGAAAATGAACATTTCTCTTAATTTTATTTGTTTAAAAATGATTTCCCAACAAAAAGCAACACAGGCAATGATCAGATTTGTGAAAAATACGTAAAATGCAACTCTCATTTGTTTTAATGTCAATTTATTAGGCTCTCCGTTATTGTTGCTTTGATTCTTTTTTTCTAGATTTAAAATAACATCTGTACGCCACTTCTCAAATAGTCCAGCAGACAAGAAATTTCCAAGAATATTGTTCACTTGTTCTAAATAGGGATGGTTTCTCTTGACTAGCATTTCAACATTGTAAGACATCAGATTTTTCTCGAAAGCATAGATATAGCGATCTTCTATAAAATACTTTGCATACAATCGGTTGGTGACGTAAGCAAAATCTCTTTTGTAAGCAACTCTTCTAAGGCATTTCAAACCTGAATTTCGACACGACTCAAAATTTTTAATAATGGTTTGATAATTTTTATCTGGATCAATCAAAAAATTCGTCACGTTATCTATAAATCCATATTTAATTCCCGAATCAATAAGTTCACTTACATTAGAAATTTGTTTTTCGAGAACTGGTTCTGTATATTGGCTTGTTAGTTTTGTTTGATAGGCAACGTCAAAATGAAAACAGAAGAGTGCCCATAATACTAATATAAGCCTTAATGTCGTAATATTGTATTGTTTAATGTAACAACAACCACCATAAAACATATAATAGAGACTGAAAAATATTTCGCTAATATCCATATTACTGGTGGTTTGCAATTTGCTCACAAAATATACAAAAATCGTAACGAGAACTATAGAAAAAATGCATAGAAACCAAACAGTTAATGAAAAGATATTATTTATAGTCAAATCGTAAGAGGCTTGCGCTCTTGGCACGAACCACGTCAAAGAGTCACCAAGGTAAGTTATTGTGCTGTCCGCCTTTTCATGATATTTTAAAAGTGGTATCACAGTAGACATGGCGAAATCGAATCCAGGTCTTTCAAAAAATGGCAGTAAATTTAATCCAGGCAGAGCGGACAGATTCGTTCGAAAAACAGGAGTGAAATTCATTTTTTCGGATAATGCAAACATCATTTTAATCTCGATACCAGAATCGTAAATTGTTTCTAAAGTTTTTGGGTCATTTTTTAACGGCGGAAGAATGTAAGGTTCCCAAACCCACGTGCAAATATTAAATACACAACGATTCAAATTCCTCGAAAGATATGGTATTTTTGCAATTGACTCATTTGTACAATTTTCAAAATATAGAATATTTTTGTCTTCCAATTTTTCTCCACAATTTTCCGCATGTGTATATGGAATCCAAGTAAAAATTTCATTTTGAATTATTATTATGACCTTGGCAATTTTATGTATCCAGAATTCTTTTACGATCATTTTTGCTACACTGATCCTTTCATTGAAATTGTCATAGTTTGAAATTATATCAATCACGATTTGAGCTCTTCCATTAAAATTTCGATGTTTCATTATTGCTTCCAGCGTTTTATTAAAAAATGAAATATTTTGTAGTTGAATTTGTATAATATAACAATTCGGTTTTCCAACAATAGAAATATTCTTATTTATGTCAGTAACTATTTGCCAGATGTAGTATTTCTGTAGATTTAAACGTTGATAAAGTTCAAAATAATTATAAGAATTATTTAAAATATATTTTAAGATCGTCGGTTTCGTAGAATTGAATTTTTGAAACCTTTTTGACTGAGTGTCGACTTTATAAACAACAATATTTCCTGGCGTAACTTTTTGACTAATAATTTTTGACAAGCAATAACTATTATCACAAGACAACAACTGTGGAAAAGTAAAGAATAACAAAACAAAACACGTTTTCTTTGATAACATCGCGACGATATTAGAAATTAACTGTTGAATCAAGAACTGACGTGCCGATAATGAATGCTTAGCCATTATAGATATACTATTATAAACATTTTTCAACTCTAAGTTAAAAAATAAAAACATCAGTAAGTATACATGATAAACTTTTAAATATCACTATAATATAAAAAATAATATTATCAATTTTTAGTTTACAGAGCGTTCTAGGAAAAATAAAAAAAATGTAATATTAAAAAAAACTTAAGTTTCCGACTGCACAAAAATGAAATTTGTAACTAAAACGAGGAAATCAAGTCGGAAAATCTCAACTTGCAGCAGGTGAAGACCTATTTGTCTCTTTGTGTTGATTTTGAACGGGCCCGACATGTTTTCCTTTTTTTTTAGTAATTAATCTCATTTTTTCCGTCGGATTTCATTTTTTTTAAATAATACATTTTTATATTCATTCTGTTAGTTAGTTATTTTTACGCGTTCGAGTTTTTTTACTTTTTTTGTAGTTTTTATCAGAATGGTAGTATAAAAGTGGTATAATATCTATATATACTAATATATTATAAAGCTGAAGAGTTTGTTTGTTTGTTTGAACGCGCTAATCACAGGAACTACTGGTTCAAATTGAAAAAATTTTTTTTGTTGGATAGCCCATTTATCGAGGAAGGCTATAAGCTATATAATATTACGCTACGACCATTAGGAGCGGAGCATTAATGAAAAATGTTGCAAAATGTATCTCAAAAATAAGCTTCTATTCATGTGAAATGCATATACTTACTAGATATACTCATATTATTGTTCTGAGTACACAACCCCAGGTGGATCAATCGATAGAGCATACGACTGTCAATATCAGGGTCGTGAGTTCGAGCCCCACGTTGGGCGAACATATTTTTATTTTTTATTTTGAAGTGAAAACTTCTTTAGCGGCGTTGTACACTTTTTTTGTAATGGGTAAAAAATGTTAAACTCGCGTCAGGAAAAGTAAGAACTAGGTGAGACTCTCTAAGTGATAGTAATTGCCAGATACTTTTTATACAACGTTAGACATCTAGCGTTGAAATATCGTACATAAAAATGCAATCTATGATACAAACCATTTTATTTACAAGTGGTGCCAATAAATAAACAATGCTTCTAAATGCAAAAATTAAGACGTTAATATTCAAGTTTTTACTTCTGCCGGCACTCCCGGAGTGCAACCCGTCTTTTTTGTTTTTTTTTATTTTCCACATTGCTTTCTTCTAAGGCTTACATTTAAATTTATTTTAATTTTATTTAATTAAGGTAGTACGAGCACCAAGGCAACTTTAAACAAAAGACTTGATTTTTTTTCTTATATTTCGGTAGATGGATGATATGTTTTCATTGATTTCTCCAAAACTAGTAGGTGGAAATTAAAAAAAAAACTATTTAATTTAAAGTTAATTAATAAATTATTGAAAACAAAAAAAAACCCGTTGTGCCCGACTAATTAAAACTTTAAAATCTTTTTAATTAATTATATTTTTAATTAGTCGGGCACAACGGGTTTTTTTTTTGTTTTCAATAATTTATTAAAGTTGTAACTTTAATTAAAAAGTTTTTTTTTAATTTCCACCAACTAGTTTTGGAGAAATCAATGAAAACATATCATTCATCTACCGTTTTACCATAAAGCCAATGTTAAATATGCCTACTTTTGAAGTCATTTATTTATTTAAATAATCGAGAAAACCCCCTAAAATTTTCAGAATTGGTTTAGACTTAGTCCAACTTCATATAAAAAAATCAAGCCTTTTATTTAAAATTGCCTTGGTGCTCGTACTACCTTAATATAAAAAAATTATTAGTTAAAAAAATATATAAATACTGCTTTTTATTGGCAAAAACTTTTGAACGGTAACTCCGATCATCATGAAATTTGGACACAACATTCATCTCGGTAAACTAAGATGAATGTGTGTACTCATGTTCCTTCCTTCCCCATTCGTTCTTTTACACCCGGGTGAAACCGAACGGGACCGCTAGTATACAATAAACATATTTGGAATTAGCTATTTACTATATAACTGTTATTTGAAACCCATAGGTATTGTTATAACAAAATATTTTTTAATTGCCGTATCTTTTTGATTCGCTGAAACCATATTGAAATATATATACACCTATGTCACTCCCACAATTACGACGAAGCTAACGAAATCTCCTATGTCAAAATCCATCAAATTATCAACTACACAGAAATTAAACGTATCGGCCATAACCGAGTTTATCCGAAAAACAGCTAAAAAATTCTTTGACAAAAATAATCAATTTACTAGCGCGTCGCACTTCCAACTAGGACTAGTGTTGTAAAGGTCGAATGTTACCGTGAAGATTACCACGCAAATTACGTAACTTACCGTAATATTCGCATGCCTAAAATCACCTCGCGAATGTTCTTAATAGGCACCTTACACGATCAATATTACTGTCAATACTCAAAAATACTGACAGTATTATTGAATTGTAAAGTCAAATCGATCGTCAATACAGGTATTGACGACCAGTATTGATGCAAATCCGGATTTTTTGATATTCTCGCATCAATACTGGAGAATGGAGGGGATAATGTCAATATTACTCTCAATAGTATTGACCATGTACGTTGCGCTTCAATATTCGATCAGTACTCGTTTGATTTGCGCCAGTACAGACGTAACAATGGAGGATAGCCTATTGAAGCTGGTGACAATTACAGCTGAAAACTTCATGTCTTCAAAGTTTCTACCAGTTGCTAGATATCTTAGAGTTAAAGCTAGTCGTTCATTCACTGGTAAACAGGTCCGCATAGTAGTATTTTCCCTTCTTAAGAAAGGGGTTACTATTTGTATTAATTTATTAAATGTTTCCTCATTCATCCGGAAGTAGTTTTTAAAATCATCCATTTCTGTAGTACTAATTTCTTTTAACAAGACGACATGTGAATACTTATCACGTTTTATTAGCCATTCTTTCAACCACAAACGTCGATTAACAGGATGCTTACTTGCCAGTGCTAAAATTATGGCTAGACAGGCTTTATTATGTGAATCCATTTTCGGAAGAAACCAAAAAACACTGTATATACACTGATGGTTCAACTAGTACTGAAGCAATATATTGACAGTAATATTGATTGTGTAAGGTGCGTTCTGATAAAACAAGAATCGATTTGAAATAATCGAGTACTGACAATATTACTGAAGCAATACGTTTGACAGTAATATTGATCGTGTAAGGTGCCTATTTAATATTCGCGGTAACTTTCACGATAACATTCGCGAGACGCCTCGCACGTGGCATCCGCATTCGCCATGCGCATTGCAGTAAAAATTAGAGTACCTAATAGGTATACGTATCACATATGAGTATGACATAAGTGAGTACTTTAAAAGGCAAAATTAGCTCTGTTCCAACCTCTCCGCGAACGGTAATAATATCGTCACATGCACGCAGTAGCTAAAACGTGTTCCAACCGCTGTCCTTGGCACAAAACAATGCAAAGTCGACGCATGTGCACAAAACCGATACAAAACAGTTTCGTTTTAGCTATGGCACATGACTGTGACGATAATATTACCGTTCGCAGAGAGGTTGGAACATAGCTATTGTGTTTTATGCTTTTCGTTGCTTTGTGTCGAAATTGGGAAAAAGTAAAAGTATATTGTGTAATTCTTTTGGCAAAACTAAATACTAGTGGTGGTACGAGTACGAGATCATGTTGATAATAATATTTAATCTTTATATATAAAAATTACGTGTCACATGTTTGTCCGCGATGAACTCCTAAACTACTGAACCGATTTTAAATTTGATTTGCACACCGTGTGCAATTCGACCCAACTTGAAAGATAGGATAGCTTACATTTCAATTTATAGTCGCAATATTATTTAATTGCAAATTATTTGTCTATTCCTTGACAGTCATAATTATCTGTTGACTGGATTGAGTGAATATTCAATAGATGGCGCAACGAACTTAACAACCATATAAGATGGCGATACCTGTTGACTGGATTGAGTGAATATTCAATAGATGGCGCAACGAACTTAACAACCATATATCTAGATCGAGGATGTAAAAAAACTGAATATCGTTTAAAACAAATGCTTTTTTTCGAGCACGACGGCGCAGCCGGAGTGAACCCTCGAAATAGAGCAAGTGTTTTAAAGACCAGTTATCCACGAATATTTTACGCTATTCTTTTTCGAGCACGACGACGCAGCGGAGTGCTCGAAATAGAGCAAGTGTTTTAAAGACCAGTTATCCACGAATACTTTACGCTACAACTTTAGCTTTCACACTTTTTATCTATCTCCAACCTTTGCCTAGCTATGAGCTCCGAAAAATGGTCGATTTTCAAAAATGTGTAAAATTCTCTATAGCACATTGTAACAATACGAATTTGTCAAAATAATTTCGTATTGCTCATCCACACTATTAAAAACGCCCACACACTATTAAAAAATAACATAAGCTGGGAGTACCTCCACGCAGGGCCCTCTTTCCCACTGGGCACTCTGGGCACGTGCCCAGGGCCCCGCGATTGATAGGGACCCCCTAGTTCCTGCCAGATCACCAAACGATAATCGATATTCATTACCGAAAAACATATTTATTTCGAAAAAATCAAACGATAATGACTGACTAGAACACCTATTTGCTTTTTAGCTTTTGTATGCGCGAAGCTACTCTATTCTCGCCCGAAAATCAGGCTTTTCGATTTCAGCATGTTTAGGTTAATTTAAATATATAAAACTGCAATTTAATGGTATACTAAGTACCTAAACTGTTTAAAACAAAAATCATCAGTGAACTAGTTTTTCATATACTTAATTTTGTTTGTGTTCTTCATGTTAAAATTGGGAACGTGATCCTTTTGAATATATGCATTTTATATCACATTCCTCGACTTAGAATCTAGAACCTTGTTTATCTATTTTCTTTGTCTATTCTAACAAACTAGTGCTCTGTTAAGGTCATAGGGGCCCCATTATCCTAATGTACCCAGGGCCTCCAATAGGTTAAAGACGGCCCTGCCTCCACGCGGTGAAGACGGAAACAGTTTACTTTTAATAAACTGGCAACACTATTATGTTATTTTTTAATAGTGTGTGGGTGTTTTTAATAGTGTGGATGAGCAATAATAAATGATTTTGGAAAATTCGTATTGTTACAATGTGCTACAGAAAATTTAACACTTTTTTGAAAATCGATCATTTTTCGGAGCTCATAGCTAGGCAAAGATTGGAGATAGATAAAAAGTGTGAAAGCTAAAGTTGTAGAGATTTTTATCAGCTTTCATTATGTAGCACAACAAAATTTCGTACGAAACACCGTTTTCGAGATAAAAGCGAAAAACCAAAAAACGGGACCTTCTTTGTGCCCTCCCCCCTCGGGCATACCTCGAAGGGGTAAGGACTTTTAGTATGTATCTCCTAACTAGTCCAAACAAAGTTCCTAAGTCAACGTTCTGCTTTCGACTTTTCCATCTACATTCCCCTTATGAGCACTCATTGAACAAACTATATATGTTATTCGCAATAGCCGAAATCGGCCACTGCCCGAAATTTTTGCCCACAACGCGTTGCGGGTAAGGAAATATACTCACAAAGCGTTTTCTGTTAGTTTTTGCGGGGCATGGGTAAAATTAAACGCCCACAACGCGTTGTGGGTAAATGTGCGTACCCACTACACGAATTAAAAGTTTTTGAAGCGTCACATCGGTTTGTGGGCATTCCAATCTACCCACGTCGCGTTGTGGGCGTCTCTTTACACACGATGCATTATAATAATAATAACAATTTTTCTAATAGCTTTTAATAATACCACTAATATCATATTATATTATAATGAAAATAAAATTTTAACTCCAAAAAACATGTATGTATAGTATCTAAATACCTAATAAACACTGAGTTCATTTAAATAAGAAAGTATATACCAAAAAATTCACAATGTTTTTCTTCCACGCTCTACTTATTCTGGCACGGATTGCTTTTGTGACATTTTGAGTGGCACTTAATATTTTTCCTGACACAAGAACATGCCTTTGTTCCGCATGCTTTAAAACACAGGCAGTGAAGAAATCCTTGTTTTGGTCCCGAGGAAGTCATACTTAGCATGTTCAACGCATCGTGTGTAAGAAGAGACGCCCACAACGCAACGTGGGTAGATTGGAATGACCACAAACCGATGCGACGCTTCAAAAACTTTTAATTCGTGTAGTGGGTACGAGCATTTACCCACAACGCGTTGTGGGCGTTTAATTTTACCCATGCCCCGCAAAAACTAACAGAAAACGCTTTGTGAGTATTTTCCTTACCCGCAACGCGTTGTGGGCAAAAATTTCGGGCAGTGGTCGATTTCGGCTATTGCGAATAACATATACACTATACAGATACCTATATTTGTTTTGTTTTTATTAAATAATCAAGCATTCTTTAATAAAAGCGAAAAACCAAAAAACGGGACCTTCTTTGTGCCCTCCCCCCTCGGGCATACCTCGAAGGGGTAAGGACTTTTAGTATGTATCTCCTAACTAGTCCAAACAAAGTTCCTAAGTCAACGTTCTGCTTTCGACTTTTCCATCTACATTCCCCTTATGAGCACTCATTGAACAAACTATATACACTATACAGATACCTATATTTGTTTTGTTTTTATTAAATAATCAAGCATTCTTTAATAAAAACAAAACAAATATAAGCGAACTTAACTTTTTCTTTTACTTGGTTTACCTATAATATTTACTATTATAATTTATTTTTATTTAAAAAATAATTTAGCTGTGCCGCTCCTGTGACGAAAACCTCAAAATTACAGAAACTTACCGAATGTTCACGACAAAAAATAAATTACCGTTAGTTTTACAACACTAACTAGGACAGAAAAGCCATAATAACAGGCTTAACAAACACCTGTCACAAGACGTGGTACTAAGTGAAAGTGATTGGTTTCTAACCGCTCATTACAGTGAACAGCCAAATTACTATTTATTTATTTATTTTTATAATAATATATATTATAGTGCAGTAGACAGAACTCCCTTTATTAGTCCAGTGAATAAAGAAGTTGTAGAGTGCGTGAGCAGGCCCCTAAGCGATTTCTTCAGAAACTTGTTCAGGGTCCTTAGGGAGTAAACATACCAAAAGTCCTGACGTTTAGGAGGCGAGCCGGAGGGAGGGGAGCACCAAGAAGGTACCACTTTTGGGGTTTCAGCTTAGGACTCAAAAACAGTACGTCGCATGGGAAAAAATTCTTATGTCAAATTAAAGCTCATAAAATTTTATACAGCTTTTGTTCTATACACTTTTTCCAAATACTCAACCGTTCTTGAGCTACACGCCCCAGAAAAGTGAAAGTTTTCGAAAAAAAACTTTTATCGCATATTTTTCATCAAACATTCCTTCATGTCGTCTAAACTATTCATCTGAAAAAGAAATTTATTAAGATGGAGTTGTAGAAAATTTAATTACCTTCAAGAATATATATACTTTAATATACATTCAGTGGGTTGCGTCGTAGCTGGGACCTACTTATTCCAAAACCTGCATTTGGGAAGAAAGACAAACAAACAAATATCAAAATTGACAGAGCTTAATGGGTGAACATTTATTGTTAATTGATGGGCCCATTTAACGAATATAGAGGGAATACCCTCCCAAAGATTCCGGCAACGTTGATATGTTAGAAAAGAAATAAGAAAACAACCACTACAAAGTATAAAACAAAGTCGCTGTCTGCCTCTGCCTTTTTCTCCGCTCACTTCTTCTAAACCAGGTTCCGGATTTTGAAACGGTTTTCACTAATAGAAAGAGCGATAACCGAGGAAGGCTTGTGTATACAATTAGTAAATATTTTTTTACAAAATTGTTGAACTGCGACGGTGTTTTGTCAAAGACTACATAATAAAAACAAGGTCGCCGTCTGCATATGTCTTTTTTTACGCTTACTTCTTCTAAAGCGCGTTTCGGATTTTGAAACGGTTTTCATCAATGGAAAGAGCGATAAACGAGGAACGTTTGTGTATATAATTTGTAAATATTTTCTACAATATTGCTGAACTACGACGGTGTTTTGTCAAAGACTACATATTAAAAATTAGAGTCGCTGTCTGCATCTGTCTTATTCTCCGCTTACTTCTTCTGAACCACGTTCCGGATTTTGAAACACCCCCTTTTGAGCTATTCATTGATTGGACTATATCGTTACATCTCTACAGTAATACGCAGAACAGGAATTTTATATTAAAAAAATTTGAAAAGAAGTTTGACCCTGCAGGCCATCCCTGAAACTTCCCGCTATTTTCGAGTTCAAATCGCTCAAAAATATATAAAATATAGCAAGAAGTTTATTTTTTAGCTCTTCGAGCTCAAAAAAAAAACACTTTCTTACGAATTTTTCAAATGAACAAATGAACCGGTTTTGATGCGTTTTGCGGCAATCGAAACAGTTTTTTAACTTAAAAAAGTAAATTACCTATCACAAAAAATCGATCTGATAAGAATTTTAAGAGTAATTAAAAAAACTTTTTTACGATATTTTTGTTAACAATATCTCGTGAACAAATGAACCGATTTTGATACGGTTTGCGAAAATCGACGCGTTTTTGAGCGGATTAGATTTTGGAATTAATCGGTTTACTAGTTGAAAAAATATTTCAAAAATACAAATTCCTAAAAATATTTGAAACTTGTATTTGGAGATTTCTCAAAATTTATTGGACCGAATCATTTAAAATTTTCAGGAAATCTAATTTCAGCAAGGTCACGTCAGATGCCGTAAACCGCGTTTCAATCGGACACTCCGTTCAAAAGATATAAGAGGTTTGCACACATACATCCATGCACACACATATAGACATCTAGATACACGGCAGCGTGTCAAGCCAAGTTCAACAAAGAAAAACGAAACAGCAGCCGTTATTACACGAACCATTTGGAGCCACTTTTGACTCCTTAATTACCCTTTGTACCACCCCCCCATATCTACGCCCTCGGTTCTCACCCCGATTTTCGAAAATCGAGTTTTTGTCAGATTTCGACGTTTTAAGGTCCTAAAAAGCTATTCTGGCTATTTTGGCGATAATGTCTGTTGGGCTGTATGTGGGTGTGTGCAGTGTGTATGTGTATGTAAAATTCTTATTACTTTTGAAGAGTGTCCGATTGAAACGCAGTTTGTGGCATCTGACATGACTTTGATGAACTTAGATTTCCTGAAAATTTGGAATGATTCGGTCCAATAGATTATGAGAAATTTTAAAAATGCAAGTTTCAGAAATTATTTTTTTTTAATATTTTCTAAGCTACTAAACCGATTAATTCCAAAATCTAATCAGCTCTTCTCCTCAAAAAACTGCGTTGATTGTCGTAAACCGCATCAAAATCGGTTCATTTATTCAAGACATAATATCGTAAACGAAAAATTAGTAAAAAAATGTTTTTTTTTAATTACTCGTAAAATTCTTATTAGGTTAATTTTTTTGTCAAAATTACTTTCTTAGGTTAAAAAAACTGCGTCGATTGCCACAAACTGCATCAAAATCGGTTCATTTGTTCACGAGATATCGATAACGAAAAATTCGTAAGAAATTGATTTTTTGTTTGAGCTATATTTTTTGCTATAATTTATATATTTTTGAGTGTTGTGAACTCGAAAATAGCGCGAAGTTTCAAAGATGGCCTGCAGGGTCAAACTTCGTTCCAATTTTTTTTTTACTTTCAAAATATTTCCGAGTCTATAAAGTGGAGAAAAAAAATTTTACAAATCTTTCTTGTAAAAATAAATAGAATAATAAACCGTTATGAAAAGTATAACATTATTATATAAAAAAATATTATCATAGCATATATCTCTTTTGCGCATGCGCCGATTTTACCCAAAAACAACAGGGCTCTTCATATTTGCATATCAAACATCCTACCAAAATCTGGTTTCAATCCGTTCATCCGTTTGACTTGTGTAGTATACAGACAAACAGGCGCACAGACTTTTTTCAAAAATATGTTTTTTGGATTCGGGTGACCTCAAAACGAAAAATATTGTAAAATTTTGAAAAGTGAATTTTGACCTAAATTAGTAACCATTCACTTGTGGAGTCGGAATAGTAAAAGATAGGCGTTGGCTGACTTTCTATGATGTGTGTTGAGACGTGTCTGATTACTAAAAGATGAATAAAACTGATTAATGTAGGTACTTAGGGAAATTGTGTCCTCTATGAAAGTTGATTGCAACAAAAAATGACTGTAATAAACTATACAATGTAAATTTGTGATTAAAAGTTATTTTTATATGAATAGAAAACTGTTTTGTAAAGTAAAAACGGAAAATGTGTTTTGTGAAAGCAAAAGAAGTAATGAAAATAAAAAGGAAGCATAAAATCGAAAAACTTCTAAAAGAAACTTTATTATATATATAATTATTTGTCGTTTAAAACAGACAAGTAATTTTTAAAGAGAATTTTTTGTCATTATATTAAAACTTTATAGTCATGTATTAACAAATTCATTCGACAATCTACCTATACCAATATTACAAAAAGGTAAGGTTTGTAAGTTTGGATGTAGGAGAGGTAATCTCCGAAACTACTCATCCGATTTAAAAATGTTGTCGCTAATATCTACAATGAACCTTCAAGATGGACATAGGCTATATATTATCGCGTTAAGCGCTTTTCGTGGAGACCAGTTTTGCAACGCAAGTCGACGAAAAAACGGTGACAATCTACAAATTCGAGCAAACCCGGACCGGGCCGCTATGTCGAACTATATAGGTAAAGATTAGAGTGCAACATTTGTTTTTGTGTTTTACCACAAGAAACCTTCGCCGAACAAGTAATTTTTCTAAAAAAACTTTTTAACAAAAAAATTAAACCGCCGAAAAACTGAAAAGCAAAAAATAATAGATCTGTTTATTTAACTAAGTTCTATTTAAGTAGTCGAACGTATGTGACAGTCTAGTATATCTAAGTAATTTTGAGTCGGCGTCAACAATCCTTCGCCGGAAATCTCTGAGAGTTCACGAAGTTAATGTCAGCGACAGAGCAACCCGAACGGGCACACCCTGAGGGCACACGTCTTTGCGAGTGGTCGTGTGGAGAGCGCATGTTTAGAATGTTAATGTTTATCGCCGGAGATTTCACGTATCATTGTTAATTTGATTTGGTTATTTCTTTTAGTGATCTTTGCAGTGGCGGATTTACCAGCAGGCTGAGTAGGCTGAAGCCTAGGGCGGCAAATTTTAAGGGGCGGCAGATTTAGTTTATAAGTTTTTTATTTCGATTTACAAAATTAAACAAAAAATTATTATCCACACAAAATACGAATTTCGAAAATTAAAGAGAAATCAAAATATTTAACAAAAATCGAAATATAGTCCTATATACAGTGCTAAATACTAAATATTTCAACATCTCTACATGAACAATTGCTAAGCGCTTTGTAAAATATCCTTTAATGATCATGAAATTTTAGAATATCGCAATAGCGATTCGATAAAAAAATTAAAAACAAAAAACACGGTTTTTTCAATATTTCTTTAAATCTTTAAGGTTATGTGAAAAAGTTATATTCATAAAAGTTGCAGATCCTTTTAATACCTACAACATTGCCATACAACATTTTTCGATTGGGGGTCAACTTTCGCCGGAAATAACGAAAAACCGCGTTTGACCCCTAAAATGCACCCCCCACAGCCCTCCGGCCTTTTACGCATTTGAATTTTTGGTTTCTGTATTTCTGACGGCAGTTTCTTCCCTTCCTCATCATTCGTTTTCTGTTATTAATTTTGTCCTTGTCAAAAGCTAACTTCACTGGTCTATTAACTGATAAACAAATTAAAAAAACATTGTTTCGGCAGGATTTTCGCAGGCAACCTTAGCGATCTTTCTTAATTATGGTCTTAACTATCATCTCTAATTTTTTCGTTCGTCCACCTTATGACGACACATTTTCTGCAGCCGTCTCTTGGACTATTAATTCTCAATGATACTAACCATACGAGAAAAGTTGGAACACAAATCATAAAGTTGGAATTTCATTGATAGAAAATGTAATTGATACGATTGTGGACTAAGATATCAAAATTCAGAGGCGGCAAAAATTGAATAGCCTACAGGCGGCAAATCTGTAAATCCGCCACTGGATCTTTGTTAATTGATTGTTTGACGCCGACTCAAAATTACTTAGATATACTAGACTGTCACATACGTTCGACTACTTAATTAGAACTTAGTTAAATAAACAGATCTATTATTTTTTGCTTTTCAGTTTTTCGGCGGTTTAATTTTTTTGTTAAAAAGTTTTTATTTTATAATTTTTTGTGGCTATATAATTTATAATTGTAATACACAACACAGCATGAAAATCTGTGAGAGAACAATAAATCACCCCTATTTTCCCACCCTTAGGGAAGGAATTTTTTTTCCAAATTTATATGAGACCAGCCTCGAGGTATACCCTATCCAATAAAAAAATAATTAACAAAATCGGACTACTCTGTAAAAAGTTATGTGTCGTCATACATTACAATCAGTGAGTAAACAATCAATCATCCCCTGTTTTCCTACCCTTAGGGTTGGAATTTTTTTACCAAATTTATATGGGACCAACTTCGGGGTATACCCTTTCAAACAAAAAAATAAATATCAAAATCGGACTACTCTGTAAAAAGTTATGCGTGGTCATACATAAATAAAAAAAAAAAAAAATAAAAAAAAATAAAAAAAAAAAAAAAAATATACGCGTCGAATAGAGAACCTCCTCCGTTTTTGTTTTTCGTCGGTTAAAAAGGCAACATATGCTATTGTTAAATTAATTAATCTCAATTAATAGTCTAATATATTATGTATAAAGTTGAAGAGTTTGTTTGTTTGGTTGAATGCGCTAATCTCAGAAACTACTAGTTCGAATTGAATTTTTTTTTTGATAGTTCATTTATCGAGGAAGGCTATAGGCTATATAATATCACGCTATAACCAATAGGAACGGAGCATCAATGAAAAATGTTGCAAAATATAACTCAAAATTTGTCCGTTCAACAAAAACCTTCCAACGGTAATTCCGATCATCATGAAATTTGGACACAACATTCATCTCGGTAAACTAAGATAAACGTGCGTAATCATGTCCCTCCCCCCCATTCGTTCTTTTGCTAGTAAAATCTAAAATGCAACCCTCATCTACCTTCGTTGTTTGCAACATTGTTGCTATTTTTAAATTTTGAAATAGATTGTTTACGCTATAGTGTTCGAGTAAACCAGCTAACAAAAACTTCCTGGAATATTATTGACTTGCTGTAAACACGGATGATTCATTTTAAGGAGCATTTCAGCAATAAAAGATATCAGAATCATGTAGATAAATTATTGTATGATCAGCCATTTTATTATAAACTAAAAGAGGTATAATAATTTACTGATGGATACTACGAAACCAACTTCAGAGCTATTGAAAAACACTTTTATGTTATGTGACAGGCGAGTTTCTTTAAAATGTAACGAAAGTAAAATTCATTTTTTATAAACATTAATAAAATCTAAAGTGGCACGACTATAAAAATAAAATACGGTACATTACATAAGTTTGGTAACCTCATTCTATTCTGAAAATATCAGACCTGAAGTATTATCCTGACTGAAGTTACTAAAGTTACGCCAAATTGCTTCGAGTAAAGGACTGTTCAACATTTCTATATTTTTATTTTTCTCAATACAAAGTAACAAAATGTATTGTTTGCATTATTATAATTAATATTATAAATGTGATATATCCTGCATTTTCTGTATCGTGATGAGTATGTTTTTAAGAATAATTATGGGGTGCGTGGTTTCACTAGAAAAAAGATTCAACGTTAAAATATATCTTATAAGGACTGTTAAAAAGCTCGGTAAATAAATTTTTTAATTATGTGTTTGTTGGCCGCTCTAGATGCATGGTGTTCTTTATTTTTCTTGAACGCGAAGACTAGTAAGTAGCCAGTTGAAAAAAGTTGTTGCCGGTAGGAATCATAAAATTGTAGTGGATCGTATTGGAAACAATCATTTGGAATTTATTATAAAAAAAATATATTTATCATTACAATATTGCCTTTAAAGTATACTTTTTCATGAATATGCCAAATATGCATTCAAAAGTAAGACTAAAACTTCACGATGTCCTAAAAAAATCTTTAAATACGTCCGTACTTACCCATTCTCTAGCCATTATCAATAAAGTATGGTTTCCCAATTTCGGTCCTATCAGAGGATTCGCTTGACCTAGATAACAGCATAGCCAACTGAAAATAAATTGTAAAATGTGTAAAACATTTATGGAAATAAGTTAACGTTTGCTAGGGTCTGTGCTATGTGCAAGAAAGTGTGGTTGTGATTTTAACAGCCACTGGGGCCTCTATTAGTCTAAGATCAATTTATTCTCAATTCCGGAACCGATATCGATATCTGTTTCACAATTCCAGAATTTCGGAACTTATAATTTCGAAATCGAGAAGAGCATGTGGTTATAAAGACAATAAAATATTATTATATTTTGGCTATAACAATATTTGTATAAAAAGTTTTAAAAAAATGGAACAAATGATAGGTGGTGGCAGTGACGGTACTGATGGTGGAAAAACGTGTTTCCAATTGTATCTAATATCTATACAAGTACACTCTATAGGCTGTGTGCACGAAGCCTATTAGCGCCGCTAGTGGGTAATAGAGAATTATTGAACTAACTTTTTATGGAAATCGCGACATGTTTCTAAGGTGGTAAGTGAAAAACTTTAGTTGGCCATGATGTGTAAAAAAAATGTAATAAGGAAAACTGATGTTAATTTGTTTACGCTGACTGCGGAACGTCAAATCAGGGCGCCAATGGTCTTTATTTTACTTAAATCGCCATTAGCGCGCAACAGCCCGGAACACAACAAGCATTTCCAGATCGATTAGTTTTCCTATGTTTTCCTTGTAATTAATAAACTTTATAAAATTATAACTACTTTCACTTTTAATAAACATTGCCCACTGACATACGGAAAATTGAAGATCGAAGTTTCCCCTAGTGCACACCACAAACGCTCGCATCGAAAAATTTGTAACTCCGCCTCCGTGCACATAGCCCATATATCAATTGTCTTCAATTATTTTTCCTGTGGGTCCGTTTCAAAACACTGTCGAATTTTCGGGTTCCAGAAAACTTAAGCCTCCTTCCCCTTAACTCCTTCTGCTACCGTCTTTCACCATTTTATTAGCCCATCTACTACTAGACTACTTGCTTTGTTTAGAAAACTTTTCTTTGAAATCTATTGTTATCTTATGTGCAAAACACAATCAATACCAGGAAATGAAATGGATAAAATATCGAATCAAGTTTTTTATTATGATATTTGGTGTCTTAATTTCTAATTATTTTCTGAGAATGACTCTTTATTATGTTCTGAAAATAAACAATTGCACCATAGTCGACCGTGAAAAACTTGCTTGCTATCCGGATACGAACCGCGGTCACCATTTGGTCTCTATACAACTTTTGTTGGAAACTTTTTTTTAACCCCATTGTTTTCAAATATCTGCCTGGTAAGATTAAAATGGATCATTCTGTATAAATGGTGGAAAATCGTTCAGGAGGGTATGAAACTTCGAGAAAATTTGGTCAGAAAAAAACAGCGTTTTGAATTACTGTTCGTCAGTCAACGATTATTTGTCTGACCAATTCATTGTGTTGTACGAAACAAGTGTTATAAAATAAAATTACAAAACCTAAAATATGATTATTTATAAAAATATTAATTTATTGTTAAAATATAATAACTTCTTGAGTATATGTATCAACACTAATATATATTTTTTGTTAATACTTATATTTGTCTGAAAAATTGGTCGATAATTATATTTATTGAAGAATACTAATATGAACTTACAACGACCATCCCAAAAATGCGGCTAATACAATACATAGGTTAATCAATCTAAAAAAGAAAAAAAATATGGTTAATTATTTCCTTCCCATTTTATAATACACCGAAAAATTACCAAAATCTTCTAAAAAAGACGAGAGGTGTCGTGAAACACCTGGTTGGAACGAAGTTCTTTTCGCTATTTATTATGTGTCATATAATATTTTTACAAAGTCTGATAAATTATTCGAAAATTTTATTTATAATATAATATGATTATTAAACAAAATTTAATCGTGTGATTTGCAACTCTAAAAATATAAAAATAACATTTGTTGCGCATCTATCGGGAATCGAAATCGGGACACCCGCATGGCAGATGAGTATTCTACTACTGAGCCATTGACCTTGCCTATATATCGCTATTTATATAGGTTTAATAACAAATCGTGAAGTTCGTTTTTGAACAAATGCAATTTTTTTAATTTTAAGACAGAACATACGCAATCTTTAAATGTCCAAACACCAGAAAAGGATAACCAATCCGCGTGCGCGATGTATTAGGCAAAATCGAATTTATACAGTGTTTATTTCTGTTTTTTTATGTATAAAAAAACTATTTGCGCGAATTCTATTATACGAAATCTATGTAAAATTTTCTTCTTTTTCGTTTAAGGCAGGTTTAGAACCGATCTGATTTAAATTGAGCGAGTTACAAGCGAAAAACATTTTTGTTTTCAATTTGCTCCTCTTTAGGACCAAAATTCAAAAATTCGACTCCGTTGGGATCTGTCCCATGCCCTATATTGTAAGTGTGCCAAATTTCAACTATCTATGTCTACAGACAGGCATACAATAAGTAATTATATATGTAGATTTTCTTTATGTTTTTTACGCTTTTTTCTTGCACTTTTTTCTTACGATTTTTTATAGATATTTTATTATATAGATATAAATGGAGAGGGCTAGGTCTCCGTTTATATCTATAACGTCCCATAAGAAACTTCGTTCCAAAAAGTAAAGTCAATTCAATTTTTGCGTAAAACCCTTCAGTTTTTAGGGTTCCAAACATCCGATGAAAAAATGAAATACTTATATAGGATACCCCTCGTGTCTGTCCGTGTGTCACAACTTAAAACATTTTGAAATTTGGTACATATATAGAGTTAGGTGACCCAATCACGGACGTATAGCGAAAATAAACGAATTTCGATTTTGGGAAACAAAAACCGAGCTGAACGAGCGAAGATTCAGTTTTGACTCGATCGTCCATGGACTCGACCAAACAAGACAAGCAGGTTATGTTCAGCTTTAATTTATTTACCGTATGAGCAGAATCAATTTACGTAGGACATAGCCTAAAGGGTAGGTATCTATAGCGACTGGTGCGTCGGGTGACGAACATTCCGCACCGGGTAGTGGCGGCGGTGACGGTGACAGCAACGGAATGAATAGGACTGTCAGAACTGAGCGGGGTCGAGCTGGCCCCAAACACCATCTCCTGCATTTACACCATTTGCACCGCAGAGTGCGATTCATACGACGCCGTTCAGCGTCACCGACGTGCTCAATCCGATCGAAGAAAGCTACACGAAGCTAGAATTAGCCGCTACCGTTAACCCGCCATCACCCTACCCAGCCTACAGGTACAAACATTCAGCTTTTTTTAAAACTTATCGTTAACTAGCGGCCCGGTCTGGCTTCGTCCGAATTTGTAGATTGCCACCGTTAATTTTCGTCGACTCACGTTGGAAAATTGGTCTCCACGAAAAGCGGTTTTATTTTAACGTGATAATATATAGCCTACGTCCAGCCTGAAGGTCCTTTTAAATATTGGTGAAAAAATTTTTGAAATCGCATGAGTAGTTTCGGAGATTACCTCCTACATCCCAACTTTATCTCTTTATAATATTAGTATAGATTAGAAATCTTTGCAATTTCGAACGGCCGAGCTCTTAATTTTATCACGCTAACGAGTACAATGTCGGGTTGCAGAAAGCATCGTCAGAAAAACTGATTTGACAGTACGTCAGTTTGTGACCATAAAATCACATTTTATATTTACGTGGAAACTATATTATGTAGAGCTTGATAGATTGTTCTCACAGAAAAACAAATTACTATAGGATCTAAGCCCAACGCCTTTTTAAAATACAGAGGAAAGCTCTGAGAATTCTGTCAGGCATAAATTACAGAGCTGATGTAAGAGACAAGTTTATTGAGTATAACATTATGACTCTCCCCAGCAGATATGTTTATGAATGCTTATTATATGCTAAGACTAATAGTGAAAACTACGATATCCATTCAAATGTGCACAATTATGCAACCAGGAACAGGCACCACTTAGTTATTGATTTACTAAGACTCAAGAAATCAGAATTTTCGATAAACTTCTTTGCACCCAAGCTATATAATAAAATTCCAGATCATTATAAATGTATGGAAATAAAAACTTTTAAAAACGCTATAAAGATATTTCTATGTTAAAACGCATTCTATAGCATTGAGGAATTTTTAAATTTTTCTTAATATTTTCTGACTTATGTATTTTTCTGACTTATGTAACATACTTTGTATGACCTACATCAATAAAGTAATACTGAATATACGCAGAAAAAAAATTAAAATAGGCAGTCATTGAGAACTGACGACGGAAATGAAAACTTAAAACTAACTATATGAAATAACGTAGTGAATTTAACTTTACTTACAGGGGATGATTCAAGAGGAATGTCAATATTTTAGGTACCCAAAATAAACATAAAAGGTCCTATAAACATTAAACATGGGTCCTATTCTCAACCGTTACGGAGATACAGGTCTGGCAAACTAGATGGCCAATTATTCGGACCACCTCGACCAATCCACCGGTTTGGAAAGTTGTAATTTAATAAAAATTTTAATTTGAATATTTTGTTTACCCCCGTATCTCTGTAAGGGTTTGAGAATAGGACCTATGTTTATAGGAACTTTTATGTTTATTTTGGGTCCCCAAAAACGTACATTATTAACATTTCCTCATGAATCATTCTGTATACAGCACTCTACAGATATACTGTTAACGTTAACATGTCCGGTAACACCTATAGAAGTTTTCACTTCAATAAATCTAAAAATGAGAATATGCTTACCCTACATCCCAATCTTTAGAAAAATAGGAAACTATGCAAGGTCCTATAATTCCTATAGTCCACCAAAAACCGCTAAATATACCAAAGGTAACCCATTCTATCGCCATAAGTTATTTTTAAAATAATTATCTGAGCTGTCACTTCAAATTACAAAAAATGAATAGGTACGTTTTCAAAATAGCGTTACCATAACAAAGTTAACCAATATATTCAGTTGATTTATTTATGATAGACTTTCACTAGGTATTTTTGAGTTTACAATATTGTTAATAATGCAGGGAATAGAGACATTTTATTGTGAAAAAATTAGGGGAAAGCTAGATTTTTTTCATGAACCTTCCTTTCGAGGCTCTAAACAATATACCCGAAGTCCCCACCGATACATTTGCCGCTAAAAATATTACGCGGGATGAGAAGTCACAAAAAACGGGTCTTCATGAAAATCTCGTTAACGGTGACTTTATTCTTTAAGTAACTTTATTCTTTCAAGTGTTAAGATGACACCATAATTTATTTAAATTTTTAAATTGTTATTTAATACTACAAAACAATTATTTTATATATAGTACTCTCTCAATAGGGCTGTGCGCTCGAGCTGTAACGGCTGCGTGACACCCTATTTTCAACGTTAAATTAAAACTATAAACAATAGAGATAGAGTCCCGAGAGATGGGGCTTTTTTATTGGAAATTTCCTTCTCTTTAAGAATCTTTTTTCCGATTTTGGCTATCGCTTATAGTTTTTGAGATATCAGCGAAAAACTATATAAATATATTTTTTCTTTCATCATAATTTGTTTACAACTTTTAAAATATTTTAGTACATTTTTCTAGACGTCATTCCGAGTCCAATGAGCCATGGGTAATTTTTTACGAGTATTTTTTTTAAACTTGTGTACTACACTAATAGTCGGTTTTTTTTTTGTTTCCAATTTGCTAACCCCTGGGACCAAAATTCAAAAATAAATATAGCCTTTGTTACCCAGATCATAATAAAGAATCGATTGACACCTTATATTTTATTCTATTTATTCTATTCTATTCTATCAAAATCGGATGAATAGTTTAGGCGCTACGGTGAAATATGCGTAAATACAAACATTGATAGACTGCTAAACTCATAACCTTTCCTTTTGGCTGCGTCGCAGTCGGGTAAAAATAGTTTAAAAACAGTTAGTTTAAAAACAGTTAGTTTAAAACCTTGAAACATAAAAATTTGTTACAAATTTTTATTTCGATTTTCGAACCAACAATAGCTTCCCAATGTACTGGAAAGTTAATAAAATCAACTGTTACTGTACAATAATATTGTTCCAAAAGAACACGTTTGTGACTTTGCCGCCAGTCGCCACCGCTAGGCGCTACAATAATTACCTGTTCTCTAATCACTGGTTACAACATTTGTTCTCTGACCATAATCTTCCTAAGGATTTCAAATTCATTAGTCCTTAACTTAAGACCATTTCCATTATTAAATGATTAAACGCAATTTGATAACAAATATATCTACCTAAATATTATATTACAACTACAACCTGTCAAACTTTTAGAACATTTTTCCAATTTCAGTTCACGACTCACGAGTGACGAGTTCACTGTTCAATCTTTAGTGAGGACCCTACGTGTAGAAAAATCGTGGATTTTCAAGTTTTTTTAACGTCAAAGATGACCAATCCTTTGTTATTTAATGTTAATTTATTACTTTTGTATTTAGATAAAAAATAAAAGTTCGAAAATAACGAATAGAAGGTTCTGTTCTACTTAAAAATGGGGTAGAAGTGATATTCCGTTAATGTAAGTGAAATCTGAGATGAATATGCTAGTGTAAAAACAGGGAAACTACTTTCGTCGTGTTATTTTTCTGATTATTGAAAGGCTTTAATTTAAGTGTACAATAATATATGTTACATTTTAGATAGTGAGTTTTTTGTAATTGTTTTAAAATTTCTAAAGAGCAGAGATGAACTCTAATACCTATAAACTGAAATGTAAATTACGGTTATCTCTGTGAAATGAAAAACTCGCAGAATGGAAGACAAAAACATTGCATACAGTTATTTGTCGCATGGAATTCAGAATATATTTTTTAACCCATATACCAATATTCAAGAGATAACTGCAGACGATAAAAAAAGTGAGTTTAGTTTAAAAAATGTTTACGCGATACTGAACCAAGCCGATGCTGATTTTGTTAGCACTCCTGATACAAAGCCAAACCTGACGACGGATTCACCGTCGACACAATTCAACGTAACCAATGCTACGACGACTCATAAACCTCGACCATACACTACATCCGGAGAACGGCCATTTCGCTGCGACGTGTGCTCCAAATCATTTAAACAGGCAAGTTTAAGCAGGCGTACATACAATAAAATTCATCGGTGTCCATTTTTCATAAGAACAGAAAAAGACATTTTCTGCTCAGAAATCTTTAAACGCGAGGGGAAATATTTGTTATTATGAAGAATAGTATATTGTGCGACTAATGAGAGAAGGAGAAGATTCCATGAGCGTGAAATTTGCCGCACGAGCGTAGCGAGTGCGGTAACACGCGAGTGGAATATTCTCCTTCGATCAATGGTCGCACATAATATTTTATTCAACTAGCACGATTAATATGTAATCGGGGCCCTGATAAAAGAGGGAAAAATAATAAATCACTTCATTGATTGACGTACCCATCGCCCTCGATGCACACAAGATGGCCATGACTTTCTCTGAATTGCGATGCTGTTTTCATATATACAATACCGCCTACCACGTTCCTATTGGTCCAGAAGCTGTGCAGTTTTTTTTCATTATTTAGCTGCTTGGGCTTGCTACTTTGTTCCTATTGATCCAGAAAATTCATTATCTCACAGTACGGCTTATTATTAGCACTCTACGCGTCAACATGAAGTAATTTATTATTTCTCCCGAATTTAGCAGGGCCCCGAAATTACATATTACCCACGCGTGTTGAATAAAATAGTTTTATTTACTATAAGAATTTAATAAATTTAACGCCCGTTATAAACCGTAAGAAAAATCTATTTTTATTTATTACTGGCTGAGATAACCGTTCTTTGAACGGGGTGAGTTCTCTCCAAAGTTCCCACCTACATTTAAATTCTTAACTGTAAGCGGGCTAACATGCCGTACAGCGATGTACGCCGCGTTGCCTACTCCATAGGCGTGGTTTTAATAATTAAAACTATAGTTTTAAAAAACTAAAAAAGCACGCTTTTAATGCACATTGCTAGAAAAACGCGTTTTTTTTAGTTTTTTAAGAATGAGCTTTAATCATAGAGATAAGTACAGTGCGCTCGGCTAAAGAAGACCGGTGGGGAAAGGGCGAGAAGTCGCTGATGTGTACCTTATTGCATAGAAGCGGTTCCAGGATCATTACCTTTTACTAATATAAAATGCATGTGCGCTCTTCTGCAATAAGGTCATAGTACATTCCATAGACCAGTCTTCTTTTCAAATTCATACAGTAACTAGAGTACGTTAGTGCGTATGCTTGCCATAAAAGAAACTGTCCTCAGTCAGAGAAGAGAGACTGTATAGAAGTTAAATCCTGTATTATATTTGGCGATCACCCCAAAGCGCAGTTCCCACTCCAATTGTCAAAATGGCCTTGCGGCGCACTCAAGCTTCGGAACCGCAACGCTAGGTGGCGATAATAATTAATAATTTCAGCTTCACACCTTAATTATTGCATTTTTATTTTCTACGGTGTTTAGATAAACGCTCAAATTTACTTCTGAAGATGAGAGATGGAAATATACGTCCCCCACATCTGTACACCGATCGTTCTGTCATCAACAGAAACAAGTCAAACTAAAATTTCCGGCCACACTGTTCCATTAGAAATAAACTTCTATACAGTCTCTCTTCTCTGCCTCAGTTAAAAGAGAGAACGCTGCAGAAAACCAGACATTTGTTTACTCAGCATTGTTTTGCATCATTAGTTACCATAGAGATAAGAAAATGTTCTCTCTCTTAATTGCAGACACTTTCACTGCTCTCTCGCGTACTCTATTGTAATATCTCTATGGCTTTAAGGAAGTACCCTCGGTACGCAGTAAGTCAAAGAATTTCAGTCTTCCACTTGAGTAACGTAGTTTATAATTTGGCAACACCGCATGCCTTGCCATAGTTACAAGTGCTTATGTACGCAGCATAAGTCAGCACGCGGTGTCAAATTCGCATTAATTTAAGAATATGCTTTTCTTTATTCCTGTCATTTCGGAAATAATAATATACTATCATTTGGAATACTATGCTTTTAGAATTTACTGAATTTACGTATGTTTTTACGAAATCAAAACTGCTGCAGTTTCGTAACTTTCCTTTGAATGACGCGCCACAAACTATAATATTACGGTGTTGCCATGTTTATGAATTGCTAAAAAGCTCGGCTTTGTTTTAGTAATTTCTATTAACATAAGCAAGCTTTATACGTTTTGGAAAAAGAAAAATGTTCATAAAATATTCGTTTATATTTCCTGAAAATTTTATCAAAATCTGTTTGTCAATTCCAACGTAATAAATGATGGAGTGCGTCAAAATCACAGACTTCCATAAGACTCCATGTTAAGTGCAGCGAAATAAAATTATCAATATCTTTTTTCAAAGTCAACAAAAAATCACAAAAATTTAACTGAGTCATTTTTGAAAAGGTTTTGACATATTTGCAAATTTTCGTAATTTTCTGTTTGTTAATTCATTTATCGAGGGTACTTCCTTAATACATAGAATATTTTAACTCGCTACGTGGGATTACATTAGATAAGTTTCAAGCCAATAACTAACACCTCTAATTGTTGCAGACTAGTCATTTGATTGCACACAAACGGCTCCACAGTGGAGAGAAACCGTTTCGATGCGAGCTATGCGGTAAACAATTCTCACAGATGTCTCATTTGTCAGCCCATAGCAGACTACATAGCGGTGAACGGCCCTACAAGTGTACGGAATGCGACAAATGTTTCAAACAGCTCAGCCACTTGGCGGCACACAGAAGACTTCACAGTGGCGAGAAACCTTATCGTTGCGCCACGTGCGACAAGGCATTCGCTCAAATGAGTCACCTAATGTGCCATAAGCGATCGCATTCGGGAGAGAAGCCCCACAGTTGTGAGGTGTGCGACAAGAGGTGACTTTGACCCATCGTTTTCCTTTTACCGGGACTGTTTTTCTTGATCAAGACATCTACAACTGTATTGTTTTTAATGCAAATAGTGCAACTGTTTTGATCAAGAGGAATGATTCCGGAAATTATCTGTGGAACTGGACGTAACGGTTGAAAAACATTGATCTGAACGTGGAATTAGATAATTTGTTTTTTCCACCATTATATTTTTTTTTTCATATTATATTTTACCCGATCACCAGAGCACAAGGGTCAAGGATATAATATATCATTTGATATATTATATCAACCGGTCAATCGCGTAGTGATTGTTTGTTCATCGGACCAATCAATTTAGAGATTATTAATTAACATATCCGGTATAACTAGGAGGCTTTGGAAAGTCCTATTTCATTTTAATGTAAAAAAAAAATGAAAATTATCGAATATTATGTCTACATATTGTAATATGCTTATAGAAAAATTACCTTTTTCTTTTGTGACGTGTCAATATGCTGTAGAAATCGCACGTCCAGCCGATCGGTGCTTACTACTTTCATTTTGTTCCCAGTTCGAGATTCAAAACAAATTTGAAGTCAAACTGACTAGACTGCTAAGTATGACCAAGTAAACAGATATCGTAACGCACGTAACACCGTGATGTAATTTCAGTTACTGGCATATTTTAGAATACTATTTTGTTATCTGCGATCTGTTTCATTCTCTGTTATACCTTGGCTTCAGTAACATCTATTTTACCACGCTCTTATATGAGCTTGCTTTTAGTGTATGTCGGGCAGAATTTGTAATTGATTTTAAACTAATTTCCTGATTACATAGAGACTTGAAATTTTTAACATAACTCAGTATTAGATAACATTACGAGAAAATACTAAAATAAAGAAGAAAGTAGTAAAAATAATAAGGAAATTTTAATAAATACATATAATTCATTCTTACTTACTTACCGTTATACGACAGCTGGCTATCAGCCGTCATGGCTCAGTTGCGTGGAGCGTCGTGATAACAACGCGAAAGTCGCGGGTTCAACCCACCATAATAATTTTTTTACTTGTAGGATTTGAAACGAAAAAGTGGGGCGCATGCTACAGTTATATAAGAAGTGTAGAGAGTAGCTATCAATGAAAAAAATCTATTTATGAGATTAAAAGAATAATGCGCCCCACGATTTTCGTTTCAAATCCTACAAGTTAAAAAAAATATTTTTATACTTTTTAGTTCGTATATTAATTTTTTTTAAATTTATTTTATTATTTCAGATCTTGTTACAATATCTTATTGTTTCGTTTGCTAAACAATTGCTAAATTCCTGTTACAAAAAAGAACTCCCCAATTATACATATCATACGTTTGCTTTTGCTTGTCATTTTTCTTGTATCTACAGTCATTGTGTAGTCATTTGTTATTTATCAAGTTTAGTGTTAATTAAAAATTCCAATTCTTAAGCGTTGAATAAGATTCAGTATTTGACCGAACAGTAAATACGTTATCAAATAGACAGAATACTGAATCTGTCGCCCAGTTGCCTATTACTGAATTTAAACTGTAGGATATATATCAAATGAGAGGTATTTTGCTATCTCACTTAATTTTTTTTTATGTTAACATCCAAAATTATAATATTCTCTACTCTCTAGTCTTGTTAATTGACGTGAATGCAACTGATAATAAAAAGGTACTATTTGGTTTCCAGTTTTACTCAAATGAGTCATCTGTTCGTACACAAGCGAATTCACTCCGGGGAACAGCCGTTTAGATGTGACGAATGCGATAAGTGTTTCTCTCAAATTGGTCACCTGTCATCTCATCGTAGATCGCACACAGGAGATCGGCCACATAAGTGCAATGTGTGTGAAAAATGTTTTGTTCAACCTAGTCATCTGACAGTGCACAAAAGGTTGCATTCAGGAAAACAGCCATACGAGTGTCAGATTTGCGGTAAACAGTTCAAGCAGTTATGCCACTACAATAAACATAAACATACGCACATTGAACAATTATAACGAATACACTTCAGTGTATTAAAATATTCGAAGATATAAGTTTATTTATTTAAGTGCTGCGTTTGAGAATATTATAAATTTATGTTTATAATTACAATGACACGTACTAATATAATTAGGTTTATTGTACTTATTCTTTTTTTACCTATATGTTGCCTGAAGAGTTAAAAGCAATAATAATATGAGGTGTAACAAAAACATAGAATATTTCGATTTTTTTAATTCAATTTTTTATTCCATAGCTTGTGATATTAAATCAACGTAATTATGTTGTGACACAGAATGAGCAGTGAACGAAAATAGCGACAATGAGTGGAATTTATTATAAGCCTTTAATTTAGCGTTCAATCAGTATAACTTTATTTTAACATTGATAATTTTAAAATATGAATCACGCTTATGGGGCCTAAAGGCTGTGCCAACACTAAAATATGGTTCACATCGTTCACATATTAAAAAAATGTTTATGTTGCCCCATCACTAGCCTATTCTTCTGTACCTATTTGTGACTTGTGTGCTCTAGATATAGGCATAGGGTACATAGAAAAGAAAGGCATATTAGGTAGTTTCTATCTAGGAAAAATGCGCAATCAAAATTTTAATAGTTTAAAAATGGTCGAGTAAAATAAAATTTTCCAATAATAATCTCGAATCTTACTTTAACTGCCTGTCAGGCGAGGAACGACATGTTTTGTTTTTTAAATGTTCTCCCGTTCACGTAAGATTATTAATTTTTAACCTAACAAAAATATTTCCATTTATTACTCTAGAGCCAAGCATATAAGAATGTTAACAAGTAAGTTAAATATGTTGAGAACTGTGAAATTTGCGCAGAATTTTCTACGCAGAGGATTTTCGCAAAAGAAATATGTAATTTTGAAAGAAGAATACACAGTTAGCCCTTTTGTGAAACTGTCAATTGATTGTTCGTTTCCGATTGCATTACAACCGCTGGATGTGCATGAATATCAGAACAGCGATAAAATATTATTAGAAGTGACTGGAAAAAGTGAGAGCACTAAGGCTACAGTCGAATGTAGTAACGACATTGATAAATTCACAATAACTGGGAAGTCCGAAAAATTGAATGCAGTTACAGCTTTAATTCAAGTACCTATTAAATCTGGTATTTAATCATTAAATCTATTTAAAACTAACAAGGAAGTTTTTGAATATTTACAAAATTATATTCGAGCATTATACATAATACACAGAATATTGATAGTACTTAAGCAGAATCGGTATGAGAAATGATAGTCAAATGTATTAACTGTCTATCTTTTTGTAGATATTAATGTAAATAGCCAATCAGATGTTACAATTGGCAAATTCAATGGTGATATTGTAATTGTCGAAAACAATAAGGGTAATATTACAACTGACAGTTTATTATGTGAGCATGTGATCCTAAGAACCAATAGTGGAAATATTTATTGTAAAGGTCTAGTTCAAGCAGCTTCAATCAAAATAGAAACACAAAACGGTGTAAGTAGGTTGAGCTGAATTGACATATTATACGAGTGTTTTTATACGAACGGCTTTATAGTAAAAACCAAATCTACGTAAACATTAATAGCTTATGGCGTTTTCGGTATCGAGAACTGCTCCGGGGCAGAGCAGGCCGAATGGGTAACAATCAGGGGTGGATTTGATACCTTGGCTGCCCTAGGCCTACGGAAGATTGCCGCCCTCCCTACTCCCTGCAAATAACCTTTTTTTTAACAACCTAGCTTAAAAAATTTTGTTGTGTGCACAATTGAAGAGCAAAAAAAAAAAAGAATGGCTTTTTTTAACAACCTAACTTCTTGACAAATTTTATCGTGTGTCGGCACAGAATAGGAGAGCAAAAAAAATCTTTTCATTTCCACAACAAAACAGTTTTTTTCGTTTGTTTTGTAGTTGGGTGCCATTGGATATTAAAAAGTACTAGGAAAAAAAATCTCACCAAGTTTTGCCGCCCTAGACCCGGGCCTGCTTGGCCTATAGGGAAATCCGCCCCTGGTAACAATTAGTTAAAGAAATTTGTTTATTGTTTACATATAATTATTTAGCCAATAGTTACCCATTCTCGATGCCGAAAACGCCATTAGTTAAACTATTTTTACTAAACTTAGCTTGAGACAAAATGACGAATGGAAATTAGTTAAAAAAAAAATTCACGTAAGTACAAAGGGGAAATTAGCGATGCAAGTGGTAAAAAAGAAAACCTAATATGTGCGATTTATTGAACAGATTCTACCAATTTCTCCCATTTGAGTTCGTGCTCCTTGTATACCATGCAACTTTTCTTCAAAATTAGATTAATTTATGCAATAAGGAAGTGCATGAAAAATTCATGTGTAGTTATTGTTTCCAACAATGATTTGATCTGTAGCGTTGCTGCCTCAATAAATGCTTTCAATTTTTGTTGAAAAATTCAAACTCAGTTGACCTAAATGTAACAGTCGGGAGATTTTTTTACGTTTGTGATTTTATGGCCATCTTATGTCCACAATCCCAGTTACCGAAAATGTAACAGTACCCAGGGGTCTGAACAAAATTACAAAAAAATATCCAGCTCGTCCAAGGCACCATCCTGCAGTTTCGACCGAAGACACATGCCTTTGGAGGTAGCGGGCTTCGCAATTTTTTTCAGAACTCTGCGGGGGCCACAGAATAACCACTTTAAGTTAGAAGAACTGCAGTCTGACAGACTTTCAATATTTTTAAATAGAAGCGAAAAGTGATTTAAATATACTTTTTCGACTTTTGAGCCGATCTACAAACACCTAATAAATTTGTAGTAATCCGAGCATAAATATTTTAAGGTACCATGCACTTTCTCATTTCAGAGAAATAATTATCATATTCAAAAGAATTGTTGCGTTGCACTAATTTTGCTAACGAAATGTGATGGGAAAACGTTGATGATTAATAAATCACAAAACGCATTGTTGGAACATAGTGTTGGATCACTATGTTCCAACAATGCATTCTATTAGAAATAAAAAAATTTCTATTCCCAAAGGTCTCTTTATTGAGATTTGGCATAAAGGATACGACATCCTGTGACAGAAATTTTAACCATTATCGCGTGACATTTTACATGCTGTTAGTATATTACTATATATATGAAAAATGGTGGATTCGACATTACATTTAGCCGAAACTTCGTCCATATGTCAGATCCCAACAGTCTAAAGTCAGAACATGTTTAGAAAAATCAGCGTAAACAGGTTTCTCTTCTGGATTTTCTTTTTTTGAGGTTGTGATGGATATTTCTTATAATTTTTAACTTGATCACAAGGTTTGGGAGCCTGTCAAGATTTTTTTCAAAGTGAGTGCCAATATTTATTTAAATAATTGTTTCTAATTTAACGAAAAATTATTCTGAAGTTAACCGTTTTTTAAGGAAATATCTGTGTCTAAAAATGTTTGCGCTATAAAAAAAACGCTGGGAAAGTACCTTTTACACGCGATCTTTGCGCCCTCTCGTGTTTTTTTTTTTTTTTAATTCTGGTTAAGTCAAAACCTTAGTGTCGTATGTATAGTACGTGCATTTTAATAAGAATTAATTGTTGAATAAAATGGGAAAAAAGCTATCAAATCGGAAGTGCTGTGTTGTTGATGGTAACGAATGGTAAAGATACACCAACTAAAAATCAAAATCAAATACGAGGGGGCGCAAAGATCGCATGTCAAAGAAACTTTCCTAGCGTATAAAAACTATATCTATGATAAAAACTATTTTAATTTTTTGATATTTTTGTTATTTTTAGAGTATTAATTACAAAAAAAATAGTTTTTTTTTTATTGAAAACGGGTAACTTTTTGGTCATACAGGATAAAGTGCTGTTACAAAACTTGCTTAAAATGTTTTAACAAATTTCGTAGCTACAAAAAAAAAGCGGAATCCAAATCTTGTGACACCAAGTTACAAAATACTCTAAAATAGAAACTGCGTATACGCCAATTTACGATATGTTATGTGCGGCCCCTAGATTATCAGATGTAAATTTTAGATATTTGAAATGGGTTATGAATTTCAACTTTCACAGAACGTTAAAACAAATCGTTTACAAGGCAAAGATCTACAAATAATTACGAAAGCCGGCAATATTGAAATAGGATCATGCTATTGTCAGTTATCTCGGATAGATTCACAAACGGGAAGTTTAAAATTAAATAATATTCACAAAACCTGTATGGTAACAGGGCAGAATTTAAAAAATTTGACTATGAGTAAGTACTATTTTTTTTATTATCAATCATTGTACAAAATAATAAAATCGTAACTTTGTTATTGCAACTTTTGAAATAGGATACCTACCTAGATCTACCTGTTTTTCTACTTGTGTCTGTCTGTCTGATAGTTTATTTTTCCGGGGCTAACTCAAACACTATTTAACCGATTTGAATCAAACTTTCACTAATGTTTGTTGTATTATATTAGGGAGTAAGATAGGCTATAACGCAGTGTGGAAAAATTGTTAAACGTATGAGCTATCGCCTGAAAGTATTTTTGCAAACATGCCTGGATTGCACGAAACAGCCAAACTGACTGAGAAAAACTGGCAATTGCTAATTGCTTTGTCTAGAATAAGGTTGTAACGCGAATATCAGCATTTGCAATATGCGAAAGTTAGCATCTTTTCAATATTTGGTTTCGAAACTCTCATTGCGAATGTTTTGAGTGTCATGGTTAATTACATGCCTGCGTCGTATGGCGCTCTGATGAAAATAATTTTAATACCATGACGCTATTTTGGGATAGATCCCCTCCTCCAGCCCTTCATTTCCTGCGTCAATGCTCATGCCATGAACGAATAATACTAGACTTCTTGCCATGAACGACAAAATTGCACAATTTATTATGTTTATATTCTAATAGATGATTTATTTTAAAAATTGTTTTACAGCTGGATTCGATGGTGTCTTAACGGCTAATATAAAAAAATCGAAAAATATTGATGTGCATTTAGCTCAAATAACGAGCAATTCAGAAATTAATGTTACGGAAACTAGCCCAATATTGTTAAAATTATCGGAAACAGTACAAGAGTGTTGTAACATAAATTTAAAATCAGACAGTCTCAAAGTGGAAGAGGCGATTAAAATGGATTTCTCAAAGTCGCCTTTTCAGTCATCTGAGGTCACGAATTTGAGACCGTACAAAACACAAGCATTTGTTAGTTTACAAGTCAATTGTGAAAAGTGTCCTATTAGAATAAAGCCTTTCACATGGTCTCAGATGTTTAAATTAAGAGGATTATAACGTAACGATCATTAAAAATTTATAAACGAAGTATTTCTTATATTATAAATCCTGAAAATACTCCTGACAAAAATCTCACCAGAAAAAATCCTAACAAGATCAAATCTCAAGGCTGCGTGCACAAGGCCTACTAGCGCCGCTACTGGGTAATAGCGAATTATTGAACTCACTTTTTATGGAAATCGCGACATGCTTCTAAAGTGATAAGTGAAAAACTTTAGTTGGCCTTGATAAATGTAATAAGGAAAACTGACGTTAATTTGTTTACACTGACAGCAGAGCGTCAAATTATGGCGCTAATGGTCTTGATTTTACTTAAATCGCCATCAGCGCAACAGCCCGGAACACAACAAGCATTTCCAGATCGCTTAGTTTTGCCCATGTTTTCTTTGTAATTAAAAAACTTCATAAAATTATAACTATTTTCACTTTTTATAAAACATTGCTCACTGACATATGGAAAATTTGAGTTTGAAGTTTCCCCTAGTGCTCACTACAAACGCTCGCGTCAAAAAATGTGTAACTCCGCCTCCTTGCACATAGCCCCTATTAAACATATATTGAGCTACAGTACAAAGACATAGGTTTATAAAAATTAGCCATATAAGTATTCGAATGATTATATTTTAAATATGTTACGGATTTGCCCGCAAATTGTCGCCCGTCTCTTTAAATAATGCGTCTCTATCCACGAAATGTTTTTGTAGAACATTTCTACAATTTTAAAGTGGCTGGCGATAATAATTTACTAGTAATTATTTGAAATGTGAAAATTACTACAATCTCAAGTGGTTGTTGTGAAGCAACGACAACAAATAAATCAATTGTTTCTTAATACATTCTTACATATGAGCATTATTAAATATATGCATATCAGTTATTTGCATAGACATAACGAAATCAGCATGTCATATTCGTACATTTTTTGAAAAAGATCTACGTTCGTTGTTATGTAAATTGCTATTAAAAATATACACAAAAATAAATATTTTTAAAAAAGTGTAAAAAGATTCAGTTAGTGCAAAACTATATCTCAATGAATGGAAAAACCAATTTGAATACTAGGTATCTGCAACGATTATTTGAAAAAATTAACAGCACAATATTATATCGCTTTTTGGCCCTTTTTTCCAAAGGGGCAGTAGAATTTTTTTGTGTTGTTTTTATTAAGAGTTTTCAGTAGTGATTTTTGTTTAATTTATTATTTTGTCTTTACCGTTTAATAGACGCTAATGGTTATAGTTGACAAACGTCTATAATTTATAATATGTATATGTATTCTGCCCCGTTTCGCAGTCCATTATAAGCTAATGATATCCACAATACCAACTCCGGGGTAAATTGTTTACATTTAAATGGCAGTATCTAGTTCGAATAAAAATAAGTGATAATAGATAGTAAATACAAAATTAATATAATAAGCGCATATTACACTCTACAGGTTTATCTGTAAGAAAAAAAGAAAAAATTTATGAACCATATTGTCAGGTGTGGGGTTCGAACCCACGCTCCCTGTTGGGAACCAGAGCTTAAATCTGGCGCCTTAGACCACTCGGCCAACCTGACTTATCTCCCTGCGTCCTAAAACAGGTATGAGTTGTGCTGGTTGTATTATAAAATGTAAGTACTTTTTTCAATGATTAAAACACTGCATAAACAATATTATTTCCCATTTATAACGATTTAAACCATCTACAATCTTCAATCGTAGAGATCTACAATTTATTCGACTACAATACAACCAGTATTAATATTCAATCTCCGATCTATCTTTTCAATTTGGCTCCTCCTTTAAAATGTTATACCTCTATGGTAATGTATTAAACTATACTCCTTTTCCAGCTCTTTTCTGTTCACAAATTAGTTAATTCGTTTGTGCGCTGCCGTCGTTTCAGCGTAAAGTATCGACAAATTCTTTCCGGTTTACATCGTGAAGTAGAAAAGATGGGTGAGTGATTATACATGTTTTTTTAAAAATATTGTGTTTTAATTAAGTTATTTTTCACTGTACAAATACTTTACAATCTTTTCTAACTATATATTACGTTTAACTTTTTAATTGTTCAAATTAGTGACGTTAAGTAATAGCTAATTTGTTTATGCGAAATACTGTCATGGCAGTCACTAAAACGTGTGACTTACGAAAATCTAATCAATCTTCAGTTATTGATATGATTTTTTTACGTTTTTCAGTGAAAATGGCTCGGTCTATTAGCGTTTTACTCTTGCAACTATGTATTTTCGAATGAATCTAAATATTTGTTTATTTTTTATAAAGGTAAGCCCCGTGGTTTGCGTACCGCGCGTAAGCATGTTAATCATCGACGTGACCAAAGATGGGCCGACAAAGATTACAAAAAGGCACATTTAGGAACAAGATGGAAGGCCAATCCGTTCGGAGGTGCTTCTCACGCCAAAGGAATTGTATTGGAGAAAGTGTAAGTAGTTGTTTATTATTATTTTTTTAGTAAGGTTATATTTCGACTTTGTTGACAATTGAAGGCGCGCCCAACAAGTTCATTTAAGAAGACGTGTGGATGTTGATCCTTTGCGCAGAATTTCCTTGTGAATGGTGTTTTTAAAGTCTCAATCACAGGATAATTCTGTGCGAAGTGTTGACTCCAAACCACATCCTAAGTTTGTATTGACTTTTCTATTACTCGAGTATTTATCTGGCATTTCTATCTAACTTATAAGTTGTTTCATAGGTTTTGAGTTGACTGGTAGACAAACGTCCACGTGGACCTTATACGTCGAATGATGTAATGTCAGAGACTATTGGCAGAACTTCAAATTAGAATAATTTTGATAGTATAAAAATGTCAATATGGATTGGTTTATTACTTTGTCCCCATGTGGAGTCAGCAGCTTGATTTAGACAATGAGTGAGGCAGCGTTACGCCCATGGGAGAGCAAATGTTGATCTGGAAACGAATCGACAAAACCGTTTTGGTTAGTTGTTAGTACTCCGATCTTCATTAGTCCTTGAGAGTTGGCCGTGTATTTTTAAATTACGCGGTCATAGTTTTAGGACGTACATTTTCGTTTCACGAAAGGATTAATTATTATATGAAAGAAAATATGCTGATTGTTTGTTTCCTCCTTTTTCAGTGGTGTAGAAGCCAAACAACCGAACTCGGCTATCCGAAAATGCGTACGAGTACAGCTTATTAAAAACGGTAAAAAAATTACGGCGTTCGTACCACGTGACGGCTGTTTAAATTGCATTGAAGAAAATGACGAAGTCCTAGTTGCAGGATTCGGTCGTAAAGGTCACGCTGTCGGTGATATTCCCGGAGTCAGATTTAAGGTTTGTTTTTCCTTCCTGCCTTGAAAACAAAAATTGATCTAATATTTACTTAAAATGTTTTAATTATTTTTTTTACCTTGTTTCAGGTCGTTAAAGTAGCCAATGTTTCTTTACTTGCTTTATATAAAGAGAAGAAGGAAAGACCAAGATCATAATTTCTATTTACTTTGTTTAATAAAAAAAAATGTAAATAGGTATTTATCAGAGTTAATAAAGTCTGATATATACTCACAATGGCTTTTTTATTTTGTTGAATATTTTAAACAAAATTTGTCAATTCATTTTCATACCAGTTTATAAAATACAAATGAACCATGATATGTCGTTACCTGCATGTTCATCATGAAAATAGATTCGTTGATTAAGAAACTGAATATAAAGAACTGTTTGGTTCTATATTGGATGAGAGAATGAGATTGTACGTTTGAGAACTATAAAAAAAATTTTAGCGCTTATTATTAGTGCTGGTAATTAAAAAAAATCCAGTTTGCCCAACAACATGCTTGGGTATATTAGCTTGACCTGTATGTATGTAAAGGAATCTTTCAGCGTAATTTTCGCCAACTTCCAGAAGTCTGATTAACTTGAAAATTTGCACACCTGTCAAGGGCCGATGACAATACAATTATTTCATCAAAATAATTTTGAATTTAAAAATGTCGAGAAAAATTTGAATTCGAAAATTTTGAAAAAAATTACTTTTGATGACGGTTTGAGACTAAAACAATTATTAACAAGATAATTCAATTAAGAAAAGCGTGGGGTGCCAATTAATTAATATATATTTCCATTATAACTAATTTCAATGCGGTTGGCTATCGATTGTAGAGAACATTTGCTTGCCTACCTACATGGGATTTAATTATTTAGTGTCGATTGATTAACGCTTGTAATAAAACCGTACGGTGAAACAAAATCTTTCTTTTATGTCGATGCAGGACAACGGTACATTCCACTAATGCAACTTTTCAACAATTATTGTTTATCAATTTGTTCATTAATATCTCGTATTTATAACTTATAAAACTCTTAGTTATCACTATTAAATCGAAACACTTCTGTCTATACGTTCCAAATACAACTCGCTATTTTCACTATTTATTTATTTATTTTCACTGTCATTTTATCCATGTTTTATCCACATCCTCAACTATTTATTTTCATCTCAGGGTGCGCGATCAAACCATTCCTAGAATTCAAACAGCGGACTTAGATGCATTACACTTTGCAGTATTACGCAGTTTGATGTAGGTACAGTGAAACCTGTAAAAATGACCATCCTGTAACCTGATCACCTCTCTACATTGACCAATAATTTCTATAGGAACCGGTCTAATTACTCTTACATTACTACACATTCTCTGTACCTACAATGACAACTATTTTCGAGAACCGCAATTGGTCAGTGTACACACTCACAGGTTTTCCTGTAATAGTTAACTTCAATGTTTTCTAAAAGCATATTTAATTTGAAAAAGTTATGAAAGATTTTACAATAGTAATAAAAAATTTGTATGTTCTTTTGTACACACATATTTAGACAATGTGAATTTAAATAAAACACGCTAAATTTAATAACTGATACATAACACATTCACGTGTGTTAAGGGGTGCAGCGACCCCGTAGGCCGTAACCATGATTTTTGCGAGATCCCATGCGTTAAAAAATGAATGCAAAACGACCTGTCTTAAATGGTTTCAGTCTTAAATAAGCTTCTGTACATCTTTGTCTGTCAACCAATATTATCGTATCAGTCTCACATCGTTCAACTTAGCAATGATAAAAATGTGACATTGAGGCAGCGTCTGCGTTGGAACTCGGCGCCAGTTTATTGGATGCTGTGGCGCCACCCACAATCGAGAAAAAGCCGTCGCGAAACTCCGGCGCTTCGCGGACTTTTTATCAATCATATTATTACACTATATACAGTGTGGTTAATGCCTGGTCAGGTCAGTGTGCATTCTGCGACCGGCGCAAAAGCACGTGAAGCGGTAGCCGTGAAACGCAGCATAAACAAACAAAATGCAATAATCTAAATGCCAAAACGAACAATAAATTACCGCGCTCGTTTAATCAACCATGGATCTACCTCGTATTGCATCCCATACGTCCTTGTTAACGCCTAATATTGAACTGTTAAATTATAACCACAATATCGACAATAACAGTGACGAAGACACACTTCTGAAGGAGCCCAGGAAGTCGGCGAGCAAAAGATTATTGAGCATAACCAACTCCAACCAGTCGAACAACAACGTCAAAGAGTACAACATCCCGGTGAACATCCCGCAGATATCAATTTTACCGAGCACTTTACCGTTGAGCAGAAAAAGAGAGGAAGCCTGTGCTTTGCAGAACTTGAAGAAACGTGTACAACAATTAAGAATTGTCAAAGCTAACGAGCAGTTTTCGAACGATAGTGCTGTGGGAGCTGTGCCCAAAGAGAGTCCAGAAACTGACAACAAGCCTCTGCTGTTTCAAAAAGTGAGTACTTAATTTAAAACCAAATATTATTATTTTTATTTACAATTTGGGACCTCGTTTCTTGATTAAGAAATTTGATTTATGACAAAAAAAAATAGAAATTCGCGTGAAATATAACAAAAGCTTTAGATGTTTACTGGTACGGAATCAATTTTTTTTTCTAAAAACCAAATCTATAATATGAAACTTGAAAGAAATTCTAGATAATATACGATTAATTTGGGAGACATTTAGTATAACGAATTTTTTGTTTCTCTAATAAAATCTGCTACGCTAGAATTTTAAGATTACATGGTATTGGCCATAAACAGAAACATTATTTCGTGTCATACAACAATAATATTAATAGGATATTATTAAGCTATGTTTACACGTTAAAATGCAATTCACATCAGAATGTAATGCGCACAAATAGATAAGATAACTGATATAATATTATAGACGTCTACCTGTAATTTCGTTTAATTTTTTGTTTTACAACGGCTGGACAGTTTCAGTTTCAATAATTGATACCCAAAGGTAAGGCTCCTTTCAAAACGCACAAGAGCCGCAGGTAAGTTCAAAATCAACTAAAAATGCGGAACGAATTATGTATATTTGACTTCAAGCTTTTTATTCGACCGAATGCCGAATAGTATTTACTATTGGATTACAAAGAAATAAAATATAGTTTAAAAAAAACTAAAAAACACGCTTTATATCGGACTAAAAAGTAAAAAATAATTGTTTTAAAATAAGCTTAAAAAGCGTTGGGCGCTCGATGTACGAAAATGTGGAACAAAGCGCCCCACGCTTTTTAAGCTTATTTTAAAACAATTATTTTTTACTTTTTAGTCCGATATAAAGCGTGTTTTTTAGTTTTTTTTAAACTATATTTTATTTTTCACTTTTTAGTTTGAGGATCTATAAAAGAATTTATTAATCCTGGGGGTCCTAATAAGGATAATGGGAAACTGTTATCAAATTATTGCATTGTCATCGGTCCTTGATACGTATGCAAAGTTTCAAATTAATCAGACTTCGGGAAATTGGTGAAAATTATGCTCAAAGATTCCGTTACGGACATACATACATAGTTACAACCCAAACTAATATAAAGCGTTTAATAATAAGGATAATGGGAAACTGTTATCAAATTATTGCATTGTCATCGGTCCTTGATACGTATGCAAAGTTTCAAATTAATCAGACTTCGGGAAATTGGTGAAAATAAAGCGTTTACTACAGAGGATCTATAAAAGAATTTATTAATCCTGGGGGTCCTAATAAGGATAATGGGAAACTGTTATCAAATTATTGCATTGTCATCGGTCCTTGATACGTATGCAAAGTTTCAAATTAATCAGACTTCGGGAAATTGGTGAAAATTATGCTCAAAGATTCCGTTACGGACATACATACATAGTTAGTTACATACATACATAGTTAGTTACAACCCAAACTAATATAAAGCGTTTAAAAAATGGTTCAGAAATCAACTTGAAATACATGTTTTACATATTATGTACCTTCGTTTTGTTTTTAATAATACCAATTACCATCTTGGTATATAAAAATTCTCCTACTAAAGTGAGCGTTATTTTATTTTTATCGAATACTGAAAGATAGGCGTGCCTAAAGCCAGAATATTGTGGTCGAGGTGTTACACTTACAGATGTGGGTTTTAGTGACATCTGCAGATGCGGATGTGAAAATAACAAGGGCGTAGATAAGGCGGTGGGTAAAGGGGGTAATTTACCCCCCCTCCCTCCCCAGAAAAAAATATCTACGCCCTTATAATAATATAAATAATAAGAACAAGAATTTTTTTTACAATAAATGTGACTTCTGATTGGTAAATACTAAATTTTCGTGAAGCTAAATCAAAGAGATTGTATTTTATTAAATCATTTTTAACACTATTATTAACTTCACTCGTATGTATGTATTAATGGAATCTTTCAATTTATTTTTCACCTATTTCCAGACGTCTGAATAATTTGAAATTTTTCTCATGTCTTAAAGAACTCATGACAATACAATACTTATATAAATATTTATAAATATCCAAATAATTTATATAAACATAGTCATTTGAGTGTTGGTTTTTAGGGTTATCAACAAAATCTTTAAATTTAAATATAATTTTTTACTTTTTGTCCACATTTCTACAAAAGAGTGTTTTTAAACTCTAATTTTAATATAAAATGCAGATGACAAAAATGATGCAAATACTCCGGGAATGCAGCCGTCTGCAATATCTCTAGTTTTTTGCACAAACTAAGTGCTTACCATGCATCTAAAAGTAAAAGAGGTTTCAGTTAAATCTTATTCGAGGCCAAATATTCGTTACAGCTTTATTGCAAATCACGATATATTAAAATGGAAACGAAGCTTTACTGGTGTACTTTAGTTACTTCATCACGCGGTCCTTTTCAGCTCATGTATATTATGTAGTACCTTATATCGAGCCTTGGACGTTACTGTGTACTTAAAAAAACTTTACTAATTAATGGTAATTTATTTTAAATAGTCGTGACAGAAATAACACGTTTACGCAGCGTTTTTAATTTAAAATAACTCCCCTGACAATCTATTTAAGTAATAAAGGAAAAGTACCTATATATATTCACTGATATGTTTATTTTGTTAAGGAAGGGAAAACAATATATTATGATAATCTAAGTGTTCTTTCACCTAAGCAGTTACAAAATCGATACAGTTAACTTCACGTTTGCTGGCCTAAATTAAATGCAAATAAATCGCTCCCGTTTTGGAAGAACGATGGCCATTAGTCAATGCTGACAGCTGGGTTGGGTTTCATTTAAATCGGTTCGATATTCGCACGTGTAGGTAACAATAATGAATAAACCAGCAAAATCTAAAAGATTAGAGTTGACTTTCATTCTCGAGTTGTTAGTTTTAAATTGAAAGAAGGTGGTCTTATCTAAACGGATGATCCGTTTGTTGCAGTGAATTTCTAACTGTATACTCTTTTGATTTTATGTAGTACCCACTTGAGAATACTTACTTTTGAAAATTAATTTTTAAAGAAAACAAACACGAGTACACTACTATAAATCATAATTTCAATAATTCATTACTTACATCAATTGTTATTATCGATAACTGAACCGGTGATAAAAATATTTTTCCAGCGTTCAATCTAATTATGACTAAAAGCCATGCCAGATAGCAGTGTCGGCTATTCAGGTAAAGTAAGTGAATTACACATTCACCTTTCTTTTAGATTCTTTACATAGGTATAACATAATATTACATAATATAAAACTATTCGAGTATGCATAGCTAGACAATCGCATTTTAAAAATATTCACTCATGCGGTGCTCAACCGATAGCTGCTTGCTTTATTCGGTTATACCTATGAAATATCAACAATGAATACGATCAACGATGTCGAATGTGATTTGATTCAGACGCCATTATCTCAACATTCTCAACGGAAAGATGATAAAAAAGATTTAAACTGACGAAAGAAGTTTAAAAAAGCGGCAGGTCATATATTACAAAACTTAAAAAATCTGGTTTTCTGAATACACGTGGCTGTGCAGTAGTCCAAATTTACGCAAACTTTCTTTATACCCCTGATTATAAGAACAAATCTTCTCCTTGCACTTCACCAACCTTGGAATCCCCGGGCCGCCACTGCTAGATAGGCCGAAATAACATAGCAAGAATGTTGTATAAATTTGAACTTTGAAGTACAATCGAACCTGGATAAGCGAGAGTTTAAGGGACTGCGAATTCTGTTTCGCTTATGGTTTCTCACTAACGCGAGTTTCTCGCTTATAGAGGAGTGGTCTTTCTCACTTATATCTTCAGTCCATTGGTTACATGTGCCTTTGTCCGCAGATTTACGTATACTTTCCCCGGCTGCTTTTTTGAAAGCTATATGTCATGACGCTTTTTAAAACTTTCTAACCAGCCATTACTGAAAAGTTCTGAATTCCCAATTTTGTAGCAAAGTTCTTAGATTTTTGTTTCAACAAGGATTCATCTATGGGAATGTTCTTATCGAGGGTTTGTTTTATCCATTCTAAAAGGCACTTTTCTTTCTCGCTACCCAGTTTTCACTCATCCAGATTTGACTGTATATAGTTTTTCTCGAACTTGCCAATGTCATCTATACTAATATATAAAGCTGAAGAGTTTGTTTGTTTGTTTGTTTGTTTGAACGCGCTAATCTCAGGAACTACTGGTTCAAATTGAATAAAAATTTTTTGTTGGATAGCCCATTTACCGAGGAAGGCTATAGGCTATATAATATTACGCTACGACGATTAGGAGCGGAGCTTTAATGAAAAAAGTTGCAAAAAGTATCTTAATAATAAGCTTCTATTCATGTGAAATGCACTAACTAGATATACCCATATTAGTGATGAAAGAACACGACCTCTGGTAGATCAATCGGTAGCGCATGCCACTGTCAATATCAGGGTCGTGGGTTCGAGCCCCACATTGGGTGAATATATTTTTATTTTTTACATTGCTTTCTTCTAAGGCTTACATTTAAATTTATTTTAATTTTATATAATTCATTTTAAAAAAATTATTCGTTAAAAAAAGTTTAAATACTGCTCTTTATCGACAAAAACTTTTGAACAGTAACTCCGATCATCATGAAATTTGGACACAACATTCATCTCGGTAAACTAAGATGAATGTGTGTACTCATGTCCCTTCCTTCCCCATTCATTCTTTTGCACCCGGGTGAAACCGGGCGGAACCGCTAAATGGAGTCAGCAGATAACAGACACTTTGGTGTCAGTTATAGTGTGACAACGTCAATCGCCAGACACTGAATCTCCTGCAGAAAACAGTTATCACAAAAACTTGAAAATAAAATAATGCGGCGCGGCTTGCGCGTATTTCTTTAAATAAAACAGACAATATAATAATAGGTCATATGCATGTATTTTTTTTATATTTTTAATAGATTATTTAGTCAACTATAATACGGAAAAAAATTGATAATCATTTAAAAATGTAATATTATCACAAGAAAAAAAATATGAAATTTCACATTCAAAAATAGACAGTTTAAACAATCGGCCATGTTGGCGGGCTTATGTGACGTCACGATATATGATGCATGTCAACTTTGATGTCAAATTGTCAATGTTCTAAATGAAGTTTATTTGTTGTTTTCTCTAAATACTGACGTAATCTTACTGTGAGACGACCCAGTCGCCATGGAAACTGTTATTGATATATACTCTGACGTCACGCTGCGTTTTGAAAATTCGAAAATAGCGCGTATTTTCTACGTTTCTATTTTATTATTTGTATTTTTTTCAGTGATTAGATTAATAAAATAACCATTACGATATGATCAGGAACTAAAATATATTTCAAAATAAAAATTTAAACCAATTTGGAGTCTCATGCATATGACCTATTGTCTATGCAAAAAACTATAAACAGGGTTATAAACAATTGTTTTTAAAAATTATGCAGTGTTGGGGAAGCAATGGATCGCGTGATCTGCGTCTACTAAAATCAACCCCGTACCACGTTGAGGAATGAACACACATAATATGTATAACTAGATGCACATCACGAACTTGTGTTGTTGCTTTCGTACCACCTGTACTTAAAATACTGTTTTGTGACGTCTTATCAGCAAACGAAACGGAGACCTTGCTTCCATATATTATGCAATCTAAGTACGTATTTCAATCAAAGAAATGAATGTGGCTGTCTCGTTTTCATTTAAACGATTTGCTACCTGTCCGGCCTGGCTTCGCTCGAGTCAGGCCTGGACGGATAAAAAAGGTCGGCTCGGAACTTTAGGACACGGACCGGTCCTTTATGTCGTGTCAAACACGTTCGGCTTCGCTCGGATTTGTAGATTGCTTATTAAAGATAGACATATCTATTATTATGCTGCAGTGAACATTCTTACACCCTGACCCCCTTTAGCTTAAGCAACGAATAATTCTAGATGGAAAAGTCGAAAGCAGAACATTTGACTTAGGAACTTTGTTTGGACTAGTTAGGAGATAAACATACTAAAAGTCCTTACCCCTCCGAGGTACGCCCGAAGGGGGGGAGCACAAAGAAGGTCCCGTTTTTTGGTATTTTGCTTTCATCTCGAAAACGGTACGTCGTACGAAATTTTGTTGGAATACATAATGAAAGCTGATAAAATTCTCTACAACTTTAGTTTTCACACTTTTTATCTATCTCCAATCTTTGCCTAGCTATGAGCTCCGAAAAATGGTCGATTTTCAAAAATGTATTAAATTCTCTGTAGCACATTGTAACAATACGAATTTGTCAAAATCATTTTGTATCGCTCATCCACACTATTAAAAACACCCACACACTATTAAAAAATAACATAAGCTAGGAGTACCTCCACACAGGGCCCTCTTTCCCACTGGGCACTCTGGCACGTGCCCAGGGCCCCGCGATCGATAGGGACCCTCTAGTTTAATGGTATACTAAGTACCTAAACTGTTTTAAACAAAAATCATCAGTGAACTATTTTTCATATACTTATTTTTTTTGTGTCCTTCATGTTAAAATTGGGAACGTGATCCTTTTAAATATATGCATTTTATATCACATTCCTCGACTTAGAATCTAGAACCTTGTTTATCTATTTGCTTTGTCTATTCTAACAAAATAGTGCTCTGTTAAGGTCATAGGGGCCCCATAATCCTAATGTGCCCAGGGCCTTCAATAGGTTAAAGCTTATGTTATTTTTTAATAGTGTGTGGGTGTTTTTAATAGTTTGGATGAGCGATACGAAATGATTTTGACAAATTCGTATTGTTACAATGTGCTACAGAGAATTTAACACATTTTTGAAAATCGACCATTTTTCGGAGCTCATAGCTAGGCAAAGATTGGAGATAGATAAAAAGTGTGAAAGCTAAAGTTGTAGAGAATTTTATCAGCTTTCATTATGTATTACAACAAAATTTCGTACGACGTACCGTTTTCGAGATGAAAGCAAAAAACCAAAAAACGGGACCTTCTTTGTGCTCCCCCCCTTCGGGCGTACCTCAGAGGGGCAAGGACTTTTAGTATGTTTATCTCCTAACTAGTCCAAACAAAGTTCCTAAGTCAAATGTTCTGCTTTCGACTTTTCCATCTAGATGCCCCTTATGAGCACTCATTGACTAAACTACTTGGCATAATAGAATATAAGAAAATTGAGAATTGTTGAGGGAAACCATGGAAAACCTCAACAAGATAGTCGATATAGGAATTACCGTTTTTTGGCGAGAAACATCTAAATTAAACATTCATAATATCTCCCTACTCCCTTTCCAGTGCCGTAACTAGGGTGGTGCGTAGGCACAAGGCGCAGACCACGGAGGGGACCAGAAATGACTAGATCAGGACCAAGTTTTAAGATTAGAACATTTTTCAAAGGCGCAGTTATAGAAGCTAGCACCGGGCGCTTAAAATGCTAGTGATGAGTCAATGACACTGTCCCTTTGAATGTAAGAAAAAATGGAACCCTACCCATTTTCTAAGCCTGCTTAAACATACAGCGTATATGCTGCGCCCACGAAGTCATAACATGTTCTCTGGTCATAACCAAGAGAGCCAGCTCGAGCGTAGCGGTGGACCGATATGTCGTATGAACTTAATATGGCGTTAGCTACTGGTTAACGCACACACGTTCATGGCTTACATATGTGTAGTGTCTGTGAAGTTAAACACTAAACAGAGAACATACAACTTTGGTAACTATGGCAAAAACAGGTTGAAAGAACCTCAGGTAGTGATAACAGCGCCATCTCGCGTGCGCCAGAAAACGGTCCATCTCGAAACACAGCAAGCATAGGAAGCTAGGTCTCCTGATTAAAGACTTCGTGGTTGCGCCGTACGTAATTTTACACTTTGTGGAAAATCTATCACATAGGGTGGATATGAGTAAATCTTTCTCTGTTCGGGAATTGAAAGACCCCAAAAAATTAGAAAACTGAAGGTTCGTGATAAACTTATCGGTAATCAGTTCTTATCTATAACTGTCGAAATGGCAACTGATAAAATCTTAATGTTGATTGCTATCTAAAATTTGCGTGCTTGCCATTAGTCATTCTTCTAATCGGGCTTCAGCATGTTTAATAAAATTGTGTAACGTGGAAATATGTCATATATCTATTAATTAACTATTTATCTACTCATTGTGCGGTGAGTGAACGCAACAAAGCGTATCGAAAATATATCTGCGTCTCTTTCTTCAATGTAATTCCCTGATTTCTCCGATGACAGGATTGGTTGATGTACTTGCATTCAATCTGAATAAAGTATCTCTGTTTCAAAAACTTTGTCTTTTTCTATGACATTAACATGGGCGTACCCTGCTTTTTGCTCAGGAGGGGGCAAATTAGAAATTTCTTAAGCCGGATCCCCCGTGCTTGTTTTGCCCTCCTGGATACGCCAGTTCTTACGGCGTAAAAAAAGACAGAAGTATATGTTTGCACCCTAATAGTTCGATTGCGATTGCTCAGTATAGAATAAAAGTATATGAAATATGTTAAAGTTTGTGCTTTAACCTGCTGCGAATATCGCGAAATGATGACGCAGTTTCTCTCAGATAAAATGGTTTAAAATAATTTTAAAAAACCGTTTAAAACAATGCTCCTACTTCAAACAAGACCACTAAAAAGTGTAAAATCTCTGTTTTGAGGTCCACGTCAAATTAATTACTATAACGTTTTTGTACCTATATAATTTTGTACTTGTATAAGATGTACTTCTTCATAAATTGGTGCAGACCTCAAAACTTTTTTACATTTTTTTTAATCTAGTTCACATGCCTCTTTTTGATGAATCCCAGGCCTCTTTCACCGAAAATTGTGATCATTCGATTCGGAAACTTTTGATAAAATTGAAGTGGGGGGCGAAAAAATGGCAAAAGGTTATAAACATTATACTAAAATAAAAAAGGGGGGTTTGGTTTTTTGCGAATATCTCAAAAACTTTTGCAGATATCTGAAATCACAAAAAAAGATTCTGAAAGAGCCAGAAATTTCCTACAAAAAAGTCCCATCTCCTGGAACTCTAACACCAATATTTCTAATTTTAATTTGGAAGTGAAAATACGACTAAAATTTTTTTTTCTATTTTTTAGGTAGGTAATATTATTTTCAATATTTTCGTGTCCTTTTGCTTGTCGTTTAAAAATTGATAGACATTTTTTAACTCCATTTTCACCTCTAAATTAAAATTAGAAATATTGGTGGTAGAGTTCCGGGAGATGGAACTTTTTGTAGGAAATTTCCTGCTCTTCCAGAATCTTTTTTTGATTTCAGATATCTGCATTAGTTTTTGAGATATTCGCAAAAAACCAAACCCCTCTTTTTTTCTTTATTAATCGCCTTGTTCCTTAATAATTTATTATTAACCTTTTAAAAAACTGCTGAACCTATTTAAGTAAAAATGTGAAACCACCATCAAAGAATACCCTATCAAATAGAAAAAAACATCATTAAAAACAGTTCACAAATGCTAGATTCGAGGTAACATACCTATATAAAACAAATCTTTTTTGAAATTTGTTAAAAACGAGTAAACTGATTTTTTAAAACAGATTTTAAAAACTTCTATTAGCACGGTAGGGTAAAACTGATTGTTAAGATTGAAAATGTAAGGAATGACGAACGTGTCATAGTGTACATTATATACCGGATACCTACTATAAAATATAGGTAAAAAAACTTTTAAGTTAAACGCTTTTATTGTACAACCGATAATGTATTAAAAAGTAAAAACTGGAAAATAAATATGAGTCACCATAGGGGGCTTTGATTAAACTAAATTAAAATCGTGGGGGCATTTAGGATAGAAAACTTTCATTTGTTTGAGATTGGAAACCATATTTAGCTTTCGACTGTCTTGTTCAACCATAATGTAACTATAAATGCCCCCCCCCACGATTTTATTTTAGTTTAATCAAAGCTCCTTATGGTGGCTTTTTTATTTTCTAGTTTTTAATACATCATCGAGTATACAGTAAAACCGTGTAACTTAAAAAGCTTTCTTACATATTTTTTAGTGTGCATTATTAAAAGTGCGATTTGCATCCGGACAAAAGCCGGACCGGTCAGTTGGTTATTATAATATTATCATCGGAACTAAAAACCGTTTAACTTAAAAAGCTTTTTACCTATTTCATTTTTAAGTTTTTAGTGTGCTTTATTAAAATTGCGATTTAGATCCTGACGAAAGCCGGTCCGGTCAGTTAGTTATTATAATATTGTGTTGTCATCAGAACTAAACATGTGTACCAAATTTCAGATCAGTCGGTCAACAGGAAGGGTGCAAAATTTCAATTACTAGCTAGTAGCTTTAACACAAACAAGACAAGCTATAAATAAAGCTAAATAAACTAAATTGGCAACGAAGTAGAACACTTGCCTCGCAACTAAAAATCGGTACCAATGATCGGTACCATCAACACTTTTTTTTACAATTAATCCAATTTTACTTCTGTAGTGTGTAGTGTAAAATACACGGTTTAATATTCAGTGTCTTCACACCAAAAGTTCCACTTCCGTCCCTCTTCAAGAGATTCGTTGATAAAAAATTTCCTTTTGCGTGAGCCAACGCTAATGACCTTAGTTGTCGGGCGTCTATAATGTATGACAGGTGAGCCATAAAATAGAAATATCATGTTTATTGTTACTAAGATATACAACTAATAATTAGATATAAAGTTTTTATTTCCTGACGTGATTTAAATTATATAGGCATTCTTATGTCGTGTTTTCGAATATATTTGTTTGATTAAATGTTTAGATAAGGAGAATCCATTAAAAGCATGCCAATCTTTGGAATTCAGAATATTGGATATTTTGTTTTATTTAGTGCAGCGCTTCATAACATTTTTAGTCCAACGACTATCCAAAATTAAAACAGATAATGAACTGTCGTAGGACGCTTGGCAGATGTGAAACAAAAATTTAAGCGAAATTCTAGTAACTTAATTTCGCCCTGTAATGTAACTTACCAATATATTACAACACACTTACACAGAGAAGCAACGAAGTGTATGGTATACCTAAGCGTGCACACATAAGGGAGTCGAGAGCGGTGGCGTAGAGGGAACATGACGACCTGAAGCGTCACGGCATACCATATGGCATACGAATCGCACTAAGGCGCCAATAGATGTTTAATATCAGAAAATTAAATTAACACTTCGTAACTCATCTGCAAAAACTTGTTGTTGCGACTCCAATTAGGGGGTGACGACCCTCATATTGAGAATATACTGGGTCTTAGGTATGCGAGATTTCGTTACGTTATCGTTGATGACCTTAGCTGTCGAACGTTTATAATCTACTGTTACGTTAAAATTACCTAACTTAAAAACATGGCAGGAATGAGACCTACCGTTAGAACTACTAAAAAAAGTTTTTTTTCAAATTTTTGGGAGTTATCAATGCTTTGTTATTTTAATTTTGTAATTTGTGATACGTATTTATAATAACCTCTCAAAAATCTAAAACTTGAAGATATATGGGTTCTCAACGCGAATAAAATATTACACCGGAAGAAAATAAAATAATGCACACACGCATTGCGACAGCAAATATTTATGTTTAAATTGTGAATGTCAGAATAACAGAAAACAGTATTTGAATACAAATGAAAATTTTTTCGCGAAAAATCGTTTTGTTTTTATCCAACTTGCGAATTTATGGTTAAATTCTATTACGTCTCGTCCGTCTTGAATATTAATAAGGACATATTTTTTCTGAGATTATTTTCGTGAAATAAGACGATAATAATAGTACCAATATTGTGCGACTAGTGAGAGAAGGAGAAGATTCCATGAGCGTGAAATTTGCCGCACGAGCGTAGCGAGTGCGGTAACACGCGAGTGGAATATTCTCCTACGATCAATGGTCGCACATAATACTTTATTCAACTAGCACGAGTAATATGAAATCGGGGCCCTGATAAAAGAGGGAAAAATAATAAATCACTTCATTGATTGACATACCCACCGCCCTCGATGCACACAAGATGGCCTTGACTTTCGCTGAATTGCGATGCTGTTTTTATATATACAAATCGCTACCGCGTTCCTATTGGTCCAAAAACTATGCAGTAATAATTCATTACCGTACAGTTTCGGCTCGCTACCGCGTTCCTATTGGTCCAGAGACTATGCAGTAATACATTATCGTACAGTTTCGGCTCATTATTTATTAGCACGCGTCAACATGAAGTAATTTATTATTTCTCCCCAATTTAATAGGGCCCCGAAATTATATATTACTCACGCGTGTTGAATAAATACCCCACAAATAAGGTATGATTCCAAATATCCGCCGAATGACATTTTAATTTATTCTATTAATACTAATTATACTATTTAAGTTATTAGTGAAAAATTATCAAAATTAAAATTTTTTGTGGGCAGCTTTGTCTACTGATGATTACAATGTGGCTGGAACTTCAATCTATTTAATACCGGACTACTTTTTATATTGAAAACTTGTTTGGTACCAATGTGTTGGTTGGGTTTTTTATTTTCCATAATTTTTTTAGACGTCCTAAATATATCTTTCAATAACTGAAATAAAGAAGTTGCTACAACAAGTCCTTTTACAACCAATAAATAGTGATTAATCGTAATCTATATGTCTTATTTGTTGCGTTGTAGCTATCTTGAACAGGCGTAAGTAAGCACTTGTTTCTGTTTAAGTGCTTTTTGTTAAAATGTATCGGTCATCCGATATCCGCCGCACTATCTGCCGCCCTCAACAACCGCCCCTCGTAATAATATTACATGCATAATACGTTTGAGGGTATCGATCGGGAGGTGTGCGGGCGGGTCGTTGATTTCTCTCTCTTTCTAATACTATAGCTGTCTCTGTTAATGCACAGTCAAAATATCGAGAATTGAAAATCATAAGAAAGCGGTGCCAGCTTTCTCAATACGTTTTTATGCAAATTTTCTCGCACTAGCGCCCTTGTTATCGTCAGTACCTACATAAAAGAGAAAAAAAAGCATCATTTTAAAAATATATTTTGTGCGCAATATTCTTTTTCAAATTTGGCACATTTAATAGAAAACGACATGATAAATTTAAATAGTCGAAAAAATGTAGAAACGAGGGGCGTTATTTTTTTATTTTTGAAAACTTAAAACATGTGTGAATGTGATACGTGGTTTCTAAACCAAAAGAGATAGATAGACGAGTGTTTTCGACATATTGAAATCAACGTATTGTTTTTTTTTAAGTGTGTAATATAGGTACTTATCTGAATACGCCTGCCAGTAGGCAATCCCCTATACCAATATGTACTCGGGTTGCATACCGCAAAGGCGTTTTTAGAGTAACTGTGTCATTTTTATGCGTCTGTAGGATGGTGTTGACGCATTATTAAAATTGCTTTTTTATATGAATTGAACAAATACAATAACTACTACCACAAAAAACATTAGTATTTCAATAATTAATTTCCATACCCTGCATTTTGAAAAAAACTGAAAAAAATTGGTTGTCTGTAAAGTCGGTTTACGGACGATAGTTTTACGTGATAACGTATTCCGCTCGAATATCCAGGCGGAACGTGACACATTTCGGAACGTGACACTTTTTCGTGCATGCAGCCGGTGTTTCATCAATTTATAAGACGTTATCACGTCAAAAACTATTCTTTATTAAATTAAATACACTTTATAGCACGGCAGTGGAAGTTTTTCTTGGAAACGTAGGTCCATTCCCACCTGTGAGGAAATAAGAAAGAAAAAACGAACAGATTTCTCAAAATAATAGATTGTTTGGTCGGTACAGGTGTTATTTCGGGCCCATAGTAGTCAGAGAATGTACCTCACAATTTTCCTCTACTATTCCGAAAAATTTGTGAATCAAAAAACTACGGAAAGAAAACACTGTAGGTCGATACCATTATTATATTTACAAATCACTTAGATGCGTGAACAAGATTTTACTGTACAATATAGGGTTAAATTACAAATCAGTATTTTCATATTTACAAATAGGTCAAGAATTGCATTTAACAATTAACAGGGGTTGGAACCCGGAAGAAGGAGAGATCAAGCTTAATTAACATAGAAAAGACAAGGACAGGGAAATTACATATTAATTAAATTAACTACTTAAATACTACAAGACAAGAACTAATGAACGAACTTCATACCTGGACGCCGGTTACCGTACTTACAACTAAGTATAATTTACCCTAATTATACGTTACAAGCGTGTTGACGAGGATGACTGGTGATTGGACCACTTCATTGTTGAAGGTGAAGTCCAAAAAATGACTTGGAAGTGTTGATTAAATAGTTATTTAATAATTTCTTCCATGAGCGTCCTTTTTACGTGCGTCTTCATCAAACCCGGAAAAACAACTTACTGTTTTTTATTTTTTCCGTAACTAATCAATATTTATTTTAATTATTTAAAAACCTTAACAACTATTGTTTGTCACTTATTCACTCCTTGTTTCACAAGTACCGCGTATCTAGCGTCCGCCGACTTGATCACATAGTTAGGTACGCGGTGACAAAAGTGCCTTGCAACTCCCAAACGGATGATAAGCACGTTTTTGTATAGTTCGAGTGTCGTTCTCGAAATCCGTGTTGTCGAGTAGGGGTCTGGCGTCCGGCGTTGAGCGGCTATAGTATTTTTTCCGAATTTTGCCCAGCGGTTCCAAAAATCATTTCCCAAACGGATGAAAATTACTGGAGGGCATCTACGCAAACCCCCAATTACCGGAAAAATATTTTCATCCGATTTGATATTTGCAAAGAGCTCTTCCAGAAGCTCTAAAAAAAATGGAAAAAAGGGGGGGAAAAAAATTTCCTCATTTGAACTTGAAATTTGGCAGGGAGATATAGTTCGTGTCTGAGAATATGTAAAAAAAATTTTTTTGCTCTATGTATCGCGATCGCTTTGTAACAATTTTCCAAAATTTAAATGGGCCAAATTTGATAAAGTAATTCCCAAATGGATGAAAATTTGCCCACAGGCTCTTTGACACCTACAGAACATCGAAAAATTATTTTCATCCAAATTTGTTGCGGTCAAGTCCAGGTCATCCATAATAATGCTCCGATATATTCATTATCACGGGAAACTGCAGGATCTGAATGTTCAATCTTTAATGTGGAAAGGCCGATTACAATCAAATTGTGTATTATTGTCCTAAACATTGATGAGACTATTTTCCCCTGATTTGACGATTATGAAGGGAACACTCCGACTTTTGGACCGTGTGAACGCTCCAAGCGCATACTTCATCCACAAATTAGCTAGTATCTCTTTACTAGCGTTTGACTCGCTTTGCTCGTGAATTAAATTTGGTTATTATATAGGCCGATTGATACCAAAGTATATATGTATAGCCACATATTATCAGAAAATTTACGGAGAACTCCGGGATCAAAATCACGCGCGCTGGCGGGGTTTTTTATTATTTGGCATAGTTTAGCCAGGCGCATTTTGGATGAAAACTTTTTTTTCTAATAACATAAATAATAACCATTCATATCAGTCCGGTTGCATGCATGCGGCTGATGATTTTTTTCATTTCGGAGTCTGGGTCCATTTAATTGTACTGCAGGCTACGGCAAGGATCAAATCGGATGAAAATATTTTTCCGGTAATTGGGGGTTTGCGTAGATGCCCTCCAGTAATTTTCATCCGTTTGGGAAATGATTTTTGGAACCGCTGGGCAAAATTCGGAAAAAAATACTATAGCCGCTCAACGCCGGACGCCAGATCCCTACTCGACAACACGGATTTCGAGAACGACACTCGAACTATACAAAAACGTGCTTATCATCCGTTTGGGAGTTGCAAGGCACTTTTGTCACCGCGTACCTAACTAACAACTTAGACAGTTATATGTCCAAGCCATGCGATCCAAATCGTACCGCACATGCAAATACCCGCGAAATCCACGACTTAAGTTTTCTTTATTTTATTAATAATTTTATACTAGCATTAAGTAATTTGTCGCGGTGCTACAGCACCACGTGACAACTTATAGAAAACGACATGCTAAATTAAAAAAGACGAAGATAACTTGTATGGCGTCTTTTTATTTAGAAACTACGGATGATAATTTTTGAAAATTTCAAATATCCATAGTTTTAAACCAAACGAAATAGATTCAGCGTATTTTTTTAGTCGTAAGCTTGATTTGAAAGATTGTAGAAATTTTGCAAAGGAGTGAAGAAATATCTAAGTTACCGCTTCTTATTTTTTTCTCAACATCTCTCAAAATCAGTCCCGCAAAAGTCTAAGCAAATGAAATACCTACGTAAGTTGTACAGTATTTTGCATATTGATCAAGTTTAGAAAAAATAATAATCATTTCGAGATCTGCAATTATACAACAATTAAATTCAGCTACGTCGCAGTATTTTCGTAATACATCATTCGCTGTTGTGGCGGGGGGGGGGAGGTCATTGCACATAGGTCCCGTAAGCCTATAAATCATGAAACAATGAAAAGCACGCAACTACATGTATTACGAAAGCTATGAAAATGTTTCGTTTGCATTTGTATACCTAAAATCATTAAAATGCACGCTAGAAGTATTATAATATGGAAGTAAAATATCATGCATTTTTACTGTTTTCTTGCATTTGTATCTTTATATTTATTTTATATTCCGTCGCGACATGCGACATAATATTATGCAACTACTTTGCATAATATTTGTATACAGTGTGACTCATAAATTATATAATAAATTATAGTAATAGTGCTAACACACGGTCGAACTTGGTCCGGTCCGACAACGGACATGGTACGGCGGATCTTGCAACAGACGACCGAATCTGTTCCCATCGAACCGGCGGACACGCAGACTACTGTACAGATGAACAGATTTGGTACGGAGCGGACCAGATCCGCTGTCCGCTTCGAACCAAGTTCGACCGTCTGTTAGTACTATTAATGTTCACTACGGTATAGTTATTATGCCGGCACTTCACATGGCTATTTGTATTTGTGTATTTGGCATATTTGGCAAACAATTACCAAGTGTGGAGGGTCTATTTGACAAAGTGTTGGCCTTATTTGCCTATTTGACAAATAAGGCCAATACCAAATACGCGTTACCGTGCGCTTGTCGGTTTTTCGAGGCACATCAAAGGAGCCAAATAGGCAAATACGGCAAATAAACCGTCCACACAATGGCCATATTCAGAAGCGCACGCGCCGTGAACCTATACGGACGTGCAGTATTTTTGTGTCTGTGCTGTGAGCGAGAACTGGAACAATTACTATTGAAAATGAATTGGGACAATGAAACAGTGCTAAAATTCTTGAAATTTTGAACCTTGCGTTCTGCTGCCAAATGTTTGTATGTTTGCTATTTGACTGCCATGTGTGGATGGTCGTATTTGCCTCTATTTGCATGTTTGTCTTGAACGTCATATATTTTGCCAAATACAACAAACACCCAATAGCGAACACAAATAGCCATGTGAAGTGCCACCTTTAAATTCATCATAATATTATATGAAGTTAATCAACTCTCACTATTGTTATCTCGGCTATTGTGAACGTTCATATCATGTTCATGTGTAGTGTTGCCCAAGATCATTAGCTCTCGCATAGTGTAGGAAAAACTGTTACAAATATGATTTAAATATTAGAAAGATTGACTGTTTGGGTATTTCACTACTCACTGTTGACTAAATGATAAATCATAGTAGAAAGATTAGAAATATTTTTCCCTAACATAACATTGTAGTGATGTGTGCTTCTTAATAACTGTAGCACACTATGGCTATCCTACTATTGCTTATACAGGATGTTAGAAAAGCCCCGGAACCCCGAAAAATCTCGCAGATGCATGGAATCAAAAAACCTGAAAACACGTAAAAAATATTTTTTGACGTGATAACGTCTTATAAATTGATGAAACACCGGCTGCATGCACGAAAAAGTGTCACGTTCCGAAATGTGTCACGTTCCGCCTGACAGCTACTAAAATTTAGGTTATGTATTATTAAATATGATATTCGAGCGGAATACGTTATCACGTAAAACTATCGTCCGTAAACCGACTTTACAGACAACCAATTTTTTTGAGAGCTATTTAATGAGACCACACATGACCTCCCACCCCCAGCCAGCGGTTGGGGCGATGGACAACTTTGCAATTTTAAATGGAAACCCTAAATTTTTATTGCAGATTCGGATTTTACTACAAAAAATACGTAAATTTTAATTGAACTCTTTTTGTTTTATCCGCGACATCACGAAAAATAAAAAAAGTCAATTATTTCTCGAAATGTGCGGTGTCATTAAATAGCTCTCAAAAAATATTTTTACGTGTTTCACGTTTTTTGATTCCATGCATCATCTGCGAGATTTTTCGGGATTCCAGAACTTTTCCAACACTCTGTATATAATAAATAATAATATAATAAATAAGGATAAAATCTTTTTACCCGAAATATTGGACTGTCCCGCTTTTTCATAGCATCGCCAGAGACCTCGTTACTCGTACCACATATGCCTCGTACCAATGTACTCTTGTTTTATGAGAAAAGGTTATTATATTGCACTACTTAAATTTGTTATAAGTTGTACCAAAAACGTGAATTTTTATTTTCCATTGTTCTCTTAAGAAAAAACGTGTGAGCCTTATTCACATAAACTCACGGAGATAAGTGCAACTTTCTGTAGCCGTTTGTGTTATTTATTTAGTTGTTTTTTCATTTTTATTACATTAAATATTAATTTATACTTATTTTTATTATGTACTCGTTCCATGAATTTTATTCATTTTGTGTTTAAGGTTCCCCGGCGTTGAATCATTTCTCCTTTAATCCTTTAACATTACAGAAAATTTCAAACAGATACATCGCTAGAGAAGTTCCGCTTAAAAAAAATAAAAAAAACAACAACAAAGAACGATTTAATGTATTGAACATCATTGTACATGTTCAATAATAATAATCTTTTAAAGCGAGTTTTGGAGTCAATGAATTAATCAAGATGAAGTTTTGTTGTTTTTCGTGTTTCAGAAATTAGTACAGAGGCCAGTGAGTATGGTTCTGGACAGAGAAGAATTGCAGACAGCGTGGCAGGACAGCGATTTTATAACGGATTGCTTGTGCTGGCACAACGTCTACCGACAGAGACATGGATCCGAACCGTTGACAATGTCTCCGGAGGTATGCCGTAATTCCTGTTGATAATTAATATAATGTCGGGTGTTCTTCTTCTCGTCGACTTCAACTTACTTCCCCCCCTTATTTTTATTATAGTTGTGTGATTACGCGCAAACCTGGGCAAATCATTTGGCGCATACCAACACTTTTTATTATCGAATCGATAAAGATGTCGGTCAAAATCTTTTCTGTAGGCCAACGAACGCACTTCAGAGCGATTTTACAGGTATTGAATTGTTTTTTAACGGTTTTATTTAACTTCATGTCTTGTATATTTGTTTGTTTATATATTTATTTCAAATCTGGCGATCGATTTTTCACCTACTTCCCGTTATCCGTTTGAATTGAAATTTTGCGCACGTGTGTTGTTTCAATGACAATATTTAAGCATTTATGGTATAAAATTGATCGGCCGCGCTTTCGTCTAGGAGCAAATCTCATTTCTCGTTTACCAATTGATTTTAAATTTTGCATTTGATTTTAAATTATATATTCGATCATGTCTGAAAGCTAGGAAATAATTGTAGGCCAGCAATCTGAAGCTTTGATCAGACTGAACTAAAATAGAAGGGGCCCAAATTACTTATATTAAGGTCGAAGAAAATAGTCGAAAGCCAGAAATGATTTCCTATCTACATCAAAAGAAAGTTTTCTGTTAAATGGGCTCCGCGATATTTTTTTAATCTGATCAACGCCAGATAATATTGCTGACTTACAATATTATTATTTTCTAGCCTTTAGTACACCATTGATTGTACAATAAAACCGTTTATTCAACTCATGCGCGTTATTTATGTTTTATCGTGCCTAAAAACCGAACCCTAAATAGCCATTTACCGACTGGTGACAATTACTTGTCATAACTCAATGAAGATTCCTACTAGCTCGGCCATTGTGGAGTAATGAAAATAAACGTAACTATTAGTATTTTCTGAGTCGTAACGAAATAGTAGGTAACAACAACTCCGTTGTTACCCATTGAAACTAAAATTGAGAGGCCGAATGTTTTCGACATGGAGTTTATTCATAACCGGCTAACCTCAAACCAAAACATTGAATCGTGCTGTTTGGTGCTGTTAGTATTGACAGTTTTTTTTTATAAAGAAATAAATAGATATTTACAACATCTCATTATAATTAAAACATGAATAACGCGCAATTGTTGAATAAAATTATGGGCGCAACTTGTAGGCTAAGTCATGACCTGTCAGCGCGATGAATGACTTAGACTACTAGTTACGCCAATAACTATTAACTGAAAAAAGTGTCACCTATTTTTTTTAACAATGTATCTACTAACGGGAAAATTTTAATTTTTATTGTAAAATAATATCTGAAGATAACTGAATGTCGAAAGCGCTTTTAATAAATATTAAGTAAATTAATTTGGAATAGTTTTTCTTTTAGAATTTCTAATTTAAAATAAATATGATCAATCCAAATTTTTTTAATACGTAATATATTAACCATGTATTTGTATTTTTATCGATTGTAGAGCCCTGAAGAAGTTGGCAATAAAAATAAATTGTACAGGCTAAAGGTTCCATTTTCCCGTTAGTATAATATTTAAAACACAAGAGGAACGATTACAACATTCAGTATGAATTTTTTAATGTTAAAATTAATTGAATCTTTTTTTCACTTCAAGTATTAAAGAGCATCGCTTTCGATATAAAAAAATTGGTTGTCTGTAAAGTCGGTTTACGAACGATAGTTTTATGTGATAACGTATTCCGCTTGAATATCATATTTAATAATACATAACCTAAAGTTTAGTAGCTGTCAAACTATATTTTTACCGACTAATAATTTGATCAACCAAAGCAAAATACATATTTTTAAGCAATTATAAAAGACATTTAAAAGAATGTATATATATGTATATTATATATTTGTTAACAAACCGTATAATTTATCTGGCCATCTGTCAGATGTAGCTTTCGCTGGAACAGCCGAAAAAAATGTTGAACGCACACTACTCTCTGACGTCACGCGAGAAGAGAGAGGCTATCGCTTATATCGCGCTCTCGCTTGCGGAACGTTACTCTTTTTCGTGCGTGCAGCCGGTGTTTCATCAATTTACAAGACGTTATCACGTCAAAAAAATTATCTTTTATTTTTTGTATTAAATGTGTTTTTGTATCAATTTTAGGACAAGAAGTAGCGTCATATTGGTATGGCGCAGTAAGACAATATGATTTCGATAAGGAATCGGACGTTCTTCACGCCAATGTCAATGCAGGTAACCGTTTAATTTAAGATTTTGATAGCGCCGATAGTTGCCTTTACAGAATTTTGAAAAATATACCTATAAAATCTTTATACTAACGCGAAGCCCAAAATAAACGTTTTATGTTTTACTTAAACTAACCTGTACTCGCGGAATAGCTCACGTTAATGATGTTTTGATGAAAATTTCTCCTCAACTTAACAGGTCACTTCACGCAGTTAGTGTGGGCAAATTCTCGACGCTTTGGCGTCGGCAAGGCGCGTTCCCGTTCAGGCAAGGTAATCGTGGTAGCTTACTATTCGCCTCCGGGAAATACGAGTGGCGGCTTTCAGGAGAACGTGCTTCCGCCGATGCCGGAAAATCTCGTGCTTCAAGTTCCCCAAGTGTACGGCAGTGAAAGCGACAGTGAGTCTAGGTCCAGTAGAACTAACAGTACTCGATAGTCGGTGCTGTTATCCAGGTACACTAAAATGTTGCAATCGATCAGTTCCTGATAACGGCGTGCAAAATACAATCAACCTTCAAGTAATAACAGCTCAGGTATCTTAATGTGAAAGCAGCTCCTCCCGTGGTGATTGTTTAAACATTATGAATAACTGCAAAACAGTAGGTACATGTTACCGCTATTATTAAAATAACGATATTGTTAACGAATCATATAAAATAATAATACAAAACAAGATGGTGATATTTTAGTAACTCTTTTTTATTCTTTTAATATATTTTTGAATTCCCATTGTTTTTTTTCATCAAAGTAATGTTTAAAAAAAATTTTGGGCGCATGATTTTTCTTCAAATAGAAAACATTTGAAACAATTATATTATAGTTAGAACGACGGTGACAGAAATGGCCAAGGAGCACTTGGGGGCAGAAATGCTCTCTTTCGTGTATTCTGAGTCCCTCTCTACAAATCCGCTTAGTGGAGTAGGGATCTAGCGCGTTGCAATACGACGTTGGGGCACTTTAAAAAAAAACGACAAAATTCAAAATTCCTTTTTCTGGCATTTAGTAGAGGAATTTTCAATTTTCCCATTTTTTTACCAAACTTGCCTACTCTACTAAGCGGATTTGTAGAGGGGGACTCCGACTACACGAAAGAGAGCATTTCTGCCACCAAGTGCTCCTTGACCATTTCTGTCACCGTCCTTTAACTATTAAAGCCCTGATAAAGAACGAACTGAGCTTAAATATGTTGATCATTGTATATTAAAAGAATAAGTAAAAAGTATCACCATTTAACAGACACTAATGACCTTAGATGTCGAGAGTAAGTTATTGAAATTCGTAACGCCTAGCTCATTCGAAAATATTGCACAAGCATTTACGAAACTGAGCGAAATTAAGATGGCGACACTGTTTTAACAGTGATAAATGCCACATACATAATTTGTTTAAAATTGTTACATTTTGGGTGTGTTCCGAAATATAACCGAGTATACTAGCCAGTGCTAATGACGTCATGAATCGACTCTGTACTATACTGGCCAGCGCGTGGACGTATTATTTTCCTCGTCCACCAAAAGTAATTGTTTACTTTGTTGATCGGACATTATTGCAAATAAGAAATAATAAAATAAAAAATTGCACAAAGTCTGATGAACACACGTCTGCACTGGTTAAATATTTATACTAAATCATATCTGTCTCACCAGTACAATATGCTGGTATACCAGTACAATAGGGTTTATTGAACGTGATTAAAATTAAATATAAAACTGTGTTATAATGAAAGTTTATGGTCTAAAATATCGTTTAGAATTATTATTTTTATTAAATAAGTGCATTAAATATATTAAAATAAATAAATAAAATCACGATTTTAACCTATGTGTCACGTGATTTCAAACACCAATCACAGCGCGTGACGTCATTAATCAGTCAACATGACCGGTAGCTGTGTGCCACTGACTGCCATGTGTATTCGTTATCTCTGTTCAGTGTATGTTCTCTGGTGTATTCATTGTACTCTGTCAATCATATTAAATGCAACACTTTGTTGGTTATAATGCTATATGTCACGTTGTACCCGCTTGCTTAGAGTTTACTGATTGCCTACTGTGACGTAGGCAATCAGTAAACATGGCTGTCAATGGGCGTGTTTGGCCGAAGTAAGTACTTACTAAACTTAGTAAGCCAGTTAGCATAAAAAAATTAAAATTTTGCAAGCTGACTATAGCGCTTTTCGGCCAGGAAGACTTATTGGCTTAACATAACACAAAACACCGTTTGTCTGTTTTGTTTACGTCAACAATAAGCAAAATGGCGTCTTATATTAAGCCATGCTTACTGCGTTAGCACTTATTTTGTGTCCCGGCCGAAAATTTTGTAAGTATAGTGAGTGACTTACTAGATTTAGTTCGGCCAAACACGCCCATTGTCAATTGACGTTTTGGCGCAGAATTTAAAGTCAAAATAAAAAACAACTAATAATGAGTCAAATCTGTTATATTTATGAGAAAAATATTTTTTACGGGTACATATACCTTTATTCTTTAATTTTAAATATTTTTTGAGATTTTGTCAATAACCCTATTATGGCGTCGGATTCATGACGCCATTACAGTACTGGTCAGTATACTGGGTTATATTTCGGAACATACCCAATATGTCGCGCTCAACAAGACCGTAGCCAGGAATTTACTTTTGAATCGAGCTTTTAACAATTTTATACAAATACAAATTTAATTAAAAGGTAACCGACGTGGGTGATCATCAGAAATAAAGCGCGTGACAAAGTCTCTGGTTTAGTATGTATAAAACTGTAAGTGGAAATTTCGGAGGAGGGTTTGAACACCCAAAACTCACCCCCTGCCTACGGCCTTGGCGCTCAACAGACAGACGAGACAATCAATGTTGATGAAATTACAACAAATTGAAATAACTTTCAAATGTCCCTTTTTAGGATCTCGTTAGCTCTGTGCAAACATCATTAAGAAACTAAAAAGCAAAGTTGCTTTAATGCTCAAATAAGTTGTAATAATTGATTAGCAATTTATTAGTGAACAGTGATTAGTCGAAAATAGCTAAATTTTATTGAGAAACTGCTTTAGCTACAAATCCTTGATAACAGTCAGTTTTCGTTCGACGATACAAAAAAATATAGCCAAGTAAAAAGTACCCTATTTTTGTTATAATTATAGGAGTATTATTCACGCACTGTGTTGTGATCATAATCAAATAATTATATGGGTGCCTAATTATTTAAGAAAGTCTGTAGATAACATTTTGTTGTCTTGTTTTGCGATCGTAATTATATAATATTTGGCCTCGTGGTTCCGCCCATAATTGATTTTTTAAGTTTTTTCGAAGCATTATTTTAAAAGTATGTACATAATATTATTTCTGAATTAAGACTTTAAACGGGAAAGAGTCATAATAGCGATTATATTTTCGAATCTGGAAGGCTGATTAAATAAATAAATAATTAGTTGTCTTCAAATCATAAATAAATCTTCAATCATTTGTTCTATACTTAGCGTATTATATCAAATTAGTAATAGTTGTGACGTTAATAACTTGGTTTGTCTAACGTCCAAAATATACACTTTACCTGTCTGTGTTACTCATTGTAGACGACAAAACTTAATCAAATAATGCTCATTTTCAAAATACGCTCTTCTTTTGACAATCAATTATTTTTTATTGTTTATTCGATTAGATTTTCATTTATTACAGTTTTTACAAATTCATTGACTCAATCTGGCTACTTTTGGTGCAATAGGCCCATGATCATTTATGAAAACTTACATTGTAAAGAGTATTAAACGTACTAGTTTAAAATTGGGGGAAGAGCTGGACGCAGTTTTGGAGAGGGCTTGAAACCCCTACACACGACGCATAAATCGGGTGCTATTCCCCACACGATCTAACCCGGCGGTATGCTATGATAACTCATGGCTACTTTAATTCCGAGACGTCAATAAGTGGAAACTTTATTGTTTTTGTTACAAAACGTTCCGCCGACGCAAAAACGAAAATGTTAGACGAAAAACTGCTAACTACAAAGGAAGAATCGTAGCCACACAAATATTAAGAAACTGTTAGTTGTACTTTTCAAGACAAATTAAAAGAGAAATTATGACAGATAGACCCAACTTGCAGTGTGTTGGAGTGATGAGTCGAGTCAACCATAATAGTATGTCGTGTGTAGGAGGTTTTAGTTTTTTCCGCCGCCAATGCTCATTGCTTTGAGACGAATCTGCTGTAGTAATCATGGTTTTAAAGATAATAATCTAGTTCTAGTATATTTAAATAGTATATAGTTTTTAAGTAGAACCTACTGTAGTAGAACTTTATTAAAAATTGATTATTTTTACAAATTGTCAGCATTTCGTCTTTCTTTATATAAAAAAAGACAGCAAGTTACTATACGAAAAAGTGTGCTTTTTTAAATTATTTTTAAATAAATTGTGGCCTTAATATGCGTATGTTTGTTAAATAGGTAATAAAAATAGAATTATCACTGAGAAAATTCTTTGATTTTCATTATCAAGGTCAAATATGGCGGTTAAATGTTACGATTTTGCATAGCTGTTATCTTTTGTTTTTGTTTTTTTTTTTTTTTTGCCTATATAGAAAGATAGTATACAATGCCTTTCTTTTTGTAATACTATTGTCACATTTTATAAAATAATCAGAATGCAGTCTTGTGATGCAACATAGAGTCCAAAATGACAGTCTTTTGAATTTAAGCATTCTGTCAGTCTTCGTTAAGATAGGTTCACGTTTCTTTTCATTTTCGTATATAAATGGTGGTGTATTTTAAAAGTTCATTTCAGTATTTTAAATTAAAAAAATATATGCATACGCCTTAATTAATTAAATAATAAATAATCGATTCTTAAGTACTTTTAACCGTTTTTGTGTTTCAAAAGGCATTGTATATTATTTGACTATTTATGGTAAACAAAAGTATACGCTCTTAACATAGACATAATATTATTGTAGATGTCTATGGTCGAAACAATTGCATTACCTATTGAATTATGGCTGTAACGAATTTTTTCAAAATTAAAATAGTTCATGAAAAAATCCGCAATACGTATGCTATTTTGTAGCAACTGTAGTTTAAGTAGCAAAGCTTTCGTAATTTTAGTGTAGATTTTAGATTATTTAATAATAATTAAATGTTCCATTCACAAATCGAACGAAGCCTTAGAACGAATCACAGAAATTCATTTATGTAAGAAATATAAACAAAAATATATCAAAAGAAAAAAATACTCATCTGATTCTTTTCAGGTACTGTTACTTGTTAAGCAACAATGTTTTACTAATTGGAAATGCTTTTCTTTATGCTGATTGTTTCATGGCGACTTTTAATTTGTGATAAAAACATTTTAATCACAGTCCGGCTCAATTTATTAATATAAGCGTGTACATTGTTTTCGAATAAATTTACGCAATTTATTAAATATGTGAATGAGCGTTTTGAAACGTTCTTTTTTGCCAATTTAACCGAAAGTGTTCGTTGCGACAGGGAAGCAGGCGTTCAAATGCGACTTACTAAGTCCGAACAATGCTTGCCGCTTCTACCAACCGTGGTTTGATAATCATATGGAAATATTTTGATTCGTGTTGTTGTAAAAGAAATGTGTACATATAAAATAATATCTAAAATCGTTTTGCATTTGTCGCTTTGTGTAGGTATCTTTTATACCTACAGATGGCTCTGAGTAAGGTTTGTAAGTGGTTACAAAAAGTACTTATTAATTAATTATTCGTATCATAAAATGTTATGTAGTAACTATTGTACTTAAATAACACTAAAATTAATACAAAATGGCGGTCTGCAGCAGCCTATTTACGGAGCTGGAAATCCAAGACATCGATGCAGCGATAACAAAATAAATGCAAAAAAATCCCTGAGCTTAGTATGTGTAAAAGATTTGTGATTTGGGAGAGTATTTTCGATTTGTTTTTTTTAGGATGCTCCCTCAGTGTTCCGTATCATCGTAGCATTGGAATTCCCTCTCCGTTAGGTCTGATGTGGGTCGTTAGCGTATTATACTAGTGAAATAAAAATTATGGATGTGATTCTGTAAAAATTAACAGCGCTTTTAAATTCTTGTCTCTCACTTTAGCTAAGGCAATATTCAACTAGTTGGAAAGTGATAAAAATTAAACAGCGGTGTTAATTACTTAAATAAATTTTGCCAATTAATAATAATTCAAGTAAAGTTCCATTTTGATTTTGTTGATAGTAAATTCATTTTAAAAACATAAATTTCAAACTGATAATTTACGGTTATTAAAATTCTAGAACATTTCAACATAACAATAATCGTTTTTGAAAGTATTGGCTGAGAGCTGGCTACGGAGAAAATGGGTGACTCAGTGCAGAGCTGAAAATTTGCAGAATAATAGGAGATAGTACAAGTAAGTAGGGAAAAAATTGCCAGAAGGCTAGGCGGAAGATAAAGAGCCGCCAGAAGGCACTAATGTTACGAAAAATCAGTGCACTTCTGGCAATTTCTATACTTATTCTGTAATTCAAAACTAGATTATATATTATATATATTATACATTATATAGTTATAAGGGCATACTGAAAATTCAAACATGATATAATAGTTACATTCGACAAATATTCAAAATTATTAATGACATTTTGATAGAAATAAAATTAAATAAATTAATAAAATTACGTTGTTATAACAACGTAATTTTATTAATGAAAATATATGACGATTAATTTTATTTCTATCAAAATGTCAATAATAATTTTAAATATTTGTCGAATGTAATTATTATATCATGTTTGAATTTTCAGTATGCCCTTATAACTATATAATGTATAATATATAATCTAGTTTTGAATTACAGAATAAGTATACAAATTGCCAGAAGTGCACTGATTTTTCGCAACATCCTTCTGGCGGCTCTTTATCTTCCGCCTAGCCTTCTGGCAATTTTTTCCCTACTTACTTGTACTATCTCCTATTATTCTGCAAATTTTCAGCTCTGCACCGAGTCACCCATTTTCTCCGTAGCCAGCTCTCGTACTATATCCCGGTTATACTTAAACATTATGAATGACAGCTCGTTGTCACAGTAAAAACATATGACTCTTTGTAGCAGTGATTTGAATGTAAAAGCGTTTATTAAATGTGCGTTTCGACACGCTAATAATAATTAATGACAGCTTCACAAAAAAACTAAAAAGTAATTAGTTAGCTGTCGGGAGTCTATAATAATTTGACAATCATTCATCAAGATAATGGATTTGAAAACAGGGTAAAAGAGGCTTGCGAACAGAATGTATAAGAACCTGAAACTTTCTATCAAACTGAAATTTTGCTTGATAAAAGTATATTATTATGAAATATTATATTGTTCGTTTGAATCGGGGCAATAGATGAATAAGAAGCAACAAAAAAAAAGAAAATGGCAGGCCGTATTTCCATCACCACTGAAGTTTTACGAGTGCCTATATTATGATAAAATATTGAAAAATCATTTTGCAAATAACTAAAATTATTTCACAATAAATCTCTGCGTAGTATTTATAAAAGAAAAATAACACCGAAATAGCAAGATAATTATAACCGGTAGCTACAAATAATTTTACGTAAAAAAGACTTTTGTATAGATATATTAAAACCTTTGGCAGATGTAGCATCAAAAAATAGAAATAGTTGAAATAGATTTATATTTAATAATGTTTTCTATAATTAATATAAAATAAGTAGGTATCACTTCGTTAAATATTATAAATTCACAAAATAATAATAAATATATTAATTCAAATCAAAACTTTGAAACTGTAGATAAATAAACAGAGGATTTGAATTGTATAATTTACTAAAAGCCGCAAAAAATTGTTTTTTAGGGTTCCGTACATTTGATATGAAAAAACTGAATCCTTATAGGAGCACTTTCGTGTCTGTCTGTCTATCCTAGTTAATTGTCACGTTATGAGAAATACAAATATATTTTTTTGTAATTTTGAAATGCATAGGTAACTAGTGTAAAAGATATTAAAACAAATATACGGAAATCGAGCATACCCCCCCCCCCCCATTTCCGAAACTACTGAGTCTAAAATTTTGAAAAAAATGGGGAATATAGGGCCTCACTCATAGTTTACAGGAAAGCCTAAACGAAAATCCTAAGTCTTAAAGTTATCACGGAAAACTGAATGGCATGGAACTCTCCATACGAATTTGGCTCGCACTTGACCGGTTTCTTATTAATGGTTGTTAATTTTGAAACATTAAAAATAATTATGTAAGTAATTTGTATAAAGACAGACAGATAGACGTTAAATTATATAGATGAGTAATTTAAAATAACAAAACCACATCATATGAGCGATGCTATTTTGTTTTTAGAGATATAATTATTGCTTATTAAAGTTTCTATTGAAACTTTTTTTAAAAATAAATACGTAAAAAGTAGATTTATAGCCGTATAAAATAAAAATGTCATAAACATTATTTTTGATAACTGCTTTCGAATCGTTTGAAAATTTTCTCGGACGTTCTATTAAGATACAGCTCCGAGGAATGTGGAAATTTGCGTAACCGCATTCTTTGACGGCCAACAGAGATGTGAGGCGTCGGCTTCCGACTTTGGAGGCAGATCCGCAATGGTTTTTATTTTTTCACTGCATCATTCATCTGTTGCCGGATTCAAACTGCAGACTTAGCAATTAATAATAATCATTGTCCATATGTTATTATAATCTTGCCTAAAAACAAACAGCTGATTTAGATGCCAAAAAATTGTTAAAAAATAAAACAATGTTTTTGTAAATATTTTGTAGATTGCGTTTTTAAGATTTTAAAAAATGTTAAAATGTTTGTATTGCTTGAAAAATATTTTAGAATTGTAGAGGAAAAAAAATGTTATGTATAGTGTTAAATACTATGTAGAAATTGGGAAATGCGTATATTTTGAAACCTACTACTTCCGGTATTCTGTGATCAAAAATTAAATACATCACTTTTATAACAGTTTAGTTTTTAATTTGAATAACATTCATAAAAAAGAAATATTTTGAACACAGATTATAGACTACGTGCAGAAAGGCGGAGCTAATATTGTAATAGCGATCGCAGTGGCAAATCAGTAACTTATCGTTGTAACAGTGCAAATAGTTATTTTTATTCTGATTTGTGTGCTGTGTCATAAATCTATACTAATGTATAAAGCTGAAGAGTTTGTTTGTTTGTTTGGTTGAACGCGCTAATCTCAAGAACTACTGGTTCGAATTGATATTTTTTTTTAGATAGTCCATTTATTGAGGAAGGCTATAGGCTATATAATATCACGCTACGACCAATAGGAGCGGAGCATCAATGAAAAATGTTGCAAAATATAACTCAAAATTTGTCCGTCCGACAAAAACTTTTGAACGAACCGAGCGGGACCGCTAGTCTGGAAATAAATGACCGAAACATATAACGGTAATTATAACAGATCCAAAACAATATCATTTTGTCAAAAAAAAAAAAAAAAAAAAACAGTGAACACGAAGAAAATTCGTACTTATGACTTAAGAAATAGTGAATTTTTATTGACAACAGCAATTTCGATGATGCCATTTATTGAAAAATTGTTAAAACTGAAAATAACTAATGACACGTATAAACAATAGCTCTGCGAACGTTTTTAGGCAAATGCGCATGCGTCGTCAGTTTGTAGACGGTTTAAAATCGTTGCGCGAACAGAGTTGTTAGAAAACGCACAACGCAAGCTTGAAATTAGCCACGCTGGAGCTAACAGTCATTCTGCATGAAGTCTATATTATTTATTTAAATGGCCGCTGAAAAAAGTCACCAATGATGAAAACATTTTACTTGTGACTGAGAATAGATATGAAAAAATTCTTCTAATGTCGAAAAAAAATCAAATTCGTGGTTTGACGGAATTTGATGTTTTTTCATGTGAAAAGTGAATTTTGAATGTCCGTTCTTTCCACATATATTTTATGATAGCGATGGATCGATACCAAATTTTAAGTGATGTCGCAAGTTTTTTTCTTTTTTTTCCCTCTGCCAATTAAAGGTAGTTGTTTTGATAAAAGAAAATAAAAAATTATGATTTTTTTATAATTTTCGACCATATTTCATGTATCGATATGTCATTAATGATGCTACAATATGCCGCAATTTATTTGTTTCAGAAAAAATTCAAATCGACGGCTGATGCAGTTAGAAGTCAGTGCGGTGAACTTTTGCCATTTATTTTTTGTGATGTCTTTCCCTCCTACCAGATAATCGAATATACGCACAAACATGAAAACTCAGGGCTGGTTAAAATGTACTCAATATGTTGTCTGTATTAAAAATTTATTTTGAATTTAAATAGACAATAAATGATTATATTAACTGTGAAGTACGTCTATTAATTTAATCACAAATGTCCTATCATCCTCTGTATTAAGGGGCCATTCAAGTATTACATAAGCTAAATTTAGTAATTTATGGAATGTATCGAATACTCCAAATTCGGTATACTGACAAGGAACGACATTTTAAATTCAATTAGCACATCTGGAGATCTGTATCTATTACCGTTTCAGATACAGAGCTATTCGAAATGCAGGGCCGGCAGAACAGGCTCAGCCCGAGTGGGTAGTTTGATTTTGAAAAAAGCCCCCTCCCCCCTCTTCCGCACCAACAAAAAATTGGAATTGTGTCTATCGATTCAGCGCGCGATTTTCAAAAATCTATTTCTTCGTGCTAAATACTTGAAGTAAAAACAAGACCAACTTTACATTAGAACATGGGATTAGTCTCGTTTTTGCTTCCAGGCGATATACACAGGGTATAAATATCAGAATTGCTTAAAATTTCCGAATGAGATTTTTCCGAGTGGGGAGTCCTCTCTATACCCTCTTAGGGTGATGCCGGCCCTGTCGAAATGAATTTCTCGAAAGTTTGGAATACGTCTTATCGAGTACTTTTAGAAAATGATATTCTAAATTCATAATGAGTACAAAACATTTTGAAAATTTAAAACACGCGTAGTTTCTAAGCCAAAATAGATAGACAAGTTTTCTTTTAATTTTTGAAGTCAGCCTGTGTTGTTCTATAAGTGTACCTATTTTGAAAAAGATCTAAATACAATTCTAGGCAGTTAAGTATAATTTAATGCTTTAAAATTTTCAGACACAACATGAACAGCGATGTATGTTAGATTGCCTGCTTCACAGGCGATTCATTTTGTAATGCTTAGTTCAGAAATTATCAGCTTTGCTTTATTCACTCGTCTGATGATGATAACACTCTAATTAATTTGTTTTTGAAGTAAAAGTTCTTTTGTGGGCGTTCACAAATTACGTGAGGCGTTTAGGGGTGGGAGGGGGTTCGAAACGAACCTCACCCAATCTCACGTGGGAGAGAGGGGGGTTCTCGGCAAATATCATGAAATTTTTTTTCGAAAGAAACAGTGTAAAATTGCGAGAAAACTGGGTTATATTAAGTAAAAAATGTTTCTCCACCAAAATATGGCTAAATCGTATGCGATAATATATATTTATCGCGGTTTATAATATGTTTCTATAATTCTAGACTACGCCTTTAAGAAATCTTTAAAATACCAGTTAACTATAGAGTATTATTAATTAAAAAGAATTAAGCAATTTATGTTTTCTTAAAAAAATCGAACGCAATAAAGTACAGATTTACGTATTTACATTAAAATTAATACGGATTTTGAAAAATATCACGTAAAATGGGGGGAGGGTCGTCGAAAAAATCTCACGGCATCTCACCAAATGGCAAGGGGAAGTCAAAAAATCGCTAAATTTGCCTAACGTAATTTGTGAACGCACCTTTGGCGCGGCCCGGTGTTGTAAATTTGATTCTTCCATAGACATAGAAAGAAAACTATAGGGATTCTTCAGATTGAAAATATAACGGAAATGGTTGCGATGTACGTTAATCATATTATACAGTATATTATACTTATAAAAACCGGATTTACAACATCAAGCTGCCGTCTCAGCTTGATGTTGTCAATACATTTTCATCAGGGCATTTGCCTTGATGATGAAAATATATTTTTCGAAACGTTGGTCACAAGCGATACTCTGGTAAAACTTATTTTTCAATTGTTCCTCAACCAAATAAATCTCCTTCAATACATATTTTTGGAACAAAACTTCTACTAACAATTATTATTAGTAAATTACAAAGTCAATATTAATAATATAATATGTATACAAAAGTCCGGCAAATTTCGAGAAGGGTAGGTTTTCATGAAAAAAGTTTCGATCAAAAGTTGCTTAACTTGGAAGGTTTAATCGTTTGCACACAAAGCTCAGCAGGGGGTGAGGGTGAATATAAAAATTAAAATGGCAACCCACATTTTTTTTTTCACGGATTATGATTCTCCGAAGAAATGTATCATATTTTTGTTCGATTTTTGACGTGATAACCAGTGGCGGATTTACCAGAAGGCAAAGTAGGCTTAAGCCTAGGGCGGCAGATTTTAGGGGCGGCAAATAAAGATTATTTTATTACGTTTACCGAATGTACATTATTGTGTAAGTACCCCGCCTTATTTGTCGTACATGATTAAGCTTTGATTAGCTCAGAAAATAGAAATATACCCAAAAACTATTTTTTATGTAATTTCAACCAAATTGTTGGATTGTTAAAATAATCTAGGAACTGACAATTGTAGAGGCAAGGGCGGCAAGAATTTAAAAGCCTATACTTGGGAAATGTGTAAATCCGCCACTGGTGATAACGTCTTATAAATTGATGAAACACCGGCTGCACGCACGAAAAAGTGTCACGTTCCGCCTGAGCCTGAGCGTGCAAGCGAGAGCGCGGTATAAGCGATAGAGAGGCACGATCGGCCCAAGCGTCGGCTTGTACGCATTTCTCTCTCTTCTCGCGTGACGTCAGAGAGTTCATCAATGTTTCTTTATGACGTTATCACGTAAAACTATCGTCCTTAAACCGACTTTACAGACAACCAATTTTTTTATACGAAGTTTCCCTCATCCCCTAAAATGCATGTCAAAAATAGGTTTCGCGAAACTCCACTCAATTTTTATGCCTAAACAACTGCGCAGAAAAATACGAGAGGTAAAAGTTGTTTGGTTTGGGAAGTGTCATCGATTAAACATAAAACAACCACCGCCCCCTGCGCTCATTAAAAATTTCAGTCACCTCCACCCCCACGCAGGGGGCGGTGTTTTTTATGTTTAATCGATGACCCTTATCAAAGCACACAACTTTTTCCTCTTAATTAAAATTTTGCATAGAAGTTTCACTGTGTTGTGTAAAATACACAACACATTTCTTAGATATCAGATAATCACAACAAAAAGTATCTCAGATACAAAACAGTGTCTAATGGCGTTTTCGGCATTAGAAATGCCCCGGGGCAGTGCAGGCTGAATGGGTAACTATTGATTAAAGAAATTGGTTTATTGTTTACATAATATAATTATTTAGCCAAAAGTTACCCATTCGGCCTGCCCTGCCCCGGGATAGTTCTCGATGCCGAAAACGCCATTAGATATTTCAGTTCTGAAACTCTTAGTAAAAAGTGAACAAGAACAGGTATTATTTATTCATTATTCTATCCCCGCAGTGTTATATATAAACGTCGATGAAACATTGGGTTCCTTATAAACAGACATCGAGCTTACTTACCTGCGGTAAACGTCGCTGAACGTCAGATGCGCAAACATCGAGATCAGGTTATTGACTTCTAATCAATTATTCAAGCAACGAGCGCGGCTCAGATACCTACTTGGGGGCTAATCGACACAAAACGTAAATAACAACATGTAAAAAGAAAAACGCTGTATTACTACCTAATTCATTCCACGGAACACGTCCGGTGTTTTTAAAAACTGCCTCTCCAAAAATAATAAATTTGTATTTCAAGTCGAGTCAAATGCGAAGTGATTAATTATGAACGCCGCGAGTTTTTTTAATAAACTGATAGTGATCTTGGTGGTGTGGAATGCGACGGTAACCGCGTTGGTATGTCTGCTTATTTGTTTGTTTTTTAATAATAAAAGTGTCGAAATTAGTGATTCCAAACATCGATTTTAAACTTGCCAAGACTTAAATTGATTGCAGACGCTCGATAACTGAGATCATAAGCGTCTGCTTGATCAATCAAAAGCTACGACAAATTTTAAGTGAACGCTAGTGACCTGAGATTTCAAGTGTCTGCATCAGTGTTTTTCAATCTTTTTCATGGATCGAGTATGAAAAAATATTTTGGGACCCCCTACCCTCCGTTGTTTTTAACCGGTATAAACAGTGCTGGATTAATAAGCAACTGCGTAGGGCATCACGTCTCAGGAGGCACCAAAAATCATAACTCAGAAATGAAAATTACCTCACCAGACCGTGTTTCTTTTTGTAATGTTCTCAAAAATGTGATCTACTGATATAAAACTGCCATCAGAAGTACAGAAATTAAAAATAAATAATAATTTATTTTTGAAAATGAAAACGTAATGTTTTTTTTAACTTCACATTTTTTAAACATTTTTTCAATTAACTGTATAAAAATGTCTATAAGGACCGATTTTATAGACAGTCAAATTTTCAATGAGATCTTTAATTGTTTAATTCAATTTTTTTCAACTTTTTTTATCAATTTTAAGCTTATGATATTAACAATTTGAAAATTGTTTTTTTTTAATAAACTAAACATGCCAGAGACAGATAATTAACTGCTGTTAGAGATGAGTGCTCATAGGCAAGAAATGCTTAGGGCATCAAGGAGTCTTAATCCGGCACTGTGTATAAGTAGTGTATTTTATTATATTACAAAAAATATCAAATCAGCACATTTTTATTTTTACTGAGGCTTCGCGACCCTCTTCTAGGGGCTTTGCGACCCCCCGGGGGTCACGACCCACACTTTGAAAAACCGGGTCTACATAATCTAAGTCGAAGTTAAAATCTGCACCCAGAAATTACTTTTGGGGTCGTTGCAGCTCGATGGAGAATATTTCGGCATTCTATTAGTAAAACAGAAAAATCGTAATCATTTGTTGAACGGAACTTACGACCTTGATTGTCCAACAATCTTTGTTGACGAAGTATACTTCGTAACGGTAAAGTTGAAATTATGTGAAGGAGGAAAGTTGATTGCGGTTGCGCCAAGAATACTTCTTGAGTTGCGCAATTCAACACAGAACACGTGCTTATAAATGCAATTAAGAGAAGACAATAATTAAACGGCGCTGTTTATATATAATTAACACTGGATCAGCTTGTCAAGAGACAACTTTGTAGTAGCGATGCAGTTGTTTGTTTAGCGAGGGTTTGTTATTACGAACCCCCAGTTGCCAGGGTCAAAACTGAGAAATGGTAATGAAAAATATGAATTGGTACCGCTAGAACGATATAAAGGCGAATGGAAATATTTAAAAATTAAATAAACAGTGAATTGAATTATGATGCTATGCTATAAAATTTCACGTTTTCGAGTTATGACATCAAAAGCTGTTATTATAAATAATGACCATAGTTGTCAGATCGTCAATAATCTACAATATCTATCTATCTAATCTATACCTATACAGTGTGGTCACTTAAGTGTGCAACATATGGGAAATTTTAAATTAAATGCACAACCAAAATACAAATATTGCCAAAAGTTGGTGCATGTCCGATAATCATTTTAGGTGCTCTTAGAATTGTTGAAACTCAAACAGCATACAGGATGTTTAATATCGTTGCAACAAACATAAAGTTTGTGATTCCATAAAAAATTAAAAATCTAAGTTAATTTTACAAATATGCCTGAATTTGAACAAAGTTATGCGAAATTGATTTGATTTTGAATAATTTATTAGTGTGTTTAAGGTAACTATAAAAAAAAAATTTTCAAAAAAATTATAATTTTGATTTTTCAAAAATTTTTTTTTTTTCTTAGAAGGCCATGTTTTGGTATTTGGACATAACTTTTAATTCTAAACAACTTTTTTTTATAAAATTTCGCTGACTTTTTTGAAATATGGACACTTTACTCTTGTACAATTTTTATATTTTTTGACCCACCTGTATGCTGTTTGAGTTTCAACAATTCTAAGAGCACCTAAAATGATTATGGGACATGCACCAACTTTTGGCAATATTTGTATTTTGGTTGTGCATTTAATTAAAAATTTTCCCATATGTTGCACACTTAAGTGACCACACTGTATAATATATAAAAATCTCGTGTCACAGTGTTTGTTATCGAACTCCTCCGAAGACCGAAACGGCTTGACCGATTTTTATAAATTTTTTTGTGTATACTTGGTAGGTCTGAGAATAGGTCGTAGACTATTTTTTATACCTTTTATACCCCTAGATGATAAGGGTGGTCCTCTTCAGACCTTTTTTTTTAATTTTTTGGACAATTTTTTTTATTTTTTTACGATTTCTCATTCAAAAATACTTATAACCCTAAATTTTCACCGTTCTACCACCAACCCCTATTTTTTTAATAGCGATATTAGTGTTTTTACTTTCATCCACAGATGCGCAATAGGGTTGCAAGATGGGAATATAACTGTAATTTTTTATGTATCAAGTAAACCCAGTGAAAACAGAAAGTGCGATTGTTATAATGTGGTCGAGAACTTACTCATCCGATTTCAAAAATTTTTTCACTAATATTTAGAATGGACCTTCAGAATTGATACATGCTATATATTATCGCGTTAAATAAAAGCGCTTTTCGTGGAGACCAATTTTGCAGCGCAAGTCGAAGAAAAAACGGCGACAAGCTACAAATTCGGGCGAAGCCGAACCGGGCCGCTAGTATAATATAAAAATGAATGATAAAGGCTAGTTTATTTTATGAAGCGGAATACCTCGAGGCAATGTTTATCTTAAAAAAATAATATAGCTAATTATGTAGGTGACTTAATTAAGTAGTCGTAAAATGGACATAATTTTATAGCTTTATGCATAAAAAATGACCGCAATGTTTTGTAAGTACATCCGCCAAAACAACGAGAATTGTGTCAGTTATTTGCACTGTTTTGAGTTTATTTTAATTTTGTTCGATTCGACGATGGGTAATAGCCAAGCAGTGCCGTCTTTTTTTGTTCTAGGAGATCCAAGTTTTCGCTGGAGTTTTAATAAGCTGTTTAAATTTCACATTACGCAATATACAAACAAAAGCATAAAAAACAATTGAAAGAAACGTTTTTCTTTTCAGGCCGCCAAAGATCAAGAGTCACGTTTTCCAATAATCAGAAACTTTTTTGGCTTTTTTGGAAATCGGCCACCGACCCATGACACGCCACCTTCGCCATGCAGTTGCAGTAAGTAGAAATTCAAATGTTGTTGTTTTGTTTTTAATCGACATTAAAAAATCGCTATACATTTAGAAGCTTTCAGCTTTGGCTTGCGTCAAATCATAATACAGTGTAATCTCACTAATCCGGCACTATTAAAAACCGGTGGGTGCCGGATTATTGGAATGTTCGGATTACTGGATTATAGTGAAAAAGTTATAGGTAATGAATACACGTGATAAGTTTTGAGGTTAGACTGCTAGTCGACGACGCAGCGACCGAAGCGCACAGGTATAGAGGGGCGAAGGAGGTGTGGGCGGAGGGTGCCGGATTATTGGACGTGCCGATCTATCGAAGTGCCGGATTAGTGAGATTATACTGTATATAGATTTATTATTATTATTATCTATTAATTAACGTATATGCGCCAAATTCACGAAAAAGGAATCGCATATAGTTACTATGTACAGAGTGTATTATAAAACTGGTCTATTTTCACAGCCTGCGGTCAACGAAACGACGAAAGCCGCATCGTGGGCGGACAGATAGCGCTGCCAAATGAATTTCCGTGGATGGCTCGGCTATCTTACTTCAACAGATTTTATTGTGGAGGAACGCTCATAAACGATAGATACGTTTTGACGGCGGCTCATTGTGTCAAAGGGTAATGCATACAGATACCAGTGATGCAAAAGTCATTGGACAGTCGTCGAAGAAACATATATTTTTTAAATTTTATCAAAAGACCAAAGTTATTTGAACTACAAAATCCACTTTTTCAATTCATTATTTATTATAACTTAAAATTGTATTGATGCCTTCACAAGTTCTCTGGTCAAAACCTGGCTGCGGAAGGTGTGGAATAGACCAGCCATAAATACCTAAGCAATGGCGTTTCTCAAATCTCTCAATTACTTTAACTACCGTTTAGAATTTTAACTGTCAAGTGATTTTTGCACCACTTATATATTGTGTTTATTTTTGTTTGGGCTTAGAAATTTCTAACTGCAAAAAAAATCGTAAAAAAACACTGACAAGATTTTTTTTGTTATACTTCTTTGGCGTAATTAAAAACTAATTTTTATTTTGCATGCAAATATTTATTCGTATTGAAATAGAACATCACCTGACATCTACCCAATGCGCAGTCCCGGATCTAGGGGGGGGGGCGGCGCACCAGCCCCGGATGGCAGTTTCAGGGGCCGCCAAAATTAAATATGGTTGAAAACCACTCCCAATCTGTCCTTTTTCCGATTTGTTTAATCTGCTTGGAGAGAGGGGACGCCATTATGTACACTCGCATAAGAAAAATTTTGAAAGCCATGCTGACAGTCATCATTATTATACTAGAGATAGACATAAATTTCGTCTTCCGGACCACCGATTGACGAGATCACGCACCGCCCCGGACTATTATGCTTTAAAACTTTATAACAAACTACCTGCATCAATAAAACAGTATAATCTTCAAAAAATTAAAAACCATGTAAAACAATTGCTAACGGATAATTGCTTCTATTCTGTGGAAGAGTATTTAATTCATACATTTTAAATGTGTTTGTGTTGACTTGCAACTATTGTATATACAATTGTACCAAAGGTTGAAATATCTATCTATCTATCTATCTATCTATCTATCTATCTATCTATCTATCTATCTATCTATCAAGTTTCTGCCCCGGTTCGAAAAAATCGTAGATCCAGGGCTGCCATTGCGAGCAACTTCGTTGTTAAATTTGGTTTTACAGCATCTTACAATGTGCACACACATCGTAAAATTTCACTTTCATCATTTTTTCATAACTTCAAAAATAATGTCCCCGGAGGGCAAAGGCCTTGACACTACATAAGTCGTCGTCAACAGTGTTACCAGTCAAATTTCTTCTAGACTTTATTAATTATTAGGAAGTTTATTTAGTTTTTTTATCGAAATGGCGTGACCTTATAAATATACGCCACTTAAATAGGTCCTCCCTCCTTACCGGTTAGTCCGCCACTGAAGACAACGCGCTCATATTGATTTGCATTTTAAGGCAATTTGTAACAAGATATTTATAGAGAACTGTGTTTTTGTTTTTGTGGTGTTTTGCGCAGGTTCATGTGGTTTATGATCAAGGTGACTTTTGGTGAGCACGATCGGTGCAATGACACGACGAAACCGGAGACGCGGTTCGTCCTTCGCGCGACGACCGGCTCGTTCAGCTTTCTCAATTTCGACAACGACATTGCCCTGTTGCGACTCAACGACAGGGTCCCGATTACGGACAAAATCAAACCAGTCTGTTTGCCATACAGCAAAGGTGTGTGGAACATAAGTACATAATTTATGTATATCACGATCAGCGTTGCCAGTTTTTTTTTTTTGCCAAGTCGGGATTTTGGAACTCTTTGAGTGAAAACAGCGGGATTCTTTCGTCGAAAGCGGGACATATTAAAAAAAAACGTATATAATCAGAAGTTTTCAAATACCTATTTATCTTTTTATTTGAATTAAAATTACGTTTACGTGACAATAGATAGCAAAAATAGCCATAGAAAATGTATATTTTAATAAAAATATAATATTTTAAATCAGATTTACCCTATCGTTAAATAGTTGAGTCTTATTCGTCTTCGGAATAATAAAAAAAAATACAGAAATCAAAATCAAAAAAGTTTTATTCATTAGAAAAATATGGCGTTTCAAACAATAGTCTGTGGAGTGAGTGTTACAAATTGCAACTTACAATAAGAGAATAATTATTTATAAGAATTACTTATTCATGATATTTCTGTGAAGATTTAACTTCTTTTAAAGTTATCCCCGAAAAGCAGGACTGAGCCTGTCCCGCGCGGGACATTTAATTTTGATTTAAAAATCGGGACGTCTGGCAACGCTGATCACGATTCACGTAAAATAAAATGTATACAGAATGTTGTGGAAAATTTGCGGCTAAAGCTTTAGTTATAAACAGGAGCCTCAAAAAACAAAAATTGATTGTGTATAAAACTCACGCCTCTGAAGTGAAACTTCATGGTTAGCCAAGTAAACACTCAACAGAAAGGGGAGAGGTTGATTCGTAGCTAAAGTCTTTAGAATCTAGATTATATCGCAATACACTGTACAATACGCGCCACGAATCTAAAAGGCTCGGAAGTTAGACGCGAATGCGGGCTTACGCTTGTACAGTCTGTTGAAAAATTACAAACTCGCAACTCAACAAAATTAAAATAACAACTTGACAATAGCGTATTCGACTGTACTTTAAATCAGGAAGGCGACAAGTGACAAAGGCAACGAGTGCACGTTCCGTGCAGGTAGCTGGGAGGCGGTGGGAGCCTCAACGGCTCTAAAATGTGCCTTTGCGATGCTGTTTGTGACTAACTTCCGAACCTTTTAGATCCGTGGCACGTATTATCACAATTTGTACTAGAGAAAGATAACAATGAAACCGCCCCGGTTTAGTGACGTTACGAATGTCAATTTTTAGACATTCGCAAATACGAATATCTGTCGCCGATATTCGCAAATGCGAATATTCGTTACAACACTAAAAATCAAGACTCAACATACAGTTTTTGAGTTTGTATAATTTGGGTAATTTATGTATTTGTAAAAATGAAAGTGATTATCTGTAATTGATATTTATTTTTGAACTTGTTATTCACTTCTTACAATGGTGTTTATCAATACACTACAAAATTACTATCATCACGGTTAAAAAAGTTTCACTTCAAAATAAAAAAATCAGTGAACACGACTTAATCAATTTACAATAACAAATAACATTATTGAGGTTTTTAATCTCCGAGAATGGCAACTGATAAAATTGTTCCACATAAAATGCAGCATAGACCAGGTGCCCAAGGGAGGTTGGTTCATTTGCATTTTATGTTTAACGATTTTCTGTAATGCGTGATTTCCATAGCTACCGTATCAAATTCATTGTACTGGGTGTTTCACGAAAAATAGTTCGGGTGGTAATCGTGTCTCCATAGCAAAAAGTACCACCTCTCGAAACATTTTCTTTTCTTCGTGCAGTGCCGGATTAAAACTCCTTGATGCCCTAAGCATTTCTTGTCTATGGGCCCTCATCTCTAACGACTGTCTAATTTTATTATTATCTATCTGTCCTGTTAAGTGTATATTTTTTTTTTTCAAATTGTGAATGTCATAAGCTTAAAATTGATAGAAAACAGTTAGAAAGCATAGAATTTTAGGGAAAAAATTGAATTTTACCAACCAATGTTCTCATTGAAAATTTGACTGTCTACAAAATCGATCCTTAGGCATTTTTATACAATTACCTAATTGAAAAAAGTTGCAAAACTTTTAAAGTTAAGAAAAAAAATCGTTTTCATTTTCCAAAATAAATTAATTATTATTTTTAACTTTTATACTTCCTAAGACAGTTTTATATCAGTAAATCAAATTTTTGAGAACATGACAAAAAGGAAAAAAATTGTTGACATGGTCTGGTGAGGTACTTTTCATTTCTGAGTTCTGATTTTTGGTGCCCCCTGAGACATGATGCCCTAAGCAATTGCTTATTTTGCTTATAGGTTAATCCAGCACTGTCTTCGTGAAACATTCTGTATGATTATTGACTTTATAAAACTGAAAAAATGCAATTTTCGATAGTCCGTAGTGTTTACTTTATGACGATATAATTTGCAACTGGTTTGGAATATTATATTAAAAAATAATAATTATTGCGTAACATTGATTGAATATATTAAACGATCAGAATGTTTCAGATGAAACTTACGTAGATTCAAAAGCAATAGCGACGGGATGGGGAACGCTGAAAGAAGACGGAAAGCCATCCTGCGTCCTTCAGGATGTCGACGTTCCCGTTTTGAGTAACGAGGCCTGCAAAAATACCAGCTACTCGTCGAAAATGATATCTGACAACATGCTATGCGCCGGATATCCAGAAAGAGGTCAAAAGGACTCTTGCCAGGTCTGTAACAACTTCCATGGCTATACGGGCCCAGTTCCAATCCATATTTATGATTTATTATTCCGGGAACTGGGAGGTCTGTAATAGACAGCCATGGAACGGCTCCCTACGGGCTCGAATATTTTGAAGTCCCACCTGTTGGTTATTTTTAAGAGTTTACTGAAATTTAATATTTTTAGGGTGATAGCGGTGGACCACTGGTTACGCAAAGAGAAGACGAAAAGTACGAAATCATCGGTAAGATATCCATTTTCACAAGTTAATTACTTTGTCTATCTTTTCAAATAAGCATTTTGACTTTTTACAACTGTTAGGATTACTTGGGCCTAGTATTAATGCATTCTTTCAATTTATAATTATTTTTAATATCCGCGCGAAAATACATTGAATACCATTACTGTTGTAACAAATCAACTATCGGTACGCAATGTAGACATTGGATATAGTTCTCGGGTTTTTTACCATTCCAACACCACAAGTAGGGGATTGGTATAAATTTAGGTTTAATCTCATTTTTCAAAATTTTACAATATTTTTTCGTTTTGAGGTTTCCCCGAGACCAAAAAACATATTTTTGGAAAAAGTCTGTGCGTTTGTTAGTCTGTGAATACGATACAGGTCAAACAGATGAGAGGATTGAAACTAAATTTTGGGAGCATGTTTGGTATGCAAATATGAAGAGCCCTATTGCTTTTGGGGAAAATCGGCGCATACGCAGAAGAAATGTATGCTAGAACTTTTTTTTATATGATAATGGTTCACTTTTCATAACGTGATAACAGAAATTTTATTTTCTTTATTATAATACGTCAAATGTCAATATTTTTGAAGTTGGAATGGTCCTGTCGCCCAATTGGCTAAAATTTTTTATGGGGTTTCCAAATCAAACTTCACAGCCCTCACATGCTTGGTCCATCTAGTTACGAAGCAAATATTTGAGGGGAGCGCAGTATCCCACACGTAACAACGCGACATCTTTTATATATCGTACACGAAGTCTGTAACTAGGAAACCTAGCTTCCTATGCTTGCTGTGTTTTGAGACGGACCGTTTTCTGGCGCACGCGAGATGGCGCTGTTACCACAACCTGAGAAAACTTCGGTTCTTTCCATCTGTTTTACCCAGTAGCTGACGCTATATTAGTTCATGCGACAGATATCGGTCCAGCGCTACGCTCGAGCTGGGTACAGATATCGTGATATTTATATAAATTAAGGACGCTCGACAACTCGTCCATTAATTCAAAGTGCGATCATTTACGCAATCTATTCAAAACCTCAAAGTAATATATTGAAACGCTGATTATAGACGCATGTCAACAAAAGCCACTAAGACGTGTGAATGCGATAATAGTGTGCGTTTTTTCGCGTTGCAGGGATCGTTTCGTGGGGCAACGGATGTGCGCGGCCAGGATATCCCGGCGTTTATACGCGAATAACACGCTACTTGGACTGGATCAAAGAGAACACGAACGACGGCTGTTATTGTGGCAACTGACCGTGCAGTTAAACTCTCTAGTGCTATCATTATATTAATTATTAGAGCTCCACTGCAATTATTATAAATAATATGCAGCATCCCCAGTTGTTTGTGATATTACATTTAGGTTTAATTTAATCTTTCACGCAACTTAACACAATTATTTTATTACTAGTCTTTACCAGCGGCTTCGCTCGCGTTGTCTGTTTTCTTATCTGTTTTTACTATAGGTTTGTTCCAAGCAGCAGAGAACGGTAACAGAACCGTCACAGTCTTGTTACTGCGGAAGGCTGTCTTGCGCACTAGCTCAAAAATCGGTATAAACAGTTTCGTTTTAGCTAGTGCGCAAGAGGGTGACGGTTCTGTTACCGTTCCCTGACTGCTTGGAACAGGCGCGATGATTTACAGCCCAACCTATTTGCCTGGTGTTTAGTAAACATTATACAGCGCAACCGTGATTAAAATCGGTTGTGTTTTTTCAGTTTAAACGCAGAACACAAACCAATTGAGACAGACAAAAATAAGAAAATGGTTAATTCGATCTACATAGTACATTAAATTAGTTATGATTTTTTTGTACCACATAACTCTTGTCGACCGCATGGTTACACTTTTTTTTCTGGGAGGTCACCGACTGCTAGAGTTAACTAGGTCTAGTATCAATCCACTACCTCTAATGATAAACATCCAAACAATACTTTTGCCTGGTCACAGATCAGAATCGGGGAGCTTGGGGTTTGACAGGCCAGGGAACCGTCACATAGATAATAAACAAATGCATCTTCACGACTTTGAGTTCAGGCTGCGTTCTTGAAAAAAAATCCACGAGATTGGATACTTTAGGATGGGAATGCCTTGAAGTCCGTACATACATACAAAATGCGTAAAAACGTATTTTGACTATTGAGGGAAAGCATTTTCCCAAACCTACTGTTGAATTCAAACATCGACCAAAACATTTTGAATACATTTCAGTTACAAGTCCTTCATAATTTTTTGGGAACATAAAATTTCGAAGAAATCCTAAGAAATTCTTTTGTTATTTCTATCTACTGTTTTTTAACGTACATATTAAAAAAAAAATAAGTTCATAGACACAATCAAAACAAAGTTTTATTTAAAAAAATATTGAAAACATTTTTCTTCACTTAGTTTTAATACTTTTTCAGTTAATAATTACTAACATAAATATCTGATTATTTAGATAAACGAAATTAAAATATTATGCCTTAAAATAATTTGACATTTAAAATAAACCTTTCCCATTTCCTTTCATTGATGATCGTCACTAATTTTGCAATCAAATCTCAACAATTAAAATATCAGACACACACTTAATAATATCAATAATTCTAAAGGTAATCACACAAAATAATGTGGCTTTTTGACAGTTATTCCATATTCGTGAAGTGCGGGTGTCAGATCTTCCATTGTTAGAATGTATCGCCTGTCTTTGGAACCTTTGGCGTTCTTTAAACAAAAGAAAAACAACTTTCATATGTTTGTTAACTGTTTTGTACAGACACAAAGAATACATTCAATAAAAAAAACAAATATTAATTGATGGTACAATAAAATACCGACATTGAGATTATTGAAAAAATTCTTCAGAATTTGTTCTGGTTTCAAAACTCGGCCAGTATATTACCACTTTTACAGGGGGGAACAATATTTTTTAGAGCCATTTTATTTTGGTCAATTTTAATTAGCGGAAGCCATTTTTGTGTGCCAATTGATTCTATTCACATACAGGTACTTCTCGACTTAGAAACACCTTGCGTTCCTGGGACTCATTCGTAAGTCGGATCATATATATAGAGATTGGGATGTATGGGTAATACAGGGTGGCGCAGAGGAAACGCATGTTTTTCACCTAAGCATAACATTTTATATTTTCAAGATACTGTTGTTTTAATTACAGCTAAATGAAGTAATAATAATGCACTTTTAAATCAAATATGGAAAATAATGTCAGTCGAGTGTCGCCCTGCTTCGCGGTCGCACATCTCTAACCGCTCTTGAAAATTGTGCATCACATTTAAAATCATTTCTTGCGATTTCTTGACAAATAGCAATTTTCAGTTCTTTTTGTGGGGTTACCTTAAGTCTAAAGTGTACGCTAACAAGTCCCGTACGTTACAGGAACTGAAAATTGCTATTCGTCAAGAAATCGCAAGAGTACCACATGAAATGATTTTAAGTGTGATGCACAATTTTCAAGAGCGGTTGGAGATGTGCGACCGCGAAGCAGGGCGACACTCGACTTACATTATTTTCCATAATTGATTTAAAAGTGCATTATTATTACTTCATTTAGCTGTAATTAAAACAACAGTATCTAGAAAATATAAAATATTATGCTTAGGTGAAAAACATGCGTTTCCTCTGCGCCACCCTGTACATATATATGGATATTTTTGTTGTTGTTTCGTCATAGATTTTTGTTGGCCCCGAAAAGGACCAATGTAGAACAGTTTTATTGTTTCGTTGTATATTTTATACTTTTCAGAGCTGATGTAGAAAAATTTTACTGTTTCGTTGCTGACTTTTTTTGTTCTTGAAAAGGGCCATTGGTTTGCCTTGATCATTCCTCTAGGATCTTTTTTTTGAAAATATTGAGTTATTGAGAGTTGAACATAAGTGGGGGGGATTGTGGGTGAATTTCATTGGTCTGACTATCGCTGATCTGATTGTTCATAAGTCTGGAGCGTTCGTAAGTCAGTGGTTCATAAATCAAGGAGTACCTGTAGTAAGTTACGACACTGATTTTTTTTACAAGGAGTTCAGTAAAATACGATTTTTCAAAATCACTTACCTTTGAATTACTGTGGCTGCTTGAATTGTTGCTTGAGCGCGTCTTGCAATGCTGCAACGCATCGTTGGCCACGTCGGATATGAACTTCTGGGCAGCGAGTGATATCAAACGAATGCTAAACAGACAAACGAATGTCATAGTCTGTAAAACAAACATTAAAATATTCAAGAGGGTAAAAATTTTACATTCTGGGGTCCGAAGCTTCAAATCCAGCCGAATGTAAGTAATGTCCAGTAATTGCGTCAGGGATCTGAAACAAAAGAATGTAAAGCGTTTTATGCTGTTTATGACGAAATACATCGACCCCAAACTGGTCGATCTTTCGACTAAAGTTATAAAACGACAGCGCAACTTACAGTAGGATTATAGTCTTCTAGCTGCATTAAGAAATCGCTTAGAGGCTGTCCTTGTGTTAATAAGTCCGACTCCATTAGCCCGTTTCCCTGATTGACCGGAGTACCTTGACGATTCTGATTATCTTCTCCGGAATTCATGTTCTATTGAAAATAAAAAGAAACTTAATTGTTGACGAACACCGTTCGAATATTATAAACTATCAACATTTCGTCAAATTAAAATTACTCTTGACAGTAATATAACCTCTTTTTGTTAATTTAAAAAAAATTTGAGAAATGACATTTAATTTAATCAATACCCATAAAATCACTCATAAATACCTTTGAAATGTTTTATGTTTTCTTTTCTAAAAATAATTACAGGAAAATACGTTAAAAACGTTAATTATCAAGCAAACACAACACAATGAAAACTCTCCTAAATGTCAAAGAACAGTGTCCAGAACAGTCTATAAGCAAAACTTCCCGTCAACTCGAATTTCTTATCAGTATGCCCAACAGTGTAAACAAAAATCCCTAAAGGTTAAAGCGCATCTCTATGAAAGAGCCACTAATTAGGAGGCTAGAATTTGTTATAAAAGAAAATGCAAAAAGAAAATATCACAATTCCAATTATAATAATTATTATCATTTTCATTTGCTATTAAAATGATCATTGATTAAAATAAATTTTGTATCATTTGCAAATTGATTTTTAATTTTTATTGCTTAATCTTATGAACCTCCTTAGTACAGTGAAAAGATCTGTCAAATATTTGACATTTGAAAATTGTAAAATGTGAAAAAGCACATTTTTCACACATAAAAAATGATTTCACACGACGGAAAAATCGCTGTGTGGTGTTTCTTAGGATCTTCATTTTTAGTTTGCTTATTATACATCCCAAATATATTTTTTGATTATGTGCCAAAAATTTGGGGAGCTATGTTTTGGGGTCCCCTTTTATATTATATAGTAATAAATATAATGTTAAAACTTCTATTTCGTAATGAAGATTTTCAAGTACGTTTTGTTGCTTGCTTTTTATTGGCATTTACATATTAAGTTTCTTAAAAAAAAAATAAACGATTTCTTCTAGATAGCAATTCGTGCCACTTTTCTCGGATTTGTCTTTGCCATCGGAGTATTTCTGTGGGTGCAATGCGTCGCCGGGATTCGTTTATTCGGCATCTACATGTGCACCATGTCGATGTTTCATTATTCAGAATTTTTGTCGATAGCAATAATAAATCCTTCGAGTCTGTCTGTTGATTCGTTCGTACTTAATCACAGCAAGGAATACGCTATCGCAGCTATATCTTCGTGGTTTGAATTTGCTGTCGAATACTACTTTTTCCCAGGTAAGATAGTTTGTTATTGGCTATGACCACAAACTGTTTATTGACAATATTTCTACATGATCGCAATTTCTCTTTTTAAATAATTTCAGAACTGAAGTCTTTCTATATCGTACCTTTGGTAGGTTTAGCAGTTTGTATTGCTGGGGAGGTGTTGAGAAAGTTAGCGATGTTCACTGCCAGATCTAACTTCAATCATATTGTAAGTACATATACTGTAGCCAGAGTTCGCGCTAAGCTTCGATGCACTCTGATTGCTATTTCTGTTATAGGTTCAAAGCACAAAAGCTGAAGATCACGTGTTAATAACGCACGGCGTCTACAGTTTATTTAGGCATCCGAGTTATGTTGGATGGTTTTATTGGTCAATAGGAACGCAGGTAAATTATTTAAATTTTAAGCTAACTTTTAAGTTTGATTGCAACTCTTGATGATGACGCCGCTATTTTTTTTCTTCACAAAAATAAAATTAAAAAAAAAAATATAGTTTTAAATACTGATGATGGCATATAGTTTCATAGTTTTCCTTTAGTAATTAACAACCCTTAAAAACACAAATATTAAGAGCACTGTGGTTGAAACAAAAATAAAAAATAGTTACTTCTTACAACAGTTTTATAAGCAGATGTACATCCGCTAATAAAACTGTTGTGATAAGAAGTAACTATTCTTTATTTTTTTACCTTTAAAAGCTATAACCATGTTTACTAAAAATGTAACTATAAAATATAGATTATTCTGATTCGTAAATATCGTCTAAGGTCATTGACAATATAATTATATAACCTTTTATTTCTAACCTGTATAAAAAAATTCATGTTCCAATTTTAGGTTCGTTCCAAGCAGCCAGCGAACGGTTTCGAAACCGTCACCCGCATGCGCAGTAGCTAAAACGTGTTCTAAAATCGCCACTAACAGCTTCGTTTTACCTACTGCGCATGCGGGTGATGGTTTCGAAACCGTTCGCTGGCTGCTTGGAACGAACTTTTTGTAACTTTTCATCGAACAGAAATATCTTTCTATTGACCGACTATCAAAAAATGCTAGGTTAGAACTAGTAGGTATACACTTTTTGTATACTTGATCAAAGAGCATTATATTTGTAACACAGCGTGTAACAGCAGAGTCTGTGGTTTGATGTTTTTTTTTTTATTATAAGGATGCTAATGACCTAAGTTGTTGAGAGTATAATCGACAATTCCTCTTTCTAAACTGACCCATCCATCTTTTTTCCAGGTAATATTATTGAATCCGGCTTGCATCGTCGCATACACGTTAGTAAGTTGGATGTTCTTTAAAGAGCGGGTGTTAATTGAAGAAATCACGTTACTCAATTTCTTTGGTGAACGCTACTATGAGTATCAGAAAAAGGTGCCTACAGGTTTGCCCTACATTCAAGGGTACAGGATAGAGCTTTAGCCCTACGATGTGAGACTTTTGTACAAATGCACAATGCAAGAAAAGTCGAAATCCTAGTACAGAAAACGTAAAAGTGAAAGCCTTTTTTGAACGTATCGTTATCAAATAGTAAGAAATTGATAATTTGTTCAGACACAAATTCAAAATTTATTATAAATTGACTTATTTTTGTTATATTCGATTATATCAGATTAAATTTGTTCGTGGTGTTTTCGGTCCGTTACCGAGCTGACGAAATGCACACTTATGCTGGGTTGCAGAAAGCGTTGTTAAAAAATCTGATGACCTTAGATTGCGATCATATAATTAGTTTTATATGTCGTATTCAAACTCGCTGTTTAGATTGTACTCACACAAAAACATGATTGAACTACAAAGAAAAAGATCCCATTTTAGGCTAAATTGTTATCAAAATACGTAGAAAAATGTTATTACATGGTTGAAATTGTACAAAAAACTATTAGCTTAAGAGCCAGTAGCTGGACAACAACACAAATTTTAACAAACTTGAAATTTTTGTGTTATTTATAGTAATATTATAAGTCTATATTTATGATGGCAGACATTTCCTCCGGTTGTAACATCCCAGCAGACGCACTAAAAAGTTATCAAAAAAAGCCATCGAATGCTCTCACTTGCACTCATATGTTTGCAACCGGAGGAAATGTCTGCTATCATAAATATAAGCTTGTAATATTACTATAAATAAAATATAAAAATTTCAGGTTTCTCAAAATGTGTGTTGTCATCCAGCTACTGGCTCTTAAGCTATGCTAAATAGATGTATACACACTTAAAAAAATATTGTTTCAACCGATCAGTGATTTTTCTAGCAGAGTGAATTTATAATTCTACTATGCTTTTGTTACGGAGAAATAAGTGTAGTCACAATCTAAGGTCATTGAAAATCAAATATTCTGACAATGCTTTCTACAACCGAAATATCAGTTATCTTACATTCAAAATATAATAATTATTGTATACTTGACCGTTACACGTGTTGAAAAAACTGTCCCAATTTATTTTTTATTATCTTACGTCAAGAAGAAATCAAATTTAAATATTAATTCATTAAACAGTATTTGGGGCTCGGTTCATACAAGTATACTCTATTGTTTTGATTATTTTGTTATGCCAATAAAATATCGCGTTCTTCTGGATATCTCATTTTCTTAAAAATCTTACAAAAAAAAAAAAAACTAAAATTAAAAACGATGTTATTAACCTATCAATTAAGAAGAATAACTCTGTTGTTACCCTTTTTTACTATATAAATACGAATAAGTTTTAACCTTCCGAGGAGAGCATTTGTTAAAGAGACATAGGCGGTCGAGATAATACTTCAGGTCACGGAGTATTGTTGTAAACAAGATTCATTTCATAAAAGTTCAAGTCATCGACTTTCAGGCTTATCTGGGTCTATTATTAAATTGAAAATTTAATTTGATATTTCAATAATTCTCAGATTAAAACCTGATTTGTTTAACGGGAATTAAAAAAAAATATTATTGCTTTATTAAACAAATGACTATCTCATAATACCTATTTGACCTACTATTATCCACTCCGTTCCTGTTGTAAAGAATCTCAAAGAGTCTTTGAATAAATTCTCTACTTGGAATTTTGAAACATAGCTGAAGAGCCAGTAGCTAGATGACAACACATATTTTAACAAACGTGAAATTTTGATATGTAACTTAAAGCAATATTATAAGCCTATATTTATGATGGCAGACATTTCCTCCGGTTGTAACATCCCGGAAGACACAATATTATTATGCAAACATAGGCTTTTTTTGGCATTTTCATGAAATTTAGGTTATTTGTTTTCATGGATTTTTTCTGTCTTAAACTCTGCGTGTGTGTGTAAACAAATAAATTTCCTGAAGCTGTCAAAAAAGCCATTGGATGCTCTCACTCGCACTCATATGTTTGCATAATAATATCATCGCGCTCATACAGCGAACCTTTTACTTTGTCTGCCGGGATGTTACAACTGGAAGAAATGCCTGCCATCATAAATCTAGGCATATAATATTGCTATAAATAACATAACAATTTCAGGTTGTTTAAAATATGTATTCTCATCCAGCTATTGGCTCTTCAGCTAACAGTATGAATGACTAATTATTATTAATTAATGTCTGATTGTTAATCATAGACTGAACTGTTTAAAATTTTTTATATGGTAAGAATAAATTTATATTTAAAATATTTAATGTTTATGAAATAACAGTCCTATATGGATGTATTTAGTTATATATTTTTTTTTCAACAGTAACACGATGGCAGAATGTTTTTTAATTACAGAAATACTCCCTTATTTCTTTTTTTAATTTTTAAACATGATATATTTTTTTTTAAATTAGAATCTAGTCTTATAAAACGTTATTTATAAACAAAGTGTATTTAATTTTTTAATGTAAATAAAAATCGTTTCTTAGAAATTCTTCCACAAAACTAATTAAATTTTTTCGTTTTTAGCAAATTAAAATTTGTTTATTATTTTTTTTATACATGCGGGTGGACACGTCTTGATTTAAAATAAAATTGAAATAACAGGTGGCACAAATTTTTGTCAATCACACCGGGAAAAAAAATATGACTAGCATTTAACATTTTCCTAACCTTGTTATTTTATACGTAACTCATTTATGCTCGGTTTCTGATACGACTTTCATCTTAAAATGTAGATTTAAAACCTCGTTGGATTTAAGACTAACTCAATTTCCACTAATTCGAAAATAGAAGAATTTTTCCATGATTACAATATTGAATTTACACAAGATACAAGCAGAAAACTGATGACACTCAGTTTTTTAATTCTTTTTGACAAGTTCCAGTCATCGAAGGTGCACTTTTAACAGATTGTGTATCATACTTATATAAATGTTCCCTCAAATTTCCACCCTTTTTGGATTTTGCGGAAATGTTAGGATCAAATCATCTTCATTTTACTGGCCTGTAAATAAAGATCTCCGTTTATTTGAAAACAAATAACATTCTTTAATCCAGATTTTAAAATTAAAAACAGTACAGAAAACGAACATAAGTATTAGTTCTTGGTTTTAAAGATACAAGAATGCGAAATGTACAATATATTTCATGTTTATTTATAACCGAAGATACATATAAAAAAAAATTCTAACAACAAATAAATGCACATACAAAAATCTAATAAATAAGATTGATTTTGACTCGGATGAAATTATACCCAATAATGCGTTGTCAATACCGGAGCTCCGAAAATAAGAACAATTAAAACATCGTCCATGCGCAGGAACAACGAAATTATATTCGCGTATACATGGAACAATGGCTTCTAGTCATTTCGCATTAAGCCATTAATTTTCAATTCTGACATTTCTGGGACAAGTAATCGGAACTTAAAAAAAAAAATAAAACATCCACAAAATAAATTCTCAGTTTATGAACTGTCAAAACTATTTCATCCAAGTTTTTCAAAATCTTAATTAGAGAGCTTATAACTTAATATTTAAGTACATACAATAGTAAAAATAAATAATTTAATAACATAATCTAATATTTGTTTCGATAAAGCTTTACTTGCCACAGTTTGTTACGATGTTTTAAAACAGCAATATTCAAAGTATCTGTCGTGAGTGAGACGGGGCAGCGTACATTGTACAAGGATACTTTTAAAATTCAATACAGTGTAACCTCTTTATAACGAATCAAGGGACCGAGCATTTTTTTTTTTCGTTATATGGAGGGAAAAAAGAAAAATAACCAATTTTCACCTATTTAATTTATTCCAATTTCCAAACACGTATAGTTTGTTAACTTTGCCTGACGTTTTTTGCTATGCCAATATTTGTTTTGTACTTTTTTATTAAGTATCTTATGCATTTTTGGGATGTGGCGGAATCGTCTTCATTAAATCATAGGAATTTTTCGATAAGTTTGGCGGCATCAAGTGCTTGTTGAATAGTTGATGATGGTTCAGAATCGTCCTCTTTACGTCTGTAAACATTTGCTGACGCCTAAATATGAACATATTTCTTCGTAATAGAGAATGGCTGTTGTGCTATAAAGAGGGTATTAATATATGGGTTTTAAGGTAAACCAACCAAATTATAAAAATTTCTACTTTATAGTTATAATGAAGGACGTTATAAAGAGGTTACGCTGTATTAACGTTAAATTATCTATTAATTTTACTGCTGAAAACTCCAAAACGTCTATCCCTATCATGTGGCCCTTGCCGTGTTTCAAATCGTTAATAGTTTTGGTGTAAAAAATTCTAACTGCAGTATTATTACTTACCATTTAACAATAGTCTCAAATAACAAATTCCAGTCTTTTATAAAGACTCCAACAAAATGCACAAAAACTAAACACTTCTTGAATCCATATTTTATCGGTTAGCGATCTTGAAATCTCTTTTATCAGCCTCCAAAACAGAAAATGAGTTACATAAAGCAATTATTTTAAACTTAACCAAAAGCTGTCAAGTTATTTTATTTGAGGTAGTTGATCCGAAATAAATAAAAAAATAAGTTCAAATGAAAGTTGTTGGGTTTCGAGAGGGAAATTGTTTGAACATAATACCCAACCCCACCACTTAACCCTTATCAGGGGAGGGGGTGACCTTTGTTTTTTAAATGGGAACCCCCATTTTTTATGGTCGGATATTGTCTTTTGTGAAAAACTTTTCTTCAATTCGGCTCGTAGTTCTAAATTAAAAAAAAGTCAGACAAAAGATGTTCATTTTCACATAAAAAAATTCGATGATAAAAAAACGTCCAAAGTTTTTAAAAAAGCATCCGATATCAAACAGTACGCGTCATTTCGCATTCGCGAATATTTATCTCATTATTTTTCAAAAACGAGACGAGCCATATTTTTCGTTTTTTAATAAGGTCTGTGACTTCAGTTTTTATAACATATCAAATTTTTTGATTTTATTCGAAAAATTCTATTGAAAATGTCTATTTTCCATAAGAGCCCATATTCAAATAGCAAAACTTATATCGTTTTTCTCAAAATTGAGATAGGTAGCCAATTTTAATCGGAATAGGATCATATTATTTGTATTTGATTAAATAACAATCAAGAGAATTTTGTTAAAATCCTTTGAAAAGTCATTTCACGGACTAACTACACTTTTCACAACAGGTACCAGGGGGGCTATTCTTCAAACTATGGCACTCTAAATCTCCCATGAAATAGTCTGGGGTTCGCATGCGAGATCTAGTGTCATAATTTGAAGAATAACCCCCCTGAGCTATAACAAATTCTTTTTGTTTTTTATTTACGTCTTTTTTGACAATTATACAATAGAGGTCCTCTAAAAGTTCATTTTGATATCATCATATTCTTATTTTCCGAGTCCTTTCCAGTTCTCACGTTTCAACTCAGGAACTGGTAAAAGTATTATTCGACTTATTAGTAGATTTCAAAATCCTCTCCGTCACAAACATACACACACAGAGACGCACGCACGCGCAAAATGCATTCCCTATGATTTCTTGCTTAGATACTCTTCTTTCCATAATATATAATAAAAAATAATATAAAATTCATATTGAATATTATTATACTTGCGTTATATCACCTTCTTGATTGGCCGCGACAATCCAGCTGGCCGCCTGACTCAAATCCCACTGGTGCGCTTCCAGCGCTCCGTTCAAAGTTACGAGATCCACGAACGGGTTGTCGATCGATACTTTGAGCAAGTTTTGTAGTTTCGCTAACTTTATTGCTTTGTGAACATCCCAATTCGAATGCTCTAAGGCTAGAATACATTGTTCAGTTGACACCTGTCACAAAAGACAAACTAATTATTTTTTCAAAAGAAAGAAGCTATTTTCACTATATTACAAGTTACAACTATCACTAACATTACAATTTAAAAAATTGAATGACGTTATGTACAGAGCCTAATGCTGCGTATTAAAAATCTAATTTTATTAGTAATCCTTCGCATAACCTTCGACGTTTAGATGTTTTACAATTTGGTATTTCAACTTTCTATTTTTAACGTCTCGTTATTTTTCTTAGTAATTGATACGGCCAATTGATAATTACCTCCAAGCCTAAAACTTTTGACATTATCCTAACTTCATCTGAATCATTTCCTCTCGCTCTGGAACTCGGCTTAGCGTCTGCAAATTCCAATAAATCTTCACAGCTAACATGCTCCGCATTATGTCTTAGAATCAAATCTTCGTTTTCATCTTCTTCGTTTTCGACCAAGCCCTGAGATTCCCTTCGTCTGGGTGTGACTTTTTCAATTTGTTTATTGTAAACAACATGTACGTTCATTTGTGTCGGATGTACGTTTTTCGACGAACTCTCCATTCTAGAGTTTTCTGGTTTTAATGCGTAAGAGTTAGCTGTCACAATGTTAAAACTACAGCCGTCGACAACATCTCCGCCGAGAGATGTATGGAAATGTCTTTCATCTACAAAATCGTCGTCTTGAATATTGTCTAAAGCTGCTAAATTTGATTCTATTTGTGCTTCAAAATGCATTGACTGCGTATCAAAATCCCTATCCATCGATACGGCATCAATTTCTTTCATGAGTTCAAACGGATTATGATTGACATACGAAGGTTCCGATAACATTTTTCCGTCGGGAACTATTTTAACCGGATTGCCCGAAAAATCCAAATTCTCCAAAGGATTGTTGTATTGTTCCTCGGGCGTAATTACGTTGACTTTATTAAGAGTTCTTTGAATGCTCGAAGCCGGTATAATAAGTGGATGTTTTCTAGTATGACGTTGCTTCGTAACAGGTCTTGGTTTCGATCGATCTCTCGGAGGCAACGGTATCGGATTGTCGTCGGCGGTTTGAAATTCGCTATAGCTCGGCGGAGCGCATGAATCGCTGTTCGACAGATGATTGCATCGCGGAGCGTCGGTCCTTTCGTTAGCGGACGGAACGTCGACACAACGGCATTTGACGGCGTCAGTACTTCGATGTGATTCCCTATCGACGAACACTTCGTCGTCTTCGCATCCATCGACGCAATCAAACGATTGACTGTCGACACTCCGACACACTTCAAGCAAAGGTTTGACGTGACACGTACCTCGTTGGCCGTTCGATTGTTTTTCTTGAGAATATGATTTCGGTAACGATCGAGTCCGGTTTTTGAGTTCGGCCGAAGAATTGGTTTTGATTTGAGGTTTGATTAACGTCAAATTGCCGGAACGCAACATTCTCAAAGGATTTTCTGTACCGACGGAGTTAAACACCTGTCGCGTTCTGATCAGCTGTTGATTTATGACCGGAACGTCGGGCGTTGCCGATTCGACGAGACTTTCATAAGCCAGCTGAGCCTCTTCTGTCAGTGTCGACTGTAAATGTGAATTTGGGAATGTGCAAGGAAATTGATTACGGATTATGAAACGGGAACGGAAAGAACGTAAAAAAAAGCATAAAAAATAAACGGTCATAAAAAATATAAAAAAAGAAAACTCGATATGATAATAAAGTACATAAAATAGAGTGCGTACTGATAATTTCGCTACAGCAATGACAAAAGAACAAATCCAATTTTATTTAAAAAAATCTCGACCGTAAAAAAACATTTTTATGTAAATACATAAAAAAAAACTATAGCTCATTAAAGCGATTTTGTCACAACTGCTTTTCTAATTAACATGCATTCAAAACAAAAACAAAACAAGTTAGTAACAAAAGCATGCATTTTAATAAAGTAACAACGAACAATAAAAACATCGCAGGATCTACAAAATTGAAAGTAGGTCTATACAAAATGCTATTAAATAAATAATGCAAGCACAATAAATAAAAATATCCTTTTTCACTTTAAAAATGTCAAATCAATATTTCCAATAAAAAAACAATAAAGAAAAGATGAAGCAACTACAGAAATACGAATAACTTATTCATTTTAAATAGGTAACGTCATTTATTAAATTGCTAAAATATGTACGATTTTCCGTAATAATAAAAGATGTATCATCTTTTCCTAATTGTAGTAAAAATTTCTCTTTTCTTTAACTGTAGATCTAATCATGTAAGGACTCGAGACAAATTACACAGAAATTTCACTAGCTTTATATAATTCTTTATCGTATAAATCAACATGTCAAGTTAGGATGAAAATTCTAATAATGAAAAACAATAATTGTTTGAAAATCCTTTAATAAAATCCTTCCTATATTATTATATAATATATATATTATTAAAGTTAAAGGTATCGATAGCTTTTCTTCAAGAACTATTTTATAAACGGGCGGATAAAGTTGACAATCACCACAAATAACTAAGCAAACAAAAACATAACACTTCACTGCAATTGTTTTCAGAAACAAGTGAAGCACAATGTGTTGGTAAACTTAAGAAAATATATATAATTCGAAAAGTTTTGTTAGGCACTCAAATGAATTAACAAGTCGCGATTCGTTTCTTTTTTCTGGCAGATCCTTAATTCGAAAATTCACAATATCCTAACTCTGTAAATGCCAAGTACTTAAGAACAACTTGTTTTCCTCCTAATTTTGAAAACTAAAATTACATTTCAATTGCAATGAAGTTTACAGGAGCTATACGTTATGGTACAGTAGCCTTTGCTTTTTATTTTCAAACGTGCGCAACCTGCGATCGAATGTGTTTTTTATCGTTCAACGTATAAGATGGCACGGTTGCCATTAATAAAACCGATTGTCAAAAAGTGACCGAATCAAAGATTTTACCGTATATGAAACCTATCTATGCGCGAAACACAACACTTTTGGCGAAGGAAAGATTTACCTCTAACGGTATAAGCATACAAAATAAGTACGTACAAGCGCGGTGCAAATAATGCATATGAATAAAATTAAACAGAAAAGCGCAGGCTACTGTCGCAATGAATTTCGATTAATACAATATTATTACGGTAATCTATTGCGTAGCCCAAATATAAACTGCAGTTTTGGACCAACGGGGTGCGGTGACTGACGTTGACATGGAAGACAAGACCAATATCTTTCTATTTCTCTCACGATCAATCGCACCAGCTGCTGCTTTTATTGAGGAGTTTCAATTTACCGGGAGTTTCAATCTCCTGAAGTGCAATATTTTAAGCTACAATGGTACAAATCTAGTTAATTTAATCGACGTTGGCGCTATTGTCACTCAAATTTCAAGTGTGTTTGCTACCTGGGTTCGGACTAGCCACCATTTCGCTATACCGTTGACTTTGTAGCAACGAGTACAAAAAATGTATAGTCGCGCTGGACATGATGTTATCGGGCCGGCCGGTTGAACGGTCGTCAGCTGTTTTTTTTTTATGCGGGCTAAGTCTGGTATCTTATCTCTTCCACTTTTAACACTGTTCTAAAAAAACTTTTCCAAAACTGTTCGAGAATCAATCTAAAGGGACGTCCACACTGAAATCTACTATTGGGCTGTGGTTATAATAATTCTGTGTAATATAAGTATTATAGTAAACATACAGATAGCAACGTTCGGCAAAATATTGTTTTACTGGGGGAAAAAAATGTTTAAAAACGTTTCATGTGTAAAGAAGTCTAAAACTTTTTCATAATAATGTTTTTTAAAAAACAATATCGATCGCAAAACAACAGCAAGAGAAAAAGCGAAATATAATTAAATATTATTTATGTATAAGAAAGCAATACTTAGAGACTTCTTAAAAATGGACACAATGATTTTGAAAATATTCATGAGCTGAAGTATTTCATTGCAATATTATTGAGATAGGAATGCGCAGTTCAATTTTTATGCCAATGATTGGACTAAAAAGGAATTTTGCAAACAAAATATTTTATCAAAAATATAATCATTTCTGTAATCAAAATACTGTTGTTTCACAACCAAAACCGTTTTTTTTTTCATTTATATTACATTTGTGTAAAAGAAAACGCCACGACAAAGTCTGGCTTTCTACGAACACAAGTTTCAGAAATCTACGGCCGCATAAAATGACTAACTCGACCAAAAAAATTCACTTACATATAAAAGTCAATGCACAATTTCTGATATTTAAAAGTCGAAACTTTTCAATGGATACTTTTTTCACATTAATTTCTAATCAGTCATTTTAATGATCAATTTTTTTAACAAGAATTCTGATACACTCTGTAAAGTGGCTTATGTCTGATAAAATAAGGTCAATTCTCTCTGTAATCCATGTTTCGTTTTAACTAAAAGAGACTGCACTGCTTTGATTAGGAGGCTCGCAGTTTTTGCCAGTAAACTTTCAAAATCATGATATACACATCCTGTAGCGAGCCCCGATCTATCGCCTGATATTTGTCTTCTGTTCATCTCTCAGTTGGCTGCTCCATTACGATGGGCCCCTCCCTCCTAGTTCCAAGCTTATGTTGGTGAATGAATTTCAATCGATTAGTTATTAACGTGAATAGATCATATGCATGTATTTTTTTATATTTTTTATAGATTATCTAGTCAACCATAATACGGAAAAAAATTGAAAATCATATAAAAATGTAATATTATCATAAGAAAAAAATATTAAATTTCACATTCAAAAATAGACAGTTTAAACAATCGGCCATGTTGGCGGGCTTATGTGACGTCATTATATATGATGCATGTCAACCTTGGTGTCAAATTGTCAATGTTCTAAAATCTAAATGAAGTTTATTTGTTGTTTTCTCTAAATACTGACATAATCTTACTGTGAGACGGCACAGTAGGCATGGAAATTGTTATTGATATATACTCCGACGTCACGCTGCGTTTTGAAAATTCGAAAAAAGCGCGTATTTTCTACATTTCTTTTTTATTATTTGTATTTTTTTCAGTGATTAGATTAAAAAAATAACCATTACGATATGATCAGGAACTAAAATATATTTCGAAATAAAAATTTAAACCAATTTGCAGTATCATGCATATGGTCTATTAAGACATTTGGATCGGCAGCGCAGTATCTGTTTGTAGCAGCGAAAGCTAGACTACTACAAGTCCCGTGCATAAAGAGTTAACGAGTTCATTGCGGCACAGAACAAAGCTAAAAGTCTATAAGATTTTCCACATAAGCCATTTTACCTTGTGGTCACAGAATTAACGAAACAATTTATAAGCTCGAGTCAGTGGACGTGTCGGACATGCCCTGCCACCTCGCGGCCGTCGTCGGAGATAGGCCGCTCAGGACGCTGCTGCAAGGGGGCGGCGACTTACTCATGCTCTTGAAACCGGAATCGGGACGTAAAAATTGCATATCGGCCGTCGCTAAGTTCTTCTGAACGTTTTTCAGTGCTAAGTCGACATTTTTATGTGCGTTTTTGTTCGATCGGCCAGCGAACATATTTCTAAAGCCGCCGCTCTTCGGTTTCGAGTGTATGAACTGTTCGTCCAGTTGATACAGATCCGACATGTGCCTGGCCGTCTGCGGCAAAAGGTCGCTGCGAATACTGCTGTTGCTCGTCGATAGACGAGACAGAGTACTGCGCCTGCGCCGTCCGCGACAGCGCAGCTCCATGTCGGAATGCGTAACCGATCCGGCGCTCGTACATTCGCTGTCCGAAGAGCTCGACTCGTAAACTTGTGGGTTGTAACTTTGCCGGCGCAAGTTTCTTTCGCGAACCGTTTTCCCGGTCGGTTTTTTAACCGAACGGTGCGCGTTGTGCGTTTCAGATAACGACAACGCTCTCGGTCGAATGCTTCCCGGACTGGTGTCGAGGTCCTGTCTATAATAGAATTCGTTACCGGACGGCCGATGTACGATCGTTCCGTCTTTTTCGAGTCCGTGTTCGAGAAAAGTATCAGTTTCGACTGAATGATCGAAACGGTCCGAACAATTATAATGCTGATCAAAATACAAACTGCCGTACCGACCGATCGTTTCCCAATGACCGTACATTTCCGGCGAAAAAAAGTCATTCGGAGGATACTCGGCCGCGTTTCGAACGTTCGATTCTTCATACCAATACGAGGGACTTTTTAAAGGCAGCTGCATGTACTTCCCGGTTTCGTGCGGATAAGACTGATTTTTTTCAAGACCATACGGTACAAAACCCCGGTCGGAATACTCTGGGGAAAAAACATAATTCGAATTGTAAGTCTTCCGACTCAAACTGTCCGACTTCGTCAGAGTGCGATCTCGATACGAGAGCGACCCGTTGCGGAACGGATTTGTATCGATGTTCGGAGGCGCGACTTTCGACTGATTATCCTCGTCGATGACTAAATCGAGTAATTTTTTCTGTAGAGTTTTCTGTTCGTAAAATATTTTTTTATCGACATTTTCGTTGGCGAATTCGTTAAGATCGACAATGAAATCGTTCTTTTCCGGTTCAAAGGCATTGTTCGTAGCCGAATTTAGGTCGCGAAACGAGTTGTGCGGGGCGGTCGGTTGTGAGGCATCGAAATTATTACGTTTCACATGTGACGCGTCATTGCTGTGAAACTTCAACTTGTCCAATTTGAAATTGTCGTTCCGACGAGCTCCGTACTCGCCTTTACCATTAAACTGACTGACTTTGGATTCGTTTCGCTTTAAAGTAGCGTCGTCCTTATCCAATTCTAACGGCTTACTATCGGTTAAGAACGGTTTGGTTAAAAGTTCTCGTGATTTAGCAAAACAAAATTCTGCCGAAGCCCTATCCCACAAAGGCAACCTAAGAGAAGAACAAGGGGAGTCGTCTAGCGAAGTCAAAGATGATCGCAAGCGTTGCTACGGGTGCCAAATTGCCACAAACAAAATTACGTATTAGTAAAACAAAACAAAAATTAATAAAAACATGGAAAGGACGAAAGGTTTTTGTTGTTTTTTTTAATAAAGAAAATTTATATTAGTATACATTCAGTCAACAGACTAGACATGGTTAAGCTAAAGCGAATTTTGTTACGTTTTTATAAAAACTTAAGATGAATTAATGAAGTAAATGAAAATGAAGGAACAGCGGGGAAAAAATACAAAATGTTTTTATGAAACAATATTATTATCGATTAAACGTTCTATTAGAATCGAAGCTGCCAGTTTGCACACATTGACAGATTGCAAAAAGTAATTTCAATCAGAAAGTGAAATACTATTTTAATTTACTGCAGCAAATAGACCTTTTCTTAGTCGAAAATTTTTTGCGCGCATGCCTCAACTTTCCTCATATTTTTCAGGCATTTTTCTTTTTGACAAGTGAAAAGCATAGAAATATTACAATAGGAATAGAGTACGCGAGAGAGTAGTTAAAGTATCTGCAATTAAGAGAGAGAACATTTCCTTATCTCTATGGTAACTTACTAATGATGCAAAACAATACTGCTTTGAGTAAACAAACTTCTGGTTTTCTGCAGCGTTCTCTCTCTTCACTGAGGCAGAGAAGAGAGACTGGATAGAAGTTTATTTCTAATGGAACAGTGTGGCCGGAAATTTTAGTTTGTCTTGTTTCTGTTAGATGACAGAACGATCGAGGTTTAATGTCGGTGTACAGAGGTGGGGGATGTATATTTCCATCTCTCAACTTCAGAAGTAAATTTGAGCGGTTATCTAAACACCGTAGAAAATAAATATAAGAAATTCATCAATTTCTGTCAATTTTTTTTTTAATTAATAAAAAATTATGAAAATGCAATGATTAAGGTGTTAATTATCGCCACCTGTCGTTGCGGTTCCGAAGCATGAGTGCGCCGCATCGCCATTTTGACAATTGGAGTGGGAACTGCGCTTTGGGGTGATCACCAAATATAACACAGGATTGAACTTCTATACAGTCTCTCTTCTCTGATTGAGGACACTATCACTTATGGAAAGCATACGCACTAGCGTACTCTAGTTACTTATATCTCTACGATGAAAAGAGGTAGGACTTGTAGTCTTTCAGTCAGTTGTCGTTAACTTTCACCAGTTTTTTCCGATCGTGGTACTTCAACCACCATCTCCATAGAGCGCAATTGTGTTCTAATGTTTATTGCAGTAATTCCGAATGGTCAAAAATATTTTCATCTAAATTAACATTAAAAGACGTTATTGGGTCAATCATTGCGTCGAAAAGTCGAGACTTTTGAATACCCTGATCATAACCATGGACACGACGCTTGCGCTTGAAAACGGTGAATAGCTCTACTCGATATGTTCATTTTAATAGTAATATCTTTCTGCAGAGCACAGTATAATACTCAATGTGCTCTAAGATTACACGCTGTGTTCTGAAGCAATCTGACAACTTCGACTGCACTAAAAGACTATCACCAAAAATTAGTAAAGATTTAAATACAAGTTAGTTTCAACTGTTAAAAACGTTGAAGACAAAATACACCACCCGACATTTTAAATGAATTTTAAAATTAACAACGCACTTCTTGTTAATTACAATAAAAACAAAATGGCTGTTTTCACTATATTAACAAAAAGTCTCTTCTTTTATTGTAATAAACAAGCTGTAGTACTGAACTGATGTTAGCTTAATAATTCGTAATTATTATTATATTAGCAGTACGAACAAAATTATATTTTTTATCAGCACGCTCTGGCGGTAATTGTTAAAACAGAACGTTTGACATCGCATTATTAATTAAAACGTCAAACTTTGTTTTTAATATAATAATTTTAGACTTGCCGATAATGCATTGCGAATGAAAGCGAATAAATGCAAAATGACTCATTCGATGAACGTAAAATGTGTATCTCGATAAATAAAAAAAAATAATTACGCGAGTGATTAAAACAAACGACGACTTACCTGTAAATCAGGTATGGACTGAGCCTCTTCTGAAAAATTGCGTCTCTCCGTTTTAGAGCTGTCGGCGTCGGAATTTCCTCCACCGGACGGGAAACGAAAACTAAATTTGCGTTTGTTCGGCGACGCCGGCGTCGTCGGAGCCGGCTCCGATTCCAAATCGTTCATAGACCTAACAACAAATGGAAATTGAAAATGCGAATTGGTATTAGGCCCAACTAGCTCTGGCAGTCGATGGCGTTAAAATAAAAATGAAATATTTCAATTTTCTTTTGTTACAGAATTCTAAAAAAAACTGACCTGGCAGTCATTTCCGTCGCGAGGGCAATCGCCGAATCGAGCGTCTTTTGATCAGCAGCAGAAATTGGTTTGACAGTCGCTTGTTTCTTGCCTTTTGCCGAATGCGTTACGCTGCTCAAACGAGACGTAAGTTCGCGAAGTTCGTTGCATTTATTCACGCCATCGTGATCTAACGGAGAGTTCGGCGTTGTCGGTGTTGGCGAGTTCAGATTGCGAAACATCACTTCCATTTCGTCCAACAAAGACGGTCCAAAATCAAATGTTTTCTTATGGAAAAACATAAAAATATTTTTAATAAAGTAGGTATATTAAGTAGTGATGTGCCGGATCGTTAAAAATGTATATCCGCGGATATGAATCTGAATACGGATTTTTGGTTTCAAGATCCGCGGATACGGATAGGGATCTTTACTTTCTTAGAGTACGCGGCGGTAAATATTGCACATCGACCTTTGGAAAGAGACTATCTGTTATGGGAAAAAGTTATTGACCTCTTAAAGAGTTAACTCTCATAACAGATTGTCTCTTTCCAAAGATCGATGTGCAATATCTCGTTATAAAGATAGTTTTTTAGTACCTTTGAGTTATGTACTATTGGTATGGTACTCACTACGATAAATGTTTTCAATATAAAGGTGCCAAATACGATTTTAAAAAAATAAAAAATAATCTGAATGGAATTCAACAGTTTTTCATTATTACCTAATCACCTATATATATAAAATTTCATCTATGAATTGAAAATTAATAAGGTAAAAGATCCGCACAAAAACTAACGGATACGGATCTTTCTTCTCCCTCGGATATCCGCGGATACGGATATCCGGCACATCACTAATATTAACTAAAAGAAGATCAGCTCAATGAAATAACATCAATCTCGCAAGCGTTAAACCTTGTTAAAACGTTTAGACATTTATTTTCTTCAACCGCCATGAAACGTTATAGAAAAACAAAAAATAAATAAATTGATGTTTAACAAATGAACAAGCGATTCAACTCACTTCAAATCTAGGACTTTCGTTGACCAAATTCTCTTCGTCACTAATCTCATGATATTCGTGATCGCCCTGCACCAGGGGTTCTATCTGATTCTGCCAACGGACCGACCTGTTGATGTTGTTGTTGGCGCCGTTCATTTGTTCCATCACAGGCCCGGTTCCGAAATGTTGCAATTGCCTCGAAGAAAGAGCTATGTGATCGCTCGCGTGCAAATTTGTCGAAGTCGGTGTATCGGGGGTGGCGATTCCAGGCTGAGTGTTGCTCGCCGACATACCGTTACCGGACGTCGCGTTGTTTGTCAGCAACGGTAGCTGATCCATATCTTCGTGAGGTTTGTACGGCGTCACCACCTGGCGCGGCAAATGACTATATTGCTGGGAAGTCGCAAAAATGAATATTAAGTCACCGATTGATGAATCGTAATAATTTAAATGTACTTGGAACACGAGCTATATTTTTTTAATGAGGCTTTGGCAGCAAGGCCATTAGCTCCAGGTAAAAGAGCTATATCACGGTACAGAAAAAATTACATACCGAACTATTATTTCCTCCAAGAAAACTCAAATCTCCAAAATATGCACCGTCCAAACCGACATGACCTAAAGAAAGAGAAAAAACATATTGTAATCACATTCACTTTCGAGAACAAATACCAAAAATTTAATCTATTCAACCAAATTCAACTATTCTGTTGATCCAAATGATTCACTTTTTTAAAATGAAGGCAGAATAATAAATCTAAAGATTCAATATTAGCACGAGAGCCCGTAACACTAAAACCCTATGGGTCTCCGAATAGGTCAGTTCATGGATATTTGGAAAATTTAAACCCTGCTTAAAAAAAAAAATACAATGTTTGGCAGGCTGGAGTCGGCCGGACCGTGAAAAAGGGGTCGCTTCCGGTCACCCAAACGGTTATCCTATGCATCTTCGAATAGAATGTTGTTTACTTTATTTTGAAGTTTACGTTCTTAACATGCTTAAACTCGATAGGTTGGCGGGTTCCGGTGGGTCGTTAAATGAAATTTTTTTATTGCATACTTTTTTTGGGTGACCGGAAGTGACCCCTTTTTCACGGCCCGGCCCACTCCAGCCTGTCAACCATTGTGTTTTTTTGTTAAGCAGGGCTTAAATTTCCCAAATATCCGGGAACTGGCTTATTCGGAGATCCATAGGGTTTTAGTGTTACGGGCTCTCTTGGGCTATATAGTTTCGTTTTTTTATGGCTGCGCTAATAATTTTACATGCAAAATGTTTCATATTCAATTAAATGATCTATCGTTTTGAAAATTTTTTTATTTTCCCTATATTTTTCTTTTTTTTTTTTGTTTTGCTTAATTCAACAAAGGTTATTTTGACATCGGTGAACGAACTTGATTTGACAAAACAAAACACATTAGAGTAGCAACAATCTGTCAAACATTTAACAAAACAAAAGATAGTACAGATGCTACAGCGAAAAAACAGAGAGAAAAAGCAAATTAACAAAACTCGGCACTAAGAAATTTTATTTCAATATCTTTTATTAATATTACTATTTTAAAACTTTTAAAATGTAAATTTCGTTTTTTTTAACGATAACGTATTTTAATATTATTGTCAGAAGTTAAAGTTCCTACCATAAAAACGTATTTTTATATTTTAATAAAAACATCAAAAAACTAATATTGCTTTTTGATTTCCTAATTGCTAACAAAACATACATCATGCGTTGAAAAAATATAGTAACATAATATGAATAAAAGGAAATATTATAATTTGGAAAATATCAGAAAGTCAATCTTGCTTGTCATCTATTTTCAATTCTGTACAAACTATCAAGCAAAATATAAACAAATGCAAAAAATCATTGAATAAAATATGAAAAAATCAAAATCAATAAAAAATAATGGAATTATCAAAAGAATATTAGCTGTTCTTCATTATTACAAAAAATATGGATGTCTATTGCACAAAAACACTAGAATGATTTCAGTTGTTCAAAAACATTCGAATGTACGCCGTTGCTTGCTTTGTTCTTTAATTTTAATTGTTTAGAAATATACAAATATTAAGAGCACTGTGATTGAAACAAAAATAAAAAATAAAGAATAGTTATTTCTTACCACAACAGTTTTATTAGCGGATGTTACATTTGTTTAGTGTTTGCTGAAGATAAGAGCGTAGCTTCCGAAATGTACATCCGCTAATAAAACTGTTGTGGTAAGAAGTAACTATTCTTTATTTTTAATTTATGTTTAGAAACAATTGAATGTTATGCATACTATAAACAATTGTAATATTGTTAGACGAATTTGTTGAGAATATAGGAGGATGGTTAATATTAGTTTATTTAAATATCGAATACTTATAATGAATGTATTATTAAGGCACTTTGCTAGTATTAACAAATTCCGCTAAAGTAGGTTAACAATCGAGACTTGCGCCCGTTTTATACACATTCAAAACTAAATTTTTGTGCAATTCATCCCGAAAATGAGGTTCTGTAACTTCTAATAAATTCAAGTAACGATTTTAATGAACATATTACATGCAAACACATTGCATGTAAAAATATTAAAGCAATAGTAGAGATATGAACCAGAAAGTGGGCCAAAAATAAAAGACAGTCGGTCTTTGAAAGAAGAATTGGTTTCGTTTCGACTGTTTAACAAATTTACAATGAAAAAATTATAGAGTATAAATTACTCATTGAATTCATTTTCGATAAAAATGTTTGGCCCTCTTCACGATCGAGTGCACTCTACCATCTGACAATATTGTGAACTGATAAAAATAATGCAGCAAAATTCAATATGAAAAAATGAAACTTTGCAAATACTGGATCATTTTAATCAAGACAATGTCAAGCTTCGATTTTTTTATAAAACGTTTTCCTGTAAGGAAAGACAAAATAAAAATTTTCTAGCCATAGTTGGTTTTTACAGCTATCTTGCGGTTACAATCGAAACTAATCAAATCGTGTCAGCTGTCCAATATATTACACCGTTCATGCAGACCTGTCGCTTGTTTATATATTATTTACATCAAGGGACGAATTTAGGCGTGGGCCACATGAAAATTTTTTTATAAATAATTCAATTTATTTAATACGTTCATGTACTTTGCTTCATACCACTAAATATCTAAGCGTTTATACTGTTGTCTTCTATGTATGTACAATTTTTTTTTTTGTGAAATAAGAAGAAAAAAATGATACAAAATGTTATCTGTAATAATAATATATATTCTCTAAATTAAAAAGTTGACGTGAGATTTTCATTGACCCCCCTCTTTTTAACTGAGATTTTGTCAGACTCCATTTTGACTTCATGTAATTAATGGACGTCCCCTTTAGTGGGAAAACCAGTATGGTTTTGGTCGAGGTCAGAGGGCATATTTTCCTTGGACCCGTGTGTGTAAAACATGCAAATCCGTCCCTGTTTACATCGTTTATTTATTTCCGCTTATATAACCATTTTACTACACAATTAATTTACAAATATGACAGCTGGCCCGACTGTTAGATACCATATATAAAAACAAATAAACATCAACATCAATTGTTATGACATTCAAAGGTCAAGTATTCGCAATAATACGCCGTTTAGTAAACAATTTTAAACCTTTGTACAATAATCTGATTTTCTACCCTAAGGATAAATTTTGGGGATATTTTTTGAAGGGTCACTTAAAGCAAAAAAAAAAAACAACAATCGAACACTCAATCATATCCTTTGAATAACTAGAAGTGCACAACTATTCTTACATTGTACTTTGCACTACGCACTTACCATTGGTTGTCTGCTTTCCCTCTGATCAAATAAAATAATAGTAAAAAATTATGTCTCTTGATCAACAATGACTTAAAATTAAAGAACATAAATCCCATTATAATGTACTGTCCTGTCGAATTATTTGTTCAAGAAAAATGAACCAATTAAATTAAAAATAAAAACTAGTGAACAAAAAAATTATACTGACCAATTTTGTAACATAGAATATAACAAAAAAACAACATTTGTGTCCGTAGATACTTCTTTTGTTACATTTTCAATAATAGAGTAAATTCATATTTTTCATTATATCTTCGATTATATAAAATACAATACAAATTATATGAATTCGAAGGACATCACTGTCCACACAAATACGAAACTTTACGAACTCAAAAACAATTACATAAAAGAACTTTTTGTACTCGAAAATTATACTCGTCAAAAACAAACGATTACCCAATTTTGACAAGTCTGTGAGAAAATAGAAGAAGCAACTTATAAAAAGAAAACAACGATCATGGTGTGCCGTGATAAGAAAAACAAAAAAGAACCGAGCTACTTTATAAAGCTGACCTGTGTGTTTGAAGTCGCCTTGAGGTGAGCTGATCATTTCTGTACGCAGCTTTCGACGGCTTGAATACTTCGAGTCAGTTCGTGAAAAGGCGTCAGGTTTATTGGCCGTCGGCAAGTTGGTACCGATGTACGCCACTGTATGTGCAGGATTGAACAACCCGGTTTTGCCGTTTGCGAGAACACCTTTCCATAACGAGTTGTTTGAGCTGCACACAGTGTATCACAATCAATCATTAGTTGTTAAATTAAACGAATACAGATTTAATAGCCGTATCGGCGCTACAGAAAATCCAATCGATACTTTCACTAAATGATTACATAGACATAAATTAATAAATAACTAGCGTGACCTGTGCGAATTATTCGCACTAAATAAGTATAATAATTATCACTTTACAAAATTATTTTTTAAATACGATTGCAGGTATTCAATTCGTTTCTAATTTTGCACACTGCTTATAACGTTCTTCTTTTTGTTGTAAAAGAAATATTTTACTAAAATTGTCATATAGAGGCGCAAGTAGCAAAAGCGTTGTTCAGCGTTGCCCGTCAGATGGCAGTATGCAGTATTTACAATATGATGGTCAGATGACAGATCGAAGTGTTAACGTTACGCCGTCAGATGGCAGACGTTGTTCAGAGTTTAATTAATTTACAAAAACAATAGCAATAATACATTTTTTAGTTGTCGATGTCAGTAGAGCAAGCAAATATCTGTAAAATGATATATAATTTATGTGGAGAAATTGTGTGGTTTTTTATAAAAAGGGAGGCAAACATCTTAAACCTTAGCGTATTAATATATATGATGAGCCATACCCTTTATCGAGAACGGTAATGATATCACCAATTCGGTACTGTAACAAGTCACGTTTCGGTACCGAAGGTTCGTCTTGACTCTCGAACGATGCCATGACAGCTTGCACTTGCTCGGGACGACACTCTGGCAATATATTGATGATCTCACAGAATCTCGGCCTTTTGTTCGGTTCATGTTGCCAACATTTCAACATTAAACTATAATACTCTTTTGGACAGCATTCCGGTTGCTCCAATCTCTACAGTTCGAAAAAGATGGCACCAATCAATTATAAAAAATGTTTCAAACCATGAATAACACCCATTGATATTTTGATGCCAAAAACTTTGACACAGCTAGAGAATACAATCCCGAAAATGTTTTTCAATCACGGGATTACGGGATTTTTGATGCGTAATCCCGGGATTAGACTATGTGGTTTCTAATTGGGCTCAAATGAAAAAAACTTGAGTAATTTCTTAAAAAAATGTTTTTAAAATCGTTGCACAACACAAATCACAATATAGTAAGAAAAGAAAAAAGACATAAAAAAAAACTTTACTTTTGCAAGAAATCAAAAAGACAACACAAAAAAACTATTTAGAATTTGGAAAATACAATCGCAGAAATATCAAAGCATCCAATGTTTGACTTCCAAGCCTGCTTCGTAGTTTATTGCCAAAAAACGCTCGATCAGGTTCTGCGCTTGTTGGAGGAATTGACAATAGATACTTATATGCTGTTTCTAAGTGATATCTACGAACTCCTCCATTTTCGAACAGGATTATTTCACATCTAATACTATTTGCCAACCCCGATTCATTTTGTACTTGTACTTCAGGATCTGGAGATTTCATATTCTTACGTATCGTACCGCGTAATTAAGGATTGTTTTTGTCGTTATGTAATAAATAATATTAATATAATCCAGGCAAGGTTATTGTCAAGGCGCAACAGATTATGGAATGCAAACTAGATCTGTTTTTGGCAATCCCGAAAATCCCTAGATTAGCCAAGTACGATGCCGGGATTTTCGGGGCCAGAAAACGGCCGGGATCCTGAGATTCGGGATCCCGGGATTGTATTCTCTAGACACAGCACAGCATGTATACGTTTTACTTACTTGGTAATTAGGTTCGTCGATCGCTTCGAGTATTTGGTGACCCGTGAGCGCAGCCCACGGCTGAAAGCCATACGAAAACATTTCCCACAGCGTTACGCCGTACGCCCATACGTCGCTGGCCGACGTAAATCGTAAATAGCTGATGCATTCGGGAGCACACCTGTAAAACAAATACGTAATGTCTCGAAAAACTTTTAGTAAGCGAGAGGCTTTTTATATTTTCGATCTCTCAACTAAAGTAATATTAATTCACTTACCAGGCAATAGGCAGTTTAAGATGAACATTAAAATTAGTTTGATAATAATCCTTCCCCTGTCCCAAGGCTCGACTCAGACCGAAGTCAGATATTTTTACTTTGTTCTTGGAAAATACTAAAATATTCCTCGCCGCTAAATCCCTAAAAAGAATTACATTATCGTACAAAAATTTGATAGAAAACAAATCAAATCGATGTAAATTTTTGTCAGATATTAATTCGCCTATGTATTTTTTGAAATAAAAATTTCTTACCTGTGAATAAGCCGTTTCGCTTCTAAATACTGCATCCCGTCGCATATTTGCAACGTAAAGTCACATAAGGTGAGGACCGGAAAACTGGCTCTCAATGACGGTTCCTTCAGGCACTCCAGCAGGGATCGTAGAGGAGCAAGTTCTGTAACCTAAAATAACGAGCACAATAATTATTTCAAAGTTAAACCATAGTAAACAAAAGAGGACAGAAACCAGTCAAAGTTTTTGTACACACAGTCGACAAATAAAATAACAAGTGAAGCAATTGAAGTCGTGAAAAAAAAAATCAAGTGAGAGTAAATAAAAAGCAATCTTACCAACATGAGACTGTCCGTGTCCAAAACGACTCCGTACAAGCGAACCACATTTTCGTGATCAATCGAATGCATGATGGCGGCCTCCTTTAAGAACTCTATAGGATTGCTTTGCATTCGTTCGCGGGACAAACATTTTATGGCCACTTGGATCTGAATATCAAATACAAACAAAATAGAATTTTTTACACGCGTGTACGAATTAAAATTAAACTGACTTTAAGAAGAAAATTAATATAGTTACCCTGTCGCCATCGTTGGTCCAGACGCCCTGTTGCACAACGCCAAACTCTCCCATACCGAGCTCTTTATTGACAACGATACTTTCGGCGCTAATGATATGTTTGTTGGGGATACGAACGGGAGGTTTGTCCACGGTGTGGTCCTCTGCAATAGCGCCGAACCCACCAGTAGACTGAAAATAATATTGGTTTTCATTATATTCTGTTGGTAGCACTGCACGATATAGCGAAAGCATTCAATGTTACCACAACACAAAAAAAATTGTTAAAACGTTGATATTCAATTTTTTTATTTCACATTTATAACAGTATTTGCTTCGGTGCGGCAGATGCTGATTGTGAAATTTAGAAAAAATGTTAAACAGATCAAATATTGCAATAAAAGCAACAAACAAAAAAAGTGCTGGTAAGATTAGACAAATAATAAAAACATAACAAAACAATTGAAAAATGGAAACAACAAAATAACAATACTAACCATTCCATTATCAAATAATCTTACTTGATCGTCTTTTTTCGAAAGTAACATTTTCTTAAATTTCGACAAATAATTTTGAGGATAATACTTGTTGAAATATTTTTTGAGTCTACGAACTTCAGGCTTCGACATTCCCAACTGATAAAGATCTTCTTCGGTGACATATTTGAGTTGGGCAGTATTCTGTACTTTCAAATCAGTCCTACAAAAAAATGTATAATAATCAAATCACGTGTTCATTTGGCGCATTCATATTCAGTAAAATATTTTTAGTTCCTTAAAAATACGTTAAATAATGCTGCAATACATATACAGCTGCAACATGTATCAAAGATAAGTCAAAATCCAAAGATTTATTAAAATTAAAAAAAAAAAATGGAAAAAAATCCAGACTTACTTTATGGCGTTGAAATAATGCTGCAGTTCTGCTTCGATCAAAAATTCATGCAGGCCGGGGCCCTTAGAACCTGACGAATCTGGAAATAAAGAAAAAAAAAATGGAATCGTTGTGTTGGCTGTGACATTTCAGTTAGCAATGACTATCCAGAATAGGGATCGGCCAATCAATATCGGTGATCGACCATGTCGGTCTTTTGGTCGATTATCGGTATCGGCCGATATATGTACTGCAATATCGGTATAACACTACTTTTTCTTTTAATGCTCAGAAAAAAGTAAGTAAACCATCAAAGAAATTCTTTGAAGTCGTTAAAAACAAGAAAGCCTGAATCTTGCCTTTGGCCAAGTAGCGAATAATCAAAAATTTAAGTACTAGCTATATTTTCATTTTTTATTACATAAAGGGTCATCATTATCACATAAAACTTCATCGAATTTTGGTGGAAGGTACCTGTCTCACAAATAAATTATGCTATAGAGATAAACTCATAGATTTTTTTATTAAACACAAATAAAATTGTCCGTCATATAGTCTATACAGCAATTATAAGAATTGATTTTTAACAGACTTAATTAGAAAAAAAGAAGTTATCAATTCAACATGTACCTATGTTTTTTAACCTTTTTCGATACGTGTTTAGAGGGGTTAGCCGATTTGAAAAATTATGGCACCATTAGAGTTAATTCCGCGCTATTATGAACTCATAAGTTAACGGAAAATTAAAAAGTAAATACCTTTCATATTAGGTATGTTCCAAGCAGCTAGCAAACGGTAACAAAACCGTCACCCGCATGGGCAGTAGCTAAAACTGTGCACGTTTATTTATCTGCGCATGACGGTGACGGTTTCGTTACCGTTTGCTGGCTGCTTGGAACATACCTATTATTGGTCACAAATCAGGAAGCCTACTTTTATAATATATACAGCATCTTTTATAGATTTTAAGAAATTTTACATGCAAAAAGTTTAAAATATCTTTTTGGCCGATAATCTGTTATAGGTATATCAATATCGGCGAAAAAAATTTTATCAGTCAATCCCTAATCAAGAGGTCAAAAACGTGCTATGAAAAAAAAAACATCTTTAAAATCATGTTTTCAAGCAAATGATACCTACCTATATATCAAAACAATTCAAACTATTAACACCCTTTAAAGATTTATTATAGTAATGACACAAATATATAATTATAATTCAATACACTTACGTTTCGGTCCAGATTTTGATCTTCTTCAGAATGGAGCTAAAAAATATAAAAATTAATTAATAATTAATTTCTAATAAAAATCGCTTAAAATTTTTATTCATTAATATTTCGATATTAAAAAAAAATTATAGCGAATTTTATTAAAAACTAATTATTAATAAATTTATACATTTTTTAGCTCAATTCTGAAGAAGGTCCAAATCCGGACCAAAGCATAAATGTATTGAATTATAATTATAAATAAATTTTTGTCAATATACCTAATTGTCTGAAAAATTGATCGAAAATTTTATTTATTGAAGAGTACTAATAGTCCGGGGGCCAGTAACAGGTTTTTCTTACCAATTTCCGCATGCCTCAAAGACTCGTAAAAAGCTTTAGACAGTTGGACTATGTAGCATCGTGGCCGTCAGCTGCGGCACTATCGGGGGAATAGGTAGCTTTATAGCTTCGGAAAAATTTTGAAAATAAAGAAATCAGCCGCTATTTTGTTTTATAAATCTGTCAGAAATAAACTAGTTCGGCATGCTTAGATTAATTTTTACATGACGTGGAACATAATATTATGTAGCTAACCATGGCAACGAATAGCAAATATCATATTGAATACGATCCATTACCCGCGCGATATCAGAAATTCTTTAATATAATAAAATGTCAACATTTTTGAAGTGGTCCCGTCACCCAATTGGCTGGAATTTTTGTGTATTTTGTCAAAAGAAAAGTTCAACGCTAAAATTAATCAACCAAGATTTGTGCAAGTGCCGTAATATACTCACTATTCGAAAAAATTATAATTTAGCAGCAAGAGATGTAATACTTCCTGAACAACCTAATGATTTTCAACTGTATCATAGCGATTGCTATCGACGCTTTACAGCTTTACCGCCAAAATATCGACGTTCCCAACTTTCTCTTCTACCACACCCTTTTTTGTATCAGCTGACAATCTTTCCCCCAATATACAAGCAGCTGACGATTTTATTTATTTTAAATATTATAAAAACTACCTTTTGACAAAGTTTCATGTGATAGGGAATGACTGAATTCATATTAATTTCGTCAAGTTCGTATGATCAGCTGACGTAACATCCACCATCGTACAGCCAGCTGACGTTTTTTTTTTATGAAAGATCATTAATAACTATCTTTTGACAAGTTTTCAATCGATAGGTAATGATAAAAAATATTATTCAAATAAATAAAATTATCGACTAGTTTTTTTCAGACTATACCTATATTGACAAAAAATAATAAATTATAAATCAATATTTCACTAGATGACGTTTCGAAATAATCTAAAAAATATATATATTAATTAGTATAATATCTACTTTCTAATAGAATGGAGTTTGAATTATCGAATTTTAATGAAAAATTAATAACGAACAGTTTTTTGATAAGTAGTCATGGATACCTATGTACTTAACAGACGTTTGTCAAAGATTTGGATATAAAAAATATTATCTTTTTAACCGTGCGTGGGAGGCTATTCCACCGATACTGGTGCAGCTGACGGCCACTATGCTATATGGTACTACTGTCTGAGCATTTTGCGAGTTTTTCAGCCGCGCGGAAATGGACGACCTAAATAGGTCGCTGGCCCCCGGACCATAATCAGACGTTAATCAAAGATTTTAATATTTAAAAGTTATATATTTTAAATTGTTTTGTTTGCTAATATTTTTATGAAGTTCGATTTATTTACATTTGAATAAATAATTTGTTTAAAAATAGTTCACCAATTTATAAATATATATTAAATTCCATGAAAACTGGACTGATACCAATAAATCGTAGGTTAGTAATTAGATAATACAAATACATAAGATAAGAAAATTATATATTTTGTAATGAGGGAGTTTTCCCAATATACTACAGCTGACACATTTGAATCGCATTATAACAAAATTTGCGAATTGTGCAATTTCCCATGTTTTTTTTTAACTATCAGCTGTTAGGCAACTCCTTATATTATGAGACGAGGGCATTAACATTGAAGAACAAATGAAATTCCGTCAGTCAAATGTTTATAAACGTGATTCACAAAAACAAAATTTGACTTAATTTACAACAAATAAACACGACTGAAATGCAAACATTTAGGTAAATAAATTCTAATTATTTAAGAAAGCCCTTACCCATTTGTGTTTTAGTTAAGCCATAAATATTTCACAATTGTTTAAAATCGATAACTTCACAAATCTGTTTACACAAACAGGTGAAACAATTAATTATGCCAAAGTTACAATAACTCATATTTGATTATCCAACTGATAAATGTTAAAAGTTAATGAACCCATCATAGCAAAATATGCCATTTTATTTTTGACAACTCTGTTGTCAAATTAACACCGGCTTCTTCTTCTTTTCTTTTCTTCAAGAATTGGTCCTACAAATCAAAAGATATTCACAAGCATATAATATATTATATATATAGGTATATATATAGTCGGTAATTTTTACGACCAATAAAAATCACGTTTCACAATCTGTCAAATCAAGTATTTTAGGTTATTTTTTAAAGGTTAAATAATAAATTTTGAAAATGGTATTTACGACAGCCATTCAGTTTATTCGCTCGAGAGGCCCCGACGAGTTTTGGAGAAAAAGAAGAATTTTTAAATTGGCTGCTGTAAGTACTTTCACCAAATATTGATTGAAAAACATCTTCACGATTCTTACTTTTTAGCATTTTCGGGGAAGACCAAGGAACTGCTACAGTCTTGCTATTAGATCTGTTCATCGAGCTTTAGTGTATGCAACTAAAGGACGTCTTCTTAAGAAAGAAGATATGAGAGAGGTAGCTTTATAAATTACATTAATTTAATATGTTTTGTTCTTTTTTCATTATCATCTTTTTCAGCTTCGAGAAACCAGACTAACTGCTGCATGTGAAGAACATAAAATTGATTATGGTCTCTTCAGGGAAAGTTTATCAAGAAGTAATATCCTATTAAATAGAAAAGTTTTAGCCGATCTTGCAATTTGGGAACCGTTTACATTTAAAGCACTAACGGACGTCGCAATTGCTAGAGCTAAAAACGATGGTTTGGCTGATGAAACTTTGGAACCAGGAATTGGCGATGGAATAGTAACGAGGGGAATGCTGCGATCGGAACCAGTGGAATAAATAACCATACTGTATCGAATTAAAATTAATAATTGTAGTTTTTGTTTTGCGAATATGTTATTGATAAAAAAATACTTAGAATTATTTGTATACTGGTATTTGTGATAATATAATCCCAGATTTCAATTGTGCGTTAATTGTTTAAAATTACAGCTGCGTTTAAAGCACTGCATTGAGCAATTATCTGTAGTCAAGAACGTCTCATGAAATACCATATGATATAAAATGTAAATCCATGTTATCGCAATCGCGATGGTCGCTCCAACCGAGTAACCGACCAACGCCGATATAATGTCCAACCGAGTGTTTGCTCGGTAGGGCGGCATTTGACTTGATCAGCTGTCTAAAATTATCACTGATCTGACATGAAGGAACTACATTTCAAAATAACGTATGTTGTTCCATGTCACCGCAATCACGACGGTCGCTACTGAGTAGCTGACGTAACGTTGAACTGATTGCTTGGTCGGGATCAACGTGACAAAGTCACGATGATTTTTGTGTAACTGGAACAAGTCACTGTGATCATATAGTAACGACTTTTCTTATGTCTATAAAAGTAGGTTTACACGAGACGTGAGCCACGATCGTAGTCTTTAGAAACGTGGCTCACGGTTTGTGTAAACAGACAATTCGTACTTCACGATCGTGGTATTATCGTCCACGAACCTGTCACGACTGGCTCGTGCAATATCAAACCATGTTAGATATTTCAGTCGTGAAAGCTCAATCGTGGTGTACTGTTTGTCTGATTATGTATATCTTTTTATAACATTTTGACTAAAAATACTTGTAATAACTTAAATTATTCTACTCAATTGAAAGTTATTTAATTATAACACATTTATTATTATATCAACGACTCCATCTTACTGAGCTAAAATCATGTTAACGTGTAAACACCTTTACGATTAGTGAGACGCTTTTTGAAACCACGCTCGTGAGTCACAACTTACGCGATCGTGAAATACGCTCGTGGCTCACGTCTCGTGTAAACCCACCTTTAGCCAATATGCAGTGTTAACATTCAAATTTATATTAAGCGTCTATAATTTACAAATCAAATTTCTGAAATGCATTTGACTGAAACGATTTCATAGGAAAAATTATTCAAATTACATTTATTAGCTAGCTTAGGGTTTATGAGTAGGGTAAAGGTTTTTTTAAAGTAAACTACAAAAATAAATGTCTAAAGAATAATATATTTTATACAAAAAAAAGTTATTCTACGAGTTTCTGAACTTCGACACTATTCTGACAATTGTTTTAGAAACAATTTGATATAAATCTGCAAGAAAAAAAATGGCAACAAATATCTTACAAAACTTTATCAAAGCATGTTTCAACAATTTTTCATGTATAAACTGAAAATTTCCATCAATTTTCTAAATATGTGTAATACATTGATGTATCATAAAAAAGGATACTAACACAAGAAATATAAAAAATAAATGACTACTTCTACATTATTTGGTAATTTTAAGATTCTAATTTAGCAAGGATGTCAGATTCACGGAACAAGTGGAATTCTTTATTGTCTTCTAACTGGACTTTGGTACCGCCATATTCCGGTAATAAGACTTCATCTCCGACTTTTATCGCTAATGGGACATGATCCCCGTTCTGAAAAAAAGAATCAATAACATTATTTGAAAATTAACTTTTGAGATTTCCAAAGAGTTCATAGGTATGCTTATTCACACAATAGCACCACAAACCGAGCATTATGTTGGGATGCACGTGAATACAATCCCATGACGTGACTATCGTCTGCCCATATGTGTACAAAAGAAAACTGATTTATGGTCGCGATTTTTAAGGTCTAAATTTTTTAATGAGTTACACAATCCAACGTTAGGTTTAACATTAAGATAACAAAAAATAAATCTTTACAAAATAACTACCTTATTTCTTGCACCTGGCCCGACAGCTACCACAGTTCCTTTTAAGACTTTGGATACTGCCTTTTCAGGAATAATTATCCCCGATTTCGTTTTTGTAGCCGCTTCTGCTTTTTGAATTAATATTCTGTCGAACAATGGGATCAGTCGTTTTGCTGCCAATGAAGCCTGAATTTTTGGATAATAAGCACACATTTCGTATTTAATTTAACGTGAAGAAAGAATACTTTTTTGTTTGCAATTTTTTTTATTTGAAAACCTAAGCATTCTACGATATTTACGAAAATAACAAAAAATTTGCAACCATAGCTACCCTCTATAAATTAGAAAAATGCCGGAAAAATGAAAATTTCTTGTATCGATTGTCGTCAAAAAGAAAAATTAGAAAAACACGTAACAATAAATGTGTAAAATTAATGGTTTTTGATTTTGCCTTTGTTTGAGTAAGTGAATTATTTATTCGTTTATGATGCAATAATCGCCTCAAAAAATTGATAATAACTAAAACACTTTTAAACTACAAAACACATTTTTAAATTATAAAAATAACAGTATATACGTACCATTGTGATGTATTTTTGTTCAAATTCGCTAAAAAATATGTCTATTCACTAAAGTAACGCCAGAATCTTCTAGAATGCCGGCTTTTAATCCAAAATTGCTTATCTTGAATTGGAATAGTCCCCACACGATTGACGAACCACGAGGTTATTTTTTAGGTTTGTTCTATTTGTACTTTGTACGCATTCATATCAGCGAATTTCAAACTGTCATTAATTTATTTTCTAAAAAGAAATATAGCTTCAAGGCTCAATATATTACACAATTTTAGGTTTTTAATATTATTATTATTATTGACTAATTAAATTTATAACCTATTAAATGATCTTGAAATAGCTAACCATGATAATCAATGATAATGGTTATGTAATTAATGAGTCGTCACAGAGATAGAGGATAGTATTTCCATGATTCCCAACCTCGAGTCTCGAGGGTCTATAATACCTAAAGTTTTCTTGAGTTTATTTGTAATCAATGCAAATTTGAAAATGTAAAACTCGTGTTAGGACCATTCCAACTTCAAAAATATTGGCATTTGACGTATAGAAAATAAAAATAAAGCACATACCGCTAATTTAGCGGTATGTGCAATTCTGTTTAAAGGCGCGCGGTGGCGCGGGTAACGGCTAGTATTAAATATGTATTATGATCAGAGGACATTATTATGATATTTTCTATTCGTTTGCATGGTTATCTGTATAATGTCACGTGGCCACGTCGTATGTTCTCTGGTCATAAATTAATCGAAGCCTGCTTACCTAGTTCTTTTTGACAAATCTACAGAACAAAAGAAGAGCTGATTTTTTTTCAAAATAGGTATTTCCTGAACTATAAAATTACCATTAAAATTTTTTTTACAAAACTTGTAAAAATAAATACAATAAACCATCCTGAAAATTAAGATACCATTATTATATAAAAAAAAAAAAACGTTATAGCCTATATTTATTCTGCGCATGCGCCGATTTCACCCCAAAAACAATAGAAGTTTCATATTTACATATCAAACATCCTACCAAAATTTGGTTTCAATTATCTCATCCGTTTGACCTGTATCGCGCCCACAGACTAATAGACGCAGATTTTTTCCAAAAATGTTTTTTTTTTATTCAGGGGACCACAAAACGACAAATATTGTAAAATTTTGACCTAAATTAGTACCATTCCCTACTTGTGGTGTTGGAATGGTAAAAAATGATACGCTGGTCCCAATAGGTATACAATATACATGCGCTTTCATATCTCTTTTACTTTAGAAGCTATTTTCGTTGAATTAAAACCCCTTTAGAACATCGCAGCTACTGAATAAAAAGAAATACTGAAATTGAAAGACCAAAAAAAATAAACAAGATTAATATATTATTTATTTTGGCACAAATTAATAATAGGTATAAAATGTTTTAAGTAAGACAAATTCTGTTAGAATATCTGCACAATAATTATAGTTAAAAAGCCATCCTTGAAGGAAAATCTCTTCAACTGTATAATTAGTACCTGTTTATTATGAGTACATTTAAAAAAAAAACTTTATTGAACTGAATGATTTTTATAAAACAAGTATTTAAATATTAAAATATATAAAAATAACAATGATATATCTTAAAACGTATCAATTATTTTAATAGACATATTTTTTCCTTCGACAAACCAAAAACATATTTGAAAAACTTTTTCCTAATTGTCTGGATTGGTGGTTTCTTTAAAAACAAATGTTTTTGGCCCGTTGCGAAAATTTACACGTTTACATTCACAATTGGGAAAACATACAGAAACGAACACTACTTTTTTTTAATGAAATGGTTTCTCCAGCAGAATTTAACATTCTCAACGTTAACTGAATTTGCCATTTCAATTTTGATTCAGTTTAATTTTCTTATAAAACAATACTGCGCAAACTCGTACAAAACAAATGTTTACAATTTCCCAATTACTTGCAAACGCCGTTTTAATAAACATATTTGTACAGAAATTTACACAAAAACACACTCATATTAATAAGAAATTACACATAATGAGCTTATTTTTAAAATAAATGCATTTTCTATATACTAATTAGTCAAGATACTTTAAATGACTTATCGACAAAATGGAATTATTTAACTTTGTAATTCAGATAAAAAAAATAAAAAATCGGTTTTTTTCCCATATAAATTAATTACAAATGTTCGTTATGTTACTGGATAAAAAAGTGAATATGAAGCACTTTAGAGCTTTATTATACACGAAAGACTGTACATTACGTTCAAATTCTTTCCCATCTATTAGATAGATTACTAAAAAATGCATATAACATATATACTATTGTCTTTCTTATGGACTTATATTAATACAAGGCAATATTATTTTTTCGGATTAGTACCACGACAAATGTACACGAAAAATTAACAATTAAACATTTTACATTCTTTCTATCACTGCAACGCATATTACTTTTAAATTTTCTATACTCTACGATTACATAAGTAGTTCCATTTCATTCACAGCTTTTATTAGCTCGACTTGAATAGTCCATCTTTAGAATAGAACTACAAAAATAGAGGCAACATAAATCGGCATTATTTTTTTACATTCTAAATTCAGTTCTATAAGGCATTCTCGATGTCCAGAGTTGGAACCTTAGACTACAGAGATGATAGACTGAAAGTAAATGCGTGTTGACTTACTTGTTTTTATATACGTCAAGATTATCCTAATACGCCATTCTGCGCGTTTGTTTATAACTAGAGAACTACTGAATCTATTGGGACGAATTGTTGTTACAATACGTAGCATTTTTCCAGAAAGGTTTTAATCTGCAGAACATCTAGTGGGTTAGGAGTTCGAAGGGACATTCTCCCAGGGAAGAACAGCAATTTCAACTAGTTTTCCCAACACAAAAGGTTATAACTTTTTGATTCATTGTCAACTTATTAAAAATTATTCTTATTGATTATATACTAATGGACTAAGAGCTGGCTACAGAGAAAATGGGTGACTCGGTGCAGAGCTAAAAATTTGCAGAATAATCGGAGATAGTATGAGTAAGTAGGGAAAAAATTGCCAGAAGGCTAGGCGGAATAGAGCAAGTGTTTTAAAGACCAGTTATCCACGAATACTTTACGCTATTTTTTTTCGAGCACGACGGCGCAGCCGGAGTGCTCGACATACACACATATACGCCCATGTATATTTTAAAATAGCTAGCAATTAATAAAATAGATAGATAGATGTTCCAATTAAATTGTTTTATTATTTCACTTTATACGTAGCGAAGCACGTACAGGGCCGCTAGTATTATATATATTAGGTATACATTATATAGTTATAAGGGCATACTGAAAATTCAAACATGATATAATAATTACATTCGACAAATATTCAAAATTATTAATGTCATTTTGATAGAAATAAAATTATATATATTAATAAAATTACGTTGTTATAACATCGTAATTTTATTAATGAAAATATATGACGATTAATTTTATTTCTATCAAAATGACATTAATAATTTTGAATATTTGTCGAATGTAATTATTATATCATGTTTGAATTTTCAGTATGCCCTTATAACTATATAATGTATAATATATATAATATATAATCTAATTTTGAATTACAGAATAAGTATAGCGCCTTCTGGCGGCTCTTTATCTTCCGCCTAGCCTTCTGGCAATTTTTTCCCTACTTGCTTGTACTATCTCCTATTATTCTGCAAATTTTCAGCTCTGCACCGAGTCACCCATTTTCTCCGTAGCCAGCTCTCCGTCTATAAGAGCCAGCAATATTTTTACATAAAATGTAAATAAAAAATTACAAAAAAAAAAAAAACTGTTTCCACGATAACTCATTAACGCATATGCACACACAAGTTGTCGGTCTGCTCAGTCCGACGTTTCTTGTTCCTCTTCTCTGTCGCTTAAGGCTAACAAAAAAAAAAATTAAGTACTCGAGTAACACGACGACTCAAATACTTTCCGGCCCGTCGACATACCTTCGCATTATTGCTATTTAACATTAAGTAAGATCAGTTTATTTGTTCGACGCTAAGTGGCGATTACGGATCGACGAAAGCAATCATAATATAGCGAGTACCTTTCGTGACTGTCAAACCTTCGTGGTAGTGAGTGAGGCGGCCCGGATGCATCAACAGCCATCCCGGACGGGTGTCCACTACGCTGCAATTGTAGCGAATGAACTTGCAGCCGCCCCCTTCGTAATCAACACCTGATAACAATAAACGACACAATTCGTTAGATACTTAAAGGATAGCATGCTTTCTATTCGATTACGTTGTAGTCTACTCGCTGAATTTTTGCACACGCTTTTAGGTCCTTCCCAGTGTTCCAAATGCACAAAGGTTTACAGTTTTTGCGTTACAGCGGGGCTGAAAGGTGCAAAATTTGTTTTCTAATTTTCCCGGCTTGTATTATAGCTAGGACAAAAACAATTATACCAATGTAGAGGACGCTCCGAGCACTACAAGTTTGCTCCTTATGACTTTCGTCGTAACTGCAACGGTTCTATGAATTCAAAAGTATTGTAGCAAGTATTGTTACATTACCTCTCTCTCTCTTATGTAATATTGTCAAAATTAATTCTCCTCAGCTACGCAGGAAAATTGAATGTTGTTATTCTAAAAATATCGTTCGAAATGTCCGATATAAATCGGTAACCGTTGCAGTTACGACGAAAGTCATGAGGGGCAAACTTGCAGTGCTCGGAACGCCCTCTACATCGGTATAATTATTTTTGTCGTAGCTATAATACAAGCCGAGAAAATTAGAAAACAAATTTTGCACCTTTCAGCCTCGCCGTAATCATAGAGATATAAGTACTAGAGTACGCTAGCGGGTATACTTGCTATAAGTGAAAGTGTCTGCAGTTCAGAGAGAGAACGCTGCGATCGTTCCGTATCATTCTCTCTCTCTTTCATGAGCGCTCGTTGACAGCTCGTTAACTGAAGAGGGGAGGGCGGGGAAAACGATACCTTTATGTAACTAGCCATGTGCTGTTTATATCTTTAGTTACCATAGTGATACGGAAATGTAAGCAGCATTCTATCTCTCAATCACAGACACTTTCAAGGCTCACTCGCGGACTCTAGTTACTTATATCTCTATGGCCGTAACGCAAAAATTGTAGACTTTTATGCATTTGGAACATTGAGAGGGGCCTAAAAGCGTATGCAAAAATTCAACAAGGTAGAATATGTTTCCACATTAACATTGGGAAAATCTCCCTACCGCCTGGACTATTAGGGTTAAGATAAGGTTCCTGTTAGAATTGACACAAACGCGAGCGATGCCGCATGTAAAGGTTAGTTCATAATTAAATTACCTAGATCTACGCAACAAATTAAATTTCAATTTCACCTCGTCTATTTAACGCTATGTTGATCGTATAAGTGGAGCTATCGTGATGCGGACGCAAAAATGGTTGCTCGTCGGGACGGTAACGGACAACGAAATTCATAAGAGAACGAGGCGGATCGTGAAAATATCCAGTGAACACATGTTCCTGTAGCGGACGGACGAACTCTTTCAAAAAGTACAGCCAGTGTCTCTCCCAGCCGACTTGATTCATGTGAATGTCGCGGGTCGGCACCGCTTCGTAGCCGCCGTCTAGCCGAGGATCCTGGATAATTGTAACAATGAAATATAACTAGTAACTGAGGAGCTCGTTTGCAAAGCTTGACAAATCCAAAGAACCAATATCCTCAGAAAAGGCAAAAAACCCGCCACATCGAAGGACTGATAAACTTTTGTTTTGTTTTGGGCTCGTTTGGTAGCGCTGAGTCTTTGTATTAAAATAAGCCAAAGATGGAATTTTAAATTTAAATGGTTATTTTTTTTTATAAAAAACTTTTGGTTTTGTCAAGTTTTGAAAACAAGCAATGAATTTGTTAAGTTAAGAAAACAAATATGTTGGATACCTATGTCAAGTTTTGGAAGAAAGGAGCAATATTAAAATAGAAATTTGTGATATTATTATGGAACCTCTGACGTTTTATGAGTATTTAAATACACATAAAACATCAGAGATTCCATAATAATATTACGAATTAAATGACGAAAATAGCGTTCGTGATCAAAACTTGACAAATCCGGGATGTGTCAACTTTTGATCACAAACGCCATTTTCGTCGTTAAATTCGTATATGATATGTTGAGTTTAGATTAAAAATAGCCAGAAATTCCGATTTGTTTAGGGCTGAATACTGACGTACGATATATAACTCGATTTTTATTTAAAATGGATTTGTCAAGTTTTGCAAACAAGCTCCTCAACTAATTTTCAAGACCTAAGCCTAATAATAATAACTAGCCGTCTTGTTACTCTGAAATCGGGTAAATTTATTCTTTCAACTAAACTTTCTTGTTTGTTTTTTTCCTTTTTGGAATACAGTGTGGTCACTTAAGTGTGCAACATAATTATGGGAAAATTTTAATTAAATGCACAACCAAAATACAAATATTGCCAAAAGTTGGTGCATGTCCGATAATCATTTTAGGTGCTCTTAGAATTGTTGAAATTCAAACAGCATACAGGATGGGTCAAAAAATATAAAAATTGTACAAGAGTAAAGTGCCCTTATTTAAAAAAATTCAGCGAAATGTTATAAGAAAAAGTTGTTTAGAATTAAAAGTTATGCCCAAATACCAAAACATGGCCTTCTAAGAAAAAAATTTTTTTTTTTAAAAAACCAGAATTATAATTTTTTTGAAATTTTTTTTTTATACTTACCTTAAACACACTAATAAATTATTCAAAATCAAATCAATTTCGCATAACTTTGTTCAAATTCAGGCATATTTGTAAAATTAACTTAGATTTTTAATTTTTTATGGAATCACAAACTTTATGTTTGTTGCAACGATATTAAACACCCTGTATGATGTTTGAGTTTCAACAATTCTAAGAGCACCTAAAATGATTATCGGACATGCACCAACTTTTGGCAATATTTGTATTTTGGTTGTGCATTTAATTAAAAATTTTTCCATATGTTGCACACTTAAGTGACCACACTGTATAAATATGCAAATTGTTTTTCCAAAGTCTACTCATAATATATCATGTATTTTGTAACGTTAAAAATTGACTTTTTGAAAATCCACTTATCGCAATTCTGACACTCTATTGCACATCTGTATGTTGAACCATTTCAAATGACACATCGATCGTCGAAATCAGTCGAGTAGTTTAGGAACACAAAAAAACTGCTTGCCTATTAATAGATTATAATTATTCCGAATATTGATTAAAATTGACATTAATGATCTTAGTTCTTGGACATCTATTTAATTATTTATTGAAGGGTAAGTTGATAATTAGCCAGAGTCGGTAATTATTGGATAACAGGTCAATATTATATTTTTTAAATCCAAATAGTTATTTCAAGGCTAAAATTTCAAAGACACATTTAAATTGAGCGATGATTTAAAAAAAAAAAAAAATACGCACGCTGTTCTTTCCATCAGACCATTGACCGAAAGCCTCCATCATCTGTATCAAATCGTTACAGAACCTTAGCGATACTATCGGGAACCAGTAGACGTCAGGGCACGGCTATGAACAACAAAACAAAACACCGTAGAAAACACAAAACATTCGTATCACGTGACAACAATCATCTATTCCTTCAATATAAACGGGATGTTTATGCTAAATAATAGTATATTGTGCGACTAGTGAGAGAAGGAGAAGATTCCATGAGCGTGAAATTTGCCGCACGAGCGCAGCGAGTGCGGTAAAACACACGCGAGTGGAATATTCTCCTTCGATCAATAGTCGCACATAATACTTTATTCAACTAGCAGGAGTAATATGTAATCGGGGCCCTGATAAAAGAGGGAAAAATAATAAATCACTTCATTGATTGACGTACCACCGTCAGAGTATACACAAGATTGCCATGATTTCGCTGAATTGCGATGCTGTTTTCATATAAGTATACAATACCGCCTACCACGTTCCTATTGGTCCAGAAGCTACTTGCAGTTTTTTTCATTATTTAGCGCTTGGGCTTGCTACTGAGTTTCTATTGGTCCAGAAAATTCATTATTACACTAGTGAAGTAATATATTATTTCTCCCACGCCAGAAAATTCATTATTACACTAGTGAAGTAATATATTATTTCTCCCGAGTTTAGCAGGGCCCCGAAATTGCATATTACTCACGCGTGTTGAATAAACAATATTATGCGAACATACCTGAGCGGGAGTATTGTTTGGATTGAAATTTTCCGTAAAATTTTCATTAATGTACCGCCGTTCCCAATCGTAACGATTTTCGAATATCTGATACATTTCGGGCGACGTACGAGTTGTATCGTACGTGTCCGGGTTCACCAAGTGTCCGAAATCGACGCGATTCGAGACGTACATGAAAACGTCCTGAAAACATTGATTCGATACATAAAATTTCATCCACTTTTATAAAATAAACACGACGAAATAATGACATTACCAACTCTCTTAGATTTGCACAAAATGCCATATCGAAATCCAAATTGTCATAAACGTAGCCGAGCTGTTTTCGATCGTGCTGTCGAAGAAGTGTAGCGTTGATCAAATAACAACTGCTGATGAACGGTACATTCCATAAGCCTCTGAAACAAAACGCAATCGTTATAAATCATTTATTTACAAGTTTACTGTTCAAAAAAAAAAAATTGGTTGTCTGTAAAGTCGGTTTACGGACGATAGTTTTACGTGATAACGTCATAAAGAAACATTGATGAACTCTCGGACGTCACGCGAGAAGAGAGAGAAATTCGTACAAGCCGACGCTTGGGCCGATCGTGCCTCTCTATCGCTTATACCGCGCTCTCGCTTGCACGCTCAGGCTCAGGCGGAACGTGACACTTTTTCGTGCGTGCAGCCGGTGTTTCATCAATTTATAAGACGTTATCACGTCAAAAAAAAAAAAAAAAACAGAAACCTTTCATTTACAGAACGGTTACATCTTTACCGACATTGGTCGGCAAATTGAATCGTCACATTTTGATGATTTTTATTGTAACCGCACTGATGATAATATTGTATTTATATGTAGTTGCAACTTGCAACAACTGAAAATAGTTCGGGTCCAGTACGATAACACTATGCACCCAAATTTTGAAAAATTTTTTTTTAAGTCATAGAAAACGCTAAATTTTGACGTTCAAAAAAAAAAACTTTGCGGATTATTCACAAATTTCCTCAAAAATGCGTGAAAAAAATGGAACTACTTTTCGTCTTTCACTGTCATTTTTTGAATCTAACCAATCAAAAATCACAAATACACGTCATAGCAACTGGTGTAGAATTATTGTATAACTATCTCACTTTGAATGCAGCTTTCGATTGTGTTATGGAAGCAGGGTCGTATTTAGATTCGCATACCCGTTTATCGTTCACCCCGGAATTGTTTTTTTAAAAACTCAACATTTGCCCCTTCCCGTTTCACTGCGAGACAATTCGCATACCCCTTTATCGTTCACCCCAGAATTACAATTCGCATACCCGTTTATCGTTCACCCCGGAATTGTTTTTTTAAAAACTCCACATTTGCCCCTTCCCGTTTCACTGCGAGACAATTCGCATACCCCTTTATCAAAAAAAGCGGTGGTTTTCAATCTTCATGAAAATGTGAGTTTTAAATTTAAAATTCGTTTTATAAATTAAAATTTCCAAATACGACTCTGCCCTGAACGTTCAATTGTATTTCATTCCAACCAATTGATATTTCTATCTTTGTTTATCATACGTACAGGTATATATAACTTTCTCTTTTCTTATCACTATATAAGACAAGATAGCGATCGCTATAGTAAATAATATATTTACTATACCATATTTAATTTTTTTAAATTAATTTATAAAAATTAATTTTCCGCACTTAAAACGACCAATAACGCTGTTATATGTTATATAAAACAATAATTGTGAATTTCCAGTGGATATTTTGCATAGCAAGTTATCGTACTCTTACCAATAGTTCTTATAACTGATCAAAAAAATTTCGTTGACACTTTTAGAGAAGCTTGCCTTCTTTGATCTATTTCTATAGCATTAACAACATTCTCTTTACACTTTAGCTCGTTGAGTTTTTTGATTTCTTATGTTTTATTTATCATAGATTATAAACGCTCGACAGTGTCTTGTTTTGAAACTTTGAACAGTAGAATAACAACACGGCTGCATTAGAGAGAGAGAGAGAGAGAAATTGCAGATTATAGACGCTCAACATATGAGGTTGTCTGAGATCATCAGCGTCTATGGCTGCATTAGAGCTGTTGTGATTGGGCGCATATTCACATTCAAGCGAATCGTTGCCCAGGATAACGAAATTTTAAGGACTGCAAAATGTTAACAAAACAGACTGCAACACGTTTGTTTATAAAAAAACTACTTTCTGTAGCAATTCATGGACTTATCAGCTTAATGTCGAGTTGTCCAGAGTATAGTGAAATGAAAGTTAATTCTACAGAAATTTTGAATTGACATAGATTGCTGACAACCTGTGCAATGGACGAAGTTTTGGCAAACGTAACTAACGCACGAAACGAAACCATGATTGTTTAGTAATTGAATTCAGAAAATAAAGGGGTCAATGTTATGCAATAACACAATATAATCCGTCGCTGATCTCCCCTTTTAAATTGTTTTGTTGAATATCATTGGACGTAATGAGTTAGCTGAAAACATCTTACTATCAGCGTGGTGCCAGTGAACATCAACTGTTTGTAATCGTCATTTGTTTGTTTTTTAAACGCTTTATATTAGTTTGGGTTGTAACTAACTATGTATGTATGTATGCATGTAACGGAATCTTTGAGCATAATTTTCACCAATTTCCCGAAGTCTGATTAATTTGAAACTTTGCATACGTATCAAGGACCGATGACAATGCAATAATTTGATAACAGTTTCCCATTATCCTTATTAGGACCCCCAGGATTAAAAAATTCTTTTATAGATCCTCAAACTAAAAAGTGAAAAATAAATATAGTTTAAAAAAAACTAAAAAACACGCTTTATATCGAACTAAAAAGTAAAAAATAATTTTTTTAAAATAAGCTTAAAAAGCGTTGGGCGCTCGATGTACGAAAATGTGGAACAAAGCGCCCCACGCTTTTTAAGCTTATTTTAAAAAAATTATTTTTTACTTTTTAGTTCGATATAAAGCGTGTTTTTTAGTTTTTTTTAAACTATATTTTTGCTGTTTTTATTTCTTTTTTTGTTACAGAAGAAAGAGATGCTAATCAATCAAACCAAAATTCCTTTTGGAAGAAATAACATTTCATATAAAAAAATTGTTTTTATATTTATACTCATTAGTCTTTTTCCGCGACTGCACTCACGTGAGTCGGTTTTGATGGAGCCTATACTTTAAGTTTAAATAATTTACAGACAAATCAAAATTTTGAAAACACGTTTCGTGTTATAAAAAATATCCAAAAAATTAGCCACGAAATTACAGACAGAATTCCTGTGACTATTTTATATAATATTAAAGCTGAAATATTTTTTAATACGTAAATTTTATTCGGGTTTATCGGACATCTGCAATAAACAAGTTGACAAACGCTGCTCCGGCAACGGATTTCGCAAGCCCTCCGATGAAACAAATGAGGCGCAGTTTCGAGGTCCGCTTTAAACAATGTCTGTCGCGTATTATTAGACAGTATGAAATTAAATTCGTTCGGCCGACAAAACAAAATCTTATTTAGTGTGCCGGAGTGATTCGCCGACAAACACCCAGGCATGGCGACGAAGTGGTTGTTTTACTGTTTAGTAGTTACGATGCTGTTCACGGATTCCGAAAGTCAAAGGGGAGGTGGCATGAGAGGAGGTAACAATCATCTATAATATGTTATTATAATTCATGACTGAATTACCTTCTCGATTATTTCCTAATAAAAAAATAACTATCCCAACCTTGACTTTGCACTGCAGGTCATCCAATATTTGGACTTGAGGTTTAAAAATGCATTTAATATTTCAATTTTGTCTCAAATCAATCCCTACTCTAACATTCTAGATTCTTCAATCGATATTACTTTTGATATACATACAAAACTTTTTGTTCGAAAGTACTATTAGTTTAATGGTAAAAAAAAATAATTTGTGAAAATTTTTATATACATATTTTTGTATGTAACAAAAATTGCGCAAATAATACTTCGATTTATTTGAAGAAGAATAAACTATACAAAGAACTGTTTTAGTTATTAAAAAAAAAAAAAAACAAATGCAAATCTGTTATAGCCACATTGGTGGACCATAGGTGGCTAAAATATAACAGCTATAACTGTTATAGAATTTTGATAATAGCGGGTTTACGAGTCATATAAAGAATCGTCAACCGATTGTCAATTTTTTAAAAAGACAATTGATATTCTAGGAAAAAGAATCCGCGGCAGAATCTACAACTCACGGATGCCGGTCATCATTCAGCATCGGAATCCAGCGGCAGACAGTTACTACAATCACAAAGATGTAAATAGAACGTCAATTGTTTTAGTAAACAAATGATAAACATTCAAGGTTAATTTTAGCATTCCAATGTTTTTAGGGAGCGAGAATAGTCAAGTCGTCTCATTTTGAATTTGATTATATGCTCGGCAGAAAAATTACGTTCTTTTGTATGGCAAAAGGTAATAAAAAACACAATGTTACCGTGGCAACATAATATTTATGTCTTAAATATGCGAAACACTAGTATCATCTGATGCCCAAGAACTGTTAATAACAAATCCTTGATTAATTTAACTGTAACTGTTGGAGACTGGTCTTTTCCGTCAACACTTGGTAACTGTTTAAAGACGTCTTCATGCATCTCTAGGTATCTGCCCTCAAGTTCTAATCTGAGTACTGATGAAAGTATAAATGTTAATTTATTATTAAAAATCATTTATAAAAATTTTATTTTGTACTTGCAATGCAAACCGCAAAGCTATGCATGGTGAACGATACATTTCATTTATAAATTAATCGATTACCAGGTTACCCTCGACCCGAAATAACTTGGTTCAAGGACGGTATTGAACTTTATTACCACAGATTCTTTCAAGTAAGTCGAAATGAAAAACAATTCGATTGCAGATAGTTGAACCGTTTTACGATTACAATCTTTTCAGGTTCATGAATGGCCTATCGGTAACGATACGATTAAATCTAAAATGGAAATCGATCCGACCACACAGCAAGACGCTGGATACTATGAATGTCAAGCAGATAATCAATACGCAATCGATAGACGCGGTTTTCGTACCGATTACGTAATGATAACGTATTAAACTAACGGTATCTCAATGTTGCCAACTTAGCATTTTTATCACCAAATCTTTACATAGCATTTGCTTTGAAAGTACTAATACCAACGTTTTTCAAAACCCAATCATAAAACAGTTTTTTTCGATGATTTGGCTTTTTTTATACTATTTATTTTTATTATAAACAATACTTAAGTATTTTAAGATTTTGATTTTTTACATTATATTAATCAACCAAAATATTTGGAGAATTTATTGAGGGCGTAAATCCAAAATTCAATTAAATGAATCTAAAAATGGACGCAATCATTGTAAATACAAAATTATTCTTTGTTATTAAAACACACTTATGTATGATAGAATTACATTTTTAATTGCTATTTTGGAAACTTCTAAACAGTGAAGAAATTATACTGGCGACACTGCTCTGTATTTAAACCTTAAAAATTAAAATAGAAAAAAAAATTACCCGATTTCCAGCAAATAAAAAAATTATCACTGCAATCTTTTGTGAACAAATTTGATATATTGTATATTTATAATTTAATTTACTGAATAAAGTACAACACTTTTTGTTAAAACAACGTACGTTTTTAATTTTTTAATTTGAAATACTTTCCGTCTTCCCGTACGGTTTAAATTTTAAATCTCTTGGATTGGTCCAACAGAAGAATGTAGACAATAAAATATCAGTGCCTAAAATTACACAAAAAAAGAGATCAATTAATAGACATTGTTTGCGTACTTCTATTTTCATATAAAAAAAAAATAATATCTATTATATACATTCATTTTAAACAGACTACAAACAAGCGTTTATAAACCAAATTTCATTCAATTCGATCAGTTGAAAGTTACGGCGTCATACCGCTAGATCTCACCACATGACCAGTAGCCTATTTTCTTACAGTGGAAAATTCATTGAAAAAAAAAAACCGGATGGACATCTTAAATACTGAACTCGACCGTTTATCAAGTGACAAAACACATCTCAACCAATAAATGCTTATTATGAGTCCAATTTAGTATTTGAAGCGATCATCGCACAAATAGGTTTGAGAAAGAGTGACATTAATTTAAATACCTACGATCATTCTATACTACGACGTACAATAACAAAAACGCTTTTCAACGCTTTAAATCGCTCGTTACAACGAAACTTAAAAACGACCCGAACCAGGTATGAAAGTTGCAACGATATTATTTGGTGCCTATATTTTGCTGAACCTTTTCTTCTCAGCTTCGTCAAGGAGAGGAGGGGGCGGTGGCATCCGAATTGGGATTAAACATGGGGTAAGCAATTTAATATGCACACACACAAAACAATATATTTGATTGAAGTTAACCCTCCCACTGTTCTATAACAAATTTAATAAAATATATTTTTACAGATTGTAATTCCACTATCAAAATCTGAGGGCAGAAGGGGAGGTAATTTAATGACAAACAATATAAATTCATAAATATATAATATATGTTACGCTCAAAGATCGAAAACGCTCAGTGAGCGGAAAAATAGCTCACAACGCGTTGTGGTCACAGTAAAATATCCACATTGCGAAATTCGTGTTATGGCTCTAATGAACACGCGCACGACGCGTTGTGGCAATCACAGAAAGACCAAATAGCGAAATTCGTGTCGTGGATGACATGCTATTCGATCTCAACGCGTTGTGGCAATGAAGAAAATCCATGACGCGTTCTGAGCATTCATTGTTTTAACCATTATCACATTTAGTAGTGAAACCTATTCTATTCGACTGCATGAATTCTAGATGTCAAGTTGATTTAATCGATATGCAGTCTGAACCAGATAAAGATTATAAATTTATTATGAATTATCAAGATCACTTGACTAAATTTACTATTCTAAGACCAAAATGAAATGATGTTCAAAACAACGAGAAGAATATAGAAAATGACGAACAGTTAAACAAATTACAGAATTTAAACGTGAAAGTTATTACTGACGTTATAGAAGAATCAAGAAACATGGGCAATGATGAAAAAATACAGGAAAGTAGTGTGCGTCGCAATCAAATAATATCCCATACGCGTCATGGTTTTTCTTCATTGCCACAACGCGTTGAGATCGAATAGCATGTCAGCCACGACACGAATTTCGCTATTTGGTCTTTCTGTGATTGCCACAACGCGTCGTGCGCGTTTTCATTAGAGCCATAACACGAATTTCGCAATGTGGATATTTTACTATGACCACAACGCGTTGTGAGCTATTTTTCCGCTCACTGAGCGTTTTCGATCTTTGAGCGTAACATATACACAATATTCTGAACCAACAAACAGAAAATAACGCTTTTTTCTCAATAATTTTAGGTAGACGTCATCGCAGCATTGACATGGAAATGTCAACAATGGATCCACAGCAAACTTCGCTTGATCTAGCAGCCGAAAAAGATGTAAATAGAACGTCATTTGTTCAATAAACAATAAAAAAAATGAACGGTCAAGTTAACACAATACGTTGCACAATACTTGTTAACTTCATCCGCCAACATTAGATGGCGGAGCAAGTAAAGGCCGCTGCACACGAGGCTAGAAACGCTGCTAGATTCCTTGCTAGATTTTCCCACTAGTTTTCTAGCGCTGGCTTTCTTGATTGCTGTTCAGTGCTTGCTTTACACGAGACTACTTTTCAAGTTTGTTTTGTGGATAGATCTGGTGGGCGCGCAGTGACAGTTCGAATATAAACACAGTTTCTGTTTTCTGTCGTTTGACTCAGAGCAGAATGACGCCATGTTGGTTTGTAGGCGCGTTTGTTCAAGTGTCCAAGTGGCAAGACACTGCTTCCTGATTTCATTTCCAGCTTTGTACCCAGCCTACCGGCTAGCAGAACTCCTAGCAGCGTTTCTAGCCTCGTAAGCAGCGGCCTTAATGTTCAAGACATTTTTGTTGACCAATTTACTACATGATTATTGCTTTGCTATGTGTGTTGTGCAAGCAAGCGCACCAAACGGTTGACTGGTGAATTAATTCGTTTTGATTGGACACGCTGCCTCATCTACCTTTGGCAGATAAAGTTACCTTTCAAACAGTTGAAAGTTTCATTCAGTATTTGATTTTATATATTTTAGGGAGCAAGAATAGTCAATGCTTCTAATTATGAGTTCAATTATGCAATTGGGAAAAAAATAACGCTCTTTTGCAGGGCACAAGGTAAGCATTATCCTTTCATTACTGGAAAAAATTTGGAGAATTGAGTCTATGATAGGCATCGATGTAAAAATAAAATTTTAAGATTTTCGAAATTATACTTCCTAAAGTCTCAATAGTTTGGTAAATGAACATAAAACTCGAACCGTTGTATTAACTTAATTTTAAAAATTGATTTTAAACTTAATTTAACATTCATTTATAATTATGTTTTATTTTAACACTTAATTTTATAAAGGTTTTATTTAAAGCGCGCTACTTTCCTGAATTCATTTTAATCAAAAATGTTTACTACAGCCACGAGGTCAAACTAAACAGTGCAATTATTTAATTTTCTAACTGATATAACAATTTACGTCTTTCTTGCGCACAAATTCAAAAAAACAAAAGAGAAATAAACAAGAAACAAAAGACATGAAATTATTAACAAAAAAGAAACACCTTTAGAAATACAAGTTTTCGTTTTTACTGTATCTTTGTAAAGTTTTATATCAATTTTCACAGGAAATCCAAGACCTTCAATAAATTGGTTCAAAAACGGAATAGAATTACATCACCAAGAATTCATTGAAGTAAGTTAAAAGCAAAACACAAATTGATTAAAATATTTTACAAGTAATCGTCCAACTGTTTTTTAGATTTTTCAAGAGTTGACTGGAAAAGCAGCTATAGAATCCAAAATGGAGATTAATCCAACCACGCAAAAGAGCGCTGGCCATTACGAATGTCAAGCCGACAACGAGCACGGAAGGCAAAGAGTGTCTTTCAAGGTCAACTATGCTAAAGTAAATGGATCGATGATTAGCGATGAAATAAAGATGACAAAAACAAACAAACACATCGATACGAAAGACAAAAGATTCATGGAAAAAAATAAAGAATAGGTAGTATAAAATATTATAAACATAAAATTAGTTTTAGCGTTTTTTTATACATTATGTAAACACTATTTTAATTAGATTTTTTTCAACAAATATAATCTTATAATTTCCTGACATTTATCCTGATTAATTTATACCCTTAAAAATTAAAGGATCAAGTATGTTAACAAAGGGAGGGCTTGTCCGTTAGGCTACATACGCACTAGGCGGCTACCCGCAAAGCGGCTAGCCGCAAGTAGTAAACTATACGTAAATTCTGTATATATAAAAAAATGCATACGCACTACGTTGCGGCTGCCCGCCAACCGCTCCGGTCGCTTGGAGCACAGCGGCCGCTTCGACGGCTGGCCGCGCGGTTCGTGTACGCACTACGCGGTTTAGTTTGCGGTTAACCGTTACCTGGGTAGTCGTGTATTTTTTAATCTGACAATTTACATTATGAATGTTCTAATATACTCAATAATTCTTCAAATGATTTTAAACGCATTCTCATGTAACCAAAAAACTTGTCTTCGTATTTTTTGAGGTTTTCAAAAAATATATCAAAATGCCCAGTTTCATTTCTTGTTTGTAAGAAAGGATGTATCCAGTATTTTTTTCTTTTTATTTTTTATGTAGCGATCGTATATATAATAAACAGCTACAACTTCTTCAACGTCCATTGTAGAAATGGTTCGTTTTGTTTGGTTAAACAAAATCTTTCTGGTAAACAAAATATGTCTGGTTTAAATTAGATTCAACCGCAGATTCAACTGACGTTACATACGCACTAGGCGGCTGCCCGCAATGCGGCTAGCCGTCCGGCTGAACGCAGATTCAACCGCACACTGCGGTTAGCCGCGCGGCTAGCCGCATTGCGGGTAGCCGCCTAGTGCGTATGTAGCCTTAATGTGTTGGCGTATAATTTAAATAGTTACCTAGTAACTTGTTTTCTATCAAGACCCTTTCCATAACTACCGTCAAAGTATTGGAGATTAAATAAATAATTGTCCAATCACACCCGGTCACACTCTCGCTGGGTTAAACTCCAAGTTGGCAACAGAGCTCTTCTTCGTTTACACGCGCAAACGTTGTCACCCTGGTTGCGATTACAGCATTCAAAAGTTTCGGGCACATTTTGATGCAATGGCTGACCCAGTAGTGCAGAAAAATTAGATTTAGAATATTTATTAATTGTAGGCAGAAGTAACGTAAAAAATAAAAATGGCAGGCGAAACTTGACATTCTATCAAACAATGTTCTACAGGACAGTTGTAGAACATAAAAAATCTATAACTTTCACGGGACCTCAAAATTTCCGTGAAAAATGCGAAAAGTGTGAAAAAAACGATTTCTTTGGTTTTTTCTTTTTCATTTTCGCAAAAATAATTCAATTTTGATGAATTTTTGGTCCTAAATAATTTAATAAGCACAATTTTTTTATATAAAAAAATCAAGAAGTTTTTGAGATATTCAGTTCTTACAGTTAAAAACCGCTTCTTTTTTCAAAAGAAAATTCTATACAGTGAAAAATCCCTTTTCAGCCTAGCATTTTTATTTTTTACGTTCATTATAAGCCCCAATGATAATGTTTCAACCGTTTCCAATGATAAAAGTTCTGTCTACAATTAATAGTGGTTTTGGCTTCTAAATCAGTTAGTTTGCCTGCCCTACAATAACGTTTTTTCAATGTTGATATACATAAAAATATTGTTGACGATGGTATGTACACTAAACCATAGAAGAACACATCTGTGTTTAACTGAGATGGTGGTTGAAGTGCCACGATCGGAAAAATTGGTGGAAATAAACAGAAGCTGGTTGAAAGGTTCCAGTACTACCTGTCATAATTAATCGTTAAATGTAAAAAGTTTATCTTGAAAAGTAGGTACTTAAGTATTTTTCTACGATATTGCATCACTTCTTTAAATAATATTTCTTATATAATTACTAATTACTTTTTTCAAAATCAATCACTTTTCACCTGTCAAAATGAAAAACGCCCGAAAAATATGGCTGAAGTTGAGACACGCGCACAAAATATGTTCAACTATGAAAAGGTCTACTCTTTACTTTCGAGTAAATAAATTACAGAAATTTCATGTTAAACCGCGAGGGGGCCGCGTAGATAGTGACCAGAGAAGGGGGAGGGGTCGTCTCAGGTTGTGGAGGCCCTGCAAGAAGAAACGCGGGCAACGCGTTCAATCTCGATCATTTATTATCCAGCGTCAAATTATTATGACTCAACAAATTTAATGCAGTCACAATTATATTATATCGAATCTGTTTTATATTAATAAATTCGCGCTCATATCTGCAACATGTCAGAGCGAGACGCACAGAGGAAGAAATCAATTGAAAGCCACCAATAGCTTTGGGGGAGACATAATCTTTCTCTAATACGACGTGCAGTTAGAAACACCTTGCGTTGTCGGGGACTTGGCAGATCCGTAGTTCGCATTGATTATTCATTTCTCATTAAATGTAACCCGACAAAATCCTGTTCAACTCAGGTATGAGATCAACAACGGTGCTACTGTGCACCTGTCTTCTACTGATTGCCTTTGCACCAGTCTTGGCGAGGAGAGGGCGCGGCAGAGCCAGAACCAAGTCGAGGGTACGTAACTATACCTAATTGTACCGGTCGCTGCGAGAAAAGATCAAAATGCAAAATAAACGCTTAAACCAAATCACACATTTTAAAAATTATAGACGCTCGACTACTCGTAAAAACAGCGTTTGTTGTGAACTTAAAAACATTTTTTTAAGTATAAATTAGTCAAATAAAGTATTTTTTTATTATAAATACAATTTTTAAAACATATCGTCCACACGCCAGTGCTAAAATGTAATTTATCCGGCAGGTTCAAATTGGTTTACCGATTACTGGTAAATATCGGGATCCCGAATCGGATCAATATTATAATAACCATAATGTAAGTATGAAAAATTATTTATAATTTCGTTTTCTTGAGAGTGACATATTATAGTTATTAACAATGTTGAATTTGAAAGAAATCTTTTCTCAACCAATGTATGGGCTATGTGCACGGAGGCGGAATTACAAATTTTTCGATGCGAGCGTTTGTGGTGAGCACTAGGGGAAACTTCGAACTCCAATTTTCTGTATGTCAGTGAGCAATGTTTATTAAAAGTGAAAGTAGTTATAATTTTATAAAGTTTTTTACTTACAAAGAAAACATAGGAAAACTAAGCGATCTGGAAATGCTTGTTGTGTTCCAGGTTGTTGCGCTGATGGCGATTTAAGTAAAATAAAGACCATTGGCGCCCTAATTTGACGTTCCGCTGTCAGTGTAAACAAATTAACATCAGTTTTCCTTATTACATTTTTTTTGACACATCATAGCCAACTAAAGTTTTTGACTTATCACCATAGAAACATGTCGCAATTTCCATAAAAAGTTAGTTCAATAATTCTCTATTACTCACTAGCGGCGCTAATAGGCTTCGTGCACACAGCCTATAGCTAGACAAAAAGTACATTATTTAGAATGAATTTCAACTGGCATTTTTGCAGGGAGCTAAAATATTAATGGCATCGCATTTCGATTATGAATACGTACTCGGACACAAAATCGCGTTTTTATGCGTAGCTAGGGGAAACCCAACACCGCAAATCACGTGGTACAAAGACGGCACTGAGATATTTTCACATCTTTATTTACATGTAAGTAAACATTGCTTAGCATATTAAATTAAGCGGATAGTTCCCGACTTTGCCGAGTTAGTTCTGAGACCGACACCGTGATGTGCGACAAACACTTCGTCTCATCCCCACAATTCAATTTCGGTCAAGTTATCCATTTTACTCAGATCACAAAACGCATTTTTAGGTTATGTTTAGACAACGTTGACAGCTCTCAAAAATGACTGAACATTTTTATAGAGCATAGATGTTAAAGTGTCTGAACAACTAATTGTAGACTATAACTGAGGTCATTTGCGGGACATTTATGTCTTATTGATAAACAGACTGAAATAACCGATTTTTTTAAGGTACACGAATGGCGAATTGGCACTGACCAAGTCAAATCGAAGCTGGAGATCGACCCAGCAACACAAATGGACGCTGGCGTTTATGAATGCACGGCCGACAACATGTATTCAATAGACAGACGATCGTTCAAGACAGATTTCAGCATCGCCTTCGACTGATTGGTTATTATCGAAACAAAACATTATACACTAGTAGTTCAGTTGTATACCAGAAACAAAACATTGTTAAAAAATACTCAACTACTGGTACAAAGGTACATAAACACATTTCCAATACAAAATGTAGCCGAGTAAAAACTAAATTGTTTTACCTGACTACTTTTTGTATCAGAAGCATTTTGTACTTTTGTATTTTAATTTTTTTTTTATTTCACGCTTTTTAGCTTTTTTTTATTTACTGGAAGCATTTTGTATTCATAAAAAATGCATAGTACTTTTCATAATTGAAATTTTTTATCTACATGCCTCAACCTTCGCCATATTTTTCGGGCATTTTTCATTTTAACAGTGAAAAGTGGTTAATTTTGTGATATATCACCAAAGAAAAATGTTTTACTATTTTCGACGGTAACTCAAATCAACGATTTATGATAGGCAGAACCAGTTTTCATTTAACTCCACCAGTTATTCCGATCGCGGCACTTCAACCACCGTCTCAACTGACCACAATCATGTTCTACTGTTTTGTGCACTAATTTAGCTGTACAATAATATTTTCAATTAAATTAACATCGAAAAACGTTACTGAATCTGTCATTGCGTCAAAAAGAGCCCGAAATTTTTAAATACCGTAATCATAACCACGTCGACGGCGCTTGTGCGTGAAAACAATGAAAAGCCCTAATAGGAAGAATATTTATTACTACAGTAACAAAATACTTAGCAATGCTGTATCTTGTTTCCTTAATTACGATCATAGTTGTAGTTGTTGCTTTGTTTTAGACAAAATGGGTTCCGGAATCCATTTTGTTTTTTTCAAAATTTTCATATGTAACGAATCTTTCAACACCTTATTTATCAAAAACCGATTTAGAGTTTTAAGCTACAGGGTAAATTAAAATAACACACATACAGCAAACTAGATAACGCTCTTTTTGGCTTCGCTGTAGTCTGGTAAAAATAAAAATTAAAACAAGAAAAATGTTTTTTTTTTCACGACCCCTTAATAAAATAGCTGTTTTTCATGCCTCTGTAAAATTACTTTTTCGCACTAGTGCATAAAGTAATACGAAAGTAGTTCGATTTTACCAACCCAATAGAAATACCTCTGTTTAGATCCGCATGAGCAACAGAGGAAAGCATAGTAAGCGTTGCCATCATAAATAATCCACATATAATTTTAGTATAGGCGAACTGAGCTGTCAAAAATATTACAAATGTGCTTATTATGATGTGAAAATCAGTTATTTGTTAGGAAATACGTGAATGTAGTATGTATTTTCACTGTAATGCTTTTGTGACTCGTGTGATTAACAGTCACACAAGTCACTCGTCTTAACATAATGTCATACTGGTTGATAAAATAATGCATTACAATCTTGATACATAAACTACTATCAACCAGCGCTGAAAAATCAATGTGTTCAAATTTTATATAGTTACTAACACAAAGAAGATGCCACATAAGTACTAAGTGTGGCACAGTTGGTAAGATGGAAAATGAATTTGAACATTTGTAAATTTTTTGTATTGTAATGAAAAGATTTACTTTATATCTTGAAAATATCAGCATGATTACCAAAAAGAAAATTAATTAGAAGTCTAGGACATTAATTTTAAAAATGTTACTTGAATTGTATTCTTTTATTAAAATATTTTTTATTAGAATAAATAAACTGTTAATGGAAAAACCATTATTATTTGTTTATACACAAAACGTCTTTGAAACGATTGAAAAGTTATTTTAAAGAAATCATTTTAAAAGTAAATACGCCCCTAAGAAATTTTATCATCAAATTTATAAAAGTGTTTACGTAATTTTGAAAACTGCTTCAACCTTTCCGATGTTTTCCTGCGAAACACTGATAATAAAAAATAAAAACACTAACCTGCGGTCGTTATTGACAATATGCATGTAGTCAGAAGATCGGGCATAGAAACCGTCCGTCGTAAGAGCGCCCCAAAAATTGCTCCACGCCTTTCCGGTTCGAACTACTAGCGGAGCCACGATTGTTCTGCGATAAAACAAATCGGAAAAATATACAGGAAATTTCCAAAAATCATTAACGGAGTGTCACAATACCTACCTGTTTTGTTCTATTAGAAGTTTTAACGTATGAGGATTGTCGAGATGCGCTATTGAATCGACGTTCAAATAATATTCACATTTCTTTTCTAAGCAATGGTCTCTACAATAGAAAAAACAAAAGAAATAGAAACATTGGGGAACTAAAAAATTCAATATTAATAAAATATCTCTCAGCAGTGTTTGCTGAAAAAAAACGTTGATTACAACGAGAAAAATACAAATCAGTCTAGTTTAGAAGATATGGACGCTCAAAGTATCTAAAAATGTGTTAGTCTTTTCCTTAACTGCCTTTAAAAATTAATATACCGTGATTTTGTTTATACAGCATATGATTTTTTTGCATCGAAATTGTTAAATAGCAATCAAATAAAGTTTACTCACAAGGCTAGATTTCTTGCTTTCCAATCCGAAATATCATCATCAGGCGTTACTTCCTTCAGGCTAACATATTCACTACCGTATTCCTTTACAAAATTGCTTACTACCTCCGAGTGGTACTTAACCTTAAAAAAAAAATAAAAGCATTTATAACACTCAAATATGCAACATGTTTGAAATGTTTGCATAAAAACATACCGTATTTCTAATAAACAAATGCATTTTTTTCTTCGGATATTCCAGCAATTGTATTTTTTGTAAAAATTCTTCTAAAAATGGTGTCGGCTGTTCGATAAATAAGGCTACAAGAACGGTGGGGTATTTTGTCACCTAGAATGAAAAACAAAGCACAACTAAACAATTAAAAAGCAAGGCAACAGAGTGATTTTTCTGTTTTTGAGTTTGTTTGTTGGTAACATTGAAAACACACACGCTCCGAAATTACATAATTTTTGTAATTTCAAAGAATCAAAAAAAAAAACATACCTTGATTTTGTCGAGGTGAATATTATCTTCCCAACAGGCGATGCACTGTTCGTTGGGCTTCCAGTTCTGTGCGAGATAATTCGACAGACTGTTCAGTAAAGGTTTTGATAAACCATTGCCGTGTAAGACTAGGGGTTTCGTTTTGTATGCCACATTCTCTAAGTACGCTTCGTTGTCTTCAAATTTCAGTTGAACATCGGCTAAAAACAAACATCTCAATATTTCTGTGCAATTGTTAAATTTCAGATAAAGGTCTATTGAGTATCTATGACAGGTGACGAAAGCGACGTATCAGGGATAAAAATTACAAAGATCAGTAGTTTCGTCATTAATGATATAAGAAAACAAATTACTTGTATTGATAGTACCAGTATTTTGAATTTTACCTTACATGATCGGTATTTTAGCTGTGTCCAAATACTTTTAGGATCGCGAAACTATCATATCATCAGTATACATATATAGTTCATCGGTATTTGGTCCTCGCACAGTCAATAATATTGACAGTATTTCGATATAGGTACTCTCAATATAGGCCAGTAAAATGATGAACTCAATTAGAAGAATTCGATAAATAAAATTATCGACCAATTTTTCAGACAAATAGGTATATTATCAAAAATATAATAAAGTCAATACATTAACGATTCGGTCCGGATTTGGAGCTTCTTCAGAATTTATTATTTTTTCAATATTTCCATATTATATAAAAAGCGAATCTTATTATAAAGTAATTATTAATTAATTTTTGTATTTTTTTAGCTCAATTCTGAAGAAGATCCAAATCCAGACCGAACCGTTAATGTATTGAATTTATTATATTTTTGTCGAAGAAGAACTTTCCATGGTTACAATATCGAATTTTGACACGATATAAGCCAAAAATTGATGAGACAGTTTTTTAACAAGTTCCAGTCATCGCACGAAGGTGCACTTTTGACAGATTGTGTATCATACTTATATAAATGTTCCCTCTTTGCAACCTTTTTTTGCGATTTTGTGGAAATGTTAGGCTCAAACCATCTTCATTTTACTGGCCTAAATATTACTGATCGTGTGAGGGGCACTTTACAGAAAAAATCAACAAAAATGTTCATAGACATAATGCACCATAGAAACAAGTTTTCTTTATGCATTTCCTAACCTAACATTTCCTAACCTCACATTTTTAATATGCCTGATTTCGATATTTCATAATCTCACATTTCCAGTATTATCCAAGAATATTTTTCAAGTAAATAAAATTGTCGACCAATTTTTCTCAGACCATACGATATATTGACAAAAATGATAAAAATACAAATCAATATAACACAATGTATGGTCTGAGAAAAATTGGTCGACAATTTTATTTACTTGAAGAGTTCTATTCAGACGTTAATCAAAGATTTGAATCCAAGAATATTGTCAAATAATTATTGTTTGACAATTTTCCCAGTAAATTTTTAGGTTCCAGATCGACCCTGTTAATATGCGCCAATATAAATACTGAATCAGTAACACCAGTTTCTAGTAATAATTTTAAGAGATAAAAAAAATTTTTTAAGACCACCCTAGGTTATCTGAGCCCTAGTATAAATTCATTTTTTCAATTTTATTATTTTTAACAGTAATAAACTGAAAATCCAATCGATACTTTTACCAGTTCTCGATTTACAGTCTGGAAACTGAGGGTCTATAATTCGATACCCAGAACGACATTCCAACAAGTCTTAAACGTGTTGCAGAGCTCAAAATATTTAATGATAATAATATTGTACTTACTGACTGCTCCATACAAATTTTGGAAAATTTCACTTGTAGAATCAAGTTTGATTTTATATTCATCTCGAAGTTTTTCGTCCAAATAAATGTTAGTGTAATACAATTGGTCATCATCCAAGTCTTCGATAAACGAATGCGTCACAATCTTATAAACTTCGGGGGCATAACCGATGAACATTCCCGAGTTGAGATACCGTTTTCCTTTATTAACTGGAGGATATTTCTCAGCTAATTTTTTGTCTGGCCAACAGATGGCTTCGGCAGAAAACACTACTCTTGCATCCATCGATAGGAACTTTGATACAATATCGTCGATATTGGATAAAAATATAACATCATAGCTGAAAATAATCATGTTTATAAAAATTGCCAAGCTTCCAAAAAGATACAACAGACAGTATTTTGTTAAGGGCGACCATCTTGTTTCATTGTTATCTTGTTTTCTCATAAACCTTTGACTGTGTTTTATTTTTCACAATTGCATTTCGTTAATAGGCCAAAATTTAGAGATTAAAGATTTCCATAACTATCATATGAACTTTTACTGTATAACCCAATGACGTGTAGATATGGAGTGCTAGTTTGGGCCGCGGGAGGAATATGATAGAGAGAGCGATAGCTATATTGGAGGTGATTATTCCGTCTTTGTTTAATTCTGTAGTATAAGCTCTGTTCAAAAACCGATACAGACAGTTTCGTTTTAGCTACTGCGCAAGACGGTGACGGTTCTGTTATATAAACCAATATCTGTCAAAATCGTAACTATGGAACTGAAATATTTTTTTAAATGAACATAAATTCAAAACAGTTGTTACCATAGATAAATAGATAACACCTAGATCTCACAACTGTCCCATTTCTGTAAGACAATGGTGTCAAACACGCGGCCCGGCAAAACAGATTGCGGCCCGCCGAGACGTTAAAAAAACATTGAGTCTAATAATATAATCATTCTAACAATCGTATTTTATTAATATTTTTTAACATTAAAAACATGCGACCCCCAGCTGAGTACAAAATAGATAATATGGCCCGCAATATCATGTGAGTTTGTCATGCCTGCTGTAAGGTAATGTAGAGAGCTGATGAGAAAATGCCAGAAAGAGGCACGCATATACCGTTTTTATCACCTTCTCTTTCCTGTCAGTTTGTATGCGCAGTAGTACATTAACACTCCATATAGACTACAGGTCAATAACCATTATTCACATCTGAATAACATTGTCGTAAGCCTTATTTGCCAGGGGCGCTATCAAGTGGCAGAAAATAGCCTCACTGCCCTCATAAAAATAGTTTGTAGTGGATTTATTAAAGTATTATCAAAATAAAAAATCTATGTTGATAGCTAATATTACACAAATTTAAAACAGATTTCACTGCAGAAATAATCGGCACGTTCTCTTCGTTCAACCTTCTTTTTTTTAATAAATAACCAACCTGTCTGTAAAAATGATAATTCTGTTCGAATCGTGTTTGTATTTTTCTAGTTCCGGTCGAAGCATATTGACTTTGTGGCCTCCCGCAGCATATTTTTTAACATTGCCACCGCGCCACGTCGTTCCCAGTCCGATCGCATGAGGCTTGATGTCATACACTCGCGCCGATCGCATATAACGAATAAAGCCGTCTGTCTCATTAGTTGCTATAGTCAACACTACGACATCGTCTGCAAAACAAATATGAAACCTTTATAAGGGTGATGATTAACGTGACCATTTATTTTTTTTACTCAAAACGGGACATCGGTTTATTTACGCCAATTAGCAGGTTCTCAATAAAAAAACACATTTTTAATGTTTTTTATTCAGAAAAACTTAGATATTACAAATCAAAAATATGCAACATAAAATATCTAGTTATTATTTATATTTATCAGTGGAACATATTTATATCATTTGCTTATGAGAAAAGAGAAAGGTATATGCACTTATATCTATGATAAACAAATATAGAAATATTAATTGGTTGAAATACATTTGTCAAAAATATGATACACAGGTATATACAGTTTTTAGGCGCGATTAGCGTAAGCTAAAGCGCCTTATATGTACTCGCTTTGTCTGTGAATCTGTGAGTCACGCTTTTTGTATCCAGCGTACAGCCCAAACGCCTTAACCGATTTTAAAAAACTTTTTTTTGTTCGATTCGTCTCCGGGTAACTTAAATCCTAACGTCGCCCGATTTTTGAATTTTGACCCCAGAGGGGAGCAATAAAGAAAAAACGAAGTTTTTTGCTTATAACTCACTCAATTTAAATCAGATCGGTTCGAAACCTGTCTTAAACGAAAGAGGAGAAAATTTTACATAAATTTCGTACAACAGAATTTGCCAAAACAGGTTTTTTATACAAATTTATTTAGAAATAAATTCAATTTGATATAATCGATGGCAAACATCTTTCGGTTATCTCTCTCTGTTGCACGGTTTAATATGGTAATATAAAGATTACGTTTGTTCTGTCGTAAATTAAAACGATTGCATTTGTTCAAAAACGGATGGCATTTCAAATATTTGTGAAATGCAACGCCTTCTGAGTTAACAATATGAATAACTAATTATTAGAACATAATACTTTGACAGACGCAAACGTCATTTTTGACATTTCTTACCATTCCGACACCACGGATGAGCGGATTGAAACCAAATTTTGGGAGGATGTTTGATATGCAAATATGAAGTGGCCTATTATTTTTTGGGAGCATCGGCGCATGCGTAAAAGAGTATATCTTTTATAATGTTGTTTTATATAATAACAATATAGTTTTTAAAAAGACTTATTATTTTATCTATTTTTACATGAAAGTTTTGTAAATTTTTTGGGGAAAATCGGCGCATGCGCAAAAGAGATATGGGCTATGACGTTGTTTCTTATATAATAATGCTTTACATTTCATAAGGTTGATTATTCTATCTGTCTTACAAGAAAGTTTTGTAATTTATTTTTGGGGAAAATCGGCGCATGCGCAAGAGATATTATGTGCTATAACGTTTTTTATATAACAACGGTAAAATTTTTTTAGCGGCTTATTATTCTATCTGTTTTACAAGAAATTTTTATATTTTATTTCGGGAAAAATCGGCGCATGCGCATCAGAGATATATGTTATTACAAGAAAAATAAAATAATAATAAAAAGAAAGTTTTTATTGAAATGTACCAAAATGGAAATATAATTATTTTAATAATTTAGGGTAATAATTATAAAAAAGTTGGTTGTGACTAATTATTAATAAATTATTAAAATGATTTTTTCCTTTCTGTGTTTCAATATTTTCAACTGTAATTTTTTTCGTAGAATAAGTTAATTAAATTATATTATTAAGCTCAAAGTGTCGTTAAAAATATACTACAATTTTCAAACATAACGCCGGGGTATATTTTATAGAATTTCGCGCCTTGTAATTCTTGAATTACTTGTGTCTTCAGACAATATTTTTTTAAATATTTACATCTTTTTAATTAACGTAAATTTACTTTTTTTAGCTGAAATAGAAACCCGCACCGCTCGCGTTCGGCGAACTCTATAATTTTCGCGCGGTTTCGGAAAACGGGACAGTTGTGCGTCCCGGAGCTTTCTTTGGGGACAACGGGACAGATAACCGAAAAAAGGGATGGTCCCGTTCAAAACGGGACGTATGGTCACGTTAGTGATGATGCAAATCTGAAAAAAATCCTAGACTTTTCCACGTTTATCAGTAAATAGAGTTGTTGGTTTTACAGAAAATTTTGAAACATAACATTTTCCAAGCCACAAAATTAAAAAGGTACTGTAAAATTACACTCTCGTTCAGTAGAGGCTGCAAGTAAACAAAACTGGAGTATTTTCATCAGCTCTGGATGTGAAGCTCTTTTGAGTTTTTCCCTTCCAACAAAAAACAATAATCTAGTGCTGTTTACATGAGGGGACTTCCCTTTATAACTGCAGCAGTCAGTACAGTGGTGCCATCTTCTGACCCCTGACTCTACCTTATTACTTTGTTTATTAAATAACAAAGAGAAATGAGTGATTCATTTTTTGAGTGCTCTTTTATTATGAAATTAGATGAATTGATTTGTTATGAGTTCAACAAATCTTAAATAAAACAGAATTAAACTTAATTCATGTGGATTACAAAGTTTGAATTATAACCTGTAGTTTTTGTTTAAATGGTACAGAAATTAACTAACAAAAGAAAATATGGAAAGTTCAAATAGGTATGTCCTATAAAAAATTACTAAAAAATTGCCTTTTAACATTGAACATTTTCCGGAAGAATATAGTGGGAAATTTTCCTCCCCACATCACTATCAGTAATGCTTCAAAGCTCAATAGTTCTTTTCATAGTTGAACATTTTTTATGTGCGTGCCTCAACTTCCGCCATATTTTTCGGATACGTTTCATTTTGAAAGTGAATGATTTTGAAAAAAGTAAAGTTATTAAATAAGAAATATTATTTAAAGAAGTAATACAACACCGTATAAAAATATTTAACTACTTTTGAAGATGAACTTTTTACATTCAACGATTTATGACTTTCAACCAGTTTTCGTTTACTTCCACTAGTTTTTTCGATAATGGAACTTCAACCACCGTTTCAATTAAGGACAAATGTGTTCTTCTACAATTTTGTGCACTAATTTGGCTTCGTTCGTAACATTTTCATCTAATTTAATATTGAAAAACGTTACTGGGCCTGCCATTGCGTCGAAAAGAGCCCGAATTTTTTTAATACCGTGATCATAATCATGGGAACGACGCTTGCGCGTGAAAACGATGAAAAACCCAATAAGAAGCGGATACATTAATGCATTTGAACAATAAGTCCAACAAGGAAGACCTACAAAATGAGTAGCGCGAAAAAGATAAAATGCAATCACGGCTTATAAATTATCTTGTTTTTTATATGAAATTAAGACAAAACAATCACCGATTCATAATGATTTTTACTAGTGTTTTCCAATGTTCTCAATTAAAATTATCAAAAACTTTTTTTGGATAAAAATTAGCTTCCCCAACTTGCCCAATATTCTTATATCTATATATATATAAAATTCCCGTGTCATAATTTTGGCCGCGCTAATCTCCGAAACGACTGACGATATTTTAATGAAATTTTGTAAATGTGTCTTGCTTGGTGCAACTTACGCTAAAGGATAGTTTTTATTACATATTTTGTACAAAATTACGAGATATTCTCAAAAAACCGGTTTTAGTAACATGCAACGACATCTGACAGAATTTACTCAAAGCTATTAGTCCAGAAATAAACAAAAAACACTGCTTTAGTACGAAGTAGCGACATCTGTTAAAGCTATTAGTTCAGAAGCAAATCGGATAGAATTTGCTCAAAACTATTAGTTCAGACGCCGGGTCGCTAACGAAATACATTTTGCAGAATTATATCTATCGCACCCGGGTAAAACCGGGACGGACCGCTAGTAATTCAATAAAATTCCATTCGAAAAAGATTTTCATTCAGTTTTTCATTTAAGTTTTAGATTGAAGATTATTTGAGGGAAAAACAAAACAATGATGGAATGTAAATTAAAGATAAGTCCGGACCTGTATTTCTCTGTGTTATTATTAATTATAAAGTAAAAAAAACAAAATCATCTGTTCAACTCTTCACCAACATAATATTGCATCATAAAACCATATATCAATGCGGTCATGTTGTCATTTGTTAATTAGATCATGCATCTAAAGTCTACAATGACGTAATAGTTCAACAGACGTCCTATTAAAAACCAGCATTCACTTATAAATATTCTTAACGTCGTCTCATGAAAGTACTATTCAGCGTATTAGGGCAAAATCATCATATTAAATTAAAGTTTTACCATTCCAGCCCACAAGTGAGGAATGGTACTAGTTTAGGTCAAAAATCACTTTTCAAAAATTTTACAATATAATATACTGGTCAAACGGATGAGCGGATTGAAATCAAATTTCGGGAGGATGGTTGGTATGCAAATATGAAGAGCCCTATTGTTTTTGGGGAAAATCGGCGCATGCTCAGAAGAGATATATGTTATAACGGTGTTTTTATATAATAATGGTATACTTTTCTAACGGCTTATTGTTCTATTTATTTTTTCAAGAAAGTTTCGTTAAAAAGTTTTTTCTAAGCTTTATAGTTTCGGAAATATTTTGAAAATAAAAAAAATCAGCCGCTCTTTTGTTTTATGGATCTGTCAGAAATAAACTAGTTAGGCATGCTTTGATTAATTTTTACATAACGTGGAACATATTCTGTAGGAGTAGGTAACCATGGCAACGAATAGCAAATATCATATTGAATAGTAGCCGTTACCCGCGTTACCTTACGCGATGTCAGACATTTTATTTTTGTCAAAAAGAAATTAGGTAGCTGCATATACCTATGGGTAGCTGACAAGCATGCTTTAGTTAAATTTTACATGTGAACCATGTTAACAGAAATGTTATTTTTATTATTATATTATGCCAAATGTCAATATTTTTGAAGTTGGGATAGTCCTGTCACCTAATCGGCTGGTTTTTTTTTAGCAGGCTGTAGTTTGTAATGGTACCATTGAGTGTGATGGAACTATAATTATTGTATAATAATCTACTTATAATCTACTTATGTATGCAACAGATGCAACGCGCTATATCACGGCGTTATCATGGTTACGAATATAAACCAATGGAAAACATAATTAACAATAAAACAAAAGCTTTATAATACATTAATTTGTTGTAATAACGTTCTTGTAAAATAACAGTTACATCAGCTGACTATCTATTATATCACAATATATTTATCGATAAATGAATAGTCATGAACAGCATAATCTGATGTTTTGCAAATAAAAATGAGTTAAGTAATAGACTCCTTCCCACACATAGATAAACAAATGACATTTTGAACCCACACAAAAAAATCAGGAAGCTGACTGATAAGATGAAGTATTACAATTATAAATTAATGTTTCATTTAAAAATAAAATACATTTTTCCAAATTTACCGTCGGACTAAACCTTTCATTTCAAAAGCTAACAAATACAAAACAAAAAACAATTAACAAACAATTGTTTTTTTACAAAGAGCTCTACCATGGATAATAAGTCCAACAATTATAAATGAAGTATAATGCACTTACCGTTTTCATTTGCATTTATTAGTGTAAATGTAAATATGAACACAAGCAATATAAAAAACACTTTAAAAACATTCATTTTTACAGAAAATAAAACATACTCTGCGGCTATTCGAAATTTTGACATCTATGAACACATTGCGTAAAAATTAGTGAAAATGAAATTATATACGAATAAAGTCGATTAGAAATAACTCTACTCAGTAATCCAGTGATTCAAAACCGTTTTTGTTCCAAATAATCAACTCCAAAAAACAACTCCGGCTACAGGTCCTGTAGAATATTATTACAACGTTAAAAATTAAAAAGATCATATACTTATGGGTACCCAAAACAATCCTTTTCATTAAGTGTAAAAAAATATAGTCTACAGTAAAATGAAATTTACAGACCGTTTCCAGTTTTGTTAGCAGGCTCTTTGAATATAGTTTCGACTTCACTGACACAATTTGCAGCATTAATTTCAGTAATTTTCTGTTCCAGTTGGCATACTCCGTTTAATTCGGTTGTTTCTGAAATGTTTTTTAACAAATCTGTTATGAATATATTGTCTCATTTGTATTTTGTAAATATTTGAATGACATAGGCTACCCAATTAGCAACTAGATGCCATCACTGTTTTTTACGAAAAGTCAGATCTCTGATTCAGACTAAAGAGAGTAATAATAAAAATTTATGTTTGGATCTAAAGTCTAAACTAACGTTATATTACCATAAATAACGTACCAAACGATTCTAAATCCACCCCCCGGTGCTTATGTTAATTCACGTTACTAACTGTTGGTTTTAAGATTACAAAAATTGGAAAATATTCGCTAGACGAAACACGCTCAAATTACAATGAATAAAAAAAAACTAGCTTTAAAAAAATCTAAAATTTTATTTCTGTTTGTTCTTTTGCAAGACACCAGTATTTTTCCATTTATTATTAATTTAATGGTTTTTTAAAATAAAAAAAAAAATTACCTATTGTAGTTGAACAACAAACAAAAATATCAATAAGTACAACGAAAATGACTGCACCACTAAAGATTATAATATTCTTGGCCATTTCAGTTCTTCTTGTTGATCCTTTCTGGAAGAAAGACACAGCTAAACTGAGCTAAGAAAAGCATACATTGTTGGTTTGTCGGTTTATATAATTGATTTAAACTTTTACAATCAGCAGAGCATAAAATAATTATACAAAATGTAATCTAGCATTTTATAAAGTTTCTGCTGTCGCATTAATAAAACAACAATATAAAAATTTAAAAAACCACCGATAAAAAAGAAGTCTATTTTGAAAAAATAAATCTGCCAGTTTCTGTTAAAAATTGAAATTATTCTTATCAAACATTTTGTAAAAAATTATTTCGAAACTTTGTCAGCAGAACCTTGCAAAAGGAGGGGGCTAGGCCGGGGAGCAGGCTCTAAAAGAGCGTCAGAAGCCACTCTAACAAGTATAAATTAGGATTAATGGGGGGCACCAAATTAACGTAATTTTCGCATCGTTGTCTGTCAAATCTTATACAATTTGAATATAAATAAAAAAGACGGGTTGCACTCTGGGAGTGCCGGCAGAAGTGAAAACTTGAATATTAACGTCTTACGAATTTTCGATCAGGTCACGTGTCCTGACGCGAGTTTAACATTTTTTACCCATTACAAAAAAAGTGTGCAAAAATTTTCGTCATACGAATTTTCGATCAGGTCTTACGCATTTTCGATCAGGTCTTACGAATTTTCGATCTGACGCGAGTTTAACATTTTTTACCCATTAAGTACAAAAAAAAGTGTACTTACAAAAGTTTTCGTCTTACGAATTTTCGATCAGGTCTTACGCATTTTCGATCAGGTCTTACGAATTTTCGATCTGACGCGAGTTTAACATTTTTTACCCATTACAAAAAAAGTGTGCAAAAATTTTCGTCATACGAATTTTCGATCAGGTCTTACGCATTTTCAATCAGGTCTTACGAATTTTCGATCTGACGCGAGTTTTACATTTTTTACCCATTACAAAAAAAGTGTACAAAAGTTTTCGTCTTACGAATTTTCGATCAGGTCTTACGAATTTTCGATCTGACGCGAGTTTAACATTTTTTACCCATTACAAAAAAAGTGTACAACGCCGCTAAAGAAGTTTTCACTTCAAAAAAAACGATTTAGTTTTAAAAATTCTAATAACCCCACCCCCCCATAAAATATGTAAAATAACCTTCCCGCAAAAATACCCTTTCGTATAAAGAAAACCGCATCAAAATGAGTTCATCCATTGAACACATTGGATAATCACCCAACACCCACCCCATTTATGTGGGTCGCGGGTTGAAAAGAATTATTAAAAACTGTTATTTCATTCGAAAAATACCATATCATGTTGCGAAATGAGTGTTACATAACAATTGTTTATAAAGAAAGTGTCTATTCATGTAAACAAACGAATTGAAATCAATAGCTGTGAAATGGTAAATTATAAATCAATCACTTTCTTCGCGCCGAAATGCAACAATGCGTACGTGACAGAATCGACATAGTTCCTATGGTTTCGTCACCGAAACTAATAAGCCGCGAACAACAATAAAAACAGTCCAATTGTTGAGAAAAGTTTTTTTTTTATAAAATAAACCAAGTTGCACAATGTATTATTAGAAAATACTCTTTTGATTAGGTGCATATGAAAAGAAAGAAGAGCAAAAACATTCTCTATAAGTTTAAAGAATATAATTTAATGTTAAAGGTAAGATTCGCGTCTTAACGAATGCGCCAATTAATATTTGCAAAAGAACTAATTAAGAAACAGCTGAACGGTACAAATAATGAATTAATTAACAGTTTACTGAACTATGTTCTTGTTCTAATCATTCAAATAGTAATAATTTGTATTAATATTAATTACCTACTGTTATTTAATTAATATCCGTGAAATGCATACACCTCTAATTCCATTAAAATATTACATTAAATGATTTTAAAGTTCCTTGGACCTTGCTAGTTATTTCGAAATTATGTAGCAGGATTAAACGTCACTCTTAAAATTTCTCAGTTAATAACAAGGTACCTAAATATAATAAAAAATTGAAACAACTGAACCGATTTAATTGTACCTACATCCCCCTCCCCAACCCCAGAGTCCCTTCTGCATGATTTTGGGTGAACAATTTAGAAGAGAATAAGAGATCTATCCCGTATCTAATGGCGTTTTCGGCATCGAGAACTGCCCCGGGGCAAGTCAGGCCAAATGGGTTACTATTGGTTAAATAAACAAATTTCTTTAACCAATAGTAACCCATTCGGCCTGGCCTGACCCGGGGCAGCTCTCGATGCCAAAGCGCCATAAGAAGAGAATTTCAATAAATTGAAATACAAAAAAAAACGAATGACGTTCCGATGCCACTCCAACCCAAGCTCAGAAAACTTACTCCGACCCGGTAAAACAAAAGCATCAGAGACAAGATTCACCGCATTCTTGACACACTGGTATACAAACAACAATGCAATGTCGTTTACCTGTTTATTATTAAGTTAAGATAATCTAATTAAAAAGAGCCGGTATGTGGCTTCCTGTAGCGGACTCGTTCCAACAGTGGGACATCAGTGTGTTCCCCAGTGCGCGACTATTATCTAACAAGTTGTGCTGCTGAATCTCGTCACCAGGTCACCAGAACCAGCAGAAGAATTTTGTGAGCTAAGATGCCACCGAAGGACGACCCGGAAACCGCCGCGCTTAGAAAAGAGCTCCAAGACATGTATAACAAAATTCTGGTAAGGTGACAATAATATAATGTTCACAAGGTCAAGCCCTTAAAGAAGACATACCAATGGTAGGATTGGTCGCTGATAACGGTGACCTTGAATTAAAAATATGTACTTTGAAACGGAAATTGACGTATCGATATTAGAAATCGTAATTCTATTTGTTGAAATACAACAATATAGTATTAAAATGTTTAAATATTACGCGGAAAAACAGATCTTCACGTGGCGTAACAAGAGGGGGGAGGGCAGGTGTGTCTGGCCTACCCTAGAATATTTAGAATATTAATTGTACACGTACAAAAAACAATATAAATCTACTATAATATACATATTTTCTTTGTCGTGAAATTTCTCCGGAAAGTCGTGTTGATCGATTTTGCTTCTATGAATAGTTTTCAAATTATGTAAAGTGGCAGCTGGTAATGGTAGGTACAGTTGAAAATATGCCCCCTAGATAAAATCGTTGCTACGCCTATGATCTTCACTTTATTTCTTTACAAAACTATGAATCAGATTTCGACCGTTATTTGAATGACTGCCATCTTTTATAACGAACCAAATTTAAAAAAATCAATAATACGAACAAATGTTGGAACCGTTCAATCCTATTAGAAAATAATTATTATCAATTCAGATTAACGGCTTACTTTTCTGACCTTGAAATATGAAACGCGTATTCCAGGTGTACTTTGTAACGTAGTGTGCATGTAAATATAATGACACAGTTCAAACAAGGGCTTTCTTGCAGGAGGACCAAAAGAAACAGGCGGATACGACATTGGAGAGCACTTGTGGTTCGATGGCCGACGCCCCCAAAGTTCGCCTGTCCACCAAGAAACTCTTAAAAGGACACATAAACAAAGTCAATTCCGTTCATTTCAGTGGAGACAGCAGGTGATGAGAATAATTTCAGATGGGTTTTCCAACGCCCTGAATGGAAAGGTCTTCAAATGAAACACCCGACTTGTTCCTAAGGATATACATCTTATTTCGTATTCCGTTATTTCTTTGTCAAAATTTTGGAGAGAGTGATTTTTTCTCAATATTATTAGACTAATATAATTTTGACGTTCCCCGAACATAAAACCGTAAAATTTATTGAAAGCACGCTATTTTTTCTAGGCATTGCGTAACAGGATCTCTCGATGGGAAGCTCATCATATGGGACACGTGGACTGGAAATAAAGTTCAGGTCATTCCGCTTCGTTCGTCTTGGGTCATGAGCGTTGCTTTTGCACCTTCCGGCAACTTTGTAGGTTTGTAAATCGAAAAAGCAAGACATATTAATATCTAGGATTTATATCTTACGTCGATAGATTTTCGCGTTTTGCTCTAAGAAATTAAATAATATCGGATTATATTTTACCGGTTGATATTTTAGCATGTGGAGGAATGGACAACATGTGTACTGTGTACGACGTCAATAATCGAGATGCAACGGGAGCCGCTAAAATTGTCAGAGAATTGGCAGGTTATGAAGGTTTCCTCAGCTCGTGCCGATTCCTGGACGATAAACGAATCATAACTGGTTCTGGCGATATGAAGATGTACGTAAAGAAATTAATAAATCGAAGATTTTAAATCCACAAAATTAAAAAATATCCATTTTTTAACTTCCCGCTTTAAAAAAAAAATGTTTTTTTTTCAAAAATCGAGTAGTTATTGGTTTCACCCCGATTTTCGAAAATCGAGTTTTCGCCAGATCTCGACGTTTTGAGGTCCTAGGAAGCTATTGAAACTATTTTGGCGATGATGTCCGTAGGGCTGTATGTGTGTGTGTGTGTGTATGTAAACCTTTTATATCTTTTGAACGGAGTGTCCGACTGAAACGCGGTTTGCGGCATCTGACGTGATCTTGGTGAACTTAGACTTCCTGAAAATTTGAAACGATTCAGGCCAAAAAATTTTGAGAAATCTTTAAAAAACAAGTTTCAAAAATTTTTAAAAATTTGTTTTTGTAAAATATTTTCTAAACTACTAAACCGATTATTTCCAAAATCTAATCAGATCTTCTCCTTAACAAACTGCGTCGATTTCCGCAAACCGCATCAAAATCGCTTCATTTGTTCACGAGATACCGTGAACGAAAAAATCGTAAGAGTGTTTTTTTAAAATGACTCTTAAAATTGTTATCAGATCGATTTTTTTGTAATAAATTACTTTTTTAGGTCAAAAAATTGCGTCGACTGCCGCAAATCGCATCAAAATCGGTTCATTTGTTCATGAGATATCGTGAACGAAAATTTCGTAACAAAGTGTTTTCTTTTTGAGCTCGAAGAGCTAAAAAATAAACTTCTTGCTATATTTTATATATTTTTGAGCGTTTTAAACTCGAAAATAGCGGGAAGTTACAGGGATGGCCTGCAGGGTCAAACTTCTTTTCAAATTTTTTTTCTTTGAATTGCGATTTTAATTAATGTGTTTTATAATTAATTTTAGACAAATATGGGATTTGGAGTCTGGAAAAAAAACAACTGACTTCGAAGCTCATAACGGAGACGTCGTATCGATAAGTTTAGGACCCGATAACACTTACGTAACTGGAAGTGTAGACAAAACCTGTAAATTGTGGGATATTCGAGAGAAGTCGCCGAAGCAAACGTTCTTTGGACACGAATCGGATGTCAATTCAGTATCGGTAAGAATAATCCAACACGACAAGACAGCGTAAGCTCGATATAATTTCTCAAATTAATTATATAGTTTCATCCGAGCGGGTTCGCTTTTGCGACAGGCTCCGAAGATAAATCCGCTCGACTATATGACATCCGTTCCGATCAACAAGTCGCTAAATATGAATCACCGAGTAAGACTTCTGGATTCACATCTTGCGCTCTTTCGTTCAGTGGCCGCTATGTATTTTGTGGTTCGGACGACAACACCGTTCATATTTGGGATACGATGAAGAATGTTCATAATGGTTAGTAAAGGTCCCCGCACAAACCTTATGGGATTTGGTTCTCGGTTAAATTGATCGAAAATGGTTATTTTATAGTTTAAAGATCACTAAAAAAAGTGTCCATGGGCGCATAGCCTAAATACCAATAGATTTTTAGCTATAGATAAGTTTAGCGAGATTTTAGATGTAGAGATATCTATTGAATTGAACTTTAGTATCCCGTTGAAATTTTTGGAAAAAAATAATTCTAACCGATTTTATAACGATTTCTTTAGCGATACCAATTTTAGACAAACGTATAAAACCATATAACTTTTCCAATATTCAATACATAGTTATAAAATCGGTTAGAATTAATTTTTTCTAAAAAATTCCAACGGGATACTAAAGTTGAATGGATTTGTGATTTTTCTGGCTTGGTCCGACCAGCGAAACCCATTTGTGAAAAAAATGGCGCAATTTGCAATTACGGAAACAAAAAAAAGGTGATAGTTAATTACTCGAGAAGTAATTGACCGATGACGCTAAAATTATTCATGCATGTTTGGGTCAACATAGACATCATTTTTGAGAATTTTCAGCCATCTATGTGCGGTCATTTTTTAGTAAAAAAATAGTGAAAAAAACGTGTTTTTTTAAATTTCGGGGCTATTTGCAAGTTAACAATTGCACTTAGCGACCTCTGTCAGTGCTCATTTTTTAGGAAATTTCATAAGGAACAACTATCTTAATGCATATGCTATACTAAAAGTCAAGAGGAACGGAGATATTAAAGGAAATAGAGAAAAAAGCACTATTTTTGTCACTAATTGTCAATTATAAAATCAAGCACACCAAAAATTTGTAAGCAAACTTAGAGGGTTGAACTACACCCTAAAACGAAGCGATCCCAACAATAATCTCGCCTGTGCCCGAAAAATACACTCAAAACTCCTCGCCGTCCTGCCTATACCTTTAAACTATAAAATGAAACAATTTCGATCAATTTAACCGAAAACCAAATCCTATAAGGTTTGTGTGGGGTCCTTTATAATTAAAATTTTTGGAATTTGGCTGCAATTTACATTTGAAAGTTTGCAATCGATCATCAATACAATTAGTCATCGATGCAAATGGTACGAAATTATTCCACGACGATATTTGTGTTTCAGGCCAACTTTCAGGACACGATAATAGGATTACATCGATTGCAATGTCAGGAAATGGCATGGCATTGGCGAGTTGCAGTTGGGACAATCATGTCCGGATTTGGGTTTGAAATCAGTTGTTTTGTGATTTATTTATCGTTACATTTTCAAATATTTTATCAAAGTAATTTTATGTTATTGAACGACCCGCGCGTCAATGAATTATTACCAAAAAATTGCTGGGTTTTACAAGGCGCTGTCAAAAAATGCTATCTGACAGTCGTAATTTGTTTTTAGACAAGGCAAAAAGAGTCAGCAGCTACAACTTCTAAAATGGATTCTCAAATTCTAAATGAATAAAAAAACATTATGAATATGTTTTGAAAAGACACAAAATAACAATCTTTGTATAGCACAATGAGTGCAAAAAAGAAGTGAAGTTTTTTTTCTCTTGTACTCATTAAAGTATAGAGACTTTCTTATTTTCGTAATATATATATTTTGGAATTTTAAATCCATCCTAGATGTTTGGTTGTCGATATTTGCTTCACCTGTAATGTAGATTATAAGTCATATAGCCTAAGAGACTGTAACTCAAACCCTATGGATCTCCAAATAGGTTAGTTCACGGATATTTGGGACATTTAAATCTTGCTTCAAAGAAAAATACAATGGTTGGCAGGCTGGAGTGGGCCGGACCGTGAAAAAGAGATAACTTCCGGTCACCCAAAAAAACGATTATCCCATGCATCTTCGAATAGAATGTTGTTTAAATAAATAAAATTATCAACAAATTTTTTCAGACTATACCTATATTGACAAAAATTATAAAATTATAATATTAATAAAATTCGATATTAAAAATTCAAACTTAATTCTATTCAAAAATAATTACTAATTAATTTTGAAGAAGGTCCAAATCCAGACCGAAACGTCATCTATTGATATATTGCATTATCATTTGATAATTTTTGTCAATATATGTATAGTCTCAAAAAATTGGTCGATAAGTTATTTATTTGAAGAGTTTTAGTCAGACGTTAATCAAAGATTAGAATGTTGTTTACTTTATTTTGAAGTTTACGTTTTTAACGTGCTCAAGCTCGGTAGGTTGGCGGGTTTCGGTGGGCCGACGCCCCCGCTACCGTATCTAAAGTGGATTCACGAAATGGTATTCCTACCTCATAACCAAATAGGTTGAAATAACATTTAAATGAAAGGTTTGAACTTTTAAAATCGTTTCGTGTTGGTTTTTACATAAATGGAAAGATCATATACAAGTTTTATAGCAAAACTACGCTTATTTTATTTTTTTTAACTCACAATTAAAACGTTTTATGGAATTTAAAAATACTTTATAGCTAGGTTCCGATGACGTCGTAATGTTTTTATGGCTTTGTATTCATGCTGGGTTTGATAGTACCTATAATATCCACGTACACAAAATAAACTTAGTTAAAAAAATTGGTTGTCTGTGAAGTTGGTTTACGGACGATAGTTTTACGTGATAACGTATTCCGTAATGTAACGGAACAAACCTCCGCCACTGGCGATGGTGAAAGCCTAAGGCCCGGCCGCCTCAGAGAACGCCGGGTTCGAGACTGAAGGTGTATGAGGAATGGTTGGACAGAAGTGTGACAGAGGAAATAGGAAGAATGAACGTGACAGCACAAATTCTACTATTTTTACATTCTTGATAATTTGGATGGAACTCATTAAAAATTTGTAAAATGTATTAAAAATAAAGCATACATTATAGTAATACATAACCTAAATTTTAGTAGCTGTCAAACTTGGGCCGAAGCCTACTGCGCTCTCGCTTGCACGCACAGGGTCAGGCGGAACGTTACACTTTTTCGTGCGTGCAGCTGGTGTTTCATCAATTTATAAGACGTTATCACGTCAAAAGTATTTTTAAAATACATATAATTTTTTAATTATGAGTTAGAAAAATAAAATAAACGTAATTTTGCTATAAAACTTGTATGTGGACTTTCCATTTATGTAATAAAAAAATTTCAATCAAAAGTTCAATTGCGGTTGGCGGGGGTTTCGGCCCAGTGGAACCCGCCAACCTACAGAGTTTGAGCACGTTAAAAACTTAAACTTCAAAATAAAGTAAACAACATTCTATTCGAAGATGCATAAGATAACCGTTTTTTTGGGTGATCGGAAGTTACCTCTTTCACTGTCCGGCCCACTCCAGCCTGCCAACCATTATATTTTTCTTTTAAGCAGGGTTTAATTTCCCAAATATCCATGAGCTGGCTTATTCGGAGATCCATATGGTTTGAGTGTTTGGGCTTTCGTGCTAATAATAATGCAAAAAAAAACTACCTTCTATATGTTGCGTTAATAAAATTTTGTAAATTTAACAATCGAAAAATAAAAATGTTGGTAAATACTTTTCTTATTTTGCAAAAAAAAAATGTAAACCTGTACAATTTAACGGCAACAGAACCATCACAGTCTTGCGCAGTAGCTCAAAACCATTTCGTTTCAGCTACTGCGCAAGATGGTGGCGGTTCTGTTACCGTTTTTAGAGAGTTTGGAAAAGAGCTAATGTAAACTAACATCCTGTCCCGCGCATAAAAACTGTGCCGCTTATATTGTGTACTAGATTTTAGAATAAGCGAATCCATAATGTTTGTTAATAAAAAAGTAAGTAAATAAATATTGTCAATTTGCATATTTACATCACAATAACCTATATGTTACCAACTTCATAAAAACAAAAAATTACATACAATCCATAAGTTCAGTTTTTCTTTTTGTGACGTTGTCACATGCCTTCAAAATGACATTAATTAAGTTTTGGATGTGGGAAATGTACATTCGTATTAATAGTAAAAACATTGATCGTTTTAAGAAATAAAATTTTATTAAAATATCGCTAATATCTATTTTTCAGTAATGATAATAATATTTTTCATTCTTTAAAAATACGGTCGAGTGCCAATAATTGTCAATTTTGAACAGCAAAAAATATATAAAAAAATGTCGATTTTTTTTAACTCAAAAGACAAAAATTCAACACTATAACGTCACCACACTGACTAGAATGATGTGAGCCTCAATTAAAAAACTAACAGTTCCGATTGCGAGTCGAAATTTATTAATCCGTGCTGTTTGTAAATATAAACTGTTCAATTTCTTGCAAGTTTGTAAGTATGGGTGCGTCTTCTAATTTGTCACGTTGTGTCCTTGTTCACCATATGATTATTGAGACTCGTTGAACACCGATCGCAGTTAAACACCCGCCATTTGGTTTCAATATAACAGAATGTACTAAAAGTGCATCTGTATAATTTCTGAACATTTTGTTATTTTTAATATAATTGTTAGCAAAAGCTTCAAAGATCGGGAGAATAGAAAAATTACTACTTCAGTGGAATGTATTTCAGTGTATAAATGGAAAATGACTAGATATTTTAATGTCATAATTCTTTTACACTGACAATAGGCATGATGACAAATTTTAAAATCCAGTTCTATAATGTTGGTAAACGTCTACTGTTTCCGAAAAAAAAAACATTTCAGCAATAAATAAAATTTTACCGTAAATAATTGCATTTTTATCTTCTTATTTTGAAGTAATCGCGAAAACGTTTGTGACGTCACGCCAAAGTAACAGCTGACATTAGATGTTGTATTTATGGGTGTTAAACTGTGGTTCAGAGATATTTCTTAGAAATTTATGTAAATTTCCTTAATGATATGATTTGTATTAAGTATTTTCTTAAAAAGTATGTACTTAGTAGTACCATGGACATAGGAATACTATGTCCATGTGAGTAGTACAAATAGTACGGTTTTCTTTAGTTGCAAGTTAACTAACCTCAAAAATAACCTATGACATAAGTGTTATAAAATATCACAAAAAACGAATAAACAAATCAACTAATTAAATGATGCAGGAGTAAACGATCGCAACAAATATTTAAGTCACACGGTGATTATTTACTTCAAGTGTTTATATTCTCTTTGATTTAAGAAGGCGTGACGTCATTCGGTGTTTCAGTCAACATGGCCGATTGCAGTATTGTACACTTTTATTTTATTAAAAATCTTATTAATCTCAATGTTTATATTAACACTGGGGCATTTTTTAGAATCATTTCAACATATATTTTTCTCTAAAACAATTTATTCTTTGATTCTTTTATACTGTTATCATGCCTATTCTGGAACAGCACACTACACAAAGTTATTATCTAGTGTTTGACTTATGCTGAGTTGCAGAAAGGATTGTCAAAACATCTGATTTGACAATGACCTTAGATTGTGAATATACATATTTCTCCATATGAAAAGCATAGTACATCCATACTGCTTAAAAAATAATTGATCGATTGAAGCGATATTTTTCTAAAATTGTGTATTTTTTATCGTTTTTTTTTTTCGAAAAAACGTTTTTCTATGCATTTTTATAAAAATTTAGCTTGAAAAGCGATCTTGTTCTATGTTGATTAAGGATTTGTTTTTATGTGAATACAATCTAATATTCTAGATCACAGGGAGTTTGAATAGATCCCGATGTATGGAAACTAAGTACATGATCACAAACTAAGGTCAACTGTCAAATCAATTTTTTTGACAATAATTTCTGCAACCCAGCATTACTGTTTATGATAAATGCATTGGTTCTGTATTTAAGAACAATAGAAAATAATACTTTATAAAAAAATTACAAAATATACAATATTTTTGTGATCTTATTATACGAGATTGTTTGGCATTGGCATGGCAAAAACAAGTTTATGACTTATCGTAAACTCGTTGGACTTGTCAAGGACATGAAAACAAAAGAAAATTTTAGCACGCTTCTGTTTTTTTTCCAGATCTATTCTCTAAGGCAGCCTTTCCCAACCTTCTTTAACGACGGGCCCTTAGTTAGGTTAACGATCGTCACGGCCCCATTGAAAAAAAAAACTCAGTAGATAGATATTCCGTTTCATAAAATAAATAGTTTCGTCTAAAAGTTATAAATCAGTGCGCTGATCATGCCTAATGTCTAGCGCTTGCCAGGACATGTTCCCGTAATTTTGACTTCTATAATTTTATTAATTTTTTCCGCGAACCCCTTGGGATATGCTCGCGGACGCCAGGTTGGGAAACCCTGCTCTAAGGAACTGGGTACGAGAGGATCGACACAAAAATGTACATTTGAACATGATCTCCCTATACTAGTTTCAACAGCTGTTTTATGATTATGAGATCTAAGATTATTTTGACTAGCGCCAGAATGTCACCTTTGCACCCAGTTCCGCAATTGTTTCTTCAAAGGCTTGATTTTGTTTTTAAAACAATTGAGCAGCGCAACGAAATAGAAGCGTGTCATAATTTAAAATATATACATATATTTGTTATGAAACTTGCTCGAATAATTTAATATGAATTAAAATGAGGTTGTGATATCGATGCGATATTTACAAATTATATCGATGAAAGCATTTATAAATAAATATAAATCAAAAACATTCTAATTTAATCAACAAACTATTTAAAACGATAGCACCAGTTTCTTTTGTACACCATTCACATACCGGTCGGATCTTGTCGCTGTCTTCAGCCGGAACGGACGATACCTGCGTCACTGAATAAGAGCCGGGACGTACTAGTAATTGGAACGCTGTCGAAACGACTATCTTGTTTTTTGTGCGGTTGTCAACATAACTGTCAAACGATAAAATCACAGAAAATAACGCAACAATGAGGTTATTATAAAAAACAAATGCACTCAAATGTCGACGTTATGTTGAAAGATTTTAGGTTGGCCTGTTTCAATATCAGTCTTTAAGTTACATCTGGTAATTTTGTAACAATATTACGAAAAAGCTAATTGCAGATTTTACATTATTTTTACTTTTATTAGTGTCAAATCACAAACTTGATAAAGTTTGAGGTTATGTTTCATGCACTGAGTTCAAATGATTCAACCATCGACTTATAACCTACTGGACGTGCCGTAGCAGTTTAATAAGTGTACTTACGAAAGTATAGAGATAGGCCACAAACATACTCTACCCTGCGTGTAAAAAGTGGAATGTGAGGTTATACTCTATGTTTCTCTGACTAGTAGAAACAAATTAGACCACACGCATACTTTATCCTCTATTTAAAAAACAACTACAATGGTAAGTGAATAAGGCATGTCCACTAGTCTACGTCAATGCATTCAGACATGTTATTTATCGAAAAAGAATACTCAACTATATTTTATTATTGAATATTTATTACAAATTCAATTGACAACTTGATTACCTGTATTTGACGTCCGAGGCAGCATATTGCACGTTTGGTGAGAATTCTATTTGTGAACTAGTCGATTCACCTGTCACCACGGGCTGACTTATAAGATTGGACCACTGCAATTGTTCTAAAGAAAAAAACACTCACTTAACTCACTAGTAAAAATATTTTCAATATCAAACTTTATTCAACTTGATTTTACTACCGTTCATTTGGTATACACAATTATAAAGTGAATAACGCATTTCGCTTTTACATTAGGTGTGCATTCCTAAATTCGCTACAGTAGCTGTAGCGCTACACTACTGTAGCGAATTTAGGAATGCACCCTAGATATGTTCCAAGTAGCCAGGAAACGGTCACGAAACCTTCACGCGCATGCGCAGTGGCTAAAACGAAACTGTATCGGTTTTGGAACACGTTTTAGCTATCTGCGCATGACGGTGACGGTTTCGTTACCGTTTGCTGGCTGCTTGAAACATACCTAGTAATACAGAACATATTGAAGACTATAATACAAAATAAAATAATGACTCGCGTACCTTTGTTCAAAGGCTGACCTCTGTCTAAAATTGATCGGATCACATTGACTTTTGCACCATAAAATGCCACATGCCATTTCTCGATCATTGCATTTGTCATTGAGCACTTTAAGACAAACTTAGCCCATCCTGAAATTAACACCAAAAGTTAAACAATTGCCGCACGAAAATTTGAGAGTTAAGTCTATTTTGTATTCAAATAAATAAAATTATCGACCAATTTTTTCAGACTATATATTAACAAAAATTATAATTTTATAATTTTTGTTAATATATAGTCTGAAAAAATTGATCGATAATTTTATTTATTTGAAGAGTTCTATTCAGACGTTAATCAAAGATTTGTCTATTTTGTATTGTTTAGATTGCCAGAGAAATTTTAATTAATATAAATTCAGTTGTTAAAAATTATAAATTTCGATATCGACACGTGGTAAGTACTTATGTAACATGACGCTATCTAATGTAATTTGATGCAACTACTAACCTAAAGGTACTGAATACTCTTCAGCCGGATCTCCTTTACGTAAATATAATTCATCTGCACACGGTTGGTAACAATTGTTGCAATAACATATCGGATCCTCTGGAGCAAAAAATTCATCTGGAAATAATAATAAACACCGATATTTAAAAATCAGTGTTATAATTCAATCTTCTAACACGTTATTTCTCAAAAATAAATAGCATTTTTTGCTGTCGTAGTGACGCAATACAAGAATAAGGTTATGTAGCAGTCGACTTCAGACAACTTTAGTAGAAATCTTTTGTCGGTTACCTGGAAGAACAAGACTCTTTTTGAACTGCATACATTCCCGTAGGTATTCGCATCTTCTAAATCCGCCGGAGTGCATGACAGACGTGTGCAAACTGTTCGCCATCGATGAGGTAGCGGCGTTGATCAATTGTTCGTTGAGAGCGTTAGCAGATGCGACACTGTCGTTCATCATGAGACCGTTGCCGTTCATCGCCTCCGACAGATTACTGTCTGCTATGCCGATGTTTGATTCTTTCTCGCGCGATTCTAGATCGGCTTTCTCACACTGATGGTTCTCGGATTTCTCTTTCGAGGTGGACGTCGACGGTTCAGACATTTGTTGACTAGACGTAATCACAGACGAGAGCAGATGGTCTTCCGAGTCCATGTTGTCACATTGATTGTTGAGCAACGTTATCTACAAAATTATCATAAACATTTCAGATTGTATTTTGTAGATATTTAATACAAATATAAAAAACTCGGGTCGCAGTGCAAAACCCTGCCGACAATATAGTGTATTTGCTTTTATAAGCAGTGTGGCTCTATTGTATGAACTTAACTTTGTTTTTGAACAAAAGAAAAAAATTATCCCTTAATCCTCTTAATTTCAATACTATATACCAATTCAACATCTGTATCAAATTATATACACCCTTCAGTATACAAATCCATATCAATAAACTTGCGTTTTCATAAAATTTGTAAGTCCGGTCCTGTCGGGCCGATTTTATTAAAATTTTAGCAGCACATTTCAATAATTACTAAAGGGTTAAATTTCAAATTTGAAACGATTCTGAGAATTTTTTCGGTATTTTTGGACCCAAAAACATTTTTCAACCCCTAAATGCCCCCCTTAAAGTGGCCCGATCGGGCCCATTTTAAATAGGCTTCGTGCGGTGATGGATTTTAACATGTGGTCCAAATTTCGTTAAAATCAATTAACTCCTTCGAAAGTTATTGCCCGCACCTATATATATATATATATATAAATATATATATATATATACATATATAAACATACTTTTCCAAAAATGGTGCCAAACTTCTTAGAAACTTATGAAACGTCGAGAAATTTTGGTCCGACCCCTAGGTCCCGCCATCCGACCGACGCCAATAGTGTAAGTGCCTTATGGCAAATACACTAAAAAATGCAGTGAAAATTCATGGGTAAACATTCTGTGTTGGGTAAACACCCATAGGCCCAGTTAGGGATTGCAATCCGGTCCGGCGGATCCGGTAATCCGGCGTGTTTTTGGACCTACCGGATCCGGTGAGTCGGCGCCGGATCCGGTAAAGCAAAAAATACGCGAAAAACTGTACTGTATGCAACGAAGCGCTGATCTACAGTTACTTAATGGCGATTAGGTCAACCAGTGTTGAGGCAGAAAGGGCCTTTTCTGCTGCAGGTTATATTTGTAGTGCCATCAGAAGCAGATTAGGGGACAGTACAATCAACACGGGTGCATTCCTAAATTCGCTACAGTAGCTGTAGTGCTACACAGCCTTGGCAAGGTTGTGTAGCGCTACAGCTACTGTAGCGAATTTAGGAATGCACACTATATGTTTTCTTAGATCTTTTTTTCAGACACAGAAATAATATTCACTTGCATTTTGCATTGCAAAAAAAAATGCTTCTTTTTTTTTGTTTGTTAGAGAATGACTGAAGTTGATTTTATAAGTACAAATTTAAAAGACTGTTATGTTAAGTCTGTGTAGATTATTAATAAGTTAAGTTTAATAGTATTATTACTTAAGTAAGTACTTTCAAATACCTACAGCAATAAGTGAGACTGATTACTTTATTATTTAGAATAGTTTCATAATTTCATTTAGTACAAATACTACAAATTACAATTACCTAATACCAAAGAAATATAATTAAAAGTGATTTTATTTTCCATAAATACGTATTTTATTTTTCTTTTTATGTATTATTATCAAAAATTCATAATTAAGAATCACTAAATACTAGGCCCTAAGTAACTTTAAAATCCGTCCGGATTGTTGTCAATCCGGTAAAAACCGGCCGGATTGAAAATGATACCGGATTGCAATCCCTAGGCCCAGTCTATGTTGCATTTTAAAAAAAAATTCCTGTATAGTTAATTTAATCTAAGTACAACAGATGGTTATACTATGCTCTTGACGTCTGAATATATGTGTTTATATATTTTTAATTAATTCCTCTATTCTTGAATGTCGCTTTTCGTTACGCAGGTAAACGAAATTATCCTCATTGCGAAAAAAAAATTTACCTGTTCGCACTGTCCGTACAGATCGAACACTGCGTGATAAATAGCCGTCAACGGCAAGGCGGCTGGCAAGGGGCCCAGACTTAGACCATCTATAACTAGAGACAAACGGCCGGCTTCGCTGAGCAGAAGTCCAACACGAGAACCAATTCCCAAATTCTCCAAGCACTGGCCATAATTCGATTTCATCTGTTAAACAAAAATAAAATAAAATCTTGTGAGATTTTTCTTCATTAATATAAGATAGTGAGAGCGTTGTACAATGTATAGTTCAATTAAATTATGTATCTCACAAAGTGTCGTACATTTTTGTGTGATCGATGAATAAATAGACAGAACACGAACATCAAACGACATTTATTTGAGCTTGTAAGACAAATCAAATTGAAAAAGCTGTTGGTCAATTACCTTAGTTCCGTTAATTGAAAGCCAATCGCTTGAAATAATCCAGCAGTGTTTTTTGAAACCAAGAGCCGTAACCGGAAACGTGACTCTTCCCGGAGGAACGCAAACAACTCCCAGAATCAACGAGGACGTCCATTTTTCGTTAATTTGGTCTATTTTTATCTGCAATGAGGGCACGGTAGTTGGTTATTTTGATATTCTAGTGCTGGGTTGCAGAGAGGACTGTCAAAAAATTTGATTTGACAATGATCTTAGATCGTGATCACCTAATTACAGTTTCCATACATCAGGAGCGGTCTAATGTCGTATTCAAACTGCCGGTCATCTAGAACAGCGGCGGGCAAATCTTTTGATCGGCGGGCCACATAGCTGATAACGGTCAAATTTGCAGAGCAAAAAAAAAGGTCCTCGCATTCTATTTCCCCGCATTTGGAGAGCAAAAAAAAAAAAAAAGGTCCCCGCATATTTTTTCATATTACGCCCACTTTGAACAGCTTTTCACAGCACAAATTTTTCCCATTATTCTATTATTTTAAAAAGTTTTATAGGTACAATTTTACTGAATTAACGCTTCCGATTTTAGCCTTTCGAGGGACTTTCTTATAACAGGATGGTGTCGATGCGATGGCGTGTTTTTTGTGCAGTGAAAAGGGGAGGGCGTTTCGGAGGAGTTCTTTAAAAAAGCGATAACGGGGTGGACGATAACGGAATGGTTTTTGCGTTTTAAAATTCGCCAAAATCGGAAGCGTTAATTCAGTAAACTGTTATCTACCGTTTTATAACAGTAAAAACTGTAAAATGACTAAAAAATATTAGTAAAAGCTAACAAAAATTAAATCACTCTGACAGCAGGTTTTTAGGTTATATTTATTAAATTATTTTGGACTACGTAAACAGTTTAGATTTTATATACTGCAGTGTTATTAACGACTCTAATCATTAAAAATACAACATTTTTCAACTCAGCGCACTTCAATTCGTCTATAACTGCTATGGAGGGTAAACAACTGCTAAATTCATTTTATACTCGGATGCAGCGCTACCGCCATTCTGGACGATTTTTGAACTATTATTTACATTTTACAGCATTTAGATGGTGGACACTTTTTTAACTTATCTCCCAATAAGATAGTCCTCCTTACCTCTACCCTCCATAACAAAAAATAAACGACAATTTGAAAACGTTTCCATGAAAATAAAAACCGAGATGTTAATCAAAATTATTAAAATGACTGACAACTGTGAATCATGCACCTGCACAAAATGTTTACCTCCAACGACTTCTAAATTACTTAAGAAAAAGTTAAACACGTTTCTTCGAGTATGTATTTTAGTCTACACTCTCGGACACTCGCCAATTGACGGTATTTTATCTATCTTGCTATAATTATTGATCTTACTACGAAATATTATTGCGTTCCGATAAACAAGTGTTTGCTAAATAAGTCGACATATCGGCAACAGATCAGTAACGCGACTGTTTGTTTTTCAGATGATGACTGCAACGAATTTGTGAGCATACCGATTTACCAAATTAAAAATAAAAAAATTTTAACTAACTACGTACTACCGGAAGAAACGATCAACGAATAAGACTATATTTTATTTATATTTAGTGAAATTAAAAAAAAAATGCAAAAGTTATAAATACATGTAGTTCCGTAAAAAAAATCTTAAACAAAACACTGGCTCTTTGAATAAATCATTACTTGAACATTAATTAAAACATGAAATGTTTAATATATTTTTGAAATTGAGGACCTCTAAAGAAAAAAATACGTTTATTGCAATGGCCACTCGCAATTTCTGTATATGTTTTGGTTTAGAAGTTATGAGCATTCGTGCAGTCGCGTAGAAATTGAAACGAACCTCCAAAATCTGTCCTTTTATCAGAGGTCTGCTGACAATAACGATCCCTTGATTGTAAGAAGCCACTCTCTTCGCTGTAATTTTATTCGGAAAGATTTCAATATTACGGCCGTGATTTTCATAGAACTCGTACCTGTCCATTTCGGTCGGTGAATCTATATCCGTAGCATCTGTAACAGAATCTATAATTGCAATTGTCATTACAAATCCGATCCACTAAATGTCATCTGCTAGAAATAAAAAAAAAAGAAACACTACCGTCTGTAAGTATTAATATTTTACGGAGATTTCCAGTTCTGAACGTGAAAAATTTGATTATTTGAGTTTTCATTCTTAGGAATTCTACTTCTGCAATTTTCATCTGAGATTGGTGATTATCAACGCTATAAATTTCCGTTCAGGACGCCCCTCTCTAGGTTTCATTTTCATTTTAAATCCAACACATTCAAAGGACCCCGCACAAACCTTATGGGATTCTGTTCTCTGTTAAATTGATTGAAAATGGTTTTGTTTTAAAGTTTAAAGGTCACTATGAAAAAGTGTCCATGGCCGCATAGCCTAAAAACTAATAGATTTTTAGCTACAGATATGTTTAGCAAGATATTAGATATAGAGATATTCATTGAATACACAAACATGTTCCATGTTCAACTTTTGTGATTTTTTTTTAGAAATAGAAAAATACTCAAAAACTAGGTAATGTTGGAAGATGTCACCGTGTATAAAAAAATAACGTCATATTCGGATTCAGCACACTCGAAAATATATTTCTAGAGCTTCGGTTTTTTACGACTGTGAATTCAATAGATATCCCTATATCTAAAATCTCGCTAAACATATCTGTAGCTAAAAATCTTTTGGTTTTTAGGCTATACGCCCATGGCATAGATATAATATAATATAGATATATATACTGGGTGTGTCTTAAATACCAGGGCAGTCAATTATTTTGAATACAAAAATACACGTGTCCAGTACTTTTAAAATATCTATTCAGCGACACTAAACTTGACCCCCTGGGGGCGGGGGAAACTTTGGAGTTTTAAATGGGTACCCCTAATTTTTATTACAGATTTGTATTCTACGTTGAAAAATTTTGTCTTAAACATTTTTTCGAATTCTAAGTAGATGGCGCTCTAAATAACGGAGAAAAAACAGTATTTTGTCAGGTAGGCGACATGAACTAACGTCAACAAACCAACACGACGTCATTCTGTTCAGACAACGGACACATTTGACGTCTACACTTGTGCGCGCGCACCGTCATTTACAGCGCCATCTACTCAGAATTCGAAAAAATGTTTCAGACAAAAGTGTAGAATACAAATCTGTAATAAAAATTGGGGTTACTCATTTAAAGTTCCAAAGTTACCCCCGCCCCCACGAAGGGGGGCAGGGGGTCAAGTTTAGTGTGCCTGAATAGATCTTTTAAAAATACTGGACACGTGTTTTTTTCTGTTTTTTAATTCAACGTGAAGTATTCAAAATAATTGACCGCCCCAGTATTTAAAACACACCTGTATATCTATGGCCCATGGACACTTTTTCTTAGTAAACTTTAAACTATGAAATAAAACCATTTTCGATTAATTTAACCGAGAACCAAATCCCATGAGGTTTGTGCGGGGTTCTTTCCCACTAGGTTATGGTTAGCGACAATAGGTCATATGCATGATTTTTTTTTATATTTTTAATAGATTATTTAGTCAACCATAATACGGAAAAAAATTGATAATCATTTAAAAATGTAATATTATCATAAGAAAAAAAATATTAAATTCCACATTCAAAAATAGACAGTTTAAACAATCGGCCATGTTCGCGGGCTTATGAGACGTCATGATATACGATGCATGCCAACCTTGATGTGAAATTGTCAATGTTCTAAATGAAGTTTATTTGTTGTTTTCTCTAAATACTGACATAATCTTACTGTGAGACGACATCGTCGTCATGGAAACTGTTGTTGATATATACTCTGACGTCACGATGCGTTTTGAGAATTCGAAAATAGCGCTTATTTTCTACATTTCTTTTTTATTAGTTGTATTTTTTTCAGTGATTAGATTAATAAAATAACCATTACGTTATGATCAAGAACTAAAATATATTTCGAAATAAAAATTTTAACCAATTTGGAGTTTTATGCATATGACCTATTGATCGTGGCGCACTTAATTGGTAATTCATCATTCATGACGTCATAAAGTACAGTACGGAAACACGAGAATATGAATATTATTATAGACGCTTATGTACACGGCTGTCGAGCATCTATAATTCACAATCATCAATAGTAATAGTATTGTACCTGTAACGTCTTGTTTGACGTACTGGTGCGAAGGCGGATCAAGAACGAGTTCCAGACTGTCGTGCAGTTTTAGACTGGTCAGTTGCGACACAGACATAGAAAGAGTCGTCGTCATCGGTGGCGCCGGTTTCGAACTGGTCACCTCGACGCCCGTTACGCGGCCGCACAATTCGACGACGGCGTAAACGCTCTCGGGGACGTTGTGAGCGATGACGCCGATGTCTTGCGAATTTATAACGGCTCTGAGCGTCGAATCGTGCGCCCGTTTCAGTCCTATTCGGTCGCCGACACGCAACCATTCCAGACTCGGACTGAACGTGTTACTTAGTAACCGCGTTTTTGTTCTGACTTCATTGCCTGAAATATGATTGGGTTATTACATTTTTTTTATTTAGCTCATATAAAATAACTGATTTACTTGTATGTACTAGTGATGTGCCGGATATCCGTATCCGCGGATATCCGAGGGAGAAGAAAGATCCGTATCCGTTAGTTTTTGGCGGATCTTTTACGGATCTTTTACCTTATTAATTTTCAATTCATAGATGAAATTTTATATATATATAGGTGATTAGGTAATAATGAAAAAACTGTTAAATTCCATTCAGATTATTTTTTATTTTTTAAAATCGTATTTGGCACCTTTATATTGCAAACATTTATCGTAGTGAGTACCATACCAATAGTACATAACTCAAAGGTACTAAAAAACTATCTTTATAATGAGATATTGCACATCGATCTTTGGAAAGAGACAATCTGTTATGAGAGTTAACTCTTAAAGAGGTCAATAACTTTTTCACATAACAGATAGTCTCTTTCCAAAGGTCGATGTGCAATATTTACCGTTGCGTACTCTAGGAAAGTTAGATCCGTATCCGTAAAACCAAATATCCGTATTCAGATCCGTATCCGCGGATATACATTTTTAACGATCCGACATCACTAGTATGTACACACGTAAAGTAAAACAAAAAAACGCGATCTAACCAATTCGACAGTAATTCTCATAAAAACCTATCAGCTAGAATGGAAATGGGTACACGAGAAACGTAATATAGATGGCAACAGGTATATAGCTACCATTAAGTCTGTAACCAGGAGACCCAGCTCGAGCATAGCGGTGGACCGATATCTGTCGCATGAACCAACATGGCGTCAGCTACTGGGTAACACACACACGTTCATAGCGTATTTGTGTGCAGTGCCTGTGAAGTTAAGACAACTTTGATCACTATGGCGAAAACAGGTGGAAAAAATCGAAGTTTTCCCAGGTAGTGATAACAGCGCCATCTCGCGTGCACCAGAAAACGGTCTGTCTCGAAACACAACAAGCATTGGAAGCTAGGTCTCCTGGTTACAGACTTCATGATAGCTACTTCAGTTATGATTAGTTTTTATAGGAAAATGCGCTTCTTCCCTTCTGATAGCATGCAACCACTTCTTTTTCAGTTCCAAATTCTTTGGAAATACAAAACCTTTATAATTTAAACATTGATAAACACAACACATCAACATTGTCAATGATTTATTATTTTAAACAAACTTATTTTGTACACAGTACTATGAATGGTCCACAAATCGAGGTGGTTATATAGCTGGCGCCTCTAGCGGTCAAGTTAGGCAGTACCCATCCTCATTAGAATCACATGTAAAACAATAGCAGGCGGGTATAATATTTTTTTTTCATAATGAAACAAATAGAAGTGAGTTTGTTTCACGAGTGAACTGTCAAAAACGTTAAAAATTTTAATGGAGAAACCAGGGAAACAAGAAAAACAATAGTTAGTGTGGCGAGAAAAAATATGACAGAAAAGAAAATAAATAGAAGTGGTAATGAAGTACCTATAAACAAAGTGATAAATAAGTAACAGTGAATGAACAACATTGAATAACAGTGAATGAATAACAATGAATGAATGACAGTGAATGAATAACAGTGAATAAAAGTAGACAAATAAACAGTGAATGATAACAATTATAAATACAGTCTGATATTAACAAACAATAATAATTGTTGAAGTGTGGAAGTAGTGCAAATGTACCGTTGTCCTGCATAACAAAACAATACAAGAAAGATTTTTTTTAATACAAATTACTTAGTTTTGTTACAATATGATACGAAAACAAGCTATTTTATGGGAGGATACATGCCAAAAATAGTGCGTAATAGTATTAAAAATGTTAAACATCGCCGGCGTTCGTTTTTATTTTAAACTCCGTCGTAATAAGCCCGATTAGGCAACCAACTACACAATCTAATCCAAACTTCATTTAGCGTTTACCTGTTATATACCAACAATCGGCCGGTATGTTTGCTATGCTATTTGGAAACGTTGGGTCGTTGAGCGTGGTCACGCCGATCTTCAAGCTGCCAGCGTACTGTAGCGCCGTCGCCATCAAGCACACTTCGAACAGTTCGTCTGTCGCCAGTGGCGTCGAACTGAACACAACGCTGTGCGAACTGTCTTTTATGCGCGTAGCTATTGTGTCGTTTTCGCTCAACGTTATGTTCTTGCCGTGCCATTCTGAAAACCTGAACAAGTATTTTTTTCCTCGTTACAAGCTGCATATTTGTAAGCAAGTGTTTAAGACCGTCCCAATACACAAATTCCGTGAGACAAATTTGACGATTTTTCGACCCCCCTCCGCCCATGGTGAGATGCCGTGACATTTTGCTCGACGACCCCCCTCTAATCTCACGTGAGATTTTTCAAAATGCGTATTTTTAATGTAAATAGGGTCAAGTTGTCAACAGTGGCTCAGGCGGGTACAGTGAATCATTGCTAAAAACGAAATAAGATTGATCGATAACGCCATTCTTTTCATAATATAACAATGTATATTTGACGTGAAGTTGTCTATAGTAAACGTCAGCAACGTGTGCTTTTCAGTTCAAGTGATACATGTAATTGTTTGTTTTTATGTGCCAAAACTTTTTTTTACGAAATAAGCTTCATCGTACTTTAGTCAATCGAGGGTACTACTTATTTGCATGTTTTTGTTTCATTATAAACTGCATATATTTAGGTGCATTTTAACGTAACAATTATAATCCAAACCTAAACTAAAGTTAAAATTATTGACGTGAGATATCAAAATAGCCGGTCAGTACACAGTGGTTCAAGTAGACTGAGTAGACAGTGAATCATGATCCACTCTGTATCTAACATTTTTTTATTTATTTTAACAAAAAAAAAGAAAACAAGTGAATCGGCTGCTGTGGTTATTATCACTACAAAATGATTACAATACTGCAAAAATTACAAATTTATTAATAATAATGGAGTTTTACTTATTAGATAGGTAAGTATGGTAAGTAACCTAACATTTTACTAATCAACCAGTCAATGTCTGCATTTTTATTTCATTTCTTTGATAAAGCATCGATAAAACCCATTTTTAATTATAATGATTCACTGTAAACCTACACGAGACACTGTGTACTCAAGGCTGAACCACTGTACCCATCTAGCAGTACACAGTGAATCATTTTCTACTTAAAAAAAAAACTTTTATAAAACATTTTCCTTTGTAGATAATGAAAAAAAAATAATTAAAACTTAAATTAAAATAACCACACTATACAGATGTCATATTTTAGTTTTCTTGGTACCTTAAAATTTTATGATATAGCCAATAGAAAAAAAAGTGATCCACTGTTGACAACTTGACCCTACGTAAATTTGCGCTTGATTGCATTTGATTTATTTAAAAAAATATAATTTACTTAGTCCTTTTTATTTAGTAAGACTAGTATTTTAAAGACTTTTTAAAGAACGTAGTCTAGAAACAAAGAAACGTATTATTAACCGCAATAAATATTATTTCACATGATTTAGCCATATTTTAGTGGAGAAACATTTGTTACTTAATTTAACCCGGTTTTCTTGCAATTTTACACTATTTCTTGCGGAAAAAAATTACGTGATTTTTCCCCCTAAACTCCGCACGAAATTTGTAAAGGCCTCCTACTGCACTCTAGATTATGTTGATACTTTCGATACCGTTATTTGGATACCGAATATCTGATCAATTTTTAATACTTCTTAAGGTTATACGCCCGATAGAGCACAGCAATGTATAGATAATACGCTGAAATTTTAATATCTTAATTATGGATATCTCATACATTCAACTGCATTTTTTAAAAAACATTGACCGTCTAGTTTTCAAGTTAATAATTATTAAAAATGCGATTTTTAACACAATGATAAATGAGAAGACTGACCGGAAGTGTATATAAAAATAAGATTAAACCAAATTGGCTATAGACAAATTTTTAAAAAACTGATTATTCGAAAGTTTGACTCTTTTAGATAACGTAAAAATTAAAAAAACTAAACTTTCCCGTGCAGTTTTGGAGAAATATTAATTAAAAATCTCTATTTTCTAGATTTGAATTATGTCACCATGAAAACCAGATTACACGAAAAGTTTTTCATAAATTTTGTTTTTATTAAATAATTTTTTTGACGTAGCTAATAATTAAAACTTGAAAATTGGATATTATCTCATTTACCGTGTATTAAAAACTGCATTTAATATCCAATAACTCAAAATCTATACGTCAACCGTTCAAAGGTTTTTAAAACCAAAACGTAAGAACAAAAATCATTCGTGTACACTGGGCTTAATTAAAATATATACTGATAAAGTCACAACTTTATGATATTATGTCAAATGTTTAAATATTATTTCTTAAATATTAAAAAATAAAGCTATGATCAACAGGATATAATATTTCCATAAGAAATAATAAATTTACCAAGTCATATAACATTTTTTTATTACAACAAAATACGGACGCAGTTTTTACTAATACGGTCGAGGGCGTATAACCTTAAGAGATTTCCATTTTACGATTTAAAGAAAACTTAATTTTGAAAAAAACGACGGAATTTAGGTCTCAAGTTCAATGCATTGACTAAAAAACAAATACCTGTGAGCGAGATACGAATCTGGAGGCTGCGGTTGTTGAGCAGGCGACGGCTGAACGACACTCGCCTGCAGCGACGGCGTTCTCTCCGAATGAGGTGAATTCGGAGCGCGCGGGGCAGATGCGAGGCTCACTTGAGCGCACTGTCCGTACAAATCGACTACAGCGTACAGCGGGCCGCGAGCCACTTGACAAGCGGGACCTTGGTCGACGCCATCGACGTAGAAATGCAACATGCTGTCGCTGTGACGCATCAAACCTGCGAAAATGTCACAAATAAGGCTGAAGGAACCTCGCAATGGCAGCATATGGTTTTTATGAGACACCGATAAAAATCACTGAAAGCCAGTACATAAAAAATCCGGTTTACAAATTTGAATGAATACCGTGAACTCGTTTTATATAGTCCGGGAGGTGGTGTCAAAATTTATCAGTGATTTATCTCCGACTCAAATGTAATTGATTGAAGAGTTTAACCATTACTCTGTTCGAAATCGAAAGTCAGTCAGCGCGACCGCGGTGGGTGTGGGCGTGGGAGGCTGTGAAACTCGTCGGAAAAACTATGAAAAAAAGTGATAAATCTGGCGATGAAAATTTGTTAGATTGTAAATAATTGATGATTAAACGTGAAAATACTAATCAGTCACTTTCCCGACGGGGGAAACATCGTCAGTCAGAGGTTTGAAGCCTTTAAAAGAACATCAATTGCTCAGTGTTTGAATTTAACATCGATATTTTCAGAACGAATAGTAGGAATAGAATGTTTCAGTTCCTACTATTCGTTCTGAAAATATCGATTTTAAATTCAAACACTGAGCAATTGATACTCTTTTAAAGGCTTCAAACCTCTGACTGACGATGTTTCCCCCGTCGGGAAAGTGACTGACGAGTATTTTCACGTTTAATCATCAATTATTTACAATCTAACAAATTTTCATCGGCAGATTTATCACTTTTTTTCATAGTTTTTCCGACGAGTTTCACAGCCTTCCACGCCCACACCAACCGCGGTGTTTCGATTTCGAACAGAGTAATGGTTAAACTCTTCAATCAATTACATTTGAGTCGGAGATAAATCACTGATAAATTTTGACACCACCTCTCGGACTAATAGAAAATGTGAAAAAAATTATGTGAATTAATATGAAGGTAGCTTGTAAATGGAACGTAATACGAAAAAATTGTTAAGAAAAACGCACCTACTCTTCGATCAGCGGTGAGTGTATCAAGATCACATTTATAACCGTTTTTCAAATTGACACCGTTTTCCATAACGGCTGATCCACTCAGCATCCACGTGTCGTGATCCAAATCGGTAGCCGTACTCGGCAAATCCAATTCCTCTGGTCGCATAGCCGTCACCCCTATTTGTCAACATTACAAAACAAATCCAATTAACAACTTTGGCAACTAAACAGTTTTCAATGTGTACTGTGAGTAAAAACAAAAAAACAAAAACAATTCGTGAATGATAATTTGCACTGATTTTTCACTCGGCACTTGGTAAATGATTAATAACAAAAAACACTTGAAAATTGAACAAAATATTTTCTTCTCTCGGCGATTGTTTCGGACAATCACTCCATCTTCAGGAGTATAAACATATAGTATATACCGGGTGAGGCAAAAGTCCCGGAACGGTTGAATATCTCGCATACTACGCATCGTATCAAAAAAAAAAAAAATACGTGTCAAATATTTTTCGAAAAACTATTTTTTGATACCACACATGACTCCCCACCCCCCACCCAGTTAGTGGGGGGAGGGGCAACTTTAAAATTTTAAATAGGAACCCCTATTTTTTATTGCAGATTCGGATTCTACGGGAAAAATTACACACAATTGATGTAATTTTTCCCGTGGGTTTTAGGGGTTAAAAAATATTTTTGGGCCCGAAAATACCGAAAAATTTCTCCGAATCGTTTCAAAATTGAAATTTAACCCCTTAGTAATGATTAAAATGTGCTACCAAAATTTTATTAAAATCGGCCCGACAGGACCAGACTTAAAAATTTTATGAAAACGTTAGTTTGTAGATATGGATTTATTTAGTGAAGGGTGAATTTAATTTGTTGTATTGATAGTAATATTAGAATAAAAAAAAATTACATACAATTGATGTAATTTTTCCTGTAGAATCCGAATCTGCAATAAAAAAAAATAGGGGTTCCTATTTAAAATTTTAAAGTTGCCCCTCCCCCTACCAACTGGGTGGGGGGTGAGGAGTCATGTGTGGTATCAAAAAATAGTTTTGCGAAAAATATTTGACACGTATTTTTTTTTTTTTTATATGATGCGTAGTATGCGAGATATTCAACCGTTCCGGGACTTTTGCCTCACCTGGTATATAATATACATAGTATATGTCTGTACTCCTGAAGATGGACTGATTTTCCAAAACGATCGTTGAGAGAGAAAATATTTTGTACAATTTTCAACCGTTTTTATTATTTGTAAATTCCTGAATTGTTTTGTATCATTTTTCAGTTTCGCGTTAATATAAGTTTTAATACGCTATTCTTTAACTGAGTACAAACTGAGTAAAAATTTTCAACAAAATCGGTCTAGCCATTTTCGAGTCGTGCTGATACGACATGCAGGCAAATATTCTTTTCATTTTATCACCTATATATCACTTTACTATTTTATATAATATTATTAATACAAATAACAGTCATTGTGAGTGGAAAAAACAAAAGAAACTTGGTATCAACAAAAAACAGAAACAAACGAGAATCTTTCAAAACAACTGCGAACAATAAAAAAATCAGTGTTTTTGACGTTACCTCTCATGGAATACAACAAATTTTAACTGATTAACTAGTAAATTAATTACTTGTTTACAGTTAAATGCAATCATTTCCTGTACAAGTGTAAAAACGAGTCGAGTGCAACGAATCATAACGATTCGTAATATGCAAGACACGGGTCAATCAATTCAAACAGAAAACAATCACGCTTTCATATCGATCATAAATTTACGCAGTAAATGTGAGCAACAACGGCGTTGCAGGGCAAATTAGGGTTTCGTTCTAGTAGGTTGATAAATCATTTTTGTTCAGGAAAATATTTCGAGAGTTTTCAAGAATATGTCAAAGATCTCACTATCTTTCCGGTCAGATTTCGTCTGGGTGAATTCTGGTTTGACAATGAAATTATCAAGAGCACCAAATCCCTCATAATATATGACTTTTCTGTATCTCTTATAGTTTAGCAAGTGTTAACGAATTTAGTTCAGAAATAGAGATTTGCTTTACATTTTCCGTTCGCTGCACATCCCCCTTTTGTCATAGCGAAATAATATAATATAGTCTATGCCACTCGGGAAAAAGATTTCGATCCATGAAAGAATTATTCAAATCAATACAGTAATAATTAATGAGATTATCCGCAAACACAATCATTTTTGAGTTTTGATTCCCGTTAAAATATAATCGTAGATTATTTAAATATCAAAACTAGGTACGAAAAAATCAAAAAGAGGATGCACTCTGAGATTACAAATTTGATGCAATCTCACAAAGTCGACCGCATTACAGTCTGGTCCTAAGCATTTAAACGTTGTACCTGTCTAGTATAGAAAGTTAACATTGCACCTAATGTATTTATTTATGCGTAGACAATTTTGCAGATTTTATAAAAACACTGCAGTAGTCTACACAATATGTCGCACGAATGACGTACAACTGACCAGATGCAGAGTGGGGAGTGAGTCGTGGACTAAATGAGGAATTAATCATGCAACAGTTATAGAGTATGATTTCATGTGGCCGTCAGATGTCGCTTTTGTCGTGCTCCCTGCCATATCGTTTATTAAGAACAGCAGTTAAAACAATAATAACAAGGCAGTTCAATCCCGCTCTATAGCTCGCTAGCAGCGCTAGTAGTCTTAAGTAAACGTCGAACAAAACATTTTTATTACATTTTCTTAATAATAATTATACTCATTGTTTTTTTTTTTCAGTGCAACAACATAAACACTGTATCTCCTTAAGGGGTTACACTACCCAGGCGCGTCAAAAAAATAAGCTTTTCTTGTGAATTTTTTTTACGAGTTCTAGGTGGCGGATCAAAAAAAAGATTTAGGGATTTTTTACGCATATATTAAAGTTCTCAAAAATATTTCTTATTTATTTATTATATATATAACAAAATGGCGTCGTGGTAGTATAAAAAACAGTCAACAACTTTTTTTTTAGGTGAAAAACGGTGTACATTGTAGCAGTCCTGGTGTACCATCAGGAACAAAAAAGAATTTTTTTTCTTTTTTTACAACCGTTTTTCCATGGAAGTACCGAGGATTTTAAATTTTGTTTGAAAATTCACAAACTTGTATGAGTTAGAAATTTTTTTTCATTTTTTAGCAAAAACTCGAGCTTAAATTGTTAACTGTAAACGTCATAATTTTTCAATTATAAAAATCGTGTGTACTTCCACGGAAAATCTATCTAAGAAGTTGTCATTTAAATTTCAAGTCAATCGGACAAAAATTGAGCGAGATACGGTGTACACCAATTTGAAAAACATAGTTTCGAGAAAAACGCGTTTAAAGTTTGAAAACGTATTTCTTATATGAAATTTTCAAAATTTTTGAGAACTTTAATATATGCGTAAAAAAGCCCTAAATTTTTTTTTGATCCGCCACCTAGAGCTCGTAAAAAAAAATTACAAAAAAACCTTAGTTTTTTGACGCGCCTGGGTAGTGTAACCCCTTAACTGGGTATAAAAATTTCGATAATTAAATGTTAGTTTAATTATTGTTACTGATATTTGAAAAATGCTCACTTGACACAATGCTATATGAGAATGAAAAATTGCGGTGCTGTCGTCACGCACTCAGCGATTACATCATTTCTTGTTAATAAATTAAACTTCAATAGCTTTCTAAAAAGTGTAAAATGAAGATTTGAACTTAAAAAAGTACCTAATTCGATGCCACCTGACCATCGATCGACCATATTATCGATTACGATTTCAAACATTTCCTCATCTCTCAGCGGCCGATTCGAGAAAATAATCGCATCATTGAACTCTGCGTAAGCCCGTGGTCGAGAAGCTGTCAAGCCATTGTTTATGATACGGGCGTTTTTTCCATGGACGTGATGGAATCTGAGATCACTAAACAAATCAACGGCAGAAATCAGACCATTGCATTATGATCGATTATAATGTCTCATTTAAATGCATAGCCGCGACATTTCTACAAAGAAAAATGCGACACATCGGCTGTGTTTCAAGGTCATTGCATAACACACTGGAAATTGACTGAATGAAATCAATGCAACATTGCCATTTGGGTACAATTGCAGTACTACAAAGATATATATTGTAATCGAACGGAGATTTTTTGGTACGTTTTTGTGCTTTCGAAAAATGAATTCAAAAAATCCATAAAAATTGTTGTTTTTTATATTAGAAATAATTGATTTTTTAATACCACCAGTGGAAAACAACAGAATGGAAAAGTTAATGTTATGAGTTGTGATTTGTGTTAACACTCGAACGGAACGACCATGAATTCCGTCGCACTTTTTCTTTAGTTTGTAACAAACCAGAACGCTGCTTTTCCTGTTCTGTTCCGTTGTTTTTTCTCAAATGTGGGAATCGTACTTAATAGTGACGTCATAAAAGTAATGTCTACAGCTGTGTTCAGCTGGTGATCACCGGTATTAGCACCTGGTCAAATTTGATCAACTGCTGAGACTAGGGATGGGCAAATAAAAAATATATATCGAATTGATATTTTTAAAGAATATCGATATATATATATATATATCGATATATAGAGTAAAAAATATTGATATTTCGATTTTTTTGCCCCAAGAATTGGTTACCTAGAACACACACACACCACGATCACCATCCATAATAATTTTTTTGGGTTGCGTTCAAGGCGAATCAAACTGAGTTCATAGGACCGTGCTCGAAATATAGAGGCAGCACTTACGCCGAAGCTCGCGCGCCCAGGTGTTAAATTTATGCATAAAACGGGCAAAAATGTAATGATCGGAGCAGTGCGGAGCTCAGAGCAGTATGCGCCATAGAGAAGGTACACGCCCCGCGGTCAGATGCATGCGATGTATGTACAGAGCTCTTAAAAAATATCGAATTTGATACTCGGAAATAAATATTGAATATCGATATTTCGAAATTAAAAATATCGACCATATATATTAATTGTTTTCTGAGAAAATATTGATATTTTGATATTTTACCATTCCAACCCACAAGTGGGGAATGGTACTAGTTTAGGTCAAAAATCACTTTTCAAAAATTTTCCGTTTTGAGGTCGCCCGAATCTAAAAAACATAGTTTTGAAAAAACTCTGTGCGTCTGTTAGTCTGTGAACGCGACACAGGTCAAACGGATGAGCGGATCTAAACCAAATTTTGGGAGGATGTTTGGTTTGCAAATATGAAGAGCCCTATTGTTTTTGGGGAAAATCGGCGCAAGCGCAGAAGAGATATTTGTTATAACGGTGTTTTTTACATAATAATGGTATACTTTTCATAACGGCTAAATTTATTTTTTCAAGAAAGTGTCGTTAAATTTTTTTTCTAAACTTTAGTTTCGGAAATATGTTGAAAATAAAAAAAATCAACCGCTCTTTTGTTTTATGGATCTGTCAGAAATAAACAAGTTCGGCATGCTTTGATTAATGTTTACATGACGTGGAACATATTATGTAGGTAACCATGGCAACGAATAGCAAATATCATATTGAATACTAGCAATTACCCGCGTCACCTCACACGATATCAGAAATTTTATTTTCTTTATTATAATCAAATGTCAACATTTTTGAAGTTGGAATGGTCCCGTCGCCAAATTGGCTGGAATTTTTTACCCATGCCTAGCTGAGACCGCTGACAATCGGCTAAACGCATTACATTAGCAAAATTGGTTGCCGCAACATTGGTTGAGCGTTGAATAATCGAACAATCAATGAAAGTTGGCATGTAAAAAGTCTGATTTAATTGATGACCTTGAAATTCAGCAGTTGCATATAGCAGAGTTTCTGGAGTGCAGTTGTCGCTGCAGAATATTGACCGAGTTCAAATTTTCAGCTCTTGTGGCTTGTACAGTACTCAATTGTTTTGCTTACCTATATAAAGTAGTATTTGAGATACTGGAATTGACCGTTTCGGGCGAATAGCAATCTAATCCTTCATATTGAATGGTTACTTGTGCAGCCTGGCCATACAAATCTAAAAACAGTCGGTGAGTCACTTTAAACAATGGAAGGAACTTTTCTATAGTTACAGCAGATCTGCGCAAGATAATAGGTTTGTTCCAAGTTTCGTTTTAGTTACTGTCACCGTTCTCTGACTGCTTGGAACATACCTAATAAAACAGCTTGTTGCAACTGGCGACATGTACTGTTTAAAATCAATCAATTTTTTTTATTGTCAATTGGCAATAGCCACTATGGCATGGCGATTGCAATTGTTCTATTTATTAAATTTTCCAGTAACCTAGATTTCAGAACTTTACTCATTTACCTACTTTAAAAAATTAAAAGTTTAATGTTGTAAGATTAAAGGATGAATCCTGGTGACATAGGATCGATGAACTAAGCAAATACTGAAGGTTTTTTTATTGCATTTTATTGTCTGACGTTTCGGCAAACTTTATGCCATCTTCGGAGAATCAATGCTGTCTGTTTTCTCAGTATTGTTGTTATGTATAAAATAAATTAAAATAAAAAATGTCATCAACGAGTATTAAAATTACTATTTTTCTTGAAAAAAAGAAAAACGACTGATTTTTACTGAAAATTGTATAAATGTGTCTGATGTAACTTGTTTAAAATTATACTGCTTAGTTCCACGATCCTATGTCACCAGGATTCATCCTTTAATCTTACAACATTTGAACAGGATTGTCATCACTCTAAATTATTAATAGAGTTATTTTTCACAAAAAGTTTAATATTACCTATTACACCGTACACTCTTTCTGGTAAATTTCGCGCAGTTGGACCCTGATCTACTCCGTTCACATAAAAATGTAAAGTTCCGTTTTCTTTACGCATAACGCCTACTCGATCCCCGATCTAAACAAAATACAACGAATATTATGTCACATAATAAAACAAAAAGACTGAATTAGTTTTAATTAAACAGACAAAAATGATGAAGGTTGAAATTTTATTTGGAACTGAAACAAAAATGTTACCTGTAATCGATCCAAATTAATTCCATATTGATCGACGATCGTTGTGCCGTTATGCATGACTCCATTTCCCGTCATCATCCACGTACCCGATCTAATTAAAAACAAAACACGCACTTTATTACCTGTATAAGTAGATAGATATTGTTGATTATGGGCTATGTGCACGGAGGCGGAGTTACAAATTTTTCGATGCGAGCGTTTGTGGTGAGCACTAGGGGAAACTTCGATCTCCAATTTTCCGTATGTCAGTGAGCAATGTTTATTAAAAGTGAAAGTAGTTATAATTGTATAAAGTTTATTAATTACAAGGAAACCATAGGAAAACTAAGCGATCGGGAAATGCTTGTTGTGTTTCGGGCTGTTGCGCTGATGGCGATTTAAGTAAAATAAAGACCATTTGTGCCCTAATTTGACGTTCCGCTGTCAATGTAAACAAATTAACATCAGTTTTCCTTATTACATTTTTTTTGACACATCATGACCAACTAAAGTTTTTGACTTATCACCAAAACATGTCGCGATTTCCATAAAAAGTTAGTTCAATAATTCTCTATTACCCACTAGCGGCGCTAATAGGCTTCGTGCACACAGCCTATAGACAAATAAAGTGAGTTTTATATACAACGCTTCACGTAGAGAAAAAATATTCATTTATCCGTTAGTGGTATTAGTGCGTCTCAATTTTGACACTTGGAATGCCTAACCCCACAAAGATTCTTTTTGCTCAACATTCCAGGCTAAATTATATAGTTTGACAACACACAAAATAACGTACGTCTATCACTAAGCACTCGTACAACATTTATGCCCGGTTTACATTATTCCAGTCCAGTGCTGGATTGCAACTGGAATAATGTAAACCCTCACTGAAATGCACTGGATCCAGTAAGCATTCCAGTCCAGTAACTGGATTCGCGGTCTACTTTTGAATCCAGTGCGATCAATCCAGTGCAACTGGAATAATGTAGACGGCCAATCCAGTGCCATTCCGTTCCTTTTTTCTTAGTTCATTATCAACCTCATTAATAACTTCTTGTAGCAAGAGTGATTGAGCACGTTTGAAACATTTTCGAAACTGATCTCTTTTTGAAATCATTGTCACTGTGGTGTTCACAATGAAAACGGCTTCTAAATGACTGGAATAATGTAGACAACGAATCCAGTCCAGCACTGGACTGGAATAATGTAAACCGGGCATTATAATCACTTGACCTTAAAAACAATCGAACAATTAGGTTCGCGAAATTTTATGAATCTCACCTGACGTTAGTCATCGTAAAAGGAAATTCAAATTCCGTAGGCGAATGTGTTGTTACACCTATTTCAATAGAGCCGGCCCATTTGGAAACAATTTTATCTAACCTAACCTCAAACAATTCGTTTGCTTTCAGAGGCCGCGATGTCAACACCACTCCATTATTGAAATCGTCCGTTGCACTGAAAAACAAAACGAAATAATATTCTCTATAGAACACATCGATCTTGTGGCATCTCTTGTTTTATGTGATAAAAGAAGACCCAAGTGGATAGAGGTATTATGTCACAAAACAAGTTTTCAGTAAATTGCAATAATCTGTTTTTTTATTTTATCCACTAAATTATATACAGGGTGAGTCAGACCACCCGTATCAGTCGTTTTTTTCGAAAACGGTTAGTCGTAGAGAGTTGTGTCAAAAATCTGTATTATAAAAGCCCTAATGAAGAATCGAATGGTGACATTTTTTCCCCCCGGAAAGGTTGGCTTCCCTGTTAGTTTGCTCCGGAATGTTCAGAACTCCGGAATGTTAAATGGCACGATAGGTCGAAAGTGGTATTGTTGAAAAGATCTTTAAAAAATAAGCAAGTTTTGTAGGACATTTTTTTTTGTTACTGCCACCCCTGTTAAGTAATATTCGTTTGAAATTATTAAATTAACATGTCAGAATAACAAAAAAGTCGGCATTTAAAATCTAGTTACCTAATTATACAATGTCACAAATGTTCAAACTGTCTTCAATTTACTTCTAAACACTGCGGAGCTCTTCTAGATATGTTATGAGTACCTGGAAATATTTTCCGACAAAAAAAAAACAATTGCAATTATTGAAAACTTATTGGGACATAGTTTAATTAGGTAACTAGATTTTAAATGCCGACTTTTAAAATTAAGTTTGTTATTCTGACATGTTAATTTAATAATTTCAAACGAATATTACTTAACAGGGGTGGCAGTAACAAAAAAAAATGTCCTACAAAACTTGCTTATTTTTTAAAGATCTTTTCAACAATACCACTTTCGACCTATCGTGCCATTTAACATTCCGGAGTTCTGAACATTCCGGAGCAAACTAACAGTGAAGCCGACCTTTCCGGGGGGGGGGGGAATTTCACCATTCGATTCTTCATTAGGGCTTTTATAATACAGATTTTTGACACAACTCTCTACGACTAACCGTTTTCGAAAAAAACGACTGATACGGGTGGTCTGACTCACCCTGTAAAACTAGCGGTCCCGCCCGGTTTCCACCCGGGTGTAAAAGAACGAATGGAGGAACATGAGTACACACATTCATCTTAGTTTACCGAGATGAATGTTGTGTCCAAATTTCATGATGATCAGAGTTACCGTTCAAAAGTTTTTTCGATAAAAAGTTTGCCGATAAAAAGCAGTATTTATACTTTTTTTAACTAATATTTTTTTTTTTAATTAATTAAATAGAATTAAAATTAAATTAAATGTAAACCTTAGAAGAAAGCAATGTAGAAAATAAAAAAAAATAAAAATATATTCGCCCAACGTATGGCTCGAACCCACGACCCTGGTATTGACAGCCGTGTGCTCTACCGATTATGCGCTAGCCGGCGTTGTATTCTGTTTACGCTAATATGAGTATATTTAGTTAGTGCATTTCACCTGAATAGAAGCTTATTTTTGAGATACATTTTGCAACATTTTTCATTAATGCTCCGCTCCTAATGGTCGTAGCCTGATTTTATATAGCCTATACTCCTATAGCCTTCCTCGATAAATGGGCTATCCAACAAAAAAATTTTTTTTCAATTTGAACCAGTAGTTCCTGAGATTAGCGCGTTCAAACAAACAAACAAACTCTTCAGCTTTATATATTAGTATAGATTAAAATAATGCTGGGTTTACATCAATAAAATGGCCATGCACGTCTTTTCTTATTATCATAAACACTTATTACTCTCTTATTATCATATACACTTTTATTTATTATTAAATTGAATTGTAAATTATAGACGGTCAACACCTGAGTTCATCTGCGTCTATAGTATTTATTATATGATATTATATTAGAGGGGAGAACAGTTAATGGGTATACAGTTTTACATTATATTATAAAAATTCCAGTCAAACTTCAAAAATATTGATATTGATATTTTGACAGTAACAGTAGTATTAAATATGATAATTGCTATTTGTTTGCATGAATATTAAATTGGCAAGTTCACGTCTCACAGTTGTTCAAAAGGGTGCCCGCAATACCATGATTCAAATATATAACAAAGTATCTAGTCGAATAAAAAATATTGTATGCAGAAAGCTTTTCAAAACAGAATTTCGAAAGTACTTCCTATTAAACGTCTTTTTTTTACAAGACACATGAATTTGTTAAATAAGTGAAATGATACTGTTGACGCTATTATGTACAGATATGTACGATATAAATAAAGTTATTTATTTATTTACCTAAATATTATGTTATCACGTCATGCAAAAATTAACCAAATTATTTCCTATATTGTGACCATGAAGTCTGTAACCAGGAAACTTAGCTTCCTATGCTTGCCGTGTTTTGAGACAGACCGTTTTTTGGCGCACGCGAGATGGCGCTGTTATCACTACCTGGGAAAATTTTGGTTCTTTCCACCTGTTTTTGCCATAGTTATCAAAATTGTTTAATTTCACAGACACTACACACATGTGAGCCATGAACGTGTATGCATTACCCAGTAGCTAACGCCATATTGATTCATGTGCTAGATATCGGTCCACCGCTACGCTCAAGCTGGTTACATACTTCTTGATTGTAACATAACATCTTTATCCACGAAAGAGCTGAGCATGCTATTGTGACATACCACCTTTATCAACCGGCACCTTTATTATAAATGCATAATTTTAGATTTTATGACCATATTAAAAGGTACAATACTACCCGGGGATTAAAAAAGTAAATAAAACTACTTTTTCAAAAAATGTGACTTGACACCTTTATCCACCTAGTTCTTCAATTGCAACAGTGTTGAAAACGTTTAAAAGACCCCATAAAAAAACGAATTTCTCACTTGGGTCTGTGTGCGGTGCGGCCATTGTTAATGACGTCTGCGTGTGTGCCGCAGTTGGAATGAAACAAAAGCCTATCGTAACAATCGGTATCGGCTATCTGCGAGTCTGTTATGTAGGCCAGCTGTTCTTGCAGCGACGTGTTCCGTCGAGTTATTAGATTCTGTTCTTCTCGTTCGTCTCTATCCACAATTGTTACCTAAACAAATGCAAGAACAATTTTAAAGCGGCATCTAATTCTGTTTCATATCATTAATCAATCTCCGACACTCATTCCTTAAGAATAGCCGAGATTATCAGAATGCTGTGCAATTCTTAGGCTTGGCAGTCAGTGGCCTCAGAAAAATAAGCTCATCTAAAGCATTCAAATTCCGGAATTGGATGCCCTGAACTCACCTTCATCGTCATTCCGTACAAATCGATAACGCCCCAAACTTGTTGTGCGACTTTAGACGCCGCCACACCTTGATCCAGTCCGTTGATAAAATAATGAAGATTACCGTTCGATTTTCTCATCATGCCGACGCGATCGCCTTCCTGAAATTCAGAGATGTCGTTTCATCGATATTTGACGATTAGAACAATTTATCTTCTGAGTCCACTCACCCTTAATTCGTCTAAATTGAATTCGCCGTATTCACGTCTGCTGCCTTTACCGTTCGACAGAATACCGCAGCCCGACATCATAATTGTTCCGGTTCTCATGTTGGTCATCGTAGCGGGGAATTCTAACGCCGTCGGATTGTGAGTTGTCACTCCAACCTAACAAATAAAAGTGATTTAAGCTATCGCACGGCAATCGGATCGGACCAAATACATTTGATGATGTTTAATTTAAACTAGTGTTGAGCATAATCGATATATTTCAATAATGGAATGAATCGAAATAATCGGTTTTTATAATCGAATGATCATTCGAATTATCGATTATGAATGATGCGCAAACTTGGCAATTACTAATTTCGTTTTATTTACTTTTACAGTATAAGCGAATGATCATTCAAAATATCGATTATGAATTATGTTCTAACTTTGCAATTTCGATTTGTTAATATTACTTAACACAATATTAATAATGAAATCACTGGTATGATCGAATAGAAATAGAAATATATTTGTTATGCCCTAGATGGATACATCGTCAATTTACACAATGAGTTAAACATTAAAATTGAAATTTAAAAAATCCTTAATGTCAGACAAACAATTTTTTAGGAATTTGATTTAACTTTGAACTTAAATTCTTTACCACACTGAACTTCAGTTAAGCTATTTGGTAGTTTATTAAATAAAACACTGCCAGCAAAGACTTCCCATCCCAGTGCATGTAGATGCAGAAACCGAATGATATATCGATATATCACATTAATATCGACAGTGGACATAGCAATAGTACTGTGTCGGGATTTAATATTCATTTTATATTCCATAATCGATTCAAACGAATGATATCTCGGTTGCCATAATCGAATGATCTAACAAACTACAAAGTATGTACAATCGAAACACCCCCACTCTCCAGTGCCATCAAAGACTTCCCATCCCAGTGCATGTAAATGCAGCCAGATACCGAATGATATATCGATATATCACATTAATATCGACAGTGGACATAGCAATAGTACTGTGTCGGGATTTAATATTAATTTCATATTTCATAATCGATTCAAGTGAATGATATCTCGGTTGCCATAATCGAATGATCGATTATTCGGCCATAATCGAAATATTTCGATTATATCATTCATAATCGCCCAACACTAGTTTAAACCGTTTTGTGTAACATATAGGACAAAATTTAAAAATAGCACCAGTAGTTGTCACCAGCACTTCAACGTTTATAAAATCTGTGTTACCTCGATACTGCCCGACCATTTTTCAACCAAACGGTCAATTCTGATTTCAAATAACTCGTCGTCGTACAATGGTCGATGCGTCATCACAACTCCATTGTTGAATTCATCAAATGGGCGGCGTCTTTCTGCAGTTCGAGAGTTTGAAGTAAGTTTTATTAGGGAGCCGCAACGCTGATGGAAACGCAATCTGTCCCGGGCTGGCGGATTTGTCGTTACTATAAAAAGTAATATATATAAACATGGCTCGTGCGATGGAAAAAATTTATGGTGCGAATTACACAGATGTTTAGACCAATATCGATTTTAGAAACACGATTTTTTATGGCTTTTTTAAATTAAAAAAAGATAAAGTGCGAGTAGAGCACGCGTCTTGAGGGTTCCATACCGTTAATTTAATACAATTTGCTATTACCCCGTGGGATGGCGCAACTCTCGCTTTTTTTGACACTTTCAAAGATGCAAGTATTCAAAAAATTGGTTGTCTGTAAAATCGGTTTACGGACGATAGTTTTACGTGATAACGTATTCCGCTCGAATATCATATTTAATAATCACGCACAGGGTCAGGCGGAACGTTACACTTTTTCGTGCATGCAGCGGTGTTTCATCTTTTTATATTGACGTGATTCATCAATTTATAAGACGTTATCACGTCAAAAAATAATCATGTAATTAATGATCCCATCTTTTAATTGCACCAAGTTAACAGTTTGAATTTTTTCATAGTAGCTGATATTAATTTCGACTTGATACTTCTAGCCATTCTCGAGAAAAAGGGTCTCGACGGACAGACAGACAGACAGAAGGGTTCCGTTTTTTTTCCATTTTGAGGAGCGGAACCCTAAAAAATAATAAACATTACATAAACTAGTTACTTTTTGGAGTCTTACCGGTAGTCGCTGGTACAATAGTATTATCGGGGGGCAAATTCAAACTGACATTCCAGTCCTGTCTCAAATCGAGGCTAAGTTCGCTGAGGTTCGACGTCAAACTGATTGTGTCGATTGTCGCCGCCGAACCGGCGCAGCTTAAATAGTCGTCGTTATTGTGTTCCAGCTGATTGCAAATCGATACCTGCGTGCATTTGCCATACATGTCGACGACCGCGTAAACAGTTGATGGAACATATTCAGCGGCTACGCCCTGCGATACTCCGTTTATATATATTACCAATTCGCCCTAGGATAAAACAACTTTCAGATTCCGATTTCAGAATTTATTTAACTGAGTTTCCCTCCCCAGTCAATTAAATGTTTGTACACTTTTAAAAAATTGTTATTCAACTTACATCGGCTGTTCGCATTACACCGATTCGATCATGTTCACTCAATTTATCCAAATCTTCACCGTAGCATTCGACTAACGACAATCCGTCTTTCAGGATCGAATTTCCAGACATTATCTACAGAAAATCGAATTTGTAATTTTCTTTATGTTGTTCTCGCAACAGTCACAAGCGACTTCGATACTTCCAGATAGTCATATCAATCTGAGACCGATTAATCGATATTTGGGATTAAACAATCTTTGAATTTATATTTATACTAGCGGACCCGGCGAACTTCGTACCGCCTAACAGTATAATATATATATATATATAATTGGAACATCTATCTATCTATTTTATTTATTTTAAAATATACATGGACGTATATTATGTGTGTATGTCGAGCACTCCGGCTGCGCCGTCGTGCCCGGTGCAAAAGAACGAATGGGGAAGGAAGAAAAAAAATTTAGGGGTGGACTACCCCTAACATTTAGGGGGATGAAAAATAGATGTTGGCGAAGTGACACCTGTAGACATCTGGCGGGGATAACTAATTAAATGACGATTGATCAGTTTTCGACCGGAGAGGAAAAATGATTAAATTACTAAAATGGCTATTAAAAAATAAGGGTTGATCGTAGAAGGGTGAAAATTGAGGATTGTATGTATTTTTGTATGTTGTATCATAAAAAAATAGAAATTAAAAATTTTGTCTAAAAAATAAAAAAAAAAATTTAGGGGTGGACTACCCCTAACATTTAGGGGGATGAAAAATAGATGTTGGCCGATTCTCATAGATACCGGATAAGCACAAAAAATTTCATCAAAATCGGTCAAGCCGTTTCGGAGGAGTTCGGCAACGAAAACTGTGACACGAGAATTTTATATATTAGATTAAACAGTATCTACAAAGTTAATCGATTAACTAACACATTACGTTACTGTTGTAAGCACGTTTTAAAAAATCAACTAAGGAATCGATTAATCAAAAATCGACGTTTTTCAGAACAAATCGACATCTTTGCTTCCAGGACGAAATCCAAATCACAGAACAAGATTATAAATTGAAGACGCTCGACAGTTTAGGTCAATGGCGTCTTTGAATGACAGCAGTCAGCCTAATTTAGTCGAGTTATTTTTAACTTGTACACGAAGATAGCAAAATTTATTTTTTAGCTTTACGAGAAACGAAAAATTTTACCCATGATCCATTTCGCAGCAATATACCACACGCTGGCAACTCAAGTGTTTCAGGATCACACGCAGTAACTCCGATTTCAATATTTCCAGACCAAGAATTGATCTGAAAATGAAAAATTACTTCAGCTCTCTATTCACTCAGCAAAGAAAACAATAAATGAATACTTTCTCTTCTCTTCAATAAATAAAATCCATCTATAATAATTTTAAGAGTACTTATTGTTCTTTTTATTAAATATTTGAGACAAGCTACACAAGAGTTCAAAAATTGATTACCTTTTTATCTATTTTCACTTCGAACAAACTGTCATTAACTAGAGGTTCGGCACTCAAAACAATTCCGTGGTTAAATTCGCAATCGTTACGAACTGCTGTACAATTATTATTCAACAAAGTCACTCTTTTTCCGCACCGGTTATGAAAAGTTGCCATTTTCAATAGAAATTTATTTTGACAATTTTGGGAAATGTCAAGATTGATACACCATAATATTTGTTTGCATGAAGTATAAACAGAAGCTGTCAAAATGTTTGCTCGGTTAATCGCATAGAAGTTCTGTAATATCACCAAATACCACAACAGCCAATAAGAACAAGGATCGTTGAAATTTCAACTACCGACCTAATGGTGGCGACACTATTTTTAATTAATTACTAGCTTCTATCCAAGACCCCGCTCGCGTTAAATATTAGTTTTGACAAAAGTCCGATTTAATTTTAAAGGGGAGAAGAAATGTTATTTATATGTTAAATATTATATCTGAGCCTGAGAACCGGAAAGGCGTGGAAAAAGTATCCTTCGTTTAAATAAAACATTTTTGTTAAATTCAACGCGGACGAAGTCGCGGGTAACAGCTAGTAATTTATAGTCATATGATAGTTTTTGATTACAAGAAAATACGGAAGTAATTACTAATAATGCAGAGCTTTAAAAATCATTAAATTATCAATTTATTTTGAATAAAGCTTCCTAGAACAATATTTCTTTTAAATATAATAATTGTGGGCAGTATAATAATTTATACAACGTATTTATAACAAATTTTACCCATGAGTATTAATAGCAAATCAGAAAAAAATATATTTTGTCCTCACAGAAAACACAACTATTGCAGTTACGCTGAGAAAAGATTGATTATATAACAGTCGTTGTCCGGATCCTTTTTCTGAAATGAAATTTAAAGTCAAATTATATTATTATATTCAATGTTTAATAAACAAATTGCTGTATATAATAGTGATGTAACGAATGTCAATTTTCGCGAATATTCAGTTTTCAAAAATAGCGTCATTTATCCAAGGTTAAAATTTTGTAGTTGATTGACCGCGCAAGTCGCACGCTCACATTCGTAGTGGTTATGGGTACTAGGTTGATTATTAATGTTATTGCAAGGTTACCTTGACGAAAAAACTTAAGTTATTCTTCAAATAATAAATTAAAAAAAATGAGTAATAGGCCAGTCATATCTAACATTAAACTTGCAAACTAACATGTAGTTCTGATTTTTTAATATATTGTTAGGACCACTACCAGTAGCGTATATCCAAGTTTGCAGCTTCGAGAGACCTGTGCTAACTTTGCAGCACTCAAAAAACTGCGAAATTTTCGCATTTTTTTGGTATTCTCAATATAGGTCTTAAACTATGCATTTTTTTATAAAATATTTTTTATACGTTTTTAAGTAGACTAAAATTGCTACAATCTGAGACAAGAACCAGCTCTGTAGGTTCAATACTTACCGAGATACAGCTTTCCAAAAATTGACCAGTTTTTTCAACAAAGTGAAATTTTAAGATTTGGTCAATTTTTGACCCCGATATCGGGGAAAATACTCATTTTAAGGGAAATATCATAGGAACATATATTGTAGCAAATGTATTTAGCTTTAATTTAAGCAGAGAACGACGTCTGTAGGCCATATAGTTTACTCACAAATTTTAAAAATCCAAAAAATTAGAAAACTGCATTTTCGCAAATTTAAATTTAATACCTAATAACCGTTATGTAAATCCATACAGTGATTTTAATGTGGTTGAGTAACCAAATTGAGTAGCATAGTAGCATAAACGAGTAACATAATAGAAAAAAAATAACATAATTGATAACATCATAAAAAAATTATGAAGTTTTTGACAAAATACCGCCGTATTTCAGCCATTTTGTAAAAAATATTTACAAATTATATTCATAAACCTTCCTCGTTTATCGCTCTTTCTATTACCGAAAACAATTTCAAAATCCGGTGCGTGGTTTAGTAGAAGAGAGCGGAGAAAAAGACAGAGACTTTGTTTTTAACTGTGCAGTCTTTGACAAAATACCGTCGTATTTCAGCCATTTTGAAAAAATATTTACAAATTGTATACAGAAACCTTCCTCGTATATTGATCTTTCTATTAGCGAAAACCATTTCAAAATCCGGTGCGTGGTTTAGAAGAAATGACCGGTGAAATAGACAAAGACAGTCAGAGACTCTGATTTTAACTATGTAGGCTTTGCTAAAATTCCGTCGTAGTTCAGTTATTTTGTAAAAAATATTTATAAATTATATACAGAAACCTTCCTCGTTTATTGCTCTTTCCACTATCGAAAACCATTTTTAGGTTCGGCGCATGGTTTAGAAGAAATGAGCGGAGAAAAAGACAAAGACAGACAGAGACTGTTTTTAACTATGCAGTCTTTGACAAAACAACGTCGGTGTTCTTCTAAACTATGCGCCGGATCGTAAAATGGTTTTCGGTAATAGAAAGAGCGATAAGCATGGAAGGTTTCTGTATATAATTTGTAAATAGTTTTTACAAAATGCCTGAACTACGACAGTGTTTTAGCTCAGACTGCATAGTTAAAAATAGAGCTTCTGTCTGTCTTTGTCTTTTTCTCAGCTCACTTCTTCTAAGCCATGCGCCGGATCTAAAAATGGTTTTCGGTAGTCGAAAGAGCAATAAACGAGGAAGGTTTCTGTATATAATTTATAAATATTTTTTACAAAATACCTGAACTACGACGCAATTTTAGCAAAGACTACATAGTTAAAATCAGAGTCTCAGACTGTCTTTGTCTTTTTCACCGGTCATTTCTTCTAAACCACGCACCGGATTTTGAAATGGTTTTCGCTAATAGAAAGATCAATATACGAGGAAGGTTTCTGTATACAATTTGTAAATATTTTTTCAAAATGGCTGAAATACGACGGTATTTTGTCAAAGACTGCACAGTTAAAAACAAAGTCTCTGTCTTTTTCTCCGCTCTCTTCTACTAAACCACGCACCGGATTTTGAAATTGTTTTCGGTAATAGAAAGAGCGATAAACGAGGAAGGTTCATGAATATAATTTGTAAATATTTTTTGCAAAATGGCTGAAATACGACGGTATTTTGTCAAAAACTGCATAATTTTTTTATGATGTTATCAATTATGTTATTTTTTTCTATTATGTTACTCGTTTATGCTACTATGCTACTCAATTTGGTTACTCAACCACATTAAAATCACTGAATGGATTTACATAACGATTATTAGGTATTAAAAATTTAAATTTGCGAAAATGCAGTTTTCTAATTTTTTGGATTTTTAAAATTTGTGAGTAAACTATATGGCCTACAGACGTCGTTCTCTGCTTAAATTAAAGCTAATTACATTTGCTACAATATATGTTCCTATGATATTTCCCTTAAAATGAGTATTTTCCCCGATATCGGGGTCAAAAATTGACCAAATCTTAAAATTTCACTTTGTTGAAAAAACTGGTCAATTTTTGGAAAGCTGTATCTCGGTAAGTATTGAACCTACAGAGCTGGTTCTTGTCTCAGATTGTAGCAATTTTAGTCTACTTAAAAACGTATAAAAAATATTTTATAAAAAAATGCATAGTTTAAGACCTATATTGAGAATACCAAAAAAAGTGCGAAAATTTCGCAGTTTTTTGAGTGCTGCAAAGTTAGCACAGATCTTTCGAAGCTGCAAACTTGGATATACGCTACTGGTAGTGGTCCTAACAATATATTAAAAAATCAGAACTACATGTTAGTTTGCGAGATTAGCGATTTTTAGTGTAAAATATGACCGGGCTATAAGGAACGACATAGCTTATAAATTCGGCTACTGGCCAATGACATGTCAGGCCATAAACAAAACAAAAAAAAAAAAAATGAGTAAGAAAAAAACTATTGTAAGTAATAAAAATTCTAAGAAATTAATACTTTTTGTTTTAATATTATTTTCACATTTCTAAAAAAAATAGTATATTGTGCGACTAGTGAGAGAAGGAGAAGATTCCATGAGCGTGAAATTTGCCGCACGAGCGTAGCGAGTGCGGTAAAACGCACGCGAATGGAATATTCTCCTTCGATCAATGGTCGCACATAATACTTTATTCAACTAGCAGGAGTTATATGTAATCGGGGCCCTGATAAAAGAGGGAAAAATAATAAATCACTTCATTGATTGACGTACCCACCGTCAGTGTATGTACACAAGATTGCCATGACTTTCACTGAATTGCGATGCTGTTTTCATATATACAATACCGCCTACCATGTTCCTATTGGTCCAGAAGCTGCGTGCAGTTTTTTTTCATTATTGCACGCTTGGGCTTGCTACTGAGTTTCTATTGGTCCAGAAAATTCATTATCACACTGTACGGCTCATTATTAGTACTCTACGCGTCAACATGAAGTAATTTATTATTTCTCCCGAGTTTAGCAGGGCCCCGAAATTACATATTACTCACGCGTGTTGAATAAATATAATTTTTTTCTGATATTAATCGCACGAATTTTGTTAATGCTAATGTCAAAAAATGTGCGAATATTCGAATGTTACATCACTAATATAGTAGTATTAGCCGGGCAGCTCACGTACCACTTTTAATGAAGTGTTTGATTTACGTAGAAATTTTGACCAGTGGCACAGATAGGATAGATGAACAAGAAAAAATATGTTTGCCTGACTTACTGTGTAATTAGATTTATTTAACTTTAATTAGCCGTAAATAAAATTAAAATAAATTTAAATGTAAGAAAGTAATGTAGAAAATAAAAAAAATTAAAAATATATTCGCCCAACGTGGGGCTCGAACTCATTCTACCAACTGAGCCAGCTGGGTTTCTGATGCGTAACGCTAATATTGGTATATTTAGTTACGGCATTTCACCTAAATAGAAGCTTATTTTTGAGATACATTTTGCAACATTTTTCATTGATGCTCCGCTCTTATTGATCGTAGCGTGATATTATATAGCCTATAGCCTTCCTTGATAAATGGGCTATCCAACAAAAAAAATTTTCAATTAGAACCAGTAGTTCCTGAGATTAGCGCGTTCAACCAAACAAATAAACAAACAAACTCTTCAGCTTTATATATTAGTATAGATTGTCGATGACAGCCTATAAGTAGGAGACACATTTAATGGTATAACCACATCACTGTACCTTAAATTATAATCTTGCCGATATTATTACCATTTTTCTACAAATTATAAAAGAAACATTCCATTTTGATCGGATTATTGTTTTTGCATTAAATCGCGTGCGGTGTGCTGGTAATGGCTAGTATTAAATACGATATATTTTGCTATTCATTGGCATGGTTACCTACATAATATGTTCCAATTAATCAAAGCATGCTTAGATGATTTCTTTCAATCAAACACTTTTTTTGACATACATTTTTGGGCGCATTACTTGTATGCGCAGTACCTGTAGTACCACAGGCACAGTAAGTCAGGCAAACATATTTTTTCTTGTTCATCTATCCTATCTGTATCACTGGTCAAAATGTGAATCAAACACTTCATGACAAGTGGTACGTGAGCGCTTGGGCTATATATAATGCGTCAAGCTTAAAAATTCGACCTTGAGAAAACGGTTGAGTCATTAAATATGGAGGTCTCCGCATGAAGTTTCTGCCATAAATACCAAATACTGACACATTATTGGTCGGCTTTGTTAGGTTCATTTTTATATCTTTTATACTGTCATAAAAGTTAAATTCAGATGCAGTCATCGGAAGAGTGTCAATATCCAACGTTAAAGGAATATAAAAAGAGTACTTGTAAGTAAAATTGCCATTTATGGATATCTCAGTAAAGTTCATTCCAGGTGAACTTCTTTCGCTCTTGCAGGAACGCAGTCGATAGTCCAAACAAGACAATATAACGCAAACGTATGTCCAACTGTCAAAAATTTTAAATTTCTCATATTTACGATAACCATTGAAGGCATAAATCCTGTAGCGAAAAAGCATACATTTCAGTCTAGTGCTACAGCACCTATTAAGGTCATCTAGCTATATTAAAATTCATGTTTCTGATATAACCCAGCCATTTGTACTTAAAATTAATTTACAGTTTGATATTATATGGTAAGGATTCGGAAGGAAATAATCATGATTTTATGAGAGATAAAAATTACACATTTATTTCAATCTAATTTTTGACATATTTTACAGAAAGGAACATTTTTCGTGACTAAAACCTTTCATTACAATGATAACGGACGTGTTTGAATGATCAGCCATGGCTTTTTTGTCCCGATTGTTTTTTATTGCATACCTGAATATACGATCACTTTTGGAGGTGTTTAAGTCAATTTCAACATCAAACGAGCAACAAAGTTCCTTTACACACAGCTCTTCAGAAATTTTTGACTGTGTTTCAAAGTTCAAAACTATCGATGCGCACATAGAGGGTCCTTCATCCAAAAAATTGACATCAAATCCATCAGACTACAATAAAAGTTCACAAGAAATGTACAACGCAAACGCATTAGATAACGGGGTTGCGCCTGCATGTTACTATACAGAGATAAAATATGAAAGTATAGTCTATCTTTAATTGTACGTAAAAATCAGAGGAGGGGTGTCTTTTATTACTTGTAATAGTTTTATTAGACATTCTTGAAATTTCGTTTATGAGTTTTTTGAATTAAAATTTAAACCTGCAGGAAAAAAAACAATATCTTTTCAGTTGACAGTTCTTAAAAAAGCACAGTTGAAAAATCAATTATACCCGTATTTTCTCCGTTTCTAGAGGTAATTCATAACTCGTTTTAGGCTTCGGAACTTTTTTAATAAACATTCTATCTTCCCTCTTTTTGGGAGTGTATTCAATAAGTGGCCCATTTCTTCCCAAATAAATACCGCTTCCGCCGATACCGGCGATGGGATCATTGTACCCTGACGCGAGAAGGGTTACATTATTTGTATAAGACCATCCTGCTTGAATAGCAGTGGCTGTAAAAGTGAATGAGAATAATTTATTTGCACACGAGGCTAGTTTTGCCGCTAGAAACACTGCTGGGACTTGGGCTGGCTGCCGTGCGGGTTACGAAGATGGGTATGACGTCACTGCGGGCTTGCGTGCGAGATCACTAGCAGTTATATCTAGCGGCAAAAACAGTCTCGTGTGCAGCGGCCTTAATATTATAAAGCAAAAGTATGTATGTTTGTTAAATAAAATTATCGACCAATTTTTCAGACAATATATTAACAAAATATATTATATTTTGTTAATATATTGTCTGAAAAATTGGTCGATAATTTTATTTATTGAAGAGTTCTAATCAGATGTTAATCAAAGATATGCATGTTTGTCATAAGAAAAAAAAAAACAACTTCCAAACTAGAGTGTTGAACTTTAGCATATTTATACTGCTCCTAAACAAACGGAAAAAACACAACATTCGTAAAATCTTATGCTGAAGAGTGTAAAGTAAGGGTTAAAAAAAACAATCTAATGATCAATGCTTTGGTGTTTACTTCAAAACAGCTAGTGTTAGAAACACAAAGTATGATACAAGTGCTCTTTGTTAAAAGATGTGAAAAGATTAAATCGCTGAAACTACACGCAATTAAAAAATACAACTTAAAAACAAACCTATTAAATACGGGTCGAAAGAAAACCATGCAGACGTGTAAACAAAACTATCGATTTTTTTTATCAACGCCAATTCGAGAGCAGGTTTCGGATATAAAATATCGAATGTTGTAAAAGTTCCAAATGTTACACCAAAATCGGTTTCAAATATAGACAGTTCTATATCTGTAATTTTGATTTTCGTGAATGCTGATTTCTGTGACAAAAGGCTGCGATATCTGAAATATAAGATTTCGCCTGATGCTCATTTCCTCCTCAATAGCTACATTTGTTTGTGAAATGAAGGCTCCACCCAAATTCAGAAGCTAACCTAATTGGGTCAACCGACGCAATTAAAATTGGTAGAATTTGTCAATGGGAATATAAACGGATAATGTGACTAGTTTCGGTGGAAAACAGTTATCTGTAATCTGTAGAGGTAATATTAGAACAAATATTCCCAGGGCCCGATCTAGGGGGGGGGGGCAAACCGGGCAATTGCCCGGGGCGGCAAAATTGAGGGCGGCGCGGCGTCGACGGCGAAAATTTGAAAGATAGATAAACAAAAAAAAAATACACCATCTATGGAACAACGCATGGGTAAAAGGCGGCAAATATTATTTTGCCCAGAGCGGCGAAATAGCTGGATCGGGCCCTGAATATTCCATTACTCACCGTGCTATAACTGCCCCTTTCCGATCAAATACCACATTCGTGTTGTAGTAACATTTGTTATTTATACATATTTTCGAACCCTCCTCTGGAGTATGTTCCTCATTTATATTAATTACGACATAAATCTTATAATCCTTGGCAGCGCACGATATTGAATAAAGAATCTGAAAAAATAATCTAAGCTATAAAACAGAAAATACCCGCATGTGTCCGCCACACAAAAACTCTTCAATGCTGAAATTTACAGTTTAATGTGTTAACCCTGATGGATGCTATTATTTTCAGTTCACTACGTCTGCCGTTCCGTTCCTGATTGGTTACAAATATTTAGAAAACAAGTTTTCACGTTTAAATGTTATAGAAAATTCAAAATCTCTAAAAAATCAATAAGAAAATAAAGTTTTAGACAGAAATTGGTTAATATTTTACCACGTTTTATTACAGATACATATAATTCATTCGAAGGTCGCGCGTTCGATCCCCCATGGCACGTATAATATTTTTATATTTTTACGATGTACCTATTTTTGTTTACTAAAAGTTATAAAAATAATAAAAGAAATATTTTTTTTTTAATATACCACGTTTTTAAAGCGAACTAAAAAGCATAAAACGATTTCTTTACAGACAAATTTTTAACTTGTTGGATTTGAAACGAAAAATGTGGGGCGCGTGTGACAGTTATATAAGAAGTGTAGAGAGTAGCTATCAATGAAAAAATCTATTTATGAGATAAAACGAATAATGCGCCCACGTTTTTCGTTTCAAATCCAACAAGTTAAAAATTTGTCTGTAAAGAAATCGTTTTATACTCTTTAGTTCGCTTTAAAAAACGTAGTATATTATTTTTTTTTAATTTCTTTTATTTTATGTATTTGTATCGATTTTACAACATACCTTGGATGATTTAAATTTATCATCTAAACACGGGATCAGTTCCTCTTTTGGATCGGGTATTTGAACCGAAAAACGTTCCTCATCCGCTTTTCGTTTAGGTAAACCCGTAATTCCAAATGCGGGGAATACTATAATGTCCGCTTCCTTAAAAAAATTGATATATAAATTAAAAAAATTATAGTATCTTTACCTCAGATTTTGTTTCATACAAAACCTTTCAATATTTTACCATTAGATGTCTGCCTCTATCAACTACTGAAACTTGACACTGAACACCAAAAAACCATGAGTAGGTACAGTAGAAACTCGATAAGCTAAAGTTCAAGGGAAACGTTGAAAAATTTAAGTTATCGAGAGTTGAAGTTGAAGGTTTTGAAAGTTCAGTTTTTAACTTAACGAGGTTCAACTATTCTAATAAATTGCTAATAAATTTTGTATCTTTTTTATTTATTCAATTACATATCTATTAAATTTAAACGAAAAAGTTAGTCATTTTTTGTTTCATGGACTTCTCATTTTCTACATCAATTATCTTTTATACTTATTCACGATGACTCAGTGATAATACTTTAAGTATGGAGGTCACCAAAATATTATTTTAAGTTATCGAGGGGCAACGTTCAAAATATTTGTTACCGAGGTTTAGTGCTTTAAGTAATGGAGGTTTTAGGCTTTGAGGGGAAGGGAATTAAAAAAATCTTTAAATTACAGAGGCTTTTAACTTATCAAGGTTCTACTGTATGTCATAACCACTTAAGTGTTTTGTTTTTGTAGCTACTATTTTTGCGGTATGTGATAATCCCAAATTAATTTAACCGATTCAATTACTATAAATATGAATGCAAATATTTTTCCAATTCCTTTCTATTGTACATGAAAATTCAGATATCAATTCAGTAATATATTATAGTCATATATTTAACAATTTACTATATGAATAATTGTCTATCTACTCAATGTGCGGTGAGCGAAGGCAACAAAGCGTATCGAAAATATACGACGTTAACATGGGCGTACTCAGCTTTTGGTCCAGGAGGGAGCAAATTAGAATTTTTTTAAGCCAGGTCCCCCGTGCTTGCTTTGCCCTCCTGGATCCGCCAGTGCTTACGGCGTAAAAAAAGACAGAAGTATATGTTTGCACCCTAATGGTTCGATTGCGATTTTATTCCTATGCTCAGTATAGAATAAAAGTATATGATTATAGTGTACCTACCCCCATAGCAGCTTGCGTAATAAAACTAATACATTTTGTAACAGTTAAATTTAAATCATTTTCTTCACCAATTTCAGGGGCATAGTCTAAAATAGCAGCTGTGTAAAAATCCGTTTTAGTCGTATCCTATAATATAAATCACGATCAGTTAAATCAATACAAGAAATAACTGATTAAAAAAATGTTTCATTGCTATAAGAAGACATTAGGCAAACATAACGCAAATTTAACAGATCTCCGTACTATAGCAAAAATTTCAATGTAAACGAGCTCTGATTACAGAGCCGGATTTACTGTGTAGGCGTTATAGGCGGCGCCTATAGGCCCCCCAAATCTTAGGGCCCCACCAAAGTGAAAAAATTGAGAAAAAAATGAAAATGAATAAAAAAAAAAATGAAAATGAATTTTTTTTGGCTTAGAAAAAAAATTCATATCATACAAACATGAAAGCTAGAAAATTGTTAATTTTTTGTTCAAAATTCTTCGTCATAATTTCTTTTAAGATCTCCAGAAGGTGATAGAATATTTTCATTTTGTAATTCTCTCATTTATGTTATGCTAATTTGAGAAAATGTGAAGGTACAGCGTGTTTATGTTGCAAGTTATTTCAATTGATTTTCGTCCTCTTAAATAGGCGATAGCCCCCCTCCCCCCAGGGTCCCGCCTAAGGGCCCCTTTGCTTCTTAATCCGGCTCTGGCTCTGAAATTTAAAGTAATTTGAAATTCTTGGGCAAAATTACATTTTCTTATTCTAAAATGTTTGTGAAGCAAAAAACTGACTTTATTTTGTTTTCTATCTTTCTTTTTTTTGTATTCACTATTTTTAAGGAATAAGAAAACGTTTGAAACAAAAAAATTCGGAACCTACCTCGTCACTTAAGCTTTGATGTAAACTTATTAAAATGAAAAGTAATTTTTTAAACATAATTAATTAAGGCTGGACAATAACAAATTAGTGAGCAGAAAATTTAGAAAAAAAAACAAAATGACTTATTAAAATGTTGTTCTTGACACTAATAAAAACAGGATAGAACAAAATGTTGATATTATCACACATTTTTCTTTACAACGCAGCTGTCACTGATTAAGTAAAATAACGTTGTATTTTTATTTTTTAGTGTTTATTTTTACATCAGATTAAAATAATTGAAGTAAAACCAAGGCAACTCCAGTGTAATAGTAGTTTATGTATCTCATAGGTAAATGCAGTTATGTTACGAGTTGTGACATTATGTTACACGAGTGTGAGGGAGATTAAGTCACAGAAATCACAATAGCATACATACAAGATACATACTACATTTTTTGCACGTACCTCCTATAAAACAGCCGAATTGTAACATTGCTGACAGTTCATGTTCGGGCATATAGGTAATTCTGTGTACTGTTCAGCGCCTTATCTTGTCTCTGTCGCTTATATGGATTTAAATGGTAACTGACAGAGATATAACTACTGGATTGGTAAAATCGCATTACTTTTGTTTTACTTCACGCATTAGTGCGAAATAAAGGGTCATTTTACAACCGCTATACATGAAAAGTAGCTATTTTATAGGGGGCCGTGAAAAAACGCAGTTTTTACACAATATTACGTAAATTGAGCTACAAAAATTCTAATTTATAATATTGTAAATGTAAAAAATTGTATGTTCGTTACTTGTCAGGTCTAAAGGATTCAACTGATTTAAATAAATTGTTCGATGCAGAGTCTATGATTGGGAATTATAAATACGTTCAATTTTATTCTCTCCAGTTATATAACAATTTTTTTATGGCCCTTGTATGCGGGTGACAAAAGCTAATATAACATTTAGTCAACGGTTTTAATTAACAGTTTCCTATTCTTTTATGAAGTCATTGATAAAAAGTTGGTTCTAAAATAAAACAAACGGTGTGTCTAGTCGTTCGCTAATCGGACGAATAATTTTTTTTTATTCGTCCGTTAATCGGACGACTTATTTATTTTATTCGTCCACCAACCGGGTGACTACTGTATGAATAATATATAATTACAAAGCTATCTTGACATATTCAATTACGGTGTAATAATTAGTAGCGTGCCTGGCTCTCACCCAAGAGGCCCGGGTTCGATTCCCGGTACCAGAATGAGTTTTGTTTTTACTTTTTATTTTTTTTTCACTTTGAGACTACAACTTAAAACTCACATTTTCATGAAGATTGAAAACCACCGCTTTTTTTGATAAAGGGGTATGCGAATTGTCTCGCAGTGAAACGGGAAGGGGCAAATGTGGAGTTTTTAAAAACACAATTCTGGGGTGAACGATAAACGGGTATGCGAATTGTAATTCCGGGGTGAACGATAAAGGGGTATGCGAATTGTCTCGCAGTGAAACGGAAAGGGGCAAATGTTGAGTTTAAAAAAAAAAAACAATTCCGGGGTGAACGATAACGGGGTATGCGAATTAGATAGTTAATTGTTTGAATAGAACTGCGTTTTCTAAAAATTGTATATTTAATTGACAGTCAATTAAATATGTATTTTTTAGAAAATCAGTCTCAAAGTGAAAAAAAAAAATAAAAACTAAAATCAAACGTCGTAAAAATAATTGTATTTCTACGTCACAGTGTAATAAAACATTATAAGTGTGGTTACTGTTTAGTGCAATACAATATGGTGCCTAAATGTTAATTATTTTGACGTTTGTGTGTGAATTTATTTAATTTCAGGCGTTTGTACAATTTTATATCTTGAAATAAAATTATTACAGTACCCGTACGAATAATTAATAAGTCGTACGATTAACGGACGAATAAAAAAAATTATTCGTCTGATTAGCGGACGACTAGCACCAGCCTAAAACAAAACGTAATATGTAAGTTTTATTTCTTTGGTAAAGGCTTCAACCAGTATCGTCGGTTTTTCAATTAAAAAAAAAAAATTGCTCGCTTACATAAAAGTAATATTTTTACACTTTACCCATATTGTATCATCATATAAAATGACATTTTCCTTCCTGAACTTCTTTCGACTATTTCAAGTTCCCACTCCTTCGCGCCAGGATCCATTCTCTATTCGCAACCAGACAGGGCGAATGCGTATACAATTTGAAACTGGAATTTTTAAAACATATAAATTATAGCTTGTTTTATACACTGGAGTTTTTGTGTTTAGTAAAAGCCTACTGTTAATTTGATATTTGCACTTATAAATATTTTGATATTGTTCAGAATGCTGAAGTAACAAAAAGTTACAACCTGTTGGTATTAATAGTTTTTTTTTCTGAACAAAGTAAATTATCTAAATTGTTGTAATCGCAATAAAAATGAAGAGTTATTTCAAAACCTATTCTTTCTTCAAAATAAACGTATCTTTTAAATTAATCTATTTGTAAATAAATTACAAAATCAAGCTTACCTGTACAGTGTCTCTACCTATTCATCAGCTGTATCTTTGACAGCTATTTTCCCCCATTATCCCTTTAAATGTTATTTCTTAACGTTGGTAATGATGACACTAGTAACTTCATGAGTCCATATTTTGTAAAAATCGGGAATGTGCGATAAATGTAATTCTTGTTGAGAAAAAATGTTGTGGAAAAAACAAACTGATTTATCCAATTAAGGTAACAAAAGTACTGTAAAATTATAATACATATTTCCAAATTCAATCAACTATTTTTGTTTGCAGCCCTTTCGTGAATAATAAAGAATTTTGACAGCGGAGTTTTTCTGAAATATATGCATTTAGCTTATTTAAATGATTATTTTCGCAGTTTATTGTGATTGCAAATCGATTTAGTATAATATTATCATACCCGTTACGTGATAAATGGACATGTCAATAAATCTAGTAAATTTAAGAACATTTAAGGTTTAAATACCATCCGAGTTTTCATGCCAATGAATTTTTTTAAATTTTTGAATCGATTTTTAATAAATTATCAATCAGGAATATAATATATTCTCGGAATTCTAGCTTAGTCAATTACTCATAGATTACAACAACTATCCCCTTGGTTTTCTTAAAATATCGTTTAATTTCTTATCCTATATTTATTTTCCATCTTTCAACCAGTATAAAAACGTAGTGAATATCTTTTGTTTTAATTTCTGTTTAAAGCCATGCAGAGATTTACCCGTGGTTAGTTTGAATGATAACTAATCGAGGACATGACGGAGCATTTAGTGTCAGATTGGCTAGAGGACTATGCCGCCTTGGAACAGTCACAGTTGCGAAGCTTCGCTTCGGAACAAGAGCACAATCATGAGATTGTCATCGCTGTCTATAACGTGCTAGAAGAAAAAAATAAATACAGCGATGTAAGTAAAATTTATTTCAATTCATGCAGGATTTGTTTAATGCAGAGCCTAGCTTCAGTTATAGAAAGAATCGACTGTCTAATAGGGCTGTTTATCGGCATTATTTAATAATATAATTTGGTGTACAGTCAGACTCTTGTATTTTCAACGGATTTTGCTCACGCATTTTCAAGTTTTTGGTACCTACTTCTCACTCAAAGTATCTCCTCCTACTGCTCAGCCAATAGAAAAGTGCATTTGATAAAAGTTTAACCTCAAATTAATAAAAAAAATTCCAGCCAATTGGGCGGCGGGACCATTCCAATTTCAAAATATTAACATTTGATATAGTATAATAGAGAAAATAAAATTTCTGTTATAGTGTGCGGTGACGCGGATAACGGCTAGTATTAAATATTATATGTGAATTTTCATACGATAAGGACGCATAACTATAACAAATAACTACAGGTGTAAAATAAATTTTTCTAATATGCAATGTAACAATGGGTGTTTCTTAATAATGTAGCGAACGGTGGCTACACCTGTAGTTATTAAATATTATGATATTTGCTATTCGTTTGCATGGTTACCTGCATTATATGTTTTCACGTCAAAAATAAATAGAATAAAAAACCGTTATAAAAAGTATACTATTATAGGTATGTTCCAAGCAGCTAGCAAACGGTATTGCATGGCAAGTAGCTAAAACGAAATTGTTTGTATCGGTTTTGAACACGTTTTAGCTACCCGCGCATGACGGTGACGGTTTCGTTACCGTTTGTTGGCTGCTCGGAGCATACCATATGTAAAAAAAAATTCCAGCCAATTGGGCGACGGGACCATTCCAACTTAAAAATGTTGGCATTTGATTATAATAAAGAAAATAAAATTTCTGATATCGTGTGAGGTGACGCGGGTAATGGCTAGTATTCAATATGATATTTGCTATTCGTTGCCATGGTTACCTACATAATATGTTTCACGTCATGTAAAAATTAATCAAAGCATGTCGAACTAGTTTATTTCTGACAGATCCATAAAACAAAAACCGGCTGATTTTATTTATTGAAGAGTTCTAATCAGACGTTAATCAAAGATTTGATTTTTTTTTATTTTCAAAATATTTCCGAAACTATAAAGTTTAAAAAAAAATTTTTTTTATGAAACTTTCTTGAAAAAATAAATAGAATAATAAGCCGTTATGAAAACAATACTGTTATTATATAAAAAAAAACCCGTTATAGCATGTGTCTCTTCTGCGCATGCGTCAATTTTCTCCAAAAACAATAGGGTTCTTCATATTGGCATATCAAACATCCTCCCAAAATTTAGTTTCAATCCGTTCATCCGTTTGATCTATATCGTGTTCGCAGACAAACAGACGCAAAGCTTTTTCCCAAAAAATTTGTTTTTTGGATCATTAAAACGTTAAAATCTGGTAAACTTTTGAAAAGTGAATTTTGACACTTGTGATGTTGGAATGGTAAAATGTCTGATTAATCTAAGACTACCACGAAGTGAGGATGAAGGAGAAGTTGAAAATACATGAGTTGATTAGTCCTGACAGGCTCTGCTGTATTGATAAAATCCTAACCGTAACAATATGTAAATATGTGCCTGCTTTAATGTGAGAACTGTTACATTTCAGTTGATAGATCCGGTATGCAATCAGCTGTTTGCATTTTACCGTTCCCAGGAAGTGGAACTTCAGCGTTTCACATTGCAGTTTGTTCCCGTGTTGATCCGGGTGTACTTGATGAGCGTGGCGCGAGGTGATAAACGGTCGTGTCGTAGCGTTGAAGCACTTCTGATCGGAATCTACAATCTAGAGGTGGTCGATCAGGCTGGCCAACCTCGGGCCGTTTCGTTTCGAATGCCAAGTATCGCCCAGGCTTCAATTTATCATGAGGTATGTGGATTCTTTGTGAAATATTGCTCTGCCTCAACCCGGCTACTTCGTATTACCACTCGATTGGCAACATTTTCTGGGGGAAAACACTTTTAATCTTTGTTTATAGAGTTGTTATTTGGTTGCAGCCTATGAGTTTGGCGCCGTCATTTTTAACTGAAAATGCTCTCAGACGATTGGAAGAATGCAATACGAAACTTGTGAGCTGGGGTCCTCTGCCTCAGGTGGAGGCTCTCAATGCCCAAAATAGGTTGAAAGTGATGACGGCGTTACTGTTTGTCTATAATCAACAGCTCAGTCAGTTACCAAAAAACGGTCTAGAACATCTGTGCAAAGTTGCCACCAAGTATGTATTTGTTTAGTTTTTTTCCACACTGGGATTTCTTATATATTTTAAAAGAAAGTTTAGTTCTATACTGTTATTTTGTTTTTGTGATAAATGTCAGTCGAATTCTCTATCTTTATTTATTTTTGTAATAAAAGACAGTTAATTTTTTCACTGCTATTTGTTTTTGTAACAAAAGAACGTCAATATTTCAACTGTTATTTGATATTCAGTCGATTAGTTTAGTGTTGTTTGTTTTTGCAAAGTCTAAGATTCTCTAACATTAGCATTAAGGGAGTATTCTGGTCTAGAATCATAAATTTTGGACGTTTTGTCGAGCTCGATAAAAAAAATAATTTTACAGCATATTTATTGATCCAAATCTTCTTGGTTTCCGGGCTTGTATGCCGTGGTCCATTGGTATTTCTACCTGACGTTTAGTCTACAACTGCGGTAGACATTACACTTAGGCTTAACTCACACGAACAACTTTCCGACCACAAAAAAGTGGTTGAAGGTTGAGAGTATGGCATTAGTATGTAATGTCGTGATAGCGCTCACACGGACAACAAATTGCGGTCGGTATCAACAACAGTCGTCGTGTTTTGGTGATAGCGCCCACAAACAAACCGGCCGATGTTGGTCAACACCGCTCACACGTGCAACTCGCCGACCACTAACTGACCACAGACTGAACAGACGTACAAATAATCGAAAGTAGTTTTGCTCATTCGAAAATAATTAAAAAATTCGTTGTATTATGTATATTTTTATATTTTATTCACAGACTCGTAACTCAGGGCTTTAATAAGCCCGGACACTTCCAGAGATCGTCGCACGGAAGCGATTCGTCAGGTGGATATGTGCCTCTGCGTCCGGCACCTAGAATTCCTGTGTCTTCACAGTTGCTACTCGAGTTGCTGCATGCCGCTTACTTCGCTTCGTTCAACGGCCACGAAATGTCGGCTACTCGTGCCGTTGCCGACATTCATCAACGGGCTTGTTACGAGTCATACGCTGACGTTCAACTTCTCGCTAATGCAATTCAACATTCATTGCATATTGCGCATAGAGGTGAGATTTATTTTGATGAAATGTTCGACGAAGATTAGAAACTCGCAATAAATCGGTGGCTTTTAATGTGTTAAAAAATTGGTTGTCTGTAAAGTCGGTTTACGGACGATAGTTTTACGTGATAACGTATTCCGCTCGAATATCATATTTAATAATACATAACCTAAATTTTAGTAGCTGTCAAACTTGGGCCGATCGTTCTTCTCTATCGCTTATACTGCGCTCTCGCTTGCACGCACAGGGTCAGGCTCAACGTTAGGAACGTTACACTTTTTCGTGCGTGCAGCTGGTGTTTCATCAATTTATAAGACGTTATCACGTCAAAAACTTGATTACATTTGAATTTTTTTAATGTTTACAGGACACCCGAGTGACAGACCGATGGGCATCAGCGTAGCGATGTCACCCGCTACGACTACGGTTAGCATGACCAAATCGATGATCACGAACGCGTCGTTCCGCACTAAAAAATTACCGGGTGAGCTGACTTCCTTTTTTTTATATATATTTTTATTACAGATTACTATAGATTGTGCTGACAACACTTCAAAATAATGAACAATATAGTGTATTGTTGAGAGATTCTACTGTAGATACGAGTGCATATTTCTATGGAATTATTTAAGGACGTAGTCCTATGTTCAGGCTCGTTTTCAACCGTTATTTCAGAAATTTTTTTTAATATCGAAATAATGTACGATGTTTTCAATTTTGTTACATGTTTTTACTGACATCGTAAACTAAGACAAAAAATTTTTTTTTGCTTAATTTTACGCCATTTTATAATTGTTTTTTTTAACCTAAAGTAGACAACTTTAAGTGGAGGTAGGTGGGTAGCGCGGGTGATAACGTCACTTGGAGTCAACTGAATTATAAAAATTAAATTGGCTATTGTTTCGTAGACTTGTGGCTCTATCCCGTACTAGAAATAAACATTTTTATTGATAAATAACAAAATGGCGGGTTTTAGAAAAAAAACAACGAGAAAATCGTGATTTTTTCGTTGAAAATCGGTTAAAAAAAATAGAAATAATTTTTATAATTAAGTAATTCTAGTACCGGACGGAGCTATTGTTGTGTAGAATACCCTGTGCAAAACTGAAAGCAATCGGTTGTATACAATTGTTTCAATCACCCGCGCCACTTAGAAAAACGTAGTTTTGAGAAAAACGCGTTTAAAGTTTTAATTTCAGATTTCTTACAAAAAAATAAAAATGAATATTTACACTAATCAGCTATGCCTGGTGTATATTAAAGCTTCCGTTTCTTCAAAGGCATCGTTTTCTGTTAATTTGTTTGCTCTACTCTGCGAGAGTATAAGGGTAACGTGATAACAATTGAGAGGTAAGAGCAGGTAAAGAGTCTTATCGTAAGACCGTTGCTGCTCTCGACTATATGCTATAGCTTTGTAAATATTTAATATTTCGGTCTAAAATTTTTACATTATTTTCTCAATATACTATACTTACTAAAAATGTAAAAAAAATTAATTCGTTTTTTCAAAACCCGAACACCAGACTACGTCCTTAAACGCCAAGAAAATTTTTATTGTAATTTTCCTAATAGTCCAAGAGCTACCAACGTTTTCGTGAAGAATTTTAAGACGGCTGATCTTTTGATATTCCTTTTCTTATTGAAGCTTGGTGGGGATGCGGCACGTCTGGCTGCTGGGAGCGGTTGCGTTTATCTGTGTGCATCCTATTTGTACAGGTACAAATTACAGGTTATTTAAAAGTCATTTGCTACTTTTTAAGATGGTCTCGTCCTAGTAACTGAATGTTTGTTAATATGTTATTAGTTGTGTTTACCAAAGTAGTGGAGTGGATTGGGAATTTCATTCCGGTGTGCCTCGAATCGAAAAAAAATTCCTACAAAGACTGTAGAGTCGAGCTCCCTGACATTTTGGTATAGTTTGTGACCGCATATTGTTACATAAACTGTCTCTCTCTTATGTTATGTCATCAAAATCATTTTTCCTTAGCTAAGGAAAAGTAATTTTGTAATTTAATAACAGTAAGTTGCCAGGGCGATGCCATCTTAAAAAATAGCAAATGACTTATAAATTACCTATAATTTTACTTGTACAAATAGTTAGGTACGCGGTGACAAAAGTGCCTTGCAACTCCCAAACGGATGATAAGCACGTTTTTGTATAGTTCGAGTGTCGTTCTCGAAATCCGTGTTGTCGAGTAGGGGTCTGGCGTCCGGCGTTGAGCGGCTATAGTATTTTTTCCGAATTTTGCCCAGCGGTTCCAAAAATCATTTCCCAAACGGATGAAAATTACTGGAGGGCATCTACGCAAACCCCCAATTACCGGAAAAATATTTTCATCCGATTTGATCCTTGCCGTAGCCTGCAGTACAATTAAATGGACCCAGACTCCGAAATGAAAAAAATCATCAGCCGCATGCATGCAACCGGACTGATATGAATGGTTATTATTTATGTTATTAGAAAAAAAAGTTTTCATCCAAAATGCGCCTGGCTAAACTATGCCAAATAACAAAAAACCCCGCCAGCGCGCGTGATTTTGATCCCGGAGTTCTCCGTAAATTTTCTGATAATATGTGGCTATACATATATACTTTGGTATCAATCGGCCTATATAATAACCAAATTTAATTCACGAGCAAAGCGAGTCAAACGCTAGTAAAGAGATACTAGCTAATTTGTGGATGAAGTATGCGCTTGGAGCGTTCACACGGTCCAAAAGTCGGAGTGTTCCCTTCATAATCGTCAAATCAGAGGAAAATAGTCTCATCAATGTTTAGGACAATAATACACAATTTGATTGTAATCGGCCTTTCCACATTAAAGATTGAACATTCAGATCCTGCAGTTTCCCGTGATAATGAATATATCGGAGCATTATTATGGATGATCTGGACTTGACCGCAACAAATTTGGATGAAAATAATTTTTCGATGTTCTGTAGGTGTCAAAGAACCTGTGGGCAAATTTTCATCCATTTGGGAATTACTTTATCAAATTTGGCCCATTTAAATTTTGGAAAATTGTTACAAAGCGATCGCGATACATAGAGCAAAAAAAATTTTTTTACATATTTTCAGACACGAACTATATCTCCCTGCCAAATTTCAAGTTCAAATGAGGAAATTTTTTCCCCCCCTTTTTTCCATTTTTTTTAGAGCTTCTGGAAGAGCTCTTTGCAAATATCAAATCGGATGAAAATATTTTTCCGGTAATTGGGGGTTTGCGTAGATGCCCTCCAGTAATTTTCATCCGTTTGGGAAATGATTTTTGGAACCGCTGGGCAAAATTCGGAAAAAATACTATAGCCGCTCAACGCCGGACGCCAAACCCCTACTCGACAACACGGATTTCGAGAACGACACTCGAACTATACAAAAACGTGCTTATCATCCGTTTGGGAGTTGCAAGGCATTTTTGTCACCGCGTACCTAACTAAAAAGAGATGCGCACAGGTAAACGCAACCGCTCCCAGCAGCCAGACGTGCCGCATCCCCACCAAGCTTCAATAAGAAAAGGAATATCAAAAGATCAGCCGTCTTAAAATTATTTTTTTCGCGATGTTGCTAGCTCTTTTGCTATAAATTTAGTACAAACACGTCCTTATTATGAGTGTATATAATTTTTTTCTGTGCGGTGGCGATTCGCAGTTGTTTCAGTAAAGTTGACAGAAATAGTAATGTCGATAATAAAGATGTAGGCTACGCCTGCTTAGACCTAGCTCATCCTTACGAATTAGACCTAGCACACATGAAGAGCGTTCAACGCGCGTTGGCCCAACGCGCGTTGAACGCCTCTTATATAAACTAGGCCTTAACGAATCGCCATCGATAATTTGATTGTGCATATTATGTAAGCATGATGTAATTTTAGAAAATGTAATTTTAGTTTCTTTGTTTACATCTTCTGTAGTATCGTGTAGACAATTTTGGAACAAATAGTTTGTAATTAATATTTGGGATGTTGAAGGTATTTTCATTTTGAGTGTATTATTTGTTAGAAATTTAATTTGAAACAACCTTAATATGAAAAGATTGTTGTTTGGTTAGTATATTGGTAAAATTGCAAATTCTAACCTTACATTAAATGGCGTCCGCCGCCCAGTGAACGTTACAAAATGGTGCTCAAAATAATTACGGGTCACGTTTGGATGTTACTGGGAAATTGAACACACAAAAAAATGCGGACATTTTCAGTGTGTCATGTAGATAAATATTTAAATGTCCGAACATATTAATGTAAGGCAAGACATTTAAAGCTATAACCGTATGGTTATAATTGTTTGCATGCTGCATGGTTTTGTCTTCTCAGACGATATTGAGGACGAGTTAGTGGCAAGTAGACACGAAGTGACGCAATCGACGGCAAGCAGTCTTCACAGGGAGATGATTGCACTGCAAGCAATGAAAATGAAACCTCATTCGAAACAAAAAAATACTCGAGTCAGTTGCATGTCCGACGAGAAACGTTCGCCGGACAAACATAGTGCGTCCAGTAGGGAAAGTTCTCCGAAACGTAAACCGTCCTCGCCCAAGAGCAGCCCCACTAAGAAAGATTCTTCGAAAAGTAATGCGTCTCCCAGCAAGAAGAGCACAGATGTCGAAACCAACATTTTCGGATCTCCGGTTCATAGGCGGGCTAAAAAGAACGAGTCGCCTAAGTCGAAAAAAATCGGGCGGCTGAGCGCCGATTTGGAATTGTTGAATATGAATGACGAGCGTTCGGTACAAACCGAAGATGTTTTGCAATCGTTATTTGTGGCAGGTCGACCTGCTAGCATTACACTGATACCGGGGACTTCCGATTCATGATCAAACCGCGTTTTCAGTTTCGTTGTACGTACGGTAAAATTGTCTTATATCAATGTTTAAAAGCACCAGACACGCTGCTTTGAACTGTCAATGTTGTTTTGTAATGTCTCTGCAGTTGAAGTCAACCAATGTTTTTGATATAGTTCAAGGTCGGTAAATTAGATATGTTTATTCCTCGCATCAGCGTTTTTATTGGAATCTTAAACGAAGATGATGTCACAGTACTTCTCTGGATGTTGCAGCAGTGGCGTAGCTTGCTCTAGGCCAGTGATTCCCAAAGTGGTCTATATCGACCCCCAGGGGTCGACGACAACTTGCAAGGGGTCCATGTCAGCGGGAAAAAAAATTGGGGGTCAACGATAGTGAATCTCGTAACAAAAAAAGAAACAAACTGGACATCGTTAACCGAAGAGATTTAAGATTAAACCTAACTAAATTGATGCCAAATGTTGAAAATTTATTATTAAAGCATCAGGTTCATCCCTCACACTAAAAGCATTTATTTTTTGCTTAGTTATTTTATGTAACAAAAAGTAAATTTTAATTTGATTCGTTTAATTTGAATCTAATTAATAAATGTATAAAACTAAACATTTCACACTACACTTCACTACCGTTATAAATTTAAATCGTTCAAAGTGAATAGCACTATACCGGTTGTTAAAAATACATTTGAAATTAATGAATTTGCAAGAAATCAATATCAGATAAGCAGGGGGTCTACCCAAAACCGAAAAACATGGCAAGTGGTCTACGAGACAAAAAAGTTTGGGGACCTCTGCTCTAGGCGGACCCTGTATCAAAATTTGTCGGGGGCCCTTTTACCCGACTGCGGCAAAGCCCAAATGAACACGTCGCGGCCCTTGTAGCCCGGGGGCCCCGTATCATTGATATGGCGGTAGCTACGCCCCTGTGTTGCAGTAATTCTTTGATAACATATATAACTGCATCATATCGGGATCACACTATGGGCATATAATGAAATCAGCGTGTTGTTTTTAGGATTTCGGTTTTTGAAAATTTTTAGAAACAAACTTGCAACTGTAATTCATACAATGTTAAGGATAAAAGTTCGTTTCTAATTTCGAGTTGCTATTTAAATTTTGGTTTTAGAATAGCAGCCTTTATAACCTTAAGGTTTTTGCTTATTTAACGCTTTTGAAATATGCTTTCATTTGTTTTTATCTTTGTTCGCATATTTGTTTTATTTCAGACGAACCGGAATCACAATTTCAAAACGATGACAAGTAGATGCATGAAGCATGATGAATGTAATGAACCTAACCTCAATCTCCTTCCGAACATCCTGTCATGATTTAATAATTGGCTAATTCAAGGTATAGAGCGGAAACAACATATTCGTGATTTTTTTACTTTTTCGTATAATAAATGCGTACATAAAGCAAGAAAAAGCAAATTATGTTAGCAATGAGACTGAACTTTTGTTTATTATATTGTTTTTTTTTTTCACCACTTGCACTTACACTGCATATTTAGCTAACAACACAACAAACAAATGAATGAGAATAGCATATATCGATAATTTAACAAGTCTTCACCTACTAGTTAGAGCTTGACTGTTTTTACAGATGCGTCTTCGGCGTTTAAGCTTTTCAAGGTACGAAAAAAGTACACATCGAAAGTAGAATTAAACAGAAGATTTCTCTGAATTCTAGAATGCATTGAGTTCTTAAGTTGAGGACTCACTGTAACCAATCGGAATTTTTAAAGGGTTTCATACACAATTTATGTATAACAGCAACTGAGTATAGCTAACTGCACCAATTTTATATGAATATTTTTATACTAATAGACTTTAATGATATATTATATTGTCTTTGACAGATGACATACCGATTCAAGACAAGGACGACGGAGGAGAAAGTAAAAACCTGGTTTCGATTAGCGAGGAGCGCGAAGACGAACTCGCCACCAGCGATAAAGCGAAAGTGCGTTCGACAAAAGAAATATGTGCACCAAAAGGTGTAGCTAAACTGCATAACATTTTAAAACTCAACAAGGACAAAGACGTTAAGTCGTCGTCAAAGAATGGTATGACAAATGCCCCGGAAACATCGGACGTTTCAAAGAAAATCACGCCGACAACACCGAAAGAAAATGCGAAAAATACAGCGAGAAATTCGTTGCACGGTTCGACAATTAACGGCGATTCAGCCGGTATCGAATATATACCATTGACGAGGAAGAATGTGGCGAACGAACCGCCCAACGGTCCTCTGACATTGGAATCAAAGAATGGAACCGAGCTCGAAAAAGTCAGTTTGGTGTCCGATTCATTACAGACGAGCGGAGATGTGTCGGACGGCCAATCGATTTTGACGACCGATAGTTTGGATTCGTCGATAGATACCGATAATGGCCCGTTGATAAGAGATAAGGAAAACGTTCTCTCTATGCAGGTTAGTTCTGTATAAGACATTACGGTGGATGGAGACAGTTTTTAAGTTGAATATTTGGTATCGAATTATTTTACCAAAGTTGTTTTTTTTTTCGTTTCTCTATTGTACAAATCAGCTGGTGATTGGATGCACTGTATAATTTTCTACAGATCGTAATCTGTTTAAGGTTATTTTGATTTTTTTGTGAATGAATACGCTATATTTATTACTAGATTCAATATATAGTTAAAGTAAACGTACGATTGATTTGACACAACATTGAATCGGAGGTGAAATACATAGACGAATTTTCTTTTTTTTTAAGGTGATGGCATTTTACATTGAATTTTCTTATTTCAAATTCGATTATTTTGAATGATATTAAAACGGTTTTTTTTGCAATATTGGTAGCACTCACATTTGTTTAATGGCCATGATGGCCATGTTCATCAAACACTATTAAAGATAGAAATTACTAATCTTTGAACAAATTTATTCATTAGATTAAAATTTATTGCCAATTCACCAAGCATATTATCACGCAAAATAGTTAATTCACGAATTAATACACACTGCACTATACTCCCGGGTATTTTTGTTGAATATTGTGACGTTCACTCAAAAATCCGATCGATGGCGTTAGTGTAGACGTCAAAACAACCAATTTCAAAAATAATAATGTTTTGTCCTAACCCAATTGCACACAAAACTTCCACCAGCATTCATGTTTTACAACTGTACACTTCACAAAAGATTAATAAACACAATTCACAAGAACAACTGTAGATATAATACTCCACGCTTATAGGTTAGGTATTATGATCTATGTGGCGGCCATTATTATTTTATCAGCGAATAAAAATTTATACCCTAGCAGTAAGACAGAATAGATTTGTACCTGCAGTAAACATAATTATGCGTGGTGAATTGAAATATCGCTATTTATTCGGAGGATAAGAACAAATGAACCGAATAAATAACTATTTAGGTTCGGTGAATATGGCCATAAGTGTTAGTGATATAGGTACAAATACATCACTTGAATAAATAATTAAATGTCTTATTTTAAATCAAAATTCTTTATTGACACAATTAGTGACTTTTCAGTCACATGCAAGAATACATCGTTACTCAGTAAACTATATCTTTAGTAATAGAAAATTAAAATACATACATTAGCGTCAGTTGTTAAAATATATGTATTGCCACACCAATGCAAAAAAATTACGGTGTTTTTTTTTTAGAATAATCAAAGATTGTTCTGGTGTATTCTTTATTAAGTTAATACAGTATTCGTATAATTATTATGATATACACAGCGGTTAATCTTAATCCCTCAAACAGATTAAAATTTTTATTGTGAGACATCGCTGCACTGTAATAATACTAGAACGCGCTCTTTTGAAGTACGGAAAAACATTTGTAGAATCGTCAATAGCCAGACCAATATTTTTATGCGAGTGGTCAAAACAGCCATATCGATTATGGTTTTTACTGTCAGTTCTGAGTAGGATTTGCAGTACCGGTACTGAAATCGAATTTGTATTTCCCGGTACTAGGGGAAATCCAGTACCGAGAAATTCAATACTTTCGGTACTAGAGAAAAATGCGTTAAATGCTTGTTGTGCGTGAAATAAAATGTTGGAAGAAGTTTAATCACAATATAAATCACTGAATTACCCTACGTAATTTAAGTATTATAATCAGTCTCGATAATAAACTTTGATAATCAACAAATTAAGTATTATCTTAACTCAATTCTAACAAAAAATAATCATTCTTGTCATGAAAAAGGAACCTGTTTGAAAAATTCACAAAAATTCTAAACTCGTCGTAACTTAATAGAAACTCGTATATTCGTAATAGAGAGTAAAGCAGAAAGAAATTGAGGTAAGGTCAAATGGGTGTTATTTACTTAAATAAAACGTAATGTTTCAAATTACCGGCGACGATTACAGCATTTACAGCTTGAAAAAATAGTTACAACATTTAAATTAGTTTAAGTTTTTGTAGTACCGGAATTCCCGGGAAATGGGTTTCATTTCCCGGCAATTTTCCGGGCATTCCCGGGAAATTCAGTACCGGGAATTCCCGGGAGCAATCCCTAGTTCCGAGTATCTATTAATTTTTAACCAATTTTCAAAAAAAAAATGAGATTATCAGTACTTTGCGGGTGTGTATAATTTATTATTTTCATACAAGAAAAAAACATGTATTGTTTTGCAGTAAATATTTTGCATATGGCCTTAATTATTTGATTTACAGTAGAACGCCGATTAACTGAATTATCCGAATCGGTCCTAAGCGTAATATAAAAAATTAAAACCAAGTAATTTTTCAATAAAAACAAGTTTTGTGGGGACGCAAGAATGCAAAAATGCGAGTGACAATTGCTGTGTAGACGCTACAATGGTATCAGCACACGTCGAAGCTGGAACTCAACATCGAGGCAACTAACTGCGATCGAGATGTTCAAGTGAGCGTTATTGCAGAACTGTGTTTGTTAAACTTAATAAAGTTTATTCTATGTGTGACAGTTCGTTTTTCTTTATTACCAGTCTATATCCGATTATCCGAATCGACCCCGGTCCCAATTAATTCGGATAATCGGCGTTCTACTGTAATTGTGATTAAAAATTAGAAACCCGATTCTAATATTATTCTGGATTTCAAACGTGCTTTAACACCTTGTGCGAAACTAAGATATAAATTATTCTTCTTAACGATGCACAACATCACCAAAGATTTACCCCTCATTATATCCATGACAAAGACAAAGATACCTGGAAAAAACTTTCGTTCCATTGATCCGAGCGCGTTCCACTATTATTGTTCGGTGAGCGATACTTAACAAATGCTCGTAGAAATAATTTTATTTGAGCATTTTCTGGAGGGCCAATACAATAAAAAAATTTTGTAGCGATTCAGTGACTACATATTGTTATGGATTTTCTGTGTGTCTATTTTTGAATAATACTATTTTATGTGATATTTTTTATTAAAAAAGAACCAGTTTCAATTAAAATGATATTTATATAGAAAATTATATAAAACATCAAACCACTGGTGCCTTCTGTGACTATTGTTTGTTTTATTTTTGCATTTCTTTTTATTGTTTTATAAAAAATTATATACATATACCTATGTTATTTATATATAAAAATGGTGCGTGTCGCTGAATTCTAAGAAATTTTTATGAGACATTATTACCATAAATTATTAATATTATATATATTATAATATAAAAGTTTGAATTTTTATGAAAAAAATATACGTATAGTCTTGAAAGGTCGCATAGTAATAATATGGAGTTGATACAAAGATAAATGTCACATCGAAATAGAACACTCGGTAGTTTTGTAGCATAGTTCAGAGCTGTTCAAGGAATTTAGGAGTGCTTTTGTTTCGTTCGTTAAGGTGTTTAAAATCCTGGTGTTACTAGTTCTAACTTTCCCCCTTTCCCTTCAAACACCGTGTTTTATATGGTACAACAAGCACTCTTTGTAAATTTTCGATTATATTCAAGAACAGCTCCCAGTTATTGATCCTTAATACACTTGAAAGCAATTTCGATGCTCTTATTGATGCGCAGTTTGAAAGCAGAACTCGTAAAAATTAGTTTTAATATTTACCATCAGAGCGCATTAGTACTGCGCTTTTGTTTTAGTGCGTAGTAAAACGGCGCGCGGACGAGATTTTCAAGATCAGTTGTCAGAATATTTAGAAAAGACAGTGCAAAAGACATTGTCCAATTGCGAATTAAAAGTGGAACAAAATTTTTACACTCCGTTATTATTATTATAGTCGGATCTTCAAATAGAATATTTAACCCTTTGCGTAACAAATAACGGGTATATTGATCTTCATGTTTAAAAGTGTCTTAAAACGCAATGACAAATTTATTTCTTTAACTATTCTATTCGTTTTTGTCTTGAATATTTCCTGCCATGAGAGACAGGAAGTTCTTAGACCCTGCCAAGATCTTCCGATGGTGTTTAGATATTTTAAGCTATTAAATTCAGATACTTTGTCATTCGCTGTTGGTCACAGTGCTTGCTGTCAGTTTATTGAAAATTAAATACAAAATACAATAGTCCGTTGTTTTAAATTTTAAACAAACTATGTAGACGAGTAGTTCGACTAGAAAATGCTGCAATTGTCCGTGTACTTTTTATTTTTAAACAAGACAATAAACGCTTATTTTGTGTCACTTTTATGTTACCAGCCATTTTTATAATTAGGTAGAAATATGCATGTGTCAATCGATCAGTAAGTAGAGTTTTGTCAAGCAAATTTATTTAAAAGATTATTATTATTATTATTATTCACTTGTTACCAATCACCGGAGAAAGTTTTTCCTATTAAAGTGGGATTATGATCGGTGTTTAATTGTGACCAACACTAAAATATTTAAATGCTGTGTGCAGAACTTGAAAATTATGTGGCAAAGGGTTGATTTATTTTTTTCCCATCCAATAAGGAAAAGAAATAAATATCAACATATACGCCTTGTATAAAATATAAATACTAAATAATATAAATGTATTAGTAAATAAATTTTGTATGTATCAACTGGGTATAAATACTGATATATATATTATAACTGACAAAAGCTTTATTTTGATACGGATTTTCAACTGTTTTTAACAGTTGAACGCAGAGTACACTGAGAAAGGATAGGGCAGACTGTATTGCACACTGTGTCCCACTGATTGAACGTATTATTTTTTTGCTTGTATCTTGTTTTTTCAGGGGTTTTTTGCTATTTTCTGTTTCCTGAATTTTTGTTTGTCAGTCTGTTCTTACTAACTGGCTGGACCGATTTTAGACTTAAAGTATAGAATCTTTTTTGTCCGGCCGTAATTGGATTAAGAAAAGTTCTCTGTTAAAACTGACATAACGCGAGCGAAGCCGCTGATATACTACAAACGTGACAGAATGCAGATATTATGAACATACATCAATTGAATTTAATATAGTTTCAGTTAATATAAAATTGTTTATTGTTCAATCCTTGGGATAGTGTACAGTAACTTCAATAAATCGTGCGGTTACTTGGCATAACTTTGTTGTCATTTAGAAGTCGTAATAGCTGAAGAGCCAGTAGCAACAATTTTAAAAAACCTGACATTTTTATATGTTATTTATAGTAATATTATAAGCCTATATTTATGATGGCAGACATTTCCTCTGGTTGTAACATCTGCGCAGACACAATGAAAGGTTCGCTGTATGAACACGTTGATATTATTTTGCAAACATATGAATGCGAGTGAGAGCATCTGATGGCTTTTTTTGACAACTTCATGAAATTGATTTGCTTACACCACGAAGTCTGTAACAAATATCTGTCGCATGAACAAATATGGCGTCAGCTACTAGGTAACGCACACACGTTCATGGCTTACATGTGTGTGTCTGTGAAGTTAAACAACTTTGGTAACTATGGCAAAAACAGGTGGAAAGAACCGAAGTTTACCCAGGAAGTGATAACAGCGCCATATCGCGTGCGCCAGAAAGCGGTCCGTCTCGAAACACATCAAGCATAGGTCTCCTAATTACAGACTTCGTGGTTTACACCATAGGTTTACACACACAGAGTTTAAGAGAGAAAAATTCTATGGAAACAAATAAACAACCTAAATTTCATGAAGCTGTCAAAAAAGCCATCGTATGTTTGCATAATAATATCATCGCGCTCATACAGCGTACCTTTTATTGTATCTGCGGGGATGTTACAACCGGAGGAAATGTCTGCCACCATAAATATAGGCTTATAATCTACACATTATATAAAAGAGTTTGTCCTGACTGACTGATTATCAACGCCCAGCTCAAACCGCTTGAACTATACACTTGAAATTTGGACAGTATGTTCCTTTTATGACGTAGCACCCGCTAAGAAAGGATTTTTTGAAATTCGCATCCTAAGGGGGTGTAAAGATTTCTGATAAAATGGTCATATTTCAAAAATAGTTGAAATGAGAGAAATTGAATTCAACATACGCACTCTTCATTAACAATAAACAAACCCCTGTTTCAGCGTTTTTTTAAATTCAACCTCTAATGGGGTCAAAAGGGGATGTGAAGGTTTCTGATAATGGCCATATTTCAAAAATCGTTAAAATGGGAGACATTGAATTCAACAAACGCACTCTTCATGAAAAGTAAACAAACCCTTGTTTCAGTGTTTTTTTTTTTTTTTTTATTTAACCCCTAATGAAGTCAAAAGGGGGTGTAAATATCATACTACCCAACAAAATTTTGAGGGCGCGAAATCGGAATCTTGCCTTAGCGCCGGGCCGCAAACGAAATATATTTTGCAGAATTATATCTATCGCACCCGGATGAAATCGGGACGGGCCGCTAGTATTACTATAAATAACATAAAAATTTCAGGTTTGTTAAAATATGTGTTGTCATCCGACTACTGGTTCTTCAACTATAAAGTCTAAGATAATATATTGACGTTAAAATGAAACAACTATGCAACGGCCTTAAAAATGGGATGAGCCTACTTAAAATATGAGAAAGAGCGTCGCACTGTTTCCGTAATCGCAAGATTTTTGAAAGCAGGAGATTATTTTGCCGCAAACATCATATCGATTAGATTACAGTATCGTTTGATATTTTTTTAAAAAGCAATGACCCTCAGTTGTTAAGAAACTAACGACGTTTGTACGTTGTTTTTTACTTGTTTTAGTGATGGCTGCAAGATTTTCATTATAACAAATCGATAATGTAAATGATAATTAGAATGAACGAATAATTATAAATTATAGATGCTCGACAACTGAGGTCATAAGCGCCTATTGGGTTCCGTTGTGTGGGCGGAGCTTTAAAAACATGGCGACGATGGGGTATAATTTCCCATAGTCCCTATAATATACAGTGCAGTTGTGAATTTTTTTAAATGTAATAAAATGAATTAAATTATCAGCACAATATGTGATTGGGCTGATACATATCATCGAAAAAGGAATTTTCTTGAAGGGAAACATGTATTTAATGTCATAAAATTAGGAAAAAAAATTCATGTCAAACAGAACCTTAAAGTAAGGTGAATTTTAATGCTTTCTGTTTACAAACTTCCGATTTAAAGAGTAATCCACATGAAATAAAAGTAGTAAATAGAGATATTATATCAATGCAGTGTTGATGAACTTTGCAAACATATTATTGAAACATTACTTTATTGCAACAGGTGGGTTCCTAACCTAAAAATAGTCATCTGTCAAAATGTATTTTCAGTTTGAGGTTAAAGTTTTTTTTATCAAAATTCTTAATGTTATTTAATAATAATAACTATTCAATTAATAAATTAAGTTTTTAATATTAAGTCTAAGTATAATATCTACTTACTTGGTAAAATATCTAATCATCTGCATTGAAATAACGTTGTACTATTACAACCTTTTACTAACTTTTTATTTGTGTTTGCACGAGGTGAAAACTTCAGAGGTTCCGTAATAAGTCATTTATTAATTTATTCAACGCTTTTTATTATTATATTAAAAAAATTCACGATTATCAGTACCGATGGACAGTACGATTCATAATCATATTTATCTGATTATAGTTGTAAGTTTCGCCGCCAGATAGAGTAGTCCATATAAAGGATCCCTATAGTAAAATTGGAAAAGACTTATATAATCTATAGACATTTCAAAGCACTGGGTAGATTTACTCATAGTTGGAATTTTGATGCTTAATGGCAAATATTAATAAAACATATCCTTATAAGTCAAAATATGTTATGAAATGTCTTTTTCTTCACAAATGAACAGCAATGTTTGATAATTTCACATCTATATATCTTCAAAGGCTGTATGACGACTCACATAGCTTGTGGAATAACTGACAGACGGACTGACAATAAAAAATGAAAGATTATTAAAAAAATTTACATGTTTATAAAATTATAAATACGAGATTTTTGTAAAATGAGTCGTTTTTGAGACGAAAAGATTAGAATAAGTTGAAATTGTATCAATTTAAATTAATACGAATCATATTTCTGACAGTTACTGAACGCCGTATGATACTAACGTGAGCAAAGCACTACACTTTTTAAATTGTCTTTATTGAGCGATTTAAATGCGTCAGTCAATTGTTCCATGACAAGTAGAACAAATGAAACACGTACGTATGACACGTTAGAGCTTTATTTCACGAGCAAAATTAAAACAAGAAACGTAGAAAAGTATAAATATATTACTAAAATAATTGTCGTACATTGTATGTACTTGGCGATTTTATGGACTGTGAAACTTGTTTTATTGTCCGAAGATCGGTGTGTAATTTTTTATCGTAACTTATTTCATGTTGATAATAAAAGTTTACAAAGTACCAAGTTGGAAAAATATAAAATCGTTACTCATTTGTCAGCGTTCAATTTATAATTCTGAAGTTTTAACAAAACACAGAAAAACCCATCGAATAGGTTATAAGATGAAAATCATTAATGTATAAAATTAGAAAAATTTCAGTGCTCTACAAAGAAATTTTCGGCTCCGTTGGAAAAATAGTATTAATGATAATTATAAAGACATTAATTTTTATTTTCATGTTTTTCATAAATGAATATATTTTGGTTATGTAATAAATGATACAATATTCGCAAGTTTAGCTACACTATCTTGCGACTAAAGTCAAAACTAATGAACTCAGATCATCTGTAATATACAATCTCACTACATTTGTTCCCAAACTACGCTGGCGACCTCAATTATTTAACATAATTAAATAAATATATATATTATTTGGTCAACATGTAATATACTAACTAGTTTTAAAAACAGCATTCAGTTTTGAACAGTATTTCAGAGTATCGATATTTATCGATGTATTTATCAATACATTGGTTGGCTTATAGATTGTATTCAGCAAAATTAAGAAACATTTAATTTTTTTCAATTGTTTAATGTGTTACATTTAATCAAAATGCATCGATATAGAATGCTTTTGAGAGGTGTCGCGCAGCCATAGTACCAACTTTACAAATACAAAAACTACTATCTTTTAATACTCGACCCTGTTATAGCAAGTATACTAATACTATGTACATTTCGAAGACATGTAAAATTGTAGACAGTTAATGGATAGTATTTCCTATTTGAGATTTAAAATGTATTTTTGTGATGTAGTTAAACTGGTAGATAGTTTGTTGTATAAAATGAAAATATTATAAAGCAATAAATATTATGTATAAACAGAAACATTTAATAAGTCTTTGTCCTTTTGACCTTTTATTGTTTGTACAAAACTAAAACTTCTTGACACTGGTGCATTTGAAATTAACCTTTCGTGAGGAGTTATGCATTCCGTACGAAATGTGGAGCTTACTAGAATTAGAGTGCTGCAATCGCAGTGGAAAGTGGTAGCTTAAGAGCCAGTGACCGACAGACAACACATAGGTATTTTAACAAACCTGACATTTTTATATATTATGTTATTTATAGTAATATTATCAGCCTATATTTATGTTGGCAGACATCTCCTTTGGTTGTAACATCTCGGCAAACACAATAAAAGTTGCGTTTTACAAAGCTGGCCGCCGCAACTTTTCAATTTCGTAATTTTTTGTCGTAAACGGGTGCAATTAAATGCGGCAATGGCGACCAGCTTAGTATATTTTTCCATTTTATAGTTGGACAAGAAGTGATTAGTAATGAGGGATGACGCAATCATTTGGGTATAAACAGCGGTGTTTTTAATGCATGGGGCATCAGTTTTGTAAATTGTCTATTGGTGACTATCGATCAGAAGTTGTCAAAAAAAAGCCATCTAATGCTCTCACTCGCACTCATGTTTGCATAATACCGCCGCGCTCATACAGCGGACCTTTTATTGTGTCTGCCAGGATGTTACAACCAAAGATGTCTGCCATCATAAATATAGGCTTATAATATTACTGTAAATGACAAAAAAAATTTCAGGTTTGTTAAAATAAGTGTCCGCCAGCCACTGGCTTGTAAGCTATGGTGGAAAGTCCGTAACTTATCGTTGTAATATTACCATGGTAACAGTGTAAATAATTAATTTTTTTTTATATTTTGTGCTGTACCGTTTTTTGGAAATATCAAATGGGTCAAACATCTAAATTATAGTCCAAGAGCTATCAAATATTTAAAATTTGTATAACACTACTTTTATAATGTCTGAACACAAAATCGAAGACCTAGCTGCCTTGAGGCATTTTGAAATTTTAATACCTTCAAATTTAGTATTTAATAAAATTAAAAATAAATAAGCTAGATAATTTAGGCGGTTACATAACTGTCTATTATACGTGAATGCCAGAAGACGCTACAGGTAGGTTGAAGTGTAAGACTTATTTGTGAAAAAAAATTCACGGCTTGGCTAGGTAGGGTCGGTCTGGGACCTAAAAATTACCGGAAAAATTGTCAAACATCTCTACGAGACCGTGTAACTAATCAGAAAAAAAATCCAGACCGACGCTGTGGCTAGCCCACACTACCCTTCAACCAGATCTTCGATTTTGTGTTCAGACATTGCAAAAGAAGTGTTAAACAAATTTTCACGCTGCCTCAAATACCTACCCAAAAATGTCCTACTATAATGACAATAATCTTTGCTGTGTCGTAAACTGGGGGAACACGAAAAAACGGAAGATGTAAAATATTGCTCGTTTTCCAGTAAAACCTCATATTGAGCAGCGAGAAAAGTGAATTTCAATTTGATTGTTGCAATATTTTTTTCGACAATTGAAAATTACCTTTAAAAATTGTTTTGAAATTGACTTTTCGGAAATAACTTCTGAGGGTAATTTTGGCATCATTTAAGAGTATTCGTCCCTGCAAATACTCCCTGCACCCTTCACCTCAAATCTTTTCCCCTCGCCAAAAAAGGGTTCGCGCTCTCTCGACGCTATTTTTAAAGCTAGAGGGTTCTGGTAAACGCCAAATGAAAGACAAAGAATCAGACTACAGATCCTTCAGGCGAATTTTTTGAAAAACAGTTTCGCCTACCTGTGAAATATTACGAAACTTATTATTTTTTTTTTATTTTTTTGTGAGTTTTTTCAGGAATTTTTTTTCAAAAAATTCGCCTGAAGGATCTGTAGTCTGATTCTTTGTCTTTCATTTGGCGTTTACCAGAACCCTCTAGCTTTAAAAATAGCGTCGGGAGAGCGCGAACCGTTTTTAGGCGAGGGGAAAAGATTTGAGATGAAGGGTGCAGGGGGTATTTGCAGGGACGAATACTCTTAATTACATTGATTAATTTGTCAAATCCTAAACATATCATCTTGTTAAGAAAACAGTGAACGTTAAGAAAATTTGTATTTATGGCTTAAGAAATAGTGAACAGCAATTTTAATATTACAATGAATTGAAATTTTTTTAAAACTAAAAAAACATGGGTATAAACAATACAAAAGGACAAACGAAAGCTTTTGAAATTTGCTACGCTGGAGCCTACAGTCATTCTGCATAAGTCCTAAGTATTTATGTAAAATTACAAATTATTAATAATAATAATTATTAGAGATGGGCCGAATGTGGTTTGAACCGAATACGAACTTCGGCCGAACATTCGGTAAAAATTCAAAATTCGGCCGAACTTCGGTTCTTTTCAGTGCTTTCCTGGGTGCGACAACTTCTAACTTGTTTACGCGTACATCTGCCCGCAACCCGCGCAAACTCCTCGTGTCTCTCGGCCGGCCGGTCAGTCATAAACAAATACGTATCTACGCGACACGTGCGCTATTGTGATTAAATTAAAGTTGATTGATTGAAGACTGGAAACACCCTGTATAAATAATTCTATAATATAATATTCTTGTCAAGAAAAAAGAAGTCTTGTTTCGAGGAATATCAGGCAATAAATAAATGACTATTATTATAAAGTGATTGTTTTATTATTTGAGCCAAAATAATTGAGATTTTTTCACTATTTTATTTTACCGAATGTTCGGCATTTGAACTGAATGTCGGCCGAATTCCGAAATTCGGTTGAACCGAATGTGAAACGAATTTCGGCCCATCCCTAATAATTATTAAAAATAAAGTGGACAATTTTACTAGCATTAGCTAAAATAAGTGGTTTTATTATAAATTAAAATTGATTACGCTTGTTGAATATTGTTAATGGCTTTTATTGAAAACAATATGTACAGTGGCAGCATTGCATTGTGATATAGAAAAAAAAATATTCTGCATCTTAATCGCACTGAACCCTTACTGTGAGCTTGGAGCTATCAAAAACGATCGAACCGTTGAATTCAGATTTGTATTATTAAAAAAAAACATTTCAATGTTTTCGAACAGATCGTTTTTTGTATTTTCCTGAAATCCAGAGCACGATTTGCAATTTACTATTTCTTTATTTAAACTATATTTTATATATTTAGATGACAATTTCTGTATCGCCTAATTCTTCATCGGTTGGCAGAGTGAAGTTTTTCGGATCGACGAAGTTTGGATCGATATGAGGAAGCCCAAGTTTCTCGCGTCTTCTGATTTCTAAGTAGGCCTCTCGTTGAGCCCAATCGGTAAGACTGTAATCAGGCATATAAGCCCATACTGTTCCACCGATTACCATACACAAACTGATGCTGGCAAAGAATATCGAGTGCATTCCATTTCTATCTTCTTCCTTGTCCCCTAAATCAAAACCGTACGAAATCCAATTTTTATCTACCTTTTTCTCTTCCTTAGTTTCGCATTTTGTATTGTCTAAAACTGCAGTTTCACGTTTTTTATCAGAAGTTGAAATAGATCTTGCACATGAAACTGAAGGCAATGTTAATTTCCGCAACGCCGAAATGTTTCTTAAACGTATTACAGATGCCATATTAAAAGCGTTAATTGAAAATCTCCAATTAAGCGTACAGCTTATAAGCTTTTATATAATTTTGACATTTCTTTCAGGACAACACACTAGCATGGAATTATTCCGAACATAAGTACAAATAACAGTTGGTTTTTTTAAGCTCGATGGTTTTTTTTAGACCAAAAATCTTCCAATATCCGTTATTGAAACTTGGAAGCTTTTTTTGTAAGTTTAAAATAACGTTTCTTTATTAAAAATATTAAGCCGATTTGAGCACAATAAATTATTATTATTGTTAGTATTGTTAGATATTCAATGAATAGCGATAGTTCCCTATGTGAAGTGATTTAAATATATCAACCATAGATGGCTTCGATCTTGCGCAATCTTATTTCAACATGAATTTAATTTTCAAGGTTGCGTTAATGGCCGACGATATATTGCGGTGTATGTCAGGCTTATTTTCTTTTAAAAAATATACGTATAAATACTGAAAATAATTTGTTTAAGTGCGCTTTTTCGCGAACTGATATATTTAAAATTCATTCGTGTACTAATTAAAACCGATTGTCACTTAAGCTAAGCATATGGCCCCAATATAGTACATAAGAAAAACTCCCGCCTTCTACAAAAGAAGCTTCATGTTTCGTATCGCGTACTCGTGTTTTGTGCTTGATGTCATTTGTATTTCACGTTATTTGTGTGCTTAGAAATCAAAATTGTCTATTAATATAAGATGGCTACAAACATCGTTTTGGATAAAGATGTATTTTTTCGTCGAATGAAGAGATTTTATTCAGCTTGGAAGGTAATGCTCTAGCCTCTTGTGACATTGTATAGTTTTTTAACAAGGCATACACTTTATTATCGAGTTTTGATATTTCTGTCTCGTCTCGCCGAGACGAGAAACGAACTTAAGAAATCACAATATAGAAATATCGATATAATTATTATAAAATTTACAATAAAAAAAAATGTGGTTATTCTTTACTTTTTTGTTATAAAATCAGTAAGACGAACTAGTAAACGTTTCGATCAGTTAATAATGAATCGAAAAACTATTAGTATTAGACCCAGAAAACCATGGTAGTTGGTGAGACGCCATTGACTCTGGAAATGTAAACTTGCGGCGTTCCGGTACTCTTCTAGAGATTGCACATTGAATTAAGAAAGTACAAAGATAAGAGTTGTAAAAATTTCTCCTCTCGAAGTACAGGACAAAAATGTAAATTGGCAACATTGTCATTAACCATTTTCTTTTATGTTTATAGAGCTCAGAAGATAATAATGAAGAACCACTATCGAAGATGGACTGTTTTGTTTCGGCAGTTGGCCACGACGAAGAAATTGTCTACAGTAAATCGTCCGCATTACAGGTACCTAAAATTAATCATTTGAATCAAAACTCAAAAACAGTGCTGCGAATCTTTTCATATAGCATTACGATTCAGTAACTGTATAAAACTTCAATGTAGAAGTCTGATATCTCTTTTGAAAGCAAATTAAAAATTTTCCATTGTTTTAAACCAAATTTAATTCAGTTTTTTATTTCAAAAAACGATTTGTTTTTTTTTTATTAAAAGATTATTTAACTGACGATTTGTCAATCAACAGTCAATTAAAGAGATTGCGACGATTTTTTTTTTTGTAAAATTGCGAAAATCGAAATGTATATTGTGTCGTTTGTTTTTAGTCATGGCTTCTCGGGTACGAATTAACGGATACCATAATGGTTTTAACCAAAGATTCGATACATTTTTTGGCAAGCAAAAAGAAAATTGACTTTCTTCGACAAGTGGAAAATAATAAAGATGAAAACAGCGTTCCGCCCGTCAAACTTTTAGTTCGAGATCGGGTATGTAACGCCTTTTTTAAATTAATTTTTACTACCATCTGTTACCGAGTTAACTTCATTCCTTTGTCCTTACCCCTATGAGTACTCCTATCCACTGCGTGGTTCACTTAAAAAATTGTGGAAACATGGTTTTCCAGCTTTGTATGATACAAATTATCCAAAAGGCCTGTAAGAAAACGAAATTATAAACAAACGTCCCGTGATTTAAATCATTAGTACCTGGGTGACCGAGCTTTGCTCGGAAAGTTAAAAAAAATACTAAATATTAACTGTCATAATATTTTGAAAACAATTGTTTCATTGTTTGTATAAAATTCCAAAACCTACTTACAATATTTAAGTATTTTCATACGTCAAAAAATTGATTTTTATAATGATAAAATTTGTAAGAAAACGATTTTTTCGAGAGATGAGACCTAGCTAAAACGATTTTTTGCCCCCCAAAATCCCTTTTCAGTAAATTTCATCCAAATCGTTAGGGCCGTTTTCGAGAAAATATTTAGGTGCATAGGTAGATACAAGATTAGCTCGTTTAATAATATAGGGATTTGTAAAGTAACACCCTGAATTCACGTGATAGATGGAACTGAGCGATAACTGTGTAAGTCGAATTCGCATAAGTTAAAGTTTAGCAAATAAATACATACAAATTATGTTTAGTTGGGATCGAAGACTTAAGAAAACAACAGTTTAGAAGAAAAATGTGTAATAAAATCTTAGATAATTCAACAAGTTCTACTATTATGAAATGCAAAAAAGTAAACCAAAATTATTTTGACCAATAAAATAGTATATTGTGCAACTAGTGCGACAATGCCGCACGAGTTGCACATACTATTTTTTATTACGAATAAATTAAAACTCCCAGAACAAATGTTCAATTTTAAAATACACATTTTTTGCTGTCACATTCAGTATTGGTAACTCTGAATTTGCGTGCGGCAAACAATAATTTCAGTGCGACAAAGAAAGTTTGCGCACGCAAATGAAAATAGCCACTTTTCAACCGTAACAGCATGCGTAAAGATACCACTCTTCCCGCATGAGTAATAAAATGTAACAAAACCGTCTGATGGATCAACGATTTTTTCTTCTCACGCAAAATTTTCTCATAGCACGCTAATAATTTTTTGTATGTCGTGAGCTGAACACTAGTACGCGGGAGTCTAGAATTGAGTTTAGCGCCGCTCAACGACGAATCGAAAGATTAAAAAATTGTGCAAATTTAGATCCGCGTAAGGCTACGTTCACACCTTGCGGTTTACCGAAACGTTTTTCGTATGCGGTTTTCAGTAGCAAATGCAAACATATACACGTATTCACACTATACGGTAAAACCGAATGCGGTAAAAAAAAAAAACAGTTCGTTTATTTTTGCAGCCATGTCTTTTCACTGAAAACCGTGAGCCGCGTACGGCACAAAAAACGAAACGGTCTCAGTGGCAATAGCATTTCGATTCTACCGTATAAGAAAAACGTATGAATGTGAATACTGAATACGTTTTTACTGTATACGGTAAAATCGTATAAGAATTCCGAATAGGAAAAACCGTATAGTGTGAACCTAGCCTAAGACGGGGTATTACTGTATTTGTGTCATTTTTAGAACGATAAAGACAAGGATAACTTCAAGAAATTAATAGAGGCAATCAAAGGCAGTGGAAAAGGGAAAACGCTGGGCGTGTTCGCTAAAGACCAATATCCAGGCGAATTCATGGAAGCATGGCGCGCTGCCATTAAAGGGGAAAATTTCAATACCGTCGATATAAGCGCATCGGCAGCGTACATAATGTGCCCCAAAGAGGAGGCAGAAATCATCACCATGAAGAAGGCATGCGCAGTGTCTGTCGACGTCTTTACTAAATATCTTAAAGATCAAATTATGGAAATCATCGATTCTGATAAGGTAAGAACGTTCCTAATATGGAGAAGCGCGCTAATGACCTCACTTGGCAAGCGTCTGTAATTTACAATTTTTCTACGGAGAAACTGATTTTCAGCAGAAATAGACGATCCTACTAATGTAAAAGCCTTTTAATTGAGACCGTCTCAATCAAGCTAGAACTGGTTTTTAGTCGGATGCCTTGTCTTTTTACCCAACTGCCTCAGAAGGAGGGTTATGTTTTTGTATTACTGTGGGCTTGATATTGATATATTTCCATAGTTAAGCCTCTAATGTTGAGCACTTGTTTGAACTTTATCAGTCACTTATTACGCTTAAAAGACAAAGCAAAAACAAACCTTTTAAAATATGAATTATATTTAATAAGCCTAACCGTTCGAGTTCGGGAAAGTTGATTGTACACGTGTTGTTTTTTTTAACAGAAAGTCAAACACAACAAACTGGCCGAAGGTGTTGAGTCAGCGATTACCGATAGAAAATACGTGTCCGGCGTTGACATTAGCCAGGTCGACATGTGCTATCCAGCGATTATTCAATCGGGGGGCAACTACAGTTTGAAATTCAGCGTCGTCAGCGACCGGAATATACTGCATTTCGGTGCGATTGTATGTTCTTTGGGCGTTCGTTACAAATCGTACTGCTCAAACATTGTAAGGACGCTGCTGGTAAATCCTTCAGACGAGGTGCAGGCAAACTATAACTTCCTTATCAATACCGAAGAAGAACTGTTGAAGGCGTTGCAGGCTGGCAAGAAACTGTCCGAAGTGTACGAAGCTGTTATTTCGTACGCGCAGAAGGAAAAACCGTCGCTTGTCGATCATCTCACGAAAACTTTCGGGTGAGTGTGTTTTTAGTTTCGATATTGATTTTAGTGAAGAAATTACTGAGTGAAGATAATTGCGTTTTAATTTCTTGCAGTTTTGCTATGGGAATCGAATTTCGAGAGAGCTCGCTGATTATCGGACCGAAAACATCGGCCGTTCTCAAAAAAGGCATGGTGTTCAACGTAAATATCGGATTGTCAAATCTAGAGAATTCAGGTGCATCCGAAAAGGAAAGTAAAATATACGCACTCTTTATCGGTGACACTGTTGTGGTCAATGAAGGGTCTCCGGCGTCGGTGCTTACTGTTTCTAAAAAGAAAATTAAAAACATTGGAATATTTTTGAAAGACGAAGGGGACGACGATGACGAGGACGAAGGAAATGAAAAAGAGAGAGCTCCGAAACAACCGGAAATATTGGGTAGAGGCAAGTTTTATAAGTGGCTTTGCTAATTTGAAAAGTAATTTGAACGGGTAATGATCAGATAGAATGTTTTCGATCGGCTTTAAATGTTTTTAATTGATAATTGTTTTAAAACTTCAAGATTATCTATTAAATACCCGAGTTATATCGGAGATTTTTGGATACTTTGAGTGTTTAAAATCACTATTTTAGGCTTATCACAATTTTTTTTGTAGTTAAACGCATAATCAATTTAACAGGAGAATCGCTTGTTTTTTGCTTTTTTTAATACTTTTTTTTTTTTTATTTAGTTTTGTAGTGATTTTGAATTTTTTTTATTTGTTCGTCAGCCCCAGACAAACGAAAAAGATTTTTAACATATTCAATTTTGTTTTGCACTTCCAGTTGTTTTTTTATTCTGTAATGTTTTTGTTTTGTAATGGTTTCGAATGTTATTTGTTTGTCGATCTGAATTTCTCAAGTAGCAATCGACAGTCGGAATACGATTGCACGTTTTGTCGATTGTTTTTACAACCCGTTTGTTGAAATTTGATTGGGAAGTCGCAAGATTCATTTGGTTTTTATTTATAGGAAAACGAACGGCCGTTATAGAATCGAAACTACGCTCGGAACATTCAACGGAGGAAAAAAGAAAGGAGCATCAGAAAGAGCTGTCGTTGTTGTTAAATGAAAAAGCAAAAGAACGCTTGGCGAAACAGTCGGGCGGCAAAGAAACGGAAAAAGTTCGCAAAGCAACCGTGTCTTATAAAAGCGTGAACCAAATGCCACGAGAACCTGAGGTTAAAGAATTAAAACTGTATGTGGGTAAGTAATAGATTTTTATTGACTTCACGGCTACGCGTAGTGAAAACGTGGGCGGCTATTTATCATCAGCGCTTATTAAGCTCAATGCGAAATTTGAAGCGCTTAAGTCTTTCGATGTAGTAGTAGTAGTAGTAGTATTTTATTTCATAGATGACTGTGACAGTCGTGAAACAAGTCAGTATACAAATACATATATAAAATGTCATAAAAATTATTTGCTAATAACAGTTTTTTTAATTTAGATTTAAATTTGTCATATTATACAACGTATCTCTTCCGGGACTTTATTGTATATCCGAATCATGGCATTGCGAGCACTATTGCGTGCAACGCTTAAGTGAGACTTATTTGTTTTTAAGTTATTTTTGTTTCTTGTTTCGTATTTGTGAGACTGTATATTGATTTCAAAAAACTTTTTAACAAAAAAATTAAACCGCCGAAAAACTGAAAAGCAAAAAATAATAAATCTTTTTATTTAACTAAGTTCTATCTGAGTAGTTGAACGTATGTGAAAGTCTAGTATATCTAAGTAATTTTGAGTCGGCGTCAACAATCCTTCGCCGGAAATCTCTGAGCGTTCACGAAGTTAATATGAGCGACAGAGCAACCCTAACGGGCACACGTCTTTGCGAGTGGTCGTGTGGAGAGCGCATGTTTAATGTTAATGTTTATCGCTGGAGATTTCACGTATCATTGTTAATTTGATTTGGTTATTTCTTTTAGTGATCTTTGTTCATTGATGGTTTGACGCCGACTCAAAATTACTTAGATATACTAGACTTTCACATACGTTCAACTACTCAGATAGAACTTAGTTAAATAAAAAGATTTATTATTTTTTGCTTTTCAGTTTTTCGGCGGTTTAATTTTTTTGTTAAAAAGTTTTTATTTAATAATTTTTTGTGGCTATATAATTTATAATTGTAATATACACAACTCAGCATGAAAATCTGTGAGTGAACAATAAATCACCCCTATTTTCCCACCCTTAGGGTAGGAATTTTTTTTCCAAATTTATATGAGACGAACCTCGAGGTATACCCTATCCAATAAAAAAATAATTATCAAAATTGGACCACTCTGTAAAAAGTTATGTGTGGTCATACATTACAATCAGTGAGTGAACAATCAATCATCCCCTGTTTTCCTACCCTTAGGGTTGGAATTTTTCTACGAAATTTATATGGGACCAACTTCGGGGTATACCCTTTCAAACAAAAAAATAATTATCAAAATCGGACTACTCTGTAAAAAGTTATGCGTGGTCATACATAAATAAAAAAAAAAAAAAAAAAAAAAAAATAAAAAAAAAAAATATACGCGTCGAATTGAGAACCTCCTCCGTTTTTGTTTTTCGTCGGTTAAAAAGATGTGAATGTTTTTTTATGAAACAGGCGCAGTCCAAGATATATTGATCTTGAACTGTAAGGATCTTTAGTGATTGAAATAAATTTTTACAGTGCTCCCTATGTCTCGCACCTGCCATGATTCGGATACATTTTTTTTGTAATTTGAAAACTTTGTTTGCTAGTGAGCTGTCCCCCCAAAAGATTAGACCATATTGCATGACTGAGTGGAACACTGCATAGTATATTTTCAAAAGGGTGTTGTTCTTATGTAATTTTTTTTTGTGATTACGTAAGAGTATTTATTAATTCACCCTTTTTTGTAAATGACAGTTGTTCGTTTCAAAAAAGTTAGTGAATAGAAAAAAGAATTGAAAAATCAAAATTTTTAAATTCCAGATCGTAAATACGAAACCGTAATCCTACCGATATTCGGGTGTCCTGTTCCGTTTCACATTTCGACGATCAAGAACATTGCTCAGTCGATTGAAGGTGATTACACATATCTCCGTGTCAACTTCTTCCATCCTGGCGTAACGATCGGGCGCAACGAAGGAGGCATGTACCCGAGCGCAGATGCGACGTTTGTTAAAGAAGTGTAAGTTTTATTGTAAATTCTATTTTAGTTTTGTTTTTTAGATTGAGGCGCAAAAAATGCTGACCTTGTTGAAAAAATAAAATAATTGTGTATGATTTTTTTTTGTTAGAACTTACCGCAGTACAAACACAAAGGAACCGGGTGAAATTTCACCTCCATCGTCGAATTTGAACACCGCTTTTCGATTGATAAAAGAAGTACAGAAGAAGTTCAAGAACAGGGAAGCCGAGGAGAGAGAAAAAGAAGATTTAGTGAAACAGGACACTCTTGTGTTGTCGCAAAACAAGGGCAATCCTAAGTTGAAAGATTTGTACATTCGACCAAACATTGTAACCAAAAGAATGACAGGTGAGGTGATTTTGTTTTCGATTCTAGAAGATTTTCCAACAAGAATGAAAAAAAAAATTTTTTTAAACTCTGAGCATGAACCGCTATATTATAATGACGTAGAAGAGAGTTACACTTCTTTATTTATAAAAAGAGATGTATATCAATTATGTTCCTCGTGGTTTGCTTTCAATCACAGGCTTCATGTTATATGTTATTAGCGTAGTGGTATGTCATATTTTAAAAATTTCATTGAAAAATGTTTGTGATTTTTTTAATTATAGAATAAGCTCAAAAATAAATCAGTTTCTTGCGGAGTTAACTTCGAAAGAATGTTTGGTATATTTAAGGGATTTATTCCTTGAAATTGTTTCACAATAAAAAAGGAAGTGGAACGACTCCTTTTATTTCTAAAATACTTTTTCACTCTGTCGAATTTCGATAGGGTCAGTCTAGTGCACTGTAAGTTTGTAGTGTGGGTGAAAAGACATTGATAACGATTGATATGGGGCAGGTTCGCTGGAGGCGCACACCAACGGCTTCCGATACACGTCGGTGCGCGGCGACAAAGTCGACATTCTCTACAACAACATAAAGAACGCGTTCTTCCAGCCGTGCGACGGCGAAATGATAATTCTTCTGCATTTTCATCTGAAACACGCCATCATGTTCGGCAAGAAAAAACACGTCGACGTGCAGTTCTATACCGAAGTCGGAGAGATCACTACCGACTTGGGCAAACATCAGCACATGCACGACAGAGACGATCTGGCTGCTGAACAATCAGAACGCGAGCTCAGACACAAACTGAAAACTGCTTTTAAGAGCTTCTGTGAAAAGGTTTGAATCTATTGTTTACAGTTTTCAGTAACTGACAAGGTTATTTTTTTTTAAGAAATTCAAATTCTCTTCAAGGTTTTTTAAACTAGACGCGTAGAAAAAAACGCGCACTTGTGTATCTCATTTGGTCCACAAATTACGGCTGTTAAAACATTTATCGCGAATTAAAAAAAATAAAATCGAACGCCCATCACTTCAAAATTAAAAAAAAGTTTTCTTTTGTTTATTGTTTTGTTTTTATTTTTAGGTGGAAACGTTAACCAAACAAGAAATAGAATTCGACACACCGTTTAGAGAGCTGGGTTTCCCGGGCGCACCTTTCCGCAGTACGGTGCTTCTTCAGCCGACCAGTGGCTGTCTCGTCACGTTGACCGAATGGCCGCCGTTCGTAATCACTCTCGAAGACGTTGAACTGGTTCATTTTGAGCGTGTCCAATTCCATTTGAAGAACTTCGATATGATTTTTGTCTTCAAGGACTATCATAAAAAAGTCGCCATGGTCAACGCAATACCTATGAATCTCCTCGATCATGTCAAAGAGTGGTTAAAGTAAGCATTTCAGTTGAACTAATTTTTCGTATTTTGCTGTGAAATTGCATACTGAATCCTGATTCAGTGCAATATGAAGAGATACAATTTTAAAAGACAATTAGGCTTTTGACAAAAAAATTGTTATCGATTTTTTTATTGTATTTTAAAACTTTATTATAAATAATATTGATAATCAATGCAAAAAACTTTTTGTAAATTAATTATAAGCAATTTAAAATTGATAAAATATTTAAAAAAATCACGTGACTGCAAACGCACTAAAATTGTTTTTGACAGTTGTGACGTCATAATGTCAAAATGTATATACGCAGTATACTATCAATGGCTTCTACATGTGTATTGACTAAAACTATCCTAAATTTAGTATAAAAAAATTTTGTTGACAAGTAATTCTATTTAATAATGTGTGACAAATCTTTTATAAAAGCCAATTCTGCTAATATACTTACTGTAGATATTATTTATGATCACAGATTTTCTAAAAAATGATACATTTTCGGTTCAATTCAGCTGCGGTTCGAGATGCGAAAGCATCAATGGAAGTTTTTTTTTTCACAAAATAAAAATGTGACTGTAATTTATGTGAAACTAAATATTTTTCATTAAATATAACTAATTAATTTATTATTTATTATTATAATAATATAAATTAACATTATGACGTCACATTATGCTCGAGAAATGTCGGCGCGTTCTCGGAACTGGGTACAAAAATTTATTTTTAATTTGATATAACTTTTGAATTATAACGAAAATAAAAAAAAGTAAAATAGTTTTGTTATAAAACTTACATACGATCTTTCCATTTATGACAAAAAAAATTTCATTCAAAAGCCCAATTGAAGGAAAAAGTTTACATTTTTTTTAACGTTTTCTTATAGTTCTTGCGATATCCGCTACACCGAGGGGGTCCAGTCTTTGAATTGGGCAAAGATTATGAAAACGATAACGGACGATCCTCCGGCTTTCTTTGAGACAGGGGGTTGGACGTTCTTGGAACCGGAGAGCGATGCTGAAGAAGGACACGATGACGATGATGAGGATGACGAAGACGAAGTCTATGAACCGTCCGAAGCAGACAGCAACTTTAGCGAGGAAAGCGACGAAGATTACTCGGAATATTCGGAAGGAGACGATGACTCTGCCAGCGAAGGTTTGCTTTCTTTTTAATAGTGTGGGCAATATATTCGAAGTATGTCGGTTTCGGTGGCGAATTACCACATTGACAAGTCTAAAAAACTCTAAACAATAAATTCAATTTTTTTTTCGACGTCAATTGGTAAAAAATTAACATTTTTTTAGAAGAAAGACCTCAAAAGTAGGCATGCAAGAATGCTTTATCACCCGCTGGTTGAGATGTTTTGAGAAAAAATAACTTGATGAATACTTTTTGATGTATTTTTAATTTTAACTTCTCTCTGATATATTTCCTGAACAAATTTTTGTTTACGATTAATTTATTGCGATTGTTTTAACAGATTTGGGTAGCGATGAGGAGTCTGGCAAAGATTGGTCAGATTTGGAAAGGGAGGCGGCGGCAGAAGATAGAGAAACACATAGTTACGGAGAGGATTATTCCAACAAGGATAAAAAACGCGGCAGTAATTTCGATCGGCACTCGTCGTCGAAGAGCAAACATTCGAGCAGCAGCAGCAATCATAAGAGCAAATCACACGATAAGAGCAAAGATAAACATCACAGGTAAGTGCCGGGTGTTTGAATGATTAAAGAATACTCCATATGCTTACTGCAATGTAATCATCGTCATTATTGAAATCCTAAATGAAACGAAGCTTGCGACACTGAGATATATTTTGTTTTGATTCTGATAACATTGCAGTACAATTGTTTCTTGTACAACGTGTGATAGCCAGAGCGCCCGTCGGCAAAAATTTTATTGATACATACTCTCCCCAAACTTTATATATGACTTCATTAGGCCTAGTCTGACACCTATTTCCTCTATGACTTTTCTTGATTTTGGGGCGTTTTTCCGAAAGACGTCGTTTTGACGACATGTAAAAATTTATAGATATTGTTTGTTTTTTTAATTGGATAGCTTAAAAACTTCAACCAAAACGCTAAAAAAATGTTCTCTGACAAATAACATGAACCATTTAAAATGTCTGACACCTCGAATATGTCGACCGTATTTCATTTTCAAAATTATTAAAACATGTCACCGATCTGTCGCTTTGCCATAAGACCAATGTTTAATATGCTTACTTTTGTAGTCAATTATTTATTTAAATAACCAAATAACCCCTCTCAAAAAATGTTCAGAATTTGTTTAGACGTATTTAAATTTCATATAAAAAAGAATCAAGTCTTTTTTCCAAATTGCTATCGTACTCGTACTTTCTTAACAAATTAGGCGATTGAAATAAATATCACAGTGTTGCCACATTACCGCAAATTAAAATGTCACCCAGATGTTAGTGCGATGCTTTAAAAGCTCACTTTATGTGGTACCAGTTGTGTTAATTGAAATAAATACATTTTTGTACGCTAACAAAAGGATGGATGTGAAAAAGAAAAATACAAATCACAGAAAGATCTCACAGTCCAAGTCGAGGTGAGAACGCATGAAATAGTGTATTTTTCTTTTGTTTGATAAACTTCTTTAGCGACGCCGCCAGATGGTTTTGTTATGTTATTGAAAAGTCAGGGCCGTTACTGAACGAGTCAAATATTAAACTTTTAAATGATTGTTCTTACAGCAGTTCCAGAAATTCGAGCTCGTCGAAAAGCAGAGACAAGCATCATAAAAGCTCTTCATCCAGTGATAGAAGAGACAAAAAAAGATCACGGGACAGCAGTGAAGATAGACACAGAAGCAAAAGATCAAGGTAATGTATTTCAACATGCTGTTTGTTATTAATGACATGAAGTCTACAACCAGGAGACCCAGCTCGAGCATAAACCAATATGGCGTCTGTTACTGGGTACCGCACACACGTTCATGGCGTGCATGTATGTAGTGTCTGTGAAGTTAAAAAAACTTTGGTAACTATAGCGAAAACAGGTGGAAAGAACCGAAGTTTTCCCAGGTAGTGATAACAGCGCCATCTCGCATGCGACAGAAAACGGTCCGTCTCGAAACACAGCAAGCATAGGAGGCTAGGTCTCCTGGTTACAAACTTCATGATTAATGGCATGGATTTGCGTTTCTCACAAACTCAGAGTTCGGTTTGAGTTTACAAGTGAGAATGTTTGGCAGCGCTTATTTTTTCTGATGTGTTTTTGTTATTTCAGGAAATAAACGCTTTGAAGCAGAGTTTTAAGTGCGCATCGACTTACGGATATTTAAGTGGTCATAAAAACAAACTAAGTGCGTAATTTTTTTCACAGTCATTGTACATAATAATTGTACTTCAACATAATAATTCACCATATTATGTGCCGTTTCTAAAATTCGCTACGTGCACAGTGCCTTGTGGTGTCGAGGCGCAGTGAAATATTGCGGATTTTTTTATGGCCTTTTCATAGTAAGATCTGTATTACATTTCTATTTCAAACAATTAAGAAGTTTACACTTGACGAAAATACGAACAATATTGTCTTATGATAATAAGGATAGCTAAAAATGCTGAAAAAATAATTTCGATATCTTTAAATTCAACGGAGATGTTCAATATTTTCTATGTCGGGCCGCACGCGAGAATTTTCGACGTCTGGTAGGCTCGTCGACCATTATGACGTCCTACGGCACAGCATTTATGCGCTCAGTAAAACTCGTATTGACATTCAAGGTCATGCACTTAGCGAACTGAAATACTGAGTTTTTAAACAGAGGAAAATACATTTTTGCCAGGTAAAATATTTGCAGGTATAACTTATTTACAATTCCGGTATATGAGTTGTTTTGTGAAAGCTGTACTAAATATTGTCGTCTGATTTATGTGAACTTTAAAATATTGTTTTGTTTAAAAAAAATGAGCCCTGTTATGTTGGTTAACTAAGCTGAACTGAATTCTAATTCTTTCAGATGAGAATAGAACTAGTCAGTATGAGATTAGCGTTTTTTGAAGTGAGGTTAAAACCACGTACGCTTTCCAAACTAAATGAATAATAAAAAATTGTAGTTGTAATGAACTATAGGTATATTGTGTAACTCCGATCACCATGAAAATTTAGACACAACATTCATCTTGGTAAACTAAGATGAACGTCCGTACTCATGTCCCTCCCCCCCATTCGTTCTTTTGCGCCCGGGTAAAACTGGGCGAGGCCTCTAGTTTGTCATAAAATAATAATTGGAAAGTTTCCACGGTATAATACAAAAAAAATTCAGTTCAGTTACTAAAAAACGATTAGACCGTGTTACTCAAAGAGTAACTCGGTTATAAAGTTATCAGATACAGGGTTTATCAATTCTTTAAGAGCATAGTCGTATAAGTCATGTTACGGCTCACTAAGAACAATAAAAAGATGGCAGTGAATTCTCCGCTGAAGTATCCAATAAAAACAATAAAGGCAAGGTTACAAGGTAATGGACTGAAGTGTTGTTGATTTGATAAAGAATATCTTCAAAAGCAAGAAAATGGAATATCAATTTAAACGTACTAAACAAAGAAACATAATTATTAAGTGTTAAGTGCGTGTTAAATAGTTGAATGTATTTTATTGTAAACATTTTTTGCTTTCGTTTTTACCAAATGTTAATATTTAGTTTTTACACAGGTGGTACGACTGTTTTATTATTAAATTATTTTTCAGTAACATTTCAATTGTCGATAGAAACTTCATATTAATTTTAATTTTTTTTTAAATATATTTATTAATAACGTTAATTAGTGTAGAATTACTTTTTATTGTTGCAGTAAAGCCTACATATTTTAATTTCTTTTTCACATAAGTATTGTATTTTCTAAAAAAAAAAAACAAAAACAATTTGATTTGGTGAAGTACTGTGAATAGTATGTGATTGGATCCACTGAATATGTTAGCGGATCAAATAAAGAAGCTGTTTTTGTAATGAAAACTTGTTTTGATTTGTTTTTAACCAGAAATCATGATCACAGTTCTTACATAGGTATTGGAGTTAAGGAGGTTGAGCCGTTTTACGAAGATAATGAAAAAAAATTGAAATAAAGTTTTTTTTAATAGATTTTTTTATGACAAAATATTCTGTAAAAAATCCAAAATCGTTAGGAGATTTATAAAGTTAAAAATTAAAAAAAACTTACATGTAGTCTTATGGAAAATATAGCATGCAAACGGTACATTTTATTTTTGACGTGATAACGTCTTATAAATTGATGAATCACCAATATTATAAATTGATAAAACACCGGCTGCATGCACGAAAAAGTGTAACGTAACGTTCGTAACGCGTAATGTTCCGCCTGACCCTGTGCGTGCTTTTCTCGAAAACGGCCCTAACGATTTGGATGAAATTTACTGAAAAGGGATTTTGGGGGGCAAAAAATCGTTTTAGCTAGGTCTCATCTCTCGAAAAAATCGTATTCTTACAAATTTTATCATTATAAAAATCAATTTTTTGACGTATGAAAATACTTAAATATTGTAAGTAGGTTTTGGAATTTTATATTATAAACAGTGAAGCAATTGTTTTATAAATATTATGACAGCTAATCTTTGAGACTTAAACTAAATACGAAAGAAAGTTAAAAAAAACAATTATATTATATGTTAAGTGATTTAAATAAATAAAATTAACCTAAATTTGAAGCGAAAGATGCAATATCATAAATTCGAATTATTATACAAATCTATTAATTTTGTGAAAAAATATATGCAGGCAACCCAAATTACGCTGCTGTACTACATATAGTCGATAGCAGGCATTTTCAGTAAATGCCTTTATATGCGACTGTTTACTTATGTTATTCTGATTTAATTTTTTTCAATTGTATAATTTTTACTGCACTTTCGGAACTGAATAATTAATGTTTATTTATCGACTGTTAATTGTGTTATTTGTGAGTTGTTTCTTTTGATATTTCTATTTCAGCCTACCACAATCTGTAAGCTTATTGTCGGTTTCCTGTTCGGTTTCAAGGTGTAGTAATTCTACTCTTTACCCCCATTACTGCTTCAAAGTTTCATCTACTTACTGTATGACCATATATTTTTTTATACAAATTTATATAGAAAAATAGCTGTATAAATGCAACATGAAAACGGCTGAATTTCTAATGTTTAATTCAATTTTTTGACATTAGTATTCTGTGAAATGCAACGCCTTCTAAGTTAAGTATTGGAATAACTAATTATTATTAAAACATAATACTTTGACAGTTGCAAACGTCACTTTTGACATTTCTTATCATTCCGACACCAAGGATAAGCGGATTGAAACCAAATTTTGGGAGGTTTAGGTTATGTATTACGGAATACGTTATCACGTAAAACTATCGTCCGTAAACCGACTTTACAGACAACCAATTTTTTTTTGCAAATAACCAAATAATGTCAGCAGTTCCGAAAACTATGTAAAGCATATTTTAATTTTTTTTCCAATTTAATTAGGAGACTTTTAATCAATAAAAAAAAATATTAAACCTTAGCACTTTTCGATTATGGACTTTTATTCTTGACAATTTTAACAATTTTCAACTTTTTAATGATTTAATTTTAATTTTTATTACTTCTAATTTCTTTTTTTAATTATTTACTGCAAAATATATGTAAAATATAGATATTTACATAAATTTGTTATTTCTAACCTAACTTTGTACAAAAAATTCAAAAGTTAGTCCATTTAAGTAAAATACTGAAATAATTAATATTAAAAAAAATATCTATTTATATTCAAAGCAATGGCACGTCAATCCGGTGGGCCTATGAGTGGTGCAGAACCCCCTGGTACTTGGTAGTGACCCCAAATGGACGGGGGCGGCGATATGGGGGTGGGGCAAAATCGAAAAATGTTTGAAAAGGCAACCGGATAAAAATGCGGTTGCATTGAAGGAAATACTCTAATTATATAATAAATTTTTTTTGCCATCCGAAACACGCGGGCCGTTTTTGCACTAGCGAATAAAAAAAAAAACTGAAAAGGCAACCGCTTCAAAATTAGTGAGCATACTTATTGACACCACCAAACGTTGGAAAAAAATTGCCATCCGATCCTGATGAGCAGTTTCGAAGAAACAACCCCTCAAAGTCGCCGAAAAACCTTTTTTTTCGATTTTTTCAACAATAAGTAAAAAAAACACACTAAAAATTGTTCAAATCGGATGGCATTCGAAATTTATACTGTCCTAAGTACAAATAATAGTGTGTATCAATGCCATCCGATTTCGATTAAATTTACCCCTATTTAGCCACCCCCCAAAACTCATGAAAATAACAATTTTATGCAGCGTATGGCATTATTTTTATTGTTATTGAGTTTTGGGGGTTGGCTAAATAGGGGTAAATTTAATCAAAATCGGATGGCATTGATACACACTATTATTTGTACTTAGGACTGTTGTGTATATTTTTTTGCTCATAACCTGCGATTTTGAGGTAAGCTCATTGTGATTTATGAATAACGGAGCAAACTTAGCATTTAATTTAAGGATATTTGTATTTTATTACATTCGCAGCTTTGGATGCATTTTGATAATATGATTTTCAAATCAAATATTTACCGTACTCGCTAGCGATATTTACTTTTATAGTGTTGGGAACACTGCACGCAATCCAAATTTTTATTTTGACAGCACTATCACAGATTGCAGCAGTTACCAAGAACGGACAAATTAGGAACACTCATTATCAATTTATCAAATATGGCGACTGCATGTGTCAGTCATAAAGTGCGCGTTGCAGTGTTGCGTTGTGATAAACATTTCTAATCTAAAAAATAATTGTGTACGCGTAAGACATACAAAAAATCGTTGTTCAAATGTATTGCGGCGAATTAATGTATCAAAATATGTCAATCATGACCAATGATAGCGGTCCCATCGGTTCTAAACAGAGGCCCGAGAAAGAGACTATACATTCAGGTCATTTTATGGTATCGCATTTTGAAGCTGAAGAACAGGACGACGAAGATGAACTTGCCGTTCCTGTTCCCGAAGAAGGTGGACAGCCGAAACTCGCTGTTGTCGGAATTTCACCTGTGCTAGTGCAAACGACTAACAAGGATGAAGTAACCAGTCAGTCTCTTTCGATTGAAACCAGTTTGACGAAGCTTTTTAAGTGTATGTCACTAGCATACAGGTGAGTTAGAAAGTAAAATTATTTCTTTTTGTTTTAACTATTTTTGTGACAGTTCTTCCGCGTTGCATAAACAAAAACACGCCTCTTAGACCGAAAACAGCGCATCAGCTGTGAGTTGCGTTTGGCACCCATGAAAATAATTCTAAAATTATACATGCCTTTTTCTACATTGCTCAAATACATGATAATGCCAATAAAAACAGCTTAAATTTAGTCGAATTATTTGGAACGTTTAGTCTCTAATTGTTTAATTAATGACATCGAATTGCTCGTATTCTATTCTTGTATTTTAATTAATTTCTCGGTCATTAAAATTCGCACTAAGATTAACAATAATGTGGGTATAAGTATCTACACAGATAAATAAAATTGAAGTGTCTGTAATGTCCAATTAACAGCTTTTTACTATATGCATATGAAGGTATATACGGTACTTATAACAAAAAACAATTTTTAAAGTTTTTGTCTGTCTGTCTGTTTGTTCCGGCTAATCTTCTAAACGACCGGGCCGATTTTGACGGGACTTTCATTGCAGATAGCTAATGTTATAAGGAGTAACTTAGGCTATAAAAACTGTAGTTCGTCAAAATACATTCGCATTGAAAAAAAAATGTCAATAATTTCACATTATTAGTTACAATACTCTAATACCTATAAAAAAATACTTTTTAACAATGTCACTGTCGGGATTTAACTCGAAACTTCCACTCACCGCTTCCCCTTTAACAACTTCATAAGTTAATATCAAGCGTGCGGAGCCGCGGGAGCAGCTAGTTTTAAATAAAGGCAGAAGAGAGTAGAATTTCCAAACCTTGTACCGCGTTTTTTGAGCTTTTAGGAGTTCTGAATTTAAGCTTGAAATAGCTTTTGTTATTGTTAAAATATTCATATTGGAATAATTAATGGACCTACAGTCCAAATAAAAAAGGAAAAAGTACTCTCAGTAATTGGTAATGCAACTGATTTTAAATTCTAATATCAAATACCAGTGAATTGATAAAGTAACAAATAAATGTTTAACGATATAGGTAAGTTTTACATTGAAATTTATAGTGCAGGTTTAAATCTTACAGAAAACAGTTTGCTTTGTTATTGTCCAATTTATCTAAAGTAAAAATATGAACTGGAAATTAGTAGATTATTTTGTGAATTCAATTTGTTCAAATGAAGATGTTTAACTTGGTTTTTTTCCAGTGTTTAGATAAGATTCTTCTATCTTGCAAAAATTGTAATCGCAAGAATTGTTTTTGTAATAATCGACAAACTAAATATTATGTCGTCACTATTTCAAATGTCACAAAAATTATTTTGAATAAAATAAGTTTTGAAGTTTTTTTTTCTATTTGCAAAGGTTTTTATCTTATATCGTATTAGATAAGTTATGGGAGCTCAAATTTTAATTGAAAACGTTTGATAATTAGTTGCCAAAAAATACCTAAAAAAAACGGGTCAAGTGTGAGTCGGACTCGCACACAAAGGGTTCCGTACACTATGTACTGTTTAAATAGGTACTTTTGTAAAAGAAACAAGAGAGGCGCTATAACAATATGTAACCAGTGGGAGTATGCAAGTAATTCAAGAATTTCAAGGCGTGAAATTTTACATAATACACCCCGGCGTTTTTGTATTTTGAACACTTTTTTTACAAAAATTTCTTGTGGAATAAAATAATATAAAGTTTTGAAAATATATACAATTATATCAAAAAACAACGTTATGGCAAATATCTCTGTTGCGCATGCGCCGATTTCCCCCTAAAAACTTTTTACAAAATTTTCTTTTAAAATAGAATACCTAATAAACCATTATGAAAAATATATCACTGTATAAAAAAAGTGTTTCGGCGAATTCTGTTATACAAAATCTAGTATGTAAAATTTTTCACTCTTACGTTTAAGACAGGTCTCGAAACGATCTGATTAAGCGAATTATAAGCAAAAAACTTAATTTGCTCCTCTTTTGGGAGTTTTGGGGGGTTTTTCATTATTTGTTGTTCTAGCGGAAATAGAAATACACACTGTGAAAATTTCAACTCTCTACCTATTACAGCTCTTGAGATACAGCCCGCTGACAGACAGACGGACGGACAGCGGAGGCTTAGTAATAGGGTCCCGTTGAGCAGCCTTTGGGTACGGAACCCTAACAATAGCGGTTAGCATTTATTTGTTTAATCGATATTTAACTGTTAAAAATAAATGAATATACATATTAACGAAGAATGAACGATTTTTTTGTGCATTTATAAATTCGTTTCATATTCAAGAATAAAATCGTACCAGCGCCCTATTTTTAGCGAACGCAATGACCTTTTTGTATCGTTGACTTGTTAAAAGTTGAAACGAAATAATCAAATTTAGAAGTTACGGTTATTGTTCAGGTCACTTTCGTGAATTTCATGGAAAAATATCGTATACAAAGTTTGCGTATCTTATCTATTTTTGTTGTTGATTACGGAATAGGTATTATTAAATTTTACAAATATTACAAGTGCTCCTTATTTACAAACATTTCCACAAAATACGAATTAAACGTTATAGACCAAGAACCAGCAACAGATTTAGGTCTATAAAGTTAGCATATCCACATCAAAAGCCCACGAAGTTAATAGTACCATAAATGTTGCTATTTTGTTGCTAATTTGTTACCCCAAAACTGATTTTGTTGCTCTGACCGTTTTCGAGAAACAAAGGATACGGTAGCGTTATATAAAGATGGCATAGCCAGTGGTTGTATCTCTATAAGTAGCTTAGATATACTCATTATGAAAGTACCATAATTTGTTGCTAATTTGTCGCTTTTGAATGGTGTAATCACTTTCAGGCTAAATGATAAGAGATCGGTAGGATACAAACCGATCGAAAAAAATGTTAAATACAAGAAAATTCATAAGGTTAAAGAAAAGCCTATGACACGAAACAAACACTTTATTGCTACGTTCCGAGATTAAAAATAAAGAATTATAAATAAAAAAAAAACAAATAACTATATATACTTGTATTAGCCAGTACGGCTCGAAGCGACAAATCAACAGCAACAAATTCAGTCTTTGCGCATGATTTTGTTGCTAATTTGTTGCTCTGTATATAAAAATTTATTTTGTTGCTGTGCACAGGAAACAAATTAACGATGTGTTAGGATTGAAACGTTCTTACATTAGCCAGTACGGCTCAAAGCGACAAATCAACAGCAACAAATTCATTCTTTGTCCATGATTTTGTTGCTAATTTGTTGCTCTGAGATTATATAAAAATTTATTTTGTTGCTGTGCACAGGAAACAAATTAACGATGTGTTAGGATTGATAACGTGCTTACATTAGCCAGTACGGCTCAAAGCGACAAATCAACAGCGACAAATTTATTCTTTGCGCATGATTTTGTAGCTAATTTGTTGCTCTGAGATTATATAAAAATTTATGTTGTTGCTGTGCATAGGAAAAAAATTACCGACGTGTTACGATTGGCAACTAACTTACATCAGCCATTACGGCTCAAAGCGGCGGAACAACAGCAACAAATTTATTCTTTGCGCATGATTTTGTTGCTAATTTGTTGCTCTGAGATTATATAAAAATTTATTTTGTTGCTGTGCACAGGAAACAAATTAACGATGTGTTAGGATTGATAACGTGCTTACATTAGCCAGTACGGCTCAAAGCGGCTAAACAACAGCAACAAATTTATTCTTTGCGCATGATTTTGTTGCTAATTTGTTGCTCTGAGTTTATATAAAAATGTATTTTGTTGCTGTGCATAGGAAATAAATTAATGGCTGATGTAAGTTAGTTGCCAATCGTAACACATCGTTAATTTTTTTCCTATGCACAGCAACAAAATAAATTTTTATATAATCTCAGAGCAACAAATTAGCAACAAAATCATACGCAAAGAATAAATTTGTTCCTGTTGTTTTGACGCTTTGAGCCGTACTGGCTAATGAAAGAACATTATCAATCCTAACACATCGTTAATTTGTTTCCTGTGCACAGCAACAAAATAAATTTTTATATAATCTCAGAGCAACAAATTAGCACCAAAATCATGGACAAAGAATGAATTTGTTGCTGTTGTTTTGCCGCTTTGAGCCGTACTGGCTAATGTAAGCACGTTATCAACACATCGTTAATTTGTTTCCTGTGCACAGCAACAAAATAAATTTTATTATAATCTCAGAGCAACAAAATCATGCGCAAAGACTGAATTTGTTGCTGTTGATTTGTCGCTTCGAGCCGTACTGGCTAATACAAGTATATATAGTTATTTGTTTTTTTTTATTTATAATTCTTTATTTTTAATCTCGGAACTTAGCAATAAAGTGTTTGTTTCGTGTCATAGGCTTTTTTTTAACCTTATGAATTTTCTTGTTTTTAACATTTTTTTTTTCGATCGGTTTGTATCCTACCGATCTCTTATCATTTAGCCTGAAAGTGATTACACCATTCAAAAGCAACAAATTAGCAACAAATTATGGTACTTTCATAATGAGTATATCTAAGCTACTTATAGAGATACAACCACTGGCTATGCCATCTTTATATAACACTACCGTATCCATTGTTTCTCGAAAACGGTCAGAGCAACAAAATCAGTTTTGGGGTAACAAATTAGCAACAAATTATGGTACTATTAACTTCGTGGGCTTTTGATGTGGATATGCTAACTTTATAGACCTAACAGATTTCGAGTAGTCATTTCAACAGTAGTGAAAATATAGGTATTGAATCTTGTATACCAGGTGAACAATGAAAGTTAATTCTGGTAGTTCCCTGCGGCAGATGTTTATTCCTGCAAAATATTTTGACAATAAAAAAATCAGCTGTTTTTTGTTCTCAAGATCTGTTTAAAAAAAACGAGTGTGCTTTAGACCACACGACTGAAGTAAAACTTCTTCCTGCCATAATTTGTTATTATTCACCACAAAATTCACAAAATATGAACTTTAAAATGAATTTACAATTTTATTCATTTTAAACGTAGAATATTTAATGTATTGAACAAAATATTAATTTATAAAATTGTTCAAGAACGAAATGAACCGTCTAATGTAAGAAGAAAGAAATTTAAACATAAATACTGAGGTAAATACGTAGGTATTTATTATTTTGATTTTCTACTTTGTTAATAGCTTTCCGATTCAAATAATTTAACATTTTTTAACTAGGTAAATAATTTTTGATAGCCCTTAATTTGCCGTGCCGGGTATCTCTGTTACTCGAGAATTTTCATTGATTTTCATGAAAAATTTTGTGGGGTATATGATATATTCCGCCTGGTAACGCAAGGGTTAAATCAGTGATTCCCAAAGTGGTCTATATCGACCGCCAGGGCTGTTGTTCCAAATCTTCTTGGTTTCCGGGCCACCCGGACCGTGCTTCCGTCGCTTATATCCGCTCCATTAAGGGAACCGAACTATAATTATGAGTCATCCTATGCTATTTGATGAAACATAAAAATGCTGGCAAAATTGACGGGAACAAAACCATGGACAAACGCTATAATATTATATATATGGCGCGAGCGAAGCCGCGGGTTCAGGCTAGTTTAAAAATGGCAACGAATCTCGGGTGAAAATAAGCGACAAAAACATTTACAGATGTACCTGTTTACTCTAAAACATCTGTTTGCATATTCTGTTAATCTTCTGTAAATAATTTGTGATAAATAAATAAAACTCATAAAAATGAACGTTGACATAGTAAAATGTTTATTTTAGAAATTGGCTTTGAAAACAACATATTCGCTCGCTCTACGTAAACACGGTGGCCACGGGAAAAGTTTAAAGATTTATAGGAATTAACGTTAGGTTATACAGATCAATTGTCGAGCCTGTATAATCTATATCTCCAAAATCGTGATTTTTGGACACGCGTATCTTGGAAACTATTCCACTTAGACATCTGAAATTTTGAATACACCTTCTTTTTGGTAACCTTAACTCACCTGCAAAAATTCAGTTCTGTAACGTGACTAGTCTCGGAGATGTAGGGGGGTCGAAAACGGCTTGAAATGGTTCGTGTAAATATAGGCTTGAGTGCGAGAACTTGATTCTATAACAATGTGACATTTTAGTGAGTAGGACAAATCAACTACTGATAATTTTCTGGACATATACAGATATCTGTATGTGAGTTTCTTGTTAACAAAAGATGTTAAAATGACAAGGGGTCACGTTTTAGAAATCAAAGGTGATTGCCTCTTTGGTGATAATAATGTGTAGAAGTGACGTGAACTTTGAGATATAACATGATACTGTCGGCGAAGTTGTCCTTGTTTTTTTTTTTTTGAAAGGTCGTTACAGTATCCTTCCGCTAAAATATAATTGCGCGGTAAGTCAACTCTCCTGAACTGGAACGCCCGCAAAGACTAATGAAATGAGTTGGCAGGTGTCTCTGTCTTTGTCATGTTAATGACATTTTGACGTCATTACACCGCGTACAGTGTGTGCGTAGAAAGGAGAGGGGAATTCTTTCAGTAGCTATCTTTGTCGCCACGGGGCATAGAAGGGCTATGGAAGGAATTATTACGTATGTTTGTTGATAAGTTCTGAAGTCCCAAAGCGTCTGTCGGCAATAAAAAACTTTTCGGACAAAACTGCTTGTTTGTTGATCAAACTAACTTATTCTTCGGACTATTTGAATTTGAGAGTGCGAAAAACTTCTTTCTGTGTTTACTTCCTTCGACTTTCCTTCTCCCGCGTGCCACTATCGCACTCTCCAAATTACACAATTGACAATAGCTCTGTTCCAAGCTCTCTGCGAACGGTAATATTCACGTCACAGTCTTGCGCAGTAGGTAAAACGAAACTGTTTGTATCTCGGTTGGAACACTTTTGAGGTACTGAGCATGGTTGTGACGATAATGTTATCGTTCGCAGAGAAGTTGGAACAGAGCTAATAGCGTAGTAAACCAATAGACGATTCGAAAATCTGGGGCATGTTTGATTTGTATTTTGGAGGCACCCGACACGTCAACGTTTGGGACGTGCATGAACTCCTCACTTTCTTAATCTTTTAATGAGGGTTCGTTTTATTAATGAATTCCGCACTAGTCCAATTGCTGGTATTTACAAATATAATTATTAATCCCTTTTCTTAATTGATTTATCTTCGCATTGTCAGGTAGATATGCATTTGCTTATAATGGAAATGTTCATTTTTCAATTGTTCTTCAGATTTGTTTTGTGGAGGTGCTTGTATAATGAAATCTTGCTAAAGTTGCTCTAGCGTCTGATATTGGAAGGTGTAAAGTTTTCCTTTTCGAAGGTTTTAAAAAATGGCGAGTCGTTTTGGCGCTGTGCTTTTAAAACTTGCAGAGCTGTTAAGTTTTATTTTTCTTTCCTCTGATCATACATAATTATTATTATAATTGCCTGGTGCGCAGTTCGTGTACTGTGAATTTTTATGGTCTTTTGTACAGTGCGCAGCTCGTGTAATAAAGATTAGGAGCCAGGTATACAGTGCGCAGTTCGAGGCCGTCGAACGTTTGCCTCTCCTTCAAAGATGCGTTTGTTGTCGGTCATCTATAATTTACTAAGTTAACTTCCCCCACAGCCCCATACTTGCGCGTTTGAAAGAAGAGTCTACTGTACCAAATAGGCCAACCGTGCAGCTTACATATCTAAGTTTATGGATGCTTTTCTGTGAATTCTTGGTTTATTAAATGGACGCGCTAATTATGACATCAATTATCGAGAGTCTGTAATTTACAATTTCTTTCTTCGTTTAATGTAAAGAGGTTCGAATCTCTCAGAGATTACATGTAATGTGTAGTTTGACAGCTTCGACTGTTGTGTTTTGTTTTCGTTTCACAGTTCACACGTTTGCAACGTCCGATATGACCACCGCATGTCGAGATAACGATATAAGTCGATAAAATGATTTTGTGCATTTGTTCTGTTGTCAATTAATTATTGCTGCCACTTACTAATAGGTAGGGAGCTGGCGACGGATTCATTTAACGGAAGAACTTACAGCTAAGAACTATTTTAAATGATTAATTATAGATAATCCTCATCTGAATTCACAACTCCGTTGCTTTATATATGAAAATTTTAATTGAAATTGCGAAATTTGGCGTTTCATTTAACGAGAAAACTTATAGTTGAAATTTTTATAAGATGTTCAGTGTGCGTTCTAAAAAGAGGAATCACTTTAAATAACGGTGTAGGTGGTTGCGTTTTAAAAACTGACGGCGTTAAAGTCACTAAAAGAACCCACGACGAAATTAAATGTTGTCATAAATAAAATTCTAAAATCCCCCGACTTAAAACAGGTAAGTAACCAAGGAAAATCCGTCGGGGACAGCCATTCGTTGCCCTGAAATGATCTAAAATCCTGCAGTTTTAGAGCATGTGGCTGATTGAAATCACGTTTGATACGTAATTAACTATAGTCTAATTTAAATTCTTCTATTCTTAATTCCGGGCAGCGAATGGCAGCCCCCGACGGATTTTCCTGGGTTACTTACCTGTTTTAAGTCGGGGGATTTTAGAATTGTATTTAATTCTTTCTCTATTACAACATTTAATTTCGTCGTAGGTTCTTTCAAAATTTTTAATTTTTTTTTTTAAACTTTTTCGGGATTTTGTAATCGTTAAATGCGTCGCACAAATTTAGTGACTTTAACGCCGTCAGTTTTTAAAGCGCAACCATCTGCACTGTTATTTAAAATGATTCCTCTTTTTAGAACGCACACTGAACATCTTATAAAAATTTCAACCGTAAGTTTTCTCGTTACATGAAACGCCAAATTTCACAATTTCAATAAAAAATTTCATATATAAAGCAACGGCTTTCGAGCGACTGACCGGAGTTGTGAATTCAGATGAGGATTTATCTATAATAATCATTTAAAATAGTTCTTAGCTGCAATTCTTCCGTTAAATAAATCCGTCGCCAGCTTATTACCTATAAAAACGTTTTCGTATGTCCAGCGTGTCAATTTTTTTGTACCGCTATCATATATAGTTTCCAGATAACGGTATACCGAATGTGTGACGTTTATTTTCGGAACGCTGAGATAAAAAAGCTTTCCGATGTCGTCGAAATGTGATCGGGTGATCTAATGAAAGATCTCGGACTGTGGGATAGGAAATGTTCAGCAAAAATTTAAATTCTATAGTGCAAGACTTACAAATTATTATTCTAAGACCGAAATAAGATTATTTGAAATTTCAGATGGCATCAAAAATATTTCATGTAAAACATGTAGTTAAGTTCGCTTTGTTATCCCATTAAAAACATAAATGTGAAAAAATGGGCTCGGTACAAAAAGGATTGATATCTAAAATGGTGGCAAGTTTTGACACACGAGTCATTTACTTATAATATAAACTATGAAAACTTGCATCTTTTTTAGATATCAATCCTTTTTGTATCGAGCACTACCTATGGCCCATTTTTTGACAATTATGTTTTTGGTGGATATCAAGACGGAACTTGGCTACATTTTTAACGTCCCGCCATGAAAATCAATGATTTTCAAAAAAAAAAAGTCGGGAAGTTATTTTACATGAAATGTTCTTGATGGGTTTTCAATTGTTTTTGTAAGATAATATTTTACCATTATACACCGCTCTTCTTTGAGGGGTTGGAGGAGGGGAAATAGAAGAGTGAACAATGTTCTTGTTACTTGTACGTGAAACCCAGTCTGAATACCAAATTTCAAGTTTCTGGGATCAGGGGAAGTACCCTAAAGGTTTTGGTAATAATAAGTAAGTCAATCAGTGACAAAATTGGTGAACTTCGCGTAAATAAAATCCAAAGTAGCACGGCTCTAAAAATTAAATTTTAAATGTTGCATAATATATTTAAAGCAGTGGCACGTCAAGCCGATATTGGAGAGGCAACCGGATGGCGGGTGGTAATCTGGGCCTTTGAGTGGTACAGAGCCCCTTGGTAGCGGCCAAAGCCCAAATGGACAGGGGCGGCGACATGGGGGTGGGGCAAAATCGAAAAATTTTTGACCGGATAAAAATGCGGTAGCATTGAAGGAAATACCCTAATTATATAATAAAATTTTTTGCCAGCCACAACACGCGGGCCATTTTTGCACTAGTGAATAAAAAAAAAGGTGAAAAGGCAACCGCTTCAAAATTAGTGAGCATACTTATTGACACCGCCAAACGGTGGGAAAAAATTGCCATCCGATCCTGATGGGCAGTTTCGGAGAAACAACAAAGTCGCCGTAAAACACTACACACACGCATGACGTGAATAAACTAGTGTCCGATCGAAGCTCGATTTCTGGCCGAAGCGTAAGTCGATTAATCGCGGCTATCGCCACAACCTTAAATCCTTAAAAACCCTAAGAAATTCAGTTTAAATTGGCTACAACTGCTACAAGATACAATTAATATAATAAATGATTTTAAAACTTTTAAATTGAAGGTTTATGTTGACTGTGTAGTATAACAAGGTAATTTTAATCATCTATAGAAGTCTCCACGTCTATCGCACTCTCGCTTATTCGTAACAGTTCGTTCAATTTCGGCGCTTGTTAGAAACATTCGGCTTTGGCCAAAACTTCGACCATTTTGGCCGAAGCCGAAGGTGAGTTTTTTGGTCGAAGGTGGCCGAAGCCGAAGCGTCGGTCGGACACTAGAATAAAAACTAAACGAGCCTCGTACAAACAATACCGAGCTAAGAGCTTCATTTGCACTTGTTTTCATACTAAAAGAATGACGTCACAGTAGATAAAGCGGCTCTTATTTTTGCGTCAACTTGTATATTTTAATATTTTGACTGCTATATTTTATTCTATAAAACGATTGCATTTAAGCAAAATAAAAATTGCTGTGAACTAATAACACCGCGATACGCACATTAAGACAATTTGATAAGGGTAGTATTTAAACGAGTGACTGTAAATTACAATTTTGGGTGACAAAAATAAGCAATTTGAGTTACTGTATTACTAAGTGAGCGACTGACTGCGCGTGACGAGAAAATAATAGTTGGGTGACTAAATTACTAAGTGAGCGACTGAATAGAACTGCGTTTTCTAAAAAATATATATTTAATTGACTGTCAATTAAGTATAAATTTTTTAGAAAACGCAGTTCTATTCAAACAATTAACTATTTCGCATACCCCGTTATCGCTCACCCCGAAATTGTTTTTTTAAAAACTCAACATTTGCCCCTTCTCGTTTCACTGTGAGACAATTCGCATACCCCTTTATCGTTCACCCCGGAATTACAATTCGCATACCCGTTTATCGTTCACCCCGGAATTATTTTTTTAAAAACTCTAACTTTGCTCCATCGCGTTTTACTGCGAGACAATTCGCATACCCCTTTATCAAAAAAACTTTTTAACAAAAAAATTAAACCGCCGAAAAACTGAAAAGCAAAAAATAATAAATCTTTTTATTTAACTAAGTTCTATCTGAGTAGTTGAACGTATGTGAAAGTCTAGTATATCTAAGTAATTTTGAGTCGGCGTCAACAATCCTTCGCCGGAAATCTCTGAGCGTTCACGAAGTTAATATGAGCGACAGAGCAACCCTAACGGGCACACGTCTTTGCGAGTGGTCGTGTGGAGAGCGCATGTTTAATGTTAATGTTTATCGCTGGAGATTTCACGTATCATTGTTAATTTGATTTGGTTATTTCTTTTAGTGATCTTTGTTCATTGATGGTTTGACGCCGACTCAAAATTACTTAGATATACTAGACTTTCACATACGTTCAACTACTCAGATAGAACTTAGTTAAATAAAAAGATTTATTATTTTTTGCTTTTCAGTTTTTCGGCGGTTTAATTTTTTTGTTAAAAAGTTTTTATTTAATAATTTTTTGTGGCTATATAATTTATAATTGTAATATACACAACTCAGCATGAAAATCTGTGAGTGAACAATAAATCACCCCTATTTTCCCACCCTTAGGGTAGGAATTTTTTTTCCAAATTTATATGAGACGAGCCTCGAGGTATACCCTATCCAATAAAAAAATAATTATCAAAATTGGACCACTCTGTAAAAAGTTATGTGTGGTCATACATTACAATCAGTGAGTGAACAATCAATCATCCCCTGTTTTCCTACCCTTAGGGTTGGAATTTTTCTACGAAATTTATATGGGACCAACTTCGGGGTATACCCTTTCAAACAAAAAAATAATTATCAAAATCGGACTACTCTGTAAAAAGTTATGCGTGGTCATACATAAATAAAAAAAAAAAAAAAAAATAAAAAAAAAAAAAAATATACGCGTCGAATTGAGAACCTCCTCCGTTTTTGTTTTTCGTCGGTTAAAAAAAGCGGTGGTTTTCAATCTTCATGAAAATGTGAGTTTTAAGTTGTAGTCTCAAAGTAAAAAAAAAAATAAAAAGTAAAAACAAAAGAAGATATCTGCTTCAAAATTACCGAAGGCATTCTAGTCGCTCACTTAGTAATTTAGTCACCCTACTATTATTTTAATATCTCAAGTTATTAATAAAACAGTATCTCATCATCAGTCACCAAATTTGTTTTTTTATTCGAACGTTTTGCCATTTCCCATTTGATAATAATCAGTGTCATATAGCCAATTTTTGAAATAAGCTGTACTATACGGTTATAATGTGGAACCAGTCCGAATGTTTCGTCTCTTTTTGAAAAAACGGAAACCCGGATGTTTTATGTTCAACACCGCGTGAGTGTCTCGCTTCAGCCAGTTTTCATTTGGCGTTTATTAAACTCAGTACATATTACGAATGAACAAATAAAACAATAAAATGGTCAAAGTGCACTCTAAAATCAAAGTTTAAATCGTCACAAACATAACACTATCAATTTGTGTACATACGCTTTGTTGTCAAACGCACTACCGTTTGTTAGGGAAAAAATCGTTACTTGTTTGTTTTGTAAATTTGTTTTGTCGCCGGATGTGCTGAAAAATTATAAAAATACAATGGCGTCAGTTTCAGTCGTTCCTAGTCAAAGATCAGTTCATAAGGATTATATAATTTTTCTACGAATTATGCATTCACTAATCGGTGTGTTTCCCCGAATTGACAGCCCCCATTTGTGATAGCCTATTGACAGAAGCCATGCCCGTGGAACTATTGTAAAAAAACGTCTCTTCTCTATGACAGAAGCAAGACCGCGTAGTTACAATTTTATTAATAGTAGTGATTGATTTTCTCTTCCGTCTTTCTGTCAGTAAGTTTTTCTTTATGTGAAATGAACAAATATTTTTCCCGTTACTGGTTTCGAATATTTGTATAATGATTCTCGATCATAAAAGATATTGTTGATAGTCATTTATTTTTCCTTATTTGCACTTTCCTAGAATATGATTGTTTAGTCAACTCATATAAAACTGTTACAATGAGAAAAATGTCGGGGAAATTTTCATTTCGCTTGGAAATTATTGGCAATTTTAATTAACACTCATAAAAATATGAATTTGACTCTATTCAATAAAGTAATTGTGATCTATTGAAGTTAATGGTAGAGGTATTTAGAAAAAAATCCAAAAACTCTGAAGATGGTACAAAGCGTACCGAAACGTCAGTAATAAATACAAGTGTAAAAATTCAGTATTGCTTTGCTTTGATCCTTATGCCACGGATTTTTTTCCAAATACCCTCTCACTCATAAAAATTCTGTCGCAATTATTCGACCCTATCTATACTTCAATTTATTTACTGAACTACTAATGCAGTGCATGTTCGTGAAAAGAATAGGTGATGCGATTCGGTCCCGGCCCAATAAAGTTTCACACACCTTGTCAAAGCTACCGCGGCCAAATGACCTTTGTGTCGTTGGCAGTTACATAACATTTTTTATACACACATGTGTGTATATTTGTCATTAATTGGTGTAAAACAAACACCGGCTACCGCATATTTTACATGTATATGTGTGCGTATAAATATAGTGTTGCGATTGTGTTTTGTTGTTAAAACAACTGACGGTCACGGACACACCCATCCTAACGTACACACCGCACAGGTGTGTTTTACAGACGTACCCCATTCGCGCGCTATTTCAGATTTTTTCGATACGTACTAATCATCATATACCGGGTGAGGCAAAAGTCCCGGAACGGTTGAATATCTCGCATACTACGCATCAGATAAAAAAAAAAAAAAATACGTGTCAAATATTTTTCGCAAAACTATTTTTTGATACCACAAATGACTCCCCACCCCCCACCCAGTTGGTGGGGGGAGGGGCAACTTTAAAATTTTAAATAGGAACCCCTATTTTTTATTGCAGATTCGGATTCTACGGGAAAAATTACATACAATTGATGTAATTTTTCCCGTGGGTTTTAGGGGTTGAAAAATATTTTTGGGCCCGAAAATACCAAAAAATTTCTCCGAATCGTTTCAAAATTGAAATTTTACCCTTTAGTAATGATTAAAATGTGCTACCAAAATTTTATTAAAATCGGCCCGACAGGACCAGACTTAAAAATTTTATGAAAACGTTAGTTTGTAGATATGGATTTATTTAGTGAAGGGTGAATTTAATTTGTTGTATTGATAGTAATATTAAAATAAAAAAAAAAATTACATACAATTGATGTAATTTTTCCCGTAGAATCCGAATCTGCAATAAAAAATAGGGGTTCGTATTTAAAATTTTAAAGTTGCCCCTCCCCCCACCAACTGGGTGGGGGGTGGGGAGTCATGTGTGGTATCAAAAAATAGTTTTGCGAAAAATATTTGACACGTATTTTTTTTTTTTTTTTATATGATGCGTAGTATGCGAGATATTCAACCGTTCCGGGACTTTTGCCTCACCTGGTATATTAATACGCTAAGGTTTAAGATGTTTGCCTCCCTTTTTAGAAAAAACGACACAATTTCTCCACATAAATTATATATCATTTTACAGATAATAATTGCTTGCTCTACTGACATCGACAACTAAAAAATTTATTATTGCTATTGTTTTTGTAAATTAATTAAATTAATTAAACTCTGAACAACGTCTGCCATCTGACGGCGCAACGCTGAACAACGCTTTTGCTACTTGCGCCTCTATATGACAATTTTAGTAAAATATTTCTTTTACAACAAAAAGAAGAACGTTATAAGCAGTGTGCAAAATTAGAAACGAATTGAATACCTGCAATCATATTTAAAAAATAATTTTGTAAAGTGATAATTATTATACTTATTTAGTGCGAATAATTCGCACAGGTCACACTAGTGTAATATTATGTAAATAATAAAAGAAGTTAAAAAAAATAATGTACCGTGTTTTTAAAGCGAACTAAAAAGTATAAAATAATTTCTTTGCAGACAGATTTTTAACTTGTGGGATTTGAAACGAAAACGTGGGGCGCATTATTCGTTTTATTTTATAAATAGATTTTTTCATTGATAACTACTCTCTACACTTCTTATATAATTGTTGAATGCGCCCCACGTTTTTCGTTTCAAACCTTACAAGTTAAAAATCTGTCTGTAAAGATATTATTTTATACTTTTTAGTTCGCTCTAAAAACGTGGTGTATTAAATTTTTTCTTATTTCTTCTATTATTTTTATACTTTGCAGTAAAAAAAACAAACAAAATACATCGCAATAAAATAAATCCCTATGAGGGATGGAATCCGCGACCTTCGCGCTATTAGCACGACGCTCTAACCAACTGATCCATAGACCAGTAACTGCTATAAGCCTATATGTCATTGTCGTCGGTAAACAAGTAAGAATGTATACCTGTCCACCCGGAACACAAGAAAGCGAGTTAAATAAAACGTGGTAAAATAGCACTTATGCACAGCCTCCTTGCCCACGTCCCTCTCCAATGACTCATCCCCAAAGCTCTCCCAGGATAATGATCTATAGCAGGGGCGGGCAAATATTTTGATCGCCTGGCCATATAGCTGATGAAAATTTGACCGCGGGCCAAAAAAAAAAGGTCAACACATTTTATTTCCGCATTTGGAGAGCAAAAAAAAGAAGCTCCTCAGGTCCTTTTTTCGTTTGTTAGCCCTTGCTATTTCTGTACTACTTTCTAAAATTTATAAAATGCTTCGCAGGCCGGACAAAATTGTGCTGCGGGCCGCGATTTGCCCAGGCCTGCTCTATAGGCTATAAATTATAATACATACAACGGTTTCAAGTAAATTGAGAACATGTATATTGTATACAGACGCAAAAAGGAAGCCTTTATTTGCAATGGCGTTTTCTTGCGATTTCTTTTTCGAGCTTATTGCTAGACGAGAAAACGCGAATCCAAAATTGTTCTCAGTTTGTCTAATGCGTATAGACCAAACTTACTAGTTGCTCACTCAAGAACAGCTGTACCGATTTTTATTACTCATTACACACTCTGACGGTATCCAAACATTTCAAACTGTAACGTAGGACATTTTTTATCCCGTCAAAACTAATATTATCAGGAGCGAAGCCGGGTTAAAGGCTATTAAAAAAATGAAACTGTATTTTACACTACACACTACAGAAGTATTGCTGGTATAGTTGTAAAAAAGCCAAATAATAATGGCAGCAACCGCCGGGATCGAACCTAAAACCTTTATGTCAAGATGCAAGTATTCTACTTCGCAACCATTTTAACTTAATGTTCTACAGTCGGTTTTTAAGGTTCCGTAGTCAAATGACAAAAACGAAACTCTTATAATTTCGTCATGCCGTCCGTCTGTTTGTAAAAAAGTATACCATTACTATATAAAAAACAACGTTATAGCATATATATTATGTCTTATGCGCATGCGCCGATTCCCCCCAAAAACAATAGTGCTCTTCCTATTCACATATCAAACATCCTCCAAGATTTGATTTCAATCCGTTTGACCTGTATCGTATGTTCACAGACTAATAAACGCACAGACTTTTTTCGAAAAAAATGTATTTTGGACTCGGGGGACTTCAAAACTATTGTAAAATTTTGAAAAGTGAATTTTGACTTAAATTAGTACCAATCCCCCATTTGTGGTGTTGGAATGGTAAAACAATACAAATGAATGAATTCAACAAAATTAAATTAGTATCTCCTAAAGCCATAATTACCCAAATATGTTTTTAAAACTAATTATAAAAACAAGATAATACAATGTACAAATTGCACAACACAAAGCATCATGTATTAAGTGATAGTAGTAGATTATGCTATTTAGTTCAGCTATTTATATAAAAAATGTACTTGTTTGATTTGTTAGTTGTTTTTGTTAAAAAATTGTGCAAAAATTTGTTATCAAAGATTAGAATAGAATCTGTGTACATATGTTACCAATTTTGACCTTGACAATTGATAGCAGTTCATAATTCAACTGTATAATGCGGTTGGGTCAAAAATTCAAAATGATTAAAATTTGTTAAAATTTCAAACAGATGTTCTTCTCAATATATCGTATCTCAAATTTTGAACATTATGGACAGTTCTCATTGTTGAAAAAATAAAATTCAAAATATATTTTTAATACATGCAATCAAATGGCAGTCAATGAAACAGTGACATAAAACAACAGAAAACTCATAAAATGGTGTATAAGTCATGATAGGACTAATTTCAAAAATAACAGTGATGCTATGAAATATACACTTTCAAAGTTAAAAAAAATCACAGGTATGTGGACAAAAATATATAGACCAGGAGGTAGTGAAGATTTTCGGTACTTATTTTCCTAGTCAGCAAACACCGATAAATTATTCGGTTTGTTAGTCTAAGCAAAATTCAAATGTATGTGGGGGGGTCCGATGGGTTGAGGCGGAAAATGCGTTAGAAAGTACAAAGTATATAGGTACTGCACTTTTTTCCAGTTATAAAAATATTTCTATTAGTGGGAGATATAGTGAAGTTAAGAAAAAAAATAGTCTGACTAATCTGTGAGTATGGGTAATATGTCTGGCAAGTAAAAAATTGGAAAAAAATAATCAAAACCAACGCTAGTCAGACGCGCTAAATTCGGCATATTCAATTATACACACAGAATTACTGGTCTGTGAATTATACAGGTGATTGTTATCATCTCTATCTGACTTGTGAGTCTGGCAGGGCTTTCGTGATTGTAAATGACAGCCAGACGTGTATTTTCTATGAAATTATAGTATTATTTATCATGTAATTTTTACGATTTTCAAGATGCCACCAGACTCTTTTGCCAATTTCGTAAATCAGCCAGACTTACTTTTGATTATAGTTTATGATAGTATCAAATGATACGTTAAATTTCAAGCATGGGAAAATAAGGGTTACGGATTTCAAATATCGGTCAAATTTTTGCATCCGCAAATTTTCAGCCAGACTGACTTTCCTCCACTTAGGATGTGCCAGACTGTTATTTCCATTAATAAAATGATTCACTTTAATTAATGTCAAATATTTATGACTCGGAAAATAAGTGGACTTGTTTTTTTTTTTATCTAGTGAACCCATCCAAATATTTTAGCTAAACTCACAAATTGTCGTTTTGTGTCACCATCCGAAAAACTATTTCATATTCACCGACTGGGAAAATAAGTACAAAAAAAATTCACTGCCTCCTGGACTTACAGTAGATTTATGTAATTGTACGACGTTTCGTCTGTGTATTTAGAAGTAAATATTACTTGAAAAAGTTTAAATGCATAGACGAAACGTCGTACAATAAATAAATCTAATGCATATTTGTCCACGTATCTGCACTTTTTTCTTTATGCTGTTATCACGATAAACACGATATCTATTATAAATTTTCAAAGTTAATAGATAAAAAAAACTAAAACTTTTCCCTGTGCTAGTACTGAGAAACGAATTAAAATAAAACACAAAGATCCTAATTTAGTAAGTTTTACATAAATTCTCAATAAGTAAATGGCAATCTATACTAACATATAAAGCTGAAGAGTTTGTTTGAACGCGCTAATCTCGGGAACTACTGGTTCGAATTGAATTTTTTTTTGTTGGATAGCCCATTTATCGAGGAAGACTATAGGGTATATAATATCACGCTGCGACCAATAGGAGCGAAGCATTAATGAAAAATGTTGCAAAATGTAACTTAAAATTTGTCCGTCCGACAAAAACTTTTGAACGGTAATTCCGTTCATCATGAAATTTGGACACAACATTCATCTCTGTAAACTAAAATGAATATGCGTATTCGTGCCCCCCCCCCCCAAAAAAAACCGGGGGGGGGGCTTGTGTAGACGCGGAGTTTCCTTGCACCACGTCCCCCGCAAAAGTGCATGGTTCCTTGGCAAAAAATCCAGTAGACCAAAAGAATTCATTATTGTCCCGGAAATTGAATATCTATTACGTATATTTGAGAACTTTTTATCGCCTTAAAAAAAATAGAGGTTATCAATTCGACATGTATTTTTTTCTATCTTTTTAACATCTCGCTATTGAAAATTTTTCAAAAAAAGGGAACCTTGTTATTGGTTACGGTTCTAGGAAGCTATTCTGACTGTCTTTGGATGGTCGTATATGTGTGGAAACAAATTTTTGTCATATACAATATTTTTCGGGCAAATCAACCAAATGAGATCGGGTTTGCGGCAAAAGGATTTATTGAGACTTAGATCTGATTATATTTTGGAGTCAATCGATAAAGTAGTTTCAAAATTATTCATAGAATAAAAAGTGTATTTATGAAAGTCTTGACTACCCTCGCCTTCATTAGAAGCTGAAACAAAACAGCTTCCGGCGAGGGGGAGAGTGTGAGCCGGAACTCTCATAAATACACTTGTATAAAAATTGAAAAAATCTTTCTTCACGTTTTGTCCCATAACTAATCTACTTGTTTTTTATCTTTAATGCATTATTTACAAACACATATTTATTGTAACGTATTTAACACATAGCAGGAAGTGTTAGGGTTGACCCACGGGGGGGGGGGGGGGGGGGTAGGTAATTCGATGGAGAAAAAAAGCATATTTTCAAGATTTTTTTAGATGATAGGTAATATTGGTTTACTTAATTAATTTCCATATTTCTGAACGATATTTCTCTTAATTTTTATTACAAAATATTGATAAATAAGCGGTTGGCAGCAAATTTCCGAAGGAGCCTCGAAAAAAGGTTGTTTTGCGGTGTACGCTGTAACTCGTCACTGGATCATCTGAAACAAAAAAATCAAAATGCGTTTACTAGGTGAGATGTTTCTCGAAGTAACGCTGTCGAGATTTTTTTTATCGATTTTTTCATTTCCGGTAGCACTCGGAAGTCAAAAACGCGATTTTTGTTTAAAAAATCGGCAAAGTTATTGTAAAATGAAAAATAATTATAAGGATTCCCAAGGATTCCGTGAATAAGTCGCTAGGGCTTCGCAAAATTACATTTATCATTGAATCGTTGGATTATTTTTGGTTGTTAAATAATTCCACAATTACAAATATTATTTTGGAATAGCGCAAATAATGTGATCAGGAGTAATTATCGAGAATTGGGCCCCGGTGCGGCAGTGTCCTTCGTTTGTAATCATTTGATGTGGGGTTCCATAAAATAAAAGGGATTTATTGAGAGTTCCGTTATACCTTGAGAGTTTTTGGAACCTTTGAATAGACCGTTAAACGTCAAATCTTTCGATTCGGTTTGTGTTACTGTAATTTCATTTGCTTATTTCCATTACGATTTTCAGACAAAAATTGACGTCGCCGAAATGGAACAGGTTCAAAGGAATACGGTTACGATGGAAGGACAAAATTCGTCTCAACAACGTGATATGGAGATGCTGGCACATGCAATGTAAGTCTATATTCAATGTTTAACGATCATTTAAGTCCTTTCAGAAGTTTTTTCATGCTTAACCTGAATAGGATATAAGATATTTAAAATTTGTTGTTTCAGTTATAAAGAAAAAAAACACATTGGTGTGCCAGTTTGCCTCACCGCTAGATGTAGACACTCACAACAAACCAGAGGTGCGTATGTTTTTTTGACAAAATCCAACTGTATTAATTGACAACTTCTTGTAAAAAACACATTGTTTTGCATTTATTGCAAATTAATTAAAGAACAACGTAAAAGGAAACCCTAGAGAAAACTATTTTTTTTCAATTTCTTTTAACAATAATAATCACTTATCACTCCCTTTTGGAAGTTGTGAGGTTTCTCTAACAATTAAGTAAAGAGATTGAAACCCCTTTGTAAGAAAAACAATCACCGTCTTTCAATTTTTTTCAGAACGCATTTTTTGTTTTGTTGTTTTTATTCTTCAAACAAAATGATTCTTTTGCAGGCTGTCGTTTTGGAAGGAAAATACTGGAAGCGCAAGTTGGCCGCGGTAACAGCAGAGTACAAAAAATGGAGAATGTTTCACAGAAATCGATTGGGCTGGGGGTCGAAAGATGGCAGCGATATAGTACGTTTCATTCAAAATTAATTATTCTGCATGAAAACGAACGCTTTATAAAAAATAGACCACCCAAGTCACGGGCGCTATTCGGAATGGAATTGATTCGAATCCCGGAATAAAATTCCGAAAATAAAAATAATGTATCTTTTCATTGGGGGCTGGAGAACTATCGATAATCATTAATTAAACTATTAATTTTGTTTGATAGTTTCTAAAGTTTGTAAAAAATCAACTTTTTTTAACTTCATCGATGATTATTGTTAGCATTATCGATAGTTTTTGTTTTTGCTTCATGTATCGAATTGATCGGTGTATTGTTTTGCAGCTATCGGAGATGGACATGTTAGAATGGCAGCCACACAGCGACGAAAGCATGAACATGTTGGTCGATGAAGACTACATGGAGTTCATGACGGACACGCTGTTCTCGACCTTAACGGCTAACCAACCATTTGCCTTTCCCGACTCGAGGGAAATAGGTTGGTTTTATCGCGAAGAACGCATCCTATTTTTGATGTTAAAAGGTTAATAACGAGCGTTGTTTGTTTTGTAGCGCGTGCCCCCCTAGCCGACTTCATCCAACCAAGTTTGGGACCGCTTCAGCCCAACCTCGAAGATTTCATGGATACATTGGAACCTTTGCAAGGTACAATAATTTTATCGGTTCCATTAACTGACGCCATCGCCGGCACTTTATTTTTCTTCACATTACCAAAACATTTTTGCTCGGTTGCAGAAAGCATTGCTAGAAAGTCTGATTTGAGAATGACCCTAGATTGTAACCCACAGTTTCTCCGTAGGGAAAGCACTCTAGAATTTTATTTCGATTCTGCTCGAAAAATAATTAATCGATTGAAACAATATTTTTCTTAAACTGTGCATGCGCTTATTTAACATTGTTTTACCATTCTAACCCAAGTGGGGAATGGTACTAGTTTAGGTCAAAAATCACTTTTCAAAAATTTTACAATGGGCGTGTTTGGCCGAAGTAAGTACTTACTAAATCTAGTAAGTCACTCACTATACTTACAAAATTTTCGGCACAAAATAAGTGCTAACGCAGTAAGCATGGCTTAATATAAGACGCCATTTTGCTTATTGTAGATGTAAACAAAACAGACAGGAACAGACCTGTCATTGTTCAGATACACAAGCACTCAAATATAAATTAATAATTGATAAATTTAGTACTGTCAATTATTGCACATACCGCTAAACTAGCGGTATGTGCTTTATTATCGCTTTGTGCGTCAGAGCTGACTTTCGTTCATATAAGAAGTTATATTTAAGTTAATTTCACACGAAATCCATTCAAATTGAAGCTTTTTGAAAAGAGGAGATTCTAATCTATAAAATAGAACCATTTTTAAATCAATTTGAGTTCATAAATACTATTAAAATTGTAATTGAAAATCACAAACAGCAGTTGTCGGTTGGTCTGTACGTATGTACGTACGTACGTCACGACTCTACAGATCGCAATTTTGGTCGGATTGCCTTGGGTTATATTTTATTCACTTTGTTTACTATCAGACCAGAACCCTATTTAAATTCACTAAAATGTGTTCAGTAGTTTAATTTTTATAAACAGTTTTATTTTTTATTATTTTTGACAGCTAATATATGTAGTTTAAAAACAATATAATAATCGCTGTGAAAATATAGTGTAATCCATAAAACAAGTGCTACACTTGTATACCGTGATAACACCACTAGACGTATTAGGCAGCCGTGGCGTAATGGTTATGCCGTTGGATTCCCAAGGGCAAGGTCCTGGGTTCGATTCCTTACGGTATCATTGACTTTTTTCTTTTTTTTTCTTTTTATTTTGTTTTATTTTATTCCACTTGATATTAATTATATATTATATTATGTATAGTTCTTAATTTTTTTTATTTTTGCAAACTTAAAAAAAAATATTTTTTCAATTTTTAATTATTTATTTCTTTAAATTTTTAAATCTTTTTAAATTTATTAAAAATATTTTTTAATTGTTATTTTTTTATCATACAGTGGAAAACTTGCGGGATGTGCACTTTTGGTTTTGCCAACTATATTCAGTCTATGGGGTTTTGTACGGTATATAACGTAAACCGGTGTTTTGTGCTATGCTAAGCCATAAGTCTGTCCTGGCTGAAAAGCGCTATAGTCAGCTTGTAAGATTTTAAATTTTTTATGCTAACTGGCTTACTAAGTTTAGTAAGTACTTACTTCGGCCAAACACGCCCAATAGCTTTTCGTTTTGAGGTTCCCCGAATCCAAGAAACATATTTTTGGAAAAACTCTGTTCGTGAGTTGGTCTGTTAGGCTGTGAACACGATTAAGCAGACGAGCGAATTGGAACCAAATTTTGAGAGGATGTTTGATATGCAAATATGAAGAGCCCTATTGTTTTTTGGGGAAAATCGGCGCGTGCACAGAAGAGATATATGCTATAACTGTGTTTTTTATATAATAATGGTATACTTTTCATAACGGCCTATTATTCTACTTATTATTTCAAAAAAGTTTTGTTAAAGAATTTTTTTCTAAACTTTACAGTTCCAGAAATATTTTGAAAATTTAAAAAAATGTAGGTAACTATGGCAATGAATAGCAATAATATAATATTGTATGATTGATTGATTGAATATAATATTGTATACTAGCCATTACCCGCGTCACCTCACGCGATATCAGAAATTTTATTTTCTTTATTTTACTATATCAAATGTCAACATTTTGAAGTTGAAATGGTCCCGTCGCCTAATTAGCTGAATTTTTTGTACCGTTTCCACTTAAAACAACTTTTTCCTATGCATTTTGATCTAAATTTAGTTTGAAAAGTGATATTTTTATATGTAGATCAATCATTTGTTTTTGTGTGAGTACAATCTAATGTTCTACAATCTACATGACAGGAAATCTTGTCAATGACATTAGACTGCTCCTGCAAGTCCGAAAACTATAAATATATTATTACAATCTGAGATCATTGTCAGATCAACTTTTTTGACAATGTAGTCTGCAATTCAACATAAATATCATAAACAGCTGTGAAATTAACGAAATACTTGATACACGGGATCAAATTTTTTTCTTATCATGTATCGGATTTTCATTGAGTTTTAAACCATTTCTTGTTTCGTAGAATTATATAGTAAATTACCATCTGTGCCTGAAGAGCCAAGTCCGGAAGAGTTTTGTCGATCGACCGTAAGCACTTATTCAGAGATGGAGGCTCTGCGAACAGCGACAGCAGCTGCCATCATCCAAGTAAGGTCCTTTTTTTTAAACTCTCATTTGAATGACTATTTTTGATGAGATTGAATCAATGTTTTGTCTTTTTTGACGTGATGACGTCTTATAAATTGATGAAACACCAGCTGCACGCACGAAAAAGTGTAACGCCATAACGTTCCGCCTGACCCTGTGCGTGCAAGCGAGAGCGCAGTATAAGCGATAGAGAGTCGGTAAAAATATAGTTTGACAGCTACTAAAATTTAGGTTATGTATTATTAAATATGATATTCGAGCGGAATACGTTATCACGTAAAATTATCGTTCGTAAACCGACTTTACAGACAACCAATTTTTTTTTCCTTATTTCCCGCTAGCAAGAACAACCGTCGGCATTGACGGGGCCTAGTTTACAGTACGCGACCAGCAAGCCGCCATATATGCCGCCTCAGTTGCAACAAAGCAGTCCGTACAACGCAACAAGTAACGTGCCTCCGCCGCCGCCGCCCGCGCCTCGCGTCGACGCCAGTTATCCAAATACTAGTGTGCAGCTATACGTAACAAATACCATCGTGCCCCAACACCAGTCTCCGTCAACTGTTAATATCGGTGAGAATGAAACGGTGTTTCCGTTCGTTGTGATTTGCTTTTGCTTGACCCGGCGGGAGTGTGGTAACAAAATTCTACAAAGAGTATGTGGCAGGGTATGACATACCCGCGTACAAAATTGAACCTAAAACTTATTTTCCAAATAGATAGCATTAAAGTAAATGTGTTTTATTGTAATAGGCAATATGATAATTTAATTTTAATGAAACACCTGTGACAGCTTAATTGCACATACCGCTAAACTAGCGGTATGTGCTTTATTATCGCTTTGTGCGTCAGAGCTGACTTTCGTTCATATAAGAAGTTATATCTAAGTTAATTTCACACGAAATCCATTCAAATTGAAGCTTTTTGAAAAGAGGAGATTCTAATCTATAAAATAGAACCATTTTTAAATCAGTTCGAGTTCATAAATACTATTAAAATTGTAATTGAAAATCACAAACAGCAGTTGTCGGTTGGTCTGTACGTATGTACGTACGTCACGACTCTACAGATCGCAATTTTGGTCGGATTGCCTTGGGTTATATTTTATTCACTTTGTTTACTATCAGACCAGAACCCTATTTAAATTCACTAAAATGTGTTCAGTAGTTTAATTTTTATAAACAGTTTTATTTTTTATTATTTTTGACAGCTAATAGTTTAAAAACAATATAATAATTGCTGTGTAAATATAGTGTAATCCATAAAGCAAGTGCTACACTTCTATACCGTGATAACACCACTACACGTATTAGGCCGCCGTGGCGCAATGGTTATGCCGTTGGATCCCCAAGGGCAAGGTCCTGGGTTCGATTCCTTACGAAATCATTGATTTTTTCTTTTTTTTTTCTTTTTATTTTGTTTTATTTTATTCCACTTGATATTAATTATATATTATATTATGTATAGTTCTTAATTTTTTTTATTTTTGCAAACTTAAAAAAAAATATTTTTTCAATATTGAATTATTTATTTCTTTAAATTTTTAAATCTTTTTAAATTTATTAAAAATATTTTTTAATTGTTATTTTTTTATCATACAGTGGAAAACTTGCGGGATGTGCACTTTTGGTTTTGCCAACTAATATACTTTTTATATTATAATTGAACAAAACCAAATTACTTAATTTTTCAAACAAAAATATACTCTTTCAAAAAAGCTACAAAGAAATAAAAAACAGTCTTCATGTACATGATTTAAACGAACCAATCACAGAATACAGAGATTGGTTCTAAGTAATATCGACATTTTTCAGTTCTATAATCCTAGAGACATGATTCTGTGAAGCGTACGCGCTATTCATTTATTTGTTTTCGTTTAATAGGCAAAGGAGGTCGTCAGAGTCGCGCGTCGCAAAAGACTAACAGAACGCTCAGTGAACAGACGCAAGTACAACAGGTACTCCAACACCAACAGATGAGACAGCAGGCGCACATTCAACAACAACAGCAGCAACAGGTACGCTAATTAAAATTTGTTAAAACAACTCCAATGTTTTAAGTCACTTATGTACAGTAAATATCGAATATAACGACTTGCTGGCTGTACCGACCAAACAGGAGGTCCGTCAAATTTCCGTAATAAATATGAACAAAATATATTGGTTATTAGAGCTGTAACAAACCGTATGTATTCGTTACTTACAAATTCATTTCGTTACTCGCATGTTTCGTATCCATGTCAGTTCGATTCGTTTGATACGGTTATACGAACACAATGTGTTATACTTATAAGTATTCATAAAGTACGAAGTCATGACTCATGTCGTATCACATATTATGCGACGCGCTTTGGTGCGAAGCACAGAACAGGGTGCGAAGCTACATGCTTATTGCTTGATGCTGTTAAGTACACTATTGTATGTCGTATCAAAAGTACCGAGTAACGTAACGATATGAAAGTAACGGGTACTGGTTCTTTAAGGAAGTACCCTCGATAAATGAATTAACAAACAGAAAATTACGAAAATTTGCAAATATGTCAAAACCTTTTCAAAAATGACTCAGTTAAATTTTTGTGATTTTTGGTTGACTTTGAAAAAAGATATTGATATTTTTATTTCGCTCCACTTAACATTGAGTCTTATGGGAATATGTGATTTTGACGCACTCCATCATTTATTACGTTGGAATTGACAAACAGATTTTGATGAAATTTTCAGGAAATATAAACGAATATTCTATGAACATTTTTCTTTTGCCAAAACGTATAAAGCTTGCTTATGTTCATAGAAATAACTAAAACAAAGCCGAGCTTTTTAGCAATTCATAAACATGGCTACACCGCAATATTATAGTTTGTGGCGCGTCATTCAAAGGTAAGTTACGAAACTGCAGCAGTTTTGATATCGTAAAAACATACATAAATTGAGTAAATGCTAAAAGCATAGTATTCCAAAAAAATGATAGTATATTATTATATCCAAAATGACAGGAAAAAAGAAAAGCATTTTCATAAATTAATGCGAATTTGACACCGCGTGCTGACTTATGCTGTGTACATAAGCACTGGTAACTATGGCAAGGCATGCGGTATTGCCAAATTATATACTACGTTATTCAAGTAGAAGACTGAAATTCTTTGACTTACTGCGTACCGAGGGTACTTCCTTAAGTAACGAATACATACGGGTACACAATTTCTCGTTACTTTTACAGCTCTATTGGTTATTACAACATTGGCTGTAACGACAAAACAATTATAATGACTGGTTTTTAGTCATATGATATCAATTTTAAAGATGGGTGAACATGCACTTCAATATCTGACACACTGAATACTTTGAACAGGTGCAGAATTAGACCCAACATGATTTTTGTACCTACAAGTATTTTAGAAAAGGACCCCGCACGGAACATATGGGAATCGGCCCTCGGTTAAAATCTTCCATACTCGGGGATATTATCCAAAAATCGACGCTGATCAAAAGTCTCCATGGGCACGAAATCCGGAAATGCGATCCCGGGTAGTTACTTTTATTGCAATCAAAATAGGGAAACATACTTACCTGTATATCTTACCTGTTATAATGTCATAATATGTATCTTTGTGCTAATGACTTCGAGTCAAAGCACCTTTTTTTTCTCTTTGTTTATAATAAAAAAAAAAAAAAAATACGGAAAATGAGCAAATGCACCCGTCTCCTTGTGATATTCTATTATAGACATATCTACATCACATAGATATATCATATACAGTATATACATATGTAATATACATATATAAAAGTAACTCCCCGGGATCGCATTTCCGGACTTCGTGCCCATGGAGACTTTTGATCAGCGTCGATTTTTGGATAATATCCCCGAGTATGGAAGATTTTAACCGAGGGCCGATTCCCATATGTTCCGTGCGGGGTCCTTTGTATTTGGTTATTTTTAAGACAGATATTTTTTTCCGGGTTGCATGTACTTTTTGCGAACATTATCTTGTCCCATGTCACAGTTTTGGCCGCACTAATCTCCGAAACCACTGAACAGATTTTAATGAAATTTTGTAAATGTGTCTTACTTGGTGCAACTTAAGCTATAGGATGGTTTTTATTAAATTTTTTGTACAAAATTACGGTATTTTCTCAAAAAACCTGTTTGCTTCTGAGCTTATTTACATATGAAACAAATACACAAAACTTTTTAGTACCAAATAGCGACATCTGTTAGAACTGGCAATTTGCTCAAAACTATTAGTTCAGAAGCAAATGTGGTATTATTAATTCTACGTCACATGTGTTTCATAGACAAACAATACAATGTAAACACAGAAGCCAACACACAACTGTTTTAGTACCAAATAACGACATCTGTACACCGACACTGATGGTCTTAGTTTTCGAGTGTCAATAATCAACAATAATCTTTTTTAATAGCAGCAGGTGCAAACGCAGCAAAGAGTTCAGCAGCAAGCACAGACGCAACAAAGGGTCCAACAGCAATTGTACGTACAGCAGAAGAGCGCCGAACCCGAACGACTCCAGTACCAGGGATACCAACAGCGGTCGGCCAGCACCGGCAACATTGTGGCCAGCATAATGGCGAGTGGCGGCCCGCGCATGTCGCCAGAGCACCGCGTCACGTTCAACTTGTCTCCGTCGCCGCCGCCGTCGCAGCCTCAAACCGATCCATTGCAGCTGCCGGCCGAGGCGTCGCAGTTGACTGTCGGACAAATTCAGCCGACACAACAACAACAGGTGCAGCTTAGCAATATAATACAGTGTAACGAAGCCTGTGCAATTTCGTGTTCTTGCCTTTTATTGAAACAAAACTTCTTTAGTGACATATAATAACTGATGCTAATTTTCTGTGTCGTTAAAGGGGAAATGATTAGAGATGAAACGGATAGCTTTTTTGCCGGATACCGAATATGCGGGCAACCTTACGGCCGGATATCCGGCCGAACATCGTCGATTGGCGCATCGTTACACGAGCGAACTATTCTAGGTAGCGCACGAACGATCGGGTGGGCTTGCACTTTTTCGTTCATGTGCGAATTAGTGCTTCATTGTCTTATTGAATTGATAGCAAACACGATCATTTACAACAAAAGACTTTTCAGAAGTTAGCCTTGTAAATGAAAACAAGCGAAACCGTTTGTTGCCTCCCAATGCAGAGAAATTGGTATTCATTCATCATAATTTGCCGTTAGTGCAGTACGAGTATTAATTTTCTGTGTTGCGTAAAAAGAAATGATGGTTTTATTTTAAACGTCGTATTTTTTTAAAATCCGGTATCTGGCGGGATACTTATTTATTATCTGGTATCTGGCCGGATACCGGATAGTTACCGGATATCTGTATCATCTCTAAAAATGATTCAACCTTGTTTGCTTATTACTCGCTCAAATTAAATCAGATCGTTTCAAAACCTGTTTTAAAGTAGTACGAGCACCAAGGCAATTTTAAACAAAAGGCTTGCTTTTTTTTTTAATATTTCGGTAGATGGATGATATGTTTTCATTGATTTTGTCCAAAACTAGTAGGTGAAATTAAAAAAAAAACTATTTAAATTAAAGTTAAACTTTAATAAATTATTGAAAACAAAAAAAAAAACCATTTTGCCCGACTAATTAAAATCTTTAAACTCTTTTTATTTGAATATCTTTTTAATTAGTCGGGCACAATGGTTTTTTTTTGTTTCCAATAATTTATTAAGGTTTTAACTTTAATTTAAATAGTTTTTTTTTTAATTTCCACCGACTAGTTTTGGAGAAATCAATGAAAACATATCATCCATCTACCGTTTTACCATAAAGCCAATGTTAAATATGCCTACTTTTGAAGTCATTTATTTATTTAAATAATCGGGCAAACCCCCTAAAATTTTCAGAATTGGTTTAGACTTAGTCCAACTTCATATAAAAAAAATCAAGCCTTTTATTTAAAATTGCCTTGGTGCTGGTACTACCTTAAGGATGTGTATAAGGTCAAATTGTGTAGTACATCTAATTAAATTTTCAAAATCATAAATATATAAAAATTTTCATTTGCGAAGACTTTGTGTTAATTTTAATCATTTTTTATGGTAGATTTTCTAAAAATTTTCCTATAATTAAATATTATGAACGAATATTTAACATTTAATTTGACTACTGTGACTTTAGTCAAAAACAATCAGGCAACATGGCTGTCCACGTGGTCTTCTGACACTCGGAAACATAACGTGGAGATAGAATTTCTGACCTCAAAAATTTGAAGCTATGGATACTATAAAAATAATAATAAATAAAAATGTCAAATCAAAATTCAAAGAAAGTTTTTTTATTATGAATTATTATCAAGCAATCAAAGTGGTGATTAAGAAATCAATTAATTATCATTACGCAAAGTAATAAACTGATACATAAAGTCTGCAGTAATTAAAGTTTACTTTTGGCAGATTTTTGTTAAAGCAAAGTTTTTTCAAATTAATTGCAGATAATCTGTACGAACATTTTAGTTTTCCAAACAAAAATAAATATCTCAAATCTTTTACATACTTTTGTTACATTACAGCGTTTATCCGACATATAAACGCATTTTGTGTTCTAAATGCACATAAATCTCAAAAATGACAGGTCCAGAATAATTGACAGTTGGTTCACGTGATATGACATTTCATAAATGCGATTTTTATTATCGACATGCAGGAACGCGACGTTGCCTCATTGTCTCATTACATCCGCCATTAATTAAGATTAAGATTCGGAGAATTGATTTCATCACTTTCAAAATAAAATATTTCCGTGAAATTGCCGGTAACCCCACGTTTTTTTGGGCTTGAAAAATCGCAAATTGTACAAAGAAACTGATAATAAGTTTTTGAATCATAAATTTTTTAAATAAAATGATAAATGTTTTAATCTTCTCAAAATTTTTAACACTTCCGGTAGAAATAACATTGAGTGAATGGTGATTTTAAAATGAATTTTTTCATAAAAAAGGTCGGTAATAGTTTAAGCTCCCATGACACAAAAAGTTACCCCAAAGAACACCTCAAAATAATAAAGTGAAAATGGCTGAAAAACATGTCAGAAACATGTTACGCCCGCCAGACAAGTAAAAATATGTTAATTGTTATTTTTTATGAATTTTTGAAATTTAAAAAAAAAACATGATTTTACTTTCCAAAACACCTGCTTGAAATTTATACAATTTGTAGTTAATAATGTACCATTTTTGAAAAAATTGGTCTGGCTGACAATTTTTGTTAATAAGCTAGCCAGACTTCATTTGTTATAAACTATTTTTTTTATGAAAATACATTTCATAACACCTCCTTGAATTTTTTTTTAAAATAAAGTTTAAGATCTCTTCTATCTAATACAACTGGTCTGGCTGACAATTTTTGTTAATAAATTGGTCAGACTTCATTTGTTATAAATTTTTTTGTTTATGAAGTCTGTCATAGTAAAAAACATTTTTTCGCTGACAGACCAATTTTTATGCATAAAATAGATGTCAAACCTTCTTTCAGAAAAAAATTAAGGTGGTGTTTTGACACGGCCCTTGTAAAAGCTAATTTGTTTATAAAAAAACGCTGTCACGGCGCTTAAAAATTGAATCTGGCATGGTAAAAAACAATATTTTGATGAAAAATGTATTAAAGTATATAAAAGGGATCTACCGTATTAATTTAGAATAAAAAAACAAATATTTTTTTTTAGTTAGCAACGATTATACCATATTTTTTCATTAAAAAATGTGGTCGCATTTAATGAAAAAATATGGTATAATCATTGCTAACTAGAAAAAAAAAATTTTTTTTATTCTAAATTAATACGGGAGATTCTTTTTATATACTTTAATACATTTTTCATCAAAATATTGTTTTTTACCATGTCAGATTCAATTTTTAAGCGCCGTGACAGCGTTTTTTTTATAAACAAATTAGCTTTTACAAGGGCCGTGTCAAAACACCACCTTAATTTTTTTCTGAAAGAAGGTTTGACATCTATTTTATGCATAAAAATTGGTCTGTCAGCGAAAAAATGTTTTTTACTATGACAGACTTCATTTTTCGAGTGCTGCGACCACATTTTTTAATGAAAAAATATGGTATAATCGTTGCTAACTAAAAAAAAATATTTGTTTTTTTATTCTAAATTAATACGGTAGATCCCTTTTATATACTTTAATACATTTTTCATCAAAATATTGTTTTTTACCATGCCAGATTCAATTTTTAAGCGCCGTGACAGCGTTTTTTTATAAAAAAATTAGCTTTTACAAGGGCCGTGTCAAAACACCACCTTAATTTTTTTCTGAAAGAAGGTTTGACATCTATTTTATGCATAAAAATTGGTCTGTCAGCGAAAAAATGTTTTTTACTATGACAGACTTCATAAACAAAAAAATTTATAACAAATGAAGTCTGACCAATTTATTAACAAAAATTGTCAGCCAGACCAGTTGTATTAGATAGAAGAGATCTTAAACTTTATTTTTAAAAAAAATTCAAGGAGGTGTTATGAAATGTATTTTCATAAAAAAAATAGTTTATAACAAATGAAGTCTGGCTAGCTTATTAACAAAAATTGTCAGCCAGACCAATTTTTTCAAAAATGGTACATTATTAACTACAAATTGTATAAATTTCAAGCAGGTGTTTTGGAAAGTAAAATCATGTTTTTTTTTTAAATTTCAAAAATTCATAAAAAATAACAATTAACATATTTTTACTTGTCTGGCGGGCGTAACATGTTTCTGACATGTTTTTCAGCCATTTTCACTTTATTATTTTGAGGTGTTCTTTGGGGTAACTTTTTGTGTCATGGGAGCTTAAACTATAAGGTATCTATTTTTTGGTTTTAATCGATGCAGGCGGTCTAATTCTATAACATATTTTAAATTTAGGCAAAAATCTTTGAATTCAAAAATGTTATATAGGTACATCCTTAAAACAAAAGAGGAGAAATTTTCACATAAATTTTGGATAATAAAATGTGTCCAAACAGTTTTTTGTTGATGACTGAGTGCTTAGCAAAATATGCACTCAGTGTAATCACTTTTGTTTGCTTTTTTTTCTGCTAAGCAAAGTGACTATCTAAATAGCGTGTTAAAAACATTAGTACAAACAGTGCTTATAAATTTTATAATCACTGTGGTTACATCAGAACAGTAATTAGAACACAAATATGAAAATATGGCTTATTTGTTTATTATATGTTTTTACAAAGTCCACACTTATTTTAAAATTAAATACCATTTCATTGTATGAATAACTAAAGAAGTTTCACTCCCTCCGTGAGTTTATGTGGGTGAGACGTCTTTTTTTTGTGTATTTTGTTTAACTATATGTGAAAAATGACATTTTTTACTCTAAACAATCTGTCTGAAGTCTGGTGTTAAGTTGGTGCAAGCTATTGCCGTTAAATATTGATATTCTTAGATTCTTCTGGGTCCGCACAAAATAGGTCTGCGGTCCGGATCCAGACCGCGGTCCGCCATTTGGTGACCCCTGGTCTATACCATAATTCGAAAACAGTTGCACTGATTTCGATGAAACTCGGTATGCTATCCAAACTTGAAAGAATAGGTTACTTTTTATTCGACTGTGCTAGAAAAAAATCGGTCAAGTGCAAGTGTAACTTCCTCGCAAAGCGGGAAAATATGTTTTAGGTTAGTAAGGATGAAAGAACGTGTTCGGTTTTTCCTAAAAGAAAAAAAATATTGCAGGTAAAAGATTTTTTTTTTTCTCTCTAACAGGTGGTACAATCGGCTACAAATATCCAGGGATATAAGTTTCACCCTCCGAACCAGCCTGGCAAGTTTGCGTCGGTGTTAGCCGGTCCTCAGGTCTCAGAAACGTTCAAAGTGCCCGCCGTACCGACAGCCGCGAACTGGTCCCCACCCCCCTCGTTAGCCACCTACGCCAACACTCAAGTACCTGTTCAGTTCATAGCACAAAACGAATCCTTAGCACAGGTAAATTTTATTCTGTTTATTTTATTTATGGAATGAAATGACTAGCTATTATAAATAGGGCTTTTCATCTTTTTCACGCGCAAGCGTCGCCGTCAAATTCGAACACTTTTGACACAATGGCTGACCCAGTTAAGTTTTTCAATATTAATTTCGATGAAAGTATTATTGACGATGCTAAATTTGTGCACAAAACAGTATAAGAACACATGTGTGCTCAATTGAGACGATGCCACGATCAGAAAAACTGGTGAAAGTAAATAACTGACCGAAAGACTACAAGTCCTACCTGTCACAAATCATTGGTTGTCAAAAAATGCATCATCAAAAGTAGTGAAATATTTTTCTACGATGGTTTTCCCATAGAGATATTACAATAGAGTACGCGAGAGAGTCTGCAATTAAGAGGGAGAACAGTTCCTTATCTCTATGGTAACTAATAATGCAATACAATGCTGATTTGAGTAAACAAATTTCTGGTTTTCTGCAGCCTTCTCTCTCTTAATTTCACTTATGGCAAGCATTACGCACTAGTGTACTCTAGTTACTTATAGTGCGAGGAAATAATATCCCTCATCTGTTATTTGATGATGGCAAAGATTATAATATGTTAGATAATATATACATTGATAAATCGCACATAGGTTGCCTAGCTAAATAGGTCATATGCATGAGACTCCAAATTGGTTTAAATTTTTATTTTGAAATATATTTTAGTTCCTGATCATATCGTAATGGTTATTTTATTAATCTAATCACTGAAAAAAATACAAATAATAAAATAGAAACGTAGAAAATACGCGCTATTTTCGAATTTTCAAAACGCAGCGTGACGTCAGAGTATATATCAATAACAGTTTCCATGGCGACTGGGTCGTCTCACAGTAAGATTACGTCAGTATTTAGAGAAAACAACAAATAAACTTCATTTAGAACATTGACAATTTGACATCAAAGTTGACATGCATCATATATCGTGACGTCACATAAGCCCGCCAACATGGCCGATTGTTTAAACTGTCTATTTTTGAATGTGAAATTTCATATTTTTTTTCTTGTGATAATATTACATTTTTAAATGATTATCAATTTTTTTCCGTATTATGGTTGACTAAATATTGTATTAAAAATATAAAAAAAATACATGCATATGACCTATTGGGTGCCGATACTGTTAAATTAAATAAATTCTAATAAATCTTTTTGGATCAACTTCCCCGATTTGTTAACCATAAAAATCGAGTCTAAGACACAAATAAAATGTTAACAGCACAAATAAACTCAAAGTGCACAGAACACAACTATTTACTAGGTATATTTATGCGGGTGATCTATATTTATGTATAGAATCAATGGTATATTCCAATTTCTTGTGTCGTATTCTCCCATTTTAGGCTCGATTTTTATGATTAACAAATTAAGGAAGTTGATTCAAAAAAGAAAATTATAATTTATTTAATTAACAGCATCGATACGCAATTTAGTTAGGCAACCCATGTGCGATTTATCAATGTATATATGTTATCTAAAATATAATCATGGTCATCATCAAATAACAGATTAGGGTATATATTTCTAATGCCGGAAATTAGACTGTCATATCTCTATGGTTCAATGACATTTCATCTGTCAAAATGAAAAGTGCACGAAAAATATGGCAGGCGATCGCAAAAAGAATTTTCAACTATGAAAAGATCTATTATAGACGTTCGACAAAAACAGGTTTTGAGACGATAATATTCATTCGTTTTAGCAACAGTCAACACAAATGAAAGAGAGCACGCGCAGCGGACCGATGACGACGAGTGCCGGTAAATACGGCAGCTACAAACAGCGATCGAGGGTGCGCAGTTCTTCCTTGGGACCGCGCCAGGGACCGCCGCCTCTCGTATCGTCGGCCAGCGATCCCGCGCTGCTTTCGCACACCAACAGTGTCTTACTAGCACAATTGCTAACAAATAGTGAGAATTGTTTCGTTTTATTATAAAAATTGTACACAAATGCATAGCTATAAAGTTTGCAATTATAAAATGAAATAAATAATCAGACATTAATCAAAGATTTGTATAAAATGAAATGTTTGTATACAAAATGAGTCGATAGTGATGTGTTTTTTTTTTTTTTTTTTTTGCCTCAGACTCACAGAGCGTGTTCACAGTAAATAGCGGAGGCAGAGAGAAGGGCGACAGTGGGGGAATGTTCAAGAGCAATTTGGCGCAATCGAGGAGTATGTCGAGTTCGCACGTTCCGATATTGCCAATGCCGAGTCCTCCAGCCACCACAACCCTACTGATTACGACGCCGCTGCAGATGAGCAACGTGACGCCTTCCGCCGCGGCGCCACTCACCAACCAGGTACGATTTTGGTATCGGTAGAATTAACGTTTAGTGTTCATTTGTTTACTATAGAGAAAGAGCTAGCAACAGCTGATTTTTTTTTATTTTCAAAATAGTTTGTGGTAGTATATCCCAGCCGCTAGAATGGACTTTCATTGTTCAGCAGGTTGTGGAATATTATTTTTTTGTACCAAAAACTAGAGACGTTTGATTAGTACAAATGGACTGACTGATTCGCGACACGACAGACCATATATTTTATATGCAACAGACGGAAGATATAGAGTTGATAGCCAGACACGATAGAGTAAAGACGTATACGAGAGCAAAATTGACGCCAAGTGCGAGTTTAAGAGTAGTGCGGAGAGAAATACAAAGAGTGAGTCTAAATCAAGAGTAGATAAATTAAGCGCGATCAGTTTAGAGCAGGGGCGGGCAAATCTTTTGATTGGCTGGCCACATAGCTGATGAAAATTTGACCGCAAAAAAAAAGTCCTCACATTCTATTTCCGCATTCAGAGAGCAAAAAAAAAATGTCCTCACATTCTATTTTCGCATTTGGAGAACAAAAAAGAAAAAAAAAAGGTCCCCACATTCTATTTCCGCATTTTACTATTTTTCTAAAATGCTTCGCGGGCCGCCATTTGTTCAGGCCTGGTTTAGAGAGTGATTAATCAATTACGGGAGGGTTTTTAAATTTGAGACGATCATTTTAAAGAGAGACAGTGAGACGAATTATTATTAGTGATGTCAAATGTCGGTACTTTTCAGTATTTAGGGTACCTGGTACTTTTATATCGAGTACCCGTGACTTTTACCCGGTACTTTTAGGTGCTTCTGAAAACCGGCTATATGTATAGTACCTAATACCTATAGCCGATATACGGTACTTATACCGATTGCATACATACGGTATTGGTATTTGGTATTAACGTATTAGGTACTAGGTAGGTACATTATAGCACGTCGTTTAGGTACAATATGCAACCTCTTTCCATACACCAATGGATCACAATGTTGTAATCTAATTGAAAGTTTGCAAACAATTAAGTTGATAACTTTATCATTTATTGTGCGTAAAGCGAATTATTTTTTGTAGTATTTAAATAATATAATAAATAATAATTTGTATATTGTATAATATTAACCATTAACCAATGTCAATTTCGGATTGTTGAATGTCGAGTTTCTCTGTAACGTTTTCTTTACAGACAATTTATATAGACATCCGTAAAAGAATTTTATGATAATTCGAAAATTAAGTACAGACAATACAGATATCATATTTTATATTGTGTAGGTGAGTGAAACTAAAACAAACTGACAGACAAAAAATCATCTAAATGGCAGAATCCTATGAACCGTGCAAACTATACAATTATTACAGACTTATAAATTAAGATTTCAATTTTTTTTTATAATTGAACTAATAATATGCCAGTTTTGTTTGTTTGGCAGTTTGGAAAATTCCTAAAGTAATCAGTGTACGCATTTTATGTTGAACAAACTAAACAAAACTGTACTTATACACTGTCCTATACTTATTAAGGCGCACTAATGCATTTGTATTTTGTATCGCAGTCTCTGTAGCGTATTGTATTTGTGAGTTTCATAAGCAGTGCCAGACGCCAGTGTGTTTGTGTACCGTATCTCTCTCTCGGTATTTGTACCTATTCTATACACGAAGTAACGGGTACTTTTTCAATTGAATACCCGATACTTCGGATCTTGGTATGTACCCGGTACTTAGTAACGGATAGTTACATTACTGACATCACTAATTATTATAGAAGTGAAATCATATTATTCTAATATTTTTGTTAATTCACAAATGTATGCAAGTAATTTTTGTGTTTATTTTTCATATTAAATTTATTAAACTAACTAAAACTATAATTGTTATTTATACAAAGTATACAAGATTCAATACCTAGTTTTGATTACTCGGAATTCGTTGCTGACTCTCTTGGTCTACTAGCTCTGTTCGTGGTTTAGTTTTAATTTTATAGAATGGAAGTATGGTTGTTTGTTTTTTGTTTTGTTTTTTTGTTTTTTTTTTTTTTTGTTTGGAAAATTTGCTAGCAAACGTTTTGCTTCAGATGTTGATGAACCCGCTGGCTACAAATCCGAGCATATCGACGGGCAGTCCGACAGATTCGCCCGCATCGCCGCGCTCGCCGGTCGGACCGGTGGGTTCGCCGCTGGGCGACCGCGGAACGCCCGGACCGCACAGGGAACAGAGACGCGTCGGACACATTTATGCCGAACAGAAGCGTCGCTACAACATAAAGAATGGGTTCGACACGCTGCACTCGCTCATACCGCAGCTCAATCAAAATCCCAACACCAAAGTATGTTTTTTTTTGTGTCATTTAAGGAGTTTGGGTAGACACTTTTGCGCGGGACGTGCTTACACACGTCTAATTTTATATATGGTTGCCATTTATGGTCCGGGGGCCAGCGACCTATTTAGGTCGTCCATTTCCGCGCGGCTGAAAAACTCGCAAAATGCTCAGACAGTAGTACCATATAGCATAGTGGCCGTCAGCTGCGCCAGTATCGGTGGAATAGCCTCCCACGCACGGTTAAAAAGATAATATTTTTTATATCCAAATCTTTGACAAACGTCTGTTAGGTACATAGGTATCCATGACTACTTATCAAAAAACTGTTCGTTATTAATTTTTCATTAAAATTCGATAATTCAAACTCCATTCTATTAGAAAGTAGATATTATACTAATTAATTTATATATTTTTTAGATTATTTCGAAACGTCATCTAGTGAAATATTGATTTATAATTTATTATTTTTTGTCAATATAGGTATAATCTGAAAAAAATTGGTCGATAATTTTATTTATTTGAATAATATTTTTTATCATTACCTATCGATTGAAAACTTGTCAAAAGATAGTTATTAATGATCTTTCATAAAAAAAAAACGTCAGCTGGCTGTACAATGGTGGATGTTACGTCAGCTGATCATACGAACTTGACGAAATTAATATGAATTCAGTCATTCCCATCACATGAAACTTTGTCAAAAGGTAGTTTTTATAATATTTAAAATAAATAAAATCGTCAGCTGCTTGTATATTGGGGGAAAGATTGTCAGCTGATACAAAAAAGGGTATGGTAGAAGAGAAAGTTGGGAACGTCGATATTTTGGCGGTAAAGCTGTAAAGCGTCGATAGCAATCGCTATGATACAGTTGAAAATCATTAGGTTGTTCAGGAAGTATTACATCTCTTGCTGCTAAATTATAATTTTTTCGAATAGTGAGTATATTACGGCACTTGCACAAATCTTCGTTGATTAATTTTAACGTTGAACTTTTCTTTTGACAAAATACACAAAAATTCCAGCCAATTGGGTGACGGGACCACTTCAAAAATGTTGACATTTTATTATATTAAAGAATTTCTGATATCGCGCGGGTAATGGATCGTATTCAATATGATATTTGCTATTCGTTGCCATGGTTAGCTACATAGTATTATGTTCCACGTCATGTAAAAATTAATCTAAGCATGCCGAACTAGTTTATTTCTGACAGATTTATAAAACAAAAGAGCGGCTGATTTCTTTATTTTCAAAATATTTCCGAAGCTATAAAGCTACCTATTCCCCCGATAGTGCCGCAGCTGACGGCCTCGATGCTACATAGTCCTACTGTCTAAAGCTTTTTACGAGTCTTTGAGGCATGCGGAAATTGGTAAGAAAAACCTGTTACTGGCCCCCGGACTTACTTATTGAGAATTTATGTAAAACTCACTAAATCGGAATCTTTGGGTTTTAGTTAATTAGTTTTCTCATTACAAATGCAGGGACAAGCTCTAGTTTTTTTTCTATTAACTTTAAAAATGCATATTTCATCATAGCATAGTTATTTTTGAAATGAATCCTATCGTGACAAATTTAATATTACGAGTTTTCTGTTGTTTTATTTTTTTTTATCTTTTTTTTGCAACAATGAGACTTCTTAATGTTCAAAATATGAGAAGTAATATATATCACTGAGAAGAACGTCTCTTTGAAATTTTAACAAACTATATTTATTAGAATTTTTAACTCAATCTCCTTAAATATAAAGAGTTGAATAAAAATATTTTGTGCATAAAAAATAAGTGTAAATCCGACGCTCAATTTTTTTTTTTACAAAGTTATTTACGGTGTGGACCTTTGGACAACTGTATACAGAGTACAGATGTGTCCAAAGTGGCTTTAATGATGCGTTGGGAAATTATTCCTAATTCATATACAAAATGTAAAGTGGTTTTAATAACTGCATTGAAAATACAAAATAGATTTTTCTTCATACCTCGATCGAAAGTACGTACTTTCGTCCCTTATAGCAGGGACGAAAGTTTGACATTTCCTCCCTGTTATTTATTATATTAAATGACAGCGGTAACCCTAGTTACGAGTATAAATACGCATGAGAAATTTTTTCCTCCCGCCGTTCTCACTAGGAGTAAATGTCAATCTTTCGTCCCTGCTGACGAAAGTACGTACTTTCGAGCAGATATGAAGAAAAATCGTATACACCACACGGACCTTAAAAGTTGAAATCTCGGCCCTGCGCGTCATGATGCCCTCGGCAATTCAACTTTCGGCCCTTGTGATGTAATTTTCAAAATGATTTTTAAAACAACCGTAAAAAAAGTATCTTTAAAACTGCATACCTGGCTAATTTGAATCTTGATTCAACAGTTAAGCAAAGCAGCAATGCTTCAAAAGGGAGCGGAGTACATTCAGCAACTTCGAGCTGAAAGAAATCAATTAAAAGAAGAAATGGATAGTTTGAAACAACAAATTGAGTGCCTTAACACGTCTATAAGGTAGGTGGAATTTTTAAGTACTGTGAACCATTTTCATTTGTGGAATTGAAAAAATTTTCCTAAGAGAAAAAAATGATTGTACGCGAAAATATAGGACTTCGAGAATACGATTTGTATTCTCGAAGTTCTATATTTTCTCACTTTGTACGTCATTGCCAACTTCTAAGTGACATCAGCGTTTTCCGACATCGTAGCTCCCACAATTGAAAAAAAACAGTGTTTAATGTTTATGATAATTTATCATCATGATTTTGAAGTAAAGCGCTCACGATGCTTGAATTCGTGCTTGCTTGCTTGGAGTCTTGCTCGAAGCCTTGCATTGCATGTCACTGATTAATTAGCTTGCTATATTTTGGTGGTGCTATTTTTTATGCAAAGCTACCTGCTTGTTCAAATGTTGAGCCAATCACTGAGCAGATTTTTTTGTCACGTGATTTAAGTGTACCCGCACGAAATAACCGTGCGAAGCCGGTTGCGTTCACAAAACTAATCTGTTTCACGGCAAGAGAAATTTGTCGATTGTCACGCCCATATAAAATTGGCTGTAAAGGGCTATGTTGCAACAGATTACAGAAGTTCACATACTACGAGAGTTGTTTTTTAAATGGATAATACAGAAGTTAGTTCAACTAATGCAGATAATTAATAAAACCGTAACTTGTCTGTAATTGTACAGTTTTAAAGATTCCTAGAACGAATTTTCAGTTATTATCATTTTTTGCCTGCTTATTTATCTATATATTTTATACATATTAAAAAAATCTGTTAATATGTATTGTTTACATGTTTTCCTTCAATCATACATAAAGGTTACACGCACACTTTTTTTTAACTTGACCATTTATGCTTTACTATTTTTTTTTTCAGTAACTGTCAATCGTTGTTGCCTGCAACGGGTGCGCCGGTTTCAAGGCAACGCGCTAGTAAAATGAGAGAAATGTTCGACGAGTACGTTAGAATACGAACCAATGAAAATTGGAAATTTTGGATTGTATCCTTTTTGCTAATTTGTTTTGAAAACTCACGACTTTTGTATGACCAATTTTTCAAAACTTACTCTCTTTTGTTTTTTAAACATACGCGATTCCATAAAAACTAGGCATAGCGTGGACTAATCTAGACGCGGGCGAAGTTGCATCAGCGAGACCCTTTTCAATCAGTAGGCACATATTTCCAAGGTCAATGCAGTGATCCTGCCATATTTGTATGTAGGTTATATTTAGTAGGGTCTTTTAGGGTACTAATCGTACTATTTATTCACGGCGTTTGACCTCAAGTCACCACACAAAAGGGTCTAACGCTATGACATTTTTTCCAGTTTGAAAGCTTTTTTTATAGAATAACTGTACCAATTTAGCATGACAAAAAACTGGTTAATTTTAATTCTTACACTGGACACAACAAGCGGACTTAGTCTCGAAATAGTTACAGATAGATTCAGTAGATTATAGTGATGTGCCGGATCGTTAAAAATGTATATCCGCGGATACGGATCTAAATACGGATTGTTGGTTTCAAGATCCGCGGATACGGATACGGATCTTAACTTTCTTAGAGTACGCGGCGGTAAATATTGCACATCGACCTTTGGAAAGAGACTATCTGTTATGGAAAATAGTTATTGACCTCTTTAAGAGTTAACTCTCATAACAGATTGTCTCTTTCCAAAGATCGATGTGCAGTATCTCATTATAAAGATAGTTGATTTAGTACCTTTGAGTTATGTACTAATAGTATGGTACTCACTACGATAAATGTTTGCAATATAAAGGTGCCAAATACGATTTTAAGAAATAAAAAATAATCTGAATGGAATTTAGTTTTTCATTATTACCTAATCACCTATATATATAACATTTCATCTATGAATAGAAAATTAATAAGGTAAAAGATCCGCCAAAAACTAACGGATACGGATACGGATCTTTCTTCTCCCTCAGATATCCGCGGATACGGATACGGATATCCGGCACATCACTGGTAGATTATAGGTGCTCAACAACAGAGCAAGTTGTTTATAGGTATGTTCCAAGCAGCCAGCAAACGAACACGACACCGTCACAGTCATGTGCACAGTGCAGGTAGCTAAAACGCGTTCCAAAACCGATACAAACAGTTTCGTTTTAGCTACCTGCGCATGACGGTGACGGTTTCGTGTCCGTTTGCTGACTGATTGGAACATACCTTATATTACGTGCATTAAATAAGTAGATTTTCCTTAACTAATTTTCCGCGCACAGTTCAGCATTTTAGTCGACCCTCTGGTGGGTTCGTACAACAGCTCCGTATCGACGGCAAGTCTCGATGATCTCTATCGCTCGGTAATTGTATGGGTGGAGCAGCACTGTTCACTCGTCGATCTCAGGCCAGGTAAGCGCGGCTCTTTTTTTTCCGTTGACATATTTATTTGGGCTTTAGAACAGTCGAGATTTATATGGCGTATCCATGACTCATTAATTGTATATTGTGCAAGAATAAAACAAATCATAAATTTGACAAGTCATATATAAAAATATATTTTCTATAATATAATCTTCGTCTTCTACTAGCACAGCTTTCAGTTCTTTTTTTAAACGTCGTATTTGACATTTTAATAGGAAACATTTGTTGTTTTATATTATATTACACAGCTAATAGGCATGATGACAGTATAAAAGAATCAACGAATAAATGGTTTTAGAGAAAAATATATGTTGAAAGGATTGTAAGAAATAACCCAGTGTTAATATAACCATTGGGATTAATAAGATTTTTAATAAAATAAAAGTATAAAATACTGCAATCGGCCATGTTGGCTGAAACACCGAATGACGTCACGTCTTCTTAAATCAGAGAGAATACACACACTTGAAGTAAATAATCACCGTGTCGCTTAAATTTTTGTTGCGATCGTTCACTTCTTCGTCATTTAATTAGTTGATTTGTTGTGTATTCATTTTTTTTTTTGTGATATTTTATAACGCTTGTCAGGTTATTTTTGAAGTTAGTTAACTTGCAACTAAAGAAAACCGTAAGTACGTACTTTTAAGAAAATACTTATTATAAATCATATCATTCATTAAGGAGGTTGAGCCGTTTTACGAAGATAATGAAAAAAATCTGAAATAAAGTTTTTTTGATAGATTTTTTTATGACAAAATTTTCTGTAAAAAATCCAAAATCATTAGGAGATTTATACAGTTAAAAATTAAAAAAAACTTTTACATGTAGTCTTATGGAAAATATGTCAACCTAGCATGCCAACAGTACATTTTATTTTTTTGCAAATAACCAAATAATGTCAGCAGTTCCGAAAACTAATTATCTAAAGCATCGATGTCTTACGCATATTTTAATATTTTTTCCAATTTAATTAGGAGACTTTTAATCAATAAAAAATTTTAACTGAATTTTCAACTTTTTAATGATTTAATTTTAATTTTTATTACTTCTAATTTCTTTTTTTAATTATTTACTGCAAAAAAATATGTAAAATACAGATATTTACATAAATTTATTTTTTCTAACCTAACTGTACAAACTAGGGATGTTACGAAGCTTCGACTCCGACTCCGATATGTTGGAACTTCCGATTGATCTTACACCTCCGGTTCCGATTTCGGTTCCGATCCAATTGATCTTACACCTCCGGTTCCGACTTCGGTTCCGATACTTTTAAATCGGAGGTTTTAATCGGAGGTCGAAGCATGCGGCTGCGGTCAACGTGTACGAACAGGTATGTGCATGTGCTGTTCCCACATGCACATTACAACAAATACAAAACTGAATGATTAATGTTTGTAGTGTTTGTACTATTTTATTTTATTGCCTGCCCTCAACACATCTTTCGTCTGTCACCATCTCCGATTCCGACTCCGGTTCCGATTCCGGTTCCGACTCCGAAAAACCAAATTTAAAAACTCCGACTCCGGTTCCGATAAAACCACCTCCGTAACATCCCTAGTACAAACTATTCAAAAGCTAGTCCATTAAGTAAAATACTGAAATAATTACCCAATCAATATTAAAAAAATGATTTATTTAGGCCTTTATGACAATAATTTATTGGTATCATCGACTTATAACCTTTTGTAAAAATGTATTATGGAAAAGTTCCCATTTAGAATTCGACTTACTTTTGATTGGGATTGTAACTCATCAACCTCCTTAAAAGTACATTTACATACCTTTCTAAGAAATATCTCTGAACCACAGCCCTACACCCATAAATACAACATCTAATGTCAGCTGTCACTAAGGCGTGACGTCACAAGCGTTTTCGTGATTACTTGAAAATAGAAAGATAAAAATGTAATAATTTGAGTTAACATTTAATTTATTGCTGAAATAATGCTTTTTCGGAAATAGTAGGCGTGTACCTAGATTATAGAACTGGATTTCAGAATCTGTCATCATGCCTATTGCGCTGAACACAAACAATCGACTTCTGTAGAAACCTTTTTTTAAACATATCCGTCGAGTATTGAAAATCGACCACTGTTCTTTTTTTTATTCAATCGTTGATTCCAGCCGTGTTGCAATCTCTTCGATACATCAGTACGAAGACAGAGATTCTGTCGGATCCGGCGCGGTTGCCGGAAGAGGCGCGGCAGGCCGTCAATTCTAAATCGCATCAGCGGCCGCAACAGTGACCGCAGGCGCCGGACAGGTGAAAGAAGCTCCAATCCGACGGCGCGATAAACGTCGAACCTGACTGTCGGTATAGTATCGATCGAACATTCAGAAAACAAGTCTCAGGTGATTGCGAAAACAAAATAAAGTGTCGCATAATTGCGTTATAAAATATATAGATGGTAATTATGTATGTACATCAGTGCTTCCTCATTAGTCAACTGGAAAAAAATATACGCCGTGAGTTTATTTTAATGTTGAAATACTGGCCGCGAAAACAGCGGTCGATACACTATCGGGGTGATTTTTCGCAAAGTCAAGATCCAGAAATGCAAATTTAGCTTAGCATACATTTTTTCAAAGTTTCATAATTCTATCTGCAGTGGCGGATTTACCAGCAGGCTGAGTAGGTTGAAGCCTAGGGCGGCAAATTTTAAGGGGCGGCAGATTTAGTTTATAAATTTTTTATTTCGATTTACAAAATTAAATAAAAAATTATTATCCACACAAAATACGAATTCCGAAAATTGAAGAGAAATCAAAATATTTAACAAAAATCGAAATATAGTCCTATATACAGTGCTAAATACTAAATATTTCAACATCTCTACATGAACAATTGCTAAGCGCTTTGTAAAATATCCTTTAATGATCATGAATTTTTAGAATATCGCAATAGCGATTCGATAAAAAAATTAAAAACAAAAAACACGGTTTTTTCAATATTTCTTTAAATCTTTAAGGTTATGTGAAAAAGTTATATTCATAAAAGTTGTAGATCCTTTTAATACCTACAACATTGCCATACAACATTTTTCGATTGGGGGTCAACTTTCGCCGGAAATAACGAAAAACCGCGTTTGACCCCTAAAATGCACCCCCCACAGCCCTCCGGCCTTTTACGCATTTGAATTTTTGGTTTCTGTATTTCTGACGGCAGTTTCTTCCCTTCCTCATCATTCGTTTTCTGTTATTAATTTTGTCCTTGTCAAAAGCTAACTTCAATGGTCTATTAACTGATAAACAAATTAAAAAAACATTGTTTCAGCAGGATTTTCGCAGGCAACCTTAGCGATCTTTCTTAATTATGGTCATAACTATCATCTCTAATTTTTTCGTTCGTCCACCTTATGACGACACATTTTCTGCAGCCGTCTCTTGGACTATTAATTCTCAATGATACTAACCATACGAGAAAAGTTGGAACACAAATCATAAAGTTGGAATTTTATTGATAGAAAATGTAATTGATATGATTGTGGACTAAGGTATCAAAATTCAGAGGCGGCAAAAATTGAATAGCCTACAGGCGGCAAATCTGTAAATCCGCCACTGTCTATCTGTATGCCTGAAATCTGAAAATCATTAACAGAAATATAAATAATAATTGCTTATATTTGTTCCATACACAAGATGTTGAAAAATTCATCAAAGGAAGTAACAGAAGGATCCTTTGTGATTTAAAGAAAGAAAATTTTGATTCACATTAAAATAAATTCACGTTATATATTTCTTTACAAATTTGACGTTGATACTAATGTAAAAAATGTTGACAGATTTTAACAATTTGAAAAACCTTTTCGAAGATGCAGTTTCATACGAAAGCCCGGCCGCTATAACCACGGGAAATGTGTAGTGACACTGCCATTTTAATTGCATTTAAACTGTGCGTTTATGTAAAACAATGCCGACCCGCCGCCATTTTTTGTGCGTGCCACCACTCACAAAAAAATATTAATAATTGTACGTTTTAAAATAGAATCTTTAAATAAACTTTAAACTGCGATAGTTGTTTTAACTATACTTAAATATAAAACTACGCTTTCTGCAACTGGTCGTCATTTGTTTGTGGGCGGAGTTAATGCACATTGTTGAGATGAAAAGTAGATTTGTAGGCATAAATGCTTCATGTAAAATACAGCTGTAAGGATATACTTCTATAGCGGTGTATTTTTATGTGAAACTGCATTTTATCTAATCTTTTATCACTCAGCAGATATTTTTATACTTGATAACGCGGTTTGTTCTATTTTTTTTTTGTTCGTAACCAATCGTTCCGGATTTGTTACGGTTCAATTAAAAAGATTTTTACTCGGGTTGAAATGTTATTCCTCTGTTCCAATGCAATTCGATTATCCTGCCAAACAAGTTGAGGTCATTTTTTTTTTTAATTTGCTGATTTGGCAGAACTGTAAAAACGCGCATGATTTATAAACTTTCATTGATCTCTCAAGTTGATCGTAACCGAGACAGAGTCATAAAAACATCCACGTTTATAGTCTGTTATTTTGTGCCATTAATTATGATTGTTTTTTATTGTTGTGTACAAAACGAGTAGTTCCAAGTTTATTTGCACGAGACAAGAGACGAAACATTCATAAGCTGCCATTACAGATTTTCATTTGTTTCGTGCAGATCTGTTTTTAGAAATATTTGTATGAAATCGAAGTCTTTCGTTGTTAGCGCCTATGCGAGAGAAGTTCTGATTTAACAGGAACCCTTTCTCTGTATTTAGTTCAAAGACAAACATACTGTGAGATTTAACAGTCCCATTAAGGCACGCAGAAGTTCAGATTCGCAACCATTGAAAAAGATAAGGTGTAGAAGGAGAAAGTCTAGAATAACTGTATCGTTTTGTTGACGTAAAGAATTTTTCAAAAATTGAAAATACGTTTATTTCAAAATTAGTTCTAGAATGGCGTATTATAAACTTTATGCACAATAGTTAACGCAAATTTTATGAAAAATGTACGTTAATTCGGTCATTCTCCAGAAAGAAAAAACTGGAAAAGATCGTTACTTTAAATCATGAAGCATTGAAAGGTTTACATGATCTAAGGATGATAAAAGGTTCGTTCCAAGCAGCCAGCAAACGGTTCCGAAACCGTCACCCGCATGCGCAGTAGGTAAAACGTGTTCTAAAATCGCCACTAACAGCTTCGTTTTACCTAGTGCGCATGCGGGAGGCGGTTTCGGAACCGTTTGCTGGCTGCTTGGACGAACTTTAAATACGTTATTTGCATTTGAAAATTCATTCACTTAAAATTTAAATTATTTTAAAGAACCGCCAACATGCACAATATTTTTGCTTAATTTGTGCTTTAGCTTATTTTCTTTAATAATATAAAACACTCAAAAAAAGTTCAGAAAAATGTATTCTGAACATTTACTTCAATGACAGTAAGATCCCGTCTTTTTTATTGCGCATACCGCTAACCTAGCGGTATGTGCTTTATTGTTAATTTATTGCCAAAAAGATTTTTATGACTGACTTTATTATACACAAGTCAAAATCGAGAAAAGCTTATATTAAAATTTTGTTGCAATTCATGATTAAAAAGGAAAAATAAAAAACTAAACAGTAGAGTGCAACGAATTTAGGTAACTGTTCGGTAGAATGCCAAATATTTTTCTGAAGTGTAAATGAAACACAATTGAATTTGATCAATATTATTGCTTTTTATGAAAAGGTTGTAACCTGGTGTTCAAGCTTCAATTTGGTATTTTTTTATTTGCTACGCGACTGTTTATCGCTGAGATATCGGCGACTAAGTATCTAACTAATGAGCGTACAGAAAAAAGAAGGTTGACTGTGTTGTATGCGTGAAGAAAAAGCGAGAAAATTGTTTTAATGCTCAGTTTCGATTGAAAGAAATGACTAATCAAAACTTTAAATATCTCGATACAAATAACATATTTAAGTCATGCAAAAAAAAATCCTGGAAAACCTGGAATTATCAGGGAAATTTGAAATAATTTTTCTGTAATCAAACTTCAAAAAGTAAACACGAATACAAAGCTTTATTGAATTTTTAATTTCAGAGAGTTTTAATGCTTTCTTATAATTTGAATCAACTTGCAAACCGACACATACCAAGAGTGGTTTTTATAACCCGGTATAAATTCCGGCATGACTGTGACAGATATTTGCTTGTTAAACTCATCTTCCGAGATATTGACTATTATTGATTTCCTGAGCAAATAGTAGAAAGTTCCCCGATGTGTTTGATTTTAGCTAATTATATTTTCTAACATTAAAATAACAGTTGTCCTTTCGTTATTATTAAATTTTGACATTTCTGCACGGTTTGTGCAGCCAATTTATGGTGTGCATTTTAAGAAATAATTTTTTTTTTTACTCGATCGGTGAGTTCAAAATTAAATTTTTTATAAGCATAACGATTTTGAAAAAAGCCTTAAATATGTCTCAAGAAAAAACAAAACAAAAACTGCCTGCGCTTCTAACTATACATAAAATAGTAACCAGAGAGAGATAGTGTGCATGTAAGTAGTTATCTACTAATAAATTAATTTGAACTTGAAAAAATTAAAATAATTGGGATTTTGTCGTCTGAATTTTCCGGTTTAATATAAACATCATAATTAATCAGAATGGGTAGATAGAAATTAGGAAATAGTAAAATTATTTTTAATGTGCAAAACATACTATTCGTAATGTTTATGTGTTTGAGTAACTAGTTAAAGGTAACTGTGCCGAATGTTGAATTTGATGTCGAAAATTACTATTCGTTGCCACTCTACTAAAATGATAACAACTTTACGTTGTTCTGGTGAATTTTATTTTAACTTGCAAATGTTAGAAAAGAAAAGAATGGAATATAAAATGTAATTATTTTGTATTACATTCTTTAATCAAAAATTAAAACCAATATTATACCAGTTTGGTTATTGTAATGTACAAATGAAGTTTAACTCTTTAAGTAAATCAATAAAGTGCAATCGTTCACGTTATTTAGAGAATTATTCAAATTAAAGCCGTATCACGATAACGAAATAATTGCGTATTATTTTTCTGACGCACTTACTTCATTTATACACTACTGACTAGAGTAAGAACTGAGGATTGTTTTGTATTTATGGTAACTTTTTATTGTAAGTATTTGTATAAAAAAATGAGGGTCTGGTACAGGCGCGATCAGCCTATCGACCTCAATTAGGGTTGTGGGCATGCCCAAAGTGCTCACAAAGGTGGATCCGCGCCTGGTCTGGTATTTAGTGAACGATTGCGATTGGTTTTTGTTTTAACACATTGATTGACAGTTGGATTATTTTGTTTTTAAAACAAGAGAGAGAGAGAGAGAGAGTTGCTGACACGTCGTGCAATTTGTAACATTAATAAATGTACATAATATAATAACTATAAATTTTATACACATTAATAATAATATTATTATTGTACTGTTTGTTCATTTTAAATTTTGTCTTTTGTTAAATGTGTTCTATTTTTAAATTGTGTTTTCTTTTTTTTCTCTTACAAAAACTCGTCAACTTCGAGCTTTTGCAAGACCTCCCGAACATTCTAATTTCTGTTCAGCTTTTCAACGCAAAAAAATCGTCCTAATAGCAACTCCGTGTGTGTGTCCAGAGAATTACGACTTGCTGCTATTATATACTTTACTACCATGTTCCAAAATAAGTTTTAATACAAGCAATGCCAGTGGAATTTGCCAGTAAGTCCTTGTGGAAATAAACATATTTAAGTTTATTATAATATTGAATGTAGCGGCAGCTTTTCTTCTTAAAATCTTCAAGACCATAAACTTTGATTGTCGTATTATAAAGAATAATAATTTAGAATAAATAAAAAATTATCCTGATTCTCTTTTTCTTAATGTACGTGGCTCTCGTCAAATTTATAACTATGAAAACTTCCTAGCTTTGAAAAAAAATATAACGGGTTGATCGTAAGTTCATGAAACATTTCATAAATCCACTACAGCTAAACGGCGCGATGGGTAAAGATAATTTTAACCTTCCAAGTTATGCAGATGATGTCTGCCTTTTGGCAAATAATAGCGCGGATATGCAAGCAAAAATAGATCTCGTGGAACAGGCAGAAGTCGCAGGTCTCCGTATCAATATAGATAAGACAGTCGCTATGAAAATCGGTAAGGTGAGTCGTCAACAGTTGGTAATAAAAGATATACCTGTTAAAGAAGTGGAAGAATTTTGTTATCTGGGCAGTATAATTAGCAATGATGGAGGAACAGAAGTGGATATAGACAGTAGAATCAAAAAAGCATCCCAAGCGTTCGGAAGTTTAAATCGTATATGGCATTCAAGTATGATTTTTGAAAAAACGAAGTTGCGTATTTTTAACTCAAATATAAAATCGGTCCTTCTATATGGATCTGAAACCTGGAAAGTGACGAAAGCCATAACAACTAAACTGCAAATCTTCATAAACAAATGTCTCAGAACAATCCTCAAGGTGAAATGGTATGAACACGTCTCGAACAACGAACTTAGGAAACGTGCATGTCTTGAACAAATCTGTGTAATTATAAAACGTAGAAAATGGAATTGGATAGGACACACGCTACGAAAGACAGATGACGACATAGCAAAGAGAGCCTTGGATTGGAACCCACAGGGATACCGAAAAAGAGGCAGACCAAAAATATCCTGGAGAAGAACTGTTCGTGAAGAAGTTATGGAACAAGGAACTACCTGGCTTCAAGTCAAGCATATGGCTAAAGATAGGACTAGATTTAAAAATTTCGTAGAGGCCCTATGCTCCACTTAGGAGTTAAAGGAATTTATTATTATATATAAGTTATTCAGAGGAAAGCACGAGTGATTTACCACTAGAAGACAGCAGACGAAAACTTGTCTAGAAGACATACAGGTCGAAATGATGATTCGTTATTGATGTAGTCACCATGATCACCAGATTTTAACCATCTGTGGATGTAAAAAAAATGTTTCACGAACGAATAATCCTGTATAGTAGATTCAACCCTTACTTGAAGTAAATTAATGTTATAGATTTTCAATTTAAATAAAAACGTTTTAATTTATTTGCACTAAACAATTTTCTTTTACGAGAATTATTTCGCACAACACAGTAGCTTCGTCGCACAAAGATTTTAAAACAGGTAAGTCTAACCAATACGTTTTTCATTTACAGTAGAACTCCTCTAATCCGTCGCCTTTTGTGGGATGGTCGGAAGTCGGAACGGAAAAAAGGTCGAATTATCAGAAAGTACAGACGAAAATACAGATTTACAGTAAAATAAACAATCTCTGAACTCAAAAATGATAGTTTTGTTCTCTACAGTCAAAACATTGCAAAATACCGCACAAAAACTAATATTAATTATTAGTGAAAAAGTGCAATGCATACTGCATCTGTACATACTGTAAAAATTGGTTATAGACTTTTCACTAAAAACTGCACAGTACAGTTCATCTTGAGCACGGTCAGATTAATCGGTGGGATGGACGAGAGGGGTTCTACTGTATCTTAGTTTATAAAACGAACTGCCATTAGCGCTGTGATGAACGGTACGAAAAATGTTTATCGCCGGAATTATGTAGTAATTACCTAGCTATAAAATTCTGTGCTGTGTATTACACGAAATGGCCATAAAATAATTTTTATCGTTAATTGTCAAATAATTACAAATATTTTTTTGATGACTTCGAAAAATGAATAAAATAATTTCTGATATTCTTTTCAAATTCGGTATCCTGCTAAAAACCGACATTCTAAATTCAATGAGAATACCAGGAGGTCTGCATCTATTGCCGTTTCAGAGATAGAGCCACTAAAAAATCTGTTAAAATTAAAGCCCATCGATCGCAAATTTAAACTTATTTTTGAATTTAGTATGTCATTTCCTGTTAGTATAAACCGTGTTAACTTAAAAAAATTAGTTTAAAAAATTATGTCAAAAATCTACAATTGCCACTAGCCTATTGGCCACCGCCTTAGTGTTTTTTGGAAATTTTGGTTAATCTCATATCCGATTCAAATTCGGTAGGCTTATAGAAAATGACACGTTGAAGTCGCCAAGTCCATCCGTTGCTCCACTTACCGTTACGAAGATAGATCCATACGAAATGCTTTCTGGAAAGTTTGGAATACGTATTGGATACTTTTCAAATTAAAATAAACAATTGCCCCATTAAATAAAACAAAAGTATCTTGTTCAATTTCCCTGAATATTTTTGTGTTAAGGACCGCACACTTTTTATCAGCCCATTCTAAGTTTTGTCTGGAATAAATACGCTGGTTTCAATGAACATTAAGCTGTTTCTAATTTGATATAGGAAATTTTGAAATAGTTTGTCAATCTAGTTTTCAATAAAACATGATAGTCGTCAGTTTGTGTTAAGGTAGTATTGCCGGTTAGAGAGTTACTGTTGAGAATTAAATGAAACTTGGCATATTAGTAGATTATAATGAACCACCTAAAATTTCAAAAGCTAGAGAACCAAAAATTGGTTGTCTGTAAAGTCGGTTTACGGACGATAGTTTTACGTGATAACGTCATAAAGAAACATTGATGAACTCTCTGACGTCACGCGAGAAGAGAGAGAAATGCGTACAAGCCGACGCTTGGGCCGATCGTGCCTCTCTATCGCGTATACCGCGCTCTCGCTTGCACGCTCAGGCTCAGGCGGAACGTGACACTTTTTCGTGCGTGCAGCCGGTGTTTCATCAATTTATAAGACGTTAATCACGTCAAAAAAAGTAATTAATTTAAACGTTTTTTGCCTTTAGCATTGAACCTTATGAGAAATCACAGATTTTATTAAATTTCACAGAAAGAAAAAATCTTTTCAAAAATTTTGATATTTTAAAAATTGAGGTTCAGAGCATGTGATAAGAGTAATTAGCAAATAATGAGCAAAAATGTACTTTTTATCTCGTTATTTATTTTATGTGGCAACTGACATTTTAAAAACACACCCATAAAGACCGCTGCACACGAGGCTACAAACACTGCTTGGAGTTTTGCAGACCGAATGGCTGAGTACGAAGCTGGAATTGACGTCACTGCGGGATCACCTGCTAGCTCACAAGATAGGTATTAAAATTCGAACAGGTGCTATTTTCCTTGCTAGGTCCAATGCTAGATATGAGCAAGAACCAATCAGAAAGCAGTATCTTGTCACGTGGGCGACTTGAACAAACTCCCACAAATCAACATGGCGTCATTCTGCTCAGTCAGACAACAGACACGTTTTGCTCTGTGTTTTTATTCGAACTGTCACTGCGCGCGCACCAGATCTATCCACAAAACAAGCTTGAAAAATAGTCTCATGTGAAGCGAGCACTTTTAACAGCAATCAAGAAAACCAGCGCTAAAAAACTAGTAGGAAACTCTAGCAAGAAATCTTGCAGCGTTTCTAGCCTTGTGTGCAGCGGCCTTAAAACTCGTAACTATAACTTTATACGCAAGTTCTAATATTTTGATTTAAAACAGAGTTACTGTCAGTATACCTCTATCTCCTTTACTTTTACGTGGCGTTGTCAAATCTAAATAGCTACAACTGAAGTCAAATATGTCTGAGCACACATTTAATACTTGTGGTATCGACAGTACTATCTTAACCGAATTCAAAGTGTTGTTTCCCAGTAAAAATAAAACACCTTTATAGTTCTTACATAGTGAACAAAACCTATATATTTATTGATGACCACCTTTTAAAAATACAAAATACACAGATAAATTTTATAAATAGATATATCTAGTATATAATCATGTAAAAGGATTCAACATAAATTGCTCACTTCAAAGGGCTGAACCCGTTCACACTGGTACGCTAATTTATCGAAACGATTTTTTTAACGGAATCTACGCGCAGAAAAGCAGATGCCACAAAACAATTGATTCGATGCAGTGTGAACGAGGTGTGTTAAATGTTATTTTATAAAATAAATACCATAATAATAATTCTGTAAATATATAATTTTGATAAAAATAGAAATTAGAATATAACGAAACAAATAAAGATATTATAAAGATTGCACTACCATGAAAACAAGTACTGAATAGACGCCTATGACTTCATCTGTTGAGCGTCCATAATTTACAATGATTCAGTAAAAAAGTCTCGATTTGTGATATTTTTTCAGTCACAAAGCAAAGCAAATGTCGAGTTTTTGTTAAAACGACAATAAGCTATTTTCAAGTCTAGAAATTTTCACATTGGTTAATTTAACAGTCGACTTATGAAAAAAAAGTAAACTCTGTAAGAAATTTCTTTCAATGGAACTACTTTGGATCAGTAGTCGAATTTAAAAAAACTTAGCAGCCTGGTCTGTGGTCGAAATTCGAGCGTAATCACTCCGATATTTTTTACAGTGTATGAACGTGTGTTTAACACATATTATGCATAAATTTTATCTTTCTCCAGTCCTTCTCCATATGAACTTTAACTACGCCAAATCGCACACTCCTATATGGATACAAATACCTTTTGTTTAAATTTAAAACTTCTATAAGTACAAATATTATATAAAATACCATATTTAACAGCTAAACTTACCATTCAACGTTCAAAGAAATTATCTTTCATTGTTTGGTCAATTTATAGGCTGAAATTTGTTTTGCAAAAATTATTCTGATTACAATTTTTTCCGAGCTCATTTTAACCAATACGAAAATCTCTAAAAACAGTTTAAAAACTATAAAATTGTAACCGTCACACCGTTTTATAATCTTTCTAAAAAAAATTTTAAGTATTTTGTTACAATAACCTCAAAAAATCACGTAACTTCTTTGGCATGCAAGGTCACTATACAATAAAAAAAAAAAAAAACACTGGCTTTTATAACCTAACCTGTTTACTTGTAACTAGTAGTGGGATATACAAATACATAATATTATAGTAATGAAACTAAAGGTTCGTTCCAAGCAGCTGCGAACGGTAATAGAACCGTACAGTCTAGTCACCGCGCAAGACTAATTTGCGCACTAGCTCAAAAATCGATACTGCGCAAGACAGTCTTGCGCAGTAACAAGACTGTGTACGGTTTTATTACCGTTCGCGGCTGCTTGGAACGAACTTTATATATCGTAGCAATGTCTTAAATTGTATATCGGTTTGTACTGAAACTATTTATCGGTCGAAACACTATATTGTTCCAAGTGACTGTATTAAATTTCCAAGACAGAGAGTATACTGTAATGAAACCATAACATCATCGAGACAGAGAGAGATTGTAGATTATAGACGTTAAAAAGCTAAGGTCATCAGAGTCTATTAACATCATCGAAACGTTTTATACTATCGAGAAGTACAATGCGTATTTATCAATATATAGTTTCGAAACCCGATATCAAATATCAATACAATCGGGCTTGTGTATTTTCAACACCACCTATTTTCAACTGATTTTACTCACGTATTTTCAAGTTTTTTGTCTCTACGTCTCAAACAGTGTCTCCTCCTATGCTGTTCAGTCAATGGAAAAATATGTTTGTCAACATTTTAAACATCAAATTAATAAAGTTTTTTTATGATTATGACTGTCACGAAGAAGGGATGAAAGAGAAGTCGAAAAATAAATACAGGAATCGATTAGTTCAGACAGGTTGAAAATACATCGGTTCTACTGTACATAGTATCGGTAAGATACTCTGACAAAGTTATATTACCCACTTCTACTTATAACAGTTGAATGAAGTAAAAAAATTTATTTTTTTAAACACTAGCTATTAACCCAGTGTTACTCGGGTGAGCATTATATCACCGCGCTTAACAATGAAAAAAAAACAAAACAAAACAAAATTCGACAAATAGTATGTCGATTTTTTGTCACGAAAAGCTGAAAGATGCTACCGATTTCAAGCAACATATATTATCGATACAGACATGGGTCGGATAAACATTGTTTAGTGTATTGTGCCTTTGTAAATATTTCAAAAATTAAAAATCAACTTTTGAAAAAAAAAATTAAAACCACACAGAAGTAAATAACTAGTTACATAACCTCTAATATGTCAGACATTTTTAATTATAGGTATGTTCCAACACGCACTTTGTGTACCATACGCGGATTAGTTCACAACGATTTTTGCGTGATCTGAGCAACCCGAGCAAATACAGAGAGTGGAGACCTTTAATATCAAAATCGTGGGTGCTGTGTTTTATACGATTTTATTTTCACTGAGTATTTCCAAAATTATGTGACAGATAAATAAATGATATTAGCATGAAGTCTGTAACCAGGAGACCTAGCTTCCTATGCTTGCCGTGTTTCGAGACGGACCGTTTTCTGGCGCACGCGAGATGGCGCTGTTATCACGACCTGGGAAAACTTCGGTTCTTTCCACTTGTTTTCGCCATAGTTACCAAAGCTGTTGAAAAGTTCACAGACGTTACACACATATAATCCATGAACGTGTGTGCGTTACCCAGTAGCTGACACCACATTGGTTAATGCGACAGATATCGGTCCACTGCTACATTCAAGCTGGGTCTCCTGGTTACAAACCTCATGAATATTAAGTACCTATAATTTTTTAGAATTACTATAAATTGACAATACGGTTGCTTAGCGCTAATAAATTAAATTTTTGGAGAAACATAAAGAGCGAAAATTGTTCTTGCAAAGCTTGTCTGTTCAGCAAATGCAAACACATTCTTGCTCAAACTCACTATATGAATTTACCCAAAAGATGTGAAATATTTGCACCTTCTCTTCTAAATGTACGATTAGAGCAGAGGCTCCCAAACTTTTTTGTCTCGTAGACCACTTGCCATGTTTTTCGGTTTTGGGCAGACCCCCTGCTTATCTGATATTGATTTTTTGCAAATTCATTAATTTCAAATGTATTTTTGACAACCGGTATAGTGCTACTCACTTTGAACGATTTAAATTTATAACGGTAGTGAAATGTTTAGTTTTATACATTTATTAATTAGATTCAAATTAAAATTTACTTTCTGTTACATAAAATAACTAAGCAAAAAATAAATGCTTTTAGTGTGAGGGATGAACCTGATGCTTTAATAATAAATTTTCAACATTTGGCATCAATTTAGTTAGATTTAATCTTAAATCTCTTCGGTTAACGATGTCCAGTTTGTTTCTTTTTTTTGTTAGGAGATTCACTATCGTTGACCCCCATTTTCATTTCATAGACCCCCAATTTTTTTCCCGCTGACATGGACCCCTTGCAAGTTGTCGTCGACCCCTGGGGGTCGATATAGACCACTTTGGGAATCACTGGATTAGAGTGTCTAAAATGTTGCCCCGTTGCTCAGATCACCGATATCTGCCTTTGTTACCGATATCGCCAGCATCACCTAGTGACTAATTGCTTTCACGTTGCCTTGTGTGCGGACTGCCTCTCATTAGCTGTGTTAGATCGGTATTTTCACTCTGCACTCGATGGTTCACAAACTGGTCTAGTGGTCTGTTGGAACATAACTTATAAGAATCAATTGTTTTATATAAACTATTAAACTTTGCGTTGTTTCTGATTATTTATTATCAAGAAGGCACATAGAATTTACAACAATTTTTGTTTTGTAGCCGCCATTTTTGTATAGTTTTACTTGAACAATAAAAACATGGCGGTTTAGTTCTTATGAATCGCCAATAGTGCCAGCTCACAAATAAGTATCGACCATATAATTATCATGTCCTTATATCAGTCGTATTTTTAACTGATTGATCCAACTTGTCATTTTGAATTTTTATAACAAAAACAATACACTGTGAAAATTTATTAACACACTCTAGCAGGATTTTCACTTCATTGTTTACTATAATAATCCATATATCTATATAATACTCAAAATTTGTCTGTCCGACAAAAACTTTTGGACAGTAACTCCTATCATCATGTTTGGACACAACATTCATCTCAGTAAACTAATCCGAATGTGCAAACTCATGCTCCCACCTCCACATCAATTCTTTTGCACCCGGGTGAAATCGGGACGGACCGCTAGTATTATAATAAACTGCGAATGTTGCGTCTTTCACCGAACCATTATATCAGCTCATCAAGTAACATTTTAATACGTCAGTAAAGTACTACTATTCGGTACATTTTTTCACGTTTTAAAAAACAACAGTACACATTTTAATATTCAATTGCTGAAGGTGAAATTATCACTTTGCTAGAGCGTGTTGAGAGCTAAATAAGCAGTAGTTAAAATTTTTCAATTGACCAATATTTAATTAATAATTTCATTACATTTTAACTTTCTCTCTTCAATTAAAATTTTCTATCTTCAAACAAATTCACATCAACAAGTCATTTTTTGTACGATCTTTAATAACAAAGGGTTACATGCTATCGATCCATTTTAAATAAATATCGATAATAACAAAATTAATTATATCTACATTTTTAAAGTAGTCAATTATTTTTTAAACAAAAGATACTACTTTTGAACACCATATACTGTTTTGTAACTGTATACGCCATTTTTTCACCCCAATTCTAACCGTGCTACAGCACAAACGTAAATAAAAAAAATAACTAGCATTATTTACATTTTAGGCGGTTTGACCTCATTTTTTCATTCTTTTTACAATGAAACTAGTGAAATATTAACAATGCAAACTGATAAAACTAACTCCTTAAAAATAAATAATTTGTATTGCATGCCAAAAAAACAAAAAACAAACCACTCATCAGTTATATTATTATATAATATATCCTAAATTATTTGATGGTAAATTTATCTAATTGGGATAAAATTTCCCATTAAGTTATTTATACAAAAAATTTATAAAAAAAATATTAAATCTGTTTCATTCGATCGACAAAACTTGCCAGTTTCAAGCTGAAAGTCACACGCATTCAAAAAGCATTTAAAATTTATAAAAAAGAATTTTAATCTTTCACATTTTTCTTTCGATTATTTGTCATAAATTTATTTATACAATCAAAAGCGATGTAGTCAAATAAAATTTTCCTCCAAACGTTCTATCTTGAATACTTAATTGGAAAAGAAAGAGACAGCGCTACGCTAAAATTAGCTCTGCCTCTTTTTTAATTCACCGATATGAGAGCAAAAACAGTATTGTCCAATTCGTAATTATCGATTGGTAAACTTTAAAAGTTACCGGCAGATGTTAAATTCACAATACAAACGGTAGTAGCACTGCTTTCAACTCTGGCACCAGTTTCTTAATGCTTTCTGACTAAATTAAACTATGTTCCCAATTATTTAGTTCAGGTACATCTTGAAATAAATGGACTGGAGTGAGATTAATAGCATAAATGAAGCTACTAGACTCAACATCTGTAGCCTTTTTTGTGACCAACTTCACCCTGTTAATTTTTATGTATAGTGTCACATAGTAAAAATTCACTCTCATAATTTTTTCGTTATGCGCCAAAAGAAGTATAACTTCAAAAAATCGTAAATAATATGGAAAAGTTTTTAAAATAAGTTTTTAATAATCAGATAAAGAAAATAAAAATCGAAAAATATTTACACGTATATAAGATGTGGCCATGTTAGAATTTCAATTTACATTAAAAAAAAAAAGAACTTGCAACTAGCCACGCATATTTATTACAAATCCTCCGTTCTCAAATAGTGATCTGAGAGCTGATAAAAATATCAATCAGATTTTGTTTGGTATTAAACATCATAATAAATTGAAAATATGAATCGATACCGGGCGCAGAAAATCGTGTGGCTGGTAAAATAAATTGAATTCTTCGTGCGTTTGTTTGGGAACCACGAATGCGATAAATTAAAAAAAAAAAACGACATGTCAGTGAATGCAACTGCACATTAATATTGCATTGCGAAACAGTGCTACCGCAACTCCTGACAAAATGTCTGATCGATCGAAAGAAACAGATCTAAAACTAACGTGAAATTATTTATGTAGACTCGGCCCGGCAGTATTTTTAGCACCAACGACCGCACCTTTCGCACAAAACGCCTACGGTTTCGTACATCGATAATATTCATTCTAAATTTTACGCAGACCTACAAGATAAGATTATCATATATTACATACATGTTCTGTCGAAATTCGATTGAGATATTTGGAAAAGTATCTTAAAATTACAAGAAATAGTAATAATAATGCGTTTAACGTCCGTTTCTCGACTTTTATGTCATAACAGACGCCATTCGCACCATTAGGGGAGAGAGGGGGAATGGCGCTCACTGGGTAATGGCGCTCACCTCTGTAACTCTGTCAAAAAGAAACGTAGCGACACGTCACGTCGCGTGAAGCGCGAGGGGAGGGGGGCTCTAATAGACAGCGTTGCAAACGGACAGTCAGCTCGCGTCATGTGACCGTGAAGAGCGTTTCTTTGTTTGCGGCCGCACTGATCTAATTTTTAATTAGTAGTTTTTTGTCGGTAAGTCCAAAACTTTAATGCTTATTTAATTACTAATTTTACTTTTCTGCCAATAAACTATTCTATTTTGTGATATTGCAGTCAATTTTCAACAATCGTGTATGATTTTTTTAAAATTTCAAATTAATTACAAAACGACCGGTTGGGGTTACACCGCTCATCTGAGCGCCATTACCCCTTAGTGACTTATTTTTTTATTGTTTTAGATAGATATGCCAAGAAATCGTCAAGAGACCACCGCTAAAGCGGCTTGGACCGAAGAATCCCGTTTTCCACCCAACAGCAAGAAACTGAAATTGCTGAATAAGTTAAGTTGCTGGGCTCGCTATATTATGGACTCAATGTTGCAGATTTGCGTAAACTTGTTTATAAATTTGTTGAGCGCAACAATATCAAAAACAATTTTGATCAAAGCAGCAAAACAGCCAGATTGGATTGGGTACACTTCTTTATGAGACCCTGAGCGGCATTACCCAAAGTCAGGGGCAATGCCGCTCAAACATGTATTTTTAATAATGTTTTCCTACTACTAGTAGGTGAAAGATATATGCTTTTGTTGTTAAATTGTTGATTACTCGATAATTAAAGACTTTGTTACTTTTGTTAATTTTGATTCATAATAAATAATTTAAAAAATACACCATGTTTTCCTTAAGTGAACGCCATTCCCCCGTCCTACCCTACTATTTTCCATCTATCACAATTCCCGTTATTTTCTACATTTTTAAACTTCAATTTAATTCAATTCAAATTTTATTAGTCAAAAACACAATTAAAATTGTACAGACATTGTCAATAAAAAAATGATACAGAAATTACAATAAATTTGGATGTATTTTTTTAAAACTTTGTGTCATATTGCACATATATTAATATTCGTCAAAACTGTAAAACTAAGATCAAAAATTGCTTTAATGGAAAGTCCTTTTATTTTCTCCGGTAAAAAGTTTATGTCCCATGAAGTCTGGGCTTTGCTGATAAATTTTTAAGCGGTGATACATCACAAAAACTTCATTTTTACTTCTGGTATCAGTCATGTTGATTGGCACCGGTGGATAAATTTAAATATTTGCTTTGAAGTAACACAATACGTTGAAGATATACAAGTTAAAGACAGTCATAATACGTAATTCAGTAAACAGTGGTTACAAACAGTGGTTTAAAATGAGCATCATAAGTAGCATTAATAGCAATGGGCGAATGAAGGAGTTTTTAGGAAATTAGGATAAGGTAGGCAACTTTTGAGCATAGGAGTTTGATAGGTAATCGGCCATGGCCTTGAATAAGAAACCATCTCGATATTTATCTGGAATTATTGAGGGAAACCATAGAAAACCTTAACGAGATGGCCGGTACAGGAATTACCGTTTCTCAGCGAGAGGCAGTAGGAAAAAGTCCTAGCCAATTACGAGAAATAATTTGTAATTGTTTATTTTATTATACAGAAACGATTCTAAACGCTTCTTTTCGACAAATGAACGTCTGAAATTCTAGTCGTCAACATAGAAATTACGTTTTTCTTTTCATGGTTATACCACATTGTGACGTTACTGTTTTAATGCAAGATACGGCAATTCTCCCTAATGGTGGCACTTCACATGGCTATTTGTGTTCGCTATTGGGTGTTTGTTGTATTTGGCAAAATATATGACGTTCAAGGCAAACATGCAAATAGAGGCAAATACGACCATCCACACATGCCAGTCAAATAACAAACACACAAACATTTGGCAGCAGAACGCAAGGTTCAAAATTCCAGGAATTTTAGCACTGTTTCATTGTCCCAATTCATTTTCAATAGTAATTGTTCCAGTTCTCGCTCACAGCACAGACACAAAAATACTGCACGTCCGTACAGGTTTACGGCGCGTGCGCTTCTGAGTATGGCCACTGTGTGGACGGTTTATTTGCGTATTTGCCTATTTGACTCCTTTGATGTGCCTCGAAAAACCGACAAGCGCACGGAACGCGTATTTAGTATTGGCCTTATTTGTCAAATAGGCAAATAAGGCCGACACTTTGTCAAATAAACTGTCCACAGATGGTAATTGTTTGCCAAATATGCCAAATACAATTAATAGCCATGTGAAGTGCCGGAATAGCATATTGACTATGACAAATGTTAAAATATCCTGTTGTATCTAACGGTTTTACGCAAGTTACAACGAATTTTCTGTGACAACGTTAGGATTCGCCAAAGAACAGTAATAATGATCACGGCCACCGTGGACTCAACAAACTATTGATACGATTTCTTATAAGCTTGTTAGCTGATACGTTATTACGTAGTTGTAACAGAAAGGTAGACTTTTAAAAACGGTAAAATTTGTAGATACGACATATGGGCTCAACACAGCAGTATAATAGTTTCAAATCCAGTGGTTTGGGTTTAGAATCACTAGTCGTATTATAAACAAGGAAAAAACTTAGAAGAAAAACATTACTCACTATACTCTCGGCTCAGTCTGAATGTCCATCTCTTCCGTTTCTAAAAGTATCTCCTGATTTTCAATGATATCGGTAGGATCCAGCGGAACGATTGTGTCGTTTCTTACTGCCCGTATTCTGAACGGTGAGTCCGTTAGCGGTGTGCTGTTTTGTAAGGAGCCATTCGCTACCCGCGGATGCGAGTGCGGCATGTATTGTTCTAGTAGTGAGGGCGCCACATAAGTAAATCCCTGTGTTTACAAACACAGAATATTATCGTTTAACTTCTTCATACAGAAAAGTTACTTTCTCAAATTACACGATTGCAAAAAAAAAACTAATTCAATTTTTTCAGTGCGATTGTTTTTCTTACACCACGCTGCTTGTACAATCATCGCATTATGGGAATTCACGCAAAAATTTCGCGTTAACTTGCATCTGTATTAATCGCGTATGTACAAAATCGTGCAATTCAAGTAACCTTTATAGCATAAGAGATTGTTCCTAAACATATCTGTTCCTGACGCTTTTCTCTCTACTACTTAAAATAGTAAGAAATTCGTTTTTCTTATTAATTTACAATTAAATGTCTGTAAACGCACAAACAAATGCCAAGCATCTGAAAAATGACTTAATGACCACTAAGGTTTTGGGCGCGATTAGTTCGCTATAATGTACAGTGTGGTCACTTAAGTGTGCAACATATGGGAAAATTTTTAATTAAATGCACAACCAAAATACAAATATTGCCAAAAGTTGGTGCATGTCCGAAAATCATTTTAGGTGCTGTTAGAATTGTTGAAACTCAAACAGCATACAGGGTGCTTAATATCGTTGCAACAAACATAAAGTTTGTGATTTCATAAAAAAATAAAAATCTAAGTTAATTTTACAAATATGTCTGAATTTGAACAAAGTTATGCGAAATTGATTTGATTTTGAATAATTTATTAGTGTGTTTAAGGTAAGTATAAAAAAAATTTTTCAAAAAAATTATAATTTTGGTTTTTCAAAAAAAAAAAAAAATTTTTTTCTTAGAAAGCCATGTTTTGGTATTTGGGCATAACTTTTAATTCTAAACAACTTTTTTTATAACATTTCGCTGAATTTTTTGAAATAAGGGCACTTTACTCTTGTACAATTTTTATATTTTTTGACCCACCTGTATGCTGTTTGAGTTTCAACAATTCTAAAAGCACCTAAAATGATTATCGGACATGCACCAACTTTTGGCAATATTTGTATTTTGGTTGTGCATTTATATAAAAATTTTCCCATATGTTGCACACTTAAGTGACCACACTGTATATGCTTAAGGATGATTTGTAGCTATATTAAAAGTGATGAGAATACGTTGAAAAAAATACATATTATTCTGACAAGTCTCCTGAAGGTCCTCAAAAAACCAACACCGTTTAAAAGTTTATAACACTTTTTAGTTATTGCAAATTTACACATACTATGAAAAAGGCACCATCCGGCCAAATCTAGTAAAATAAATAGTAATGAAAAAATAATTAGAAAAATTCGTAAAATTGTGAACTAGTAAATTAATCGATTGTTAAATAAATAAAATTATCGACCAATTATTCAGACAATTATAATAACAAAAATATATAATAATAATTCAATACATTAACGCTTCGGTCCAAATCCCAACCGAAACGTTAATATAATTGTTCTAATCAAGACGTTAATCAAAGATTTGATTAATCGATTGTATTAAAAATTTGAAATAAAAAACAAACATGTGAAAAAAAAAATATTTCATTTAGTTTTCGTACTTTCGCTTCTTATTGTACCGACAAATCATTCTTAAGAAAAATTAACATCGATCACGACTAATACTTCGTCACTTTCTGACTTAAAAAATCAAACTCTTTCGTTATTTATAAATCACAATTAACTTAATTAATCGACCGTACCTGAAATATGTTGTTGACACTTTCGCTAAATTGAACTTCCTGTGGCGGCGACTCGACTGGGGTTTGCAAGGTGAACTGTGTATCGAACTGTGATACGTCGTCGTCTGATCTCTGTTCAATATATTAACAATTAATTTGAGGAGATCTATGTCTATAATTTTTTATAACACCTATGGGGATCGTGCGTGAAACATAGAGGCAGCACTACTGGCGCTGTCTAGTATCTAATTAATGAACTATATGGTATAATCTATACTAATATATAAAGCTGAAGAGTTTGTTTGTTTGAACGCGCTAATCTCAAGAACTACTGGTTCAAATTGAAAAAAATTTTTTTTGTTGGATAGCTCATTTATCGAGGAAGGCTATAGGCTATATAAAATCAGGCTACGACCATTAGGAGCGGAGCATTAATGAAAAATGTTCCAAATGTATCTAAAAAATAAGCTTCTATTCAGGTGAAATGCACTAACTAAGTATACTCGTATTAGCGTTGTAAGAATACAACGCCGGCTAGCGCAATCGGTAGAGCACAAGACTGTCAATACCAGGGTCGTGGGTTCAAGCCCTACGTTGGGCGAATACATTTTTTTTTTTTTTTTTATTTTCTACATTGCTTTCTTCTAAGGCTTACATTAAAATTTATTTTAATTTTATTTAATTAATTAAAAAAAAATTATTAGTTAAAAAAAGTATAAATACTGCTTTTTATCGACAAAAAATTTTGAACGGTAACTCCGATCATCATGAAATTTGGACACAACATTCATCTCGGTAAACTAATATGAATGTGTGTACTCATGTTCCTGCCTTCACCATTCGTTCTTTTACACCCGGGTGAAATCGGACGGGACCGCTAGTTTTATAAAAGTAAACAACGGAAATTATTTCAAAAATGGACAAAATAATCAAGTATGGATTTCCACCTGTTATTAATAATCGTGTACATGGCCAGAATAGTTCAAAAGGCGAAAAATTATTTAATTCTGGTCATGTATATGATGTAGTAGAAGATAATTTAAATGGTCAAGTTGTGATAACCGGCAAACTTGTACCGCAAACTAGTGTGTTTAAAGTATATGATGTGAAAATTACACTATATATAAATAATTTCTTCTTTATAATATAATATTTTGTATAATATTAGTATTTTACTTTGTAATTGACTTATATTTTCGATAACTGAAAAGCGAACTGTCACTAATTGACATAAATGCAATTTTTTTATCCAAAGCCTGCTCATAATATACCATTAATTTTGAATAAATCCTTCCATAAAATGAACATTTTTACCACCAGAGAGCGTAAAAATCACGAAACTCGGTCTCCTATCAACTTGTTTATCCAAGCCTACTCATAATATATCATATATTTTGTTGGGTTAAAAATCGATTTTTAACCCTTAAAATCTACATAGCACAATTCTGACACTCTAGCACATACGTGATGTATTGGTATACCTACTGATACCACAAACTCTTCTCGACAATGACATTATAAAAAAATGATTATAAGAACAAGAAATTACATGTAAAAGTTAAATAAATCCTTCTATAAAGTTAAGCTATTTGTCACCAGTTGGCGTGTAAGTCACGAAAATCGGTCCCCATAGCGGACTGGAACTCCCCCGTTAATGTAGTATAGTTTGTGACTGGTTGTCGGAGGGGGGAGGGGGATATGCCGCTTTAAAGTTCTCGAAAACCCGTTTTTGTCCCATAACTCAGTCATTATTATCGGGGCAAAAAAAATTTCAATAAAAGTTGTAGAGAAAAAGAATCCACGTAAGCTCGTTCCAAACCAAGTCGGTTCGAACAATCCGTTTGCGAGATATCACGATTTTATTACTATGCGCTAAATTTGGAAAAATTAAATGCTATTTTTTAAAAACAATTACAGCCAGGAGCTTGATTTTTTTATTACAAAAGTACTAAAGATCTCTTTGCACCGGAGGCTGAACGCGGTGAGTTAATTATAACCTGCAGGAGAGGGGGAAATTGAATTTTTTTTAATCTCCCATAACTTCGGTTCTAAATGACATAATATTGACCTAAACCCGACGCCATATTTTTCGTTTTTTTATCTGCTTTTATGTGACGAGAAAAAAAAACATTTTCTCCCAATCCAATCCACTACTAGGTAAAGGCTATTTATACAGAAGATAAAATTGTGCAACATACCAAAGGTGGTATGTACGGAGGTCTGCACCTTCGGTTGAGGACGTCGCTCCAGTTGGTGTATCTGAAGAAGGGATGCGATTTAATTTCTTCTACATCTCCGAGAGCTCCCAATCGCTTTAAAATATTGCGTTTGAGTAGCGCTTGAATCAACGCTTGAGCGTTTTTCGTTAAATATGGAGGCGGATTAATTTTCAGTCTTAAAATTTTATGAATCACACGTTTTCGACAATTGCTTGGATCTTGAAATGGCGGCTGAAAAAAACAATATCATTAAAAAACAATTTCTATCGCGAATAGAGCGGTCATTGCAACTTTTCAAGTCTAATGCCGTTTTCGACATTGAGAAATGCCCCGAGACAGGTCAGGCCGAATGGTTTACTATTGGTTAAATAAACAATAAACAAACTTTAACCAATAGTTATCCATTCCTCCTGACCTGTCCAGGGACAGTTCTCGATGCCGAAAACGCCATAACTATAATTTTCAACCTTGATGATAATTCCATATGACATGCGCAGTACTTATAAAACAGCAAACACACATAACCTTACTTTTTACGCCAGATTATGTTATAATAACTACAGTTCATTTAGGATTTAAATTTAGCCTATTCTACACTACTTTCAAGTCTAATGTAAAATCTACACAAAACAAAAATAAAAAACAAATTATAATGTAGACATAAAGGAATACATAAAATAAAACACAAACTATACTCTCTTGGGCGATTATATAAATTTTCTAGGAAAATGAATCACATTGTGAAGTTAAATTACCGCATGCCCTCTGTTAATTTTAAATATTATACCTAATTCTGTCATTGAACTTACGATATCTTTTATTGAATTACAGTTTACATATAAATTTTAGACGAAATAAAAAATTATTCCGTTCTTTGATTTACAATTAAATTCTTTATTCAACTCATGCGCGTTATTCATGTTTTATCATGCCTAAAAACCGAACCCTAAATAGCCATTTACCGACTGGTGACAATTACTTGTCATAATTCAATGAAGATTCCTACTAGCTCGGCCATTGTGGAATAATGAAAATAAACGTAACTATTTTCTGAGTCGTAACGAAATAGTAGGTAACAACAACTCCGTTGTTACCCATTGAGGCTAAAATTGAGAGGCCGAATGTTTTCGACATGGAGTTTATTCATAACCGGCTAACCTCAAACCAAAACATTGAATCGTGCTGTTTGGTGCTGTTAGTATTGACAGTTTTTTTTATAAAGAAATAAATAGATATTTACAACATCTCATTATAATTAAAACATGAATAACGCGCAATTGTTGAATAAAATTATGGGCGCAACTTGTAGGCTAAGTCATGACCTGTCAGCGCGATGAATGACTTAGACTACTAGTTACGCCAGTAACTATTAATAGATTCTTCACTAGACACTCGGTAGAACGTGAGTGAAAAATAAATATAAAAAAACAAACACAATTTTTTCAAATTAATTTGAAGATCATTTCGGGCTATCTTTAGAAGCACAAGCCATCGAATATAGAGTAATTAGATGAAGTTCTGTTCAATATAAAAATTTGCTTCTACTTTTTACAAAAAACAACAAAAATGTACTTGCTTTTCGCTGCGCTCATACAAAAAAAAATGTATTTTGGCTTTTGGTGGAAAAAAAATGAGTAATTAAGTAAAAATTTTACTTTAAAGAGTGTCCATACAGTGATAGATGACTATTTTTTTTTTTTTAAGTCACCAACCTGAGTCTAATACCGCGTCGCATTCTCAATTCATTGTTATTAGCAACAATAAACTGAAAATAAAAGCCTGGAAACTGAGAGTTTGCAATAGACGAGCCACGGAAAAGCTGTATAAACTACAACGTTCCAACGATCTCGGCCGGTGTTAGTCAGAGAACGTACGTACCTACTAGAGTGAAATATTAAAAAGTAACAGTCATGCGCTTTTGTTAAAAACAACTGAATACAACTTGTCAGCTTTTGTTTGTTATACTATAAACATAGCGTGCACTACTATAATACATAGTTTACGGTAGTAAAGAAGTGAGTGTAAAGTGAGACTTACACTTCCTGTCAACATGTCATAGGTCAAAGCGCCGAATGACCACCAGTCGACAGCTTTGCCATATCCCTTACGAGGAGGGAAGATCTCCGGAGCCCTTTAAAATAATAAAAATATCATTTCACTTACATTTCCCGTCATCATGTCAAAAGTCAGTGCACCGAACGACCACCAGTCAACCGCGTGGTTGTGTCCAACCTTTTTTATGATTTCCGGAGCCCTGTGTAATTGTTATCAATTTAATATTCGTTAACAATCAAACCGAAATTCGACATTCCAATACAGCGTATGAAGTGAACGTGAAAAATAGGGTAATTTCTGATTAATTGGACTGGGACAAGTTTTAAATAACAAAGACAAAACGGCTTGTTCGGAACACCGCACCGTTTAATTGGAGTAATGCTCTGGTTAATAAAAGCTTTCTGGCTTCAATTAATCGAAATCTATTATACCTATAAGCAAAAAAACAAAAATTCAACATTCACAAGATTAAATATTTTGCTACCATCACACAAAAAGCTCTACCGGATGATAGTAGCTTTTGTTTGAAAATGGCGTCATATATAGCGAGCCTGTAAAAAATGTTTATTTAATGAAATACACTATTCAAACTTTAATCGAAATCCACATCTCTAAAATTTACATCTCAGTTACTAACATTCAATCTTTAACACATTCACACGCATTTCTTTTGTTTCTAACCATAATGTTTCTATCATTTTTCGATGCGGTATGGATATGGAGTGCTAGTGTGCATTCCTAAATTCGCTACAGTAGCTGTAGCGCTACACAGCCTTGGCAACAGCTACTGTAGAGAATTTAGGAATGCACCCCTAGTCTGACCTGCACGAGCAATATGACACAAAGACATAGCGATAATGGGCTAACTGACTTTTATTTTTAAATTGTTTTAAAATATTTATACAAATGAATATGATACAGGCATTTTTATTTCACTTAAATGTAATCGTTTTATATGAGATAAAATAGCATTCAAACACAAGTCGCCATGTTTACCTACTGTGACGTCATTCTTGTAGTATACAAACAAGAGCTAATAAGGCTCGGTAGAGTTTGCATGAAGTCCGTTTAGTGTTTACTCAAGTGTGTTTTATATAGGTACGTGTGCTTATTAAAGTCTACCATCATACGAAGTTACACTTCAGACCACCATGGCAGGCAGCGTTTTCTGTCATGTCAAAAAATTGCAATTTTAAAATTGAAATAATAAATCAACTTCGTGTTTTTGTGAGTACAAACTAATCATTTCTGATTTCTTATTCGATCAATTAGATTTTTTACCGAATTTAATCATTTATTTTTCTTGAGTGCAAAATACCAAATAGGCATGACAGATTTTGAAATCCAGTTCTATAATGTAGGTACATGTCTATTTCCGAAAAAAATTCAGCAATTGAATTTTAATGCAAACTATTGCATTTTTATCTTTCTATTTTGAAGTAATCGCGAAAACGCTTGTGACGTCACGCCTCAGTGACAGCTGATATTATAAATGTCATATTTATGGGTGTAACCTATGACAGGTGTTATAAAATATCACAAAAAAACAAATGAACAAATCAGCTAATTAAATTATGCAGAAGTGAATGATCGCAACAAAAATTTAAGCGACACGGTGATTATTTACTTCAAGTGTTTATATTCTTTGATTTAAAAAGGCGTGACGTCATTCGGTGTTTCAGTCAACATGGTAGATTTAATGTAATTTATACTTTTATTTTATTAAAAATCTTATTAATCACCATGTTTATATTAACACTGGGTCATTTTTTATAATCCTTTCAACATATGTATATTTCTCCAAAACCATTTATTCTTTGATTCTTTTATACTGCCATCATGCTTATTGCAGTAACCATTCCGTCTTTGTTCAACAACATGCAAGCGTTTGGGCCAGAAAGAGACAGACATACAACGTGTTTATCGCCTCCTCTTTCTGTCGGTTTGTATGCGCAGTGGTGCATTGGCACTCCATATCTACAGCTCAAAAGATAATTTTCATGTCAGTCTCCTGTTTTATGAATGGTAACTATGGTAACGACACCAAAACCATCGCGAAGTTACATCTTTTCCGAAGACACTTATCAATACTCGTACACTGAGTTGCCCCTTATTCATTCTCTCTGCTTTAATCATAGCTTTTGCAACCAAATTCCTACTTGCTGGCCATACACTATGCTATCTATCGTCCAATCGGCATGACGCTGCAGGCTTAATTCAATCTGCAGTGCGTTCATATACACCACACAAGATCAATTTAAACTGTCCAATCGGCAGCGACGTTCAGTTGAAGCCATGGCGTCACTAGTGACGGACGACGATGTTTTAGCCGTCTTGAGCATTTTACTCATAATAAAGAAACAAAGAAAAAAAACAGTTGTGTGGTTTTAAGAAACCACGACGCAAGTGAAACTTTTATTGGATTGTAGGCGTTAGATTGTAGACACTTATCCATCACGATTAATTATAAACAACAATATTCACATGAATACACGAATAAAAACATGTAAACACTGTACAGCACTTGCCCGCATGACAGACTGACTATATGTTATACATACTACATGGTCAGCTGATGCTAACCATGGGCGCCGCCATATTGGCCTTGGCTGCTCTACCGAGCGCCTACTCCGAACGCCTTTCACTTTACCCCTACTCCGCGGCCGCCTTTAATGCGACATGCAACAGACGGCCAGAAAAATTCGGGGCGATAGAATAAAAGTTTCCCTTTAAAAAATTGGTTGTCTGTAAAGTCGGTTTACGGACGATAGTTTTACGTGATAACGTATTCCGTAATACATAACCTAAACCTCCCAAAATTTGGTTTCAATCCGCTTATCCTTGGTGTCGGAATGATAAGAAATGTCAAAAGTGACGTTTGCAACTTACAAAGTATTATGTTCTAATAATAATTAGTTATTCCAATAGTTAACTTAGAAGGCTTTGCTTTCACAAAATACTAATGTCAAAAAATAAACATTAGAAATGCAGCTGTTTTCATGTTAAGACAAGACATACGTTTGCTTCTAATTTCCATGTACGGCAAACAAAGACAACCGACCGCGTCTAGCCATGCATTACACAACATTGCATTTATACAGCTATTATTCTATATAAATTTGTATAAAATATTTTTCTATATAAATTTGTATAAAAAAACTGTTTAGGCAAATTCTGTTATACGAAATCTATGTAAAATGTTCTCCTCTTTCGTTTAAGACTGGTTTCAAACCGATCTGATTTAAATTGAGCGAGAAATTAGCAAAAAGCACGCACAGGGTCAGGCGGAACGTTACGCGTTATGCGTTAGGAACGTTACGTTACACTTTTTCGTACATGCAGCCGGTGTTTTATCAATTTATAATATTGGTGATTCATCAATTTATAAGACGTTATCACGTCAAAAGATCGTGCGGCGTGGTGCAAACAGTGGTTAATGAAAAGGAATCAGTTTTCTCATACAAATTTAATAAAAGAATTGATGATTAAGCCAAAAGATTATCGTAATTATTTACGAATGAATGAAGTAACTTACGGCCGCCATACACGGTCCAATCGGTTTGATCAAGCCAAAAGAATTGAATATCGATTGTTCCGTCAAGTATAACATCATGCCAATCCACGCCCACACATGGTCAATTCTACTTAATCCAGTCGGCAGCATCATGCCGATTGGACGATAGGCAGCATAGTGTATGGCCAGCATTATCGCACTTTTCTCAAGCGAATTCGGTCTATCCTTATTTGTAACAATTAAATCCAGATTCAGGCGCAAAATAAAAAAAAAACATTTGCAATATTGCGTTACCGTACTCACAATATTCGGCATCAGTCCTATATTTATTTAAATGCCAAACGTTGATAACATATTCATTGCAAATACTGCTTAAAAAATAAGTACACTTGACATTAAAAAAAAACCGCGCAGCAAGCATCCTAATCAGTAACACTATATTCCACTAGAGCGCACTGATAATGAATATATGTGTGCAACTTATAGACCTCTATTATCGAGCGTCTATAATCTACAATATCTAGACGTATACTCTATGAAAACAAAACTACACTTACATGTATTCTATGGTGCCGCAAAACGTGTATGTGTTAGTACCCTCCATAATGTGTTCCTTGCACAGACCGAAATCGGTCAATTTAATGTGACCGGAACGATCAATGAGTACATTCTCCGGCTTGAGGTCTCGGTAGATGATGCCCTCCGAATGTAAGTGTCCAATAGCGAGTGCTATTTCAGATAAATAAAATCTAAACAGAAAATTGAAACTCAGCGTGAGATTATTTTTGAAATGAATGGTTTTCTGAGTCGGCTTACCTAGCATGATCCTCAGAGCAAAGTCCCTCGCGCTCCAATATGCTGAACAGTTCGCCTCCACTTAGAAATTCTAATATAAGGTATAGTTTGCCGTTGGTTTGAAATGCGTACATTAAATCCACAATAAACGGATGCTATGCAAAATTACACAATCGATAAATATTTATCATCATTAAGTTCAAAGTTCCACTTATATATTTTTCTTAATGATTATCTTGTTTTATTTATAATAGAATATTCAGTTAATTATCTTAAGAAAAAATACAAAACAAAAGAACTACCTACAAAACAATTAGTGTCTGATATTTTTTATGTTTTCACGGAAATTTATCATGAAGAAAAATACAGAAGTACATATTTATCTAATGTTACTTTCAATTTTGGTAATAGTCCATAACTTATCGTTTTTAAAATCAGAACAATAAATTCCAAATAAATCGGTCAACTGCCAACCGTTTGGTTGGGAAAATAAGATCACATCGTGAAGTTTACTTGTTTCATGAAACTACTTCAAGCATTATATAAATATTGGTTCAACGTAATTGTTTTTCTGTTCCAGAATTCGTTTACGGTAGTTTGTCTTGTGTTTTATATCTTTTTACGGGAAATTCCGCAAAACTGAGGCAGCCATTTAATAGGACCAGTGTTTCAGTTCCAGTGTCTCAATTAATCAGAATCTATATAATTATGTTTATTATTCGTACCCTGACGGCTTCTAAAATGTTTCGTTCTGCCCTGGTGTGATCGGTGTCTTTCTGGTTTCGGACAATTGCAGCTTTCTGTAGAACTTTCATAGCGAAACAGCGACCTTTGTTATTGCCGCTATTTTTTCGAACGAGGAAGACTTTACCATAACCGCCCTTGCCCAGTAAACTAACAAGATCGAAAACCTCGGGTCCTACACGCCCATATGAATTTACGTTCGAAGGATTCACTTCTACAGTATCGATACCTTCGCCGCTAAAAATGTTAAACAAAAACAGTGCAAAATTTAAGATCGTACAAAATAATATAATCATCTAGCTAAAATAAATAGATGTATAAATATACTGCAAATTATAGATGCTCGGCAACAGAGGCCATGAGCGCCTTATATGGAGCAAACAACTCATAGTACGAGAGCCCACGACCAAAATTTTTGTCTCATAGCAATACGACGAAAACCGCATCAAATTGATAGATTCGATTATCCTGAACCCGAAAATCGCATTATCAGAAATTTTCCGTGTATCGTCAGACCTAACCAAATTTTCAAAAATGTCAATAAATTTTACCAAACTGTATCATAGCAATCCGTCTGATTTTCAGAATGTAGTTGAATGATAGCTCTAAGATATGGAAAACACGTTTTTCAGACGCCACTAGCGTAGCGTGTACCCGGGAGACCACTTAAAAAAATTAGAAATGAGACAAAAAAAAAGTATCATAGCAAAACGTCTGAAAATCCTTTTCACGAGTGAATTTGGGTCAGTTTATGCGAAAGAATCATTTTTCAGAAGAAAATGTGAGCACATTAAATTTTAAGACCGTTTTGAAAACGTTAAGAAATTTTACCGATCGGTAACATAGCAATTCGTCTGAAAATTGTTAGACGTGATAAAATAAGTTGTCCAGATATAGAAAAAATTTATATCAGACAAATTCAGTGTAGCACCTTACTAATCAGACAACTTTTCGATAATCCGAACATTTACATTACATTTACATTCTACATAGTAAATTTTCGGCAAAATTATGGGTTGTCCCTGGTTTTAATTGTATAACGGTAATTTTCCAGTTCTAATTTTTTCATCGACAATTCTTATATCCCCATTCATCACCTTCATTTCACCCCATTTGTTTATTTCGCAATTTTTTGCACACACACAAGGCGACATCGGAAATGTCTGAAAACAGAATTTTAGCAATCCCGGAAGCCATACAAAAAGTTTAAAAAAAAATTGAACCGGGTTGCTATAATACAGTTCGGCTAAATTTTTTGACATTTTCAAAAATGCGCTCAGGCCATATGCTACGCGCAAAATGTCTGAAAACAAACATTTTCGTCATAAAATGACAAAATCTATGTACATTTTCAATATCAGACGTAATACGATAATACTGTCTGCCTATTTTTTTTGACATAGCAGAAATGGCCTCCCACGCAGTTGCTACACTTCTGACCGTTACCCCTCACCTAGTAGGGTTCAGGATCATCTAATCTAACGACTTCATACGGTTTTGGCCGTAAAACGATGATACATGGTTTTGGTCGTGGGCTCTCGTACTATCAGTACTTAAATTAAAAACTGATCTAAAATCAGAGTTAACTGAAAAAAAAATATAATATCACAAGTCTTATCTTTGATAGGGTTAAAAACTTTTTAAGAAGTTAAAAAGAAAAAGACGCATCGCATGATTTTGCCTATCATTTGTTCAATGAGGTGTTTTGTTTCCGTACAAAAAAAAATTGTTTAACAACAATTAAAAACAAAATTTTATATCATTGATAAAAAGCTCCAACTTAATTTTTTTTTCTTTTGCACGTACCTTAATATTTCGTTGACATTAGGGGGTCGGTCGTAGTCATCCTGTAAAATTTGGAGGAATTTTTAAAATTCTGTCAACGATTAAATAGATTTTAAACACATTCAATTCATGCTTTACGCACCTGTAACATTTCCAAAGCATCGTCGGCCTCTTCAATATCTTCTACATTGTCACCTTCAACTTTTTTATTTTGTACACCCGACCGAAAGGTTTGTTGATTTACTTGATCCAAATGATCGGCAAGGGTGTGATTATGAGCAGACTGCGGGTATGTGTTGTCAGGATCTGTATTATTCTGATCTACATCAATTTCAATTTCAAAAACTTCACCCATTATGCACAATTAATTTTATTTGTGGTTAAAAAAAAACAAAAGTTTCCTCACTCAGCACTCACAACTAACGTTCAAACAAAAGCTGAACACATTCTTCTACTTAAATGTTTCACAATAAAAATATTCCACCTCAAAATCTGTGCTTCGCAATGAGTGTTCCCAATGTTTCACATAAACGTGAGAATTAGGTTATGGTCAAATAAAAGTAGAACAAATATGGAAGTTCGATTTTATTAGATAAGTAAGTTGCCAACACTGTCTTTTTCGGCATTCATTTTTCTCATATACTTTTTTTTCAAAGTTTCATTTGTCTTCTCGTATTTTTCATATTTTGTTTTATAACACATGTGTTAATTAAAAGGTTCTATTACCTGAAATGAAAAAAAAAAAACACTTTTCTCAAGTCGTTATATTTTTATTATATTTCAACTTTCAGACATATTCAACATTTTTGGGAACAAATATATTTCGCAAATCAAATGATAAATACAAACCTTAAAATGCAACAAAGTATTTACTATTGCTACTATTTTAAATTTTATATTTATTATTTTAAAATGTTGAAACCAAAAATTAGTTTTTGGATACTTTCTACAAAGTTGGTTAATAGCAGAGACAATATTCCTAGTACATTTTTATGTTATATAATTGGAAACTCTGAAATTATAAACTGACAGGTGTGCGTGTGACAACTGACAGTTCTTAATACTATTATAAAAAGGATACAGTTTTAATTAATGAAACGAATAGTATTTTTAGTATTATTTAACATTTAAATGAAACAAAAAATTCCTTTAAACCTCACAAATATATACATTTTATCCATATATGTATATTTGTCACATGCTTGACCTGCATTTATTTTAAAAATAAAAGTGAAACATTTTGGCGGCAAACATTTTGACAAGTTTCTATTTTCTTCAAACTTATTTGAAATTTATCCTAGAATAATGCAGTGTTCTACCTTAATAACATCTCCTTATTCTGCTATGTTAAAAACTCGAAATGCTGCAATTAAATTGAGAAATGGTTCACCAAAATTTAAAGATGTTATAAGAGAGGTAAAAACTAACAATATTTTGAAACGCATTACATTTTATAATAGTTTAATAAATTATTAACAAGGTTGATAAAACATTATTAGTATTATGAATTGAATATTATAATTCCTGATGCATCTTTATATTTCAGAGATGCAGAGAACGAATTCGAAGCCGAAGGACTGCTCTATTCGACAATTCAAGAAACCTGTCAAATGGACAAGATGAGTTGTCTTGCTTTCTTAGGAAAGAACTTCAAGATATTTACGCAAATTTATCTGACGAAGACTCTGGATTCAGTTCACAAGCCTCGATGAGTGAAAGTGAACCTCAAAGTGCAGAAGAAGTATGGCTGATGGATGAATATGATCGTATGATAGCCACGGAAAACGAATTTTTACAAAATATGCTGGATGAAAAGGTACACACAACTGGGCTATTAGATATGAGATTTTTGCTTAATAAAATCAAAATACAAAAAAAAAGTCGATCGCTGACGAAAGCTATTAATTTTATTTGTTACAGCTAATATGTCCGCTATGTCAAAGAGCGGCTTTAACAGGGAACGAACAGGAAAAATTAGCGATATGCCAAGGTTGCAATGCTCGCATCTCAGCTCCCGAAGGCCTCTCTGATTTAGAATTTAAACTGAACACAGCAATCGACGAACATCAACAACTCTGTTTGAACATTCCGTCATTTATCCAAGCCGGAGATGGCAGTAACAGTGTTTACATGGTGTGTTATTCTTGTTCACAGTTTGAGGTTATAGTTTGAGTGGCATATTGTTAAACAATCGAATAGAACAGTCAGTTATTTTTTGCGTAATTAAACAGCTATTAATGGACGCTACTCTTTTATTGTTGAATAGTTTTATGTATATTATTATTTTTTGTAACACTGTATTTTAATTAAATTGGCAATTAATAGCTAAAATATTAATGTATTAATGGAAAGACGAAATTGGCATTACTGTATTTATTATTATGCATTTCAACACATGCCTGTTATCTCAAGCAAAAAAAAGAAAGAAATGGGTCGAACTTATAAAGGAAATTGAAAATCTTTTTCGAATTAATCAAAAACATTTTCAATTATCAGATTGTTGAACCAGTTATCGACCTGTTTTGAAAAAAATATTTCTAAATATTCAACTGATGCAATTAATACATTGGTAAAATTTTACTGAATTGAAGGTTTCGATTTTGGCGAATTGTGAAACGCACGAAACAGTCTATTGCTATAGGACAGTTGAAACTCACTTTTTTGCAAGAAAACTGTACAAACGCCCGAAATTAATAGCATCGAGAAAAACAATTACGGGGTCGTGTTTTCTTTTGCGCAGTGAAAAGGGAGCGGCGTTTGGGGGGAGTTTTTAAAAAACAATTACGGGATCGTGTCGATGCAATAGACTATTTCGTGCGTTTCACAATTTGCCAAAATAGAAACTGTCCATTCAGTAAAATTTTACCAATACATTTTCATAAAAATTTATTTGCAAATTTATGTAAATGATCTGGCTAAGAAATTACAAAGCATTTTTATAACCACGTGCCTTTTTGTTTAGTGTGAAGAGAAACTGACAAGAATGGCGGGTACCATGTTGAGATGAGCTTTTTGAAAAAATCAATAAAACAATGAATAAACAGTATTTTTCTTTTAACACTAATTAATAAGTTTGTTCCTCGCAGCCAGCAAACGATAACGAACGCTGACAGTATTGCTCATTTTATAACACTCAATACCCGTTTAAATGTAAGATTTCGGGTTTGGGCAAAATTCGTTGGCCAAACTAGTTTTGCGCATTTATTTCGGTCATTGACCGAATTCGGGTATAGACCATAACATATATAAAATTCCCGTGTCACAATTTTGGCCGCGGTAATCGCCGAAACCACTGAACAGATTTTAATGAAATTTTGTAAATGTGTCTTGCTTGGTGCAACTTGGGCTATAGGATAGTTTTTATTAAATTTTTTGTACAAAATTACGGTATTTTCTCAAAAAAACCTGTTTGTTTGCTTCTGAGCTAATTTACATATGAAACAAATAAACAAAACACTTTAGTACCTAGCGACATCTATCTGTTAGAACTCGCAATTTGCTCAAAGCTGTTAGTTCAGAAGCAAATGTGGTATTATTAATTCTACGTCACGTGTTTCATAGACAAACAATACAATGTAAACACAAAAGCAAGCACACAACTGTTTAAGTACCAAATAGCGACATTTGTACACCGACATCAGACACTAAATCTCAATCGTTCTGTAATCTAACAGAAACAAGTCAAACTAAAATTTCCGGCCAGACTGTTCCATTAGAATTAATCTTCTATAAGTACAGTCTCTCTTCTCTGACAATTGTAAACCACGAAGCCATAATAAGAACCAGCTCGAGCGTAGTGGTGGACTGATATCTGTCGCATGAAACAATATGGCGTCAGCTACTGGGTAATGCACACAGATGGAAAGAATTGAAGTTTTCCCAGGTAACGGCTATTATTAATAAATATATGACAACGCCTGCAAATACGGCTCTTTATTTTATAAGAAAGTCCGATGCAGCATAATATGTTTATCTTTAAAGGTGTCTGCCCACTGCACCGTACCATACCATGACCGTGCTAGAAACGTATCATGCACGAAAAGAAACACGACACGCGCTACTATGCCCACTGCAACGGATCGACACCGTTCTATGCCCGTATACAACCCGTATGCAACGCGTATGATGCCCGTATGAAACGCGTATGATGCCCGTATGCTACGCGTTATACGCCCGTTCGGTATCCATTCAATATGCAGCACCAAATATGTCATTTTCGCATAATGTTGCGAGGACTCCTTGAAGTGTTGTCAATTTTTTTAAAATCAAATAGGTATTAGACACTAAAAACTTAAAAATAAATATCTTTAAAAAAAATGTAACCTCCTTCAAAAAAGGGTATAAATAATAACAAAGTTTTTAGATCGGTACCAATTTGATATACTTGAAAACGTGATAGTAATTAAATTGGTGTCGATCTCAAAATTTTGTTATTTTACCCATTTCAGTGACCATTTTTTGAAGGAGGTAACATTAAAACAAAATTTTTTTTAGGGAATCCCTGAACATGTTTTTCGCTTTTGAGCATAGACAAGTAGAGTTGCCACATCATAATTCATTAAATTTTGCAAATAAATCAGAAAAAGTATATTTATAAATATTGCTGACGTAATCACCATCTAGACCCCCCCCCCTCCCCCATGTCATTAAAAATAAGCTAAGCGAAGACCCCCTCCTCCCTTTGGTGCTTACGTAATACTTGAATGACCCCACAAACCAATTCAACGAATTGCTGAAAAAAAAATAGAAGATGATACGCGGCTATAACCCGTAGCATACGCGGTTATAACCCGTAGCATACCCGGTTGTACACCGTCGCGTGCCATGCACGGAGCGTATCGGCACCGGCAAAATATTCTAGCCGTGGATTAGTTGACGGTCCGTTCATGGCACGGTACGGTGTTGGTCGGTAACGGAACGGTGTAGTGGGCATTGAGTCATATGATTTCATGGAAAGAATATTATTTTTCCTGACACGTTCCTATTACGTTCATAGTATGGTACGGTGTAGTGGGCAGAGACCTTAATAGGCAATCTACAAATCCGGGCGAAGCCGGACCGGACCGCTAGTATACTTTTATTATATACCGAGCATAGGAATAAAATCACAATCGAACCAGGTGCAAAGATATAATATATTTCTGTCTTTTTTAAGTCGCAAGAGCTCGTTGGTTCTGATTGGCTAACGCCATAGATAAAGACAATATAGGCATATATATTATTATATATTTATAAAATTTCCGTGTCACAATTTTGGCCGCGATTTTAATGAAATTTTGTAAATGTGTCTTGTTTGGTGCAACTTGGGCTATAGGATAGTTTTTATTAATTTTTTTGTACAAAATTACGCTATTTTCTCCAAAAATCTGTTTTAATAACACGTAACGACGTCTGATAAGCTATTTAGCTTTGAGTAAATTCTTTTAGACGTCAGTTTTGTTGGTTTGCTCCTGAACTAATATTAGTTCAGAAGCAAGCCAACAAAACTGTTTAGTACCAAATAGCGACATCTATTAGAACTTGCAATTTGCTCAAAGGTATTAGTTCAGACGCCGGGCCGCAAACGAAATACATTTTGCAAAATTATATCAAAACCCGGGACGGACAGCTATATTATAATATAAAGAGTTAAAGTTTGTAAGTTTAGATGTAGAAGGTAATCTCAAAAACTACTAATTCGATTTTAAAAATGTTTTCACCATTATTTAGAATGGATCTTCAGGATGGACATAGGCTATATATTATTATCGCGTTCAAATGAAAGCGCTTTTCGTGGAGATCAATTTTGCAAGAGGATAGCAAGGGGCGCGCAGAATGCTTTGAATTTTCGGAAAAAAAGTCAATTTAACACGTAGATGTAACATCATAAATAATATAATAAAACATTCATTGATACAGTCAGTCTTTGTTTATAAAATAAATCATTTGTTAGACAATACTAGTAATAAAAGAAAATTCTATTCTTCATTTCGTTAAAGATTGGAGTTTACTTTGTATAAACTATAAATGATGCGATGGCGGTTTTTTTTGCGTACTTACTGGAAAAGGGAGGGCGTATCGGGGAAGTTCCTTAAAAATACGTTAACGGGGTGGTTTTTGCGTTTTAAAATTCGCCAAAATCGGAAGCGTTAATTCAGTAAATTGTTACCATAGAGTTGTAAATTTTAAAATAATGTGCGTTTTTTTTGTCACGAAAAAAATTAAAGGAGGGGCATGAAAATATTATTTATTATCCGGGGAGGCTCGACACAAAAAAGGTTGGGAAACCCTGCTATAGTGTTCTTTGCTCGAGCCTGAACAAAACATACACGGTTATCTCTACATACACTTGGCGAAGTGCAGAGACAATACAAGTTGACGAAGTGTATCTGGTAGTGTCAAATAAAGAGATTGTGAATTATAGACGCTCAACAGCTGAGTTCATCAGCGTCTATTGGTCAAATAAAGCTATGAAATTGCAACTGTGAACTGGCCGAAGACAAGAGTTTAGAGTCAGGCCATTAACGTTAAAACAAAAGTGTATCTGGGCCTTCAAAGGCATTTACCATTTTCTCTGACAAAATGCAAGAGTTAAAAATACAAGGTTATGGCTTGAAAAAAATGTGTCGGGTCTGTTTGATGCAGGACAAAGTACTGGCTGACTTGTTTTGTGTATCTATAGCGTTGAACGGTCTAATTGTAAATGCACTAGAAGTGTGTGCTCCCGTACGCGTAAGTATAATTATGAAAGCATATAAGTATTACAGCTGGTTCTAATTTGTCTTTTAATAAAAAAACACAAATTTCTGAGTACATAAACAATAATAGAAATAACGTTTCCACCTAAATTTTACTTTAAAACCAATGTGAAAAATGTTACATTAACGAACTATAAGTCAGGCCACACATCAAGGAAACTAGAAACGTGAAATCTGAAACATGAAATATGAAATACGAAACAGATAGTTTGTGCTTCATTGATGCACAAACCAGAGAAAATTAAATTATTTTGTTTCAGTTAGCCATGGACACCGATGATAGTTTGGACGACGCAGTAGGTGGGGTTGTAAGCACATTATTATTATTAAAACCCAAAAATAAATCAAAACGAAAGAAACGACGTTACTGGGTACATCCGTATAACCACATAAATCTTAAACATGGTTCTTATATAGTGTCAAAAGAATTAAGTGAGCATCCGGACAAATTTCAGTCTTTTTATAGAATGTCAATAACTGATACAAACACTACATTAAATTCGTCGTCGTCTTTCATTTTTGAAATTGATCAAATATTGCCTGCAACGCGAAATAACGAGAAACAAGAAACAAAAATATAGAACAGAGCCTATTTCATGTAAACACGTTTCTATAGGAGTTACTTCGCTATGACGTCACATGAAACACATTTCGTTGATGTGCGTATTCTCATTTACGCTAATGTGTACTTATTTCATGAAACGTGTTTCATGTTTTTTGTTTCACATTTCATGTTTCCTTGATGTGTGGCCGGCCTAACTGATACTGGAGCCATTTTTTTTTTGTTTCAACAGATTCGTAATAATTTGGATTTTTTCAGGTAAAAAAAAATGACGGATATCCAAACTTTATATGCAAGGAATGTTACATTGAACTGAAAACATCGTATGAATTTGCAATAAAAGTATTGAAATCTGAAAATATTTTAGAAAATTATTTAAAAAAGTTACGTGGTCAACTGGGACAAAATAAGCACAATTCTTCCAACGAAGATGAATGCGAAGACGCAATTGCTAACAACAGTACCGCTGCTATCTCAAAAAAAGCATTACGTTCTCATAATTCGTATTTAACAGAAGATACATCACGGACAATTATTACCAAAGCAAAAGATGCGTTACCAGCAGTTGTAACCGAAACAAATGAGTCGCCAACAAATGTTATTGAAACAAATTCCACATCATCAACAATTAACGGTGAAACAGTTGAAAATGCAAACGAAAACAACTATTCAACAGGGGAATATCCAACTACTTCAACCGATGTAGCGTTGCCTGATATAAAAGAAGAAATACAAGAACCTGTTGAAACAGATAGCGATCTAACTGATTTTCAGTCAGAATATAATTCGAAAGATCAACACGATGAAACATTAGATAGCATTGGTAAGTTTGAATGTGACGAACAACCGAATTCTGTTGAAGAATTGGTTTTGCCTGATTCGCAGGCACAGTTCATAGCAGACGTCTCTGAAATCAGACTTAAAGAAGAATTTCATGATTCATCAATGCACGAAGAAGAAAAATACGGATCGGAACACAGCGTGCATTTCGAAAACTATAAATGCAGGGCGTGTGAGGCACGCTTTCTTGACGAGGAGACTCTTAACGAACACAAATGTGTGCACATTCGTAAGAGATTGTTCAAGTGCCGCCACTGCGGGAAATGTTTCTTTCTCAGGAAACAATTGAAACATCACCTAATTTCGTGGCATAGCAGAAAGCCGACGACGAAAAAGAAATCTAACAGTTGCAATAGATGTAAGAAGAGTTTTGTTTCAAAGTTCTTGTTAGAATCTCACGAAATTACGCATTCAAATATCCAACCTTATAAATGTGAAATTTGCGGATCGTTGTTTAAACGCAAACATAATCTCACCAGTCATCTTCGGATACATTATACCGATATAGAGACCGAACAGCCCTCAAACGAAAACGGGGAATATAATCGGGACATAGTGGGCAACGGAGAACTCGCTTGGCACAGAAAGTGCAGTGTGTGCGCAAAAATGTTTCCTACTAGAAGTAATTTGATTAGGCACTTTCGAATTCATACAGGAGAAAAGCCGTACACTTGCGAAAAGTGTAAAAGAAGTTTCTCAGATAGGTCGAACTTAAAACAACATAAATGTAGAATCGTTTATAGGTGTGGGCAGTGCACAATGGTTTTCTTTGAAGAAAACGCGTTGACAGAGCATCTGGTTACTCACTCGATTAAAGAACAATTGAGGTGTCATTACTGCCAAAAACTTTTGTCAACCGACCATAGTTTGAAGCGTCACATTCGAATTCATACCGGAGAAAAACCATACAGTTGCGAGAAGTGCGAAAGAAGTTTCACGGATCCGTCGAACTTAAAAGCACATAAATGTCAAAAGATTTATAGATGTGAACAATGCAAGAAGTTTTTTTTCAAAGAGGACTTATTTACAAAGCATGCACTAACTCACTCGATTAAAAAAGAATTTAGATGTAATTACTGTCAAAAACTTCTGTCAACCGACCATAGTTTGAAGCGTCACATTCGAATTCATACCAGAGAGAAGCAGTATTGTTGTGAAAAGTGCAAAAGAAGTTTTTCGGATCTGTTGAACTTTAAAAATCATAAATGTCAAACCGTTTATAGATGCTTACAATGCACGATGGTTTTCTTTAAAGAGAGCGCCTTGACAGAGCATACACTCACTCATCCGATTAAAGAACAGTTGAGATGCAATTACTGTCAAAAACTGTTGTCGACCAAACAAAGTTTCGAACGACACGTTCGACTTCATACGGGAGAAAAACCGTTCGGTTGTTCAGTTTGCGGGAAGAAGTTCTCCGATCAGACCAGTTGTAAAAGACATAATGAAAAATGCTTACTGTTGTCTAAAACGACTAATTATTGCGTTCTTTGCTATCAAACGTTTTCTCAGAAAGAAGAACTTGACGAGCACATATGCGTTCCCATCAGTCAATGTAAATTTTGTCTTCAATATTTCAATGAAGATTTGTTGCCTCAACATAGACGTGTTTGTAGTACAAGGTTTAGAAACCTGGTTCTACTTCGAACAAACAAACAAAAGGAAAACCGGAATTTTAACAATCATAAAAAACAGTTCAATCACGGCCGCCTACATGGCGACAACAAACCTATACAGTGTGAAGTTTGCAATAAGTGTTTTTCAACAAAGCAGACCTTACGATTGCATATGAGAATCCATACGGGTGAGAAACCTTACAAATGTACAATTTGTGATGAACGATTTAGACTAATGAAAACTCTTAAGCGTCACAAATGTGAGAAGACGTGACTTTAATGGAGATGGGCACATGATAACGTAATATAGATGGCAGCAGATATATAGCTATCAAAGTTAATGATTGATTTTTATTATGGAGGGTAGAGGTAAGGAGAACCATCTTAAGGCCGCTGCACACGAGGCTAGAAACGTTGCTAGATTTGCCTACTAGTTTTGTAGCACTGGTTTTCTTGACTGCTGTGTTGTGCTCGCTTCACACGAGACGTCTTTTCAAGCTGGTTGTGAGAATAAATCTGTTGGGCAAGCAGCGACATTTCAAATATAAACACAGAGCAAAACGTATCTGTTGTCTAACTGAACATAATGACGCCATGCTGGTTTGTGGGCGTTTGTTCAAGTCGCCCACGTGGCAAGATACTGCGTCCTGATTGGTTTTTGCTCGTACCTAGCAGCGGACCTAGCACGAAAAATAGCCCCTGTTCTAATTTTAAAACATATCTTGTGAGCTAGCAGGCGAGCCCGCAGTGACGTCATTGCCAGCTTCGTACCCAGCCTAGCGCTAACTCCAAGCAGTGTTTTTAGCCTCGTGTGCAGCGGCCTTTATGGGAGTAAAACTGAAAAAGTGTCCGTCTGAATGCGTCAAATAATAGTTCAAAAAGTAACCAGAATGGCGCTAGTGTAGAAAAAGTGTTTAATGTAAACTTAGTAGTTGTAGACGTCGTGAAATGTGCTGAAAGAAATATTTAATATTTTTTGCGACTAGAGTAGTTAATATATTCACACTAAATAAAACCTTGATCACTTACGTAGTCGAACATTATTTGGTAAGTATAAACTATAGAATCACTAGAGAGAAATTGACAGTCTTCCTATGGTGGCGCCATCTTAATTTTATTTTTTTTGACGGACACTTTTCATACACAGAGCCTGTTCTCCTTATCTCTACCCTCCATAGTTTTTATAGGAAAACGTACAATGCGCATATTAGTAGACAAGCTCCGAAATTTTCGACATTTAATATAAATTATTATGGAAAATCCAGAAGAAAACTTTAGATTATTAAAAGTAAGCGAATTAAAATAAGAATTAAGAAAGAGAGGCGCTTCACTTACTGGAAAAAAAAGTTCCTTATGAAAGGTAGATAGTCAGTCACAGGTTATTGGAAAAAGTTAAGATTGAAATTAGAAAAAAAAATATTTCTGATTTGCATTATAGATTATGTGCTTATGAGAATAATAATACATATCTTCGAAATCAAATGCAATACTTTGGTACTATCAAAAGATATTCCTTTAAATGGGCCATCTGATGAATGTTTTAAAGACATCAATGTGGATTCTGTTATACCCCCTGTCACAAAAAACACATAGAACTATATTTAGTGAAGTTAAAATAATTATTTATCTTTATTATTAATGAAATTGAATAATTACTCTTTAATTATTGATCAATTCTACTCAGAAATCTGAATAACATAACTTACCGGCATTGTCAATGATTTATTATTTTTAATAAACTTGTTTTGTACACAGTACTATGAATGGTTCAGAAATTGTGGTGGTTATATAGCTGGCGCCTCTAGCGGTCAAGTTTGACAGTGCCCATCCCCATTATGTGGAAGTTATAAAATTTTCCACTAAGCATGAAAATTGTAAGTGATTAATGCATTTGTATTTTATTTATTTTTTAAACTCAAAATAAAAACTAAGGAAAGATTTTATTTTTAATTGATTAACTAAAAACATGTATTACCTATACGGTCGACGTCTGTTTAAGGTGAGCGATTACTGAGATGTAGGGAATGTATTATATTAGAAACCATCGCCAAAAGTTTTAGTCGTTAATTAAATAATTCTAATTATTATACACCGAAGCATCTGTGACTATTTTTATTTTGAAACATGTTTAAGTAGGGTACAGTACTCTCTCTTTAATCTTCCGCTCGATAATCTCGTTGTATTCCCTCGTTTTTAGGGTTCCGTACCTCAAAAGGAGAAAAGGAACCCTTATAGGATCATTTAGTTGTCCGTCTGTCTGTTTGCCAAGACCCTTTTTCTCAGGAACGCGTGGAGGCATCAGACTCAGGTCTCCAATCCCGTGGAGATGTGAAAAAGTTAAACTTCTAAGCCAACGCAATCAAAAGATACGACCGCTTATGCCGCATATTATTTTGACACTCGCTAGGGAATCAAAACCAATAGGCTACTTCCCGTTGACCTAGAATCATGAAATTTGGCAAGAAGCAATGTCTTATAGCACATGTAAAGGAAAAAATCCGAAAACCGTAAATTTGTAGTTACATCATAAAAAAATATTTTTTTTGCGATTATAAACTTATTAGCAACTTCGATGTACAATGCGGTACTATTCACTCCTTTTTCTGTCACCACTTACTGAATTCCAATTTTGATATGAACTGCTACAAATCGTTTGTGCGGAACTCTCAGGGCGCGAGTTCTACTCGCACTTGTCCGCATTGGCGTAATTTTCTAGGGTGGGCCAGGCCCACCCTAGAAAATTAATTGTTCACGTACAAATAACAAGATAAATCTACAATAATCTACATATTTTCTTTGTCGTGAAATTTCTCCAGAAAGTCGTGTTGATCGATTTCGCTTCTATGAACAGTTTTCAAATTATGTGTACGTGGCAGCTGGTAATGGTAGATAGAGACGCCTATGCTTGTCCGTTTTTTTAACTAACTGAAGACATAATGCGTAATTCTTTATAATCCGCCACTAATGTCCCGTCTGTCTCACTCTATCTCAATATTATATTGCCTAGAGGGATGTAAACCAAGTAAACTGCATAATACACCGGTATTATTCAGTACTGATACATACAGCTTTAGACTGAACTAAATTTAGATTACAGATATGTAGTACCTATGTATCTATTTCTCAATAAAATTATTGGTACAAAATATGTGTAATTTTTACTATGTATATACATTGTAATTAACACTAGTTTGGTTGTCGTGGGGGTGGATTAACAAGAGGATGGCGAAAATACAACAAAAGTATTTTTGTTCGATTTTTGTTATTATGAACAGTCGACTATGAAACACCTCGTATAAAAATGTGTTTAATCTAAATTTAAACACAAATTACGTCAAAGTGTCTATTTATGATCAGGAAATTTCTAGCAAGTCCGAAAGTACTGTTGGCATAATTTTTTATTCAGATTCTGTACTTCGCGAAGTCACTGAATCAAGAGACTGATTTTAATTTTATTCAAAGCACAACCTAAAAAATCAGGCTGTTTATCATTTGTCAGAGGAAAACAAACGCAGATCTTACATTATTTACAGAATTTAAAAGTGTGTGGTCATTAAATAAAAGGTAAGTTATTGTTTATATGTGAATTTGATTGTTGAAAATTTCTTCTTCGCGCGTTTATAAAATTTGATCTGTCTATTTGAGAACTCAAATCGCAAAAAAATAAGTTTCAAAGCTATTAAACCACAAAAGATACAGAATGAATGCACTTCTTGAATTCTGTACGAAATTTTCAATTGATATGCCGAATTTGAAAATGTTCTTGCATCTGTAAGCGCTTGCAAAAAATGACACGCTGAATTATATATTTTATATGGTAATAAAACATACCTTCGTATTGTATACAGATGGCTTTGATACCGATGCTCTTTCAAGATTTTTGGACAGACGCCGATTTGAACCGTTCTTCGCGTCTGATAGATCGGCATTTTGATTCTAACGAATTCCTAACGCCGCTGTCAGTTTTGCGAAGCCCTAACTACTTGCGACCATGGCGGACATTGCCCGTTCAACAAAACACTGGCCCTGCAGTGTCGGTAGATGCAGACAAGTTTCAGGCTATTTTGGACGTTCAGCAATTTACTCCTAACGAAATTACGGTAAAAACTATCGACGAAAAAACAATCGTTGTTGAAGGTAAACACGAAGAGAAACAAGACGAGCACGGTTACGTTTCCCGCCATTTTGTTCGTCGATATGTCTTACCTGAAGGTCATGACGCGAAAGCCATTGTTTCCAGTTTGTCGTCTGATGGAGTCTTGACAATAAGCGCTCCAAAGTTACCGACTGGAAGTTCAAACACGAGAACGGTTCCCATAATCCAAACAGGACCAGCTAGGTCGCAGACTAGATTCTAAAACAAAAGAAAGTTGTGTCACATTTTATTGGCTTGTTTTATTAAAACATAAAAATAACACTTGCTTGTTTCAAAAATAAAATAGTGTGTATCATATTTATGTAAGTAATATGTTGGATGTTTTATTACAAGAGGAGGCCAAAATTACAAGAAACATACATTTGGATCAAAAATCTAACTTTTACCATTCCAACCCACAAGTGGGGAATGGTTACTAGTTTAGGTCAAGATTCACTTTTCAAAATTTAACAATATTTTTTTCGTTTTGAGGTCCCCCGAATCCTAAAAACATATATAAAAATTACCGACCAATTTTTCAGACAATATATTAATAAAACTTATATAATCATTTCAATTAATTGACGTTTCGGTCCAGATTTGGGTTTCTTCAGAATTAAGCTAAACAATACAAAAATGAATTAGTAATTATTGACTAACAAAATTCAATTTGAGATTTTTTTAAATATCGAAATTTTCGATATTAAAAAAAACTCAAATTCTGTTAGAACAAAAAGCGCTGTTATTTTATCACGATAATAGATAACCTATGTCCAACCTGAAAGTGGTGAAAAAATTTTTGAAATCGGATGAGTAGTTTCGGAGATTATCTTTACATCCAAACTTTAACTTTAGTAGCGCTGACGAAGTTGGGCATACTATATCGAAATAAACATTTGTGTAATTGTAGATTATTTCTTTAATTTTCTTTAACAAATGTTAATTAATAATGTTTAAGATATTTTTTATTATATAACTTATAATTTTTGTTAGTGCTTGGATGTATGTATTTGAATCAGTTTTTTAATAAATCTTATGTCTTTTGCCATGAATTGTAGATTATAAACGCTTGACAGCCGAGGTATCAACGATTCTTGTCATAAGTCTGTCTTAAATTACCTACCATTGATGATAAAACCCGCTGTAAAACTAAAAATCATTGTTAGTACCCATTTGTTCTGTGCTTCTTCTAGGTATTATTGAAAATCAGAAACCTTTTGGGGCGGGGAACGAATTATTTAGATTAAGGGGTTAGGGGTAGTCAGAGGCATGAAAAATGTTTTTATAATTTTTTTTCGATTATAATTTAATTTATTTTATAAAGCTAATAATACAGAGTTATTATAATATAAAACCTATTTCAACTTGACTTCACCAAATTTAAAAAAGTGGACGAAGTTATAGCCATCTCTGTTGGACCCCTCTCACAAGTTATGCTTTGCGGTGACCATCATAACTTTGTGCTGGTTCATCCAGAATCAATAAAACAAAGAAAAGTCTTCAGTTTAATAAAATAAAATGGCGGTTTCTAAAAGCTTACATCCGAATTAGCAAGGAACAAAACAAGAATTTATTGTTTAAAAAAATCAGTTTTCAACAAAAACAAAAATCCTTCGATCAAGTCCTAGTTTTTATGCTTTCAATATGTAAGCTGTAAAAATTTCAATCAAATCCATTGAGTGTTTTTTGAATTAAAGTGGTCACCGACTTCGAAAACATAGTTTCGAGTTAAAATCGTAGACCACCGTAGTTCCAGAACTATACATTTATTAATATATTGGATGGATTTGAATAAAATTTTTACAGCTTATTGAAAGCATAAAAAACTAGGACCACAAAACTGTCTTTTGTGACTAGGACTTGAACGAACGATTTTTGTTTTTGTGGAAAACTTCAATTTTTTTTAACATTAAATCCTTGTTTTTTTTCCTTCAAAATTTGGGTGTAAGCTTTTTGAAGCAGCCATTTTGTTAATTTTCAAAAAAAGCTTCGTTTAAGTTCTAGGTTTACTTTAAAAGACTTTTATTTGCGTTTTATTGCATTTAGATGAACCAGCGCAAAGTTATGATGGTTACCGCAAAGAGTTACTTTTGAGAGGGGTTCAACAATAAAGATGGCTAGAACTTCGTCCAAAATTTATTTTTTTGTTGAAAATTTGGTGAAGTCATATTGAAATATTATATAATAACTCTGTATTAGCTTTATAAAATAAATTATTGTCGAAAAAAAATTATAAAAAATTTTTTCATGCCTTTGACTACCCCTAACCCCTTAAACAATCTAAATTTGTTGCCCGCCCCAAAAGGTTTATGATTTTCAATAATTTGGATACGAAATGCATTTGTTAAACAAAAAGGAATCAGTGGACATAGCTGCTTATCATTCCACATGCATATAAAAGTGACCATTTATTGGGTGGTACGTTACCAATGCCAAAGTCGCGTTTCAGAAGTAGTGAGATCCATATGAAATGATTTGCAAATAGGTAGTAATCTTAATAAAAAACAAGATTTTTACTAAATAATTTATATTAATTAAATCATTTATAATTAATATCACATTTTTATATTAAATTAGGTACTCATGACAGTATACAAAATTCTTAATCTCGTACAAAAATAATACTGCAATTCTTTTAATAAGAGAACTCAAACTTATCAATATAACAACAAATTTCGCATCGTATGCAAAAGTAAAGATTTAAAAAAATATTAAAATTAATATTCTTTGGAATTTTCAAAGACAGGAAAAATGACAAAAGTTTTCAATTTAATCAACTTCTTCCATTCTGGAAGCATCTTCGGATTGTTCTCCTTCGGCCGGAGGCACGTCGGTAGGCGTGGAGACCTCTTCGATCAACATTGTTTCTTCTTCATCGATTCCCAGTCCCAGTTTGATCATCCGGTAAATTCGAGACGCGTGCACCTGGGGCTCTGGAAGAGTGAAACCTGACGACAGTAGAGCCGTCTCAAACAACAATATCACCAGATCTTTGACAGACTTATCGTTTTTGTCCGCTTCGGCTTTCTGTCTCAAATTGTCGATTATACTATGATCTGGATTAATTTCAAGATGTTTCTTTGCAGCCATGTAACCGAGTGTAGAATTATCTCGGAGCGCCTGAGCTTTCATGATACGCTCCATGTTAGCTGACCAGCCATACTGTGATGTCACGATGCAGCATGGCGATTCGACAAGTCTGTTACTGACGACGACCTTTTCAATTTTATTATCTAAAATATCTTTGATCACTTTGCACAGTCCTTCATACTTGGCTTTGTCTTCTTCACGTTTCTTTTTTTGGGCGTCGTCTTCTGGCAACTCCAAACCCTCTTTGGTGACAGACACTAGCTGTTTTCCGTTGTACTCTTTCATTTGTTGAACTACATACTCATCTATCGGATCGGTCATGTAGACAACTTCGAAACCACGGCTTCTCACGCGCTCGACAAACGCCGAGTTCGATACTTGGTCTTTGCTCTCGCCCGTTATGAAGTAAATGTGCTTTTGATTGTCTTGCATGCGGCTAACGTACTCTTTAAGAGAGCAAGTCTCGTCGCCGGATGAAGACGTGCTGAACCGCAGTAGTTCAGAGAGTCTGCCGCGGTTCTGGCTGTCCTCATGGATACCCAGTTTGATATTTTTGCTAAATTGCTCGTAGAACTTTTTATAATTCTCTTTGTCCTCGGCCAATTCTTCGAAAAGTTCTAAGCATTTCTTGACCAAGTTCTTGCGAATGACTTTCAAAATCTTATTTTGTTGCAACATTTCACGAGAAATGTTCAGCGGCAAGTCTTCGCTGTCCACGACCCCCTTCATAAAGTTTAGGTACTCCGGTATCAGCTCCTCACAGTTGTCCATTATGAACACTCTTCGAACATACAATTTAATGTTGTTCTTTCGTTTTCTGTTTTCGAACAGATCGAACGGCATGCGGCGAGGCACAAACAAAAGAGCGCGGAATTCGAGTTGACCTTCGACAGAGAAATGCTTCACGGCCAAATGGTCCTCCCAATCGTTCGTAAGCGATTTGTAAAATTCGCCATATTCTTCTTGGCTGATGTCGTCGGGATTGCGAGTCCAAATCGGCTTAGTCTTGTTGAGTTCTTCGTCTTCGGTGTACTTTTCTTTGATCGTCTTCTTTTTCTTCTTTTCCTTTTTGTCAGTCGATTCTTCTTCATCGTCTTCACCGACATCTTCAATTTTCGGTTTTTCCTCTGCTTCATTCTCACCTTCATCCTTCTTCTCTTCTTCTGCTTCGTCTTCACTCAATTCCTTGTCGCGTTCGCGTTCTACCAACAGTTTAATCGGATAACCGATGAACTGGGAGTGTTTTTTGACGATTTCTTTGATCTTGTGTTCTTCCAAGAATTCCGACTGATCTTCTTTGATGTGCAGAGTGATTTTCGTCCCGCGTCCCAAAGGCTCGCTGTTGTCCAGTCGAATGGTGAACGAACCGCCCGCCGAAGACTCCCACACGTACTGTTCGTCGTCGTTATGTTTCGACGTCACAGTCACTCTATCGGCGATTAGATAAGCAGAGTAAAAACCTACTCCAAACTGACCGATCATCGAAATATCTGCGCCAGCTTGCAAAGCTTCCATGAAAGCTTTGGTGCCAGATTTGGCGATTGTACCCAAGTTGTTAACTAGATCCGCTTTTGTCATGCCGATACCACTGTCGATAATTGTCAGCGTGCCCTCGTTTTTATTCGGAATGATTTTAATGAATAATTCTTTTCCAGAGTCCAGCTTCGATGCATCGGTGAGAGATTCATATCGGATTTTATCCAAAGCCTGTAATGAAAAAATTGGATAAGAAAAATGGGCAATTATGATAGGTGTAAACCATAAGCATTTTTTTTTAATTGTTGACAAGTATTGAAAATTACACATATTGTTTCAACTGTATTTGATAGCTTCTACTTTGTTGTTAGTATAATATAATAATAATACCAATTAAACAAAGATACTTACATCAGAAGAATTGGAAATCAGTTCTCTCAAAAAGATTTCTTTGTTTGAATAAAACGTGTTAATGATCAAAGACATCAATTGGGCGATTTCCGCTTGAAAAGCAAAAGTCTCAACGTCGCGGTCGCCTCCAGCATGTTCAGTCTGAATTTCCGGCATCTGTAAAAAAAAACTCGAGTTTAGTAAAAAATATCGGAAATGTTTGGTTATCTTTTGAAATCAATATTTGTTTAAATAAAAGTAAGCTATGAATTAAATCGTAAAAAAAAACGCTACAGCAATACATTTTCAATGCAAAATAAAGAAAAGAATATTAAAGAATTTTTGACCAAGCAATACCTACATTAATAAAAAGTTTGTTAGTTACCTACTCATATAATCGAAAAAAATAACATACCTTAGCGATAACTGTCTGAAGAATATCACAGTAAACACAATGAAGTATTGATATTCAAAAAAATTTATTATAAAATAGAAAATTCGCCTTGAGAAAATTCGCTTGGAAAAATTAGCACTTGCCACTTCTCTTGCTCGTATTCAACTGTCTAGTGACGCGCGCCGGTCGACCGTTTATATATCCAACTGTCGACTGTTCGAGAAAACAGGGCCTTCTAGAAAATACTAACCGATTTTTACGTATTGATTTTTTCTTATTTCATAATATGATAAATATTGAATGCCTTTACAAATAGTATTTTTTGTGAATAACGTTTAAAAATATTTATTCTTTTTCATTTACGTTCTTTACAAGGAACGATCCTTGAATATAAATATAAATACATATAAATGTAATTTTATAATCCTTTTCCGGAAGTTGCGAAAGTTCTAGAATAGGTATTGTCTCTGGTTCTATAGAAGTTAGCACATTTTTGTCTGTCATGCATTCTTGGAAATTCTTTGAATGAAAGAATAAAATATTTTTTGTACCTAAATACAAATTTCGAGAAATTTCTCTTGTATAAAATAGCTTACACTTATTAGTGTATTTGCCATAAGGCACTTACACTATTGGCGTCGGTCGGATGGCGGGACCTAGGGGTCGGACCAAAATTTCTCGACGTTTCATAACTTTCTAAGAAGTTTGGCACCATTTTTGGAAATGTTTATATATATATGTATATATATATATATATATATATATATATATATATATATATATATATATTTATATATATATATGTGCGGGCTATAACTTTCGAAGGAGTTAATTGATTTTAACAAAATTTAGACCACATGTTGAAATCCATCACCGCACGAAGCCTATTTAAAATGGGCCCAATCGGGCCATATTAAGGGTGATATTTAGGGGTTGAAAAAAGTTTTCGGGCCCAAAAATACCGAAAAATTTTTCGGAACCGTTTCAAATTTGAAATTTAACCCTTTAGTACTTATTAAAATGTGCTGCTAAAATTTTAATAAAATCGGCCCGACAGGACCGGACTTACAAATTTTATGAAAACACAAGTTTCTGATATGGATTTACATACTGAAGAGTGTATATAATTTGGTACAGATGTTGAATTGATATGTAGCATTGAAATTAAGTAAAAAATGTTGTTTTAAGGGTTGTATTAAGGGGTAATTTTTTTTATTTTGTCCAAAAACAAAGTTAAGTTCATATAATAGAGCCACACTGCTTATAAAAGCAAATACACTATATTGTCGGCAGGGTTTCGCACTGCGACCCGGAGTTTTTAAAATATATACCTGAAAAATGCTCTAAATTAATAATTTCCCCCTCAAAAAAAAAGATAAAAACTAGAAAACGGTTCTCACGTAAACAACAATACTAGTAATAATTGAAAACTGTTTGCTTTTCTGTTAATTAACAATAATATATTATATTATTGTTAATTTCTAGTTTTTATCTTTTTTTTGAGGGGAAAAATTATTAAATTAAAGCATTTTTCAGTTATATAACTTAATAAGTGTAAGCGGTTACACAAGAGAAATTTCTCGAATTAAGTTCAAATTGTATAGGTGGAGATCAATGGAGGCTATACATTTTAAATAGTATTTATACTAGTTTTCTACTTTATGGCGGTAAGTTGAACTTTTTCTGAATACTCAAAAAAAAAAACGAAAGTTGTTAAAAAATGCATCGAGATAATATTATTTTCTTCCAACAATAAATTCAAAAGAAACATCCAGAAATAAATAAGCGTTCTATATTATACATGGCTCTCATTTATAAAAAACTCGGGTCGCAGTGCGAAACCCTGCCGACAATATAGTGTATTTGCTTTTATAAGCAGTGTGGCTCTATTGTATGTACTTAACTTTGTTTTTGCACAAAATAAAAAAAATTACCCCTTAATACACCCCTTAAAAAAACATTTTTTTACTTAATTTCAATACTATATACCAATTCAACATCTGTACCAAATTATATACACCCTTCAGTATGTAAATCCATATCAATAAACTTGCGTTTTCATAAAATTTGTAAGTCCGGTTCTGTCGGGCCGATTTTATTAAAATTTTAGCAGCACATTTCAATAATTACTAAAGGGTTAAATTTCAAATTTGAAACGATTCTGAGAATTTTTTCGGTATTTTTGGGCCCAAAAACATTTTTCAACCCCTAAATACCCCCCTTAAAATGGCCCGATCGGGCCCATTTTAAATAGGCTTCTTGCGATGATGGATTCCAACATGTGGACCAAATTTCATTTAAATCGATTAAGTCTGTCGAGAGTTATCGTGGTCACACATATATATATAAATATATAAATATATATATATATATATATATATATATATATATATATACATATATATATAAACATTTCCAAAAATGGTGCCAAACTTCTTAGAAACTTATGAAACGTCGAGAAATTTTGGTCCGACCCCTAGGTCCCGCCATCCGACCGACGCCAATAGTGTAAGTGCCTTATGGCAAATACACTAATAATTTATACCAATAGTTATGATCTAGTCTGGAATGTTCTGTACGTTGCGAGTTGCGACGCCAGTCGCCAAGCAGCAAAGAGATATGCGCGACGCGCGTAGTATTTTCTTATTATATAAACAACAGAAAAACAATCGCTAACATTTTGCTTTACAATTGCACATCGAAATTTCAACAAATAGTGAAAATCGGAGTTGTAATAAGTGAAAACTACTTACTGACAATCAAATTTGGGATTAGTTATTTAGTTATATTGTGTAATTAATCATTTACTAAAATCAAGGTGTGTGAAATTCATTTCGATTATTTATTTTGTTTGTTAGTCTTTGTGGCGATTATTCTAATTGTCTACTATTCTTCTTCCTGTGACCTCCCGGTAATGTCGATTTCGACCGAAACTTTTACATAGTATTCAGTACTTCGGGTATATTATACTTCCTCATAAATGATTATACCAAGTTTAATCAAAATCGATCCAGTAGTCATCAAATGATTCTCGTACAGACAGAGAAAAATTCTGGAAACAAGTACTAAATATCCAAGAAAACGAAATTACAGACAGAGTCCCGTTGGTATTTTATACATTAAGTAATCCTTTTTTCAATTATTGCAGATGTCAATTGTTCCATTGTTATTCAACGATTTCTGGAACGAGGCCGATATATGTTGCGGTCATCTCAACTAACCGATCAACACTTCGACTGTGAATTACACTTTGAGGATCTTCTGACATCGCTGACGATTCATCCACGTTCCCTGCACCGTTACTATCGGTCATGGCGAATTGCTTTGGCGCGACAGAACACCAGCTCGACGGTCACGGTTGACATGGACAAATTTCAAGTATGTCTCGACGTACAACAGTTCGCACCGAATGAGATTACGGTAAAGACAGTCGATAACTTAGTCGTCATCGAAGGCAAACATGAAAAAAACAAGACATAACATCCGAAGCTGTCGAATCTGAACTGTCTTCGGACGGAGTTTTGACTATTACCGCGCTAAAGGCTGCTATCAAAGACTCCGAAGAAAGGGTACAAAATTCTATAAGACTTGGAGGCCCGGAACGTGTAGTAGAAATTGGTACTTAAAATTTGATTGTGGAATTAGTAGTATATACGTATTAATAAATTTTAAATCGACTTTCTATTTGAAGTATAATTTCAGATGAATCATTAATGGCCCGCCGTAAATACAACAGAGATTGCCTAGTGCCCGAAGAATGGGTATTCGGCTATACGAGCAGAGAGACATTACAGCCACTCATAGAAAAGTACACTATGCCAGGTACTAGCCACTTAAAATTATTATATTTAGCAAAATTTCAAAAATTACGATCTAATCATTCATTAAGTTGGTCTTTTTTAACACCTTGTACAATAATTATATTGTTTTATACAGGAACTATTCATTCAGATAGCTGGAGAGCATATGGCGGAGGAGCTTATTTAATGAATAATAATAATTTAAATAAATAATGTATTGAATTTTCTTACAAATATTTTTAAACAATAAAATTAAACTGATTTTTAAATGTTTTATTTTTTTTTATAATTAAACCTCTTTGCGAGTTAGCATTTCCAGAATGTTGTCCATCAATATGTTGATTGTTGGTACCAACATCAGTCAATTACGGCTGGAGTACCACACCAATTTGGTGTACCTAATGTAACTCCTTATTCTACTGTACAAGTGTTATTACCAGAGATATCTTTGGTTATTACCTATTGGTAGTTTGGTATATTCATATATACAGGGTCCAGCAACGGCCCGAAATTTCCTATAGGGTAGGTTTTCGAGAAAAAAGTTTTGAACAAAAGTTGTTCAATTTGGAAGGTTTAATCGTTTGCACACAAAGCTCACTCTCACCCCCTCGCAGGAGGTGGGGGTGAATCTAAAATTTCAAATGGCAACCAACATTTTTTTCTCACGGATTATGATTCTCCGAAAAGAAGTATCAAACTTTTGTCCGAAAATGTTTTTTATCCGAAGCTTCCCTACACCCCCAAAAAATGCGCTCAAAAATTCGTTATTCCCCAAAAACTGAAAAAATGTTTGCTAACAATAATATCTCCGCTCGAAATTTTCGCGGAAAATATGCAAAATAAATGCTGAAAGTAATCTCCCACACGACTCACCGAGTACATGCTAGACCAGACCCGGGCAAATGGCGGCCCTCGAAGCATTTTATAAATTTTAGAAAAATAGTAAAGAAATAGCAAGGGCCAGAACTGCTCTTCAAATGCGGAAATAGAATGTGAGGACCTTTTTTTTTTGCTCTCTACAAATGCCGAAATAGAATGCGAGGACCTTTTTTTTCTTTTTTTCTCTGCAAATTTTTGGCCCGCGGTCAAATTTTCATCAGCTATGTGGCCCGGCGAACAAAAGATTTGCCCGCCCCTGTGCTAGACCAAGATAAGCCGACTTTTCACCTGAAATATATCGGAATACGGATTTTCGAGAGCATTTTTTGGGGGTGCAGGGACGCTTCGGATAAAAAAAAAATTTCGGACAAAAATTTTAAGGCTTCTCCTCGGAGAATCATAATCCGTGAAAAAATGTGGGTTGCCATTTGAAATTTTAGATTCACCCCCACCCCCTGCGAGACGGTGAGCTGTGTGTGCAAACGATTAAACCTTCCAAGTTGAGCAACTTTTGTTCGAAACTTGAAAATTTCGAGCCACTGCCGGAATCTGTAAAATCATTATATGGGTATATTAAAACAAATAAATATGGGACACTTTTTACCCGGCTAAAATCAGATTTAAGTTAAAATCGGCATTTACGCGAGCGAAGGCGCTGGTAAAGGCTACTATAATTTGTTTATAATAATACAAATAATAAAAATGCAAGTTTAAAAAAATGTCAGTATTGCTTCATTTTCGATCCTTATGCCACGGAATTCTTTCCAAATACTCTATCACAAATTTAAATGTATAATATACCATTTGAATCGAACATAATAATATAACATCATAAGTACAACTTTTGAGTTTTTACTTTGACTATAACATATACACAGTAAAGAAGAAAACAAACGAATCGAATTTAAACATGCACGAATAGTGGCGAACTCTCTCGAAGTATCTAGAACAATTGAGAGCGGCGCTCGTTTGTATATAAACAACCCCGGTCTGCGTCTGTTTATCACATGTAAAGTGACAGTTGAGTGTTACGCAACAACATTGAAGAAGCAAAGTGACTTACCAGAAAACTGAAAGATCATCGTTTAGTGAGAAAAACTACTTTGGTCAATTGATATTTGAATAGTTCACATAATTCAACAATAAAGGTAAGCTTTTATGTATTGTCCTAGCTGGTATTTGTTCATTTCTATTGCAAAATTTTGCATCAGAAATTTTATATTAAGAAATATTATATTAATTATTTTAAACGGAAATCAGTCCATTAGATATTCTATAGCAATAGACAGTTGGTTCGTTCAAAAACTAAGCAAAAAACCTATATTATATGTAATAGGTAGAATTTTATCTAAATGGCTACTAGAGCCAAATAGTTCTGGAAGTTAGTAGTCACTACTAATAAAAAATAAGACAGGCTTCGAAGTGTTTAAAAGCTTACATTGTTGTCATTTATTAGAAAATAAACACGATGATTGTTATTTTTTTGAAAAAAAAATATATATATACCTATATAATATATTTTGTTACAGATGGCTTTATCGCTTCTAAGTGACATTTTGGAAGGCTCGCTTGTATCGCACCGTCCATCGCGAATTGTTGACCAACATTTCGGTTGTGGACTCGATTTGGACGATATGCTGGAGCCCTTGACAATTCCAAAGGTGCTGATGCGTGGTCGCTATTACAGACCGTGGCGCAGCGCCATTGCCAAAAAAGATACCGGTTCAGTTGTTTCCAAGGACAAAGACCAATTCCAAGTCAGCTTGGATGTTCAACAATTCACTCCCGAAGAAATAACTGTTAAAACCGTTGACAATACAATTGTTGTCGAAGGAAAACACGAAGAAAAAGAAGATGAGCACGGTTACGTGTCGAGACACTTCATCCGCCGATACACGTTACCAGACGGCCACGACATCAAGAACATCAAATCTAGTCTTTCGTCCGATGGTGTTTTAACAGTCAGAGCTCCAAAACGAAAATTGAGCGACTCAGAGGAAACAGTGATTCCTATCGAATATACGGGACCCGTTAAGCCCTTGGAGAATCAAGATCGTAAAAAAAGGCGCATCGACAATAAATAGGTTCGATAATAAGACAACCCAAAAAAAAATATCATTCATCATTTTTGTAATTTATTGGCATTGCAAACATTCCTTTCATTTTGTTTTTTTAAATGTGATTTTGTTTATTTTCATTTATTTTTGTAATGTGATTCAGTATTCAATTGTTGAATATAAAGTTTCCTATTTATAATTAATTAATCACATGGATTAATCTGTAATTCATAATTATTACAGAAATTGGTAACTGTTTTGTATCTGTGTTAATTTTGATAATAAAAATAAAATAGTATTTTTGTGTTTTATTTAAAAAGATCTCACAGGCTGTTGGTTTTGTATAATTGTATCAAGAGTAATTGTATAAAATAGTAATGTTGGTCGAGCTACGGAACATAGGGATTAGACCATAAATGATAAAGTCCTTATGCAGATAATGTTGGGCCACGCAGATTGTACATATTATATATTTGAATTGAAAAATAAAACACATTAAAATAATGACCAAACGGAGAAACAAAAATCAAATTGCGTTATTAGGTTTTTTGAAATTTGACAGGTCAGCCATTATATGCGTGTAAAAAATAGAAAAATTAATCGTTATGAGTAGTATTGCAACGATATATCGGTCAACCGATAATATCGATATATGTACATTCCCGATATAATATCAATATTATGGTATACAAATATCGGAGAGCATGAAAATATCGATATTTATATCGATATATTTACATTACCAATATGATTTTATTGATATGGTATAAAAATATCGGAGAGCACATGTGACAAAGAATTTCCAAAAAAAAGGTCATTCGTGATTTGTGAAGCTAAAGGTCTTTAAACTTAAGCTACTAAAAAAAGGCCTCATTGGTTTTCGCGATAAATATCGATAAATATATCAATATTAATCTCGATAATATTGACCCTATCTATATTGATATCAGCATGCATGAAGACAAGTGACCTTTTTTTAAGCTTGCAGTCGATGTTATCGATTACCGATATCGGTCCAGTGTCGATACAAATATCGATATTAAAATCATTTTGCATCCCTAGTTATGGGCTATGTGCAACTCGCCATGTAGCGTTAACTGGCAGTGACGGTTGTATTCGAAAATAGTTGCAGATTCATGTTTACGATGTAATATGAAGAAACTAGGGTTGTAGGGCCAAACCCTGCCGACAATATACAGTCGAATCTGGATAATCAAGAGTTTAAGGGACCGCGATCTCTTTTCGCCCGAGTTTCTAGCTTATAGAGGTACAGGAATCGTCTTTCTCACTTATAGAGGTCTATAGAAACTATACAAAAACAATGTTAGTTAGTTCAGCTATTTATGACTCATTCTTAAATGTAGAACTGTTAATACGTTCGACTATTGGTTCAAGAGGACACGCAAGTAGTAGTCTTAGTTATAGAGGTCCATGAGTGAAAAAAGTCTTTCCCTTAGAGAGGTTTCTGTTTCTCACTTACAGAGGTTTAAGAAGGTTACAAAGACGGTACCTGGCAAATACTCTCACTTGAGAGTTTTCTCGCTTAACCAGATCTCATTCTCTCAGGTTTAACTGTACAAAATAAAAAAAATTACCCTTTATTGCATCCTTTAAAATAATAACTTTTTCTTAATTAACTGTAATATTACTATCAACCCAAAGTATTTTGTAAAAGAATATAACAAAAAAAAATTATCAAGTAGTCATGGTCCATGGATATAAATGGAAGGAAAAGATTCTTTAAAAACAAAAATAATTTACAAAGTTTGGTCCAAGCAGCAGAGAACGCTAACAGAGCCGTCACAGTCTTGTTACTGCGCAAGACGGTGACGGTTCTGTTACCGTTCTCTGACTTAATTTGAATTCTGTTAATTAATATTATCTTAAATACTTTTTCTCGGGATTGTACCAATAGTAGGTACTTTATACTGAGAACTATCAAATTTAATTTTAGATTTGTATGGTAGGCAACTCAATTAACATTATCGCAACTATATTCTATAAGCTCAAGGCGAAAAAACATAAGCTAAGGCCAATGCATGGCCAATGTATTATATCGGCGGGATTCGTCCATGTTGGTAAGTATGCCGAGAAAAAAAATGAAATACGCAATAAAAATTACTCCGTAGTTTCTAACGAATTTGTGACCTTGAAATATCTTAACGTAAATTATTCCCATTTGTGACATTTTTAAACCGATCGAATAATTATTTGAAATTTGATTTGATTGTGGTCAGACGGTGGTGAATTATTAAATTTCGACTACTTAATAGAGGAAAACCAAGACCAATTTATCATCATTGCATATTATGACTCACCCCCTCAGTAATGCTCATGTCTTCCTCATCTAAATCATCGGCCAATTAGTTAAGTTGTGGGTTTTTTCGCACAGACTGCATTTTTTTTGTCGAAACTATAATCTATATCGTACTATTAATTTATTCCTGGATCTTATATCGAATGTTTCAAAATATTTTTAAACAGACGTTCTTTCTGCTGGAGAGGCCCCCAACTAGTGTTAGCCCAGGGCCCCGCAAATTCACGGTTACATTAATTGTCAGTAAGTGGTAATTCAATAGGACTGCAAATTCTAAAACATCGGTCATAGGACCATCGATCATTTTGCGCCACTGTATAGATTCTTGCACACAGAACACGACGGTATTCTACCATCAACGTATCCCCACAAATCAGACATGCCGTTTGTTTTTACGAGGCGTCGTCATGAGCTGCAACAATACATCACCGTGTACAGTGACGATGTCCTCTCTGGTGATCGCGACCGCGGAACACCAACCAGATCGGCGATTGGCGAACCATGTAAACAGTTGAATGCATTCCCGCTGTTTTGTTTTTACCCTTTTGTTTTAACAAATGAAACTCGCGCGCGACAGTTAAATATGTTTTCGTTGTTGTTGTAGTTAAACTGTTGAAGTTTGAAAAACTTTTTTGCTTCCCGTAATGAGGCGTTTGTGTTGTGTTTTGAGTAGTGTTTTTGTGTGAATTATTATAAAACTGTGATTTTTTTAACACGTATGTCATGTTGTTTTTGTCGTCTGTTGTTACTGACGCCAATGCTTTATAGTGTTTATTTGTATAAAGCATTTTTAAGTTTAAAATTGACTTATTAAAAAAAGTAAAAATATCTTTTGTATAAATTGTTCAAATGGCAGAAAAACTTTCAAAAAATGATTTATTTGTCTCTTATAGTTTCTCAAATATGACATTTAAAAAAATGAAGAGATCCCCTTGGTAAATACGTCGCAGGTCGTTGTAATTATGTCCCGCGCTCAATCAAACACTAATTGTTTGTTGCGCAAGCATAATTAATTAGGGACCCTTTGGAATACAGGAACTTAGTTGAATAACCCTCGTAATGTACAGGATTGGCTTTGCGAATTACGTTAAAATTAATATCACCAAATCCCCTATTAATTTTTCTTTAAGTGTCTATCATGTTCTCGATTTTTTGAAAACCGCAAAACCAATTTTAGTTTGGTTTTCGCGGCTGTAAAGAACTTTATCCTGAGAATATTTTGGGCTATATTGCTGTGTTAATGAAAAACGCTTTACCTACCATTTTGTTTCAAAATTAAGTTTTTGTACTATATGATAGTAAATTGGTTCTTCTATCATACGGCACAAAAAGTTTCGACCTTACCTACTTCAAGCCAAATATCAAATATAGATAACCCGCCCATTTTAATGTTTACCAAAAAGAGACATTTGACATCCGTCGATTCAATTAATATTTGCATACAAATAGAGATTACGGAGATATAAAATTTCGTTTCCTCAGTTAAAGGCGGAACTATAATATGTGGTCAACAATACATATGATTCAATTCAACGAAGCAGTTTTGTGTACTTGGATTTTTATTTACAGTCTTTTCCCGGGGCTTTACTTGCGTTAATGTCAGTCCGACATCCACGAGTCCTCTCGAATTTAATACTCATGGACCTCAGTTTAGAAAGTGTTCTATAATAGGTACCTACTTTAAGTCTGAGAAAGGAGAGACAAAGAGATAGTAGATTATTGACGCTAGACAACTGTGGTCATTAGTACACAGTGTACCAAGTTTCGTCAAAATCGGCCCAGCCGTTCTTGAATGAATTATGTATTTATTGTGAAACTGAGAAACATTAGAAAAGATTGACATCTGGGTTGTTCGATTTAAAGTTTACAATGCTTTAGTAAACATTTATGCAACGTTCAATTGTCACGATGAGTGATGGACGCCATACCGTCGTTCATTTGTTTATGTACTGGGAATGTTTCGGTTTACTCAAGTTAAAAATAGATTTTGTATCCGTATTTTTCTCACAAACTGAAAATTGCATTGTAAGAAACGACCAAAAGGCAAAATTGCTCTGTCCTAATTCTTTTAATGCATGCAATAGATTTTTGTAAGTATACTTCATGCAGGGGTTGATTTAGCTTTTTGCGCCCCTATTTTGTAACCGGTTTACATGTCAACAAGGAAGTGAAATTATCAAAAAAAGTGCGGATAAAAATTATGTTAACGCTTACCCGAAACTGAAGACAGTGGACTAAAGATGGATGATTCGTGCTTGTTCAGGATCTGCTGAAAAAGATAAAAGTCATTATCTGAAGTGAATCTTAAAATTATTGTAATAAAAAACGAATGTGCTTATGACTATTCTAAAAAAATAAATCAAAGTGCGAGATGGAAACGTTATGCGGTGAAACTAGTGGATCCGACTGGTGGGACAATTGCCATGTAGATCTCATCAACATGGCATGTACCTCTTGCATGGGGTACTTTGTTCTGCTCATTTTCATGTACATGAAATGCACCGATGTGAACAGGTGAGAGAAGATTGAGAGGCCGTCTCACTAAATTAAAATTCACGTTTTACGTGATATTAAAATTACATGTAACTTTTGACAGTTGTTGTGACGTAGGCTGATTCGAGCAGTCCAGAAACGATGAACGATGCGAGTCCGTTTGTTTATCAGATAAATCATGTTAAGCGGGCGCTATAATTTTTGACGACTTTAAAATTATTATTTTTACCATTCCAACATCATAAATGTGGAATGGTACTACTAGTTTAGGGCAAAATTAACTTTTCAAAATCTTACATCTTTTCGCTTTGAGGTTCCCCGAATCCAAAAAACATATTTTTAAAAAAACTCTGTTTGTCTGTGAACACGATACAGGTCAAACGGATTGAAACCAAATTTTAGGAGGTAGTTTGATAATATGCAAATATGAAGAGCCCTATTGTTTTTGGGGAAAATCGGCGTATGCGCAGAAGAGATATATGCTGTAACGGTTTTTTTTAATATAATAACGGTATAATACTTTTCATAACGGCTTATTTTTCTATTTATTTTTTCAAGAAAATTTTGTTGAATTTTTTTTTATAAACTTTATAGGTTTGAAAATATTTTGAAAAAAAAACAGCTATTCTTTTGTTCTGTAGATCTGTCAGAAATAAACTAGTTAATCATGCTTTGGTTAATTTTCACATGACGTGGAATCATAGAGTCTGTAACCAGGACCGATTTCTGTCGCATGAACCAGTATGGCGTCAGCTACTGGGTAATGCACACACGTTCATGGCATACATGTGTGTAGTGTTTGTGAAGTTAAACAACTCTGGTAACTATGGCGAAAACATGTGGAAAAAACCGAAGTTTTTCCAGGTAGTGATAACGGCGCCATTTCGCGTGCGCCAGAAAACGGTCCGTCTCGAAACACGACAAGCATATAGGAAGCTAGGTCTTCTGGCTACAGAATTCATGCGTGGGACATATTATGTAGCTACCCACGGCAACGAATAGCAAATATCACATTGAATACTAGCCATTACCCGCGTCACCTCACGCGATATCAGACATTTTATTCTCTTTATTATATTACATATCGTCGTTGGTTTTGTAATAGCTCTTATGTGCATAGTTGGCAGATTTTACGTTTTTTAGATGAAAAGATTCAGGAAACGGAGCTCTATACACTAGTAATACCTCCAAATTAATTTTACAGTAACCAACAAGGGGAAGTAACTCTTATGTGAAAAGTTGTATCAAATAATTCCTCCCATGTACCAATAAATCTGAAATTAACGTTAAATATTTTTTAAGAAAATACTTCGTCTTAATTAAACATGTATAGTGAAGATAAGTATGAATTAGTAATATATACCTCTGAAATTGCTAGTTCTTACCATCCATTGCTGAAATAACCACTTTTTGGCCTTTCCTGCAAATTTTACTTTTTGCACATACGTGGTATTACAGAACCAACGACGATATATCAAATGTCAATATTGTTGGAATGGTCCTGTCACCTAATTGACTGGAATTTTTCTCACAATTTAAAAGTTCGGTGAGTATATACTATATATAGCTTTTATTCAACTCATGCGCGCTATTCATGTTTTATCATGCCTAAAAACCGAACCCTAAATAGCCATTTACCGACTGGTGACAATTACTTGTCATAACTCAATGAAAATTCCTACTAGCTCGGCCATTGTGGAGTATTGAAAATAAACGTAACTATTTTCTGAGTCGTAACGAAATAGTAGGTAACAACAACTCCGTTGTTACCCATTGAGGCTAAAATTGAGAGGCCGAATGTTTTCGACATGGAGTTTATTCATAACCGGCTAACCTCAAACCAAAACATTGAATCGTGCTGTTTGGTGCTGTTAGTATTGACAGTTTTTTTTTATAAAGAAATAAATAGATATTTACAACATCTCATTAATAACAATAAATAAAACATGAATAACGCGCAATTGTTGAATAAAATAATGGGCGTAACTTGTAGGCTAAGTCATGACCTGTCAGCGCGATGAATGACTTAGACTACTAGTTACGCCAATAACTATTACAATAGGTATTCTAGGTTGTGTTTGAACTCTCTGACGTTTATCTATAAAAAAATTGGGATAGTCCTACTGCTTTAGGAGTTTTCGATCGTGACAAAGAAATATAACATGATCGTCCCGCTCTGTCCCGTTCTCGTACATATCATTATCGTCTCAGGGTCGGTCTGGGACCCAAAAAGTTACCGGCAAAATTGTCAAACAATTGTTCGACATAAAGTAAATTAAATCATCCCCCCTCTACGTGACCATGTAACTAAGAAGAAAAAGATCCGGACCGACCCACAGAGGACCGGAGGCCCACTGGGAAAGATCCCGGTATTCCCTGATAGACGGAGAGCTAGCTACGGAAATAGGTTTGCAATTTATAGAGCAACGAAATCCCTCTAGTTAGTGTGCCATACTATCATTATTAATTAATCCGGGCGCCTGGCAGCTGTTCAGCGGTGGGTGTGAGAGTGGATGGCCAACAAAGGGGTTGTAAAATCAATTGAAGGTGTGCAATTTATAGAGCTCTGTGTTTGGTGTGATATTATAGCTAATTATGTATTTAATTCGAATATAACATTGCCAGGCGTTTTAATTGGGGGAAAAATACTGCCAGGTAACATTCAAGGTGCGGGAAAAAGTGCCAAAGTCGTCTGATTTATAGAGGACTGGGCCTATACTTTTTCATTAGAGTGGACCTTCAGAATCGTGTGTGCAAAAATACAGGCGCGAATATTCAGTCGATCACCCCGCCAGGCGACGACAAAGAGCAACTGGCTCCAACTCGAGTTGCCCAGGTTGCACGCGACGTCTGCGCTACCCCCACCCACATTAATTCTCTCTCTCACTCTTATGTGATTTTTGTTTACGCAGGAAAAATGAATGTTGTTATTAATTCTGAAAAAATCATTATTCTCATTACATCTTGAGAAACACTACTTTTCCCCCAATTAAAACGCCTGGCATTGTTATATTCGAATTAAATACATAATTAGCTATAATATCACACCAAACACAGAGCTCTATAAATTGCACACCTTCAATTGATTTTACAACCCCTTCGTTGCCCATCCACTCTTACACCCACCGCTGAATAGCTGCCAGGCGCCCGGATTAATTAATAATGATAGTATGGCATACTAACTAGAGGGATTTCGTTGCTCTATAAATTGCAAACCTATTTCCGTAGCTAGCTCTTGGACTATGAGGCCAGACCGACGCTGTATCGTCTCAATTTAGCCTATCGTAAGTTGGTGTTTACTTTTCACAGGAACAATGAACCAACCGGCATCCAACAACAACATGGACAGCGTCGCTATCAACAACTGTTCGCCAATCACACGACGCGTTCGCTGCTATCAATCTTACTGGCGCTGTTGCACATGTGCGAATTGGCCGATTCGCTTTTGTCGCATCCGATTTCGGTTTCGGACATTGTCGTCGGCACTTCGTCGCTGCTCGCTTGGCCGTTTGTCATCGGTCTGTACGTTCACGCCGAACTCACCCGAAAACCGCGACTTCTATGGGCAACTGCGACGCTACACGTCGTCACCGCGATCGTGCGCGCGATCAGACTCGCGACGGTCGTCCAGCACCAACGTCTACAAGAACCGTACTATAATCTTTTGAGGTTCTACACGACTTCAAGCGTTGTGGGAGTTAGCACGCTTCTGGCCGTTATTGATTTGCAAACGATCTACGCTGAGGTACCTACTTTGACGACACTTTTGAAAATTTCAACTGTTCTTTTATCAGTACTACTTTTGAAGTTTGAAGATTGCATTAATAAATATGTACACTCGGTTTTTCTAAGATTATATTTTTAGTGTTAAGACCGGGGATGTATTTTACCACGTTTATATTAACTTGCTTTTCGTGTATGTCGGGCGAAACTTTGTAGATGAGATAGAGACTTGAAATTTTTAACAAAACTCAGAATTAGATGACCGTCGAGAAAATATTAAAATAAAGATGAAAATAATAAAAGAAATAAAGAAATGTTACCACGTTTATATTAACTTGCATTTCGTGTATGTCGGTTGGAACTTTGTATTTGATTTTAAATTAACTTCCTGATGAGATAGAGAGTTGAAATTTTTAACATAACTCAGAACTAGATTACAATACGAGAAAATACTAAAACAAAGACGAAAATAATAAAAGGAATAAAGAAATTTTAATAAATACATCTTACTTATTTACCGTTGTAAGACATAATATCGCACTTAGTGATCTATGATCCAGTTGGTAAGAGCGTCGTGGTAATAACGCGAAGGTCGAGGGTTCGATTCCCCATGTATACATATAATGTTATTATTTTTTTACGATGCAGGAATTTTTGTAAGTTTTTTTACTAAAAAAAGTATAAAAATAATAATAGAAATAAAAAACATTTTTAATATACCACGTTTTTAAATCGAACTACAAAGTATAAAATAATTTCTTTACAGACAGATTTTTAACTTGTAGGATTTGAAGCGAAAAACGTGGGGAGTATGCGACAATTATATAAGAAGTGTAGAGAATAGCTATCAATGAATAAATCTATTTATGAGATAAAATAAATAATGCGCACCATTTTCGTTTCAAATCCTACAAGTTAAAAATCTGTCTGTAAAGAAATTATATTATAGGTACATTTTAGTTCGATTTAAAAGCGTGGTATATAAAAATGTTTTTATTTCTATTATTTTTAATTTTAGTATGTATATTATATTGTGTGTGTGCCATCGTACATAACAGATATTATTATTGTAGAGATATTTGACTATTTTCTTTTATGGATCACCTGTATATTACAGGTAGCAAAACAAATGTAGGTATGCCCTATAGCACTGTAGTAAAGAACAGGTAAACTAAAACCGCTATTACAGAAGAACCCTTCAAGGATAATTTTCCGAAAATCACCGAATGAAACCGAACATTTCTATTCTGTTTAAAACTTTGACGTTCGCACGCTTGAAGGCACGCTTTCTGTACCGAGTTAAGAAACGTCGATGTGATCGTTAGCTTTGCGCAGTGGCGATATCGTAACCAATGAGGTCTAACCGAGGTGCGATTATTGCTAGTTGAAAACTTTAACCAATACCCCGCCTTGTGGACGTGAAATACCGTCCGCTACGGCAATTTTTGGAAGCTCCTACGGGAGCTGCTATATTAAATCAAAAATAGACAAATAGTACCTATAAAAAGAGAAGCGTGTTAAAGGTAAAGATTCTGATGACAATCTATTTCCAGTTACGAACTGGAGTTTAGAAATGTTTGAGTTTCCAACACATAAAAAGTGGCAACTAAGTACGTACCTACTATTTTCGTATTTTAAAATCGAAGATATTGTAATTGATCAATTCGAAAATTTTGCTCTCGTGAAACTAACACCTGTTACTCTAGTACGCCACCATGTCGCTAGAGTTCCGCTTTAACTTCAGAAAAATCAATATTTTTTTGGCATTTTCTCGACTTTTTCAAATCTGTATTCTGTGGCCATGCTTTGGTTAGACAGACAATAATCATGGTACCGTATATAACGGCATGAGCCCCGCTATTTTCAGTCTGAAAATATTGTAGATTATAGACGCTCAATAGTTGAGGTTATTGCGTTTACGTCCGAAAAGAAAGTGAATGTTTTTATTACATTTTGTCTGAGTACGCTACTGGCAAATTGTTAATTGTTTTAATGCAAATAGCAATGATTCATGAACAGTATTAAAAATTATTCAAACGCAAGAAGTAATAAATATTGATTAATATTTATTTAATCTCATTAATTAATTTGTCTCGAAAAAGGGTCATTAACAAATGAATGCAAATATCGGTACAACAATATTATTTATTATAAGTTTATTTGCAGTGACGGATTAAGATAAAAAAAAACAATACATTTTAAAAAATCACAAAATCCGACAGCGTGAAAAGCGAACTAAATTCAAAATAACTATACTACGGCTATCATCATTATAGCACGGGTTTTAATGAAGCGGTGAAGTAATTAAACAATGTAAAGTATACCCGTCCACATATAAAAACTGTGCCGCTTAAGTGAATTAGTCACTACTTAGAATAAGCGAATGGCAATTAGTACTACATTTTGGGAGAAACGGACCACAAGGTAAAAAATAAAAATATGTATTTGCTAATGATTAACCATAGGCAATATAAAATATGATCAACGTTTCGACAAAGTTGTGCCTTCTTGAGGACCTTAAAAAAACTAGCAAATATTTTTTTTGTATTCATTGTCTAAACCTGTAAATAATTTCGTATAATTTTGTAATATTTTTATAGAATTTCTACCTATAACGGTTTTTCCATATCAGTTTTAATTTTTTATTAAACTGACTGACAAAATTGTGCCTTAAGTAACGATTTTATTCATTTGTATTATATATACAGTGTGTCCCCGGATTGAGTTCACAATAGGTGAGATTGACCAAAAATTTTCGGATTGGAATTTCATATTTTGGGATTCCGCCCTGCTTGGTCTGAAACTTATTTTTAGTTAATTTTCGTTTTTTTTTAATCAAGTAGGCCTTTACAGTTGAGCAAATTCTCTTTTTGTTTCAGGTAAAGTACCTTTTCCGTTCATAGTACGCAAAAGTGTCACTAAGAAAAGCTGTTCACAGTGAAAAATTATGGCGTTATGCCAATTTTCAGAATGATCGGCCTACTTTGATAATAGAAGTTAGATGAGAAAACAGGGTGATTAGAAATGTTCAAATTAACATTCAAATTTTTACAGTTTATCAAAAAAATAGATTAAAAACTCCAATTACTCTATTTAGCTACCTCCACGTGATTGTTTTTCAAACAAAACAAAACAAAAGCGGATTTTATCAAAGTACGCCGATCATTCTGAAAATTTGCATAACGTCATAATTTTGCATTGTGAACAACTTTTCTTAGTGACACTTTTGCGTACTATGAACGGAAAAGGTAATTTACCTGAAACGAAAAGAGGTTTTTCTCAACTGTAAAGGCCTACTTGATTAAAAAAAAATCGAAAGTAAACTAAAAATAAGTTTCAGACCAAGCAGAGCGGAATCCCAAAATATGAAATTCCAATTCGAAAATTTTTGGTCAATCTCACCTATTGTAAACTCAATCCGGGGACAACTGTATATCAGCACGATTAATTATTAATTAGTATTTAAGATGGTGCGTGAAATGCTTATCAGAATTAACAATGAAGATATTGGGTTTTCCTGCATACTAACGAATAATCATTCTAATAACGGAAGAAACACAATCCATTGATATTTTCTTGGAATCAGGAACGAAACTATGCATTCTTAAATCGTTACATGTTACAATACCGAGCCAGGACCGGCATTGAAATAAATTTCAAAAAAAATAGAACAGTATCTATAATAATCTTTACTTACTAATATATAAAGCTGAAGAGTTTGTTTGTTAAGTTGAACGCGCTAATCTCAGGAACTACTGTTTCGAATTGAAAAAATTTTTTTTTGTTGGATAGCCCATTTATCGAGGAAGGCTATAAGGCATAGGCTATATAATATCACGCTACGACCAATAGGAGCGGAGCATCAATGAAAAATGTTGCAAAATGTTACTCAAAATTTGTCCGTCCGACAAAAACTTTTGAACGATAAAGCTAGGTTCACATTTATACGGTTTTTCCTATTCGGCATTCTTATACGATTTTACCGGATACAGTAGAAACGTATTCAGTATTCACATTCATACGTTTTTCTTATACGGTAGAATCGCCAGGTTAAAGCATACGGTTTTGTGTTTAATTTTCTGCAAAAAGATGGACGATGTAGACGTTGCGGCTGTGCTCATTTATTGGCATTTATTTTGCAGAAAAAACAAAAAAAAAAGATTTTGGGAGCACCTAATGTATCTAGGCGTTTAAATCTGGGTCACTTTTGGACACTCATGTTAGAATTGCGAAGTGATGAAAAGTAGTTCCACAATTATGTTGTTTTTATATATTTTTCTAATGATTTATCCCAAATCACGGGCCTCTCTTCGATTATCCATATTATCTATTGCAACTGAGACCGTTTCGTTTTTTGTGCCGTACACGGCTCACGGTTTTCAGTGACAAGACACGGGTTTTCTTACCGCATTCGGTTTTACCGCGGTATAGTGTGAATACGTGTATATGTTTGCATTTGCCACTGAAAACCTCATACGAAAAACGTTTCGGTAAACCGCAAGGTGTGAACCCACCGTTCTCCGATCATCATGAAATTTGAACACAACATCTCGGTAAACTAAGATGAATGTGCGTACTCATGTCCCTTCCCCCTTCGTTATTTTGCACCCGGGTGAAACCGGGCGGGACCGTTAGTATTCTATATACAAGGTTCGGCAAAAGTCAGGTTATATCATTTTTTAAACAAGCAGGTGTCTTTATGAAGAATGCATAGTTTTTGTAAAACGCGTAATAAAAAAAAATCCTATTAGCAATTCAATTCGGGGACCAGTGTATAATAGTATATATATTACGGTAAATGTAAACTCTTGGGAAATGTACACATTTACCGTAAAATGTGCCGGAGAATGTCTACATTTAATGTATACATTCTCCGGCACATTTTACGGTAAATGTGTACATTTCTCAAGAGTTTACATTTACCGTAACATATACATGACGAATTGATAACCTCTTTTTTTGAAGTCGGTTAAAAACACTAAATAATGAAGCTTATGACAGCTTGTGTTCCAACTTCGTATCACTCTCATCAAAAATAGAATATCCCGACAGTCCGATCCTGTCTTTAACAGCTTGTTCCAATATTTACAATCACATACCCCTGCATTTGGTAAATACCTATGCGGTTTTTAAACTTTCGTTATTTTTATTATAGTTATTACTAAACGTCCTTGCAACACAAAAATAAAACGGAAGACGTCCGCGATGGTCGCATTCTTGTCAGTTTTCTGCGAATTTCTTTGTACGCTCTTTTTCTACCTGTATTTAAAATACCGAGAAATACATGTGAAATTCGAGTTATTACCATGATTAGAAAAAAATTTAAGTTAATTAAAAACTTCCACAAAATGCAATGTTTTGTTTAAAAGCATATTTTTGATATCTTTTGAATTACCAAAGAGCGCAATATAAAGGCAATGAAATCGCCAAAAAAAGTACAAACAGAAGTTGATGAAAAGCGAGAACAATATTTTTTTCTCGTGATATCTATTTTTTGACGATTTCATAGCACAATATTTCTGTTCCTAGAACCTATTTGCTCTTCGAACGGATATGAGTAATATTACACGATGTTTTATTATTTTACAATAGCCATTTTTTATTTGTTTCTGCACTATTTATTTTTTACGCATTTTTTAAACTTACCTGCATTAATCATTCCCCTTTTCTGTCATTGAATCATCTGCAATATATATATTTAAAACACAAGCCGTTTACTTTCGAAGGGCCGCCAGCGGTTCAACAATTATACAATTAGTTCTTCTATTTCTTTTACCATTCCAACCCACAAGTGGGGAATGGTACTAGTTTAGGTCAAAAATCACTTTTCAAAAATTTTACAATATCTTTCCCTTTTGAGGTCCCCCGAATCCAAAAAACATATTTTTGAAAAAAATTCTGTGCGTCTGTTTGTCTGTGAACATGATATACAGGTCAAACTGATGAGCGGAATGACACCAAATTTTAGGAGGATGTTTGGTATGCAAATATGAAGAGCCCTATTGTTTTTGAGAAAAATCGGCGCATGCGCAGAAGAGTATATGCTATAACGGTGTTTTTTTTATATAATAATGGTATAGGTACTTTTCATAACGGCTTATTATTCTATTTAATTTTTCAAGAAAGTTTCGTTAAAAAAATTTTTTCTACACTTTATAGTTTCGGAAATATTTTGAAAATAAAAAAAAAATCAACCGCTCTTTTGTTTTATGGATCTGTCAGAAATAAACAAGTTAGGCATGCTTTGATTAATTTTTATATGACGTGGAACATATTCTGTAGGTAACCATGACAACGAATAGCAAATATCATATTGAATACTAGCCATTACCCGCGTCACCTCACACGATATCAGAAATTTTATTTACTTTATTATAATCAAATGCCAACATTTTTGAAGTTGGAATGATCCCGTCGCCCAATTGGCTGGGATTTTTCTTTCTAATATTCTCGACGAAGTAAGTAAGTTATTTAAAAAATGACATTTTAAAGATATAGCAACCAAATCTCTGTAAGATTTATTATTGCTAGATGGCACCAAATTTGGCGAGCCTTTAAACAGTCGTAAAATACCGGCGCCGTATTTGTAACTAGAATGACAAACAAAAACTAAACGTTAACAACTGTTTCAGTCCAAACGAATGAATGACGGAATTAATTAATAAAATTTTGTATATTTCGCACGCACACTGCACAGACCACAGTTTCTTGTTATTTTTCTCCCGTTCCGTACCTTGATCATTTATAGAAAAACGGACAATTCAGTTACGTTTTATCTATATCCGTTTGAAATCACTGCGACTAAAGAAGTTTTACTTCAAAATAGAAGGAAAGAAAACTAAAACAAAATAGAAAGGAAAGAACTGAATTAGGACGCACGTCAAAACTAATCCGTGATAAAATTGCGCTTCGGACACGGCCCTGTCGAAGTCAGCCCTCGAGTACGACCCTGAAGGTACAGTATTAATGTCAAGGTAGAAAAATTAATCGCACCAATAAACAGTAAATGTCTTCTATTTATAAATTTACATAATCTTTTCGAAGACGACGCTCTGTTTCACATGAGTGAAGCCCTACCCAAAGGAGCTCCTCAGCGATTACGCCCACTGAAAAAATCAAAACCGTCGTCAGAAAACAAAATTAAAGGAGCCAACTGCCAAGTCCTATATCAGTGTTTCCTAAACTTTTTTTTCGCCTACAGACCTCTGGGAGATTAGCAAAATTGACGCGAATTCCCCTATTAAAAACAGAGTCATTTATTTATTTGATTTTTTAAGTGTAAATATCAATTTTTTGCAGGACGGAATTCATACGGTTTGGCTATCGTTTTATCAAAATCGGTCCAGCAGTTTTTAAGTAAATAACGGTCACACATACATCACATATATTATATTTAGTATAGATATTTAACTTGTTAAAAACACCATCGTTAAATCGCAGCAGATTTTAAGAGAGATGAAAGAGGACGATAATTTTGTTAATGATGCAATATTTTCAGTGCCTTGCTTAATTTCTTTCACTTGGTAATTGAAACATCTGCAGGCCGCGTAAAAACAGATGACTGTTTATCTAACCGCACAATAATTTTATAGCATTTATAATAAGAACTAATAAAATCATTTTACGTAACCGATGTATTTATATGTACGATAAGACGAAAAATAAAAAAGATAAATATGCCAAATTTTGACTATCCAATTTATTTCGTAGTGAGTTAGAATATCCGAACACTAACTGTAAATATCTGATTTCAATTTTTTTCAGAGTTGTACCAAGTCCTACATTTTGCAAGACGATCAATCGAATCAGCGAACTACATATTTGTATTCGGAGGCGAGTTTCTTTTCGAAAGCGACTTTCTGGTGGCTGACGCCACTTCTTCGAGTCGGTTATAGAGAACCGTTGGAAATTGTTGACCTGGGGACACTTCCCGATGAGGAGACGGTCGCTGCTCAATTTATTTCCTTCAACGAAATTTACTGTCGAGAAAAGGTATTAGCCTAAAATCACCTAAATTAGCCAGTGCCAATTTTATTACTCCCATGAGTAACTAATAATCCAGCCATTTTTTTTTACCAAACTAGTTCCTATAAAACCCACAAAATAAAAAAACTGAACAAAAACCTCTTTTGCTTTCAGAAAAGAATAGAAAAGAAAACCGGCAAGAAATTATCCCTGTGGAAATGCTATTTTCTGTTCTGTTGGAGGAATTTTTTGATCGGCGGCATTTTAAAATTGATAGGGGATTTTATGGGCCTAGTCGGTCCGCTGAGCATATCGATGATTATCGATTATGTAGCGCATCCGCCACAACAACAAACGGGATTGACTCGTATGGATACATTCGTCACGAACGGATACGTCATCGGAGTCGTCATGTTTGTGGCGGCCATCGCTCAGGGCACCCTATCGCAAGGTTCCACACATCTGGTCAACGTCGAAGGAATACATTTAAAAGCCGCGCTTCAAGTAAGTAATAAAAATTGGCCACAGAAAAAGACGCGCTTAATCCTACAAACGCAAGGAAACTTCTTTATCATTTTTTGTTAAAAGTCAAGCTACATTACGGGACGTTGTAATTTTTCTGAAACTTTAAACATCATTATTCCTTAAGTTCTAAACCAAATTAGAGAATCGTTGAAGTAACGTTTTTTTCTAGACGTATTTTCAATTTTAAAATAATTTGGAAGATCTAGATTTTGGACAAATAAGTATTGTAATTTCTATTTTATTTTTAGGGTTTAATATACGATAAATTGTTCAAGCTTACGTCGTGGACTTTAAAGGACAAAATGGAATTACAAAATGACGATAATAAAAAGAAATTCTTGAATATGGAGAATAATGGTTCATCTGACAGTGGCAATATAGTCAATCTCATAGTTGAAGATGCTTTTAACATTATGTCATTCATTTGGATTGGGCATTATATTTGGGCGATACCGCTGAAGGTACATAAGAATTATTTTAACAAAGAGGGTGCTCCGCCTCCGGTGTTCAAGCATCTAAGAGCTTTTTTCTTTTTTTTTGTTTTCTCTTTTGCAATACCAAAATTTGAATTTTAAATGGGCATATATACTTCTACTTCCAACATCATCTATCTTTAGTGAGTGCCTTCTATAAAATATAGCCAGAAAATGTCTGGAATCATATCGGTAATCTTCCTCAAACAAAATTTCCCTGGGTAGAACGAATTTTCGAACGTGTATAATTTTCAGGTAATATTATTATTGATTACTGGTTTTGTTCAGATAGGTGTTCTGATATACTTGCTCTACTTGACTTTGGGGATGAGTGCAGTTATAGGAGCGTTTTTCTGTATTGCAACAATGACACCACTACAGTTCTTCATCGGCAAAAAGATGTCTACTAATTCAAAACACATATCGGTAAGATCTGACCTTGACACTATCACTGGCAAAACCGCTTAAATTGATAATAAGTCCTTATCAATACGACATTTAACTCATACTATATAGTCACATTTAGCCGCGTTGCTCAGGAATAGTCCCTTGATGTCTTTCCAACTACTACCTGTTGGTAGTAAACGAAAGTTGGGTAACTTTTTCTAGTTGGTTTACATTTCTTATAGATAATTATATTACGATGTGAATTTTAATTCAATATTTTTTCTTTTTTTTATGTTTTAATTATAAGATTTAATAAAACAAGTAATAGTATATTGTGCGACTAGTGAGAGAAGGAGAAGATTCCATGAGCGTGAAATTTGCCGCACGAGCGCAGCGAGTGCGGTAAAACACACGCGAGTGGAATATTCTCCTTCGATCAATAGTCGCACATAATACTTTATTCAACTAGCAGGAGTAATATGTAATCGGGGCCCTGATAAAAGAGGGAAAAATAATAAATCACTTCATTGATTGACGTACCACCGTCAGTGTATACACAAGATTGCCATGATTTCGCTGAATTGCGATGCTGTTTTCATATAAGTATACAATACCGCCTACCACGTTCCTATTGGTCCAGAAGCTACTTGCAGTTTTTTTCATTATTTAGCGCTTGGGCTTGCTACTGAGTTTCTATTGGTCCAGAAAATTCATTATTACACTAGTGAAGTAATACATTATTTCTCCCACGCCAGAAAATTCATTATTACACTATAGTGAAGTAATATATTATTTCTCCCACGTTTAGCAGGGCCCCGAAATTACATATTACTCACGCGTGTTGAATAATAGTATATTGTGCGACTAGTGAGAGAAGGAGAAGATTCCATGAGCGTAAAACACACGCGAGTGGAATATTCTCCTTCGATCAATAGTCGCACATAATACTTTATTCAACTAGCAGGAGTAATATGTAATCGGGGCCCTGATAAAAGAGGGAAAAATAATAAATCACTTTATTGATTGACGTACCACCGTCAGTGTATACACAAGATTGCCATGATTTCGCTGAATTGCGATGCTGTTTTCATATAAGTATACAATACCGCCTACCACGCTCCTATTGGTCCAGAAGCTACTTGCAGTTTTTTTCATTATTTAGCGCTTGGGCTTGCTACTGAGTTTCTATTGGTCCAGAAAATTCATTATTACACTAGTGAAGTAATATATGATTTCTCCCACGCCAGAAAATTCATTATTACACTATAGTGAAGTAATATATTATTTCTCCCACGTTTAGCAGGGCCCCGAAATTACATATTACTCACGCGTGTTGAATAAATAATATTTTACATTAAATACGAATATTTATTATGCCTTTTTTTAACTATTAGTATTATAAAGCTATACAATTAATAATTTAATAGCACAATATCGAAAAAAAAGTTATAAGAAGATAATGAATTAAACAATTTTTAAAAGCGTAAAACTAACTGAACTTCATAAAATACAATCCTTTTAATATTTTTTTAGAAATAAACTTATTAAATAATTTTTGATAATAGTATTTTTTATGTAACAGTATAGTTTGAAAAAAATATATAAGTAAATGGTGTTAAATTAACAGTGGCGACTGTGCGCAACGCCACAATTACTCGTATGTTATGTACGGAAGTTTGAAATGTATTTTTGTTCGTATAGGAAAGGAGCGATGAACGATTAAGAAAGATCAACGAAACTCTACAAGGAATTAAACTGGTGAAATTGTTGGCGTGGGAAAATTTGCACGAACAGCGTGTACAAGAAATCAGACAGAAAGAGCTGGTATTTTTAGATAAAGATTCGCTATTCTGGGCTCTAATGAGTACGTATTTATCCCTAAAAAATTGCTAAAATACATTTCCTTCACATAACGAGTTTCACTATTCGAAGCGCAGTTTCAACAACTCCGAGAGTTAAAAAAGTTCTAAGAAATCGTTATTTCGAAGACGCAACTATTTCACGGTTACCAACTTTATTTATTATTGAAATTCTGTACATTTTGGTTTTAGTGTTTTTGACGCACGTCTCATCGGTGATTGTGACCTTGATGACTTTTGGAATATATTCATTGATTGAAAACGAACCTTTGACATCGTCGAAAGTGTTCACAGGATTGGCGCTGTTCAACCAGCTTACAGTGCCTCTTTTTATTTTTCCGGTCACCGTACCAATTATTATTAACGCAATTGTAAGTATAAATTATTCCTTTATAAACATTCATCCTTTCAGGACAGTCTAAACATTACCGATATACTCCATTTTTCTTCAAGATGTGGGAGGAGAGACCAATGTGTTTTTGAATTATCTTTTTCATGCATAGTGTAAAAGTTCGAGACCCCGACTTTCAACGCCAAATCTACTAAAGTAGATTTAGGGTGCCATAAGTTGGAAAGAAGACTAGTAGCTTTGCTCACGTTTGTGACTGCTTCGAAACCCAGAAACCTGATCTTAACATCCTTTGGAATCAGTATTCATAAAACGTATGTACACGCTGTACAAATTTTTAATATTCCTCTTGTTTAAGGTGAGTACTCGAAGGCTTGAAGAATACTTTTCCCAACCGGAAATAAAAAATATTATACCAATATCGTACAAGAACGACTGTAAGAAGATGCAGATGAACAGGACGAGTGATCTGGAACCCAATATTCTGCTAGAAGATTGTTCCAGACACGCGTTCGGTTTGAATTACATCGACGAGAACGACGAGGAACAACAAAGTCACGCTAGCGGTAACGCGAGCGGCTCTCGTCCTCTATCAGACGCCAGGATCAACAACGAAGACGAGCCAAGCGACGATGATAACAATCAATCGAACACAACAACGAATTTCATTGTTGTGCGTGTCGATAACGGAAAATTTTCGTGGGGCATGTCGAACGAATTTCAACTTGTTTTAGAAAAATTGGAAATCCCTAAAGGTAGGCGCTTTCACATTGTTCTTCGATTTTTTACCAAACTATTCGCCTGATGTGATCATTTGTCGTTTCAGGAAAGCTAACTTTAGTCATCGGAAAAGTCGGTTCTGGAAAAACTTCACTGGTTTCAGCAATTCTTGGAGAAATGCACTTGTTACAAGGAAAAGTTAAATGGTTAAGGTAAAAGATTTAGTTGTACCACAAACGCCCTCGTTGATCAAAAATAAAAAATGTTCAGAATTATGAAAAAATAAATATCAGTGTGTTTTGTGTTTCGTCAATATATGAAAAGTTTCAATCCTTTTTAAGAGTTTCGTTGACTAGAAAAAAATTTGTTTGAAATATTTCTTACCTTTTTTAGTGACGCGTCCATAGCATACGTGGCCCAAAACTCTTGGCTCCTGAACTCGACATTGAGAGACAACATTTTGTTCGGTGAACCGTATCGACCCAGAAGATATAACCGCGTGTTGACGGCCTGCGCGTTGCATCCCGATCTTGAGCTGCTTCCCGGAGGAGACATGACTGAAATAGGAGAGAAAGGCATCAATTTATCGGGAGGTCAAAAACAAAGGATCGCTATTGCCAGAGCACTCTATTCAAAGGCAAACGTTGTTATAATGGTGAGTATCATAAAATGAAACTGTATTGTCTCGAATATTAAAATAATAGTTGACAGAGCTAGAAATCAAGTATGTAATGTGTTGAATTTAAACTCAGTATCTCGTTTCCTTTTTGAAGTAGGTATTTTATTTCAAATTTGTATTTATTTTTAAGGACGATCCATTGTCCGCTCTCGATTACCAAGTAGTCAGACATGTTTTCGAAAACGGCATTCAAAAAATGTTGAGCAGACAAAAAAGAACAGCTATTTTGATAACTCACAGATTGAGACTTCTGAAAACGGCTCATCACGTAAGTATGATGAATTCAGGGAATTTTTACCCACTTACTCTCACACTTCTCCTGACTGTGATCTTAACTCTTTGCCTTTCTCTTAGTTAATAAATTCCGAATTTTAAATTCTTCAGTATCTTAAATAATATATTTTAGGTTATAGTTATGGACAAAGGTCGTATACGAGCGCAAGGATCGTTTCAAGACCTTCAACTGACATCGCCATACTTGATTAAAGAATGGCACAACGTGGCCAGTCACGATTCTCCCGACGAAGGCAGAGGTCGAACGGCACGTGAACGATGGAGCTTGTTCCGTTTGGTGTCAAGAATTGGACTAAAACTTAGACTACGCAATTCTATACACGGTTCGTGGACAACCGAAGAGGAAACACACGTTGTAAGTCCACAAATTTTAAAAGAGAGACAGAAAGAGAGAGAGAGACAGAACCTTATTTGAATTTTGCAGACACCGCCGCCTTACAGACCGCTCAGAAGACGTCTAAGCTCGACATACGGTTCTCGATATTTTGTCCACGATTTACTATTGCCGACGGACGAATGCGACGATGACGAAATAGACGAGGAAAGCATTTTGAACAGATTCTCGAGACGCTCGTTCATCGGTGCCAACTGGGCCGACGACGACAGGAAATGGAAGTCGTCGAGTATGAGGTTGCACAGACTTGCTTCAAAAGCGATATCGCTTCAGACGGGCCGCAAGAAGTCAACAGCAACCGCCGTCAGAAGACAGTTGTCGTCACCAAGTATACAGCACGAACCTTTATGCGTCACTGATTCGGGTCCAAGGTGATTCACCTAAGGTTAAAGGCTCTCATATATCAGCACGGGACAATGGGAACGGGAACGAACCAGCACGGGATCAAATTATATGGCGGGGTATGATGATGGGATTATACTTGAGTATAATTTGATCCCGCTTCAGTTCTCGTTGTTTCATGTTGGTCTGTGGAAGCTTTAATCATAAATTAATCACATACACAGTCCAAAGCTTTCTGGGTAGCGAAAAAGTTTTAAAAATAGTACAACAGATGATTTGTTCTAATTAAGGGATAGACATTAAAATTTCTTTAGAAATACAAATTATACAGTCGTTCTTTAACCAATAAGTTTCTGAATTTCTGATGGGAGAAGTTTTGTCAAAAATAGTATGTAGAAACTTTGAAAAGAGACTGATGGAAAGCGGCCTAGCAGTAACAATTTTATCAATACGAACATGATTTTTTCAGTCATATGAAAATAATTCAAAAACCCGATGAACAAACTGGGATATTTAAACGTCTATTTTCCGGATCTCAAAAATCGATTAATGGGACACTGAGCGGTTCTATAAAAGAGAAAAACTTTTTACGCAGGCTTATTTCTTCATCGTCAGTAAGGTAATTATTTGACAATAGTATTATTTTTTTGCGATTCTCTTGTTAATTTATATTCTCATTTTTAAATTACTGCAGGAGTAATACGGTTGCAGAAGAAAAAATACCTGTCAACCGCTTGCTTTCCACAGAATCGGTGGCCAGCGAGGATGATGAGGTCGAGTGTACGTATAGAAATTAGTATTGTGGGTTAATTGTAAAAACTCTATTAATCACAGAGAAATATTACGCGTTTGTCTGTACTAAAACACCTTACTTTTAGATTATGTCGACGGCTTTGAGGTTTATAAGTTATCAAGTGAAGAAGAACGAATCTACGGAAAGATTTCAAAACGAGTTTTGTGGACGTATGCTAAGTCGGGAGGTATACTTGTTGGTTTAGGTTATTTGGGAACAGCAATGGCTTGGCAAGCGACGCAAGTCTATACGGACTACCAACTGACCGAATGGACGCAAAACAATAAAACTGAAAATCACAGAACAGTAAGTATTATTTACTTTTGTAATTGGTCTTCTCCTATAACTTACTTTGATATGAAATATTACTTTGTTTAAGCTTGCAATTAATACTTTTTTAAACATTTATTGGTGAATATACCCTATCGTTATTTCTTTCACAGAGTGAGGACTACCTAATGGTGTACATGCTGTTGTCTCTAATATCAGTACTGCTATCGTTTGCATCGAAATGTCTTGGCCAATACAGCGGCGCCATTGCGAGACGACGCTTGCATCACAACTTGATTCACAGTCTTCTTCATTGCCCGATGTATTTCTTTGAGACGACACCCATCGGAAGAATAATCAATCGCTTCTCTTCAGATATGGTCGTCATCGATAAGGTAATTGATTAATTATTTTCGCAGTAAATAATTTTTTTTCACTCAACTCTTTATTTTCCCAAAAACAATCCGCTTTCATCTTTTTACCAGTCACTTCATTTCAAGTTAGGTACAGTCAGTTCATATTTCTCCATTGCGCAAGTTCCACTTTAGTATCTTTTGATTTGCGAAGAAATTATCCATTATTTGTTTATTTATATTTCTTTTTTATTTTCAGAAATTAGCAACATCGATCCAGAGACTTGTCCAGTTTCTTTTTCTGTGTTTCTCAGCCATACTCGTGAATGCATACGTAACTCCATGGTTTTTGATCATTGCTATTCCGATATGTATCACTTATTACATTATCCAGAAATTTTATCGTTGTTCTTCCAGGTTAGAATAAGCATAGATAAAATTTTATTTAATTAAATAACTGTCTTGTTGTTATTTCCTCGCTACTATTTTTGGGAAAGGAAAAGTTATCAACCCACTGAATATCATTTAACGTACTGATTATGATGACGACAAATGCTACAAACGACCAATTGCTCTGTATAAATAAGTAATCTAGTAGGTCCTGTGTCCTCACTGAAAACAGTCATTCATGCAAACCTGCTTAACTCGTTCAGTTCTCAACTATCATTAACTTATTTAAAGAACTGACGAGATTACGCCTCATCGAACTATACTAAAATATTATGAAAGAAAGAATGCAAAATTATTTTAAAAGCAAATAAATTTCTTCAGAGAACTGCAACGTTTGGACAGTATTACGCGATCACCGGTTCTGTCGCATTTCTCCGAGACTCTAGGCGGCCTACCAACGATTCGTGCATACTGCCAGCAGGATCGATTTACCCAAGCAATGAGAAAGAAGATGGACATGCACCTGTGCGCGTTCCTGACCTTGAACACCAGTAACCGTTGGCTGGGCATTATGCTGGTAAGTCATAAACAATGAATGCCTTTTTTCCAGCCCGCTAAGTTCAGACCTGATAAGAATGTAATGTATTTGTGTTGTAGGACTATCTTGGCGGAGTGATTGTTTTAATGGCTGTTATGGCGTCACTAATATCGGCTCATTATTACCCCACAATTGTTACTTCTGCTCTGATGGGGTTCGCTATTAACTACACACTGCTCGTCCCGATTTATCTTACGTGGGTCGTTAAGTTCTTAGCTGATGTGGAAATGTATCTAAACGCTGTTGAAAGGGTTCATTATTATTCTGGCGTACCAATTGAAGATTACAAGGATCAAGGTATATTTTTTTAACTACTTTCGATTTGTATTTAGTACGACTTATAGTTTTATGAAAGTTTCTTTTGCGTTTTCACTCTCTTTCCCACTACTGTAACTTCGGCTCAAAAACTTACTAATAATATTTTTGTTTTAGATCTGGAAAAGTACAAACAGTGGCCCAAAACAGGAGAAATATTATTCGAAATGGTTTCGTTGTCTTACAATAACAAAAAAGATCCAGTGATAAAAAATATGAATCTAAAAATTCCGTCCGGTCAAAAGGTACAATTATTTTTTTTATACCGTAGAATATTCGATTATAACATTGAAAACCGTCGGAAAATTAGGGATTCCGTTTTTATAAATCGTCTATTACAAACACCTCGTTTCCAGGTTTGATAACCGGTTGAAAAAAGTATCAATTGGATTTTCAGTTTATTATTACAAACAATAAAAAATCAAAAGCATGAATAAGTTCTAGGTCTAGATGATCTACAGCATCAGTAATGGTAATGACCTTTTCAATTTTTCAGATTGGAATTTGCGGTCGTACAGGCAGCGGGAAATCATCCTTGATACTATCACTATTTGGAATGATCGACGTGTGCGAGGGACGCATCATAATCGATAACGTCGATATGAAACAGCTGCCTTTACGAGTGCTGAGATCACGGATAGCCATTATTCCACAAGACGTCCTCATGTTTTCGGGGACGCTGAGAAATAACCTTGATCCTTACATACGATTCACGGATGTCCAACTGTGGCACAGTTTAGAGTTGGTGCAGTTAAAAGGCGTTATATCGAAGATGGCGGGTGGCTTAGGTAAGTCACTTGCAAGTTTCGGTCTTCTACTGTTTTTTATTTCAAGTTCACAAATCTCCCTCTAATTTTAGTTTTCTTTTACTTCTTCTATCAGTTGCCTCTTTGTAAGCTCTAATCGCCCATTGCACTCCATCCACTGCTTGTGTGTCCCACCAGAGTTTTTTTTCTCGTTTTCCACTTCTCCATTACTTCACTCACTTCTTGTCTCCAACTTCTTTGCGGCCTTTCCGCAGAAATGCAGATCATAATTTGTTTAGGGAGACGTACGTCTTTGTAGACGTCCATGCAATTTAAAAATATCCTACCAAATTCGATACACTTTTAGATATGGAAGTGTCAGAAGGAGGATCCAATTTCAGTTCCGGCGAAAGGCAGCTATTGTGTTTAGCAAGAGCTTTCCTCGATCAAACAACGATCCTGGTAATGGACGAAGGAACCAGTTCAGTAGATCCGATCACAGAACAGGCGGTACTACTTTCAGCTAAACAAATATTCCACAACAGAACTGTGATTATTGTTGCAGTAAGTATTAACAATGCAGCATTTGTTTTGAGATCGCTGTTATATTCTTACAAATAAAAAAAAAAAAAACATTTCAGCATCGACTCGAAACCATATTGGATTGTAATCGGATTATTGTGTTGGACGAAGGGAAAATAGTAGAAGACGGAAATCCCAGACATTTGAAAGACAACATATCCAGTATTTTCTATGGCATGCTACATTCAACATCTCAACAATGATTAAACACGACCTTGAGGGAAGATTTTGAAGATGTGTAAAACGAAAGCTCGGACAGTGCCCGAGCGAAACGATGAAAAGTGCGGGTCTTAATTTATATGTGTTTTTCAAACTGAATCGAAGTTTTGTTTAAGAATATTATCTGTTAATTCCATCAAATTATTGTGAAAAAACAGACAGTTCGTTCGAACATGTACACGATTCACTCACGTACATAATGCCTCTACTACACACGTGGCCAGCACCGCCACTCAAATAAGTGCCTATCATCGCCGCGATGATTGCCTAGCCCTCCACACAATCGTGCCGGTCCGATTGTGTGTACGGGCGCACGATGCTGGCCACGCATTCCTTTGATGTACCGACAATCAACCGATTACAGGCGATTATGTCCACGCACCGACGAATATGCCCTCTACACAATCGTGAGTGCCTGTAAGTGGCGGTGCTGGCCACGTGTGTAGTGGAGGCATAAGCTACAATCTAACTTCGTATATATTTACCTACACTAAAAATATAAATCGTTTTCCTTTAGTACTTATTGTATTATAATAAAGTTGATTTGTACATAATAATTATTATTTAAAGTATATTTACAATATTTTTATACTGTGTATAATGTTATTGAATAAGATTTGAGCGTTAAAAAAAATACCTAATCAGAAAAATACATCTAAGTTCGCTGCACACGAGACTGGATTTGCCGCTAGATTTCTTGCTAGATTTGACTACTAGTTTTCTAGCGCCGGTTTTCTTAATTGCTTTTATATGCTCGCTTCACACGAAACGTTTTTTCAAGCTTGTTTTGTGGATAGATCTGGTATGCGCGCAGTGACAGTTCAAATATAAACACAGAGTTGTCCGAATCTGAGCATAATGACGCCATGTTGGTTTGTGGGCATTTGTTTGTGTCGCACACGTGACAAGATACTGATTCCTCAAATTCTTTCTCAGAGCAAACAGAGGACCTAGCAAGAAAAACAGCCCCTGTTCTAATTTTAAAATCTATCTTGTGAGCTAGCAGGCGAGCCCGTAGTGACATAATTTCCAGCCTCGTACCCAGCCTGCCGGCCAACAGAAGTCCGAGCAGTGTTTCCAGCCTCGTGTGCAGCGGCCTTTAAACAGGTCAGTAGTAAAACAAATCAATTGTTATCATTTTGAACAAAAAAGAATCAGCATTATCGAATTACTCAAAAACTAGTTTTGAATAGGCGATAATAAAGGTGAGCGTCGCCGTTTGAAATTCACACAGTGTACCGGTTTGAATCTTATTTCTGTGATTTGTTTTCTACGCTGTGACCTATTTCTGTTTTAGTATTACTTCGCGTTTCATGACGTCTATATTATTAATTATTAATTAATTTTATCTGATATGAAACGTGTGATTAAAAAAAGAGCAACTAATTAAAATAGATAAAAATTTAAATTTTTACTTCGCTATACTTTAAGTGCTTCATTTATATTTACAATCGACTCTCTCTGTCGAAGCTCCTAGAATCAGATCATCCTACTTCTGCGCTAATTTACAAGTGACGTACATTACTTTTGTGTGTATGAGCCGTATTGCGATGATTATATGTTTCTGACTGGAGTACCTACCTAAGTCTGTTCTAGATTTGTGTAGAAAGAAAGCTCAGTGAGAATTTAAGCGAGAGAGGGAAACGACTGTACTTTGAATTACAAATTAAAATAAATGTATTTATAACTTCAACACTGTAACGTTTTTTAATAAAATTTATTAACTAAAATATAATTTGATATCAATTAATAACTCCTTTTTTTAGGAGTCAGTATACGAAATCACAGTGGGCTTTTTGTAATCGGCCATTAATAAAATTTGGTAACCGGCGTTAATATCCGCGGACAAAATATCCCCGACAAAATATCCTTGGACAAAATATCCTCAAGACAAAAAATTTAATGTCAAATTATCCTTGGACAGAATATCATGTTAAATTAAAAAAAAAATGAAATAAAACAGAACACTAAAATATACAACTAACAGCACTCAAACACACAATTTGAAACGCGATGGGGCAGAGGTGGAGTTTTTAAAAAAATAATTCCGGGGTGAACGATAAACGGGTAGATATGCGAATTGTAATTCCAGGGTGAACGATAAAGGGGTATGCGAATTGTCTCGCAGTGAAACGGGAAGGGGCAAATGTAGAGTTTTTAAAAAAACCATTCCGGGGTGAACGATAAACGGGTATGCGAATTGTAATTCCGGGGTGAACGATAAAGGGGTATGCGAATTGTCTCGCAGTGAAACGGGAAGGGGCAAATGGGGAGTTTAAAAAAAACAATTCCGCGGTGAACGATAAACGGGAATGCGAATTGTAATTCCGGGGTGAATGATAAAGGGGTATGCGAATTGTCTCGAAGTGAAACGGGAAGGGGCAAATGTGGAGTTTTCAAAAAAACAATTCCGAGATGAACGATAACGGGGTGGGTAGTATTTAAACGAGTGACTGTAAATTACAATTTTGGGTGACAAAAATAATCAATTTGGGTTACTGTATTACTAAGTGAGCGACTGACTGCGCGTGACGAGAAATCAACAGAACAGCAACTTACAAACATCCATTTGAGTTACTTAAAATACAAAATGGGAAGCTTCATAATATTTGATTTTATTTGTAAATTAATGTTTATTTATCACGATGCGAGTCGTCAAAATGACAAATTAATGAATTTTTCTTTGATGTTTAGAATATTTTGTCCAAGGATTTTTTGTCTTGAGGATATTTTGTCTTGAGGATATTTTGTCCGAGAATATTTTGTCCGGGATATTTTGTCCGAGGATATAAAGTCATAGAACCATAAAATTTAGGGGCGTAATTAAAAACTTTCAGAAAGGTGCAAAGTGTGGTTTATTTTCGAATGATCGACTCAACTCAGCTTAATTCGAAAAGGAACAATCAGTTTCGATTTTCTATAAATAGGCCGAGCCAAATCGAGTCGATACAATATACGTGTGTATGCTTCTTTATCTCAACTTGTTATTTTACTAATCTTTTTATAATGAGACAAAACTGTATAAACTATAAAATATTAATCAAAATCAGTATGACAAGCTATTAACAAAAGCACATTATTTCGATATGGTTTTTCATTAATCACTCATTTGTTATATTACGGTGTGTGATTATCGATTGTTTTAACGTGCACATTTTCTCACAACATCAAGAAAACGATGTAGTGCTGTATTTAAAACAAAAAACAATTATTTACAATTTCAACATATTCTTATTTAAATTTACTTTTCAAACAAATCAGAATTTAAATAAATAAACAGAAAATATGGATCGGTGCTGAAATAAAACTTGATAATTGATGGCCTTGAAACAGTACAAATGAGCTCGACTTATGTTGAAAAACTGGGATGAAGAATTAAATAATAAATTTACAAAACTTTGAAATGGCCGTAGATATGAAAATGTTGGTTATTTTTGAGTACAGAACTGATTAAATAAAATGTCGTTTGAAGTAGACATTTACAGTAGTTTTAAACCAATTCATTTAATTTCAAAAATACTAGGCTTAGTGCCATTTTCATTGCACGGAAAAGAACCAAACTGGCCAACATGTTTCTTAAACATGTTGTACACATGTGCAGTTTATTTACTGTACCTTTATTGTTACGTCGATGGACTCAAGGACAACATTCAAATGCTCTTGACCGGAAGATTTTCAACATTTGATTTAAGCGACGTACTGTTAATGCTCTGTTCTTTGTTCGTGGCGACATTTTTCTACGTTCATTTGTTAATCAATTGCAACACAATAACAAAAACACTATCGAAAATAAATGTATTCATAAATCGAGTCGTAAAATCTGAAATGTCTCAAGAACAAATGTCGCGAAATATTGCTCTGAAAAAAATAGTTCGCACTCAATATTTTTTCACCGTATTTCTGCCGTTAACAATAGTTTTCGACTATTACGTAATGAGAATTATTTACGATGATATGAAATTAACTTATTTTCTTGGATTTAATTTTCCTTTATATTTAGTTGCCATTGTCGATATCACTTTCACGTGTTTCTTGTTGTTGCTAAAAAACGAATTTTCAACTATCAATCGTACAATTTCGCGAATTAAATCGATCGACCGAAGATCGTGTGGCAGTAATCTAGAAAAACAATTCGCCAAAACAGTTGAATCGTACTGCGATCTCAGCGCCATTGCCGGCGACATTAACAAACTGTTTTCGGCTTACATGTTGGCAACGTCGGCTAATGCTTTTGTTCAAGTTACGTCATTCTTGTATTTTTTTGTCGTACGAGTTCGAACGCTTTTCGGACAAATCGAATCGAACTGTCGTGAAATATTAATACCGATATGGGAATTCTATTGGATCGTTGTCATTTCCGTATTCATGATTTGGAAGGTTTATTTGAGCGTTTCGATTACGAAGGAGGTAAATATATAAATACTTTTTTTATAATGTATTCGATGCTTGGCTTCATAATTAAAAACACAGCTGATTTTAAAAAAACTGAACCAATAAAGATCCTGTACTATTCATTAGTTCGCTCCAAACTTGAATTTGGTTCGGTCATATGGAGCCCTCATTATGAACTATACATAGGTATGATTGAAAAGGTGCAGAAGAAGTTTATGAGGTATCTATTTTATAGAAAGTTTAATTTTTATACGTATTTGGTGCCATACGATCAATCACTAGAATTATTTAATATGTGTAAACTCTCAATCAGAAGAAAAGTGTCGAGCTTACTGTACCTACTTGACGACCGCACCATCTTGTCGAAGATATGTTTTTATGAACCGGTCTTTAACAGCCGAAGTTCAGCAAAACTCAAACTTCCTCGATATAGAACAGTACACAGAGCGGCATCACCATTATATCATATTATGATGGCACTGTTCAATACAGTATCATCTCATCTAGATATATATCGTATGAGCATTTCAACATTTGAAAGCAAATGCTACAGTCTATTAAATCATTAAATTATAATTAATATCTAACTGCATGCAAATTACTATGAATATGCGACTAACTCATATTTTGTCCTGTCTCGTTGTTTTTCTTTTGATTTCATTATTTTTATATTGTTTATACCAGGTGAGGCAAAAGTCCCGGAACGGTTGAATATCTCGCATACTACGCATCATATCAAAAAAAAAATACGTGTCAAATATTTTTCGCAAAACTATTTTTTGATATCACACATGACTCCCCACCCCCCACCCAGTTGGTGGGGGGAGGGGCAACTTTAAAATTTTAAATAGGAACCCCTATTTTTTATTGCAGATTCGGATTCTACGGGAAAAATTACATCAATTGTATGTAATTTTTTTTTATTTTAATATTACTATCAATACAACAAATTAAATTCACCCTTCACTAAATAAATCCATATCTACAAACTAATGTTTTCATAAAATTTTTAAGTCTGGTCCTGTCGGGCCGATTTTAATAAAATTTTGGTAGCACATTTTAATCATTACTAAAGGGTTAAATTTCAATTTTGAAACGATTCGGAGAAATTTTTTGGTATTTTCGGGCCCAAAAATATTTTTCAACCCCTAAAACCCACGGGAAAAATTACATCAATTGTATGTAATTTTTCCCGTAGAATCCGAATCTGCAATAAAAAATAGGGATTCCTATTTAAAATTTTAAAGTTGCCCCTCCCCCCACCAACTGGGTGGGGGGTGGGGAGTCATGTGTGGTATCAAAAAATAGTTTTGCGAAAAATATTTGACACGGATTTTTTTTTTTATATGATGCGTAGTATGCGAGATATTCAACCGTTCCGGGACTTTTGCCTCACCCGGTATATAACTATCTGTAATTGGAGCACAGCTCTGTTGATTGGTAAAATACATAAATATCCAGATTCGGCGACAGATATTTCTCTTCGTTTATCGGACAGACAGAAAAAAATTGAATTTCTGCAGTAGATTTGGAGATTTGCAAAGGAGAATCTTTCGAAAAACTTTAATAGTAAATCTGTTGACACCACGTTTGTAACAATCCTTCCAGATGTTTGAGTGTTAAGGTTTGGTACAGACATGCTCACAAATTCGAAAACATTACCATGCGCAGTCGAGTAATTAGTCGGGAATTTCAAACGAAGACTATAAAGAAAAAAACAGGGATCTTCTTCAGTTACCCCCAGTACAATTGTTCCCCTAGTTCCCACTTGTCGCTGGGCTTGGATAATTTACGAACACGTTATGAAACCGGAGGATTCTTTTCACTTATCCTCACATTTTTTAGGCTCGTCAAACCTTGGAACTAGTATTTGCGTCGTGGGCCAAACTGGAGTCGCCATCAATGGACGAATTTATTCTTAACACCTCGATCCGTTTGATTCACAATGACGTCACATTCACCGCGTTGGGTTTCTTTCCTTTTGATTTCACTTTAATTCAGACGGTGAGTCTTTGTATACGTTTACCCGAAAATGTTTCATTAAATCTCCGAGTACTAAGTACAATAGGATATTTTGCACCATGTAAGAAAAATCTTATAATACATATTCTTGATAGATTTTGTAAAAAGCAAACGAGAAATGTTAATTTCTAAAAATATAAATTTTATAATTCAATTTTTAGAATTGCATTTTGTAATCTGTTCTTCAAAAGTCTAAAACGCAGTTCGCCATGTTGGATTCCGGCGTGACGTCACTTCGTCTTTAAACTATCTGCGTTTATGCGGTGCTGTGTGTTATTTTGAAGTTATTTCAAGTTATTATCACGTTTATTGACTTCTATATCCCGTATTTTATTGATTTCGCATCTTGGAAGACCGTTTGGTAAAAGCAGAAAGTACTATAATCTACCAAGGATAAATACGTTTAATAAATAATCAAAGTTTTCTTCATACCTCGATCGAAAGTGCATATTCTTTCGGTATACCAATTGTAAGGCAGAAAGTCTAACATTTACTCCTTGGTGGGATTACACGCTACAATATAGGAATCAACTGTTGTTTAGATGTCGTTTCCCTATTACATTTTAGCTAATAATCGCGAACAGCTGTCAATAGTGTTTTTACGTATAAATTCAATGCTTGCTTGGAATTTATCTGTGTTTTTATGTAATTAATACGTAATTAATTAATTAATATGTTTAACAAGCGTGCTTACGACCGAGGTATGAAGAAAAATAGTATACACCACACTGGCCGAAGGTGTGATAATCTTGCCCTGCGCTTCATGATGCCCTCAGCTTTGCCTCAGGCAACACGCAGGACAAGATATCACACTTTGGTACTACTTTGTATACTTACTAACACTGGTAATGTAATAATCACAACAATCTTAAATATTTTTAATTGTACAGTGTTACTATGGTTACTGTGCAAGTGTGCACTATCGTTATTATTTACAACCATAGTGACGTCACGAGTCGTTTTCGCGAGGAAATTCATAATGATAAATTAAAAGGCGTTTTTATGGCACTATTCGGTTATAAAATATTATTATAAAAATTGTAGCCCTTCTTTATCACTTAAAATACTTTTCAAAAACGGTGTAATAGTCTATTATTTAAATAATTTTTATGACTGCGTGTATTAGTTTTTGTTTCCTAGACACAAGTTCGAAGTTAAAGAATTCAAGATGTTCAAATGTATATTTTTCGGCTAATTCGTCCCTGTCTCCATTTTTCCCCTAGGAGAAAATAGAAATTCCGACCCCGTTAGGTCCTGCCCGGTATCTTATACTGTAGGTGTACCAAGTTTCAGCTTCTTAGTCAACAGAGAGCTTTCGGATGGCGTAATTGGGAAATTATGCCGATAATTTTTATTCTCGATTCACAGTTTTTTTCGGATATCGTTTGGATGCAAAAAAAAACACCTATTTTGTGGCTGCTCAAAAATGTATTATAGCTAAATATTTATTTTAAATATTATTTTATTTGCTTGTTTCAGATAATAAGCAGTGCAACTACATATTTATTTATATTACTGCAATTTGACTAAACAAAAGATACACGCTTCATTAGTATTACGTCATTTGGATTCTAAACAAACAGCTTAGAAATATTGTTTCTGTGGTGAACAAAACATTTATAAAAAAGTAACAGGAAAAAACAGCACAAAGAATTATTATAAATAGCATTAACAAATTTGATAATGTAAATCATTGTTAGTTGTTATATTAATTAACCTTAAAATCACCGTGTTTTGTTTTGTAACCGCATGATAATAGAGCGAACTTTCTGTCCATGGAGTCACGATGGACACATCTGTATTAAGAACACCGCATGTAAGTATTTTTATGCTTTACTTGCATTACTGCTGGATTTGACAAGAAACGTATCTTAATCAAACCGCAGTCGGATAAAAAGTAAGTACCTCAATTTCGGATAATATACTGGGTTTCGTCAAAAACGGTCCAGCCGTTATCGAGTTCTGCTGATATAAAAATACAGACAAACATTTAGTTTAGATCGTTCGCCAATCTAGATATTATATAAAATGCCTAAAAACCTAGCAAGAAATAAAAATGTTAAAATGTTAAATTAAGGACAGCCTCCACTACGGACATGGACAAAAAAAAAATACATTCCGAGATTCTATTTCACCTCCATCTAATGTGTGAACTTTTATTATTTTACGTCAGTATGATTAAAAAAATTCATTATTTTACAGCACTTATTCCTTAGATAAGTTCAAGGTTCGGTAATAAAAAAAATAAGTAGATAATAATTATAAATTTTCTATCGAGTGATCAAATTATTGGCAAAATAGCGTTCGATTGATTTCGTGCGATTATTTTTAGGGAAATAATTTTTCAGCTATTTGCAAAAAAAAAAAACTTGACAGCGATTAAATATTTTGGCAAATTATATTAGATGAGTTTCAAACGCAAGGTATTTTAACAACTAAAAAATAATGGCTGCTACATTAAGGTACAGCGAACAATTTTAAACAAGTCAATTGAAATCAAAGGCGAGGTACCTACTATAAATAATGACATGGCGATTAATATTACAGTGTGGTGACAAAGATTATATTATAACAACTAGTGAAAAGGGGAGGGCGTTTGGGAGGAGTTCTTTAAAAACAATTACGGGGTCGTGTCGATGCGATGGCGTCTTTTTGCGCTGTGAAAAATGGAGGGCTTTTGGGGGGAGTTCTTAAAAAAAATTGTCGTCTCGATGCGATTGCGTTTTTATATTACGGTTCTGAATGTTGTTTCTTTGTTTATTATTTGATTATAATTTTAAAGATATGACAGAAACTCAATTGTATAATTTAGGAATGCCCATCTTCAATTTTTTATCCGCCGTCAAGTTTCCGCTTTACAATAAATTCAGTTACCAAAACAAAAACTCGATGCCAATTTAAATTAAAACAAAAGCTTACAACTGGTTATTATAAGCTGCTACTTTTTACTTAATACTATCCTCCTGAGCAGCTGCCAACCTACTATTTTTGTTATCCACTTTAATTTTTTTTTAATTCCTACTTCCGATTAGTTTGATGCCGCGTATTTTTACTAAGCTCTCGTATGTGGACATTCTCAATTATATGAACAAAATCTTCGAACTCCTATTTCGTTAGAAAACATAATTAAGTAGTCAATAAATACTTAACGGTGTACTAAAAACGCGCGTTGAAACGAAGTCCTAGCACTCATCGTCATTAGTTTTCATGTTTTACCGTGATGACGTCACAACGAACTATGTGTAATATTCATTTGTTCATGTCTTAACCGTGATGACGTCACAACGGAATATGTCCAAAGTAGGGATGTTATGACGGTTTTTCCACTAAACGGACAGTTAAGTTAATGTTGTGTTGGTGTTTTCTAGAACCTAAAAAACAAAAACAAAACCGAAACAAACCCTAAACTCTTGTTTCCACCAAGCGGCCAAATTTTGTTCGAGTTTTGTTTTTGTTTTCGGTCCTTTTCCACTCGTACAAAATTCGTATTCAGACTAGCAAGGCGAAAATAGAAAACACAATACGACGTTTCCACTAAACAGACTCGAGTTTCAAAAAACGTCGAAACCTTTTGATGTTACCGCTTCCAAGCGGGCCTCGAAAAACAAAACTCCAACTGTCGCAAAACACGCCAGTCTTCAAAAAGTTTGAAAAAATGTTACAGTTTTTTTTTATTCCACACGAGTTTGTGTTTTGTTTTTCTTTTGTCCGTTTAGTGTAAAACCGGCATTAGGGAGCTCCTTAACTGTAAACGAAACTATCGGATATCCGATATAAAAATCTATCCTTATAACCGTAACCGAATCCGATATAAAAGTTTCGAATAATTTTGAATAGAGGCGAAGTTTAAATGATAAATATTATGTGTTAATAATGTTAATGTTTGTTCTACACCAAATCGAACCATTAAAAATTTTTTTTTTATTTCCTTCCCGGTTCGGTAGTGAGCCTTTCAAAATTACATGATTGGATCGAAGCAGATATTGCACTCCTCATATTCATAACGCGAAGCATTTAAGGTGGTGCTTTACTCCCGACATGTCAAAGCCAATTTTCGGAACTTAATTTGTCTAGTAAAAATATTTCACATAATTTTCTATTCGTAATTTTTACTTCAACAATCCGTTAAAAATCCAATATCCGAATCCAAAACTATCCGAAACTAATGAATAATCCGAAATTATTTTATATCCGTAACCATATCTGAAACGGTATGATATTCCTATATCTGTATCAGTAATCAGTATCCAGATCCGAAATTTTATATCCATAACATCCCTAGTCCAAAGGCCGCTGCACACAAGGCTGGAAACAGTGATTGGATTCCTGCTGGACGGCAGGTTGGGTACGAGGCTGGAAATGACGTCACTGCGGGCTCGCCTGCTATAGCTTACAAATTAGATTTTAAAATTTGAACAGGGGCTGTTTTTCTTGCTAGGTCCTCTGAGCAAGAAACAGACAGGAAAAAGTATCTTGTTACGTAGGCGACATGAACAAACGCCTCATTCTGCCCAGAGTCAGACAACAGACACGTTTTGCTCTATGTTTATATTTGAACAGTCACATCTATCCACAAAACAAACTTAAAAAAACGTCTCGTGTGAAGCAAGCACATAAAAGCAATAAAGAAAACCGACGCTAGAAAACTAGCAGTCAAATCTAGCAAGAAATCTAGCGGAAAATCTAGCCTCGTGTCCAGGTTACCGTTTGATATAAACATGTAATAATATAATTTGATCCTATATATAAAATTGACTTCGCTAAAGTCAGCAGCACCAAAAAGCCGCCTGACAAAATTATTGTAATGAAAATTAAGGGCTCATTTAATGTCTTATTTTTAAATGTAGAGCTCATGATTGTTTCGTTAAAATCTGCGATTATCTTCTATACGGTGGAAGTACGGGTTACATTTGGTGGAGGAGCGGGTTAAGCTGGCTATCTCAACAATGCGCGTCGTCCGTATCACAAATCTCTCTGAATAAACAGTTTTTTAAAACTGTTCACACCACTAAGTAAATTTATTTTAACCATAAACAATTTTTTGCCTAATGAACACAACTGACTTAATAGCCCGTTTCCCCTGGTTTTCTCAATGCAATACAGTGGTCTACGGTCTCCTATAAATCTGATCGTAAAACGAGAGATAAAATTATTTTTATGAAGGGTCAATCTATGCCCCTATTGTACCACTTTTTTAATTTTTTTAGCAGAAAATTTTTTAAACAAATTTTAAAAACCGTAAAAAGTGTCTTTTAAAAGCATTCGCCATTAATTAACAAAGTAAAAAATGAAAAATTTGTTACAATACGGACCTAGATTGATCCTTAATATAACTAGAAAAAAATATTCCGTAGCCTGTTTTCCAAAATTACGACCCAGTTTATAAGAGAAGCCGTAGCTCTGCAATGAAAAAATATCTTTATATGTCGAGCTGACAGGTCCTGTCATTACGGAAAGAACGGGTGTTTTTGAAATCACTAAGACTGCTGATGTGTGCCGTTCAAATTTAGGGCTGTGTAGTGTGTACTATATTATGGTTTTATGGCGTTTGATGTATTCATTGAAATCTATTTTAATTTAATACTATAACATAGATTATATAACTATAACATCGGGGTTTTGGTGAAATTTGGTCAAAAAACTCAGAACTGAATCAAAGCTATAAAAATATAAACAATTGAAAAATTATCATTTGACCGCCATTTCTAAATCTGACGCCATTTTATTTTTTTGTGTCCTATAAACCTCTCAAGTTTCAAGAGGATCGGATAATTTTTACAAAAGTACATATGGCCGCCATTACATTTTTTGTGTCCCATAAAATTTTTAAATATCAATTTTCAGAAGGATAGAATAATTTTTGCAAAAGTTCATATGACCGCGATTTTGAAATCTGACGCCATTTTATTTTTTTGTGTCCTATAAAAATTTGATTTTACAAAGAGAGAAAGAGAAGAAAATTTGTCAGACACAGCGAAATTAATTGAACGTTAGGATCACGTTTTTTCACGGTTTACTATGGCACGCTGTCTTACTATTAAATCGTAAAATATTTTTACAAAATATATAGAAATATGTATTTAACACTTTTAATTTCTAAAAAAAAATTTTGTGTATATTTTTTATATACTGACAATAAAAATACAATGTTATTATGCCCTGACATAAAATTAAGAAGACGGTCGAAAGCTAAATATGATTTCTAATCTAAAACAAATGAACGTTTTCTACTAAATTTCCCCCACGATTTTATTTTATTTAATCAAAGCCCCCTATGGTGACTCATATTTATTTTCTAGTTTTCAGTACATTATCATTAGTACAATAAAAGCGTTTGACGTAAAAGTTTCTTTACCTATTTTTACATATTATTATGTCAGTACATAAAAAAATTCATTCAAAAAATTATCTAAAATTTAAAAGTGTTAAATATTATTATATATTTTGTAAAAATATTTTACGATTAAATAGTAAAGCGGCGTGCCATACATTTCCATTATGTTTTTAATTCAAAATTTGTGTTACATGTTCATAACTTTAATTCAAAATTTTCATTATGTGACATTTACTATCATTCTATTTTTTGTAAAATATTTCTTTGCAGATAATTTATGTTGTAATGTTATGTAATTCTGTGTATAAAATGAATATAGCACATCCCTATATTTTGATATCTGTAGTCTAATACGTGTCTGTGTTAGTATACTAACACATGTAATAGTATACATATCACTATTATAATCAGGCATATAATAATTCGGTTCTCTTTGTCAATCCCTCTCACGTCATGTGTGAAAGATAGAGAGAGAGCATTCAATTCTCATAGACCACAATATATTAGTTGTACTATTATGAATGGAATGTTTCAAAATGTTTCTCACCACACGCCGCAAAATACAGCTTTACCTCTGAGATCGGCAAACGGGCTCTTAACTCGCTAAGTCATTTTTATTCAATGCGAATCGTACAAATGTACAATTTCTGATTCAGAACTATTTGATATATTAAAATGTTATCAATTATAATCAATAACTTTAATTACAAGAATATGAAATATTAAACATGTGTCATTTGCAATACCGTAAAATATCACAAACCACTTAGATTCAACGCGAATCGTACAAAATATACATTTGATCTCAGAACGACTTGATATATTAAAATATCATTAATTATAATCAATAACTTTAGTTATAGTACAAGATCCCGATTTGGCTCGATCTTCACCCATCGAGTTTTCTAATGAATGATAATATAATGTATTAATAAAGAAAAATTGATTTGGTTTCCATTCAATTTCTTGGCACAGCTATTTTTAATAAGAAATGAAAGTTGTAAACTTTATTTCTGAAATGTAGTTATCGAGTTTTCAGATGAATTTATTACCAATCTAAAGTAAAATATATATATAAAATGCCAAAGTTTGGTCGACATTTTGATTCCTGGCATAAAACCAGGTAAACAGGCACCTTCGAATTAGTATTTTGCACTTATAGGGTTTTCTATATTGTCATATATGAAAATGTAGATAATTTTATTGCGAATACGTGGAACAGATAGATAGATAGATAAAAATTTATTAACAAAAATTTACATTCTATTTACAAATTAAAAACAAAGATTTTGTCAGCAGCGTTCCTTTTACCGGCTGCAAGGTTGAAAAGAATACAAATATAAAATAAACGTTACTATTTATTATTTATGGGAAAAATAAAAAAAAAACATATTCTATGTAGTTAACCATGACAATGATTAACAAATATCGAAATATTTAATACTAAATAAATACAAAAAAATTAACAATTTAATTTTTTATTAAAAATAGCTGTGCCAAGAAATTGAAAGGCAACCAAATCAATTTTTCTTTATTAATACGTTATATTATTAAAATTCAAATTTTAATGGAAAACTCAATGGGTGGAGATAGAGCCAAATCGGGATCTTAGTCTATTACAACGACATGAAATATTAAACGTGTGACATATGCAATACCGTAAAATATCACAATGCATAATATTATGCAGTTTACTTTAGACTATAATTTGCACTAATTCACTTAATACGTATGCTAGGAATATTTGAGAGCCTTAAAATAATACATAATTAGGACATAAAAGTTGCTTCGTTTTTATTTTTGTCATAATACACCCATCCCCCGATTTACACGGTACTTGTTTTACACGTTTTCGCTTTTACACGGTTTTCCAAATAAGTTTTTTTTTTGTTTTTATCGCACTCTACTAAATGCTACTGTGAACACGTGCGCTGTGTACACATCTCACGGGGAATCCCGAGCTTATGTGCTGACTTGCTGCACACGCACACTGTGTCTGTATTTCTTCGCATAAAATTAAAGTGTTTCCGTAATATATTACATATTTTAACCTGTCAATGCATGTTATATTTATTTCTGTGTACATCTAAAAATATTGAAAAAAATCACAACTGTTAAATAGCAAAATTATGCATTTTCTGCAAGCTTTTCGATTTACACGGTTTTGACTTGAAAATTTTTAATTTTCGATTTACACGTTTTTCTCAGGAACGTATCTACCGTGTAAATCGGGGGATAGGTGTATTGTACTCACGTTAGCATCATGTGACCTGCACCACCACCATATGGAACCTGTACTATCACCGTATAGAAGATAATAGATTTTAACGAAAAAATAAAGAGTCCTAAGTTTAAAAATAGAGCATTAAATTAGCTCTGAAATCAACATTCCGCATGGCGGCGCTACCAGCTTGACCTACTCCTCCATCTTATGTATCACGTATTTACATCGCACAGAAATAATTCAAAGACTTTGCCGAAAAAAACAAGAATCGTAAATTTAAAAATGGGGCACTAAATTAGCCCTTAAATATCATACCGCTCTTCTTATCATTCAGCTCTGTGGCGCTGCTAACTTTTTCTAAAACTAGTAGCTCCATATGTTCTGTCTAAAAATTAAAAATGGGACACTACAATAGCCATTAAATAACCCTCAATTTTCCTATCAACAAGTGTATCATGTGACATTTTGGTGCTGCTAACTTCAGCGACGTTTGTTTAGGGGAGTACGGAAAAAAATAAGAAAAACCTTATTGGAACTCCCCTAAAACTTTTAAGTTTACAATTTGGTTTTATTGACGTGATAATATAAATTGATGAAACACCAATCTTATAAATTGATGAAACACCGGCTGCATGCACGAAAAATTGTCACGTTCCGAAATGTGTCACGTTCTGCCTGACTTAATACGTTATCACGTAAACTATCGTCCGTAAACCGACTTTACAGACAACCAATTTTTTGTTGAATGGTCTGCCAGGTCTGGCTCTTTTTACTCGTGAATCAAATCAAACTTTCATATCCCTCTCGCATACGAAAACAATTTTATTAATTTATTCTAATTAGTCCATTTTAGATTTTAGAGCATACACAATTTTTTACCAAGAATATTTTTTCTGACAAATTCATAATCAAAAAGTTAAAAATGAACATTTCTTGTAACCACGCTGTATAAATATTATTTTCGTTATAACTGACTTATCATGTAGATAACAGTGATTATTTTTTATTTGCTCTAAAAAAATTTTTTGCTCTAAAAAAATCAGAAGAGCAGGAAATTACATATTTATGATTTTGCACGTTAAATCCCTATTTACACCTAAGCAGTTCACGACCCTGTATAAAGGTTTAACTGTATTATTATTTTAATATTCATACCTATTTATCGGTTATTAATGTTTTCGTTTCTCGTGAAACAAATGAGGTTTAATAATGCATAATTATTCATTTTAGAATGTAGTTTTTTTATACGCGTGATCGAAAAAAATATACCTAACAATTCGGAATAACTTCATAAACGCTCCGTTTATTCAGGTTTTAATTTCATCATTTTTCGATCACTAAGTATAAATTACTTAATACTAAATTACTGTGGTATTGTTTACTATTAACAACAGCTATAAAAAACAGTGGCGGGCATAAACAGGCAGGCAAAAGTGTTTTATCGTACTTCGGCGTGTTGATAAAATTCGCTTATAGTTCATAATACAAACACGGCCAAGTGCGAGTCGGACTCGCACACGAAGGATTCTGTGCCATCGTACAAGATAACACTATGTACTTTTTACACGCATGCCCAATATCAGCCTAGTCGAATATTTTTTTTTAATTTGTAAAGCGGCCATTTTCAATTTCGCCATCTTTTTTCTTTCATATTTCATATATTGTTAATAGGACTGAACACTAGTGATGTGTCGCTCCTGAGCGAGTCTTTCATAATGAACGACTCCTTTCTCGGAGCGGAGCGAGTCGCTCTTTTTTTGTGAATGATTGACTCCGAGCGCCATTGCTCTGTGCTGAGCTGTTCTGTACTGTCGCATTCGCACATTTACAGAGCGCACACAGCACAGGCCACGGAGGCACTAGTGAATTTTGCACGTACGGAGTTATTTAATGTTGAATGACACATTGTATCTGTAATAGTGCTAAGCTTACAGTAACTTAAACCATTCACATTGACGTCGTGACAAAGGTATAATAATGTAACAATAAACATTATTATTGTTAAGCTTTTATTATACTTAATAGTTTATCCGAAATGAGAATAATATAAGATCAGTATCATATTATATTAAAATGAGTTCAGAGCTAAGTGTGTGTATTGTGCTGTGCAATGCTACGTGACTCCTGAGCATGCATGATGACAGTTCACACCTCTGCAGTCTGCACTCTTGTGTAGTGTGTACTGTCTAGTGTCGCTCTGAATGACTCTTTTTAGTGAGCGGAGCGCACGGAGCCAGCTCTCAATAAAATAGTCATGTGGACACATTAATACCAGTTTAAAAAGAGATTTTTTTGTTTGATTTGCATGGCGGCCATTTTGAAATTTGCCAGCTTGGTTTTAATTTATTTGTTGTTATAGCGACAATAGAAATAAACACTCTGTGAAAATTGCAACATTCTACCTAGGACGGTCCATGAGATACAGCCCGCTGACAGACAGACGGACGGACAGCGGAGGCTTAGTAATAGGGTCCCGTTGGGCACCCCTCGGATACGGAACCCTATAAATAATATGCATATACTACAAATATTTTATATAGTTTTGTTTAGCCAGCAGGCCAGGCCTACTTTGATGGGTTGCCACTGCTAATAGAAAATAAACGTATACAGAGTTTGTTAATGTTTTTATTTGTATTTGGAACCAGCAAGATTTACCATTTTTTGACACAACACAAAAAAAATCATTAAAAAAATGCGTAGATCGAAAAATAATTTTATACCCATCTATTTTGCACAAACTGTATTTATATTATGGTACTGAATTATAATTATTATTATTTAATGGTTTTTATATAACGTTCTTAATAAATTGATAAATAAACAAAAATAAATAATTTGTGTTAATTTTCATGACGTGAAACCATAGTGTGAAACATATGTAGGTAACCATGCAAACGAATAGCAAATATCATAATATTTAATACTAGCCGTTACCTGCGTCACCGCACGTGATAACAGAAATTTTTATTTTCTTTAGTATACTATACCAAATGTCAATATTTCGAAAGTTGGAGTGGTCTCGTGACCCAATTGGCTGAAATTTTTAATGAGGCTCCGTCCCTCTAGGTCAGACGTCGGCAACCTTTTTTGGCAGCAGATGAAAATCAATAGAAAATTAAGAAAATGGTTTGAATAAATGATTATTTTCATTTTAAAACAGTCCGTTTGGGAATAATAGGATAAATAAAGTTTCAAATAATAAAAAAAATAGATTAAAAACGACGCCTAATGCAAAAACAATCTCACGTAAAACTGTTGTAATTCGTGATTGTTTCCAATATGGCTTCGGTTTGTAAATGTGAATAAAAACAAGCAGATGATTTGTAAAGTTCCCATAATTTGGTTTTAATCCGCTCATCCGTTTGACCTGTATCGTGTTGACAGACAAACAAACGTAGACTTTTTACAAAAGTGTGTTTTTTGGATTCGGGTGACCTGAAAACGAAAAAATATTTGAAAATTTTGAAAAGTGAATTTTGACCTAAATTGATACCATTCGCCACTTATGATATTGGAATGTTAAAAAAAAGCGAGTGATATCTATTGTGTTCACTGAGCTAGTTACTCCGGATTCAAGAGAAATTACTTGCACACACTAATGAAGCACTGCTTCAGATCACCGCACGTTACTGGCGAATAAATAAACTCACTTTCATTGTTCTGATAAGATTGGTGACGAAGTCTCGGGTCTATTGTACAGTGATATTGTTTGATCAACGGATCTTACCCTACTTACCGCCTACACTCGTTCTTACCTGTGTTACTCAGTCGGTATCAGTACTTTCGGTGCTAGGTACGTTCTCTGCTAGGTACTACAGAACTAGGTAGTGCGACAGGTGTTACGACGCGCATGCACTATACAAACACGCTGTTGTTTTTCAAACAACTGAATAGCCGGCGACGATTGTTTAACCAATGTGACAGTGCTATTTTAAAACGATCAGTGATTCATTTTACAATATTGTTTGATTTTTTAATTTACAGGTGAGTTGTATTTCGGACGCAATTCTATAAAGTTTTAAATGAAATCGAGTATTAAAAAACAACGGTTTATTTTTTTTTAAATGAAATGACAAGCACTTTGCATGCAGATACCAAGTTTAATGGATGAATTCGAACTACACAAATAACATATAAGTTAATATTGACGTTTTATACACACGGTATTCAATAATAAGTACGCAGTAAATCAGTAATAAAAAAGGTAAAATTCAACTCAATGGGTACATGCAAAAACGATAACGGGGTGCTGTTGATGCGATGGTGTTTTTGTTGCGCAGAAAAGGAAAGGGGGTATAGGGGACTTCCTAAAAAGCAATAGCTTATAACGGGGTACATTGATGCCAAAGAAAGTAATTTTGTTAATAATAAATAATTTGTTATTTCAATTGTTCGTGTTGACAGTTTAGTGTAAATCGTAGGTGTACATTCTGTAGAATGTTACCATAAAAAAATTGGTTGTCTGTAAAGTCGGTTTACGGACGATAGTTTTACGTGATAACGTCATAGAGAAACATTGAAATGCGTACAAGCCGACGCTTGGGCCGATCGTGCCTCTCTATCGCTTATACCGCGCTCTCGCTTGCACGCTCAGGCTCAGGCGGAATGTGACACTTTTTCGTGCGTGCAGCCGGTGTTTCATCTATAAGACGTTATCACGTCAAAAATATGGTGTTAAGCTAACGCTTTCTTCGAAATATACTCACAACTTCGTTTAAGTTATCACTTGATAATCACTCAAACGATGGATTGTCAACGTTGATCCTTTCTCGTCGCGCGATAATGATTGCTGACAAGTTAACTGACCACAATTAGTGATAAACTAGATGTAGAGAAATTATTGTACACTAATAATTATGTAAAATTATTGTACAGTTTATGTAACCAATTATTCTTGTAAGTACTTATTACTATTGAAATAAACTAGATGTTAACCGATACTTGACTTAATACACCAGACGATGGAGCATCGGTGTAGATCTTTTCTCGTCGTGTAGTAGTAAACCGGTCAATTTTTTGTGATTTGAGAAAGTAGGCTGTGTTAAAATTTTATTTTTATGAAGTAAAAACAACTGTCATAAATGTAGATATCAAATTATCTATTAAGTATTTTACGTCTGTCATCAAATAATCAATTTGTATCAATTATTGCGGTTAAATTCTTATTATTAGTTACGTCTTACAACAATACAAAAAAGATAATAATAATAATCTTATCACCATGCCTTTAGATAAGATAATCTTAAAAAAATGTTTATCCAGATTTCAGCAGTAATTTTAATAATTCGTTTTTAATGCCTATTTTTAAAGGGTGCAAATGAAACATCTACCCAACTACTTATGATAGTTATTGAGTCCAAGTTCTGACCGTACAAAAGCCTACCGGTTAACCGGACGCAGCACTACTGAAATTGTAATGTTGAATTTATACGATGAAAATATGAAATCGATGGCAGACTAATTCAATTTATATTATATCTGTAGTCAGTATTTTCAATACGGCTCGATCATAGACATAGTAAAAACAGTCAACAAGTGTGCATGATGAAATTTATATACATATTATAGAGAAGTATTAATTATAGCGGCCCGGTCCGATTCGACCGAATTAGTAGATTGCTGCCGTTTTTTTGTCGACTTAGTGCAAAATTAGTCTCCACGAAAAGCGATTTTATTTTAACGGGATAATATATAGCCCAGGGACGGGCAAATCTTTTGATCGGCGGGCCACATAGCTGATGAAAATTTCACCGCGGGCCAAAAATTTGCAGATTAAAAAAAAAGATCCTCACAATCTATTTCCGCATTTGGAGAGAAAAAAAAAAGAAAGAAAGGTCCCCAAATTCTATTTCCGCATTTTACTATTTTTCTAAAATTTTCTAAAATGCTTCGCGGGCCGGACAAAATTGCGCTGCGGGCCGCCATTTGCCCAGGCCTGATATAGCCTATGCCTGAAAGTCCATTCTAAATGTTGATGAAAAAACTTTTGAAATCGAATGAATAATTTCGGAGATTACCTCCTACACAGTGCCGGATTAAGACTCCTTGATGCCCTAAGTATTTCTTGTCTATGGGCCCTCATCTCTAAACAGCTGTCTAATCCTAATATTATCTATCTGTCATATTTTTTTTTTCAAATTGTGAATGTCATAAGTTTAAAATTGTTAGAAAAAAGTTTAAAAACATAGAATTTTAGGGAAATAATAGAATTTTACAAACCATGCTCTCATTGAAAATTTGACTGTCTACAAAATCGGTCCTTAGGCATTTTTATACAATTAATTGAAAAAAGTTACAAAACTTTAAAGTTAAAAAAAGTCGTTTTCATTTTCCAAAATAAAATATTATTTTTAACTTCTATACTTCCTAAGACAGTGTTATATCAGTAACTAGATCAAATTTTTGAGAACATGACAAACAGAAAAAAAAATTGTTGACACGGTCTAGTGAGGTACTTTTCATTTCTGAGTTTTGATTTTTGGTGCCCCCTGAGAAGTGATGCCCTAAGCAATTGCTTATTTTGCTTATAGGTTAATCCAGTACTGCTCCTAAATCCAAAAATTATAGATTAACAATTATCTTCCTTGCATATATTTTTTTTTTCATCTAAATTTTGTTCCGAGTGTCGTCTGCAGTTCTGAGAGTTGTCACGTCTAATTTTTGAAATCTGAAAAAAAGTTCGCACGCACCACTGTGTTAGGAGATTGTTTTCAAAATGGTTTATTTCCGACTTTTCAATACCGATTTGAATGTATCTGTTGTTGTTTTCTTACATTAAAAGCAGTAATTTCATTGTAATTCTGGTTTGTCCTATAATTGCAATTGTGAGTAGTTTTCTTTGCACTCGAGGAAAAAAATTACACGAGACACGAATAGTGAAATTACTACATTTATTCAGTGTCGCACGCAAAAAATAAGAACCGAGCTTCATTTCAACAAAAATGTTTTTTTCTAAAATGAACCCATTTCGTTAGGTTTTTGCAATTAAACTTGGATTAGTTATCTACAAGTCGATTTAGTAAATTATAAAAAATTCTGATCAGTTATGAAAAACATTTCTGTAAAAACATCTCCGGTTTGTCAATGTAGTGGGACTGTTTTTTTTTTATAATAATATGAAGCCACGCGTCATAGTAACGTAAATGCATTGCGCCTGCCTGCTAGCTCGCTATTGGCTGTTTCGGAAATCCATGTGCGTCGAGTGTTTTCTAGAGACGTGGAATTTTAAACAATAATTATTTAAATTCCGCACGACACTGTCTGCAGGCAAGCAGGCGTTCACTAGCATATTATTGATGACGTGCCTGGCTTCATCTCTCACCGCGGTCACTCTACCACACACGGTGCCTTAACGAAAAATTCTACCCCCATAAAACTCGACAAAACAAATGTTTTGACAAAAATCCAAAAACACATCGATTTTTATATGAAAGGAGACCAATTTTTATGCAAAAATCATTTCTGCAACTCTAGCTATGTGCGGGGGGTAGCAACGCCCCCAATTTTTTTAATGGGAGGAGTGGTCAATTGATCCCTAATTTGGAAGGGTTTTTCACTACTTACACTACTGTATTTGTTTTTTTTTCAATTCGATCGATTTGTTGCCGAGAAATTGCTACTTGAATTTTCGAAGTTAAAAAACTAATAAAAGCACAAAAAGGTTTAAACTATCGAATGTATTGCTCGAAATGACCTCCACCAATTGCTATAGGTACGCTAGGAAAGTATCCTTGACATGCGATCTTTGCACCATCTCGTGTTTGATTTTTTAAAATCTGGTTCACTCAAAACTTACAAACACATGGAAACAAGCTCTATTCTTAACCATAAAAAATATTTACGCAAAATTTCAGTAAAAAAACGACATAAATGATATAAATTTTTTATTTCAACATTTTTCAAATCTTATTTTTGTTAACAAAATAACAATGATGATAGTTTTCATGTATAGTTAACTCTTTAATTCATAAAAAAATCTAGGAAAACGGTGGAATTGTAGTTCTGGATTTTTAGTTGGTGTATCTTTACAATCAACAACACAGCACTTCCGAATTGATAGCTTTTTTCCTATTTTATTTAACAATTAATCCTTATTAAAATGCACGTATAACATATGACACTAAGGTTTTGATTGAACCAGAATTAAAAAAAAACACGAGAGGGCGCAAAAGTCGTGTGTCACAAGATCCTTTCCTAGTGTATACAATAATACATTCTGGAGTCAAATCCAGATCTTACATTTCTCAAGACCTCTGGAGTTTATTAGCTGACATTCGGCGATAATTCGTTCTTGTGTATTTTCGGGTTGAGTGCATAGAGATATTATACTAGAGTACGCGAGTGGGCCGTGAAAGTGTCTGCAATTCAGACAGAGAAAAGTTCCTTATCTCTATGGTAACTAATGATACAAAACAATGCTGATTTGAGTAAACATATATAATGATACGGAACGTTTGCAGTGTTCTCTCTCTGAACAGCAGACACTTTCCCTTATGAGTGACATAAACGGTTGATTTCAGATGACCCCAGAGAAAGAAATCTACGGGGTTGAAATCTGGGGATCCAGCTGCCCATTCCATTGCACCTCTCCGACGAATCCATCATACGGGAAAGCGCTCATTCAAAAACGTTCGAACCTGAACAGCATAATGTATTATTAAATTATAATACGAATTAGCTTATTTTGACATTTGTTTTGATATTCTTTTGTTCTTACTTTTTATTCTTATTAGTTTACTTGATTTTGTTACCTTTCCATTTTGAAACATTCGATAGTTTAAACATTATTTAAACCTTTTTATGCTTTTATTAGTTTTTTAACTTCGAAAATTCAAGAAGCAATTTCTCTGTAACAAATCGATCGAATTAAAAAAAAACAAATACGGTTGTGCAAGTAATTAAAAACCCTTCCAAATTAGGAATCATTTGACGCCCTTCCCATTAAAAAATGGGGGGGGATTGCTACCTCTCGCATAAAGCTAGAGCTGCAGGAATGATTTTAGCATAAAAATTGGTCTCCTTTGATATAAAAATCGACGTGTTTTTGGATTTTTGTCAAAACGTCTATTTTGCCGAGTTTTATGGGGGTGCAAGTTTTCGTTGGGACACCGTGTATATGATACTAGCGGTCCCGCCCGGTTTCACCCAGGTACAAAATAACGAATGAGGGGAGGGACATGAGTACGCACGTTCATCTTAGTTTACCGAGATTAATGTTGTGTCCAAATTTCATGATGATCGAAGTTATAGTTCAAAAGTTTTTGTCGGACGGACAAATTTTGAGTTATATTTTGCAACATTTTCCATTAATATTATGTAGTCTATATCCTTCCTCAATAAATGGACTATACAACAAAAAAAATTCAATTCGAACCAGTAGTTCCTGAGATTAGCGCATTCGACCAAACAAACAAACAAACTCTCCAGCTTTATATTATATTAGTATAGATTTGTATATTTTTTTGTAAATAATGTGTAAAAATGAATACGCACTGACGCCATTTTTCCATGGCAGAATTAAAAGCAAAAATGTCCATTTTTGTAAATAAGGTTTAGTACTATGGTGGTAATATGTAAAAATATGTACAGTAACGCCATCTATCGATGTAAAAGTGAAAAGCCAAAATGTATTTCTATTCCTGTAAATAATCGTTGGTTTCACGAACCCGGCGATCTATCGATCGCCTTGACTATACTATAATAATTCGTGCACGGCACTGTTACAGCTTTGTGTACGAAAACTAAGTACATATACCTACCTATAATATAAACATATAACATGATGTACGTAGGTTAGTGCTTAGTACAGAGATTCCACGTGATTTTTTGCGTGTTTCATTGCCACAGATTGTTTGCTAAATAAACTACTGTATCGCCAGTTCAGGGCGGCGTTTTTGAGACCATATTAGCCGAAATATTTTTTTTTTTTCAATTAAAGTCGAACCCTGCAAGTCGATGAAAAAATGTTTATTTTTTTTGTTTCAGTGGAAATGCGGTTTCCCTGTTTTCCCTTGCTGAACTTCAGCAGTGGAAATTCTTACACGCTGCCTGTTGTACCATCCGTCTCGACTAACCCTGATAATAACGTCATAATAACGGTAATTAATATTAGATATTTCAATTAATATTATAGATATGTTGTTATTGTTTTAAGTACTTAAAACATCGTACTATATAAAATAACTTATAAGACCTATATTTCATATTTTTGTCCGGATATCTGCGAATTAAACACGTCACAGTATAGTTACAATCATGAAATCTGCAACCAGGAGACCCAGCTCGAGCGTAGCAGTGGACCGATATCTGTCGCATGAACCAATATGGCGTCAGCTACTGGGTAACGCATACACGTTCATGTCTTACATGCGTGTAGTATGTAAAGTTCCATTGCGGTAACTATGGCGAAAACAGGTGGAAAGAACCGAAGTTTTCCCAGGTAGTGATAACAGCGCCATCTCGCGTGCACCAGAAAACGGTCCGTCTCGAAACACGGCAAGCATATAGGAAGCTAGTTACTTCATGCATAATACTGTGACGTGACCCATGAATAAAATATTAAAAAATGTTTCAATAAAAATTATCAAAATAGAGAAACCGCTGTTATGCTGAAATATTGTTTCCAGAAATCGACAGTCAATGGTGATAATTCAAATGAAATCGCATCCGAACAAAAAATCAACGGCATCGCCAACGCCAAACCCATTAACACTCCTGAAGAGGAGGCTCCGAAGGGCAGAAGGGTCGGTGTTCCGGCACAGAAAAAAAACTTTGGCGAAAAAGCGAATGACATCAAAACCGTTAAATATGATAAAGATTCTAGGTAAGATGTGAATTTTAATACGGTATATATAGTGCGTACTACTATTTAATAACTTTAAAGAATAGCTTCTGCTGCTACATTGTTGAAACACGTCGTATCCCGATGGTGACATTGTTTGAGAAATAAATTTTTCTAATATAGACATGTAACAATGGGTGTTTCAACAATGTAGCAACAGAAGCTATTCTTTAAAATTCTAGGTAAGGTTAGATTTCGAGAGTTTCGGTTCGTGAGTTTCTCGACAGATGGCGTTAAGATCGAAGAAATTCTGACGTTTAGAATCATGTTTACAAGTTACAACACATTGCCTAGAAAAATGACGCGACCTAAAATAAAGTGTTATGAAAATTGTAACTAAAGTTTTTGATATGACCCCCCCCCCCCCGTTGAATGGGTAAAAAAACAAACATTATTTACTGTCATTTTTAGCTCCTAAAAATAAACAAAATATATTTTTGTAGTTCTGAACACAAGGTTTTCAACTATGTCAAAATTAAAGTCTACTGTGACCAAAAGACTGTGACAGACAGACAACGAATTACGAAGTCTCATCACTAGGGTTCCGATCTTTTACCATTTTCGTACGGAACCCTAAAATCACCAAAATATTGCCATCTCTTGAAGAAACTCATGAACTAACGTTTATTATTTCACCATTTAGGTGTCAAATTTCAATAGAATTATGGTATTTGTACTCCACTAAAACAAATTCACGATAGCTTATTTTATTATCATTACGCAACGATAGACCAAACGGTTTCATATTATTGTAACACAAGAACTATAATACATTCCATGTATTTTATCTGACTTGAAAGCCTCACATTATTTATTAAAGAAAGGGATTACCTACCTATGTATTCTTTGAATTTAAATACAGGGCTTGAGAATAGCGGAGCGAGTAGCGATGCCTTGGTTTAAAACGCTTTCAGGTTCTAATCCGAGAACGGATAAAACAGTTGTAATGGAATTTTCAATTCTTTATTAAAAAAATTGGTTGTCTGTAAAGTCGGTTTACGGACGATAGTTTTACGTGATAACGTCATAAAGAAACATTGATGAACTCTCTGACGTCACGCGAGAAGAGAGAGAAATGCGTACAAGCCGACGCTTGGGCCGATCGTGCCTCTCTATCGCTTATACAGCGCTCTCGCTTGCACGCTCAGGCTCAGGCGGAACGTGACACTTTTCGTGCGTGCAGCCGGTGTTTCATCAATTTATAAGACGTTATCACGTCAAAATGTAAATTGGTACGAAGCTCAATTAACCCTTGTTCATTTGCTATGCTAGCTTGACAGTTGAATATGGAGGCTATAAGAGGGCGTTCACAAATTACGTGAAGCAAATTTGGAGATTTTTCGACCCCCCTCTCCCCATGATGAGATGCCGTGAGATTTTGCTCGACCTCCTTCCCTCTCCTCTAATCTCACATACGATTTTTTAAAATTCGTATTTTTAATGTAAATACGTTAATCCGTGCTTGATTGCGTTGGATAGTGCGAAAAAAAAATTATGTGATATTTCCCCGCCTCACATAAATTGTGAACGCCCCCTAAGTATGGCAAGAAGTAATTCGTCCTTGACGAATTGCTACTGTGGAAGATTTCATGATCTAAATGCTAATAAAAAAGAAAGAGAGAAAAAGCAGAGTGGTTAATTAAAATAATTATTTGCTCTCAAGTCTATTTAATAGTTTTTAGTTTCATATTTTTTTTCCCTCATCAATTTCACAATAAACTTTTTTATGTTAACAGTTTATTAAATATATTAAAAAAGTGCGAGGGTTAAACGGCACTATACAGTTACTGACTAGAGAATACAATCCCGGGATCCCGGCCGTTTTCTGGCCCCGAAAATCCCGGGACCGTACTTGGCTAATCTTGGGATTTTCGGGATTGCCATAAACAGATCTAGTTTGCATTCCGTTTTCCGTTGCGCCTTTACAATTAGGTACCTTGCCTAGATTATATTAATATTATTTGTTACATAACGACAAAAAACAATTCTTAAATACGTGGTACGATACGTAAGAATATGAAATCTCCAGATCCTGAAGTACAAGTACAAAATGAATCGGGGTTGGCAAATAGTATTATTAGACGTGAAATAAGCCTGTTCGAAAATGGAGGAGTGCGTGGATATCACTTAGATACAGCATATAAGTATCTATTGTCTATTCCTCCAACCAGCGCAGAACCTGAGCGAGCGTTTTCAGCTGCTGCTTATGTTGGCAATAAACTACGAGGCAGGCTTGGATGCTTTGATATTTCTGCGATTGTATTTTCGTAATTCTAAATAGTTTTTTTGTGTTGTCTTTTTGATTTCTTGCAAAAGTAAAGTTTTTTTTTTTGTTTTGTCTATTTTCTTTTCTTACTAGGTATATTGTGATTTGTGCAACGATATTAAAAACATTTTTTTAAGAAATTACTCAAGTTTGTTTTTTCATTTGAGCTCAATTAGAAACCACATATAATCTAATCCCGGGATAGCCCTGGAAAAACTTAAATCACGTGACAAAATCCTGATCCGCTATTGCCTCAACTTGAACTAGCAGGCAATCTGCCTGAAAATTAGCAAGCTGGCGAGGCTATCAGTGGCATCACGATCCTGCAGCGTAACATGCAAAGCTGCCATCAAGACTTAAGAACAAACGAACGATTTCTAAATCTAACACCGTGTACGGGGCACTTTACAGAAAATTTCACATAGATACGTCGCTAAAGAAGTATCACTTCAAAAAAAACAAACGTATATATTTCTTTACTAAACACAGAAGTAAGAGGAATATCAGCATAATAATTTAAGTGTACTAACCTCATTTCAACGAAAGCTAAAAATAACTTTTATAGGCTCCACGCAAAAACGTTCAATGTATCTCGTTGTTTTAACTTTTGAGCTAGAAATTGCAAACTTTTGGGATGGTTAGATAATTAATTAATTAATAGGAGACACAACGATTCGATATCTATGTCAGGTTATAGATTATTACGCAATCTCTCAAAATTTCCAATTCGAAAGGCAAAACAATAAAATACGCGGTATAAGTTTTCCCGTTGACGCCCGCGGTATAAGTAGATAAATGTTTTACTATGATTCGCTATGCAGATAAGAGATATGGAAAAACATAGTAAATAATTCGGATGTTTCCGTTCTTTTTCACATATCCAGGAAATATGCTGCAATATAACGCATTTTGCTTATTTTTTTTTGGTTCTGTTGCATAATATGACCTCAATAAATGAATAACATGTTCCAATATTTCGCGATAATGGTTCACTCTATAGTTTTATGAGTTGCAATCTTAGACGTATATATAATGACTGATTTTAATTTCATTCGCTATTTAAATTTTCGATCGTTCAAAAGAAGTATCTTCGTTAGAGATATAATATATAATTATGAAAGTTTTTTTTTCAAAATGTGTAAAAACTATAATCAAAATTCAAGTGAAAATAAAGAAAATATTTTTCTTTTCAAAATGTGTAATAACTACTGAAAGCTCAGTGGAAATAAAATTCGATAATTAAAATCGCCTAACAAGAAACTTTAAGAATATAAAAACACGTTCGGGAAAATAATAAAATTAAGTTGTTATAAAGTCGCCAAGATGTTCTCAATAGTTTTGTTTTTTTTTTCAAATGTGTATAGTGACATAACACTGAATGGTAAACTGAAATAATTATAGATTATAGACGCTTGACAACTCAAGTCATAAGCAAATTATAAAATCAAAATCAGTGAAAAAATAATTAAAACACATCCGAGATTTAATTTGGCTAAGTTACCTTCTAATTTTAATATCTTACGTTTTTAGTTTTTATATCGCGTCAATTCTTTAATTTGAAGTATAAAATAAATACAGAAGATTATTAAATCACTTAACACTTTGCCGATTTAAATAAGGGAATATTAAAACGAAGTTACAAAAAGAATTTGTGTAATACTGGTTTCGAGTAGTGAAGTTTAAAAAACAGATCTTAACTTTTGGAATTTGAACTGAAAAGTGAAGTTTCATTTGGAAATTAGTCTAATGTTGATCAGCAAATATATTCTCCGTTTCATCAGACGTCCCAAGAAGAGCAAATTTCGGCGGTAAATCTATATACTAATATTTAAAGCTGAAGAGTTTGTTTGTTTGTTTGAACGCGCTAATCTCAGGAACTGCTGGTTCGAATTGAATTTTTTTTGTTGGATAGTCCATTTATCGAGGAAGGCTATAGGCTATATAATATCATGCTATTACCAATAGGAGCCGAGCATTAATGAAAAATGTTGCAAAATATAACTCAAAATTTGTCCGCCTGTTATATGAGAAATATACGGTTTATCTTTTTTAGATAAACCTATACGCTTTCCGGTGCACATTAGAAATGAGTACCTTGATTAGCCACGATAAATATATTTCATTAGACTTCGTTTGGAACAGCCAACGGACATGGTTGTCTATTCGAACCTCACTTAGTTTTAAGAAAATATAAATCTTGTTCAACATTGTGTATCATTTAAAATATATTATTATAAACTTGACAATAAATAATTAATACTTTTTAAAAACAAAATATTCTACACCAAGAATATAACTCGCCCGACAAAAACTTTTGAACGGTAACTCCGATCATGATGAAATTTGGACACAACATTCATCTCGGTAAACTAAGATGAACATGCGTATACTCATGTACCCCCCCACCCATTCGTTCTTTTGCACCCGGGTGAACCCGGGCGGGTCCGCAGGTCATATATATTTTTGAAGTTTCAATGGTTACGGGTTCCAGTTCTAATTCAGAATTTGAAAATAACCCTATACCAGTAGTGAATCATTGCATATGTGCAAGCATTTCTAACTCGTCTATTAAAATTTCCCCAGTTCACAGATTTTAATGAAGCATCTGGAAATATGATACATGCTATTTATTTAGTCAGTTTGACACGTCAACGAAATATAAAATGAAATTATAAAGTTATCGACAACATAAAAATTCATCAAGACTATAAAGACCCGTTTTAATAAAAACATGTTTAATATTAAAGAAGTATTGTACGTATTATGTTTATTTTTCTTGAAAATTCAGAAGGTATTGTTTTTTAATCTTTCAGGCTGTATGAACTGTTATTAGGCGCAAATATTCCTGAAGGATTCACCGGAACTCAATTTTGTTACGCAACATTATTCTTTATTTATTTTCCACAGATCCGAAAGACTAATCCGCGATGCAATTAGAGCGAACGAGTTTTTGAGTTCGCTAGTCGACGAGGAAAGGCTCAAACTGGTTGTGGAAGTTATGTACCCAAAAGAATTCGAAGCGAACAGTTATATCATACAAGAAGGTCAAACAGGTATGTGCTGTATTCAATTGTTTTTAGAAAGAATCGTTTTCATACGGTTCAAAGTTCTCGTTGGTTCTCTCGCAATACTGGGCAATAACTATTGATCTCATTTTAGCAAGCAAATTGATGACGACATAACTTAAATTGTAAAATGTATTATAATTAAAAATGAAAGATATAAAAATTGCAAAAATAACTCTAATAATTTAGAGTGATGATGATCCTGTTTAAATGTTGGAAGATTAAAGGATGAATCCTGGTGGCATAGGATCGATGAACTAAGCAAATACTGAAGGTTTTTTTATTGCATGCCGAAACGTCAGACAATAAAATGCAATAAAAAAACCTTCAGTATTTGCTTAGTTCATCGATCCTATGCCACCAGGATTCATCCTTTAATCTTCCAATAAAAATTGCACTTTTGGAATGCCTCCTTTAGGTTCCTAATGACTGATTGCACAGCGGAACAATCACGCAGTTTCCAAATGTTCTCGTCCCCAATTAACCGCAATCCAACCATATTTTTCTTTCAAATTACAGGATCGCATCTATATGTATCAGCCGAAGGAATGTTTGAAGTGATCAAAGGAGGGGCAATCGTTAAGAAGTTTTCGGTTGGTGAAGCATTTGGGGAACTAGCTATTCTATACAATGCAAAAAGATTTGCCTCCGTTAAAGGTAGAGTAACTCTTCTTTTTTTAATAATCTTCAGCCAATATCACAATAAGATTTGGTATAATCTTCTGCAGCCATGCTACATCTGTTTTAAACATTTTGATAAAAATTACAAAGCGTTCTAAATTAAGTCAGCATTGCAATGTTCAAAAATTTTAAGTAGGTATTCTTTTTACACAATCTTAATACCTTCAAGTAATTAATAGCATGTGCCAGATAATCTATACTAATATATAAATCTGAAGAGTTTGTTTGTTTGTTTATTTGGTTGGTTGAACGCGCTATCTCAGGAACTACTTGTTCGAATTGAAATTTTTTTTGTTGGATAGCCTATTTATCGACGAAGGCTATAGGCTATAACATAATATCACGCTACGACCAATAGGAGTGGAGCATCAATGAAAAATGTTGCAAAATATAACTTTAAATTTGTCCGTCCGACACAATCTTTTGAACGGTAACTCCGATTATTATCATGAAATTTGGACACAACATTCATCTCGGTAAAAGAAGATGAACGTGCGTACTCATGTCCCTCTCCCATTCGTTCTTTTGCACCCAGGTGAAACCGGGCGGGACCGCTAGTAAAATATAAACGCCGTTGCAGTTTTTATAAGCTGTGATCAAGATATTTCTTCTAATCATGAATACCATACGAGACATAAAAATTAAAACAATCGAAAAAATAAATCAAACTTCAAAAGGAGTGGCAAACAATAACATATTTATGTTCCCAATTTCAGTGACAACTGCAGCCAAAGTATGGGTTTTGGATCAAATTATGTTTCAGAAGATAATGATGCGTACCGGTCTACAGGAACAGGAAGATAACATCAACTTCCTTCGTAGTGTTCCAGATTTCCAAAAACTCCATGGTTCAGTACTGGCAAAAATATCCGATCTACTTAAAAAGGTTAGTAATTATCTTAATTTTGTATTCCTGCATCTCAACCCAACATAAAAAAATCGTTAGTTGATAGCATGGAGTCAAGACATTTTTCAAGATGATGCGTGATCTTGAGATTGATCCCCTCTCCACCTCTTACGAGATTTTAATATTATCAAAGTAAGCGTCCCTCCCGAGAAGGAATGAATGAATGAATAAATTAGGGGTTATGGCTTAATAGCCCGTTATGCACGTCATCCTAGAAGAATTTTTGTGCTCCCCCTTGTCCTGGATCTAGTCCTCCAATAGTTGGAATCTTCAGAAGATTGGTGACTAGATTGTCCTGAGGAATTACTACGCTCTCATCAAAGTATCCAAAGATGATTGTTCTCCTGTAGGCTAGGACCTCACATTCGAACAGTAAATGGTTGCCTGTTTGGTCCTCCATTTCGCAGTATCTGTGTGGATTCCTGACGTATCCCCATCGTGTGTAGATGCTTTCTCAGGGGTAAATGACCGGTTAAGAGTCCAACCACTTTCCTGAGTTTAGGTCTACTGAGTTTGATCAAGTCCTCTGTAAGCCCATTTGAATGGCCCACAAACATTATTTTCCCATATAAATTTCCTGGATTCTAGCACCAGTCAGTGATTTGCTGATTGCGGGTCCAGCTTTTGACAGTTTGTTGAATATTTGTGTAAGTAATACCACAAACCGGTTCTGGTCCAATGAACTTCGCAGATGCTCCTTGTCGAGCAAGGCTATCCGCCATCTCATTGCCCTAGATTCCTTCATGACCCGGTACCCACATTAAACATACTTTGTTCTCGGTTCCTCCCGAGAAGGAATCAGGTGTGAGATTAAAGTCGGTATGCATTTTTCACTTCGCAGGAATTCTTCGCAACTGGAACGGTGATCGTAAAACAAGGCGACACGGGGGATAAATTTTATATAATTCGCGTGGGCAGCGTCACAATCAGCAAACATGCGGACGAAAACAGCGAAGAGAAACAAATGGGAACATTGTATCGAGGCAATTTCTTCGGCGAGCTCGCTCTTCTTCACGAGGATCGTCGCCAAGCCACCATTACTGCGCAAGCGCCAGGCGTAGAATGTCTCACTTTGGATAGAGTGTGTGTATTTTATTAATTCTTTCGAAAAGCTTCATATTACCTATATATATTTTGTAGTTTAAACACATTGCTATTTGACTGACTTAATGAATTTCCATTTTATTTTCAGAGCGTTTACGGAATATCTCGGAAATTTGAACGAAGTCACGAGTAAAGTTTATGACCCAATTCCAGTTGCACCAAGCGATAAAGGTATACAATTTTAATTTTTTTATTGCACGAAATTTGATTTTTTGCAAATAGATCTCAATTTTTGGAACTATTCCTGAATCCTATTTCTTTTTAAATTTCCAGCTCATTCACACATTCAACTAAGAGATTTGGTAAGAATCGGCACGCTTGGTGTTGGAGGATTCGGTCGGGTCGAGCTGGTTCAATATCGGAAGAACAAGGAGCAAACGTTCGCTCTGAAAATGCTCAAAAAAATAGACATGGTTCAACTGCAGCAACAGGAACACGCCAGAAACGAAAAAGACATCATGTTCAGTTGCGACAGTCCGTTTATTTGCAAGTTAGTTAAGATTCATTTAAAAGATATTTAAAAATTGCTCTTCAACTTTCATCTCTCTTAACTACCCTTCTACATGAATACAATTTTTTTTCTGCTTAGGAGAATCCACTATCCAGTGAAATATTTTTGTTTGTACACTTCTTATTCATCTTATTTTCTTCTTATAAGCTGATGATTTACAACAGTTTTTATTACGTGTTGCAGACTATATCAAACATACAAAGACAGAAAATATTTGTATTTTCTAATGGAGGCATGTCTAGGAGGGGATCTGTGGACGATACTTCAGAAACGACGTCAGTTCGACGAGAAGAGTGCGCGGTTCATGGCGGCGTGTGTCGTCGAGGCGTTTGAATATCTGCACGCCAGAGGAATTGTTTACAGAGATCTTAAGCCGGAAAACTTGATGTTGAATGATAAAGGATACATCAAATTGGTAAGCGTTTTCCGTCATCAAAGAAACGAACGTACTATCCAGAAATAAAAAGAGCGCTTTCACTTAAGAATTATCCTAAACCCGCGAAATTAACTTTTTACTATTTTACCACGTTTATATTAACTCGCTTTTCTTGTATGTCGGGAGGAAATTTGTAACTGACTTTAAACTAATTTCCTGATGAGATAGACCTGACATTTTTAACATAACTTAGAATTAGATGACAATACGAGAAAATACTAAAATAAAGAAGAAAATAAAATAAATATACAAATTCTATTATTTACCGTTGTACGGCGCTTTGCAATCATCGGTTGTAGCGGGTTCGACCCCCCATGGTTCATATAATATTTTTATTTTTTTACGATGTAATATTTTTGTTCTTACCACGTTTTTATTAACTAAAAAGACGAAAATAATAAAATATGTTTTTAATATACCACGTTTTTAAAACGAACTACAAAGTATAAAATAATTTTTTTTACTTGAAGGATTTGAAACAAAAAACGTGGGGCGCATTATTCGTTTTATCTCATAAATAGATTTTTTCATTGATAGCTACTCTCTACACTTCTTATACGCCCCACGTTTTTCGTTTCAAATCCTACAAGTTAAAAAAATATTTTATACTTTTCAATTTGTTTTTAAAACGTGGTACTCATATTAAAAAAAATTAAATATTTTACTTTTAAAAATAATTGGAAAAGTGCAGTCAACACTTTGGTCAAACTAGCTCTTTGAGCAAACAACGGCATTCTCTTTCGGCTATTCTCAAACTTCCGTTAATGACCACCTTAGCGATCGAGTGTCTATAATTAATTTACCCAATCTTCTAATGCTGTAATGAATTTGTTATTTGTGTAAAAGGTTGACTTTGGATTTGCCAAAAAAATAAACGGCAAAACGTGGACTTTCGCCGGAACGCCGGAGTACGTCGCTCCGGAGATAATTCTAAATCGCGGACATGATCGCGCCGTCGACTACTGGGCACTGGGTGTTTTCATCCACGAGCTGCTTTTGGGGAGGCCACCATTCCGCGGTTCAGATCACATGAAAACCTACAATCAGATCCTGAGAGGTATCGACAACGCCATCTCTCCTAAAGTGCCGAGAATCGCTCAGTCGATTATCAGAAAATTGTGTAGGCCGATCGCCACCGAAAGGTTGGGGTGCCAAAAGGACGGAATCAAAGATATTAAAAATCATAAGTAAGTACACGGTACTCTATCACTATGCACTGACTATATATAATTTTGAAACTCGTTGATCTCTTGGTACTAATGGCATGGCGTAATGGGGGAGTTCGCATATGTTAGAGACATCGACTAAATGCCTTTGCACACGAGGCTAGAAACGCTGCTAGATTCCTTGCTAGATTTGCCTACTAGTTTTCTAGCGCTGGTTTTCTTGATTGCTGTTAAGTGCTCGCTTCACACGAGACTATTTTTCAAGCGTGTTTCGTGGATAGATCTGGTGCGCATGCAGTGACAGTTCGAATATAAACATTAAACACAGAGCAAAACGTGTCTGTGATGTGGGCGTTTGTTCAAATGCCCACGTGAAGATACTGCTTCCTGATTGGTTCTTGCTCATACCTAGCAACAAATCTAGCAGGGAAAATAGCCCCTGTTCTAATTTTAAAACCTATCTTCTGAGCTAGCAAGGCAGCCCGCAGTGACGTCATTTCCAGCTTCGTACCTAGCGAACCGGCTAGCAGAACTCCTAGCAGCATTTCTAGCCGTGTTTCTAGTCTCGTGTGCAGCGGCCTTTACACTCCTGAAAAAAAGATAGACCTATGGTGTGATAATCTCTATCTCTTTCAAATCGTCCGTGTAGAGAAAAGGATAGAGATGGGAACACGTATACTTTGTCCTCTTTACTTAGTGAACCGGAAATAAAATAATGTAATGCGCGTTTAGCCATGTTCGGTGGTGTTTTTTGCCCGTTTTGGGGTGTTGTGCAACCCCAAGGAGAAATTTTAATATTACCATCGTGTTCAGCATCCTCGAAAACGTGGGAGGGGGAGAGTAATCTCATTCTGGCTCAAAATATTTACGTGTTCGTCCGACTCACACACGCCACTATAAGTGGTGTCTTAGTTTTTACTAGGGAGTGTATTTAAGATTTTCCAGTCAATTGATATAGTAGCATAATGAAGAAATCGCGTGCAAAGATGCGGGTAACGGCTAGTATTAAATATAATGATATTTGCTATTTGTTGACATGGTTCCATACATAATATAATAATATTATGTTGTCATGTAAAAATTCATCAAAGCATGACAGATGTATAAAACAAACGAACAGCTGATTTTTTTCTATTTTCAAAATATTTCCGAAACTATGAAGTTTAGAAAAAAAAATTCATAACAAAACTTTCTTGAAATAATAAATAAAATAATAAGCCGTTATGAAAAGTACACCATTATTATATAAAAAACACCGTTATTGCATATATCTCTTTTGCGCATGCGCCGATTTTCCCGAGAAATAATAGGGCTCTTCACATTTGCATATAAAAGAGGTTCCCAAAATTTGGTTTCAATCCGTTCATCCGTTTGACCTGTATTGTGTTCACAGAGAAACAGACACAATGCACAGTTATTCAAAAATATGTATTTTGGATTCGGGGGACCTCAAAACGAAAAAATATTGTAAAATTTTGAAAAGTGATTTTTGACTTAAACTAGTACCATTCCCCACTTGTGGGTTAGAATGGGTAAAAGTGCCACACAGTGCAAACTCAGACGGGGAATTTATTTTACCGCTTGTGTAATTATTTAATCGCATATAAAATAGATAAAAAATTCATGAAACTGAGAATAGATAACAAATTGTTTTGACAATAAAAAAACTAGTATAATTGTAATCTACATTTTTTTGTAATCAGGTATGATAGACGAAAGATTCCTTTCTTATCATTATTCATTGTAATGCTAATATTTATGATAACAAAGTCAATTTATACGGTAGAAATTAAGTCACGATAGTGTGAGAATTACCATTCCAATCCATAAGTGGGGATGGTACTAGTTTAGGTCAAAAATCACTTTTCAAAAATTTTACAATATCTTTCCGTTTTGAGATCCCCCGAATCCAAAACAAAATATTTTTGAAAAAACTCTGTGCGTCTGTTAGTCTGTTTGTCTGTGAACACGATACAGGTCAAACGCATGAGCGGTTTGAATCCAAATTTTGGGAGGATGTTTGGTATGCAAATGTGAAGACCCCTATTGTTTTTGGGGAAAATCGGCGCATGCGCAGAAGAGACATATGCTATAACGGTGTTTTCTATATAATAATGGTATACTTTTCATAACGGATGATTATTCCATTTATTTTTTCAAGAAAGTTTAGTTAAAAATGTTTTTTCTAAACTTTAAGTTTCGGAAATATTTTGAAAATATATAAAAATCAACCGCTCTTGTGTTTTATGGATCTGTCAGAAATAAGCTAGTTCGGCATGCTATGATTAATTTTTACATGACGTGGAACATATTATGTAGGTAACCATGGTAACGAATAGCAAATATCAACATTTTTGAAGTTGGAATGGTCCCGTCGCCCAATTGGCTGGATTTTTTTTTTTAATAACACTTTGATTTTCCACAGATGGTTTTTGGGTTTCGACTGGATTGCGCTACAAAAAGGCAAACTACCAGCGCCTATACTGAGACCCGTGAGAGGTCCAACTGACCTAAGCAATTTCGACACGTATCATGATGATGACGATCCTCCACCGGACGAAACGTCGGGATGGGATCGAGATTTCTAAATATTTGCGGATATTAAGATATTATTTATATTTATATCTAAAAATCAGTGTGACTATTTTTTTCGTCGAGCAGCTGGACTATGAAAGTGTGTAAAATAATATTTATTCAACAAAAAAGCATTGAGTACTTGCAATTCATTTTTAAAATAACTGTTTTTACTGTAATTTAATATTATTAGTTATTTAGGATTGTTTTTGCAATGTCAAGACTTATTTTTTATGGAGACTGTAATTTTGAAATAATTACGAATAAAGTGTACAATAATAATTGTTTTTTTTTTTTTTTAATTTAGAAATTAACATTATTGAAAGTAAAGCTTATGGCGGGATTCTGATACGATTTTCAAAGTTAATTTAAGATAATCGTAGTTTATGTATTTAGATTCTAGAACGTTCTAGATACACAAACTCGCACCATAAATTATTATTATGTTAAGTGTTGTGACGTCATGTCATACGGTGTCAGCGAATTTTAACAGTCACACAAGTCATGTCATTAAGTTCGATATAAAATATATACTACGTTTTTTGCATGTACCGCCTATAAAATAGCTGATTTTCACATCATAATAAGTATATTTGTAATATTTTTGACAGAACCATTTGTAACCATTTGCAATGTATCAGGATTGGTCACAACTACGCCTGCTTCGTGCTGCTTTGATATCTCTCTTTCTCTTATAGTATTACATAGTCGCTTTTGAAAATTGCTGTTGGATTGCTAAGGTTGCATGTTTGTTGTAGATCAAAGCACGAGCGTTAAATGGGTCATTTTACTACCGCTATGAAAAGTAGGTATTTTATACGGGAATGTGCAGAACAGTATTTTTAAAGTACATTTGGGATTGAAATGTATCGTGGTTTCCATGGTAATAAAGTCGTACCAGAAATCGACAATAAATCTTCGAAAAAGAAGTTTTTAATTTCAAACGAATATGATTTTTGTTCAATCCATAGAGATATTACAATAAAGTACGCGAGAGAGCAGTGCAAGTGTCAGCAATTAAGAGAGAGAACAGTTCCTTATCTCTATGGTAACTAATGATGCAAAACAATGCTGATTTGAGTAAACAAATTTCTGGTTTTCTGTAGCGTTCTCTCTCTTAACTGAGGACACGTTCACTTATGGCAAGCATACGTACTAGGCGTACTCTAGTTACTTATATCTCTATGATTCAACCAAATAAATAAGAACTTGAAATGTGACCAAACAGTTTAGAGACGTTCGACAACTGAGGTCATTCAAAAAGTTTCGTGAAATCCCAAAGATAAATTATTAACCTTGGTTTATTATTGGTCATAAATTTTGGCACAAGAACAAAACAATGATAAAGATGATTAATGATTATATACAGGGTGTTATTTTTTATGTAAATTACGCCGCTTCTTGATGTTAACTATAATGTTATTATGTTATACATTTTCGATTGAATAAAAACATAACGTTTCAATTGATTTACACTATTTAAACCCTGAAATTTTAAGATAAACAAGTAACGGTCGAAAATATTAGGTATAGAGATATTATACCAATTTGACCTATATACAAAGATCCCAAACCCGCCAGACCTACGTCATTTCAGTACTGCTAAGATTTTATGAGAAAATGTACAATATATAGTTAAAAACGTGTGCTAATTTTCTAAGTTGAAAGCGGGGACTTTTAGAGATAAAAGGCTCTAAAGGTACGAGAAACACGTGCTTACCTACGTACGCAATGGTATTATGCATTCATATGAGTGCGAGTGAGAGCATTAGATGATTTTTTCTTGACAGCTTCATGAAATTTAGGTTTTTATAAAAATAAATCATCTAATGCTCTCACTCGCACTCATATGCATGCATAATTACCATTGCGTGTGTAGATAAGCACGTGTTTTTTTGCACCTTTAAAACCTGTTATCTCTAAAAGGCCCCTGCTTTCAAGCTAGCAAAATTGGCATACATACTTTCTTTAACTAGATATTGTACATTTAGTGATAAAATCTTAGCAGTACTGAAATAACGTAGGTCTGGCGGGTCTGGGATCTTGGTCTATTAGGAATGTGGCACTTGCATCATCTTCCACGGCAGACTTTAAACAAACAATTGGCCGCCCTGTACTTATAATTAGTGAAATATTAATTGCAAATCAATTAAGAATCAATTTTTAATTTGTAACGTCAATGCGATATGATAAGATAAAATTATTAATTCTATTATCATTCTTATTTTCGCCATAAGTGAAAATAAAATTTAAAAGTTAACACTTTCATTGACAAATAAAAAAGTAAACGTTATTACGGTAGAAAAAAAATCGAATTGTGCCTGTGTTGTTATTAAAATTTTGTGAAGAATGCTGATTGAATAAAAAGATGTGTTTCAGATGTCCTATTGGTGGAAAAAGTGGTACTATTATTATTAACCACGTAAGTAACAACTAAGACTTAATTTTTCAATAAATAAGTTATTTATTGAAGAGTTCTAATCAGACGTTAATCAAAGATTTGGATTAAAACTTAATTTAATGACCCTAGCGCTTTTTATTGAAGTATACATTTTAAATTAAATAAAATACGTTCACTTCAAAACTTTTTTTATAACGCAGTTGTTTCGCATAACATGTACTGGCTTCGTCTGGCAAAGTCACTTTGTTGAATTGTTGTAAAATAAAGTTCTCAAGTGGGAAAACACCCAGTTTTATTTAAATTAAAATGTAGGTAAGTAACGGCCGAATCAATTATAAATATTTGCCTGAAGTTTCCTCTACAATCTACTTACGAAAGAAATTCATTCTCTCGAGAACTGCGTTTGTCAGATTGATATAAAAACGGATAATTCCGGAAAAAAACGATTAAGCCGACAGCTGGTTTTATCACCATCAAAACGATATTTTTTTTTCGGAGTGCTTTTAGTATATTTATTACTAGCGGTCCCGTCCGGTTTCACCCGGGTGTAAAAGAACGAATGGGGAAGGGAGGAACATGAGTACACACATTCATCTTAGTTTACCGAGATGAATGTTGTGTCCAAATTTCATGATGATCGGAGTTACCGTTCAAAATTTATTGTCGATAAAAAGCAGTATTTATACTTTTTTTAACTAATATTTTTTTTTAATTAATTAAATAAAATTAAAATAAATTTGAATGTAAGCCCTTAGATAACGATATATCCACGCAAGAGCCCTAGATGCTGAGCGTGTTTTATTTAAATAAAAAAAAAAAAAAAAAAAATGTAATAGTCTAAGAAAATTAGTTTCAGAATCGTCGATCAGACCAAATAATTCGTGTAGTTTTGAAAGTTGGTACAGTTATTTCTTAAGGTGTCCAGATGAATATACTAAAAGCCCCCGAGGGAGGGACACGAGCCGGCGGTGGGGGAGGGGGGGAAAGGTCTCTTTTTCAAGGTTTTTGCTTGTGACTCGAAAACTATTTATAATATCTTTTTTGTGACTTCTACATTAATTATCTACATTAAATTTCCTATAAATTATGTCTAAACATTTTTACTGTACGATCAATAATTTAGGAGATACAGAGTATTAAAGGTGATAAAAATAAGAAGCTAAATCGTTTTACAAATTTTAATTCTGAAAAATTGAACAATTTTTTTTTGCACGAGTATGCCGACTTATCAATCAAATTGTGTTTCATCTTCGTCATCTTTATCATTAACATCGATGAGGACTCCATTAGTATAAGCTCCTAGGCAGCCGTTACATATAAGACTACACTTAGTTTTCGGCAACTGCATTTTCCAGAACAACCACTTTTACATCGGCAAAAAATTGAACTTAACAGCGCGTCAAGAGCAGGAGGATCCAAGGTCGTGATTGGTTCTAAGTTTCCATCGACTCCTCGCTTCCAACCCCATATTTCAGGAGGCAGTTGGTTCCCAAGCCACTCCAGATATATGTGATCAGTACATAAATTATGTAAAATGTCATTACGGGCCACCTTCTACCGTAGTGTTTGATGGATACGATGACGTAAAAAATAGCACAAAAACATCTGAACAAAGAAGGAGGGCGGTGAAATCGTCTGTTGATATAAACATCAATCTCTCGATGAAGGTCACTGTTCAGCAAGAGAATTTTCTATCAAATACAAAAAAACAAGTCCCAACTGATTAAACTTCTGACAGAAATAATGCAGGCTGCAAACATAGAAACACAAATAGCTGCAAGTGATGCTGACTGCACAATTATTTGCACTGCAATTGATAAAGCTGTAGGCAATCTTGTGGTCACTGTTATTGGAGAAGATGTTGATCTTGTAGTCCTTCTAATGGCTCTTACTCCTCTTGAAAAAGAAATATTTTTTGTCAAACCGGGAAGAGGAAAAGTGGAAACCAAAATATTTTCCTCTCAAGAACTTCAAAAACATTCATTTTGGGGTTCTATTCTCTTTCTGCATAGTTTCAGTGGGTTTGATACAACCTCAGCTATTTACAGGAAGGGCAAAACATCAATTATCAAGATTTTTGATCAAAAGCCATTACTAAAGGAAATAGCAACTGTATTTTATGACCCAACATCAACTCCGGATGTTATAGCAGAAGCCGGAGAAAAATGTTTCTTGAAGTATACCGAGCGCCCTGTACTCAGTCTGAGATTAACAGACATCGATTCACAGTTTTTCTGAAATCTTGTACCAAGCCCAAACCGGATCTTTCTTCCCTCCCCCCTACCAAAGGGTCAGCGAAATATCACGCTTACAGAGTATTCCATCAAGTACAGGAGTGGCTTGGGAACCAACTGCCTCCTGAAATATGGGGTTGGAAGCGAGGAGTCGATGGAAACTTAGAACCAATCACGACCTTGGATTCTCCTGCTCCTGACGCGTTGTTAAGTTCAATTTTTTGCCGATGTAAAAGTGGTTGTTCTGGAAAATGCAGTTGCCGAAAAGCGGGCATTAAGTGTAGTCTTATCTGTAACGGCTGCCTAGGAGCTTATACTAATGGAGTCCTCATCGATGTTAATGATAAAGATGACGAAGATGAAACACAATTTGATTGATAAGTCGGCATACTCGTGCAAAAAAAAATTGTTTAATTTTTCAGAATTAAAATTTGTAAAACGATTTAGCTTCTTATTTTTATCACTTTTAATACTCTGTATCTCCTAAAGTATTGATCGTACAGTAAAAATGTTTAGACATAATTTATAGGAAATTTAATGTAGATAATTAATGTAGAAGTCACAAAAAAGATATTATAAATAGTTTTCGAGTCACAAGCAAAAACCTTGAAAAAGAGACCTTTCCCCCCCTCCCCCACCGCCGGCTCGTGTCCCTCCCTCGGGGGCTTTTAGTATATTCATCTGGACACCTTTAGGAATAACTGTACCAACTTTCAAAATTACACGAATTATTTGGTCTGAATTTCTTAATTTTCCCAGGCTATAAGCCTTAGAAGAAAGCAATGTAGAAAATAAAAAAAAATAAAAATATATTCGCCCAACGTATGGCTCGAACCCACGACCCTGGTATTGACAGTCGTGTGCTCTACCGATTGAGCTAGCCGGCGTTGTTTTCTGACAACGCTAATATGAGTATATTTAGTTAGTGCATTTCACCTGAATAGAAGCTTATTTTTGAGATACATTTTGCAACATTTTTCATTAATGCTCCGCTCCTAATGGTCGTAGCCTGATTTTATATAGCCTATAGCCTTCCTCGATAAATGGGCTATCCAACAAAAAATTTTTTTTTCAATTTGAACCAGTAGTTCCTGAGATTAGCGCGTTCAAACAAACAAACAAACTCTTCAGCTTTATATATTAGTAAAGATTAATTGAACTAATCAATATTAACAAGGGTGAAGCCTCAAGTAAAGGCTAGTATTAAACAATTCTGAAAAAAGTATACATTGCAGGTGGAAGAATCTAATTTCGATGAACCGAAACGCAAAGAAGGAATATCCGACAAGGGAAAAAGGGAAGAAGAATCGGAAAAGAATAGAGTTGTGAATCATGAAAAATCTGATAGGTGAGTGAATTTTTCTACGACTTGGTAGGTTTGACATCAAAAAAATAAAACTTCTTTGTCTTTAAGATCAAAAGAATTGATCAGGCGTGCTATCCTGGACAATCAATTCTTGAACAATCTGATGGACGATGAGAAAATCAAATTGGTTATCAATGCCGTCTATCTTAAAGAATACGCTGAAGGAAGTTATATAATTACTGAAGGAGAACCAGGTAAAGAATAGCGAGAATTTAAAGGATTTGGTATTAAACGTCGTATGATCACAAAACATCATAATATGGATTCAAGTTTCACATCGTGAATTCAGAAAACAATGTTACATGACAACAGAAACACTACAGCATCGCTTGATGTCGTATTTTGAAACAGAGATATTTTAATGAAACCGTTTTCGCAATAAGAGTCACTATTATATTATTTATTTAGATAAAACGTAAAATAGGTGTCAAATACTTTTTAATCATTTTAGGATCGCATTTGTACGTTTCCGAGGAAGGAAATTTTGAAGTAATAAAAAGTGGAGAAATCGTTAAAAAATTTAAAGAAGGAGAAGCTTTTGGAGAGCTGGCATTGCTTTTTAGCGCCAAAAGATTGGCCTCAGTAAAGGGTAGTACTCACAATTTTATATACACTGTACATTTTAATTAAAATAACTAAGGATAATATATAGATCATTTGGGAACAAGAAAAATTACCCGCTGCACTAAGGCCTGCAAGGGCTATCTTATCTATCTATGCGGTTATTACGCGACTAAGTTGAAAATTATCCAAATTTTAACCAATCAACAACCAAAAACACGCATAATAATCAAAATGCGCAAAAAATAATCTATAATTTTTACAGCTGTTTCGGCAGCTAAAGTATGGGTCTTGGATCGGCGTGTGTTTCAAGACAGCATCATAGTACCGACAGAGTTGCAAAAACAAAAGGACATCATCAAGTTTTTACGTAGCGTTCCGTTTCTCGAAAACGCTCATCAGACCATTATCAACCGAATTTCAGATCTCCTCAAAACTGTGAGTTAAAACAAGCAACGGAAAAAACACAGCGCGAATTCTGTGTCGATAAAAATAGTTTTTTTTTAAATAGATAAAATTGTCGACCAACTTTTCTCAGACCATATATTGACAAAAAATAATAAAAATACAAATCAATATAACATAAGATGACGTTTCGATCCGGATTTGGATCTTATGTTATATTGATTTGTATTTTTATTATTTTTTGTCAATATATGGTCTGAGAAAAATTGGTCGACAATTTTATTTATTTGAAGAGTTCTATTCAGACGTTAATCAAAGATTTGAGTTTTTTTTTACCTACTTAGGAATTCTTTAGCGGCGACAGTGTTATTGTGAAACAAGGAGATCCCGGTGATAAGTTCTATATCATTCGGGTGGGCAGTGTTATAGTCAGCAAGCGTTCAGAAAACGATAACACTGATCAGAAGATAGCCGTGCTAACCCGAGGACAATTCTTCGGGGAGTTGGCTTTGCTTCAGGAGAGTGTAAGACAAGCGAGCATCACGGCTCAACCTCCGGGAGTTGAGTGTCTCACTTTGGACAGAGAGTAAGACTGTTTTCTTGTCAATAATACTGAATTTCGAAGCAGGCTTCTTTTTACCACGTTTATATTAACTTGCTTTTCGTGTATGTCGGCGGAACTTCATAATTGATTTTAAACTAACTTCCTGATGAGATAGAGACTTAAAATTTTTAACATGGCACAGAATTAAATGAGAATACCAGAAAATACTAAAATAAAGAAGAAAAAAATAAATTTTAATAAATACATATAATTCATTCTTACTTGTTTACCGTTGTAAGGCAATTAGCACACAGTGGCTACGTCTTAGAGCGCCGTGCTAATAACGCGAAGGTTGCGGATTATACACTTCTTATACAGTGTCCCCGGATTGAGTTCACAATAGGTGAGATTGATCAAAAATTTTCGAATTGGAATTTCATATTTTGGGGTTCCGCCCTGCTTGGTCTTAAACTTATTTTTAGTTTACTTTCGATTTTTTTAAATCAAGTAGGCCTTTACAGTTGAGCAAAACCTCTTTTCGTTTCAGGTAAAGTACCTTTTCAGTTCATAGTACGCAAAAGTGTCGCTAAGAGAAGTTGTTCACAATGAAAAATTATGGCCTTATGCAAATTTTCAGAATGATCGGCCTACTTTGATAAAATCCGTTTTTGTTTTATTTGAAAAATAATCGTGTCGTAGTAAAGCAAACAATTTACTGTCATTATCTTCTATTATCAAAGTGGGCCGATCATTCTGAAAATTTGCATAACGCCATAATTTTTCATTGTGAACAGCTTCTCTTGGCGACACTTTTGCGTACTATGAACGGAAAAGGTACTTTACTTGAAACGAAAAGAGGTTTTGCTCAACTGTAAAGGCCTATTTGATTTAAAAAAATCGAAAGTAAACTAAAAATATTTCAGACCAAGCAGAGCGGACTCCCAAAATATGAAATTCCAATTCGAAAATGTTTAGTCAATCTCACCTATTGTAAACTCAATCCGGGGACACGCTGTATAATTGTCGCAAGTGCTCCACGTTTTTCGTTTAAAATCCTAAAAGTTAAAAATCTGTCTGTAAAGAAATTACTTTATACTTTTTAGTTCATTTATAAACGTGGTATATCAAAAATGTTTTTTTATTTCTATTATTATTTAGTATCTCTTTAGGAGGCCCCAGCCAAAGCGACATCGTATAATACTAAATTTGTGATTTCTAGCTGACTTGAATAGGCTCTAGACACTAAACTTAGTTGATAAGAGTTTCAATGGCTCCTCTGTTATAAGCAGTAAGGTTCCAGGTTCTAATTCGAGAACTGCTAAAATTTTGATCAATAATTTAAAAAAAAACAATAAATTTAAAATATGAATTGGTGTCGGTTTTAAATGATCCGAACTGTTTATGGCTTTAAAATAATAAAATAAAATAAACAGATAAGTCGGCCTTTTTTCGGCGCTAACAGGGCGATAACCAAACAGCTTGTCTTCAGACGGATAAGAGTGAAGCAATGTTTAGATATTTAGAAAGGACGCATTACTGGCGGGTTAAAACATTAAGTAATCAGTATATTTTAATCAAAAAGAGAAAAGTGTAATGTAATGCTAACACTATTCCTATTCAAAAATCCTTTACAGGTCATTTCTTAAATATATTGGCGGTTTGACAAATCCAGATCGTCCGGATCTTTCCACATCACATATAAACGGTACGTCAGTTCGAAAAATTATAAGTATTATAGCATTATTAGTTTTCTATTAAGTCGATGGCCAATAGGTCAATGTTTCTCCTCCCTCAATTTACTGTTTTCGACTGTCACTAATACCAATTTTTCGCACCTCATTCGAAAGTGAATGTTTCAATTTTGAATGAAAATTGAGCCAAGAGAGACTGTCACTAATACCAATTTTTCGCACCTCATTCGAAAGTGAATGTTTCAATTTTGAATGAAAATTGAGCCAAGAGAGACTGTCACTAATACCAATTTTTCGCACCTCATTCGAAAGTGAATGTTTCAATATTGAATGAAAATTGAGCCAAGAGAGACTGTCACTAATACCAATTTTTCGCACCTCATTCGAAAGTGAATGTTTCAATTTTGAATGAAAATTGAGCCAAGAGAGACTGTCACTAATACCAATTTTTCGCACCTCATTCGAAAGTGAATGTTTCAATTTTGAATGAAAATTGAGCCAAGAGAGACTGTCACTAATACCAATTTTTCGCACCTCATTCGAAAGTGAATGTTTCAATTTTGAATGAAAATTGAGCCAAGAGAGACTGTCACTAATACCAATTTTTCGCACCTCATTCGAAAGTGAATGTTTCAATTTTGAATGAAAATTGAGCCAAGAGAGACTGTCACTAATACCAATTTTTCGCACCTCATTCGAAAGTGAATGTTTCAATTTTGAATGAAAATTGAGCCAAGAGAGACTGTCACTAATACCAATTTTTCGCACCTCATTCGAAAGTGAATGTTTCAATATTGAATGAAAATTGAGCCAAGAGAGACTGTCACTAATACCAATTTTTCGCACCTCATTCGAAAGTGAATGTTTCAATTTTGAATGAAAATTGAGCCAAGAGAGACTGTCACTAATACCAATTTTTCGCACCTCATTCGAAAGTGAATGTTTCAATTTTGAATGAAAATTGAGCCAAGAGAGACTGTCACTAATACCAATTTTTCGCACCTCATTCGAAAGTGAATGTTTCAATTTTGAATGAAAATTGAGCCAAGAGAGACTGTCACTAATACCAATTTTTCGCACCTCATTCGAAAGTGAATGTTTCAATTTTGAATGAAAATTGAGCCAAGAGAGACTGTCACTAATACCAATTTTTCGCACCTCATTCGAAAGTGAATGTTTCAATTTTGAATGAAAATTGAGCCAAGAGAGACTGTCACTAATACCAATTTTTCGCACCTCATTCGAAAGTGAATGTTTCAATTTTGAATGAAAATTGAGCCAAGAGAGACTGTCACTAATACCAATTTTTCGCACCTCATTCGAAAGTGAATGTTTCAATTTTGAATGAAAATTGAGCCAAGAAAGAAGAAACCTGTTAAGTCAGCGTCTCTTGCAACCCCGTAATCGCGCAGTCCACTACAGCAACGATGTGAACGTTTGACAGCTATTTCCTTTTTAGAATATTCCCACATCCAGTTAAAAGATTTGAGCGTTGTTGGCACACTGGGCGAAGGAGGATTCGGCCGTGTCGAATTGGTGCAATACAAAATCGATCCCAAGATCACATTCGCGTTGAAGTACATGAAGAAGGTCCACGTGGTCGAACAGCAGCAAGAAGAGCATGCGTACAACGAGAAGAACGTTATGTTAAGTTGTAATTCTCGATTTATAACCAAGTGAGTTTCATTTTTGAAGTGAAAACTTCTTTAGTGGCGTTGTACACTTTTTTTGTAATGGGTAAAAACTGTTAAACTCGCGTCAGATCTGACGCGTCAAGTTGTTGAGACGGTCTACCGTACTTGCTTCGGCAGTACATATACTAAAATTCGCTAGATGTCAGTAGCAATATAAGTTACATGCAGTGCAAAAAATTATAAGCTATAAGCTTTAACAAAACCTTAAGAGATGTCGCCATGTACTCAGGTTTCGTAAAACTACAAATTTAAAAAATTACATCCAGTGACTGGCTGCATGTAATTTTATAAATGTGTAGTTTTACGAAACCTGGATTCATAGCGACATCTCATAATGTTTTGTCAAAGCTTATAGCTTATAATTTTTTGCACTGTATGTAACTTATATTGCTACTAGCGAAATTTAGTTTAAGTACATCTAGGTTTTCACTTCCGCCGGCACTCCCGGAGTGCAAACCGTCTTTTTTTTTATAGACTTATACCCGGGGAACTCTGTCTTGATTGCATTGAAAGTACTTGACATTAATTGATACAGTACGATAGTCCAGAGAATAAAGACAAAAAATAAGTCAAACTTTGGAAAAAATAGGGGAAAGCTAGATTTTCGTGTGAACTTTTCTTTTGTAGTTCTAAACAATATCCCAAAAGTCCGCACCAATTATATGTGCCGCTAAAAATGTTACGCGGGTCAAAGGCCACAAAAAAAACGGTTTTTCGCGAAAATCTCGTTAACGGTGACTTTTACAGAAAAAAATAGTGGTTATCAAATTTGTAGCTTCGAAAATTTCTTACAAAAACATATTGTTACTTTTTTTTTAAACTAAAATATCAATTACGTACGACGTACGACGCATGCTGCATGATGTTCGTTCTCTCACCTCGCATTCATTCAATTGCTTAGTGAACCATTCCAGTTCAAGCATCTGAATGATGTACCGCATCAAACGAATCGAACTGACATTAAGAAACATAAACGTTACAACTTTTTAAATTAAATTTTAGCGAAAACCGTTAGTCTTACGAAAAATGTAATACTGTTTTTTTGTTGGCAATTTTTTAAGTTACAAATTTGATAACCACCATTTTTTAATAAAACGAGATTTTCGCGTAAAACCGTTCTTTGTGACCGCCTAACATTTTAGCGGCACATGTATCGGTGGGAACTTTTGGTATATTGTTTAGAACCATGAAAGGAAGGTTCATGCAAAAATCCAGCTATCGCCTAATTATTCTACTATGAAATGTCTCTATTCCCTGTATTAACGATCGATACAGCCGTTTACGAATGATGCCGGTACAAAATGTTACACGAAAAACTTCAAGAAAACGAAATTACAGACCGGAGTCAGGTTACATTATATCATATTAGTATTGATCATGACGTAGCAGTAAAAATTCAAGGAAGAAATTACTGAAAATAAAAGTATGGCTTTAGCTGTCGAACGTCTATAGTCTACAATGTTTAAGTTTGTTACAGATTATACAAAACTTTTAAAGACGACAGATATTTATACTTTCTGATGGAGCCGTGTCTGGGCGGTGATTTGATAACCATACTTGCGAAAAAAGGAAAGTTTGACGAAAAAACAACTCGCTTCATTGTCGCTTGTGTGATCGAGGCTTTAGAACACTTGCACGAGCGTGACATAGTCTATCGAGACTTGAAACCCGAGAATTTAATGTTGGATTCAGTGGGATACATAAAATTAGTAAGTCAAATAAAATTATCCCCTTACTGTCAAATTCAATTGGTATTTTCATAAAATGTCAGAATAAAATCTAGAAACAGGAGCTTTGTAATTGACGAGAGTAGTATAATAGGCCGGTACCCGACCCGCTGACCTTGAGATGACCTCTAGATTATCCGCGCCATCTATGATCAAAAAACGGAAGCAACACTGCTAGCGACATTATCGATGCGATGTAAGCTTATGTGATCGACCACAAGGTGGACTTTTCTGTTGCATTATAAACAATGAAATATGAGTTTATCATTACTAAAACAGGTCAGGCCTTAAAAAATCTCATCATGAGAACTTAATGTGAAAGGTAGAATCGTGTTCTTTTATTAAATTATTAGTCTAACATTTTTTTCAATCGGGGGTTTTTAATCAACGGGCCCAATTTAGATTTTAAAATTTTTTGGCGTGCCGCACATAGAGTGACACTTATTAATAATTTACAAAACTTTATTTATAATAAACTTTAAAAAAGTCAAGATTTCATTTACAAATTTTAATGCAAAATAAAAAAACTTATATTTTATCCTCAGTACGGACTTACAGCTCTGCTCATTGACCACCACTCTGGCGTCACTGCGACGTTTCAGTGACGATCAATGGCGCCCTCTTTCCGTGAATCGATGAGATGATAGTTTTAATCAATCAGGGGGGGCTTTATGCAAACAAAAATGGCGGGTGGGTGTTAATTATACTCCAATCAGGCAGTTACCCAAATTAGATGTTTTGAAACAGACGTTATTCTCCAATTAGACAACCGTCCCTTTCCAGCCAGTGAACCAATCGGCTTCTGCTATATTCAATCAAAATGCTCGGCGTAAAATTTTATCGAATGCCCCACCTTGTAATAACAGATACTAGTGATAGAAGAATATCGGACACAAACATTCAATAATATTACCCAAGTAAAGTCCGGCTCTGTCTTTTTAGCGTTTTGTAATAACAGTTCAAAGTCCAGATTATGCATTCTGCTGAGGTCGTAATTAAATTATATTCGTCGGTATCATATTCTCTTACAAGTGTATTTGATGTTATTCTCATCATAATGACGTCACGCATTCCTGAAGCGATTTTTTTCCTTAGCGAATGTGTTTTTCTTATCACCGGATATTCTCAGATTACAATATAATGATAAAAGTGCAATCTGCAATCTGCAATCTGCAATGTGTCACATATATAATATAGTCATATATGCTGACACGTATAAATAATTTATCAAGAATGTTAATGAGGTTAATTAAGTATACTCCGCGCCATCTATGATCAAAAAACGGAAGCGACTGCTCGCGTCATTATCAGCGTGATGTAAGCTTATGCATTCAGCCGACAGGTGGACTTTTCTGTTGCATTGTGCACATAGAATTGTAATTCGACACTTATATTACTAAAACAGATAACATTTTTTTTAATCTAGATCAGGGGTGTGCAACCTTTTTAATCAACGGGCCCAATTTTGATTTTAAAATTTTTTGGCGTGCCGCACATAGAGTGACACTTATTAATAATTTACAAAATTATTTATAATAAACTTTAAAAAAGTAAAGATTTCATTTACAAATTTTAATGCAAAATACCGTGAACCAATGAGTTGATAGTTATAGCGTTAATCGACTATATTTTGTTGTCGACGGTTTTTACATATGACCATCTGAAAAGAGCGGGAGAGAGAGAGAGAGAGAGAATGGAGGGAACACATGCTTGATAAATCGAATCAATTTATATTTAGTAAAATCATTTAGTTGTTGATTCAAAGTCGTTTATTACATGAATGTATTTTCATCTCTAATTCATTGTCATCAGAGTCAGTCCGTTTTCTTATCACCGGATATTCTCAGATTACAATATAATGATAAAAGTGCAATCTGCAATGTGTCACATATATAATATAGTCATATATGCTGACACGTATAAATAATTTAATTAAATAATTTATCAAGAATGTTAATGAGGTTAATTAAGCACACTCCGCGCCATCTATGATCAAAAAACGGAAGCGACTGCTCGCGTCATTATCAGCGTGATGTAAGCTTATGCATTCGGTCGACAGGTGGACTTTTTCTGTTGCACTAGACTGTTCACGCCATCTCTGATCAAAAAACGAGGATATATGAAACACATACTTACCACATACTTCTTTAGTAATAATATCTGAAATATAAAAGATTTCTTTCCCCAAGGTAGTTTTTTTTAAATAAAAAGACATATAAAATACGTTTTTATTATTTATTGTAAAAAATCAATACAGAGTTAATAATAATATTGCTTAAATCTAATTTACTGTATCCATGCTGAACGTTTCATTATCTACACGATCATAATTGTCATCATCGTCATCATTACCAAAATCACAATCGGCGGAATCGTCTGAATCTTCGAGTAAATTTTCCGATGTGTCAAAAATAATTTTAATTTTTAAATCACCAACCGTTAATATTTCTTTTTGCGGCTGCAAATCCGTACAATCGATATAGTTTGAAAGTAATATTTCGTTTGTGTATTTATTTCTTATAATTACTGTAATACCAGCCTCGTGCATTTCCATGTTGTTTTGATTATTATGCACTAAGCTTAGTATGTTCTCGACGGATGATGACGATGAATTGACAGTTCTTAGCACCGAACTGAGAATATGAGAGACTGCTTCTATTCGTCTTTTAAACCGTTCACGATCCCTAGCAATCTGCTCCCACATTCCCACCCTTGCTTTTCGATATGCAAAACTCCAACAAACCATATATTTAATCTCTACCTTATCGTTAAAACGTACAACTTTTTTTTTATTATTTTTATCCATTACAGCTATTAAAGTCAGATATAATTTTTTCACTACAAACTATGGAGATTTCATAAAAGAGTCTTTCGTAATTAAAAATATCTTTAAGTATAAAAAAATCATTGGAACTTAAGCGTAGACAATTCAACAACTTACACTTATCTAAATACATTTTATAATAAATATTTATGCTGTTTGAGTTGTAAACGTACAAGCATAATAAACTGTTTACAAGGTCTTTCATTTCAATATATCAATATAACTAAATCCCCTCCACTCGAAGGCCCGAGCTTCTGGTGAGATCCGTCTCGACACAACAGACCGTTTCGTTATTAATCGTTAAGTTTCGCTGCAGTTTATGTGTGAGATTATTAATATCTTGACGAAAGTTTATATCAACGTTTAAAAGTTTCAACCGCTTCAAATAACTATGCAATTTTTCGTATAGTTGATCGAACGTCCTTTTATCGTTAACTCGCAGATTGATCATTTTTACATAACGTGTATTTCTGATAAACACTTCGAAAACTACACGTCCGTCGTCTAGAACGAATCGCGCGAAACGTGGATCTGTCTTTAAAAATCTTATACCCTCCTTCCAAGGAACGGGTGTTTTTTGCACAGCGTTATTTTCGTCGAAGCAAAATCCCCATTCTTCTAATTTTTGTTTATTGTCTGCAGAGAGATTGATAAAACGTCGTCTGTGATTGAACAGTTCTACGCTGAGAATTTCCTCTAAAGTGATCGCAGATGGTCTCTCAGGCACGAAACCAACACACCATTCTTCATCATCACTCATAACGGTGCTGAATACACTCATTTTTTCCCAAAGACTGGATTGTTTAAAAACAGTTATGTAGTATTTATGTTGTTTTCCCCACCACATAAATTGCAAAATGTCACTTCCTTCACGAAATATTCATGTCCGTTGCCCACGACGAATTGATCGTTACAAATTCCAAATCTATGACTCATTTACACTATTTTCGTAACCGTATTTTGCAGAGGATGATAAGTAAATAGCTTATCGTGCAAAATCAAACAGTAAGCCGTAGTGTCTGGATGGAAATTTTCATGAGATTCAATCATCAATTTGATATCCACAACGCCTTTCTTGATGGCTTCCGGTTGTCGCGAGCAATCGAATACAATTAGCGGTGATATGGTTTTGAATTCATTTTTATTGAAAAGAGGCGCGTTTTTGTTTCCGTAAAAGTAGGCTTCTTGACCTTTCAGATATTTCTCGTAGATGACATTAAAGTCATTTTTATCAAAATTCATAGTGAGCGGTTCGTAGGGATACGATTCGGAATTTAAAAAGAGCTTGGCCGAGCGCAGCTTACAGTGATCGAAAACGCTACTGTCCTTTAGTTGTGTGCCGTAGCGTTTCGTTTGAAAGCCAACAATTATCATACGCGGCGTTTCGACTTGATTGGCGCTCGTTACAGTCCATGCATGCTTTGTAGTTGTCGGCAGCGTAGGATATTCATACAGATCCCACGATCTAAACACAATGTTTTTATTCTTATTTGCCGTCTTCAAAAGTTTAATTTTCATATCGTTAGACGGTATGATATAAGGCACGTTCCATTTGATGGATGTTAATTCTATTTTAGCCGATTTTTGAAGTTGTCCTGCGGGCGCCGCTGTTGTAAAAATTGCTGAATTATCATCCCTCTTACGTATCAATATCAATTCTTGTTTACCGTTCATCATCGCTCTCTTATGATCGTGCGCGAAACCCAGAATGTATTTCAAAGGTAAGCTAACGCTAAAATTTCCCTCTGAATCCAACAAGTTGGCGTTGTTTGAACTTAAATCCCAACCGCAATTTGACAATGCCCTCACATCGTCCGGACTATGCAGCACATAACCGATCATTGTGGAGGTAATGCCCACATTTTTAGTCGAATCGATTTGCACGCCCCACAATTCATAGCGAATTTCCTCAAACAGATGCGCAATTCCGTTGTTGATAATTCTCGAAGTTTCTGCCGTTCCGCCGTCCTCGCCAACCAATTTTCCGCGCACTTCGAGCACGCTGTCGTGAGGAAAAGTTATGGTGTCCTGATTTTGAATGGCTATGCGAATTTCATCGTTGGTCTTCAACTGATTGGTGTTGAACGGTTCCTGCGAGTGTACGCGAATCGAGTCTATACTTTCGTCTAGAACGATCGGAAAATCAACAGTCAAAATGTCTTGCATTTTTTTTTTTTTTTTTTTTTTAATTTTTTAATTCGAGTCCGATCGATTTTAGAAAATTTAAATTCACTCTATTAATTTGATTCTTCCTTTTCGATTCGATTCCCGTTTTTCTTGTTGCCTTTCTACTTTTATTTTCAGTTGTTGCTGTTTCTACTGCTGTTTTCGCTGTTACCGATTCAGTGGACAACGCTCGACTGGCGTTACTTGTCGTTTGCAGCTGATCTTTAAAATAATAGTCTCCGTAATATATTCCCATTTTACAAGCGTTTAAGATGTAAACGCACGGTAACGGGTTCGCCGTTGAAATCCACCGATCGATCGTCTTGTTCAACAATAGTAATTGTAACGTTGTCTATCACGTTGCGATTGATTGGCAAATAAATAACGTTTCTCGGCGTTAAAGAGATTTTATAGCCCGGCTCCTCTTGCGGATAGAACTGAAACAAAGTGTGCTCGGGCTGTCCGTTTAAATAGGATCCGCTGACGATGTTACATTTCACTCTGACGGCGTTTATTTTTGAAATGTGTGCCGTAAAATCTGATTTGTGTGCACTGTTTGCCTCCAACACTTTTCGCGTCTTGCTGAAACCCAGCAGAGATCCCACGCTACCTTCAACTCCGATGTCTATAATCACATCGCTCTTTATTTCCGTTTTCAACGTGTTGTTATTTGCTTTGATTCTAATGTTTCTGTTCACTTTTTTCAATTCTTCGACAAGGAATTCGTTAATATCATGGATATCATACGTTCCTTTTGGTATCTCGATCGTTTTCCTATTCTCATCGATATCTGGAAGGTCTGGATCACGGTAAACAAATTTATTGTTGGTCTCATCGATATTTGGAATCGAGTGCCACGACTCAAACTCAATCAGTCCCAATTGATATTCTTCGTTTTCGTCGAGCACGATCGATGGACAAAAGGAACTACTCATCACCGACTCGATTCCGCTCAGGGTAAACGTGAATGACATTTTCTAAGTTTCCAATAGGAAAAACAAGCAGTGATGACCGCACAAAACTGTGTTGAATTTCTGTCTTCTCTCGTAGTTATATACTATTTTGCAACCTTTCAAATAATCGACGAGCTCTCTCGGTGGTCGCAAGTTACCGAAACTGTCAAAGTACTTAACATTTTTGCCGACTTTTTTGTACGCAACCCAGTGCGTTCCGGGACCGTCTCTATCATCCAAATTTACTACGGCGCTCTCGTTCTTTTTCGACTTTTTAGGCAGCGCGTTTCTCATGTACACACCTCTGAACAACTTAACGTTTAACATTTTTGCATAGCGTTCGATCTCCGCATCGGTGAGCGCGTGTTTCGGCAATATTTTTAAAAGTTTTTTGAAGTCGTCGTGGGTCGGTAAGGTCTTAAAAAAAGCCCATAACCTCTTCTATACGGCTTCAAATACAAGCCGCTTCCTTTTTTACCGATGGCTATGGCTTCCATTGTTTCATTGTGACGATTCGCTTCGGCAAGTTTATCCCTGGCCCCCTTTGCATCTATAACGGTTCTGGCAACGTTCGCAGCTCCGCCGGCCAGAGCTCCCAACGCCGACAGGCCTGCAAACAGCGGGATTAGCGGTAAAAACCCCCCCGTTTTGGGTACGGGTATCACTCGAGATTCACCGCCGTTTTTTTTTATTGCAGCAGCATATTTGTTCACACCCGTCGAGCTTATAGCGTCGAGTTCCCGCTGTGCCTGCTTAATAAGACTGTTCTTGACGTTGGAATTTCTAGTTTTCACACTCCTTCTACCTTGTCTCAGCGTCGACTTTGCTCGTCTGCTTGAGCGTTTGCGTTTTGGTGTAACGTCTGCGGATGATGAAGAAGTTCTCTTTCTTTTCATACCCATGCCGAGTTTAGTTTTAATTTTCATAGCTGTCGCCGTAAGCAACGCGGCTGTCTTTTCACCCAAACTAGCGTCTTTGGCCTTCACACGGTCCCAAGCTCTTTCGAGAAGTTTGCGATCGACTATGTGACGTTCTTTTAAATTCTTTGTGTTTGCGTAGGCTATGTCGTGCTCTTTACAACCTTCGTCCAATCGATTCACACCTACGTCGCCTCTGTCCAAACGCTTCTCCAACTTTGTTCCGGGTCCGCAGAAACGATAGCCGGGTATATGTAGTTCGAGCGGTAATTTGTTGATTAACGTGTTGACAAGTCCGCGACCGCTAACGAAATCCCCTAATGAATGGACGAAGACCATCTTTTATACCACGTCTTTCTTGAGTATCCACGAGTTGTGACTGTCGTCAAAACCTAGCCACTTAATAAACAATTTATCACCTTTTGTTTTCAAGACTTTTTCCACCAAATAGACGTTATTGTTCTTGTCGGGCACTTTTTGAAGTTCCTCCTCGTAAAAGCAGCCCTTGATCGGTGTTTTGTTTGTGTCGATCAGCTCGTAAGTGCGCGGATTGGTGGTCAGTTTTACTTTAAATACCGTAAAAATTTCAGTCGTCCAATTGGGAAGGTAGCCTTTGTCGAACAAATGTTTGTATTTACTGATGCGCACGCGATCGCCAACGTGTATTTTTTGTTTTCTAGCGTCCACTATTTTTAAATTGGAGTAAACGGTCTTTAATAATTTTTTTTCATTTTTTGCATTCACCTCTCTCGGTTTCATTTTTATAGTACTGTGTTTGGTGTTGTTGTATTCGGATACAATGTCCGGCAACGCCTTAAACCATTTGTAATTTCCTTCGATGCCAAAGTGTTTCCACAATCGCGTCTTCAGCGTTCTTATGAAGCGCTCGACTATGCTGCTCTTTAAATTGCTAAAAGATGAATAGTGATTTATGGAATATTTTTTCATTAAATTTTGAAAATTTGAATTGTAAAATTCCGTTCCGTTGTCCGTTTGCAGATTACGAGGCGGCTTTTTAAGTGTTTTTAAAATTTTCAACATGGCGTCCGCAACCTCCTTTCCACGTTTGCTTTTCAGCGGCTGCGTCCACGCATACTTGGAAAAGGCATCGATTACAGTGAGAATATATCTGTAGTTGTTGTTCACGCCGGCGTACGGAATCATTTCGGCCAAATCGGCTTGATAGAGGTCGTAGAGACCCTTGACGATCACGCGTCTGCGTCGATAGTTCTTTCTCGCCGGCTTGTGCAGCTCGTTGACAATTCTGATTTTTTCTGCAGAGGCTTTTTGCGGCAACTTGTTATTTGTACGTTTCATTGTTATTTTGGTGTGTGAAATATGGGATTTAAAAACAATTTTCTGTGCTGTACGTTTGATCGCGACGTTTTCACAACGGGACTGTGCAGTCTCTCTTTAACAACAGACGCTATTTTTAAGTTCGTGTTGGTTAATATAGGTTCTAATCGGCTAACACTAATAGAGTCGTTGGTAAAATATTTTACAGTGGTTTCCGATTTTTGTGTATTGTCGTTATGAAATGATAGAAATCGAAATGATGTTCTCTCTCCTCTATGCGGAATGTTTATTATTTCATTGGTCTCATCTAGATATTTAGTATAATGTTGAAATGATGACACGTCTCCTTTTCTCTTCAACTTTTTTGCTTCGCTCAAAACCGATAGTTGCAAGGGGAGATTTTTTTTATAAAAACGTCTAATTAGCGGTTCTCTCGCGGTCATCGATTCGTACCGAGTTTCCATGCCCGTAAGAAAACTCACAGATTGTTCTCGATAATTGTTGCTGTTATCATCATGAACTTTTTCAGCATCATCATTTTTTCTTATTTCATCAATATTTTGCAAAAATGTTGTTTTTTTTTTGTGTATTATCATTTTGTATAATAGTATAGCCGTAGTCGTCATAGTTGTTCCTTTTTATTCTCTTTGTTGCACTAGTCTGCTGCAACAAACTATTGAACGGTGCAAGCTGTTTTCTTTTGTACAATTCAGCTGCAGCAGTGCGTTTTCTTAGATTAGCGTAAATAGTTCTCGCCGCCCTTTCTGCACTTGTTAAATCTCTCATAGTTGCTATGTCAACATCAGCTCTGCCATGTCTATTGAACGACAACATTTCATTGACTTAACAACGGATATCGTAGGTATATTTCCACGCCTAGCGTAACCCTGTCTTTTATTTTTAACTGTGTTGTTTTAGCACTAGCTGAAAATTTTATGCGATCACCGTTGCTGATTTTTGTAGAGTCGAGCGTCGTGTACAATTTATCGTTGATGAATATATTCGTGTCCACGGGCGTTGTTCTTATAGACTGTATTTCCATTCCGTTGACCTCCTCACCGAATATATACTCTACGAATCCTTCGGCCAGAGTATAATGATTTTCGGGTGTTAATTTAGCATCGCGACTGAACAGACGAATTATAAACCGTCCGCTATATTTTTTCAAAAAATCCATAATCAATAGTGGTATTGATTCGTTCATGTAGCAGAGCATCACTTCTGTTATTTTTTGGTTAAAATAGTCTACCGTAACGGCATCCTGTTGATTTCCTGTCGATGTACCGACATTTATCAGTTTTTTACCATTAAAGTCTAACGTATCATTATTTACAATTTTAAATCCTACTGCTGCAGGAGGAGGAGGATTGTGAACTAGTTTCCGCAGGCGTCTACTGTGTCTACCGAACTTATCTACGGGCATGTCGAAAGGGCACTGAAGATCTAGTCAAAAACAAAACTCAATTTATACAATAACGTTTGCTTTTCTCAATTCCTCCATGATCGAGACAATTTCGTTGTGATGAGACGTATTGCCGGCTACTTGGGAAGCGTACAACAATTTCAGTCTGTCTACCAATTCGTTCAAATCATTCCAGTACACATATTCTTTCTTCTTGTTTCTGTTCATTTTCAAAAATATTCCCTCGCCGCTAGGCAGAGCTGCTCCAGCTCTGCTCCTGTTCTGTTCTGACTCTGCTGCTATCCTATCGGTATTTTGTTTATTCGCAAACAGAGGCATGATTATATTTTTATATTTAAAACCCGCGTTGCTCTTAATTTTACCATCAGCTTTTAGATGAGCGCCTGTATATTCCAAAATCTTCATGTATATGTCTTTATCCGTTTGCGTATAATTTTCGGGTTTTTTCATGAAAATCAATTCATAAATTCCCGGAGTACCGTCGATCTTGAGCTGATCGATAACAAGATCGTTTTTATGAAAAGTTATTTTCTTATTGACAATCATGTATTTTCCATCGCCGTCGCTGTTGTCTATATACTTAACACCATAAACGTAATCCTTATCAGTCACGGGTTTTCTATTTAAATATAATTCTGAAAGACTTGTGGTGGTGGTAGGCGTACTAGATGAAATCGGTGATTGAAAATCAATTTTACGGCTCAAAGCCGCTCTTCTTGTCGTCGTAGTCACTTTCCGTGGAGTTTCGTCTGATTTTATTTCTCTCTTAAGACACGCCCGTTCTTCTTCATCCTCCTTCCTCACATGATCGATTAGAACTTTTATCGGTTCGATGAGCGGTTTCAATTGCGTCTCGACACTTCTACTCTTCTCAAAATCACCAGATTTTATTTGATTATACTTATTTCTAACAGATTTAATAGCTCTCCTCAAACGCCTACGCAGAGAAATTTCGCTTTTTTTCTTCATAATACACAGAGAGAGAAGTAGTATGACTGTGAAATAACTGAACAAGACGTGTATATTTATACTTCCCGTTTCACGGCTATGAATTTATCAAAATTCATCCTATATCTGCCTGAGTTTATGTCAGAGTCTTTGTCGATCACGAAAAAATTATACTTGTTCTCCGCCCAGCATTTGGCGCACAAATTTTTAAACTCTTGAAACGACATGTCCGTATTGACATAGTCATCGTAGACATGACGCAAATTCATGTCATCCTGTTTAAAAAGTATAATAAAATTCGCATTGTCTCTGACGAGCTGCTTAGGTATTCTACTGTACGATTGACACAGGTAAAAACTGTCTACGTTAGCATGTCGTCCCATACTGAAATATTCGCGAATGTTACTTTGACTTTCACACGCTACGTCGTCGAAAATAAAAATTGAATTCGGCTTTGCCTCGTTCGGATGCATTATTGTTTCGCTGGCGGTGAAGGTGTTATAGCCCAACCCGTTGCCTACGCCCTTTAAAATCTCTGCAAGCATTCGATACTTTTCCTGTTGAAGTGATTTTGAGTAGACGTAGACGTTTTCAAATTTGAGCGCGTTTTCGTCAATTAACAGCGAAATCATTACATTAGTCTTACCACAATTCGACGGTCCTACAATAATGCACCTTACTGTGCCGGGAAGTAATTGTCCATGTTTTTTAATTATTGATTCATTATTTTGATCTAGATTAAAAATTTTAATCTTTACAGGTTGTTGTATCATTTTCATTTTTTTTTTAACAATGCACTGCGTAACGTTTCACAAAGACAACTGATCATAGGGAACGGGAAAGAGGGGTTTTTATATAGAGAAAAAAATGCGAACTTTTAAATTTATTTTATTTGTGAAAAAAAATCATTCAACTTTTTATATCAACGGTAATTAATAAAAAAAAAAAAAACACAAACTAAAATATGCTAATTAAACTCGAATTCAATTATTGAACAAAATACACATTTAAATATAATAACCTATATTAATTTTGTGAAAAAAATCAATTTAACATTAACGCAACTTTTAAAAAAAAAAATTACATACACTAAAATATGCTAATTAAACTAGAATTATACTAAAATATGATAATTAAACTCGAATTCAATATTATTGTATAAAATGCACATTTAAATATAATAACCTATATTAATATGTGAAAAAATCAATTAACATTAACGGTACTTTTTAAAAAAGAAATACATTCACTAAAATATGCTAATTAAACTAGAATTATACTAAAATAAGATAATTAAACTAGAATAATACTAAAATATGCTAATTAAACTAGAATTATACTAAAATATGATAATTAAACTCGAATTCAATATTATTGTATAAAATACACATTTAAATATAATAACCTATTTTAGTTTTGTGAAAAAATCAATTTAACATTAACGATACTTTTTTTAAAAAATACATACACTAAAATATGCTAATTAAACTAGAATTATACTAAAATATGTTAATTAAACTAGAATTATACTAAAAAATTGTCCTTCTTAAACATTATTTAAAAAATAGTAATGTTTTTTTATTATTTAAAAAAATATTAATGTTTTTTTTTTTTAATCTCGTCACTCTTTGATTTTACAGTGACCCCACGCTAGAGTTTTGTGAGAGTCTGCTAATAAACACCTCTTATCGTCCGCTGCACTGAGACAGATTTTATTAGTTTTTTGTACAAAAACGTCATGCTTCACCGATCTAAACACGCACATTTCACACATTAAAGTCTCACCGGTCTGTAAGCAGTGCAAATAGTCGTCGAACTTCAATTGATTGTTAACAACGTTCTTTTTGACACCTTTTGCTCTCTTGTGACAATGACTAGCGCTGCCAAACAGTCTGAAACAGTACATTTTCGAGCGCAGGCCTACAAATTCAGCGATCAGGTTAGAACCCGTTTCAAATTTGAATTTGCCGAGAACTTTTTTGTTGACCAGCGGAAGACCGTACTCGTTGTCGACGGGAAAATTGGATGTGTCGAACAAGTGTAGGTCAGCCTTTATGTCCTCATAAATGTCGTCTGTCATCACCTCGAGAAAAAAGCTGTCCGTGTCGGTGTAAACCAAATTGATGACATTGTACTTTTTCTTTAAATAATTATAGAAAAAAATCGTACATTAAGCATTTGGACAGGTCGAGAACTGCTGCGCCGATGTAGTTTGGCTTGTTATATTCTACGGTGAGTCGTTTCATCTGCACGGCTGCCAGCTCGCTGTCAAAAATGGCTATTGAATGAAAATTTGGCTGACTGATGTAGTGTTCGGCGCCGCGCTTTTTTCCTTGACGCTCCCAACGGCTCACCAAACGCACGTCTACGCGCTTTTCTACGCTTTCAATAGATTTTCCATAACACGCGTTGTTCTTCATCTTGTACATATCCTTCTCGAATTCGGACTCGGCTAGAGCACGCAGCTCCGTATTCCTATCAATATACTTTTTCAAAAAGCACGATTGGGCAAATTTCAACACTCTGTGAATTTTTTTCACCTTGAGTCCATGTTCCAAACACTGTTTGAGGTATCTATAGTGAAGTATGTAGCGGTCTTTGTCATGTAGCGTACTTATCAATTTTGTCTGTTTTGATTTAGTGGTCGGGGGAATTTTTTTTTCCGCGCAAAATGGAAAGTCGTTGTGTCTGTCGTGCAAATGAGTCGGATATTCCAAGTCAACCTCTAAGAAATAACCGCTCTCGCCGTTCTCGTCGTTTAAAATTTGTTTCAAGTCAAAATTTTCAATTTCGTCCTCGCTCAGCCAGCTAAACCCACCTGTCGGCAGAGGCTGAGACATTGCCCAACCGTACTGATTGTTTGCGTCTAAGTATACGAGAAACGAGGACGGTTCATCGGGGTTGTATTCGTTTCTCATATATTTGTTGTTGGCGACGCAATGACGTTTCGCGCAATAAGAAATACCACCGCGCAACGATTTCCGAATAAAGTGTACCATATCAATATCAGACATCAGTTCAAGTTCCACCTGAGTATATTTCAACATCGCATCCCACGACATTCCCGGCAGCGTATAATAGCACGCGGGATCGAGTTGGTATGTTGCGAGTTCTAGTTTGCGAAATTTTTCAAAGATATCACAGAGGAGAATCACATCCGTTTTCAAATAGTTATTCGAGTAGTCGAGCAATGTTTCACACTCGAAAACCGTCCATACTTTTTTTGCACGTTCGTATTCCTCCTCTGTGATATTTTCGTCATTTAATTGAGAATAAAACGATTCAATGGGCGGTAGTTCCTTTTCGTTTAAGACATCGAGCGAAGTGACATACTCGTATGGAAAAATGCCTTTGTCTGTGACCAGTTGAAATTGTTCCATGTCCGGATATTGATTTCTGAGCTCGATAAAGTCTTCTTCCTGCATCGTTTTTGCCAATTTGCTCAAACTGCATGAAAGAAAACGAAACGAGTCCAGAAATCTGATTTCAACACACTTTTTACTTTTAAAATGATTATTTTCATCCTCATCATCATCATCATCATCGCATTCAGACAAAGGAAATTTCGCACTAAACGAGATGTACTTCTCTTTATTTACAGGTATAACCGAAATATTATCACAAACCGATGCCAACTGTTTTATGAATAGATGACTATCGAAATTGCTCAAATTATGAAAAAATACCGGAAGAAATTTTGGAATTTTATAATTTAAATTACAAATGCTATGCGCATATCCGCGAGGTTCGCCCGTCAAATGATCGTGATCCAAAACAATCGAATTACTCTCTTCGACGGTGAAACTCTTCTCGCAGATATGGCATTTGTCTTTGCGCAACCGTTCGATATCTTCACTTTTGAGTTTACGTAAAGGAACTACCCGGTTTACAATTTCATAAATTTGTTTCGCATCACTCACAAGACTTTGAATGAACTGTAATGTGCAGTCGCTGCCGTTAAAAATTCTCAGTTTGGAGAGCGATGCGTCATAGCTACACTTTATATAGTAGGAAAAACTGTGCGGTACGTGTTGATTCAACGATACTGTAAACGAACTGGAAGAGTTGGGCATTGCCGTATGTATGGGTTTCAGTATAGTTTCCGAGTCGGCGTAAATTACAAAAGGTAACAGCTCTTTTCGTTCATAATTTTTAAATGATATAATGTTTCCGGGACTTTCGCGCCCTAAACGGTCTTTTTTTAAATCTGGGGTAGGCAACTTTACCCTCACCTTTCCGCAATCGTATTCACAGTGTCGTTGAAGCAAATTTTCACTGCTGAAATACGACAAACAACAATCACACAGGAATTTCTTATGTTCTTTCTTAGTTAACTGAGAAGACACCAATCGTGATAAATTCTTAATCCAGACATAGTGATTGTTGCTTGACGCGTCGTCGCTTAAATATAACAAGTTTACGTGATTGTTTTTTTTCTCTCGTGTACAGTAGAGAGGACCCACGATGTTACAACGGTCATCGAGACCGAAAACGTTCACGCTGCAAAAATCGTTCAATTTTTCAAACTGTGCAATGTTTTTTATTTTCATCGGAAACTCTAAACCGTTTAAATTTAAAACTTCGCTGTAATGCGGATAGGATGTGATGCGGTCACTGTGGTTGTTTGCTGGAAATAGTGCGCTGACGATGGCCCAAGCGAAGCAAAATTGGTCATTATTTTGAACGTTAACGCAGGCTCCCTTGTTTTTGATTTTTTTCGGCAAATCTATATAGGAAGAAGCGTGCAGCGGATTATACTTCATGACGTTGAGTTCGAAAAAGTCGATTTTTTGCAGAGCCCAGCCCGAATCGCGCTCCTGAAATTCCTCTGCTTTTTTAATAATTTTGTTTTTAAAATCGGTCAAGTGAGCGTCAATATCTGTGCCGGCGTTAAAGATTACGTTTTTCGTATTGAACGATTTTAGTTCGCGCGCGATCTTACCATTTTTCAGTAAAAAGTAATAAGCAAAGAGTTCAAAATTTACTTTAACCGTTATATGTTTTTCGAGGTTGAATTTTATCAAGTCAACGAATGCGGTTCTATTGCTCTCGAAAAACTCATCGATATTCAAACAACTGTAATTTGTGTTATTGATTTTATAAGTTACTATACGGTGTTTAAAAGCAAACTTTGAAACTTCTATATTATCGCGATGATGCACGTAAATATTCGCTTTATGCCTAGTGCTCTTTTGATGAGCGCCAAACGAACCGGCCGATACTTCAACACCACAAACTTCGCACAAGATTGTACCACTGCATTTTTGTCTTTTTGTCGACGATGACGTCGACGGTTCATTATCAGTTGGCAGTTGTCGCTTCATTGTGTTCGTAACGACTGAAATGTCGGCTGGTTTTTTAGGCTTTTTTATATTGTGAGAGCGATCCAAATGCGCAACTAACTCGTCCGTTTGCAAGACTTGTAGCCCGCACACAATACATTCGTGTAATCCATCTTTGAAAATATCAGCGTGAACGTTTTCATGTCTTTTTCTACTGTCACGTCTAGTAAATGACATATCACATACAGCACATTTAAACATTTTTCCAATTATATATTTAAACTAGTTATGTTCGATAAACTTATTTTTTTCTGAAAAGAAGCAATACACAAGATCTAACAATAATTTTCTAAAGTACTTTCATGAATTTACACTCTTCAAATGTCTCTGTGCAAAATTAACGTTAAATGAAAGCGAAATAATAAACGTGATAAAAACTATTTCACTAAGAAGCAATAGCAACGTAATTTTTCTTCGGCAGTGATGTTCACTGTTAATGGAGATCGTGTTCTTTTATTCGTTTCACATTCGTCTGTAAAAAAAATACTATTAATTATGTTGCAAAAAACATCAATGATATTATTCGTTATAGTTTTACATACTTCTTATAATAATATGTATATTGCGGATGTTTTCTCAATCTTATGACAGCTGGGTGCGATGCTCTACAATTTTTACGTTCTGAAGCAAAATAGAAAAGTATTACAAATCTTTTTTTAAACAGATTCAAAATATTTTCTTACTTACCGATAATTAAATCAAATTTCGGTTAATGTTGTTTGCCGGACAAATTGTTGATTCCCTTGAAGACTGCACTTGCAACACGACACAATGATTAAATCAAACTGATAGAAGTTTCATGGTATGCTATGTGTAATAAAATACAGTAATATCACGCTTAACGCGGGGTGGGGGGATACGTTATATACTTGAAATTATACGAAAGAGAAATATAACACTTTTTAAAATGCTGAGCTGGCGTCTTCGTATCCGTTGTAATGTAGATATAACGGCTGTCATGAAAAAGTATTTTTTTCGTGTTCTTAATTATCATAAACTGTTAACTATTTTATTTTTTTATTTCAGACTTGTTGTGGTGAATCTTTGCTTCAAACCGGAAGTCTGACGTTTTTTATAATTAATAATTAACCTGTGAAATAAGTGCGTAAACAATATAATAGTATAATATTATATTACACCTTGTATAACGATCACATCCGCTTCAGGTATGCGTGACGTCATTATGATGTGAAAAAAATGAAATACTCTTGTAAGAGAATATGATTCCGACGAAAACAATTTAATTACGACCTCAGCAGAATGCATAATCTGGACTTTGAACTGTTATTACAAAACGCTAAAAAGACAGAGCCGGACTTTACTTGGGTAATATTATTGAATGTTTGTATCCGATATTCTTCTATCACTAGTATCTGTTATTACAAGGTGGGGCATTCGATAAAATTTTACGCCGAGCATTTTGATTGAATATAGCAGAAGCCGATTGGTTCACTGGCTGGAAAGGGACGGTTGTCTAATTGGAGAATAACGTCTGTTTCAAAACATCTAATTTGGGTAACTGCCTGATTGGAGTATAATTAACACCCACCCGCCATTTTTGTTTGCATAAAGCCCCCCCTGATTGATTAAAACTATCATCTCATCGATTCACGGAAAGAGGGCGCCATTGATCGTCACTGAAACGTCGCAGTGACGCCAGAGTGGTGGTCAATGAGCAGAGCTGTAAGTCCGTACTGAGGATAAAATATAAGTTTTTTTATTTTGCATTAAAATTTGTAAATGAAATCTTTACTTTTTTAAAGTTTATTATAAATAAAGTTTTGTAAATTATTAATAAGTGTCACTCTATGTGCGGCACGCCAAAAAATTTTAAAAACTAAATTGGGCCCGTTGATTAAAAACCCCCGATTGAAAAAAATGTTAGACTAATAATTTCATAAAAGAACACGATTCTACCTGTCACATTAAGTTCTCATGATGAGATTTTTTAAGGCCTGACCTGTTTTAGTAATGATAAACTCATATTTCATTGTTTATAATGCAACAGAAAAGTCCACCTTGTGGTCGATCACATAAGCTTACATCGCATCGATAATGTCGCTAGCAGTGTTGCTTCCGTTTTTTGATCATAGATGGCGCGGATAATCTAGAGGTCATCTCAAGGTCAGCGGGTCGGGTACCGGCCTATTATACTACTGACGAGTTATGAACAATCATCTTGTTGATCTATACAAAGAAAAAAGCGTTTTGGTAGATTAAGAAACAACCATCATCAAATCCAAAATCACAAAAATGTACATTTAAACTTGAAATAAATACAATGTTTAAAATTAGGTAGATTTCGGTTTCGCCAAAAAACTTGGACCAACTGGTAAGACGTGGACATTCGCCGGAACACCGGAATACGTGGCACCGGAGATAATTTTTAACCGAGGTCATAACAAAGCCGTCGATTTCTGGGCACTCGGAATATTAATGCACGAACTATTTTCCGGAAAGCCGCCTTTTCGATGTCCGGACGGTAATCACATGAGGACGTTCGATTTAATAACTAAGGGACTGGAAAGTGTTCAACTTTCGCCGCTTGTTCCTGCAAGTGCGACCGATTTGCTGAGACGGCTGTGTCGGAAACGTCCTGTTGAACGACTGGGATGTCAAAAAGACGGGGTTATGGACATCAAAAAACATCCGTAAGTGATTGAAAACTTTCAGGAGTTACGACAAATTCAGTTATGCATGTTTTTTTTTAATTATTACGCGCATTTACTGTTCATTTCAGATGGTTTCATAATTTCAAATGGGAAAAACTTCGCAGTGGAAAGCTCAAAGCACCACTAGTTAGACCTGTAAAGAGTTCAACGGATTTAGAAAACTTTCCAAAATACAAACCGGACCGATCTAAGCCACTGGCCGATACGTCAGGATGGGATGAAGATTTTTAATAAAATAATTCTAAAATTTCTTCATCTAGTCAGATGTTGCACAAACGAAGCCAGAATTAACTTTTGTTATAGTAAGATCTAGATAGGTACCTTATACGAGGTTTAACTATATGCTGAGAACGATTTTCTTTTCTAAAAGGCGATGTAAAAATCTTTATGATTTTATTTTTCTTTTCTTTTTTTAATGGATTAACCTTGACTTCATAGTGTACCTGCTTTGATGAGTGTGTTGACAGTTTGTAAATCATTTATATGACACATGTCTTTATTTTGTTTTTCAATATTTTTTGTGCTTAATAACCTTCAAACGACACGTTAATTACATAAAAGCAAACATGTAATTAATATGTCAATTATTTTTTGTCAATTTACAAGCTTTACATGTCTTTCGGCACGAATAATTTGTAGGCTTTATTATTTATATATTAATAAGAAAAATACACACCATCTAGTGAGAAATGTAGTCCCTCAATAATTCCGGGTAAATATTTATTTATTTCAATTTAAATTGAATCTCACAGACCAGATGATTCAAAAGAGAGCACTCATATTTAAGTACTCAAAAATATGTCTTCAATTCGGAAAAGAACAAAACGAAAAATGACTGTACAGTTTTGAAAAGTAAATTTTGATCTAAATTAGTACCATTTCTTACTTGTGGAGGTGGAATGGTAAACAAATCTGAAAATAAGTCATTGGTGATTTTCCTTGTGAACACAGATTTACTGTACGCACATTTTTTTGACATTATTCTATAGTTGACTGCTGATGATTAATTGAGATTGATTATTTTTAATTGATCATTTTATAAGCTTATCACCGCGATTAAATACCTACAAGAATGATTGATGCATTTCAGTCGTTTTGTATTTCCAAATTTTAAACGTATTTAGTTATGCAGTTCGCCATTTCAACAGTATCATAGTGACCATTCAAAAAGGTAAGTTCAAATTTTTATACACATTTTTTCATATGATTTATTTTTAAGGTTAATTAATATGGGTTGTAAATTGCGGCCATTGTGTAAAACCAACTTGTGCATCGCCATTTTGATAAGATCTGGCTGTTGTGACTTTGGAATTACTCACAGATTATCGACAAGGAAACATATATGCTTATTATTGTTTTAATTCTTATTTACTTGGGTAAATTTCTGCGGTAATTTGTATTCTGGAAAAATATCTCATTTCTATTTTGTTTACATTGTATTACGTATTCTTGACTATCCACTTAATTGAAATATGCATTAAAAATTAGAAAAACAAACACAGACAAAATTACCATAAATGCGTCATCATCGACTATTGAAAGTATTTCTAGTCAACTTATATATAATACTAGTTACTCACTGTCAAGAATTTTTATTTGTCTGTCTGTTTGTAGTCAACTGAACCGATGGCACTATTAGTGTCACCCGGTACCCAAACTGACAGGGTATTGTAATTTTTTGACATGTCAAAAAACGCTGCCTGCGGCCTTGGATTTGTGGAATGAAAACTTGTAGTAAACACACGATACCGAGCCTTATTTTCACTTGTTTCTGTACTACAAGAAGAATGACGTTATAACAGGTAAACATGGCGGCTCGTGTTTTCGCGCCAACTTATATATTTAAAATGTTGAGTTCTAATTTAACCTATAAAGAAATAAAGTCTCTGTGGACTAATACTACGATATGAATATTTTAAGTCAATTTAAAAAATAGCCTATTGAACATTTTACCCAAGCATGCTTGGGTTAAGACATGGATATCAATCATTAACTTTAGCGTATCTCCGTATTTGTCAACGTGAGTGAACACGCAGGGAAAAACTAATCAAAATATAAGTTTTACTTATTTAGACTCACTTTCAACGTAATGGCTTCGTTATACAAAGATTGTAGATAGTTTAAAATCTTTGTCTGATGAAGCCACAGTCCACGATGTTATTTTAATTATAAGTTAAAATTGTCGGCCTACATGTCTGGTTATTTTCGTAATTTTCTCAGAACAAGTCATAGTCAGTGTCTATAAAATAATAAGATTTTGTCTAGTGTTCGATTGACCCTGGCCCACGCAACACCTTCGCAAAGGACAAAGTATCATGGTTGCTTTGCATTCGACAGCATGCAAATCAAAACAGTAGACGGTGCATCTTGTTAGAAACAACTTTCTATAATTGTATGCGTTTAAAATGTCCGCTCTTCTCAGATCATCAACGATTTAACCCATTTCATTCACAGTTTGGGCAAAATCCAGATAAAATCTTGCCACATAAGTTTAAGACTTTGTTTTTTGGATCTTTAAAGAAAACGCCAGGCGCACTATCAACTCATAATTTTTATTGTAATTTGAAATTAATTTAAATTCTCCGCACGTTCATTTTAAAAAATCTAAAAAACAATATTATCGAACGCTTTCTATAGTAAGTTGTATCCAAATAATATTCGGTCAAGTCAGCATTTTTATTATGAAAAGAAAAAAAATAATAAAATTACAAAAACACATTTTCAATATGGAGAGTAATCCGGTAAAAACATGAAACAACTAACTAAAAATGTTTTTAACGGATAACTTTTCATGTCGAAATGCCGTTTTGGTAAAATTGTTGGATCAATATGAGAAACGTGAATGTCAATTTACTGAAACACCTTCCTCGTTGAATAAATACTATTAAATCACCTACACCTGTGCAGCGATCGTGGCGTGATCACAATCTTTAGCAGAACGCGCGATCACGTACAAACAGTTGATAAACAGCGAAGAAGGAGAACTGATAAAAGTTGCTTCAATAATAATAATAATTATTATAATATTATTATCGCCTGCGGTTCGAATGACGGAATAGTATAAATACGCGTGAACGTCATTTGTGAGCGTTTAGATCATTGTTGTGTGGTTTCTTATCGACACGTGACCAAAAACGATCAACAAAACAAAACAATATCATTATGGGTAAGTAAACTGCAATATTAATTAAATAATATTAATTGTTAATGCATTGTCACGGTTCCATTTTTGTCATTATCCGTAGCCGAAGTAGTTTTGCAAATTCGCTTGTGAAAACTATGGTCCCAGTATTTTTCACTGCGGAACTGTCATAAAATTTGGTTTCTATTTACGTCGTTCTGGTGGTCGTGGCGGTGCCAAAGGTGGCGTTAATATCAAAACATATTTTGCTGTTATAAATGTCATTTGACTTGTAGGCAATTTGTCTTAATATTTTTTTCAAAGCATAAAAAAAACTAACTCCGGACCGTAATCATAAACGTCGGTTCAAATTTCAGAAACTTACTATTTTATAGATTCGGATTTTGGTTCGTTACTAATACTGATACATTTTTATGATGACTGCATTTTTTATACTAATTAGAAATCAGCCGACAAAGTTATATACAAAGAGTCCCATGACTTTAGCATTATATTCTTCAGGTGATTTTGAGATATTTTATTCTCATTTATTTCACAGTTTAATTAATCACTCTCTAGCACAAAATAGAAACGTGTCTTTGAATAAATAAATAACACACATTTATTGTAAATTATAGATGCTAGATATCTATAACGTGTTTTGAAAAACATGGGTCACCAACTGTAAGCGCTATTTGAATTCATTTTGATATTTTCAATTTATTATAATTTTTAATATTAAAACAAAGAATCCAGTTCTCGCATTACAACGAGCCAAACAAACGACATAGAAACAACGATGGATCTACGAGCTTGACTATTACAAATCCAATATATAATTTTTAATTCGAGGTTTAGTTCTGTAACAAATGACAATCAATATGAGACTTTAAGCTCAAAATCACCGAAGCTTTAAAGTTATGGAATACCCCTGTATAGTTGTGTAATTATATCTGACTGTGAAACTTTATCATCAGAAATGAAACAACTTGACATTTATGTTGGTCAACAAATCTAAGTAATAATAGTTTTCTAAAAACCGGTCGTTAATGATGCAAAACCGACGTTATAATGATTTATTTGTCACGGTGTAACAATGCGCTATGATTTTATAAAAGATTATATTAGCATACTTGAAGTGTTTCCAATTTTATTTTTCTCAGAAAAATTGATATTATCATGTGAGATTGATTGCATAATGTAACATGTGTATTCTTCTCTGTTTTTTAGCGAAAGTAGCACCAATTTGCGCTCTACTTTTGGTAGTATTGGTTGCAGAGAGTTTTGCAGCAAACGCAAGTAAGTCTCATTAGTGTTTTTTATATTACCATAACTAATTATTCTTCACACGAGATGCCGCGCCATTCCCACTGATATTCTTATACAGTATGTTTGTATAACTTGCGCTCTATATGGTGAGTTTAAGATATTGCAGATGATTATGCATGACTAAAGCCGTTTAAAATTTAAAATAGAATAATATACAGGGTAACCGGTAATTGCTCGTATTCCTCTCGGGAGAAGAAACTACAACTAATTTGGTATGGGATTAAGCCGGGATCCCCGCGCTTGTTTTGCCTTACACACTTCACGAAGAAACCTACACGAAACATTTAGGTGTATGTAGTGTGTAGGGGAAACGCCTGCGGGAGATTCTGTTTTATAGGTATAGTCAAATAAATAAACAAATATTATCTAAATATGCATTTGTCAAATTTATATTAGACATCTATTTACTAAGTTATATAATTTTCGGGGATCTTCTGCAAAACGGTTTATGACGTCTCTCAAAATCCAGGGGGGCAGCTGCTCTCCTCTGCCCTTCCCTGGGTACGCCCATGTAATTTGGAATGATTTAACCTCTATGACGTGGGGGTTGGAAAAGCATAATTTTAGAGAAAATCTACTTCGGTTGTCCTTTTACAAAAAAACGAATTTCGGGAATTAAAAATTGAAATAAAAAATATATTCTTACTTTTTGACCTGATTTTTTCCATGATCTGATAGCTCACTAATTAGCCAACCTTAAACAACGTTTAAATAAGTTTCGTGGTTTTTAGCTTTAGGAAGGTTGGCCAATTAGTAAGCTATCAGATCATGGAAAAATTCAGACCAAAAAGTGAGAATATATTTTTTATTTCAATTATTAATTCCCGAAATTCGTTTTTTTTTTTCTAAAAGGACAACCGAAGTACGTAGATTTTCTCTAAAATTATGCATTTCCAACTCCCACGTCATAGAGGTTAAATCATTCTAAATTAGTCATAGTTTCTTCTCCCGAGAGGAATACGAACAATTACCTGTCAACCTGTATAGTGGCTGTATAATGACAAAAAAATAGAAAAGAAAATTTATAGCGTCAAAAAAACGCTTATATTAACTCACGAAAAATAGGTAGTAAATTCTGTAACGTTTGGAAGCGTGGGGCATTCGGTAATTTGAATGAAATATAGGTAAAGTGAGTGCCCCACGCTTCTAATAGTTATAGAAGAAAAAGAAATGTATTTTCTCCTTTTTAGTTTATTGACATAGTTATAATAATAATTGACAAATCTTTAATTCAGATTGTCCATCATCCAGTTCGCATTCACTCTGCAGTCCAAAATGCGATACGGACAGCAACTGCAAGTCAGGAAAAATATGCTGTCCAAACGTTTGTAACGCCAAATCATGTGTTGATTTAGCGCTAGGAAGCAACAAATATTCCAATGATGGATACAAAAGCAAATCATGTAAGTAAACCTAGAATTGGTAATTAGCAGTGCTATTGCCAAGGCATGACCCCCTCCTGAGGAGAACTCCCAGACTAGGATCTTTGGCGACACCCCCCCTACCTAGTGTTTTGAGCTAAGGACAACGAGTTGACGAGACGCTCTATACTATAGAGCGTCTCGTCAACTAAAATCCTATAGAGACTATAGGATTTCGATAAAACAAAACACAAGAGTGAGTAATATGTAGCCGATTAAATCGCTCCGTAATGAGCTTTTTGCTGCGTACAACGTTTTTAATTGTTTTTGCCAAATATAATTGCTTCTCTTTTCAAATGTGTAAAAACAGGCAAGAGTATGAATGGCACAAAAACAATGTTATATGCCTCATAAAATAACTAATTGGGTGGACAAAGCAAAATTCAACATTTTATAAAGTCGATTGTTATTTTTTGCTTATCTTACTTAAATGGCCAGGCAGATCTAAGCCGGGGTTATCAGACTAGAGACGTTATAAGCTATTTAAATTTTTACATAATTTTAAACCGTCATAATTTCTAAACTACAAATATACGAACTTGCGGTCGAATTCAATCTATTTAGCGTACTTTTGTTCTATATGTAAGACACATTAATTTCAAATACCTACACATAGGAGATATTTTTATATATTTTGCTTTTGTTTTAGCGGCCGCTGGAGTTTACTGCAACAATGTGAAATGCAACGCCTACGAAAAATGCGAATTGGACAGATCCACGAACAGAATGCGATGCGTCAGAGGATAGAAAATATGATCTCAAAAAAATCAAATACAATTGCCAACATCAACAAAGATAGTTACCATAGTTACCAACATCAAAAACGCTATATTATATTATAGAAATTAATTAGCAACGATTTTATTGATGACAACGGAATTGCCAATAAAACATACGATATCGCGCGACCTAGATTAAAACAAACGAAACAACTGAACGTTAGAAGTTTCTATGGTAACGACTGCTTTCAAATGTTTCTTTTTTACTCGAAGGAATAACAACTTTAATATTCCTGTGCTGTGTTATCAATACATTCGCTTTTTCTAAAGAAATCTAAGTACTGCGTTATTATATTTTATAAATTTCTTTGCAAAACAATAAAAAACAGATTTATCGTTCATGTTTTTCTTACCATTATTCGTTAATATATCCTGAAGTTTGAAATGACATTTAAAATACATATTTGTCGACGTTACCAGACAAAAATCGGAGTATTTTATTAAAAATATTTGTTTAAATAGTAAACATTGATAAATATAAATGGGAATACAAAAAAATATATGGTTGCGGTCTAGTATCTGGCTGCATGATTTGAGGGGTGGAAAGGGGTGTAGAGGATAGAAAAGGGTTGTAAAGCATCCCCTTAAATTGTGGAGGTGCGGAAATCTCTATATTTTGCAAAATAAAAAAACAAACTTTTCAACGTAACGTTATAAAAGTATCGTATCGTTCACCCCGGAATTGTTTTTTTTTTTAAACTCAACATTTGCCCCTTCCCGTTTCACTGCGAGACAATTCGCATACCCCTTTATCGTTCACCCCGGAATTACAATTCACATACCCGTTTATCGTTCACCCGGGAATTGTTTTTTTAAAAACTCCACATTTGCCCCTTCCCGTTTCACAGCGAGACAATTCCCATACCCCTTTTTGGAGCACACTCATATTCACTGTGCACATAACCACAATATGTGACATTAGGCCTACCTATTACATCGTTACGTTGAAAAGTTTATTTATTTATTTTGCAAAATATAGACATTTCCGCGCCTCCACAATTTAAGAGGATGCTTCTACAACCCTTTTCTATCCTCTACACCCCTTTCAACCCGTCAAATCGTGCAGCCAGATACTAGACCAGAGCCTACTATCTAATCGAATATTATAATAATCACATTATAATTTATGATGAATTATCTAATTCGGGGCATTTTCCGGGATATATATTAATACTGGATACGGGGCTTTAATTAGGGACTGTCCCGGAAAATCCGAAACGAATAGTCATCCTATTATAGCACCCTGTCAAGAATTTGTTAAACAGATATTGCATTTTGTGTCTATCTTTATTAGACGAATCGGCGAAAAAAGGTCCAGTCGTAACATTTGACGCATCTAACGCTTCTTATGCCGGCACTTCACATGGCTATTTGTATTTGTGTATTTGGCATATTTGGAAAACAATTACCATGTGTGGACAGTCTATTTGACAAAGTGTTGGCCTTATTTGCCTATTTGACAAATAAGGCCAATACCAAATATGCGTTACCGTGCACTTGTCGGTTTTTCGAGGCACATCAAAGGAGTCAAATAGGCAAATACGCAAATAAACCGTCCACACAATGGCCATATTCAGAAGCGCACGCGCCGTGAACCTGTACGGGCGTGCGCCGTGCAGTATTTTTGTGCCTGTGCTGTGAGCGAGAACTGCAACAATTACTATTGAAAATGAATTGGGACAATGAAACAGTGCTAAAATTCCTGGAATTTTGAACCTTGCGTTCTGCTGCCAAATGTTTGTTTGTTTGTTATTTGACTGCCATGTGTGGATGGTCGTATTTGCCTCTATTTACATATTTGCCTTGAGCGTCATATATTTTGCCAAATACAACAAACACCCAATAGCGAACACAAATAGCCATGTAAACGAATAGCAAATATCACATTATTAATAGTCGTTGCCCGCGTCACCGCAGAAATTTTATTTGATTTTTTAGACACAATATCAGTCACAATGTCAATATTTTTGAAGCTGGAATGGTCCTGTCGCCCAATAGGCTGGATTTTTTTCTCTGCTGATAAACGATTTTTAATTCTTCTCCGTTGTATAAATCACGACTAAATCAAGGCCTATAAAACAGTACCATTTTTAGTACATTATATGTATTTGATATTTGAGTTGCTCAAGGTTGAGTAACTTAAAGTAATAATTAATAAAACAATAAACCATTATGTACTAACGTACAGAACGATCAAAAAGTCAATGTGTAAAAAGCAAAATTTACCACTTAAAAGGTCGCCTGTGATATTTCATCGCTACGAATTGGTAGATTAAATTTCTGCGTGAAAATCGACCAAAGGCGCAACAGCAATATGTGTCAAGATAGATGTTACTGCAACAACAAAATATCGGGTCGCTGTTTCCTAATTTATTTGAAGAAGAATCCGCGAAAGACTTTAAAAGATATGATTTTAAGTCACATTTTAAATATTCTGAAACGCAACGTCTTTCTGTCCGTTATAATTCGAAAACTACTGATTCAATTTACATTCCTTTTTTTTAATTTATAGGTTTACCTTCTAGCCAGGTTTTAGTCTATATTTTCTTACAGTAAGTAACAGGGAATTAGCAGAGAAAATTTTACTGGACCAAGTATAGACAAAAACAGACCGAGTAGAGCTGCTTTCTTGGCACACGTTACTAAGCCAGTAAGAATCAATGTAAATCGAAGATTTGTTCTACAAAAAGTCTGTGCACGCGGCATGTGTATTTTTAACAGGTAATTTCCAAACTCGGACGAAGCCCGGCCAGTTTCCTATAAGTCTTATAGTGTTGCTATACAATCCCAACCGCACCGATTTAATTGAAAAGACGTCAGCCCAATATGTAATTATAATTGCTGTGTGAAAGTGTTTATTTTTAACAAATTAAAAATGTGTTTGGTAAATTACCTTAAATCCGGTCGCATCAGAAAACTGCGCTGGCGGATGTTTGCGTAACTGCTGAAGAGTGTCCGCCGTGACCTTGATAAAAGTAAACAATGACAGAACAGCCTGAAACAAAACAGAATCGTTTTATTCACCGCCCACTGATATATATCAAGTTGAGTGAGATCATTCCATACATTTTCTTTCGCAACTTAATTTGCAAATGACCTCAGTTGTCGAACGTCTATATCACGAAGTATAGATTTAAGGAGTTCAAACATAATGTTAAAAAAATGGATGCAATTTAATGGATATGTAGAGTGAGCTACTTTGTACGAATTAGGTACTCGTTTACACCAATAATACCTATACACCAAAAAACGCATTTGGATTCAATTGTCCCCATTTTGAACAAAATACTAATTTTGGTTCGAAATCGAGCGATATAGTGTAGTGGTGAGAGCACTACATTCGCATTCGGGAGGTACTGGGTTCGAATCCCGGCGGGGGCAGATATGACTGCGGGACTTTTTCCTACTGCCTCTCGCCGAGAAACGGTAATTCCTGTACCGGCCATCTTGTTTTGACGTATTCCATGATTTCCCTCAATAATTCCAGATAATGGTTCCCTTTTCAAGGTCATGGCCGGTTACCTGTCAAATTCCTATGCTCAGAATTTGCCTACCTTATCCTAATGTCCTAAAATTCCTTCATTCGCCCATTGCTATTAGGTTGAAGTTTAAAAATGTAGAAAATAACAAGAATTGCGGTAAACGGAAAATAGTAATGGTGCGAATGACATCTGTTATGACTAACGTGACCATACGTCCCGCTTTGAGCGGTACAGTCCCGCTTTTAAGCTAGGTAAGTGTCCCGCTGTCCCCAAAATACGTAAAAATGTCCCGCTTTGACAAAATAAAAACGCAGCAGCAAGCAAGTCTTGTCGCCCGCAATAAAGCGGTAGAATAAGAAAAAAAAACAGGTGATTCAAAAATTCACAAAGTTTACAAAAAGTATATAGTCAGTTTTGACAGGTCCTGATTCAGTCTCACTACCAAAGTCTTCATACGCTGCTGATATGCTATTTCCATTAACGATAATTATATAAGGTTGTTCCCCTCTGAGCTTTTTTGATCATTTCACATTTCATAACTATATTACAAACATGTGTTTTATTTTTAAAGCAATAACAATTTAAAGGTGTCCCGCTCTGAGGAAAAAAAATATGGTCACGTTAATCATGACATAAAGTCGAGAAATGGACGTTAAACACATTATTATTATTATTATTATTATTATATATACCAAAAAACGCATTTGGATTCAATTGTTGAACAAAATTCCGATTTTGGACAAAAATTCAAATACTTTTCAAATGCCTTGTATTAGAAAAAGGCGCATTGATTCCGGTAAGAGCTAAAGAAAACTTCAGTATATTTTTTAGTTCGGAACTTAGAAACTTACATCTGATTGCCTTTAGAGAGAAAATTAGAGATTTTGCTGTAAAATAGATGTTTTTATACTTACGAAGACTTTTTGGATGATGACTTTGTGTAGTCGGTATTTTTGTATACCTGTGCATGTATGAAAATGAAATAAATTTATTATTATTATATGGTTGTTCAAAAATCCATAGCCTCTAAAGTCTAAATCAAACGAGATACAAAAAAAAAAACACCCGAGAGATTTTTAACTGATTATATGTACCTATGTTTATTTTAAAAAAAATTTCATTATCATTGCAGCATCATGAAACAAAGCACCAGACACTATTTATGTTAAAACGTTGTTCATGAAAGATTTTATCAAATTAATATTGTAATTCTTTTTGTTCCTTCTAAAGCAAGATGTTTCGAGAAAATTAATTTTAAAATATACATACATTTTTTTAAGAACGCTGGAAATTTTTGCAATGATTGTATAAGAGGTTGAAATACGACTGTACGACACTGCAATCCGCGGAGTGGAATGTCTTCTAAAAATACCTTATAATAGCGAACGATTATTATTTAAAATTTAAACCGTGACAGTGTGACCCTTGTGACGTCACCGCGGTGTTTCCTAATTCCCGCCAATTATTACGTTACTCATCGTCACATCGAAGCATATTATACGTTCATACACCCAAGCAACCGTCCATAGTACATACGTCATCTAGGTAAATTAAATTCTTAATCTTATCGTGATTTTCTCATTTTACATGGTGGTGACCGTGGCTGCCGATCATAGAACATGTAAAACCAAACGTTCGTTTTTTCCTGCTTCCCTAATTATTTTAGACGTAGTTTTCAAATAAAAATTTTAGGGCATAAAATTCTACATTTTTTTGTATCAAGGTAAATTATGACATAGATTAACACAAACGCTACTTTTTATCATAGTCGATTCAGTAATTCGTAAGGGATAAGACGAAGTTTTACTTTCTGTTTGTTACTTCGTCACGCTTAAAAGGAACAACCGATTTGAATTAAATGTTACATGCAGTTTGGCCAGGCATTTAATTGACAGATTTCGAACATTGCCAGTAGCATATACGCGCCGTTTGATTTGTGTACTATTATGGGAAAAAATATGTTGTCTTCATTTTATTTGCTGATAAATAAAAAATGACAACCACAACTGTAAAGTAGTACTCTACATGTTCGGCAACAGAAACTGGTATTGCATATTAGGTCAGGTTGATTACAAGATTTTTTATAATAATTTAGCGTAATCAGTTAATCATTGTTTGGTCGATTACAAGGCCTTCTTGATGTCAGAGCAATCGTGTTTTTTCTTGATGCTCAACTGTAGGCGATTCTCGATTTTTTACTTTTTAAGACTTTCCAGGGTTATGATAGACTAAATTGTTATAGAACCGACCCAACACAACTGCAACAATCTTTCCCACCTACAGATATAGCAATCGCTGTATTGGACAACGGTAGAAAATCTATATCACGTATTATTGATCTTATATTAATTATATTAAAACGAGCGGCACCGAGTTTTAACACTCACCCAAGTCATAAAATATCATTACAAACAAGATAGGTACATAGTAGGTACATACCATAGGTGCTTTTTGGGCGTACCTCCTAAAAATAGCTGATTTTCAAAATTTTTGAGTTCATTTTTAGCAAGATTACTTCTAATTATATAGAATGAAATTCTCATGCAGTTAGACTTTATGCAACTTTACACCACTAGTGTTCAATGTGTCATTTCACGGTCGCTATACAAGCATGAGATGACCTATGTTATGAGAGAGGGGGATGAAAAAAATATTTTCCAGTTTTAACCGGTTTTTAGGTCACTTCGCCTACATTTGAGTTACGAGTAGAGTTTCCAGGCGTCCGGCTTTAGCCGAACATGTTTGGTTTTTTCCAGTTGTGTCCGGCCAAGTATTCACAAGTCCGGCTTTCGTCAGCTTTTTGTCAATGAAATTTTAAGGAAAATGACGCTTTTGATAAAGTATTTTATATTCCAAATACTATAATACTTAAAAAATTAAGTTTTTTTATGACTAAATTAACTACCAAATAATAAGGTTGTTAATTGATTGCTATAATGTAGTGTTAATTTTAGTACTATTAAACAATTAAAAATATCTAGTCGAGTTTTTTTTTACTAAAAATGTAGTCCGGCTTTTAGGGCTAAATGTCAGTCTTTCCTATTTTTAGGCCTGGCAACCCTAGTTACGAGCGATTTGAAGATTTGGGTTGGAGGTGTGCAGGCTCTAGATGCGATCACAGACCAAGGACGTAGATATGGGGAGTAAAGGGGGTAATTACCCCCCAGTATCATGATAATAAAAAATAAAACTGAAAATATTACGAATACCTAACTAAAAAACAAAATTTAGACAAGATTGCACCAACGTATTTTGTATAACATAATTAGTTTGGGAATTAATATTTTGCTTGACATCTTCCTTCGTGGATATTAATAAGACTTTTAAAAAATATTGATTTTTTTGCTTTACCCCCCTCCAGAAAAAAATATCTACGCCCTTGTCACAGACACGACAGATGAACATTAAAAATACAATTTTTGTTCAAACGAGATTTCTCCTGTATACTACGCAATATATAAACAGGCATATAACGTAATGAGTTAATGACAAAATAAAAAATGATCTTTGTATTAAAGAATCGAATACAATGAAAAGATTACTTAGTATTCGCAATTTATTGAATTTCTGCTGTATTCACAGTAACCTGCAAACAAAAAATCTTCATCTAAAGCCAAGGCTATTTCAATATTTGATATATTCCAGTACACAGAGTAATTAAAAACGCTCTAAACGTGGAGAAGTTCGACAAAAAAAACTACAAGTACGAAAAAAATAATTAGTTATTTTTACTACCTTCGCGCTATTCGCTAAATACACGTATCCACAAAATATTAATATAATGTGTACATACTAAAGATTCGTGCACATTGTTGCGCAAACAAAGATGGGACAAAAATATTACATTTTAAATTAAATGAAACAGCGTTTTAATTTAAAAAATTACTAGTGTACCCGTGCAAAACCTTTTGCATGTATTTTCATATTGTTTTCAAAAATCGATATTTTGATACAGACCTACGACAATAATTTTATTCCTCATTAGTTTCCATTTACAGCTATTTTTCTTTTGTTTTAGCTTGATCCATCAAGTTGTCTCTATATTTAATTGGTTATAAATTCAAAGAAAATGTATGAGAGCTGTCACAATTAATTTTTAGAAAATCTAACCTCATTTGATACATTTACGATTTTCACTATTTTTTTCTGATCTGAGACCAAATTTTAGACTTTGTACAGTCCACGTAATATTTAACACGTTGACCGCCACGCTTTATTTAAATTTTGGGTCTCCAGGGCCACCACCGTATTTTATAAAATACAGCTTAGTATCATCTTTCTAAGTCTAAATATGTTAGGGTTAGTTTCAGAAAAACATTTTCGGCGGGAAACGAGCATGCAAGTCCACCGCGCCGAGCTTTAAATGTTTCCATATAAATACACGCTCTGCATGGCACAACTGCAAAGCCACGAGTGGTTTAAACCTAGTCGTGCCAATGGCATAATATTTGTGCCACGCGGCGTCTATAGCAAATTTACTCATGGCACATACGTCATGTCACATGGCAGTCTACGTGTTAAAAACTCTATTTTGGCATAAAATTAACATAAACTTACACGTTCTTAAATTATTTGGAAAATAAAATAAAATTTATTTGTGTATTAATATTTGGAATATTTGCGCTAAAAAACGAACTAAAAATATACACTTCAATTGTCAAAGTCGACTTGTCAAACTGTTTGTAAAATCTCCGACATACGTACATATTTGCATTTCTCTCACACTCATGTCTCGTGAACATCGAAGGATTTTCTCTCTTTACGTTCCTCTTTACCCCGCTTCCCCCTCGTCATTTTTACTATTATCGCTTGAAAGAAACCCTTTTAAAGAAATTTCACCAAAAAAAAATAGCGATAACATATCTGTGGACTAAAGGCTTCAGTTTAAAAAAAAATGTGTCAATCGGTTTAGTAGGGATGGCTGGCGGATTGTCTAGAGATTTAGGGCTTGTGTTTTAAATATATAGATGCGTACGAACTTTATTTTATAACGATTGTTTCGCACATCACAGTGGCTTCGTCAACTGAGTTTAATAGGCACCTTACACGATCAATATTACTGTCAATACTCAAAAATACTGACAGTATTATTGAATGTGTAAAGTCAAATCGATCGTCAATACAGGTATTGACGACTAGTATTGATGCAAATCCGGATTTTTTGATATTCTCGCATCAATACTGGAGAATGGAAGGGATAATGTCAATATTACTGTCAATAGTATTGACCATGTACGTTGCGCTTCAATATTCGATCAGTACCCGTTTGATTTGCGCCAGTACAGACGTAACAATGGAGGATAGCCTATTGAAGCTGGTGACATTACAGCTGAAAACTTCATGTCTTCAAAGTTTCTACCAGTTGCTAGATATCTTAGAGTTAAAGCTAGTCGTTCATTCACTGGTAAATAGGTCCGCATAGTAGTATTTTCCCTTCTTAAGAAAGGGGTTACTATTTGTAGTAATTTATTAAATGTTTCCTCATTCATCCGGAAGTAGTTTTTAAAATCATCCATTTCTGTAGTACTAATTTCTTTTAACAAGACGACATGTGGATACTTATCACGTTTTATTAGCCATTCTTAAACGTCGATTAACAGGATGCTTACTTGCCAGTGCTAAAATTATGGCTAGACAGGCTTTCTTATGTGAATCCATTTTCGGAAGAAACCAAAAAACACTGTATATACACTGACGGTTCAACTAGTACTGAAGCAATATATTGACAGTAATATTGATTGTGTAAGGTGCGTTCTGATAAAACAAGAATCGATTTAAAATAATCGAGTACTGACAATATTACTGAAGCAATACGTTTGACAGTAATATTGATCGTGTAAGGTGCCTATAAGATTTTTCCTTGGCGAAGCCACTGTGTTTTGCGGAACATATGAGTAGGTAGTTCAAGGGACTAGTCAAGAAAATCAAATTATCGAGACTTCGAATTATCGGAGTTCTAATTAAAGAATTATAAGGAATAATGTGCACTGTTTATAATTACCAAATTTTGATACGCGCGACGATCCTATGTTACCAAAATGTATAATTTTTACATCAAATAACGGCCAAGTCCATAGATACTAATATTATAAATGCGAAAGTAACTTCAATACGCTTGAACAGATTTCGATGAAATTTGACAGGGAGATAGATTGCATCCAGAGGAAGAACATATCTTTTGCTTAAAAAACCTGAAAGGAGTGAAATAGGGGATGAAAGTTAACAATATGAAAATGCATAATATTTAGGTTTTTGGTAATAGTCCAGGCGGTAGAGAGATTTTCCCAATGTTAAATGTGGAAGCATGAATTTTTGCATATACGCTTTTAGGCCCCTCTCAATGTCCCAAATGCACAAAAGTCTACTATTTTTGCGTTACGGCGGGGTTGTAAGGTGCAAAATTTGTTTTCTAATTTTCTCTGAATATGTTGATAGATAGATAGATTGTGAATTATAGACGCTCAACAGCTGAGGTCATAAGCGTCTATTCTGAATATGTCAAAAAGATATGTTTTTACTGCACAAATTTGATGACAAAGTGCGATTGACTTTTTAGGTAAGATAAATAGATTAGTATAATTTTAATGATACAATCAAACAAAATGTATGTAATTTATACATGTATCTAACCCAATGCAACAATTTGTAAATTTGTAAGTTTGATTCTTACAGAGCCTTGAAAAAGATCGAATATCGATCAAAACGTTGGTGAAATAAATAATTAACTGCACTAAGTAGTCCTAGATTACCCTTTAAAATTCAATAATATTATTTACTGTTCAGTTATCCAAAATATTAAGCGGCCCATAGACGCTCAATATTATTGTGCAATGTTCTGGTTTGTGCAAAAAAGTGTACTGTATGGAGGCGATATTGAAGGTTGTGCAATATATTGCTCAATTGCGAGCACAGACGGTACAGCCACATTATGAAAACAGTCCCCACCAGAACTTCAGTCATCATGTTGTCACGATTACTGTAGTCTTTGGACTTCACATCCCACAGAGCCGGAAGACCACGATACACCTCGATAAATTCAACAATAAATTGTCTTTCGGCTTTCTTGTCACCCATGATGAGGCGTAGTTGAGACGACTTGTTGAAACGACCGCTACTTGAGATCAACTGACGGGATATTGCGCAATCGTGACAACAGACAGCACAATATTTCCCCGTTTGTGCAATATATTTTCAAGATTTTGAAATCACACAATATATTGCGCAACCTTTCAATATCGTCTACACTGCACGGTCAATTATATTGCACAAACCCAAATATTGCGCAATAATATTGAGCGTCTATGGGCCGCCTTAGCAATTACAAAATATATATTAATTATTATTACGTGAAGACAAAATGGGGAATTTAAAGTTAGCGAAAAAACTCCAAGCCGGGGATCCCACACGCGATATCTAAGCTAAATTGATGTGCGCTAACTATAAACTATAAAGATACAGTAAAGTGATATAACATTCAATCTAAGCGTAGCTTTATCTTAAAACTATCAAAACAACTTGACTAACCTCGCCAGTGGCGCACTGACATACTTAAACGAAAACAAATCTGTCAGTGCTTATTCACTTGTCTTTTTATGACCAATGATTAATAAGAGTAACAAAAACAAACGACATTCTCATTTGAAATTATTGATAGCTTCACGCCGCACGATAATTAAACAATACTGCATTCTAAGAACTTTACTTACAATAATTACCTTTTAGGTGTAAATTATGGGTGATTTTAGATGAACGTGACTAAACAATCATAAAAACTAACATATAAAATCTTAAGTCATCTTTTGTTTTAATCATTCTCTCGCAACAGATGTGCAGAGTCGAAGAGTAGCTGATTTCAATCAATTTTGAAAAGAAACAACTATATAGTGAAGGTGAAATCACGAGGATACGAAACGGAAAAGCGACATGATAGAGAATAGATATATTATTGAGAAAGAAATCGATAATCAATAATCCTAGACCTAGAATCATGAAATTTGGCAAGAAGCAATATCTTATAGCACAAGTAAAAGGAAAAATCCGAAAACCGTAAAACCGTTACATCACAAAAAAACTCGGGTCGCAGTGCGAAACCCTGCCGACAATATAGTGTATTTGCTTTTATAAGCAGTTTGGCTCTATTGTATGAACTTAACTTTGTTTTTGGACAAAATAAAAAAAATTACCCTCTAATACACCCCTTAAAACAACATTTTTTTACTTAATTTCAATACTACATACCAATTCAACATCTGTACCAAATTATATACACCCTTCAGTATGTAAATCCATATCAGTAAACTTGCGTTTTCATAAAATTTGTAAGTCCGGTCCTGTCGGGCCGATTTTATTTAAATTTTAGCAGCACATTTCAATAATTACTAAAGGGTTAAATTTCAAATTTGAAGTGATTCTGAAAATTTTTTCCGTATTTTTGGGCCCAAAAACATTTTTCAACCCCTAAATACCCCCCTTAAAATGGCCCGATCGGGCCCATTTTAAATAGGCTTCTTGCGATGATGGATTCCAACATGTGGACCAAATTTCGTTTAAATCGATTAAGTCTGTCGAGAGTTATCGTGGTCACACATATATATATATATAAATATATATATATATATATATATATATATATACATATATATATAAACATTTCCAAAAATGGTGCCAAACTTCTTAGAAACTTATGAAACGTCGAGAAATTTTGGTCCGGCCCCTAGGTCCCGCCATCCGACCGACGCCAATAGTGTAAGTGCCTTATGGCAAATACACTAAAAAAAATGATGTTTTTAAACCGCACGTACACAGTAACAGTTCTAATACAAAACAAGTGTCCGCTACCGGTGTGTTTATACAGCACAATATAAGAACTCTCGCATACAACGCGGTACGACAACTAGGCTAACAGATATAGCCACAAGGTACAATACTGTTCAGTAGTCCATCTGAACTCATTGAAATTACACGCTTAGTTCGCGAACTGATCTCGATCTTTGTCGATGTTTGGGTGCAACAGTTTTCTAACGGCTAAGCGGGAAAAATCTTCGAGACTCGATTCCCGTGATGGACGAACTATTTACATACCTACAAGTTTGTACATAACCCTCGGTGCACGAGTCCGATTCCCACTTGACCGTTTTTTTTTCTATGTCGACTCGGGTAGAGCTGTGAGCAAAAGCTAATTTCTTACATGCTAAAAAATTTATATCTGAGAAATCTGTGGAATCTTAGTATCGACGACCTCTGAGATTTTTATAGAATTTTCGAGAAAACAATTATCGAGAAAAAGTATAATTGCACTTCTCGGATTCCACTGGCAGATTTCCAGACACGATCTAAAAAATAACAAAAAAAAATAAATAAACGGCATTCTTAAATTATGAATAATTACCAATATTACAAATAATGCATTTCTTGGAATTACGCAATAACCGATTATAACACACGCGAAAAAAGAATGTTACAATAATATTGGACCAGTGCAATGGCGTATTCAGTTGTAAATAATTTAATGAGAAAAGTTGCTCTACTAAAATATCCGCAAACTCACATCTCCTTAGATATATGTACATAGAGTATTGATTTGCTTCACTTATTAGAATTTCGTTCAAACGAAACACTTATAGAATCACTTCGGTGTCCGTCCGTCTGTCATAGGCAATTTTCTCTGAAACTATTTGACTTAAAATGTGTTTTCCCTATATATTATACTAACAAACACTGAAGTTACAGTTTAAAAAAGTATTGTCAAAAAATTTGATTTGACAATGATCTTAGATTGTTTTAAGCATGCAGGAGCAGTCTGAAGAAACAAAATATGATTGATATAAGTACTGCAGCCAGCATCATTCCACTGGATGCGCTTTATTTCTGATGATTATCCGCGTCTGTTGCCTTTTAATTAAATTTGTATATATATGTGAAATTATAATATACGAACACCTTGCGTTCCCGGAACTCGTTCGTAAGTCGGGTTTGTTTGTACGTCGGATCATATATTATAGAGATTAGGATGTATGGGTAATACATAGGTATATGGATATTTTTGTTGTTGTTTCGTCATAGATTTTTGTTGACTCTGAAAAAGGCCAGTTGTTTTGCCTTGATCATTCCTCTGGGATCTTTTTTTTTTTTGAAAATATTGAGTTATTGAGGGTTGAACTTGATTTTTCCCCTTTTCCGTCTGGATCAGTGAGTATAGCAAGTCAATGCATCCCTCACACCTGCAGTGACCTACATGAACCGCTCTTTATTAGGTTCTTGGGCTTTGAAACCAGCCAGCATGTGTTTTATCAGCTCAAAACCCTCGTTTAATCTAAACAATATAAAAATCTTAGAGGTGGCATCTTCTTGTTCTTTCTCGAACCAGTGTCGACCAAACTTATCAAGTCTTCGGTGTTTTCTAATAGCTGATGAACATTTTCTCCGCTGATATCTGGATCCAGTTGTAGGTGAATTTCATGGGTCTGACTACCACTGATCCGACTGTTCGTAAGTCCGAAGTGTTCGTAAGTAGTTACTTACTGTTTCTGGTTCAGAGCTCCCCCTTAAATGAACTCCTGGCTACGGTCTTAATGAAATACCCATTATTTGCATTACAACGCGATATTCGATAAATTTATTATTCAAACTGCCAGAACTCAAACCCGAATCTTTCACTATTGCGGCGGCCGCATTATCCTTTATTCTTAATATTATGTACATTATGAAACACGCATTGTTGGCATTACAATGATTAAATGATAATTCAGTCGCCGTGATAGTGGAAGATTCGGGTTTGAGTTCCGGCAGTGGCAATGTTCGAATAATATATTTTTCTAATATCGCATTGTAATGTCAACAATAACATAAACGCAAACTTTATAGCTATGTATTTGTGTATTACATTTTTAAAAAAAATTGTCTGTATGCCCGTATGTCCGTTTGCTACTATTAAAGTGACGAAGAGTAACTTAAAATGTTAAGTACAGATCATTATATGTTCGGTCATCAAGAAGCTGCAGAGATACGAATCGACGACAAGCGGAGTTGCGGTTGAGCTGGTTTTAGTAGATTTAAATTAATGTAAGGAGCGCGCCACTGGCTCACACATTAGCTCTTAGTAAATCTTAACCTCCCTTCCATAATTATTTAAATATTGCTAGGTTTAAAATGAAACAAAAACAAACAGTGCGTTATGTCATGCCGCGGTTGAAATTCTATCGTTTTTAAACAGTTCCATTATTCAAACAGAAGACCATCGCCTGCGCTGTGCGTTGCCGCCGCGATTTTACTAGCTGCCGGAGTATTTTGCAAATATAATTAATTCAAAACAATACGACATAAAATTCAATAACAAACCTTCGGTTTGTGACAAACGACTGTCGATTTTGATCGTCGATTGGTTTGTAAAAATAAAGTGATTTTAAAATGTTATCTCCTGATAAATAATAACGAGCAAGAAATGTTTTTTAAATATTATTGTTAAATAAAGGAACATTGTTTTCTATTAATTGTGTGCGTGAAAATAGTTTAATTATAGCTTTTGTGAGTGAAACACGTTTTTTTTTAAACAATTGAAGTGCAGTTTGCATTGTTAGGTTCGTATACAAGTTTTGTAGTTATTTCTCGATAATCAACGTCAATAAATGTTATCACTAATATACAAAATAGTAACCGACACCTCGTGTCGGTAATTTAATTATTTACTTCCATGTTCTATAATGAAAAATGGCAGTACGGCGATGTGCTCAAAATTTTGTGTCCGAGATAAGGTCAGATTTGGATCGCCGAATTTTTAGCTTAACAAAATGTGAATTTTTGCATGGCGGTCATGTCCACGCAAAATTTCCTTTTTTTAAAGCGTAGATCAGTGTTTCCCAACCTTTTTTGTACCATGCCCCACCTAAGCCTTTCTAAAATTCTTATGTCCCCCCTATGTAACATACATAATTTTTAATATTAAAAAATTGAATTGAATGTATATAATATTTATTAAATCAACGAGCTTTTACAACAGTTTTAACGGACACTTATTTCAAATTAACACCAACTGAATGCTGTGAAACACTACAGACGTTGCGATGGGCCATTCAGGTGCGAACCACTGCGTTGTTTAGAGAGATTTTAAAAAGTCCGGGGTTCTCCGCGGAGCCTGTCATCTGCCGCAGGGAGGTCTAGTTGACGACGCCAAACACTCAGTTGATATTTTGGTCTTGTCAAGCGAAATTATGCCTAATAATTATTTACCGCAATTATTTAAGAATTTGCTTTTTTCGTTAAATTTAGCACCGAAATCTAGCATTGCATTTAAATGGCCCGGAGCGAAAGGGTTAAACTCGTGTCGTGGCCATTTTCGAATTGCCCCCCTTAACAATCAAATTGGCCCCACGTTGGGAAACACCAGCGTAGATATATGCATTGTTCGAAACTAATTTTGAATTATTACTTTTGCAAAATGTCTGTCTTCGTGGACTCCAAGTTTATTAATTTTGGAGTCAGTCATATCACTGGTTTTTAGAAACATACGCAATTTTGCGCATATTTTCTGCGTATAAAAATATCGTCCCTGTATCTTATAAAGGTTTCACTGTAATTTTTCGGATTAAAAATTGTTTTGCAACACGGAAGTCATGCACACCGATTTTTTGTGGGTTTTTGGGAATTTTTAGCTAGATAAATTTTATACTGTGACTTATACACTAATACTTCACAATATAATATAAGCGGCACAGTTTTTATGCATGGGACGGTATGCTATACATTGTTTCGTTGATTCAAACCGTACTATAATGATGAGTCACTCTCTCTACTTCAAAACCGTAATATAGGTTTCAAAAATAATGTATCACTAGCGAACGGCTTAACCAATTATGATGAAGTTTGACACACCTTCTAAACTAGTACATTTTATCTGGCTACACAATAAGGTTAAGATAATTTCTTTGTCAAAAAAAAACTAGTACATATTAATAGACAAAAAAAATTAGTGTCTGTGCGTCCACTAATTCACTTTAGATAATTTGTAGAGTTATTACAGACATGTTTAACCTGAAGAATTTGAACAAAAGAACTTGCGTAAAAAATGAGTGTTTTCGTCATAGTTTTTACAAAACCCATTTTTTTTAAATCGTAATTAAATAACAAGTTTTTGTTTTCGTCATGGTTGGCGACTTGAATAATCTAGATACGCTAAGCGCACTTTTCTCGGAAACCTTTCCTCTTTATAACAGTGAAGGTGTAGATATGGAATGCTAGTCTGGGATGCGCGAGCAAAATGACAGAAAGAGAAAGCGATAATTCCGGTAGCCATTCTGTCTTTGTTCAACTGCATACAACAAGCGTTCAAGTCAGAAAAAGACATACCGTGTTTATCATCTTCTCTTTCCTGTCGGTTTCTATGCGCAGTAGGTAGTACATTAGCACTCCATATCTACAGCTCAATAGATGTGTTTGGTATCGTGCTCCAGTGTTAAATTAACACTATTGCGTTTGTTATACAAAAGTGTAACCATTATACACCTAACGTGCAAAGTTATGCGGAAATTAGCTTCCAAAAAGTTCAGTAGCTCTCGGTCTATAAAATTACGAGTTGATTTAAATTTTGATGATACTTAAGTTTCTTCAAAAATAAAACTTGCCTGTACTTGCTCAGTAAATCTTAATTACATCAAACGAAAAATACAATGGAACTTCGTTAATTCGAAATCGAGCCATCCTACGCTGGTTTTCAATTGCTTTTTCGACTTTTGGCAAACCCCCTAGCTTTACTTTTAATAATTGCACCACTGATACGAATTCTCAAATCATAAACTCGGTTAATCCACTCGTCGATTGTCTAAAACTCGGAACCTCGGGCACGTTTCTTTCTCAAATTGTTAGTCTCACTCAAAACCTTATTTTTATCCTTCAAATAAGAGTGTTCGCTGGTATCTTAAACTTCTTTGCCACTTCTGATTGTTTTCCTCCTTTTCTCCAGTTTGTTAATTAACTCCACCTTCTTGGTTATCGTTAACGTTTTATAAGGCATCCTCTTACTTGCATTCTCGGAAATTTTCGATTTATAAAACACTCACAGGTTATTACATTTAACGATCCTTATGATACGGTAACCGAAAAAATAATAATTACTACTGACCGTGCTTGTGACGACATTTGTAACGCAAAGAACCAACAATTCCAAACTTTTCTAGAAAATGTGTCCTTTATTTTAGATATGATTTTATTGGGCAGTAAAAAAATTCGAATTATCGAGTGTGTTATATGGGAAGCCAAGAAATTGTATGATCGAGCGAGCCCGCCGAAGGCGGGTGAAGATCGACCATAATTATATCGATTGTTTCGCTCGAAGAGATCACATAGTAGCACACAATCTTTGTACACAGATGGGGCCACAATTCAGATAAAATAAGAAAAAAATAGCCCGGTGCCATTTCTCGTTACGATATGTCATAAAGTTCAAAGTGAATAAGAATTGAAGAGATCACGGGTGGGAAATCGTGATAATCCTTTCCTTTACCATTTAATGGAACAAAAACTTTGGTTGGGGGCGATCTCTTCGAGCGAAACAATCGATATAATTATGATCGAGCTTCACCCGCCTTCGGCGGGCTCGTTCGATCGTACAATTATATGTCATGTTTCGCTCTCAAGATCACATATAGTAGAATGTTTAGAGCCATCTAAAACACATATGCGAAAAAAACAAAACAATGTTTGATAAATATCAAAACAGGACCTTTAATCATCAAAAAACATAACTTAAATTGTAGACACTTGACCACTAAGATCGGAAGTTTCTAATTACATCAAATTAAATGGCATCCATGGAGGTGAGATTCAGACTCACGACAGTTGATTCAAAGGCCAGTATGCTAGCCGTAACATCAATAAAAGAAAACCTCTTTTTAATACTTTATCTTTTTGATGCTATATCCACCTGCTTAAAGTAACTTTTGCTGTTTTGTAGAGTGTCCTAATTGTTGTTATAAACAGATTGTCAACGCTATCTGCCAAGGCAGATATGTCTTCTAAATGTCGCTTAACACATTGGTATTTGGTACATAAAGATTGGATCTTTCGTTGAGTATGGGTATTAACGACAGTGATTAGCAAAAACCCGTCCTAGAAGATTTAATTGTGTTAAGTGTTTCAATTTCATATCCGTCGTCAACCTCATTGACTACGTTTAACTAAAAAACAGAATAGTAGCACAATGCAAATGTTGCAATGTAAGTTGCTAAAAATGTATCCAGTTCACAACAGACTCATATCATCAGTTACTGAACTCTCTTAATAAATTCTTCATTAGCTTCATGTCCTGAAAAACACTTTTTTGGTGAAAAAAGTTGAAACAGGGCTGTTTCTATCTTATTTTATCTGAATTGTGGCTCCATCTGTGTACAAAGATCACGTACTACTATGTTATCTTAGAGCGAAACATGAGATATAATTCGAATTATCGATGTTTGAATTAACGAAGTTCACTATACTCATATCTGTTCGTCACATAAAAACACTTCAACGGTGAGCCGTGAGGCAGTCATGAAATTTACGCAGTTTATTGTGCTTGGCAATGTCTCGGTAGTTCTTTTTCCTCCGATTTGTGTTAGGCTAGTAAGTTAGCTCTACTCGGACGATTTCGAATCGAGCAATATATTTCTAATTATATAGGCACTCCATATTTAAGGTTTAATTTCAGTAATAAATTAAATTAAAAAAAGAAAGAAAAAACCGCGCATGTCTTTCAAAGGTCAAGATTAAATAAGAATCGTATTTTCCTGGATAAACACAATCGCATCAGGTAATTTTAGTAATGTGTTTTTGCCACGCGTAGTTGTTTATTTGCATTCATAATAAAAATCTTTTTTATGCACGATTTTTGTTGATGAATACGTAATTCGAAATGCAAACATTAACATTTATTATATTAAATAGCGGAATATTGGTTAAAAAAACTTGAAACGCAGGTTCGGCTTCAAAGTGTTTTGCAGTGATTTAACTAATGAATACACCACGCTGATTTGGAGGGTAAAACGAATAAAACGAAAACACTGACACAAATAAGTGAGGACGAAGCCATAGAAGCGCAATATAAAAAACGGCATTTTATTATCTACTATAGTGGCCCGGTCCAGCTTCGCCCGGATTTGTAGATTGTCCATAAAAGTAGCCGTATTTGTAGGGCGTTGTCATATATTTATTAATCATAGTCATACCCGCGGGTTCGTACGCGATTTAGACGAAACACGGCAGTGACAATAGTAGTACAGCCTTCGGCTCCACCAAATTCCGAGCAACTTTTCCAGTTTTTTTTTTCCGAAAAAGCTTATTCAAACTATCACGAACATGTACAAAAAAAATTTTAGACTTTTCGGCTGTTCCTTTGGGTTTTTCTAATTTTTATATATTTAAAAATCAATTGCCGTGCATTGTCTTGCAAAAACTCGAAAATGACTAGACTGATTTGAATGATTTTTTTTCGCCTCAATACTGGGGTGGTTTTGGAAAAAAACATTAGGAAAAGCCCAAAGGAACAGCAGAAAAATTGAAAAAATCTTATTCGAACTATCACAAACATATGCAAAAAATTTCGATTTTAAAGATTTTTGGGCCGTTCCTTTGGTTTTTTCCTGATTTTTTTCCGAAACCACCCCTGTGTTGAGGCGCACAAAACTAAAAAAAAAAACAATTATTCAAATCGACCGAGCCATTTTCGGGTTTTTGCGAGACTAACGCACAATTGATTTTTACATATAGAGGTGACCTCATATTCCTCTCGGGAGTAGAAACTATGACTAATTTGGAATGATTTAACCTTATAATTGTGAAAAAATTTTATTTTATTTTTTTAATTTATTGTAAATTTTTATACACACAACATAAAATCTAACAGTAAATTTCGTGGTTTTTAGCTTAGGGAAGATTGGCCAATTAGTAAGATCACGGAAAAAGTCAAGCCAAAAATTGAGTATACTTATTTTTTTTTTTAATTTTTAACTACCAAAATTCGGATTTTTGTAAAAAGAAAACCGAAGTAGATTTTTTTGAAAATGACGCATTTCCGCCCCCCAGGTGATACAGGTCATTCCAAATTAGTCATAGTGTCATCTCCCGAGAGGAATACGAGCAATTACCGGTCAGCTGCATATAGAGTATCAAAAATAGGTACAATGGAAAATAAAAATAAAACTTATATTATTTGTACATAAGAAATTTCACTCCAGTCGTGTGTTGCGACACGCCTTTTCTTAATTATATATACCTACTACGGTTCTGAAATAGTAGAGAGAGAGTCATCATTTAGTACGGAGCTACAGAGCAATTAAACAACATACTATAAACCATGCATAAAAACTATGCCACTTATGTGAAGTAGTATAAGTGCAGTATGGCGCTCTCCTTAAATTTTGTATTTATATAAGTACTGGCGGTCCGGTCCGGCTTCGCCCAAATTTGTCGATTGGCACCTCTTTTTCGGTGATGTGCGTTGCAAAATTGGTCTCCACGAAAAGCGCTTTTGTTTTAATGCGATAATTTATATAGCTTTTAAAGGTCCATTCCGAATATTGGTCAAAATATTTGGACATCGGACGAGTAGTTTTGGAGATTACCTCCTACATCTAAGTTTAGACGTAGGAGGTAATCTCCAAAACTATTGCTGCACACGAGGCTGGATTTTTCGCTAGGTTCCTTGCTAGATTTCACTACTAGTTTTTTAACGCTGGTTTTCTTAATTGCTATTATGTGCTCGCTTCACACGAGACGTCTTTACAAGCTTGCTCTGCAAGTAGATTCGGTGCGCGCGCAGTGATAGAACGGTAACAAAAGTACCTACATGCTTATTGTCTCTGGAACAGAACACACACTATGGGAAAGTGTTTGTTTGTGGACGTTTGTTCAAGTCGCTTTTTGATTGGTTCTCGCTCATACCTAGTAGCGGATCTAGCAAGAAAAAATAGCCCCTGTTTTAATTTTAAAACCTATCTTGTGAGCTAGCAGGCGAGCCCACAATGACGTCATTTCCAGCTTCGTACCCAGCCTACCGGCCAGCAGAAGTCCAAACAGTGTTTCTAGCCTCGTGTGCAGCGGCCTTTACAAACTTTACCTCTTTATTATATTAGTATAGAATATAGATAGAATAAGCGAACGGTTATAGTATATAGATATCTACTAAATAAAGTGGCCAAAATTTATACTATTGTGGAATTCAAAAACATTAAAGGTGTCTCCAATATGTCTAGTTTTCAACAAATAAAAATTGTCAAGTCAAAAATCAAACGATTTTTTATCAGTCAATAATGTCACGCTGAAATAAGTGCGGCTCTGTATTGGCAACTATCTAATGTATATTAATAAATTGTTTGATTAATTATTTTTAAACCCTGAGGACAATTACTTCGTACATATTGGTGTAGCAATAGCTTACTAAGTTACGCTTCCTGTATAGTTTTAAACTTAAAGCTGTAAGTTTACATTTTGCCACAATATTATTATATTACACATAACAATGGCCGCTGATCATTAAAAAGACAGAAAGTATACATCCTTGGTTGCATCAGTAAAACTATAATTTTAGATTTTATGATTTTCAAAATGTTTGATTCATTGTCATCCAGCCGTGAAAAATTAATTTATTTGTTTATACGAACAAAACAATGGCATCAATAATCAAATATTGAAATAAAAATTCACGGATATTTATTTTTTATTTTCATATAAGTGATTCACGAGATGTGTCGAATCGTTCAGATCAGTGATGGCTCGTTATTGTTTGAAATAAATTATAGACAAGACGTAGACCTTTCTGATTTTTGTGACATTTCAAGCGCCCGTGAATGAACGAATACATTAGGGGTTATGGCTTAATAGCCCGTTATGCACGTCATCCTAAAAGAACGGTAATGCTTCCCCTTGTCCTGGACCTAGTCCTCCAATAGTTTGGAGGAATTACTCCGCTCTCATCAATGTATCCAAAGATGGCTGTTCTCCTGTAGGCTAGGGCCTCGCATTCGAACACTAAATGGTTGGCTGTTTCGTCCTCCATTTCGAAAAATCTACACTGTGTCGATTTTTGACGTATCCCCATTATGTGTAAATGCTTTCTCAAGGGTGCATGGCCGGCTAAGAACCTAATCACTTTCCTGACTTTAGGTCTACTGAGTTTAATCAAGTCCTCCGTAAGCCTGTTTGAATGCAAGGGCGTAGATAAGGGAGGGGTAAAAAGGGTAATTACTCCTCCCAGGATCATAATAAACAAAAAATAAAACTTAAAATAATACGAATTTCTGCCTAAAAAAATAAAATAGAAACACTTCTTGAAAAAAAATTTTGTAAAATTGGTTTGGAAATTGATATTTTGCTTGGCACCTTCCTTTCTGAGTATTCTTGTGTGAAAAATAAAATATCTACGCCCTTTTTTGAATGGCCCACAAGCATTATTTTCCCATGTAAGTTTCCTGGATTCAAGCTCCAGTCAGTGGTTTGCTGATAGCGGGTCCAGCTTTTGACAGTATGTTTGTTGAATATTTACAAGCGGCCGTAGCTCCTAAACTAAAAGATACTAACCTCTACACGCGTTCGTTGGATATTGCATCATTTTTCCTATAAGTTATATCATTTTGAAAAAAATAAATTAAAATGAAATAGGTTTTCTTTTGAAGTTACATATATTTTTGCAAAACGACGGCATATCTTGACAGTACACGATTGATTGCTGAGTTCAATGAAACCACCCACGCATCTCTATCTCTTAGTTTCATATAATAAATATTTTTTAGAAAAACGTAACTACTGACAAAAATCCCGTTACTGTTTTACGTATTAACATTGAGTTTTATTTATTCACAGGAACATCATCAAAATGTGGAATCGCAACAGCTCTTAAACTAAGTAATATCAAAACAGTTAAGTATTTTCATTAATAGTATTAAGACGAACATTTTTTTCAACTTGTGCAATGTGCATCCCACTTAGGGATGTTTGGCTTTTTACGGTTGTGTCCGGCCAAATATTTACAAGTCCGGCTTTTGTTAAGCATTTTGTCAATGACATTTCAAGGAAAATTACGTTAGTGATAAAATAGTTTAAATTCCCAATGGCCAATATTCATACCTACTTATGGAATTTTGTTATTTTTTTAAGATGTTTAAAGATTATTAAATTTCCCTAATTGAAATATCAAAGTCAAATAGTAGCATATAACTATTATTTTAATTAATACATTTTAATTAAGATCTTTTCGTTTTTCCTTCCAGAAGAATGAGAAGATGGCTATTTGTGTTTGCTTGGCTTGTATTTATCTATTTAATAGAATTTCGCTGTTAATTGGTAATTTTTAATAATAATGTCGGCATAATTTTGTAACAAAAACAGTGATTGGTTAGTATAAAACAATTAAAAATAACTAATCTAGTTTTTTTTCATTAAAAAAGGTAGTCCGGCTTTTAGGGCTGTCCGGCTAAATATAATGCCGAGTTCGGCTTTTCTATTTTTTGGCCTGGCAACCCTATTCCCACTTCAAATTGAATCGATCTTAAAACATCTGACAAATTAGGTCAAACTCGGTTCAGCTATTTTTGTGTGATATCCGAAACAAAAATTACAAATCCATCTTTATAATAATTTAAATTAATTTACGTAAACCTTTGCAGTAGCGACGCGTGAACATTTTTAATGGGCGTTCTGCAGGGTCAACCGTTGGTACGTCCTAACGCAAGCTATGAACGAGAAAGGGAAGGGTTAATTAAATTATAAATCACATCCATGTTTATGATTCTTTAATTATTAACTTTTTTCAAACATTGTTGATAACAAACTACAACATACGTATAACACCAGTCACTACTGTCATAAGCCGTGTATAATGTACGACAAACGTACAGCCATGTCAAACCCGTCAAAGGTCTTGACTGAATGAAATAGATTCAGTGAACACTTCTAGCATATGACAGTGATAGATGTTTATTTGTACTAATGTGCTGACAGTAAATGCAAATCAAAGGTTATTAAGAAATGCACGGTGAATACCGGGGGCACCTGGTGACGCCTGAACGCAAAAAAGTCAGCAACACAGAATGCACGCGAGTTTTGTGGTCTGCCAGTGGCTGTTAAACCTTAGCGTTGCGTTGATTGTGTAACTATTACATTATTTCCAAACATTAAAATATTGGTTATAAATATGGGAAATATAATTAAATCTAAAATTACAAAGTATCTAAGGTTTTGGTTGTTCTTCAGCTCATAGAGGAACCACAACTGAATTTTTGATATCTGGACAGTAAAATAAAACGAAAAAAAATTGGTTGTCTGTAAAGTCGGTTTACGGACGATAGTTTTACGTGATAACGTATTCCGCTCGAATATCATATTTAATAATCACGCACAGGGTCATGCGGAACGTTACACTTTTTCGTGCATGCAGCCGGTGTTTCATCTTTTTATATTGACGTGATTCATCAATTTATAAGACGTTATCACGTCAAAATTCCGAAATGTAGTACATTTCGTTCAAATCACAAAATTCAACAATCCTAACTTTCTATAATGTATTTTGTTATTATACACTTTTCGTCAAAATTGGCGTATGAATAAATGGATCGGAAATAAATATTCTGTATATATAAAAAATCGCTTTTGATTTGCAGATCCAAAAATGAAGTCCATTCTCCGACTCTTTCATTCCAAAGAAATAGCTCTTCACACGACGGTTAGTATTTCTATATCGATCTCAGATTTCTTATTTTAATGGAATTTATAGAATACTGTAAAAGTTGTCTCGCCGAACACTTATTTTATAAGAAACATAATTTAATATCAACAATGACAGCGCAAATCTGACGAACGCTTAGTTCGCACCTCGTTCATCGGTTCATATTTTACTATGATGGCGTCGTAATACTGCTATATTGGCTAAACTACCTGAAAAATTACTAATTAATTGTGATTTTCTTCTACTTATGGCCATATTCACCGAACGTAAGTAGTTATTTATTCGGTTCATTTGTTCTTCAGGTAACTATTCTTCCGAATAAATAGCGATAATTCAATTCACCAACCGTAATTATGTTTACTGCAGATATAAATGTATTCTGTCTTACTTCGAGGGTATAAATATTTATTCGCCTGATAAAATAATAATGGCCGCCACATAGATCATAATACCGAGCCTATAAACGTAGAGTATTATATCTACAATTTGCTCTTGTGAATTTATTTATGTGTTGTTTATTAACCTTTTGTGAAGCGAACAGTTGTAAAAGAAGTTTTGTATGCATATTTTACGAAACGTTTTTTGGCGTTTACACTAACGCCATCGGTCGGATTTTTGGGTGAACGTAAAAATATTCAACAAAAAGAGCAAGGAGTATAGTGAAATTTATATTTATTCTTTAAATAACTTTTCTAACTGACAATTTGCCTGGTGAATTGAAAGTAAATTGTATTCTAACGAATACATTTTTTTCAAGATTAGTAACTTCTATCTTTAATAGTGTTCGGAGAATATGGGCACTAATCCTGTAAAACTGTATTTTAGCCAAGTAGGGCAGTGTCTTAATTTGGTGAGAGGGATACTTGAAAGAATTAAACTAATATTTACACTTAAATCAGGTGACAAACGATAAGGAGTCCTTCGTCGAACAGCCAATCAGCTGTGAACCGGAAATCGAAAAGGATTTAAATGCCATTCCTGCTTTGAAATATGACAAAGACGAAAGGTAAATAGTTTGGAGAGTCCTTTCTTACCAAATTAACGGTCAGAACTAATCAAAATATTGTTACAGATCGGAGAAATTAATTAAAAGAGCTATCAAAACAAATGACTTTCTACGATCATTAATGGACAATGTAAGACTCCAATTGGTGGTCGATGCCATGTACCCCAAACAGTATCAAGCCAACGAGTACATCATAAGAGCCGGCGAAGAAGGTTTGTACTCGTCTGAAACCTCGAAAAAAAGTTTTATATACTCTGAATATTAAAAAGTAGCCACTAAACACGCAGCCACTGGTACTTTTTTTCGATGTATGTTTCGCTAACCATCATCAGCAGAGTTTCAATAATTTATTGATGATAGTTACAGAAATGTGCGTCGAGAAAAAAAAAGTAAGTGATCTGATGTTTTGTGGTTACTTTTTTTAGATAATATTCAGATAGTGTTGTGCACCGGTCAATTTACCGCGGTCAAAATTGTCAATTGACCAGTCAATTAAACGCCTTCAAGAACGCTTTTTCTATTACAATCAAAATATTAAAAGCACTGTGGTTGAAACAAAAATAAAGAATAGTTACTTCTTACCACAACAGTTTTATTAGCTGTTAGTGTTTGCTAAAGATGAGAGCATAGCTCCCGAAATGTACATCCGATAATAAAACTGTTGTGGTATTTTTTATTTTTAGCTTTTTCTATTGCTTGGTAAATAATTGATATTAGTTCGGATTATTAAGTCAATACTTTAATATGAATGCGTTTTTCCATAATGGAAGAAACTAAGATGTTGACTGGTCAAATCCGGTCAAAATTGTCATTTCACCGAAAAAAAATTTGACTGGTCAAATGCACATTACTAATTCAGTACCCTTACAACAAAGGTTCCAGTCGTCTTCAAGAAGTTCAAATTTTTTTTGAATTATAAATGCAGATTATTCCGTCAGGTTCTCATCTCTACGTTTCGGCTGTTGGGTCTTTTGAAGTAATCAAAGAAGGCATTGTCGTCAAAAAATTCGATGCTGGTGAAGCGTTCGGCGAACTTGCTCTATTGTACAACGCCAAACGTCTCGCCTCAGTGAAAAGTAAGTCAAATAATCCTTAAAACTAAATTGCATTTGAAAGGACGGATATACGTAATTTTGCCGACCGTAACTAGCTTTTTGGGGACCCTGGACAAGACCTCATCACTGGCCCCCCTACACTAAATTTTATGACTTGAATAAAACTACTTATTTCTCCAAAATTATAGTTGTAACCAGAAAACCAAATTTTGAAGGGAGCTAAAAAAATTTTAGCTAGGTATGTTTCCAGTGTTTCCACTAACCAGAGCATATTCTAAATAAATTTGACAACTGTGCAGTGTGATTTTACGTTTTACGGGAGTTTTTTGATATTAATATTTTGTGGAATGCAACGCCTTCTAATTTCTCGATTATTATTATTAAACCTATATAAATAGCGTTATCTAAGCAATGTCAATGGTTCAGTGGTAGAATAAAAGGAAAAAGGTTAATTTTAGGAATATTTGACGCTGGTATGTTATAAATTTTAATGCCATATTGCCATTTAATAAGCCAATGTGTAGTAAATGTCAAATTTATATCTTAAAACAAATCGAACGCAGTCATCTGTTCGGTAGCAAATGAACAAAATATACGACTTGTTTCTGTGCTATTTTTTTAGCAACAACAGCAGCTGAAGTTTGGGTTCTGGACAGAAAAATATTCCAGGAAAATATAATGAAAAGAACAGGCCTGCAAGAACAGCGGGACAACATCGAGTTTTTAAGCAGCGTTCCGAGTTTACAGGGTCTTCAAACTTCCACACTGATGAAAATATCGGATCACTTGATAAGGGTACGCAAAAAAAAAACAAAACAATAATTAGATAATGACTGAAAGCGTAACGAAAACTGAAACACGCCCGTCTTATTATTCTACAGTTTACTTAGCAAGGAGTGGGGCAATCGATATTTCCCTCTCCCCTATCTTCAGGCAGTGGATTTTTTTAATTTTTTAAATGATGAGTGTATGTTACAGTCGACGTGACTACTAAAGTTTCACTTCTGTAGCGCGTTGTGTATACTACACGGTCCATTTTCTTCTAATATAGACTCGCGACGTTCATGGCAACATTGTTGTCAGGAAACTGATTTCCGCTAATATAATGAAAATGAATTCGTATTATGGAAAGCAGTTTTAATCATTTATTATTGTAAAGTAAGATTCACTACTCAAATTTCTTATTTGATTTAACCTTGTCTGAAATGCATTTTACTTTATATTTAGGAGAGCGGCATACAAAGCAAAAAAATTAACAATATTGCAGCGCTAACGTCGATGCAGGTCTTTTAGTTTTTTTTTTGTTCTACTCAATAAAAAAGTAAAAAATATTTATTTGCTAAATTCTTTTATAGTCAACGTATATAATTGCGACTTCTTCAGGAGCTGTATTTTACCACGTTTTATTTAACTCGCTTTCTTGTGTGTCTGTCCGGGTGAACAGAGTGAACAGATATATATAATTCATTCTTACTTGTTTACCGTGGTAAGGCACATAGTCACTGATCTATAATAATAATAAATTTATTAGTCAAGAGCACAATAAATTGCATAGACATTGTCAACATACTAAAATTTACATTAAAAGATTTGATAAACAAAAACACAAATTACAGCTCAGTTGGTTAGAGCAGTGGTTCCCAAATAACAGGTAATCGTGGACCCCTAAGTGAACTAGCTAAGTAGTCGGGGACTCCCGAATACCCGGTGGTCTGGGGGGTATAGAATACCCCCCAGCATACAGGGGGTCCGGGAGAATTTGCAAAATTACACTAAAATTGGCACGTTTTTAGAGTATCTGAGCATGTTTTGCAAACTCTTTAATTTTTTAATTTTTTACCGACTAGCCGCGGACCCCTTGCAAACTGTCCGCGGACCACCTTTTGGGAACAACTGGGTTAGAGCGGCGTGCTAATAACGCGAAGCTCGCGGTTTCGATACCCCATGGGACATAATATTCTTATTATTTACGATGTATTTTTTCTTTTTTTACTAAAAAGTATAAAAATAATAAAAGAAATAAAAAAAAAATTAATATGCCTACCACGTTTTTAAAGCGAACGAAAAAGTATAAAATAGTTTCTTTACAGACAGATTTTTCGTTTCAAATTCTACAAGTTAAAAAACTGTCTGTAACGAAATTATTTTATACTTTTTAGTTCGCTTTAAAAACGTGGTATATTTTTTTTCACTTCTTTTACTGTTTGATTTAATTATACAAGTCATGACGAAAGAATAATTACAAGCATTGTGGCTAAAATGATGTATAAAAAAACAACAAATTTAATTACTTCTTATCACAACAATTTTATTTATGAATGGACATATAGAGCAGGGGCGGGCAAATCTTTTGATCGCCGGGCCACATGGCTGATGAAAATTCGACCGCGGGGCGTATAGCTGATGAAAATTTGACCGCGGGCAAAAAATTAACAGACAAAAAAAAAGGTCCTCACATTCTATTTCCGCATTTGGAGAGCAAAAAAAAAAAAAAAGATTTTCGCCTGTTCTGGCGCCCTTGCTATTTCTTCACTATTTTTCTAAAAATAAAATGCTTCGCGGGCCGAACAAAATTGTGCTGCGGGCAATCACTAAACTTTAGTGATTGCTGAAGAAGAAAGCGTAGCTCTCGAAGTACATCGATTATGTTGAAGAAATTATCACAAATAAAAAATATTGCCATTCTTTCGTCTTGTAGCTTTCATTCCCCTAAAGTTAATTAAAAAAAGTTCTTCAAGTCACAAATTCTAAATGTTCCTCAGGAGTTCTTTCCGGCCGGTAATGTGATCGTTCGAGAGGGAGAACGTGGCGATAAATTCTATATAATCAGAGTCGGTAACGTGACGATAAGTAAACGATCGGAGGACGGAATCGACAAGCCGATCGGTACCTTACAACGAGGGAACTATTTCGGAGAACTAGCCCTGATGAAAGAAGATTTCAGACAAGCCACAGTCACGGCACAAACGCCTGGTGTCGAATGTCTCACGATAGATCGAGGGTAAGACACCAAAATAACAAAATGCAAAGAACTCGGGGGGGGGGGGGGGGGGGGCTTGAAAATTTAGCCGTCCGAGAACTCTCTGTTACAAGCCCCCCGTTCTCAAATTATAGTTTGAAAACTGAAAAAAATACTAAATGGATTTTCAGAGAACCTCTTGCGTAACTATAAATTTTGGTTGCCTGGCGCATTTTTAAGTGAACCATCAGATTAATTCAACCGTTTATGAATAATCTTCTTCAAATTTTCTTAATGCTAGTTGAAGTAGAGATCTCTTGATATTGTAACAAAACTGCTGTAGTCCGTGGCGGAAATTATTTATTTGCAATAATAAATGTTTAACAAAACGGTTAAACACACAAACGAAAGCGTACTTCTTTAGCTTAACCGAAATAATAACGTTAACAGAAACAAAACTAATAGTTCTAAATTATAAAATAAAAGACTAAGTAACTGAGAATATAGTCACTAAATTATGTACACAAACTATTTACTACAACACAGGAACACAACACAAAGTTTAGCTAGTACAGTAGCTGATTCACGTTTGTATTTACAAAAAGTTATTAAAACAGATTTATATAAATTGTACTCACTAAAGTTATTTATTTTCACAGTATAAATGAATAATTTATGTAGTAATGCCAGAACACTATGTCAACACAACGAACAGCTCCAATAACTGACTGACTGACTTGCTCACTCTCCTTCCTTATATAGTTTCGTCCCCCGCTTCTATCGAATGTTCTGGACGAATCGAGATTTCTTCTATTGTTCTCTCCAAGCGATTGTAAGAAATCGGGTCTAACTTCGCTACCTGCTTTACGCACCGAGTTCCTTCCCTTTACATAAATGTGTGTCTCCAAGATCGGGTGTTTTGACCTTTTTCCATTGTTGTTGGTTCTAGTAGTTTCTACCGAATTCCATAGGCGTCCCATCAGGGCACGCAACAATATCTTCCCCACCAAACCACTCTGTTATAGCTACGCCACTGTATAGAGAATCTCAATAGCTGAAAAGTCAGCGATTTTGACCAATGTTTTTTTCATTATTAATTACAGAACGTTCACGAAATACGTAGGAAATCTGAAAGACCTTGTAAACAAAGTTGACGAGAATAAACCATTCGCCACGCAGGTAACCAAGAAAGGTTAGTATACTTATCTATTATAGGATAGATGTCGGACTGAACCGTGCCGAATGAAATAGATATTATATTATAAATTATAGACGCTAAACAACACATGTCTCTAAAATAATTGCGAATCAATTACAGAATTTTCTCACGTGGATATGAAACAGTTGGCCGTTATAAGAACGATAGGAGTCGGGGGCACAGCCCGGGTTCACCTCGTTCAGTATCAACAAGACAAGAACGTAACGTTCGCTTTGAAATCTATCAAGAAAGTCGACGTCGTTCGACTCGGCTTGCAGGAAAGAGTCTACAACGAAAAGAATATCATGTTCAGCTGTGACACCCCGTTTATTTGCAAGTAAACAATTGGTTATTAATATTTTTTTTTCAACTTTGATACTAATTACAAAAAGTCATTTAATAAGGTAACCAGCTGCTCGGCCTTCGCCCGGCTGCAAAGGACCCCGCACGGAACATATGGGAATCGGCCCTCGGTTAAAATCTTCCATACTCGGGGATATTATCCAAAAATCGACGCTGATCAAAAGTCTCCATGGGCACGAAGTCCGGAAATGCGATCCCGGGGAGTTACTTTTATTGCAATCAAAATAGGGAAACATACTTACCTGTATATCTTACCTGTTATAATGTCATAATATGTATCTTTGTGCTAATGACTTCGAGTCGAAGCACCTTTTTTTTTCTCTTTGTTTATAATAAAAAAAAAAAAAAAAAAAAATAGGGAAAATGAGCAAATGCACCCGTCTCCTTGTGATATTCTATTATAGACATATCTACATCACATAGATATATCATATACTTTTACAGATTGCAATAAAAGTAACTCCCCGGGATCGCATTTCCGGACTTCGTGCCCATGGAGACTTTTGATCAGCGTCGATTTTTGGATAATATCCCCGAGTATGGAAGATTTTAACCGAGGGCCGATTCCCATATGTTCCGTGCGGGGTCCTTTAATATATAAATGTACAATTTTTGTACGCGACTGGGTTTAATATAATATAATTACCGTTTTTGACACAAATTTGACTTCAAACCAACTTGGTTTCAACGTCGGGTAACTAGTACAAACCTAAACTTTTCACAAGAAATAAACTATCGAATTGTAAAAAATGCATTTAAATTCTCTAGATTAGCCGGTATCTACACATTAGGGTGTTTTTTTTTTATTTTTTTGTTTTCGGTTCCACTGGCTAATGTTTTAGCATTGGACCTAAAAAATCTCCTAAAATTTCGGCTTTCTAGATCAAACCTGTGAACGGCGCAAACCGAGATTATTACCTATTTAATTAACATGGGAAAAACGACATTTTTACTTAAATATGGATAGCTGGTAGAAAACATTTTTTTTATTTTGATAGCAGAATTTTGTAGAGAATTAAATTTCCCACAAAAAAGGTTCTTAATACTAAATCCGTGACATACGAACATATCTTTGAAAATAATGAATTCACGGATTTAGTACTGAGGACCTTTTTTATGGGAAATTTAATTCTCTACAAAATGCCGTTATCAACAATTTCAAATAAATTTCCTACCAGCTATTTATGTTTGAGTAAAAACGTCGTTTGTCCCATGTTAATTAAATGGAAAACAAACTCGGTTTGCGCTGTTCACAGGTTTGATCTAGAAATCTGGACGTTTAGGAGGATTTTCTTTAGGTCCAATGCTAAAACATTAGCCAATGGGGTTGAAAACAAAAAAGAAAAATAAAATAAACACATACCTGCATATCTAGACACGTCTATCGGAGACGAAGTGATTTTCTCGAAATTTAATTTATGATCTCGCGGAATGCAATTTCATCCATTTGTTTTCATTCAATTTTTAGGTTATATAAGACGTATCGAGACGAAAAATACGTGCATTTTTTAATGGAGGCATGCCTCGGTGGCGATCTTTGGACCCTGTTGCAGAGCAAGCACAAACTCAAAGAGGACGAAGTGCGTTTCATAGCCGCCTGCGTCATCGAGGCGTTCGAATATCTCCACGAGAGAAGTTTCGTCTACCGCGACCTGAAGCCTGAGAATATCATGTTCGATTCCAAAGGGTATCTAAAACTAGTATGTACAAAATATATTTCATAGTTCACTCGACGCACAATCACTATGCATATACATTTTCTCTCACTATTTAATAATGCAAGCTGCGCAAATTAAAAACATGATCTATGCATAGTTGAAAACCCTAATGTCCGAAAAACACCCTACAATTTATTTTGCAGCCAATTGTGAATTAAACCAAGCTGCATCATAATCGGTCCGGCATGCTTCAAATTACGTCGTTACAAACAGATATGAATTATTCCGAAAACCACTTTCTCTTGTCTATAAAATGTAAGATCAAATTCTCGAAAATTTCGCCAGAAAACTAAATTACAGACACACAGGTCTGATTACAATTTTATAATTTATTGTTATAGTATAATACTCTTGGAGTAAAAATTAACACACCACTCGGTTTTTCTACTAAATTCTTAATAATAATAATTGAAAGAATCCTTAACCGGAATAACATTTTGTTTTTTGATCAAACCAGAGTAAGATTCTAAATCACCAGGGAGTGTATTCTCAGCTTTTTTCGTTATAATAGCGAATTCGTTATATTAGTCCAGTCGGTGGAGACAATTTTAAACCAAAAGCTCCAGAAATTCGCAAACAGACTCAAATTTTTTTTATGAGTAGTTTAAAGTGTACTGATTGAAATAGAAAAAAGTTCATTCGTCTATCGATTTCCCAAATTCAAAAAAAATTTTGAAAAAAATTTTTATTTTCAAAATTCTTGAATATTTTAAGCTGGGATAAAGATAGAGATAAATAAAAAATACTGCCTTGTAGGGGACATTTTTTTCTATAAAAAAGGTATCTTGTACTTTTTTCGTCAGAGCTATAGTTTACCTGGAAAAAATTCGGAAAGTTAGTAAGTCATCTTGCGTCGGCAAACAAGCAAATAAATCACTTTGCAGAAGCAAGAATCATTAAATTTTACTAAAATGTTTATAACACTATTTGTCTAGAAATGCATATTCTAAATATTCCAAATAAAAAATTTAAAAAAAAAAACAAAATTTTCAAAAAAAAATTTCAAAATTTACAAAAAATTTTCGGAAAAAAAAATGTTTTTGTTTTTGGCGTCGGAACCAATTTTTTTAGGTTTTTTGGACAATTCTAAAGAAAAAAGGTCTCTTATGATTTTCCTATAAAATGCACCATTTTTGAGATATTAATTCTGATTAGCTTTTTATAAAATCTTTCAAAATTATTAATGATTATCAAAATAATTAAAAAATAATAACAAACAATTTTTTATTAAGTAGTCATGGAAAAATTGGTCGATAATTTTATTTATTGAAGAGTTCCAATCAGACGTTAATCAAAGATTTGTTTACCTGTTTTAATTTCCATTGTATTTTTTACCTAGATACTTTCTTACCTAGCCACATATCACATTCTATTCCTTGAGTATTTATCTTCGTAATGTAATAGTATGAAATTTTATATTCAACGATATAAAAATATACAAACGAAAAACCAAAAAAATGTCTGTTTTCTCTTTATGGATGAAAAATCGTTAATATTAAAAAATTTTGAAAACTTAACAAATTTATACTTAGTGATTCTTAATACACTTAATTATACCTACGATTTAAAAAAATAAACATTGAAATCCGTTAAGTTTTCATCGTGTTACAGAGGTTTAAAAATATGTTTTCCAGTGAATTAAAGATTCCGAAAAAATTGAAAATAGTAACAAGGGCCGTATTTAATAACGAGATAAGATTTATGGTCAGGAATTTTTATTTATGAAAAAGAACATCTAAAGAATAGTTTACCAGGTTAAAAAAAAATTTACGACTTTTCCTTATGTTTAAAAAAAAAATATTATTGCAACGTTCGATTTTCGATTCAAATATATATCTATACTTGCATTTTTATACATGATATTTTATTCAAAAAAAAAATTAACTACACCATTGAAAAGTTCAGATTTTCTACTTGAAGATAGTCTATTTGAATTTTTATTTTATTACTCTATAAGTATGTAAAATATTATAATTCAATACGCCGGACATGAAAAAGTAGGTTCTCGCATGGCTAGCCGAGCATCCTGCGCGTAAAATAGATACATAGTTTATCGAATTTTTTGCGGGCAAACTATAAGTCGGACGAAAAAAGTATAAGATATCTTTTTTATAGAAAAAAACGTCTTCTACAACGTGGTATTTTTTATTTCTTCCTATCTTTTTTAAATTTCAAAATATCAAAGAATTTTGAAAATCAAAATGATTTTCAATTTTTTTTTTTATTTTGGGAAATCGATAGACGAATGAACTTTTTTTTATTTCAATCAGTACACTTTAAACTACTTATTAAAAAAAAATTCAGCCTGTTTGCTAATTTCTGGAGCTTTTTATCTCCACCGATTGAACTAATATTGCCAGCACTCGTTATTATTAGTCGGTGGAGGGGATTTTCAACGTGATTTTGCGCACAAGCGCCTTGAAAATCCCCGGCATCCACCGACTAATAATAACGAGTGCCAGCAATATAACGAATTCGCTATTATAACGAAAAAAGCTGAGAATACACTCCCTGATGTTTGTGAACGAGTATGACAAAGATCTGAAGATGACTTGCAACTTGCTGTATCTTTGCAAGGAAACGATTTGTGAAGGGAAATGATCATTGCAAATTCTTCGATTCGACGCCCGTACAGATAGTAGCAAAGATAATGCAGACAACGAATATAGGTATGTTCCTAGTAGCCAGCAAATGGTAAAGAAATCGTCATCCGCATGCGCAGTAGTTAAAACCGAAACTGTATCGGTTTTGGAACGCGTTTAAGCGACCTGCGCATGACAGTGACGGTTTCGTTACCGTTTGCTGGCTACTTGGAACATACCCTATGTCTCCAGGCCTTTGTCATCCTCGTACACAAACGTCTGATGGTTTGAAGCTTGCTCTGGTTTCATCAAAAATGTAAACATGTTTCCAATTCCCTTATTTCTTTGACACTAAAAATATTTCAGAAAAAAAAAACAAGTTACTTATTCGTAAATTTTAAATCGGAAGTTTATTTTGATAAATTTGTTTTCAAACATAGTTTCTTTTCAAACGCACAGGTAGATTTCGGTTACGCCAAACGCGTAGTAGGAACGAAGACATGGTCGTTCGTCGGTTGCGAGTCGTACGTCGCTCCTGAAATAATATTAAATCGGGGTCACGGCAAAGCGGTCGATTATTGGGCTCTCGGCGTTTTGATCTACGAACTGTTGGCCGGGAAGCCGCCGTTCTACGGCGGCCGAAGTCACATCGAGACCTACAACTGCATTCTAAGAGGCATGGACTCCGTTAAATTTTCCTCCAGCATACGCGTCAACGCGAGAGATTTGATAACGAGACTCTGTCAAACGAATCCCGCCGAAAGACTTGGCTGTCTAAAGAACGGAATACTCGACATCAAGGAACACAAGTGAGTATAACCAAATACCGGCAAAATATTATGCGCCTCATGATTTTATTCTAATCTGATCAAATCCGTACACTGGTGATGGTGACCCATAATTATTTTCTAGCTTTTAGTACATCATCGATTGTACAATAAAACCATTTAACTTACATACAGTGTATAACCTTTTTATAACGAATCTCAATAGACCAAGCATTTTTTTTTCGTTATAAAGAGTTTTCGTTATATGGAGGAAAGAAAGAAAAACACATATAGTCTGTTAACTTTGCCTGACGTTTTTTGCTATGCCAATATTTGTTTTGTATTTTATTAAGTATCTTATGCATGGCTTGGGATATGGTGGAATGATCTTCATTAAACAATAGGTATTTTTCGATAAGTTTGGCGGCATCAAGCGCTTGTTGAATAGTTGGTGATGGTTCAGAATCGTCCTCTTTACGTCTGTAAATATTTGCTGACGCCTAAATATGAACATATTTTTTCGTAATAGAGAATGCTTGTTGCGCTATTAAGAGGGTATTAATGTATGGGTTTTAAGGTAAACCAACCAAATTGTTAACATTTCTACGTTATAGTGAATTTTTGGTTATAACGAAGGTCGTTATAAAGAGGTTACACTGTAAATCTTTTTTTTATATTATGTTTTACACTTAAGATTTTAGCGTGCTTTATTAAAACTGAGATTTTCATCCGGTCGAAATCCAAGGTGGTCAGCTAGTAACCATAATATTGTCATCGGAACTACACATGAGTGCACAATTTCAATGCAATTGGTTGACGAGAAGTCATTGAAAATTTAAAAGTGCGATTCGCACCCAGACCAAGCCGACACGTTCGTTACATTTTCAATCTCAAAAATGAATTTTACACCCCACGGTGCCAAAAGGAGTTTTTATTTTACTTCAAAATTGAAGTCGATTAACTTTCATTTTACTTTCTCTCCTGAAATAAATTGTGTTCGGACAGTGGCGTACAGCTAGGCGTGGGCAAAGCGGGCCCTCGCCCACGGCCCCGCGCTTATGGAAGTCTCGCGCGAGACCCCCTTGTGTGCTAACTTGAGGCCAAACGCCATGAACTATATCAGTGATTCCCAAAGTGGTCTATATCGACCCCCAGGGGTCGACGACAACTTGCAAGGGGTCCATGTCAGCGGGAAAAAAATTGGGGGTCCATGAAATGAAAATGGAGGTCAACGATAGTGAATCTCCTAACAAAAAAATAAACAAACTGGGCATCGTTAACCGAAGAGATTTATAAATCTAACTAAATTGATGCCAAATGTTGAAAATTTATTATAAAGCATCAGGTTCATTCCTCACATTAAAAGCATTTATTTTTTGCTTAGTTATTTTATGTAACAGAAAGTAAATTTTAATTTAATTCGTTTTATTTGAATCTAATTATTAAATGTATAAAACTAAACATTTCACACTACATTTCACTACCGTTATTTTAAATCGTTCAAAGTGAGTAGCACTATACCGGTTGTCAAAAATACATTTGAAATTAATAAATTTACAAAATATCAATATCAGATAAGCAGGGGGTCTACCCAAAACCGAAAAACATGGCAAGTGGTCTACGAGACAAAAAAAGTTTGAGGACCTCTAAACTATATTATACCTACACTAAATAAGTAGTACGATTAGTGCCCTAAAATACCCTTCTAAATATAGCGTAAGTACAAATATGGTAGAATCGCTGCATTGACCTTGAAAATAGGTACCTACCGAAAGAAAGGGTCTCGCTGATGCGACTTCGCCTACGTTACGCCACTGTGTGCAGGTAATACAATGTCCAGATTGAAATATCTATTTTTCTATTGCTGCAGATGGTTCAAAAAAATCGACTGGGATCGTCTCAAACAATGCCAAGTAACACCACCTATTGTCATTCCGATCAAATCACCGACTGATACGTCCCATTTTGAAAAATATCCAGACGAACCAGTTCCTCCTGACGAAACGTCGGGTTGGGATCAAGATTTTTAATTTGTACAGCCGACTAGTTAATAGCCAATAATTTTGTATATATTAAGAATAATTACAATAAAAAATACACTGCACTAAATTTGTATATAGTTTTTATCTAAGGCTATAGGCACCCAGAAATGCTAAATGACTCGGCCGACAAAACTATCGACAGTTTTATGCGAAAATGTACGAATAAAATCGGCCAATTTTGTGTTAGTTGATGCTGTCGGCATTTTTTAACAAGGTATCCAAAGTTGGGATCAACTTTCTCTTTCGTCTTTTGATGGATAATATTAAACGGCACGGAGAATGGTCACATAGAGGATGTCGACTGTAATATTCATCTACGAAGTTTTGTCCAACGTTTAAAGGTTTTTTTTTTTAGCAAATAGTAAATAGTAAATTTTTTTTTGATAAAATTAAAATCAAATTTTGAGCAGTGTACCCTATTTCAAAGTCCAAGCAGTGCAATATTTTCTGTATTTCTTTTAAAATTATTTTATAATAAATTATAAATAATTTAAGTTTCTTTCGTTTTCAACCTGAATTTCCAAGAAATATCAATTACAATAAAATATCATTAAATATATGAAAAATGCAGACCCATTTTTTTTTATTTGTCCGAAAACAAAATTAACCCATATAACCCTGAAACTATTATTTGTAAGAAAAATCATTATTTTTCGTTTTACGGCATAACAAAAAAAATATAATTTTTAACAATAAGAAATGTTAACGAAATATTTGAGGCTTGTGTCTCAAACTGAATATGATAAAGGACATCGTATCTTCAGTAACGCCATTAAAGGTTTAAATGGGTTAAGTTCACATAATAAAGCAATGCATAAATAACAAGTATGTAGGTACACTATATTATCTGCGACCGGAGTTTTTTTTTTTAATTAAATTCCAATTTAATTAATAACAAAAATATTTTACACGTGTTTTTGTCAAAAACATTATGATCAAATTCTTTTTGAATAATTTATAATGTATTTTTTTATTTTTCACATATTCATGATCATATTTTATAATCTTATTATGTAAGTAGGATATATGAATCAACATGACGCACTTCCCTATTTTCAGATATAGAAGCTAATAATCTCTACTGTCGAGCGTCTGTAAGCTACAATTCAAAGAAGTAAAAGAACACAAATTTTACTGCTTCGCTACAATATCTCTGTCTTTCTTGCTCGGTGTTCACAGGTACTAGGCATGGACATTATATTCCTATGTCCATGGTACGATGTATGATTTCAAAATTTAGCCAGTTTACCTGTGCACTGTGCAGCTCTGAGTTTTAAGTGTATAGGTACTTCAGTTAATGGTGAATATTTTATTGAAAACAAGTGAATTACAATTTTCTACTTCGAAAATCAATACACGGTAAGTTTGTTATTTTTTTCTTTTCTAAATTAAGTATTATTATAAAATATCTATTAATGAAGTTATAACAAAACGGCAAAAAATCCAGCCAATTCTAACTTCGAAAATACTGACAGGTAACGGCTAGTAACAAATATTTATAATACTCCGACATGTGTTTTTCGTTTTCATGGTTACTAATGGTTTCGCATGTAGAAATTAACCTAAGCGTGTTTGACAGTTAACTTCTTTCTTTTTGACAGTATCTACCCTGCCATGGTGAATTGAATCCAGTGGCGTCACAATTGTACTGGCAGGTTGGGCATATCGGTTTAGTGGAGGCCTGAGTAGTTAGAGGCCCGCGAAGAAATTTATGAAAGACTCAATTTTTGAATGACTATTTGAAAAATATTATCTGTATAAGCCATATAATTTTACAGAATTATTAAGCTAACTTTTTAATTGTTTTCATCAAAAACGAAATATCTTTATGTCGGACATATTATTTGACATGCGATCTTTGCGCCATCTCGTGTTTGATTTCTTAAAATCTGGTTCAGTCAAAACTTACAAACACATGGAAAGCAGCTTTATTCTTAATCATAAAAAAACGTCAGTAAAAAGACTACATAAATGATATACACATCTTATTTCAATCATGTACTTATTTAATAATGATTACAGACGTAAAATAAAATTTAATTACCCTTGACGACGTATACTGCTGCAATTTTTTTCCTCTCTAATTCACAAAAAATCCAGGAAAACGATGAAATTGTAATTCTGGATTTTTAGTTGGTGTATCTTTACAATCAACAACACAGCACTTCCGAATTGATACCTTTTTCCCATTTTATTAACATTTAATCATTATTAAAATGCACGTATAACATATGACACTAAGGTTTTGACTGAACCACTATTTAAAAAAAAAACCACAAGAGGGCGCAAAGGTTGCGTGTCAAAAAATACTTTCCTAGCGTATAGTAATTTAGCTTTTCTTACCTTGACTTTGCTGTGTGAAATGAAATAACGAAAAAAGAAAACAGAAAGGCGCTGGTCAAAAGAATGGTATACAAGCTGAGAGATCGTTTGACACACGAACGTTTGCTAAACTATCTTCCAGTCACAGAACCAGAGGATTATAAAAATTTCCTCCTTTGATAATAATTTATTGGAGTTAATTAGGCCTAAAATTTAAAAGCAAAATACGGTGATGCGTAAAGCGATTCCGGCAAGTCAAAGTCTTTCCATTACATTGAGATACCTAGCGGCTGGCATGGATTTAGATTTAAAATTTACATGTGCTATTGCTCCTCAAACGCTGAGGCAAATCATTATGGAAAGTGCGAATCTATAATTGAAGCTTTGAAGGAAAATATTTTTTCATAACTATCTGCTTCTTAGCTTGATTAAATTAATTCTTTGACTTAACTTCTTGCCACAGTTCCGATGAATCACGATAAAGTGTAATTCAGACTCTGATTTTTTTTCACTTGCATCGGCCATCACGTAGGTGGTTACACTTCGATATCTAAATTAAGACTGATGCAAATATTGATCAATATATCTCATAAACGTCAATATAGCTTCCATCAATACACTTCAATATAAATTCCTATCAATACCCTTCAATTTCTGTCATGTTTGAAGCTCTCCTAAACGGTCAATATAGTCTTTCTATACGCATTGGTCAATGCATATTGATCAATAACATTGACCGTTTACTTTAAGCTCAAAATATAAGCGAAAAAAACGATCACGACGCGTTACGATGTCTAAAAATCATCCGCAAAGCAAAATTCGTGTTGTAGCACTTGAAAAAACATCCATAACGCAATAGTAAAATAAATTATAGTTTAAAAAAAACTTGAAAATACGCTTTTATAGCAAACCGAACTAAAAAGTAGAAAATAATTTGTAAGTATGATGAGTTTGTGTTACAGCAATAGAAAGTTCAACAAGCAATTATGACTAATTAATTTGGAATAAGATTAAATGAAAAATAATTCAATTATTAGTAAAAAACCGTTGTCTTAAGATTCTTGTTTTTTTTTTTGTTTAATGGTCTTTTTATGGACAAAATACGGGTTAAATCGAAATATAATATCAACAAAAAAGTGTAGTTTTGCATTTTTCCTTTGAATTCCGTGATAAAAAATGGATATTTCCATTCAAAAAAATCGACTTACAGTCTAAAAACACCACTTTAGATCTAGATTGGAAGTCGTAATATGGACCTGGGTGCTCTACAATTTTTGTCTGAATTTTTTTTCGAAATAAACGAAACCAAGTGAGATATTAGCTTGTCTAAAGAAAAACACCACGCCCTGTATCTATCTATCTATATATGAACTTGATGTCCAGCATTTGTAAACCGGTTTTACGAATCTTTTTCTATTTAATAGGGCATACATTTAGGGTGGTCTCACATAAATTTTACTTAAATCGGTTCAGCTATTTTTTTTTCTTAGATTAGTATTATAATAATAAAGAAAAAGGCGATTAATAACATGTAAACTACATATTGCAAAGCCACTAAAAAGTAAAAAGGCCACTAAAAAGCGTGAAATAACAAAATTCAGAGGTCGACGCCAATTTAGTAGAAGTACACAAAACGTTATAGTAATTAAATTGGTGCCGATCTCAAAACTTTGTTATTTTTCACATTTTAGTGGTCATTTTTGAAGAAGATTCAATGTTTTTTTAAATACAGTATAACAAAATTATTCCTATTCCTATTACTATGACATTTAGAGTGGCATTGCATGTTCTTTGGGCGACATTTGCATTTTTTAGCCCGTCCCGTCTATCGTTATTGCATCAGCTAACGTCCTGAGCACGTTACGGCTTCTTTTTTAATAACCTCGCCGCGCAATTGTCATTTAATATTATATGAAAGCCAGGGCACAATTTCATGTTGTGGTCTTTTTGACAACGCGTTGTGGCTGTTTTCACAAAAATTTTGCGTTGACCATAACGCGTAGCAATCGATTTTCCTTCAATGAGCGTTTTTGTTTTTGGATCCTAACAGAAAGACAACAACAAATAACAATTACGAGTTAGAGAAGATTGTGGTTAAAAAAAATCCTGTAGTATGCCTAGTCGAGTTAGTTTTTTTGTTTCTTTTTTCGGACTTCTTAATTTTTATTTATGAACTTTCTTTCAATGAGCGTTTTTGTTTTTGAATCCTAACAGAAAGACAATAACAAATAACAATCTTACGAGTTAGAGAAGATTGTGTTTAAAAAAATCCTGTAGTATGCCTAGTCGAGTTATTTTTTTTTCTTTTTTTGGACTTCTGAATTTTTATTTATGTTCATGCTTATGCTTATGAATTAAAAGTTAAACTAATAGTTTTGGCATTCATTTTTGTTCCTGCTTACATAAACTAAGACAATTTTTTTTTTAATTTTCAGATAATGGCCGACAATCAACAAGTGACAGCATCACCTACTGTAAGTTTAGCTCTAATTTTTTCCCGAAATTCGAATCAATGTTAAGTATTTAAATCAAAATCAGTTCAGAGGTTAATTAGTTATTTCAGTTTTAGTTAATTCGGGTCAATTATTATTACACATAAAAAAGTCAAAGTTTAAACTAGTAGTTTTGGCCAAGGCCGTAGGCAGGGGGGGTGTTTTGGGGGTTCAAACCCCTCCCGAAATGCCTTAGCCAATCCACCGTTTTATACATACAGGTGAGTCAGACCACCCGTATCAGTCGTTTTTTTCGAAAACTGTTAGTCGTAGAGAGTTGTGTCAAAAATCTGTATTATAAACGCCCTAATGAAGAATCGAATGGTGATATTTTTTCCCCCCGGAAAGGTCGGTTTCCCTGTTAGTTTGCTCCGGAATGTTCAGAGCTCCGGAATGTTAAATGGCACGATAGGTCGAAAGTGGTATTGTTGAAAAGATCTTTAAAAAATAAGCAAGTTTTGTAGGACATTTTTTTTTTGTTACTGCCACCCCTGTTAAGTAATATTCGTTTGAAATTATTAAATTAACATGTCAGAATAACAAACTTAATTTTAAAAGTCGGCATTTAAAATCTAGTTACCTAATTAAACTATGTCACAAATGTTCAAACTGATTTCAATTTACTTTTAAACACTGCGGAGCTCTTCTAGATATGTTATGAGTACCTGGAAGTATTTTCCGAAAAAAAAAAAAACAATTGCAATTATTGAAAACTTATTGTGGCATAGTTTAATTAGGTAACTAGATTTTAAATGTCGACTTTTAAAATTAAGAATGTTATTCTGACATGTTAATTTAATAATTTCAAACAAATATTACTTAACAGGGGTGGCAGTAACAAAAAAAATGCCCTACAAAACTTGCTTATTTTTTAAAGATCTTTTCAACAATACCACTTTCGACCTATCGTGCCATTTAACATTCCGGAGTTCTGAACACTCCGGAGCAAACTAACAGGGAAGTCGACCTTTCCGGGGGAAAAAAATATCACCATTCGATTCTTCATTAGGGCTTTTATAATACAGATTTTTGACACAACTCTCTACGACTAACAGTTTTCGAAAAAAACGACTGATACGGGTGGTCTGACTCACCCTGTATACTAACTGAAATAATTTCGACTCTTTTTTCGATCTGTGATACGATAATTGGATTCCACGTTCTTTGGAACGAGTAAAATCGAAATGTAATGCATTGTTAATAAATTAATTGAATCATTAAACTCTTTCGTCGAAATCTAAGTCGACTGCCTTTTAATTTTTGTATTTATGTATTATAATATACATATATGTGTGCTTATTTTAAAATAAAGTTGTTACTTATGGTCTCTGGTCCAGAGCTCGACTCCCCCCGAAGTGAATTCCTGGCTAAGGCCTTGGTTTTGGCATTCATTTTTGTTCCACCTTACCATAAACTAAGGCAATCTTTCTTTTAATTTTCAGATAATGGCCGACAATCAACAAGAGACAACATCACCTACTGTAAGTTTAGTTCTAATTTTTTCCCGAAATTCGAATCAATGTTGAGTATTTAAATCAAAATCAGTTCAGAGGTTCATTAGTTATTTCAGTTTTAGTTAACGCGGGTCATTTATTATTACACATATAAAAAGTCAAACGCTATTGGCTGTTTGACTAGACGCGATAAACTGTTGATTATTATCGAACCAATTTTCACGCGGTATAAAAAAACATTTGGGAAAGTTTTAGACTATATATCTCCTTACGCTATTATAAATAGAGGCGATCAGTCTCTGACAACGCCGGGTAAACAGCACTAATTAAATAAACGTGTTGTTTACAGCCAACTCCTCCAAATCCGCTCATCGGTGATTTCGGTATGTATTATTCTCGAGAGTATCATCATTTGTGTAAGAAGTTGGATTTCTCGACAGACATGGAAAAAGAATCAGAAGAAGAAAACAGCGATGGGGAATTGTTACCTGATTTAGACTGGGAACATTTTAACGCGACTCTAAACGAAGAAAGGAAAACAAACAGTGAATTTGAAGACGAAGAAGAATATGAAGACGAAGAATATGAAGAAGAAGAGGATGAAGTTGAATGCAGCTGTGAGGAAAATGATTTGGAATGCTTCTGTTTTACTCAAAACGAAGAAGGGCAAACTACGGCTGAATCGGAAAAAGAACGAAGTTGTGAAAAAGGTGATTCGTTATATTCCAACGCAGCTCAAAACAAAGAAGAGCAAACAAACGCTGAAGCAGGAGAAGAATGCAACGATGAAGAACTGTTGCCAAAAGGTGATTCAGAACATTCTAATTTGGCACAAAGGGAGGAAGGGGAAACTATGGAAGAATCGAAAGAAGTCAGCGATCAAAAAGGTGATTCGTTATATTCCAACTCAGCTCAAAACAAAGAAGAGCAAACAAACGCTGAAGCTAAAGAAGAATGCAACGATGAAGAACTGTTGCCAAAAGGTGATTCAGAACATTCTAATTTGGCACAAAGGGAGGAAGGGGAAACTATGGAAGAATCGAAAGAAGTTAGCGATCAAAAAGGTGATTCGTTATATTCCAACTCAGTTCAAAACAAAGAAGAGCAAACAAACACTGAAGCAGGAGAAGAATGCAACGATGAAGAACTGTTGCCAAAAGGTGATTCGAAACATTCAAATTTGGCACAAAGGGAGGAAGGGGAAACTATGGAAGAATCTAAAGAAGTCAGCGATCAAAAAGGTGATTCGTTATATTCCAACGCAGCTCAAAACAAAGAAGAGCAAACAAACGCTGAAGCAGAAGAAGAATGCAACGATGAAGAACTGTTGCCAAAAAGTGATTCGGAACATTCTAATTTGGCACAAACGGAGGAAGGGGAAACTATGGAAGAATCGAAAGAAGTTAGCGATCAAAAAGGTGATTCGTTATATTCCAACTCAGCTCAAAACAAAGAAGAGCGAACAAACGCTGAAGCTAAAGAAGAATGCAACGATGAAGAACTGTTGCCAAAAGGTGATTCGGAACATTCAAATTTGGCACAAAGGGAGGAAGGGGAAACTATGGAAGAATCGAAAGAAGTCAGCGATCAAAAAGGTGATTCGTTATATTCCAACTCAGCTCAAAACAAAGAAGAGCAAACAAACGCTGAAGCAGGAGAAGAATGCAACGATGAAGAACTGTTGCCAAAAGGTGATTCAAAACATTCTAATTTGGCACAAAGGGAGGAAGGGGAAACTATGGAAGAATCGAAAGAAGTCAGCGATCAAAAAGGTGATTCGTTATATTCCAACTCAGTTCAAAACAAAGAAGAGCAAACAAACACTGAAGCAGGAGAAGAATGCAACGATGAAGAACTGTTGCCAAAAGGTGATTCGAAACATTCAAATTTGGCACAAAGGGAGGAAGGGGAAACTATGGAAGAATCTAAAGAAGTCAGCGATCAAAAAGGTGATTCGTTATATTCCAACGCAGCTCAAAACAAAGAAGAGCAAACAAACGCTGAAGCAGAAGAAGAATGCAACGATGAAGAACTGTTGCCAAAAAGTGATTCGGAACATTCTAATTTGGCACAAACGGAGGAAGGGGAAACTATGGAAGAATCGAAAGAAGTTAGCGATCAAAAAAGTGATTCGTTATATTCCAACTCAGCTCAAAACAAAGAAGAGCGAACAAACGCTGAAGCTAAAGAAGAATGCAACGATGAAGAACTGTTGCCAAAAGGTGATTCGGAACATTCAAATTTGGCACAAAGGGAGGAAGGGGAAACTATGGAAGAATCGAAAGAAGTTAGCGATCAAAAAGGTGATTCGTTATATTCCAACTCAGTTCAAAACAAAGAAGAGAAAACAAACACTGAAGCAGAAGAAGAATGCAACGATGAAAAACTGTTGCCAAAAGGTGATTCGGAACATTCAAATTTGGCACAAAGGGAGGAAGGGGAAACTATGGAAGAATCTAAAGAAGTCAGCGATCAAAAAGGTGATTCGGAACATTCAAATTTGGCACAAAGGGAGAAAGGGGAAACTATGGAAGAATCGAAAGAAGTCAGCGATCAATTTGATTGTAAATACTTCAACTCGGTTCAAAGTCAAGAAAGGCAAATGCTTTATGCTATGGATCAATCAGAAGGTTTAAAGGAGCTAGAACATTTTTCCGAAATGCGAATTTCGACAGAACAACTGAAATTGCCAGAGCAACGGCCACAACAATTAGCGTGCATTCGGAATCCTGTATCTCAGCGCTCCACTGCCGTAGAAGATACTACCCAAGGGCTATTTAACAGCTTTGCGACAGAGCCACTGCGGTTTTGTGACGAACACCAAACAGAATTGTTAAAGCAAAATGTACAAACAGTAAAAAATATATGGGAAAGTCAGGTACCTTTTCTTCAAGAAAATAGTTCCGATGAGCAAGCAAAAGTTACAACGGTATCAACTTTATGCGAAGGACAAAAAATGGAATTGCCAAACCAAAATTTACAGTCAGCCTGGAGTCCTGGATCAAAGAACTCTTGTGTTAGTGAAAATACCTTCGACAAGCAAACAAAAATTGTAACGGAACCACCTTCCAGTAAAGTAGAACAAATTGAATTACTCAACAAAAATCTAAACCCAGTCTCGAGTCCTGAATCGAGGATTTCTATGGCCGCAGAATATTACTCCGATACGATACCAATTTTATGTGAAGAAGAACAACAAATGGAATTGCAAACTAGCACCAGATGTACTTCAAAGTCCTGGATCTCAGCACTCCTTCCGCGTTCCTACAGTCGTTCCCTCTGCAGCGCGTTGTTTATGTTACCAATTTTTATTATCGCGTTAATAATCTTCAGTCAATAAAAACAACAGGACAAAAATAAGGTTATGGACGAAATACTCCAAACCATATATTTAATAACTTCTATATTGCTAGTGGCCGTAAGTGGAAGCGTGGCTCGTGAAGTGAGACAGCACTGTTTTTCTATCGCTTTCTTTTTACTTGACCCGTTGTGTGCAAGTGTCGCGTCTGTAGTGGGGCAATTAGTAAGTGGAATAGAGCAAGCCACCTCCCTTTCACAGCTTAGTTCCATGTGCAAACTGACGCGCATCCATTCACGGACATGCACATGTGACTCAGAGTATAATAAGTGAGACAGACGTATAAATGTCTGCACCGTAATGTTTAAGTCTTTCTCCCGATGTTTGCTAGCAATATAGAGGGTATTGAATATATGCTCCAAACCTGTACTCTGTAAAGCAAGGAGGTAATTTCCCGGGAATTCAATGTACATTTTGGTTAAGAATTCTTCGGACATTTCGGGAATTATTCTGAAATTAGTATATTAGGGAAATTATCTCCTCGCTGTACAGTATTGTAAATAATATACGTGGGTATTTACGTTCTTCTGGATGATGTCTTTCGAATTCACCTAGTTTGTATTTTATTAATGCCGTATAAAAAAATCGTGCAATTACGCATTACAAGACACAGTCTTTCATTTCGATAATTAAAGTTCAAACTAACAAAATTATGCACACAATTGAAACGACTAGAAAGTATTTATAATGAAAGAAATTATATCGGTTATAAATTTATAGCTGAACAGCTGTGATCTACCGCCTAGCGTTTTTCAAAAATTTTTACTTCAAGAAGAGATTTAAAATATGTATAGGAAATATTAAAAAAAATGATATCCGCTCAGAAAATTCTCATTTGTACCCCACGTGTGACGCTCTTTGCTAATAGAATTTACATTGCCATAGTTGCTCGACCCGGCTTCACCCGGAGCGTAAAAATAATAACTAATAACATATTATAGCCTTTAGTCTAACATAAATCGGAAAGGGAACGCAGAGCCCGATCTAGGGGGGGGGCAAACCGGGCAATTTCCCGGGGCGGCAAAATTGAGGGCGGCGCGGCGTTGGCGGCGAAAATTTGAAAGATGGTTAAACAAAAAAAATTATACCATCTATGGAACAACGCTTGAACGCATGGGTAAAAGGCGGCAAATATTTTGCGTTAACGATTTTTTAATTAGTTCCTACATTTTTGAAATCATTTTTTTTTAATCTTGAAAGCCTGCCCTGCGTCTAAATCCGACGCTGGGGAACAACAAAAATAAAAGGGTTCATAAAGTTTTAACTATACTGAAAATAATGTAATGTGATAGTTTAATTCAGAGTAATTTATGAAATGTTTTACTTTTATTTGAATGTGTTAATACAGTATATTAAAACTATATTTAAAAACTCAATTTAGCAATTTATTTTACCGTCACTGTCGTAAAGGCAATATTAATAGGACTTGCTCTATTATCTAATATATAAAATTCTCGTGTCACAGTTTTTGTTGCCATACTCCTCCGAAACAGCTTAACCGATTTTGATGAAATTTTTTGTGCTTATCCGGTATCTATGAGAATCGACCAACATCTATTTTTCATCCCCCTAAATGTTAGGGGTAGTCCACCCCTAAATTTTTTTTCTTCCTTCCCCATTCGTTCTTTTGCACCCGGGTGAAACCGGGCGGGACCGCTAGTTATTATAATATATTTTTTCTTGTTAAGAAAGTAATTTCGAAGCAATTTAAAAATCAGGACTGAGGACACCTATTTTTATTAAAAATTCTCGTAGAAGTATATGATACATAAACAAAAGAAGAAGAGACAGTACACATTTTCGCATCCCTAAAAAAGGCGCTGTTTATACTTTTGATAAAGAAAATAACTTTTTCATAATATGCTCTCGTTTGGGAATAAAACACAAATCCAACAAAAAAAGTCCCCGATATAATCAAATAATGCCGAAAAAAATAATATTTACAGGTGCAATGTTGAATAATAAAATTTTAAGAACTTACCCAAATTCAATCTAACTTGAGGTGACACTCAATAATTCAATGATAATAGTACACCAAATTAATTTTTCTATGATAGGAATCATTAGTCTTCTGACACTTTTTTAGTTTCCTATCTCACATCACACCTTTTCAATTATCTGGGTTTTTTTAATTGCTATTAAAATATACGTTTATTGTAAAGTTTTGACTAAACCCACTTTAATTAATTAAATAATAAATTAATCGTTCAATTACACGTACACTTCATCAAAACATTTCTTTTACTTGTACTAACGCGTTTTAGAACAGAAATATTTCCAAATTAATGCAACGTTTATGAACATATGACGTAATTGTGCATTTTATGTAAGATTTAATTAGTTTTGACATTTAAATTTAAAACCAGAGGACAGATTTAAAACGTAACCTTACATTACAATATTTTGTTTTTTTCTGTAGACACAATTATATGATAAGCACTCATATCGAGAAAAAAACTTGATGAAGTTTTCTTGTATTATAATCACACGAAAAATACTTGATATATTAATTAGTTGAACTTTAACCACAATTTTTCGGTACTTATAAACGAAAACCGCGGTTAACAAGTGACAATGTCCGTTACGGAGGTTTGGTAAATTGGTTGTCTACTACATATTTATTTTTTCTGTGATTTGGTAGCATTTTTCCGTGACAGTACCACGTGACCACGCCCACGCTTATTTTTAAGTTTTTGTCCTACCTGGTCCTACTAAAGTACTTTTATTGAAAAGTAGCGGTCTGTCCCGGTTCACCCGGGTCATATATTATTTATCAGTGTAGCATTCGTCATAGGTAATTATCGTACACATCACATAATTCAGCACCTTGTACGATCAAACATAGAGGTCACGTTATGTTCTATATTTTACCATTCCAACCCACAAGTGGGGAATGGTACTAGTTTAGGTCAAAAATCACTTTTCAAAAATTTTACAATATCTTTCCGTTTTGAGGTCCCCCGAATCCAAAAAACATATTTTTGGGAAAACTCTGTGCGTCTGTTAGTCTGTGAACACGACACGAATGAGCGGATTGAAACCAAATTTTGGGAGGATGTTTGGTATGCAAATATGAAGAGCCCTATTGTTTTTGGGGAAAATCGGCGCATGCGCAGAAGAGATATATGCTATAACGGTATTTTTTATATAATAATGGTATACGTTTTATGACGGATTATTATTCTATTTATTTTTTCAAGAAAGTTTTGTTTAAAATTTTTTTTTCTAAACTTTACAGTTTCGGAAATATTTTGAAAATAAAAAAATTCAACCCCTCTTTTGTTTTATGGATCTGTCAGAAATAAAATAGCTAGGCATGCTTTGATTAATTTTTACATGACGTGAACATATTATGTATAGCGTAACCATGGCAACGTATAGCAAATATCATATTGAATACTAGCCATTACCCGCGTCACCTCACGCGATATCAAAAAAATCATTTTCTTTATTATAATCAAATGTCAACATTTTTGAAGTTGGAATGATCCCGTCGCCCAATTGGCTGGATTTTTTTTCAAATAAGTATTTCCAGCGAAAATATTTTTTTTATTACTAAAAAGTGGTATCTTTACGCATGCTGTTACGGTTGAAAAGTGGCTATTTTCATTTGCGTGCGCAAACTTTATTAGTATGCTTCCCACTGGTGCGACATCTATATCCTTTAATATTCATTACTAATTATTTTACTGAGTGAAAAATTATATTATTTATATTTAAAAGACTAAAGAAACATTTTTTAATCTTAGTATGATAATTTTTTGAAAAAATGATAATTTTACGCTCCTGAGCACATAATGTTGTCGCCCAATAATGCCAACACTGACCCGGGTGCAAGAGTTGAAAAGAGCTTTTGGGGGGGGGGGGGGGGGGACACGAGTACGCACGTTCATCGTAAGTTTGCGTCTCTGTTAGTTTTCCGAGATCATAGGTGATACGTCTGTATGACATTGTCCACTCTACTATATGGCCGAGATGAATGTTGTGTCCAAATTTCATGATGATCAGAGTTACCGTTCAGAAGTTTTTGTCGGACGGACAAATTTTGAGTTTTATTTTATAGAAAATAATACGAAGTTCGGTCTTTTCACAACACTAGGATGATAAAAATGAACTTCAAATTATTCGCAGATTTTGCTTTTGGCACACTTAAATAGTATAGGACATGGGATGATGGGACAGACCCTAACGGGCCGGATTTTTGAGTTTCTCCCCGGGGACCGAAATAGGGTTGTTAAAGAAACTCCGTAGAATATAGACCATGAATGGATAGTTTCCTTAGTTAAAATATAAAAAATACAGAAAATTTAAATATCAACATTCTGATATCAAGTGTCAAATAAGAAAATTAAAAAAAAAACGTTATCAATTTATTAAATAATTTACACATGTGTGGAGTACTATAAAATATAAATTATTACTGTGTATTTAATCAATAAATTGATGTTTTTCTCGAATATTTTCTTATGTAACTTTATGAATTTATAGAGAAAAAAATGGAGACTTCGAAAATGTAACAAAGTATAGGTTGCCATTTGAAAAAAATGCATGTGCATTTCCGGTTGAGTTTAAAGTACAAAAAAATATACTTCGACAGTTTCCGATAGTAAATCTCTCGTTGAACAAAAAATTATTTAAACTTTTTTGCATTTAGTAGGTTACGCGAATTATTCACTGTTACAACTTTCGGTGAACACATTGTATTATGTAAAATTTCGCGCCTTGAAATTCTTTAATTACTTGCACACTCCCACTAGTTTATTAACTATTCGTACAAATAAATCATAAAAATATTAGTTGTCTCTACAAGTAATATAATATATTTGCCAATGGCTCATTATTTTCCGAACTGAAATTTCATTACGAAAAAAGTACAACTTTGCAACTTTACATTAATTGTAGAAAGGTAATTTAGGTTATAAAAAAAAAACTATTTTCTTTTATATTTATTTATTAAACAGCTCTTTATTTACATTTCGAACTATATTTATTCTTTTATTCTTATCTTCATTGAAAAAACAGCTTAATGAAAGTTCAAAGTAAGATTTTATTTTATTGTCGATTAACCAATCACAAGCAAGTAATCTCCCATCCTTCAACTATAAGTGTAACCACGAAGTCTTTAAACTGTTTTTGGCGCACGCGAGATGGCGCTGTTATCGCCCCATGAACGTGTGTGCGTTACGCCATATTAGTTCATGCGACAGATATCGGTCCACACTCCACCGCTACGCTCAAGCTGGTTCTCCTAGTTATATCGTGAGTGCAACGATTGCATGAAAAAATAAAACAAAACGTCGGTATTATTAGCAACCATCAAGTTTTGTTATATGTTTATGATTTGTTTCGTGTTTCTGCAAACTACAAGATTGCAAGAATCCTTTGTTACACACAGAACAAACAAACGGCTTTGGCGACTCGTGAGTTTTTGAATGTTTCAAAAGAGCGCTGGAATCTGCGAAACTCTTATCACACGTTTTACAGCTATAATGTTTGATGTTTGAATGTTTAGCCGTGTGTAATATCAGTTTGGAAGCTGTCGTAAACCCTTTATTACAAATATCACAGACGTGGTCTTTTTGATCGGCATGCGTTTTCATATGTACCGTAAGATCGCAGTTTTGCATAAAACCCTTACCGCAAAACGTACACTCATAAGGCCGTTCACCTAAAATATCAAAACAATCGAATAACAATTATACACTAGCAACCGGGCCCGGTTTCACCCGGATTAATGGCTTTCTACCTGATGTCGCTAGTATAAAATAATTCATTATGACCATTAAAAAACGACCACAGTGCAGAAAGGTCTGAACTAACAGCTTTGGGCAAATTCTACCAGATGTCGCTACATGGTACGAAAACAGTTTTTTTTTTGACAAAACACTGTCATTTTGGTACAAAATATTTACAAACCATATACAAAAACCTTTTATCGTTTATCGCTTTTTCTATTAGTGAAAACCGTATGAAAATCTGTTCGATAGTTTTTGAGTTTATCGCGTTCAGACAGACATACAGACGCGCCGGCGTAGGGACTTTGTTTTATATACAGAGTGTTTTAAAAGTCCCGGAACGGCTTAATATTTTTTATTGGGTAAGATACACTAAAAATGTTAAAATGATTTTTCTAATTACTTTTTCCTGTCTATCAAATGGCAAAATTAGATTTTGTGCCCGAAAACCCTAAAAGGGTTCCGTAGGGCCCCTAAAAAGTTCTAAAAGAGTTCAGAGTTGAATAAATCTTAATTTGAATTCAGTTACTTAATATTATCTTAAATACTTTTTTCGGGAAGAAATTTTACAAAGTTCTAAATTGGAGCCTAGGGCCCTATGAAGTACTAATTTGTAAAATTTCATCCCGAAAAAAAGTATTTAAGATAATATTTTTAGGGGCCCTACAACAAAGGGGCCTTAAGGTTTAAATTTAGATATTTTTTGTACAGGGCTTATTTTTATCTCTTTCAAGACTTTACATAGAACCCGAGGATTAGAAAAATACTAAGACATATTCGTATGTAAAATTTTTCGCAGAAACTGAATATAAAATAGAAAATTATGCTTCCCATTTAAAATTTTAAATTTTGGTCCTACGGGACCCCTCGGGCCCAAAATCTAATTTTGCCATTCAATAGAAAGGAAAAAGTTACTAAAAAAAACATTTTAACATTTTTAGTCCGGCTTACCCGATAAGAAATATTAAGTCATTCCGGGATAGATAGATATAGATTTAATAAACTGAGAGACAGATAAAAATGTTTAAAATGTCTAATTTAAAAAATACCAAACCTGTATGATATCGCATGTGCACTGTCAAATGAGATGATCTGACGAATTTCTTTCCACAAAGGGAACAGAGATAGGGTCTTTCTCCTGAATGAATACGATTATGCGTTTGTAAACCACTCGATTGTGTAAATCTGTAGTAAAACAAATGAAGTCGTAATTCTGAAATAGGCTTTTGAACAGTGCAAGATTTTTTAAAATCATTTCAATAGTTTCTTGTGATGTATCACCGCTTAAAAAATTGTCAGCAAAGCCCAGACTTTATGGGACATAAACTTTTTACCCTTTTACTGGAGAAAATAAAAGGACTTTCTTTTAAATATTTTTAAAAATTCACAAAGCAATTGCCAATTTTTGATCTTAGAACCATTTTACAGTTTTGACGAATATTATATGTGCAATATGACACAAAGTTTTAAAAAAATATATCCAAATTTACTGTAATTCTGTATCTTTTCTATTTCTGTATCACTTTTTTATTGACAATGTCTGTACAATTTTAATTGTGTTTTTGACTAATAAAGTTTGAATTGAATTGAGATTAACGTGGACCAGCACACAAAAAAAAGTTTAGATACCTATTTATATTGTGTTCGTCGGTTTCTTTTGTGTTTTTAACTTTACTGTTTAAGATTTCCATCTAAATTATGCGAGGCGCATGCGCAGTCACTGCACAAGTGCGCGCTCATGATTTTGATGCAAATCTTTAAAATAGAAACCGACGAACACACATAATATTAGTATAGATTTAAATACTGACCCTTTGCCACAAACGGAACAGACATGCGGTTTATGTTTCAAATGTATTTTTTTGTGGATGTGCAGGTTACGGGCTGCTATAAACGACTTCCCGCATTCCTCGCATTTAAAATTCCGTTCCGTACGATGCGTATTGAGATGTTCCCTAAGGATACTATGAGTACTGAAATTCTTCCCACATAATATACATAATAAAGGTTTCTCCCCTATCAAAACAGCGAAAGTAAGAATTAAAAAAAAGTAAAAAAACACTAACTATCTCAAACAATAAGCAACGTCGATACAAACTTCTATTGATCAGTAAGCAACGATTAAGAAAGTGTGATTTTAGTCCCGAACCGGCCTTGTTGTGATACTTAATTTTTTTTTTGTAATTGTTTTTGCATCAGTACTAATTACACATGTTTTAACTAACCTGTGTGAGATCGCATATGAATTTTCAATGAATTGGACTTAGCAAAACTCTTGTTACAAATCTTGCAAACACATTTTTTTTCGCCGCTATGGGTCTTTTTATGTTCTCTTAATTTAACCACCATTTTTCCACAAACGGGACATACCGACAATTTTGGCTTACTTTTGTTATTTTTATTGCGTTTGTGATACGTTTTTCTATTTACAAATGTTACGCTTAAATAATCTGTAGACAATTTGTCTTTTAGATTTTTATCTCCAGGTAAGTTTGTATCAAAATTATTTATTGGATCTGAATTAAAAATCACGTTTTCGTCGCAGTCATTACTATTTTCACTTACTAAATACTGAGTTTTTAAACTCTACAAATACAAAAAAAAAAGGATTATAACAAATGACGTTTCAATTATCATGATTATAAAACGCGGTTCATATGTTTTCTCAAAACAGTATGAAATACCGCTCAACTGTATGTTTCAACTATTTTAAATACCTCGGTACAACTTTCTCTCAAAAAATACTGACGGAGGTAGAGATCTGTTTCTTCACATTTTTTCTTGAATACATAAACGTTTTCAAGTTGGCATGTACATTCATTGCATATATTTTCTGGAAGACCATCGTCTTTTAATATCTAAAAAATGAAACATTGAATTTTGGGTTCACCGGAATCCTTTTTAAAATTTTACATCGAAAAAATATTTTTACCTTAACGGAAGAGCACTTCATTACAACATCGCTTATTGCTAAACCTTCAAATTTTTTTTCAAACTGAAATATAGACTTAACATTGTTTCCCACTTTTCTTGAGCACGTCCTGCACACTTTATTGATATCCATTTTAGGACAAACAATACACAATTCTATATAAATAAACTTTCGATTTAAAATAAAATTAAAATGTCATGTTTGACAGCAAAAATGAGAAGCGACATAAAAATATACCTATTAACAGGTACCAACATTCGCACATAAATGTCAAAATTATGCTTTTCTAGGTTAGAAAACGCTAACAGAAATGTGAACTGTCACACGCAAATAATAGTTATAAATCGTTTACTAAATTTGCTCAACATGTCAGATGCATGGGAAGAAATACAGGCTATAAAAAATAAACGAAACAGTCTAAGAGAACGTTTAGAAAAACGTAAAAAAGAAAGACAAGATATTTTAGGGTCATCAATAGCGTTAGCGGATAGCGTTTCGGGACCTATCGTCACTAAAAACGTTCCAAATGAATCCTCATCGGTAAGTGGAACATCCAGCCCTGTCATCGTTAAAGTAAAATCAGAAAATGTAGAAACTAACGAAGACAATAGTGACAATGTGAAGCCAGATCCTGAAATAGAAACGGCTCTTTTAAAGACACTATGCGAAGTTTCACTGGCACTACCAACTTCGTCGAGAGAATTGTCGGCTTCGCTTACTAAACGTTTAAGCCAACATGTATCGCATCAGGCAATTTGCAATTTATTGCAGAAGTTTGCTACTCAGTTGCTAATAAGGTAATTCTTATTTTTTTGTAATTGACCAACTATAACAAGTTGTTGCCAGAAACTCACAAGCTCTCCTTTAAGGTCATCTTATTTTAAGTGGGACTGCATAGTTTATTTTATATATCAAAAATTTATCAACTTCTGAAATAACGTAGAATAAAACTAAATTCGGCTTAAAATATAAAAGTAAAATGTATTTGAATTGTTTTTTGTGACTGAAAATAACTGGGTTATATTATAATTATATGATCAAAATTTCTGGAAAACAATTTTTTTGCGAATTACTCGATAATGACAATAAGTGGATTTTTTATTAGGTGAAAAATAACACGCAAAAAGAATATTTTTTTGTATTGTTTCAGTATAAAAGAAGGTGCTAAAGATGGCAAAATTCATTTGGAAATAATTTCAGCTGAACACACTAAACTTATCGCAATGGTAAATGAATTGTGCGGCGAAGACAAAACAGAAGAAAAAACAAATGTAACGGAGCATAAAGAAAATGTTTTCAAACGTAAAACGGATTGCGTCGATGAAGAAGAAATTCCCGCAAAACAAGCGAAGATCGAAGAAGAGAAAAATAAAAAAGACAAAAAAGAAACAAAGACAACTGATATTATGGTAATACAAATAAGTGTTTTATAAAATATGTTAATAACCCTCGCTTTATGCAATTATGGTTTTATTTATTTTTTTTTTTTTTTAATTTAGTCACTGCTTTCAATGCCTTCGACAAAAGAGAAGGAAAACAAAAAAGTTGGCGAAGAGATTCTGGATTTGTTAAGTAAGCCTACAGCGAAAGAACGGTCTTTGGCGGAGAGATTTCGCTCACAAGGAGGTATTTGAAAAAATCACATTTAATAAATTAATAATAAAGAATTACAACCATTATAGACCAAAATTAAACGCTAGCAAATATGGCAGAATTGATATTCACGCGAGCGAAACTAAAGCTTATTTAACATAATTTTAATAGTTAAGCGGCCTATACACTAGCAATATTATTGCGCAATAATATTGCACAAAAAATTGAAACGTCACTAGACTTTCAATATTATCGTGCAATAATATTGCACAAAAAATTGGAAATTTCAGGTGCGGCCCCTAGACTGACAATAATATTGCGCAATATTTTATATTGTACAATATTATTGACAGTCTGTGAATGATATTGAAATATTGTACATTATATTGAGAATGTAAAAAAACAGCCCCTAGACTGTCAATAATATTGCGCAATATTTTATATTGTGCAATATTGTTGACAGTCTATGAATGATATTGGAAGCATTGTACAATATATTGAGAATATCAAAATCGGTTTGATATTTATTGTGCAATCTAAAAAAAGTTACAGTCCGTGGTTAATATTGCACAATAATCACCAGTTGTAATTCACAAACGCTGGATTGGAAGAATGGCGGCTCGCAGATGGGTGTTCTTTTTCTCAATAGCGGGGGTTACCATTTTTAAAAGTTCATAAAATGTTGAAGCGTCCATTCGGAGAAAGTTGCAAAAATCTTTTGCTTCGCTTATTTTCAGGTCACTTAGCAAATTTTCGTGGGTGTACCTATTTCTTTTTTTATACCACTCTTTCATCCATTTACGCTTTTTCTTGGTGTTTTTTCGCAAGCATAAGCATGTTCACTGATCAGGACTTTTCAGAGATAAATATTGTGCAATTTAATTCTGCTGTATATTCCAATTTTTGCGCAATAATATTGACAATCTAGGTTAAAACTTAGTGATTGTACAATAATATAATAATAATTTTTATTGTGCAATATTAACTACAGACTGTAACTTTTTTTAGATTGCACAATAAATATCAAACCGATTTTGATATACTCAATATATTGCACAATGTTTCAATATCATTCACAGACTGTCAATAATATTGTGCAATCTAAAATATTGCGCAATAATATTGCTAGTGTATAGGTCGCTTTATACTCAAATTGTTTTTAAGGTGCTCAAGTTATGGAGTTTTGCCCTCACGGAACAAAAGCCGAATGCTTACGAGCCACGAGTAAACACGTTTGCAAGAAACTACATTTTAAAAAAATTATTCAGAAACATACCGATGAACTGCTGGGAGATTGTTCATTTTTGAACACTTGTTTTCATATGGATACATGCAAGTGAGTTCTTGGTTTTACTTTTCATTTGTTCGACTTTTTTAGCACGTTTAACGCGCATTTTCAACGTGTCATTGTTATTGACGACTACGTTGCGTTTTCTAATAAAATAAGAGTTTAGCAATGTATTAAGTTGGTTATGGATCATAGAGATATAAGTAACTAGAGTACGTTAGTTCGTATGTTTGCTATAAGTGAAAGTGTCCTCAGTTGAAAGAGAGAACGCTGCAGAAAGTCCAGAAAACCAGATATTTGTTTACTTAAATCAGCATTGCTTTGTATCATTAGTTACCATGGAGATAAGGAACTGTTCTCGGTCTGAATTGCAGACACTTTCACGGCTCACTCGCGTACTCTAGTCTAATATCTCTATGTTATGGATGCTACCGAAAATGCGATACTTAATATGATTGCATTATTTCAGATATGTTCATTACGAAGTCGACGGTCCGACAGTTCAACCAAAAGAAATTTCAGTTAAACCGGAAGGACCCGATACAAAATCACTATCGGCATTGAAAAACAGTACTGTGATGTATCCTCCACAATGGGTGCAATGCGATCTGCGCTATTTAGACATGAATTCTCTTGGTTTGTAACTATGTTCGAAGTATTCTTTGAACAGATAACCTATCACAATTTTAATAGCGGAAGAAAACCGGCTTTTGTAATTGTGATATAACATTCGCTTTTATAGTTGAAATTACGTTCTGACCTTTTCTAACTTTCTATAATTCTATAGGCTGTGTGCAGGAAGCCTATTAGCGCCGCTAGTGGGTAATAGAGAATTATTTAACTAACTTTTTATGGAAATCGCGACATGTTTCTATGGTGATAAGTCAAAAACTTTAGTTGGCCATGATGTGTCAAAAAAATGTAATAAGGAAAACTGATGTTAATTTGTTTACACTGACAGCGGAACGTCAAATTAGGGCGCCAATGATCTTTATTTTACTTAAATCGCCATCAGCGCAACAGCCCGGAACACAACAAGCATTTCCAGATCGCTTAGTTTTCCTATGTTTTCTTTGTAATTATAAAACTTCATAAAATTATAATTATTTTCATTTTTAATAAACATTGCTCACTGACATACGGAAAATTGGAGTTCGAAGTTTCCCCTAGTGCTCACCACAAACGCTCGCATCGAAAAATTTGTAACTCCGCCCGTGCACATAGCCCATACCAGTGTTGAACTTGACGTTCATGTTTTGTTTAGGCAAATACGCTGTCATAATGGCCGATCCACCATGGGACATACACATGGAACTACCGTATGGAACAATGTCTGACGATGAGATGAGACAGTTGGGCATACCGATGCTTCAAGATGAAGGGCTTATATTTCTTTGGGTGACCGGAAGGTGAAATATAATAGCGACAACGCATTTTTATAAATTTAATCTTTACGATTTTGATAATTTTTAGGGCTATGGAGTTGGGTAGAGAATGTTTAAAATTGTGGGGTTATGAGAGAGTTGATGAAATTATTTGGGTGAAAACAAATCAACTGCAAAGAATTATTAGAACGGGGCGTACTGGTCATTGGCTCAACCATGGCAAAGAACATTGCTTGGTATGTATTCTAACGTTGAAACTTACCAAGATTGTAAAACAATATTTTTCGACTGATTTCGGGTTTTTATAGGTGGGGATGAAAGGAAATCCTCCAAATTTAAACAGAGGTTTAGATTGTGATGTCATAGTGGCTGAAGTAAGGGCGACGAGTCACAAACCGGATGAAATTTATGGTATGATCGAAAGACTATCTCCGGGGACAAGAAAAATTGAATTATTTGGACGACCTCATAATGTGCAACCGAACTGGTGACTATAATATAATTTTTTGCAATAAAATATCTCGGATAGTTCCTGCCAAATTTTTGGTGAATGTTACTTGGTTTGATTTGATGTCAGTGTTCCTATTTGCGGTGTACATTTTTTTTTTATTTGACGGGAACTTATGTTTCTTTTATAGATTTCGTAAAAACAATTTATTTGACTATTTATTTTACTTATTTAGGATTACGTTGGGGAATCAAGTTGACGGAATCAGACTTGTCGATCCCGAGCTCATAGCAAGTTTTCAAAAAAGATATCCTGATGGAAATTGTATGGGACCACCTCCTGAATCGCAATAACTAAAAATAATGTTTTATATTATTGGCTGTAACTAAAAATAAAAATAACACAATTTTTTAACAATAAGTACGTTCATTTTGTTTAGTGCAGTTTTTTTTCACGAATTCATTTAGTGGAAGTGTCAGATGGATTTTAGGTGATTAAAAATAACAATAAATTTTAAAACATTAAACATCAGTTCAGAAAATATTTATTTAAGAATCGTGAAACATTTTATGTGATAAATTAACGATACAAAAAATAGTTTTTGGTAAAATTTTACTGAATGAACACATGATTTCTAAAGAAGGATAATGGGGTGGTGTTGATGGGATGCGATGCGCAGTGACAAGGGGAGGGGAGAGTTCTCTAAAAACGATAATGGGGTGGTGTCAATGGTGGAGCAATAAACAGTTTCGTTCGTTTCAAAATTCGTCAAATTATAGGTGTTGATTCAATAATTTAAGAGTAGATGTTCTGTGTCCCTTCTTTCAAGTACTGAATGCTTGATTTTAGCAAGCCTTTTCATCGAAGATTGAACACGTTCCAAGATTCTTTCTTATTTATTGAGAACAATTTGCAATAAGATGATAATTTACGGAGAAAATTAATCGTACCAATGTCCCCTTCGCAATAACACTTTTTTCTAATAATACTACTGTCTGACACCTTGATGTTTTCCACTAACAATTCATGCTTTCACAGAAGACACTTACATGATCTTCAAGAACGTGATGCCACGTTGTAATTTTGATCGCTCACATACAAATAATTGAGCACCAGTTTTACAAAAAATGGTTATTTCCGTGATAAGAATTGTATTTAAACGACGAGCATGCTTTTATTTATTTATATTAAATTAGGTAAACAAAACTGTTAAGACTGCATAAAGCAAATAGTGAAGATTTGTTCTTTTAAAATATAATACTTTGGAATAAGAATTGCATTTGAGCGACGTAAATTGTATTATTAGATCACATTTTAAAAAAACCTTTGTAATAAGAATTGCATATAAGCGATGCAGAAGTAGTTTTACCACTTTATTTAAAACAAAAGTCAAATATATTTGCCACATATCATTCTTCAAGATTGAAAGTCTTCTGTCAAAATTTATCACATAGAGAAGAGTTTATCACCACAGCTCAATGTTGACAAAATAATTTCACATAATTTAATTTTCTTCAAATTAATAACTGTTAACTTTCTTATATTTTTTTAATGAAATGTGGACTGGCTCTTACCTCTGGACAATACCCGAAAACTTTTACCAGAGATTGCTACTTTCTTATGGGAAATGGGCAATGGGCATAGCGAATGACAAGCGACCAATTTTATTTTTTCCGCTTCCGGCCCTCAAAACTATAAGCTAGTTTCCATGTACGTAAAATAACCAAAGACGTTGAACAACGGTCGTTTGAGTTTGAAATGCCGGTTTTAATTAATTCTTTGAATGCAGGATGTCCACATAACCCTAATCAAATTATAGCCCAATTTTTTATGCATTAACGGCGGAACTAGGAAGCACGTCTGTCATTTAATCCAAATTTTGCGATGGAAACAACACTTCACGTCCTAATTTTTACAATCGTTTGTTTATGTACTGTCAAGTGTCAATGTGACATGGAAGTTAAGACAACAATAACATCCTGATAAGATAAAAGTAAAATCAGCGAAAAAACCGCACTTTGTGATAATCTATTATAATTAAGTTTTAAACAGATCAGTCTTTGTCTGCACTCTGCAGAGAATAAGTTCATAATAAACTAATAGAGAAATCCTAGATGTTAATAGTCTCAAAATGCAGATATTAATTATACTGCTTCTGATTTCTGTTTTGGGCTGCTGTAAGTTTTTATTCTTAATTAAAGTAAATACAATATACTAACTAAAAGTAGTGTTTTTGTTGTAATTTAGGGCTTAGTTCAATTTAATTCGTTTTTCCCGCACTTGAGTGACGTATTTAAATCGCAACGTTTTGTTAATATTTTTTTAGCAACTGAGACTTATAAACCGAAGCTATCGTCTCCAGTCTGGAGCCAAACTTATAGTGTCAAAGGCAACCTCATAATCCCATACGCGGAGCTTGTCGAACCGTTTTATGCATGGTAAGTCATCGAAAACTATCGATAGCCTTCGATAATAAAAAATATTTAAGAAGCACATTATTTAAATCGCATTTTCCCAGCGTGATTTTTATTTTGATATCTCTTTCAAATTGAATACGTTTTTGTGATATGATTTCAGCAGTGAATAATTCATTTCTTTGCTAAAAATATTAAAACGTGTTTATATAATAATTATTTGCTTAGAAAGTAAAATATTTATAATTTTAAAATTCATTACTCTCCATTGTTTACTTATCCAGGTATGATTCGCCCAATAAACAATCACGAATCGACTACTATGGCGGTATGGTCAAAACTTATCAACTTGGGAACAGTGGAAAATATGGCACGAGTATAAAAATTGCTCCAGTTACAACGGAAGACGAATTGAACGCAAATACATGCCTCCAAGTCAACGGCACTAGTGACACGCAAATTACACCACAGTCGATACTGCCAAGTCTTGTAGGCTTTGAATGCATAGGTATAATATCGTAAAAGAAATATTTTAAAATTGTTTAACACAATTTTCGGGAGCTGTAGTAGCTACTAAATCTATATCTATACTAATATATAAAGCAGAAGAGTTTGTTTGTTTGTTTGTTTGAACGCGCTAATCTCAGGAACTACTGGTTCGAATTGAAAAACATTTTTTTTGTTGGATAGCCCATTTATCGAGGAAGGCTATAGGCTATATAAAATCACGCTACGACGATTAGGACCGGAGCATTAATGAAAAATGTTCCAAATGTATCTCAAAAATAAGCTTCTATTCAGGTGAAATGCACTAACTAAATAGCCGAATGGCTCAATTGGTAGAGTACGCGACTTTCAATATCAGGGTCCTGGGTTCAAGCCACACATTGGGCGAATATATTTTTTTTTTTTATTTTCTACATTGCTTTCTTCTAAGGCTTATATTTAAATTTATTTTAATTTTATTTAATTAATTAAAAAAAAAATTATTAGTTAAAAAAAGTATAAATACTGCTTTTTATCGACAAAAACTTTTGAACGGTAACTCCGATCATCATGAAATTTGGACACAACATTCATCTCGGTAAACTAAGGTGAATGTGCGTACTCATGTTCCTCCCTTCCCCATTCTTTCTTTTACACCCGGGTGAAACCGGACGGGACCGCTAGTTAATAATATTTTATCAGTAATTATTAGTTGAAAGAAAATAAGTCTTATCCTAAATATTTGATGCATAAACAAATTGTTTACTTTGTTTTGAAATTGTTATCACGAATTAATAATAATATTCTAATTAAATAAATAATATAGTAATTATAAATAAGAGATAAGACTGTTGACTTTATGGTTAAAACATTGGACATGTCAAAATGTCTTCTTGTTCAATTCTTTAGAAATAATTTTTCTGATTTTTGGGGCTGTTTTAACCCTGTCATTTTTGAGTTGACAGTTGATAGAAATAATATTTAGGCTATAATACTCTTATCGCGAAAATAGCCACCATGAATCAATGGAACGGTTATGACATCATAATATTCAGTACATATAGCGCTAAAACCACTAAATGTATAAAAAAATCCTGTAAGGTTAGCACTGTACAATGTACTGAAGTTAGCGTCACTAGGTGTTGTTTAGTCGATGAATAGCTTCTCAATCTCCCCGATTTGTTTCAGGCGAAGAACTTATCAATGGTCTGAACACGGAAAAATGGAGGCTCGTCGATACAGTCGGTTTAAAAACAAACAAATACACAATGTGGCTCCGATACAAGAAGGATCCATCAAGTCCGGCACTAGTGCCAATTCCGATTCGATACGAAATGAAAGGCTTCAACTCTTTACTGGGAAGCCATTATGATCATTACTATCTCGATTACGAGTATTATGATGTAGATAAAATTACACCCGATGTGTTTATAATTAGCGACAGTAAGTATCGTTGAGTATATTCGCGTACGATTTATTTTGTTTTGTGATGTTTCAAAATTTTTTTAAATAATTTATTATTTCTTTGGGAATCAGAAAAGAACTAAATAAGTACATACTCCTAAATTATTGTGAGTAAAGTATACAAAACATCAGTTTAGTCTGCAGATTTAGATATTTACAATTTTTTATACTCAATAAAAAATTGGTTGTCTGTAAAGTCGGTTTACGGACGATAGTTTTACGTGATAACGTCATAAAGAAACATTGATGAACTCTCTGACGTCACGCGAGAAGAGAGAGAAATGCGTACAAGCCGACGCTTGGGCCGATCGTGCCTCTCTATCGCTTATACCGCGCTCTCGCTTGCACGCTCAGGCTCAGGCGGAACGTGACACTTTTTCGTGCGTGCAGCCGGTGTTTCATCAATTTATAAGACGTTATCACGTCAAAAAAGAAACAATAATTGCATGCGTATTTTAGATATGACTTGCACCGGATTTCCGGGACCTGGAGCCAACCATATTTACACTTTCAATCCGATGAAAGAGTTTATGCGACCGCACTACGATGAACATGTAGAATTTGAATTCGATAAATTCAAAAATAAACACCAGAAACACTATAATGACGAAAAAGAACATGAGGAAAGGAAAAACGTATTTAGACAAAATTTAAGGTTAGTCGTAAAAATACAATAATTTTTACGTTTTAAACGTTCAGAAAAAAGCCAATTCTAAGATTGAAATTTACATCATGGTATAAAAAAAAAAAAAACCACTACTGTTTTGTGACCTAATAGTCAGGTGTGAAGTTAGCTACAATGATATTGTGAATTTTTTTTAAAATGTTACCTTCTTCAAAAAATGGTCACTGAAAAGGGTAAAATAACGAAATTTTGAGATCGACTCCATTTTAATTATTATCACGTTTTCAAGCTATCAAATTGGTGCCGACCTTAAAACTTTGTTATTTTACCCTATTTAGTGTTCTTTTTTGAAGGCTGTTACATTTATTTAAAAAGATTTTTAATTTAAAGTGTTTAGTGCCTAATAGCCATACCTATTTGATTTAAAAAAAAAAATTGACAACACTTCAAGGCGTCCACGCAGCACTATGCAAAAATGACATTTCGGCGCTGCATATTGAATGGATACCGAACGGGCAAATATTCTTTCTTTTCGTGCCTGATACGTTCCTATTACGTTCATGGTATGGTACAGTGTAGTGGGCAGACACCTTTACCCTTCATATTGTGAATGAATGATGATTTACGAACTGCACAGCCTATATCTAATAAGAAATTATGTTCTTTTAGATTCATAAATTCAAAGAATCGTGCTCAGCTAGGATATTCACTTGGCGTAAATCATTTAGCGGACAGGACTGATTTGGAAATGAAGGCTCTTCGAGGTAAACAGTACACTCCTGGATACAACGGAGGCCAACCGTTCCCTCACAACATTAAAGACGAAATAAAAGAAATTCCCGAACAGTTAGACTGGAGACTCTTCGGAGCAGTTACTCCCGTTAAAGGTAAATAAGTGCGGTATTGATATTAAATATCGATGACATAACTTGGCATTGAAGTGTACTCATCAGAAGCCCAGTTGAGGGCTATGTAATATTTTGCCATGTAGTTAAGTAAAAGTTATTCACTGTGATCAGAGTGGACAGGATTATATATGGTACTGCATGAACTGCTTAAGGTTATTCGCTTAGCACCACATTAGTTTTAATTTTAAATAATTATGAATAACGGGAATGCGGACACATAGGTATAATTCTTTTCTTTTAATTGCTTACGTTTCATCAAAAATATTGACTTTGTCAAAGCTCTGTAAAAATGGATATTACTTACAAAATTATTAATTACAAAATAAATTTAAATAAAGATTATAAAAAATATACATTAAATTTGTTTTGTAATTAATAATTTTGTAGTATCCATTTTTACAGAGCTTTGACATAGTCAATATTTTTTATGAAACGTAAGCAATAAAAAAAAAAGAATTATACCTATGTGTCCGCATTCCCGTTATTCATAATTATTTAAAATAAATATTACGGACTTTAAATGGAAAATAATTAGTATTAATTACGTCCTTTTTTTTAAATAAAAACTGTTATATGACTATAAATCATTATTTATTATCTAAATATTATATCCTATAAATCAAAATCTAATATTTTGATATTTAAGTAAATATTAATTAAACATTTGACATTATTTGACTACAGTAGCATATTGCCTATGGGCTATGTGCACGGAGGCGGAGTTACAAATTTTTCGATGCGAGCGTTTGTGGTGAGCACTACGGGAAACTTCGATCTCCAATTTTCCGTATGTCAGTGAGCAATGTTTATTAAAAGTGAAAGTAGTTACAATTTTATAAAGTTTCTTAATTACAAAGAAAACATAGGAAAACTAAGCGATCTGGAAATGCTTGTTGTGTTCCAGGCTGTTGCGCTGATGGCGATTTAAGTAAAATAAAGATCAAATAAAGACCATTGACGCCCTAATTTGACGTTCCGCTGTCAGTGTAAACAAATTAACATCAGTTTTCCTTATTACATTTTTTTTGACACATCATGGGCAACTAAAGTTTTTGACTTATCACCATAGAAACATGTCGCGATTTCCATAAAAAGTTAGTTCAATAATTCTCTATTACCCACTAGCGGCGCTAATAGGCTTCGTGCACACAGCCTATAATCTGTTTGACAGAAGCAGATATAGTTCAAATGTGACTGACAAGTAATTTGACAGTTGTTTCGACAATTTTTAAGTAATATTTCTCCAAAAATACACGTGGAATTTTTCTTTATTTCAATTTTTACGTCATATCAGTTTTTAAAAATTTTGTCTGGAATCAATTTGGTTTAATTTTGTTTTTATGTAGGTACACATTTTTAATAATTAAGTACTCGAAAACTAGACGTGCAAAATAAAAAAAAAATAGCTGATATAAAAGATATCCATAAATAACATACTAAAATTTTAGCTTTTCATCTGGAAACTGCTTTATCCATCAAATAACCTTAAATTTTAGCCAGTAAAATCAGATAAGCACTGTTAAAATTGATGTACAAAATTTCAGAACAAAATTGTATATAAGTCAGTATTGGCAACACAAGTAAAAAGGCATTAAAACAATCGGTGTGAAAACTAACTTTTATATTCTTTTGTTTTAGACCAGTCAGTATGTGGATCATGTTGGTCTTTTGGCACGGTAGGAACAATTGAAGGTGCCTACTTTTTGAAAACTGGTGGGCAATTAGTACGTCTGTCGCAGCAAGCTTTGATTGATTGTTCTTGGGGGTAAGCATATTTTTATTATTAACCGTCCAGTAAATGCGCGACTCCAATATAAAGAGACAACACTGTGGCTCATTTTAAATACTTTGTTTAGTCTTCACGCATCTGTACTCAATGCATTAATCAGAAAAAAAAACACAAACGGTTTGTCGCGAGCTCAGTATACTACTTTAAACACTAAAATCATAAAACTATGGAATAGATTTTAAATCTGAACTAGATTAATTCAGCCTTTTTAATCGCTAGCTAAAGTGACTTAAAGAATTATATGGTCTTGAAAAAAAATACGTAACCATTTATTATTAATTTTTTCATTAAGCTACGGCAATAATGGTTGCGATGGAGGCGAAGATTTCCGCGCTTATCAATGGATGTTGAAACATGGCGGCATTCCGACCGAGGATGATTATGGACCTTATCTTGGACAGGTTTGTAAAAAGATTTTTATTCAACAACACAAACGTTTTTGTATCATTTGTAACGCTTTTAAATTTGTAGGATGGATATTGTCACGTGAACAATGTGTCGTTAACGGCTAAAATTACCGGTTGGGTAAATGTAACACAGTACAACGAGGATGCATTGAAACTGGCAATCGCGAAACACGGACCGATCAGTATTGCCATTGATGCCGGTCACAAATCACTTTCGTTCTATGCTAACGGATTATACTATGAACCTACATGGTAAGTTCACAAACTAATTTTATTTTTGGAATAGCATTGAAATAACCTAAAAAAAAAGTTGCGCGTGCGCAGATTAAAGTAGGCGGAAGTGGCGTCATCCTACGCGATAATTGTAAAGTATATGTGACAGCTCGTCTAACCTACAATATCCAATTACAGTGTTTTTGTAAGCATTCAATGTTCTCTCAATGCAGTAATACATTAACTTCATTTCTTTTTAAAGTGGAAACACTCCTGAACAACTGGATCATGCAGTTTTAGCCGTCGGATATGGTACAATAAACGGCAACTCGTACTGGCTCGTCAAAAACAGCTGGTCCACATATTGGGGCAACGATGGCTACGTTCTCATGTCAGCTAAAGACAATAACTGCGGTGTAATGACTGATCCTACATATGTAACCATGTAGACAGGGGCATTGTCTCCATTCTTTAGTTCTTCTGTTTCTTAGTTTATAGTGTTAAAGACATATTATTATAGAATGCCAAAAGGAGAAGATCTGAAAGGAAATATAATTTATGTACAAATCGTTATGGATGAGAAAGTACTTGATAAATGATTATCGCTTCAATTATAAAAGTACTATATTGTCGACGTGTGCAAGTAAAATACTCGAAAAAAATCGATGCACTAAACAAATGAACGTTTTTATTATCTGTTCCATCGGCAACTGTTTCATTGGAACTAATCTATTTTTGGAATGCGACATTTTGAAATGAATATTTTTTATTTTCTTTTTTTCAAGTAGATGCAGGAAGAAAAACTCAATACTATTCGAACTGATAAAGAAAATCTACTATTTGCATATCCGTAAAAATAAATTGAATTAATTAGATATGTTGTTGCATTCGATTCTTATTTGTTTTGGTATATTAATAAGTTTACTTGCTTTTTGGTTGCGAATAACTGTAATTTAATTAATTATCAAATTGTCGATTAGTGAGAAAAAACCTCAAAAATATTGGATAACAATCAGTAACATAAATATAGCCTAAATTCGTGAAAATAATTCCTCAAAATAACGATTTATCATAATTAAAATATTCCAATACTCTTGAAAACAATGTAAAAGCAATATATAAATGTCAAACGATCAAATTAATATAGTTAGATTAATTTTGCTTAATAGTAGCTAATTGTTATATTATAACTTATAAGGGATATAAAAAAATAAGTTGGGTTAATTATGCTTAAAGGGACCCGCAACTGTGACGAAGTTCTAATTTTTAATATAAATAAAAGACAAGTTATTTCATCAAGGTTAGTGAATAAAAAAAATGTAAACAATTTGGTACCATGACAATGTTGATAAAAAATAAGTTGATATAATATTTTATGTCAAGTTCTTGTAATGTGATATTTTCCATTCATGGAACAAAAAGAATAAAACTAGATTGAAACCGAAATTGATTATTTTATTGTGCCTTATTCTTAGGGTGACCATTTTTATCGAAACCTTGAAAATGTCACCTATTAATAAGAAAATTCGCACGATCGTGGACAAAAAGATAGATTTATTGTACGACGTTTATAATATATAAATGTCACCTATGTTGATTTTTAGACTATTTACCTCTTTTCACCTTCTGAAGGGCTTATTTTTGAAAAAGCGTGAAACACGTGTTTATTTATTTGTTGACAGAAGTATTCCTGCGCATTTTCGAATTGATACATCTATCTTATATGATTTCTCCATGCAAATTTTGAATCCTCTTTATACTTTTAGGGGTTGAATGTTCAAAAATTTGTTCTTAGCGGATGCTTACGTCATAATAACTATCGTGCTAAATTTCAGCCCAATCCGTCCAGTGGTTTGAACTGTGCGTTGATTTTTCATGCAAATTTTGAACCCCCATTACACCCTTTTAGGGGTCGAATTTTCAAAAATCCGTTCTTAGCGGATGCCTACGTCAATAACTATCTGTGTGCCAAATTTCAGCCCAATCCGTCCAGTGGTTTGAGCTGTGCGTTGATCGATCAGTCAGTCAGTCATATATTCCTATATTTAGATTTAGTGAATGCGTTGTCATGCACGCAGAGACGCGCGAATAAAATATTATCGAATATTATTATATTCACACGTAATGATAAATTATCTAATTATTCAGGACATATAAATACAGGGCTTTAATCCGGGACGAATGGTCACTCTACTTATTCCTGCATAAATAAACTTTGGAGTTTTTTGACGCGACTTTCACTTTTGTAGTGTGTAGTGCAAAATAGTGTCTTTTTAAAGTAAAACTCGTACGCATCTTGTATGGCACTACTGCCTCGATGATTTGAAGGTTAAAATACAAGGTTATTATATTGCAGAGGTTGCCTTGTTCCGTTGGATATTAATGGGAGGATAACGTCACCCGGCTAACCTGTCGATTGATTGATTGCGTGGCAAAGGCTGTTGTTTATAAACTTTAATGGCAATATTTAACAAATGTCAAAGAAATCAAGACAGAATATAGGTATATAAGGTAAGGGATTTACATAGTCCTAGTTAAATATAAATGACATTTTTAATAGTGGTATTATAGGTTGATAAAAATTTGTGAACGATCCGCTACCTGACGTCATGTCTACTGACCTTGGATAAAATGTTAGTTATCAAACAAAAAATGTGTGAAATCGATCAAATTTGTTTTCTTATATCCGTAATGACAAAACTACATATCTCTATAATTTTTATCCATAATGCTTGTAGTTACAGGACGCTGGCACCTCATATATGGAATTTCAGTTGACCAATTATACCATTTAAAAGGTCAGAAAATGGTCATAAAAGGTCACTTAATTTCATTAATTGGTCAGCAATAGAACATTTTTTATTAGCGGTTTAAGTTTTTCAAGGCCATCCAGAAATTACAGCACCCCATTATTAATTAAATTAAAAATAATACATGTGCCTCATAGAAAATTGTGTGCTGATAATTGGTCAGCTAAAATAAATAATTGGTCAATCGATTTTCATTAAAAAATCAATAATTAAGTTGTGTTCGCGCTACTCTTATTTGAAATTATATGGTGGAGGTGCCGTGATTATTACCCGTTCCTCACCATATCTTGTCGGCATTGAATTCAAAAAAGAAAATACACTGGTTTTCAATTGACGTAACAAGTAAGTAAAGTAAAATTTTCATTGTTGATTGTAACTTTTATCTCAACATAACAAAGAAAATTTTTGTTGGATAATTGCAAAAATTAATCTTTGTTTTACCTGTACATAAGCAATTATAACGTGCTGCGGCTTAAAATTACAAAACATTGTTATATTATTATATTAAACAGTGAATGTTTATCATATGCGTTCTGATAAAGATTTCATGTGTGTTCATGTTATTCTAATGTGGGCGCACAGTGAATAAGTGTAGAAAAGCTTACACAGATGATCTTAAGTCAATCAGAAGAAATAATAAATCGAACACGTGTGCGAATTGTTAAACAGAAACAACGATAAAAAAACGTGTTTTAGCTAATTATAAGAATCCAATTCGTGTAGACAAATTTTTGAGAAATGTGGTGGGGAACGGGTAATAATCACGGCACCTCCACCATTTGAACACAACTTAATTATTGATTTTTTAATGAAAATCGATTGACCAATTATTTATTTTAGCTGACCAATTATCAGCACACAATTCTCTATGAGGCACATGTATTATTTTTAATTTAATTAATAATGGGGTGCTGGAATTTCTGGATGGCCTCGAAAAACTTAATCCGCTAATAAAAAATGTTCTATTGCTGACCAATTAATGAAATTAAGTGACCTTTTATGACCATTTTCTGACCTTTTAAATGGTGTAATTGGTCAACTGAAATTCCATATATGAGGTGCCAGCGTCCTGTAGCTAATGCTTGTCGTCTGTCATAGATGCGCAATAGGCCTATAAGAAGTTTCACTTCGGTCGCGTGTCCCACGACACATTCAAATGGTTGCATCGCGTTTCAAGAAATTAGTTTTCTGACTCATGTTTGAATTGAATAATAATTTTAATGTATAAGATAAAAATTATTTTATTCATTAATTTACATTATTATTTCCTACGTTATTTTAAGTATGGAACAGTTTTTATATAAACTTAAATTACAATTATTTATAAAATGTATACATTTTTTAAAATACTTGTTTTTTTTTTATTCTGAACACGTGGTTGTCAAATCGACGGCATTATACTACAAACCAATTTTGTACTATTTTCAGTTAACCAAAATAAGGGTACACTTTTCTGGAATTAAGAATTTAAATGTATCGGGTGTCCCTGAAATTGTTATAAAAATGTTTTATTTTTTAGTATCTGCTGTAGTGGCAATTTTTAATGCCTCGAGCAAATTGGAGTCCTCGAAAGACTTATCTTTGCAGAACCCCAACTACTTGAGGCACTAAAAAATTATTGCAAATTGCTTAATATTTTTTTCATTTAAAAAAGTATAATATCACCCCGAAAAATATATTTAAGAAAAAAGAGATCATAAAATAAAATATAAATAAAATGAAGATTTACAGATGGTTTGTTATTTTTTAATTTATTCTTTTAACTTAATATTTTATTTATAAGAAAAACAAACATATAATCGTTCACAATCATTTAAATTTTCATCATTTTTTATAAAAAAGCCTTTGAGAAATTTTGAGTATCTCATGTTGAATCTGTTGATAAAAAAAAATAAAATAAATAAATACAGAAGAATTTTCATTTATAGACTTTTTGAGCATTAAAACACTGTTTCTAAAAAAAATATAACAGTCGATAGAGTCTCATTTGGGAAAGCTTGAAATTAACCCTAACTCAAAATATTATGGTTAAATAAATTGATTAAAAGGTACAGAAGTATTTGAATCAGTACAACGGGTTAATTTTCCAACGAAATTCTCGGGATTTTCAAAAAATATTCGGGAGAATTCCATAGAATTTCCAATAAAAATGTACACATATTTTCCGGGAAATTCCACCTCGTTCAGTAGCAAAAAATAAGTAATTATTTGTATAAATACTCAATTATTTACATATTCAATAATAAAAAATTTATTACGACCCATAATTCACTATTCAACGTCAAATTAAAGCCTGTCAAAACTTTTGTAAGTATTAAAGGATCAAATATACCGAGATCAGAAACTACATATTCAATAAGTTTTAGTTTTGGTATATAATTAGTATTGTTTATTAACAAATGACAGTCTCCAAAACAGTCCACATTCTTTTGTAGATTAACATACGCACAACCAATAAAGAATTTGTTTTTAAAATAAACGCAAAGATAAACGACGTGTCGACACAACCATACCTAAATTATTTATTATGTACATTTTTCATATTTCGGAAAACGTTCAGTTAGGAACTGTTGACTCGTTCTTTGAAAAATAGCAAAAAATATTTTGTACAATTTCAAAAGCAAAAGGTAAAAGACAGAAAAAATGTATCATGATCACATTGATATGCTCCACTATAATTATAAATATAGTGTTTATTAATAGACAAATAAATTGTATTACAAAAATAGCTAATCAAAATTATATTTGCCTATTAATTACACAGAATTTGCGAAAATGTTGAGGTTATGTTGTTTTGAAAACACATCCACAAAAAAACTTTTCAAATTTTTCATATATTTTTATCAATCTAACCATAAAAAAAGAACATTTTTTGTGGTTTCATGAATTAATACGCCTTTACATAAGCTACTAACATTTATTTTATAAAATTAAATGAAAGTTATTTCATAACAATAGAAGTAATGACAAATTAAAGCTACCTAAACGAAAAATTTATTTAAATATAAAACACCGAATTCGATTTACTGTAAGTCAATTCCGTTAATGAACTTGTTCTAAATTATTTAGTAAGGTACTAAAATTTTAAGAGATAGTCATAATTGGAGTATTATGTTGAAACGACCGGTAGCGAGTCTTAAAAGTCGCACGAGTCAAAATATTATTGCGCCCGAGATTACATATATTTTTTGTACTATCTCCTATAAAATTAATGATTTGCACATACATTTCGAAAATTTTTGACATTTCTCTTTTTAGCAAAATCCACTTCTAAGCACAGACAATCGCATACAGAGACAATTTACTACTGAATTTTAGAGCTGTAACAAACCGTATGTATTCGTTACTGAATAACGGGTACTTCGTCTGACTCGAAGTAACGAATCGGTACTTACAAATTCATTTCGTTACTCGCATGTTTCGTATCCATGTCAGATCGACTCGTTTGATACGGTTATACGAACACAATGTGTTATACTTATAAGTATTCATAAAGTACGAAGTCATGACTCATGTCGTATCACATATGCGACGCGCTTTGGTGCGAAGCTACATGCTTATTGCTTGATGCTGTTAAGTACACTATTGTATGTCGTATGAAAAGTACCGAGTAACGTAACGATACGAAAGTAACGGGTATTGGTTCTTTAAGTAACGAATACATACGGGTACACAATTTCTCGTTACTTTTACAGCTCTACTGAATTTGTAAAGCGCGACTATTTTTGTTTTACTGCACGCACTGGTACGAAATGTGCCATTTTACGACCGCTATACACGCATGAAAAGCAGGTATTTTACAGGGTACAGTGCAAAAAATTAATTTTTATCCTTATCAAAAACAAGCTTTGACATACAATAAAATAAATTCGCTGTTTTACGATTCTACATTAATAACAAATTTAAATACACTGGTGAAATTTTACAACATTGAGAAAACTTCTAAAGTAAGGATTATTAAAAATACATAGGCCTTAGGTTTGGGCCCGTTTAGTGTGTCGTTAAATAGCGGGTTTAGTATATTTGCCTATACACAGCATAACATTATATTTATGGCACAAACACTGTTGGCGTTGGTCCTGACCACGAAGTCTGTAACCAGGAGACCTAGCTTCCTATGCTTACTGTGTTTCGAGACGGACCGTTTTCTGGCGCACGCGAGATGGCGCTGCTATCACTACCTGGTAAAACTTCGATTCTTTCCACTTGTTTTCGCCATAGTTTCCAAAGTTGTTTAACTTCACAGACACTACGCAACATGTAAGCCACGAACGTGTGTGCGGTACCCAATAGCTAACGCCATATTGGTTCATACGACAGATTACGGTCCACCGCTACGCTCGAGCTGGGTCTCCTGGTTACAGACTTCGTGGTCCTGACCGTCAAATCTCGTCACATCATTCTGAACAATTTAACACTTTAAATAAATGGGTGAACCTTTTTTTGTACCAGGGTGGAAAAAAAAAAATTTTTTTTCGACCTGAAATAAACCAAATTTCTTCGGAATTGTTTCAAATTTTTAATAGCATGTATAAGCAAATACACTATTTCTTCAGCAGGGTTCTGCACTTCGACTTGAGCCCAATTTCCAAAGTTATCTGAACCAATTAATATTTTCAATTTACTACTATTTTTAATAATAAATTGAAAATTCGATAAGATATTTTCATTGGTTGTCTGATTAGAACCTGGACATTGGGAACTAAGAGGAAACGAAACGCTGGTATCCCTACATTTCCGACTACTCACAAGCCCGTTTTTCACAATTACATAGTTATTGTGTGTATTTTTAGTAGTACACTATAGCTCTGGTAACAGAACCGTCACAGTCTTGCGCAGTAGCTCAAAAATCGATATAAACAGTTTCGTTTTAGCTACTGCGCAAGACGCTAACGGTTCTGTTACCGTTCTCAGAGAGCTTGGAACAGAACATATAACTTCAACAACCATTCAATAATAATTAATAATCCAACCAATGAAACGTTAACAGGCGATTTCTAGCATCAGTCGGAAAGTGTACGAAATTGTACTGCTCATGCGCATCCCAGCGAAAAAATTTTGTAATTGCTTAAAGCTGCAAATTTTTCATTTTTATCCCACTAACGTTTCATAAACGACGCTGATACAATTTGAAATTTAATCGAAAACAACTGAATCACAAACTGTTAGAATATTCAAATGTTACCAACTGCATGCAGAAACAATCCCCACGTCTATGGTGCAGTTTATTTTAGCGGTTAAACGTTTTGTTAAATCATCTGACAACTAATTGAAAAAACATTTGCATTTACTTTACTGAAATTTGTCAAATAAATTTGACGTTACATTTGTAACTCAAATAATTACTTTAAAATGATGTATCGGTTATGATGTAATGTTCAATTAGCGTCTTATTTAACAGAACCGTTGGAACTATCCTATCTTAAAATTTAATGCCAATTATTGTCACAATGTTCGTGTGGCGCTGTAATCGAATTCCATAACGACGCTTCAATGTCACATAGTATTTATTCAACTTAATTTCGGCAAAATTGAAAATACTGAAGTCTTTCTCTTAAACACTAAATATTAACAAAAACTTATCTAAGGTTCAATGTTTATAAAAATAATAGTTTTCCGTCAAGTTTTGTCAAATAAAAAATATATATACAAAAGTAAGAAAAATTACCTACATCTAATATCCTCGCATAAAACCATACATTTATATTTTAAATACTCGTAGAGTACAAAAACAAAAGACATTCTGCGTTATACACACAGATGTCGCTATGTAGTAAAACAAAAGACTGTTTTTATCACTAATATATCACTATTGTCGTCATTATTATTTAACAAACGCTTCGGGTGGGACTCTTCCTTGACTGTGCGATTCATTGAAAGCAGTTACCGCCCTTTGGATATCCCAATTCGATTCTTTTAGACATCTGATAAAAAAAAGAAATCAAACAACAATGACGAAGACGTATCCAAAAAGGTTACTTGGTTACTGTTTTTATTTGAAATATCCACGAAATAGGAGAAGTTCGTTTATTTGTCAGTTTAAGGCGCGTTTTAAGGACGTAGTCCTATGTTCAGGCTCGTTTTAAACCGTTATTTTAGAATTTTTTTTTAATATTAAAATAATGTACGATGTTTTCAATTTTGTTACATGTTTTTACTGACATCGTAAACTAAGAAAAAAAATTTTTTTTTGCTTAATTTTACGCCATTTTATAATTGTTTTTTTAACCTAAAGTAGACCACTTTGAATGGAGGTAGGTGGGTAGCGCGGGTGATAACGTCACTTGGAGTCAACTGAATTATAAAAATTAAATTGGTTATTGTTTCATAGGCTTGTGGCTCTATTCCATACTAGAAATAAACATTTTTATTGATAAATAACAAAATGGCGGGCTTTAGAAAAAAAACAACGAGAAAATCGTGATTTTTTCGTAGAAAATCGGTTAAAAAAAATAGAAATAATTTTTATAATTAAGTAATTCTAGTACCGAACGGAGCTATTGTTGTGTAGAATACCCTGTGCAAAACTGAAAGCAATCGGTTGTATACAATTGTTTCAATCACCCACGCCGCTTAGAAAAACGTAGTTTTGAGAAAAACGCGTTTAAAGTTTTAATTTCAGATTTCTTACAAAAAAATAAAAATGAATATTTACACTAACCAGCTATGCCTGGTGTATAGTAAACCTTCCGTTTCTTTAAAGGTATCGTTTTCTGCTAATTTGTTTGCTCTACTCTGCGAGAGTATAAGGGTAACGTGATAACAATTGAGAGGTAAGAGCAGGTAAGAGTCTTACGGTAAGACTGTTGCTGCTCTCGACTATATGCTATAGCTTTGTAAATATTTAATATTTCGGTCTAAAATTTTTACAGTATTTTCTCAATATATTATACTTACTAAAAATGTAAAAAAAATAAATTCGTTTTTTCAAAACCCGAACACCAGACTACTACCTTAAGTGCGCAACTATTATTGACAACTCGGTCCCATTGGGAAGTAGGGTGCTTTTCCATTTGGACAAAAAACTAGTTAACATATATGTCAGCGAACCGCGGAATAAAATCAATAATCAAATGAGCGAAGTTTGCAGTAACAAATAAAACAGTTTCTACTTACAACGCCGACCATTCGAGATTCATTCCCGTCTGTTGAGCTATAAGTTGAGCCATCTGTTGTTTGGTTTGATCGTCGATTGACGGCGGCAAAGCTGGCGCCACCTGCGGAGAAACTGGTAACTTCACTTCTACCGGTTGAAACGCTGTCTGAAAAATTACGTTCATACTATTATTAGACGGATTCAGTAAAACATTTTGTAAAAATTTAAAACAGAATTCACTCTTTTTACTTACTTTTGCTTGTTCTTTTGTGGCATTGGTTATAGTTAAGGTCTCGTTGATAATGCAGTACCCTGCGCCGTACGGCATTATAATCATAGTTCGGCTGAACGACATAATCGGTGAAGTTTTTGAAATGACATTTCTCTCTTTAAACAGGCCCGAAATCGTTACTTGGAAAAAGTTAGGCTGAAACCAAAAACCATAAATGACACTGCATAAAAAAATGTTTTCATTAGAAAAGTAAGCAATATTTCAAATTCAGGGCGCGGGAATGGCCAAGCTTGTAAAAAATGACATTTCCATAGCCCTCAATTGGGCTTTTGAATGAATTTTTTTTTGTCATAAATGGAAAGATCGTATATAAGTTTTATAACAAAACTATTTTTCTTTTTTTTATTTTCGTTATAATTCAAAAGTTATATCAAATTAAAAATAAATTTTTGTACCCAGTTCCGAGAACGCGCCGACATTTCCCGAACATAAAGTGACGTCATAATGTTTTAGTCAATACACATGTAGAAGCCATTGATAGTATACTGCGTATATAAATTTTACCATTATGACGTCACAACCGTCAAAAACAATTTTAGTGCGTTTGCAGTCACGTGATTTTTTTTAAGATTTTATCAATTTTAAATTGCTTATAATTAATTTAAAAAAAGTTTTTTGAAAGTTTTTCGCATCGATTATCAATATTATTTATAATAAAGTTTTAAAATACAATAAAAAAATCGATTATTATTTTTTTTTCAAAAGCCTAATTGCTGACACAGTTAAATGTTACTGCTGGTGTCTTCATCAGCGATCAGAGCTGAAGAGTATCTTGTATCTTAGATACTTTTTATGAAAATGAAGATACTACTATTTAAACGTATCTGATCTACATACAAATATGTTGTATCTTTTGAGGAATTGAACTATTTAGTATCTTGTGCCTAGATATTCTTTAAAAGTATCTTCTGCAGCTCTGTCCGCGATTGAATGCCGATTATTAAAACAATCAATAAACTAATTACCAAATACACAGTTTGATCTACAGTAAACGTCCGTTTATCGTGTTCGGTTTTAGGTATTTCCGTTAAAAACGACACAATCTGTATTTGGCCGATCTTGGCTAGCTTGTTTCTTCTATCAACATTCATTCCTTTAGCCATAAGATTTCTGCTACTGTCGACCGACCAGTGCGCTGGAACCTTGTTGTGACCGAAACGATTAAGCGTCGAAGTTAACGAGAACATGGCGTTTTCGTGATACGCTTCGAGCAATGGCTGTCTGTTGTCGCTGTCGTAAATTATAAAATAGTGCTCCAGGAACCGCTGGACGATTTGTTGGCCGTCGTTCGAACACCAGAACCTCATCTGAGTCGCTGGCAGTGATCCTCCATCATCAATGTCGAACACGATTGGTGGAGGAAGATCTATACCGTCCTGCGCACAGTATTAAAATTAAAAAAAAAAAGAAAAGACAGGCAAGCGTGAGTAGAACGCGCGCCTTGGGGGTTCCACCATATCGTTATAAAAATGTAATAAAAATTCAGTAATAATCCCACATAAACTTTTGAAATAATGTTTTAAGGATTTTTCCTTTACTTGTGCTATGAAATATTCCGTTTTCTTTTTTTTATTCTGAAGTACGGAATCCTAAAAATAAATGTCCAGGCATTTTACAAAACTGTTCTTACATTTAGTAAATGTGATCCCATTAAAAACATTAATGTGAAAAAAGGGAGCCAAGTTCAATATTAAGAATATTATTTTCATACTGTGAAAAATGGGGCTGGACCTCAATACAAAAAGAATTGAGATCTAAAGGGTGCCAAGTTTTCACTTGACAAGTTTTCGTGTTTTATATTATGATTTATACCTAAACTTTATTTTTATGTGTGAAAACTTGCCAAGTTATAGATAGATAGATAGATAGGTCTCTTTATTTCTATATGTGCTATATAAAAACAGCGTAGAATGCGTCATAAACATACATAATATAATATAATTACTTACTAGGTATTAAAATGTGTTCAGTACTAAAATTTATATTAAAATATATTACTTTTTTTATAAGAAAGTCTTTTATAATTGTTTTTAGTTTCATAACTTGGCACCTTTTTAGATCTCAATTCTTTTATGAAAATAATATTTTTAATATTGAACTTGGCTCCCTTTTTTCACATTTATGTTTTGATGGGACATCATTACTTTTTGTAAAGATATTATTATTATGTATCATTCAAAAGCGATTTGTAAAATTAATAATCTTTTTCCTGTAGTTTTCTTTTTCGAAAGGCACTACGTGTTAATGAAAATCAATTGTTTGGAAACTATTTCAAATCTTAGAAATTCATTATTTTCTGATTTCTTCCTTAGCATACACATAATTACCTAGCTGGATGCCAAATTTCAACTTTCTAGGTCATCTGGAAGTGGGTTAGGTTTTTGATCTATGTCAGTGAATCAGTCAGTCAGTCAGTGATAAAAATGCCGATTTTTAGACGTGAATATCTCAATAACCGTTTCAGCTGTATTTATGAAATTTGGGGTTCTAGTTAATCTAAGGGGTTTTAATAAATATACCAAATTTCATGGGTTTATGTAAAATAGATTTTGAGTTATTAAGGGGTCAAAAGTGGCTTCAAATGGTTCGTGTAATATAACACACTATTGCTGCTTCCTTTTTGTTGATTGAACTTGGCTTGACAGTTGACACGCTGCCGCGTGTCTAGATAAACAAAAAAATAAAAATGGACTTACCAGTTTGATGACCTTGGGGAATCTCTTCCTGACTTCACTGTAGACAAATTACGAGTCGAGTTAAACGTCAACTTCAATCTGAAAGCAACTCTCACACGCGCAAAGAAATGTTATCAATACACACGTAAGAGATGCATGACAGGAAGGGAGCAGAACAAACTCATTCATAAACAGCAAAACAATTGTCTTAACACTACATCTGTTGTTCAACAAAAATGCTTCGTTTTTGTTAAAAAAAAATGCTGTGCATTTGATATACAATGCACAGCAGTAGAGAACAATTTCTGTTTAAAATATATTGCTGTTCATTGTTATCTAACATATTTATAGAAGAAAAAAATTCGTTTTTGTTTAAGAAAAATTGTGAATTTGTTAAATGTTCTACACATCTACGCAATCGCGAAGCCTTTGACTATTAATTCCGTCTGTAAATTCTATCGCCGATATATTGCAATTATGTGCTGATTCACTTGTTTACATTAAAGACGTGTCTGTGGGATCGCTAATGTCATCACGATTGCATATTTATGTAGAGCGCTTAGTATAATGTATATCAGCACAGAACATTACGTTCCTGTCTAAAATATATTTGTTATCTATTGATTATCCAATGTACAAATATATAGAACGTTTAATTTTTGTTAAGAAAAATTGCGCTGTGCATTTGTTAACCAGTGTGCAACTGAGTACGCTTCGTTTTTTTTTATTCAAAAAACTGTTATGCATTTGTTAACCAATGTATAAGAATAGAACAATGCTTCGATTTGATTAAAGATGGCGTAATTGTGCTGTCTATCAAGACACTGAAATTTTATTTGGTTGAGTTGTTAATTTGTTAAGAATACAAAAATAGAGCAAATAGAAACAGGAAACAAAATGTTTATTGATCTGTGATTTGCTTCAATGAAAAAATGTGCCTTTTAGCAAGGTCATTTATTCATTTTTGGTCAAGTTATTGAAAGTAAGATCTTGTTAAAATAAATTGAAGTAAAATCATAACACTGTCCTACACAACGTTCAGCACGGTCTAACAGTGTTTTGCGGTATTTAATATTTATTTTATTGATTGTTGAAAAATGCATTTTTCTGCAATTGACATTATTTAATTGCTTCTATGGAGCATTTACATTCTTTCAGTCAATAAACTGTGATCAAAGCGCCATGCGGAAATATAACACACTAGAAAGAAGTGTTCTAAAACTACAATTATAAAGAATAATAATTATGGTTAAAAGAAATATTACAATTAAATAACTGAAAAAATCTTGAAATATTTGCAAAGGTTTTGATTATAAAAAATAAAAATATAGATAATTCCATTTGATAAATTGATTATGTTTTCCTTTTTTTTTCTTTTTTGTGCGTATTTTTTTCCGTTTTTTTTTTTTTTTTTTTTAACGTCAATCTTCATATGTACACAAATTTTAATTGTTTTCCATGTTTTTTTTTTTTTGTTATTTAAAAGCATTTGCTTTGAAAATGAGGTATCGGGATAAACAAATAAGGTAACAGGTATTGGGATCAAGTCAACATTCTTCATTCTTCAGCGATTACGTAGTGACGGCGCAGTTGTGCGTGACTATATCATTGTACACCATAAGTACAACATTTCGTCACCACAAGCGCATCAAAGTATCAAAAACGGTTCGCAAACCGAATGATATCGTGGCCTGCAATGACAACACTGCGGCTATAATGATGAAATGTCGAGATGTTATCATCTCAAGACAAATACAACCTCGTCGATATCAGTGATACCACACTGATCGTCGCAAATCCACCATATAAATATACTCACCTTCAATAGGAAGTTACCAGGAAATAGCACAGGAACGATACATTTATTTTTTTTTTTTTTTAGATTTGTGTAGAATATAAAGATATCGATTGTATTTTGTTTGTATATATATTTTTTTTATAACTTTTTTTAATGTCATTTTTTCTCTTTTTTTTTCTTTTTTATTAAATGGAATTATTTAAGACCCAAAACACTTTAGAAAATAATTTTCATAATTGATAGGTATTTCCTTTTAATTTAACACAAGCAAACAAAAACTATCTTTGCAAATATAATCAAGTTAAAATTATTGTAAAAACAAGTGTAATTTTTCTTCATAAAAAGTTTACATGTCAACAAATCAAGAAATTTTATCAAATTCCAATCATTTTTGAGGAAATTTTATTTTTTTGGTAATGGCGATTTTTCAACAATAAACAACACTTGGACTTTTCATTTCAACTTATTTTTAACAAGCTATAATAAGAGTCTTTATTTCTGAGCAGCTCGAATAAAAAAATCAATGCTGTTAAAATTTTACACTAATTAAATTTTGTCAACTGCCGGACCACTGATTAAGAAACATTTTCTTTCTTTGTATTCCAAAATCAAAAAACAACTTTTCATAACGCATTATTTTCAATGTACTCTGTCGCTACTTGCTAACAATATATTATAACCTTCAAATATTACGTTTTAAAATTTCATACAATACAATGCCGCCATCTATAATAACATTTGCAGTACAAGATCAGACAAGCAATCAAAGAACAGATTGTTAACCGTTCTTGGATTTGCTGAATAAATCGTAGTTGTCCTAAAAAATGAACAGTAAAAGAAACAAACGAGTGTTAAGACATTCATTTCTTTGAATAATTCATATTCAAAAACTACTGAATCGGGTCCATACTGAAGTCCAGAGTTAAAACACTGCTATATTTTACTTTTTCACAGCCACAACAAAACAATTACTTTCGGTGTATGTTTTAAAATAATTGTTTTCTGATCGTTGAAAAAGACTAAAATATGACACACTTCTTGTATTTTAGCACTTCATCGAATTGATATTCATTTCAAGAGTATTAATAGTTGAATCTCCGGGAAATACCCAGTCATACATCTCCCGAATACTATTTATATCAGTCATGATCGATCTTCGATCAAACAACATATTAGAACTGTAATCGCTCAGTCATTCGACTGTGTTACCTGATGTAGAGATTTCTGTCTTGTAACTTATCACACAACGGATTCCCATCCAACACTAAATCCACCAGCTGCAACCCTTTGAGTGCGTCCAAATAACGAATGTCCCTTATCTGAAGATATAAAAAGCATTACAAATAATCAGTCGTATTCCCAATCCATAATAAAAAAATATACTCAAAAAAGTTACCAATACATACATTGTTGTTTCCGATGTGCAATATTCTTAAATTAGGAAGTTTCTTCGCCAGAATGCTCAGATGATCGAGTGACTGGAGTTTATTATCTTGGAGGCTGAGCGCCTCGAGGTCCGGTACATTTTCGGCAATCACATCGATGGCGACTATCATAAGCGCCGGCCGAAATAGACCACAGAATACGTCGACCATGTTCGGGTCATAATGAAATTTCGTAAGGTCTAGAGCTTTTGTTTCGGCCGTGTACCTGCCCATCATAGCACGCTTCATTCTCTCTTTCAGATCGTCATTTATTTCCATTTGCGGCATGGTATAACGCACGTGTATAAACAGTTTGAAATTGTCGTGCATCGTCAGTTTATAAGAAGCGTTATTTATTTTCGTCGCTATTTTAAAATCGTCCACGAAGAAATACACGTCTCTCTCATCTGTCGACGACTGCAATCAGATCATAGGTTGTGAATAACGATGTTCGTAATGTAAGGTAGTAACCGCATCTACCGATCATTGAACTTCAACACGTAGGTACTTTCGTAATTTACTGCTTCTCTAATTATTTTAGGCAAAAAAACACTTAAAACAAAAGTTTTAAGGCAACAACAAAATTGATTTTGTACGCTTTGTACAAGCAGAAATTAGATATGAAAATTACCTCAAAAATAGATAGTGACAGTCGTGGAACTTAAAAAATAATTTATAATCTTTCGCCAGATTATTGATATTAATTATTAACTGTTGGTGTTAAATTTATAAAAGGACCCCGCACAAACCTTATGGGATTTGGTTCTCGGGTAAATTGATCGAAAATGGTTTTATTTTATAGTTTAAAGGTCACTAAGAAAAAGTGTCCACGGGCGCATAGCCTAAAAACCAATTAATTTTTAGCTACAGATATGTTTAGCGAGATTTCAGATATAGGGATAACCATTGAAATCACAAACATGTTCCATGTTCAAGTTTTGTGCTTTTTTTTTAGAAATAGAAAAATAGTCGATAACTAGGTAACGCTGGAAGATGTCGCCCTGTATGAATAATGTCATAAAAATTAAAGAGCCTATTAAGATCTTCGAAGACAATTCAGGAGCGTTATTAATTGCAAAACATGGTAATCTAACAAAAAACTCAAAACATATTGAAGTACACTATCATTTCGTACATGAAAATTATATTGATGGAATTATTGATATTGTTAAAATAAGTTCTGAAAAAAATATCGCTGATATTTTTACCAATTCATTGGGAAAAACAAAGTTTGTTAATTTTAGAGAAAAGTTGAATATTAAAGAATCAGTAATTATTTGCAATGTAAATAGTATGTAAAGATTTAAGACTGAAATTATTATAAGTTTAGTTTAAAATAATGTAAAATAATAGGTCATATGCATGATTTTTTTTTATATTTTTAATAGATTATTTAGTCAACCATAATACGGAAAAAAATTGATAATCATTTAAAAATGTAATATTATCATAAGAAAAAAAATATTAAATTCCACATTTAAAAATAGACAGTTTAAACAATCAGCCATGTTCGCGGGCTTATGTGACGTCATGATATACGATGCAGGCCAACCTTGATGTCAAAATGTCAATGTTCTAAATGAAGTTTATTTGTTGTTTTCTCTAAATACTGACATAATCTTACTGTGAGACGACACAGTCGTCATGAAAACTGTTGTTGATATATACTCTGACGTCACGATGCGTTTTGAAAATTCGAAAATAGCGCTTATTTTCTACATTTCTTTTTTATTATTTGTATTTTTTTCAGTGATTAGATTAATAAAATAACCATTACGTTATGATCAAGAACTAAAATATATTTCGAAATAAAAATTTTAACCAATTTGGAGTTTTATGCATATGACCTATTAGAATTAAAATGTAAGAAGGTGTGTTAAAGTAATTACATAATAATTCTAATTATATCATCCTTAAAAATGTTCTGTACTGATCTATCTTTTTTATTCTCATTCTTATTATAGTTGCCGTTAAATAAAAAAGGCTTTTATGTTTAAATGTGTATTTTATTATTTTTTAAATAAATATATTTTATCTTGTGAAATAATAAACTAAATAAATTAACAGGATTCAGCGCACTCGAAAACATATTTCTAGGACTTAGGATTTTTTTAAATTGTGAATTCAATGGATATCACTGCTAAACATATCTGTAGCTAAAAATCTATTGGTTTTTGGTCTATGCGCCCATGGACGCTTTTTCTTAGACCTTTAAACTATAAAATAAAACCATTTTCGATCAATTTAACCGAGAACCAAATCCCATAAGGTTCGTGCGGGGTCCTTCATTGAAAGGAATAATAAATAGACGAAAGATCAGAAATTATTCTGGCAGATAAAATTTCAGTATTTTTTAAGTTATACTTCTTCTGATGCGTTATGAAAAAAATTATGAGAGTGAATTTTTACTATATTTATTTATATTATTTATAGGCATTTTATGCTCTGAAACTTTTGTTTGGCGGCTTTTTGCCAAAATAATTAAGGAAGTAGGAATTTATGACAGTGAGATTGTACACAAGAAAGTCGAATGATCAGAAGATGTTGTCACCATCATGTACATCGAGTAACATTAATAATATACTCACGGCAATTGGTGTTATTGTTTCTCCAATGAAATTTGACAAAGTCGATATAACTAAATCCTTTCCATATCTTTGCCCCAGTACAATCTAAAAAAGAACACTAAAATACATATTTTTGTCATAACACAAAGGGTGTGTTCCGAAATATAACCTAGTAAACTGTCCAGTGTTAATGACGCATGAATCGACGCCATACTGTTGATTCCTTTCGAAATATACTGGCCAGCACGTTGACATATTATTATTTTCCTCGTTGACCAAAAGTAATTGCAAATAACGAATAATAAAATAAAAAATTCCACAAAGTATGACGCACACACGCCCGGTTAAATATTTATGCTATGTCACACCTGTCTCACCAGTAGTTATGGTAGCACATCAGTACAATTATAGCGTCGGATTCATGACGTTATTAGCACTGGTCAGTATACCGGGTTATATTTGGATTTGGGAACACACCCAAAATGACCTATTGGATTTTTATTTATTAATCTGGTAATGTCTATTTTTGTGAGCGTCTATAATCTAGAACTTATTTAATAATCGATTGTGAAATCAAATCAAATTAATATTCGCTACATGCTTGACCTTAACTACATATGAAATAGGATTTACAAAACATGTTGCTGTCACTAAAAATATCGCGTAGCCGTCATAGAGATATTATACTAGAGTACGCAAGTGAGCCGTAAAAGTGTCTGCAATTCAGAGAGAGAAAAGTTCCTTATCTCTGTGGTAATCAATGATACAAAACAACGCTGATTTGAGTAGGGTCAAGTTGTCAACAGTGGCTCAGGCGGGTACAGTGAATCATTGCTAAAAACGAAATAAAATTGATCTATAACGCCATTCTTTTCATAATATAACAATGTATATTTGACGTGAAGTTGTCTATAGTAAACGTCAGCCACGTGTGCTTGTCAGTTCAAGTGATACATCTATAATTGTTTGTTTTTATGTGTCAAAACTTTTTTTTACGAGGTAAGCTTCATCGTACTTTAGTCAATCGAGGGTACTACTTATTTGCATGTTTTTGTTTCATTATAAACTGCATATATTTAGGTACATTTTAACGTAACAATTATAATCTAAACCTAAACTAAAGTTAAAATTTTTGACGTGAGATATCAAAATAGCCGGTCAGTACACAGTGGTTCAAGTAGACTGAGTAGACAGTGAATTATGATCCACTATGTATCTAACATTTTTTTTTTATTTTAACAAAAAAAAGAAAACAAGTGAATCGGCTGCTGTGGCTATTATCACTACAAAATGATTACAATACTGCAAAAATTGCAAATTTATTAATAATAATGTAATTTTACTTATTAGATAGGTAAGTATGGTAAGTAACCTAACATTTCACTTATCAACCAGTTAATGTCTGCATTTTTATTTCATTTCTTTGATAAAGCATCGATAAAACCCATTTTTAATTATAGTGATTCACTGTAAACCTACACGAGACACTGTGTACTCAAGGCTGAACCACTGTACCCATCTAGCAGTACACAGTGATCATTTTCTACTTAAAAAAAAAACTTTTATAAAACGTTTTTCTTTATAGATAATGCAAAAAAAAATAATGAAAACTTAAATTAAAATAACCACACTATACAGATGTCATATTTTAGTTTTCTTGGTACCTTAAAATTTTATGATATAGCCAATAGAAAAAAAGTGATCCACTGTTGACAACTTGACCCTAAACATATATCTGGTTTTCTGGACCCATTGCATCGTTCTCTCTCTCAACTACGGACACTCACTTATGGCAAGCATACGAAGTAGTGAACTCTAGTTACTTATATCTCTATGGTAACCGTACTTTCCAATGACAGTAATGCAATATTTTGGTCTAGCGTTTTACAGTGTGGGAGAGATTGTGCATAATATGAGGTTATTAGCGTCTGAATCATTTTATAGACACTGTATGAATGATAAGCTTGATTTAAAAAACGAAAGCTTAGCCCTTATAAAATGACTTAAAAAATGACATTTTTTGCCACTTTTGTGGACGTCCGTATTCACTAATCGACAAAGGGGTCGCTGGGCAGGTACGATAATGATAATTTCGTTTACCTTAACTTTGTACCAGTTGGATGGGCCTTGTTGCAAAATTCGTTTCTGTTGTCCACCTTTATTATTAGGCAAAGGCGACCGTCTGCGCCGGTCGTTGTGTATCGGTCTGACGCGGCCTCCGCCACCGCCCGAAAACGACGACATGTCGATATCATCTTCTTGTAGCTGGTGACGGATGCCCTGTTCCCAATCGCGATGCTGTTTACCTTTTCCGCCACGGTGTGTTTTGAAACTGACTCGTCTTTTATCAGATGATCGATCACAATGCTCTGGAATTTACAAGAGTTGTATTAATATTTAGATTTTATGAGGTTATATTAGGTAAAATTTTACTGAATTAACGCTTCCAATTTTGGCCTTTCGAGGGACTTTCTTATAACGGGATGGTGTCGATGCGATGGCGTGTTTTTTGTGCAGTGAAAAGGGGAGGGCGTTTCGGGGGAGTTCTTTAAAAAAGCGATAATGGGGTGGACGATAACGGAATGGTTTTTGCGTTTTAAAATTCGCCAAAATCGGAAGCGTTAATTCAGTAAACTGTTACCTTATATTATGATAAATAAAATTTACAAAAGATATCTAATTACAATGTTATTAATAGAATGTTCTGATGTTTTATACCATGAATAAAAAATGTCTTTCAGAAGGAACTGTTGTCAATTTTAAAATTACCAAACAAATGAAAGGTCAAATCGCAAGTTAAAATTATAATCATACCTCCAATTCTACTTGGGTTTTCGAAATTGTTGTCATATCTTCTATCGTTATAATTTCCCCAATTTTTCCCTGTTCTGGGTCCGCCACGTTTAGGCATTTTGTCCAAACAAAAAAGACGTCAATGTAAACGTACAATTCAACTTATATAATAACAAATTGCGTCAAATAACTAATTAGCAGCTATAATATTTAAAACACAGTTCTGACTTCAAATATATTACAAACTTTAAGTTTAATAACAGATCGTACGATGTCAGAGGTGAAAATTTTCTTCAATTTCTTCCTCAAGGCTACAGAGTATTTAATAGGAGTACAGAGCACAGGTTATAAGAAAACACCATTGAGATCATTGAATTATGGAGGGTATACATTGAATAAAGAACACAAAAAAGGCACATATCAGTGGATCTCAAACTTTATAATGACGTCACGAACATATCTTTTGATTTAGGAAAGTCCGTATTGTTGATTAAATAGACAATTTGACAAGTGCAAAAATATATTTCCAGATTTTAGTATTTATATTTTAATGGGAGTAAATATTTGCTCAAAATTATATTGAAAGTAAACTTATATGCAAGGATGTAATTTTTGTAAAACAAGTTTCTCCGAGTTACTTCACGCAAAAAAGAACTATGGTCTTAATATGATAAGTGATTTTTTTTCTCATTTGCATAACAAAACTGTAAAACTGTTTTTGTATTGAGTTAATTTATAAAACTATGTGGACATTTAAAACACAAACTCATAATATACTATTTTAGTCGGTAACCCGACCATTGAATTGAAAAATGTTTGGCTAGTGAAAATAAGATGTTAGTGCCTGGCGTTAGAGTTGTACGAGGTCCAGATTGGACCTGGCAAAATCAAGGTACTTAATAGATAGTAGATTCTTCATTTTATCTTATTATTTAAATCATACCAATTTTAAAACTGAATTAAGAATGAATAACGGGTCAGTAATTAAAAAAAAGCAAAAAATTTATGTTTTGTTTTAGACGGCGGAGAAGGCTATGTCGGAACCGTGTGTGAAGTGGGCCGTCCTGGAAGCAACTGTTCACCAGACAAAACTGTCGTTGTCCAATGGGATTCAGGTGCTCGAACCAATTACCGAGTAGGCTATAACGGAGCATATGACTTACGAGTTGTCGACAACGCACAAATCGGTGAGTTATTGCTGTTAAAAGAATTACAGTAAAAATTGAGCTTACACATAATTATTAAACACAAATAATGTTTGATCTGTTCGTAAATGAACTGAGGACCTCACTTTAGGAACTGATTTAAAATTGTGTTTAGGTGTGAAACATCCCAATATAATATGCAACGTTTGTAAAAAACATGGAATCGCGGGGCTACGCTATCGGTGCATCCAGTGTCATGATTACGACTTGTGTTCGGCGTGTTATCACGGAGATCAACACGAATTGACGCACGAATTTCAGAGATTTGATTCGGCTACTTCTCAAGGGTAACATATAAAAATCAAAAATTTATTTTCGGGGCTAGAAAGTATTTTCCTAATCTATATGAAATATAATTTTCAGAATTAATTTGCCAGTACGAGAAGGGGCCGCAAAATTACATTTGAGAGGTATATTTGTTGGAGCCAAAGTCGTCCGTGGTCATGATTGGGAATGGGGTAATCAAGATGGAGGAGATGGTAAAGTAGACAGTATTTTTGGTTCAAATGTCATTTGATTTTCAATTGTTGTAAGAAAAGTGAATGCCTGTGCTTAAAATAAAAACATTGCGTATTATTTAGCGAACAACTTCATCCTGTTAATTTTAATGTTACATTCGGCAACTTCATCCTGTTCATTTTGATGTTACAATGTGCGCGCGCATCGTAAATATTCACTCTCGTAATTTTTTCATAACGCGCCAAAAGAAGTATAACTTCAAAATAGCCATGAGTAATCTTTTATTGGTTTAATTGATTATTCAAAATGGGATTATTCTAAATGATAAGAATGAGCCATGACTACATTAATAAGTTATTTAGGGCTGTTGTAGTAATTCGTGTTACCAATTTTTGTTACTCAAAAAGTTACACATATTTTGACAAATTTCGTTTCATCTGCCCAGCATATTTTAGTCTTAAAATCGTCGAAGCAAGATCGACTAAAAAATGTTACTTCAAAAATAATACATTGAACTCAAATAAAACTTTGGCTGTTTGTAGTCTTAAGAAACATTTCGCCCGATTGAGGTTTTCGCGAATAGATAGAGAACATATTTGGGAGAGTTTGAATTCTCATTCTCGAGCAACGTCGACTAAATGCGCCAAATCAGTTATCAAAACAAAGCGTCATTTCAGGTAAAACCGGTCGAGTTGTGGACATTCGAGGATGGGACAACGAGAGCGCCCGATCCGTAGCAAATGTGACGTGGTCTTGCGGCTCGACCAATGTATATAGGCTCGGACACAAAGGCAACTGCGATTTACAGTTCGTCCAAGAAGCATCGGGCGGCTATTTTTACAAAGATCATATACCGATATTAGGTAAGTTTCATTCTCTCTTTTTTCACTCCCTTGTTTTTCAGTTGAAACCAATGTACATGTAGACTTACGGGGCGATAGCTTCAAAATCATGGAACAGTCGGACAATTAAAAACAATATTAAATGACTAGTAACGTTTCTTTCTTGAATTTGGACTTTTTCAAGCTCTCAATTGATTCATAATTGACACACAATTAAAATCGTTGTAATTGAGAGTTTAAAAAAGTCTAAATACGAGAACGAAACGTTGAGAGTCAATTTAATTAATTGTTTTTGATTGTCTGACTGTCCCATGATTTTGAACACGAATATGCCACAATATTGTGTAATCTGACAGAATACACTGTACTAAAACAGCGTTTTTCCAGGAGGCACAGAGCAGCAAACGGAATTGAATGCCAACGCGCGTCCACAGCCAAAACAAAGCCATTTGCAGTTCGGTGTCGGTGATAAGGTTCGAGTCAACGTTGATGTGGAAACGTTGAAGGTAATGCAACAGGGTCACGGAGGATGGAATCAGCGAATGGCCGATGTAAGTACACGATAGATAGATTTATTTTATTAAACACTAGCGGTCCCGTCCGGTTTCACCCGGGTGTAAAAGAACGAATAGGGAAGGGAGGAACATGAGTACACACATTCATCTTAGTTTACCGAGATGAATGTTGTGTCCAAATTACATGATGATCGGATTTACCGTTCAAAATTTTTTGTCGATAAAAAGCAGTATTTATACTTTTTTCAACTAATATTTTTTTTTTTAATTAATTAAATAAAATTATAATAAATTTAGATGTAAGCCTTAGAAGAAAGCAATGTAGAAAATAAAAAAAAAAATAAAAATATATTCGCCCAACGTGGGACTCGAACCCACGACCCTGGTATTGACAGCCGTGTGCTCTACCGATTGCGCTAGCCGGCGTTGTATTCTGTTTACGCTAATATGAGTATATTTAGTTAGTGCATTTCACCTGAATAGAAGCTTACTTTTGAGAAACATTTTGCAACATTTTTCATTAATGCTCCGCTCCTAATGGTCGTAGCCTGATTTTATATAGCCTATAGCCTTCCTCGATAAATGGGCTATCCAATAAAAAAAATTTTTTTCAATTTGAACCGGTAGTTCCTGAGATTAGTGCGTTCAAACAAACAAACAAACAAACTCTTTAGCTTTATATATTAGTATAGATTACAGATTAAAATTGTAGTAAATTATACAGGTCGATTTTTAAGTTGATTCTTCTTTTTTAACAGCGTGTAGAAATCAAATAGACAAACAAATATTTTAGGTAACTTTTTTATCAAAACTCAAAAATAAGAGAGAAGCAGAGTTCATTTAATTTTCTAAATTGTTATTTAATTAATTCAAAAGCCCGGCTAACACACGCAATGAAATGATAGCATGAATCGGAAATGAGCCCCAAATAATTCGCGGAAGGCCCTTATCGCTACTACAAGCATGTACAGAAGCATGGCTACGACGCACGCATTTTTATGTTCAACAAAACGGGGGCAACTTTGAACAATTTCTGTGATAAGACTGTGTGCACGAAGCCTACTAGCGCCGCTAGTGGGTAATAGAGAATTATTGAACTCACTTTTTATGGAAATCGCGACATGTTTCTATGGTGATAAGTTAAAAACTTTAGTTGGCCATGATGTGTCAACAAAAATGTAATAAGGAAAACTGATGTTAATTTTATGTAGATACCATAAAATTCAGATTGTAAACCATTATATAAATAGCATAACGATGTGAGAACTATTTATTTATCAATAATGACGTACAATATATATAAATAATTAATTTGTTTACACTGACAGCGGAACGTCAAATTATGGCGTCAATGGTCTTTATTTTACTTAATTCGCCATCAGCGCAACAGCCCGGAACACATCAAGCATTTCCAGATAGCTTAGTTTTGCCCATGTTTTCTTTGTAATTAAAAAAACTTCATAAAATTATAACTATTTTCACTTTTAATAAACATTGCTCATTGACATACGGAAAATCTGAGGTTGAAGTTTCCCCTAGTGCTCACCACAAACGCTCGCATCGAAAAATTTGTAACTCCGCCTCCTTGCGCATAGCCCATACTTGATAATGACATAACATATCCATAGTGACATAACGTAACGCCAGAACCGACCTCAAAATTTGTTAAAATTTAATAAAACTGAAAGCCCGTTTCTCTTTCATTTTTGAGTTTTGATAAAAAAGTTATTTGAAATAATTGTTCCTCCATTTGATTTCTGCACACTGTTAAAAAAGAGGAATCAATTTAAAAATCATTCTGTATAATTAAAAAATCTTCAATATTATGAAATCAATTTTTTTTCATTGTTGCAGTATATTGGCAAAATAGGTACTGTCCACCGAGTGACCGTACGTGGTGATATTAGAGTACAACATGAAGGTGAGAAAAAACAGTGCTGCCAATTGGCAACCGTAATTACTCGATTTTGTATTGAAATTCATTTATTTCAGCCGGAGCTATAAAATGTTAATGTCTTAACTGTTTTTTTTTCTCTGTCAGGTTGCAATAATCGTTGGACCTACAACCCATCCGCACTAGTCAAAGTGAATTGTTTTTCTGTGGGTGACATTGTTTGTATAAAAAATGATATGGCTCAAGTTAAGGAGCTCCAGAAAGGACACGGAGAATGGATTGATATTATGAAGAACGTAAGTATACAACAATCAACATACTTATTGTTATAGTCAGATTTTTATAGTGATTTTTACTCCAGAAAGTAGAAACTGAAGTCCGTTAACTTTTGATACTTAACCCATTATTTGTTCATCAGGTATTAGGAAAATTAGGTAAAGTAATCAAAGTTTACGGCGACGGAGACTTGAGAATACAGTTGGACGGAACTACTTGGACATTAAATCCTCAGTGCGTGCGACTGTTGCCGGGCAGCGCTACGGAACTGTCGAACACGATGCATGCAGATCAGAACCAACGCGCCGAACCTTCCAGTAAGTATTTTAAGTAACGACTTTTAGGGCTTCGCTAGGTTTTGATAGGAACGTTATCATAACCTGAGTTAAAACGAGTTAAAAAAAACCCTGTATTTTAAGTTTAAGGAGGTTGATCCGTTACAGTCCCAATCAAAAGTAAGTCTAATTCTAAATGGGAACTTTTATAGTTTATAAGTCGATGATACCAATAAATTATTGTCATAAAGGCATAAATAAATAATTTTTTTTAATATTAATTAATTATTTCAGTACTTTATACTTAATGGACTAACTTTTGTATTTTTTGTACAGTAAGGCTACATACGCACTAGGCGGCTACCCGCAAAGCGGCTAGCCGCGCGGCTAACCGCAGTGTGCGGTTGAATTTGCGTTCAGCCGGACGGCTAGCCGCATTGCGGGCAGCCGCCTAGTGCGTATATAACGTCAGTTGAATTTGCGGTTGAATCTAATTTAAACCAGACATATTTTGTTTACCAGAAAGATTTTGCTTAACCAAACAAAACGAACCATTTCTACAATGGACGTTGAAGAAGTTGTAGCTGTTTATTATATATACGATCGCTACATAAAAAATAAAAAGAAAAAAAATACTGGATACATCCTTTCTCACAAACACGAAATGAATCCAGGCATTTTGATATATTTTTTGAAAACCTCAAAAAATATGAAGACAAGTTTTTTGGTTACATGAGAATGCGTTTAAAATCATTTGAAGAATTATTGAGTATATTAAGAACATTCATAATGTAAATTGTCAGATTACAAAATACACGACTACCCAGGTAACGGTTAACCGCAAACTAAACCGCATAGTGCGTACACGAACCGCGCGGTCAGCCGTCGAAGCGGCCGCTGTGCTCCAAGCGACCGGAGCGGTTGGCGGGCAGCCGCAACGTAGTGCGTATGCATTTTTTTATATATACAGAATTTACGTATAGTTTACTACTTGCGGCTAGCCGCTTTGCGGGTAGCCGCCTAGTGCGTATGTAGCCTTAGGTTAAAAAAAATAAATTTATGAAAATATCTGTATTTTACATATTTTTTGCAGTAAATAATTGAAAAAAGAAATTAGAAGTAATAAAAATTAAAATTAAATAATTAAAAAGTTAAAAATTCAATTAAAATTGTTAAATCTGTCAAGAATAAAAGTCCATAATCGAAAAGTGCTAAGGTTTAATAATTTTTTTTATTGATTAAAAGTCTCCTAATTAAATTGGAAAAAATATTAAAATATGCGTAACACATCGATGCTTTACATAGATAGTTTTTGGAACTGCTGACATTATTTGGTTATTTGCAAAAAATTAAAATGAACAGTTTGTATGCTAGCTTGACATATTTTCCATAAGACTACATGTAAAAGTTTTTTTTAATTTTTAACTTTATAAATCTCCTAATGATTTTGAATTTTTTACAGAAAATTTTGTCATAAAAAAATCTATTAAAAAAGCTTTATTTCAGATTTTTTTCATTATCTTCGTAAAACGGCTCAACCTCCTTAAATACCAAGTTTCATCAAAATCGATCTGTGATAAAAAAGCTATGATATGCCTGTAAAAAAGCATACTACTTTATGTTTATTTCGCTATTGTTTTAGTGTCTTGGTTGCCGGATAGAAATGAAGGCGACGCAGCTCCCGGAGATGGAGCCGGTGGCCTTGCCGATAAATTGGTACGAGACGCGGCACACGGTCGACTCGACGCCGTCAGACGCGCACTAATACTGCTACAAGGAGCGGGCGGAGGCGGACCCGACTTGAGGAGCGGCGGTCGAACTGCGTTGCAAGTCGCCGCGCATCAAGGTCACGTCGCAGTTGCTCGATGTCTGCTAGAAGCCGGTGCTTGCATAAACGCCGCCGATATGGACGGCGACACGACGCTGCACTACGCGGCCTTCGGAAATCAACCGGAGGTAATCTCATCTCTGTTATGTCGACAGTGAATTATAAGAAAACATAAATAATATTTTATACTCTGAGGATCCGTCATGTGATCATTAGGGGCCGTTCGAGTATTACGTAAGCACCAAAAGGGGGTGGAGGGACCTTTGATTAGCTTATTTCGATGACATAGGGAACGGGGAGATCTACATGGTTATTACGTCAACAATATTTATTTATTTACTTTTAAAATGTGCATTAAATTCCTTCATAGTCTACAAATTCCTTATTATTCTAGACTCAAAACTGCTGCTCATGAATAACAATAGAGAAACTTGAACAGATTTAAAAAAATATATACAGTAAAACCTCGTTAACACGAACTCGTAAAAATCAGGCAAAAAGTTCGTGTTATGTGGGAGTTCGTGTAAACCGAGTATGGCATGAAATACAGTCATTTTTGAAGTGTCAAATCATGGTTTATTTTATGTAAACATTGAATAATTATTTATTATAAATTATCTAATAACATTAATTGTTCTTAAATATTATCTGAGTTTGAAAGTTTGTTTTTATTTGTTTACAAAATACATTTCAATAAATAAGAGGGGAAACATTTTGAGGTATGTTTCTATTTATAGGATTTCGAGTGAATTTTTAATCTCTCAGTCCTTTGTCTATTTTTAGAATGTGAGTTAATTACTTTTGTAATCCCTTAAGCGAATCTTTTCTTTTAGTTGTATTGTATATTCATTGACCAAAATGATCAAAATATATGATTTGAGAATTTTTGTAGTTCGTATTATCCGATAATTAACCGTGTAGGGACGAAAAAGTTGTTCGAAGTTCGTATTAACGAGGGTTCGTGCTAACCGAATATAATTACATTAAAGCTTATGTGACCATTGTCGAGAGCAAATTTTTGTTCGCGTTAAACCGAAATTCGTGTTAACCGTGTTCGTGTTAACGAGGGTTTACTGTACTAATGTTTATGTAAGCATAGGAGGGAGGTGAGAGCTTTGCCTACTTTTGCTGACAAGGGAGAGGGGAGGGTAAAAAATTACTAGAATTTTCCTTACGGAATACTTGAATGGCCCCTTACAATACAAAATACAACTCTTGGTGCAGATAATTCGACTTCCGTAATGCTAGTACAAAATTACATATGAAAAGAGACTGTGTATTTTAGACTACACACTACAGAAGTAAAACTGATATAATTATAAAAACAAGAAAAGAAAACATAACGTCATTGACCGCCGGGATCAAACGTACGACCTTTAGGTTACGAGGCAAGCGTTTTAACCTCATCGCCAGCTTATAACTTAATGTTCTACAGCGGATTTTTTATAAAGTTATTTTTTATGTGTTATAACCACATTGCGACACGTTCGTTACATTTTCAATTCCAAGAATCAATTTTACCACTTTAAAAAAACTAGGTGCGTGTAGATTTCACGCGTCACGAAGTGGAATTTCATGGATAAACATTAAACAAAATCAGCCGATCGGTTATCCACTAACAGCTCATTTCCTTCACCTCTGACGGTAATGTTTTTCATTTTTGTTACGCTGTTGAACGAAATTACTCTCTAAGCGGGTAAAGAAGTTTCACTTGAATGATTGTGAATGCGAAGGTTTTAAGGTAGTGTGGGAGCCGCAATCCCAAGTCAAATAAATGACTTTTTTCCTCAAATAATTTCCCAAATCATGCTATAATAATTAATAGAAATTCACATAAAAATGTATTTGATTTAATTTAATGCGAATTATAATTAAATAATTATAGTAATGTAATTAATAAAATATTAAGTGATTAGTACTCAGCTGTCACTAGCCACTGTCACTACAACAACAGAGATAAACAACAGAGATAGAGGCCACATGTCAGTATTAAAAAATTAATAAAATCAAAAGTACGTGGTAAATTATTCTGAAATTTTTGCAGTGTGTATCGTTCTATCCATTAAAAAGTTTTTTTTTGTGGAGTCAAGTTTGTCAATTTTTTACAAACCCTCAATTTCCGGAGTTATTGAACAAGGACACTCATAAGGGCTCGTGTATTTTTGCATATCTTTAATTAATTATATCTCTTAAACGGTGTGGTAAAAAAATTTGATTCTTTTTCTATAGGTGTTTTTAATTATAATCTTTTGAATAAATATAAAAAGAAATGTAGGGTCAAGTTTAAGTCATTTGGCTACCAAACTACCTTAACAGAAGTATAAATGCTTTTCACAGGTAATCAAACTACTTTTGGAGCACGGCGCAAACATCAACGCACAAAACAAAGGACGGTGCACGGCCTTGCACATTGCCGCTCACAAACAGCCCGCCCATTGCATCAACTTACTGTTAAGCCACGGAGCCGATGTCAATATACAGGTAAAACTTACGGCCTTAACTTAGTTTCTCTTTGCTTACTTATACTGTCTATTACAATCGCTGGCTTTTTCACGCAATTTCTTGATTTTACTCGCGTGAATGCCGGTTTTGCTAAGAGCCCTGTCTTAACCAGAGCATAAAAAAATACTCTGTGCTTTAAGATCTCGTTGTCCTAAAGATATGCTGGTAAATGTTTACTATGCTATAGTTCATTCCCGAAAAAACTATGGTTTAGAATGTTGGGGTGGTGCATACTTTAATACATTCAAATCTATTAGTATTATGCAAAACAAAATTATACGCACTATTCTTTTGAAAAAATCATACGAGCATAGATAAAACTATATTCAAGAGATACTTTTTGTATACAGCCCCAAATATATTTAATAAATTACCTATTAGTATTAAATCTGCTGAAAACAAAAATCAATTTATTAAAAGACTAAAATTATGGTTACTATCACACAATGATTCTGAAATATTGTTTTCCACAGTTCAGTAACAAATAAATATGAAAAGCCTGAAAATATTCAAAACACCAAATGAAAATATTATTGTATAATTATTATCATTATAATCCAATGTATTATTTATGTACTTATATATGTAAGCTATATATTTTTTTTATTTTATTTTTTGCGTAATGATAACCGTTCTATTCTATTTTTGATCGCGCTACTGCCACAGGATTACCTTTTGTAGCGAAAACATATTTATGTATTATATTTATTTATTTATTTATTTATTTATTTATTTATTGTTGTTTCAACAGGGCAAGCCCCATACAAAAATATAAATTTGAAATATTTGTGTAGCTTAAAAAATATAATAAAAAAATTAAAATATAAGTAATTAAATAAGGAGTATTACAAAAATACAAAAAAATAATACAAAAGTTTATTCATATTTTAGTAAATTCTTTGATTTGCTTTTAACTTTAAAAATGGATGAACAATATAAATCCAACCAGATAGCATTATAAAGGTGAGCCAGAAAGGCGTGCGATTTTAAAAACACTCTTGCGTTTGAACCTTATGAGAGGGGGCTGCTCGGGTGGTGGGGTTGAGAAGCTCGGTTCTCGGAAATTTTGTCGCGATGGATCACTTCACCGGAGCGCAATCGTGCATTCTGCGTTAAACATTATTACAAAAATGGCGATTCGTGCGTTATTGTTCGGCGTGAGTTTGGATTACATGACCTAAATCAGTGTCCGAAGGAAAGTGTGATTCGATCGTGGGTCAAAAAGTTCGAAGCAACTGGTTCGGTTCTCAAACAGAAGCCTGCGGGACGCTCAGGTCAACAAGAACAGAAGACACAATTGAACAAGTTAGGGCTTCAGTTCAACGTAATCCTGGACTATCGACTCGCAAGCGATCAGCCGACAATATCGATATCATCGATCCATCGCGACTAAATTTCCGAGAACCGAGCTTCTCAACCCCACCACCCGCGCAGCCCCCTCTTATAAGGTTCAAACGCAAGAGTGTTTTTAAAATCGTACGCCTTTCTGACCCACCCTGTATATGAATTATTAATAATAAAATTATTCTTATTCTTAAGTTTGCCCGTTTCTAGTGTTGCTAGTATTTATTTCGGATTTTTTTACAGGATACATACGGTGACACCGCCCTCCATGATGCGATCGGAAAAGAAAGCTGTGAAGTCATTGAAATACTGTGCAGTTCTCCAGGTAAAGCTGTTAGATTTTTTGTTAGAAATACGATTATAATACGGATTATTATGTCGCTACGAAAACGTGTACAATTCCGTTTAAAAAACGAAACACTTTATCGCGACGCGACGCCACTTGACATTCCGTGCAGCTAGCAAATACAATGTGATATAGTGTTGGGTAACTCAGATCTGAACCGGTTCAAAGAGCCGACTCCGACAGAAGATCCGTGAAAGCCGACTCACTTTTTTTTTGAGTCAACGGATCAACGAATCCGCATAACTCAGTGAAACACTTAACACACAGAAGCAATAAGTATCTGTCATCTCAAATGACTCATGCATCATATGTCTGGCTATGCATTCTATACAGGTATACATTATACAATCAACAACTATATAGTGTACACACTACGCACAGGCGGTACAGTTATTACAGTGTTTCACTTAAGTCACAACTATTTAAGGTATTGTATTGCATATTGTAATATGCTTTCTGTAACATAGCAAGTAGCAGCCTGTAAAACCCCGATAATATGTGAGTCAGTCACTGGTATAATATTACGTGATATGATTGACTCAACTAACTCAGTGGCTCAGTTGACTCGAATAACATATTCAGAACTCGGCTCTTTTTGAACTGGTTCAGGGATCCAGATGCAAAGATGCAGATCACTAAAAAGATCCGTTTTTCCCATTTGTAATGTGATATTATTCTTACGGAAATAAACTTATCTATTCTGTGTACCTGAGATGTCGACCGTCTATAATAATCTATCTGTTGGCAGGTATGGACTTTACATCGCGCAATAAACGTGGTTTCAATGTGCTTCATCACGCATCGTTAAAAGGCAATGATTTTGCAACAAAGACCCTGCTAACGAAGACTCGACAGTTGGTAAACGTGAAAAAAGACGACGGATTTTCTGCCTTGCATTTGGCAGCTCTGAATGGACATCGGGACGTTGTCGAAACTCTCATTAGACTCGGTCAAGCCGATATCGACCTGAGAAATAATCGTAATCAAACGGCGCTGTTGTTAGCTGTAAGCCAAGGTAATTAACTTAAAATAATACAGTAAACCCACTTTAAGGAGGTTGATCTGTTACAGTCCCAATCAAAAGTAAGTCGAATTCTAAATGGGAACTTTTCCATAATAAATTTTTACAAAAGGTTATAAGTCGATGATACCAATAAATTATTGTCATAAAGGCATAAATAATTTTTTTTTAATTATAATTAATTATTGCAGTATTTTACTTAATGGACTAACTTTTGAATTTTTTGTACAAAGTTATGTTAAAAAAAATAAATGTATGTAAATATCTGTAATTTACATATTCTTTGCAGTAAATAATAAAAAAGAAATTAGAAGTAATAAAAATTAAAATTAAATCATTAAAAAGTTGAAAATTCAGCTAAAATTGTTAAAACTGTCAAGAATAAAAATCCATAATCAAAAAGTGCTAAGGTTTAATAATTTTTTTAAAGATTAAAAGTCTCCTAATTAAATTGGAAAAAATATTAAAATATGCGTAAGACAACGATGCTTTACATAGTTAGTTTTCGGACCTGCTGACATTATTTGGTTATTTGCAAAAAATTTAAATGAACAGTTTGCATGCTAGGTTTACATATTTTCCATAAGACTACATGTAAAAGTTTTTTTTTAATTTATAACTTTATAAATCTCCTAATGATTTTGGATTTTTTACAGAAAATTTTGTCATAAAAAAATCTATTAAAAAAACTTTATTTCAGATTTTTTTCATTATCTTCGTAAAACGGCTCAACCTCCTTAAGGGGAAGAAAATGAGACCTAATGGGAGCTTCTGTACATTGTATAAAAACTTTTTTCGTTTGTTTTTATAGGACATTGCAGCGTGATTGAATTGTTAGTGAATTTGAGAGCCGACGTAAACGCTCAAGACGAAGATGGCGACACGGCGCTCCACTTAGCCATAATAAAACGAGCCAACTTAAACATTGAAATAGTTCAGGCCGAATCGCCGTGCATCTACGAAATACACCAGCAGCTCGAAAACGTTTCGGAACATAAAGTGGCGATAGCAATCGCATGTTACTTGGTGAAAATTGGATGCAAATGGGAAACGCCTAACATCAAATCGCAGACGGCACTTGATCTGTTACAAGACGTGGCACTGAGCGAAATCATCAAATCGCACAAAACAAACGAAATAACTCCGCTCCTCGTAAATCTATCGGATTCGAACAGAGCAATCGACGGAATAGCCGTCGATATGACGTCGTTAAGAGTTAATGACGACTCGAACAAAAGAGCGCAGCATCGACGGAACCTTTCGGAAGGATTCAACGTTACGGAAATGAGTCCAAAACAGAGTCCGTCGAGACGCGAAGTATCTACCGATCGTTCGAACAGCAAAAGTCGTAACGGTCGACACGCAACGCCATCTATCGGTGACGAACCGTGGTCAAAAAAGCCGGTCGAGTGTTCGATATGTTCGGAACTGTCGGAAGAGAATGTTACGTTGGAACCTTGCGGACACAAACCGGCCTGCGAAGACTGCGCTCCCCGATTAAAGAAATGCTTCAAATGCGGAGCGGTCGTCCAGCGCAGGGTGACCAAAGACGGACGTATAATACCGCCGCAGTCGAAAGAACCGTGCGCCGAAAGACTGCGATATTTGGAATGTAAAGTTGCCGAAATAGAAGAAGTTCACGGATGCAGTATTTGCATGGAGCGAAGACGCAACGTCGTTTTCTTGTGTGGCCACGGCGCGTGCTCCCGCTGTGCCGATACACTCAAAATCTGTCACATGTGCAGAAAAACTATTACTAAGAAAATACAGTTATATTAATATAATTATATATAATTTAATGTTATGTGATATATTATGATATGTTTTGTATAATTTTATTTCGACCGATACCGTTTGTATCTAGAATTTAATTTAAAAATTGTATTTGTTATTTCTTTGTATCGATTACCTCCTAAACTGTGATATTCTGACTATTTCCATATGCTTTGAACACAAACGAAGCGAGCAAGTGTTTGGAGCGGTATAGTTTTAGTTGACCAGTTCTATTGACGTCATAATTGTACTGGTGAGACAGATTTGACGTTGCATTAATATTTAACCAGACGTGTGTTCACCAGACTGTGGAATTTTTTATTTTATTATTTGTTATTATTATAATTAGGGATGTTACGGAGGTGGTTTTATCGGAACCGAAGTCGGAGTCGGAGTTTTTAAATTTGGTTTTTCGGAGTCGGAATCGGAGATGGTGGCAGAAGATTATTATTATTATTAATCGATGACTGAAAGCGTGCAATGTGCATGTGGGAACAGCACATGAACATGCATAAACCGGTTCATACACGTTGACCGCAGCCGCAGCTTCGACATCTGATTAAAAACCTCCGGTTTAAAAGTATCGGAACCGGAGGTGTAAAATCAATCGGATCGGAACCGGAGGTGTAAGATCAATCGGATCGGAACCGGAGGTGTAAGATCAATCGGAAGTTCCGACATATCGGAGTCGGAGTCGAAGCTCCGTAACATCCCTAATTATAATGTCTGATCAACAAAGTAAACAATTACTTTTGGTGGACGAGGGAAATAATAATACCTCAACGCGCTGGCCAGTGCATTTCGGAACGAAACAACTGTATGGCGTCGATTCATGACGTCATTAGCACTGGGTTATATTTCGGAACACACCCATAGTTCTCTCAATTAGTACTAATAATACAACTATAAAATGCAGTTATGCGTCTGTCCGTTTGTTTCGTCTTAACTCTTAAACCACTAATATGATTTCAATGACATTTGATACACTTTTATAAAGCTCAACTCAGAAGACGAGCTACATAATATCCGGCTACGATAAAGTTAAGGTAAGATTTTGGGATGAACAAAAATAGAATTAAGAACCCGAATTTGAAAAGGATTCGAGAGATAGTCCTCAATTGTCCAAAAAAAAAAAAAACGCTAAGACTACTATGAGAAAATTGTCGATTTTCGACGTAATCCAAATAGGTACTCGGTTTTTGTTTTTCTGAAAGGCTTCGACAACCTTAAACATACAAAATAACATTAAATCCAAAAACTCAAGTTTGCGTTCTATGACAGTCATTTTAAATGTCAAAGAATTTTTTGATCAACCATATCTCCAAAAATGTAATAAATACAAACCTCTGAGAGTGCTCACTGAATTTTAAATGACGTTTTCTGTCAGCACACCGAATTTTAAGTGTCCGGCACATTTTCCAGAAAAAACAATTATTGATAAGGATTTATCTGTAAAACGGTAAATGGTACAGCGCAACAAGTGAGCTCGTTGAATTTACTGTGCCATTTTCTATAAGCATACTGAATTTGAAAAGGATCCGAGATTTGATCAGTTATGATCAAAAAAACAGTAACGCTATGGAAAAAATCTCGATTTTCGCAAAATTCAGAATTTCGCTTTATTGTTCTCAACAGCTTAGACAGCTTTAGAATAGAAAATAACATTTTAAATTCGAAAATAAACTCAAGTTTGCGATCAGTGACCTTTTAAAGATATTTTCAATTTACGCAATTTTTTTTAAATGGTTCTATCTCAGAGACGGTAATAGATACAGACCTCCGGGCGCGCTCATTGAAGAATGTTATTCTCTGTCAGTACAACGAATTTTAAAAACATCACATTAAATGGGTTCAACTTTAAAAAGGTAAGTGATACAGCGCAATAAGCCTACCATATTGGAATCGAATCCGAGAGAATAAAAGAAGTCTTTTATGTCACCAACAGGCAGGTATATTTGGGCCTAGCACCTATTCATATTTCCAATTTATTGAAATCCAATTGGATTACGACCTAGGAAGTGGAACCTTGTAATAGAACAGTGATAAAACCATATAAACAACGGCCTACTAAATTTTAAAAGGGTTCTGAGAGCTTTTCCAGATTTGTTGAGTAGTTAATATTCTTATAAGTATAATAAACAAATAATATCAAAATACTCGTTAAATAATATTTTATTTTATAGTTCTCGACTCCATACATTCCTTTCGCTTACAATAAGTTTAAAGAGTCTATGAATATTTACATTACATAGAACTGTTACCAAATTACTAGCCGATAGTTACATGTTTACATAAAGTTCGTTCCAAGCAGCCGCGAACGGTAATAAAACCGTACACAGTCTTGTTACTGCGCAAGATTGTCTTGCGCAGTATCGATTTTTGAGCTAGTGCGCAAATTAGTCTTGCGCAGTGACAAGACTGTGTACGGTTTTATTACCGTTCACGGCTGCTTGGAACGAACCTATTATCAATTACATTATCACGTATATTTGCGTATGGTCAACAATTTATTAGGGATAACGTGAGCACCGAACTTTCTTTTGAATCTAGATGAATAATTTATACGTCCTTGATTTCTAGTTGTCACGAGTAGTGCAGTTTTTTTTAAGGCACCATTTTCAATTTATTATATGAAGGGTACACGGGAAGAAGGCGATTTGTCAGTAAAAATTCGAAATTAATTTTTTTATGCCATCTTGTAGCCAAAAGTCGTACCTTTCTGTTGGTGTATTCATTTTAGACAAGAATACGCTAGGTCAAAATTTATAAGCGTTGAAAGAAATGCATCAGCACGTAAATGGTACGATCTTAAACACTTCAAAATGCTCTCCTGCACAATTTACATTTTTTGACAAACCGCCTTCTTCCCGTGTACCCTTTATATTTTAAAAACATAAAAAATCCAATTGATACTACAGCTCTGCTAGCCTCAAGTCCAGTAATGGTTTAATGCTATGACCCGATTAAAATTTGTTCGAGTTTTTCATCCCACAATAAATTACTGTATGCTTGAAAATCTCGCTGGAAAACAGCCGGTTAACATTAAAGTTCAACCGAGGACAATCTAAGACTTCAGTTTTCGTCAGGAGAATAAAAGCAATTAGTTGGCGGCCACTCAATAAGTTCGTAGGGAGAACGCTGCATTCAGTGTCACGAATAAAAATCGATAGAATTAAAGAAACTAATTTATTGACGTCACATCAGTCGAGTAAAACTACATTCTAATCGCTTTCTTGCGTGTCCGAATCGGAATCTTTCAGCGCTTTCGCTTTGTCGAGCCGACGTGCTCTGGTCGTTTCCACATCAGAACCGTCTTCGTCTGATGAATAAATTCCTCCACCTGAAATTATACACAATTCACGTACAGATCAATCATTTCTTTTAATTTCAAGTTTTAATAAATACAATACCCTTTCAATAATTCCTGTCCACAAAAATCAAGCTACTGTGAATTATAACAGATCGGATTAGGGAAGTGACGGATTACAGTATACTAGAGCTGTAAAAGTAACGAGAAATTGTGTACCCGTATGTATTCGTTACTTAAAGAACCAGTACACGGGTACTGGTTCTATTTGAAAAGTAACGAGTAACGTAACGATACGAAAGTAACGGTACTTTCGTATCGTTACGTTACTCGTTACTTTTCATACGACATACAATCGTGTACTAGCATCAAGCATGTATAAGCGTCGCAACAAGGCGTGTCGCATACGTGATACGGTATGACTTCGTTCGTATAACGTATAACCGCATCAAACGAGTCGAACTGACATGGATACGACAAATGCGATTAATGAAATGAATTTGTAAGTAACGATTCGTTACTTCGAGTCAGACAATGTACCCGTTACTCAGTAACGAATACATACGGTTTGTTACAGCTCTACAGTATACACAACATACACGAATAATACCGACGTATTATAGAGTTTACTCCCCTCTACGCAATCACGCACTAGATAGAAGGAGACAGATGGACTTTTGGTGTAAGTGGCGGATTACAGGATACGACGTACATAAAACCAATAAATTAAAAATAAATTTCCTTTGCTTCCAATAGAAAAAATGGCGTATTAAATACTGTTCGTTGAGTAATCGAGCGGCGTATTAAAAGTTTTTTCAATGCATTCGTACCCACACTACCCAACAGCCAATCGGTTCACTGCTAGCAGATAATTTTTCCCATTTTTCATTTCACGTTATGCTGTCGATCCAAATTACTCTCATCGCGAGTGACGAAGTAAAAAAAGTACTTGAAATGCTACTGTATGCATCCATACAGAGAAATCAATATATGGAATAAAATAGTTACTTTTAGTAGCAGTTGCGGCTCCCGATTTGTATTTGTTTTTGATGGCGTTAAGTGAAATAGCACCCTCCTCATCACTGCCTTCCTCTTCCCTGTACGCATGCGCGTCACCGCGAGCTCGAGTCGTTCCTTCGCCGCGTTTACGAGTCGGTTTGGTCGGTCGGTGCGTTTGGCGCAGCTTCTCTTCTTCTTTCTAAAAAGAAAACATTTTGATTAGCGTTCCACAGAAATCCTTCCAGGTCGAAAAACGACATCGTTAAATCCTACATAAAATATGAATACGAAAATGTATGCTATAGGTCTATATTATGTATATAGAAAAAATGGAATAAAATTATTATTAATTATTATTATTATTATTAGTCAAACACACCACAACGACGCAAATGATTCGAAAGAAATTTTTCATGCATGCAATTAGTGACCCAAATTAACACATAGGCCACTTAATATTCCGGTGATTGGGCAGTTTTTGGAAGGATAAAACGAAACTTAATTTTCTATTTTTGCTTTATCACGACTAATAGGATAATAAGTCCAAGCGAGCAAAGCGAAAAACTGGTAGATCTTATTGTAATTACTTTACCTTCAAAAGTGTCATTCTGTCATGATCGGGATCAAGTCCGACTTGTGATAATATTTTGATTCCGGAAGTTTTCTGCGACCGATCTGCCAACGACAAGGTCATCTTTCTGTGGGTGAAGCTCTCAGTTGAATGCGGTCGGAACGTCAATTTTGTACGGAATACGGCTTGACCTTGAAGACCAGTGCCTTGACGAATAAATAGATGATTGTGGTCACCCTAAAAAAATTAGTCATCAACTGAAGTTTATTTGGACTTAATACTAGTGATGCCAGAATAGTGAATTTGCCGAATAATCGGCCACATTCTCGGCCGAAGCGCCGAACGTTCAGCAAAATACGTGTACATTTCGCGGGTGACAGATTATGACCTGTCACATTTCGGTGAGTGCGGTACCAACGCCGCGGGCGTATTTGTTTCATTTGCGAGTAGATCGTGTCACGACACGCATTGTTTACTCATTGTTAAAACAAATTGTGTTACTAATAATCCTTATTACTAAAAAAATAGCACTGTTTGTTCACCAAAAACTTTACAAAATGGTACCATTTAATAAAAAATCGCTTATTTTTTAATATCTGTGTTTTTTTCCTCATGATTTGATATTCGATCAAATAGGTCAAATCCAACAGTAGCCGAATATTCGTGACATCTCTACATAATACCTCTTTGTATTTCAAATTTAATATTATTCGCAATAATAAACCGAAAATCACATGACACTTTCCCCAATTCTCGAACAAATTTCAATATCGTGTAATGACTTACCTGCAGTGGTTGTTTATATACATCGAAAATTTCAGAGCCCAAATGCAAACTCAAGCTACCGTCTGACCATTTTATAAATCTAGCATTGGATTGATGCAGGGGATTCCCTTCTTTATCAATTGTTTCGCGCCATCTAATTGTGTTTTCAACTTTCAACTTTAACCTTAAACAAGGAAACATAATTATCAGCTGACAAATATAAATCGGGTAGTTTCGATTTAAAATATTCACAGGTTTCATTGTTTCTACTGACCTAGCACGACCTTCTTCATCCAGGGTTTCCTCCTCGTCAATTTCATCCTCGTACGTTTCTGGATCAAAAGGTCTTGTCTCCACCGAAAGGAAATTTGGCAATTTCACGAAATGTATATCTTTCCCCAAATCGGTGGTAATTTTCGGGATTTCAACGTCGATTCTCGTTTCTGGAATTGGCTCGGGTTCAGGTTCTGGTTCTTTCTCGACATCGTCCTGGGAAAACGCAATAGAAATATTATCGAAACAAAATATTGCTACGACATAATAGACATAGTTCTAAACTTTCTATTAGAGAGTACAAAAATAGAAAAAATAAACACACATCATCGATCATCGGTCTTCTTTCATCATCAGAGTCCATTCTACTCCGTGCATCTTCTTCATTATCGTTGTCTCGCTGTTCTTTGTCGGAGGTCTTTTCATTTCTTTCCTCTTCGCTGCTGATGTCGTCAGCATCGCCAAACAGATCATCTGCCGTAGCTAAAAGACAAGGCGCAAATTAATAATAATAATAATAATAATATTTATTTTACCACATTGACAAAAGAGTATATGGCATGTCCATAAAAAAACTTAGAAATTACATATTAAAAAATTCGTTAATGCTATAAAATTCTCTGCTTACTAAATCATTCTTTAACTTCCTTTTCATGGTTTGCAATGGCAAAGATTTGATTTCAACTGACAGATGATTGTAAAGTTTGATACAGTTGTAGAGCACACCTTTTTCAAAGGTAGTCAAGGAATGATCTGGCAAGCGAAAGTCATTGTTTCCCCTGGTGTTATACTTATGTAATAATTGATGGTTACTGAAAAGGCTAAAATGTTCTTTTACGAAAACAATACATTCATAGATGTATACAGAAGGCAGTGTCATGAGTCCAAGAGCCTTAAAGATTCCTCTGCATGATTGTCTGGCGCTTAATTTGGCCATAATACGTATGCATTTCTTTTGTGCTTTGAAGATTAACTCTGTATTAACAGCACCCCAAAAAATAACCCCATACTTCATTCTAGAGTAAAAGTTACCGAAATACATGGTTTTTATGGTATTGTGTAATTGCAGAATGTACTAATCCTGCGTATTGCGTATAGACAACTTCCAAGTTGTTTTGCTTTTAACAGACTTTACCTATGAGAATAGCAGAATATATGGACTGGAGCTGACTCGTTTTCTTGCACAGATACTGACATTTGAAATTATCACTTTCACACAAAAATAAATGCAAATGCTTCGAGATTTTAAAAACCGTTCTGCAATGAACGAAATGATTGAAAAATTGAAATACAGTTATAAATGTCAAGCATTTTTATTTACCTGAATCCTTAACGCCAGTTTGTTCTTCAGGTTCACTATCGGTATCGATAATCCTTTTTCTTGGTTTTTCGTCTTCAGATTCTGTCTTACGTTTTCTTTTTCCACCGATTTCTTCATCGTCCGAGCCTTGTGATTTCGGAGACGAACGGTTAGATCCGCGCGATTTTGGAGATGATCTGTTAGAGCCTCGTGACTTTGGAGAAGACCTATTAGGACTACCGTCAATTATTTGAAGATTTGGTGAATTTGATCTACTATCATGATTTTCCACTTGACTTTTTCGAGACTCTGATCTAGCCGAGCTTGCAGAGCCAACCGATTTTGATCTTGAACGATTCGATTCAACTGAACGAGACCCTGAGCGATTGGATTTTCTGCTATCAACTGATTTACGAGACCTCGGACGAGATCTGTTTGAAACGACTGATTTCGATCTATTAGACGCACGAGAACCCGATTTTGATCTGACTGAACTGGGTGATCCAGATTTTGATCTAGCAGATCTAACAGACTGTGGCGATCCAGATTTTGATCTAGCAGATCGTACAGACCGTGGCGATCCAGATTTCGATCTATCAGATCTAACAGACCTAGGAGATCCAGATTTCGACCTACCAGATCTAGGAGATCCAGATTTTGACCTAGGTGATCCTGTCTTCGACCTGGGAGACCTAGTTTTCGATCGGACTGACCTAGGAGACCCAGTTTTCGACCTGGGGGACCCAGTTTTCGAACGAACTGACATAGGGGACCCAGTTTTCGACCTGGGGGACCCAGTTTTCGAATGAACTGACCTAGGAGACCCAGTTTTAGACCTGGGGGACCTAGTTTTCGAACGAACTGACCTAGGAGACCCAGTTTTCGACCTGGGGGACCTAGTTTTCGATCGAACTGACCTAGGAGACCCAGTTTTTGACCTGACTGACCTAGGAGACCCGGTTTTCGATCTGACCGACCTAGGAGACCCAGTTTTCGACCTGACTGACCTAGGGGATCCAGAACGAGATCTGGATCGAGATCTGTTTGATACGGCAGATCCCGATCTTTGAGAGCCTGGAGTCTGTGACCTTGATCTATTAGATGCGATCGATTTTGACCTTGAATTGCGAGACGATGTGCGAGATGCGGGCGTTTTTGACGGAGACCTTGCCGTTACATGAGATTTTGCTTCAGAACCCACTGAAGCAGAACGATTAGAAGCGGCACTCGATTTATTCGAAGCGGCAGATGCAGAACGAGATCTGCTCTGAGATCTAGACCTTGACGGAGATTTGCTATAGCTTCTCGCACGTTCACCTTGGACTCCCGATTGATTAGATCCAGCACTCGGTGATCTCGAGCGCGAGCCACTACGAGATCGATTCGCCGTTGGACTTTGAGAAGCAGATCGCCCGCTACGACTTCGGCGAGAATGAGTGCTTGAAGGTGTATTAGATCTGTATCGAGTCAAAACATTTACGATATTATACAAAACAGACTAATCTTAAAAAATCAGCTCAAAACATTTTGGCGAGATCAAAATGTTTAACTACTCTATCTTTGCAATAGCTACGTAAATTAAATTATTACATTTAATAAAGTTTAAAAATATTACCTTGAGCCTTGGTCTAATCCATGACCAGGAGTTGGCACTGGGCCTTGATTTAAATCAGGACTTAAGCTACGGTCAGAGTCACTATCTGAATTTGATGCCATATTTTAACACTTATTTCTTACACATAACAACAAATTACTGTATATTTTAATAACATAAGCTTTTTGCATACATAACCATATCAAAATCAAACGCGAAAGCTTGACATATACTAATCCATAGATACAGATCATGACAAGGAGGTATTAAATGATTGCTACATCAATAGAAATAATATGTAGGTGTCTGTAGATTGTAGTCTGTGGTAGCTTTCTACCACGAGTTTTTTACGTTCAACTCGAAGAACAAACTCGGAAAACCCACGTAATAATGGGTTTGTTCAAAGCAGCCAGCAAACGGTTTCAAAACCGTCACCCGCATGCGCGCTAGCTAAAACGTGTTCTAAAATCACCACTTAACGTTTTACCTACTGCGCATGCGGGTGACGATTTCGAAACCATTTGCTGGCTGCTTGGACGACTTAATTTCAAAATATATTTCGTTGTAAATTACATAGCAGCAAAAAAGTTAAAAATGTAAACATTTTTTCCAATATTTAGAAAATAATGAAATAGACAAAAAAAAGCTACCAAGCCAAGAGTGTATAATTAAACATATTTTGTATTACATGTTTTATGTAAAACTGTCCTTGAAAATACAGGAAATGTAACTTTTTAACCGACTTCAACAAAAAGGAGGAGGTTCTATGTTCGTCTGTATATTTTTTTTTTATTTATTTATTTTGACGTGATAACGTCTTATAAATTGATGAAACACCGGCTGCACGCACGAAAAAGTGTCACGTTCCGCCTGAGCCTGAGCGCGCAAGCGAGAGCGCGGTATAAGCGATAGAGAGGCACGATCGGCCCAAGCGTCGGCTTGTACGCATTTCTCTCTCTTCTCGCGTGACGTCAGAAAGTTCATCAATGTTTCTTTATGACGTTATCACGTAAAACTATCGTCCGTAAACCGACTTTACAGACAACCAATTTTTTTTTTTATGTATGTTCACCGATTTCTCCGTCAATTATGGACCGATTTTCAATTTTTTTTTTTTATTCGAAAGAGTGCACCTCAGAGGAGGTCCCATCGGAACCAAGTCAGGATCTGATGGTGGAATCTGGAGAAATTGAGGGAAACTCTCAAATTTCGAAGACACGCATAATGTTTTTTATGTATGTTCACCGATTTTTAGTGTTAGATTAACACTAAAAAGAGAAAAATAAAATATTTTTAACAAAAAAGTTGAACCGACTTCACACTAAAAAGTAAAAAATAATTGCGTATTAAAATGTTTTGGAGTCGGTGTAGTTCTCGGAATAGATTTCATTTTGGCTGACACCGACTCCAAAACATTTCAATACGCAATTATTTTTTACTTTTTAGTGTGAAGTCGGTTCAATTTTTTTGTTAAAAATATTTTTTGACTAATACTTTAACGTTTGTTTTTAAAAATGCAAGATTGCATCTGTCTATGTCATAACAATAAAACAAAAAATAACGTTTAAATAAAGTACGCCGTCCACTAGAAGACGAATTGAATCAAAAAATAATATTACAACAAAAAGCAGCTAGTTACAGACGAACAAAATAAATTATTTTTCTTACAAAACTAAAATAATTCTTGTCATTAAATGGAAAACACCTACACTAACTAGAAGGAAAATTCAAAAAATAAACTTATAATAAATATGACAAATATAAACAAAACCACACGTTTTAACTAAAAAAATTTATACGCTTTTTTGGTTGTGTAGGGAAACGGTAGATCCACATTTATTGCAAACTCTGAAAAATCAGCATTGTTAACTAAAAAACAAAACAAAAAAATGTAAGAGTACCCTCAAAAAGAAACATAGATTGTTTAAAACTGATCAAATCTCACACTAGCCTTTTGGTCCATTTGGTTGCGCTCGATGAGTCGGTACATCGGAAAAAAACGGATGGTTCGGTGGAAAACGTCTCGGCAGCTCATCCCTAAAATCTTGACTGCGATTGGCCAGTCTATCCCCGTCGCGGTTAATTTCCACATTTACGCAATTTTGTTTTAGAGTTGTGCATTGAGTCTGCGCGTTCCAAATTTAAAAAAAAGTAATCTGGATTTGTGTACAGACTTTTGACTATTTAGATGTCTATTGTCTATAATCATAGGTATGAGAGCTAGCAGAAAAGTATTAGGGACGAATGGGCGTGGGGTGGAAAACTGATACCAAATATCGTGTCTCAAACGAGAGCTGAGATACAAAGTGGCAGGGGCGGATATATATAATGGCTTTTTGGGCTGCTGAATATAAAGGGCCCCCAGCCCCCATTGAAGACAATGGACACTATTGCGAATTAAAAAAAAATGTATTTAGACGTAACCTACTAACTTCTTTGCAATAATGTCTTAGTTGCTGTTTGGGTGTCTAAAAGTCATATTAAATAAATAAAATATTTCATTGTCCTGATTTTTTCCTATACTGTAGGGTGTTCTTTTATTTGTTTGTTTTCGGTCCCATTGGCTCATGTTTTAGTATTGGACCTAAAAATAATTCTCCCAAAATTTCAGCTTCCTAGATCAAACCTGTGAAAGGCGCAAACCGAGTTTGTTTCCCATTTTAACATGGGAACAACGACGTTTTTACTCAAGCATGGACAGATGATAGAAAAGTTTTTTATTTATTTTTGATAACAGCAATTTGGAGAGAATTGAATTTCCCACAAAAAAGGTGCTTAGTACTAAATCCATCCCATCTTATGGGAATGTTTAAATTAAACGAATATATTCAATAAATAAAATTATCGACCAATTTTTCAGACAATATATTAACAAACAATATAAAATTAATACATTAACGTTTCAATCCGGATTTGGATCTTCTTCAGAATTGATCTAAAAAATATAAAAATAATTAATATCTAAATATAATTCGCTTTTTATTATTATTTTTTCATTATTTTGATAATCATAATTAATTTTCAAAAAATTCTATAAAAAGCGAATTATATTTAAATATTAATTATTTTTATATTTTTTAGATCAATTCTGAAGAAGATCCAAATCCGGATTGAAACGTTAATGTATTAATTTTATATTGTTTGTTAATATATTGTCTAAAAAATTGGTCGATAATTTTATTTATTGAAGAGTTCTAATCAGACGTTAATCAAAGATTTAAACGAATATATCTTTGAAAATAATTAATTCACGGATTTAGTACTAAGGACCTTTTTTGTGGGAAATTTAATTCTCTATAAAATGTTGCCACCAAAAATTAAAAAAAAAAATACCAGCTATCCATATTTGACTAAAAACGTCGTTTTTCCCATGTTAATTAATTAAATGGAAAACAAACTCGGTTTGCGCCGTTCACAGGTTTGATCTAGAAAGCTGAAATTTTGGGAGAATTTTTTTAGGTCTAATGCTAAAACATTAGCAAATGGGACCGGAAAATAAAAAAAATAAGCACCCTATAGGTAGGCCCCAAGTAGTGTTAGCCCAGGGCCCCAAAAATCACGGTCCGCCCCTGAAAAGTGAAGATTTTAATACTTATATTCTAGCTTTCCGTCTCGGATTCGCCCCTATTTTGGTTTGGTAGTAAAATAAACAAGAACAACAAATCTCCCGTCATTTAAAGTCGGTTCTACAGTGCGCGCTAGTCTGTGCGGGTACAAGATCCCAGATGCATCAAGCACACATTTTGCCACTCCACAATGCCCAGCAAAAAAGAACGCATTGTTGCACTTTGCAGCTGTCGCCCTTGTTCTAAGTCATCATTACTATTTGAGCAAAAATCTTTCATTTTAATTTTAATACGAGTCTAAGCGTCATATATATTGTTTTTTTTTTTTGTGTTCTATCGCCGTTTGATTCCATAACGATGGCTCATTGTGATATAAACCTAAATAAATAAATTTCATACCTGCAATTTTGTAATGAGTCTAGACTTGTCGGCGAGCTGTTGAACAATTTCTTCATTCTTTTTCTTAAAATCGTCAATCTCTCTTTCAAGACCTAAAATAAACATTATTGAATGACTAAAAAATGAATCAAAATTATTTTATCATTTTATTAAGTTGGAATTAATAATAACTGTTGATCTTAAGCTGTAATTTTTGCGTTTTTGTTTCGCATCGGGTCCATAGTCCTTCACAATAATTGGTCAAAGTTTGAGCCCTTTCTTCAGCCTGTTTATTAATCGTCTGAAGATACGTTTGTTCGAGGTTAACTTGATATAACCAAAACAGCATCGCTCTAGTCGCAATATCTAAAACGGTCTCGGGCCGCTGTCCTGCCAAAATCATCTAAAAAAAAAAACAATTAAACGCAAACTAATGAATTTAAACATCAACAATAGGTTTATTTCATTTGACTTACTGTTTTAAAAAGTTCGTTGCCGTTTAAATCAATTTTTACAAAATCCAAGGGTTGTAAAAAAGGAGTGGAACAAACTGCACATTTTGAGTCCACAGAATCGTGAGCATCGCAAAAGACATGTGAACAACTTGTTACATATGCATTTTTGGTTAAGACTTTGCGACATTTATTAAAATTACACTTCAAATTAAAGTTCTGCATTGTAATTTTCACTTTTAATTTTTATTAATTTATTATTGCAAATCCCTTGCCTGTCAATTTAATTCGTAATTCAACTTCTCTGAATTCAACGGCTATGCAATAGTACCAACAGTGTTTTATTTAAAAAAGGTTTGTTTCTTGGTTGAGTGGCACTACAATAAAATAAAATATATCAAAATGAATTTAAATAACCGTCAACCGAAAGACTAGATAGATCTGAGAACAGTTCAAAAGTACATTTTTAACAGTTGATAATTGATTGAAAACATGTGTAATTATTTTAAAATATGTATTATTTATTTAACATTTTGTTTATTATCATTTAAAGGAGTGACAAGTTCGTCTTTACTTGATTATGTATGGTCAGTTGGACAGTGGATGCAAAGCAAAGATGAAATTGATTCGGATAATTTGATTGAACAAAGCGTTCCTTACGAATTATCTATACCAGATGAGAAATTTATTTCTGAGGCAACAGCTTTAACAGGTATCACTGAATCAGGGTTAGATATGTGTCAACAAAGGGTACGTAACTCAACCAATAATTAATTTCTAAAGAAAAAACGTTAAACAACGTATATTTCATCAAACTCATTTGATTAAGAATCATCAAACAAGTGCATATCGCTTCCTAAGAACGTTTGTGAAAATTGAGGTTATATAACCGATCGTTTGTTGTTTGCTAACAGGTCGTGTACAGACTTCAAACAAAATGCAACGCAATGAACGATGAGCAGGTAGCCAAGCTCGCTGTGATGCTTTTGAATTGTCAGTCGGTAGCGGAAAACAGACCTACATACCAATGCACGGAAGCAATGAGTCTCGCCGACTGCACGAAGAATATGGACGGCGACGTGTGGAACGCTTACCATTTGATGACGAACCGCGCGCGCGCCGTCTGCTATTCAGTACGACAAACGCAGTTTCGCGGTCTAACTGAACTGACTGTCAACAAGCTCATGAGCACTGCCCGAAATCAACTGAAAATGTTAAACGAACTGTCGGATGGACAATCGAGACTCGAAGATGCCGCGTTGCAGACCGTTCATTCAATCGAAGATGGACATAAAACGTTGAAGGCGCAACAACAGGATTTGCAACAAGCGCAGCTGCACAGCCAGTTGTCACTCGAACAAAACATACAACGATTGGCGCAAGAAAAGGCGCTCATAAAAGCCGGGCACGAACAGCTTGCTAAAATGACCGAGGAAATGAAAGCTAAATTAGGTGTGAAAAACATGTAATAATTAAAATTTTCGTTAATTCCGCGTTTACTAGGTTAATAATGGCTCACTTATCAAATTTCACTGCTGTAGACCCCATTTTCGTTTCAAATCTTGCACATTCAATGCGTTTAGATAAAAATGTGGATCATATTGTACAGGAGAGGGATTTACAACGGCATAAAATGTCAGAAAGAACGGGCTAGCCTAGTGAGCATTGACTTGAATAATAATAATAATAACAATTTATTCCATTTTTTCCATATACATAACAATATAGGACCTATATTATATTGAAATAACTTTATACAGGGTGAGTTAAGTTGATGCTTTTTTTTTACAGCGTGTAAAAATCAAATAGACGAGCAAATATTTCAAATAGTTTTTTTATCAAAACTCAAAAATAAGAAAGAAACAGCCTTTCGAAGTTTAAATAAATTTTGTAAATTTTTTTTTAATTTTGAGGTCGGTCCTGGGGTTATATTATGTCACTGTGAAAATAAGTTGTTATTATCAAGCATGTACAGAAGCATGGCTACGGCGCACGCATCTTTGTGTCCAACAAAACGGGGACAACTTCGAACAATTTCTGTGAATACTTGATAATAATAACATATTTCCATAGTGACATAATATAACCCCAGGACCGACCTCAAAATTAAAGAAAATTTAACAAAATTTATTTAAACTTCGAAAGGCTGTTTCTTTCTTATTTTTGAGTTTTGATAAAAAAACTATTTGAAATATTTGCTCGTATATTTGATTTTTACACGCTGTAAAAAAAAAGCATCAACTTAAAACTCACCTGTATTTATTTGTACACAAAATAATATGAATTAACTGAATCACCCTACGAATCTGGTCAGACATTTGAATTACGTCCTAAATAGATCGTAGTTATTTTCTACTTCTGTAGAAATGCACAGTCAAACGTTTCAAATTAATTTGCAGATGCTGCCTCGGAACAAATAGATGATCAGTCAGAAGAACAGCGCGTGAATCATCGCCAAGTACTCGAAGATTTGATGTTGATTCAGAAACAGGCGCAAGATATCTGGAAACGAATTGGTGAGTCAGAAGTCTTGCAAAGAAAAATACTATTTTTTTGTGAAAATATCAAAGTTCTAATCGAAATCGAGATAAATCATAATGAAACTTTTCTGGTAAGTGATAAAACACTTGCTAGTGCGATTCAACTTTTTCACAATTCGATATCGCAGAACATTCATTATGGAATCATCTTTTGGGGAAATTCTCCATATACAGTGTAAACTCTTTATAACGTCCTTCGTTATAACGAAAAACTCCCTATAACGTCGAAATTTTTACGATTTGGTTGGTTTACCTTAAAACCTATACATTAATACCCTCTTTATAACGCAACAGCCATTCTCTATTATGAAGAAATATGTTCATATTTAGGCGTCAGCAAATGTTTACAGACATAAAGAGGACCATTCTGAACCATCACCATCTATTCAACAAGCACTTGATGACGCCAAACTTGTCGAAAAATTCCTATTATTTAATGAAGATTATTCCACCACATTGAAAAATTGGTTATTTTTCTTTCTTCCCTCCATATAACGAAAATTCTTTATAACGAAAAAAATGTTCGGTCCCTTAAAATTCGTTATAAAGAGATTATACAGTACATTGAAGATTATTGTTAATTTGGTTGTTTTTCTTTCTTCACTCCATATAACGGTAACTCTCTATAACGATAAAAAATGCTCGGTCCCTTGAGTTTCGTTATAAAGAGTTCACACTGTATTCGTGAACTGTTCATTATTCAGAAACGGTGCATAAGAACTATAAGCAATATTGGACCCAGAGAGTCATGCAGTCCGTTGTTTGATGACATAAAAATATTCACTATATCGTCGTTGGTTCTGTAATATGTGCAAAGAGTAAAATTTGCAGGAAAGACCAAACAGTGGTTATTTCAGCAATGGATGGTAAGAACTAGCAATTTCAGAGGTATATTACTAATTCATACTTATCTTCACTATACGTGTTTAATTAAGACGAAGTATTTTCTTAAAAAATATTTAACGTTAATTTCGGATTTATTGGCACATGGGAGGAATTATTTGATACAACTTTTCACATAAGGTTACTTCCCCTTGTTGGTTACTGTAAAATTAATTTGGAGGTATTACTAGTGTATAGAGCTCCGTTTCCTGAATCTTTTCATTTAAAAAACGTAAAATCTGCCAAATATGCACATAAGAGCTATTACAGAACCAACGACGAAATACGAAAAAGTTTCATGGCGCTCAATATATTATCAAAATTATTATTTTTATCCATGTTTGATTCATTTTTTTGACAACTAAATTTCTTTGGTTACTTGTCGGCGCGTCATGGCTAGATTACACATTTTTGAAAAAAATTGGCACGTAGGTGTAGAAAGGTTCGCCACTCCTGGCATAGGGTATCATTGGATAGGTCTTTAAAAATGCAATAAAAGATCTCAAGTGACTTTTTTTCTTAGGTAAATATGCTCCGAGATATAAGCTTCTGACGCATGTAGTACCTGATATGTTCCGTTGTGTCTATTGTTTTTTAAATAAATAATAAATCATTTAATTGTTGGTTCTGGTACAGTGCTACTGTTTTTAATTTTGTTGACTATTTCTGACCTAAAAGCTTACAAAAGACATATGATAGGAAATGGCGATCTTAAATTGTTTTGTCATTTCTAACAAAATGTTTTAAATTCGATTATAACAGTTTTTACCGGTTGTCGTTTTATTTATAAAATTTAACTAGGTTGCCCAAAATAAATTGCAATAACAATAATAGTAACATTGTTTATATGTAATTATGTTATAGAAGAATCAAGCAATAATATGTTACGTCAAAGCGCCGAAGCATCGCGGCAATATCGCGAGATGTTGGCTCAATTGAGGCAAGTTAATACAACGGTGTATTCTCTCGTTGAACTGGTGACTGCGTCTAAAGCTGCGATCGACGAACGACTGGCTTGGTTGTCGGAATCGCTCGGAGGAACGGGTAAGTGTATGCTAGAGCTAAATTTTATTTTGAAATGCTAATCTTTAATTAACGTTTGATTAGTACTCTTCAATAAATAAAATTGGTTGATAATTTTATATTTATTGAACTAGCCATTTCTATTCAGTTTAAGGGACAAATTGCGTTTCAGTTGGTAACACTGTTGCTTCATTGCAATATTTTGTTTTGACGTCTTATTTGCAGGCAGCACTGTTGACAAAGTAATTTTGCACTGACGTCTTCTATTGGTAACAATGCTATTTCAATTTTCTAACCGCCGCTGTCTTGTTTTTAGGTAACACTGTGGATAAAGTATATCTGTGCTTGGGACATTTGGCTTTCCTGTTGGTAACAATGCTGGCGTGTGCTTTTCTCAGCGCGCCATTGGCTATACGATGCGTAGTTGTCGCAATAATACCACTCAATCTAGTATTAGGAATACAACAAGGACCGGACCATTCCTTCGATTTTGTCAGTCTCGCGGGCGTCATTGTTTCTTTAACTGCAGGTAAGTTTCTAATTTCGAGGCTACAAACAAAAACTAGCACTCTTCTTGAATTCAACCAACACCACAAGTGGACTAAGAGCTGACTACGGAGAAAATGGGTGACTCGGTGCAGAGCTGAAAATTTGCAGAATAATAGGAGATAGTATAAGTAAGTAGGGAAAAAATTGCCACAAGGCTAGGCGGAAGATAGAGCCGCCAGAAGGCGCTAATGTTGCGAAAAATCAGTCCACTTCTGGCAATTTCTATACTTATTCTGTAATTCAAAACTAGATTATATATTATATATATTATACATTATATAGTTATAAGGGCCTACTGAAAATTCAAACACGGTATAACAATCACATTCGACAAATATTCAAAATAATTAATGACATTTTGATGGAAATAAAATTAATCGTCATATATTTTCATTAATAAAATTACGTTGTTACGTAAATGTCATTAATAATTTTGAATATTTGTCGAATGTAATTATTATATCATGTTTGAATTTTCAGTATGCCCTTATAACTATATAATGTATAATATAATATATAATCTAGTTTTGAATTACAGAATAAGTATAGAAATTGCCAGAAGTGCACTGATTTTTCGCAACATTAGCGCCTTCTGGCGGCTCTTTATCTTCCGCCTAGCCTTCTGGCAAATTTTCAGCTCTGCACCGAGTCACCCATTTTCTCCGTAGTCAGCTCTCCGTCTAAAGTCTCATGATGTATTTTCCGAAAGTTAAAAAGGCATACAACAATTTAGACCGATGTATCTCAAAAATATAATTGATAAAAATATTCGTCTAAATGAAAAATAATACGACTCAAATTTCCAGCTCACGTAATATTTTGTTGGCTGTATTCGATGGTACACAAATCATCGCAGAGTCCTAAATTCCTAACGGGGACAAAATTGACCGCAGACGACAGTGCGCCTTTGTCGGCATCGAGCCCAGTAAACAACGTTGAAAGTACTAGTTACGCAACTGTATCGAACAAATACACCAGGTACGGTTATGATGACGTGACAACGAAACACGTGTCGTCTTCCAATTTGTACGAAGAAAGTATCAGAGAAGAGGATGATAAAGTTTCATTGAGAGACGACGAACAATTCGCTACCCCAACTCCACCACAATCAAGAAACGGATACTATTCTCCAAGTCCCAGGTCTCGGAGGTAATAAAATATATATCGAATTTTTGAAGTGAAAACTTCTTTAGCGGCGTTGTACACTTTTTTTGTAATGGGTAAAAAATGTTAAACTCGCGTCAGATCGAAAATTCGTAAGACCTGATCGAAAATTCGTAAGACGAAAACTTTTGTACACTTTCTTTGTAATGAGTAAAAAATGTTAAACTCGCGTCAGATCGAAAATTCGTAAGACCTGATCGAAAATTCGTAAGACCTGATCGAAAATTCGTAAGACGAAAACTTTTGTACACTTTTTTTTTAATGGGTAAAAAATGTTAAACTCGCGTCAGGACACGTTAATATTCAAGTTTTCACTTCTGCCGGCATTCCCGGAGTGCAACCCGTCTTTTTTTAATTGCCATTATAGTTAAAGAGACGATGACAGAAAGGGGCACTTGGTGACAGAAATGCTCTCTTTCGTGTAGTCTGAGTCGCCCTCTACAAATCCGCTTAGTTGAGTAGGGGTCTAGCGCGTTGCGATATGACGCTGGGGCGCTTTAAAAAAATTCAAAATTCCTCTACTAAATGGCATCTGGGGGGGTCCTCCTAATTGCAGAAAAAATATTTTCTGCCAATTCACTCCCTGCAGAGACTGTCAGTATAATAAATAAATACAAAAAAAAATTTAAAAAAAGCTCGGTGAGTGAAACCGAGTTCAAACGTTTCGTCTTCTTGTAGAGAATCCCAAGGTACAGTTTTTTGCCAAAATCGACCTTGCAAAAACCCGTCATGTTCGCGGAAAGTTTAACATGGTATTCAGGTAAAGCATTAATGCCAAGTACATTAAATTGGCAGATTGTAATCTAGCAGTGACAAAATTGGCAGATAATATGTTTTTCAAACTTTTTGGGTACTAATAGAGAGCCTGGTAAGAATTTCTGCCACTGAGCGAAGACTTTTCAAATTTTTGCCTGTGCAAATTTTGAAGAATCATCGATAGGAAGTGAGGTCTTTTGGAGCCCCGAAAATTTTTTTTGTATTCTGGGCCACCCAATCAACCATTCCGTCAAGTTTCAACTTTTTTTTTGACGTTTTTTTTTTCGATTTATTGAAAGGATTTTGTAAGTCTGCAGGGAATAAATTGACAGAAAATATTTTTTCTGCAATTAGGAGGTCCCCACAGATGCCTTTTCTGCTATTTAGTAGAGGAATTTTGAATTATGCCGTTTTTTATTTAAAAGTGCCCCAGCGTCGTATCGCAACGCGCTAAACCCCTACTCCACTAAACGAAAGAGGGCATTTCTGCCACCATGTGCTCCTTGACCATTTCCGTTACCGTCTCACTAACTATTATGCCATTTCAGTATTTTAGTTTTATGTTTTTTTATAAACGAACTGTAAATGATATTTTGACAAGGGATGTCTAGAACATTACATGAACATGTAAGTGTAGGTTAGGAACAAAAATCTTTAACTAATTTTTTTTTGTTTTGCAGCAATACGCCACTACTTAAAAACGGTTTGTATAAACGCAACTGCATGGCTCTAACACGCACAGGAAACGCGTGCAAATTGTCTGCAGTAGTAGGTCGTGACTTCTGTCGTCGCCATCAACACGGCAATTCCATTATGGAATAAAATTGTGATAGATTTTTTTTTGACGTGATAACGTCTTATAAATTGATGAATCACGTCAATATAAAAAGATGAAACACCGGCTGCATGCACGAAAAAGTGTAACGTTCCGCCTGACCCTGCGTGATTATTAAATATGATATTCGAGTGGAATACGTTATCACGTAAAACTATCGTCCGTAAACCGACTTTACAGACAACCAATTTTTTAATCATGTGACAAAAACATCAACTGCACATTCTTTAATTTTAAAACACCTTGTACACGAGTCGACTGTTTCGTAACCGGAGTTTCAAACCAGTTCAGGATGCGACTATTGTGCAGTCGGTTTGTAATCGATTGAGGTTCTTTGTTCGCACACGAGCGCGGTTGAATCTGAATTAGTAAAGATGGTTGCTCCTACTACTTACAGGAGAAAAATTTCGCTACAGCATACAACTGAAATTTCTTTTCGACTTGCAAACGGGTCGCACACGGCCAGTTTGAAACTAATCTCAAATTGATCGGACTTCTGTTGACTCATACGCGGACGTACGAACGGTCACAGAACGATCGCATCCTGAACCGGTTTGAAATTTAAATTGCAAACCAGTCGATCTGTGTGCAAAGGGCTAAATTTGGCAGTTGATACATTTATCAAAGTGACCTTGAGTGTGAATTTAAATGAAGTTACCACCTGAATTTCAAATTTTTGTGGTTTAAAGATTAAAAAGTCTATACAGTAAAGCGTCGATTATCCGAACTAATTCGTGGGCATGGGTGTTCGGAAAATCGGTTTTTTCGGATAATCAAACTGCAGATACATGCATGTATACATACAGTATATATGTACAGTTGAATGAAAAACATATTTATTTATAATATATCTTTAATGACAAATAGGAATTAAACAAAAAAAAGTGCAGTCTTGTAATAAAACGTTTAAAAAAATCTTCAATCTTTGTCTGTCGAAGCAAGACCACCTGCTTACGAGCAGCTAAATCACGCACTTTTTTGAGGACAGATATTTGGTACTGATCGCTTTAAGGTATGATTCCGAATGCGACTGCAGCGGCAGACCGCAGGCGGCAGTACTGGTATCCATATTTTTCTATTAAATGCATTCGGAGCGCGGCAGCACTGTCGCCTGCCGTCGTAGCTTGCCGCACCACTGCTCCTGAACCAGTAGTGTCGCCGACTGCAGAAGTGATAACACGTAAAAAAAGTTTTTCGGGCGCCGACGAGGAGAAACTGATTAATTTGGTGGCTAAATATCCAGTTATTTATGACACAGACCACGCTATTTAAACGGCAATAGCTTCTGAATATTTTTTCGTCACTTAACAAATGCTTTTTAATCAACATTGAATAACTTCCTTCATCTGGTCTATTTCTGAATAAAGGCATCGTGAGGTTTCTTCTTTTTCTGGTATACAGTAACAAAAAGTCATCGTCATCTTCGTCTTCCAACAAAAGGCTCAAACTGAGAACGTCAAAATTATCCGTCATCATTCACGGAAAAACCGACTGCCGCCGAAATCTGTCGCTGCATTCTACATTGGTCCAACCGCAGGCAACAGCACGTTTGCGTTGCCGTCTGCAGCCTGTAGTTGCAGTCGGTTACTGCAGCCGCCTTCGGAATCATACCTTTAAGCCAACGCAAGGCTATATCTAGTTCAGTTAAGCGGTCGTTCGGTTGATTGACGCTCTACTGTACATAAAAATAGTTTTTGTAATATGTCTGTAGTTTTATTAAATACACAGTTTGTTATTGCGATCACTTTCAGTATGGGCAACGATGTTGTTAATTAATAACAAAACGTCGGTATTTTTGTGCCAAGTAAATAAAATTTTGTAACCATACAAAATTTTATGTAAAATTAGTTATTTCATTTTAATACGTAGTGATATTAATACATTGTACAGACTAGGCTTAAAAAAAGTGCAGCTATGAATCAATTGGTGAAGCCATCAACAATAAAAAAAGAAGTTAGTATAAATTGTAAATGTTGTTTGTAAATATGGTACTAAGTTATAATATTTATATGTAAGAAAATATAGGGAATTCTGATAAATAATGAATTTTTTTATTCAAGAATGTTTAGCTTTACGAACCATATTTTTTTTAACATCAGTAACTACTGAAACAATTGGGTTTTTGAATGAAATTTTTTTTTGTCATAAATGGAAAGATCGTATATAAGTTTTATAACAAAACTATTTTTCTTTTTTTTATTTTCGTTATAATTCAAAAGTTATATCAAATTAAAAATAAATTTTTGTACCCAGTTCCGAGAACGCGCTGACATTTCCCGAACATAATGTGACGTCATAATGTTTTAGTTAATACACATGTAGAAGCCATTGATAGTATACTGCGTATATACATTTTACCATTATGACGTCACAATTACTGTCAAAAACAATTTTAGTGCGTTTGCAGTCACGTGATTTTTTTAATATTTTATCAATTTTGAATTGCTTATAATTAATTTAAAAAAAGTTTTTTGAAAGTTTTTCGCATCGATTATCAATATTATTTATAATAAAGTTTTAAAATACAATAAAAAAATCGATAATTATTTTTTTTTCAAAAGCCTAATTGAACCAAAATATCAAATCGCCTATTTTCAAAAGAACACAATTTTGCATGATAACTTGTCATTTTTTTAACCTTTAAATCCAAGCGTTTTCTTATGTATCGACAATGCCCCACATTCCCTGCAAAAGTTTAGCTGTCGAATCGGCTGCATTTAATGGCGGCAAGAACGGTTCTTTATCAGCCACATAGACATACGGCAACCTCAAAACCCAGTAAGTGGACTGCGTCAATTTTACAGGTTCGAGTGTACCTGGGATAAAAATGGGTGCTCCTGCCGCTGGTTGTACCTAAGAAAAGAAATAAATAATAAACCGTATAGTTTATACACTACAGAAGTCAAACTTCTGGTCAAACACGAATACATATGCGCAAATAAGAGCGGTAATGATCAATTGTTCACTAGCTCATTCATATGTCAAACACACATGCATCTATACGTCAAACACACGCGCATTCATACGTCAACAACGCTATTTCGTCAAGTCTTTTCATTACACACTCTATAGCAGGAGTGCTCAGACTTACAGTGCCGGCGATCTACCACAAAATATTTAGATGAAGAGCGATCGACCAACTTAATGTTAGTAAAAAAATATATATATTTGCAAGAGTATGATTTATTGCACTTCAAAACAAAGCATACATATAAAATTAAGGCACAAAATGTTAATTACTCTCTGGACGTTGATGCATGGCACTACATATCTTCGGCGTACTTTTCATAAGACGGAACGTAATTACACACAAGTTTAGAGCTAATACTAATACGGAACCCAATGAAATGGTGAGACCTCTGGTGAGAAATGCGCCTAACTGTCCAAAGGGGGGTTTTTGACAGGTAAACATTGACTTACAAAAACATGTTGGGGGCTAACCTAACCTCCATCAAGGTAAACATTGGCCGTGTTTGGCCGAAGTAAGTACTTACTAAATTTAGTAAGTCACTCACTATACTTACAAAATTTTCGGCTGGAACACAAAATAAGTGCTAACGCAGTAAGCATGGCTTAATATAAGACGCCATTTTGCTTATTGTTGATGTAAACAATACAGACAGGAACAGGCCTGTCATTTATCCATTTGCAACTATTTACATGAATTAAATTATATTAAATTTAGTACTGTCAATTATATTCATTCTATGAGGTTATGTACGGGATATATAACGTAAACCAGTGTTAGTTATGTCAAACCAGTAAGTCTGTCCTGGCCGAAAAGCGCTATAGTCAGCTTGTAAGATTTTAATTTTTTTATGCTAACTGGCTTACTAAGTTTAGTAAGTACTTACTTCGGCCAAACACGCCCATTGATTTACAAAAGCATCATGGAGGCTAGGTTAGCCTCCATGATGCTTTTGTAAGTCAATGTATACCTGTCAAAAATCCCCCTTAGGACAGTTCGGCGCATTTCTCACTAGAGGTCTCACCATTCCTTTGGGTTCCGAATTCAAAGGCAGTGCAGAGTTTGAGCACCCCTGCTCTATGGTGAGCAAAGAAGTCTCAATTCAAACAACATTTATTTATGTAAACTACTCCACAGAGTGTCAATGTTATCTACACCGTAAGGTATCAAAATTTAATTATTTAGTCATCACTATAGAGCAGAAAAGCAATGAAAGAATGTAAATAATACCTGCCCCATGTATAAAAAAACTATGCGGCTTATGTTAAATTGTTTTCATTTTTTATAAACTCAATTCAAAGTTTGAGAAGTACTTACCCTCGGGTTAAGTGTTATATAAACCAGATTCTTAGGGGACACGACGTGTATCCTCATCAGTTGAGCGACCAATGGTTTGTTCGGTCGACACGGACAACTGAAGTACAGCGGCATATCTGATGTCGTAACTTTATGGCCCGACTCTTTAACGATACCCGATGTGGCTCGTAGAACTTTATCCGACGAAGACATCATAAAACGATCCCCGCGTGGACATTCGTATTCGATACCGACAAATACTTTGACAGTAATGTCACAGAGATTCGACGACGATTTCGATTTGCGTGTTCGAGCCAATGCGGGATTATTGTACTGATGTTTGCGCGAATCATTAACTAGAGGCCAAGACTGCTTATTTGCTGATCTACGAAATATAGAAATCTAGTTAAATGCAATACATTATTTTTGTCGAGGGCTACCAGAGTTTTTTCTCCCAGTTGATAGCGCCACTATCAAGTGAAGTATCTGTTATCCATGTACCAATATTATTTATATACAGCATTAAACGGCTAAATCGAAGTTTTGTATTTATTTAATTATTTATTTCTTAATAATAATTGACAAAAGAAGAATGGCTTAACACAAACCGTTAATCTGTAAACATTTGACACTAGCGCCTTCTGACGAATAAAAAAAAAACGGTAGTCTGCATTCTTTTAAAAGTGAGGTTAGTTTTTTAGATGACAGTTGTTTGGCACTTATGTAAACAAAGGTCGCTGCACACGAGGCTAGAAACGCTGTTAGAAACACTACTTGGAGTTCTGCTGGCCGGTAGGCTGGTTATGAAGCTGGAAATGACGTCACTGCGGGTTCGCCTGCTAGGTTTTAAAATTAGTACAGGGGCTATTTCCCTGCTAGGTATGAGCAGCAACCAATCAGGAAGGCGATTTGAACAAACGCCCACAAACCAACATGGCGTCATTCTGCTCAGAATCAGACAACAGACACATTTTGCTCTGTGTTTATATTTGAACTGTCACTAGGGCGCATCAGATTTATTCACAAAACTAGCTTCAAAAGACGTCTCGTGTGAAGCAAACACATAACAGCAACCAAGAAAAACAGCGCTAGAAAACTAGTAGGCAAATCTAGCAAGGAATCTAGCAACGTTTCTACCTCGTGTGAAACGGCCTTAATTTTGATACTTGAAATGCTTACCTAATAGTAACATCCCAGGGCAACAGAAAATTAGATCCGGGTAAAAATCCCGGATGTTGTGATTCAGTAAGTCCCAAATTGTGACTGTACAAAGAACTGGGCCCTAAGCAAACGAGCGACCAGCTTGGGAACTGCGGTAGAAGTCCTGATGGTGATGTTATTGTTAACATGCTCGGTAAGTATTCAGTTGTGCTCGGCTGTCGTACCAAACTTTTATCTAAAATTAAAATAACAATCAATTAATGGATCTTTTTTTTAAAATTATATTAAGTTTACTTTTCGTGCCGGTATGTCTGAGATGAACTTCGATGTGGTTGAACTGACTTCAATTTGGTTTTTACGGTTGTACAGGACATTATCCTGGGAGTGATTTAGATTTTAGACTATATATGTGTGATTAAAAAAGAACTTTGAATAACGCATAGGTAACAATAATTCATTGTTTTTTATTTTATTTTTGTTTATATGGGCTATGTGCAAAGAGGCGGAGTTACAAATTTTTCGATGCGAGCGTTTGTGGTGAGCACTAGGGTAAACTTCAATCTCAAATTTTCCGTATGTCAGTAAGCAATGTTTATTAAAAGTAAAAATAGTTATAATTTTATGAAGTTTTTAATTACAAAGAAAACATGGGCAAAACTAAGCGATCTGAAAATGCTTGATGTATTCCGGGCTGTTGCGCTGATGGCGAATTAAGTAAAATAAAGACCATTGGCGCCATAATTTTACGTTTCGCTGTCAGTGTAAACAAATTAATTATTTATATATTGAACGTCATAATTGATAAATAAATAATTCTCACGTACCTTTTATGTTATGCTATTTATATAATGGTTTACAATCTGAATTTTATGGTACCTATATAAAATTAACATCAGTTTTCCTTATTACATTTTTTTTTGACACATCATGGGCAACTAAAGTTTTTGACTTATTACCATAGAAACATGTCGCGATTTCCATAAAAAGTGAATTCAATAAGTCTCTATTATACGGCGCCAGTAGGCTTCGTGCACACAGTCTATAGTTGTTAATACTGGTCGTTACGCATTTTGACGTGATAACGTCTTATAAATTGATGAATCACCAATCTAATAAATTGATAAAACACCGGCTGCATGCACGAAAAAGTGTAACGTTCCTAACGCGTAACGTTCCTAACGTTCGTAACGCGTAACGTTCCGCCTGACCCTGTGCGTGCTTTTTGCTAATTTCTCGCTCAATTTAAATCAGATCGGTTTGAAACCAGTCTTAAACGAAAGAGGAGAACATTTTACATAGATTTCGTATAACAGAATTTGCCTAAACAGTTTTTTTATACAAATTTATATAGAAAAATAGCTGTATAAATGCAATGTTGTCTAATCATCTAATGCATGACGCGACGCGGTCGGTCGTCTTTGTTTGCCGTACATGGAAATTAGAAAATAACGTATGTCTTGTCTTAACATGAAAACAGCTGCATTTCTAATGTTTAATTCAATTTTTTGACATTAGTATTTTGTGAAATGCAACGCCTTCTAAGTTAACTATTGGAATAACTAATTATTATTAGAACATAATACTTTGACAGTTGCAAACGTCACTTTTGACATTTCTTATCATTCCGACACCAAGGATAAGCGAATTGAAACCAAATTTTGGGAGGTTTAGGTTATGTATTACGGAATACGTTATCACGTAAAACTATCATCCGTAAACCGACTTTACAGACAACCAATTTTTTAAATTCAAGATGTACTCACCTTTGGAACTATCTTGTTCATCGAGTAGATCTAAAACAATATCATTACTGTCAGACGGATGAGTGGGACTGAGACCCGATTTGGAAGGACATAAAAGATCGCTTTCGGCCGACGTAACCGACAACTTATCGGGAGGACTCATTACATCTTGAGAACGGGATACTTTCATCACCACAGTATTGGTAAATAAATTGGCAGCCCTGCAAAACGATTATCGTTACCAATGTTACCAACTCAAAAAGAGTACTAGAAAAAAACAATTTACCTAAATTCTTTAGTCGAAGGTTGAAATACGGGAAAATCAATTCGTTCTCGTTGTCCACAAACGCACTGTTCAGCTAACGCGATGTAAAAACTGTGATTCGCTTGTTTCAGACTGTATGGATCTTCGCGCGGTCCCTGCATGTTACCGCAATCACAGGCCGCAACGTATCGTACACCGCTACTGTGTTCCTTATCGCTAAAACAAAGTGAATCGATTAGGAATTAAAATAAAATATCAACGAACCAGAACGGTGACAATAACATACCTATCGTGTTTTGGTAAAGTACAAGGATTACCAGTCAAACTGGGCTGTTCACAAAGCTGTCGACCATTCTCGAAATGCTGCTTACAATCGTCAATGAGCTGTTTGCTGTACTTATCAAACATTGGGCCCCTCGCATGATTCGTAAATACTGCCAGCGCCATTGCTAGCTGTAGAAAACAAATGAAGATTACACACTTTTTCCATATCTTGCAGAAAAAGACACGCTGAATTCTATTTTTGTGCGAAGTTACAGATATTATTTCTCAAAAAATAAATAACAATCCATCCACGCCCCTATCTTCTAAACTAAGTGAGATATTCTCCTTATTAGAATCGGCAATCTTTCATTGGCTCACGTTTTACTGCGATGACGTCATAATTTCATTATTGGCTAGACTGCTCGAATCAAGAAATGTAAAAAAATGGGTGCGTGATGCGTGTACTTATGCATGCATCAAAACAATATATTGAAATAAAATAATAAAATTACTGGAGTGAGATTAGCATAAATACAGCTACTAGACGCAACACGCATGCGAACATGGCCCCTACCTCTATTCTGTTAGTAATCTTTTTCAACGAACAGCTTCATCCTGTTAATTTGATGTTAATGAGCTCGCACTGCGCTCACATCGTAAATATTCATTCTCATCATTTTTTTCATAACGCACCAAAAAAGTATAACTTCAAAAACTACTATTTGAAATAATCATGTAATCGCGTCGTGAATTTTAATTATGTAACTTGATAAAAATAATTTAAACATTGGTTACCCTTGTTTCGTGATAAGCTCTCGTGTAATGGGGAGGCAAGTTCTCTTGATATCGTGCCAGCGCTAAGGGTAACACTTTCAAACAACGCTGCTCCGAAAAGCGCGTATCAGTGTTGAGTAAAGATAATCCGCGTACAGACTTGCTTTCCTTCGGATCACAGAAATATCCATACAGTTTGTTCACGACTTGAAACCAAATATCCACATTGGGCATCTAATAAAATATCAAAAAAATATAAATACCTTTCTTAATAACAAAATAAATCAACAAACCATTTTAAATGTTTCTAACCTCGAAATGAGCTCTCGAAATGTTTCGACCCATATTATCGTCAAATCCCTTCACAAAAGCGTGGTTAGTGTGAACTTGAAGAAATTTCAAAAAAGATCGTTTTTCTAGATTCACGTCTGACTGCAATGTATATATGAAGCCGAGAGATGCTTCCGGTGAAACGTTTAACGGTTGGCAAGACTGCAGCAGACTGTGAACTGAATGAGCAAGTCGGTCACTCATCGGATCCTTTTCGGTGTTCATGAACACATATTCTTGATTCGGTGGTATTGCGAATAAGCAATTAGAGCTATGAATTATACCAACAAAAAACGAAAATTAGGTTTTGATGAAACTAAATTTTATCATTGAAAAACAAATTTTGTTTAAATAATAATATAAAACATCGGACTGACATGATATGAATTTGATTATTTTATTTTTATTTATTCACTTCATTTTTTTTAACTCACTTTACGACTCTTCACCTGTTTTTTTTAATCTAGCCAATGGTGGTACGATTCCTAATTTCACTTGTTTTTTTTTTTTTGTTGTCACAAGAACATAAATGATTACTAATCAGTAATAAATTGTAATGCAAACCTGTTATTGATGATAATTTTAGATTTCCGCAATACATGATAAATTTTATCTTCGATAGCATGTTCCAATTTCTTAACAGTGGTAACGGGGCAAGGTGATCGTAACTGTCGAGGACAACTGTCAAAATAAAAGACTACTCGTGGCGTACACAGACGCCGATGCGACAGCCATTCGGGACTCACATCTGGTATGCTACTGAGAATATCGGAAACCTGATTTGCACACTTCTGTCTAAAAATAAAAGCAACTAATAATCAAAAACTGACAAAGAATAATATTCATATATTTCATCGAATTATGTAAGCTCATAAAAGTTAAAATTGCAACAAAATAATGCCGTGGGCTATGTGCAATGATTGCTGGAATAGATAGGAGAATCAGTCAAATATATCCAGAACACACCTGGCAACCTCGAGAGCTTTAAACAATTGAATATAGCTTAAATCAAAAGTGTAGCCCGGATGACTGACCACTACGATGTGTGAAATATGGAACAGTAACAACATTGCCCTCGCGTACGACGATTTGAGTTCCGTATAAATAGACAGAAAATCTGCATCATCTGAAGATCCGCAGTACTTTTCGGCAAGGTCATTGTAACTCTCAATCAGCTTTGCTGTATCGTATAATCCTTGCAAATGTAAATAAATCAACTGATTTGTTTCGTCGTAAAGACCTTCAATGACAATCTGAAAATAGAAATAATAATTTCATATATTTGAAATTTTTACATTTTTGATGTGTAAACATACGGCGATATGGGCATAATGCGATGCAATAGGTTCGTTCCAAGCAACCGGTGAACGGTTTCGAAACCGTCACCCGCAAGCGCAGTAGGTAAAACGTGTTCTAAAATCGCCACTAACCGCTTCGTTTTACCTACTGCGCATGCGGGTGACGGTTTCGAAACCGTTCACTGGCTGCTTGGACGAACCTAATGGAAACGTGTTAGGAAAAATTAACTCTGCGCAAGCGCAGTCACTTGTAATTTACGAATCTCGTACGTTCTAATTAGACAGGATTTGAGGTTATAATTGTCATAAAAATGATTAATAAACAGATTTGTAGAAAATGATTGAATATAAATAAATAATTAACTAAATAAATAATTTTAAATAACCGAATAAATAATTATATAAATTGACTGGAAAAATAAATAAATAAAAATAAACTATTAACTAAAATAAATACATAAGTAATTCGTATTTTTTTTTTAATATGGGTTTTATTGGCTTTTGTTTTGTAACATTTAGCCACGACAAATGTTTATTTATTATTTAACCGTTTCTTTCTTATACTTAATTAATTAGACAGGGACACAATAGAGGGATGGACCATGGAGAATAGTAAAAGGAATTCGTATTTTACAAATACGGGTAAATTAAAACCCTAGCATGCTTCCATTTACTTTCAGATTCGTTAATATGTCTCGAGCATTAGCAGGCTCACTAGTTGTATTAATTAAAAGTTAATTATTTACGTAATTTTGAAGTCAACTAGTCTTTTATTTAGTTTTTGCAGCCACCTGCCAGTTATCTAGACCTAACGGAATAAATAAGGCTCATACATATTATGACGTTTGGCCAAAGACAAGAGTCATGCCATAAACAATTAATAAATAATAGTAAAAATTCATCTAGGCATTTGATATTTTGCAAATCACTGTGATGTTGGTGTAATGCAGTAGTCGCATATGCTTCTAGCATTTTAAATTTCAATAAAGATTTTTTCCTTCTTAAACAAAACAACAGTTTTGCCGAATGGAAATCTTATATATCACCTATGGAGGGTAATATCACCTTAACAAAATACATATACTTTTTTATATACTAACCTCTTCTGACGAGTTTACTTCGGCGCCAAAAACTCTCCCCAAAGGCTTTGTTTTTTGACAATTTGAACTAAAAGCGGAGCGGCCAACCATAGCCACAATAACAATTTTGTCGACATGGCTGAAAACAGAATTTCAATCAGAAACATTGTCCACATTTTTATTTTAGATATACCTACTGATCTTTAGACTTTACGGGGTCATTTTAGCGGAAATTCTTGGAAAATACCGGGATTTCCTGTGCATATTTCTTTCTCGAAAAATTAACCCCTCGTTGATCTCTCTTAATGTTATTATTATTATTGGTGCACGCTGGCTAAATTAAAGAGATAGAGCAAAATAATACCCGTGAAATGTACTTTTCTTGACTATTTCGTTGCCAAACGAAAATCTATCCAGACGAAGCCGTAAGGCAAAAAAAAAAACAAAACAAACTTACCCAACCGACAAAACGTGAGGGAGTACAAATGTATCCTGCTTCATTTTATTAAATCACACAGTATTACGACTATTTTCACAACACAATAGCTAATAGTTTTAATTATATATATTGAAAACAAATTTAACCTCACATTTTAAATATCAGGACAACTACACATTTAAATAATTAAAACTAGGACTAATAGCTTGTATGTAAACTCAAATTATTTATAATTGAACTTGTTGTCTTCAATATTGAAAATATTTCATTTTAGAAATTGCAAAACTTCTTATTTGTATTGACAAGTGACATTTGACAGTGCTGTCAGCTGTTTTTTTCCTAACCACAAAACAACTGTGTGTTTTGTGTTCCTAACCTTCTTTCTTCTCTATGCCTAATATCACGCCTTTGAATATATACTCATCATTCTGTAGCATAGTCTGCGCTGTAGCCCCAAATTGGTTCACTAGCGCCACTCTGGCCAGTTATTAAACCACTTTACTTTGAGATGGGTACTTTTTAGAGACTGTCCTTATCTTCACACTCATGACGCTAATAAACGCAGCTAAACGTGCGTAATAAATGTGGCGACTGTTAGGAGGATTTACTAGAGACGCTTTATTTTAATTATACTTGTTTTTGATTTTCTTAAATGGACTTCAATTGTTTTCAGCTTATTGATTAGGTTACAGATTCTAAGAAGAATCGACGGTGTCGTTTATTTGCTGAAATCATTTATTATACCGATTTCAATAAATTAATATCACACAATATCGATGTCAAAATACGATAATATATACATATAAAATATTTGTACATACATTATTTATTATTAGGTACTTAAAAATAAGTATTTATAAATAAAACGTCATTCTCCGATTTACAGGTTTGTAAACATTTGTGCAAATAATAAAATAAAAGTCCTTTTATACAGTAAAAAGTTATGTATGTACAAATGCTCTGGATCACGACATCTCGATTCGTCGATGAATGTACACAATATGACTAGAAGGGGATGATTCTCTTAGCGCTGATTCTTTTTCAGTAGCGGTGTTCCTTCGTTCAAGCGAAACTGATCGCCGTTATCGGGTATATTGATCGAAGCACTCGTTCCGGCGTTCGGGCTCATCGCGACGCCGGGAGGTATTGACGGCAAATTCGTAGCCGGCGAACTTAAAATCGCTAGCGGAGTCTGGTGCGGCCGCTGCCAAATTAAGGCATCGTTCGGTGAAGGCGCTCGTATGAAACCTCGTCGACGTGTTACCTTCAAATTTATAAAGAGTATTGTATATCCGTATTAACAAATCATTCAATTACAATTCAATTAACGTTTCTGTTCGGATTTGGATCTTCTTCAGAATAACAATCCGGATCGACACGTAAATTGAACTGTAATTGAATGATTTGTTAATATACTGTCTGAAAAATTAGTCGATAATTTTATTTATTCAACACGCGTGAGTAATATGTAATTTCGGGGCCCTGCTAAATTCGGGAGAAATAATAAATTACTTCATGTTGACGCGTAGAGTGCTAATAATAAGCCGTACCGTGAGATAATGAATTTTCTGCAGTTAAATAATGAGTACGTCAATCAATGAAGTGATTTATTATTTTTCCCTCTTTTATCAGGGCCCCGATTACATATTACTCGTGCTAGTTGAATAAAATATTATGTGCGACCATTGATCGAAGGAGAATATTCCACTCGCGTGCGTGTTACCGCACTCGCTACGTTCGTGCGGCAAATTTCACGCTCATGGAATCTTCTCCTTCTCTCACTAGTCGCACAATATACTATTATTCAACTCATGCGCGTTATTCATGTTTTATCATGCCTAAAAACCGAACCCTAAATAGCCATTTACCGGCTGGTGACAATTACTTGTCATAACTCAATGAAGATTCCTACTAGCTCGGCCATTGTGGAGTAATGAAAATAAACGTAACTATTTTCTGAGTCGTAACGAAATAGTCGGTAACAACAACTCCGTTCTTACCCATTGAGGCTAAAATTGAGAGGCCGAATGTTTTCGACATGGAGTTTATTCATAACCGGCTAACCTCAAACCAAAACATTGAATCGTGCTGTTAGTATTGACAGTTTTTTTTATAAAGAAATAAATAGATATTTAAAACATCTCATTAATAACAATAAATAAAACATGAATAACGCGCAATTGTTGAATAAAATTATGGGCGTAACTTGTAGGCTAAGTCATGACCTGTCAGCGCGATGAATGACTTAGACTACTAGTTACGCCAATAACTATTATTGAGGAGTAATCAGACGTTAATCAAAGATTTTTAAAGTATATCTGGTTGAGACTTAATTTTTACTTTCAATTTTATCTAACTTTTCTGTACCTTGCAGAACACAGAAAAATGTTTGAAAATTAGCGAAAAATAATAATCGATCGATTCTAATACGAAGAGAGAGATGAAAAGATTCAGGAAATACGTTTTCCCATCCAGAATAATTTTTAACAGAAAAGTACATTACAGACAGAGGTTCCGTTTCAATTTTGTATAATTGTATTACTAATAAATAAGGCAAGAACAAACCTGTCGATGATGCAGTTCGTGCATGTAAAGTGTACTGAGACTCATTTCAGCTGCAACATATTCCATACCCGTGTCTTCATTATTCATGTTCAGCGAAGCGCTTATTTGATCGTGAATTGATTGCACCATTATCTGAGATTGCTGTGAATTTCGATTTAAACTAAAATAAAAAAGAATTTCGAATATCACTATAAAAAGAAATATTTTGAACACATATTATAGAATCCGTGCAGAAAGGTGATAGACCAATAAATAAAATTATCGACCAATTTTTCAGACAATTATATTAACAAAAATATATAATAATAATTCAATACGTTAACCGAACGTTTAGGTCCGGATTTAGACCTTCTTCAGAAATGAGCTAAAAAAATACAAAAATTAATTAATAATTAGTTTATTATTAATTAATTTTTGTATTTTTTTTAGCTCATTTCTGAAGAAGCTCCAAATCCGGACCAGAACGTTAATGTATTGAATTATTATTATTATATTTTTGTTAATATAGTTGTCTGAAAAATTGATCGATAATTTTATTTATTGAAGAGTTCTAATCAGACGTTAATCAGATTTGGGTGATAGACCAAGTTATGCACCACAGACAGTGTCAGGCAGTAATGAATGTTGTTTTTTAATAATATTATATTTTAGTTACATGAAAACCAGCAGTATTACTTTAACATAGGTAAGCTCGATTTTTATGTACTTTTTATTTTTCTTTCACTTTGAGACTGATTTTCTAAAAAATATATATTTAATTGACTGTCAATTAAATATACATTTTTTAGAAAACGCAGTTCTATTCAAACAATTAACTACCTAATTTGCATACCCCATTATTGTTCTCCCCGGAATTGTTTTTTTTTTTTTAACTCAACATTTGCCCCTTCCCGTTTCACTGCGAGACAATTCGCATACCCCATTTATCGTTCACCCTGGAATTACAATTCGCATACCCGTTTATCGTTCACCCCGGAATTGTTTTTTTAAAAACTCCACATTTGCCCCTTCCCGTTTCACTGCGAGACAATTCGCATACCCCTTTATCAAAAAAAGCGGTGGTTTTCAATCTTCATGAAAATGTGAGTTTTAAGTTGTAGTCTCAAAGTGAAAAAAAAAAATAATAAAAAGTAAAAACAAAACTCATTCCGGTACCGGAAATCGAACCCGGGCCTCTTGGGTGAGAGCCAGGCACGCTACTTATTACACCCTAACTGAGTATGTCAAAATAGCTTTGTACTAGAAACACATTCGCAGGTTATTATAAACATTGAACACACAAATGACAGTCCTGAAATGCGTACGAATAATTATATATAATTCATACAGTAGCTGTACGACTAGTCACTTCGTTAAAAGAATAAACCAACTAGTAAACACGAATCACATGACTAATAAAATTTTTGTCTTCAAAATGAAAGGTGCAATTGACGTTGCGAGTCTCCCTGACTTGTGTGAAATCTTTAAAATTCCTGTCGTATTTCCAATAAAAAATAAAAAAAAAATAAGGTGAAACATCAGTTGGCAACATTAATTCATAGTTATTTTTACAATCGGGTCGTCTCACATATCAAAATTTGATAGTTTCGAACAGTGCATATTATTATTCCTTATACATAAAACAAGTAATATAAAACAACTTTTTCATACAAGTAATTTTTAAGAATTAGCGCAACTTACCTATGCAAAAGACCACCTTCCGAATACAAAGGTCCCTCAGTTTTACATAAAGTTCCTCTTCTAGGTGGATATTGATTGTACGTTGGTGTTACGGCGTTAGGGTCGCCCCTAATGTCGGCCATGCCGATTGTGTTCATCGATAACGGAGACATCTGTTGAGACATAAACATGTTGGCGCACGCGCTGGTCATCAAACTTTGATACTGAAAATCACAATATAATTATGAATCGCATCACTTAGGGCTAGCAAGTGACTATTTGGCCCCAGTACCAATGGATATAATTCATTTGTTACTAAACGTGTTTAACGCACACCTCGACAACAACGTGCAATCATTAGTTCGATAATATTCTTACCCCAGCTCCCAAAGTCGAAACTGTGTTGATGCTTTGATAGATTGGATTATTGATGACGCTCGACTCCAAATCTTTTTTCGCTCTTTCATGGAACTTTTGCACAAATTCTTTAGCCTCCGTCGGCATTTTCCATGTCGGGTTGGTAAGGGTGAAATGGATTAACGATAGTTCTATTTTACCATCCTCCGCTTGAGTGTATTGATTCGCTGCATTTAGCTGCCCTCTTGATTCTATAAACAATCACGCAGTTTAAGGTAACTAAATCGAATTATTTGCGTCCAGCGCCTCATACAAGAACGCGATTTATACATAAATTTTTTATGCGCTTGCGCAAAGTGCTTAAACAAGACGCCAACTAACTGTACTGCGTAAGAAACTTTAGTTATATGTGAACGCAGCAGGTTGACACAAGTCTCCCCTTCCATTTTCTTATTTGACTTCAATCTATTGTCACACCACAACAACAAAAATAATGTTTGAGAATGAAATCAAGTGGTAAAATAATAATGGTGGTGAATTTTAAATAACCTCAAAAATAATTCAAGACTACATACTAGTGATGTGCCGGATCGTTAAAAACGATATCCGCGGATACGGATCTGAATACGGATATTTGGTTTCAAGATCCGCGGATACGGATACGGATCTTAACTTTCTTAGAGTACGCGGCGGTAAATATTGCACATCGACCTTTGAAAAGAGACTATCTGTTATGGGAAAAAGTTATTGACTTCTTTAAGAGTTAACTCTCATAACAGATTGTCTCTTTCCAAAAATCGATGTGCAATATCTCATTATAAAGATAGTTTTTTATTAGTACCTTTGAGTTATGTACTATTGGATGGTACTCACTACGATAAATTTTTGCAATATAAAGGTGCACATCGACCTTTGGAAAGAGACTATCTGTTATGGGAAAAAGTTATTGACTTCCTTAAGAGTTAACTCTCATAACAGATTGTCTCTTTCCAAAGATCGATGTGCAATATCTCATTATAAAGATAGTTTTTTAGTACCTTTGAGTTATGTACTATTGGTATGGTACTCACTACGATAAATTTTTGCTATATAAAGGTGCCAAATACGATTTTAAGAAATAAAAAATAATCTGAATGGAATTTAACACTTTTTCATTATTACCTAATCACCTATATATATAAAATTTCATCTATGAATTAAAAATGAATAAGGTAAAAGATCCGTAAAAGATCCGCCATAAAACTAACGGATACGGATCTTGTTTCTCCCTCAGAGCTCCGCGGATACGGATATCCGGCACATCACTACTACATACTGAACATAAATTGTTATAAACTATTATGAAAAGCGATTGTGCACTAAAATTAATCAAAATGAACTCAGCCGGAAAAGGTGCTACCATCGCTTACTGATATTTAGTTACTTTTAGTTAGTTATTATTTTATCCAAGTCAATTCAGGTGGTAATACATTAGGATGGAGAATATAGTCAAATAAGGGTCCTATCTAAAAGCATTGAGTGTCAACCCGCTGCGTGAACGTTCTGTTTATACACTATTTGACACTTCTGGAAGACGCTGTGAATCTTTCCTTTCATAGTGATCATACATAATTTTCCAGTTTGTATATCGGCGATTTAAGATATTTTGGAAAAACGTCATAGATAAAACGCCTTAAAGAGTACCTACCGTCTTTATGCACAACAGCGTCCTGCGAGCTCGCCTGCCAATCGGGATGGCCGTGTTTTCGAATGTCCATCTGGGCAAAGCTGCATACGTCCCCGACACCGACCACGTTTACCGTAAAGTTACGGAAGAAATCGACTATATCTAAAGATCGGCTCCTCAATTGAGTGATAAGTACGTAAGGCGTTATTATCGGTGAAAAAAATGCTTCAGCAATATCGAGCTGGAATACAAGCAAAAACATCTAATTATTCGTTCCGGTAACAAAAAAAATATAACCTGAAAAGACACACCCGTGTTAAAGTAGCGATATTTTAATATTTCATGTTGGTATTTGACAATTATTTACCTGAACGATTTAGTTGGTTGTCTAGCCTAGTAAAATGTTACGTTATGCCACAAAAGTTCATATGTCAATATTAAAAAAAAATTGGGTTGGCTTAGCTCAATTATCTTCTAAATATAAAAATTAATTTACCAGGCGATACTGGAAGAATCGAACAAACTGGTCACGAACAGCAAGCGTGTGAGCCTGTCCACGCCAATGATCCGGTAAATAATGCAAATGTGCCAGTGCACTGGTCAACAGTTGTTCTGGACAGAACACTTGATTCTCGTTCGGAATACACGATCTTAAAACAAAAGATAAAACCCACAATTATGCATTGTTGAAAAAAAAAAAAATGGGTGCGTGCATGCACTCCCATTATTAGTCATACTTCTTTGGCGTGATCAAAAACGAATTTTTAATTTGCATGCAAATAATTTATTGAATAAAATAATGAAAAGACTGGAGTGAGGTTACCATAAATACGCAGCTATTAGACGCAAAGCGCATGCGAACATGGTCTCTACCATACTCTACCCCTCCTCAGGCCGTTTGTCCACCGCCGCCGTCACCGAGAACGAGATGACGGCGCCGATTTAGCGATACATACATTTACTATGGCCATGTGTCCACCGCACACCCGTCACCCAAGCGCCGTCATCCCGGCCGCCGATGTTTCGAGTAGTTCGGCGTGACCGCTAGAACTCGGCACGGTTTTATGACGGGCCGATGTGCCGGCAATACAAAACACGTTTGTTCTTGTCCACACACTACCGTCGCACCGCGCCGTTAGCCCGGTTTTTGTTTTGTCTATCATAAAATTTGTAAAAAAATGGCTAACAAATTCAAATACGATATTTATACATTAATTGAACTTGTTGAGAGTAAAGACTGTTTGTGGGATAAAACAAAGGATGTGTCCAAAGATAAAATTTTGAGAAAAAATGCGTGGCGCGAAGTTTGCGTCTTTTTGGAGCCCAACTTTGAAAATATGGAGCAGGAAAGCAAAGACAAGATTTGTGATGTATCGTTCACGTATTAGCGGATGAATCCAAAATTATTTGCATCGCCTACGCCTTCGAACGTACAAAGGCAGAAGAAGCAATTGTCGCCGGTTGAAACTAGCCAGCCTCCTAGTTTGTTTTATTTCTACTAAAAAGGAAAACGCGACTACCACGCACGACAAAGCTCTAGAACTCAGCGCGCGGTGGACACACGATCGCCGTCACGTCATCTAAACTCTCGGCCCGAAGTAATCTCGTTCTCGGTGACGTCCCGGTGACGGCAGCGGTGGACAAACGGCCTCACTCAGTGAACCGAAATACAACTACAACAATATACAGTGACGAACGTGTGCAGCGGCCTTTACAGAAGTGTTACAGTGCGCGCACACATCTTAAAAATTCACTCTCATCATTTTTTCACAACGCGTCAAAAGAATTTAAACATATTTTGCACATGTAATATTGTGCTAGAATTAGTATGTACACAAAAAAAATAATAAAAAAATAAAGCATACCTAGCTATGGTACAAACGATTCCAATTAGCGACACAATACCGAGCAAATGTTCCACGTTTAGAAGATCTTCATCGACCATCGAAAGACCTACGTAAGTACCACAAATTGTACCACCGATACACAACAAGGTCCTGTAACAAGCCAAACGATATAATAATAATTATTAATAATAATAATAAATAAATTTACTTCGATGTTATGTACAGTTAATATAGTTTTGCTGTATTATACAGGAATTTGGTTGTATATTTTGGGAGCAAGGTAGTGAATTATTATTCAATTCTGCGTATACGATGAAAATCTTACCTTGAAATTATTGTGAGATGTGGCGAGCTGAAGCTGTTCATGTATTTGCAGGAGGGACGGTAGGCTCGACAGAGACGAGCGTGTAATTCGTGATCGAGTTCATTAAAATGACGGAAATACAACCTGGCGTATCTTGTCCAACATCGCGTTCCCAAGAAACCGGGCTCGCGTTTTATTGCCTGCGAAAATTTCACAATGATGTCATTATAAGACAATTACATTTGTCAAATATAGTGTTCTTTCCCAGTTATATTGAATGGATGTGGCACTCCGGCTGTTTTTAAATCTTATAATTTAAGCAGCACTGTACAATAGTGTCGAGTTATTGCAATGCATATTCGCTATGTGCAACATCAAAGCGGAGACATCTAGCGTTATTTATCGGCGAACCCACTGCCACTAAAATACATTATGTCAAATGGGACAACAAGTAAAACGTGAATTAAAATTAAAGTTAATGATAAAAGTGAAAAGTATGGATGCTATATTAAAAACGGGTTTTGAAAAAATAAATCATTCTTTAAATTTTCACCCTCAAACTGTGCCAAAGGGTAAAGCTATCGCTGTGTAATTGATGTTGTTTCAGCTAGATTTTCTAAAGTGGAATAAAAATTTTAGACAGTGTTGTCCTGTGTACGGAAAATATTGCACCTATTGCTGTAAATGTCAAAGCAGTTTTCATCTTGAAAAGAAAAATAAATAGTCTAATTTTTAGATATTTGAATTTTTTGTGAATCTGTCAATTTGTTCAGAAAATAATTATAAGTCTCAAATGATACACCAGAAAGATTTCTTAGCTGCTTATCATTTGTAACTGATCCTTGAAAAGTAATTGAATCATCAACAAATTCATTGTACATCACAATCAGGTTCAACTGCTGTATCGACATTCGACAAACTATTTTTGAGGCGTACCTCGAGTTGCCAGGCCTTAAAATTCAAAAGCCGGATTCGGCGCTGTATTAGGCCGGACATTTTGCCCTAAAAGCCGGACATACATTTTTTAAAAGTCAAACACACCTTTTTAAAGCCGAACATCACATTTAAAATAAAAAAAACTCAGTTAGGTTCGTAATAAAGTTGTTTATTAATTATTTAATGTGAATCACAGATTTGTTATAAAATTAACAACATTAACAGTTCTACGCACCTATTATTATCATTTGTATTTATACCTATGATATTGATGAAGTGAAAAATGTTCAGTCTTCTGTAATCTATTAATAGGTAAATTAAAAAAAAAAAAAAAAAACAAATATAAAAAATACTAAAAGTTTTTGTTAACCAAAACAAAAACGTATATCCATTCTTTTGGATAAAAACAAAAAGATCTTTATTAAAAAATTGCAATTTCAAACTCTTGAAAAATATCAAAAAGTCTATAATTAAAAGTACATAGGCCAAAAGCCTAACAAAAGCCGGACACGACCATAAAAAGCCAGACGCCTGCAACCCTGGGCGTACCACACTTCTGATTTCTAAACTGTTTTGTGGTATTTATTTCAATTAATCTCAGTTTGAGTTTGAGCATCACAAGTATTAGAGCCTTTTTGAATAATGTTATTACAAAACAGTATTTTTTTAACACTAGGTATTACAATAAGCAAAAATATCAGCTTGGCATTCTACATCATTTCTGCTTTTGGTACTCGAATCAACAATCATTAAATTGCCATGTACACTGTCAGTTATTTTCATACACTGAACATTTATCTTCCGTATTTGCAGCACTTTTTGAATTGAGACTTGAATCTTTATCATTTTTTGAACTTGAACCCACTAATGAAATTTTTGTAGCCTACGTTTAATTAAACGTTGATGTCTTGTCAAAACTTGATTCTCATTTAAATTTGGTTTTCTTTGAGGTGAAGAAAATTTGCTGGATACGTAATTAGGACCCAGTTCTTCTTCTCCCTTTTTGTTCCCAATGAAATGTGCACTGCAAATTAGATCTCTTGTGATGTAGGATTCCAACTGGATGTACGTATATCCACTAAAAAATAAAAGATATGTCTTATTTTATTAATTTAATAACAAAATTCAAGTTGTATTTTCATAAACATTATTAAATTTCATTATGCTTATATTTATTTTATATTAAATATATATTTTCATAGTGTGTTCACATGAATTTTTTTGGAACATTATTGTCAATGTAAAATTAAGGTTATGATACTTACTTCTGCTTTTTCACGATGGAAATCCATTTTTATCTTTGAATTAACAGCTTATGCTTATATTTTGAGAAACAATAAAAGCTAACATCACTATTTTTTAATGTATTATTAGTTATTACAATTTAATAATGCAGCATTTACGAACTGTCATTTTTCACCTTAGGTTTATGTCAATGGTACACGAGCAGAAGGTTTGCTATCTTTCGCCACTACGTGCGCATTGTCGTTCAACGCCTTCGTTCCAAGCAGCTGCACATAGCGAATACCTCCGCCCAAGTACTGTCACTTGGCTAAATGTTCTGGAGAAAACTGTGCTCTGATACTTTAGGTAATGAAGCACAGTTGTGTCCAGAAATATATTTAGACACGTGGCGGCGTGTCAAGTCAAGAAAAAGGAACTGGCAACATAGCCGCCGTCTGTTGTATTACATGAACCATTTGGAGCCACTTTTGACCCCTTAATAACTCAAAATAGATTTAACATAAACACATAAAATTTGATTTATTTAATAAAACTCCTTATTAGATTAACTAGAACACCACATTTCATAAATACAGCTCAAATGGTTATTGAGATATTAACGTCTAAAAATCGGCATTTTTATCACTGACTGACTGACTGGCATAGATAAAAAATCTAACCAACTTATAGATGACCTAGAAAGTTGAAATTTGTCGTCCAGCCGGGTAATTGTGTGTATACAAAGGAAAAAATCAGAAAACAGTGAATTTTTGAGATTTGAAATATTTTCCAAGCAATCGATCATCAAAATGTTTGGGTACTTCCCATAGTCTTAGAAAGCTAAAATTTGGAGTGCAGGCTGGGGTTTACATATCTGTTTTTCCCTCTACATTCCCTCAAAGAGGGTAGTATAGAGTTCTGTGGGAATAAAAAGACGTATGTCGCACCACACAGTAAAACTTGTATGTTGGTATAATATTATTCTACAAAAATAATTGAAATCCCATCAAAAACATTTCATGTAAAAATGTAGCCAAGTTTCGCGTGGATATCTCTCTAAAAACATAACTGTGAAAAATGGGGCCATACTCAATACAAAGAGAATTGAGATCTAAAAGGGTGCCAAGTTTCACTCGGCAAGTTTTCGTGTTTTATATTATTATGATTTTTACCTGAACTCATGTTTATGTGTGAAAACTTGGCACCCTTTTAGATCTCAATTCTTTTTATATTGAGCATTTCCCCATTTTTACCCAACTACGGCGAAGCCAAAAGGAAGGGTTATGAGTTCTACCGATTTTGATAAATAAGGTGTCAATCGATTCGTTATTATGGCCCGGGTAACATAGGCTATATTTATTTTTGAATTTTGGTCCCAGAGGGAAGCAAACTGAAAATGTTTCATATTTTTCAGTAGTTGGGTTTTAGTTTCTGAACTTATTTTTTTCAATTATGTTTTTAGGAAGATATCAACGCCAACTTGGCTACATTTTTACATGAAATGTTTTTGATGGGATTAATATTAGGTAGACAGTGCTGACCCTAGTGAGTTTCTGATGAATTAAATTCACGAAAATTGACTGTTTTCTTTTGCAAAGAATAAATTCAATTCAGTTCATTTAAAATGTTCCTTAAATTAGAATCGTAGCGATTTCATACTCACATCTGCATGATTAAATATAAAATGACAGATTTGCCAGCTGAAGATTACGGGCAACATGAACAAATTGAGAATGCCGATTAACAATATGCGCCGACTCAATTTTCTGGCCAATTCGTCTCGGTTCGACGCCTTTTTGTACTCTTCTTTCAGGTGCCAATTATTTTCAAATGGAGACCATGGACCAGCTTTTATGAAAAATAAACATTTGTTACATATCGAGCTTTTTGAAGTGAATACTTCTTTAAAAACGGGGGCAAACTCGTTTCCCTATGTAACGAAATTGATTTCCCTATGTAACGGATTTTGTCACGAAATTGTACTATTAGTAACCCTATATAAACAATGATTCTTTGTAAGCATTGGTAGTTCAGTGGTAGAATTCTGGCATGACACGCGGCCGGCCCGGATTCGATTACCGTCAGGTGCGCGCAACAATTTGCTTTTTATACTTCGAGCTAAAAAAACGATATTTGCAGTAAACCTGCGAAAATTTTGTTGTCTGCTTGTATTTTCTTATTTATTATTTGCAGTAAACCTTCAAAAAAATTAAAAATGTGTTATGAGAACGCATTACAGAAGTGAAACTTCTAGTTGCAAATCATACGATTGCATTTGGACAAGTGGAAAAAATGCGTTACGAGATAGTTTCACGTTCAGATATTTCGTCTGTACAAGTTAATCTGAACGTGAAACTATCTCGTAACACATTTTTTTTATATCTACTCTATTCAGTACAATAAATCGAGCGTCTATAATCTACAATATCGATGAATCGAACTGCACTAACAGAATACAAGCTTGTGATTAAATCCTTAGCTTGCCAGTAGTGTCCGACCAAAATTTCGGTTTCGTCATAGTTTCGGCCAAAAACTGGTTTCGGCTTAGTTTCGGTTTCAGCTGCCCATCCGGCCGAAACCGAAACTACATTCGGGAGGTTCGCGTTGAAATGCGGTGCAGCTGCGAGCGACAAAGTGTCTTTAATGACTCCGCGTTATTTTTTTTTTTTTTTTAGATTGAGAAAAAACTCTTTTAATTTTGATACTTTCGATTTAAGTATTATTTGCATTAAAATATTTATTTAGTTGTTGTATTTAGTAGGTAGGTACTTATTAATTTTAATTTTATTGTAGTTCGTTAACAAGAGTATCATACAAAATGACCAAAGTTTAGAAGAAATAATTTTGTTCTTAAGATGAAAGTGTTTTCTTTGTTTTTGTTGTGTGTACCTATACCTAAACATATTTATTAGGTAAATACTTTTTACTAAAAAGTAATTTTGTTTTATAGCCTTTATTTTATTTCATAATATAAAAAAAAAAGTATATTTATTTGTGTTTTTGAAATAAGGGGGTAATAATATGATATGATAAGTTAATGATTAGTTAAAATGTCAGAGGCTGAATGATTAATAGGTGATAAATTTAAAAATTAAAAAAAATAATAAAGCCTGATTATGATAATTTTTACTTTATTCTTCCCATGAAAACATGAAGTTTCGGTTTCGGCCGAAATTGACACTCAGGCCGAAATTCGGTTTCGGCCGTAAAAACTAGTTTCGGTCGGACACTACTTGCCAGTGAACCTATCCAAAGATATTATAATGTACTCACTGAACAAAATGAATTCAATATTGTATTGCATGGCTCGAGAGAGAAACATGTGTTCGCCAATAAATGGTAAATTGACATTTAATGGCAATACGTTTTTGTTGATCATCGCTACTAAATAATTTTTGTGACGGAGTATGCGATGATAAATGTCGAGCTCCGTCAACTCTTTCTTGTGAATGCACATCTGCTGTTCGAGCTGCACTTCGATTACTTTGCGTTGAATTTCGTGCCACGTCACATTATCCAGTTGGTCCTAAAAATTTCATAAATGAAATAATTATATTCAGTGAGTGTTCTTTCCTCCTTCACTTTCAAAACTTCGACATCAACTGAGTTCCTCAGTTCTAATCAGTGAGTTGGGAAGCTTTACAATTTTTTATAAGTATAGATAGATACAGATAAATAAACAGGCAAAAATGACGAAAACTGTAAATTCGCTTTAAGAAATACAGACTAAGTTATGATTTCATATATTGGTATTGATTCAACTAACTTGTGTAAAATTCATTAAAAAAAACAACTCTCACAGTATGTGGACTTCGTATTCCGTTGCTATATGACAGGTCAGCCATTATTTACGTGTAAAAGATAGAACAATTAGCCGTTATGGGCTATGTGCAACTCCCCGGTTGTATTTGAAAAAAGTTGCAGATTCATGTTTACGATGTAATTTGAAGAAGAAAAAACTAGGGTTGCAGTGCCAAACCCTGTCGACAATATACAGTCGAACCTGGATAAGCAAGAGTTCAAGGAACCGCGATCTAGGGATGTTAAAAAAGTATCAATATATCGATATTTTTTATTCAAAACATCGATATTTTTAGCCGATACATTTTGATCCGATATATCGATACAAAATATCCAATATCGAAAATTGTATAAAAAACGATATATTTTTTTATTTATGTAACTAAAGTCACTAGAATCCAAATACTGGTTTGCCTAATACAATAAATAGGTTTAAAAATATTAGTTAGAAGATAGCTTTTTAGTTTTTGATATTTTTGTAATTATTATATTGCCTAATAAAAAGAAATACTGGTAAAAATACCTTCATTTTTATTGAGATTTTTGTACATTAAAATAATGTACATTTTGTATAAAAATTACTATTGATAATATTAAGCTAAATACACTATTATTTTAAAAACGCTAAATCTTTTGAAAATTTGCCCGATATAAAGATATTTTTTCCTCGATATATCGACGTCGATATTGATATTTTTATAAATATCGATACATCGATATTTTTTTTCATTTCCGATATCCCTACCGCGATCTCTTTTTCGTTCACTAAGCCGAGTTTGTAGCTTATAAAGGTGCAGGTGTGGCCTTTCTCACTTATAGAGGTCTATAAAAATACAGCAAATATGTAGTGATAAACATCTATGTATTATTCGACATAGATGCTAAAAAAAGAAAAAAAAACAAAAACAATGACACTAAAGCAATGTTAGTTATATTATGACACATTCTTAAATTTCGTGGAACTACTAATACGTTCGACTATCGATTATAGAGGTACAGGCAAGTAGTAGTCTTAGTTATAGAGGTACATGAGTTAAAAACGTCATTCTCTAAATAGAGGTTTCTGTTTCTCAGTTATAGAGGTTTTAGAGCAGGGGCGGGCAAATCTTTTGATCGGCGGGCCACATAGCTGATGAAAATTTCACTGCGGACCAAAAATTTGCAGAAAAAAAGATCGTCACATTCTATTTCCGCATGTGGAGAGCAAAAAAAAAAAAAAGATCCTCACATTCTATTTTTGCAAAAAAAAAAGGTCCCCGCATTCTATTTCCGCTACTATTTTCTAAAATTTTCTAAAACGCTTCGCGGGCCGCCATTTGCCCAGGCCTAAAGACGGTACATGGCAATTACTCTCACTTAGAGAGTTTTCTCGCTTACCCAGTTCTCACTTACTCAGGTTTGACTGTGTATAATTTTTTGTTATATTACGTAATGATTAGCTATACTGCATAAACGTAAAGACTAAGTTCATAAACGAACTCAGTACGTGCCGCAAAAACGTCACATTTGTTTGTAACGCCAACTCACTGAGTAGCCCCTTCGCGAAATTCACAAAACGCGCCTAAAGAAGTTGCACTTCAATTACGTCAATAAGTAACTAACTGATTTAACTATTGATAAACACATATAACAATAAAAATGAATTTCACACAGGATCAGCTAATTACAACTGTAGAACTCATGTATTTTTAACCTGTCGGGACTAATCGACTCATGTACTTTCAACTTCTTCTTCACCCTCACTTAATGGTAGTCGTAGACCAATCAGAAAAAAACCTTTATTAATTTGAGGTTAAAGGTTGTCAAATAAATATTTCCATTGGGTGAGCAGCGTACTGTGAGAAATAGTGACAAAACTTGAAAATACATGAGTAAAGTCAGTTGAAAATACAGTAAAACTCATGATTTTCAACTTATCTTTGTGGCTGTCAATCACAAAAAAAAAAAACTTAATTAATTTGAGGTTAAGTGTATATTTCAATTGGCTGAGCAACGCGAGAGGAGGCACTTTGCATGAGAATTAGGGGTCACAAATTTGAAAATACATAAGTAAAATCAGTTGAAAATACATGAATCCAAGTATAATATACACATCGAAGTTGTTTTAACACACAAAAGTAGATGCTGTATCATTAAACGTATATTATAAAAATACTTACATCGGATATTTTGAGGGCAACATTATAAAACTGTTTCATTTCGTAAAATTCGGTTATAGTATAAAAGCCCTTGATTATGCAAATAACGAGGAACATTGAGGCAACGGTGAGGAGCGTGTATGCGAAACAATCAAAACTAGCTACGATTTCATCCCACGACTTAATCGCCTCATAAAGTGTCACTTTGTGATTCTGATATTGCTCTGTCCGTCTATCGGCAAATAAATGCAATTAGTTATTGCGTAAGAGAATGCAAAAATACAAGCAGTTTTTTTTATATAATATGAATAGAATAGATAAGAGTATGAAAATGGCCCCCATAAGAGTAAGTTTAATAAATTTTATAAACAAAAATTTTTTATAATTTTTTATTTAGGATGACTCCAATAGCGAAACACATTTATTTTGGTGGTCAAACTTGGCCGTTTTTTATATTTTTTGCAATTTTTTAGTATTTCTCCATTATTATCAATATATTGAAGGTACCACCCAGATTTCGAAATATGTTATTCTTAGAACCATAAGAATTTACTATATATAAAAAAATCAGTACCTGGTTCGCTCGCATTTGAAAATTTTTTTTTCTAAATGTGAGCGAAACGAGGTAGGTACCATTTTTTTTGGTATATAATAGACTAGCGGTCCCGCTCGGTTTCATCCGGGTGTAAAAGAACGAATGGGGAAGGGAGGAACATGAGTACACACATTCATCTTAGTTTACCGAGATGAACGTTGTGTCCAAATTTCATGATGATCGGAGTTACCGTTCAAAAGTTTTTGTCGATAAAAAGCAGTATTTATACTTTTTTTAACTAATATTTTTTTTTTAATTAATTAAATAAAATTTAAATGTAAGCCTTAGAAGAAAGCAATGTAGAAAATAAAAAAAAATAAAAATATATTCGCCCAATGTAGGGCTCGAACCCACGACTCTGATATTGACAGTCGTGTGCTCTACCGATTGAGCTAGCCGGCGTTGTATTCTGGCAACGCTAATATGAGTATATTTAGTTAGTGCATTTCACCTGAATAGAAGCTTATTTTTGAGATACATTTTGCAACATTTTTCATTAATGCTCCGCTCCTAATGGTCAGAGCCTGATTTTATATAGCCTATAGCCTTCCTCATAAATGGGCTATCCAACAAAAAAAATTTTTTCATTTGAACCAGTAGTTCCTGAGATTAGCGCGTTCAAACAAACAAACAAACTCTTCAGCTTTATATATTAGTATAGATTCTTATGTATCTAAGAAAAAAACAGATTTCAGAATCTGGGTGGTACCTTCAATCGCTCAATATGAGATAATGGAAAAATACAAAAAAAAAATGGTAAAAAAATATAAAAAATGGCCAAGTTTGACTACCAAAATAATTGTGTTGAACTATTGGAGTCATCTTAAATGTTATGAATTGTTAAAATAAGTGTAAGGCACAATAAACAAATTATCAAAAGTTTTTTTAGAAAACTTATTAAACTCACTATTATGCGGTACTCTTATCGATCCTAGTCCTTTTGGAACCAGCAATAACTTACTTGAACAGAGCATCGTAGTTTAAACCATAGCCTAAAAACATCACGTAAAACCAACAAAAAACAAAAACAATAATTTTAGACAGGACAGCCAGAACAATGCAATATATTCCATGTCTTTGATGATAGTCATACATACGACTAAAAAATGTATCTAGATCTTCTATATGATTCCATTTTGCTGAAAATAATAAAACAAAAAAAAAATTAAATTAAGAATGATTTACATAATCGAATAATGTAGGTAGATACTAAATTAAATATTATCAGAATCAAACGATTGATTGAAATTCAGGAACATTTTGTTTGACTGGGGTAGTAGCATATATATATATCTATGGGTAGTAGTTGCATGGTGCAGCAGCGGGCACTTTAAACTCATCCATTTAAGCGGTTTCTGACCGTTCACAATCAAGTATATTAGTTTGTACTACTGATGGTCATAATCGAAATATCGCCATTATCGAATGATTTCCAGCCTCTCTGCGAACGACAATATTATGATTACAGTCTTGCGCAAAAACAGACACAATTTCGTTTTAGCTATTGCGCAAGACGTGACGATAATATTACCGTTCGCAGAGAGGTTGGAACAGAGCTATAATCGTCTGCCTCTAATAAAAATGTGCACAAAGCGTGGTCAAAAAAATCTGCGTTGACAATGACCTTGACTATTGACAAAAAAAAAATTCCAGCCAATTGGGTAACGGGACCATTCCAACTTCAAAAATATTGACATTTGATATAGTATAATCACGAAGACACAAAGTATGTTATAATAAAGAAAATAAAATTTCTGATATCGCGTGAGATATCGCGGGTAATGGCTAGTATTGATATTTGCTATTCGTTGCCACGGTTAGCTACATAATATGTTCAACGTCATCTAAAAATTAATCAAAGCAATCTTGACTAGTTTATTTGTGACAGATCTACAAAACAAAAGAACAGCTGATTTTTTTTATTTTTTAAATATTTCCGAAACTATAAAGTTTAGCAAAAAACATTTTTAATGAAACTCTCTTGAAAAAATAAATAGAAAAATAAGCCGTTATGAAAAGTTTACATTATTACATAAAAAACACCGTTATAGCATATATATCTTCTGCGCATGCGCTGATTTTCCCCAAAAACAATAGGGCTCTCCATACTTGCATATCAAACATCCTCCCAAAATTTTGTTTCAATCCGCTCATCCGTTTGACCTGTATCGTGATCACAGACAAACAGAGTAACAGAAGCACAGTTTTTCCAAAAATATGTTTTTTTGGATTCGGGGACCTCAAAACGAAAAAATATTGTAAAATTTTGAAAAGTGATTTTTGACCTAAACTAGTACCATTCCCCACTTGTGGGTTGGGATGGTATTAGCTGATAGATGAAATGAATTGATATCTATAAAGTGAATGCCAAGTTATCATTTTGCAGCTTTTTGAGGGACATGCATTTTGTCCGTTCTGACTACTTTTATTTCTTTAACCCATCAAGATCAACAAAATACATGTACATCAGTATAAAAACAACGAAATAAGACAAAAGCTTACATGTACTGGATTCAGGTACATTGTGAAACATAACCCGACTATCTATAGGCGTTTCTTCATTTTCATCGATTGTTATTATCTCGTGGAGATTCAACGCGTGTTCCAGACGCTCGTATGGATGCGGTCCTCCGGTTGCAGCCATTTTCTGTTACTGTAAGAAAATAATTTACAAATAAGAAATTCTAATAGCTTGTTGATAACAATACATTTTGGTTTATAATAAAAAATTATTATAATCCCTTTTTACCCGACTGCGGAGAAGTCAAAAGGAAGGGTTATGAGTTTAGCAGTCCACCGTAGCGCCTAAACTAATAATCCGATTTTGATAAATAAGATGTCAATCGATTCGTTATTATAGCCCGGGTAACATAGGCTACATTTTTTTTTTGAATTTTGGTTCCAGAAGGGAGCAAATTGAAAACAAATAAAAAATACGTTCAAAAAAAATAATTTAAATAAAAAAAATAAGTTCAAAAAATAAAACCCGACTACTGAAAAGCAAGAAACAAGAAAATATTCTCATCTGAGGATAGCAGTGGTCGTATGCCATCTCATATATACTCGTAATATGAGGCCCCTCTAGATGTACAGCGTGATGCACTTTGCCCTAGAGCTTATGATCGCTTACTACTGTTAAAATTTAATGTTTTGTTAGGGTAGGTGGCATATGAACACGGTTATCCTCAGATGAGAATATTTTCTTGTTTTTTACTCTTCAGTAGTCGGGTTTTAGTTTTTGAACTTATTTTTTTACACAATGATTTCACTTTCATTAGCGAATTATAGTTTTCTGACAACTATGTTGTATGCTGTATATAAGAAAACGTTTACATGTCACCAGTAGCGTAAATATCTCGTTTGAGGCCCGTGGCAAATTTTACTGAATTTTGTAATAATATATGTTAGGATCCTCCTGTGCTCACAGTCCTCTCGGACCAGGATCCCCGTCCGACCGGGAGCCCGTGGTATTTTGCCCGTCCTGCCACCCTATTGTTACGCCACTGCAAGTCACTGCCAGGACTCGAACTTATAACTCTCAAATTGGCGTTGGTTGATTTACTCGTTTGGGTGAAAATCGACATTTCTGCTCACTCCTCATCCCCCTTTTGTTATAGCGTAATAATATATAGCCTGTCCCATCACGCGAGTGACATATATAGCTTAAGATTGCATTCTTTAGGCAGTTTCCTGTCGGAAATATTATGTCTAAAACTCAGCATTAACGAAAGTATCAGCGTTTTTAAATGTGAAAAGCAAGCATAACAAACGGGTATTATGCCATTTTTTTATTAATAAAACGTTACGCGATACGCGTTTGCTATACTTGCCCTTTACGTTTAACTAGCTACTACCCGCGACTCCGCACGCGACTGGCAACAGTAGTTATTTACTCACTCCCCGATGTAAAACAAAATCTACAATGAATTATAAAAATACAACCAAAGTCGGTTCATGTGTTTTTTAATTAACTTGGAATAAATAAACTGATAAACACGCTATTATTTATTTTAACCTGAAAATTTAGTAAGATCACAAAGAAAATTACTATGCTGGAAAAACCCGGTTCCTGAACCCTGGATTCACAAATCTATTTCCTGAAGTAGAAAGTTAGTTGCGAAAATATTTAGTTTCATGTGAAATCATCGAAAAAACAAAAATCATAAAGAATGACGCATTATTTATTGTTTTTACAAAATTATTCAAGTTATTCCATAAAAACATCTACCATAAAAATTGCAATTATTTGAATCTTATTTCGTGTATGATTTGTAAATTTGCAATAATATTAAATAAATACAACTGATAATACAAAGTAACTGATTTTTCGTAACATCCTTTGTTAAGTAGCTAAAATCCATTCTAAATAAAAAATGACACTCATTTTGAGAATTATGGTACATTTAACAAAACAACGATGAATGAAGAAAATATGACTGTTATATAAACAATAAAAAAATAATATAAAAGCTTTTGTCGTTGAAATGTGACCTCACGATTTGATTACGACAGTGCATGACAGCTGATTTTATAAACAAAGACTGCAATATTTACTTACTTTTTTTAATCTTCACATATGAATGATATTCCATTAAATTCAACTTCATGAATATGAAAAACAGTAATTTTTCATTATAATGTATATTTGTTTCGATTTTGAACTAAAATTTAGACTTGTTTTATCTAAAATTGTTACGATGTTATTATTTTCAATCTCACCTTTCGGACATTTTTAATATCAATTTACAAGTCAAGACAAATGTCAACATTATTCTAGTAGCGCCGTTCGACATCTACAACCCGAACTACTTATTTTATCTTTTCATTTCTAAGTTTTCTAAGTAATGAACCCACACTTTCATATTTTTTTGATGAGATTATTGAGATTTTCGTGTATTTTTATTTAATTGCATCATAATTTGAGTGAAGAGTGCTTAAAAATGGTATATTTTGTAATTCGGAATTCCTCATCCAAATAAGCTTGGCACAACTGGCTAATCTAAGTTGTTAATTTGTTTGATTTATTATTAAGTAACTGTCATTTTCATTTTGCTAATTCTGCATAATATTTTGCAAAAACTAAAAATAAAAAATATTCCAAGTTAGAAACAATTTACAGGTACACCGTTCTGTTTTTTATTCGAATTAAAAGTGTATTGTTGCAAAAGCAATTAATTATTCAAAATAACGAGTATTTCATTTTTTCCAACAGTAGTTTTATCCCTACAAGATATCGTAAGATTTTTTTATTTTATTCAGCAAAGTTATCAAAAGTGAAAATTCTCAAATTTTTTCCTGTTTAAAAAATGAGAAAAAAACGTATTTTCTCCATAAATACCTATAGCTACAAATAATTTATATAAAATTTAATAAAATATTTTTTTTAATAAAGTATAAACTCGTTTTCCACAATTAAAAAAATTAAAAAGTTCAATTAAGTTTTTTCAAGAAAAAAACGTTATAGTTTATATTGTCTATATTTAAAATTGAACAAATAAAAAAATAGTTACAGAACTACCCATTTTTTTAAATTTTATCGTTACTGGTTTGCTCCCCGCCTCTATATAAAGATTAATTATCGAGTTCATTTTGTCTATCATATATCCTTATAATTCACGATAAAAATTGATTCACTTTCGGAACTTCAGGCCAATGAGTTATTACAGCGAATATCCCGAGGACATAATAAACCGGATGAGTTTCGAGGAGATCCAGAATTGCAACTGGGATACATTATTCAATCGTCTTAACGATCCAACTCCACCTTCTACCCAATGTTCTAATGTCCAGAATCAACCCGAGTTAAGCCAGTATCATTTTGATAACAGCCAGGCCAATCATAGTATGGCGGGTTACCACCCAGAATCCTTCGGACATAATTACGGTTCAGCTGACACATCGAGGGGATATAATAATTATTGGTTATATCAAAGGTAACAAAAATATCTTAGATATAAATATCACAGCTAATGAGGCAATTCTTCATTAAACGTCTTTATTTTCCGTCTAAAAATTCCCTCAATTGCATTTAGAACCTTTAGATTACCGTTTATTCTCATAAGAGTTATGAATAAAATTCTATGTGCGTCCTTGGGTGTTTGTAACAAAAGACATATCCGAAAGTATTAAGTACCAGCAATTGTTTTTAAAGATGTTCTAAAAATACTGGCTATAGATTCAAATACACTTTATTATTTTAGGGAGACCAACTGTAGGTTGTATGATCAGGAAAACTACAATAACAATAATTGCGACACCTTTTATTATATTTCACCACAACACTGTCCTCACGGATGCACCATGCCAGTAGGAAATCATTTCCAGAATGAATCTCGCAATGGGAAAAGGGTTTGTAGTCGAATTTTCCGATCTACTGTTAAATTTAGATTAATAATGTCTCTCATTAGGATTTTGATTTTTACAGGACATTGTACTCTACAGAAAGCCTATTTTCATTCCGATTGGAACTGGGCTAAAGTCCAACAGAAATCGAGTTATGGTTCTTGAAAACGAAGACGACTTTTATCGTATTGTTGTAGATGATGACAAGGTACTTAGATTTATCCCACAGTACAGTTTTATTTGCTCCTGCTATCCCGCTTTGATTCGTTGAAAAAAAAAACCTTCAAGTGCGAGTCGAAATTGCGTGGAGAGGGTTCCGTACCATTCCATTTTCCGTGAGAACTAAGACTAGAACTTTCGTTTAGATTCTTCTATAAACTATTCCCTATTTTTTCAAAATTTTAAGCTCAGTAATTTCGCAGATGCTCGATTTTCATATGATTTTTAAATGTCTTTTAAACGGGGCAGTTTTAAATTATAAAAATGATATATTTACACGATTGGGTCATCTAACTCTACCTATGTACCAAATTTCAACTTTATCGTCCAGTAGGTTTGGAGAAAATAAGCTGTGACGGACATACAGACAGACACGAGAGTGATCCTACAAGGGTTCCGTTTTTCCAGCGAATGTACGAAATCCTAAAGTTTAGCGCCTATAATCTTACAATCTCTCTCTCTACGGAACCCTAAAAAGGAAAACAGTAATAAGCAAACAGAGTATTATCGCGTTTTATGTGAATTACTACTATAGAAATACACTTGGACATGAAACTGGATCTTTAAAGATGTTAATTTTCAATCTTAAAACCGTATTTTCGCAAAAAACGGACTTCTAAATAATAGTAACTAAGTAGCAATCAGACGATAAAAGTTCGCATCTCAGTAGTTTCTGTGGAAGATGTTCTGTTTGAAAGATTTTGAAAGAACGCAGAGTTGTGATAGCGTTGGGAGAGCGACCTAGCATAAAGAATGAAACTGAAGTCTTAACATTTTGCAGTTGTTTGACGCACCCAATACTTCATCGTCATCGAGCGACGATACTAAATCTGACGACGCAATGACAGAACCTTCGGAACAACTCGAAGATGATAATGTTACAGTGCAACGTCAACAGCAAATGAGATGCAAGATATGCCGTCGCCAATTTAGAGTGCGTCGGCTACTCTTGGAACATCTCGAAAATCACCAGAAACCGTTCTGTCGCATTTGTTTGAGTCCGTTCAAGAATGAAACCAATTTGAGAACTCACGAAAACAAATTCCATCCGAACAATGACAAAACGTCATCGAAAAAGTCAAGAATAAGCACTGCAAAGGCTGATCAATACGGCAAAGAAGCCGTTGACAAGATAGTCGTCACGTCCAAATATGGTCGTCGCCGCAAAGTACTCGATCTAACGAGCGTCAAAACAACAAAGTTGACAAGATTGACGCAACCTCCAAAAAACCACTTTAAAAAATTATTTTAGATAAGCAATGTATTTTTGTAATCATTTAATTATATATTTGTTTAGTGGATGTTTGGACAGTGGCGATTATTTGACCTTTTAATTCGCATATTTTCTGGGGTTTTAGAGAAACCTCAGAAAATAGTTCAGAGTTGTTGAGGTTGTAAAATTTCAAACACTAAGCGCTAAACTAGTAATTACAAAACACTCGAGCAGTTAAAAATTACAATTCTGTCACTGTTTCTTATATCTACGTTTTGAGTCCTTTGTGTAAACTTAACAATTATTATTTATTTCTGATAAGATTAATCCTGTTATGAACTATCTTTTGTTTTCCAGTTTTGTTAATACGGTTTCAGTTAATAAATATAAATAAATATGTACGTATACTTTAGTTATTGACAATATATTCTGTTTTTCTCATTAGGTGCAATTTTCCAATCTAAACCAATATTTTTTCAGATTTTTTACAGATAAGTTTCATATCAGTTTTTGTACAGTTTGAAAAACAAAAATGTCGATAGGTATTATTCTCAGAACTGATTCAAATGAGTAAATGAAGATTCTGTTCAACAGCGAATTGGAGGACTTCCAATCACTATTGAACAAAATCTTTACTTTTTAGTCCACACTCCACATTGCTATGACTGTTTTTTTTTAAAGTTTAGTCCTAAAAACCAACACTCAAATGACAATGTTATTATAAATTATTTATATTTTATTAAATAATTAGGTATATAAATTATTATATTATAATGGGTTCGTGTGAAAAATTTCAAATTATTCAGACGTCTGGAAGTGGGTGAAAATTAAATTGAAAAAATTCAATTAGATACATGTATATGTTACCGGCCAAACCCGATTTCAGGACAAACTAGTTTGGCTTACTATTCATACTAGGACAAACTAGTTTGGCCTAGGCCAAACTGGTTTGTAGAATTAGTTTGGCCTAGGCCAAACTAGTTTGTCCTGAAATCGGGTTTGGCCGGTAACATATACATACATGGATACATTAAGACAAGGCCGTAGCCAGAAATTCACTTCGGGCCTTCGGGGGGAGTCGAGCTCTGGACCAGAGACAATAATTAGTAATAACTGTATTTGAAAATAAGCATACGACAAACTAGTTTGGCCTAGGCCAAACTGGTTTGTAGAATTAGTTTGGCCTAGGCCAAACTAGTTTGTCCTGAAATCGGGTTTGGCCGGTAACATATACATACATGGATACATTAAGACAAGGCCGTAGCCAGAAATTCACTTCGGGCCTTCGGGGGGAGTCGAGCTCTGGACCAGAGACAATAATTAGTAATAACTGTATTTGAAAATAAGCATACATATAGGTATTATAATTTTACATAAATACAAATTGAATTAAAAGGCAGTCGACGTAGATTTCGACGAAAGAGTTTAATGATTCATTTAATTTATTAACAATGCATTACATTTCGATTTTACTCGTTCCGAAAAACGTGGAATCCAAAAATCATATCACAGATCCGAAAAAAGAATCGAACATATTTTAGTGAGCGTGTAATGATGGGTTGGCTAAGGCATTTCGGGGGGGGGGGTGAGCCCCTAAAACACCCCCCTGCCTACGGCCTTGCATACAGATAAAGTTAATAATCACGTGCCAAAAATCTACTTTTTTGGCGGCGCAAAACGAGTTTATCTTAGGGAAGGAGGAATTTTAGCGACTCACTTCACTTGACATAGTATTTTAAGTGTTTTATGATTGTTTACCGACCACCCCTGCAACGTCCCCAACTCCCTTCTTCCATCGACAATGCTTGTAAAATGTGTTTCGGCACTCGGCAGGTAAATTTGAAGGGAAAGAAGTCAAAAATATAGTTCACTCTAACAGGGTAGGACTCAGAACTAAATTTATTTAAATAAATTTACGACACTGGTGCCTCAGCCGTTGAGCGTCTCTATTCTCTAATCTATACCTACTAATAAGCTGAAGAGTTTGTTTATTTGGTTTAACGCGCTGATCTCAGAAACTACTGGTTCTAATTGATTTTTTTTTTGTTGGTTAGTCCATTTATTGAGGAAGGCTATATGCTATCACGCTACGAGTAATAGAAGCGGAGCATCAATGAAAAATGTTGCAAAATATAACTCAGAATTTGTCCGACAATATATTAATTTACTATATGAATCATTGTCTATCTACTCAATGTGCGGTGAGTGAAAGCAACAAAGCGTATTGAAAATATATCTGCGTCTCTTTCTTCGATGTATTCCCTGATTTCTCCGATGATAGGATTGGTTGATGTACTTGCATTCAATCTGAATAAAGTATGTCTGTTTCAACAACTTTGTCTTTTTCTATGACGTTAACATGGGCGTGCCGGATTAAGACTCCTTGATGCCCTAAGCATTTCTTGCTTATGGGCCCCATCTCTAATATGTTCAGTTTATAAAAAAATTCAAATTGATGGAAAAAAGTTAAAAAGCATAGATTTTTAAGAAAAAAATTGAATTATACAATCAATGCTCCCATTGAAAATTTGGCTGTCTATAAAATCGGACTTGGGCATTTTTATTATTACAACATTTAGTCAAATTTGCCACGGGCCTCAAACGATATAGTTACGTCACTTAGAAATTTAATGAATTACGGTCGAATTTCGAGACCACTGGGCGACCACTAGTACTTTTTACTTGGTAACGCCCGGATTAAGATATAAGTAGATACCGCCAAAACAGACATTAACGCGAGAGAATTTGATCGACGTTCACGTGAAAGAAAATGCGAGTAAAGACTACTTTAGAATAAAATAAAAATTATTTTTGAAGTAAGACTTCTTTTGGCACGATAGAGTAAAAATGATTCTTGAGATTGAAAAAGTAACAAATGCAGTGTCACAATTTACGGACCTACATCGAATACTTATAGGTTCGTTCCAAGCAGCCAGCGAACAGTTTCGAAACCGTCACCCGCATGCGCAGTAGGTAAAAAGAAGCTGTTAGTGGTGATTTTAGAACACGTTTTAGCTACTGCGAATGCCGGTGACGGTTTCGAAACCATTCACTGGCTGCTTGAAACGAACCTTATATAAGAACCGCCTGTAGAACATTAAGTTCAGTTGACGGCAAGGCAGACCGCATGCTCAGTAGGCACCTAAAGTTGTGTGTTCGATCCCGACATCGGTGCCATTATTATTGCTGTTTTTTTTACAATAATACCAGTTTTATTTCTGTAGTGTGTAGTGTAAAACACACGGTCTCTTTTTTTATTATACAGATTGTATCAAATCAAAACAGTCCATAGAACATTCTGTGTGTAAGACAGAGACGATATTATATAAAGCACTAAAGCAGTAAGTAAGAATGAGATAAATGATCGCTAATAGCTAGTTACTGTGGTTATACAATCTGATAGTATCGTCTTTGTTTTCTATACAGTAAAAATCACAATTTTATGAAATGTCAGTATTCACTAGTGAAATTATTGATAAAATGGCTATTTATACTGTTCGGGAAAAAATCCAAATAATTAAATGGTTTTATAGTGGTAATTCAACCGCCAACATAATAAATTTATTTGTAGTTGTTTTAATTGATAAATTGGTAAAAAGATTTACAGTGTACGTAATTATTTATTTACGTAACCACAGTAACTATATTAGCGATCATTTATCTCGTTCTTACTTACTGCTTTTATAGATCTTTATATATCGTCTCTGTCTTACACACAGAATGTCCTATGGACCGTTTTGATTTGATACAATCTGTATAATGGAACAGTTGTGTTTTTCGAGAGAAACACGGAAAGTTTTCTGAGTAGAAAAAAAACCATTTCAATGAAGTATAAAAAATTATCATAAAATAAAATTTCAAATAACATTATTAAAAAGTTTTTTTCAATAATCTCAACTGTCAAGTACGGATCTGTAAATTCATTATCTACTGTAGCTGCTGTTATATTATTTTGGCGAACTTTTAATCAAAATTTTCTCTAAAACTGTTCATAAGAAAGATATAATTTATTGTAAAAGATAAAATATCTTTCATGTTTTCAAATTTTTATTGATGTCAAATAGAAAATTATTACTCAAAATAACTTTCACAAACAGAACTATACAAAAGATTGTCTATAAAAGTAATATAGATACTATTATTCCTGCAGTTCTAGTACCTATTATTATTATCGTAATGAAACTAAAACCAAGTCCGAAAAATGTCATACTACTAATGCACACTTGAAATAATATAAGTATTAATATTAATGTAGTACAGTTCTCAGTATTTTGTATCAAAATAAAATAAATACATACTTTATTTGTTTTGTAACTAAATGAAACTTAAAATTCATATTATACAAAATAAACTAAACTTTCATCACCAATATTCTAATAAAACAATGGACGAAGAGATTTTGTTTTCCATTTATTTTAACAGAACTTAAAACAAAATATACCTACATTTAGAAAATAAAAAAGTAACATTTCATTACCTGATTGGACAAAGATAATTGAACTCTAAAACACTTTTAAAACTTAACTTTACTGTTTAATAGTCAACTGGTCAAGAAATGGAAAAAAGATACCTGAAACTACAGGACAAAAAAATATCGGCAAGTGATAAATATACATCACCCCCAAACTTGTTGCACTTTCAACCCCTACCGTTCAAACAGGGTTGGTATATTTAAAAAGTGTTTTTGACACTCAACTTTTGTTTCAGTCAGTGTTTGTTTAATTTTCTGAATACAACCCTGGTTTTTCCGAGTTTTCCATGACATCTTGTGAAAAAAAACTAAAATTAGCAAGCCGCGAAGTGCGACCCTTGAGGTCACACGGTATTAATATTACCTAAACGCTAGAATGTATGTAATTTACAAATTAAGTCTGAGACATATTTTTCAAAAATATACAAACGTTATTATGCTTCGATAACGAAGTCGATATCGTTTTTTATTCGCGAGATTTCGGGTAGTGAGATTCTCGCGCGTAAAATGAAACTTCTTAGGTTCTAGTATATTATTTTGTTGACGATTTTATTATTTCTTTTATTTTTGTTTTGTTAGCATATTACTATCATATTACATACTTAATTAATAGGTGTACTTATATAATGCAAAAACAACATAATATTCTTGGGTCGATTCTGACGAAAATCGTACTTCAACTTAACGCGGTCATAGCCGAGCAAAATCTATTCTACACTATTAATAAAAATCGCAGGATTGTGGACAAAAAGTTATTTATTTAGTGTACGACGTTTCGTCTAATAAATTTAGACTTTTTCAAGTACAATTAATGTAAAAATTTAAAACAATAATTATGAAAAAAAATAATAACTTTTTATCCACAATCCTGCGATTTTTATTAATAATTATCTCGATGGACACGATATCTAATAATATATCTATTCTATACTTTCAAGTTTAAAAGTTTTATTAAAATCGGCTCAGTAGTTTTCGAATGATGCTGATACCTACAGCCGAAAATTCTGGAAACATGTTTTCTGTATGCCCGTGTTCTGAAACGACAAGATACCTATGCCCGGTTTCTGATACAACTTTTAATTTTAATCCATAGATTTACTAATTTCATTTTTTTTCAACTAAGTAAACAGAGAGCATTAAATGCTGTTACCATGGTAACCAGCACAGATAGCGTATGTCTATAAAATTGATTAAAATCAACAAATTTTAATGAAATGACTGAAGTCTACGACGACAGACGACAAAAACAACATCACGTTAATTAATATCTTACAAACAATTCGTTATGAATGGAGGGGATGGTTGTTGTTGTCTCTGTAGTAGCGATGTTCAAACTATTTACAAGACACCAATAATTTGGTCTCAAAAATATGTTAGCAAAAATAATGTTACAATATTATAGCTGAGTTCTTTTAAAAAAAATTACCGTAGCGTAATAAAAAAATAGATAAAAAATATGTAAAAAAAGTCTCCACAATACACGAACATGTTTTGGCTTGCCATGTTTCAGTATAAATAGACGATTAATATTAAACCCGATGATGCAAATATGATTAGTGAAACAAATCATTTATTAAATATTGGTATTAGGTGTCTTCATATCAAAGATTCCATCTGTTTTCAGACTTCACGAGATTCATTGAAGTACATTGTGTTTTTTTTTTAAACCGGAATCAACTGGAAATTTCCAAATTCAATTATTGCCTGTCTTCCAATCATAAAAATTATTGGTTTTTATCATTTTCGAAGACGAAAGATTGTGACTCTTTAAGAATGGAAACAAAGGCCAAATTGCAGTGTAGTGAAATTAGGGGCGTCGGCGTTGTGTTTAAGGTCAGAAATTGGCTGATAAACATCAAAGTGCGCTGACTGTTGCCAGTCGAATGATTATGATAATGATATGCTGCAGTGGCGTAGATATGGGGGTGGTCCAGTGGGTCTAGTCACTCACCCCCCACCCCCCCGAAAAAATCAAACTTAAGGTCGTTGCACACGAGGCTGGTTTTGCCGCTAAATTCCTTGCTAGTTTTTGTGATGGCTTTAAGTATTGGTTTCACACGATGCAAATACGTATTGAAGTTTGCTTTGTAGATAGGTTTGGTTCGCGCGCAGTGATAGAGCAATAGTAGATGTTTATTATCTCCGAACAGAACACACACTATGGCACATGTTTGTTTTTGGGCGTTTGTTCATGTCGCCCACGTGATAAGATACTGTTTCCTGACTGGTTCTTGCTCAGAACAAGCAGAGAACCAATCAAGAAATATAGCCCCTGTTCTAATTTTGAAATCCATTCTGTGAGCTCAGTGACGTCATTTCCAGCCTCGCAGCCAGCAGAAGTCCTAGCAGTGTTTCTAGCGACAAAACCAGCCTCGTGTGCAGCGGCCTTTAATTCAATTTCAATCTTTCACGATGCGATGATGACGGTTGCGAATTAATGGACCCCCCCCCCCCCCCCCCGCCGAGTAAAAAGTAAAAACTACGCCCCTGATATGCTGTGCCTGAAGTTGACCACCTCTAGTTTGCTGCTTACTGGTAAAAACTATAAATTCAAGTTCAATAAACATGTTTACAAGGCCCAGTTAACAGTACAGTTTAGTTGCAATCAATCATCGGCCGGCTTCGGTTTATCGAATCAGTTTACTCATAAATATAATTAAAAAAAAAATGAACATCAACCGGGTTTTGATAGCCGATGCAGTAGACGCGGCTTGCGTAGATCTACTCAAGAAACACGACATCCACGTGGAATGCAAGTACAAGCTATCCAAGGATCAACTCATCAAAGAACTCCAGGTATTTTTTAATTAAAGAATAATACATCATCATTTATTTATCTTAAATCTGCTTGTGATAATCTCTTGCCATCTCTCGAGGAATTTATGAACTGAGACGACTGAAACTTTGCCGTAATGGGATCGTCTTACATTTTTTTCGATGAAGGAAGGTTTTGGTTGAGGATCATAAATAAGCTTTACCAATGCTTCGCTAGTGGCCAACGTTTCGAAAAATTTATTTTCATCTTCAGGGCCTCAAGCTGGTCGAAAGGTGGTAAATTGTTAAATTGAAACATTGGTAAAGCTTATTTATTTATGATCCTCAACCAAATCCTTCCTTCATCGTAACATTCTATTGGATCAACACTACTTTATGCTGATTATATTTTTTTGTTGGAATTTTCTTTGCATATAGATTATGAAACATTTTTGTTGAAAATTTTTTGGAATCCTTTTCTGCAATAAAAAATCCTAATAATTGTGTATTTCTCAATTGAATTTTCAATATAGAATTATGTCGCTACCGGAAGAGAGACAAAATATTGTGTGCTAAATAGATCTGTTAAATTGAAAGCAAACCACGAGGAAGATTACTTATATTATTTATAATCATTTCTTTCTATAGATAAAGAAATGTGACCTTCTACGCATCACATGGCGTTAAAAATTGTATAATCACCTACTTCGTTTATTTCTTGTTTGCAATTTATTACGAAAAAGGAGGACTTATGAGGAATAATATGCGCACTCGCACTGGTTATAATTATCAAATTTTGATACGTGGGACGTCCCTACTGAGTCCATAGCGCAAAATACGTAATTGTCTTTTACAACTCACTCTATTTTTAAACGTCTTCACATTTTTTAATTGAATTTTTAAAATCAGCGTATTCTAAATACCTAACGCCGTTTAATTTATAGACAATAACAGCTGTAAATGATACGTTTCTTATCGTTTTTTTGATTTTCCGTATCATTAATCTTTTTATTTTATGTTTTTCTGACAATTCTGGAAGTCAATTTTTCAAGTTACTAAATTATAAATACTGGATGAAGTATTTTACAAAGCATTAAGCGATGCTCAATTTTTATTAACAAATGACATGGCATTTTCTGTAAGTAGTTGAATTTCTTGTCAGCAATCGCACGAACAAACACTACATCGCTTAATTAAACAATCGCCACGTTGTTTGTAATTGTCTTTTAAAGGATATTTCGACTTATATATATGCTATTCGCAATAGCCGAAATCGGCCATTTCCCGAAATTTTTGCCCACAACGCGTTGCGGGTAAGGAAATACACTCACAACGCGTTTTCTGTTAGTTTTTGCGGGGCATGGGTAAAATTAAACGCCCACAACGCGTTGTGAGTGTATTTCCTTACCCGCAACGCGTTGTGGGCAAAAATTTCGGGCAGTGGCCGATTTCGGCTATTGCGAATAACATATACTTATACAATTTTAACAATACTTAGACCGATTAAGACCGTTTTCAGAATTTGATCTGTCGGTCTGTTTTTGTTTTGGGTTCACTCAAAAACTGCTGAACTGATTTTGATCGAACTGTAGACAGTGTTTGTAGTCGGAGAACAGTATAGCTAGGCTACAATGTGTTCCTAAAGAGTTCCGCGAAAAATTTAGCCCGATTTTCTAGCCGCTACATTTGTAATTTTATAACACGATGTTAAAAAATTAAAACACATTTGATATTTATCTTCGTCTTATCGGTCAGCCAATCCGTGAAATATTTCTCCCATTTTCGTCAGTCCGCAAATGTAAAAAGGTTGAAGAATGCTGGGCTATAATCGCATTTCTATTGAAATTAGGCAAAAAAAAGCGTTACTAACGCGAGCGAGTCCACGGGCAAAGGCTAGTAATATAATAAAAACATCATCAAATGCGATTTTAAAAATTAATCCAAACTGATAAGCGAAAAAGGCCGAGGAAATGATTATTTTATTGGGCGGGCGGCGCTTTAATAAAAAATTAAATTACACTAAATCTCCGATTATCCGATAAATTGCGACATACTGTTTGTTTGCTGTACATATCATAAATCGACATTATTCATTCAGGGATGCACAAACCGTGACCCGCTGCAGATTACGTGCAGCCCGCCAGCAACCCCGAAAATAGGCTGTTGATAGTTGAATAGCCAACAAATTTAATGAAGGTAACTTACTCTGCAATGATAAAAACTCGTATAAAGTATTACGAATAAATGCATAGAAATGCGTTTGTTTGGATTTATACCTTAATTTTTGAATAAACGTTTTCGATTATGAAAATAAATAAAAACGAAAAATCGAAGCAGCCTAGCAAACGAAAATTTGGAACCAATTTTACGTGTGGCGACAAGTAAATTGGAAGTAAATATCAAAACGATTGTTAGCGTGATGCAATGCTATACTTCGAATTAAAAATTATAATGCCATTAAATTCTTTTTGGACTTTTATTCAGTTGTTTTTATTTCTAATTAAAAATTATGCCATTAAATTCTTTTTGAACTTTTATTCAGTTGTTTTTATTTGCAGCGGGCCTTTTAGCTCATAATCTGTCCGAGTGGCCCCTGATAACACGTCTGTGCATTCATGATTTAAGCCAACCCCAAAGTAGAGTTTAGCCCCTAATCCAACTTTAAACAAACATGTTTAATACTGTTCAGTTTAAGTTTTCATAAGTGATCATGGTTATTTTTATAACTAAATAGCAACCAATCACTTGAGATTCGCATTTTCATCATCTATTTCCAATTTTTGAATTTCTTCAATTATCATCGGCAGAGTTGAAAAAAGAAATAGGTACATTCTTTGGATCTTACTAATTTAGATGAAGTGAAAATGGAAAGTTTTTCTTTTGCGGGAAGGCATGAGGTAGAAAAATGGGTATTTTACGAATTCGCTCTAATCTGATATTATTTGGGGACTAATGAGGTCTTGACGATGTTTCAACTTAAAAAAATTGAATTATTTCTGTATATAGATTTCTCCAATTGGCCTCCTTAATCCGAGCCTGGTTTCATTTATCTATAAGTACTAATATTATAAACAGGCAGAGCGAATTTTGTGCGTTTGTGTAATCTCCAGAACCACTGCACCTATTTGAATATTTTTTCGCCAATATTTAGAATGGACTAGGCTATATATTATCGTCAAATCTTTGATTAACGTCTGACTACTCCTCAATAAATAAAATTTTAATTATATATTATTGCGTGTTAAAATAAAATCGCCTTTCGTGGAGACCAATTTTGCAACGAAGTCGACGAAAAAACGGTGGCAGTCTACAAATTCGAGTAAAGCCGGACCGGGTCTCTATAGTATGTCAATAAGTTGAGAAGATCCAAATTATTGGAGGACTAGATCCAGGTCAAGGGGGGCACAAAAATTCTTCAAATATGACGTGCATAACGGGCTATTAAGCCATAACCCCTAATTTATTAATTAATTCATTAATGTTAATAAGTTGTAATACAAAATGAATATTACATCAGAAACGCTATAATATTGTTTTTTTAAATCTGTTGTGGAAGATTTCGTCTGATTATAAATTCATTATTAATTAATTGGTAAACAACTTTATTTATGATGATGAGAAAAACAAATCAACATCAATAGCGTGATTATAAGTTTCTTATCTATGATAAGAGATAACAACTTTCCAATAAATTGCTAATTTGTAATTAAAAAACACCGCTGACATATTGTAATTCCACGGTTTGAACATTGGCGTAGCAAGGGGGGGGGGCAGGTGGGCCTGGCCCACCATAGAATATTAATTGTTCATGTACAAATAACAAGATAAATATAGAATAATCTACATATTTTCTTTGTCGTGAAATTTCTCCAGAAAGTCGTGTTGATCGATTTCACTTCTATAAACAGTTTTCAAATTATGTCTAAATGGCAGTTGGTAATGGTAGAGTTGAAAATTTGGCCCCCCCCTTGGGATAAAATCGTTGCTACGCTTATAGGTTTGAAGTTTAGTAAATAACAATTATTATTCATTTATGTAATCAGTACCGCACTAGCCCATTTAAGTATTTTGATGAATTAATTTTTTTCTCGATTTCACATTCGATATTCATAGAATCATTAACATATTTTAGACTTTGTTCATTGAGCATTCTACTTGATTGATGCTTTGTTCCAATACAAAATAAACGGTTTCAAATTTTTGGAACCTGAATTAAACAACTTAACACTCAAGTAATGTTATTTCTTTAAAAATAGACGGTTTATAATAGTAAGCATATTTAACTAAAAGAATGAAACACGACCAGTAAATATGTATAAAGAAATTTACAATAACGCAGGGGATGACAACTACGCGAAAAATTAAATACTTACATTTGGGGAAAGCAAAAAAAAATATATGTATAATGGTCATTGGACAGTCGTTGAGTTGTATTGTCGAATTCAGTTGTTTGAGACGAATATATTTACATCTTCACTGTGTCACATTACAATCACTTTAGAATAATCATGCAAGTGTAAAAATCAACTACTTATTTCTTTATATTTAATTTTCATCTAAATATATTTTGTATTAAATGTTTACCTAAAAGATCCCAACTCGTACTTATCCGCTCTATCCTAGAACCTACATAGGCTACTGGTAGCCTATTTTCCTTGCGTGCCAAACAGTACATCCCTAGTCGCAGGACATAGGGATGCGGTAACAATGGCTTATATTAAAATGTCTGGTTTTAACGATGTCTTTCTTTGTTTGTTTACAGAGCTACGACGGCTTGATCGTAAGATCCGATACGAAGGTTACTGCTGAAGTTATTAATTCGGTAAAAAATTTAAAAGTAATCGGTAGAGCCGGAGCAGGAGTCGATAATATTGATATTGAGGCAGCGACTCAAAAAGGAATCGTTGTTTTAAAGTAAGTTCTGCTAAATAATAACAACACCATCGAAAAGAATAGCACGACTAAAAATTGCATCGTTTAATTGTTTCAGTACTCCGGGTGGGAATTCAATCAGCGCCTGTGAATTGACCTGCGCGTTAATCGCGAGCATAGCGCGCAATGTAAGTCAAGGTAACGCTTCTCTTCGAGCTGGTCGATGGGACAGAAAACTCTATGCCGGTCATGAATTGTATGGAAAAACTTTAGCCATCCTTGGACTCGGACGTATCGGCAGAGAAGTCGCTATTCGTATGCAAACCTGGGGCATGAAGGTAGACGCGCTACATACTTTTTTTACATTCGTTATAAAAAATCCAGTTTCCTTTTAAGTTTTTTTGAGGTCCCCACAATACTAAAGCCCCGAGCGCGAGTTTACTGCGCATGTGAATAGATCCACCATTACGAAATAGGGTTATTGACAGTGATTAAAATTAAATATAAAACTGTGTTATAATGAAAGTTTATGGTCTAAAATATCGTTTAGAATTATTATTTTTATTAAATAAGTGCGTTAAATATATTAAAATAAATAAATAAAATCACGATTTTTAACCTATGTGTCACGTGATTTCAAACTCCTATCACAGCGCGTGACGTCATTAATCAGTCAACATGGCCGGTAGCTGTGTGCCACTGACTGCCATGTGTATTCGTTATCTCTGTTCAGTGTATGTTCTCTGGTGTATTCATTGTACTCTGTCAATCATATTAAATGCAACACTTTGTTGGTTATAATGCTATATGTCACGTTGTACCCGCTTGCTTAGTGTTTACTGATTGCCTACTGTGACGTAGGCAATCAGTAAACATGGCTGTCAAGGTCAATTGACGTTTTGGCGCAGAATTTAAAGTCAAAATAAAAAACAACTAATAATGAGTCAAATCTGTTATATTTATGAGAAAAAATATTTTTTACGGGTACATATACCTTTATTCTTTAATTTTAAATACTTTTTGAAATTTTGTCAATAACCCTATTGTAATTTTTTTTTTTTGTTTTAGACAATCGGATTCGATCCTATAGTAAGTGCCGAGGACGCGCAAAAATTCAATGTGCAAAAACTGGAATTAGAACAAATATGGCCGATTGCTGATTATATCACAGTACACACGCCTCTTATACCAGCTACCAAAAGTACGTAATTGTAGATTATAGATGCTCGATAACTGAGGTCATAAGCGTCCCAAGAGAACAAACCATGGTCAAAAAATTGTATTTATTTTGTTATATAACGCGAATATTGTTATAATTTTTTTTTTTTTTTTGCGGCAGATTTAATAAATGACACAGTTTTGAACAAATGTAAAAAAGGCGTGCGCATAATAAACGTGGCACGAGGTGGCATCATTGACGAAGCAGCGCTGTTAAAAAATCTCGAAAGTGGAGTATGTGGAGGAGCCGGTCTGGACGTGTTCGAAGAAGAGCCTCCGACAAATGCAGTTACTCTCAAGTTGATACAACATCCTAAAGTTGTGGCAACACCTCATCTCGGTACGTCATTATAACTCGCAAATCTACCGTCCGCAAATACACTATTTAAAATCGCAGCGGTTATTTGCATCAAATTAACGTATTAGTTTACTGTAAAGTCTAGAGATGTCAGTAAATTCGCGTACATTTTATCTAAAAGAGAAAAAAGAAAACACAAGAGTAAAGGTTGTCGTTCCTCCCCATGTAGGCCGCCATTTTCGTCCGGCTTTCCGAGCTCCTGATCTGTTCTCTTTTTTATTGTAAAGTTGCTTGTGATATCTTGAGCAATTAATAATAATAATAATAAATGTTTATTGCTCTAAATGTACAAATTTAGGCAATAGGGACAGGATCAAACAGTATATCTTATAAGGGTATCTTGAGGGGCGCAAGCTATACTAGTTATTATATAACAACAACTGAACAAAATAAAAGTGGATGAACCAATTATCAATATACTGGTCATTGGTTAGATTAATTTGAAATAAAATTTACTGAGATTAAAGTTAAGTTGGTAAAAATACGTTCTTCTTTCGCAGTATGGATTTTAAAACAAAATACTGATTCTACTTTGTTTTTGTTTTTTTTCAGGTGCAAGTACAGCAGAAGCACAAACAAGGGTCGCAGTCGAAGTAGCTGAACAATTCATAGCTCTCACAGGAAAATCGTCCGTTTATACAGAAGCGCCTGGCGTTATCAACACCTCTGTTCTTAAAAAGTAGTATTAAGAACGTCAATCATATATGTTTAACAAAATCTCGTTCAGTTTAGACCGTTTCATAAATAATATAGTTGCTAAATTTGATGTGATCTGTACTGGTTTTAAAAAGTATTGGAAAACTTATTAAAATAAACTGCCATTTGTAAAAACATCTGTTTCTAATACCTTTTGTTTGGACTAGGAATTCAATATCTATTTAGTAAAAATAAGTGACATGTCATAATGTAAATATCCAAAAAAAATTAATTTGCAAATATTAGTATTATTACAATAAATGAAAATTGTCCTGTATATTTTTTGTTTTATTATGTACACTTATCCCTTAATCAATTTTCAATTAGTAATCATTTAACAAGAGAGATCAAGGGGAATTATTTTAATTAATTTGGGTAAAACTAAGGGCTCGATATGTGCAGAAAGATATCTCCTGATCCCTATCACACTTATTCAACCAATGTCAGAAGTGCAGAACTATTAACAGTTTGACAATCGGTATTGGCTTTCATAATCATAAACAATTGACTCTAGTCGAATGATTCTCTTGTTTTTGCAGTTTTTTATTATAAACGAATCTGTCACAAAATATGAACAATATAAATAAAATCAAATCAAACTACATTACGACAAACCGTGTGCCTTTTTAATGCCTTCTTCGAAATCTTTCTGCCGACTAACAAATTCTTTGTGAGCTTGCATGGCCAATTCTAGTTGTGGTCTTTTAGCGGAATCTTTAGCAATGTAACCTTCAACAAGCCTTTCCATGGCGCTCTCAGATCGTTCTTGCGGTGTCTCTATTCCGTGAAGTCTATTACGTAAATGAATTAAATCGGCAGCTTCGTTCAAATGATTCGATGATATTATATCCAATAAAAGATTGTCGATTGTTTTGAACCATGCCAGATAAAAAGCCAACGGTCCGAAATGCCGTGTTGATCGCAGAATTTCAAACTTATTATTATCGTTTAAATGCTGATACGTTATGCTTGTGACAGTTTGATATTCTTCAGCGTTGGGTTCAAACTGGACGCACGCGCGGTCTAAAATAAATTCGTATTCATATTTGTCGAGCAGAGGTTCTAAATATTCTGGTTCAAACATCAATGGAGTAATGTAGTCACGACCGTGTTTCGGAAAATATAACTGATTCATTCGATGACGCGTTTCCCAATCTGCCTTTTCTAAAGTGCCGTTCGGTTGACGAATTAGAATCAATCTTTCTGAATCATTAATTCCATAAGTTATATCAGTAAAGACTAGTTTCGCTGTTTCCAAACCTTGCAACGTTGGCTCTTTAGAAAGAACATAATTTACTGGATCCCGAATCTACAATATATAAGAATATATTACTCTGGAGAAACGATTGTTCAAATTAATTTTAGAACTGGTACCGTCATTTGGGGTGATTTTAGACATCGGGGTGATTGTAGACGAAACTTCATCATCACAAAAAGAAATATCCAAAATTTTTAATTACCGATAAATTCAAAATCTATATTCACCACACGTTACAGTATTGAACGTACTCTTAATTCATCGTATGGAAAAAAAAATATCTGTTGTGTTGACGTCGCTACACCGCCTTGAAGTTGATTTTTTTTAAATGAAATTTTCTCCCTCCAAAAACTTGTGCTAGTGTGCGATGATGTCATTCAGTGAGCGCTTGTCAACATACATGTTTTTTCTATTGATTTAATCGTAACAAAGAAACCGTGTTTGAATTTTAGTTTGTTGTGTAAATTAATATAGAAATTTCTATTTTTTTGTTAGAAAACGTGGGTCTGCAGATTTTAGGGGTGATTGTAGACAGTATTTTGGTATTATTTTCACAATGCCAAGAGTATATAAACCAGATCCAGGTTCAAAAAAAGGAACATTATTGATCCAAAAGCATTGGAAAGGCTATAAAATGTGTGAATGAAAAAAAAAAAATGTCGCTGAGACTTGCTGCTAAGAAGTTTTGTATAGATAAAAGTTTGTTATCCAACCGAATTCGTGGTAAACATCCGAAAAAATTGGGTGGACAACCGGTGTTAATTTTTAAACCGATTTTTTTCTACCATTTAATTTTTTCATTATTTTCTATCATTTTTTAATAAAATTCAACTAACTAGAGATCAAGAAATATGTGTTTTCCTAATTTTACAGGTCTTTATCCATATTCTGACTAGGTACAATCACCCCATTTTGCCATTTCAGAAAAAAGTGATATTTTGAATTTTTAAAAATATTTCTCCCATGGATAAAAACGAATGAACGGTAAGTGGTTGGAGTGCTATCACAGTGCTATGAAACGCACTTGTTTTCAGACTGATTCATTAATTCTAAGCTAGAGAAATTTTGGTGTAAAGTTCGAAACTGTCTACAATCACCCCAAATGACGGTACCGAATGAATGACATATAGATTCGGGTTGCCTATCAACTAATAAAAATCTGGAGATAAAGGATCAAAGAGGTCATGGAACCCAGATAGTTAGAGGAAAAGTCATCAACGGATAATATGGCAATGGTATAACGATGGATTAAAAATAATTCTGCTTCAGTTTCGGACTAGGTTGATTTTTGAAAAATCCGCAAGATACTGGACGAGATAGAAGTCGCTTGGTTAAATATTTTCTAATTATTTGTTGTCAGATCAGCGACGACCTATGAAATAGTTCAGAAGACGCATTTTGTAACTCAGCAGTAGATCGGATTCTTTTGAAAGTTGCGGACCTAGTCGTTTAACCATCAAACAGTTAATATGTCAACTATAAATTCACCACTGTTCAGTCCATACAATTGCAACTGTCAAAAATTTCAGTCACCGTTTTAAAAATAGTGGATAAAACGTGATTACGTTCTTGATATTTGTGTGATACCAAAAATCTGTCAAACTGGTGTCGGACGTCACTCTGTTCTCACGTACTATTGCATAACTATAGTATTTTCAATCACTTACTTTTAAAATGGGTGGCATCTGTATTTGTTTTCTAATATTGTTTACAGCCTCCGTCATAACTTTCTGAACTTCTTCGTCAGTCATAAATTCATATTTCGGTGTTTGCAATGTGTCTTCTTCCAATTTTCTTTTTTTGTAGACTTTTTTTATATCGATTCTTGTTAAACTCCATAGTATAGATGTTACCTCTGGATCAAGAAATAGAGGAGCCGGGTCTTTGTCTTTAGCTTAAAACAATTTATAAAATAATTACTTAACCTTACAAAATTGAAATAATGAATTAAATTTTGATTGATTGACTTACTGTAATATGCTGGTACATAACTCAATTTACGAATCAAAACACAAAACGGCGAATAAGTTTTTAATAGAGAATGAGGATTTATCGAATATTTAAATATTTTGAAGCACTTGCCTATAAGCCTCATATTTGCTTTTTTTGAGCTCACTGATTTCACCATAGACTATGACATAAAGTAGAATTTCAATTTGGATTCTTAGATCATAGAATCATAAAAAAACATTTGACATCTGTGTATTTGACAGATCGTGAAACTGTAGGGTTAGGAGTTAAATAATAAAATATTTTTCAAATAAAGAAAATATAATGGAAACGATTGATTTGGAAAATACAAATTTCCGTAAAATATGTCGTACGTGTCTATTAAGAAATGGAATAATTTCTATATTTGAAGAAAATTCCTTGTACTCGATGCTGACCACAGTTTGCCATACAGAGGTATCTTATAATTAAATTTTGAGATACCGAACAAAGTTAAAATGTAATTTTTTTTCGGTAGGCATTTGAATTTGACGGTTTTCCCCCTTCTTTATGTGGCGATTGTATTGATAGATTAAATAAAGCCTTTTCGTTCCATGAACAATGCGTAAAAGCTAGAGTGGTTGTTCAGAATTATATTAATCAAACTCTAATAAAGAAAGAAACTTCTTTTGAAGAGAATACCGAAGCACATAGCGACGAAGAAAAAAAATGTTGTCTAAGCGAGTTAAAAGTTTCAAATGAAGGTTGTTCCGATAATAGTAAAGAAAACAATTTAGAAACAAAAGAAGTAAAAAAAACAAAAATGATAACATCGAAAACAAAAATTAACTTAAAAAATAAACAAGGATCGAAAAATCTTGCGACGAAAATTATCGTTGACAGAAAAGAAAGTAAACTAAGTCAATCAACTAAAATTGTACATATAGAAACTATAACCGAAAAAGGAGATAAAATATACAAATGTATTTTGTGCGACGTGCTGTATCAAACTCAAAAAGAATTAATAAAACATTACAGAATTCACGATAGTAAACGTCCGTTTATCTGTCCGCAGTGCGGTAAAACTTTCCGATGGCCGCGCCTTTTAAACGATCACGTTTTAAGACACAGTGGCTTGAACTTGTATCGATGCGAAATTTGCGGTAGAGAATATAAATTCAAAGACAGTTTGAAGATCCATTTCCGCAGTCATACCGGTTACAAGCCTTATTCGTGTACCGATTGTGATAAAGCTTTCCCTCACTTGACACAATTACGATCGCATCAACGAATGCACACAAAAGAGAAGCCATACATGTGTCCACACTGTGGGATGTGTATGTCGATGTTATCGAGTTTGAGGGTACACGTCAAAAGAATTCATACCAACGACAGGCCTCATAAGTGTTCCGTATGCAATAAAGGATTCGTAGCCAGCTATCAGTTAAAAATGCATTCATTCACACATACCGGCGGAGCGATTAAAAATCATATTTGTACTGTCTGCGAGAAAAGTTTCTCGAGAGCAACGCACTTGAAAGTACATATGAGAACGCACACGGACGAAAAACCGTTCGTTTGTAAATTTTGCGGGAAAGGGTTTCGACAAAAACACGTAATGAACACCCATTTTAATACTCATGTTAATACTGTTCTCGGAGTTTAGGTAAGTACGGTTATGCTAAGACTGATGCGCTGTCTGAAAAGTTGAAATTTCTAACAGCCGAATCCAAGATAGTCACAAAGCTGCCTGGTAAATTTGTAAAAAAAGAGGCGCTATCCAAAAGGGCATGTAAAAAATTCAAAAATGGAGTAATTGAAACGCTATTATTATTATTATTATTGTAAATTTGAAATGACAAGTTATTTTCAAGTCTGGTGTAGTGGATGGATATATAAATTTGGATATCATCTTAATTATAAATTTTCGAAAAGTACTTATTTTGTATATATTAATGAGAAATTTATTATCAAGTTACTGTTATGAAAGTATATTATTATATAAAAATATATATATATATATTGTTCTTCACAAAAATGTAATGATTTCTCTGAAACATTCCTTTGCTTTTTTGCAACTTTCTGACGTTACAATGATGGAAAGCTAACTTCCGCGCTTTAAAATTACATCATAAGTTCATTCCAAGCAGCCGTGAACGGTAACAAAACCGTACACAGTCTTGTTACTGCGCAAGACTGTCTTGCGCAGAATCGATTTTTGAGCTAGTGCGCAAATTAGTCTTGCGCAGAATCGATTTTTGAGCTAGTGCGCAAATTAGTCTTGCGCAGTGACAAGACTGTGTACGGTTTCATTACCGTTCGAGGCTGCTTGGAACGAACCTCATGTATTCCCTATTGTAGGTCTTAACTGTTTCATATCAAGGTTGATAAATACAAACGGTTAAATAAATAATAACAGAAAATAATTAGAGATCATTTTTAATACATATTTATTTTTCTGTAAAAAAAATATCAATACTTATTGAATAAAAAAAAAAGAAAAAGTGCATAACAGAATAAAAACTGGAATCATACAAAGTAAAAAACATAAATCTGTCAACTGTTTCGTTATTTTCTTTAGCAGAACTGTAAAGTTGTGATAACGAATTTCAATTTTTTATTGCATAACGCATAGCAAGGATGAAAATCAATTGCGGTAATGATGGAATGAACCAACCACGAAACCAACTATTAACTTCTTTATTTTAAGATGAAACATACGAATTTACGTTTATATGGTTACACAATAACAATTCTGACAGCAATGTAATTCGCTTTTATTTTAAAATGGAACATAGGAATTCGTACAAGTAATAATAGGCTAGACGGCGAGAAGTTTTGGGTGTATTTTTCGGGCACAGGCGAGATTATTGTTGGAATCGCTTCGTTTTAGGGTGTAGTTCAATCCCCTAAGTTTGCTTACAAATTGTTGGTGTGCTTGATTTTATAATTAACAATTAGTGACGTAAATAGTGTTTTTTGCACATACCGCTAAACTAGCGGTATGTGCTTTATTATCGCTTTGTGCATCAGAGCTGACTTTCGTTCAGATAAGAAGTTATATCTAAGTTAATTTCACACGAAATCCATTCAAAATGAAACTTTTTGAAAAGAGGAGATTCTGATCTATAAAACAGAACCATTTTTAAATCAATTCGAGTTCATAAATACTATTAAAATTGTAATTGAAAATCACAAACAGCAGTTGTCGGTTGGTCTGTACGTATGTACGTACGTACGTACGTACGTATGTACGTACGTCACGACTCTACAGATCGCAATTTTGGTCGGATCCCCTTGGGTTATATTTTATTCACTTTGTTTACTATCAGACCAGAACCCTATTTAAATTCACTAAAATGTGTTCAGTAGTTTAATTTTTATAAACAGTTTTTTTTTTATTATTTTTGACAGCTAATTAAAATAAAAAAACAAAAAACATAATAAATATACTCAATTAATGTAGTATGATACGTAAAATAACTGCTACACTTCTATACCATAATAACAAAGACGTTGTACGGCATCGGTGTGGCCGAACGGTTAAAGCGTAAGTCCTGTAATCCCAAGGTGCCGGGTTCGATTCCCGCTGACATAAGAATTTTTTTTTTTTTTATATTCCCATTTATTCCACTTAATTCCACTTAATATTTATATATTATATATAATATATTTCTCATATATTTTTTTTATTATTATTTTTTTTTTTCATTTTATTTTTTTCATTTTAATTTTTTAATTGTTTTTTTTAATCTATTGCACATACCGCTAGTGTAGCGGTGGGATATTCTTGAAAAATAGTGTTTTGGGATATTGTGTCTATAAAATGCGTTCTTCGATAAACTAGAAAGTCAATAAACTAGGACAAGAAACTCAAAAAATCGGGATTTTTGAGAGCAAAACCCGTGCATAATTGCTAAAAAAAATTTCTTATTTTACTAATGTTTCTCGTATATTTTTATTTTTTTTTAATTTGTTTTAATCTATTTTCTCAATTTTTTTCATTATAATATAATGTACAGTGGAAAACTTGCGGGATGTGCACTTTTGGTTTTGCCAACTATTTTTCTCTATTTCCTTTAATATCTCCGTTCCTCTTATACACATGTGCAACCGCCGCTTTTAAATGTATTCACAATTCTTGAAATTGTGGAAATACTTGGAGTAAGACGGTGGGGAAATGAAATTCTAAATAAATCAGACAGTTGCCTTAAACTAAAATTTTGATTACACCAATGAATTAATTTGATTTTCTCTTCAGTGGAATACATTTTAAAGTAATATTCCAAACCAATGTACTCCTAAAATGTATTAGCAATCGAAGCTATAATATGTTCTATTTTAAAATAAACGCGTAATTACATTGCTGTCAGAAATGTTATTGTGTAACCATGTAAACGGAAATTTGTATGTTTCATCTTAAAATAAATTCACGTTTTATTTAAAAACAATTGAAATTTGTAATTAACTGTCAACAGAAATACCTACCCGAATTCAATTCTTAAACATTTGAATGTTGTTGTGAGACTTGACAGTTCTGCAAAAACAACATTTTATTTGACGATTTGTGTTAAAGGTGTTTTTAGTAAAATATAAAACTTGTGAAGACTTGAACCATTAAAACACCTTACTTTTAAACATATTTATGCTATATGTAACCCACAGACACCACATTTTGTTATCGATAAAACATTGTCATTTTGAAATTTATGCAAGTCAATTCGTACTTTTACGCACATTGAAGAACCTGGGCAAATACTATACTTTATTTTATAAAAATTCTCTAAGAGACGCATCGAATGATATAATCACATCAGAAAACTTATCGATAAAATTTAGTAGTAAAAATTTGAATAATAGAACGACATAAAAATTTATCTAAGAGGATCACGAAATTGGTTCTTACACTTTCACTTCTCAAGTACTATCAAAATATTTGGTTTAGTTTAGGTTAGTCACATATAATAAAATTTTCTTTCCCATCTCTTCCCCTTTAATTAATAAAATACACACTAGATAGTGATGTAGTACTTGTACTTAGGTCAATTATAATATTTTATATGGAGGGTACATAATATTTTACTCAATAATACATTCTGTTCATTTATAAATGACAATAAAATGTTTGTAACAGTGGAAACAAATGAAGGGACGTAAAATAATTGGCTCTAAATGATTTCATTATTATTACGTTTTTTTTTTCCTTCCCCGTGACAAAATGGCTATAATTACTGTAAACAGTATATAAAAATATGCCTATTAATGTTTATTATTAGATCTGATACAAAAAACTTTCATATCAAAAAACGTACAAAAGAAAATCGTATACGGTATTAATAATACACCTATTCTAAAATGTCAGCACGTTATTTAAAGCTTTTCTGTTTTTATTGTAAAACTATTTTCTAAGGCTGCTTACAGACCGAAACTAATAAACAAATGAACGAGCAGTTATTTATACTGAAACATGAACAACTAGCATGAAAATTAATAAATAAATATCAATTAGATTTTTAAATTATTCTACAATATCAACTGTGTTTATAAAATTTTAACAACGAAACAGAGTGAGGCTAGAACAATTCTTAAAATGTTTCTTTTTCGATACTGCGTATGCTCGCTCGCTTGATTTAAGTCTATAAGCTACTTAAGAACCGTAACTTATTTTTACAAAAAATAATTTTTATTGAACAATAAAATTACATCAGTACATTAAAGTAACTTTGAGTACAATAAAAATCAGTGGTATCAGTCATTTGTTTTGACATTATTATTAGTTGTGAAATTATACACAAAACAAAAACAAATGCATTTAATCTTTTGAAACCAATTAGTGCCAAAATATTGATTTTAACGACGAGACAATTTTATATGATACTATACTACATTTGGATACTCAACTTGAAGTCACCACAATTTATAATTTATAATGCAAAACGTTCTTTTATTAAACAAAAGACGGAACAATCTTTTGCATAATGCATGAGTATAATGAACACATCCTTTTTTCAAAACGAACTTCTATAAAATTTATACCACTGGTTGTACTGTTGTGTCAATTATTGTTTTTACGTAATTTTCTGAATTATATGACAACTTTAGTGGATAACTGTTCAACAATATCGATTTAACAAAAAAAAGCAGTGCACTAGGCTAACAATAAATAATTATAAAAATATTGAAAACGTGAAAATATTTTCAACTTGATCTATAAAAATAAAAAAAAAAAAAAAACTGGAAAAACTCACCGGAAGTAAGAATCTTCGATGTGATTTATATTCAAGTTCAACAAAACTCTTTATGAAAAAACAAAATCTTAAACAAGTCAGTTATTTTCAATTGTTTAAAACAAATTTACGCAGTGTCTTTGGAGGTTCCTTATCAAAATACGACTGATTTTTCTATTAATATGGGAAAGAATTGGAGGTTGGTAGAATGAGGTAGTCAGTTCTGTTGAATTTGTTCATGGTACAAATACTTCCAACTTCTCTAATCGTGTCTTCAGTTCTTCAGTAGAATCGTCTGCGACGAACATTGTGTGAGTAAAGCCCATTGTCAATTGCATAACCTTGATGCCTTCCATTCGGTTCACTTCTTTGGGTACTGATGTAGATTTCTGAAGATCTCCGAGACCCTGTGAAAATTAATGCAATAACACATTTTCAAACCATGCAAAGTGTCTTAGAGAATGGAGCCGTCTCGCATCTTTATTTATAGTATCTTTGTACCTATTCTAGAATTTTGGGAAAGTGAATTAGTCGCCGAACTCCAAGAACGTAATTTTATGTTAATAATAACGCGTTAAAAGTGACGTAATTCAATTCACAAATCAACGGCTTCAGTTCTACTATATTAACGTCAAATCAAAATATCTTGACGAAAAATAATAAAATTATGCCCCTACTTAATATTTTTATGTCACAAGATAATAAAAATATTCTTATTTTTCCAAGGGAATAATCCTAAATAATTATAATTATGTCGCAACATAATTATAATTCGTCGTTTTTCGTATTTCTTCCTACCTATGCATTTAATTTTATGTCAGGACATAATATTGTATTTTTATTATGTCAGTACCTAGCTAACATTCGAATTATTATTTATTGTTAAAAATTCGTAGTCAACATGAACTTGCTACCATGTTTTTTGTCTTAATGTTGATTTTCATTTATTGTTTTTAATTTTCTGTATGTACTTGCAATAAAAGGGGTATCGTCTTTTTGTAATTTCTATAATATCCATTTTTCGGAGAAAACACCAAGAGTATTTTCTTCTTAAAATGTCACAAAAAAACCGAATCACCCGGGAAAAAAATGATTTTCAATTTTTTTTACATTTAGGGGTGGTTTATGGGTAAACTATTGCAGATAGCGCGAAGAGGGTGGAGCACTTTTTTGTAGAAAATATAAAAATCTACAATTTTTTATCGAAACCATTTTTCATATATCTCATAGTTTGTGAGACAATTAGAAAACTTCATTTAAAGGGGTGGTTTCTACCCTAACTGCAAATCAGAGAACACTTTTTCATAGTCAGAATAGTTTCTTGCAACCCCACGGACGATCACTGAAATTTTTAGCTGTTTGAGATTTTAGGTTTTTCACGAAGATCGTTCTTGGACTATCAGATGCGTTTGGAAATAAATATGTAATTATCATCTTACATAAAATAGGGTATTTGATACTATAAAAAATAAATGACTGAATTATGTGAATACGGTGGTTTCATGGAATAAGAAATCAGAAATTATCGATTTTGTGTTCAACACCATATTTACCTACTGTGGCACACAGTAGGTAAATATGGTGGCTTGTGTTTTCGCGCCAACTTATATGTTTAGAATTTTGTACGCTATTTTATCCTACAAAACGATTGAATTTAAGCGAAATTAAAATTTCTGAGGACTAATGCCACTATGGGCTATGTGCACGGAGGCGGAGTTACAAATTTTTCGATGCGAGCGTTTGTGGTGAGCACTAGAGGAAACTTCGAACTCCAATTTTCCATATGTCAATGAGCAATGTTTATTAAAAGTGAAAATAATTATAATTTTATGAAGTTTTTTAATTACAAAGAAAACATGGACAAAACTAAGCGATCTAGAAATGCTTGTTGTGTTCCGGGCTGTTGCGCTGATAACGATTTAAGTAAAATAAAGACCATTGGCGCCCTAATTTGACGTTCCGCTGTCAGTGTAAGCAAATTAACATCAGTTTTCCTTATTACATTTTTTTTGACAAATCACGGCCAACTAAAGTTTTTGACTTATCACCGTAGAAACATGTAGCGATTTCCATAAAAAGTTCAATAATTCTCTATTACCCACTAGCGGCGCTAATAGGCTTCGTGCACACAGCCTATATGAACATTTGAGATATCAAAAAAAAAAAAAAAAAAAGAGCCAATAAGCCTATTGTGATTTTCTTTTGTTGGGTTATGTCAGAAATGTGAAATTTAATGTAACAGTATACAGAAGAAATTAATAAGTGAAAAATAAAGAAAACATACCAGTTCACCGAAAGTTGGTGACGCTCCCCAAGCTATGATGCTGTCATCTGCAGCAATCATGATGCTAGTGTTGCCAACTCCAACATGTTTGATATCCCATCCGGCCAGGTCTTGTACGGGTTTGGGATACATGTTTGCTTCGCCTGTTCGTTTAGTTTGTCCGAACATGAATAAGCCTCCTGTAAAAGAAAACCAATAAAACTGTATTTTCAGAAACCGCCATTTACCATAATTTTTTTACAGTATATCATTTAACTTACCGATATCTGACACGGCAAGACTGAATGTGCTGCCGCAATAGACCGATCGTAGGCCTCTGGCTTGAGAGTCGAAATATTTTATGAGACGCGGCACGAATTCATCTTTAGGTTCAGCGTGTCCGAGCCTGCCGTATCCTCCGAAGCCCCACGAGAACGCCCGCTTCTTGCTGTCTATGGCTACCTGTAGGTCGCCATGAGAAACACCGTGTAACATTTGGAGTCAGTCATAACGCAATTATGCATGCTAATGACCACTGGTAGTCATAAATGAGGTTATGTTAAATATTATATAGATCAGGTAACTCCTTGCGAAAACTCGCTTTGAAGTATTTAAATTTTAAAACTGTCTTCCACCTTCAAATTATATTTACAAAATACAACGTTGAATATCCTCTGTCATCAGCATTAAGCGCAATACAACAGATTTAGAAGAAATCTAGTTTAATATTGCTCACTAGATGGGATAACATGCTATCAAAAGTGGGCGCCTCTAGCGGTAACAGCTTTACTATGCACTTGTAGTGGATACATACTAGTGATGTGCCGGATCGTTAAAAATGTATATCCGCAGATACGGATCTGAATACGGATATTTGGTTTCAAGATCCGCGGATACAGATCTTAACTATCTTAGACTACGCGGCGGTAAATATTGCACATCGACCTTTGGAAAGAGACTATCTGTTATGGGAAAAAGTTATTGACCTCTTTAAGAGTTAACTCTCATAACAGATTGTCTCTTTCCAAAGATCGTTGTGCAATATCTCATTATAAAGATAGTTTTTAGTAGCTTTGAGTTATGTACTATTGGTATGGTACTCACTATGATAAATGTTTGCAATATAAAGGTGCCAAATACGATTTTAAAAAATAATCTGAATGGAATTTAACACTTTTTCATTATTACCTAATCACCTATATATATAAAATTTCATCTATGAATTGAAAATTAATAAGGTAAAAGATCGGCCAAAAACTAACGGATACAGATCTTTCTTCTCCCTCAGATATCCGCGGATACGGATATCCGCCACATCACTAATACATACATAAGTAGGTTAAGTTACGTATATTAATTGAAATGTAAACTGCAAAGGTATTGTTGATTATAACACTTACTTAAGTGTTCTAGTTAAAACGCATGGGTTTGCATTTCAATATAATATAAATATATGTATATTGGAAGGAGGAAAGGGGGTTATGTAGTGGACACGCGGTGGCTATGCCAGCGCGAGCTGGCATATGTCGACGTTGGTGTTTGTAAATAAATATAATTAAATCAAATTAAAAAGTATTACTAACTCAAAAAGAACCTGAACAACCACCAACAATACATTGCGATCCTACCAGTTCAAGGAAACAATACATGGCGATCCTGCCACCAGTGCCGTAAATAGGGCGGTGCCACCGGTGCCCAGGCACAGGGCGTAGACTCTGGGGGGCGCAAGAATGGCCAGACCAGGCAGGACTATTATTTTTTCGGTTGGCTCCTGATAAGTTCCCGCTGCGCCCCTAGTGCTCGATTTCAACACAAACGTACCTACATGCTAGTATCATCAAAAACGTCTATTAAATTAGACAAAACACCAAGTTCCTTGTGCTTTATTTCATCACCCTGAATGAAATAAAGTAGGCCTATTCATAGCATTGCTCTAGGGTACCTATAATATCTAAAAAAAAACAAGGGCGCAGTTATAGAAGCTCGCACAGGGCGCAAAAAAGGCTATTTACGGCACTGCCTGCCACGCAAGACCAACAATACATGGCGACCTTGCCAGTTGAAGGCAACAATTTCAGAAATATATATTTTTCTAACCAGTGTATACATGATTTTCTCACATTTTTTTAATAAATTAACCCATAATTAGATTTTCAATACCGTTAAAAATTATAAGATATTTTATCCTAATTTCAGACACGCCTCAGATAATGTTAACATCATTTGTTTTTACAGTGTTATTTGAAATAAAAAAAGTTACATAACTTTTTATTTGTAAAAAAAAAAAAAAAAAAACAATGGCGTCATTTCATGCTTCAAAAAAAACGTATTTTATCTCAACTTCACAAAAAATGAAAAGTCAATAAAATCAAAATAAATACCGTATGATTGGTTCCACAAGCAAAATCCACTATTTCAGTTACATCGACAGGAGTAACGTGCCCATCTTTGGATTTTTCAATGTATAAAACGACTCGCTTTGGACTCGGCTCATAGTGATATCCAAGTTTCGTTGATGTTTGAAAATATTTTCCGTCCGTGTTGTGTCCTATAATGAAAAAAAAAAAAAAAAATGGTTGTCTGTAAAGTCGGTTTACGGACGATAGTTTTACGTGATAACGTCATAAAGAAACATTGATGAAAAATTGCATACTTTTATGAGTTACACTTTTCGGAACGTTACACTTTTTCGTGCATGCATCCGGTGTTTCATCAATTTATAAGACGTTATCACGTCAAAAAAGCCCTTCAACATTTAAAGCCTAGTGGACACTAGCCCAACGTAACAATGATTCAGTTATTGGTATCATCTATCAGACTATCTGTGTTTCTGCAAATTTCTAGATTATGCGTGATACACTGTTAAATCTAAGTTAATGATTTGTATCCCTATTTCTTTGCAAAATTAATGCATACGTTTCGTTAAACGTTATATTATTATTATTATTCAGAGTAGGTCATTTAAGTAAAATTCCGGTTTTACTACACAATATATTGAGCAAAATAGTTATTTGTTTCAGCTTACCAAGTTGACCGTATTCAGGAAGACCAAATGTATGTAAACCGCCTTTGCAGTCGAGTATGACTGAGAAATCAGCACCACAGCCGACTTTAATAATGGGCGGACCTCGATAATTAATACGAGTTGGTTTGAGCACATTGTTTGAGACAGTACCGATTCCACACTGTCCCGATCTATTGTCGCCGCACGCATAAACAGTCCCAGTATCTAAAAAATTTTTTAGTTATTTAGTCTTTTTAAAAATATCGCGGTTTGATTCATTTTCTCGAAACTTTCTTGTTTTGTTCCATAAAGTAATTAAATGATACCAACCTGATAAGAACAATGTGTGTTGACGGCCACATGCAGCCCCGATTATATTCATTTCTTTCAATTCGGCAACTTCGGAAGGATTATCGTGAGTTACAGTGTCATTTTGCCCCAACTGTCCAAAATTGTTACGACCTAAATAGAAAATCGAGTTTGCTTTCAGAATTCTTTACAGCCAACATTTTATGACTGCATAAAAGAGTCGACTGTTTTCAATAATTTTATTTTTTGGATAAATAATCGTGGTTTAAGAAGCCACTGTCAGAAATCCCATACTATATTATTATCTAAATAACTTCAGTAACTATTACCACAAGGAATCTCCATCTCATGCTGACATAATATTATATAATGCACTCCCTGACCACATTAAAAATATTGAAAATTCTAATACATTAAAAAAAAAAATTAGAAATTTTTTGGCAAATAATAGTTTCTGTGACATCAGAATACTTAAATTTTAAAAATTGATGATGTACAACTAAAATATTGTTGGGTATTCTTTGTATTTACTTTGTATACTATGACGATTCTATACCTGTATAATACGCGCCACGAATCTGAAAGGCTCGGAAGTTAGATGCGAATGCGGGCTTGTGCTTGTACAGTCTGTTGAAAAACTACAAACTCGCAACTCAACAAAACTAAAATTGCAATAACAATTTGGCAATAGCGTACTCGACTGTACTTTAAGGAAGTACCCTCGGTACGCAGCAAGTCAAAGAATTTCAGTCTTCTACTTGAGTAACGTAGTATATAATTTGGCAACACCGCATGCCTTGCCATAGTTACAAGTGCTTATGTACGCAGCATAAGTCAGCATGCGGTGACAAATTCGCATTAATTTATGAAAATGCTTTTCTTTATTCCTGTCATTTCGGAAATAATAATATACTATCATTTTTTTGGAATACTAAGCTTTTAGCATTTACTCAATTTACGTATGTTTTACGATATCAAAACTGCTGCAGTTTCGTAACTTATTTTTAAATGACGCGCCACAAACTATAATATTGCGGTGTTGTCATGTTTATGAATTGCTAAAAAGCTCGGCTTTGTTTTAGTTATTTCTATTAACATAAGCAAGCTTTATACGTTTTGGAAAAAGAAAAATGTTCATAGAATATTCGTTTATATTTCCTGAAAATTTTATCAAAATCTGTTTGTCAATTCCAACGTAATAAATGATGGAGTGCGTCAAAATCACAGATTTCCATAAGACTCCATGTTAAGTGCAGCGAAATAAAATTATCAATATCTTTTTTCAAAGTCAACCAAAGATCACAACAATTTAACTGAGTCATTTTTGAAAATGTTTTGACATATTTGCAAATTTTCGTAATTTTCTGTTTGTTAATTCATTTATCGAGGGTACTTCCTTAAAGCAGGAAAGCGACAAGTAACAAAGGCAACGAGCGATCACGGCCAATCACCGACGAGCGCACGTTCCGTGCAGGTAGCTGGTGAGAGTATCAACGGCTCTAAAATGTGTTACTTTGCGACGCTGTTTGTGACTAACTTCCGAACCTTTTAAATCCGTGGCGTGCATTATAATAGGTCTTTGAATAATAAAGTATCATATCATATGGTCAACTATTTTCTTTCAAAAATTCAATTCTTTTCAGTCCAGATTTCAAAGAAAAAATGCGACTTAAAAATTGACTCTCACAATCTACTGTTATTAAAAATAGAAGTGAGATATATTAAAAATTACCGAAAGTCCATGCTTTGCCGTCTTCCGTGACGAGTACATTGTGTGCAGCATTACAGCCGCTAATTGCAAGCCTAACACGAAGGTCCGTGAAACGATGCGGCGTGCACAAGTTCGGTTGAACTCGGGGTAATTTCTTACTTTCGCGTTTGCCGACTAATTCCCAACACACTTGACCACAAATAAGCAATTGGCCGGCGGGTTTTATCATACTTTTTAGAAGTTCCTTAAATGTGTATTATTTGTTTTAAAAGTTATTTAAATAATATAAATATATAAAAAAAAAGTTACGAAAGATTTACTAAATACAGTTTGATAACACTAGTTTTATCTTGGAAATTCGTAACAAGGTGCGAAAAAGATATAAGAATACATTAAGAATTTTTTTATTTCCAAAACTTTATCGTTCGCTTGTTTTTGATCAGTTTGTGATTGGCTGAGCGTTTTTGGACTTTTAAGTGTTCTTTACTTTTTCAAGGAACAGAGATTCTTTTTTTTTAATATAATTACCTCTGGTAATTTGGTGGGTTCATCGAGCTCATCTCCATGACCAGGTATAAGAACTTCATTCTGTTCATGATTTTCCGAAATTTCGTCACTTCCATCACTTAAATCAGACTCATGGTCGCTTTCTTCCTTCTTTTTTCCACGTTTGCTTGGCGGATTTTTACTATTTAGCTTACGTTTTGCAGACATATTTTCTATAAAATATTAAAATGTTTAGGAATCACGGGAACTTCCCAGAAAATATTCATCATGATGTTTCACGGTTTTTCCCGCGCAAATGCAAAATATAAATTTTTAAATGAAAATTTTGAAGAACACATTTTGCACTTGCTTGTACTTATTTACCGCCTTATAGAAATTTTAAATATTCATTTAAACAATACAAAATAAACTTAAATTTACTTAAATAACCTAAAAACGGAGCTTGCGATTTATAAAAATGTGAATAAATTACTTAGGCAATGTTACTTTAATTATAAAATTTAAAAAATGAATAAATCAGTAAAGTAGGTTTTTAGAATGGATGTCATGATTAATTACGGGACGCTTTAAATACATTAAAATAAAAACACAATTACTTGTGGCATTTCAAAACAAACTGAGAATTATCAATGCGCTTATATTACCAGAAACACTTTTATGTAACTTACAGAAGTTAAATTTCTCAAAATTTAAATAAGTATTTTGGCCGACTTAAAACAACACCATTAAAGCCGGCAGAATAGAGAAAAATGTCTTCTACTCTTCTTCCTCCCTTTTTTAACTTTTTACAAACAAATCAAAAAATAAAATCACCAATCAGAAACATATTTCAATGGAAATTCATCTAAATGGAATATAATCTACAAGCAAAAAATATTAATTTGTTCATAAAACAGCGGTACTACAACAAACTATCGATGAACTAAGCGGCTTCAAAAGTGTGGACAACGAAATTTCCTTATTTGCATTGTATGTAGAAAATATAAAAAAAAACGTACGTAGAATTAATTTCTCAACAAAAATAAACTGTCAGTTGTCACTGAAAAAAAAAAAACATCATTAAACTGAACTCACATTTAATGATTTATTTATTTTACAACTCGAATTATAATACAGAACATAAATTATAAATAAATGCTTGCATAATATAATGCATAAACTCCCTAATCATTTTGGAAAATTAAATTAGATGATAATCAAAATCTTCTACCACCTCCGCGACCTCTGCCGCCACCAGGTCTTCGACCTCCGTCTCTTTCTTGGCCCTTTCTTTCTTTAAAAGCGTCATACCTTTTGCTCATATCATACAGTTCTTGGGGCACATTCTGAAATAAAAAACGAACAATTACGAAATATATTTGAGTATTTAGAAATGGACAAGCAACGCTAACTTCACACTTATTGTCAAGACTTCTAGCGACAAGATGTTCCAGTTGCAGCCAACCAAAGTTAAAGCTTTTAAATATAATGACGTCGCCATGGGAACGCCATATAAGCATCGATTGGTAAGTAAGCCTCGTATCCACTTGCAATAATTTTTTCACCAAGTACTTGTTGGCGTGTCTACACTATATTTTAATTTTTTTCAAATTTATTTAGTCAAGTTACTTTAGCAAGCTTATTTACTGACACGTGTACACACACTTTCTTTTTATCGGAAAAATATAATCTCGATCTCGGCAAATGGCTACTGCGGTTGTGATATATATTCACTCGAAAAAACAACAAGAGAAAAAGGAAAATGACAAAAAGCGTAGGAAAATTTGGGTAAGAAAGTGGATTCAGCATAGATCTACTTTAGGTATACATGAGAAGCTGCTTACTGAATAAAAATGGAAAATCCACAGCAGTTAAAAAATTTTCTACAAATGTCGACACAAGACTTTGATTTTTTGCTTAATTTTCTACAGCACTTTGTTTTTTAACTCTATTTTTAAAATCTTTGCTATGTATATTCCACAATTCAGGATATATAGTTCTATGTTTTTTATTAAAAAATTAGTTTCTCCAATGTCGGCGTTCCTTCATTTTTACAATGTACTCTCACTGCTGGCTGCAACTATTTCAGAACAGTCCCGAAATTTTTAGTGCATACCAATTTGCTTAGATCAGCCGTGTACACTACAAGCTCTAACAAGTCAGCAAGTACTTGGCGCGCAAGTAAACTTGCAGCAATATTTCTCTAGCGCTGCTGTTTACACGCATTGCAAGTGAATTGTGATGGTAGTCTAGGCAAATTTGCTTGCAAGTGGACACGAGCCTTAGTCTTTTCATGTGAAACATCTATTGGCGCGTTGATACGATTCATATACACGTAGTTGCTTCTCTGTGTGATCTGTGTACTACACTTGCCTTTCTTTAGCGTGGGTAAATAATATTACTGTGCGATGTTATATATTGGTACGTTACATTACAGGGTGAAATTTAGTTTAGAATTTCGCTCAAATTTATGTTTCACATCTGCCAGGCGACAGACGACGGCTCCTAATTGTTTTTTAATGTAAGAGAACATTATGTCAAATTTTAAAACGTCAAGTTATTGTCATTTTTGATAGATACAATTGTTAAAATCACAAAAGTTTAACTTATAACCCACATAAATTCAAAGTAAATCTGATTAAAAAAAAAACTCAATTGCAACAAAACAATAAACAAAATAATCAGATGTGGTATCTCACACAGAAAAAACGGACTACACAACTTCATAGCTTCCACTTCTTTGGAACGTTGAGTGACGCTCAAGGAACCAAAAAGGTTGAAAGATGTTGCCGATGATCGTTTTTTTACATTGCTATTAGTCCGGGAGGCAGTGAAGATTTTCGGTACTTATTTTCCCAGTCAGCAAACACAGATAGAATTATTCGGTTTGTTATTCTAAGCAAAATTCAAATATATGTACGGAGGGGGGGGGGTCCGATGGGTTGAGGCGGAAAATGCGTTTGAAAGTACAAATATATTGCACTTTTTTTCCAGTGATAAAAATAGTTCTAATAGTGAGAGATATAGTGAAGTTAAGAAAAAAAATAGTCTGGCTAATTTGTGAGTAAGGGTAATATGTCTGGCAGGTAAAAAATTGGAAAAAAATAATCAAATCCATTGCCCGTATTTTCGCAGTCCTAAAAATTTGTCAGATGATAATTTATATTATAATTACAGCTGCAAATATAATCTGGATGGACCACCCCGAAAGCCTTGCCAGACTCGTCCAACGCTCGACAGGCGTGCTAAATTCGGCATGTTCAATTATACAGGTGATTGTTGTTATCTCTATCTGACTTGTGAGTTTGGCGGGGCTTTCGTGATTGTAAATGACAAAATTTTATAATTTTTACGATTTTCAAGATGCCGCCAGACTCATTTGCCAATTTTGTACATCAGCCAGACTTACTTTTAATTATAGTTTATGATAGTATCAAATGATACGTTAAATTTCAAGCATGGGAAAATAAGGGTTACGGATTTCAAAAATCGGTCAAATTTTTGCATCCGCAAATTTTCAGCTAGACTGACTTTCCTCCACTTGGGATGTGCAGACTGTTAATTATTCACTTTAATTAATGTCAAATATTTATGACTGGGAAAATAAATGGACTTGTCTTTTTTTTTATCTAGTGAACCCATCCGAAAATTTTAGTCAGACTCACAAATTGTCGTTTTGTGGTCACCATCCAAACAAACTATTTCATATTTACCGACTGGGAAAATAAGTACCAAAAAAATTCGCTGCCTCCTGGACTATATGTGTAAAGGAGGTGCAACTAGCTGTCCAGTTCTATTAAAAAGTCAAAAGATTCGATTGTTATGCAAAATTCGTTTACACAGTACAAGGAAAACAACAAACTACTTAGTTACCTGGTTAGCTTCTTCCAGAATGTTTATGAGTTCCTTTGCTTGTGCCCAATCAGCACGCGTAATAAAACTGATAGCCTCACCAGTCTTACCGGCACGGCCAGTCCTACCAACTCTGTGAACATACTCTTCAACATTGCGAGGAAAATCATAATTAATGACATGAGTTATATCGCTGATGTCGATTCCTCGCGATGCGACATCGGTGGCTATGAGTAATTTGACACTGCCATCTGAGATATCTTCGAGCGCCTGCTCACGGTCGGCTTGTTCCAGGCTGCCATGTATCGTTTGACAATTAATACCGGCCAATGCCAACTCGCTCGCCAAATGATCTACGCGAGCTTTTTTACCACAGAACACGATGGCCTTCACATCTTCCTCCATATTTCTTATGAATTCAAGTAACTAGAACAAGATAAAAATTGGTTGTCTGTAAAGTCGGTTTACGGACGATAGTTTTACGTGATAACGTATTCCGCTCGAATATCATATTCAATAATACATAACCTAAATTTTAGTAGCTGTCAAACTATATTTTTACCGACTCTCTATCGCTTATACTGCGCTCTCGCCTGCACGCACAGGATCACGCGGAACGTTACACTTTTTCGTTCGTGCAGCTGGTGTTTCATCAATTTATAAGACGTTATCACGTCAAAAAAAAAAACAACTAGACATATTTCTCGAAAATCGAGTAGTGCAGTTGTCCTGAAAAGTAACGCCAATGTTTTATTTACTCGACAAAACTAAAATTTACCATTTCATATTTCTCTTCATCATCGTTATTGCTGAGTATAGCTATGGTTTGAGTTACGCTGTGTACTGCAGCCAGATCTAATGATCCCACGCACACCTGAACGGGATCCTGAGTATATGATTGTGCTAGTCGACGTACACCAGGTGGCCAAGTTGCACTGAAAACGGAAAAATTCTCTTTGAAAATTTGTAAGAGGATGGATTATTAAATATATGACAGTTCAGGTATGGCCATATTGGAATCTATTTGGATTGTTTACGAATACTACGCCTACTTTGCTGTATCTGTAGTTCATATGGCAATTAACAGGGAAATTACTATCGGATTGGTAATATTGTTTATTTATTGTTTATTGTTTCAACAGGGCAAGCCCCATACAAAAATATAAATTTGAAATATTTGTGTAGCTTAAAAAATATAATAAAAAAATTAAAATATAAGTAATTAAATAAGGAGTATTACAAAAATACTAAAAAAATAATACAAAAGTTTATTCATATTTTAGTAAATTCTTTGATTTGCTTTGAACTTTAAAAATGGATGAACAATATAAATCCAACCAGGTAGCATTAACATTGCACAGTTCAGATAATCTATGCACTACACTCTTTTTTTGACCATCACGCAATGTTGGATTCAGAAAATAATAATTATTCGACCTGAGACTTCTAGGAGGAATATATAAATTAAATCTATACAATAATTCTGAACAATCAATCAAACCAGAATAGATCTTAAAAGCAAATAATATTGCATTTCTTTTGTTTTTTTTTGCGCACTAGTGTGAAATCGGTAATTTTACTACCGCAATGCAAGAATGAAAAGTAGCTATTTTATAGGGCGTCATGCAAAAAAATTATTATTACAATACCTTGTCATAACAGTTTGTCTGTTGGGACGGATATCTATGAGTATTTTCCTAATCTGAGGTTCAAAGCCCAAATCCAACATTCGATCCGCTTCGTCCAGTACAAGATAGCTAACGGATTTCAGATCGATGTGTCCTATGTAAAAGAAATTAAAGTAATGAAATGAATACAGAACTTGCGCAGATGAAAACAACTGAATTTACCATTGACTGAGAGATCGCTAAGACGTCCTGGAGTCGCAATAACAATTTCTACACCTTTGGTGCAGATATCGATTTGATCGCGACGGCTTCCGCCGCCATATAAACAAACGCTATAAATGAAACAAAAAAAGATCAGTATAATCTTATATTACACTTTTGGTAAATTGAAGGTGAGAGCCATTTAGAAATCGGACAATAGTCGAAAAGTTGTTAATATAGCATTTGATGAAAATGAAAAAAAAAAATATATACAGTGTAACCTCTTTATAACGAATCTCAAGGGACCGAGCATTTTTTTCGTTATAAAGAGTTTTCGTTATATGGAGGGAAGAAAGAAAAATAACCAAATTTCACCTAATTAATTTATCCCAAACACATATAATCTGTTAACTTTGCCTGACGTTTTTTGCTATGCCAAAATTTGTTTTGTATTTTATTAGGTATCTTATGCATGTCTTGGGATGTGGTGGAATCATCATCATTAAACAATAGGAATTTTTCGATAAGTTTGGCGGCAACGAGTACTTGTTGAATAGTCGATAATGGTTCAGAATTGTCCTTTCAACGTCTGTAAATATTTGCTGACGCCTAAATATGAACATATTTCTTCGTAATAGAGAATGGCTGTTGCGCTATAAAGAGGGTATTAATGTATGGGTTTTAAGGTAAACCAACCAAACTGTAAAGATTTCTACGTTATAGGGAGTTTTTCGTTATAACGAAGGACGTTATAAAGAGGTTACACTGTACCTATATATATATTATATATAATACATATTTTTTTGACGTGATAACGTCTTATAAATTGATGAATCACCAATCTTATAAATTGATAGAACACCGGCTGCATGCACGAAAAAGTGTAACGTTCCTAAAATCCTAACGTTCGTAACGCGTAACGTTCCGCCTGACCCTGTGCGTGCTTTTTGCTAATTTTTCGCTCAATTTAAATCAGATCGGTTTGAAACCAGTCTTAAACGAAAGAGGAGAACATTTTACATAGATTTCGTATAACAGAATTTGCCTAAACAGTTTTTTTATACAAATTTATATAGAAAAATAGCTGTATAAATGCAATGTTGTCTAATGCATGGCGCGACGCGGTCGGTCGTCTTTGTTTGCCGTACATGGAAATTAGAAGATAACGTATGTCTTGTCTTAACATGAAAACGGCTGCATTTCTAATGTTTAATTCAATTTTTTGACATTAGTATTTTGTGAAATGCAACGCCTTCTAAGTTAAGTATTGGAATAACTAATTATTATTAGAACATAATACTTTGACAGTTGCAAACGTCACTTTTGACATTTCTTATCATTCCGACACCAAGGATAAGCGGATTGAAACCAAATTTTGGGAGGTTTAGGTTATGTATTACGGAATACGTTATCACGTAAAACTATCGTCCGTAAACCGACTTTACAGACAACCAATTTTTTTCATTTTCATCAACTGCTACGGCAATCATATTTATTTAGGATAAATTTATTATTATTTTTGATGTTTGAACAGTTGTTCCCTGGGAAAATGGTATTTTAAAAACAAAAAAACCTACGCCTTTATATCTTTGTAATTATATTTATGAACTTCTCGGTCTATTTGTTGCGCTAGCTCTCTAGTGGGTGCCAAGATCAAAACAGTTGGCCCTTGTCTTTCACGTCTGGGTGTCGTCTGACCTTCAATATGAATCAGAGCCGGCAACAGGAACGCCAAAGTCTTTCCAGTTCCAGTTTGTGCAATCCCGATTAAATCTTGTCCGCTCAATAAGACTGGCCACGCCTGCGCCTGGATCGGTGATGGTCTTTCGAAATCCATCTTCAAAAGGTTCTCCAGAATTTCTGGATAGTGTCTGAAACACTGCTCGAACGTTTCGACCGGATTTGGAATCGGAAACTCATGTTCTTTATCGTCGAAAACATACGACACAGTGGTGTTGTTGTTTTCGAATCTAATGCGTTCCGCTTCCGACGGTGGCATGTTCGAAACTTCAGGAGCCTCCTTGTAAAAATGTTTCACTATTGACGGCAATTTCGACCAAAAAATTTCCGCTTCTTCTTCCTATAATAGTATATTGCGTAACGAGTGTTAGAAGGTGCCTTTTTTAAAACTCCATCGCCGCTTCAAAACGAGTTTCAAAATTATTGCACGGGTTTTAAAGAACTTTTAAAGAAAGAACATCTGCTACTTTTTATAATGGGAACATGTAAAAAAAGCTTTTTTAAAACCGTGACGTTACACTGTCTGTAAAAGTGCTTTTTACCAATTTTTTAGATGGCTCAATTCATAAATCATAAGTCATAACTATATACAAACTAGTGAGGTGCCGGATATCCGTATCCGTATCCGCGGATATCCGAGGGAGAAGAAAGATCCGTATCCGTTAGTTTTTGGCGGATCTTTTACCTTAATAATTTTCAATTCATAGATGAAATTTTGTATATATAGGTGATTAGGTAATAATGAAAAACTGTTAAATTCCATTCCGATTATTTTTTATTTTTTAAAATCGTATTTGGCACCTTTATATTGAAAACATTTATCGTAGTGAGTACCATACCAATAGTACATAACTCAAAGGTACTAAATCAACTATTTTATAAGGAGATATTGCACATCGATCTTTGGAAAGAGACAATCTATTATGAGAGTTAATTCTTAAATAGGTCAATAACTTTTTCCCATAACAGATAGTCTCTTTCCAAAGGTCGATGTGCAATATTTACAGCCGCGTACTCTAAGAAAGTTAAGATCCGTATCTGTATTCGCGGAACTTAAAACCAAATATTCATATTCAGATCCGCATCCGCAGATATACATTTTTAACGATCCGGCACACCACTAATACAAACACAATTTTACATGTTCGTGTTATAAAAAATTAATATTGTATGAGAAAATAATTATGCAGTTAGTGTCACATTTATTTAAAAAAAAAATAATATATATATATAAAATGAGAAAGTGTAACTTACACATCGTTTGTTGACTTCTTGCCAATTAATCTGAGTTAAATCTTCCTCTTTATGATTATTATGTTCTTGTCCAACTTGCTGATAGCCCCTCGATGTTTGACCACTTCTCTGATCGAGAGTCAGCTCCATTATCATTTCCTTAACTTTGCTTACACAGTCATCCGACCCAGACAATTCAACTTTCGTAACGGTGAAAAATTCACCGGAATCATTCTTTATGATCTTTATGTGCGCTCCGCTGTTACATTCCAGTTCCCGAATCTTCGAACCTCCGCGTCCGATGATTCGTCCGACTGAGTTCGAGGGAACTTCGATTGTGACGACGTCACTGTAGCTTCTCCTGTCACGGTATCCCTGTCTATCATTCCGTTTATCGGACCATTCGTTTGATTCACGTGAATCGCTCCATGAATTTTCCTGCGAGCAGTTACCGCCGAAACTATTACTTGTATCTCCTCTGTCTCTCCAATTACCGCCTCCCCCTCCGCGACCTCCCCTACCGCCTCTTCCTCTTCCACCGCGGCCGCGCGTTTGATTGTGCCACTCGGTTCTTTGAGGTACAAAGCGAGGCTTGACTTCACTCTCATTGTCGTTTCCCCAGCCATCATCACTCATTTTTATAATTTTATTTTTTGTCAATTATATACAAAAATAACAGTTATCTGCAACAGAAAAAAAAAATGATGAGTGCAAAGCATTAGCGGGTTTTTATGTTTTATCTTTATACACGGCAGGTTGTGATCTTGATTTTATTTTGTCAATGGCTCATATATCACAAATGGCAGCATAATCGCTAGTATAATGCCTCTACTACACACGTGGCCAGCACCGCCACTCAAATAAGTGCCTATCATCGCCGCGATGATTGCCTAGCCCTCCACACAATCGTGCCGGTCCGATTGTGTGTACGGGCGCACGATGCTGGCCACGCATTCCTTTGATGTACCGACAATCAACCGATTACAGGCGATTATGTCCACGCACCGACGAATATGCCCTCTACACAATCGTGAGTGCCTGTAAGTGGCGGTGCTGGCCACTTGTGTAGAGGAGCCTTAAAGTTTGACACTTCTCAATGATGGTTCGATGTAACATCTTACCCAAGTAAATCTCATTTTTGCCCCTGACCTGTTTGTAAGAACATACGATTTCATTCTAGCCTAGATTGTTTTCAAGGAAGACATGCGTAAATCTAAAGTTGTTTACACATAAAAAAAAAAAACGTTAAATCAAATTATTACTTTTTCAATAGCAGCTTACAACAGTCCAGCTAAATTAAAATGTACTTTTTAACTCGACCATTTTAACCAAAATACAGTTAATTTGCACGATAAGGATTAGGAAGAAAAAAATGCAATTTTGTCAGATTTAAATTACACGTTTAATTGAAACAGTAACTTTTTATATTTATTGTGACCAGCCAACCATGTTTAGTGCGCGTTAAATTACATTTTCTCACAAAATAAGAATCGTGCGAGTAACTTACAATATTGAATATATTGGGCTAGGTATAAGATCTGATTATGCGATTCCATTAACGTGTATATCGAGATTCACTTTTTTTTATAAAACAAAAGTGTGTATGAATGAAGTATATAAGTTTACGAATATTAGGAGAACAATGTCAAATAATATTAAAAGGAAACTATTCAAGAAAAAAACAAAATGATTATAACAATAAGAGCACTATTCAGTAACACATATTCCAGTGTTTTCATTTGTTTTTCCTGATTCTGATTTGCAAGTTTAAAATTGGATTCTAGATTCTACTGTATCGTCTACATAACTCAGAGACAATACAAATAACTTTACTTAACCTAACATCAAATCTAGATCTAATTGGTCAATTCAAAATTTTTAAGTAAAGATAGTTCCAAAGCGTGATGATCTTAGTGGTAATCCGCTCATAATTCTTCTTGTATTGTTAATTTATTAATTTTTTTATGAATTAGAAAATCATGGCACATTTGGTTTTCTGATCTGAATTTTTCGGAACAGGGCAAAACATATACAATTGAAATCGTTTTGGATGAACTGAAATGACACGGGTTTTTTGCATGCACATAGTTTACTTTTTGAAGAAAATACCGCTTCTTTACTCAACATAATTAAATCGACCGAATTATCAATTTGCCTAACGCCTTATATACATACATATTTTTATTATTATTTAGCGCAGATTTCTACGAACGTTTGGACAAATTTTTAGCGGCCTACTTCTTTTTCTTAAATACAGTTGCGTTTTCCTACAAAATCTACTCGAGGGGGCAACACGATGTAATTAAAAAGAAATATATGAAATGTTTTGAATTGGTACTTTTAGTTTTAATATTAAAACGAAGATTAAGTTCCCGAATGCGTTTTTGGCAAGACATACTTACAATTTTGATTATTACTTTTCACTTACTTTGAGAAATTCGGAATGCGTAAATTTATTCTTGAATCACAAACGTTTTGACAGCTGATATATGCAGCTGATGCCGAATGCCGGTTGATCTATTTCTTACATGTATTTATTTATTAGCATGCAATAATGGTCGCTACAGCATTAAAAACTAAAGTATTGTTGTAGAAATTCTGAAGGCTCAAAAACCTTATTTTTATGGCATTAATTAAAAATTAATAATATTCCTACATTGTGCAATCATTTCAGCTAATAAAATATGCATAAACACAATAATGAACATCGAATATAGTGATCTTAAAAGTATTTGTAGAGTTTGCCTGTCAATGCATATCAATATGAAATCTTTGACAGATAATTTCGAACAAATGTCAAAATCTGTAATTGATATTATTACAGCCTGTACATCAGTTACGGTATTTATATCTTTTTTTTTTATTAATTTTACAACCAGGAAGATTTTTTGTTCACATTTTATAAAAACTTAACAAACCATAGCAATTACATTATTATAACGAAAAAACGATTGTTATAAAAGTATTGTCATGGTATTTGCCGAAAACAATTTAAAACGCATAGAATAGAATAGAAAATTTATTTGTAACGATCTAAAGACTAAAGAGGTCGGCTTGAGGAAAATGTTAACTAATTGTAAACTAGCACGTAAACAAAACAATAATGTACTTATTTTTAAATCTTTGATTAATGTTTGAATAGAACAAATAAATAAAATTATCGACCACGAAATGACTGCCATAGCCTGGGACGGTGTTGCTGGGGTGATTTCAAGTCAAAAATGTCTAATAAACATACACCATAGAGATATAGAGTACGCTAGCGGGTATGCTTGCCATAAGTGAAAGTGTCTGCAGTTCAGAGAGAGAACGCTGCAAACGTTCCGTGTCATTATATATTATGTTTACTCAGATCAGCATTGTTTTGTATCATTAGTTACCATAGAGATAAGGAACTTTTCTCTGTCTGAATTGCAGACACTTTCACGGCCCACTCGCGTACTCTAGTATAATATCTTTATGACATACACCCGGAACGCTATCCTAATAGTCAGAGTGCCCGTCGGCAAAAATTTTACTGACACATACTCTCCCCAAACTTTGTATATGGCTTCATTAGGCCTAGTCTGACACCTATTTTCTGTGACTTTTCTTGATTTTGGGGCGTTTTCCCTCTAAATTTTCCGAAAGATGTCGTTTTGACGGCATGTAAACATTTATAGATACTGTTTGTTTTTTTAATTGGATAGCTTAAAAACTTCAACCAAAACGCTAAAATAATATGTTCTCTGACAAATAACATGAACCGTTTAAAATGTCTGACACCTCGAATATGCGAACATATTCGAGGTGTCAGACATTTTTAAAGCAAAACAAAGACAGGAAATTGTATTGCTATACGTTATTTTCGCCACGTACAATTCCGCACTACATTTTTTCTTTTAACTTGGATAAAGCAACAAAAAGCTACAATTTACTTGTTTCCCGCTCTTTAAGGCGGACTTCAATAATATAACCAATGTATGTATATTGTTAACGTTGTATGGCGGCATGGTCTTTGCAGTTTGCCTGCTGTAACAGCCTAACAGACAAACCTGGCAAACTATAACAGTACAAACTACAAAGTAATATTCTGTTTTGTATTCTCTAATAGCTGAAGCAGCTGAACAACGGTTCATTAATAATTTTATTGAAGTTTGTGCCTACTGCCTTTTTAAACGATTTTATTGACTCCGTATTGAAAATATAATGATATAATTCAAATAAATGTCTCATTTTTCTACTTTGCTAATGTCAGTGTTTTTATTCAATGTATCGGAAAACATTGATGCTTTTATTCGATGCATCAGAAATCATCGATGCGACGTTTCGATGTATCACATCGAAAAAAACGTCGATGTATTTTCTGCATGCGTATCTCTAAATCGAACCCGGGCCGGCCGAGTGGTATGCCAGCATTATAGATATACATATCTATGACCAACATTCTACCACTGAGCTACCAATGCTTACAAAGAATCATTGTTTATATAGGGTTACTAATAGTACAATTTCGTGACAAATTTCATTACATAGGGAAATCAATTTCGTTACATAGGGAAACGAGTTTACCCCCGTTTTTAGAGAAGTATTTACTTCAAAAATTGGTCGATAATTTTATTTATATGCAAAAACAAACTGTTAAATCGTTGTTTCTTTTGTTGTTGTTACAGATGTTAAACTATGACCTTCTTCCTGAAAAGATTTGTCAGCCATGTTTTGAACAATTGAATGTAACTTACACATTTAAAACAAAGTGTGAAATCGCTGAAAAAATACTACAAGAATATATTAGTAAATATCCAGTAACATTTCAAGATGAAGAAGTGTTGCAATGCGACTTTAAAAACCACCACTTTAATTCTGATCAGTGTGAACAAAAAACTAATTTTGCTGAAAAACATATAAAAAATTATTTAATAAATTACGATAATATAAAACATAATAGTTACGTAGAAGCCAAAGAAAGAATTATATTAAATCAAATAAAACATGTCGCCGAAAGTAATAAATCCGAAACGGCGATTTCTGAAAACGACAATACTGAGGAAGCAGAAAATTGGGATAGCAGTCATTTATATGAACTTACACAGAATATCGGTAATTCAGATGCCTTTTTAGATGAACAAAGTGAAAAGAATTATGTAGAAGAACAAGGAGAAAAGAACTCAGAAGAACCAAAAGAAAAAAAAAATAATACAAATAATAATATTCAATCGATTGACAAACAAGAGACTGAACGTCGTTTTCTTTGTAACGATTGTGGTCGTAGTTTTAAACAAGCAGACAGTTTGAGACGACATATTAGAATTCACACGGGTGAAAATCCATTCGTCTGTCGAATTTGTTCGAAGGGTTTCAAACAAAAGTTTCATCTATCGGAGCACGAGCGCACTCACGAGGGCAAAGAATCGTATCGATGTAAGGAATGTGGTAAAGGATTCACACGTTATGGAAGTTTTCGAACTCACGCTCGAATTCATCTCGGTTCTAAACGATACGGATGTACGATTTGTAATAAACGATTCGTTGGTTCTGATACCCTCGCAAAACATTTAAGAACACATACGGGTGAACGGCCATACGTTTGCCCGTTTTGTCAGAAATCCTTTGCTCAATCGGATTCTTTAAATAATCATAAAAGAATTCATACGGGCGAACGACCGTACGTTTGCAAAGATTGTGGAAAAGCATTTACTCAATACAATGGTCTCGCTACTCACACAGTGTCGCATACGGGATATAAACAATTCTTGTGCAGTGAATGTGGGAAAACATTTTCGCGATCGGATGCGTTTAAAAAACATCTTAGGGTACACACTGAAGAAAAACCTTTCTTCTGTAATTTATGTTTTCGGGGATTTACCCAATCTTTCCATTTATCTGAACATCTGAGATCTCACAGTTCCGACAAATCTTTTGTGTGCAGCATTTGCGGTAAAAAATTCGCAAGAAATGGAACGCTACGATCGCACATGAAAACTCATTCCGACACTTATGCGGAAAAAAGTCACGTTTGCAACGTTTGCGATAAACGATTTCCTGTCGCTCATTCGTTGAACAAACACATGTTGGTTCACACAAATGAAAAGCCCCATTTATGCAGTGTATGTAATAAAGGATTTAGGCAGAGCGGACATTTGAAGACGCATATGAAAATCCATACAGGGGAGAAGCCCCACGTGTGTAAAATGTGTGGAAAGGGCTTTGCAACTTCGTCCAGGTTGACCGTTCATATGAGAATGCATTCTGGTGAACGGCCGTATGTTTGTGAGGTATTTGTATAAACTAAACAATTTAGCCGCGCAAATAGATAGAAAACGTTAATCCAATAGTTATAAGTCATGGCTATATACAGTATGTAAACGCGTAAGGTGCACATGAAATTAGCATTAGGAAAAAATACTTGAATAAGAGTTAGCCATGACTGCATTAATTGTTATTTCTATCTATTTTATTTTGATTTATTTTTATTTTACTTGGCTTTTTTAATAATAAAAAGCTCTTATAAATCATTATTTTAAATTTTTTGTACAAAAATAAAACAAAAAACTCCATCTGTTTGGAAACATTTCATTCAAAAATTGTCTGACTGGTATGACGTATGCGCGTTGGTAAATCAGTGACCCAATGTCTTTAGGTTCAACACGAATAGGCGGAGATATTTGATCTCGCACCATATTTAAGTATTTTTGGGAATTTAATGTCCCATTAATAAAAAAAGTCCGATTATGTTGTAATCATTTGAATATTTTCTTCGGTAGTATACACATTCATTTTGCAAAAGAATATTATCTGTCAAATTGCAAAACAAGATTTCAAGGCTCACTCTGATCCAGTCATTTTTTCCCAATGTTAATGTCCCTATGTGCACCTTACGTGTTTACATGGAGTATGCACTTCAGTTGAGCATCATTGTTTTGAGGAAAGGAATTTTCTGTGATCTAAACATTTCAATTAGTATACTAATGCATTTGTTTCAGGTATGCAGTAAAGGCTGTTCCACATCCACCATTTTAAAGATACATATGCGCATTCACACAGGGGAAACCCCTTATTCATGTAAATCATGCGGAAAATCTTATTCGCGTTCCGATCTTCTCAGTCTGCATAGAAAAACGTACAACCATTAAAATGAATATCGTACTTTGATATTATGGAGCGTTGGTGCTGAAAAGAACTGCACGTTTTACAAGATTGGAAGTAAATACATGCATTATTCCTTTTCTTTGTGAAATGTGACAGTATCCTGATAATCAGATTGTTGCAGGGTTTTTAGCTCCAGAGGCATTCGGGTTAGGCTGTATCTAGAGTATCATTTTAAGGTACGGTGCTGCTATGTACTCTTAAAGCTCAGTATAAGAAAACAAAGACGAAAATAGTAAATATGATTTTTTTATCAACTTTTATTTTGTTTTCAGATGCGTTACAATTCTTGGAGAATAACCCGCTTCAGTTTTCAATCAGTAAAAATGTAAGTGTATTAGAAATTAGAAGTAAACAAGTTTTAATGCTTTTTTGTTTTTATGAATAATTGACTTATTTAACTTATCTTTTTTTAGATATTGTGAAGAGCAATTTGCTTCAGATAACATAAATTTTGGTTAAAGAAAAGTAATAAAGTTGATTTACACAAATTCCTTGCGTAATGTTGTCCTATAACTATTATAAAATGTCTATTTCACGTGGCAAGTGAACTTTCATATGGGTGTTCAGTGTACAACTTTGAGTGAATCGTTTTTTGCACACTATACACTCGTAGGGCTTCTGTCCAGTGTGAATTCTCATATGCCGCAACAACGCTGCCGATAAGGCGAAAGCTTTATTACACGCGTCGCAAACATACGGTTTTTCACCCGTATGAATTCTCATATGTCCGTTCAACTGTCCGGACGTATTCATCTTTTTGTGGCAAATGGGACACTGCTTCGGTTTCCCTCCAGTGTGCGTATTGGTGTGATTCTGCAGGTCGCCCAACTGAGTGAACCGACGTTTACACGTTTTACATTCATAAGGTTTGATGCCTGTATGAATTCGACGATGAACTACAAGGCTCGCAGGAGCTGCGAATTTTTTGTTACACAACGAACATTCGTAACGTCTAATGCCGGTATGCAAGACAGTGTGTACGTTCAAGTTTGAACGTTGAGCGAATTCTTTACCGCACACAGGGCATAAAAATGGTCTAATTCCAGTATGCTTTCGCATATGCCCGGTTAAGTTATTTCTGTTTTTTAGTTGTTTGTTGCAAACGGAACATTTGTACTTGTCATTTATGTTGGTAACATTTTTTAAACAATTTCCATTGCCATTTTTTTCAGTTCCTACCTCGTGATCATTTGTTTCAATTTTATGTTTTTGCCTTTTATGGCGTTCTGCCTCAATATCTTCAGATTCTGCTTCTTTAACACTCGGTTTGCAATGATCTTCTATATTTTCAGAGGTTTCAGAATCACCCGCTTTTTCAGAAGTTAAATTACCGAATGATGAGGTAGTGCTCACATTCGAACAAAGTGAAATGTACGAATTTTCACAAAGAACTTTAAATGAAAACGCATTATACGCCATGCAAACGCAATCATCGCATATATAATTTGATAGTCCGTCGTCAAAAGATATCTGTAAATAAGATTTCGTACTGGGTATTGCTCTCTCTAACTGATATACTTAATTAGTTAAAAAAATAATCTGAGAAGTAATTGTTGTCTCCGTCTAGTATTAAAATTGCTTACCTGAACTGAAGCAATCGATACAATTATGTCTACTATAGATAAATTTTCCGAGTTTTCATTTTTAATGTCGGTAATTATATTAAATATATCCTGAAGATCATTTTGCTTCGAGAGACATATTCTGCACAAATTTGCATCATTTGACATTTCTAAAATACATTTTTGACATTTAATTTTCCCTCCTTGTCTCAAACATTGAGAGGAGAACTAAAAAGTAGATTTTTTTATTATATAGAAAACATTGTTTTCGGTTTTTGGGTCGCTTGTACCCTTTAAGCCCTTTAATTTTCAAAAATTGACAACAATTTAGGGGTCACCGCAATTTGATCTGGTAAACCCCACAGACGTTTGTATTTTTTCGACAGACGGAACAAACCTTATACCAGAGATCTTATACTACTGTACTAGCTGTCAGTAAAATTTGTGTGATTACCTAACATTAATATGTCATAAAATAGAAATAAAAAAAATAATTTCATTGTAAAACTTCACTGAAAATGGTATTTCGGATAGGAATTTCCCGGCTGATTGCCGTGGCGAAACCTAAAATTATTGGCGAAACGGTATTTTCGCGGAATATATCTGGTAAATCACTTCGTGGTACCAAACAACTGACCAAAAAACCACCATTCGATTACAAAAATAAAAAATATACTTTCTTAAGAGCATTTTTCTTGGATCGAACAACACACAGGCTAGATGAGAATTCTAAGGTAATGTGGTTGTTTTTTACAAACGACGAAAGATTTTTTATGCGCTTAATTTTGTGTTGACCATCACCAGATTTGTTTCGGTATCTTGCGTATTTTAAAAACAATTAAAGATGTGTCAGCAGTATGCCTTCGTCCCCCCTGAATACATTTATTTTTTATTCCAGGTTATTGTAGTTGAGGGTCCTCCGACAGCTGGTAAATCGAAATTGGCGAAAGAGTTAGCCGAAGAACTCGAAATGATGCATTTCCCAGAAGCAAATATGGATATGTATTATATAAACGGTTATGGCTATGACATGAGACAGTTAGATTCACAGCTACCGGATCACCTTCGTAGTTTTGATATAAAAAACTTTTGTGAAAATCCCAATCACCTAAACGTAGCCGCTTTTCAAATTCTGATGTATCAAATGAGGTTTGTAACCAATTGTTAATTATTATAGTTTTCAGTCATGTCAGTACATCGTTCAGTATACAGCAGTATGTAGCACTGAAACAGGTGGACCCGTCTACAGAATGGACACCTATGATTTACACGAAAAATTGAAATAATAAACTATTCATTATAAACAAAATTATATTCTTTTCGCATCAACAGCACCCCGTTATTGTTTTTTCAACTAGAAATATAATATTTAACTGTTCTATAGCAATAGGCATTAGGCAGTCGATACATCTAAAATTTGACTAATAATCGCATGTGCCCATTCAGTAGAATTTTACCCTGTCTAAAGATTAATTACCATCATTTGGCATTCTGTTGGCAAAAAAGTGTCTAGTAAACTAGAATATCTACTATTCGGAACCCAAAGGAATGGTGAGACCTCTGGCGAGAAATGCGCCGAACTGCCCTAAGGGGGGTATAAGGTATAAACATTGATTTAGAAAAGCATTAATGGAGGCTAGGTGTAGCCTCAATTATGTTTTTCTAAATCAATGTTTACCTTATACGTCTATAGTTTAGCTGTCAAAAACCCCCCTTAGGGCAGTTCGACGCATTTCTCACCAGAGGTCTCACCATTCCTTTGGGTTCCGAATTAGTTCATATTATAGAGGATAAGGAAAACCGTCTCTGTGTATAAAAAGTGTCCATCAAAAAGAGTTAAATTAAGATGACGCTATCGTAGGAAGAGTGTCTCTCTGATGATTCTATAGGTTATATTTACCAAATAATGTTTGACTGCGTAAGTGATTGAAGTTTTATTTACTGTGAATATATTAACTATTCTAGCCGCCAAAATATTAAATATTTCCTTTCAGCACACTTCACTTCGTCTTCAACCATAGAGATATTATACTAGAGTACGCGAGTGGGCCGTGAAAGTGTCTGCAATTCAGACAGAGAAAAGTTCCTTATCTTTATGGTAGGTAACTAATGATACAAAACAATGCTGATTTGAGTAAACATATATTAATGATACGGAACGTTTGCAGCGTTCTCTCTCTCAACTGCAGACACTTTCACTTATGGCAAGCATACCCGCTAGCGTATTCTAGTTACTTATATCTCTTATCTCTACAACTGCTTAAGTTAACATTAAACACTTTTTCTACACTAGCGCCATTCTGGTCACTTTCTGAACTGTTATTTGACGCTTTCAAATGGACACTTTTTCAGTTTTACCCCCATATAAGATGGTTCTCCTTAACTCTACCCTCCAGAGTTCATATGTAATCGATTGCAGTGATATTTTAACCTTTTGTTTATTTGTTTTAGATGCAGCCAATACATTGATGCTTTAGCGCATTTGTTTAATACTGGCCAAGGTGTTGTCCTTGAGCGAAGTCCGTACTCGGATTACGTTTTTGTTGAAGCCATGTATAAACATGGATATATTTCAAAAGGAGGTAATTTTTTAAACTTTGATTTATTTTTTTATGCAATATTTGTAGTAAAGCCGCCTGTAGCTAGAGCATAAATAGCTCTAAACTAGGTGTCAGTTTATAAGGTTCCTCACGAAATGGAATTGAGCGTCTATGTCGTTTTTTTTTTTTTTACAGCGCGATCTATATATTACGAACTCCGTAACAATACGCTTGACGAATTTATGAGACCTCACTTGGTCATCTATCTGGACGTGCCTATTAAGACTGTTCAGGAACGTATAAAGCAACGCAATATTCCGTACGAAGTGAATTCCAAAGTGTTTACGCAATCTTATTTGGAATCTATCGAGTATCATTATAAACAGAAATTTTTGAAAGATTTTAGGTAAATATTTTTCCTAGAAGAATGCATCATACATGTTTACATTTTTAGACACGATCTCAATGATATATGCATTTTCAATAACTAATTAAATAATTTCATTTTAACGATAATCTCCCTAAATGAATAGAAGTAACTCTATTCTTATAGTTCTCACTTCTGCCACCATGAGCGCGATCTGTCAGCTACTTATTTCCCATCTGTGCGCATAATAAAATTGTTGCTGTTCATTTTACGTTTCTAGAATTGGTTAAAATCTCAGTTGTTGTTTTACAATAATTAGAACTAAACCTGGATATTCCTGACAGTTATTAGCCATAAAAAAATAATTTGATCTACTACTTTAATAGTGTAATTATTATTCTTAACTAGGATGCAAAGCTGTATGAAAACTTTATTCCTTTGTTTTTTTTAGTATTCATGGTGAGTTGCTCGTTTATGATTGGTCAGATTATGGTGATACTGAAGTCGTAGTAGAAGATATTGAACGTATTGATTTTGATAATTTTGATACAAATGAAAAGAAGTTCCGGGATTGGTATTTGCCTAAAGAATGGGATTATGCCGCAAAACGCGCTGCGTAAGTATTAAGATGGATTTTAAATAACATTTAGCATATTATGTTAAATATAAATATAGTTATATTTTATATACGTTCTTAAAAAATTATTTGGAGTGTTCGAGGATGACAAATGACCCATTTATAAAATGCCCCAAAAATCGTGTGTCTTAGATGAACTATTTAACAGAAATTGCGAACGCATTTGTTTTTTCTTTGTTTTGCGTTGTGTAATAATTCTTTATTATGTCCCTCATTTTGCTTTAATCACAAAACTTCATAGGTTTGTACAGTTACTGGCCAATGGCATGAGTCAGGCCAACAAAAAAAAAAAAGGTTATCTTTAGATACAGTGGAGAGCTTTTGAAAAATTCAGTTCTTTATACAATGACTAACTTAGATATTTCATACTTTTTGTATTAATTGGATAGATACACGAATGAAAAAGCAGACTTGATGTGTAATTTCAACGTTGCGCGCTTCGATGTTCCTGAATTGGTTCTGCTCGCCGAAGATGCACAACTATGGTGGAATGTTTGGTTGAGTGTAAGTAATCATCAAAAGATTCCGATTTTCAAATTATGTTAGTGTGATGGTTTTGAATCAGATTTGAATCTCATTTCCGCGCGTTAAAATTAATTAATCACAGTAGAGCTGTTCCACATTTTTTTCATAGCATCATCAGACGGATCATACCTCAAATTGTAGTGAGAAAACATGATGTAAAGATGTAAACGAACGCCTAGCTCGCACGTCGTTCGTTGGTTAATATTTTTCCGCGATGACGTAATATCGCTAGTAGCTACTCACTACAGATGTCAAAAGTTACTGTTTGAAATAAATTTGTAATCTGCCTTAAAATTGCAATTTTCTTTTGCCAAAGCCTTAATATCATATACATTAAACTGGGTTATATCAGTAAAGCGAATTTTAATTGAGTAACTATTTTTAATTGTAATAAATGTTTGGTTACAGGCTCCGGGCATGAAGTATGCATATGGATACAATGCAGACATGGGCGATAAAAATTTATTGTTTAAAACAAAAATGGATACTCGCGATCGCAAATAAATTGCGTATACACAATGTGCATCTGTAATAATTTAAATAAATGTAGTTTAATTAAACTATCCTACGTTTTGTTTGGCTATGTATTCAAGTACCTAATTTTTAAATAGGAAATAAGAACTGTGTGTTGAGAAGTTTGTTCGATTTAAAGTTTAAAGTTGGTGCCCGTTTTTAAAATTCGTTATTAAAGCTTCAGTTTGAAATAACAATTTTATTTTTTTGTCTTTATATTTTATTTGTTTGACAATAAAATAAATTTTAATGTTTTTCTTTTGTTTTGTTTTGTTCACCAAATGAAGTTTTGGAAACTGAATTACAGGGTTCTATTTGAGAGTTACTTGAAACTAGCATATTAGACAATTCTCTTTTGATTGTTTTGATTTGAAGATTTACAATTTCTATGATTTTTTTTGAGTTATTTACTTCAGTATTGCATTTGTTGGGCATGACATTTAACATTGTTGAATGTTAACTCACAATTTGCAGAAAGAGGAGTAGATATGAGTATATTGATTTTTTACTTAAGAACTATTAAATGAAATAAAAAAAATTGGTTGTCTGTAAAGTCGGTTTACGGACGATAATTTTACGTGATAACGTATTCCGTAATACATAACCTAAATTTATATAATAATTATAATAATTCGAATCTATGATATTGCATCTTTCGCTTCAAATTTAGGTTAATTTTATTTATTTAAATTACTCACCATATAATATAATTGTTTTTTTCAACTTTCTTTCTTTCGTATTTATTTTAAGTCTCAAAGATTAGCTGTCATAATATTTATAAAACAATTGTTTCACTGTTTATAATATAAAATTCCAAAACCTACTTACAATATTAAGTATTTTCATAGTCAAAAAATTGATTTTTATAATGATAAAATTTGTAAGAAAACGATTTTTTCGAGAGATGAGACCTAGCTAAAACGATTTTTTGCCCCCCAAAATCCCTTTTCAGTAAATTTCATCCAAATCGTTAGGGCCGTTTTCGAGAAAAGCACGCACAGGGTCAGGCGGAACGTTACGCGTTAGGAACGTTACACTTTTTCGTGCATGCAGCCGGTGTTTTATCAATTTATAAGATTGGTGATTCATCAATTTATAAGACGTTATCACGTCAAAATCATATTTTTAATGTATTTTTAGCATTATTAGTAAAAGAAGGAAATATTGCGTAACGTAAAGACAACCCTCCAGATTGTTTTTTACTTTATGCTTGGTTTAAACAAGAAGTGACACCTTAGTTCACCTTAGTTGTTCGGTCGGCGAAAATCAAAATTATTGAAATAAAATGTTTTAAATAACAAATTATTAAAAAATATTAGTGAACCGAAGTTAATAATTTTAATATAATCCTGATGTATTTTGTACCAGGTTTGAAGCTGTCAAAGTTACATCATGGAGGAAGATTCTGAAAATCAAAGTCTAATAGAAGAAGATTATTATACCTTTCTCAACGTCGCCAAAGAGGTAATTTTGAAATTACATAAAAATTTAAAGTCTTATTAACACCTCTATCAAAATTAATTTAGTGTACTTACAACTATAATCACCGTTGAAATTATTTAAAAAAATAGTTGACCACATGATATTGACGTTAATTTTTGCAATTCTCACAAAGAAATCAAGTTTATTGTTGTTTATAAATTAACAGACAATGTACAATTAGTGTTTTTATTATTTTTGTTTTCGTTGTAAAAATTTCAGTAATTTTATCGCAAAGTATTCAAAGTGCCGAGTATTTTATAGGTTATAAAAAAGTATTGCGCATAGTTTGCATAATATTTTTTTACAAAGTTGTGACCTAACTTGCAATCATAATTATAAATCATAATTCATAAATTAGAACGTTCGTTATTTTAATTCGTAGGCCACGAATGAAGAAATTAATAATGCATACCGAAGACTTAGCCGTTTGTACCACCCAGACAAACATCTGGATCCAGAAAACAAAAAGAAAGCGGATATTTTATTTAATAAAACAAAAAAAGCTTATGAAGGTATGCCATATGTTTTATAATTGTCAAATATGGGATTCGGGTGATATATTGAAAATTGTTTATTTCAGTATTATCGGATGCGCATAAGCGCGCCATATACGATAGTGTCGGAGTACGGGGCCTTGAAACGGAAGGTTGGCAGATAATACAGCGAACCCGAAGTCCCGAAGAAGTCCGCGCTGAATATGAAAGATTAGCACGAGAGCGAGCAGAACGCCGACTGCAGCAACGTACAAATCCAAAAGGAACGATTACTGTCAATGTTAGAGCTTCGGAATTGTTCAATAAACCCGACGAACATGTAATGGATTATGACGAATTGTGAGTTAATAATCTTTTTTTTTCATTTTGATGAAAATTAATTTTATTTCGTTGCGTGAATCATTTGATATAATTCGGATCACTCGAGTTAAAATTCTCGTTTATTAACATTGCTATTTAAGTTTCTTTTCTATGAAATTTCTTTTACTATGAACATAGATTTTAAATTTAAGGAGGTTGAGCCGTTTTATGAAGATAATGAAAAAAATCTGAAATAAAGTTTTTTTTTTTTATGATAAATTTTCTGTAAAAAATCCAGAATCATTAGGAGATTTATAAAGTTAAAAATTAAAAAAAAAAATACATGTAGTCTTATGGAAAATATGTCAGCCTAGCATGCAAACGGTACATTTTAATTTTTTGCAAATAACCAAATAATGTCAGCAGTTCCGAAAACTAACTATGTAAAGCATCGATATCTTATGCATATTTTAATATTTTTTCCAGTTTAATTAGGAGACTTTTAATCAATAAATAAAATTATTAAACCTTAGCACTTTTCGATTATGGACATTTATTCTTGCCAATTTTAACAATTTTAACTGAATTTTCAACGTTTTAATGATTTAATTTTAATTTTTATTACTTCTAATTTCTTTTTTTAATTATTTACTGCAAAAAATATGTAAAATACAGATATTTACATAAATTTATCTTTTCTAACCTAATTTTGTACAAAAAATTCAAAAGTTAGTCCATTAAGTAAAATACGTAAATAAATAATTAATATTAAAAAAATTATTTATTTATGCCTTTATGACAATAATTTATTAGTATCATTGACTTATAACCTTTTGTAAAATTTTTTTATGGAAAAGTTTCCATTTAGAATTCGACTTACTTTTGATTGGGACTGTAACGCATCAACCTCCTTAAGTGTTATTATCTTTAAATGACCAATTCCCAACGTTTTAAATATGTATATAAATATTAACTTCCTTTTGTTTTTCAGTGATGAAGGTAGCGGATTTCCGGCTGTTGAAATTTCTGGTATGAGTTTTTTCCAATCAGTCGAATTACCATTGACCATGCGAGATACGGCTACATTATCTGGTCACCTGGGAACTCAAAATGGGACAGGTACGTTTTTTATTATTATTATCTTAAATAGCTATTGTCTTGACTCGTCTAATTCCCGCAGGTGGTGGAAATGTAAATTTGTCTTGTCGAAGATTATTATCAGAACGGGGATGGATTGAAATAGAAGGCGGAGCTGGTTCCGGGCCTATGCTCTCACTTAAAGGATTTCGCACTTTAACGCGCCGTATTTTTTGTAATGGTAGCACAATACTCCAATTTACGCCTCAAGGTATTAGGCCTGGACTCGTAGGAAGTAAGTACTTTGAATTCGAAGTTAAAATTCTAGTTGAGTTAATCGTAATTTCGATTATCTTTTTTTTAGTTTTAGCAATGCAGCTAGATAAACATACAGTAGGATATTTAACCTATAAAGGCGGTATTCAGTCATCAATGACCACGTCTATTGTACGAGATACAGGTAAATTTTTTTTTTTTTTTTTTTATATTTGCTTTACTTGTTTTCTTATCTGCTCTTTTTCATCATGTCTATAATCGCTATAGAATACATTAATTAACAAAGAGGTTATAAGTGTATGATGCTGACATTTGCCGCCTTAACCTTGTTCAATTGTTTTTAATTTTTTTTTTTTTGTTCATAAACAATGAAATCTAATGGAGTTAATACGATTGTTGGTTCATCGCCATTTTACCATTCCTTCATCACAAGTGTCCGAATGGTACTAATTTAGATCAAAATTCACTTTTCGAAATTTCCAATATTTTTTCGTTTTGAGATTACTGAAATCTAATAAACATATTTTTGGAAAAAGTCTCTGCATCTGTTTGGCTGTGAACACAATACAGGTCAAACGGATGAGCGGATTGAAATCAAATTTTGGGAGGATGTTTGATATGCTAATATTTTGAGGAAAATAGGGGCGCATATACCATTATTATATAAAAAAAAACGTTATAACGTTATTTTTTATATAATAATGGTATACTTTTCATAACAGCTTATTATTGTATTTATTTTTACAAGAACATTTTGTGGGAAAAAAAATGGAATCAAATTTTATAGTTTCGGAAATATTTCGAAAATAAAAAAACTGTTTTGTTCAGCAGATCTCTCGAAAAGAAATTAATTAGTTAGCTGACAAGCATGCTTTGATTAATTTTTACATGACGTGGTAACGGATTATGTAGGTAACCATTCATATCATAATATTTAATACTAGACGTTGCTCGCGTCCCCGGACATGCTAACATAAATTTTGTTGTCTATATTATAATATGTCAAAAATCAATATTTTTAAAGTTGGAATGGTTACTCAATTGGCAGGATGTTTTTTAACAGTTGAATAGTTGCATAGGGTGCAGTACTGTAATTTCCTATTTGAATTTCAGAAAATTCATCTTTAAACGTAACAGTTTTGTTTGGATTGCCTCATTCGTTTATAACGGCAAGCTACACAAGAAAAATGATAGATCAAGAATTGAAATTGCGACTGACAGTGAAGTATGCTAATTTATAAACATGCATAATGTAAAAAGCAATTGAACTGACATATGTTACTTGTTTATAGGGCTGGAACTTTTGGTGCTATTGTTGAATATGGTGCGGAAAAGAAAGTTTCTCAGCATAGTAATTTATCGGCGGCGGTTGCTGTCGGAGTGCCTACAGGTGTTGTTCTTAAGATTAAGTAAGTTTTTATTAATCATCTGATTTTGCACCGTTATCGTTGTTTTCATAATATTGTACTCAGGGCCCTATCCAGCTATTTCGCCGCTCCGGGCAAAATAATATTTGCCGCCTTTTACCCATGCGTTGTTCCATAGATGGTGTAATTTTTTTTTGTTTAACCATCTTTCAAATTTTCGCCGCTGACGCCGCGCCGCCCTCAATTTTGCCACCCCGGGCAATTGCCCGGTTTGCCCTCCCCTAGATCGGGCCCTGATTGTGCTTGTATTCTTATCACACTCCGGGTGCATTCCTAAATTCGCTACAGTAGCTGTAGCGCTACACAGCCTTGGCAAGGCTGTGGCCAAGGCTGTGTAGCGCTACAGCTACTGTAGCGAATTTAGGAATGCACACTCCATGTAACACATACAAAACCAGGATAAAAACAATTGAAATCTTAGACAGTTGCGCTGACATCTGGCGTTATAATGCCAATTTAATAGTGCTTTGTTTATTTTAGATTGACGCGCGCTAATCAAACTTATTCATTCCCAATTCATTTGTGCGATGAAATACTACCTTCTCCTATTTTTTACGCAACCATTACGCCGTTGTTCGTGTACAGTGTAGTTCGTAAGCTGTTCGTCGAACCTTATTTGAGAGACCAACGCGAACGTGAAAAAGCCAAACAGCGTGAAGTTAATCGCGCAAGGTAATTAATCTGTGTTCAATTCTTTTGTCAATACTTGACTATGGTCAGAAATTTGCGGATGTTTATCTGATCACAGTAAAGTCTAATTTTGTTATAATTGTCATATTTTTGCTGACAGAACGGTAGAAAAAAAACAGGAAGCGCTGGCGGCCGTAGAACTGATGAGGGCGACTTTTGCACGCGTGCGTTCAGAAGAAGAATCTCGTCGAGGTTTAGTCATAGTCAAAGCCTTATATGGTAGAATAGTGAGAGGTAGGTTTAACGATTTGTAAATTTTTACCCGACTGAAAATATACAAAAGATTTTACCCCATTGCTAAGCGCGTGAGATGTCCATGATACCAGTCAATCTATATTCATTTATATCTAGCTTACTAAGAGATGAGTTTTGTTATTGTGGTAATTATGGTAACTAAAAAATAAATTTTGCACCTCAATTAAAAACGGCCTTGGGTTTGTTTATGATAGGAACGAGAGAAACGGAAGCAGCGAGTGCAGATGAAGAAAATACAAACAATGATGAAGTAATAGATGTAACTATACCTTTACAGTGCTTGGTTAAAGATAGTCGCCTTATTTTACATGAAGCATCAAAAGTAAGTCGTTTGTTTTGTTTGCACTACTCCCTATAAAATAGTCACTTCACATGCATGTAAAGTGACCCTAGATGTATAGACTGCTATAGGCTGTGTGCACGAAGCCTATTAGCGCCGCTAGTGGGTAAAAGAGAATTATTGAACTAACTTTTTATGGAAATCGCGACATGTTTCTAAGGTTATAAGTCAAAAACTTTAGTTGGCCATGATGTTTCAAAAAAAATGTAATAAGGAAAACTGATGTTAATTTGTTTACACTGACAGCGGAACGTCAAATTAGGGCGCCAATGGTCTTTATTTTACTTAAATCGCCATCAGCGCAACAGCCCGGAACACAACAAGCATTTCCAGATCGCTTAGTTTTCCTATGTTTTCTTTGTAATTAAAAAACTTTATAAAATTATAACTACTTTCACTTTTAATAAACATTGCTCACTGACATATGGAAAATTGGAGTTCAAAGTTTCCCCTAGTGCTCACCACAAACGCTCGCATCGAAAAATTTGTAACTCCGCCTCCGTGCACATAGCCCATAGTATTACTATTATCGTGCAGTATGATAGTGTTTTGTTTTTTGTGTTCACACAGAGCCAACTACCGGGCTTCTACGATCCGTGTGTCGGAGAAGAGAAGAGTCTTATGGTACAATACTTACATCACACACATTTGCATGAAGTGTCCGTAGCTGATACCGAATCGCTTAGAATACCCAGGCAGTGTAAGTAAAGTGTTATCTTTTTTTCCATTTGAAGTTTTGTCATGATTATTCTTTTTTCACACAATCGAACTGTATAGATGCTGCCTACAGTATTGTCAAATTAGTTAGCAACTCTCTAATTACGTTTTTTTGTGAGGTTAGAAATAATTGTTAAACATAACTGCGCACAGTATTATACAGTAGAACCTCGATAAGTCGAAATACTCCAAAACTCAGAAAAAATGTTTTGTTCCCATCCATTCAAGCCCCAAACCCTCCATTACTCGAAATCGCAACCCTCTATAGGTCTAAATAATCAGTGAGTCCCTACAAGCCATTTTAGTATATATTTTTCCTCCATAACTCAAAAAATCAAATTGAACCTCTGCATCTCAAGCATAGCAACTCAAAATTTTAGAATGAATCTTAACCTCTACAAATCGAATATTTTCTTACAAAATTCACCTAAGTCGAAAACTCTATAACTGGAATTTTTTGGCGTCTCTCTTGAAGTTCGCTTTACAGAGGTTCTATTGTAAATGAAATCATCAAACAGCGAAATTTGACTGTTTATTCAAAGTCAACTGAAATATTATGTTTGTTTTTTTTTACAGCTCATAGAGTTAACGCAACGTAAGTGCACATCCAAGAAATTATAGTGCATTTCATGTTTCAAAAATATCGGGGTAAGAATACAATTTATTGAAAAACTCCGTGATAGTCGTTTGTTAGGATTCTTTTGTTACTGTTAATAGTAAAAATGTACAAAAATTTTTGTTACAAAAAGAATAAAAAGTGATATTCTTGAATATTTATTATTTTTCTGTTATAATTACAAGTTTTTAATTTTTATGTACAATTATATACCCGTTATTTTAATATTTTCTGTGGATATGCCGTTAAAAGAAAGCAAGGCCCACAAATAAAAAAAAAACAACGACACTAAATTTCCATAGGTGAATATTCAATCTCCGATTGTAGTGATGAACTAGTTCCATCAGTAGCACTACTAATGAAATTGTCAAGTTGTTTGAGCTGTTTGTCTCTCATTGATATTTTTTCTTCGGGTGTCCAAGACTGGTCAGCTTCTAATCGGTATGCTCCTAGATATTTATGAGGACATGAACCCCATTCCTTTAATCAAAATTACATTTTAGTAAATGTTCAGACGTATAGTTTGTAAGGCTTAACTCGTAACAGTATAATTGGTATAATGTATTTATAGTTTGCTACAATTGTTAAATAACACCTATTGTTATAATGCTACTTCACACAATACAAACTTCATACAAATCGATTTTATGAAGACGTGTCAGTCTGGATAATTTACTAATATAGATAATTCTGTGACACGTGGTAGCAGAAAATGGAAGTATATCAAATCTTAATTTCGCTTTTATGTCGAATTTCTTACCCGACTGCGGCGCAGCCAAAAAGGAAGGGTAATAAGTATAGCAGTCTATGTATGTTTGTATTTACAGATATTCCACCGTAGCGCCTAAACAATTCATCCGATTTTGATAAATAAGGTGTCAATCGATTCGTTATTATGGTCTGGGTAACATAGGCTACATTGATTTTTGAATTTTGGTCCTAGGGGTGAGAAAACTGGAAACAGATAAAAAATTCCAGCCAATTGGGCGACGGGACCATTCCAACTTCAAAATGTTGACATTTGATTAGCATAATAAAGAAAATTAAATTTCTGATATCGCGTGAGGTGACACGGGTAATGGCTAGTATTCAATATGATATTTGCTGTTCATTGCCATGGTTACCTACATATATTCCACGTCTTGAAAAATTAATCAAAGCATGCTTAACTAGTTTATTTCTGACATCTACAAAACAAAAGAACAGTTGATTTTTTTATTTTCAAAATATTTCCGAAACTATAAAGTTAAGAAAAAAAATTTTTAACAAAACTTTCTTGAAAAAATAAATAGCATAATAATCCGTTATGAAAAATATACCATTATTATATAAAAAAACGTTATAGCATATATCTCTTTCGCGCATGCGCCGATTTTCCCCAAAAATAATAGGGTTTTTCATTTTTAGTTTTTACGTATCAAACACCCTCCCAAAATTTGGTTCCAATCCATTCATTCGTTTGACCTGTATCGTGCTAACAGACGCTCAGAGTTTTTCCAAAAATGTTTTTTTCGGGGGACCTCAAAACGAAAAAATATGTTTAAATTTTTATCTAAACTAGTACCACTTGTGGGTTGGAATGGTAAAATAAGTTCAAAAACTAAAACCTGACTATGGTCCGGGTAACATAGGCTACATTTATTTTTGAATTTTGGTCCCAGAGGTGAGCAAATTGAAAACAAATAAAAAATAAGTAAAAAAAAAAACAATTTAAAGAAAAATTAAGTTCCAAAACTAAAACCCGACTACTGAAAAGTATAAAACAATAAAATATTCTCACCTGAGGATAGCCGTGGTCGTATGCCACCTACCTTAACAAAATAATACATTTTAACAATAGTAAGCGATCATAAGCTTTAGGGTAAAGTTCATCACGATATACATCCAGAGGGCGCCATATAACCATATATATGAGGTGGTATACGACCACGGCTATCTTCAGATGAGAATATTTTCTTGTCTCGTACTTTTCAGTAGTAGTCGGGTTTTAGTTTTTGAACTTAATTTTTATGTAGGAAATGGCTGATAAGATGCACTGAATCTATAAACAGTCCATGTTTATTGTAATACTTACTTGTGGTGAAATCATACTAAAGTAGTTTTGTCCGGAAGGCTTTTTGTATAAATAATACACATGACCTGGAATTTTTTTGAAGTTACAAGCGGCGTGATGCAAATCGGTGTTAGCTTTGGCATCGCTGAGTATCGTCATAGCCTGATTTTTCAAGAACGTCATTTGTTCGGCTATTACTTGAAGTTTACTACACGTGTTCGCTGCAATGTAGTCGTCTGCCTTAAATATAACTATTTTATTGATGTTTGTTTGGTATACACTAATTTAAATAAATATCATAGATATATGGTTTACCTTTTGAATTTCCATCGCCAATTCCACCACATCGTTCGGAGACTTTCTTTCGACAGTATAGGTATTAACTAAAGTGACACCTCCAGGATTGTCACTAGGATCTACCAAAGTCGCTTAAAAAAATATATCAAATTATTACATACACTGTCTGAAAAAATGAAAGATTGTCAAAGGGCTAGGAACGGCGTTGCCCAACAAAAGATTAGACCACTTAATTGCGAATTTTAAAAATTTAATTGTATATTTACCTTTTTTAAAAACCCTATTTTGATCATAGGTGTCAATTGTGTAACGTTTCATGATGGAATTTTTGCCTGTTATTTGGGAAATCAATGATGTTAATGTTGTTTTTCGTTATTTTTCTGTAATTTATAGGTTACGTATTTTCAACTCGGTGCTGTCATATGATTGGTTGACATTTCATAGACAAAAAAATTCCTTGGAAGGATCGGTGCGTTTTTTTATACAAGCTTTACCGCAAATGAAATTGTGGTTTCACAGTTATTTAAAACAACAAAAATATTGACTGATAAATAATCAACGAAGAATTTGGTTGCATAGGTCGAAGTACCCTCGTTAGACAATTTGTTTATTTAGTTTTTTCATAAATATCTTGAAAGATGACAAAAAAACGCACCAAATTACGCATGTGACGTTTGACCGCATGCGCTCTCAAATTTCGTTCAGCCATATTGATGTTGATCGCTTTCCAAGTGTGTATAATAAAACAGGTATATTTATAAATAATTAGTGTTTTTCACAGTTAAATTCAAAGTTATTACGAATCTGGAATTTATTTTTGTTGCCTGCATGTGTAATTATTAAATATTTGCACATTTATATATTCGTATTTCGTGTAAAGGTATGGAAAAGTTACTATAGAGTGCCACCTAGGCGATTTGCCCGAGGGTAAAAAATTGTGTGTTCAATTAAAAGAACAATCTTTTTTAAAGAATACTTATAAAATATTGTTCAGAACAAGTGATAATTGTTGTTTTCACATGTACTTTGAAAGTTGTCAGTGATTGACATTTTAGATAATCAGACAAAGTTCAGATAAAAATAGAGGCAGTGCACCATATTTAGGCAGTGCATTTGATTGTACTTTCGTTGTCAAAAATACCTGCACTATTATTTAAACGGAATTATTAAAGTAAATACATTTTATTTTTAACATTTCATCTACAATCGAATCTTTAAAATCGTTATAATGTTTTATTCATCGTTGAAATCCATTACACATGTTAAAACAGTGAAATTCTAACAAGCCTCAAAAGTGTCACTTATTTTTAATTTATGTCTATTAAATTTAATTATAAACGCTCAACGTTCGTTTAAATATGATATAGCTATAAAATGTTTGATTCGACGTTTTTTTGAACATTTTAGTATATTTCTTTTTGTTTTGCTTCCACTGAATATTTTACTTTTTTTACACGCGTAGTTGCAGAATCGCATCGTTTTCTCAATTTTCTTTTTGTTGTTAAATTTTTTTTATAATAACACCTTTTAAAAATATAGGTACAACAACAAATAAATTTATCACATGTGCCTTGTAACCTGTTACTGAAAGGTCATCCTCCATTATTATAACAAGAACTTGGTACTTTGAGAGTAATATTGCATTGCCATTAAATGACATGCGAGTCGGGATGCGTTTTTCGTTGTTTTCACTAAAAAATATAATTATTGCCTCCGTTGCATAGACGTCAGTTGTCGAGCGTCTACAACCTGAAATCTAATCCTTATGGCGGCTGTACACACTCGACGAGAGGCTCTCGCCGAGAGCCTCGGCCGAGAAGACTCTCGTCGAGACCATGCCTGTACACACTCGTTCTAACATTTGAACAGAAGACTCCCGCGACAATGGACGTAGAAATTGCTGCTGCTGTTTGTCTTTGTGCTTTGTGTTTGACATCCTTCGAGTTCCATAAAACAGGTTCTGTTTGGTAGCACTCCAAAAACTGTAATTCTCGTTCGTTAGAACGAGTGTGTACATGCTCGCTCTCGTTTACCTCGCGAGAGCCAACGAGATCCTTTGACTCGGGCGCAAAAAACCGACAAGCCGAGAGCGACAGAGGCGAGAACGAGAGAGCGAGACGAGAGCGCCCTGTACACACTCGCGCTCGGCCTGTCTCGGGGTGTCTCGTCGAGTGTGTACAGCCGCCATTAAGCAATACGTTTTAGTAGACTGCATGGTTCCTAAAAACGCAGTTTCAAATCATTAGACCATTTTAAAATACTAAAAGAATTATATTTTACGGGCGTTGTTAGGAGCGCTCCTGTAATGTGAATGAGATTTGGATACGTCAAAACGGCAGGTGGAGAAGTGTGTGTGGGCAGGCTCAGGTTGGACCACCGAAGAACCAGTAGAACAAAATCGAAGGGCCGTCAAAGAATTGAAAGCTATATAATTTATAAAAATTGTGAAGTTTGTGTTTTGGGATCCGGTAACAAAATGTTAGCTAGTTGGGGTTTCTGTGCGGGGAGTCCTGAAATTTGAATGAGAAATCCTAAAGTGATAATGTTCAGTGTCAAATGTCAATTGATTGTCGAGCGTCAATAATTTAGAATCTCTGAAATATTAATTGAGATTAGTATACGAGTTTAAACACAGGAAGGATGAGTGAACCTATTTACAAAAGCCGGTATTAATTGGGAAATTGTGCGTCATTTGTTTTCAACTAAATGATATTCTTAAATCTAGACGAGAACAAGAATTATCCTGTCTGTCAGTTTGTATCAGCATCACTCAAGAACAACTGAACCGATTTTGATTGAACCTGATACACTATCAATTCAGTATTTTCCGGTTAAGCTCTTAGGCCGTGTGCAGATGAGGCATTTTACGCGCGTTTCTACGCTGGGCTTGGTGTGGCGCCAGTACAAACATGGACTCGGAAACAGCTTGTGGCTTGCATACCGTCGATGGAAACATCGCAACGGACTCGCGCGTAGTACTGGACGCAGCAATTGGCATCCGAGTATCTCGACTCGCGAGGCGCTCGCGCGTAGAACGCGCGAGTCGAGAGTCCCGTTCATTGCACGCGTTTTACGCGCGAGTTTGGGAACGCGCGTAGGCATCTGGACGGGATATATGTAGCTCTAGTATCTCGGGTACGCGCGAGTGGACTCGCGCGTAAAACGCTTCATCTGGACACGGCCTTAGGATAAACGTTCTGTTAAAAACAACCCATGTGCATAAAGACTTTAATTTGTCAACTACAAACTGCCAGTGATAAAGTTTACTTGTTCATGTTTCATTTGTTTTGTCGTAATGTTAAAAAGATATTTAAGACATCATTTTGAACAAGTATTTTTCTGTAGATAAAAACAAACATAAGATTTGATTCTACATTACGGGTTTTTGATGTTATAAGTTTTGTATGTTTGTACGGTTATGAATCTCATATTTCATAACCATTATTAATAAAGCGAGATAAGAAAGTGTGACATGAATCATTAAAAAACAAGAGGATGCAGATTAGACAACATATAGTAACAGTGTTTTGTTTTTGTTTGCTTTGTTTTGTTTATAGTTTTGACATACCTGTGTAATGATTGTATAATAGTAATTAATTAGCGCAAGGGGCGTTTTTGGTTTTCTTTATTCTACCATTTTGGCATAAACATAAAATGAGTATTATAAAAAAACAAAATGATTTCCAAAATCACACATCATAAACTACTGTTTAGAAATGTGTAGTTTTTATTAAATTTATTGCGTTGTAATTGGTTCGTTTTTAGTTACAGTTTAACAAAATGACCGACTCTCTGAAATTTGGTCCTGAGTGGTTGCGCAACCTGTCTTCTGAAGGCAGCACTGGCGGCGGAGGGGGAGTTACCAAGCACCTACGAGCCGATCATCGGTTAGTTTAAAATCTCTTTTTTTTTGTAAAATATTACATTGCCCTCAATTTTGTCTAAGTAGACACATCTTACACAAATCCCTGTAAATCAACATTTCACATTGAATGTATTTTTCAAATCGGTTAAGTAGTTCCTGAGATTTTTCGTGACAAACATACAAACTTTTCTTCTTCATATTAGCATTGATTATAGGTAACTTGCAAGTGTAACCGTTGTTTCTTCAATTTTTGTTTTAAGGTATGGTCGAGAGGAGATGTTGGCTCTATTTGAAAAAAGTCTACGAGCTCCGGATCCACTGGCTAATTTTGCAACATTGTACGTGGAACAATCACAGCTACCTCTTGCACTCACGCCTATGACAGAAGATGAAACCGTAAGTTAATAATGATTGAACTTGGTTTTATCCCATCTTTTGGATGTGATCTTTAAAATGTGCGCATGTTACTACTTTTATTTGGTTGCAGAGATTGTGGCAGAGTCGTCCACCACCCCCCGGCGCAGGTCGAGGCCGGGGTGGTTCATTGGAGAGAGGCAGAGGTCGCGGGAGGGGTGGAACGTTTCATCCGAGCTTCACCCGATCCAGTTCAAGCTACGAAGATCCCACGCGTTCCTACGACAGGAGTCAAGTGAGTCCGAGTCTTCAATAAACAAACAACTAGACTTCCGTTTAGAAGTGCACTAAAAATTATATAAATTTTAGAGTGATCGAGGTTGGTCAGAAAGAAACGGGACAGAGCCCGGCGAATGGGGAGGTGCGGGGAGTCCACGTAAAGAGATCGGGTTGTCTAGAGGCGGCGGAGGTGGGACGGTGGATAATTGGAGGCGTCACAGGCCGGGCCCTGAAGATGAGGACGGCTGGCGCACAACCAATCATCGTGCTCCATCTGAGAAATGGAGTATGTTTTCATTAATGAGCAAATGCATAGATGAATCAAACCACTGTTTCTCAATTCATTCAAACTTCCCCCGCTTTAAATCACCTTCAGCATGGCTTTATAGTTGTTATATACCGATGTTTTCATATTTCGCTTCTTTAAGCGTTTGTGGAATGGATTAGTCAAGGATTTGAGAAATGCTGGTAGCAATCTACTTGAAATTGTGGTGTATTTGGTGTTCATAAACGCACTGTGTCTTGTTTTAGCTCGTAGCTCTAGTTGGAGGGACGGAGATCCTACCGAAGAAAGACACGAACGAACTATAATTTCCGATCGTTCAGAAAGAGGTAAATTCTTAAACTATGTTTTTATAGCTTAAGTATTTGAGCATTCATAGCTTCTAAAAAAAGCCTGACAAAATCGACTGTAACTAATTGAAACGTATGATTTTTTCTCGGCAGGCAGTCGAACGAGTTGGCATTCCGGCGGAGACGGCAGTCACGTTCGGGCTCCTCATCGGAAACCCTGGGACGTGGAAGATCACTTGCCCGAATGGGCCACCGAGAATCCAAGCGAATCGGGCGGCTCGTTCGACGCGAGCGGAGCGTTCCACGGTTCCGATGAGGAGTTTCAATCGCCGCCCGGACAGAGAAATGCGCCGCCGACGGCGCTTCACAAGTCGGCGTCTCAACACAACATGTCGTATGGTCGAACGTCGGCTCCTCCCCTACCGACTTCGTTGTCGGCGCACTCTCTTGGGAAACCGGTCTCCGATCAACAACAACACCGCCCGAGCGATTGTGATGATATGTTGTTGGTCGACGATAAATCGAACGACGGTAGGTTGGACAGTGTTGGTCAAAAAGATAAAATCATAGAAAATAAAAGCTTTAGTCCACCTCCGAAAAATAAAACGCCTCCAAAAATGAAAGAAGTGCCTGAACAGCAGATGAGAAAAGACGAACACAAACATTCACCAATACGGATTCAAGTCAGAGAGCCTGAAACACTTGCGCCTGCGCCCAATGTTCATTCCAAACCGCCACATCAACAGCCTGAAAGTAACGGTTTGGATAAAACAACCGTAAATACAGCTCGTCATAAGTAAGTTTTTTTTTATTTATACAGTGTAACCTCTGTATAACGTCGTTCGTTATAACGAAAAACTCCCTATAACGTAGAAAGAGGACGATTCTGAACCATCACCAACTATTCAACAAGCACTTGCTGTCGCCAAACTTATCGGAAAATTCCTATTGCTTAATAAAGATAATTCCACCACATCCCAAGACATGCATAAGATACTTAATAAAATACAAAACAAATATTGACATAGCAAAAAACGTCAGGCAAACTTAACAGACTATGTGTTTGGAATAATTAATTAGGTGAAATTTGGTAATTTTTCTTTCTTCCCTCCATATAACGAAAACTCTTTATAACGAAAAAAATGATCGGTCCCTTGAGATTCGTTATAAAGAGGTTACACTGTATTTTATTTCTAATGACTTACTGGTTTGGCTTTGCTCGGGTGTAATTCGGATTAAATTCAAAAATATATCAATGAAAATTTATATTTTTTTTTTATCGAAATCATCTGCACCCAAGTAAAGCCGGGTCGGATTACAAAATTATAATCTATAACCTAACTGAGTATGTGTGTTATGTATATTCAAAATTTCGTTGAAATCCGTTCAGCCGTTTAACCCCCTCGGACCTGAATTTTATATTTTTGAAACACAAAATATTTTTTAGGGTGTTGAGCTTGTTTAGGGTGTAATTAAGGTATATTCAGTGAAACACTAAATTTAACATTTACAGAATTTTGGAAAATCCTCTGTCCAACAGGTCAAAAAAAAATTATTTTTGACGGTAATCACTAGCATAGAATGTTTAATTACTTTTTAAGAATAATTAGTAAAGTTAACATCATAAAATTAAAATAAATATCCGCACAAGAAAGATAAATTACATCATGAAAATACGGAAGTTATAATTACTAAGTAATACATGATCAGAATATACACTTTTACCAGCTTTGCGTGAATCCATGACTGCGGTCAACACTTGACTCGATATTTCGACTACCCACATAGTATTTCTTTATTTGGCATGCCTACATCTAAAATAGGCCTCAAGCGCAATGAAATGTTTATATTTGATATTTAATTCGGGAACTATTATGAATTAGCAAACCCTTTAAACCTGCTGGGAACAGATATAAGGTTGGGTGACACTGTCAGATTTCTTGGCCTTATTATAGATAAAAAAAAATTGGTTGTCTGTAAAGTCGGTTTACGGACGATAGTTTTACGTGATAACGTATTCCGTAATACATAACCTAAACCTCCCAAAATTTGGTTTCAATCCGCTTATCCTTGGTGTCGGAATGATAAGAAATGTCAAAAGTGACGTTTGCAACTGTTAAAGTATTATGTTCTAATAATAATTAGTTATTCCAATACTTAACTTAGAAGGCGTTGCATTTCACAAAATACTAATGTCAAAAAATTGAATTAAACATTAGAAATGCAGCCGTTTTCATGTTAAGACAAGACATACGTTATCTTCTAATTTCCATGTACGGCAAACAAAGACGACCGACCGCGTCGCGCCATGCATTAGACAACATTGCATTTATACAGCTATTTTTCTATATAAATTTGTATAAAAAAACTGTTTAGGCAAATTCTGTTATACGAAATCTATGTAAAATGTTCTCCTCTTTCGTTTAAGACTGGTTTCAAACCGATCTGATTTAAATTGAGCGAGAAATTAGCAAAAAGCACGCACAGGGTCAGGCGGAACGTTACGCGTTACGAACGTTAGGATTTAGGAACGTTACACTTTTTCGTGCATGCAGCCGGTGTTTTATCAATTTATAAGATTGGTGATTCATCAATTTATAAGACGTTATCACGTCAAAATCTGGACTGGAAATCCCATATAGATTCTATACTACCTAAATTGAATAAAGCGCTGTATATATTACGAATTTTAAAAAAATATGTCAACGACCAAAATATGTTAACAAATATATATTATGCATATTTCCATTCAATCGTGCAATATGGTATCATTTTTTGGGGCAGTTCTACTCATACCATTAAGATTTTTAAGCTGCAAAAAAAGTGTATCAGAATCATGACAAATGTGACACCTCGTGCTAGCTGTCGTGAATTATTTACTAAACTGTCTATTCTTACTGTCTATGATCTATACATCTATGAATGCAGCAAATTTATGAAAGATCATCCATATTTATTCAATTAGAACCATAGAAATCATAATTACATCACTCGTGACAAAAATAATTTGAAAACCGATTTCTCGGCGCTGACAGTCACATATAGGGGTGTCAGAAATGCCATGATTAGAATATATAATAAAATGCCAAATTATCTAAAAGATGAACCAAATAAAAATAAAAAAAGGGAATTAAAAATATACCTGCTGGGACTTAGTAGTTATTCTTTAAAAGGAATACTGTAAATAAATTTTATGACGCTATTTATGCTGTGTGGTAAACCAAATAAAGAGTTTAAAAAAAAAAAAAAAATTACGCTGATGAAATGACCGCCTAGACCGAAGGGGTTAAGCGTGAAAGAACGGCAAAGAAAAAGACGTTTCCTTATTATATTAATAGTGCTTTCTAAGTAGTTCCTTTTCAACGGTGGATTTTCAGACAGTTATTTATTTAACCCGTCTGTTTTTCTGTAACGGAAATATATTTTCATGCTTGATTTTGGTGTATGCATTACAAAATCGCAACCCGGTCATCCCACAGAACTAATTATAAAATTTAATTTTTATAACAGGAGTGAAGATGACTTTGACCGCATGAAGGAGGTGGCGAACGATTTGGTAGCAAAACTTATGCTCGACGAGGAATCGCCGAAAACAGATTTTGCCAACGATATGAAACAGCAGATGTTCAATCCAATACAACAGCCGGGTCTGCTACAAAACTCGATAATCAACTCACAAAATAACATGATAGGTCCTTCGTCTACGGTCAGCGGTTACGATAAATGGTATTATAGGGATCCACAGGTAATTGATTTATTTTTAGTCTTGAGTAGTTTGTATATTTCAGAACATCCAAATAAATTAACCGTCGCGGGTGTTTGAGCAGCTTTCTGTAACTTGTCCTTTGATTACATTGGCTGTCTAGTGTCTATTTTCCATATTGTGTTCCTATTTCCTGCTACTCGTTCCGGTTGACGCTTCTCTTACGTTTTTGGAATTCTTCAAAAAGATTTCCTGTTGATCCTTTGTCCTCTGACGAAAAACGTCAACTCAATCAATTTAACCAAGTAACAAATCTTTCTAATACCTACCTAAATCCGGTCCTGTCGTAAACTATTTCTTATTCGATTTTATCAATTAATAAAATCAACAAATTTAGTTTATATATAAAAATGTGAATTGGAATAAACACTTGGAAATTATTATTTTTGGGTGTTAAAAATAAGGTTTAAGGAGGTTGATCCGTTACAGTCCCAATCAAAACTAAGTCGAATTCTAAATGGGAACTTTTTCATAATAAATTTTTACAAAAGGTTATAAGTCGATGATACCAATAAATTATTGTCATAAAGGCATAAATAAATATTTTTTTAAATATTAATTAATTATTTCAGTATTTTACTTAATGGACTAACTTTTGAATTTTTTGTACAAAGTTAGGTCAGAAAAAATAAATTCATATAAATATCTGAATTTTAGATATTTTTTGCAGTAAATAATTAAAAACAAGAAATTAGAAGTAATAAAAATTAAAATTAAATCATTAAAAAGTTGAAAATTCAGTTAAAATTGTCTAGAATAAAAGTCCATAATCGAAAAGTGCTAAGGTTTAATTTTTTTTTATTGATTTAAAATCTCCTAATTAAATTGGAAAAAATATTAAAATATGCGTAAGACATCGATGCTTTACATAGTTAGTTTTCGGAACTGCTGACATTATTTGGTTATTTGCAAAAAATTAAAATGTGCCGTTTGCATGCTAGGTTGACAAATTTTCCATAAGACTACATGTAAAAGTTTTTTTTTAATTTTTAACTTTATAAATCTTCTAATGATTTTGGATTTTTTACAGAAAATTTTGTCTTAAAAAATCTATTAAAAAAAACTTTACTTCAGATTTTTTTCATTATCTTCGTAAAACGGCTCAACCTCCTTAAAACCAAATCAAAATAACATTCAAATTTTAATTTTGTTTTTTCTTTCTGCTAAAATAGTGGTTTTGGTTTCGATTGCTGAAACTAACCGGATTTGATTTAAAGTATCTGTCGAAACGTGTTCATGTCACATTTAATAGAGAAAATTAATAGTTGTCGAGCGTTTATGATTTGATTTACGTTTATTAAATTGATTGAATTGATCTGTTTTCAGGGCGACGTGCAGGGACCGTTTTCATCGTCCGAAATGATAGAATGGTTCCGCGCTGGATACTTTTCGCTGACGTTGCTGGTGCGTCGACAATGCGACGACAGATATTATACTTTAGGCGAACTGGTCAAATTGAGCGGCACTACGACGGGAGGAGCGCCGTTCAGTTTTTCGTCACAACTTCCGCCGTTAAAGGTACAGCTATTGACGTTTCACAGATCATAATAAATTTGAATTTTTTGAGGTGGAACTTCTTAGCTCGCGGTAACTCGGAATTATGTTGGCTTTTTCTGTTTCTGAATGGTAGGGTGCTACTGTTTGACATTTCAGTTGATCGTCATTTGTTAGAACCCGACTTTAATGTGTTCATCTTAAATATATTAATTTATTATCGACTACAAGTAATAAATTTCAATTATATATTACCGTATTAGCCCGAATATAACGCGACTCCGAAATTTTCATAAAGATATTTAGAAAAACAATAATACAAAAAAATTCAAAGAAAGTAAAATTCAATCAGATAAGCATTTATTTAGGTAATTATAGGTAATAACACAGGTTACATTCATGTCAATATAATTAAGTAATGTAAAACAAAATTAATATTGCGTAAGTAACAACAAAAAAAATTGGTTGTCTGTAAAGTCGGTTTACGGACGATAGTTTTACATGATAACGTATTCCGCTCGAATATCATATTTAATAATACATAACCTAAATTTTAGTAGCTGTCAAACTATATTTTTACCGACTAATAATTTGATCAACCAAAGCAAAATACATATTTTTGAGCAATTATAAAAGACATTTAAAAGAATGTATATATATTATATATTTGTTAACAAACCGTATAATTTATCTGGCCATCTCACATCTGTCAGATGTAGCTTTCGCTGGAACAGCCGAAAAAAATGTTGAACGTACACTACTCTCTGACGTCACGCGAGAAGAGAGAGACTATCGCTTATATCGCGCTCTCGCTTGCGGAACGTTACTCTTTTTCATGCGTGCAGCCGGTGTTTCATCAATTTATAAGACGTTATCACGTCAAAAACGGAAATGTTTATTCAGAATCTGAACTGTTTTCAGAATGAGAACTCATTAATGTCACTTCGGTATCGTCACTATTTTCATTCACGCTTTCAGTCTCCCACAAAATGTCATCTAGTCGGACGTTCAGTCGCGTTGCAACCTTTGTGGGATAATGTCCTTGTTTATATTACAATGCATTACTTAAACCCCGAATTTAGCGCGAGTCGATTTTTTAACGGAAAATAAATGATCGAAAATGTCGGGCTAATGCGGTATATAATCGATAGGTAACGCTATTTAAACTTAATGTTTTGTCATAATGAATCGTTGTTTAACGATTAAATTATGTCGACAGGCCGTAGAAACACAACAGTTACCGACCGAGCAAGATCCGACGCTGTTCCACCAGCTGCAGTTGCAGTCCCTCCAAAGACAGATGGTCGTGAGACAGGCGATGGCCCTTCAGGCGTTGAGCCAAACAGAGCCTTGGAGAGGACTCTCAAATCTGCAGCAACGTGAATTAATTGCCCAACACATACTGGCTCAGCCTCAGGTAAAGAATTGTTCGAGATATTTTATGGCGCAGTACCACAAAGCGGCTTAGAATGTTTAAATTTGGTCAGATCAGTGAAGTAATTTGACTCAAATAACCTAATCTCAGAGTACCATGAGTGCATGGATTACAGCGCCCGTGGTGGCGAAGAGCGAAACATATTGACTTAAAATATTGGCGGGTTTTGTATGTGAAATATAAAAACACACATAAAAGACATTTAAATCGAGTACGGTTGTAAAAATACAGTTAAAAATTATTCTTCTGTAATTTTTTTATTAAGATAGTCAGTTTTATATTTTCATTTTTAATTATATAGATTTTTTTTGACAGTATCCATGAAATTTTGTTTGATTTAGAAAAATAACACTCCATCTAAAAATGCAATAGCTTGACGCTACTAGCGTCTGGCCCCTTAACTAATTGTTTAATTGAAGACGTTGAAAAATTATCCAAAAATACAGTGTAAAGTCTATTTAACGTAATTCGATGTAACGACAAACTCCTTATAACGTCGAAATTACTTAACTCTAGTTGGTTTACCTTGTTGCTCATACATTGATACACTCTAAATAACGACAACAATACGTGTGATCATTAAGCAATAAACAGTACTTGTTTGTTGTCGGCATCATGTGTATCGAAGATTCTAAGAAATTCGTTCTTTTGTTTGTTGGTATTATCTTTCATATGTTTAGCTCAGCTGCTTATCGATAAGTTATCATATTCTTAGTTGCCCACAAACTTGCAAACTGTGAACATGACGAGTAAAAGAAAATCTTTGTGTATTGAAAAAAAAATGACTTAATTCTTCTCTCCGTTTAACGACAACTCTCAATAACGCCACAAAGTACACAGTTCGAGTGTCGCTATATAGAGTTTACACTGTAAAGGTATGATTCCGAAGGCGGCTGCAGCAACCGACTGCAACTGCAGGCTGCAGACGGCAACCGCAAACGTGCTGTTGCCTGCGGTTGGACCAATGTAGAATGCAGCGACAGATTTCGGCGGCAGTTGGTTTTTCAGTGAATGATGACGGACGATTTTGACGTTCCCGGTACTATTTTGAGCCTTTTGTTGGAAGAGAAAGATGACGATGACTTTTTGTTACTGTATACCAGAAAAAGAAGAAAGCTCACGATGACTTTATTCAGAAATAGACCAGATGAAGGAAGTTATTCAATGTTGATTAAAAAGCATTTGTTAAGTGACGAAAAAATATTCAGAAGCTATTGCCGTTTAAATAGCGTGGCCTGTGTCATAAATAACTGGATATTTAGCCACCAAATTAATCAGTTTTTCCTCGTCAGCGCCCGAAAATCTCATTTTTCACGTGTTATCACTTATGCAGTCGGCGACACTACTAGTTCAGGAGCAGTGATGCGGTCTGCAGTCGCGGCAAGCTACGACGGCAGGCGACAGTGCCGCCGCGCTCCGAATGCATTTAATAGAAAAATATGGATACCAGTACTGCCGCCTGCGGTCTGCCGCTGCAGTCTGCAGACTGCGGTTTGCAGTCTGCGGTCGCATTCGGAATTTTGTTTGACATATTCTGTGTAATTTTTTTAGAAATCTGATATATAAAAATCAATGACTGTCTGTTTAGGATCTATGCATTCCTATACCATTCATTGAATTACGATGAAACTTTGGTGAGCTGTGCGCTTTCTCGCGAAGGTTTTTCACAAAAAAAAAAGTCAAAATGTATAAACTTTGTGTTTTGAAATAGTATTGCAATATGGTAGAATCGAAGGATCCACTACAATTGTTGCTACTAAGTTTGTTCCAAGCAGCTAGCAAATGGTAACGAAACCGTCACCCGCATGCGCAGTAGCTAAAACGAAGCTGTTTGTGGCGATTTTAGCTTCTGCGCATGCGGGTGACGGTTTCGTTACCATTTGCTGGCTGCTTGCAACAAACTTACTGTGTTTCAACTCAATCACGTGCAAAGCCGCAAGTAACGGCTAGTACGGAATAAATTCTATTGTAATCAATCTTTCAAAACGTTGAAAAATTGTGCGTGTTCGGAACTTAAGACATTTTTAGCAAGACGAAAACTGACATTAAATTAACGCACGACTAATTACAGGTTTTGCCAGACTCGCCGTTTATTACTCCATTGACAGGGGCGCAGGGAAATAGTCCTTTGATGCAAATGATTAATCAAATGCAGCAGGTATTGTTGTTTTTATGTAATTGAATATTTGATTATACCGTTTTGAAAATGTGGCACTGATCCACGAGTATTAACTATAAGGTTTATTCCAAGCAGCCGCGAACGATAACAGAACCGTACACAGTCTTGTCACTGCGCAAGACTGTCTTGCGCACTAGCTCAAAAATCAATACTGTGTGCAAGACAGTCTTGCGCAGTGACAAGACTGTGTACGGTTCTGTTATCGTTCGCGGCTGCTTGGAACAATCCTATAGAATCACACTGGAGTCATACTGCAAGAAGACATTTTTTTTTTTTTCAAATTACTTGTAGTAAAAGACAACTGATATCAATAAACCAAAATAATCGACTGTACTTTTAGTTCTAAAGTTGCTGCCGTTCAAAGTTTTTTCTTAGAAACTTCAAACATCGGTAACTTTTGAATCGAAAGAGAAAAAAATTTTCATTTGCTTAGTCTAAACAGAAAAGAGACACGTTGATACTAACAAGCAAATGTAAACGTCTTGACTTTTAGTTTTATGGCGTTGACAAACAAATTAACACATACTAGATATATCTAGAAGGCACCTTAATTCCAATAGGCGCCGAGTGCTTTTATGCAACTTGGTCTGAAAACTGTAAAATTACACCAGGCCCAGATGACCCTGATTTTCAGTGGCTTTGAAATAAATATCTGATAAACGTTAATTAATTTTGTTTTTCTGTTATTTTTCAGACGAACAAAATGCCTCCGTCGGGTTTCAATGAAAAAATACCGAACAACATTCCCGCACAACCATTGGACCCGATACAACAGTTGATTCAACAGATGGGAAGTCTGCAGCAGCCGCCCCCGAACTCTACACCCATTGGCCAAGCTCCTCAGCCCACTGTCGTTCCAAGTACAATGGCGTCTAACCTAGACGCACCTTCTACAGACAACAATCCTATAGAGAATTTCTTACGACAACTCTCTAATCAACACCAGCCACAGGTATGTCTTTGAGACGTCACTGTTGGTAACTCGGACATTTTTGACCGTGTTAATTTAATTGGCTAGGGTCAGTTCCCGACACCGCATGCATGGTTGGGCGGTATGCCGGCGGCTGCGCCCCCGACGTCTATATGGGACACGCACGGGCCACGTACGTCGGTATTACAGGAACAGCAAGTCGACGATGGTGGCAGACCTCCTGCGGGGCTAACTCTCGAAGATCAACAGAGACAGCAGGAGGCGGTACGCAAACAACATGAGGCCAAAAAACAACAAGAGGAGGAAATGCGCAAACAGCAGGTTGGTAACAAATTTTTAAAGAAATGCATGCTTACGAGAAACAATAATAATTTTTTTTTGCATTTTGTCGTAAACACGTTTTTTATGGGTGATGAAGTGTTTAGTGTAATTGTGTTTGTTTTTGTGCAACTGCAGGAACTGGCTAGAAAACAGCAAGAACTGCAAGCCAAGAAGCAAGAGGAAGAAAGAAGAAAACAAGAGAAACGTGATGCGGCAGAACGAGAAAAAAGACGCAAAGAACTCGAACATCAAGAAAAATTAAAGGCGCAAAAAGAAGCTGAAGAAAAACGAAAAGAAGAACAGAAGAAACAAGTGAGTATCTGTAACAAGTGACTGTCTTTGATGGACTTCAAAACAAATTTAATTTTGCTTCATTGAGTATTTAAATACAAATACAAATACTAGAAAAGTATTTGTATTTTAAAATACTTTTACTCAAATACTTTACAAGCCTGCCGCGGGCGAAAGCTATATTATAATATGTTGTGTTCTATGTCCGTTAAAATTTTAATTAAGTTGAAAGTAAAGGGTAATCTTGGACTGATATTTAGTGCAGTTAATTATTTATTCCACCAACGTTTCGATCAAAATTTGATCTTTTTCAAGGCTCTAAAAAGTCAATTGCACTTATTATATGACTTGTACTTATTATTATATGACAAAGTGCAATTGACTTTTTAGAGCCTTGAAAAAGATCAAATTTTGATCGAAACGTTGGTGGAATAAATAATTAACTGCACTAAATATCAGTCCAAGATTACCCTTTACTTTCAACTTAGCTATATTATAATATATATATACTAGCGTGACCTGTGCGAATTATTCGCACTAAATAAGTATAATAATTATCACTTTACAAAATTATTTTTTAAATATGATTGCAGGTATTCAATTCGTTTCTAATTTTGCACACTGCTTATAACGTTCGTCTTTTTGTTGTAAAAGAAATATTTTACTAAAATTATCATATAGAGGCGCAAGTAGCAAAAGCGTTGTTCAGCGTTGCCCGTCAGATGGCAGTATGCAGTATTTATAATATGAAGGGTCAGATGACAGATCGAAGTGTTAACGTTACGCCGTCAGATGGCAGACGTTGTTCAGAGTTTAATTAATTTACAAAAACAATAGCAATAATAAATTTTTTAGTTGTCGATGTCAGTAGAGCAAGCAATTATCTGTAAAATGATATATATTTTATGTGGAGAAATTGTGTGGTTTTTTCTAAAAAGGGAGGCAAACATCTTAAACCTTAGCGTATTAATATATATGAAGATTGACTCTATTCAATAAATAGAGTAACTGTGATCCATTGAAGTTAATGATGAGTATTTGGAAAGAATTCCGTGGCATAAGGATCGAAAATGAAGCAATACTGAGATTTTTTTAAACTTGCATTTAAAACTAACGTTTCGATACGTTTTGTATCATCTTCAGAGTGTTCAAATGCTGTCACATGTTATCAGTATATTGTTGTTGATGGATTGAGAACATGGTGTCACTCAACTTGTTAATTGTTATTTTTTTTTAATATATTTTTAATGTCGATACTGGTTAATGTTAATGTTTTAAAATTATTAGTTTCTTTTAAATATAAAATTATATTATTATTCACAGCACAATATTAGAAAGGTTAAAACATTTGTTTTAATTTTGTGACAATAATTTTATATTTAAAAGAAACTAATAATTTTAAAACATTAACATTAACCAGTATCCACATTAAAAATATATTAAAAAAAAATAACAATTAACAAGTTGAGTGACACCATGTTCTCAATCCATCAACAACAATATACTGATAACATGTGATAGCATTTGAACACTCTGAAGATGATACAAAACGTATCGAAACGTTAGTTTTAAATGCAAGTTTAAAAAAATCTCAGTATTGCTTCATTTTCGATCCTTATGCCACGGAATTCTTTCCAAATACTCATCATTAATATATATGATGATTAGCTTTTGCCCGCGGCTTAGCACGCGCCAATTTTGATGTTGATAGATCACTCAGTCAGCCACAGTTTCATTTTATATATACAGATTATGACTTTTTAGAATTTTTTTTGTTGTTGAAGTGTAATACATTTTAAAATTAATGATATTCAGATGATCAACGTTCCGACAAACCTTGAAAATGACACCAATGTCGATTTTTAGATTATCTACCTTTTTTCACCCTCTGAAAGCACAAGACACGTTTTTATTTGTTAGGTAATCCTGTGCATTTTCGAATTGATACATCTATCTTATATGATTTCTCCATGCAAATTTTGAGTCCCCGTTACACTCTTTTAGGGATTGAATTTTCCAAAAAATCCGTTCTTAGCGGTTGCTTACGTCATAATAACTATCTGTGTGCTAAATTTCAGCCCAATCCGCTCAGTAGTTTGAGCTGTGCGTTGATTCTCCATGAAATTTTAAACCCCCGTTACACCCTTTTAGGGGTTGAATTTTTAAATTCCGTTCTTGGCGGATGCCTCCATCATAATAACTATCTGTGTGCCAAATTTCAGTCCAATCCATCCAGTGGTTTGACCTGTGTGTTGATAGATCAATCAGTCAGTCAGTCACGGTTTTCTTTTGTATATTTTGATTACATGTGCACCTGGACAAAACCGCTCCAGGTCGCTAGTTATTACATAAATTTCTTTAAATATTATAGGAAGTCGAACGAAAAGCGTTAGAAGAAAAACAGAAAAAGGAAGCCGAAAGAGTGAGAAAAGAACTCGAGAAATTGAAGAGAGAAGCAGAAGAAAAACGTCTAAAGGAACTAGAAGAGAAGAGGAGGCTGAAGGTACTATATATTTTAACTGTCTGTTTTAACGAGATTCTCCGTCTGTAATCCGAGCACAGCCAAATAGAAAATAAGTTGGAGTATATAATATATAGAGTTTCATCGAAATCGAGCCAGCAATTTGTAAAGGTCGCTGCACATGAGGCTGCTTTTACCGCTATATTTGGCTGCTAGGTTTCAAACGTGCTGTGGCCCCGGATTTCATGATGGCTTTTATGTAGTGTTGGGCATAATCGATATAATATTTCAATAATCGAATGAACCAGAATAATCGGTTTTTATAATCGAATGATTATTCGAATTATTGATTATGAATGATGCGCAAACTTGGCAATTATTAATTTCGTTTTATTTACTTTTACAGTATAAGCGAATGATCATTCAAAATATCGATTATGAATAAATTATGTTCTAACTTTGCAATTTTGATTTGTTAATATTACTTAACACAATATTAATAATGGAATCACTGGTATGATCGAATAGAAATAGAAATATATTTGTTATGCCCTAGATGGATACATCGTCAATTTACATAATGAGTTAAACATTAATATTGAAATTTAAAAAATCCTTAATGTTATAAAACAATTTTTTAGGAAGAATGATTTAAGTTTGAACTTAAATTATTTACCACACTGAATTTCAGTTAGGCTATTTGGTAGTTTAATAAATAAAACACTGCCAAAGTAGGATGAATTTTTCTGAGACATTTTTAATCTACATTTATTCAACTCATGCGCGTTATTCATGTTTTATCATGCCTAAAAACCGAACCCTAAATAGCCATTTACCGACTGGTGACAATTACTTGTCATAACTCAATGAAGATTCCTACTAGCTCGGCCATTGTGAAGTAATGAAAATAAACGTAACTATTTTCTGAGTCGTAACGAAATAGTAGGTAACAACAACTCCGTTGTTACCCATTGAGGCTAAAATTGAGAGGCCGAATGTTTTCGACATGGAGTTTATTCATAACCGGCTAACCTCAAACCAAAACATTGAATCGTGCTGTTTGGTGCTGTTAGTATTGACAGTTTTTTTATAAAGAAATAAATAGATATTTACAACATCTCATTATAATTAAAACATGAATAACGCGCAATTGTTGAATAAAATTATGGGCGCAACTTGTAGGCTAAGTCATGACCTGTCAGCGCGATGAATGACTTAGACTACTAGTTACGCCAATAACTATTCTTTAGTCTAATATCTTGATTGTTTCTTATGTCATGATTATGAATATCATTTAAATTAATACAAGCACCGCGTCACTTCATTATTCAACTATAAGTCAACACTAAGTACAACAAAGTATGTACAATCGAAACACCGCCACTCTCCAGTGCTAGCAAAGACTTCCCATCCCAGTGCATGTAGATGCAGAAATCATATGATATATCGATACCTATATCACATAATCGACAGTCGGCATAGCAATAGTACTGTGTCGGGATTAATATTCATTTCATATTTCATAATCGATTCAAGCGAATGATATCTCGGTTGCCATAATCGAATGATCCATTATTCGGCCATAATCGAAATATTTCGATTATATCGTTCATAATCGCCCAACACTACTTTTATGTGTACGCTTCGCATGATGAGCGCATTGAAGCTGTCTTTGTAGATGGGTTTGGTACGCGCGCAGTGACAATTTAAATGCTAACAAAATTTATTGTCTCTGAACAGAACACACGCTATGACGCCGTGTTTGTTTGTGGGCGTTTGTCTATGTCGCCCACGTGACAAGATACTGTTTTCTGATTAGTTCTTGCTCAAAATAAGATAAACTTGAAACTAGTACGAAAAATAGCCCCGGTTCTTATTTTAAAATTTGACTTGAAACAGCGCCCGCGTGACGTCAGTGACGTCATTTCCATCCTCATAGCCAGCGCAACTCCCAGCAACGATTCCAGCGGCCTTAAGCGTTAGACTGTCAAAAAGATTGCTAGCGCTGTCATGGTAGTATCTAATAGGTTTCTAACTCGAGTAAGAGCAGACAACATTTTTGAAAATGTGTTCTATCTAGTGATGTGCCGGATCGTTAAAAATGTATATCCGCTGATACGGATCTGAATACGGATATTTGGTTTCAAGATCCGCGAATACGGATACGGATCTTAACTTTCTTAGAGTACGCAACGGTAAATATTGTGCATCGACCGTTGGAAAGAGACTATCTGTTATGGGAAAAAGTTATTGACCTCTTTAAGAGTTAACTCTTATAACAGATTGTCTCTTTCCAAAGATCGATGTGCAATAACTCATTATAAAGACAGTTTTTTAGTACCTTTGAGTTATGTACTATTGGTATGGTACTCACTACGATAAATGTTTGCAATATAAAGGTGCCAAATACGATTTTTAAAAATAAAAAATAATCTGAATGGAATTTAACAGTTTTTTCCTTATTACCCAATCACCTATATATATAAAATTTCATCTATGAATTGAAAATTAATAAGGTAAAAGATCCGCCATTAAACTAACGGATACGGATACGGATCTTTCTTCTCCTTCGGATATCCGCGGATACGGATACGGATATCCGGCACATCACTAGCTCTAGCTAGATATCGTATAGTATATCCCGGAAATTGACAAGGAAAATGAAAATACAGATTCCGTTAGTTTTGCTTATGGGTCGATATTTTCAATAAATACTTATTTGTTATTTTTAGGAGCAAAGAAAGGCTGAAGAGGAAGCTAAACGAAAAGCAGAGGATGATAAGAAAAGAGAAGACGACGAGAAAAAGTAAGTTTATTTGTTTTTTAAGGGAAATAATTTTCCAGGCGAATAACAACTTATAGGGCGACTAACTATTTGCAACTAAAAAAGTAACTTGACAGCGATTAAATATTTTGGCAATAATTATATTAGATGAGCTTCAAACGCAAGGTATTATAACAACTAAATAATGGCTGCTACTTTAAAATAGCGAACAAGTCAATTGAAATCATAGGCAAGGTTCTATAAATAATGACATGACGACTAATATTGATGTGCATTTTACGGCGAGTCTCTCGTTTATCATAAATTACTTTAAAATAAGACGACCACAATTTTAATAAAAATATAGTCATGCGTGCGATATCCATAAATAACATTAAAATTTCAAATTTTCATCTGGAAACTGCTCTGTTCGTCGAACAACCTAAAGTTACAAAGCATAATTTAATATGAAAAATTGTAACCTGATCCATATAACTTTGCTAATAATTAATAACGCAATGTTTTCTGAAGGTTACTGCAAGAAAAACGCATGCAGGAAGAACAGGCCCGTCGACAAGCGGAAGCCCTGAGACGTTTGCAGGAATCGCAGCAGCAGCAGCGCGCAAGGGCGGCTCCGTGGTGTCAGGTCGCAACTGGCGTCGCCAATCCAGGTCAACCGGCGACCGCCGGACTGTCACTAATCGAGATACAGCGAGCTGAGAAAGAACGACGCGCCGAACAGATGGCGCTGCTGCAGCTACAGAAAGCTCAGGCGCTTCGCGAAGCCCAGGTAAATGGTCAGAATAACGGTTTTATCGTTTAGACTTTAGATCAATATTATGAATGACGATGTCAGTTGACTTAACAAAAAAGTATTGTGCATATTCTAATATAGTGTTGTTTCCTTGTCACTTACATTTCAGTTTGATATTATTGCAGGAGCAGAAGGCTCAAGCGGAGAAATCGTCGCCAATGCAGTTGAAGTGGGCCATCAAACAAAATGTTGTCAAGAAAGTGAAGTCGTTGGCTGAAATACAGGCCGAGGAGCAGGAAAGGCTGGCCAAAGTAAGTTTGAATTGAGAAAGGTAACTCGTGACTGATTATTTTGTATAACAACATTTGCTTACTACCAATACACTTTCTGAACAGCGATGCTGAACGATTCCAGTTATCCCAATATTAAAATAGTGTGATACTCTGGGTGTGTTCCGAAATATAACCCAGTATACTAACCAGTGTTAATGACATCATAAATCGACGCCATACTGTTGATTCGTTCCGAAATATACTGGCCAACGCGTTGACTTATAATTATTTCCCTCATCCACCAAAAGTAGTTGTTTCCTTTGTTGAGAAGACATAATTGAAAATAACAAATATTAAAATAAAAATTTCCACAAAGTCTGATGCACACACGTCCGGTTAAATATTTATGCTTCGTCATATCTGTCTCACCAGTACAATATGGTGGCACACCAGTACAATAATTATGGCGTTGGATTCATGATGTCATTAGCACTGGCGCCAGCATACTGGGTTATATTTTGGAATATACCCTCCATTACGGTTGCATTGCTGCCAACACGAATTGTAACTGTGTCCCGCGTTTTTGGATTTTTAAAACTATTTTGTTTTTTTAGCAAGCGGCAGAGGCCCGATTAGCTCAACAAAAAGAGAAGAAAGAACTGGCTCAGACTCCCTCCGTGGGAATATGGGGTTCGGCGAGCCAAAGTCTTACTTGGAACCAAAGTAGTGGTGAGTGCTACTTGATTTTACATTTTTTTTATAAACTTAATGCCGTCTTCATGGGTCTTTCTGTCTATCGATTCTCTGTCGATATTTGATGTTATGTAAATCTGACGTTTACATTACGTTAGCATATTTAGTCATTGAAATTTATTTTTTTTTTTTTTTTGTAATGCATGCAGTGAAAATGCATCATTACTTGTTTTCGGGTTTTAGTCTCTTTCTACTGGAACTTGGCTCGTGCAGGCCAGACTAGCAGTCTATCTATAGACACAATGGTCAAAAGTATGCGAAACTGAAAGTTCACCCCTAACCTACTGTTTTTGTTTTTTTTTTTTTTTTTTGTTTTTTTAGTGAAAATTCTATAGGCTTGTTAGGCTATTTTTGGATGGGTAAAATCTTATAAGTTCGCGTTACCGACTTGCAAATATTAACGGTATATAGTATAGCGCTTGACTAGCAATTAACTGGCGCGCGCGCAGTCAGTGCACGTTTATACATTGTATAATATTGCATCTACGTACAGTTTTTTGCCTATCTTGACTCTAATTTTCATTATTGTAGGATAAAGTTACATTGACTCATGGGGAGTTTAATGTGTGTATCCGTATACTGTGCATTGTTTAAATTGTGTTTTGGTATAATTTTTATTTAAAATTTTTGAACTGTAGTATCACTGTGCAGTACAAAAGTGAGTACTAAATATATATTTTTATATAGAAAAATGAATAACAAAGCGTGTATTTTCGAATATTACCAATATTCGTATCATTATTTCCGTTTAAAAATTTGATATTATTTATTTTTTAAGTTTTCACTTCTATCGGCAGTTCTCAATGACTGCCTATTTTTTTAATTTTCTTTGTTCTTTCAAACTTTTTTACAATAAAATATTTTTAACAAAAAAATTGAACCGACTTCAAAATATGCACTAAAAAGTAATAAAATAATTACAATTATTGTTATTTTTGGAGTCGGTGTTATTATTGCCAGGTATATTGTAGTGTTTCTTTGGCTGACACCGACTCCAAAAATAACAATAATTGTAATTATTTTATTACTTTTTAGTGCATATTTTGAAGTCGGTTCAATTTTTTTGTTAAAAATATTTTATTTTTCTCTTTTTAGTGTTAGATATTTACTCAATAAATTATGCAGTTATTTTATGAAGTATTGCAATGGGTAAAATTTGAGAGTTTCCCTCGATTTCTCCGGATTCCACCATCAGATCCTGACTTGGTTCCGATGGGACCACCTCGGAACTGCACTCTTTCGAATAAAAAAAGAATTTTGAAAATCGGTCCATAATTGACGGAGTTATCAGTGAACATACATAAAAAAAAATATATATACAGTCGAACATAGAACCTCCTCCTTTTTTGAAGTCGGTTAAAAGTACTCTAGCTCAGATGGATTGAGTGATTGCTGCGCTCTGGCGAGCAAACGCCACACTCATTCGCAATCGTCAACTTTCCACTCTACTTACACAATGTAGTATTATAACACCTGTGCGTGGATTTTTTTCAAAATTGTGTCTTTTTTGAGAAATGTATCTAACCCCGTTTTCTCGAAGGAAATATAACTAATTTTAAAAATATTTATGTTCTGGGATTTTATGTTCCGAGATTTTTCCCGGTGGGCGGCTGGTCTTCTGTGGGCCGGTTCGGTCCGGATTTTTTTCTTAGTTTCTTAGTTACACGGTCTCAGAGGCGTTTGACAATTTTCCCGATAATTTTTTGAGTCCCAGACCGACCCTGATGTTTTTTTAAAATATGCCAGTGTGAAATAAATGTCAGATTTAAATAAAAAGAACTTATTGCCATCTCTTGATGGAACTTATGGATTAGGTGTGTAAAAGTATACATCGATGGACGTTTATTTTCACATAATTCTTACATTATGACAATTGAAGGCGGATTCTGGGACGAGACGGCGGGTCGGACGACGAGTCACCCGACGACAAAGCCAACTTCGGGCGTCACCAAGAGCAGCTCAGCGATCAGTATCGGCCAGACGCCGAAAACGCAAAAGATACAAACGACGTCTGCCGCGGTGATGAACGCCGGCGGCAAAAATAAAAACAAGAAGGACGAGACGCACAAGTTGACAGACAATAACGGCGTCGATTTGGGTGAGGAGTTCAACTCGTGGTGTACTAAAGCTTTATCGACGATCAATGGCGATGTAGATAGTGAGTATTATTACCTTTAATTTTGAACTCTTGGCTTTTGGTTTAAGTTTCGCTCGTACGAATGTCGATTTTGTCTGTGGATTTATTTCATCAAAATCGGTCCAGCCGTTTTCGAGTGACGCTGGTGCGGACAGACAAAAATTCTGAAAATCTGTTATCCCGTCGATTGTTGGGCTGCAGAACGCAATGTCAGAAAATCTAGGCTTAGATTGTGACCACAGATATTTCTTCGTAAAAGAGTATTCTTGAATTTTAATGCATTAATATTTATGTAATAATTTCAGTCCCTACATTTGTGGGCTTCCTACTGGAGATTGAGTCTCCCTACGAGGTAAAAGACTACGTTCGAACGTACCTAGGAGAGAGCAGTCAGGCTGGCGAGTTCGCGCGCCAATTCTTGGAGAGAAGGTCGCGGGCCAAGCAGCGACACCGTGCCGCGCTTGCGCACACCGATGACATGTGTGTGCCGGCACCGGCCGTCAACCCGTCCACAAACACAGACTTCCAGGAGGTCAAGGTCAGTCAACAACTTTTTATTTTTTGAGTTTTAATCGTATTTTTCCTCGTTCTTTCGAACTTTTCACGGCTCGGGAAAACAATATTTAATAATCTATAAACAAATCTTTTCATGGGTAAGGCTAGGTTCACACCTTGCGGTTTACTGAAACGTTTTTCGTATGCGGTTTTCAGTGGCAAATGCAAACATATATGTATTCACACTATACGGTAAAACCGAATGCGGTAAAAAAAACAGTTTCGTTTATTTTTGCAACCGTGTCTTGTCACTGAAAACCATGAGCCGCGTACGGCACAAAAAACGAAACGGTTTCAGTGGCAATAGTATTTAAAGAAACAGTACGTTTTTTGTACCTGTACCGGTCGTCTGACCGCGCACAGTGTGCAGGGGGGTAACATAAGTGTCCAAAAGTGACCCAGATTTAAACGCCTAGATACAATAGGTGCTCCCAAAATCTCCTATGTTTTTTTTTTTTATTTTTTCTGCCAAATAAATGCCAATAAATGAGCACAGTCGCAATGTCTACATAGTCCATCTTTTTGCAGCAAAAGAAAAACGTATGAATGTGAATACTGAATACGTTTTTACTGTATATGGTAAAATCGTATAAGGCTAGGTTCACACGATACGGTTTTTTCTATTCGGTATTCTTATACGATTTTACCGTATACAGCAGAAACGTATTCAGTATTCACATTTAACGTTTTTCTTATACGGTAAAATCGTCAGGTTAAGCATAGGCTACGTTCACACCTTGCGGTTTACCGAAACGTTTTTCGTATGCGGTTTGTTTTGTGTTCAGTTTGCTGCAAAAAAATGGACGATGAAGACTTTGCGACTGTGCTCATTTATTGGCACTTATTTTGCAGAAAAAACAAAAAAAAAACATAGAAGATTTTGGGAGCATCCTATTGTATCTAGGCGTTTAAATCTGGGTCACTTTTGGACACTCATGTTAGAATTGCGAAGTGATGAAACGAAATTCTTCAATTATTTTCGGATGTCGATGTCAGCGTTTAATGAACTTCTAGGAAGATTGGAAGAAGATTTGAAAAAAATAATTTTATTATCCATAGCGGCACGTCTAAACACGACAATCGAATGTAGCGACTGCCTCTACCGCACACTGCGCCGGTACAAAGAAACCGTACTGTGAGACCGTTTCGTTTTTTTTGCCGTACGCGGCTCACGGTTTTCAGTGACAAGACACGGATGCAAAAATAAACGAAACTGTTTTTTTTACCGCATTCGGTTTTACCGTATAGTGTGAATACGTGTATATGTTTGCATTTGCTACTGAAAACCGCATACGAAAAACGTTTCGGTAAACCGCAACGTGTGAACGTAGCCTAAGAATGCCGAATGGGAAAAACCGCATAGTGTGAACCTAGTCTAAGGGACCATTCAAGTATTACGTAAGCAGAATTTTTGACCCCCCCCTCCTTGTCAGCAAATGTAAGCAAAGCTCTTACCCCTCCTCTCTATGCTTACGGAAACATTGGTATACCTATATTTTTTTAAAATCTGCTCAAGTTTCTTTACTGACCATCAAAAATAAGCTAAACAAAGACCCCCTCCCCTTTTTGGTGCTTACGTAATACTTGAATGGCCCCTAAACCATAGTAATGAGCTTTTTTCATGAGGGTAATGCCGCCGATCTGTCATGTATGACAGCACCATATTATACGCTTACGCTAGGAAAGTATCTTTGACACGCGACTTTCGCACCATCTCGTGTTTGATTTTTCAAAAGTGGTTCACCCAAAACTTACCAAACACATGGAAACCAGCGTTATTCTTAATTAAAAAAAAATATTTACGCAAAATGTCAGTAAAAAAGCTACATAAATGATATACATTTTTAATTTCTAAATTTTTTAAATCTTATTTTTGTTAACAAAATATCAATTATGATATTTTTCATGTATATAATAATGATTACAGACGTAAAATAAAATTTAATTACCCTTGACGACGTACTGCTGCAGTCCATTTTTTTCCTCTCTAATTCATAAGAAAATCCAGGAAAACGGTGGAATTGTAATTCTGGATGTTTAGTTGGTGTATCTTTACAATCAACAACACAGCACTTCCGATTTGACAGCTTTTTCCCCATTTTATTCGACAATTAATCCTTATTAAAATGCACGCATAACATATTATGACACTACGGTTTTGACTGAACCAGATTTAAAAAAAAAAAAAAACACGAGAGGGCGCAAAAGTCGCCTGTCAAAAGATACTTTCCTAGCGTATAAAAGCATCGGCCTTTCGCCTTACCCCGCACTTCACTTTTAAGTGTTTTAAAAATATTTGTTCGTACTGCTAGTGAGATATTTTTCGTGCTTGAGAAAAATGGCTCATTCTATCTTTGTCGCGCTACTCATTTTGTTTATATTTCCTTGTTCCATTCATTAATTTTCTGTTGACACTTTTGTGATACATCCTGTATAATATATTATAGTCATACAATTCTGACTCGTTGCGTCTGAATGACAACATTTAACGGGGAAATAAAGTTAATTTATATATCTTAATATTTATTTTAGGGCAAAAGTAAGAAAGTGAAGAAATCTAAAATGATGAAAGTGGATTCTCGAATTCTCGGGTTCTCCGTAACGGCGGCCCAGGATCGAATCAACGTTGGAGACCGCGACTATGGCGACAACGCGTAAACCAAATTGCCGTCGTGACTAACTTCAAACTCATCACGTTCGTTTGTTTAAAAATACCAAGCATCACCGAACCTTTATATTTATACATAGTAGAATTGTATATTGTTTCATAATTGACTAACCACACACACACACACTCACACACAAACACGGTGCCCACGCGCGTCCAGAACTTCCGTTCGTCACGTGTTCTTGTGTAGTTTTAAGATGAAACAAATGACACCACTATCCAACCGTTGTAAAGACTGAGGCCAGATGTTAAAGCAGGTCAGCGTTTTGACATGTCGATGTTTTAACGCTTTCACAATATTTTAATGCAGTCTTTTTTCCAGTTTTTAATTTTTAAATTTTAATCTAATCAGTGATTTCTTAAAGCATTTCGATAATTATAATATATATTATGTTTAGTACAGGTTTTAGTTGAACATTTTCAAAACGAAACATGTGGCGCTTGTGTTTTGTGATGCCAACTGTGATTTTTTCTAATTCTTATGTTGGTGAAACTGTAAAACGTGAGATAGTACGGACGTCTGGTCTTAAGCAAAAATTTTAAGCTTAATAAAACTGAATTATATTACAATCATAGGAAAAACAGGCCGTTCTTACTCTAAATTTGTTATATTTGTGAATCATCAATGAATGCTTTTTAGATCTTATTATGTAGTAGTAATAAACAAAATAGGTTTGCTCCGCCATTTTGTTTTCGTTTTCGATATGGACCCTCCATAGTTTTCAACAGCACAGTTTTCCATTACACAGTATGACTGACAGTTGACATTTTCTCCATTTTAAATTTTAATTCCGATTGTTTGGTTCAGTAGGCAGTCCTTTCTTATATTTAGAAAAAGATAGTTAACAAAAGTTGACGATAGACGTTTAAAATGGTTTTATATATAATTGTTAAAATGAAAAATAAAAAGGATACTTTCTTGGATAACACTTGTGAATTTTTCACAGACAAATAGTATTTATAAGAAGTTATTTTTTTATATACAAAACAAGAGTATTTTAAATATTAAAAAACATGTATTATTTATTGTCATTCAGTTTAAAAACGAATCAATAAATTGAATTGACTAAAGCGATTTTTGATTTGTTGATAATTCTTAAAAAGATTAAAAAAGTCTTATATTATTAAATGAAAATAGCTGATTCTTTTTATTAATTTTGCGTGTAGTTCATTTTTATTAAGGGTCTACTGAGAATACTGGAAGTTTGCAGACAAATAGAATCGAACAAATATTTCTACAGAATCGGTGTTGTAATGATAAAAGAAGTCCAGATGCGTCCGACAGTCAACTGTTAACTTTTGTTTTTAATACAGTGTAGCACAGTTTACTAACAAAACAAAAACAAGACTCAAATATGTATTAATATGTGTGCAATATTCAGATCAGACATATTTTAACACCGAAATGTTCCCGATCCTGAATTATTGAATAGAGATCAAACAATTGATCCATGCAATGATAACCTTACGCCATTTTGCGTGATGCGTGAATGTCTCGATACTAATTTAATGACTCCTTGGCAAATAACGTTGTGGCCAATACGTCCAAATGTTTTTGATGGTGTATCGAATAAAAATATGTCATCTCTTTTTTATGTGTATTACAGATCGTGTAACCTCTCATAGTAATAATTTTATTAAGAAATACATTTTTATACATCTTTGTCATCTATTTTTTAATGGAACTGTATGATCTCTATTTTAAGATTTTTAAATTTTATTGATACTTTTATGAATATTTTAACCAGTAAAACTAGTATTTCTTATATTAGAGTACATTTTACCCTGTTTTTTTTTTTTCTACAATTCTATTGTGTTTTTTTGTTTTGACGAAATAACGGTTGCAATTTTATTAAACTTAAGCTTACTAAGCTAACATTGTGGTTAGTTGTTGACGAACTTGATAGTGAAACAATGTCTTGTTCTTTGAAAAATGCAATATTTATCAAATTGTTACAATAGGAACACAATTGTTTGATTCAGAGGACAAGAAAAGTCTGTGTTTATACATAACCTTTTCTATAAAGCTACAGAAGTGTGACTGTGTTTCAGTTCGTTGCTGTATCGTGTTTCATTGGATTAGTTTGACGTTTTGTAGTGGACCTTTGCACTTTCTTTTGTTTTTTTTTTTTTTCGACATCAATCGGCCACCAACTGTTTCAAAACAAATTGATTAAACTCTGTTTTTAAAAACGGCTATTCGGATTGTGGCCCATTATAAAAACATTTACCATTTTAATACTTCTTTAGCTTTATCGATTTAATTAATTGATGATGAGAAATATTTCTATTTATATTGAAAGTAATCATTCTTGTATCAAAAGTGATTATTATTTATAGAAAGAAAACGGGAGACTTAAAACTAATATGTGCCTCTCATGGTGTGAAACACACAAGTCAAGTAATATTTAAAGTTATGTTATTAAATAAAATATTACGTATAAAATTTGTGTTTTTAATTCCCACGAATTCTTATTGTTGGGCGCGTCTTTTTTTTATATATTTTGAGGCTAAGCGAAATTTTTGTTTCTTGAGTAACAAAAAACAAAACTTTTCGAATTAATTCAATAAATTATTTTTCGATTAATAATGAATAAATATTACAAGCAAGGAATTAATTACAATCAAATTTGGGTCCAGTAAAAAAATTAAGCAGCTGCAGCAAGGAAAATTTTATATGTACCAATTTTACATCTATGGCAGAGAAAATACAAGTAGGTATCTATGGCCAATAATTGAATCTAAAATGGCGTCTGTGTAAATGTCATCACATACACGCGGTTTAGATTGAGGTTAAAAACTATAAAATTATTCTTCACAGAACACACAAAACGATTAAAAATGGGTGATCATTTAAGGTAAATATTTTATTTTGTTCGTTTTTATATTTTTAATAATCAAGTAGTATATAGGTTGTCAAAAATTGTCTTAAAAATGTATCGTCTAAGAAAATGTTTATACTTCACTGAATTAAAAAAATGTTCTTTCACATTTAAGGTTTCGAACGGATGACTCTGAATATGAAGATTCGGAAGGCTCGTTAAACTTACAAGAAGATTCTGACAAGGAAGTAAGTTTCAATAATTGGTATTTAAAAATATCAGAATTTATCACAATACCTTTTGTTTTTTGTTCTGGCGTTAGCCTGTCTTGTTGGCCAGCTACCGAATAATCATAATGATTATACTGTATTTTTTTAGGAGGAAGTTTTAGGTTTTCAATCATCCTCTGAAGAGTCTGATGACAATGACGTTGCTGATAGTGATATCGACAAAAGAGATGATGATCGAGATGATTTACCAAACGAACGAGCCTGGGGAAAAAATAAACATACATACTATTCAGCGGGTACTGATTTGGATTATACAGGTAAATTTATTATTTGAAATCAATATTTTGTAAACGGGTTTTATATCGTTTATCTAAAAAGCTAAAAAGTAAACGTCGTTCTTTTGTACCTTTGACTTTAACTCAGGAGGAAATTAACTTTTTTTTTATCTAAAAGTGCTGTTAACTTTATTTCAAAAAGTATCGTTTCACAATTGTAAAATAAATAAACATTTTTTTTTTGCAATTTTTACTCGTAATTTATGCTAGAATGGTTACTGGATGTAATATATACAAAAAAGTGAGAACATCGTAAAAAAAGCAAACACTTGACAATAGTTTTGTTTTATCGGTAATGTAGGTAATCAAGATAAAGACATCGATGATGCGGAAATAGAAGAAGAAGAGGCTAAAAAAATTCAGCAACGACTTCTGGATCAGTTCGATGATGACGACTTCACTTTGGACGTTTTTAAAGAAGACAAAGAAGTAATATTGTGTTAATAACTACAATACAATTATACCAACTGGCAATAAACGAATTACTTTTGTTTTAGGATACCCAAGAAGACAGTAAATTCGATCAAGAAGAACTCATAAAAACGGATTTGTCAAAATTAACGAAACGGGAAAAATTGGCATTATTGAAAAAAGAGTCTCCGGAGTTTTTGGGTTTAGTAAATGACTTTAAAGGTATAAAATCAATTTATACTCTAATTTATTATTATTCTTCGTGAAGATAATTGAATTGTTTTTATTTCTTATAGCTAAAAACCAAGAAATAATAAACTATCTGGCTCCGATATTAGACTTAGTTAAACAGAATCAGTTACCTGAAGACCTGTTCACGCACTTCGTCAAAACGAAGTTCGATATTTTGGTGAAGTACGTATGAAAACTTTTTATTTTTTAGAGAATAATTCTTTATTTTAAGCTATTGCATAGCTTCTATCGCGGGCTTTGAGCGCGGCGACCGAATCAAAAAATTCCGTAACGAAAAAAACCTAACACCCTCCACTCCGACTGGCACAGCGGTGCGGCGTTGACAGCCGTGCATCGGCTAACGTCGTTTCAGTGCGGCAGACTTCGGCACGGTGTTTGTGTGCTCATAACTGCATAACTGCTCATAATTGATTCTATCTTTATTTGTGTATAAATGAATTTATATATAATACTGCTATAAAAATAACCTAAATTATTTAGGTTATGTGCAGAGAAAGTGTATATGATATTATATCTATATAAATGTACATCGCGCGAAATTCTATGATCAAACTCTTAATGTCGTTCTTTTTGTTCAAATTTTTTGAATGAATAATTGTTTTGGTGTGTAATTACACTATTTATACCTAGCTATTTTCGTTTTATAGAGAAGAAAAACTTAAAGACCTAAAAAGAATATGCAATAGCTTTACCGCGGCAGTCCCCGAGTGCCACACGTATTTTTCATTTTAAAAATGTGTGAATTTGATTATTCAACGTCTTTTTCAGTTATTTGCTTCACATCAATTTTTATCTGTTGTTAAAATCGGCGCGTGTTGACGTAAAATATCACCCGGTTGTTAAACGTCTTGTACAGTATCGTGATTTAAACAATCAGCTCGAATCGATCTATCAAGAAAGTGTATTACCTCAAATAATCCGTACATTAGACAGTCACAAGGCTGGCCTGTTGCCATTGAATAACGAACATGATAGAAAAGTTAAAAAAACAAAAACATTAAATATTCTGAAAATAAAAAAAGAAGTGAATAAGAAGAAGACATTGAAAGAAGATGAAAGTAATATGGATGAAGATGAATTTGTTGATGATATTGACGATCAAAACATGGAAAACGAAAATTTAGATAATGAAACTGCCGATAACAAAAATATTGAAAATGAAGAGATCGATGACATGGATAACGACAACGACTTTGATATGATGGGAGAAGATGGGGATGTCGGAGGTAAAAATAAAAAAAAATCTTTAAATTTAGTTTATTTGAAAATATTAAAGTGGGTTAAGATTTTTGTATTTAAATATTTTTTTTCTCTAGACAAAAAACGCGCAATCACATATCAAATGAAGAAGAATAAAGGACTTACCCCTCATCGTAAGAAGGAGCAGCGTAATCCTCGTGTTAAGAATCGTAATAAGTATCGAAAGGCGAAGATACGTCGCAAGGGCCAGGTATTTTCAGTGTTTTATTTATCACAAACTAAGTCACTTACTTCAATGGAAATTGCATGTTCGCTAGGACAATACAAATTATGTTCCTTGTGTAACTGTGATATAACTTTGGAATCTTATTCCCGGAAATGGTTATTTACTACAAAGTTCGTTCCAAGCAGCCGCGAACGGTAATAAAACAGTATACAGTCTTGTTACTGCGCAAGACTGTCTTGCGCAGTATCGATTTTTGAGCTAATGCGCAAATTAGTCTTGCGCAGTGACAAGACAGTACGGTTTTATTACCGTTCACGGCTGATTGGAACGAACCTATTATTAACACCATTTTTTATTTTAAACATACTAGTGGTCGAGATTGGATCGTAATTCATTAAATTTTTAAATTTGTACGTCATTGAGGTTCTTTTGTCAATATATGGATTTCTCCTGAATCGATTTTACCTGTGTTAATTCGTACACATCGTGATGAAACATATATTGTGCACTTCCCTTCATTAGAACAAAGAGAACTAGGTATGTTTCATCACAATGCATGCCAATTAACACATTCAAATCGATACCACACTCTTTTTGTCCTTTCCGTATTCATATATACAGCGTGTCCACGGAAGTTCTTTACAAATGGAATTTTTTTTTGTTTATTATTGAAGCAAAATTTTTTTTCTGTGGAAAAGTTCTACTTCGTCCAAAACCTCTAAAACACCAAAGAAAATTTTCTTCGGCCTAAAGTTATACGAGGGAAATCAAAAAGTTTTATTTGACTAAAAATAAAAATTATTTGTGATATTCAAGATTTTCGTAAAATTAGTTACATAATCAAATTAAATTCAAAATAAAAACATAACTAGCTTCTAAGTAATTATTTATTCAGGATTATAAATCAGAATTCAACATATCCTCCATCTCTCTCCATACAAAGAACGGTTCTCCTTCCAAAATCCGTCACTGAATTTCGAATCATTGTAGAAGGAATTTGATGGATTTTTTCGGTGATAATCCTTTCCAATTGATCAATATCTTGAAAAACTCTTTCAGAGTACACCATTTTCTTTAGATAGCCCCAGAGGAAATAATCTAGGGGTGTATAACTTCAGGCCGAAAAAAAATTTCTTTGGTGTCTTAGAGGTTTTGGGCGAAGCAGAACTTTTCCACAGAAAAAAAATTTTGCTCTAATAATTAATAAAAAAAAATTCCATTTGTAAAGAACTTCCGTGGACACGCTGTAGATTAATTTTTGATATTGTCATAACGAACACCACTCGTACCATTTCGATACACGGCTTTTCTTTTATTTGCGTTTTTAAATACCGACTATGCTGAACATTTTTTAATATAAACACTGATTTGCAGGTCCGAGAAGTGAGAAAAGAAATCAGCCGGTACGCAGGGGAAATATCGGGTATCAAGGCATCTGTGAGTAAGAGCATAAAAATAAAATGATTTCGTTTGGTGTTTTATATGTAATAAATATTTTATAAAAGTTAACAAAAATAATAACGTTTTTCAATCAAGGCATTATATTTGTATTGTATTTTTAATCAAACTATGTTTACATTTCACTATTAACACATAGCAAAAGACTGTCCAGATATTTGAACGACATTGTTGCTAATTTTGTTAGTTTTGGCGACTATACGCTAGGAAAGTTCAGTCATATGTTATACGTGCATTTTAATAAGGATTAATTGTTGAATAAAATGGGAAAAAACCTATCAAATCGGAGGTGCTGTGTTGTTGATGGTAAAGATACACCAACTAAAAATACAGAATTACAATTCCACCATTTTCCTGGATTTTATTACGAATTGGAGAGGAAAAAAATATCTTCAGAAGTACATCGGCAAGGGTAATTAAATTTTATTTTACGTCTGTAATCATTAAATCCATGAAAAATATAATTGTTATTTTGTTAACAAAAATAAGATTAAAAAAATTTTGAAATAAAAAATGCATATCATTTATGTAGTTTTTTTACTGACATTGTGCGTAAATATTGTTTTATGGTTAAGAATAAAGCTGTGAGTTTTGAGTGAACCAGATTTTAAAAAATCAAACACAAGATGGCGCAAAGATCGCATGTCAAAGATACTTTCCTAGCGTGTATGTTTGCGTCGCACTATGTTTATAATTCGCACTTATTACAATGGGTGTATTCGTTTTGGGCGCTGTTAAGCGGTGTTTTTAGTGATGCTGTAAGAACTGACAAAGCGCTCTTATGGTTGAGCTCAAACGATTGACACTGCGCTCATAGATGCTTCACCTCTCGAGGTAGTGCAGCACAAGTGTGAGACTCAAATCGTGCTAACCACTAAAACGGAACGGTGTAAGCATTTGTTCAGTAACGTTAAGTCATCTTAACCTAACTTTTGTATGTACTGAAAGGAAGTAAATCTTAAAATTAACTTTTCTTTGAAAAATGGCAAATTCATTAATTTAGAAGATCGATTATTAAATAAAACTTATATCCCTTCCCTATATTATTAAACGAGCTAATCTTGTACCTAAATATTTTCTCGATTTGGATGAAATTTACTGAAAAGGGATTTTAGGTTCAAAAAAATCGTTTTAGCTAGGTCTCATCTCTCGAAAAAATCGTTTTCTCACAAATTTTATCATTATAAAAATCAATTTTTTGACGTATGAAAATACTTAAATATTGTAAGTAGGTTTTGGAATTTTATACAAACAATGAGCATATTATTTATATTATTTATTTAACTTTTCGAGCAAAGCTCGGTCACCCAGGTACTGATAAGTTAAGCGCCCAAAACGAATACACACAATGTATAAATAAGACAGTGTTGCCAAAATTCTTACATATTGAAATTGATTTTAAAAACCAGCGTTTTGTCAAACCACTACCCGACAATGCTACTAGCGCCTCGCAGAGCTAAGTAACCTGCTGTTATGTCCATAGGCAAGCTAATTATCGTTGAATATTCATCGGCTGTGGCATACTGCAATCTACTCTGTGGTTCAGTATATGGTGCCTAAAATAGTAAAAAAAATTTAATAAAAATGGATTTGCGCAGCCTTTAAGCGCGGTTGAAGTGAAACTTCTAGTGATGTGCCGGATCGTTAAAAATGTATATCCGCGGATACGGATCTGAATGCGGATATTTGGTTTCAAGATCTGCGGATACATTTTTAACTTTCTTAGAGTACGCGACGGTAAATATTGCACATCGACCTTTGGAAAGAGACTATCTGTTATGGGAAAAAGTTATTGACCTCTTTAAGAGTTAACTCTCATAACAGATCGTCTCTTTCCAAAGATTGATGTGCAATATCTCATTATAAAGATAGTTTTTTAGTACCTTTGAGTTATGTACTATTGGTATGGTACTCACTACGATAATATAAAGGTGCAAATACGATTTTAAAAAGATCCGCCAAAAACTCACGGATACGGATCTTTCTTCTCCCTCGGATATTCGCGGATACAGATACAGATATCCGGCACATCACTAGAAACTTCATGGCCACAAAACAAGACTCAATTTATTATACAAATTCACGCACATTAGTCTGACAGAAAACTCGAATAAGTAAACAAAATTTAATTTAAATTTATGAGCGCAAGTTCTTTCATTGAGAACAGTAAAACAAAACACAGCAGAAACAGTTGAAACGGACTACCAAACACGATTTCATTCCATATGTAAATGATGAAACCATTTGTCATTCACTGAAACATTACGACTCACATAAAACAATACAATATATTCGTATTTCATCTCTACGTTGGCGTTAAATATTTAATGTAAACGTTAAACAGGTCGAACTCGCTTAAGAAGTTTCATTTCAAAATTGGTTTATAGTTTACTACACTTACTGGCAAGCCCGATATATCTGAATATTTCTTAGCAGGTCGAAACGACGGCGGTGCGTTTATAGAACTATCTATAACAAAAAGATTTTTTTTTAGCTCGTTAATTGTAATTTGGACGACTGTGGTTGGACCAATTTGTATATTGAGTGTTCAAGGTTTAAAATAGTGAAGGGACTATTCGAATTCAAAATCGAAAAGTATTCGATTCTGGCTTGTATTTGAATGCATTCGATTCTCAACATCGATTCTTAACGAAGTATTCGAATACTAAAAAATCGAAATTCTGCTTCGGTATCTTGCCGACCGATTTCTGTGAGGATGCGAGTACGAGATATTACAGTAGAATCGAATGCAATGCTTAAACAGAATTCGCGTCGATTTCTATTCTCCGATTTAAGCCACCGTAACCTGTCGCGCGTCGGTAGTCCATACAAATAATATAAATGCCGTAACGCCCATAGCCGATCAAGGCAGTGGCGTAGTTTGTTGTTGATTTTCGATAACTTACGGGCCCAAAAGAAAAGCCTTTAAAAAACAAATGATATTGTTTAAATTGTTTCTTTTGATTTATTACCTAACATAAATACAATAAATGTTCAAAGAACCTGATCCGAGTCGGGCCTACAACGGACCAAAGAAATATAAACAAACAAACAACAAGCGGCGGTGTACGTGGAATTTGCACTTAGACGAGTGATAAAATCGCATAACAAAACCGTGGCATTAGTCACCTTTGCCTTCGATTTTAGAGGAATTCGAAATATAAATAATTCGATTTTTTGTATTCGAATAATCATTCGATTCTTGAAAGTATTCGAATACAAAGTATTCGATTCTGAAAATCATTCGATTCTCCCGTCACTAGTTTAAAAATGTTCATAATTCTATGTTAAATTCGCTTCACCGATAATTAATTTGCGGTGATGTCAGTACGTTTCAGGGATAATTAGGTATTAATATAAAAATATACGAGAAAACTTACAATGAACAAAATTTTCTGGCCATGGCAAAGCTCTTTCCATCGTTATGATTTGTTTAAGCGATCTCCATGCTCGTTTCTTATTAACTGACTTTGAAGTATGCTGGAATTTTATTTACAAAATCGAAAAATCATTAGTTTAAAATTAATGCACAAACGGTAGAGAACATAACCTATTTTACCTGAAAACTGGCCGCTTTAAAAATTGGCCTTTTTTCATTTTTCTGTTCTTCAGTGGTCATTTTTGTTGAAATAATATCAGTAAAATGGAAAATATATTCTTTTTGTTTTTCATGTGCTCACCACTAACCGTTTGTTTTGACTTTTCGTAAATGTCAAACTTAATAAACATAAACGTGTTAATTATGAACTATAAAGTTTAGAACATATCCATCTGATGTCGCCACTAGCGTTTACCAAATTCATTCATTAATTTGTCCTTGCGTAGGTCAAATGAACAAATTGATAATAGCAGAATAGAGGAGTGAACCTTTTTTAAACGTGTTTTTATATTTATTTTTGGGTAAGTTATAATTATTATAAAAATAGTTGCTAAATGATTAAAAAGATTCTCATTTCAACGGTTAATTTTTTTTATGTGTAATTTTCATAATTACAGTTTACCCTTTTTTAAATATTTAATTTTTGAATATTTTTTTTAGTTTTCACTATTATATTACGTACTTTTACAAGCATGGCACGAAAATTCTGCGTTGGTGGTAATTGGAAGATGAACGGTGACAAAAAACAGATCGATGAAATAATCGGTTTTCTTAAAACGGGACCTTTGGATCCAAATACAGAGGTCGTTGTTGGTGTTCCGGCTATATATCTTGAATACGCTAGGAAAAACTTGCCACCTACAATCGGTGTTGCTGCACAAAACAGCTATAAAGTAGCAAAGGGTGCTTTTACAGGTACGTTATATAAAAACATTTTTTTTTTAGAAATAAATTAACAATTACGTAATATTGTAGGCGAGATTTCTCCAGCCATGATAAAAGATGTAGGTTGCGAATGGGTAATTTTGGGTCATTCCGAAAGACGCAATGTTTTTGGGGAGACGGATCAGTTGATTGCCGATAAAGTTGCACATGCATTGGAGTCCGGATTAAAAGTTATCGCTTGCATTGGTGAAACGTTAGAAGAAAGAGAAGCCAATCAAACCGAAGCAGTCGTGTTTCGCCAAACATCGGCGTTAGCTGCTGTTATTAAAGACTGGTAAATATAACCTTTTTTCTTAAATTACTTTTAAATTATAAATAGATGCTAAGTTAATTCGTAGCTTTAAAAACCAAAATCCAAGCTGATCACCGGCAAGTACCGGTACACTAAAGTTATAATAATAGGGTATATGCATGCATTTTTTTTATATTTTTAATTCACTTTTTACATTATTATAACACCATAAAAAATATAAACACTCTTGGAAATGTTCAAATTAATTATTAAAATAAATTTTAAAACATAGATAAAATTCGACTTGTTTGAACGCTGCCATTTTTCGCGGGCCTTGTGTTACGTCACATGGCGCGTTCTGTCAGTTCAGTGTTTGTTACCATAGTTTTACAGTGTACCAAAGTGCATAAACACTATTAGAAGTACACCCGATAAAATGTTTTTTTCGGTTCCAAGAGATGTGAAAATACGAAACTATGGTGTAAAGTAATGAGAAGAGATGGATTTGTGGCAAAATATTCTGTCATCATGAATACATCTATTTTCGGTAGATTGTCCGATTGTGCTTTGACAACACCACTTTCAGTCATCGTCCTAGATGATTCCTAATTTCACCAAAACACTGAAATTGCACTAGCTAATTTAAAACACTACAGGAATACAAATAAAAACTATTTGTCACTCAAACACTATTAGCGACGCCGAGAAATCAGATGACGTGACGTGCCATGTGACGTCACGTTTTGTTTCGACCAATAGTGATGCGTTTCGCAAAATTGAATTTCCCTCGCTTATTTTGCACTTTTTAATTAATATTTTTTACAATTAAAAGCGGACTAAATAGTAAAATAATAATTGTTTAGGCATATTGTCCGGACAATAAAGATTCTTGGAAAAAAAATCATGTAAATTTAAACCACATGCATATTCCCTATTATTTGTCAATGTTTGTTTTCTACAAGTTTTTAACTGTTTTTAGGACTAATGTAGTAATAGCTTATGAACCAGTATGGGCCATTGGCACAGGAAAAACTGCAACGCCTGAACAAGCCCAAGAAGTGCATGCAGCTCTCCGTAAGTTTTTAAAAGAAAAAGTAAGCGAAGATGTCGGCAATTCTGTCCGTATTCAATATGGAGGATCGGTAACAGCCGGTAATTGCCGCGATCTGGCTCAAAAACCAGACATTGATGGCTTCTTGGTTGGCGGTGCTTCTCTTAAACCAGAATTTGTTAATATTGTCAACGCAAGACAATAAACAAAACATTGTTTCAGTATTGAAAGAAAAGCATAATGGTATTTTGAAATTGGTTGGGTTAATGCCATAATTAAAAAAAAATATATATTACCTACAAGAATGTTAGACTGAGATTATAATTTGTAGTATATGTGAAGAATCGGAATGGATTTTTTTGAAAAGCATTTTTGATGGAATTTCGAGATTTTATTTACTACAAAAAATACAAATGTAAATACACAAAATATTAAGCAATAAAATGTAAAAATGGATATTAATATCGAATAAATGATTATAATCAGTTTTTTGGGTTTTTTTTTGTACTCACTAATTGCTTTTTTCATGATCAAGTTGGTAAAAAAAAATTAAAATATTAGAAATTGGAGTGAAAAAAAGTGTACCAAGAAATAAAACTGCGCAGCAAACTCCATCAACAATACATTGAACTGGTAAGAAAAATAATTTTGTTCTGAAACTTTTTTGTTATCTAATACCAACCATGGATTTGGATTAGTAAATTACTTATTATTATGGTATGTGAATTTTAATTTAGCGGGGTACCCTTTTGGCATAGGTCTGTTATCTTCTCACATAAAAGAAATTATACTGATCAAACTTCACAAGAAAAGAATATTATAAAGTGCAGTTTATATTTTTCGAATATTAGTTTCAAACTGAAAGAGTACAAAACAGGATCTGTTTAATACTTTTATGAATTAAAACTTACAGTACGTTTTTGTTTAAATTATCATATTTGTATTATAAAGGTTAAATAATTCAATCTGATAATTATGCAAAAAAAAAAACTATGTACTTAACGCCTTCGTTTTCTTTGTGATCTTTTTGGTCCTTTTACAAAACACCAATCGACATTAATAGTTTGACCCAATATTTCTTGTCCGTTGAGTTCTTCTCGAGCAGCTAGCGCTTCTTCGTATGTTTCGTATTCGACTAAAGCGTATCCTTTCAAAAATCCAGTACGACGATCGAGATTTAAATGAATGTTTTTAATGACACCGCAGTCTGAAAATCTTTCGTGAATATCTTCTTCGGATGCTTCCTCATGAACGCCAGTCACGAAAACAATCCATCCTTCGACTGACCTCTGTGGAGCTTGATCGTCTCCCACTTCTGTACGCACTGTATCATACTGAATTACTTCGCGTTCAGTGGCTTCACCACCGAAGCCTCGACCTTTGCGTTTTCTCGCCTTTTCCTTCAATCTCGCGATGCCTTGATCACCATCTTCATCGGCTTCAAATTCTTCTGAATTCTCAATATCTAACACGTCCGCCATTTTCGTTTACAGTTAGAGAATGTCTCTATTGTACAATGTGCGTTAAAAGAAAATATAATTATTTTATTTATGACAACCACAGAAAATTCCGCAAGTGAGGTTATATTTCTGTTACTAGAAAAGTCACTAGCCAACTTATTGCATATTTCACCAACAATTATTCCGACTTCAATAATATTCGAACTTATTCATTAAATGTCAGTTACAAAACAAATTTGTTTAGAAGTTACATAGGAAGTGTCAGTATTCAGTAAATTTAATTTAAACATGGTAAAAGTTCTAGTTTCTTAAATACAATAGAAAAAATATTTATAAACGAAATCTTATTATTATTTATGTGTACAATATAAGTATGCACAACGTTTTATGACACATATCGTGGAGTTCATAAACTTGTTAGGTGATTTTTCGAAATGACTTCTTCACAGGAGAACCACAGTGATCCACTGGGCATCTTAGAAGATATAGATGATACTAGACGTTTAGATGATCGTTTTGGAAGTACTTTGTGTGCAAGTCGCACCATACTATCTATGTCAGGTTAGTTGTATCTTCGGTAGATAGATTGTAGATTATAGACGCTCAACAGCAGAGGTTGTATCTTCGACCATAAAACAATAATTTATTAATGAAAGTATGTCTCTTGTAGAAATGAATAAGAAAATAAAATATTTAACTCTCAATATAAACATGTTAAAGGAGAAATATTATGAAAAAGAAATAAACGAACGAAAAATCAGAACTCATTTACAGGAAATAACAAAATCTAATGTAAGTTGCGTTTCTACAAATGACCGTCAAATGTTTTCTTGACAACCGACGTTCGCACAGTTGTCACTTGTTACTGCTTATAAATGAACATTCAGCTCATTTTGTCTTAAGGCCCCCTTCACACGATGCAGGATTTCGTGCTCGCTAGCTTGCATGAAGTCTTGCAGGCTGCCATGCATGGTATCCTGCTCGGTGGTTGGCAGGGAGCGCTGCTAGTTTCGCTTCACACGCAGCTCGCTTGCTTGCTCGCTGTTTGACACTTGACAGTTATATTTGAAATTTAAATATGGATGCAATGGTTGTGCAAGAAATAATTCGTCGTAGACGAATTGCTACTATGAATTTAATAATTATTGAAAATATGCTTTACTGTAGTGCAATTTACTGAATGAAATTCATTAATGTAAAGAATTTATTTTAATCAAAAATAATCGTTTTTAAAAGAAAATCATTTAAAATTATTGTATTTATTGCCTTATTTTTAACTATAAAATGTTTCTTCGCCTTTTCTAAAACTTAGAAATACTCTAATAAAATTGAAATATAAAGAATCAGATACATTAATTTATTAATATTTAAAGCTTAATTTCTTAAATGTTTATTGTGATAATTTACTGAAGAAACGGCGTATAAAGAAGGTTAATTTTTGTACGCGTCAATTAATGCACTTATTTCTTGTCGAGTCCATTTACATTTTGATTTTACAACCGTTGGCCCCATCGCTGTTCACTTGAAACTTTTTTTAAACTTTTAAAACAACACTATATTTAACGAATGTCAGACGATATCACGTGATAAAATACGACTCCATAGTAATAATCAAACTAGCAGGCAGCGCTGCATGAAAAGCTAGCACTGAACCTATCACCCAAATATAGCAAGATAGCGAGCAGTGGATCAATCAGTGACGTCATATCCAACAGAGTAGCGTGCAAAGCTGCCTGCTAGACTCCAAGCAAGCTAGCGAGCAGGAAATCCTGCTCCGTGTGAAGGGGCCTTTACGTTGTTTTCAGCATTGAAAATTGCCTCGGGGTAGGGCAGGATAAATGGTAATTATTGGTTAAATAAACAGTAAACAAATTTCTTTAACCAACAGCTACCCATTCAGCCTGCCCTGCCCCCGGGAAGTTCTCGATGCCGAAAACGCCATTCATTAAATGTGTCTATTGTAGGAAAAAGATCATGGAGAAATTCAAGAGCTTATCAAACAAGTCGCTCAACTTCAAAGACGATGTAATTCGCAGCAAAACTGTAAAATAAGTAGTTCTGATCAAGAAGTTTTGCGGCGGGCGAGGTAAAATGTATTTTATTGAATAAATACCAAATTTCTTCATTTTATTTTGCATTAGAAGAATAATGCCAACTTTCAGTGCGGTTTAAAAGGCAGTTGAAATATTAATTTACTTTATTTTACAGGAAAAAACTTTCTGTTTATGAGAAACTCACATATATTGTGTGGGATTTCTCAGTTCCAGATCATCTTGTCAAAGGCTGTATCCTTTTTTTATTACACCAGTGATTTGTATTTGTTTTTCGGCCTTACCTTGTGTGGGTAGATTTTGGTTTAACGGCGAAATAATCTTTTTTTTTTATGTATGGGCTATGTGCAACAGCCGTGTGGCGCTAACTGGCGGTTCTATTTGAGAATTGTTCATTTTTTTACTTTCTCATTAAACGTTATGTGACATAGCCCGCGACTGTTGGAATGTATTATGTATGGTATATTTCATTTCCTTAACTTTTTTCGCAGTTATAAAAAATGCAGAACGAATGTATGCAAAACCGTTCAAGTTTAACAAAAACGAAATGCCCAATTCTAAAATAAAAGAGTTGCTGTATCAAGAAATTTGTAAAGCTGCCACTGTTGATTGGTCTGATATTGTTGAAAAAAAGGAGTAATTTTCTTTGAATTAAGTTGGTGATTCGTACTTGCCTTTTTTTTATACAAATGCATAGTTGTTTTTTTTATTGTGAGGGTTATGACTTCCTGACTGTGAAAAACCAGATCTGGTTACTTTGGTTACTGTTTTATTGTATTTGACGATTTTTTGAAAATTTTTGTTGTAAATTAGATAAAATTTTTAAAATTGCATCTGTAAAAAATGACACAATAATTTATCATTTAAAAATTAAAGACAATATCTTTATATCCAGATGAATGTACAAATGAAATCCTAGGGATGAAACATGGGTGTTGTAAATGTAAAGGAGGTGGGTAAAACTCAGCGTATTTTTCCCCCATCGGCTAATTCATAATATAAAATCACACTTTCACTTATGGCAAGCATACCCGCTAGCGTACTTTAGTTACTTATATCTCTATGCTTAAGGCCGCTGCTAGATTCCTTGCTAGATTTTTAATAATAATAATAATAAATTTATTTCAATAAATATAGTACAGTTAATATATAAATTGCTATCTTATGTTTGAAATTGATCCACCCAACTTGGCATAGCCAGTGCTAGGGTGGATTTTTAAATACATGTATAAATTGTGCTTGCGTCTTAACTGGTTGGATGTGTGCTTGTGTCTGTGTGTGTGTGCGCGCGCGCGCGCGCTTAGTAATTGTGTGTGTAGCAATGTGTGTTTATTAGTGATGTGCCGGATATCCGTATCCGCGGATATCCGAGAGAAAAGAAAGATCCGTATCCGTTAGTTTTTGGCGGATCTTTTACCTTATTAATTTTTAATTCATAGATGAAATTTTATATATATATAGGTTATTAGGTAATAATGAAAACCTGTTAAATTCCATTCAGATTATTTTTTATTTTTTTAAATCGTATTTGGCACCTTTATATTGCAAACATTTATCATAGTGAGTACCATACTAATAGTATATAATTCAAAGGTACTAAATCAACTATCTTTACAATGAGATATTGCACATCGATCTTTGGAAAGAGACAATCTGTTATGAGAGTTAACTCTTAAAGAGGTCAATAACTTTTTCCCATAACATATAGTCTCTTTCCAAAGGTCGATGTGCAATATTTACCGCCGCGTACTCTAAGAAATTTAAGATCCGTATCCGCGGATCTTGAAACCAAAAATCCGTATTCAGATCCGTATCCGCGGATCTACATTTTTAACGATCCGGCACATCACTAGTGTTTATTTAGATGAGTTTAGTTACAGTTAGTAATTATTATAATATATTAAATATATTATAATAATTACTAACTGTAACTAAACTCATCTAAATATTAAAAGGATTGTTTCATCCATAAGAAACAAGAAGTTTCCACTATTAATTCCTGACGATATAGAAAAGACGTCTATGACTTGGGATATTTAATGTAAGGAAACAATTTCACCTTTGATTCACTCATAGCTCTCACTACTGTATTGGTTCATATCTAGCGTTAACTAATATAATTGGCTCTCGCATGATGTGAAAAAATCGGTTACCAATGCTATAAATATTAGAATGATAGTTTGATAGTTGTGTCACTTTAGTGTAATGTAACACAGTCCGCCGCGAGAGTGGAAAGATTCGGGGTTCGTATCCCGACGGTGACATTGTTTGAAAAAAATAAACTAATTTTTCTATGTTGATAGCATTGTAACAATGGGTGTTTCTTAACAATTGTAGCAAACAGTAGCTACTCTATAAACTAGTGTTTATGTGTGCGGCACTCAAATGAGAACATTAATAATACTTTGAGCTTCTTCTGTAACTGTCCACTTTGTTACTTTCTTACAGAATGCTTTTTTATTAGTGTAGCTCTTTATTTCTACAGGAATTTGGTTGTATATTTTGGGAGCAAGGTAGTGCAAACTAGTTTTCTAGCGCTGGTTTTCTCGATTGCTGTTATGTTCTCGCTTCACACGAGACCCACGAGACTACTTACAATATAATATACATTATATTATCAAATTCCAAATTTCATTGGAAAACTCGATGGGTGAAGATCGAGCCTAATCAGGATCTTAAACCATTAAAGTGCCTTTCATGTTGCAAATATGACTAAAAGTTATTGAGAAAAGTTGTTCGATACCAAATTTGATAATCCTCGACCAACTTTGATCTCCTATTTTCTTTTATATTTATTTTCATTGTATTGTTAAAATTCGACTGTGTATTGTGTATATTTAAAAAAAAAACTAATAAAAAATATATCAAAAACAAACCAGGACACTGTTTGATTGTTCTGTACGTAAAAATCAATTCAAATCAAGTTTTTATTAATACAAACTGAAAATTACAAGTTCACAAAAAATAGACTAGAAATACCTTGTTTAAATTAACATTTTTTAGTACTGTATTTAAGTTATAACGAGAAACGAGTGGTGCAAACGTCAGCTGAAACAAAAAAATAAAAACAATTTTATATTAAAATAATTCTGATAACATATTTTTAATGTGAATGCTACAGTAAAATAATGTTAGCACAATGTACCATTGTTTAGTCAGTTTTATCTCGACGAGTTGAGTTTTCCGTTTCTGGATTGAACATCGGAGTAGTAACTGGTTTTGGTGTTCCTAAAATCACTTCTGGACTCATGACACTATACATTCTCATGAAACCGAAGTACGCGACCGCCGTGAAACCACTGATTGTTAATAAAACGATCCAAATCGACAGTAAACATCCACACAAGAACACTGTACCAATAGTTATCAATGTACCTTGAATATAAGAAGTAAAAACTAATTAGAATCATGCAGGAACCATATACTTTTAAATATATACCAAGCATAGGAATAAAATCGCAATCGAACCATTAGGGTGCAGAATATATTTCTGTCTTTGTCATAAGAGCTCGTTGGTTCTGATTGGCTAACGCCATAGACAAAGACAAAACTTTTTATAAAGAGAGATAACTCCATGCTTATGTCAGAATAACCAAGGAATTACTTTGAAAAAAGAAACGCAGATGTATATTCGATATGCTTTGTTGCCTTCTCTCACTGCACATTGAGTAAATAAGCAATGCTTGATATAGTTAATTATTATAAGTATGGACCATATATTTAATAATTTACTATATGAATCATTGTCTATCTACTCAATGTGTGGTGAGCAAAGGCAACAAAGCGTATCTGCGTCTCTTTCTTTGATGTAATTCCCTAATTTGTCGGATTATAGGATTCGTTGTTGTACTTGCATTCAATCTGAATAAAGTATCTCTGTTTCAAAAACTTTGTCTTTTTCTATGACATTAACATGGGCGTACCCAGCTTTTGGCAAATATTGTTCAAATTTGGCAATTATATATGGAAATGTACAGTTAAAATCATTCATAAAAGGGGAATTCAATGTTACATTAACAAATGTAATATGCCATCTGAAAGTAGACATTTTAACGAAGAAAACCCCATACTACGATTTTTGAAAATCTGAAATTTTTACATTACTTTTTTAGGTTGAAGTTAGGGGTAATTTTTCGGTTTTTTGTTAATATTACATTGGCAAATTAATTTTTTTATTCGAAAAAATTACAGCTTATTTAAGACATAGAAAGGTAAGTCTCCTGAAAATTTCATGAAAAAAAAAATCATTTTTGCAGGAGAAAAAAAATAATAACGAAAAACACGGTTTTGTCGATATTTCTCTGAATCTTTAAGGTTATGTGAAAAAATTATATTCTTAAAAGTTGTAGATCTTTTTAATACCTACAACATTGCCACACAACAGTTTACATTGGAGGTCAACTTTCTCCGGAAATAACGAAAAACCGCGTATGACCCCTAAAACGCGCCCCCCCACAGCCCTCCGGCCTTTTACGCATTTGAATTTTTGGTTTCTGTATTTCTGACGGCAGTTTCTTCCCTTCCTCATCATTCGTTTTCTGTTATTAATTATGTCCTTGTCAAAAGCTAAACTTCACTGGTCTACGATTCAATAAAATAGCCGAGATTTTATAGAGATTAAGCGACGAAAAATAATGTTTTTGAGAACAGAAAAATAAGATAATTCGAGCAATTTTATTCAATCTAAACGGAATAATATATTCATGAAGACTATTCATTATAATATCGACTATTCAGCTGTTTATGAGAAACCAGCTATACTTTATTATTCTATTTGACCAATAGTTTTTTTTTTTTATGAAAGCTCACCTTCGATAACGATAAAACCACCAACGGTTAGAATTAATGTGCCAATAACGAACAGTACAAATAAAGTGACCGGAATGGCACAAACACCTACGATAGCAAGCAAAGCCAAGGCCAGCATGGGGTGCTTCGCAAAGTAGCGAATTACTTCATTTATTCCGTCATACACATGGTAATGCCTCAATAAGGTGTCACAGTGACTTTTTGTATGCCGAACTGAAAACAATTTTAAAATTCACGTCTTTGATTTGATTTTTCTTAATGTGAAAGTGAAAGGACCACTCTACAACTGAAGTAAACGTCTAAACTCGAAAAAAATGACTAAAATGTCTCTTATTTAAAAAGAAAGTCAACTGGAGATTGTCGTTCTATTACAGTAACTTACAATAATTAAAATATTTGACGAACAAATGTGGAAAATCGTTTTCATTTTAGAAAAAAGGGGAACCGCTCAAATAAATAAAAAAAAATTTAATTTTGAATTAATTTATTAAAGAACTGCCAATGCAACTTTTAAACTCATTAACAGAATATACTTTGAAATCTATCAGGTGTAATCATTAGTTTTTAGAAATTACAATAAGATATAAAAACTTACTCATTTCATGAGTCGAATTGATTAAATTATTTATTTTTTCATTGTCTCTGATGCGATGAATGTAGCCATTATCGCCATTCATCGTGCTAAAATTTGATGAACTTCAGCACCTAGTCAATTTGATCTTTTCTTTATTCGGCTACCGTGTTATCTAAACTAATTTGTTTAATTTAATTGGTGTAAATAAGCATTTTTATCTAAGCAATTAAATTTATTACAGTTAAGATAGTTTTTCTGGTTCAGTTAAGATATAATGATAATGTCTTGCTTATCGGGATAACAAAATCTATTTTATGTTTTGTTCCATTTGATAGCTAAGAATGTTGAAGTTTTTTTTATTTATCTTCATTTACGTATTATTACATCGCAACGATAATTCTTGTAGCGTTTTTTATTAAAACAATTAAAATTAAACTTTTATAATTGTTTATAATAATTTATCCTTGAATGTAATTTTTCACTCACTTACTATTATTGTTTGTTATGACTTTTCATTGTTTTGATTTTTGACGTTTCGTTTTGTTCAGTGTTGCCAAATACAAGAATTTGAGACTCCTAAAAATATTCTTCAATCGGAAGCAGCATGCAACAAGGTCTAGTTAAAATAGAGATTATTCTACGTGATGTATTTCAGTGCTAACAATATTAATTGCTTGTTGCTAACTTCATATCAGTCAACAGAAAACGCGGTTCGAAGTGTTGATTATTGTGATTATATTGAATTTTAAACATAATAAACTTTTGTGAATATTTTCAGAAAGTACCAGGAACATCATAATTGTAAGTATTTTGTTTATTTGTATTAGTTTTTCCAAAATCTACGCGATGTGTGTTCCCTCTTATTCATTAAAATTTTGTTTTTGTAATGAACCCAATCGCATGTTATGTCATACTTCAGATCTTAAACAAGCCATAATTCAGATAAATAAATTGTTATACATCTGCTGGAGTAATAAATAAATAACAACAAATATTAAAATCAAACAAGTAAACGAATTTATTTAACATTTTTACAAATATACATAATACGCTGTTTAATAAAACATTAATATACTTTAGAATATATTATATAATTTTCTATTTGGAACAGACAATAAATAAAACAATATTATTTTTGGAAACGGTGAAAGCGAACATAAAAAAACATTTTTCTCTTTACCGTTTGCATTGTTTTTACAGCATTTTGTACTGTTTCTGTGTATTGTTGGGTATTTTATGAATTTTTAACTACTTGTAAGATAAAAAAGCTATTTAACATATGGCTCTCAAAAAAAAGTTACCATTACAAATATACCTATAACAGCGAGTATCAATATACTGTTTCGATAATCGTTTCTGCTTCTTCTCAGCGAATTTTTCTCCGATTGACTTACTGTGCGCGTCTGTTTAAAAACTAAATGAAAAGAAATTATAGCATTTAGTGTTGTGCGAAAATTGATTGTGCTGACATGAAAAATAATTTCTACGTTGCCATAGCCACCGTCATTTGTTTTATACAACCGACAAACATTCGTGATTTGACTGTTGCAAAACAAAAGCGTTGCACCAATAAGAATGGGTGTTTTAAAATTATTTACTATAATTGCGTACTTTGAATTAATATGGCATTACTGATGAATATTTAAAAAAAAATTGGTTGTCTGTAAAGTCGGTTTACGGACGATAGTTTTACGTGATAACGTCATAAAGAAACATTGATGAACTCTCTGACGTCACGCGAGAAGAGAGAGAAATGCGTACAAGCCGACGCTTGGGCCGATCTTGCCTCTCTATCGCTTATACCGCGCTCTCGCTTGTACGCTCAGGCTCAGGCGGAACGTTGTTTCATCAATTTATAAGACGTTATCACGTCAAAAGGTTATTCCACGAGATCATAGGATTAATGAAAAATCTTTTCTAGGAAATAAATAATGAAGTATTCACTCGCACTGCCTCAGATCAATACAGTAGCATTTAAAGCAACGTAAATGGTAAAATTTATACACATATCGCTTGAAACGAACAAGGCAATATTTTCGGCTATATGTATAATGTGTGAAGACTTCAGAAGAAGTCGCAGTCACTTCGTAATCGCGTATTACTGGTAGAATATTCGCCTACAAAATAAAAGAAGTATATCTCAGCAAAATTTTGTGGTATTATCGCGAGTTATGAGCGAAAACTGCTTATTTTACGTTTATAAATCCACCTGTATTGTAAATGAAACGTCGAGATCTTATAGTCCGACGTGTAGGTCTGGCATTACGACTGATGTCAATAGTGTATGTGCCCGTGTACCTACTGCATATAGGCAAAAACACCACTTCAGGAACCATCCGCATGCAGCGGTTTTTAATAATAATATGTACACGAAAGTCAGTGCTACCAATTCGACTGTCATTTTTTTTTTAATTCAAAATTAAACAAACGATACTGTTGTGACTGATATTGTAGTTAACTGTGTAAGATGGGACATTACCGAATGTTTCAAACAACTCGTTAGATTTAAATTGCAGGGACAGCTGAACGAATGAGGGTTTCTTTTTTCAAATCACTTTGTTCTTCACATAGTTCGTTTGTCTATGCGTTGCACTTATACTGCACGAACTATACACAAATGCTTAAAAAAATAAGTCGGCTAGTAAGTGTTTTTATTTTATAAAGGCTCCTGGCTGGTCACACGTCAGTTCTTTTACCGTTAAATTTGGCCGACGGGGAACGCAGTATATTTGTGTATTATTTATCAATACTTTACATTATTATAGAGTCACTTTATAGACGCCTAACACTTTAACGGTTGAGCGTTAATAATAATTAATCTAAAGTCACTTTACCACGGTCTCCACATATCTCCATTGATATCATTGTTTTTACTAAAGTCCAGCGGTTTTTCCGGCGCGTCGTTGCAGCCACTTTTTGTTTGCACATTGTCAACTTCCATCGACGTTGTCGACGCCCCGCTATTATATTCACTACTGGACGACGACGAGGCATCACCGCCACCATATTGCACAATCTTTTTGTTACTGACCACCGACGTTTCGACACCCGCTTGCATATTCGTCGTCACAAGAGTCTGATTCAGATTAAGACCGAGAGCGGCGGCCAGTTGAACGTAGTGTGACGGCAAGACGAACACGAAATTGCCGTCGGGCGTTTGGAAGAGGGTGTTCGGCATGGCGCCGGCTTGAAGTGCCGCCGACATATCGGGCACTCTAGGTTGTTCCGTCGCAACAGCGATGACGTCTTCCGTGTTGTTGTTTATTTCTTCGGGATGTTGAGTGCTCGAGTCGGCCTCCAAACTGATTTTTTGCTCGACGACCACCACTTCTGGCTCTTTTTTGACACTGTAGGCGAGATTTATGTCGGCCGGTTTGTACGAAATGCCGTCAGTTGGGTTGAAAGCGGCCGTTGTGGTTTTGCCGCCATTGTAAGCGATGTGCGGCGACCTGTATTCGTTCGCCGGTGTCGCTACCGGAGACGGCGCGTCGGTCGGTTTCGATGTTATCGGACTGATGTCCGTGTCTATTTCGCCGATACACGCCTCCAGGTGACGCATCAAGCGCTGACGTATGCTCTGGTCGATGACGGACATTGTCTGGGCGTCGGGTGTATCGAGGTAGCGTTGAATTTCGCGTACGCAGTCCGTGTAACCGGCCTTGTACTTGTTTATGCCTAGATATTCATAAATTATTAATGAATGAAAAATTGCATAAAAGATAAAACAATAAATCAATAACATCAATACCTGCAGAGCTGCAGAAGATTGATTAAAAATGTATCTCGGTACAAGATAATATCAAACAATCAATACTCAAAAAAATACCAGTTAGTTTGATGCATTAATAAAATATACTTTAATGTACGTTTAAAACTTTTACCATTCCAACCCACAAGTGGGGAATGGTACTAGTTTAGGTCGAAAAATCACTTTTATAATAATATGTTTCCGTTTTGAGGTCCCCCGAATCCAAAAAACATAATTTTTGAAAAACTCTGTGCGTCTGTGTTAGTCTGTGAACACGATACAGGTCAAACGGATGAGCAGATTGAAACCAAATTTTGGGAGGATGTTTGGTATGCAAATATGAAGAGCCCTATTGTTTTTGGGGAAAATTGGCGCATGCGCAGAAGAGATATATGCTATAACGGTGTTTTTTTTATATAATAATGGTATACTTTTCATAACGGCTTATTATTCCATTTATTTTTTCAAGAAAGTTTCGTTAAAAATTTTTTTTCTAAACTTTATAGTTCCGGAAATATTTTAAAAATAAAAAAAATTAGCCGCTTTTTTGTTTTATGGATCTGTCAGAAAAGGCATGCTTTGATTGATTTTTACATGACGTGGAACACATTATGTAGGTAACCATGGTAACGAATAGCAAATATCATATTGAATACTAACCATTACCCGCGTCACCCCACGCGATATCAGACATTTTATTTTCTTTATTGTAATCAAATGTCAACATTTTTGAAGTTGGAATGGTCCCGTCGCCCATTTGGCTGGAATTTTTTACATACTTCAAAAGTAGCTTATTCGCTATGTGCGCGATGCCAGCGCCAACCAACTGAAGTAATTATTATGGACCTGTCATTTTTGACATTTATGGGAAAAGCAAAAGTGCACAAAAAAAATATTAAAATTATACATATTAAAAGTATTCAGAGATAATATTCATGTAATTTAGAACACAATGTATGTGTGAATAACGCTGTATGTAACAAAATTAAGTAATAGATTTGAGATATTTAGTCTTGTTTTAGCTTATACTATTCAAATTTCAAGGAGTCAAACATAATGCAGTACGATCGGCATAGGTTGTATGCATGGGGAGGATATGCGTTACATTGTTTTATTGCTTTGCCGCTCCAGTAGCGAAACATTTGTCTGAAAAATTGATCGATAATTCAGACGTTAATCAAAGATTTGACTGTACGTTTTCATTTACTTGCACTTATAAAAAAATTTTTAATAACAATTGTTTTGCATAAAACACTGGCTTCGTCAGACAGAGATCTTTTAAAACTGACGAACGCGAAACCACTGTGCTAAACAATTATAAAACTAGCGTCTCGAATTAACCGGCTATCTATAAAACAACATGGCGGTTTCCGGTTTCTGTTTCTCAGAACGACAAAAAACAAAACAATAAAGCAATTTTAATTAATTAATTAAATAATGTATTTATATTAACTTTATAAATATTGGTTATAAAATTAAAATTATAATGTCGCAAGTCTCGCCAAGCAAGTAAACCATGATTATTTTCTTGCGAGTCATTTTTAAGTCTGTGATATCTTCTAAGATATTAGATATTCATTTAAATGATATGGTGTAAAGGTCAATTTTGATCTAAATCAAATACCTAAGGTAACTTTTTGAATAAGGTCAAAATAGCTTCGCAAATAACTAATTATTTTTGACGTGATAACGTCTTATAAATTGATGAAACACCGGCTGCACGCACGAAAAAGAGTAACGTTCCGCAAGTGAGAGCGCGATATAAGCGATAGTCTCTCTCTTCTCGCGTGACGTCAGAGAGTAGTGTGCGTTCAACATTTTTTTCGGATGTTCCAGCGAAAGCTACATCTGACAGATGGCCAGATAAATTATACGGTTTGTTAACAAATATTTAATATATATACATTCTTTTAAATGTCTTTTATAATTGCTTAAAAATATGTATTTTGCTTTGGTTGATCAAATTATTACTCGGTAAAAATATAGTTTGACAGGTACTAAAATTTAGGTTATGTATTATTAAATATGATATTCGAGCGGAATACGTTATCACGTAAAACTATCGTCCGTAAACCGACTTTACAGACAACCAATTTTTTTATCAAATTTTTGAAAGATAAAAATGGTTATTGTGACTTGTGAGTATTTCTTAGAAGATAGACATAATATATGCTACCGCGGAGTTTTCTGTAGAGCTTTTTAAAACCTACAATTCTGTGAGTGTAGTACATTAATTATATGGTTTAGTTACGTCCTAACGGCGCCTTTTAAAGTTGATTTCAAAGCGTCGAGACTTTAAATTTAATATGAATCTATTATATACACATAAACCGTCCGGAAGAAATTATCTTAAATGATAGTAAAAACCGCGTCAAAATCCATTGTGTAGTTTAGAAGAACTAAGCGAACAAAAACAGACAGACGTGGATAGCGACTTTGTTCTATATACTATTTAGAGGTAAAGTTCTTATATAGGAAAAAATTCGCAGGTTTGTGGACAATAGTTGTATTTATAAATGTACGATGTTTCGTCTATAAATTTAGACTTTTTCAAGTACAAATTGAAAATTATTTAAAACAATGATTATTGTTTTAAATAATTTTCACAACAATAATTATTGTTTTAAATAATTTTCAATTTGTACTTGAAAAAGTCTAAATTTATAGACGAAACGTCGTACATTTATAAATACAACTATTGTCCACAAACCTGCGAATTTTTTCTTATTAATTATTATCGATGGACACGATATCTAATATATATTCTTATATAGGTGTAAATAAATTAAAGCGTGTCTTATTTAATCATAGGGCACTCTGCTATATTTACACAATTTCGAGCCCTTTTCGACCCTCTCTATCTCCGAGACTATAGTTACGTTACAGAACTGTATTTTTTCAGGTTTTAAATTGCCAATATAAGTCAAAGTTTCAACTCTGTTTACCTGGAGTATCTAAGTTTCTATGCCTCTGAAAATGTCTGACGGTCAGTTCGAGTATGTCGGCCTTCTCCAGTTTGGAATGTTTCGTGTTGTCCATTTTCGCCGAGTCCAAAATGAGCGTCTTGAGCATCGCGAGGCTCTGGTTGATCCTGGCGCGACGTCTTTTCTCCATAAGCGGTTTGTTAGCCCGTCGCACTTCACTTGTTTTATTGTTGCCGCCGCAACACCCGTCCACTGAACCACCGAGCTGCTGTTGTTTGTTGTTTATTACCTCGCCCTTCACTGCCGCCTTTTGTTGTGCCCCCTTGTTGTTGTTGTTATTGCTATTGTTGTTAGTGTTGTTTGTTACTTTGGCTGTCATTGTGAACTTTGTTACTGCATTGCTGTCGATGCAGTAACGACAAATTTAGTTATTCAATTGTTTTGATTATTTTTTTTTTAACAAAACACCGTCGCTGTCGATGCAGTAACGACAAAACTTAATTGATAGTATCTATTGACTGTTTTTTTTTTTTAGTTTTCTTTTTTTTTAACAAAACACTTTCGCTGTAAATGCAGTAATCATAAACTTTTAATAGTTCTTTGGTATTAAAATGCTTCTATAAACAAAACATTTGTTACTGAAACTACAAACTTTTAGATGTTTTAATTCACTTGTTTATTTAACAGTCGCTGTTGATACAGTAACGACAAACTTAATGTCTCATTGTTCATTTGTTTTTGATTGACTGAAAGTTTGTTTTGTATACAAACTGTGCTATCAGAAACAATACTTTAAAACTTGTTTTTATGCAACACTTATACAATGGTTAATTTTTTTTTAAAAAACTGTAATCTACAATACCAAATCAATCAAAACAATATGGAAACTTTCTTCTAAAAACTTTTTGCGCACAAATTAACCGATCATTATTTGTTTTATCGATTGTTTTTAAAGTTTTCAAAGCGATATTATTGCGAAAATAGTTGAGCGCACTTTTCAATTTTTTTCGCCAGAAATAATCGAATTTCGGATTCGAGAAATCGAACTTTGCTAGTTTTTGCGGTCCTATTACGTTGCACTAAATACTGACGGGCGATCGTATGTTGTTTTTTCTTGACGATGCGATTTATTTTTCCGAGCACAGTTTTGAGCTGTATTCGAGAAAATTCAGTTCATAATATTCGTTCTCAATTTTTTTAACAAAAAAAATCGCCGAACAAACTTTCCAAAAATATTTATTCAAAAAATCGAGACTCGTTTTTCGCGGTATAGAATTGCGCAATCAACAATGAATGTCGGCGCGCGTGTGTTGTTTCTGTTTGCGTGTCTGGCGTGACGATGCGTCCGAATCGCGAGATAGATAAGAGCAGGCCTTGGCACCGCAGCACCGTGTTAGCAGGTCGGCAGCGCTCGGCTGTGTGATTAGCGAGCGGTGGTGCTGAGGTCTGGCGCGCTTTACGTATACGGCTGTTCGTCTCGCTCGTCGACCTCCTCCTCCCTGACCACCGCCGCCGCCGCCGCCTGGGGCACGGCGATATCACACTCGCAGCATCGATATCGCTTATAACACCTGTATGGAGTAAATGGTACGAACTGAACTCGGGAATACGGCGGGACGTTGACGAGTCGAAAACGGACAATAGCTACTTCAATTGATTTCTGGTATGACTTTGAAAGTAGTTTAAGGAGGTTGAGCCGTTTTACGAAGATAATGAAAAAACTCTGAAGTAAAGTTTTTTTAATAGATTTTTTTATAACAAAATTTTCTGTAAAAAATTCAAAATCATTAGGAGATTTATAGAGTCAAAATTTAAAAAAAACTTTTACATGTAGTAGAAATATTATGTCAATCTAGCATGCAAACGGTACATTTTAATTTTTTGCAAATAACCAAATAATGTCAGCAGTTCCGAAACCTAACTATGTAAAGCATTGATGTCTTACGCATATTTTAATATTTTTCCAATTTAATTAGGAGACTTTTAATCATTAAAAAAAATTATTAAGCATTAGCACTAATTTTCAATTATGAACTTTTATTCTTGACAATTTTAACTGAATTTTCAACTTTTTAATGATTTAATTTTAATTTTTATTATTTCTAATTTCTTTTTTAAATTATTTACTGCAAATAATATGTAAAATACAAATATTTACATAAATTTATTTTTCTAACCTAACTTTGTACAAATAAAGTAAAATACTGAAATAATTAATAATATTTAAAAAAAAATGTATTATGACAATAATTTATTGGTATCATCGACTTATATCCTTTTGTAAAAATTTATTATGGAAAAGTTCCCATTTAGAATTCGACTTACTTTTGATTGGGACTGTAACGGATCAACCTCCTTAAGATAGGCATTATACAGTATTCAGGTAAACGTCATTTTACGCCGGAGAGAGACACCGGCGTAAAATGAACACAAATATAATACGCGCCACGAATCTAAAAGGTTCGGAAGTTAGTCACAAACAGCGTCGCAAAGACACATATTAGAGCCGTTGATATACTCCCAGCCATCTGCACGGAACGTGCGCTTGTCGGTGATTGGCCGTGATCGCTTGTTGCCTTTGTCACTTGTCGCTTTCCTGCTTTAAAGTACAGTCGAGTACGCTATTGTCAAGTTGTTATTGCAATTTTAGTTTTGTTGAGTTGCGAGTTTTTCAACAGACTGTACAAGCGCAAGCCCGCATTCGCATATGAGCCTTTTAGATTCGTGGTGCGTATTATATGCGCGGTATAAGATTATGTTCCGTTTCAAAATTCTAAAGAACAATCTAACATGTTTATTTAATATATCTATACTAATATATAAAGCTGAAGAGTTTGTTTGGTTGAACGCGCTAATCTCAGGAACTACTGCATCGAATTGAAAAATGTGTGTTTGTGGATAGCCCATTTATCGAGGAAGGCTATAGGCTATATAATATCACGGCTACGACCAATAGGAGCGGAGCATCAATGATTAATGTTGCAAAATGTAACTCAAAAATCAAAATTTGTTCGTCCGACAAAAACTTTTGAACGTGTACTCCGATCATCATGAAATTTGGACACAACATTCATCTCGGTAAACTAAGATGAATGTGCGTACTAATGTACCTCCCTTGTAGGTACCCGGGTGAAACCGGGCGGGACTGCTAGTATCATATATATATTGAAAGTAAATAATTATAAATGTATATATTTAATAAATACAGTTTAAATTCGTTTAACTAACATCAGTAGCCACGTAAGAGGCACAACCACCGAGCTATGATTTTGGTTATTTACTTATTCTTGTGATATATTATGCCACTTCAGTCATTGGCTGCGAGATGTCAGGGATAGTAATAAAACTCGACGTCGCGCCTATCCAATGAGATAATATAGCTCGGATCAGTGGTCGGTCGAACGTGTATACGGCAGCGGTCGCTGGTTATGTTTGAAACGCGCGCGCGCTCGCGCGATGTGGGTCGTAGCGCCGGTCCGTCCGCGAGTATGAGGGGGGGGCGGAACGCGGCTGCCGGTCGCGTGCCAACACCATCCGGACACCGTCGTCTCTTCCAAAGCGCGACACCTCGTGTCCTACCCTATATATCTACACCCAACCCTACAATACACGGCGCACCATCGTAACGTGACTGCACTGATTATCACCGCTTCTTCTTCTTCTTCTTCCTTTTCTTTTTCTCTCTCGTCGGTAAAGCCGTGCGGCGGGTTTTAATAGCTTTCGCGGCACATAAACGATGCTCGGTGAACCGATGCGATGGAAGAAGATGAAACCCGTTGACGAATTTTGTTTTTTTGACCGATTGAGGGAGATTTTTCGTATCGTTTTTTCCATCGATAACAATGTCCCTTCGGTTAAAGGTGAGATATCGGCTGCAATAGAGAAAGGTAATATAGAAGCAGTTATAAAACCACTTCGAAGTTATTATGGTGTTTCATTAAAAAAAAAAAAAAAATACGTGTGGCACTCGGGGACTGCCGCGGTAAAGCTATTGCATATTCTTTTTAGGTCTCTAAGTTTTTCTTCTCTATAAAACGAAAATAGTTAGGTATAAATAATAAGGTATAAATAGTGTAATTACACACCAAAACAATTATTCATTCAAAAAATTTGAACAAAAAGAACGATATTAAGAGTTTGATCATAGAATTTCGCGCGATGTACATTTATATAGATATAATATCATATATACTTTCTCTGCACATAACCTAAATAATTTAGGTTATTTTTATAGCAGTATTACTATATATAAATTCATTTATACACAAATAAAGATCTAGTCTACACGCATACGTCTAGTCGCACGCACACAAACACCGTGCCGAAGTCTGCCGAACTGAAACGACGTTAGACGATGCACGGCTTTCAACGCCGCACCGCTGTGCCGGTCGGAGTGGGGGGTGTTAGGTTTTTTTTCGTTACGTGTTAGGTTTTTTTTTTTGTTACGGAATTTCTTGATTCGGTCGCCGCGCTCAAAGCCCGCGATAGAAGCTGTGCAATAGCTTAAAAACACGCGAGATGGCATTTTGCAACGACAACTGCTTCTTTTTCAGTTTCGGAACCTTACAAAACCTCGATGATTTGAATATTGGTAAGCGCAGGACATCGGCACTGTTAATGAAAGAGGCAAAAGAAAAAAATCTAGCCATATCTGCTCCCTTCAGAAATCTCACCACTAGACTACTCACTCGGTGTAAACTGCTGAATAGACAGAACTGCTTCCCTGTCTTGGAGATATTTTACTAACTGTCAGTGGCGGATTTGCAGTCTCGGCCGCCCTAGGCCCCAGGCCATGTAGTAAGTACCAGCCGCCCCTTTCTCAGCACCCATTATATAGACTACATATTAATGAATTTACTTTATTGCCAACTTACATCGAAATCGATTCCGAAATCTAGTTAAAACTATAATAGTTGCTAGTTTGTATAATATTTTCCGAGGTTTCAGGGATAATTGCAGCACATTTAAATATACACTCTCACGAACTCATTTTTGAACTGCACGCTATCAACAAAGCTGACGTAAAATCATCTTAGAAGAGCATTATGTGACCTCTTTATAAAACAAAAAAATCCTCGACAATAGCTCAATATTGTTGGTTTTAATAAGTTGTCTGTTTTAAAAGCATTTAAAAAAACTAAATTGTCCAATATATTGATCTATATTAGATATTCTGATCACTTTTTTTAGGAAGATTATTGTTATACGATGCGATGCAGACTGCACCGAGCAGTGCGACCCGCCATACGCCATAATGTGTTTTGTCAGGATTAGCCGCCCTAGGCCCGGGTCTACTGGTCCTTAGGGCAAATCCGCCACTGCTAACTGTCCTATATGCTCTCAGATATCATTACAATCATACCGAGCTGGACAAAGCACCTAACCTATAAGTGCTTGAAGCATCGAGCACTTTCATATTAACTGCTCGATTTATTCAAGCGACAAGCGCTTTTATTTACAAAAAATGCGTAAAAACGTCGAGCACTTACTAAAGTGCTTAAAAAATAAGCAATAGTCATTTTAAAGTAACTTTTTAAATCTCAACTTCCAACATTAAGTTATAATATAAATTTTGAACGTGAATAATATTTCTAATTGATAGGTGGGCTTAAATTATCCCTAACGTCAAACGAAATAAGAATTATAAGAAATAAGCGAAATATGTATTAATTAATATTGAAAGTTCTTATTAAATGCATTTAAAAAGCTTATAAAGCATTCCTAATGCTTAATAAGCTTCTTGAATGCTTATTAAGCGATTTATTACTCTTAAGTGCTTAATAAGTAGCAAGTCTTTATGCAAGTGCTCTAAGCATCGAGCATCTGTTTTGCAAAATGCTTTAAGCAAAGTGCCATTGTAAGTGCTTAAATCATAATTACAAGCACTAAATTCTCATAGCATTGCCCCAGCTCTGCAATCATATAGGACAACCTAATTCCGCGATTACGAATTAATCCGGATTCCTGCATCATAAATGTTAATTATTATTATATTATTATATTTAATATCGGAAATAAAATATTGTTTGCAACCCTAAGGTCGCAGATTTTCTAAGATGTAGCAAAAGTTGATGAAGCGTCGGAGCGTTTCTAACGAACTCGGCCTATGATGGTAGCTACTAGTCCACTAACACGCTTCGTACTATATAGTACGGTGTTGTTAGTATGTAGTACTAGTATAAACTATACATGTGTGCTCGCTTACATGTGTTGTACGGGTGAATCAGAAGTTATTAACCGTGAGCTTTTTGTGATTTCGTTACCTTGTCTTGTTTTCGGATAAATTGTAAGATTCCTAGACGGACGAATACATTTTCGGAATTTTTGTGTTCACGTTAATTTCGATTTTGACAGAAACCAAAACGTAGCTAAACAAAAAGTATGGAATACTTTGTGTACCAGACCATTATAGTGTTACTATTCCATGTTTCATAACAATCGGTTTAGCCGTTCTTTAGGCTCACCTCCCCCCCCCCCCCTCTTGCTACGCTAATGATGAACGGATTGAAACAAAATTTTTGGAAGATGTTTGATATGCAAATATGAAGTGCCCTAGATTGTTTTTGACGAAAATCGTCGCATACGTAGAAGAAATATTTGCTATAACGGTATTTTTTATGTAATAATGGTATACTTTTAACTGCTTATTATTCTTTTTATTTTTTCAAGAAAGTTTCATTTAAAAACTTTTTTTCTAAACTTTTATAGTTTCGGAAATATTTTGAAATAAAAAAAAAATCAGCTGTTTCTTTTGTTTTGTAGATATATCAGAAATGAACTAGTTATGCATGCTTTGCTTAATTTTTACATGACGTGGAACATATGGAACATTATGTAGGTAACCATGACAACGAATAGCAAATATAATATTGAATACTAGCCATAACCCGCGTCATCTCACGCAATATCAGAAATTTTCCTTGTCTTCATTCTACATCAAATGTCAATATTTTTGAAGTTGGAATGATCCCGTCTCCCAATTAGCAGGAATTTTTTTTTAATTATATAATAAGTGCTCATTGTTAATGAAAAAGTATTATAAATTTATAACAACAAATGATTTTTTGTGGGCCCGTAGACACTTGGGGGCCCAGGCCTCAAGCCCTATGTAGATCCGCCCCTGACCTTGCCGTAGTCGGGTAAAAATGAAGTGTCGTTCATTTGTAAAAGGCTCGTCCGTGAACAGGTATGATAGCGGTCGGTTTGAAGTCAGTCGGCGGTCGAACCGACGGCGGGGGGCGGCGGGCGAGGAGCGGGTAATGTCGATGGCGCACTGCCACACCGCTGTGCTGCTACACTACTGTTGACTAGTGATGTGTCGCTCCTGAGCGAGTCGTTCATAATGAACGACTCTTTTCTCGGAGCTGAGCGAGTCGCTCTTTTTTTTGTGATAGACTGACTCCGAGCGCCATTGCTCTGTGCTGAGCTGTTCTGTACTGTTGCATTCGCACATTTACAGAGCGCACACAGCACAGGCCACAGAGCAACTAGTGAATTTTGCACGTACGGAGTTATCTTTGCTGAGTCATTTAATGTTGAATGACACACTGTATGTGTAATAGTACTAAGCTTACAGTGACTTAAACCATTCACATTGACGTCGTGACAAATATATAATAATGTAACAATAAACATTATTATTGTTAAGCTTTTATTATACTTTATAGTTTATCCGAAATGAGAATAATATAAGATCAGTATCATATTATATTAAAATGAGTTCAGAGCTGATTGTGTATTGTGCTGTGCAATGCTACGTGACGCCTGAGCATGCATGATGACAGATCACACCTCTGCAGTCTGCACTCTTGTGTAGTGCGCACTGTCTATAGTGTCGCTCCTTTGAACGACTCCCTCTGAGCAACTCTTTTTAGTGAGCGGAGCGCACGAAGCCAGCTCCCAGTAAAGAGTCATGTAGACACATCACTACTGTTGACGGTGTGGGTTGGCGGGCGGAATGGGCTAGGGGGGCAGCGGCGAGAGCATTGTCGGTCGTGTGTAACACGCGCGCGTCCGTGTGTATAGATACAATATACGCGTTCAGAGTGTCCCGGGATAGATGCAATTCCCATGTAAATAATAGGGTATTTTATACATTACAGGCAGTCCGGTCCGGCTTCTCCCGGATTTGTAGATTTCCTATTAAAGAAACACATATTATGTTGCAGTGGACTTTCTTATAGAACAAATTGCTGTTTTCACGGCGTAACCCAGGAATAATAGGCTTTTTTGCAGGGGCGGATCTATATAATGGCTTTTTGAGCTGCAGCCCAGGGCAACGTGATATAAAGGGCCGCCAGCCCCTATTGAAGACAATGGACACTATTGCGAATTAAAAAAAATTAATTAGACATAAACTGCTAATTTCTTTTGCAATAATGTTTTACAGTTGCTGTTTGTGTGTCTAAACTCTAAAGTCATATTAAATGAATAAAATATTTCATTGTCCTAATTTTTTCCTATACCGTATACATTAGAGTGTTCTTTTATTAATTGCTTGTTTTCGGTCCCATTGGCTCATGTTTTAGTATTGGACCTAAAAATAATTCTCCCAAAACAGCTTCCTAGATTAAACCTGTGAAAGGTTTTATTTAGTTTTGATGACAGAAATTTGGAGAGAATTGAATTTCCTCCAAAAAAAGATCTTTAGTACTAAAATCAGATTTTTATGAAAATGTTTAAACGAATAAGTATATCTTTGAAAATAATGAATTCACGGATTTAGTACTAAGGACCTTTTTGTGAGAAATTTAATTCTCTATAAAATGCTGTGATCAAAAATAAATTAAAAAAAAAATTCTACCAGCTATCTATCCATGTTATAAACTCGGTTTGCACGTTCACAGGTTTGATCTAGGAAGCTGAAATTTTGGGAGATTTTTTTTAGGTCCAATGCTAAAACATTAGCCAATGGGACCGAAAAATAAAAATGAACACCTATAGTATACATCATTATAGAAAACACTTTTTTTTACAGATAGGGCCCAAGTAGTGTTAACCCCAGGGCCCCACAAATTCACGGTCCGCCCCTGCTTTCATGATGAAAGCATAATGTGACTTAGTCTAAAACAATTTCACATATTTTATCTCGGTAGTCGTGGAAGACGGAAGTTAAAAAAGTCTCTGACTTGAGCACTTGTACACTGCACGTCGTGTGAAATCTGAAGTTGAATGACTTGCTACTTGCAGTTTCACGGCTTACACGTACAGGTAGCGTGTAACATAGGCGCGGAAAAATAGGGAATACCAGTCTGCCTTGACAACACATCATGATTTTATATATAAGTATTTGTATAGAAGTATATTATGGCAAATGTATTAACTTTGCGATAAAATAGCGAAATAAAACATAGTCTATACCAGGCCTGGGCAAATGGCGGCCCGCGGGCCGAAACCGGCCCACAGCACAATTTTGCCCGGCCCGCGAAGCATTTTACAACTTTTAGAGAAATAGTAAAGAAATAGCAAGAGCGCCAGAACACACGAAAATACTTTTTTTTTGCTTTCCAAATGCGTAAATAGAATGTGAGGATCTTTTTTTTGACCCGCGGTCGAATTTTCATCAGCTATGTGGCCCGGCGATCAAAAGATTTGCCCGCCCCTGGTCTATAGCATTCTGGAATTATAAGAAACGTTTTAAAAAAAATTTCATTTAAATTCGTCAAATAGTTTTTAAGTTACATCCGTTCAAACACACATACACATGTAGCCTAGTCAAGAAGTGAAATTCATGAGAAAAATAAATCTAGTCTCCAAAAAATATGAGCAATAGCTTATTCGATTCGCAAAAAATCTCTTAAAAAAAATTTTTTTTTCGCCGACAAAAATTGCATTTGTTATTAACAAAAAACGAAACGACAATACAAGCCCCTCAGATTTTTTGCAAAAAGACTATAAGAGGAGAAAATTTCCAATAAACAAATCCCACGTCCCGCACTCTATCTCTATTATTTATAGTTTTAATTTAACGTTGAAAATAGGTGTTAGTGTGGTAGTTTTGTTACAAAAATATGTATTGAAGGAGATTTAATTTGGTTGAGGAACAATTGAAAAAATAAGCTTTACCAAAGTATCGCTTGTGACCGACGTTTCGAAAATTATATTTTCATCCTCAGGGCCTATGAACATATGTATAATATGAAAATAGGATTCCGCGCGGCCGTTATAGCTTGAGCTCTCTGCCTGTTGATGATATTTTATAGTATTAAATAACAATTAAAAAATATGAATAAATTATGGTGTTATCTTAACACTTGAAAGAATAAAGTTCCATTGAAAAAAATGTTGAATTTTTTTTTTTAAAAGTGGTGCTATTGTTAACTAAATAATTTTTTTCAAAAAACCGTTTCCATTGAAAACTACAAAAAAAAATTGGTTGTCTGTAAAGTCGGTTTACACCCGATAGTTTTACGTGATAACGTATTCCGCTCGAATATCATATTTAATAATACATAACCTAAATTTTAGTAGCTGTCAAACTATATTTTTACCGACTCTCTATCGCTTATACTGCGCTCTCGCTTGCACGCACAGGGTCAGGCTGAACGTGATACTTTTCGGAACGTTACACTTTTTCGTGCGTGCAGCTGGTGTTTCATCAATTTATAAGACGTTATCACGTCAAAAATTAACAAAAAATTGAAAAAAATGTTGTTTGGGAGGTATCGGACAGTCTCGGCTCGTTGAAACGAGATTGTGAAAGTGCAGTCCGTCTCGTACGACACCCTGCTTCTAATAAGTTATCGAGTTTTCTATACAATTTACAATATCTATCTATCCTAATAAGTTACACTTTCCAAAAGCGTAATGTTTATTTACATGGGGAATTACCATATCATGCGTACTTTCTGGGACTCGCTGTATATACTATATATAAAGGGTAGATCTATATACTGTGACGGCCAGACAAAGGCTGGGCAGAGGTCTCACGCCCATAGAACGCCCGCCTTTGGAAGATGTGAACGGTTCGTTTCTTGTCGTTCACCGTTGACCGCTGATGTTTGTAAAATTGAACGATGCTACATCAGAAACTTAAAATTTGCCATAAACGAAACATTCGACTCTGTAAGATTGCTTACGTATATACTTGTGCTCATTGATAAACTGCGTAATTTGTTTAGTTTTCAAAAAATTTCCGAACCTTCTAACCTAAAAAAGATACAGACGTTAGCTTGTACACTTTGAAATTAGCACAATTTGTTCTGTAATCATTATCAATTTGAAAAGTACGTTAATCGAATTGCAGTTACAAAAATCGAAATCTCTCAGAACTTTATGGAACTTACAATGCATGGAAAAATGACACACGGATTCCAATGAGCAAAAGCAAACCATATCTCTTCTGGTTTAGAAGTTGATTACATTTAAATATCTCAAAAATTAAAGGGCTCATGCATGTGTTGGAAGTAGTACGTATGAAACATTTCTATTTAACGGTAATTATTTCTCTAAAAACATTATCTATCGAATTCTCCTATTTTTTGTGGCGTTATTGCAATTCAAAAATTAAATAATGAAAATAATATATATCTACAATGTTCATTGGATATATACATTTTTCTTTGTCATATTCAACATTTAACTATAAAACAACTACAGTCGAACCTGGATAAGCAAGAGTTCAAGGCACCGCGATCTCTTTTTCGCTTATGGAGGTTCTTCACTAACCCGAGTTTCTAGCTTATCTTATAGAGGTAAAGGAGTTGCCTTTCTCACTTATAAAAATACAGCAAATATGTAGTGATAAACAAGTATAATATTCGACATGGATAATTCGACTTAGATGCTAAAAAAAGAAAACAAAAAAAGCAATGATACTAAAACCAGTTAGTTAGTTCCGCTATTTATGACTCATTCTTAAATTTTGTGGTACTATTAATACATTCAGTGGCGGATTTGCAGTCTTAGCTACCCTAGGCCCCAGGCCATTTAGTAAGTACCTACCAGCCACCCCTGTCTCAGCACCCATCATATAGATTACATAATGAATTTACTTTATTGCCAACTTTTATCGAAATCGATTCAGAAATTTAGTTAACTATGATGGCTGCTAGTTTGTAATATTTTCCGAGGTTTCAGGGATAATTGCACATTTAAATAAAACATTTAATATACACTCTTACAAACTCATTTTTGAACTTAGACTATTGCACGCTATCAACAAAGCTGACGTAAAATCATCTTAGAAGACTGCGTTATGTGACCTAAACTCAAATTTATAAAAAAATCCTCGACAATAGCTCAACATTGCTGGTTTTAATAAGTTGTTTGTTTTAAATGCATTAAAAAAAACTGTCCAAAATATTGATCTAAATTAGATATTCCGATCACTTTTGACGTGATAACGTCTTATAAATTGATGAATCACCAATCTTATAAATTGATAAAACACCGGCTGCATGCATGAAAAAGTGTAACGTTCGTAACGTTCCGCCTGACCCTGTGCGTGCTTTTCTCGAAAACGGCCCTAACGATTTGGATGAAATTTACTGAAAAGGGATTTTGGGGGGCAAAAAATCGTTTTAGCTAGGTCTCATCTCTCGAAAAAATCGTTTTCTTACAAATTTTATCATTATAAAAATCAATTTTTTGACGTATGAAAATACTTAAATATTGTAAGTAGGTTTTGGAATTTTATATAAACAGTGAAACAATTGTTTTATAAATATTATGATAGCTAATCTTTGAGACTTAAAATAAATACGAAAGAAAGAAAGTTAAAAAAAACAATTATATTATATGGTGAGTAATTTTAATAAATAAAATTAACCTAAATTTGAAGCGAAAGATGCAATATCATAGATTCGAATTATTATAATTATTATATAAATTTAGGTTATGTATTACGGAATACGTTATCACGTAAAACTATCGTCCGTAAACCGACTTTACAGACAACCAATTTTTTTTAGGAAGACTATTGCTATACGATGCGTTGCAGACTACACCGAACAGTGCGGCTCGCCATACGCCATAATGTGTTTTGTCACGATTGGCCGCCCTAGGCCCGGGCCTACTGGGCCTTAGGGCAAATCCGCCACTGAATACGTTCTACTATCGCTTATAGAGGTACAGGCAAGTAGTAGTCTCAGCTATAGAAGTCCATGAGTGAAAAAAGTCTTTATCTTATAGAGGTTTCTGTTTCTCACTTATATAAGTATTAGAGGATTACAAAGATGGTACCTAGCAATTACTCTCACTTAGAGAGTTTTCTCGCTTACCCAGTTCTCACTCACTCAGGTTTGACTGTATTAATTAGACTTGGATTTGTCGTTCCGACTTGCTTTAGAAAAGATGATTTTGTGACTGATGAACGGAGAGGATCAACGATCGTTTCGAACGGCAATGCTCTGCTGCAGTAGCAGCGCGTGTCTCCACTTCAACATCCCGGAGTGTATGTGTGGGTGGTTGGGCGTCGAGTGACAGCGTGGTGACGGTGATGCGGCGGCGGGGGCGGCGGCGAGCGATCGAGTGGTTGACACGACCCGTTGTGCGCGACGAACCGTCCGATGAACGCGCACGGCTCGTTCATTCGCGAAACAAAAACGAATTTGTAAAACACCTTAAATTTTTACCCGACTGCGGCGAAGCCAAAAGGAAGGGGTATGAGTTAGCAGTCTATGTATGTGTAGTGGATACATCAGTAAGTAGGATATAAATATAATTACGTATATCATTTGAAATGTAGAACTGCAAGATAATATTATGTTAATTTAAAGCGGTTAGTAATAATCGTTCTAGTTAATAACGCGACGTTTGCATTTTGAATGATATAAATATATGTGTATTTGGAAGGAAGGAAAAAGTCAGGTGGTGGACGCACGTGTCTATGCCAGCGCGAGCTGGCGTAGGTCGACGTTGGTATTGTAAATAAATGATTATTAAATCAAATTCAATAGTTTTACTAATTTAAAAGAACCTGATTAACCACAAACACTACATGGCGATCCTGCCAGTTAACGGCAACACTACATGTTTGTATTTACGGATGTTCCACCGTAGCGCCTAAACTATTCATCCCATTTTGACAAATAAGGTGTCAATCGATTCGTTATTATGGCCCGGGCAACATAGGCTACATTTATTTTTGAATTTTGGTCCGAGAGGGGAGCAAATTGAAAACAAATAAAATATAAGTTAAAAAAAATGAATATTTTTTTTCTAAGTTTTATTAATATCAAACAAGAATACTCACGAAGGAAGGTGTCAAGCAAAATATTAATTTCCAAACTAATTATGTCACAAAATACGCTGTTGCAATCTTGTCTAAATTTTGTTTTTTTAGTTAGGTATTGGTAATATTTTCAGTTTTATCTTTTATTATTATGGTCCTAGGGCCCTTTTATCCCCCCATATCTATAAGCCTACAAACATTTCGTCCTTATAGTATAGTAAATTATACTATAGAGTAGACAGACTAGTAAATATTTAAGACTGCTTTCACCTAGGAGTTAGTTGAAACAAGAAATGACGCCATTATACAAAAATTCGAATTTAGAAAAAACAATAACGGAATTGTGTTTACCGGCTTTGAAAACACTCAGGTATGTATTTTTTTTTTTTTGAAAATTAAGAGATTGTAAATTATAGACGCTGAACAGCTGAGGTCATCAGCGTTTTGAAAATTAAACCCAAAAATGTTCATACTTGATTTTTTTACGATCGTTATAATATGTAACGGTGCGCGTTTTAAGGTGACGTAATCAACGCGACGTCACAACAGGTCCGCTGCTTTCCGTCGGCCGGGGTATAGCTCGTCGGAATCCAGGGCACTTCTATTATGCAGCGGAATACTAAGAATTTAAATAAGAGAAGTTTAGCGTATTTTCAATGTCGTACTAGGTCGACTTTTATTAAAAGAAACAAAACTCTTTAGTGTTTACAAAATGAACAAAATATATCAATACAAAAATATTACATCAATCGGTTACATAAATACATAAATACAATATCTAGCGGTGAGGTAGAGGAGACACCCGGACGGTCGCCTCTCCTCCTGGTCAAACGGTCGGGAGAAACGGTAGGGAACACCTGACGTCCCGCCGACGACAGCCGTCTGTCCAGATGTCGGGCGTCAGGGGGGTACGGTAGCGGGAACGGAAACAGGCGATATAGTCGGGACTCGTTGGCGAAAAGCTGAGCGCTTGGGGAGACCTATCTCCCTGCACCAACGAGCTAGGAACGGTTTCCGGTAGCCGAGTGAGCTGGCGGCCAGACTGATTGTCGTGGCAATACCGGGCGGTGGAGAAAGCGGACTAGAGTGGAACGGGTGTAGTAGCGGTAGGAAACGGACGGTCGCCTCTACACAGAGTAGTGAAGCTATCACTGTGTACAGGTGGACAGTTCTTATCAGCGAACTTGTCGACTATAGCTTGATGTTTTACAAGCTATGTCTATAGGTACGAACCGTCCGATATGCGAGAGCTGTTAATAATTATTTCGTGTTATTAAATAAATGCTGGCTAGCTGAGACAAGTACTGGAGCGTTCGCATGTCAGACGGTCTGTACTTGATATAATTTAATACTGCACACTTGGTGTCTCTTTGTTGAATGTACACTGGTTAACGGTAGTTTAATATCGTTTATAATTAATTATAACGGTCACTGGTAATTAATTATAACGGTTACTGGAAAGTTTAATATAATTTATTATTATTATTTGCGGTGCTACGGAAAGCACCGCTTTATACACTGGTAAATTAATATAGTTAATGTTATATTTCTGGCGGTGTTATTCAAAACGCCGCCACGGGCACTGATAATTAAACATAATCACTTACATGGTGAGGCTTAGTGACGTATCGTCACATCACCCCCCCCTTACACTGCGGTCATCGGGTAGGCACGGCGCAGGATGCCGGTGTGAGTGAAACGTAGTCGCCACATACGTTTATCTGATGCGATGCCGCGCCAGGTACGTAACTGGTGCATGGCGTGGTGGGGCACACGCATGAAGATGCCGGTGTCGATCTCAAGCAAAACGGCCGGCGCCTGGTGCGGCCCGAACACGGGGCCTACGGACGGTCGGTAAACTGGTGCGTTGGCCGTCTGGCTGGATACCGGTGTTGTTGTCTGCGGTCGGTCGGCGGGCGGCTGTGGAGCCACTGGTGCCGGTGTCGGCCGAGTCTTTAATTGACCGCTGGCCTGGTCGGTGGCGGTGATGGCGGCGGGTGGAGGCGCGCGGGGGCGCGTCACAGCTGACACACGTAGCGGCCGTGTCGGTAGTCGAGGTCCGTCGGCAGCTGATACTCGGGCAGGCTGCCGAATGACGGTTGCTGGCACGGCGGTGCCCAGCTGACAGGCTGGTGTTGTGGTGAGGCGAGCCGGTGGTCGGCCCGACGGTGCGGGTGCTGGTGGCCGGCGTGCTGGCTGGGCAGCGGCTGCTGCCGCGAGTAACTTGCGTCTCGGAGTTGCGGCGGTAGCCGGTGGTGCTAGTCGCATGGCCACTGGAACGGGACGACGCCTGGCTTGTTCTAACTTCTCGCGCAGGATGGCGAGCTTTGAACGTTTGCGGATGGGCGCTGGCTGGTCTAGAAGAATTGTTTTTCGCTGCGTTGAACTCATCTTGCATACTAATGAGTGGATCAGGGAGGTTTGGCTTTTTATAGCCGAGGATATTACATCGGACAGGATTATTCGTGTCGGGATTCTGTTTGCGGTCTGGTATTACTGGATTACGAGGTCGGTAACGTCGTTTGATCGGTGTGCTGGTTTTTAGTCGTATTCGGTGTTGTATCTTATCGGTCGGGTCTCTGACGCTCTCAAAGCGCTGTCGTTTTGTGTCTAGAAATTCTTTCAACTCTTGGTTCTCTTGCGGCGTGCGTTCTGTCAAGCTTTCGGAAATTACACAGGTGATCGGCTTGTGAACTGCAGGTGACTGGTTACGGCAGGACGGTGGCGGTAGCGTTAGTCCGATCTTAGCCCAGAGGTCGACTCCAATTATGACGTCACTCTCGACCGTCTGCATGATTAAAAAGTCGTGTTGATAAACGCGCTTTCCGATCTGCAAAGGGAGTGTGATGGTGCCAGGACATGTCGTCAACGTTCCATCAGCTAGAACGATAGGACTATCTTCTTTGTGCGCTGAGACCTTGTGTTCGTTAGCGAGTTCTAATACTTTTGATGATATGAAAGAAATTTCAGAGCCAGAGTCTAGTAACGCTGAGAACTTCTGTTGCCAGAGGTAAATATCTAGGTGCGGTCTTGGTCGGTAGTAAATCGGTATCTTTTCTCTGACCGGGCCTACTTTTGTCGGAGCCCGGCCACGTTCGGTGTTTCCCTGTTGAGGATGACATTCTCTTGTCAAACGGCCGTCGGTACCACATACACTGCAGAACTTCTGTGGAGGACGTTGACAGTCGTAACGTGTATGTCCTCGTTGTTTGCACCGCCAGCAGCACTCGTCTCGGTTGTAGGCGATGACTGCGGCGTTTCGCTTGTTCTCTGGTCGGTCACCTGGGGCACGGAGCGTTCGACGTTGCTCTTGCTGTTCGTTGCGGATGCTCTCGTATTCTGCGGCCTGGCGTTGTAGATCACTTATCGAAGTGATGTCTTGACGGCGAATGTAAAGTTTATAATCTGGACTCATATTGTCGTAGATGTGCTCGGTCTGTGTCTCGGTAGATAGACCGCCGATTCTGCGCATTAACGTCTGCATGACCGCGGCGTACTTTGTGAACGGTTCGTCAGCCCTCTGGTGTCGTTGTTGTAGTTCGCGCTTCAGGTGATAGATGTAGCGATGCGGTAAAAATTGCTCTCGGAAATTATCGGTGAAATGGCGCCAACAGCGCCATCTGTCTTTATTGTTGCGGTACCAAAGTAGAGGTTCGCCACTTAATAATTCAGGTAGACTGGTAAATAATTGTTCGGTGCTGTAGCCGTATGCTTGGCTTAGTTCCTCAATACGTTCAAGGAAGCCGATGGGGTCTCTGCCGTCGAAAGAGATCCCCCACTTTCTTATCTGGTTCATCGTTTTAGCGACGTCTGGTAGGTTAGTAATAGGCGGAGTCAAGGATGTCTGGGGTTCAGGTTTGGTCTGGTAACGGTGAGAGGGGTGTTTTGGAACGGCGTCCCCTCTAGCGGTAGGCTGGTCATCGGTGTCTTCTTGAAACATCTCTGGGTGTGTGTCGACGAACGCGCTTAGTCGTTTGCGCAGTTCATCACAGGTGCCGGTAGCGTCGATGTTGTGGTCAGACAGATATTTCACTAATCCGTCTTTAGTGAGCTGGTATATCCAACTCTTCGTCATTGTTGTCCTATTATATAATAAACTCAGAACACAGCAAGGATTAATGTCAAAAACGGTATACGGTAGAAAATACGCTAAATCACAAAACTAGAAAAACGGTCCCTGTTCGGGCGCCATGTAACGGTGCGCGTTTTAAGGTGACGTAATCAACGCGACGTCACAACAGGTCCGCTGCTTTCCGTCGGCCGGGGTATAGCTCGTCGGAATCCAGGGCACTTCTATTATGCAGCGGAATACTAAGAATTTAAATAAGAGAAGTTTAGCGTATTTTCAATGTCGTACTAGGTCGACTTTTATTAAAAGAAACAAAACTCTTTAGTGTTTACAAAATGAACAAAATATATCAATACAAAAATATTACATCAATCGGTTACATAAATACATAAATACAATATCTAGCGGTGAGGTAGAGGAGACACCCGGACGGTCGCCTCTCCTCCTGGTCAAACGGTCGGGAGAAACGGTAGGGAACACCTGACGTCCCGCCGACGACAGCCGTCTGTCCAGATGTCGGGCGTCAGGGGGGTACGGTAGCGGGAACGGAAACAGGCGATATAGTCGGGACTCGTTGGCGAAAAGCTGAGCGCTTGGGGAGACCTATCTCCCTGCACCAACGAGCTAGGAACGGTTTCCGGTAGCCGAGTGAGCTGGCGGCCAGACTGATCGTCGTGGCAATACCGGGCGGTGGAGAAAGCGGACTAGAGTGGAACGGGTGTAGTAGCGGTAGGAAACGGACGGTCGCCTCTACACAGAGTAGTGAAGCTATCACTGTGTACAGGTGGACAGTTCTTATCAGCGAACTTGTCGACTATAGCTTGATGTTTTACAAGCTATGTCTATAGGTACGAACCGTCCGATATGCGAGAGCTGTTAATAATTATTTCGTGTTATTAAATAAATGCTGGCTAGCTGAGACAAGTACTGGAGCGTTCGCATGTCAGACGGTCTGTACTTGATATAATTTAATACTGCACACTTGGTGTCTCTTTGTTGAATGTACACTGGTTAACGGTAGTTTAATATCGTTTATAATTAATTATAACGGTCACTGGTAATTAATTATAACGGTTACTGGAAAGTTTAATATAATTTATTATTATTATTTGCGGTGCTACGGAAAGCACCGCTTTATACACTGGTAAATTAATATAGTTAATGTTATATTTCTGGCGGTGTTATTCAAAACGCCGCCACGGGCACTGATAATTAAACATAATCACTTACATGGTGAGGCTTAGTGACGTATCGTCACAAATATAATATGTAAACTTAAAAATTCAGGTGTTTTATACACATTAACCGTTTAAAAAGGCCTGAATGTTTCAAGATCTTATAAACTCTTTTAAAAAATTTCGTGAAATATTTACCTAAGAAAAAAAATTGGTTGTCTGTAAAGTCGGTTTACGGACGATAGTTTTACGTGATAACGTCATAAAGAAACATTGATGAACTCTCTGACGTGAGAAATGCGTACAAGCCGACGCTTGGGCCGATCGTGCCTCTCTATCGCTTATACCGCGCTCTCGCTTGCACGCTCAGGCTCAGGCGGAACGTGACACTTTTTCGTGCGTGCAGCCGGTGTTTCATCAATTTGTAAGACGTTATCACGTCAAAAAATCCTATAATATATATGCTAATGATCACAGTTGTCACAGTCGAAAACAGTAAAATTTAGGATCGAAAAACATTCATATTAGCGAACACAATATTACACGTAACGATGAAGATTATATACTGCGCCCAAGGAAAGAACTTCTAATATAGAAAAGAGAGTCAGTTCGCGCTTAACAACGAGAATTCTGTGAAACCAGCGGCAATGCACATTCTTTCGACATACGTACTTTCCCCGGTCACAGTCAAGGGCGTAGATAGAAATACTTCTTGAAAAAAATTTGTAAAATTAGTTTGGGGATTAATATTTTGCTTGACACCTTCTTTCGTTAGTATTCTTGTGTGATATTAATAAAACTTTAAAAAAATATTGATTTTTTTGGTTTAAAGGAAAAAAAATATCTACGCCCTTGGTCACAGTATAATATAGATTATAGAGTTTCATTTCGACAACGAACGAGCCGTATGCAACTCCGCCCGTCCGAGTGGGAGTGCTTCGCCTCACATCCGCACGCGCGTGCCTTCACCGCACGGCAAACAAATGAATACAGTCGTGCCACGCTGTACGTCAATCGCGTGTGTGCGTCATGCGTCACGTTTCACACACACATACACGCAAAGCCGTCATACTACAACGTATATGACGTGTATACCACTGATGATACGTATACCACGTGTATTTTACGTACATAACAATATCTATGGCCGAAATACAAAACCGCTCGTGTCGATTATTTTCGAAATTTATCATTTATGCACAATAATCATCAGGGGCCATTCAAGTATTACGTAAGCAAAATTTTAATAATTTTTCACCCTCCCCCCTGTCAGCAAAAGTAAGCAAAGCTCTTACCCCCCCCCCCCCCCCCCTATGCTAACGTAAGCATTGGTATATATTCTTTTAAAGATGTTCAAGTTTTCACGTAAGTAATTGTTAAAATAATAATATATTTATTCCTTAAAAACTGCTCCCAAGAATGGGAAAAGGACAAGTCAATAAAATACAATACTTACAAAAATTCATTAATTGAATAAAAAGTTTTCTCCAATAAAAATAATTTAAGTTTCCGTTTAAATTGGAATTCGGATAAAAAAATAGGGTGGTCCAGTATGACGACCTTCTCGAACACTAAAACTTTTGTCTGAAACATTTTTGGATATGATCAATAGTTTGAGTGCTATTGCTCTGTAACACTTTATGTGCCTCACCCTGTATATTACCTAATATTTAGTATGCTAGTAGTATGATAATACCATGTGACTAATATAAAATATTTGTACCCGGCTACTTTTTATATATTGGAAGGTTGTACTTTTTTGTTAGACACAGTTGGTTGTTCTTTTAATATTTTTTTTATCTACCTCCTATAAACTGGCTACTGTACATGTACGTAACGTGACTCATTACGTACTAGGACGGTAAAGTAAAAAAAAATTGTGGTGAATGTTCGCCATTACGACATTTACTATTTTGCCTCCTTGAATCGACCCTATTAGTACAGGTAATAGAGAATTTTTTTCTGCATTATCCTACAACTTTTTTTCGTTTTCTTAAATAGGTTCAGTATCACGTACTGACTTTAAATGCACAAAATCCTTACAAATTAGGCGGGCGGAAGTGCCCCCATTTTGACAAAAACCGTTTCAGCCTATATCTCCCTAACCGTGCACTTGAGACCAAAAAAAGTAATAACCTTTATTGTAGATAAATAAATTGACTATCTTTTTTGTTCAATATTTTTTTTTTGTATCACTTACCGTTTACGACTTATTTGACTATTACGATTTGTTTATTGACTTTTGGACCCATATCTCTTCTAATAATTGTTTAAACAATAAAATGCTAATGACTTAAGTTTTAAATCTACAAATTTTCTACAGCTTTTATTTTAAATTTTTTTTTCTAAAATTAATATTTTTGAAGTTATAACGCGCTAATGTCAAAAATCCTGTGCCTAGGCGGTCATATGACCTGATAGAACATTAACAAATGGTTCATATGTTCGAAAAAAAATGTCTGAAAATCAATGTTTTCACTATTTTTTAATTAAATATATTGATTTTTGTCTTCTAAAACGTTTTTGTACTTCTTCCAACTTTTTTCATGTAATACAAAAACGTTTTAGAAGACAAAAATCAATATAATTAATTAAAAAATAGGGAAAATATTGATTTTCAGACATTTTTTTCGAACATTTTTTGGCCTCAAGTGCACGGTTACGGAGATATGGGTTGAAACGGTTTTTGTCAAAATGGCGGCACTTCCGCCCGCCTAATTTGTAAGGATTTTGTGCATTTAGGGTGATACTGAACCTATTTAAGAAAACGAGAAAAAGTTGCAGGATAGTGCAATGTGGACGAAAATATAACGACTCTATTACCTGTACTACTATATCTATGTGTTTTGGAGTAGCCTGTACGCGTCGTGTCATCTGATGTTGTTAGCAGGAAGTCTTTTGGTGTGCTCGGTGGATTATAAAAAAATCATACCCGCGAGTCGAGAAAGAGCTAGCTTTGTGCTCGTCGGTGTTCAGTCGACCCGATGACGCTGGCGGCTCGACGCCGGATGAAGTCACTCGCCGCACTGAGAGAGAGAGAGAAAGAGATCCACGCCACACAACCCTACCGCCCTCTCACTGTGCAGAGCCAACTCTACACGGCAGTTAAATTACGTCGGATACTAAGCGTATACACTTGCACACGTTTCCATACGTATAGAAGGCCGTGCTCGATTGCTCTCTGATATAATTCTACTACAGAGTAGGAGGGAGGCGGCGAGAGGGGGGGGTGTAAATAATCGACGCTCAACAACTGAGGTCATTAGAGTAAGTTTTCTGGAGTAGCGCAACGGTCTGTAGTAGGGTAAGGCGGGACTAGTTGAACCATTTTTTACAAACATGAACAAATTTTTAAAATGGCATAAAAAATAATCACAATAAAAAAAGCCTATGTATCCTAGTTATAAATTCGGACAAACCTATACTTAAGAAGAAAACATCATATTTCGAAGAAGTCAAAGCTGCTCAACGTACCCCGTATACGGGGTAAGTTGAACCAGGGTCTGGGACATCTTGAGTCAGTACCATTATATCTTGATGATAGTGAAAATATTAAAAGAATGCAGTTACAATCAGAACTTTAATAAAGATTAATAATAATGAATAATAATGAATCTTCGTAGCATAGGATCAGAAAGAGCTCCGAAGATAACAAAAATCATTGTCGAAATACATGCAATTTCTACCATAGTATTTCTTTTTTTCTGATCCCATGCTACGAAGAATTTCATCATCCAAACATCATTATTAATGATGTTTGGATGATGGAGGTGCGAAAATCTGCGTTGAATGCAGTGATCTTAATTTGTAACTGTATAGCGACAAATCCAAACAGAAAACACTTCCGTCTGTTCGACGACTTAAATCGACTGAGTAGCATAGTGGCAAGAACACAAGACTCATAAGTTATGTCCGATAAAAGTCTCTAAAAAATAAAGAAACACTAGAGACGTATGTGTATCCTGAATTAAGAGAGATAACTATAAAGAAGGAAAATCCCGTCACTTCCACCATTATTGTTTTTAATGAATTATTTCTACTGTCAAATTATCGTTAACAAGTAATTTTCCGTTAATTTGAGTTATTTAAAAACTTTTAAGCAGTTTAATTTTCTTTTCTTTCATAGAATGAGTTTACAGCGTGGATTTACTATTACGAGCCCTGCACTCCCACCATCAAATAGAGAATATGAATGAACGCTGAAAGATACGTATTTATATTTATCGAAGCTCCATATATTATACTAATATTTTGAAATGAGAAGTTTTTAATTATATTACTTTAAAACTCGAGAACTATTGAACCGATTTGAAATTTTAGCGTTTATAATCTACAATCAATCTACAATCACTGAAAACGTTTTCAAGACTATACCAACTCACAGGCTTATATCTGGGCTAGTATCGTTTTATATACAGTGTGGTCACTTAAGTGTGCAACATATGGGAAAATTTTTAATTAAATGCACAACCAAAATACAAATATTGCCAAAAGTTGGTGCATGTTAGAATTGTTGAATCTCAAACAGCATACAGGGTGTTTAATATCGTTGCAACAAACAAAGTTGTGATTCCATAAAAAATTAAAAATCTAAGCTAATTTTACAAATATGCCTGAATTTGAACAAAGTTATGCGAAATTGATCTGATTTTGAATAATTTATTAGTGTGTTTAAGGTAAGTATAAAAAAAAAATTTCAAAAAAATTATAATTTTGGTTTTTCAAAAAAAACAATTTTTTTTTAGAAGGCCATGTTTTGGTATTTGGGCATAACTTTTAATTCTAAACAAATTTTTCTTATAACATTTCGCTGAATTTTTTTAAATAAGGGCACTTTACTCCTGCACAATTTTTATATTTTTTGACCCATCTGTATGCTGTTTGAGTTTCAACAATTCTAAGAGCACCTAAAATGATTATCGGACATGCACCAACTTTTGGCAATATTTGTATTTTGGTTGTGCATTTAATTAAAAATTTTCCCATATGTTGCACACTTAAGTGACCTCACTGTATATAGTTACAGTTTTTAATAATAAAACGAATTGAGTCTTCAAAAAAGAATCACTAAAAAGCGTAAAATAACAAGTTTTGAGGTCGGCATCGATTTAATTATACCTATGAAGTACATAAAACGTGATAGTAATTAAATTGGTGCCAACCTCAAATTTTGTTATTTTACGCTTTTTAGTGACCCTTTTTTGAAGGAGGTTAGATTAAAAAAAAAGTTTTTTTATTTTAAATTTTTTAGTGTCTAATGAAACAGAAGAGCAACGTTTATGCCGACAACTACAACTTTAGCAATATTTTTTTGATTTTTGTTAATTTTCTAAAAAGTGGCTGAACCGATTTTGCTAAAATTTATATGGGACCAGCTTTGAGACATACTCTATTGAATAAAAAAATCATTGAAAACGGTTCACAGCCGGCGAAGCTATCGACGGACCGACATACGCAAAAAAATAAAATCAAATAGAGAACCTCCTCCTTTTGTTGAAGTCCCTGTTACATTTACTTTAGATTGCAATAAAAAAATCACAACTTAATATTACAATAACATTTACATAATTTTAAATTTGTATAATTTATGTATTTCTTAAGAGTATTCGTCCCTGTAAACACCCCTTGCACCCTTCACCTCAAATCTTTTCCCCTCGCCTAAAAACGGTTCGCGCTCTCCCGACGCTATTTTTAAAGCTAGAGGGTTCTAGTAAACGCCAAATGAAAGACAAAGAATCAGACTACAGATCCTTCAGGCGAATTTTTTGAAAAAAAATTCCTGAAAAAACTTACAACCTTTTAAAAAAAATAATAAGTTACGTAATATTTCACACGTAGGCGAAACTGTTTTTCAAAAAATTCGCCTGAAGGATCTGTAGTCTGATTCTTTGTCTTTAATTTGGCGTTTACCAAAACCCTCTAGCTTTAAAAATAGTGTCAGGAGAGCGCGAACCGTTTTTAGGCGAGGGAAAAAGATTTGAGATGAAGGGTGCAGGGGGTGTTTGCAGGGACGAATACTCTTAATATGAAAATGGTTATCTGTCTTCGGAATTTATTTTTGAACTTGTTATTATTTTTCCCTTCGTCACGAAAACTTTTATATGTATATTTTAATGGAATCGTGTACTCCAAAATGTTGGACAATTGAGGTACTTTCTCAGATCTAGAGACTTTAAATCACACTGTAAATCCTACAGAACAAAAAAAGAAATCCTGGATAAACTTACCTGCAGCTTAAAAAAAATACTTTTTTTTTCAAAAAATTCATCTGTAAGATCTGTAATGTGACTCTTCGTTCTTGATTTGGCGTTTACACGAGCCATTTAGCTTTGAAAATAGCATCGGGAGAGCTGCAATCGTTTTTAGGCGAGGAGAAAGGATTTGGCGTGAAGAGTGCGGAGGGCATTTGTAAGTATTCATTGCTCTAAAAAAGCAGGGAGAAAGCGAGATACAGTAATATCCCGACTTACGCTACCCCGCCTTACGCGGATCCAGTTACGCGATTTTTTAATCTTTCGATTTGTCGTTGAGCGTCGCGAAACTCAATTGCTCACTGCGCTTGCTCTATATTATAGTGTTTAGCTTACGACATGTAAAAAAATATTAACATGCTAAGAGGAAATTTTGCTTGAGATAAAAATCGTTGATTCGTTAGACGAGTTTGTTAGAATTTATGAAACCTTCTACGTCAAAATAACTTCGGTTTACTTTTTTTCAATTCATAATAATATAATTTGTTGTATTATTTAGGATTCTATTACACATTTTTCTTCTACATTATTGTTTTCTTTAGTCTCTGATCCCACCACAAGGGCCGAAAATTTGATATTTTTGCACTGCGCGCCATGACACGCGCGAGGCGAAGCCGAGGGCATTATGACGCGCTGTGTAAGGTATCAAACTTTCGGCCAGTGTGGTGTATACTATTTTTCATACCTCGGTCGTAAGTACGCTTATTAAATACATTAATTAACGACTTATTAATTACATAAAAACACATAAATTCTAAGCAAGCAGCAATAAATAATGATTATTATTATTATTATACGTAAAAACACGGATGACAGCTGTTCGCGACTATTAGCTAAAATGTAATAGGGTCGCTATGGAAACGACATCTAAACAACAGTTTATAGGTTATTTTTGAAGTGAAAACTTCTTTAGCGGCGTTGTACACTTTTTTTGTAATGGGTAAAAAATGTTAAACTCGCGTCAGGTAAAGTAAGAACTGGGTGAGCACTCTCTAAGTGATCGTCAGGTCACGTGTCCTGATCGAAAATTAAAACTTTTATTTATACAACGTTAGACAGCTAGCGTTTAAATATCGTACATAAAAATGCAATCTTTTATTTACAAGTGTTGCCAATAAATAAACAATGCTTCTAAATGCAAAAAATTAAAACGTTAATATTCAAGTTTTCACTTCTGTCGGCACTCCCGGAGTGCAACCCGTCTTTTTTTTTTCTTAACTGCCGCCCGAACGTACCTACTTCCCGTATCAGTGCGTGTAATCCCACCAATACGTAAATGTTAGACTTTCTGCCTTACAATTGATTCCGAAAGTATACGTACTTTCGATCGAGGTATGAAGAAAACATTTGTATGTGCAAAATTATTGTACCCCGACTTACACGAATTCTACTTACATGGTTATTGCTCTGTCCAATCTATCGCGTAAGTTCGGGATATTATACGGTATACTGTTCTCAGAACTATACTGATATAGGTTTGAATATCCGCGTCGATATAAATTTCACGACGGTGGCTTGTAGTTTATACGCATCCAAAAAGGAAACGGCGTGATTGGTCTGTATGTACTGAAGTATGTACGTAGGTACAATACCCAGATCTCTATATAATACAACTGTCGAAAAAAAAAACACTTACAGAAACGTCACTCACCGTTTTCACCTTTGATTTCACATAATTATATGTCTAAGGAATACGTTTGTATGTACGTTGGCTCAAAATTCGAGAACCGCTAAACCGATTTACATAATTATTTCAATGACAAATAACTGCTATGTGTTGCAATATGTACTCTTGAAACAGGTAGCCATGCTTGAGAAACCCAGCGTACAGCGATATCATTATTTAGTTGTCGTTTTCACGACTTCTCTATTACAAGCCCCAAGCTACCAGGTTCTAATTTGAGAACAGGTAAAAGTATCTGTTGTCTTTTTTATATATCTAATACAGTAGAACCTCTGCAAGTCGAGCTTCAAGGAAGATGCCAAAAAATTCGAGTTTAAGAGTTTCGATTTTGTAAGGAAATATTCGACTTGTTGAGATTATGATCTATTCTATAACTAATCAAACATTGCTATGTTCGAGATACAGAGGTCCAATTTATTCTTTCGTGTTATGGAGGGAAAAAATGTTCCGGAATGGCTTGTAGGGACTCACTGATTATTTCGACCTATAGAGGGTCGAGACTTCGAGTAATGGAGGTTTTGGGGCTTGAAGGGAGTGGAACAATACATTTTTTCGAGTTTTGGAGGTTTTCGACTAATCAGAGTTTGATTTAAAGAGGTTGTAATTAATTGAACCTAATAGAAGGCTCAATTGGGTATTGCCCCATTTTTCACTAATTATTAAAATAGATTAAATTCGTATTTAAAAACATCATTAAGTAAGAAAGTTACAGTTAGTTAAAAATTGACCACGTATCAAACAAGATATGACTTCTTATCCAAGTGTGTAAGCTTTCACGGCCGGTGTTGATCCAAATCTTCTTGGTTTCCGGGCTTGTATGCCGTGGTCAGGTAGTAATACCAATGGACCATGGCATACAAGCCCGGAAATCAAGGAGATTTGGAAGATATGACGTCATTTGTCTGCAGTCTACGTACAAGCAACAGAAATGCTAACGCTAAGTAGATACATGAGACTTACCTGTCAAAGTAATTCGTTAGGTACTATACTATTGAATTTTAATATACTTATGAAATGATAGATAAAGATAATGAGAGACAGTATAATATTATGCAGCTATGGAAATACAGCATCACAGCCTTTTGACGTCATTTACGAAATTGGCGAGTTCTGAATCGTTCAATTATCAGCACAGTTTTATTTTTAAAATCATTATTTATAGAATAATTCACATACCCAATTAATCCTGGCTCTTAAGAGAGATATTGAAGTTTATAGATCATCTCTTATAGCATTAAAAAACCGCTCGGCTATTCTCAAATCCCTGCCGCTTCATATGCTAGTAGTTTTCTGTGGTATAGTATTATATAGCTGTGAGAAGTTTTCCACTAACACACGCTCACTACGTTCTGCTACATAACCTTACTGAGTTGGTCGTGTGTGTGTGTGTGCAGTGCATGTGTCACCCGTTACAGAGCCGCCGCCTCCTACTGCCCAGTCCTGCGGTCGGGCTTCGGTCCCCGAGGTCTAACTACCGGTCTGCAGTGGCGCTTCAACCTACAGAGAATAACGAAGGTCCCAACGCACGCCTTGCGGCATTCCCGTTTCCATATACCGACTATCTGAAACCCAGTGACACGTGTTTGACTTCTGAAATAAATTTCAAGCTAACCCTAAACCAGTTACCAGAACTACCGAAGTTACTTTCCAGTGGCGGCTTGTGAATATTTTAAATGGGTGTTTTGTAGGATCAACCGGAGGTACCTCTCAATATGGACTAGGAATTGTTAACAACAAACTACAATATACATTATACACTGTAACACTAGTCAGTAGTCACTACTGCCATAAGCCGGTTGTGTATGTACGACATACGTATCGCCGATTCAAATCCGTCAAAGATGTTGCCTGAATAAGATAGATTCGGTAAACACTTCTAGGATATAACAGTGATATATGCTTGTTTGTACTAACGTGCTAATGGTAAATGCAGCACAAAGCAGATCTAAATAATACGCTATAACTCGTGGGCCAGGAGTTGCACAGTGTACACCGGGGATATCTGATGATGACTATTCATGTACTGCTTGGAGTGCAGAACAGCGCCTGAACGCAAGAAAATCTGCCACATAGAACACATACTAGTTTTGTGGTCAACTTTAGTGTTGATTGAGTAACTATTACACTATTTCCAAACATTTATATTGGTTAAGGACGTAGTCCTATGTTCAGGCTCGTTTTCAACCGTTATTTCAGAATTTTTTTTTAATATCAAAATAATGTACGATGTTTTCAATTTTGTTACATGTTTTTACTGACATCGTAAACTAAGAAAAAAAAATTTTTTTTGCTTAATTTTACGCCATTTTATAATTGTTTTTTTAACCTAAAGTAGACAAGTTTAAATGGAGGTAGGTGGATTGCGCGGGTGATAACGTCACTCGGAGTCAACTGAATTATAAAAATTAAATTGGTTATTGTTTCGTAGGCTTGTGACTCTATCCCGTACTAGAAATAAACATTTTTATTGATAAATAACAAAATGGCGGGTTTTAGAAAAAAAAAACAACGAGATAATCGTGATTTTTTCGTTGAAAATCGGTTAAAAAAATAGAAATAATTTTTATAATTAAGTAATTCTAGTACCGGACGGAGCTATTGTTGTGTAGAATACCCTGTACAAAACTGAAAGCAATCGGTTGTATACAATTGTTTCAATCACCCGCGCCGCTTAGAAAAACGTAGTTTTGAGAAAAACGCGTTTAAAGTTTTAATTTCAGATTTCTTACAAAAAAATAAAAATGAATATTTACACTAATCAGCTATGCCTGGTGTATAGTAAACCTTCCGTTTCTTCAAAGGCATCATTTTCTGCTAATTTGTTTGCTCTACTCTGCGAGAGTATAAGGGTAACGTGATAACAATTGAGAGGTAAGAGCAGGTAAGAGTCTTACCGTAAGACCGTTGCTGCTCTCGACTATATGCTATAGCTTTGTAAATATTTAATATTTCGGTCTAACATTTTTACAGTATTTTCTCCATATATTATACTTACTAAAAATGTAAAAAAAATAAATTCGTTTTTTCAAAACCCGAACACCAGACTGCGTCCTTAAATATGAAAAGTATAATGCATTCTGAAATTATGAAGTATGTATCTAAGATTTTGGTTTCTCTGCAGCGCTCATAGAACAACCGCCACTGATACTTTCTTTAAATCAATTTATATTCCTCAATTCAAATAAATACAATTATGTATATTTATAAGACACAAAACAGGCAATATCTCAACATATGTGAAGGTATCAAATTTCGACTCTCTTTTACCTGTCGGATCGTCTTGAAACTTTGCATCTACATAGTTTCCGATGACAACCGAATACTTTTATGTATCCGACCCGATGAGAGAACCAGGAGAACGTGCATCTCTCGATTCTGAACATTAGTTTATTAAAAAAAAAAAATGAAACGAATTTTCTAGAATGAGGCTGTCGAAAATGATAGACGCTCAACATCTGAGGACATCAGTGAATGAAACTTTCTAGTTCTTGAAGTAATGAAACAAAAATGTGACATGATAAACATAGGTAAATTGAGAAAGAAACAAATAGACCACAATCAACAACTAACGCACTATTTATGAAGTATACAACGTGCTGAGTTGTCACTGCCATCTATGATTGATTAGGCTAATGTAGTTAAAGAGTTCACTTCAGTCCACTGCACACGAGGCTGGAAACACTGTTTGAACTTCTGCTGGCCGGCAGGCTGGAAATGACTTCATTGCGGGCTATCCTGCTAGTTTACAAGATAGATTTTAAAATTAGAACAGGGGCTATTTTCTTTGCTAGGTCCTCTGCTTGTTCTGGGTAAGAACCAATCAGAAAACAGTATCTTGTCACGTGGGCGACATGAACAAGCGCTCACAGACCAATTTGGCGTCATTCTGCTAAGACAACACACGTTTTGCTCTGTGTTTATATTTGAACTGTCACTGCGCGCGCACCAGATCCATTCACAATACAAGCTTGAAAAGACGTCTCGTGTGAAGCGAGCACATAAAAGCAATTAAGAAAACTAGCGCTAGAAAACTATTAGTCAAATCTAGCAAGGAATCTAGCGACAAATCCAGCCTTGTGTGAAGCGACCTTTAAACCACGGCCATATATAGACTGGTCTAGACACTGCGGAATAACCTTTGTTGAAGTAAAAATTTTAGTTTAATATGACAACGCCGGTGCAATCGAGAAGGATAAAAAAACGTGTGATAAAAACAAATGAACCACTTTTTAATTTGTTTACGCATTCTCTTTTGGGGTTACGCCCATTTTTATCGTTTATCTCTTTTCAATGAAGTTATTTCTTTGTTCTATACTTTGCCTTCGTGATTGCAGTGCCGCTATCATAAATTAACATTTTGGCTTCAATACGGGTTACTCTCAATGAAATTTTAACTTGAATAAGCAACTAGCCGCCACCAATGCTAACCATATTATTTACAGTGAGTTGGCCTGTCTGTAGGACCGTCTTTTAATTTTTATAAAAAAAAATCATTTAGTAGGTACACATCAAAAACATATTTTAACTCTATATAAAAAGTGTAGGGTTCCAATTAATATGTGATCATTTTCTGAGCCGATCATAGAAAATAATCTTTGTTTTTCAAAACACCCGCTATTCGTTGTGCAATCCGTACGCGTCCCTCCCGCGCCGCTTTCCTGCCACCGCACGACATCTCCAGACGCGCTCCGACACCCTCCCGGCGCGCGCCCACGCGTACAACGCGCCGCAACCCCCGGAACATATCGAGACACAAGGCGGGTGGCGATTCCGAGTCACTGGATAGCTTCTTCCTCCACCGCCACTCAGGACGTGGAAGTCAACGATACTTCACTTGCAGGAACTTGTCAAGGCTACGACTATAACTTCTTCTTTTTCCTAAGCGAATGGTGCAGGCTGTTTCAAAATGATCTCGTTGGAATCATTGACCGTTCAATTCATTTTTAGAGTTCCGTACTAAAATTGTAAAAAAATTCGAGAATACTAGTAATTAAAGAATTACAAGGTGCAAAATTACAATTTGACGTTGGGTAACGCCGAAATGTTGATGTGCCCTTGACTCACATATTTTCTTTTATTTAACACGTTTCATGTTTATTTGTTTCAAATCTTGCGACTGATTTTTTACCCACATCCCCGTATCCGATTGAGTTGAAATTTTGCGTACATATACAGTCCCGATGACAATACAATATTATGATAACTAGTTGACCGGCCCGGTTTCGTCCGGGTGCAAATCGCACTTTTGAATTTTCACCCACTGTTCGTTTACCGATTGAGCTGAAATTTTGCACACGTGTGTAATTCCGATGACAATAGTCATGCAATAATGAAGCCTTGAGAGAGTTGAAAAAAATGAGAAGTCTGCGTCCTTTGTAACTATAAAAACACACTGTTTAATTATAAATGCGAGCCCAAGAGGTCGAGCTCCCGTAGCGTTTCAGTGAATCCAATAAATATAATTTAAAAAAAACAAAATTAAAAATTTTGAAAGAACCCACGACGAAATTAAATGTTGTAATAGAAAAAGAATTAAATAAAATTCTAAAATCCCCCGACTTAAAACAGGTAAGTAACCAAGGAAAATCCGTCGGAGGCCTGAAATGATCTAAAATCCTGCAATTTTAGAGCATGTGGCTGATTTAAATCAGGTTTGATACGTAATTAACTATAGTCTAATTTAAATTCTTCTATTCTTAATTCAGGGCAGCGAATAGCGGCCCCCAACGGATTTTCCTTGGTTACTTACCTGTTTTAACACACAAACAACATCTCACGCTAAACGCATATACCTGCTCCGTTCCGTCGTGGGTAAAAATCGGACTAAGCAAATAAAGCACACTAAAAAATAAAATACGTAAAAAGCTTTTAATGTGAACGGTTTTATTGTACAATCGATGGTGTACTAAAAGCTAGAAAATAATTGTGGGTCAGCAGTCTGGATCTTTGATCAGACTAAAATAAAATCGTGAGACGCATCTATAGTAGAAAACTCTCTTTTATTGGGATATAGGAAATCATATCTGGCTTTCGACTGTATCCTTCGACTTTAACGTTACTAAATGCTCCCCACGATTTTATTTTAGTTTGATCAAAGCTGTAGATTGTTGCCCCACAATTATTTTCTAGTTTTTACTTAAACATTGTTATCTAAACTTAAAGTATAGCATACGGATTAAATTAGACTACTCGTAAAAACCGAAAGGATCCCGCACTAAATACGTGGGAAAATGGATCTCGGTGAAATTCTTTCTAACTGGAGGGAATGCAGTCATTTGATGCTGAAAAAATGTTCCAATACAACTTGGGTCTGAAAATTCCGGTGTCCAAAGTGGCAAGCTTATCAAAAACGGCCGTTTTGTGGCAATTAACGACCAACGTGCAATATGTAGGCACCCGTGGAGATACATATGATATATTTGTTTGTATTCAGACCCAAGTTGTATTGGAAACTTTTTTCAGCATCAAATGACTGACTCATTCCCCCACAGTTAGAAAGAATTTCACCGAGATCCATTTTCCCATGAATTTGGTGCGGGGCGAGCGACTCTGCGGACAAAATCGACGTTCACGAGAGCGAAGTCGCGTGAAAAAGCTATAATATCCCGAGTGAACCTGCAAGTTCAGACTATAGCAATCAACATAAACCTCCTGTCGGGAATCATAATATGTGAGGAATGAGAGACCATCATTAGATACTACAATACAACTATAGGTCCGTACATTTTATGTAGGTACAATATACAGTGGGACAATGTATTACTAGCGCATGGATCATCGTACAAGGGTATAGCTCTCTGTCTGCTGTGTGTAGCTCCGGTGAGCTTGGTATCAAATCACTAATGAATTCCTCCCCGTCGCTTTCTGCCCGCCCGCCCTATACGGTCGGTCGAAATGACGCAGCATCGTCTACACACAAACTCATACAAGCCAGAACTGTCGAACTGCCTTGTTTACGGACCTATTTTATGAAGAAGTTAATCTTCTTTAGGCCGGGGATACACGAGCAGATAATCCACAGTATTTTGTCGGAAGCGAAACCGTGTCTGAATGAAAACCAAGGGATGTAAATGAAGTGGATACACGGGCAGATTGATCGCCGCGGGAGGACGCGGAAGAAAGCGGTCGGACCGCCGAAGGTAGCGGAAAATCGGTGCGCGGATTCTGCCGCCAGCCGGGATACACGTGGCTGTCGCCAGCGGTTGACGGTCGCAGTCGTAGTAGCATGAGTCAGTACTCCATGGTGACACTGAACAGCAGACTGGCGTGACGCGGCGGTTTGTCGGCTCGTATAGACTATAGAGGGGCTGGGCGTTTTACTCGCGAATTTATCACCGATCTGCCGCTGCGAAAAAACCGCTTGTGTATCCAGCCAAAATTTTAGTCGCGGTCGGGCCGACACTCCGCGGTGTTTCTTCGGCTCGTGTATCCGGGGCCGTCGCAGTAATTCTGATCGAGAAGCCTAAGGAAAAAAATTCCAGCCAATTGGGCAACGGGATCGTATCAACTTCAAAAATATTGACATTTGACATATTATAATTATTACAAATGATATGCATGGTTACCACATAGTATGTGATCTGCACGTTATTTGAAAATTAACCGAAACATGCTTGTCAGCTATAAGCTGTGTGCACGAAGCCTATTAGCGCCGCTAGTGGATAATAGAGAATTATTGAACTAACTTTTTATGGAAATCGCGACATGTTTCTATGGTGATAAGTCAAAAACTTTAGTTGGCCATGATGTGTCAAAAAAAAATGTAATAAGGAAAACTGATGTTAATTTGTTTCCACTGACAGCGGAACGTCAAATTAGGGCGCCAGTGGTCTTTATTTTACTTAAATCGCCATCAGCGCAACAGCCTGGAACACAACAAGCAATTCCAGATCGCTTAGTTTTCCTATGTTTTCTTTGTAATTAAAAAACTTTATAAAATTATAACTACTTTCACTTTTAATAAACATTGCTCACTGACATACGAAAAATTGGAGATCGAAGTTTCCCCTAGTGCTCACCACAAACGCTCGCATCGAAAAATTTGTAACTCCGCCTCCGTGCACATAGCCCATACCAACTAATTTCTTTTTGACAGATGTACAGAACAAAAGAACAACTGCTAACCATAAAAGTAGAGTTAGAGACATTGCTACCCGACATAGTAATCGAAGAGAACGAGATCGAAAGTTATAGACGCTCAACAATTGAGGCATAGTGAGCGTCGCGGCGCCCAATCGACGCGACGTTGTACACGACTACCTCGGGGAGAAGAGCGAGTGAACGGGGATGGCGCGTGTTGGCCGTCGGCACTTGCGGCGCCCACTTGCTGTCAGCTTGCCAGTTCACAGAGAACCGACGCCATACGACACACATACACACACACACACCAACACACACTGTCCTATACATATATGCATATACTAGCGGTCCGGCTTCGCCCGGTTTTGTAGACTGCCTATTAAAGATATTAGGGAGAAGAGGGAATACCGGTCTGCCATGATAGCACATTACGATTTTATATAAGGTATGTTCCAAGCAGTCAGAGATCGGACACGAAACCGTCACCGTCATGCGCAGGTAACTAAAACGTGTTCCAAAACCGATATAGTTTCGTTTTAACTACTGCGCATGATGGTGACGGTTTAGTGTTCGTTCTCTGACTGCTTGGAACACAACTATTTGTATTTGTGTATGTGAAAAAATAAATAAACAAAATTAATAAACTTTGCGATAAAATAGTGAAATAAAACATAGCCTATATGGCACTTCTGTAAACCATAAGAAACGTTTCGAAAAACGTTTCATCGTTATTCGTCAAATTTTCATTTAAGTCCGCTCCAATACAAGTACCTATACATACAAAGAATTTTATATCAACTACAAATCCGGGCGAAGCCGGACCAGGCTGCTAGACTAGAAGTATAGATAACACACGTATCTATATACCAGGTGATCTATTCTGCAGCCCTTTTTTTACCACCTTTGAAATTTTGTATCCCCCCTATCTTAAAATGGGTCCAGATTCCGCCGATATATCATATAAGAAAACATAGGTACTCTAAATTACTTAAATAGCTTATATACCAAGTGGCAGAAGGTTAGGACGATATATTTTTTTTGCGCGTCAGCTTTTAACTTAATCGTGAATTTTAAGTTGGCGGGACGAGCTTACTATAGTTAGTTTTTGAGGAGACAAATTGAGAATTTCATGCTATGTCGCTTGCGGAGAAGGAGAAAGGTGCAAGGAGAAGAGATGTGAAAAATTGAAAATCCGGGAGAGGAAAATAAAAAATATCAGAGTTGCATCATAGGATGTTATTTATTGGCATTTTGCACTTCCTTCGAATCAATCGTGCCAGCGCCTATCAAGGCCGTAGGCAGGGGGGTGTTTTGGGGGTTCGAACCCCTCCCGAAATGCCTTAGCCAACCCACCATTTTATATACGCTCACTAAAATATGTTCGACTTTTTTTTCGGATCTGTGATACGATAATTTGATTCCACGTTTTTCGGAACGAGTAAAATCAAAATGTAATGCATTGTTAATAAATTAAATGAATCATTAAACTTTTTCGTCAAAATCTACGTCTGCTGCCTTTTAATTAAATTTGTATTTATGTAAAATTATAATATATTATGTATGCTTATTTTCAAATAAAGTTATTACTTATTGTCTCTGGTCCAGAGCTCGACTCCCCCCGAAGTGAATTTCTGGCTACGGTCTTGGCGCCTATGAACACCTTGTATATTATGTGCTGTCTACTGACTCACTTCTTCAGTTATTTACGCACGAATGGAGATAATAGTAGAGCGTCTGAAGATCTACATACGTGTGTATGGGTGTGTTCTGTGAAGCTATTGACTGAAACCACCCCGTAGCTAACCCTGGTTGCTAATTGATCAGCTAAAAATCGCTATAACACGTAATGCGTGTTCACTAATAAAAATTATATTGATTTGTAGGCAAATTTTCTTGACCAAACAATAGAAGATAGTCGTATTGAGTGATTTCCTAAATTTCTTTCGTTTTTATTTACATAATTATAAAAATCAATTTTCCATTTTAACCGCTATTAACGAATTAAACATTCTTGAACTTCGAACTTTCATTACGATTCCAAACTTTAAACCATATCCAACAATCAAAACTATACTCGACCTTTTTTTGGGCACTCAACTGTTATACAAATATGAATTTTGTCATAAAAAAATAATTAGAGATCTAGCTATAGTTTGCTATTAACATTGTTAAGACACACCCATTGTTACAATGCTATATTAGAAATATGTATTTTTCAATGTCACTGTCGGGACACAAACCCGAATATTTCCATTTTCGCGGCGGAATGAGATGTTTGAAAAATCTTTTTCCTAATATAGCATTGCAACAATGGGTGTGTCTTAATAATAGCAAACTTTAGCTAGACCTCTAATAGTTTATTTATTAACTATACCATCGGAATATTTGAAATATTCTGCAACATTATTATAAAAAATAAGTATTTTTATTTTAATAATTTTCATTGCGTATTAAGTTTTCAAAATCTTTAATGTTCATTTTCACACATTTTGAAGCTTAGAAATAAAAATTATATTACGTTCTCTTCGTACATTAATCTATTTAATCTAAATTATCTTTTAAAGAATAAAAATTATTGATTTAGGTACCTATGTCAAATTATGAGTTTTAGTGCAATTGATCCTTTTCTAAAACCAGATAAAATTTTACGTAAGACGGGGGAGGGGGCGTCCAAGAAATCTTATGTGCTTTTAAATGGGGTTAGGTGGGTCAAAAATGTCCAAAATCGTCCTTACGTAATTAATGAATGGCCCCTAAGATAAAAAATAGACTAACAACCGCCTTGGTTTTCCATAGGCTCAACAGAAGCTTCACGATTCTCCAGCTGCTGCTATAACATGCGCTATATTTACTGGTTACATAACGTGCGGGGCTCCCGGCAGGCAGTGAAAGGTGTCGGCTACAGTATTATGTTTGTACGCCTGCCTCTCTCACCTATTCGACAATGGCCGTACTCAAATTGTGACAGGCGGGTAAAAAAACAACACCAGATATTCGGACTCCCGTGTCTCGAAATCGGAGGTGCTGTCGAAATTAGTAAAGAATCGTTAGATATTAATTAGAAGTGGAACATTTTAGAGCTGATAACAAGAACCGAAAGTGTGATATTCTTGCCCTGCGCGCCATGATTCCTGAAGCGAAATCACACTTTCGGTCCAGGTGATGTATGGTATTTTTCTTCATACCTCGGTCGTACACGCTTATTAAATACATTAATTAATTAATTACATAAGAACACAGATAAATTCCAAGCAAGAAGCTTTGGGGTTATACGTAAAAACACGAGTGACAGCTGTTCGCGACTATTAGCTAAACTGTAATAGGGTTGCTATGGAAACGACGTCTAAACAACAGTTGGTTGGTTGTTTTTGCTTAAATACCGCCCGGACGTACGAACTTCCCGTATTGGTACGTGTAATTCCACCAAGGAGTAAATGTTAGACACTTTCTGCCTTACAATTGATGCCGAAAGTATGCACTTTCGGTCGAGGTATGAAGAAAAGAATATTGTAGCGAAACTGTAAGTGGTAAAAAACATGTCTGTACTCTTGAAGATGGGCTGATTGTCCGAAACGATCGTCGAGAGAGAAAGATATTTTGTAGAATTTTCAAGTGTTTTTATTATTATTTGTTATTAATCATGTTCTACCAAGTGGCGAGTGAAAAATCAGGGCAAATTATAAAAGTACTTCTCTACAATAATGTAAAAATAAATAGTTGGCAAAACCAAAAGTGCACATCCCGCAAGTTTTCCACTGTATGATAAAAAAAAATAACAATTAAAAAATACTTTTAATAAATTTAAAAAGATTTAAAAATTTTAAGAAATAAATAATTAAAAATTGAAAAAATATTTTTTTTTAAGTTTGCAAAAATAAAAAAAATTAAGAACTATACATAATATAATATATAATTAATATCAAGTGGAATAAAATAAAACAAAATAAAAAGAAAAAAAAAAAGAAAAATAACTCAATGATATCGTAAGGAATCGAACCCAGGAGCTTGCCCTCGGCGATCCAACGGCATAACCATTACGCCACGGCTGCCTAATACCTGGAGTGGTGTTATCACGGTATACAAGTGTAGCACTTGTTTTATGGATTACACTATATTTACCAGCAATTATTATATTGTTTTTAAACTATTATAGCTGTCAAAAATAATAAAAAATAAAACTGTTTATAAAAATTAAACTACTGAACACATTTTAGTGAATTTAAATAGGGTTCTGGTCTGATAGTAAACAAAGTGAATAAAATATAACCCAAGGCAATCCGACCAAAATTGCGATCTGTAGAGTCGTGACGTACGTACGTACATACGTACGTACGTACGTACATACGTACAGACCAACCGACAACTGCTGTTTGTGATTTTCAATTACAATTTTAATAGTATTTATGAACTCAAATTGATTTAAAAATGGTTCTATTTTATAGATTAGAATCTCCTCTTTTCAAAAAGCTTCAATTTGAATGGATTTCGTGTGAAATTAACTTAGATATAACTTCTTATATGAACGAAAGTCAGCTCTGACGCACAAAGCGATAATAAAGCACATACCGCTAGTTTAGCGGTATGTGCAATAACGAAAAAAACAAATGAATTCTAAGCAATAATAATTACTACAAAATATATTTATATCACAAGAACACACCAAAGGACCCCGCACAAACCGTATGGAATTTGGTTCTCGGTTAAATTGATCTAAAATGGTTTTATGTTATAGTTTAAAGGTCACTAAAAAAAAGTGTCCATGGGCGCATAGCCTAAAAACCAATAGATTTTTAGCTACAGATATGTTTAGCGAGATTTTAGATATAGGGATGTCCATTGAATTCACAAACATGTTCTATGTTGAACGTTTGTGCTTTTTTTAGAAACAGAAAAATAGTCGAAAACTAGGTAATGCTGGAATCCTGTATAAAATAACAATGTCATATTCGAATTCAGCGCACATGAAAACATATTTAGGATTTTTTAAGATTGTGAATTCAATGGATGTCCCTTTATCTAAAATTTCGCTAAATCATATGGCTGAAAACTAGAACAAACAGCAATTTAGTCTGAGCTATTTTATTATTATTGGATATGCAATCCCATCATTAGGAAAACAAAACTCGCTGAACTTTTACAGCTAAATTTTGCTGTCGATAGGAGCATTGTTGCCTCTAATAATGAAATTGCCGCGGTTAAGAAGTGACCAAATTGTGGTGTTCCGCTCCAAAATTGCTAAAACCGAATGCTTATGAAATCACGTCGTCTGTCTGTCTGTCTTCCGCAGGCATTTTTTTTTATTGTAGAACTATTCAATCGAAAATTGCAAAAAATTTATAAATCTGGAAAGATCCAAGAAGTTAAGAACTGAAGAATATTGAAGTAAAAATATACATTTAAGGAAGTTATTGTAAGAGAGGGCGGCAAGCTCCCAGAAGTCGATTCTAGCTGTAACTGAAAAATAGGCCTTTTTAACCGTTCATTCGAACTGAAATAGACATAACGGAAACGTCATCAGAAGGATATTTTATCCGGCCTCCCACCATTCCAATAAATTGGAACGACTCGAAGCATGGCATGATTTAGCGTTCTGCACATCGATGTTGTTACATAAATTATATAAATACAAGGTGCTGGAAAAGTTCTCGTACTTTATTTGGATTTTTTTTACAGGATTAATGCATTAATCCCGACGCGGTGCGGCGTTGCCATTACTTAACCATATTAAAATGGAAAGTGGCAGCGGTTGAAGTATAAACTGAGATATTATAATCAGTTCCGTCATATACTTTTATTCCATACTGAGCATAGGAATAAAATCGCAACCAAACTATTAGGGTACAAACATATACTTCTGTATTTTTTTTACGCCGTAAGCACTGGCGTATCCAGAAGGGCAAAACAAGCACGGGGGACCCGGCTTAAGAAATTTCTAATTTGCCCCCTCCTGGGCCAAAAGCCGGGTACGCCTATGTTAACGTCATAGAAAAAGACAAAGTTTTTGAAACAGATACTTTATTCAGATTGAATGCAAGTACATCAACCAATCCTATTATCGGAGAAATCAGGGAATTACATCGAAGAAAGAGATGCAGGTATATTTTCGATACGCTTTGTTGCGTTCACTCACCGCACATTGAGTATTCATATAGTTAATTAAAAGATATATGAGTTCCGTCTAATGTTCCTAGTATGTAGTTTATAGCTATCCGATTTCGCTCGGGTAGATTTTGACTGGTTAATTTCGCCCATCATGATGACATGCTAAGCGATACCGTGGTGGGACACACGGCGGAGATCGAGGCGAGGTTTTAGTGAGTATCCTCTGAGGAATCTCACACTACCAAGGTTTTTTTGGTACCCATAAAAGGTTTCTCCTCCTGTGACAAAAAAAAAACGATTTTGACTGGACAACGAAGAATATTTATCTATGTTTGTTCAGGGTAATATACTATTGAACCCATTTAAAAAAAAATTGGTTGTCTGTAAAGTCGGTTTACGGACGATAGTTTTACGTGATAACGTACTGCGCTCTCGCTTGCACGCACAGGGTCAGGCGGAACGTGACACATTTCGGAACGTTACACTTTTTCGTGCATGCAGCCGGTGTTTCATCAATTTATAAGACGTTATCACGTCAAAATCTTTTACTGTTTAAAAGCCTACTTCTCCTCAATGTTATATTTAATACTCAGTGTTATAGTTTTATAGAGGACTAGCTGTTACCCGCGACTTTGTCCGCGTGGAATTTAACAAAAAAATGTTTGTTCAGTTCGCAGAGTTTTAAAAAAAACTTTTCTTGTTATAAGTAAGGTATATACTTCCCGACAAATCTTGAAAATGACACCCATGTTGGTTTTTAGACTATTTACCTCTTTTCACCCTCTGAAGGGGTTGCTTTTGAAAAAACACGTGTTTATTTATTTGTTAACAGGAATAATCCTGCGCATTTTCGAATTATTACATCTAATTTAGATGATTTCTTCTTGCAAATTTTGAACCTCCGTTACACCCTTTTAGGGGTTGAATTTTCAAAAATCCGTTCTTAGCGAATGCTTACGTCATTATAACTATCTATGTGCCCAATTTCAGCCCAATCTGTCCAGTGGTTTGAGCTGAGCGTTGATTCTCCCTGCAAAATTTGAACCCCCGATCTTTAGGGGCTGAATTTTCAAAAATCCGTTCTTAGAGGATGCGTACGTCGTAATAACTATCTGTGTGCCAAATTTCAGCCCAATCCGTCCTGCGGTTCGTGCTGTGCGTTGATAGATCAGTCAGTCACGGTTTCCTTTTATATATTTAGACTAATGTATAATCCTGTCTTCGCCATAGACTCAAGTCAAAGCCCCAGATTTTAAGATGTGTTTGATCTCTTTGAAATGTAAACAGAGAGTGTGAAAGAAGCGAAATCATAAAATGAAACCCACCTATTTCTGCCCTAGGAGAGAAAAACGAAATTCCGGCTTCGTTAGATTCCTGTGCCTTATACTATAACTGCAAAGTTTAAGCTTCCTAGGTCAACATGGAATTTCTGTAGGGCGTGGAAAGACGGATATACATAAGGAAATTACTTATACTGCAGTAAAAAACTATTACGAAAAACTTTCCATAAAGTAAACATTAGTTGAACTCGGTTGGTTTTTCATAAGAACCAATAATCGTATACCCCTTATAACGAAAACTCTCTATAGCGAAAGAAATTGCTCAATCCCTTGAGTTTCGTTATAACGAGTTTTGGCTGTTTCTAAAATGTTAATTGAGAATGCACATTCACTCCGTTTTTCAGGGGCGGATTTCCATATAGGCCAAGTAGGCCCGGGCCTAGGGTGGCAAAACTTAGTGAGATTTTTTCCTAGTATTTTTTAATATCCAATGGCACCCAGCTACAACAAACGAAAAAAGACTTTTTTTGTTGTGGAAATGAAAGGATCTTTTTTATGCTCTCCTATTTTGTGCCGACACACGATAAAATTTGTCAAAAAGTTATAGGTTGTTAAAAATAAGGTCATTCGTGGTTTTTTTTTTGCTCTTCAATTGTGCACACGACAACATTTTTTAAGCTAGGCTGTTAAAAACAAGGTCATTTGCAGGGAGTAGGGAAGGCGGCAATCTGCCGTAGGGCAGCCAAAGTATCAAATCCGCCCCTGCGTTTAATCTGACAACTTTTCTTTCGATCGCCTGTGTGTGAGACGTTATCGGACGTCGAGAACGGGCGGCGACGCGCTGTGTACACACACAGGGGGCTACGGTCGCCGCTTGACGTAGGCGAAGCGCACTTAAGTGCTCCTCATACGGCTCTCACTACGTGCAGCGCTCTGCCACGCCGTTTCGGTCTGGTCTGGTCTGACTCGATCTACGCCCGCCGTAGTGTGATGTAACTGTGGGACGAATACGCGTACTGCAAAATACGCTATGGCGTGACATCCAGTGACGGCGACAATAAAAAAAAATTACGCGCTGAGGGTGCTGATGCGTTGAACTTTTATTGCTATGGATTTGCTTGGTATATTGTTGTAGTGTAGACAACTCAGTGAAATTTACACTGAAAAGCGTACGATAGATTTACCAAAAGTATCATTTTTAGGGTTGCGTACCTCAAAAGGAACCTTTATAGGATCACTTTGTTGTCCGTCTGTATGTCTGTCAAGGCTCTTGGGAATCAAAACCTATAGACTTCTTCCCGTTGACCTAGAATCATGAAATTTGGCAAGAAGTGAAGTCTTATAGCACAAGTAAAGAGGCAAATCCGAAAACCGTAAATTTGTAGTTACATCACAAAAAAAAAATGTCTTTAAACCGCAACAACATGCTACGCACATACACAGTAACAGTTCTAATACAAAATAAGCGTCCGCCACCGGTGCGTTTATACAATATGAGAACTCTCGCATACAACACGGTACGACATTTTGGCTATCAGATATAGCGACGAGGTACAATACTTTTCAGTAGTCCTTCTGAACGGATTGCAATGACACGCTTAATTGGCAAACTGACTGCGACCTTTGTCGATGTATTGGGATAACAGTTTTCCCACGCCTAAGCGAGAAAAATCTTGATTCCCGTGATGGACATATCTACAATTTTGTACGGAACCCTGGGTACGCGAGTCCGACTCGCACTTAGCCGGGTTTTTTTCTAGTAAAATATGTCCAATTCAGACATTTATCACGTGAGCTACTACTACGTTCCTCTGATCAAGAGTAGCAACTGCTAGTGTTTTAACTTTTAAGGTTGACACTGAAATACCAAACAGATCAGTGTATAACAAAAGCAATAGTGTCGAAAGTGTTAACACTTTTTATATACTGAAGTACGATACCAAAAACATTTATTTATTAGGGCTTAAGAATGTCGCTGTAGACATCCATGTTCTAATCTGAGAATAGTGAGGGTCAAGGGCATAGATGTCGGGGGGAGTAAAGGGAGTAATCCCCCCAGGACCATAATAAAAAATAAAACTGAAATACGTAACTAAAAAATAAAATTTAGAAATACTTCTTGAAAGGAAATGGTAAAATTATTTTACTAATTAATTATTTGCTAGAAACATTACTTTAAAAAACGGATTTTTTTGCTTTACGTCCCCCAGAAAATAAATATATACGCCCTTGGTGAGCATATATTAATTTAATTTTCAATTTGTTATTAATAACAAGTGGCCCTAAGGTTCACAAAACCAACTTCCTAGTTTGATTCATATATATTAGTAATAATAATACGACAGAAAAGTGAGCATTTTAATCATAAAAAAAAGAAAATTGTTACCAGAACAAATTTATCCGATAAATATTTTTCAAGAAATCCTAAATTTAACTTTTTGCAGTCATTTTGCTTAAAACGGCTGGACCGATTTCATTAAAATTTATTTTCATTTCTTATTCGTGAGATTGCGAGTACAAATCACCTTTTTGTGGTATTTTTGTTTTTGAACAAAAAATAAACGAATAGACTATTTTTGAAAATTTTCTTTCGAATCATATTTACGTTTTTACGCGTCTAGTACCCTAACATAGTCGATCTCACTTTTTATTCTCAACATTTCGTTCTAGAAAGAAATGACCACCTATAACGTATACGTACGTGCGTGTGTACACGCCCGCATACATATACATACATGCATACACACACTCACACGCGCCAAGAGACGTGTTTTCAAAAATAGTTTAATAATACCTATTATGGTGACCTTGAAATTAAAAAAAAATATGTTAAAAATGCTATATGTCATATTTTCGAACCCATTACAATACCTCCCCACTGTACTGGGAAGTTAATGAATACAATAATAAATAAAAAATATGAATTGGTGCTAGGTCCATAACTCTATAACTTACTATGAACGGCCTTCCCACAGAGCTGAGGAATAGGAGACATTTAAATTTGTTTAGATACATACTTCCAAAGGAACTTAGATATTTATAGTACCTATCCTAAGATACATTTGAAGTATATATAAAGAGGTATTAGTAGAATTTTTGTTCCAAAATATGTATTGTAGGAGATTTATTTGGTTGAGGAACAATAGAAATAAGCTTTACCAGTGGCGGATCCACGGGGGGGGGGGTTTCGGGTCCAAACCCCCCCCTTCCAGAGTATCAAAAATCCTAAATTAAAATTTTACTACGCGATAAAAAAAAAACTTTTCATGTTTTTCATGAATTCTCCGCGAAAGGAGTAAAAAATTTTCAAGACCCCCCCCTTGCCGTAATCCTGGATCCGCCACTGAGCTTTACCAAAGTATCGATTGTGGCCACAAGCGATACTTTGGTAAAGCTTATTTCTATTGTTCCTCAACCAAATAAATCTCCTTCAATAACGAGGTATATAATATATATAAAGAGGTAGGTCTAAAAATCAACATGGGTGTCATTTTCAAGGTTTTCCAGAACGTGAATGTCATCAATTTTGAATTTTATTACGGGGGTCTACGTCGAGAAAGGAGTAACTATGCCAAATAACACGGATGCGTTCCCATTATTTGGCATAGTTACACCTTTCTCGACGTAGACCCCCGTAATTAATTTCAAAATTGATGTCATTCACGTTCTGGAAAACTTTGAAAATGGCACCCATGTTGGTTTTTAGACTGTATACCTCCTTTCACCCTCTGAAGGAGTTGTTTTTGAAAAAGCATGAAACACGTGTTTATTTATTTGTTGACAGAAGTAATCCTGCGCATTTTCGAATTGATACATCTCTATCTTATATGATTTATCCATGCAAATTTTGAACCCCCGTTACACCATTTTATAGGGGTTGAATTTCCAAAAATCTGTTCTTAGCGAATGCGCCTACGCCATTATAACTATCTGTGTGTCCAATTTCAGCCCAATACGTCCAGTGATTTGAACTGTGCGTTGATAGATCAGTCAGTCAGTCAATCAGTCATGGTTTCCTTTTATATATTATTTAGATTATAAAATATGTACATAAAAAGGTATATAAATCGTTTACAAAGAATCGGTGTCGTACTATCGAAAGAAAGCGGCTTCAGACATTGCGTTTCAACCAGTCGTTTATTTTTTCTCGGATTTTAGAGTTCTGAATATTTTTGTTGTAGAAAAAGAGAGATTGATTATAGACGCTCGTCAACCGAGGTCATAACAGTATGTATTTTTGTTCTGCATAACAAAAAAAAAAACGCGACGACAAATTCCATGCAAGTGCCCTCGTATTTTTGATTTATTCGTTTCTCGCAAGCTCGTAACACAAAAATTCGTAAATCGAAATTGGTCCACGCATTCGGTCGTAACTGCTAATGTGTCACCCACGCACTTATATAATAAAGACGAACGCATGCGGGAAACCGGTGAGAGCGAGAGAGAGTGAAATGACGACGGCGACGCTGGCCGCCTGTATCTATAGCGTCGACGGTGGTGGTGAGGCGGCCGTCGTCAGTGCGCTGCCCCCGCTTCGACCCGCGTACCTCACCACGACGCCCTGGTTGACGCGGCCACCGCGTGCAGTTCACGCTCGCGCGCCGCTTCGTGTCAGCTCATAACTCTGGCGGACCGATAGGATCGACGAGTCGTGCGGGCGTTAAAGTTGCGATTTTTAAAAGCAAAAGCCGATAAGTCGCAAGAACAGACACAGCGTAGTGATGTGTCCACATGACTCTTTATTGGGAGCTGGCTCCGTGCGCTCCGCTCACTAAAAAGAGTCGCTTAGAGCGAGTCGTTGAAAGGAGGGACACTAGACAGTACTAACTACACAAGAATGCAGACTGCAGAGGCAGAGGTGTGAACTGTCATCATGAATGCTCAGGAGTTACGTAGCATTGCACAGCACAACACACACACTCAGCTCTGAGCTCATTTTAATATGATTCTGATCTTATATTATTCGTATTTCGGATAAACTATAAAGTATAATAAAAGCTTAACAATAATAATGTTTATTGTTACAATATTATATCTTTGTCAACGACGTCAATGTGAATGGTTTAAGTCACTGTAAGCTTAGTACTATTACACTTACTGTGTGTCATTCAACATTAAATGGCTCAGCAAAGATAACTCCGTACGTGCAAAATTCACTAGTTGCTCTGTGGCCTGTGCTGTGTGCGCTCTGTAAATGTACGAATGCAACAGTACAGATTACAGAACAGCTCAGCACAGAGCAATGGCGTTCGGAGTCAGTCATTTACAAAAAAAAAGAGTGACTCGCTCCGCTCCGAGAAAGGAGTCGTTCATTATGACACACATTATGACACTGCGTTATGATACCGAGTATTGCCTAATGGTGAGAGCATTAGAGCGGGCGCTTATTGAGACGTAGGCGACGTAGCGCAGTAAAGGGCAGCGCAGCACATTTTTTTGTCATACACAAGTTTGAACTTGCGAGCGTTAGTTGAGAGGCATGGCAGGGCAGAGCAGTTCTAGTAAATACATTATTATTAATCTATATATTATATAAAAATGAATCCCTATATCCCTTGGTCACGCCATCACGCGTGAACGGCTGGACCGATTTCAATATTTTTTTTTTGTTGTGTTTGTTATTGTCAGGATAATTGCGCGGAAAAAGAGAAAATTTAAGAATCCTTATTTAAGAAAACTAACAACCATATATCTATATCGAGGATGTAAAAAAACTGAATATCGTTTAAAACAAATGCTTTTTTTCGAGCACGACGGCGCAGCCGGAGTGAACCCTCGAAATAGAGCAAGTGTTTTAAAGACCATTTATCCACGAATACTTTACGCTATTTTTTTTCGAGCACGACGGCGCAGCCGGAGTGCTCGACATACACACATATACGCCCATGTATATTTTAAAATAGCTAGCAATTAATAAAATAGATAGATAGATGTTCCAATTAAATTGTTTTATTATTTCACTTTATACGTAGCGAAGCACGTACAGGGCCGCTAGTATTGTATAAAAATGAGCGAGCGAGCAGGGCTGCTTTCTTGTAAATAATTAAAATATAAATACCGAGTCATTATTTTCAGTTCACTTTAATCACAGTGGAATGTCCATCTAGAATCTAGACTAATGTTAATGCGAATCTGTCGCCGATATTCGCGAATGCAAACGCAAATATTCCATTTTCAAATCTGGCGTCATTTGTCTAAGGCTAAAATTAGACAGCTGATTGGCCGCGCAAGTCGCACGCACACATTTGTAGTGGTTCTAGGTACTAGGTTGATTATTAATACTAAGTCTAAAGCTTCATTACCAACTGTTATAGTGAAAACTGATAAAATATATAATTAAAAGGTTACCTTAAATTGTTTTTTTTAAGGAGTAAGAAAAAAATTGTTGTCTTAAAAATGCTAAGAAATTAATATTTTTTGTTTTATTTAATATTATTTTCATATTTAAAAAAATATTAATTGATTAATATTCGCATGAAATTTGCGGATGCGAATGCCAAAAAATATGCAAATATTCGCGAATGAGAATATTCAAAAGTGACGGTAGAAGTATAAATTTCTGATTGCTTTGCCTGTCCAACAGTGGAGGGCAGTGCCAACTAGAGATTCACAGCTTTACTTGATATTTAAAGCTACTTGACTTGAAATCACGTCAAGCAATTTGTAAAAACATCAAACTATTGACTTGAAAAAGTTCAAATATCCAACTGAGCGAGCTATGTAGTCTTTAAACAGTGGCATCAGTTGTCAATCATTCTCTGCCTTTTTCTTTCTCGATTTATCACGTCGCTTATTCGTTTTATCGCTTCGTTAATGTAACCTTGATATCAAAAGTTTCAGTTCAAAAACTCGCTAATCCGTCAAATTTCTGCTGAATCGTTGTCCCACGGTCTACAGTCGACCTACAGTCTGCTGCGGGTCGGGCGTCGTGTATAGCGGTGCAATGTACAGACACCGGGGCGGTGTACAGAAAGAGAGAGAGAGAACGAACGAGGCGAAGCGACGGAGGGGCCGGAGAGAGATGCACGGTGTGGCCGTGCGGCGCGTCAATAGCCGGCACGCGACGCGGCGTCTCACAGACCGCGTTCTGCCGTCATCTCATCGCGCACCCCGCGTCCCGCTTCAAGGTGCCCTGTGCGGCGGCGGCCGGCCGGCAGCCTGCCAGCACCAGTCTCTCGCTCTGTCCTCCTCGTTCGCCCGTTTTCCGTCTCTTTCCAGACCCCCGTTCTTCTCATTCCGGCATGGTCTCCCGTTATGTCTCCCTCGATGCTACCGGGTTAATTGCAGCGACGGCTCGTCGTTCTTGTTTTATGCTAATGACCACCCGTTTAATGAGCAGTGACGTCAAATCTTCGAGTACGCACGTATCAGTCATGTGGTCTAAAATTTTACGACTGAAATCATCCGCACACGGACCGACTGTTTTGCAATTTGAGTTTTGAACCGGTTCACAATGCGATCGTTCTGTGACAAAGAATGGGGAGTCGTACATGTGTCGACAGAATAACGGCCGATTTGAAACTAGTTTCACACTGGTTGCGTGCAAGCGTGTTTGAAGGTCGAGAAGCAATTTCGATTCAGTCGCACTCGTGAGCGGATAAAAAACCTCAATCGATTGGCAAACCGATTGATTGCACAATGATGGCATCCTGAACTGGTTTGAAACTCAAATTGAAAAACAGTCGATTCGTAAACGAAGCTGCACCTTATTACTTCTGATCCGATGTCGGCCGACATCGAAAGAAAAGCAAACACAAAGATTATAATCTAGGTGTCTACGCTAGAAAGGCATATCCGATTTCCTTTCCCATTGGATCGGGAGAAATACGGATCCAAATGTAGGTGTAGCACATAAAAATGGAAGTCCCTCTGTTCGGGACCTATGCGTCCCTATACCATCCAAGCGATTACTATGAAACTTTTGTGCGGGAAAGGGATATCAGATTTCCTCTCCCATTGGATCGAGAGAAATACGGATCCAATGTAGGTGCAGCACATAAAAATGGAAGTCCGTCTGTTCGGGACTTAGGCGTTCCTATATCATTCAAGCGATTACTATGAAACTTTTGTGCGGGAAAGAGATATCCGATTTCCTCTCCCATTGGATCGGGAGAAATACGGATCCAATGTAGGTGCAGCACATAAAAATGGAAGTCCGTCTGTTCGGGACTTATGCGTTCCTATACCATTCAAGCGATTACTATGAAACTTTGGTGAGTATGTGTGCGAACCCGCGAAGGTTTATGGCCCAAAAAAAGTCAAATTATATAAACATTTAAATTTAAAGTAGTACTGCAATACTACTGTTGTTGCTGCTGAGCGGGACGACATGACTGTAACACAGTGAAGCCAAAGGCTCCACTACTGCTTCCGTCGCCGAGCGGAGCACAGAGCCCCGTAAGGCATGACTGTAATACTGGGGAGCCGAAGGGCTCCACTACCGTGGTCGTTGGCGTGTTTCATATCAGTCTGCTTCAAATTTGTGTTCGTGTTGTAACAATGATAATTTTGTTGTCCCCCAGATCGGGCTGTTGAAACGAGTCGACCATGTGCGCTGGCATATATCGACACGCTACATCGAACTACTGTGCTGCCGTTGAGACCACCCACCCGCCTGTCGCCTGCTTGTAAGTATGTTTACTCAATTTGCATAAGTAGGATCGTTACGTCACGACCTAAACTGGCAATCTATATATAAATCTTACGTGACTATAAAATACAAACTACTCATATCGGACCGTCACACAAAAACTCTCCAACGAAGAGCGCTGACGTTATGGATTTGTGTTTGGCAGATCGGGATGAGTGTAACTATTACATTATTTCCTAACATTAAATATTGGCTACATATGGAAAAGATAATTCATTATAAATTATTTAGTACCTAAGATTTTAGCTGTGCTCATGGAGGAACCGTAACTGTTTAATAGGACGGTTAATTGTTTATAACCTCAACTTATTTCGCGTTGGTTCCTATATATTAACATATTATTACGTATATCTTTTAACTGACGTTCTCGAGGAACGCAAATAATCCATGGAATTGGTACATTTTGAGTTGCATCAAATGGGGCAGTTCTGATTTTTTTATATGTTGTATATAATGAGGTGGTAATGACAAATATAATTTTTCCACCTCGAAAGCCTTCCGGAACATTGTAAAATTCATGAAAAGCCATTAAATTTTTGATCATTTTTCAGTTTTTGCCATTTTTTACCACCAAGGACCTGTTTTACGGTAGAAGTCACTATGAATTCTTTTAAAGTAGACTAAATTTGCAACAAAATGAGAATAGTTGGGTCTCGATAAGCTGAATAGTTTCAAAGATACAGCTGTTCAAATGTTTGCAAAATTTCAAAAAAAAAATTTTTTTCGAGTTTTTACTCGTTCTCGTCAATGTGGTCAATTATTGATCTATTTCACGGCATAAATTCATATACGTTTTTAAAGAAGACAATTTTTTTAACAAAACGAGACCAATTTGATATATTAAGATCTGATAGTTCCCTAGCTACAGCTGTTCAAAGTTGCTGAGGTGAGTAAACAAAATGAAATACGACTTATGAAATAAGCATTATAATTTTAAAAAGAAATAATTACAGCATAAAAATTTAAAGACTGTGTTATACATATTATCTTTGCATGTGGCGGTTGAAGTTGAGGTCGTCACAGGAGTTGTATTATTAGTTTTTCTTGTATATCTTTGATGGACCAGGCTGAACCTCTAAATCGACGGTACATCTTTTGGGAGCTTGCTTCGGTAGCATTTCGTCAACGACCAGCTCAGGCAGGTCGAAATCGTCATCTGATGGTGGGTCATCGATGGTAGGTTCATCAATGTCATCACACATCAGGTCTGGTTTGTTATCACAAGATTGGCCGCTGCAGTGGTTGCAAACAGCCGAGCATTTGAGTCCTGCTTTTCTGCAACCACAGCTGCTGGTACAACCTTTTTTGCAGTTGCAGGAAATCATGTTTAGCAGGGGTTGAGGAGCTGGTGGTTTCGTCAGACCAAGCTCCCATTTCAGGATTTCTAACCTCACTCGATAACAACAGGGATGCATAATGTAGTGAAAAATATTGTTTGGGAACATCGATTTATGATTGGCTGCCACAGCGTAACTTGGAAGAACTATTTTTAACTACGGCAAAGTATTATGGTTTTGTTTTTTTTTATTATAAATAATTATATACCCTATACTATATATAAAAATAATAAAAAGCACACCTTTAGTAGAAAAATATTTTTGACAGACACCCTAAACTCTAAATTGTATTATTTAAGAAATTTTGCAAACATTTGAACAGCTGTATCTTTGAAACTATTCAGCTTATCGAGACCCAACTATTCTCATTTTCTTGCAAATTTAGTCTTCTTTAAAAGAATTCATATGACTACTACCGTAAAACAGGTCCTTGGTGGTAAAAAATGGCAAAAACTGAAAAATGATCCAAAATTTAATGGTTTTTCATGAATTTTACAATGTTTCGGAGGGATTTCGAGGTGGAAAAATTATATTTGTCATTACCACCTCATTACATACAACATATAAAAAAAATCAGAACTGCCCGATTTGATGCAAGTGAAGACCCCTTTTATGGTACGATTTCCATGGATTAAAAGGCACAATACAGGTACTCCTCGACTTACGAACCACGCTCCGGACTTACGAACAGTCGAATCAGTGGTAGTCAGACCAATGAAATTTGCCCACCACTGGATCCAAATATCAGCGGAGAAGATGTTCATCAGCTATTAGAAAGCACCGAAGACTTGATAAGTTTGGTCGAAACTTGTTCGATGAAGAACAAGAAGATGCCACCTCCAAGATTTTTACATTGTCCAAACTAAACGAGGGTTTTGAGCTGATGGAACACATGCTTGCTTATTTCGAGGCCCAAGATCCTAATAAAGAGCGGTTCATGAAGATCACTGCAGATGTGACAATGCATTGACTTGCCACTCACTGATCCAGACGGAAAAGAGGACAAATCAAGTTCAACCCTCAATAACCCGATATTTTCAAAAAAAGATCCTAGAGGAATGATCAAGGAAAAACAAATGGCCCTTTTCAGGGCCAAAAAAGTCAACAATGACACAGTAAAATTTTTGTACATCGGCCCTTTTCAGGGGCAAAAAAAATATACGACGAAACAACAAAACTGTTCTACATCGGCCCTTTTCAGGGCCAAAAGAAATCTATGACGAAACAACTCATGCACAACCAAAATACAAATATTGCCAAAAGTTGGTGCATGTCCGAATTGTTGAAACTCAAACAGCATACAGGATGGGTCAAAAAATGTAAAAATTGTACAAGAGTAAAGTGCCCTTATTTCAAAAAATTCAACAAAATGTTATAAGAAAAAGTTGTTTAAATTAAAAATTATCCCCAAATACAAAAACATGGCCTTCTAAGAAAAATTTTTTTTTTTTTTGAAAACCCAAAATTATAATTTTTTTGAAATTTTTTTTTATACTTACCTTAAACACACTAATAAATTATTCAAAATCAAATCAATTACGCATAACTTTGTAAATTCAGTCATATTTGTAAAATTAACTTAGATTTTTAATTTTTTATGGAATCACAAACTTTATGTTTGTTGCAACGATATTAAACACCCTGTATGCAGTATGCTATTTGAGTTTCAACAATTCTAAGAGCACCTAAAATGATTATCGGACATGCACCAACTTTTAGCAATATTTGTATTTTGGTTGTGCTTTTAATTAAAAATTTTCCCATATGTTGCGCACTTAAGTGACCAGACTGTATATGATCCGACTTACGAACGAGTCCCGGAAACGCAAAGTGTTCGTATGTTGAGGAGTACCTGTATAGAAAATTGAGGCATTTTAATTACAAATTATTATTAGTAAAACACTTTCGTCACAACATAAATACAAACAAAGATTGGCAGCTAACCTCACTTTCGCCATCTTGCTTCGAGCTAATTCCAGATTAGTTGCCGTTGGCGAAACGCAACAGTTAGTGCCAATCTACTGACACTCGCACTACACTAACACACTCGCTTACACACATACAGAGAAATGCAGATCCTCGACGCGGCACGACGGCGAAGCTTGTCATCGGCCGACCATAAATTACCGACTGTCGCACACCCCGTGAGCGCACAACACATACACACACACAGACACACCAAAGTTAGTGTTTAGTGTAGTGGTACCACTGATGTACACTATTATAGTGTACCTATGCATGTACACTGTACACCATGTGTAGTTTGCGTATGACATATCCGTGAACTAGTTATAATATGTTTCGGAAGTACGGACCTTTGGATCAAACTATAGCAGGTTCAATCCCACATCCGTTCATTGATGTTTGTGACGCCGTTTAATTTGATGTAATTGGACGCTAATAATCTGAGTTGTCGAGCGTCTACAATCTACAAGAAAAAATTCCAGCCAATTGGGCGACGGGACCATTCCAACTTCAAAATGTTGACATTTGATATAGTATAATAAAGAAAAGAAAATTTCTAATATCGCGTGAGGTGCAGTACATTTTTATTTTTAAAAATAAATTATTATTTATTTATAACTTCTATATACTTTAAAGACAGTTTTATATAAGTAAAACAAATTTTTGAGAACATGACAAAAAGAAAAAAAAAATGTTGACACGGTCTGGTGAGATACTTTTCATTTCTGAGTTGTGATTTTTGGTGCCCCCTGAGACGTCATGCCCTAAGCAATTGCTTACTTTGCTTATAGGTTAATCCGGCACTGGTGAGGTGACGTGGGTAATAGCTAGTATTCAATATGATATTTGCTATTCGCTTGCCATGGCTACCTATACATAATATTAATTAACCAAAGCATGCTTAACTAGTTTATTTTTTTTAGATTTACAAAACAAAAGAACAGCTGATTTTTTTTCATTTTCAATATATTTCAAAAACTATAAAGTTTTAGAAAAAAAAATTTCAACGAAACTTTCTTGAAAAAAATAGAATAATAAGCCGTTATAAAAAGTATACCATTATTATGTAAAAAAACACCGTTATAGCAAATATCTCTTCTGCGCATGCGCCGATTTCCCTCAAAAGCAATAGGGCTCTTCATATTTGCATATCAAATATCCTCCCAAAATTTAGTTTCAATCCGCTTATCCGTTTGATCTGTATCGAGCTCACAGACAAGCAGACGCACAGAGTTTTTCCAACAATATATTTTTTGTATTCGGGAGACCTCAAAACGAAAAGATATTATAAAAGTTGGAAAGAGTTTTTTGATCTAAACTAGTACCATTCCCCACTTGTGGGTTGGAATGGTAAAACATAAGTGCGTGTAAGCTATACGTGCGGTTGCGGTAAATCTTCTTTTAATTTGTTTTTACCCGCGCACTTTTTGGGAAATATTCACTCACAAGTTAAATCACTGGTAAATTAAATTACGTTGGCTATGCTTACTGGTTTGCGTCCATAGCTATGTTTCCTAAAGATGCGTTTTGATGCCGCCATATGCCAGTCGATTCCTTTAAACAGCGGAAACCGATCACAAAATTGCTTTGCGTCGATAGCTATGTTTCACCTTCCGTCTCGCCATCTAAACTGACTGACTTCATGCACATAAAGGCCGCTGCACACAAGGCTAGAAACACTGCTAGGATAGTCCTGCTAGCCAGTAAGCTGGGCATGAAGCTAGAAATGACGTCACTGCGGGCTGGCCTGCTAGCTCACAAGATAGATTTTAAAATTGAAACAGGGGCTATTTTCCCTGCTAGATCTGCTGCTAGGTATGAGCCAGAACCAATCAGGAAGCAGTATCTTATCATCCACAAACCAACATGGCGTCATTCTGCTCAGAGTCAGACAACAGACACGTTTTGCTCTGTGTTTATATTTGAATTCTCACTGCGCGCGCACCAGATTTATTCACAAAACTAGCTTGAAAAGATGTCTCGTGTGAAGCGAGCACGTAACAGCAATCAAGAAAACCAGCGTTAGAAAACTAGTAGACAATTCTAGCGAAGCATTTAGTAGCATTTATAGCCTCGTGTGCAGCGGTCTGAAGATCGGTTCTGACCACTCGCAGCTTTGTACATATATCTCATTTAGATTCGGAAAAGTAGACGGTTTAATACTTTGTTTCTGGGAAACTTAAAACGCTCACGATTTCTAAATAAACTAAAAAAGATACCGACCTGCCAGTACAGTCTTGTTAATGTGAAAGCTTTTAAATCCAAGTACCTAAACGAAAGAAACCGATAGTTTTATACTACGATGTGTTCGATTTAACACTGAGGTGGTGTGAGAAAAGGGACGCCGCTATTCTGACTAATTAATGTAGGAATTTAGAACGCACTTAATTTTTTGTTTCTTTCTAACAAATTTAGCATCACGTATGTTAAAAGGAGACATAAGTTTAACAGCGCTGTTAATTTTAACATTGACCATATACAGAATAGCGTTAATATTACATTAAAAAAAAAAAATAATCACACTGGACTGTGTGGTGGAAGTAACGTGTCGTAAATATAGAATAAGTTTCTTATGGTCTACTGTGCCAGATTGCGCCGCTGAATGGGATTTTGATTTCACGTAAAATTTTCCATCTTTTAGTAAATGCGCATACGTAAATAAATACAACGTACGCTGCAATTTATTTATTGTAGACTAGCGCCCCGGCCCGGTTTCACCCGGGTGCGATGATAGATGTGTTATTATAAAATTTTGCAAAATTTATTTTATTAAGAAACGACTACAGCGCCAAAATGTACGTACTGATAGCTTTGAGCTGGTGTCGTTTGGGGGCAGTGCCCGCTAGCTTGTGTACCTATGCATGTATTAAGCATTGTTTTTTTGGTACAGAGTTCACTTCAAAACAACGTTTTTCTACGCGTTTTGATAAAAAATTATAGTTTGAAAAGCGATCTTTTTCTATTTAAAACAATCATTTGTTTTTGTATAATTACAATCTAATGTTCTACAATAACAGACAGTTTGAATGCGACATTAGACTGCTCCTGGTGTATGGAAACTGTAATTATAATGATCACAATCTAAGATCAATGTCAAATCAATTTTTTTTGACAATCCTTTCTGCAACCCCGGACTAGTAACACAATTTGATGTATAACAACATATATCTTGTAATAATTTACTATATGAATCATTGTCTAGATAGACAATGATTCATATATAGTAATTTATTGAGTAGATACTCAATGTGCGGTGAGCGAAGGCAACAAAGCGTATCGAAAATATATCTGCGTCTCTTTCTTCGATGTAATTCCCTGATTTCTCCGATGAAACGATTGGTTGACGTACTTGCATTCAGTCTGAATAAAGTATATCTGTTTTAAAAACTTCGTCTTTTTCTATGACGTTAACATGGGCGTACCCAGCTTTTGACCCAGGAGGAGGCAAATTATAAATTTCTTAAGCCGGGTCCCCCGTGCTTGTTTTGCTCTCCTGGATACGCCAGTGCTTACGGTGTAAAAAAAGACAGAAGTATATGTTTGCTTCCTAATAGTTCGATTACGATTTTATTCCTATGCTCAGTATAGAATAAAAGTATATTATGTATAACAATGAATAAATAATACTCGCAACTGAAACAAATATGCCCGCGGCGTTGCTATACCGCACGCACCGTAATAGAACAGGCTGTAACCTATTACCCCCAAAATGTACACATACTATTTTGTCGAACAATCGGCCGCCGAATATTCGGCGCTTCGGCCGAGAACGTGACCGAATATTCGGTATTCGGCAAAATCACTATTCGTGGTATCACTAGTTTCGACAGCTTGAAGCTGTCCGTGTACGGCCGGCCTTAATCTTATAGTACCAAAAATAAGCGATTTTCCTTAGCTGCCACGGAGATAGGCGGAGATGTAACAGGAATGATAACGGAGGATTGGCGCTATATAAATGGGTCGTTCGCGTTTTGACGCGTTAATGTGAAATGTTCGCCCGGTAGTCTATAACTCGTTGAAGCATCGCACCGCTTAACGATCCGTTGATTTCAGCCTGCCCATTGTTGGCCCATTGTTGGCAACAATCGACACAAACAACAATACAAACAACGTAAACAACAACAATAAATATAGCAATAGTGACGATGTGTGGCAGAATGACTGCGAGTAGAGTACAGTACTTATAAAAATAAAAAAAAAAAGTTTGTTACATTACAATTCCACATAGGATTAGATTTATGCGGATTTTTTCCTCTACTTGTGCCATGAGTCATGAGACCTTCATTAGTACCAAATTTCAAGATTCTAGATCAATGAAGCAGTATCTCATAGTTTTTGATGAGTGGGTTAGTAAATAAACCAGTGGGAGTATATGCCCAAGTAATTCAAGAATTACAAGGCGCGAAATTTTACAGCATATACCCTGGTGTTTTGTTTGAAAATCGGTGTATATATTTAACGACACTTGGAGCTTAATAATATAACTTAAATTACTTATAAGAAAAAAATAACAGTTGAAAATAATGAAACACAGAAAGGAAAAAAATAATTTTAATAATTTCATGGTTCTCTATGTAATATGTTATTATGTCATGCAAAAATTAAACAAAGAACTACCTAACTAACATCTTCAGAACAAAAGAACAACAGATTTTTTTTTCAAAATATTTCTGAAATTATGAGTTTAGAAAAAAAAATTCATAACTTTCTTGTAAAAACAGATAAAAAAATAAACTAATGAAAACTACCCAATTATTATATAAACACAACTTTAAAGCATATATGCAGTGAAACGCGATGGGGCAGAGGTGGAGTTTTTAAAAAAATAATTCCGAGGTGAACGATAAACGGGTATGCGAATTGTAATTCCGGGGTGAACGATAAAGGGGAATGCGAATTGTCTCGCAGTGAAACGGGAAGGGGCAAATGTGGAGTTTTTAAAAAAACAATTCCGGGGTAAAAAACTAAGTCCACCATCTTTAGAAGTCCGCCATATTAAATTTAGAATGACGTCACTGTATTTTTCCAGTTGTTCTCAGCAAGCCCTTTCATTTGATACCCATATTGTAGGAAAGCATAAAAACTTAGACCGCCATATTGAATTTAGAGTAACGTCACTTTTATTTCGAGTTGTTTTCAGTTAGCCCTTTTATTTGATACCCATATTGTAGGAAGGCATAAAAAACTTAGTCCGCCATCTTTAGAAGTCCGCCATATTGGATTTAGAGTGACGTCACTTTATTTTTCGAGTTATTCTCAGCAAGCTCTTTCATTTGATACCCATATTGTAGGAAAGCATAATAAACTTAATCCGCCATCTTTAGAAGTCCGCCATATTGGATTTAGACTGACGTTTTTTTATTTTTCGAGTTATTCTCAGCAAGCTCTATCATTTGATACCCATATTGTAGGAAAGCATAATAAAATTAGCCCGCCATCTTTAGAAGTCCGCCATATTGGATTTAGAGTGACGTCACTTTATTTTTCGAGTTATTCTCAGCAAGCTCTTTCATTTGATACCCATATTGTAGGAAAGCCTAATAAAATTAGTCCGTCATCTTTAGAAGTCCGCCATATTTGATTTAGAGTGACGTCACTTTATTTTTTGAGTTAGTTTCAGTAAGCCCTTTCATTTGATACCCATATTGTAGGAAAGCATAAAAAACTTAGTCCGCCATCTTTAGAAGTCCGCCATATTTGATTTAGAGTGACGTCACTTTTTTTTGAGTTAGTTTCAGTAAGCCTTTTCATTTGATACCCATATTGTAGGAAAGCATAAAAAACTTAGTCCGCCATCTTTGGAAGTCCGCCATACTGGATTTAGAGTGACGTCACTTTATTTTTCGAGTTATTCTCAGCAAGCCCTTTCATTTGATACCCATATTGTAGGAAAGCATAATAAAATTAGTCCGCCATATTTAGAAGTCCGCCATATTGGATTTAGAGTGACGTCACACAGCTAACCATGCATTGTCATCCAAACTATATTATGTGTATACAAATCTTCATTTCAATCGGTTGAAGATATCTGCTTCAAAATTACCGAAGGCATTCTAGTCAGTCACTTAGTAATTCAGTCGCTCACTTATTAATTTAGTCACACAACTATTATATATTTTAATATCTCAAATTATTAAAACAGTATCTCATCATCAGTCACCAAGTTTTTTTTTTATTCGATCGTTTTATAATTCCCCTATAAAAAACAACTATGGCATGTATCACTTTTGCGCATGCGCCGATTTTTCCCAAAAATTATACAAAACTCTTGAAAAAATAGATCGAATAAAAAACCGTTATGAAAAGTATACCATTCTTATATACAAACAACTTTATAACTTATATCTCTTCTGCGCATGCGCCGACTTTCCCTCAAAAAAAAACATTTTACAAAACTGTCTTGTAAAATAGAATAAAAAACTATTATTAAAAGTACACCGCTATTATTAAAAAAAAAAACAACGACGGCATATATCTCTTGCGCATGCGCCGATTTTCCCCAAAAAATTTACAAAAATTTCTATTAAAAATAGATAGAAGAATAAACCGTTTTAAAAACTATATTATTATTATATAAAACAACATTATAAGAGATATATTCTTTTACGCATGCGCCGATGTTCCCCAAAATCAATAGGCCACTTCATATTTGCATATCAAACATCATCCCAAAATTTGGTTTCAATCCGATCATCCGTGGTGTTAGAATGGTAAAAAATGTCAAAAGTGACGTTTGCATATTCTGTCAAAGTATTACCTATGTTCTAATAATTAGTTATTCAAATTGTTAACTCAGAAGGCGTTGCTTTTCACAAATATTCGAAACGGCATCCGTTTTTGAACAAATGCTATCTTTTAATTTCATTATTGTAATAAATAATATTATCGACCAATTTTATTTGAAGACAGAACATACGCAATTTTTAAATTGCCATGTTAAACCGTGCAACAGAGAGAGATAACCGAAAGATGTTTGCCATCGGTTATATCAAATTGAATTTATTTCTATATAAATGTGTATAAAAAAACTGTTTGGGCATTTTCTGTTGTACGAAACTTATGTAAAATTTTCTCCTCTTTCGTTTAAGACAGGTTTCGAGCCGATCCGATTTAAAATGAGCGAGCTATAAGCAAAAAACTTCGTTTTTCATAAATTTCTCCCCTCTGGGGCCAAAATTCAAAAATCGGGCGACGTTAGGATCTAAGTTACCCGGAGACGAATCGATCAAAAAAAAGTTTTTTAAAATCGGTCAAGGCGTTTGGGCTGTACGCGTGACACAAAAAAGTGGGACGTACAGATTCACAGATTCACAGACGTACAGACAAAGCGAGTACATATAGGCGCTTTAGCTTACGCTATTCGCGCCTAAAAAACGTGTTTGTTTGTTATTTTGAGTTAGAAGTTTAATTTTTTACAAGAATATGGAGTCGTAGACCTTAGCATTTGATGTTAATATCGACTTCATACCTATAGCTGTTCCTGAGAAAAAGGTGTTTTGACGGACAGACAACAAAGTTTTTTTGACGTGATAACGTCTTATAAATTGATGAAACACCGGCTGCACATACGAAAAAGTGTCACGTTCCGAAATGTGTCACGTTCCGCGCACGATCGGCCCAAGTTTGACAGCTACTAACATTTAGGTTAAGTATGTATTATTAAATATGATATTCGAGCGGAATACGTTATCACGTAAAACTATCGTCCGTAAACCGACTTTACAGACAACCAATTTTTTTTTTAATTAAAACTTCGTTTGACATGGTAAATTAAAATTAATTCGCGAGATTTAAAATGTAACGAACTTGTCGCAATACTGTAGATATAACATCTATACATATAGGTAAATAAAAATCAATTTCCGCATGTATGAAAGATCATCACTTGAAAACGGCCGATTTGGCTGATTTTTTTTTGTTGTGTTCGTAATTATCAGGACAAGGTTTGTATGAAAGAAAATTTTTGGAAAATCCACCGGAAAAATCGGAATTTTTATATGAAAATCTCAATAAAAAATTGTGACGGTTGTATAGTTCTGCTGTGTAGATGGGAAGGCCAATACAATGTTTCCAAAGAGAGAGAGAGAGACTATGTTCTAATAAATCTTAGAGTTTTGCACCCCAGTGAAATCAAGACGGGCCGCTAGTATACTATAGCTCTATACTAAGCTATCTGAGAACGGTAACAGAACCGTCATCGTCTTGCGCAATAGTTACAACGAAACTATTTGTATCGGTTTTTGAGCTACTGCGCAAGACGGTGACGGTTCTGAGACAGCTTGGAACAGAGCTTATAAAAACCGGCGACGAGGGTAGAACTTTTGCCTCGTAACCTGAAGATCGTAGGTTCGATCTCGGCAGCCGGTGCTATTACTGTTTTTTTACAAATTATACCAGTTTTACTACTGTAGTGTCACAGTGTGTAGTGCACTGATTTTCATATGAGGTATGAAATCTTAAAAATACCAAAAATCAAACAAAGACGGTTTTATTTTATGATAAGTGCGTTTGTTATAAATGGCTGTCGAAGCGATACGATGGTTTGTTGTCTTATTAACCTCGAGATAAGGAATGGTATTTAAGAATTGGAGCAACGATGTGCCGTAGTTAAATACTAAAAAACATACGACTGCGTCTACCGCAGGTAGTTTCAATGAAGTGGTGTTGTTGCGGCAGGTATTTTGAAACGTATAATTATTGTGTACTGCGTCTTCCAATTTGTTGTTAAAGATGCGACTAGCAGGGCTTACGCACGAACCCCGCAGCTCAACACTGATTTAGGAGAGTTCACGTTTAAGGAACTGTCCAATGTCCAAACGTACGAACGCGATCTTCCATGCTCGAATGTTGCTTTAGCCTTGATTGTCGAGCGTTTGCATTCATTACAAATTCCATCCGAACTGGCTATAACAGAATATGCAGGAAAGCCCCATAATCAAGAAAACATGAAAGTTCAAAAAATAAGTAATTAAAACCGGACTACTGAAAAGTATGAAACAAGAAAATATTCTCATCTGAGGATAGTCGTGGTCATATGCCACCTACCCTAACAAAACATTACATTTTAACAGTAGTTGCCCTGAAGACATTGATGGTGGTTTAAAAAAAAAAAAAAAAACAGTAGTAAGCGATCATATTAAGCTCTAGGGCAAAGTGCATCACGATATACCTACATCTCTAGAGGGGCTTCATATATATGAGATGGCACACGACCACGGATGAGAATATTTTCTTGTTTCATACTTTTCAGTAGTCGGGTTTAAGTTTTTGAACTTATTTTTTATTTAAATTATTTTTTTGACTTATTTTTTATTTGTTTTCAATTTGCTCCCCTCTGGGACCTAAATTCAAAAATAAATGTAGCGTATGTTACTCAGACCATAAAACGATTCGATTGACACCTTATTTATCAAAATCGGATATATAGTTTAGGCACTACGGTGGAAAATCCGTAAATACAAACATACATATAGGTATATAAAATAGACTGCTAAACTCATAACCCTTCCTTTTGGATTCGCCGTAGTCGGGTAAAAAAATTAAAACACCGCGCGGCTATAGGCTGTGTGCACGAAGCCTACTAGCGCCGCTAGTGGGTAATAGAGAATTATTGAACTCACTTTTTATGGAAATCGCGACATGTTTCTAAGGTGATAAGTCAAAAACTTTAGTTGTCCATAATGTGTCAAAAAAAGATGTAATAAGAAAAACTGATGTTAATTTGTTTACACTGACAGCGGAACGTCAAATTAGGGCGCCAATGGTCTTTATTTTACTTAAATCGCCATCAGCGCAACAGCCCGGAACACAACAAGCTTTTCCAGATTTTCTTTGTAATTAAAAAACTTCATAAAATTATAACTATTTTCACTTTTGCTCACTGACATACGGAAAATTTGAGCTTGAAGTTTCCCCTAGTGATCACCACAAACGCTCGCATCGAAAAATTTGTAACTCCGCCCTTCTGCACATAGCCCATACAAATGCACAAAAATTAGAGACCAATGTTCCGATATGAGAAGCAGTTCGGCTTAAAGATGTTATTACTCGATTACTTTTAGATATGGAGCCTTGTTTTCTATACTGTTTCGTAGACGGGTTTCAGTTTTTAAAGTTTTTATTTTTATTTAGAACTGTTTAGTTTTAGAATACACTCGCCATTACTTTTCATTTTATACGCCCTACAGAGTTAATTTCTATTTCTTTTTTCAGTACCTAGTCAATAATTTGCGATTATCATCCGCCATATAATATTGTATTCATGACGTCACCAAAACAAATCGACGAACGCCTTACATTTGTTAAAATCAGTTAATAGTAAGGTACCAAAATTTAAGGAGCTAGTCATCATTATAGTACGGGTTACTTAATAGAGCAGAAAATCGATGAAATCATGTAAAATTGAAAAAGAAAATTCCTGGAAAAAATACACTTTTGGGATTGTCCGTAAACTCTACGTGGTCCTATTTCAGCCCTTCTGTAACCCCTCCCTCCCTACACGTTGACTTTCCTCCATCCCCCCGGATGGAACGTAGTCTTATATTACCCTTATTTATTTTCAAACATTGATTACTTTTATATATTAATAAATAAATATTCAACTTATTCTGCAAATTATGTTCATTGTGCCAAATAAAATAGTTGAAGAAAATTACGTAGCTTGGCTCTTACCCCCTCCCCCTTCGTAGCTTAGCGTAGCTTTCGAACTGATCCCCCCCTCTTGATCGAGGTACGTAGTTTATGGACGCTCCCTTTCAAAAAATAATTGTAAATTATTTCATCTTTTACACGTAGCCAAAACGTTTTTTTCAAAAAATTAGCCTGTAGAATCTGTAGTTTGATTATTGATCTTTCGTTTGGCGTTTATCCGAATCTTTTGACTTTTAAAAATAGCGTCGAGAGATCGGTAACCGTTTTTAGGCGAGTGGAAAGAATTTGTGATGATTAGTATTAATTATGTAGATAGAATATACTCTTATACTCATTCGCCCGCGTTTTTTTTTGCATTTTGATAAAAAAAAATGTAGGCGGATTAGGCGCGTATGATTCGGACATGGACCAGTTACGAAGCTGTCTCTTTTATACGAGAGTTACACCTTTAGGCCGTGGCGGGCTTGTTTTAAAATCGCATTCCCTGTTATTTCCCAATAACACGTTGTGTGTGCAATTAGACTAGATTGATGCCGATTTAATGAGATGGACCGGCGATTTGATTACAGGCATCTCTCGGCTAATGTGAAACGCGATATGCCTCAAAGCCGTTCGGCTCGTTCGATTGGCTATATTATATGCCCCTCTATCGCCTCGACTACCTATAATCGGAGAATATATGCCAAAACGGACATTTAAAATTCCCTGAATTAATACCTCGACTTTTCCTGGATTATTATTCTGAGCTTCCCCAATTTCCGAGTCCGTTCTTTTCGGACAAAATGTTCGTGAGAAGGATCCACGTTCAATGGCGTAGCTAGCCTCGCGCTTGTGGGGAACTCGTGCGAGATCTCCTTGTGTCCTGACTTGAGGCCAAACGCCAAATAAGTAGTACGATCAATACCCTAAAAGTTAAAACAGTGATGTCAAAGATTTATCCAGTGAAGATTTTAGACATCAATGAGCTTATCAAAAAAAGAGACCTCAGGTGTCTGGATCCTCAAGCTCAAGATAATTTATCCATTTTATTACCTTAATATGAAAATTGATTCAAACTAAATAAATTAAGATTGTAATTTAGTATGTGTTTTAGTTTTGAATTTAGAGTCTGGCCCGATAACACACCCTAAATCTTATAAATGGCCCTTTAGAAAAACCGGTCTGACACCCCTGCCCTAAAAGACCCTACTAAATATAACCTACATACAAATTTTCTCTATACCTCGATCGAAAGTGCCTACTTTCGGCACCAATTATAAGGCAGAAAGTCTAATATTTACTCCGTGGTGGGATTACACGCCCAAATGCGGAAAGTTCGTAAGTTCGGGCGGTCGTAAAGCAAAAATAACCAATCAGCCGTTGTTTAGATGTCGTTTAACCCTATTACATTTTAGCTGTCATTTGTGTATTTACGTATATACATAAATTCAAAGCTTGTTTACGACCGAGGTATGAAGAAAAATTGTATACACCACACTGTACGAAGGTGTGATACCTTGCCCTGCGCTTCATGATGCCCTCGGCTTCACCTCAGGCATCATGGCGCGCAGGGCAAGATATCACACTTTCGGCTCTTGTCTGGTGTAATATACTCTTGTTATGTGTAAACTCTATATAACGAAAAACTCCATAAAACGTAGAAATCGCTAAGGTTTGTTTGGCTTACATTGCTATCCATATATTGAAACATTCTATATAGCGTAACAACCACTCTCAATAGCGAAACAATACGTCATTATTTAGACCCCAACAATGGGATTCTTAGAAATGCGTTCATTAGTTTGTTGTATAGTTAAAATACTTGCCTAGTAAAAAACGGCAAACAAAGTTAACAGATTATAAAATTATATAAATATTTTCTCAGTCAAAATTAAAACCTGCACTTACTCGTAAAATTATATTGTTTTATTTTACTCTCCGCTTAACGAAAACTCTTTATAAAAATTATAACGCAATAAAATACCCGGTCCCTTCAATTTCGCTATATAGTGTTATTACTGTATTACTGTTGTCTTTGATATAATATGTAAATATTTCGTTATAACAAAAACTTCTGCTCTAAAAATAATATAGGTAGTAAGTCGCTATAATTTTAAATCTTCATTACTGAGTTTAATTAAGATAAAAGCATGTGCGTGATGAACATCTTTAAATGAAAAAAATCAAAACAATAATTTTTTGCTAGCATGTTTTTTTAAAGTCTTTTTTTGTGATGGATCTCTAACTGCCATCATTCTCGAGCTGATTAAAGTCTCCTTCGCTTGTTTTGTTATAAATGACTTTAAATGTATTTATACGTATGGCCGACATACAGGGCTGTAGTCAAGCAAATGTACGCACGGTGCGAATTAAACGTTTGATGAACGAAACTGTTCCTTCCGTTAGCAGTTTGGGGCAGTGTCGGAATAATTTTAAACCGACAATTTTATTGAAAGTAATATGGGGGCTCGAGAATAAGCCGAGCGTTTAGTGATGTTGTTTATATGGCTCGTAGTACCTATACTACAAGCTTCCAGATTTTAATCCGAGAACTGGTAAAAGTATAATTTGGATTTTCAATTTATTACCACATAACATAAGCATAGATATTTTTTTTCTGGGGAGGTGTCAGAGTGCCCGTCGGCAAAAATTTTATTGATACATACTCTCCCCAAACTTTGTATTTGGCTTTATTAGGCCTAGTCTGACACCTATTTCTTCTATGACTTTTCTAGATTTTGGGGCGTTTTCCGAAACATGTCGTTTTGACGACATGTAAAAATTTATACATACTGTTTGGTTTTTTAATTGGATAGCTTAAAAACTTCAACCAAAACGCTAAAATAATGTTCTCTGACAAATAACATGAGCCATTTAAAATGTCTGACACTTCGAATATGTCGAAAAAACGACTATAAAAAAATTTGAAAAGAAGTTTGACCCTGCAGGCCATCCCTGTAACTTCCAGCTATTTTCGAGTTCAAAACGCTCAAAAATATATAAAATATAGCAAGAAGTTTATTTTTTAGCTCTTCGAGCTCAAAAAAAAAAACACTGTTACGAAATTTTCGTTCACGATATCTCATGAACAAATGAACCGATTTTGATGCGATTTTCGGCAGTCCACGCAATTTTTTAACCTAAAAAAGTAATTTATTGCAGAAAAATCGATCTCATAGGAATTTTACGAGCAATTTAAAAAAAACACTTTTTTACAAATTTTTCGTTCACGATATCTCGTGAACAAATAAGCCGATTTTGATGCGGTTTGCGGCGATCGACGCAGTTTTTTTAACGTAAGAAAGTAAATTATTACAAAAAAATCGGTTTGATAAGAATTTTACGAGTAATTATAAAAAATTACTTTTTTCCTAATTTTTCGTTCACGTTATCTCATGAACAAATGAACCAATTTTGATTTGGTTTACGGCAATCGACGCAGTTTTTTTAGCCTAAGAAAGTAATTTATTACAAAAAAATCGATCTGATAACAATTTTAAGAGTCATTTAAAAAAAAACACTTTTTTACGATTTTTTCGTTCACGGTATCTCGTGAACAAATGAACCAATTTTGATGCGGTTTGCGGAAATCGACGCAGTTTGTTAAGGAGAAGAGCTGATTAGATTTTGGAATTATTCGGTTTAGTAGTTTAGAAAATATTTTACAAAAACAAATTTTTAAAAATTTTTGAAACTTGTTTTTTTAAGATTTCTCAAATTTTTTTGGGCCGAATCGTTTCAAATTTTCAGGAAGTCTAAGTTCACCAAGATCACGTCAGATGCCGCAAACCGCGTTTCAGTCGGACACTCCGTACAAAAGATATAAAAGGTTTACATACATACACACACACACACATACAGCCCTACGGACATCATCGCCAAAATAGTTTCAATAGCTTCCTAGGACCTCAAAACGTCGAGATCTGGCGAAAACTCGATTTTCGAAAATCGGGGTGAAACCAATAACTTCCCGAATTTTGGGAAAAAATTTTTTTTTTTTTTTTAAAGCGGGAAGTTAAAAATTTATCAATAACCAGCTGATTTTCTCAGTATCTTATATTTGAACACTGCAAAATCCACTTTTCATATTGTCTGACGGGGATAGTGTTCCTATTTTCCAGTCTGACGCGTCAAAGTTGTCGATTTCATGAATTTTTTATAGTCATGAAATCGACAACTTTGACGCGTCAGACTGGAAAATAGGGAACACTATCCCCGTCAGACAATATGAAAAGTGGATTTTGCAGCGTATTTTTATTATACGCTTTATATTAGCTTCACCTGTATGTAAGTATGTAAAGTGTCAGAAAATTTGCCGGGAATACGGTGGAGCTTATTAAAAATGTATATGATGATAATTTAATTTTTGTGGGCCCTTGACACTTGGGGGCCCAGGGCTTAAGCCCTATTAGTCCCAACGTGGATCCGCCCCTGATAAAACTTTTGATAAAGACTCAATGCTATAATATATATTGTCGGAATAACCAAGGAATTACTTCAAAAAAGAGACTCAGATATATTTTCGATACGCCTTGCTGCCTTCGCTCATCGTACATTGAGTAAACAGACAATGCTTGGTATAGTAATTATTATGTATATGATTTAATAGAACATACCCTCAGGATGGTCTTACCTAAATTTTACTTAAATCGGTTCAATAGTTTTTTTTTCAAGTATTTTTATTGACAAGTAGTTTGCAACTCGGTGCATGAGAAAGTCTTTTTTTTTTATTTCGGCAAAAACGTGCAATTATTTAAAAGGGAACGCGGACTGCGTCACTGCCCCTTCAATGCTAATCGTTTCTCACCTCTTCGGCTAGAACAGAGCTAAGCAGATGCTGTTTAACATTTTTATGAGCCTGTCGTGTTCGCTAATAACCTATAATCAACGGTTGCGGCCGATCGTTTCTGAAGCGGCGGATCGTTTCAAGTGACCGGCGAGCGTGATAGTCCGACGCCCCGTCATTACGCAGCCGCGCTCGTCTCTCTCTAATCAGATGGCTACCGCAGCGCGCGGCATCGTCTGTGCGCCCAGGGCCACCGCGACGGCCCACCAAAACAAGACGTATATCTCTGTTGACACTGGATTAGAACTATTTCAGTTACAGATCCAATGATAGATCGACTTACAGTCGACTCTCGCTAAGAAAGGAACGGAACGTTTAGATTAGATCAGGCTTTTTTCCTTTACAAGGCTATTTAGTGATTCTACACTCGAGCGGAGCTCAGATCGAGGAAACTGAACATTTATGTAAATTAAAAAAATTAAGTTAAGTGAAACCCGACTACTGAAAAGTATCAAACAAGAAAATATTCTCATCTGAGGATAGCCGTGGTCGCATGCCACCTCATATACAGGGTGTCCCATTAAGAATGGGACATAGAACAACCGCAGATTCTCCAATTCAAAATAAAACGATTAAGCGAAATATGCTTAGATAAAATGTTACTCGTTTCCGAAATACGGGGTGTTGAAGTTGAAAACTGAAAAATTATTAATGTCCATAATTTTTTTAATAATTTTACTCAAATCGGCACACTTGTTAAATATCATAAAATGCACCTAAGAATAAAAAAATTAGTTCAGTACGCTCTACCAGTGGCGTACGGCAAGAGTAAGTAATGCTTGTACCCCTTCTAAATGTTACGCCGCTGTCTAAATTTTAATTTTGACTATAATTTTAATTTTTCTGATATTTTCTAAGTCAATAATGTACACTTGTTAGTTTGTTATAAAGTCATTGGTTTTCGAGATATTCGCAGTTTTTTAAGACAAAATTGTAAAAATGAATATTATTAATAATAATAATACAAATAAAAAGTACATGTCTATCTATCTTTAACTGCGAATATCGCGAAAAACAATGACTTTACAACAAACTAACAAGTGTACATTATTGACTTAGAAAATATCAAAAAAATTAAAATTATAATCAAAATTAAAATTTAGACAGCGGCGTAACATTTAGAAGGGGTACAATCATTACTTACTCCTGCCGTACGCCACTGGTAGAGCGAGTAACATTTTATCTAAGCATATTTCGCTTAATCGTTTTATTTTGAATTGGAGAATCTGCGGTTGTTCTATGTCCCATTCTTAATGGGACACCCTGTATATGATCATATAGCGCCCTCTAGATGTATAGCGTGATGCACTTAGCCCCGAAGCTTATGATCGGTTACTATACTGTTTAAATGTTTTGTTTTGCTAAGGTAGGTGGCATACGACCACGGCTATCCGCAGATGAGAATATTTTCTTGATTCATACTTTTCAGTAGTCGGGTTTTAGTTTTTGAACTTAATTTTTTTTTTTAATTAATTTGGCGTTATAGCAACAGCTAACAATATACAGAATGATCCATTTTGATTTACATGGGAAATTATTGAGACAGGGCAACATTTTCAGAAAAAAGTTTCAGACAAAAATGGTTGAGTTTGAAGGGGGACATTGTTTGGAGACAAAGATCACCCCTTATCCTCAACCCCTGCGCGGAAGTGGGGGTGACTGACATTTAACGAGAACACCGTTTTTCAATCATGAATTATGATTTTTTTATGTTTGATCGATGACCCTACCCAAATCAAAAAACTTTTACCACTCGTAATTTTTTGCGCAAAGTCGTTGTTTAGGTATAGAAAATTAATGGAGTTTCGGGAAACCGATTTTTGATATGTATTTTAGGGGTTGAGGGAGGCATCGGATAAAAAAATGTTTCAGACAATTGTTGCATATTTTTTATCGAAAAATCATAAATTGTGACAAAAAAAGGTGTTCCTATTAAAAATTACAAAGTCACCTTCATCCCTGCACAGGTGTTGGAGGTGGGGAGTGATATTTGTCTCCAAACGATGTCCCCCTTCAAACTAAACAACTTTTGTCTGAAACTTTTTTTCCGAAAATGTTGCCCTGTCTCAATAATTTCCCATATAGATTAAAATGGATCACTCTGTATATATTTTTGAAAAGTGCTAATTAAGACCTTTCATTTGATACCCAACACGGCATCATTAAAAAAAATTTCAGCCAATTGGGCGACGGGACCATTCCAACTTCAAAAATGTTGACATTTGATTATAATAAGGAAAATAAAATTTCTGATATCGCGTGAGGTGACGCGGGTAATGGCTGGTATTCAATGAGGGCGCCATATTTAATTTAATGTGACGTCACATAGCCTATAACCAGCGGACGATCAAAATGATTCCAACGATAGGTACCTCATTTGTTAAATTATGATAAGTGGTTTAGACCAGCGGTTGCCAAAGTGGTGGTCCGCGGACCACTAGTGGTCCGCGAGAAAATTTCGCTGGTCCGCAGAAAAATGTGGAATATACTTACTCATCATGTTAAGTTATGTTTTAAGATGCATTAAAACATGATTCAATTCATAAGTTATAAAGTTATAAAAACTTCTGTTTTATTTTATTATGGTTTATTAATAAAGCTTTCATAACTTTTACTATTTATTTTACTATTAATAGTTTCATTTTATTAACTAGGTACATTTTATGTGTTCTTTGATCACAATTTTTTTTTATAAATATATTTAAAACTTAAAAAATCCTATTAGCGGTCCGCGGAATTTAAATTATGAATTAACTGGTCCGTGAGGTCAAAAAGTTTGGCGACCGCTGGTTTAGACGATAGTATGATGCATATACTTTTATTCTATACTGAGCAGAGGAATAAAATCGCAATCGAACTATTAGGGTGCAAACATATACTTCTGTCTTTTTTACGCCGTAAGCACTGGAGTATCCAGAAGGGCAAAACAAGCACGGGGGACCCGGCTTTTTCTAATTTGCCCCCTCTTGGGCCAAAAGCTGGATACGCCCATGTTAACGTCATAGGAAAAGACAAAGTTTTTGAAACGGAGATACTTTATTCAGATTGAATGCAAGAGCATCAACCAATCCTATCATCGGAGAAATCAGGGAATTACATCGAAGAAAGAGACGCAGATATATTTTCGATACGCTTTGTTGCGTTCACTCACCGCACATTGAGTAGATAGGCAATGATTCATATAGTTAATTAATAGATATACAGGATGTCCCTAAAAGGTCTTTACAAAAGCCTACCACATATTCTTCAGGCCAAAACAACTCGATACAAGCAAACTTACCTCAGTACAAAGTTGCTTAGTTTGGGCGCTAGACGGCTCTTAAGTTACAATTTTCAAATCGTTTTTGCTTTATAACTTTGAAACGGCTCATGAGATTTTACTCAAATTTGGTACGTTGGCATAGCTTTATTGGGCAATAAAACCCATATCATAATAATGATGAATAACATTCCATGGGCGTAGAACTTGATTTTTTTGATAATTAAACATCTGAAACTTCTACGCCAATGGAAAAAAATCAGTTTGAGTATGAAATCTGGATCACGCGACTCATTTACTACAAAAAAAGTACTCTTGATAAAATTCGATTACTCTCATAGTTTCGACAAAATTTTAATTTTAGTAATTTAGACTTTAGAGCATAATTAAATATTAAAACTCAACTGCAGCAAAGGTTGGGTGGCTGGGTACGCGACAGTGATATTCATACCCAGCCACCCAACCTTTGCTCTAAATTACTAAAATTAAAATTTTGTCGAAACTATGAGAGTAATCAATTTACTCAGACTTAGGCTCTCGGTAGAGTGAAGAAGTTGTATTCTATTGATGCCTAAGTAAAATTAACTCTCGGGAGATGTGAAATACTGTTGCAAATATGCTTTATTATGAGGAAGTTGATTGTTTAGATGTGTCACTGTAGAATAACTGATAATTCAGTCGCCGCGATAGTGGAAGACTAGGATTTTCGTCCCGACAGTTACAATAGCGACATTGGATGTTTCATAATATTATAGTAATCTATAGTTATTTAATAAAATTTATTTTTCAGTTACCTCAAATTGAAATAAACAAAACCCTTTTGGCAACACTCGTGTGCCAATCCGTATGTCTTAACTAAATAAATGTATCGGGTTGTAGGTAATTTGGCATAGTTATAAAGCTTACTATTATATTCTAGAACCAAAAAAATATTTTCCTGTAAATATGGGAGGGCAAAGTTTGATGCTCCAAAACAAACATGTCTTTATAGACTTTTCTTGAGAATTGCAAAGCTATTTTTTAGAACTTTCTGTTACGTAATTTTTAATTTTTTTCTGAAAATGTATCTCGAAAACTGATCCCTCACATCTATATCCAAAACTATTACTTACCTCTTATACTGTGCTAGTAGATGCAAGAAAACCTTTACGATGTCGGATGTTTCCAACAACTATGTTTTTCACAATTCAAAAGCAAAAAAATATGGAACCTCGGCGCGCGAAACGAGAATAATTTCTGTGACAATACATAGTAATGAGTAGCGACATCTCTTATATGATATTTGAAAGCTTATTAAAATTTTAGGAATTTTTCACAGTTGTAAAGTAAACTTCTCTATGGTTGTAAATGTTTCTCTGGTAAATATTGTCTACTTCTGCTGTCAAGTTGATTCACACAATTCTTAAATTAAGTAAAAAGTTGAAATTAATGAGAACAATAATTTTCTTCGTCCTAAAATAATTGAATACTTTGCTAGAATTTGAGCAGAGGGAAAATTGTTTATTGTAATTTATATACCTAAACATTTGTTTACACGGAATGTCAATTAGTGTCGATCTCATGTTATTATGTTAAAATAACTTAAAATAAAATTAACAACGTCGGAAATGAATTTAAATCAGACGTGCAGACTATGTTTATCTGAGAGCATAGTATTAATCGACATTTTCATATATTCGCCAAACTTAGAACTCGCCATAGCAGATGCGATAACAAAGTGTGCTCCCGTTCATGTAAGTAAATCGAGCTCTTTTTTCACATCGCAGTGACTTAACTTAGTGGTAGGTTCAACAATGATAATGCGTGAATATAGTGTAGCTGATAGAAAAAACATGTTGTCAAATCAGTTTGAGGTTATAAAATTTCTAGCACTAAATACGATGTGTCTAGTTAGCTGCATATCGTGCACACATAGCACCGTCCTGTTCTAAAACTGTTGAGCCTACTCGATATAGTTCGTGGTGTGTTTAGATTTTTTAAGTTAATGTTTAAATTTTCCAACATTCTGTATGCAGGTAACAAAATCTGATAAACTCCCGAAATACATCTGCGACGAGTGCCTTATCCAACTAGAAAACGTTTATCGATTCCAACTAAAGGCGGTGAAGTCAGAAGAAACTTTGTATCGATATTTGAATATTGATGGACCGGGTCAAAGTTCTGTCATTAAACAAGAGAATAGCAACGATGGATTTGAAGAAGATACTGAGGCTGTATTTATTAAGGAAGAAACGGTTCACATACCCGAGTATCGATCTGAGTATCAACCGTTTGTCCAACTAGAAACTTTAAATCAAACCGAAATAGATTTACTGAGGATCGGCAAAAACAAAGACACTGTCGCTGAATCCGAGAACGCCGCGACTGCGGTTAGCGTTTCTGGAAAGACACTCTATCGGTGCGAAATTTGTCAAAAATGCTTTTCAAGAAAAAGCTACTTGAAAAATCACAAAATAGTTCACACGGATAAAAAACCTTATCATTGCGACGTTTGCGACAAATCATTCAATTTCTTATCGAACTACTTGACGCATAAAAAAAGTCATTTGACAACGACGAAAGGGAAAGCGGCTGTGACAGAGACGAATGAATATTTTGATTGCGAAGTTTGCGGTAAAAAGTTTCCTACGTCGGATAGATTAAAAACCCACCAGGCTATCCATACCGGTAATAGACCGTATAAGTGTGAAATTTGCAGCAAGTGTTTCACAACTATGAACACTCTACGAGGACACCGCCACCATCATACGACTGAACGTCCGTTTTTGTGTGACATTTGCAGTATGCGATTCAAACGTTTGGCGCATCTCGAATCGCATCGATCTACTCATTTAGGGATTAAACCCCACGCTTGTCATTTATGCAGCAAGTCGTTCACGCGCTCCAGCTATTTGAAAGCGCACATTAAAACGCATTCGGACGTTGATTCGTTGCAGTGCAATTTTTGCAATAAAAAGTTTACACGTCCTTTACATTTGAAGTCGCATCTCAGGGGACACACGGGCGAAAAACCTTTTGAGTGCGATTTGTGTCATAAACGTTTTAAACATCAGGCCAGTATAAATTACCACAAAAGATGCGTACATTTTGTGGCAGTTTCGAAAAAAAATCAACATTTTTAATGAAACAGGATGTGATTTTTGATTAAGCTTTTAATTTTAATCTGTTGTTTTTGTTTTTAAAGCGATTTGTAAAATAAAACTAGTTAATTATTGAAAATATAAATTTATTTACAATAGATAAAAGAATAATTTCTAATGATAGCGGTGATCGTCAGTGATGACTTATATGAATTAAATATTTGTGTTTAATCTTCTTTGATAGTCCTGAACATTTTCTGCACAAAATCATGACTTATTCTTTTTATTTGAAAAGAATGTTCAATAAATAATGCCACTTGAACAATTGTAAAAATTTATAAAATGAACAAATAATTGCAAAATTTATTTTTGTAAGAAAACGCTAAATTAAAATAATTTAAAGAACACTAAAATATCTTGAAATATACAGTAATATGGATGGGCTCATTACCATCTCATTCCTATCCATTTATTATTGTAGTTCAATTCTTAACAATATAATTATATCCTGTTTGTACACTTTTAGTTTAAAACTAAAAGCGCTAACTATTTTATAAATGTGAACTAAGGAGATGAGCCTCCAAAATTATGTATGTATATTTCAAGCGAAATATGCAGTTATTTGCAATAATTTAGTGGTGACTCAAAAATCTTATCAATGTATCTGCATTTAGGCATTTTTATCGCATTTTCAATTGAAAAGGAAAGGGCCTTTCAGTCAGCTCACAGAGACCATATTCTAAACCTAGATAGTCAAATGAAACAAATAACTACTACTACTAATAACAGTCTGATATCTTTTCCAGCAATAAAAGTTCAATAATCACAAAATGCACCATTTTATATTGTTTTGTTGCCAATGTTGTAAATTATTGTCATAATCAAACTCAGAATTTATTGTATATTCCAAGCAGCCAGCAAACGGACACGAAACCGTAACCCGCATGCGCAGTAGCTAAAACGTGTTCCAAAACCGATAGTTGTTTTAGCTACTGCGCATGCGGGTTACGGTTTTGGATCATGTTTTAGCTACCTGCGCATGACATGATGACGGTGACAGTTTCCTATCCGTTTGCTGGCTACTTGGAACATACCTTTAATTAAAAAAACAGTTGTGTGGTTTTAAGAAACCACAAGGCAAGTGAAACTTTTATTGGATTGTAGGAGTTGGATTGTAGACACTTTTCCATCACGATTAATTATAAACAACAAACCAGAAGACACATTAAATGAACTTTTACAACATTTCAACAACTTCCACCACAGGATCCAATTCACTATGGAAATTGAAGAAAACAATCAAATCACTTTCCTGGATACTACAATAAATAGGCTCGAGTCTGGGGTACTGAAAACAAATTGGCACATGAAAGCAACCCACACAGGGAGGATTCTCAACTATTTTTCAAACCATCCTACAAACCAAAAACTGGGGATGATCAAAGGTATGGTACATAGAATAAAAAAACTAAGTCATCCGGATTACTACTATCTGAACCTAGACAATTTGCAATCATTACTTGCACGTAACAATTACCCACGTAAAGTTATAAAACAATGCTTCAAAGAAATGAGCTATAACAACGAAAAAGTCACATATAACAACCAAGTGGAAAAGAAATTTATAAGATTTCCGTTCATCAATAAATTATCACACCGATTAAATCACCATTTCAAAGACACCAATATTCAGCTCGCATTTTATAACTTACAACAAGTACATCAAATCTACACTAAATTAAAAGACAAAATTCCTACTCTGGACCAGCCAAATGTAGTCTACAAAATCCCATGCAAGTGTGGAGCTTGCTATATCGGAAAAACAAAGCAATTATTACATAACAGACTTAAACAACATATAAAAGATTGCAAGGACATAGACAATTCAAAAATGGAAGGCAATGCACCGATAGATGAGAACACCATACGACAAAAAACAGCCCTAGCAAACCACCACTTTCTAACAGGACATGTTTTTAATTTTGATAATGTTACGGTACTAGATAATGAACAAAACTGGAAAAAACGATTGATTAGTGAAATGATTTTTATAAAAAAACATAGTAACTGCATAAACCTAAGAAGTGACACCCAAAATTTGAGTACGTTGTACAACCAAATCATAAAACGATAACAATAACACATAAAATTTCAAATTTCGCGCCAAACACTACAAGTTGGCATTACAGTTTTCAGTATTAGCGGCGGTGTAACTTAATAGCGACAAGGGTTCGGTCAGTTTCGGTGATTGTACATCTACCTATCCTTTACACGTATTACAGGTATTTGAATTAAGATATCCTTCTCTTGGCCGGTTTCTTCACTCTTGGTTATCTGCTAGGTAGAGGCACCTGGAAGATAACCAACAAATTCGGTTTTCTTCACAACTAAAAACTTCCTACCTGCCAGATAACTTTAGCTGGTGGTCCAAGTACCAGATATCTGCCAGATACGTGCGCGCATCTCATAACTATCTCTGCGCATGCGCCGCATCTGTCAAAAGTTTATTCTTATCTCGGGTGTTGTCAAAGTGGTCACAGAGGTTAGAGAACACAGCCACTATAATAACTGCAAGAGGAACGCTCTGTTTGACATTAATGTATTTTCGGATACAAGCAGTGATGGGGAAGAAAATAATATTAGACGTCCATACACTTTTCGTGAAAGGCCTAATCGAAAAATTGTTGTTATTATTATTTGTGTTTCTACTATTGTTATTGGTTGTAATTTTGTGAAAGATTTTATTGATTAATGATGATGGATAATTATTGTTGACTAGAAATTGTTTTATAATTTTAAGATTTTTGTTATGGAATTGTGGACTAGAAATATGTGTTGATCTGTAGCCTATACATTCTGGACGATATCTGAACTTTTTTTCTGATAGTCCGTTCCAATATAAACTCAATGTAATAAAAAAACCTCATCTACAGATCAACACATATTTCTAGTTCACAATTCCATCACAAAAATCTTAAAATTATAAAACAATTTTTAGTCAAATATAATTATCCATCTTCATTAATCAATAAAATCTTTCACAAAATTACAACCAATAACAATAGTAGAAACACAAATAATAATAACAACAATACCAATGAAATTTGTACTTTTTTCTCTATTCCATTCATTCCCTTGTTATCAGAGAAGATAAAATGCATTTTTAGATCAGAAAACATTCAAATATCTTGCAAAAATCATAATTCTATATATAAAAACTTTTTTTCTAAACTCAAAGACAAACTGAAAAATTACAAAACTCGGAATTAGTCTATAAAATTGATTGCAACAATTGTAATGCTACATATATAGGTCAAACTTCTCAATATCTGTTAGAGCTGTAACAAACCGTATGTATTCGTTACTGAGTAACGGGCACATCGTCTGACTCGAAGCAACGAATCGTTACTTACAAATTCATTTCGTTACTCGCATCTGTCGTATCCATAACCGCATCAAACGAGTCGAACTGACATGGAGTCAGTTCGACTCGTTTGATGGGGTTATACGTTATACGAACGAAGTCATACCGTATCACGGATGCGAAACGCCTCCATCCACAAAACAAAAAAAATTATTCAAATAAATAAAATTGTCGACCATTTTTTTTTTCAGACCATATATTGACAAAAAATAATATAAAAATATTTTATTTATTTGAAGAGTTCTATTCAGACGTTAATCAAAGATTTAAAAAAAATTATAATAAAATAAATAATGTGATAAAAACCTCTGTACAAAACAAAAAATAATAAAATAAATGAAAATCTCTATAAAACAAAAAATAATAAATTAAATAAAAATCTCTACTTAACACAAAATAATTAATATAATAAAAAAATTAAAATCTTTCCACAAAAAATATGATTAGAAATAAATTCATCCATGTTCAAAATAATCTTCCTACCGCGCCAAAATCGCTGTCAAACTACAACTTGAAGCTAGCCGATTAAAGGCTTTTGCAACGTTGACAAATTGAGAATCAAGGAGGTTATAAAAGATTATACGATTTGCTATCCTATAGATCATATTTTGTGAAGAAAACCATTCTTGCAGATAAATATATCTGGAAGGCAGATAACCGGTAGTTAAGTATTTCGTGAAGAAACCGGGCCTCTGTGAATTGCGCAGCTGCCAGATAGCGCTAGTAGTGCTGAATTTTTATTGGTTGGTCAAGTTTATTCACATGTCTATGGAAACACAAAATATCCATGAGGGTACTATCACACACACACGGAAAAACGGCGGAAAACTGACGGATTGCATTTTTTTTATAATTTTGGTAGGCCCAACTCTTGTCTTTTGTCGATCCGTGGAGTTACTCCCGTTAACAAAAAATTAACATGCGGACCTTTTACAGCTTAGATTGTAGATATGTTACGGTCTATACCCGAATTTGGTCAATGACCGAAATAAATGCGAAAAACTAGTTCTGATCAACGAATATTTATAATATTTATAATTAATATAATTGTGGGATATTCAGCGTAATAATTAAGTACAAATGCAAGGTGAATTCGAGTCTCAACTAGTTCGCCTATTGGAGGCTTCTGATACAAAGAAACATAATTTTATGACGAAACATAATTACCTTACTACACTAGTGAGGTTAAGAAAGCAAATTTGTTGAAAGCTGGATTAAAACCTGTCTGCTAAACAATACAGAAGAATAAATCGCTTTGATGTAGTAAGTATCAGTAATGTGGAAAAGTTAATTAAAAAATGCAAAGAAGATTCCGATGCCATACTAGTACTTTCCATTCAGAAATGAACAGAAATAGTTTTGTCCAATTGAAAATGCGCAAAACTAGTTTTGCCCATTTTATAACACTCAATACCCGTTTAAATGTCAGATTTCGGGTTTGGGCAATATTCGTTAGTCAAAACTAGTTTTGCGCATTTATTTCGGTCATTGACCGAAATCGAGTATAGACCGTAACAGATACACATGCGGTATTCAAATGAATAAAAATCACTTAAATTAATAATTTCTTTAAAGGCTAGACTATAGCAGACAATCCGGCGAATTTCTGGCGTTTTCCGTATCATGTGAGAGTATCCTTAAAAATGACAGGGCAGCCATGATGTTTTTGTTCTTTTAATTTCGTTTGTACTTTGTGGCAGACATTTCTCAACGATATTATATTTGTGAATTTTCAACTGTATTATAATACGTGCGTGTATTCAGAGACAAGTTGTCTGTGTGTTTGGGTTTATTTATTTATTAAGTTTGGAATTAATTATCAACATGCCGTCAACAAAATGTCATCTTTGTGGTTATGGTGTAAAAATCAGTTGACCCCTTCGCCTGTTATTGATTTACTTAAGATTTCATGAGATAGAATATAATTATGTCATTATAACAACATTCCGGAACTATTTTTTATATTTTTCGATTACTTTGCTCTTCATTTTATTATATTTGAAACTACTTTTCTGATTAGGTGTTTTATTTTTAAATATTGTATTTGTATTACTGTGAAATAGATGTAAGACCGCCATAATTTGATTTTTTGTGCATATTCTTTCAATAAACTATTAGTAAACGATTTACTTGTTTTTTTTTCATTAAAAATTTTATAGAAAACTGAAAAGTAGCTAAACCTGTACCGCGGATTTTTGAATCGCCTTTAAGCGATGTGCGTGCCATCTATGCACCTTCTTCCAGTCCAGTCGACCAGTTGCGAACCAAAAATGTCAATGCAGTTGCCTATCTCAACGGGTTATCTCTGGTATTAGTAACCTTTCATTTCAAATGTATATCTACGTACAGGTCACATGTGACATACAGGACAAGTTTTATTTTAACAATTTAAACAATTATATCCAGCAAATTATACAAAAACCGGCATTTTAATGATTATAAAACGTTTCTTCTACCATATCAAGTTGGACTCATTTATAAAATTTGACTTAACATCAATATAAAAAGGTACGCAAATTGTAACATTTTTGTTGAGAACTTAATGTAACTAATAATCTTTGTATCAAATTTTCAGTATCTGAAGATGCTGTAATATAACAGCGAAACGTTATACTTTATAAAGAAAGGTGTTATCTTATCTTTAACCTGTCCACTTCCCTGTGATTTTCCAATTCTTATAAACAACAATATTCACATGAATACACGAATAAAAACATGTAAACACTTGCCGCATGACAGACTGACTATGTGTTATACATACTACACGGTCAGCTGATGCTAACCATGGGCGCCGCCATATTGGCCTTGGCTGCTCTACCGAGCGCCTACTCCGAACACCTTTCACTTTACCCCTACTCCGCGGCAGCCTGTAATGCGACATGCAACAGACGGCCAGAAAAATTCGGGGCGATAGAATAAAAGCTTCACTTTAAAAAAAAAAACTTTTGAAAATTTCTTTTATACCTGGTGTACCGATAAAACGAGCCGGCCAAGTCTGGTGTGAAAGATTTAGAAAAGAATTTTAAATAAAAAAATGAAATATTTTATACTGTTCTGAAGGGCATTTTTTTTCTACTTGTGACAAATGTTGGCAACGCTGATTGCGGATTGATTGTTTCTCTATTGTCGCTGTCAAGTGTTCGTCTGTTCTGTGGTTAATTTTCTGATGGAGAAGAGATTAAAAATAAAGACTTGTTTTGTCCCGGGCTGTTCGAACACAACTGAAAATGCACCGAACAAAATGTTTCTTGCCGTACCGAGCGGTTCTGTTCGAAAGGCATGGTTCAGTGCAGTGAATATTCGAATTTTGCACACTGGGCGGTCTACATATTGCTGTGAAGATCATTTTGACGTAAGTTTCCCCCAGTCATGTTTTATCTGAAGGGCGATTCCAGTAGTACATGTGCCGACGAATACATTTTATGTCATTAGACTTTACTTTTAGTTTTGTACTTTGCAGACACTCTGTTGTTTAAAACGTTTTTTGACCATATAGGAATCTTCGCTGTCAATTTGAGTTGGTGCAATGGGTAGACGAAAAGCTGACTATAAACGGAGAAGTATAAAGCGTAAAATGAAAAGGTATTTTTCTGAAATACAGACTGTTGTATTACTGGAGGCGAAAATATATTTTTAATCTGATTCAAATTCAAAGCAAAGTACATGCGATAACCCTAGTCTGCCTTTGTTTCTAAAATAAAAAGCAGTTTTTATAAATTTAAACCGACTTTACAAAAAAAATAAAGGTAAATATACACTTTCGCGGTCACCTGGTTTTTTGGCTCTAGAAAATCGAAAAATAGATGGATTTCAATGATCTCGGTCTCAAAAAGTTCCATTTTACGGCGGATTTATGAAAAAAATTAGTTCACCCCGGAATTACAATTTGCATACCCGTTTATCGTTCACCCCGAAATTGTTTTTTTAAAAACTCCACATTTGCCCCTTCCCGTTTCACTGCGAGACAATTCGCATACCCCTTTATCGTTCACCCCGGAATTACAATTCGCATACCCCTTTATCGTTCACCCAGGAATTACAATTCGCATACCCCTTTATCGTTCACCCCGGAATTGTTTTTTTAAAAACTCCACATTTGCCCCTTCCCGTTTCATTGCGAGACAATTCGCATACCCCTTTATCGTTCACCCCGGAATTACAATTCGCATACCCCTTTTATTAACTTTTTGAAATTTTTTTTTTTCAAAATATTCATTTTTTTATATAGATTGCGAAGAAAAATATACGAACTTGATTCCACGACGTCAGAAACAGTTATAAAGGATTATATGTAGAAAGTCAATTTTTTTTGCATTTAAAGTCATGAAACTGTGAGAAATATTGATTTTTTCAATTTTCGTATTTTTTTCCATAAATCCGCCATAAAAACGAAGATTTAAAAAAAATTCATCGAAATCGGATGATTTTTCGATTTTCTAGAGCCAAAAAACCAGGTGACCGCGAAAGTGTATATTTACCAAAATAAAATAGGGTTTCGCTTCGTTTTACACCAAACAAAAATACCAAATTCATTTTGCACTTATTTCTATCTACAGGATGCGACCACTCAAGAAAGGTAAACTTAACACAATTAATGATTCTAATAAAGAAGAATCATCATGTAGTAAGGATTCCGCATCTCCGACAACGCCGGTTGAAGTAACTATTGCTAATCAATATTCGCCAACGTCTTTTGACAAGACCTTGGAAAATACTTCAACAAATGAATGTTTCCTTATGCCTTATCCTGAAACTCCAACTATACCAACTCTTGACGTGGATCCATTAGATACACCTCTCTTTGATTCAAAAGATACAGAAATTACCAGTAACCGTTTAAAAGGAAGGCGTATTGTTGATATCGCAGCTCTTTTCGACCAAATTACAATTCTGGCAAGCCATTCTCCTTTCAGTTGCTCGTGGGAAGATATGGAGTTTTCAAATGAGCGAAGATTTGGCTTGAAAAGCGTGTTCATATTTAAATGTAGAATGTGCAATAAAATAGAAGAGATATTTTCTGAAGATGGAACTTCGGGAATTAATGAGGCAGCAGTGTTGGGTGCTCTCTCGGGTGGAGGCGGATACAGTTTTTTGAACGACATGTGTTCCCATATGGATATACCATGCATGTCTGAAAAAATGTTTGATGAATATCATCGAGGCAAGGTAATGGGAGATTACCGCTTTAGAAACGTAAATAAAAGTGGTTTTGCGCATGGCGGCCGTCCGCGTATGAGTGTCTGTTGAATTTCCTATCGTTTACAATAATTTCTGGTGCCTTACAACAAGGATTTGGAGTCTACTACTGAATCCCCTTAAATGTCAATGGTTCATTTTTCAATTACGTTTTTTAAAACTTTTATACTTAAGTTTTGTGATCGTATCTCCAGAGCTGTTCCAATGACGTTAAGGCTAATTTACACTTTGTTAAGTAGCAAATGCAGGTGTTAAGTGATTAGTAAAATCAACATGTAAACGGTCGTGCTGTTAAGTGATAAGTGCGAGTGCGAAGTAAAGGGAATAGAAGGTCGGTCTTTTTTTCTGTTAAGTAGCTTTCCCCGTACAGCCGCGCACTCGCAGCGTCGCCCGAATCACTGAATTATTTGACGTTTTGTTATAGTTGGCCCAACAATAGTCAATATAACTCATTAAAAATTTCGGTTATTATACACTTTCGCGGTCACCTGGTTTTTTGGCTCTAGAAAATCGAAATATCATCCGATTTCGATGAATTTTTTTTTTAAATCTTCGTTTTTATGGCGGATTTATGGAAAAAAATACGAAAATTGAAAAAATCAATATTTCTCAGTTTCATGACTTTAAATGCAAAAAAAAATTGACTTTCTAGTTTCTACATATAATTCTTTATAACTGTTTCTGACGTCAATTCCGGGGTGAACGATAAACGGGTATGTGAATTGTAATTTCGGGGTGAACGATAAACGGGTATGCGAATTGTAATTCCGGAGTGAACGATAAAGGGGTATGCGAATTGTCTCGCAGTAAAACGGGAAGGGACAAATGTGGAGTTTTTAAAAAAAACAATTCCGGGGTGAACAATAAACGGGTATGCGAATTGTAATTCCGGGGTAAACGATAAAGGGGTATGCGAATTGTAATTCCGGGGTGAACGATAAAGGGGTATGCGAATTGTCTCGCAGTGAAACGGGAAGGGGCAAATGTGGAGTTTTTAAAAAAACAATTCCGGGGTGAACGATAAACGGGTATGCGAATTGTAATTCCGGGGTGAACTAATTTTTTTCATAAATCCGCCGTAAAATGGAACTTTTTGAGACCGAGATCATTGAAATCCATCTATTTTTCGATTTTCTAGAGCCAAAAAACCAGGTGACCGTGAAAGTGTATAATTACCAAAATTTCTTGTCATTCGCATTGAGTTACAAAATTCAGTTGGATCCTCATTAATCAGTTCTTGGAAAAGATTATCATTAGCTCCATACTGCAGTCTTCTGCTTATCCATTTTCTTTGCCATAATCTCTTAGATTTTTTCAATAACAAATCATGTTCGATTTCTGCACGGTAGACACTTGAGACTTGCAAGGGGCACTAAACACTGTGTGAACGTTTTCTTCACACTTAACACCATAAAATCATGTTAACTAATCACTTGTCACCTGCACTTGCTACTTAACAAAGTGTAAATTAGCCTTTAGATATTAAACTTATTGTAGGGCCGTATAATATTTGCTATGTACACAGCCTAGTGGTGTCACAGCGTGGCCTATTATTGCTTCTTTTGGTGGACATAGCTACAGTATTGTATTTCTAATTTAAACGAAACGTATAAAAACAACAAAAGTCTGATGAATACTGTCAAAAAATAACTATTTTATTAAAAATGAAAATATAAATTGCATTTTCTAATTAAAAATTATAGAAGAAAAATTTTTGACTGTATTTTTACAACTTTCCTCAACTTAATTTTTCATGTTCTCACAAACTTAACCCATCAATATTTTAATTAAGTTCATCAAAGTATTCTGCTTTTCGTACCCATGGGCGATATACGCCATATTCTATTACTCAAAGTCATGCACATCGTGAACCCTGCGTGCTTATAAAAGTGTTAATTCGGTTTTTTTTCAATTGTTTTAGATACCAGATGATGTTGAAAATTACATCCGACTTAAATTGATGGGCGAAGGAAAAGTCAGAATGAAGAAGGGCGTAGTACCACACAAGAATTTGCCTGGACCTATTTCGCTACGAGAGGAATTAAACGCAAGAAAATCTGTTGTTCAAAATCAAAAGAAAGAAATAAGACAAACGAACGTAGAACATCCAGAAACAGTTGATGGATGCCAAACTAGTAAGAAACGAAGTACACCTGTGACTGACAAAAAACAAAACAATGAAGAGTTTATAAGACAAATGAATGTTAAACGTTTGAAAAAAATCGATGATGAATTAAATTCAGTTAAATGTAGTGTTCAAAATGTTAGTGATAATAAAGTAATTTTAGAAATTTCGGACCCAAATAACATTTTATCAAACCTTCATGGTTTGACAGATCAATATAGTGCAGTGATAGAACAAGTTATCGATAAAAACGATGTAAAAACACACATAGTACTTTGTAAAAAAGATACTAGTGAACAAATGGATAATAAGACCAAATTGCAGGAAACCGATAACAATGAAACAGTTTTACCGGATGTGGGACAGGAAAGTATCGAAAACGAATGTACATTGAATTCAGAAACTGATATTTGCGAGGTAAAAATCAAAATGGAAGAATCGGTAACTGATGTGATGAACATAAAACACGAAACTGAAGACGGTGAAGAATTTTTACCGCATATCGAACGGGAACAAGTAGACGTACGTCCGTTCAAACAGGACGAGGATGTGAATGAGAAGGAAATAAAAAACAATGAATCTGGAGAAACTGATGCGATACAAATAAAAGTTGAGGCCAAAGAAGACTGTGACGGACTGTGTTTGTCGTATGTCAAACAAGAATTTACTGAATGTGTGTGGATTTCTAAAACAAGTTTATAAAACATAAGAAGAGTTATGTTATTAATTAGATTTATTATAGTTTTAAAATTAGTTTTTGTAAGAAAACTAAAATAAAACAATTTTGACAGGCAATTTATTTTAAATTGATCATGTATTTGGTACATGTATGACTGAGCTGAGATGAGATTCTGAATGTACTGCACTCAGTTCCATAAGAAACATGGGTTACCATAATATATGGCACCTGTACGTATGTCTTCTTCCTTCATTCGCAAAAAATGCTACAAAAAAATCAGGTTTGTTGGTTTTGGCGCAAAGAACTAAAGTTGTTAAGAGCATTGGGGTAGCAAGAGGGGGGGGGGGCAGGTGGGCTTGGCCCATTCTAGAATATTAATTGTTCACGTACAAACAACAAGATAAATCTACATATTTTCTTTGTCGAGAAATTTCTCCAGACAGTTGTGATGATCGATTTCGCTTCTATGAACAGTTTTCAAATTATGTATAAGTGGCAGCTGATAATGGTAGGTAGAATTGAAAATTTGGCCCCCCACTCAGGATAAAATCGTTGTTACGCCTATGCTAATAGCTAATGTTATAAAGAGTAACTTATGCTAATAAAATAATTTTGAAAAAAAAGGTTATTTTTTTCGTAAACTCTGCGAACTGAACAAATAATTCGTCGTGTTTTATCTCTATCGCGGGCGGAGCCGCGGGTAGCAGCTAGTCTTACATAAAAAACAGATTATATTTATCAACCGCTGTTTACATGGCGTTCCCATGTCGAAGATCAAAAATGTTTCGGGTATGGCCACCTATGTCCATGTATCTGTTGTAACAAAACTGTTCTTGTTCGTGGTGGAAAATATTTATTTACAATAGTGAAACGTTAACAAAACAAATAAACAAACAAACTAAAAGCACTTCTCTATAACGTAACAGAAACAAATCAACAAATTCTAACTAATAAAATTATAGAATAAGTAATAAAGAATACAAAGTCACTTTTTATGTACACTAAACACTATATGACTATATACAAGAGATTATTTATGTTAAACTAGATTTATATAATTGAAATAAATGGTCTATTAACCACTCCGCACTATTTATTTCGCGCACTCTTTATTTACACAGTTCATTTATCTATTTATCTCAGCAGTTACCTCAGTACTGTTCACGGTACTGACTGTCAGTTTATGTCGGTTGTTCACTCGATGAAACACACGATATCTGACTGTCTGTCCACTGAGCTATCGCGGTGGTATATATATGCGCTGGATAGTTCTTTATTTTTCTTGCATTCATTGTCTGGAATATGGCAACAAAGCCTTTTTACCTACGCATATTGTTATTGTTTGAACAATCAAGCCGATTGTAGTCCCACAACAATCCGTGTCATTGTTAGAACAACAAGCCGATTGTTGCCCCATAACAATCTGTGTATCATTGTTAGAACAAAAAGCTTATTGCTGTTCCACAACAATCCGTGTGTCATTGTTAGAATGACGAGCCGATTGTTGTCTCACGAAATTCTTTGTCGTCGCCTGCTGGGGGGTCTCTGTTACACTATTAAGACTTGTCCAATGTTGCCAATATAGTTTTCCCCCTAAATTTGGGGTGATAAAATGTAGAATAGAATTTTTTTAGAGCCCTAATATTTTTACCGTTAAATATCTGTTCGCAATCGGAGTTCTAATAATATAAATATAGTATTATAGTAACATCCTGTGGCGTTCGGTTTCCTTCAGTAACAGAATACCGTCGTCAAAGTGGCAAACTTTGTTGAGGATGAGTTAACAATTAATTCCGATTATTGTAACTGTAGAACAATCATTTTTTATTATCAACAAAGTTTGCCGCTTTGACTACGGTATTCACTATCTCTATCATATTACGATCTGTCTCCTTAAACATTAATTAATAGAAAAACATTTTTTTTTTTCAAAGTAAAACAATAGGGTTATTGACAAAATTTCAAAAAGTATTTAAAATTAAAGAATAAATATGTACCTGCAATAGTATATTGTGCGACTAGTGAGAGAAGGAGAAGATTCCATGAGCGAGTCCAGAAAATTCATTATCTCACACTACGGCTCATTATTAGCACTCTACGCGTCAACATGAAGTAGTGATGTCGATTATCGTTACTTTTAAGTATTCGTTACTACTCGGTACTTTGGTATTAAGTAATCATATTTTCAACTACTCGTTACTTTGATTACTTATACTTAGGTTACATACATAAAATGTAGTACGTCGTGTCTAATTAAATATAATAGGTAGGTAATCGTTTTTTATGCATGCGGCCGTGAGCTATCGTTTTTTAGGAAGTATGTGTTGCGAATGCGATGTAAAGCAAAACTGTAGGAAAAAACGAACTTTAGTTATGTAAAAATTATTTATTTAAATAAAAAAAATAATCTAATATTTGTTTTAAATCAAAAACGAAACTTAACTTAAGATAAAAGGTAAGGTTCGCAGGAACTTACGGCGATTAATTTGACTTATATCGGCTCGCTTGACAATAATAAAACTCCCGAATAATCAGATAAAGTACCTAATCAATAGCATGAATTAATACAGTCCGAAATGCGAAACGGCCGAAACGCTAATGAATATTCTTACACTCGCATAATAAAATAATCAATAGTAATCAATAATCAATAGTAATAATTGTAATCAATAATCAAAAGTAATCATTCAAGTAAAAGTAACGATTTACTTTTCGAATCGGTAATCGTTACTTCGGGTATTCTAAAGTAACGAGTAGTTTCGTATCGTATCGTTACTTTGTCGACATCTCTAACATGAAGTAATTTATTATTTCTCCCGAATTTAGCAGGGGCCCGAAATTACGTATTACTCACGCGTGTTGAATAAAATATATTTTTTCTCATAAATATAACAAATTTGACTCATTATTAGTTGTGTTTTATTTTGACTTTAAATTCTGCGCCAAAACGTCCATTGACCACATAAAAAGTATATGATTGATATATATGTCACCGGAATATTGTCAAATCCGTGATATTGTAATTTCACTAGTGAAATTACAATATCACGATTGAAAAAGAGTCGTGCTATTGTAATTTCACTAAGTGAAATTATAATATCACGGGTTTGACAATATCCCGGTGACATATACTTAGGGTGCGTTCCGATATACACTGGGAGCACTGTACAGTGTGACGTCACCTTTATAGTCAGTAATACTGGTTACTATTTAAAACGGAACGCACTCCAGTATACTGTCAGCATCGTTTTTTGACGCAGTTTTCAAATGAGCGTATTAAAGATTTCTAATTAAATAAGCTCAATTTTTGCAAATTTTCCATTATTTTCAGAAGTCCAAAATAATTTCAGAATTTTTAATGTCAACTGTTTAGCACTCAAGCGGCTTTGACTGATCACGTGATCAAAGTACTGGCGAGTACCTTACCTCGAAAACGCCAGTGCTCGCAGTAGAAATATATGGTTATTTATGACGTCATATATTTCCCTACGGTACTGCGGCAGTATACTGGCGTTCATAACGGAACGAATTTTTCTACAGTAAGAGCACTGGGCAGTGCTCCCAGTGTATATCGGAACGCACCCTTAGATTGACCACGACAGCCATGTTGTGACGAAGGTAATCAGTAAACAGACAAGCGGGTACAACGTGACACATAGCATTATAACCAACAAAGTGTTGCATTTAATATTTAATTAACAAAATGGATCGCAAAACATATCACTGGTGCGTAGTACCTCAGTGTAGAAATACTTCGATAGCTACGCCTAAAAAAGTGTTCATAAAGGTGCCAACTAAAGCCGAAATACGTAGAAAATGGTTGCAACTTGCTGGAAGAGAAGATGCTTCTAAAATATCGACAAATACGTCGATTTTTATTTGTGAAGATCATTTTGACGTAAGTATTACTAGATAGACACGTTTTATAAAGTTGTGAAGAGTATGTTTTTATACATAAGTTCTAAAAACCGTATATTTTGGGTACACTTTAGGGTTAGGTATGTTTATTGTTTGAACCAAAAATATTTTTTATATCATTTCAGTTACCTAATGATATGGAAAATTTCATGGAATATCAACTTATGGGTTCAGTGAAAAGAATTATAATGAAACCTGGATGTGACCCTTCGAAATTTGATTGTCAGCCAGATCGAAAAAAATGTTTAGCAACCTTAGAAAACACATTTCGATCAGCTTTAATTCAAGAAGCTGAAAGTTCTACACATTTGTTGAAAGAGAGTACTATACAAGATAGTTCAGCCGATAGACAAAGAAAATATTTAATTCAGAGCGTTGAAAGTTCTACCCATATGTTGAAAGAAAGTACTGTACAAGATTGTTCATCTAGCAAGTCTGAAAATATTATAGCTCTACAAAATATATCAGAAGACAAAGCTGTTCAGGTATATATAAAAAGTACCTATTTTAGAAGTAAAAGCACACAAACCGCTGCCAAGTTTCAAAGCTCAGAAAAATCACCGATTAAAACCTAGGTACAGCTTCTATTGGACTCTCCCCATTCAGATAGCAGCAGTCCAAATGAAGACGAAGTAAAAATACAAAAAGAACGTGATTCGAAATTAGCTCTTAACAATTCTATTTTGAAAATTGAGAAGAACTCTCGCTTTTATCTAGGCATACCAATAGAATGCTATTTTTTTTATTGATTTATTAAGAAAAAGTACTAACATATCGGTAGACCATATTTTTTTATGCTTAAAGAAAATAATACAAAGTTCACAGAACTTGGAGACGAGTTTGGCATATCTACCTCTAGCAAAATATTTCTAAAAAATATTCCAATAATATCAAATTTTCTAGACTTTCATAGTAAGATTAGACAAAAATTTGATTAATTTGTGATTGGGGGTAAGATTTTTAAGTGTTGGCAACAATGGTTCTATCTCCTTAGACCATATACTTTTGTATATGCCCTTAGAATTTAGATGTTCGTCAGCTTGTTGTCTCTGGTCAGCTGTCAAGTAAATCCAAGTGTCAACAGTTAAAGTTTTTGCAATGCATGCACAAGTGCATTGCACTAGTTATGGCCGGTTTCTTCACTCTTGGTTATCTGCTAGGTAGAGGCACCTGGAAGATAACCAACAAATTCGGTTTTCTTCACAACTAAAAACTTCCTACCTGCCAGATAACTTTAGCTGGTGGTCCAAGTACCAGATATCTGCCAGGTACGTGCGCGCATCTCATAACTATCTCTGCGCATGCGCCGCATCTGTCAAAAGTTTATTCTTATCTCGGGTGTTGTCAAAGTGGTCACAGAGGTTAGAGAACACAGCCACTATAATAACTGCAAGAGGAACGCTCTGTTTGACATTAATGTATTTTCGGATACAAGCAGTGATGGGGAAGAAAATAATATTAGACGTCCATGCACTTTTCGTGAAAGGCCTAATCGAAAAATTGTTGTTATTATTATTTGTGTTTCTACTATTGTTATTGGTTGTAATTTTGTGAAAGATTTTATTGATCAATGATGATGGATAATTATTGTTGACTAGAAATTGTTTTATAATTTTAAGATTTTTTTTATGGAATTGTGGACTACCGTATCACGGATGCGAAACGCCTCTCTCCACAAAACAAAAAAAAAATATTCAAATAAATAAAATTGTCGACCATTTTTTTTTTCAGACCATATATTGACAAAAAATAATATAAAAATATTTTATTTATTTGAAGAGTTCTATTCAGACGTTAATCAAAGATTTAAAAAAAATTATAATAAAATAAATAATGTGATAAAAACCTCTGTACAAAACAAAAAATAATAAAATAAATGAAAATCTCTCTATAAAACAAAAAATAATAAATTAAATAAAAATCTCTACTTCACAAAAAATAATTAATATAATAAAAAAATTAAAATCTTTCCACAAAAAATATGATTAGAAATAAATTCATCCATGTTCAAAATAATCTTCCTACCGCGCCAAAATCGCTGTCAAACTACAACTTGAAGCTAGCCGATTAAAGGCTTTTGCAACGTTGACAAATTGAGAATCAAAGAGGTTATAAAAGATTATACGATCTGCTATCCTATAGATCATATTTTGTGAAGAAAACCATTCTTACAGATAAATGTATCTGGAAGGCAGATAACCGGTAGTTAAGTATTTCGTGAAGAAACCGGGCCTCAGTGACCAAAGATAATAAAATTGTATTCGAACGTGAGTAAATGAATTTTAAATTTTATAAGGGTTGTGCAGTTCCCTACTGTACAAGCAACTCAATACGAACTCCTGAAAAGTTATTTATTTACGTGCCACATATAGAAAATATTCGGAAAAAATGGCTACAACTCGCCCAAAAAAATCCGACACATATAAGCACCAAATCAACACTTTATTTCTGTGAAGATCACTTTGATGTAAGTATCCGCGCTAATTTCTTATCCACTGCAGTTAAAAATGTTCTATGGCTGCTGGCATAGACGCATACGGGGCAAATGCCAAATGTAACATTTTGAGGTTATGTTGTTGAAATATAAAACGTATTTTATGCTACTCATTAATATTTTATTTAATACTGCAGCTGCCAAATGACATGCAGAACTATATCGAGTACAAGGTAATGGGCTCCGTACGTAAAGTCCTAATGAAACCAGGAAGCTTACCATCAAAATTTGTATGTCAACTTGACCTCAGAAAGCGAGCATCTACCGGTATAACTCAATACATTCCATTAAAAGACAGAGAATCTCTTTAATTGTGAGATACAATGAAATAATTGTTTTTTTTTTCAGCAACGTCTAAAACAAGCACTGAGCGCGTAAAGAAATATGGGGAACGCATGCAAGTGCTCAAGCCAATAAAAGTCCCAGAAACTGGTAAAACAAGCGCTGAGCGTGGAAAAGAATATAGGAAACGACAACGTGCGCTCAAACCAGTGAAAGTTCCAAAAACTAGTGTTGAACGAACGCGAGAATGGAGAGCTCGTATTGCAGACAGAATTCTTGCCTCTCAATTATTGCCGTCTCCGCTCAAACGGGAACAAAGTGCCAACAAAACCGTTCTTCAATGTCAAACGAATGAGATAAAACAAACGAATGTAGAAAAATCAGAAACAGTTGATGATTGCCAAATTGTTAAAATATCCTGTGAACAAACTAGCTCTGTGACGTGTGAAAAACGAAATAACGGGAAGTTTGCGAAACAGTTGACAGTGAAATGCTTAAAAACAATTGATGATTGCGCGAATAGGTTTATAGAAAAAGATAATGTTCAAAATGTCCGTGATAATAAAGTAATATTAGAAATTGTGGACGCAAATCACGTTTTGTCAAGCATTCATGATTTGACAGATAATTATAGTGCGGTAATAGAACAGATCATTGACAAAAACGATGTTCAAACACACATACTGCTGTATAAACAAGATGCTAGTGAACAGTTGAATAATGAGACGAATCCAAGCAAATCGCAGGAAACCGATGTAATTGAAACGATTTTACCAGATGTCGAACAGGAAAATCTCAAAAACGAATGGACAGTGGATTCAGAAATTGATATATGCGAGTTTAACATTAAAATGGAACAATCGGAAACTGATGTAACGAACATAAAACTCGAGTCTGGAGTTGAAGAAGCATTTTTACCACACATCAAACAAGAACAAGTAGATGAATGTTCGTTCGAACAAGGCCATGAGGAAATGAAATTTGAAGAATCTAGTCAAAATTTATATCCGATTTTTGATGCGATAAAAGTAGAGCCTGAAGAAGGAACCAATGAATCACAAGTCAGATATAATGTACTGTGAAAAAATACCAAGTCTTGTTTCTTTCAAAACTAAATGTATTCTAATTCAGTAATAAAAATTTTAAAATAATTTTACAATTTAGGTAAATAGACATGAAAATTCTATAATTACCTTAAAACTCTAAAATCTTAGACTAAAAGAAAACTATATTAAACCTAAAAATAAGCTCAAGATATTGCAATCTATGGCCTATTACAGTCGTTTTTTTAGAAAAAATTTTTAAGCGACCATGCCCCTGAAACATAGATACAGACCTCCAAGTGCGCTTATTGAATTTAGGGTGTCATTTTTTTGAATGCTGGTGCATCTCCCCAAGACCAGAATTAATCTACAGTTGTTGCCCACATTGAGTCAAATAATATATTAATGTTTACACATAGTTAGAGCGACGGTGACAAAAATGGTCAAGAAGCATTTGGTGGCAGAAATGCTCTTTTTCGTGTAGTCTGATTAGGGGGACTCAGACTACATGAAAAAGAGCATTTCTGCCACCAATTGTTCCTTGACCATTTTACAAATTCGCTTAGTGAAGTAAGGGTCTAGCGCGTTGCAATACAACGCTGGGGCACTTAAAAAATTAAAAAAAAAAAACGGCAAAATTCAAAAGTCCTCCACTAAATGGCAGAAAATGACTGAAAGGCATCTGGAGGGACCTTCTAATTGCAGAAAAAATATTTTCTGCCAATTTACACCCTGCAGAGACTCAGTATAATAAATAAATTTAAAAAAAAGCTCAGTGACTGAAACCGAGCTCAAACAGTTCGTCTTCTTGTAGAGAATCTGAGGTACAGTTTTCTGCCAAAATCGACCTTACAAAAACGCGTCATGTTCGAGGAAAGTTTAACAATGTATTCAAGTAAAGCATTAATGACAAGTACATTAAATTAGCAGATTTTGATCTACGACTTAGGAGTGATAACATTGGCAGATAATATTTTTTTCAATCTTTTTGGGTACTAATAGAAAGCCTGGTAAGAATTTCTGCCACCAAGCGAGGACTGCGAATTTTCGCCCGTGCAAATTTTGAAGAATCATCGAAAGGAATTGGGGTCACTTGAAGCCATGAAAATTTTTTCTCGTATTCCGGACCACCCAATCAACCATTCCAAGTTTCAACTTCAAATTAAAAAAAAAAATATTTTTTGACGTTATTTTTTCGATTTTTTGAAAAGATTTTGAAAGTCTCTACAGGGAGTAAATTAGCAGAACATATTTTTTTCTGCAATTAGGAGGTCCCCCCAGATGCCTTTCAGTCATTTTCTGCCATTTAGTAGAATTTGCTTCAACTAGCGTAAAAAGTGAGCTTTGTTGACAAAATTTGAGAAAGTGCTTAATACTCTTCCTTAATATCTATTTTCCCCCCAAAAAATATATTTTTCAAAAAATCAATCATTTATATTTTGCGTTTTCAAAAACAAAATTCATCTCGAAAACGCTGCAGACTGTCATGGCGCCTGGAATGACGTCACGCCGTGCAAAACACAAATAACCTGCTCTGTTACGTGTATGACAGTAGATACTAGATACGGCAGTTGTGTTGTGCTTAATTAAAAATGAATGTGTCTTATTACAAGTACTGTATGGTTCCCCAGTGCAACAGAACAAATGTTAAAACACCCAACAAATTATTTATATACGTTCCGAACAATAAACAAATACGGAGAAAGTGGCTAACACTTGCAAGAAGGAAGGATGCTTGTAGTTTATCTACGGATTCAAGGATGTATTTTTGTGAAGATCATTTTGATGTAAGTATTTAATTTCAGTCTAGGGTACTTTTCGATAAACTATGTTTTAATTATAAAATACTGAAGAAAATAAAGTAATATCTGACTTGAAACGTTTATGTGATGCGTTGACAGTTTATAGGTTACATTTTGAACAAGACCGGGCATCTTAACTAAATTTGATCGATGTGTACTTAACATATTATTGTCGTGTTAAATTTACTGTGATAAACACTCTTAATTTTTCTTTTTTCTTGTTATAGTTGCCAAATGATATGGATAATTATATGGAGTATCATATCAAAGGAAAAGTCTCTAAAGTTCGCTTAAAACCCGGTTGTACACCAAGTAAATTTGAATGTCAAGAAGACAGAAGATCACGGACGTGCAGCAGCACAGAACGACCATATTTTCGTAAAAAACAAAAGATGATGGTAATCGCAGAGTGTTTGAATGAATCAGAAGAAAACTGTGCACAAAGTTCTCTTGAAGTCACTTCCGATACAAGTTTAGGTATGTACTAGAGCTGTGCTGTAGCAAACCATATGTATTCGTTACCGAGTAACGGGTACATCGCTATTTAAAACTTATTTTTATTTTTCAATTGTTTCTTCAAAATTATTAAGGGTCTATTAGCTGTGAGTTTCAGCGGTATTGCCATCTAGTGGATTTCTATTAGCAAAAGTGACGGAAAATTTACCCACATTATATATTGGAGAATAACAATAATAGAGAATAAAATTGTAAATGTCAACAATTTTGATTAAGCATTGGTGATAATGCTTCTTAATGGAACCGGATATGTAAATAATATCAGTAAGCGTTTACAGAATAATTTTTTACATTAATAAACGTCAAATTATCATCATATTTTGGAGTTTTCTTTGTCAATTCGCCGTGAGCTTCTACACTAGCGCCGCGTATTGGTTCGAAAAAGCCATTTTTGCAAAATGTCAAATGATAGGAAAGAGCGAAAAATTCGCTTGTTACTTAAAAATGAGACAATACCTCCAAAGCTAATTGTATTGTAAACGTTGTCAATAGGTATATTCTTCAAAAATATAATGTAAGTAAGCATTATTATTGATAAATATTTATTGCTTCGGCGGTATTGCCATCTAGCGGATCTCTATTCGCTACAAGTGACGGAAAATTTTAACGCATAAAGTCGCCGCATACAGTGCTCGCGAAAAACTGCTTATCCCCTCCCTCTTGATTCTCACAGCGAATATACAAAATAAAAACAGTTCCGAAAATTAGTCAACATCCCTATTTTAAATCTAGTCTTTTCTAGGCAAAACTAATTATAATTTAAAAACTCACTTTTTATGCTAGTTGAAGAGATGGTGACAGAAATGGTCAAGGAGCACTTGGTGGCAGAAACGCTCTCTTTCGTGTAGTCTGAGTCCCCTTCTACAAATCCGCATATTGGAGTAGGGGTCTAACGCGTTGCGATACGACGCTGGAGAACTTTAAAAAAAGGCAAAATTCAAAATTCTTCTAAATGGCAGAAAATGACTGAAAAGCATCTGGGCGGACCTCCTAATTGCAGAAAAAATATTTTCTGCCAAAATATCCCCTGTGGACTTTCAAAATCTTTTCAAAAAATCGAAAAAATAACGTCAAAAAAATAAAAAAAAAAATTTAATTTGAAGTTGAAACTTGACGAAATGGTTGATTGGGTGGTTTGGAATACGAGAAAAAATTTTTCATGACTTCAAGTGACCCTAATTCCTTTTGATGATTCTTCAAAATTTGCACGGGCAAAAATTCGCAGTCCTCGCTTGGTGGATTTCTTACCAGGCTTTCTATTAGTACCCAAAAAGTTTGAAAAAATATTATCTGCCAATTTTATCACTCCTAGATCACAATCTGCCAATTTAATGTACTTGTCATTAATGCTTTACCTGAATACCATGTTAAACTTTCCGCTAACATTACGCGTTTTTGGAAGGTCGATTTTGACAGATAACTACCTCGGGATTCTCTACAAGAAGACGAAACGTTTGAACTCGGTTTCAGTCACCGAGATTTTTTTTTTTAATCTATTTATTTTGTATTTATTTATTATACTGACGGTCTCTGCGGGGACCTTTCGGTCATTTTCTGTCATTTAGTAGAGGACTTTTGAATTTTGCCGTTTTTTTAAAGTGCCCCAGCGTCCTATCGCAACGCGCTAGACCCCTACTTCACTAAGCGGATTTGTAAAATAGTCAAGGAACAATTGATGGCAGAAATGCTCTTTTTCGTGTAGTCTGAGTCTCCCTACTCAAACTACACGAAAGAGAGCGTTTCTGCCACCAATTGCTCCTTGACCATTTCTGTCACCGACTCTTCAACTAGCATAAAAAGTGAGTTTTTAAATTATAATTAGTTTTGCCTAGAAAGGACTAGAAAACAAAATAGGGATATTGACTAATTTTCGGAAGGGTTTTTATCTTGTATATAGACCAGGGGTGGGCAAATCTTTTGATCGGCGGGCCACATAGCTGATGAAAATTTCACCGCGGGCCAAAAATTTGCAGAGCAAAAAAAAAGGTCCTCACATTCTATTTCCGCATTTGGAGACAAAAAAAAAAAACCGGCTCGCGGGCCGCCATTTGCCCAGGCCTGATATAGAGCCTTAATAATTTAAAAAAAAAATTTAAAAACAAAAATAAGTTTTAATTTTCCCGCTGAAATACTCAAATCTGTCACGTGACTCCGATTACGTCACGAACCTCTGCCTGCTTTGCCAATCTATCGAACTTGCTTGTGAATTAAGATTATCGTATAAAAAAAGCGTTTAATTATGAATACAAAGTTTTATAAATACTATGCAGTGCCCATGTGTAAATCCACATCGATAAGCACACCAGATAAACTATTCATGTACGTTCCGAAAAAGAAAGATGTAAGAAAAACTTGGTTAAGTTTAGCAAGAAGAGATCCGGCTTCATTAAAGTATACGCGGCGAAAGATGAAGCCACCGCGTCATAGTAATAGCATAGGTGCCTGGCTTCATCTCTCACCGCGGACACCAGGCCCGTAGCCACGTATGGGCGATGCCCGTACTAGTGATTTGGTTGCCCGTACTAGCTAGGCCTGGTCCATCGATTATTTAGTCTAGTACTAACAGTCCAAGAACTACTGCACTTTTTGGAGGCTGATTTAGGCCTTTTAAAAGATATTTTCAGTAAATTTCTCAATAAATATAATTTGTAACGATATATAGTATAGCAGTTTTTTTACAATCACACTTATTGAATCATTTGTTGTTATATAATCTCGCCCGTCCTTCGTTCTTATTTGCCCGTACTATGATTTGGACCTGGCTACGGGCCTGGCGGACACTATACTAACAACAACTACAAGTTATTTTTGTGAAGATCACTTTGGTGTACGTTCTGATAAGACCTAACTACCAATTACAATATTAGTAGCTGATTTATCAGATGCAAATGATAGTTAGGTTATGTTGAAATTTGTCACCATCAAAGAATCTATCCTTGGTAAGTTAGAACTGTCTCTTTTGGAGAATTCAGTCTCCATCATAGCAAATACTTATTAACAAGAGGGTTTCAAAAACCAGAGAGATATTTCTTTGAAAATGACATTGGCGGTCTATAACGTCATGTGCTCTGATTGATGCAGATCCTAAGGTGATAAAAAAGCTATACAATTTTTATAATAATATTTTAAAATCGAATAGTGCCATAAAAACGACATTTAATTTCTAATTATGAAGTCTCGCGCGAAAACGCTAGCCGCCATGTTGTTTCCACTCGTGACATCACTCCGCTAGTAAATAATAACGTTAATGCAAAAGAATTCATACTTTTGGAATTTAAAAATGACTTATAATCATTGGTGCATTGTGCCTGAATGCAAGAATACGGCCGTAAAAACGCCGAGAAAGTTGTGGATTCAAGTGCCAACTGATTTAAAAATGAGAAATACTTGGTTAAAACTGGCAAGAAGAAATCCGAAGTCATTGTCCACAAATTCTAGACTGTATTTCTGTGACGATCACTTTGATGTAAGTATGCATTTCTATTACTGTACTATCTATTGAAACCGCGGTGAAAACGACATAATATTGCAAAAGTCAAATTTTGTAATTCATAGGTTATGTTGTGATAGTGATTACGTTTTAAAGATTATTGCATGTTTTAGCTGGAAAATGACATGGAAAATTATATGCAATATAAGATAATGGGATCTGTTAAACGAATTAGAATGAAACCGAACTGCACACCATCCAGATTTGATTGCCAGGTAGATAGACAACGGAAGTCCACTCCAGCTAAACCTCGGGATGCCTTTATTAAAAGGCAAAGAATGTCAATAATTAAGGAAATCGAAGAGACGGTGGAAAATGATAATTGTACTAAATCATTACTATCTTGTGAAGCCACAGACAATGTGTCTGAGAGTCAAGGTAATTTTAATTCTTATTGCCTAATGTCCAGATGTTGATTAACATAAATTATATGTACGCAACGTTTCTACCACTATATTTCTGGTTCTGTTCATGTGAATTTTTTTTATGAAAATGCGTCAATTAAATTTATATACTGAAAAAGTTCATAAAGGTTTTAACAAGCAGAAACGCTGATAAAATATATAAGGAGTATAAAGGTAAACCATTGACTACAGAAATGCGACTGTGTTAACCACCAGTAGTACCAAAACGGTTTAATGAAAATGTTATCGAAGAATCTCGTTAGAGATTCTTTTCTGTGCTAAATGCCGACGTATCTCTAACGTATTCTTATAAATTGATTTTGCCTAGCTCCCATATAACGCCGTGTATATGAGACCAGTTTCCAAGTTTTATAGTTCTGTGACCACGTGACTTTCATAGGACCGATTTTTCGTATCACCCATATATATAGTATAAGAGCCAGTGATCGGCTACCAGTATGTATTTGACCAGACATGAATTTTTACACAGTGAGTCTCCTATACCTACCATACATGGAATGGGGACTCACTAAGTCCGGAGTGGCCGCCGCGGCCCGTACTCAGGTGCGACAGGTACAAAATTTGACAAATTTTCAAAGTATTTGACCACGTCTGCCATTTGGAAATTTAATAATATATTATTATTGCTATTGAAAAATAACAATGGCAGACCATTATCGCGCGACAATCATCGTGGAAGACAATGTTTTAAGTACTAAAAAATATGAAATTTTGAAAGGTACATTTTTCATCACGGATTATTATTCTATTTATTATTTCAAGCAAGTTTCGTAAATAAAATTTTTTTCTAAACTTTATAGTTCCGGAAATATTTAGAAAATTAAAAAAAAATCAGCTGCTCTTTTGTCTTGTAGATCTGTCAGAAATAAACTAGTTAAGCATGCTTTGATTAATGTTTACATGACGTGGAACATATTATGTAGGTGACCAAGACGACGAATAGCAAATATCATATTGAATACTAGCCATTACCCGCGTCACCTCACGCGATATCAGAAATGTTATTTTCTTTATTTTACTATATCAAATGTCAATATTTTTGAAGTTGTAATGGTCCCGTCACCCAATTGGTTGGAATTTTTGTTAGCAAAAATTTGGTAACAAAATTAAAAAGTGTCAAGTGACAATAAAAATATTGTTTATATTATAGGTATAGGCATAAATAATTTTTTATATTCTCTTGACATTTTTTATTTTTGTTTTGGAACAAATAAAAAATTCCAACCAATTGGGCGACGGGACCATTCCAACTTCAAAAATATTGACATTATTTTGATATAGTAAAATAAAGAAAATAACATTTCTGATATCGCGTGAGGTGACGCGGGTAATGGCTAGTATTCAATATGATATTTGCTATTCGTCGTCTTGGTCACCTACATAATATGTTCCACGTCATGTAAAAATTAATCAAAGCATGCTTACTAGTTTATTTCTGACAGATCTACAAGACAAAAGAGCAGCTGATTTTTTTTTAATTTTCTAAATATTTCCGGAACTATAAAGTTTAGAAAAAAATTTTATTTACGAAACTTGCTTGAAATAATAAATAGAATAATAATCCGTGATGAAAAATGTACCTTTCAAAATTTCATATTTTTTAGTACTTAAAACATTGTCTTCCACGATGATTGTCGCGCGATAATGGTCTGCCATTGTTATTTTTCAATAGCAATAATAATATATTATTAAATTTCCAAATGGCAGACGTGGTCAAATACTTTGAAAATTTGTCAAATTTTGTACCTGTCGCACCTGAGTACGGGCCGCGGCAGCCACTCCGGACTTAGGTATGGTAGGTATAGGAGACTCAATGTGTAAAAAATCAGGTCTGGTCAAATACATACTGGTAGCCGATCACTGGCTCTTATACTAATACTTCTGTACCACAATAACAGCTTATACTGCGAGTATGCCCGTGGACTAACGGTTACGACGTTAGACTAGTAATAACACTAATAACAGGGTCTCGGGTTCGATTCCCGCCGGCATCATTGGAAAAAATATTTTTTCTACTCCATTTTATTTCCACTTGATATTTATATATAATCATATTTTTTATTTTTATTTTTTTTTTAATTTTAAATTTTCTTTTATATTTTTAATTGTTTTTTTTTATTTTTAATTTATTTTCTCAATTTTTTTCTCATATACATATCTTTATTTCTTTTTTAATTTTTAATTTTTTTTTCTTGTTTTTTGAAAAATACACTCGTCAGATTTTTTATTAAAAAATAACAAATTATATGATTAAAGTTAGATTTAAATAATTTAATTTATTAAAAAACATATTCATCATAAAAAGTGCAACAAAAATTAAAAAGAGGAAAGTTTTCAAAGTGAAACTTCTTTTTTAATGCAAAATAAGTATTTTACAAATGATATGAAAAAAATTTTGTATTTTTAATGGTTGGCCTTGTTCATTGATTTTTTCATGCCTTCAAAATTGGTCTTCATGGAATCTGTGGCCTCTTAATTCTAAAAATGCACATATGTTTATTTTTTGGAGAAAAAATAAAAATAATGTCTCACACTTTGGAAAAAGACGTGAAATCTTAAAAAAAAAACTTCGGAGAAGTAAAAACTTCGTTCTGTGCTAAATTCAAAAACTTGAGGCGACTGAATCTCAGAATTATAACTTAAAAAAAAAGAATTTCGAGGCAGACAAGAAATTGAAATCAAGCTCGAAATTCTGTGCCTAAGACGTCGAAAAAAAAAAATGAATTTTGAGGCAGACAAGGAATTGAAATCCAACTTCGAAATTCTGTGCTTATAAAAGCTACAAGAGCAACAGCAAAAAAAAAAAAAAAAGTGCACAGACGGCGTTTTTTTAGTGGTAACTAAAGGAGTTATGCGAATACCGTCTTTGCATTTTTTTGCTGTTGCTCTTGTAGCTTTTATAAGCACAGAATTTCGAAGTTGGATTTCAATTCCTTGTCTGCCTCAAAATTCTATTTTTTTTTTTCGACGTCTTAGGCACAGAATTTCGAGCTTGATTTCAATTTCTTGTCTGCCTCGAAATTCTTTTTTTTTAAGTTATAATTCTGAGATTCAGTCGCCTCAAGTTTTTGAATTTAGCACAGAACGAAGTTTTTATTTCTCCGAAGTTTTTTTTTTAAGATATTATATACATTAATTCATTAAATTGTTGCATTTCTGTACTCCTTATAAATATCAGCTGATTATTAGTTTAAAACCTTTATGAACTACTAGAGATGAGATAAACGGGTCTTTTTAGTGATCTGCATCTTTGCATCTGGATCCCGTATGTGAGCCGGCTCCCTGCACCGGTTCAAAAAGAGCCGAGTTCTGAATATGTTGTTCGAGTCAACTGAGCCACTGAGTTAGTTGAGTCAAGTCAATCATATCACCTAATATTATGCCAGTGACTGACTCACATATTATAAGGCGGGGTTTTACAGGTTGCTACTTGCTATGTTACAGAAAGCATATTACAATACAATACTTAAATAGTTGTGACTTAAGTAAAACATTGTACCGCCTGTGCGTATAGTGTGTACCATAGCCAGACATATTATGATGCATGAGTCATTTGAGCTGACAGTGCTTCTGTGTATTAAGTGTTTCACTGAGTTATGCGGATCCGTTGAGCCGTCGGCTCATAAAAAAGTGAGCAGGCTCTCACGGATCTTCGGTCGGAGCCGGCTCTTTGAACCGGTTCAGATCTGAGTTACCCAAGCCTATGAACTACCCATTTTCATAAAAAAGAACACTTAAAAAGGACCACAAATATAGTGGTAGAAACTTTGTGTATAGTTTATGTTAAGGCTGCTGCACACGAGCCTAGAAACGCTGCTAGATTCCTTGCTAGATTTGCCTACTAGTTTTCTTGATTGCTGTTAAGTGCTCGCTTCACACGAGACTATTTTTAAGCGAGTTTTTTGGATAGATCTGGTGCGCGCGTAGTGACAGTTCGAATATAGACACAGAGCAAAACGTGTCTGTTGTTTGACTGACGCCATGTGGGCGTTTGTTCAAGTGTCCACGTGAAGATACTGCTTCCTTATTGGTTCTTGCTCATACCTAGCAACAAATCTAGCAGGGAAAATAGCCCCTGTTCTTCTGAGCTAGCAAGGCAGCCCGCAGTGACGTTATTTCCAGCTTCGTACCCAGCCTACCGGCTAGCAGAACTCCCAGCAGCGTTTCTAGCCTCGTGTGCAGCGGCCTTTATTCAACATTTAGACAGTTATATGGCAAGTAGTTTTTCATTTTAGTATATCAGTCACTGTGGGTAGAGCATATTTGTTAGTCTTATTGATTTTATTTGTATTTTATGCAAATATAAAAATTATGAACATTATGGCTAGGTCGAATATCAGGTAAATTAAACTTATTTCACTATTATTTCTAGATTTTCTTGACACTTGAAAATAACTGTGATAAAGCAGTCCAAGTAGCTTCTGTTTCTATTAGCGCAATACATTTGCATTTAAACTTGTGAAAAACATCTCTTTGTTATTGAACCTGCTGCGTCGATATAGTGTTGCACAGTTTTTTTCTGTGGAAGGGCACTTAATTTCAAAAGTACTGTCATTGTTAATCCCATCTGGGGAGCCAGCAATCATTGGGAATGATTCGGAAATGTAAAGACCACATTTTTCAATCTTCATACCTAATTTTTTTTGTTACTTCTGTCCTCACTGAGTCTTCCAGTTTTTTTCCTCTAGATATGGCTGGAGTCTCTGGAGTTCTTGGACCAAGAATTATGGCCACCATAGTACCATCTAAAGTCTTGCACCGACTCACTTCATAGCATTTTGAGGCTGTGATTCTGCCATATCTTAATTCATGCCATAGGCCACTTTTATGTTGTTCTCTAGTTTCTCTCTCCATCATCAAAATGTTTTTGTGATTGAAAGCTGTCACAGTTTTCATCGTCATAGTTAATCATTAGGTGGTGTAATGATAAAGTTACATCGCTGTCAAAATCTGGTTCATGTTTTAAAAACTGGCATGTGTTGATTTTCCTTTTTTTGCATTGCAAAACAAATTCTTTTAATAAACTGTTGTCTGGGACTATCTCCTTAGGTTTTCTTTTTGAGAGTTCCTTTGCCATGAAAATTTTTATTGACGATCCAACCTTTAACAGATTTGATTTCCTCCAATAACATTCGACTGAAGTGCTGGACGGGTCTTCGGTTTGACAGTGTAACCACATCAAAAACGCAACACCGTGCTTGCAACCACCTTCTGACGCGGAGCAGTTGTGGCACTGAACACTAGTCACAGTCTCTTCTTGTTCATTCACATTAATTGTAACTACATATGGCTTAGATCGCACTTTGTGTTCCGGACATATCATACACTTAACAGTGCATGTATTTTGAACCCGCTTGAGCTGCACATAGCCTATTGCATCATCCCCGTAAGATTCCCTTCCAGATCTGAAAACAAAAATTAGGTTAGGTTAGATTAATCGTAAGCAGAATGTATAATCGTACTGTGTATTGTTATTGCACTTAATATTGTGCAAAATTTGGTACAATCGGTACTTTCATTGATGTTTTAACATTCCTCAACTCGGCAGAACAGAAATCGGGGTTGCATGTAAAAAACTGCGCCACCATCAACGTATTTATCCTCGGTAGATTAGTACTTTCTGCTTTTACGAAACCGTCTTCCATGATGCGAAATCAATAAAATACGGGATAGAAGTCTATAAACTTGATAATAACTTGAAAGAACTTCGAAATAACACTGAAATAACACACGGCACTGACATCACAACAAAAATGTAGGTAGGTTGTTTACTGACGAAGTGACGTCACACCGTAATCCAACATGGCGAACAGCGTTTTTGACTTTTGAAAAACAGGTTAAAAAATACAATTCTTAAAACTGAATTATAAACTTTATATTGCATTATTATGAATAGAAATCAACATTATTCGTTTGCTTTTTACAAAATCTATCAAGAATATGTATTATTAGGTTATTTCTTATACATGGTACAAAATACCCTATTTATAGCACTTTAAATTAACTATTTAATTTATTATAATTAATGATGTGTAAAGAAAAATAATTTCGTTATTTAAATATCACCATTAATCGTTTAAACATAGATTTTCATGGAATTACAACAAGTGTATTTTCTCTGATTACAACTAATGCCAACATCTATATTACAGCTCTGTCCGAAACCGCGTAGGTACCTATTTTCCCATTAAAAGAAGTAGTAATGTGGTAAAAAGTAATCGTCTTATAAAATGCAATCATAGTTTAGCATGGTTAAAAGTCGTTTTGAAGAACTAAAAACAATAATTTCGCATAAAAGGTAGTACTTTAAAATGTAGAAAGTAGTAGAAAGCCCCAGAAATTTTTCCACCAGGGGTAAGACAAAAAATGCCAAAGTCTATTTATAAAAAAAATATATATAAATTAAATATACTTACAGTACCAATCCGTAAACATTCTGAAGAACATGGTGTCGAAATTTTTCAAATCGGTTAACCCCTTAAAAAGTTATTGACCAAACATAAATATATTATGTATTATATTATGTATATGACAAATTGGTAATTGTTTTTTTTTTTTTTTGTTTAAATCGATTAAAAATCGATAAGATAGAGTATAGAGACAATTTTCTTATGTAAGTTATGTGAACAATAAAATGAAACTGGAATCTTTAAAGTCCTCATTTTATTGTTCACATAAGCAGTGGCGGATTTACATTTACATTTAAGAAATCGTTTATACGCGCGAAAATCGCTATAACTGCTCTATGCTACATAATAATGTAATATGAATAAAATGTCACAGATTTTTTTTATTAAACTGGAATCTTTAAATAAAAAAAATCTGTGACATTTTATTCATATTACATTATTATAGCATATAGCAGTTATAGAGATTTTCGCGCGTATAAACGATTTATTTGTGAGAAGTAAATTTTGATCAAGATTCGATGGCTAGCCTCTGTGTTAGTAGATGGCGCAGATGTTACTTACTTTTATTAAGCAATAAATGAGAAATTAGTACTTAGTTTTATTATTAGGTCGATATGCCGATATCGCAACGTATATACCGGCCGATACCGATAAATGGTCAAACGGCCGTTTATGGCCGATAACTGATATTGGTATCGGTCGATCCCTATTAAAAATGTTTTATGGCTGTTGGCATCGACACGTACAGGGCAAAAACCAAATGTAACATTTTGAAATTGTGTTGATACACAAAACAGTATTTTATGTTACTGGTTAATATTTTATTTAACACTGCAGCTGCCAAATAACATGCAGAATTATATTGAGTACAAGGTAATGAGCACCGTACGTAAAGTCCTAATGAAACCAAGAAGCTTCCCAGGGCCCTCGCGCCCCAGAGTGCGATGTGTGCGATGCACGCGGGCGGCACATTCAAGGGGCGGCAAATGGCCTAGTTGTGTTATGTTTTTTGTACTATTTAGAAAAAATATATAACTGATATTATCAATTTTATTTGCATACTCAAGCCTGCGTGAAAAATCTTACGAGTAGTTATTTATTTTTTAATGAAATTCGAATTCGAAATATTTCGCGCGTAGTTTTCGATTCGATAGTTAATTCACATCAGCACGTAGACAGGACACCCCTCTCGGGAGACTCCCGCGTATGTTTATATTTTGAATTTTCCTGTCGATTCCTGCAAGAGTGCGAGTGAAGTAAAGTATTTTTCAATCAACAAATACTTTTTTACGTAAGACTTGTGCACCTGAATCATATAATTGATAATATATTCTTTCCCTCATGTGAGTGTAGTACGGGGGATTCACATTCAGTCGTAATGGTATTTATGTTTTAATTAATAGCACTAGTATTTATTTTTCCTAATTGATAAACTAATGATTATTTTGACTTAATGAATCCTCTCAGCTCAGCGGTGAAACAAAATTTTTCTCTCATTCATAAGTACGACAGGAGAAGAACGCCGTGAAAAATCGCACGGAGTAAATTGTTTTTGTAGAGAACAGTTTACTCCGCGGAGTGATTTTTTTAACGTGAAGAGAGAATTTTTGAAGTTCACTCTGTAGGATTTTTAACGTTTTTCAATTTGACATATGGTCTAGTGAGTTTATCCCCAATAAGGGGCGTCAATTATGAATCCGCACGCGGGCGGCGTGAGGCCTTACGAGGGCCCTGAAGCTTCCCATCAAAATTTGAATGTCAACTTGACCTAAGAAAGCGAGCATCTACCGGTATAACTCGATACATTCCATTAAAAGGGCAGAGAATCTCTTTAATTATGAGATACAATGAAATAATTGTTTTGTTTTTTTTTTCAGCAACGTCTATAACAAACACTGAGCTCGTAAATAAATATAGGGAAAGCATGCATGTGCTTGAGCCAACAAAACTCCCAAAAACTGGTAAAACAAGCGCAGAGCGTGGAAAGGAATATAGGAAACGTCAGCGTGCGCTTAAAGCTGAACGAACGCCAGAATGTAGAGATCGTACGGCAAATAAAATTCTTGCCTCTCGATTATTGCCGTCTCCTCTCAAACAGGAAAAAAGCGCCAGTAAAACCGTTCTTCAATGTCAAACGAATGAGACAAAACAAACGAACGTAGGAAATTTAGAAATAGTTGATGATTGCCAACTTGTTAAACTATCCTGTGACCAAACTAGCTCTGTGACGTGTGAAAAACGAAATAACGGGAATTTTGTGAAACATATGACCGCGGAATGCTTAAAAACAATTGATTGCGCGAATTGGTTTATAGAAAAAGATAATGCTCAAAATGTTTGTGATAATAAAGTAATATTAGAAATTGTGGACCCAAATAACGCTTTGTCAAGCATTAATAATTTGACAGATCATTATAGTGCGGTGATAGAACAGATTGTTGACAAAAACGATGTTCAAACACACATACTGCTGTATAAACAAGATACTACTGAACAGTTGAATAATGAAACATATCCATGCAAATCACAGGAAACCGATGACATTGAAATGATTTTACCAGATGTCGAACAGGAAAATCTCAAAAACGAATGGACAGTGGATTCAGAAATTGATATATGCGAGTTTAAAATTAAAATGGAACAATCAGAAACTGATGGAATGAACATAAAACTCGAGTCTGAAGTTGAAGAAGCACTTTTACCACACATCAAACAAGAACTAGTAGATGTTAGTTCGTTTGAACAGGCCCATGAGGAAATGAAATTTGAAGAATCTAGTCAAAATTTATATCCTATTTTTGATGCACATTTTGCAGTCGATGCGATAAAAGTAGAGCCCGAAGAAGAAACCAATGAATTATGCTTATCACAACTCAAATATAATGTATTAAGAAAAAATGCCAAGTCTTGTTTTTTTCAAAACTAAATGTATTCTTATTCAATAATAAATATTTTAAATATAATTTTTTTCAATGCCAGTACGCATATCAGAAAAGTACTTTAAGAAGGTCTATCTTCGTAACGGTAAGTGATACAGCGCAACGGAGGGGTCTGGTGACTTCAGCGTGTCATTTTCTCTAAGCCTACCGAATTTGAATCGGATCCAAGAGATTATCCAAAATTGCCCAAAAAAACACTTGACAGTAAAATTATGTGCCATACTTATGTATTTAGATTTTTCTGAAATTTTGTACACTTATATAAAAAGACACGCTGAACTTAAAAATGCAAAGAAAACTTGTCTATATTTATTGGTAAAGAAACTATGCGTGCTTTAAATTTAAAGAGATTAAAGGCCCGTAACTTCTTAACTAAAAACGGCACAAAAGTTTTTGCTGATTTTTGAATTCAGGCTGATGTATATTATAAGCACACCGTAATTTAAAAGCATGAGAGATTATTACCGGTGAAATTCTACTGAATGGGCACATAGGAAAACGATAACAGGGTATGCTGTTTGTTGCGCAATGTTAGCTAGCTTTTGACAAGGACAAAATTAATAACAGAAAACGAATGATGAGGAAGGGAAGAAATTGCCGTCAGAAATACAGAAACCAAAAATTCAAATGCTTTAAAGGCCGGAGGGTTGTGGGGGCGCGTTTTAGGGGTCAAACGCGGTTTTTCGTTATTTCCGGCGAAAGTTGACCTCCAATCGAAAAATGTTGTATGGCAATGTTGTAGTTATTAAAAGGATCTACAACTTTTATGAATATAACTTTTTCACATAACCTAAAAGATTCAAAGAAATATTGAAAAAACCGTGTTTTTCGTTTTTAATTTTTTTTTCCTGCAAAAATGATTTTTTTCATGAAATTTTCAGGAGACTTACCTTTCTATGTCCTAAATAAGCTGTAATTTTAAAATTAAAAACGAAAAACACGGTTTTTTCAATATTTCTTTGGATCTTTTAGATTAGGTATGTGAAAAAGTTATATTCATAAAAGTTGTAGAGTACGCGAGCGAAGCCATGAAAGTAAGAACAGTTACTTATCTCTATGGTAACTAATGATACAAAACAATGCTGATTTGAGTAAACAAATATCTGGTTTTCTGGACTTCCTGCAACGTTCTCTCTCTCTCTCAACTGAGGACACTTTCACTTATGACAAGCATACGAACTAGCGTACTCTAGTTACTATACTCAAATACTTCTATTACTTATACTCTATGGATTTTATATATGGAGCAATCATGGCAATAGTGAACAAGAACTGACCTTTAAGTATATCTATGAAATCTAATAGCTAGAGAAGTTGCGAGATTGACGTTTGCTCCGCACAGAGAATATTAAATCCTCCATGTACACTAGTATATTAACCCCAGAGCACGATTTTCTTGGGCCTCTTTCGTTTACCGGACGGGTCAGTAAATGATAGTTTAATCGTCAAAATAGAGGTGACGATTAAATCTCCTGTGATTTTACGTAGTTTCATATTAATTTAATTTTTAACGGTTACTCGAATACTGCTTCTAAACTCTCCATTGTTAAAGTGAGTAAACATGCGTTTTGTTAATTTGAAACGAAATTGTTAATTTTATGATAATCCACGTGCAAATTTGAGCAGTCACGTTGAATGAATTAATGTTACTTGAAACGAAGCCTTACAAAATGCATAATAAGATTTTAATAAGCCCTACAATTGTTCACTGATTTTAATAAATTTGTATCCGTGTGTGCTTATATTGAATCATTGCTGTGCATTTTAAGTTTACGACATTTTATTCCACGTTCATAAATTTAATTAATGGCTTGGTTGTAAAAAAGAAATATTACTCAATTGTTGAATTCGCAACAATAGACATTAATTTTAAAAATTGCAATTTGCGTCATTGCTCATTAGTGTCACAAAATATTACAGCATTAAGACATTAGTTATCGAGCGTCTATAAACTACAATTTACGTGATATTTCAACCGACGATTGTCATAAACATTTTTGCAGGGGTAGTTTAATTAAAAATTTCGAAATAATTGAAATTGATTTTAACAAGGCTTCTAATAAAATTGACATCAACAGGAGCGAAACCGCGGGTGAAGGCATTTTTTTAATACAACTTACTCTAAATTTTTAGATGGCTTCACTAAATTCCATGGATCATGGCGATGATCTTTTAAATGACGGTTTATCGGCACGAGAAATGTTTTCTTCTGGCGATGGATTGACTTACAAGTTAGTACTGATTGAATTATAGACAATTATTTCTGAGTGCGTAACGGCAGCACCGCCTACCGTCCGCAGTTTTTCAGTCAATTGTGAAATGAACATTTTTCAAAAAACTAATAACAATTAAACGAAACTTTTATTTTCAATAAATAAAGTTATCCACCAATTTTTCAGACAATTATATTAACAAAAATATATAATGAATACATTAACGTTTCGGTCCGGATTTGGATTTTCCTCAGAATTGAGCTAAAAAAATACAAGAATTAATTAATAATTAATTTATAATAAAATTCGCTTTAAGATTTTTTATAATATCGAAATATTGAAAAAATTCTGAAGAAGTCCAAATCTTGACCGAAACATTAATGTTATGTCTGAAACATTGGTCGATAATTTTATTTAGGTATTGAAGAGTTCTAATCAGACGTTAAACAAAGATTTTAAACATTTATTTATAGGAATGTTTATACCCAGTTAAAGATACAGTGTTTACTTTGTTGCACTATAAAAACAATTATTGTTTGGAAAAATGTAAAAAAAAAAAATGACTTTACTTCTCTTACCTATATGAAATGTTTTACGTTTCTATGATTTTCGGTATTATTTGGAATGATATTATAAAAAAATTTGAAAAGTTTATTCTATAATGGTCCAAATAATTATTCTTATCATAATTTATAACGTCTTTAAATATTTTTTAGCAAAAATATGAACATAAATCAAACTGGATTTGAATCAATAGCTCATAATATTATGTTATTTCAACCTTAAACAATACAGAAAGGAAACCTATTTGTGATGACTAGATCACCTCAGGTGTTATGATTTATTGTTAATTTCGTCCACAGCTCACGCTGCGATCGATTCAGTTGTCCCCACTGTGTTCTCTGCGCCCAGCCAATATTCAAAGTCATTTTTTTTACATTATAATGCTAACTGTCCAACCCATCCTGGCCATCGTTCTTCCTGGCCATTATGTTTGTCTAATACCTGCCAAGAATGGCCTGAAGCTAATCCATGTCCCCGTATCCTAATAACCCTTGTATTCTATCCCTCTTGTGTCCCTGTTATATATTATGTTGCTTCATATTGCGTCGCTTATGTTCCCAATATTTAAACGTCATTTCAATTCAGTCTAATATAAAAACTAGCCCTGACTAATTGTAAGAGTAAAGGCCATTCTGTTAATAATTAAAAAAAAAAATTGCTAACCGAAACTATTTTCAAAACATTCTTTTGTTTTAGTGATTTCATTATTTTGCCAGGATATATCGACTTCATAGCTAACTCTGTTGTAAGTCCTATTTTTTTATTTATGTGTATTTGCTTTTCTATACTGTATCTCAAGCGACGAGAAAAGATCCACATCAACCGTCTGCAAGTCATGAGTGCAACCGCCAAATCAGCTTTCAAAATTGCATTTTGACACTTATTGTGTGAACAAAATACAATTGATATTTTTTTTCTACAAACTAAGATTGTGTATGCGTAATTTTGTTTACATTTTTGATCTGTTCTCGTCGCGACAAGAACATTAATATGAACAATGATGTCTGTAATTTCTGTGCAGAATAGTAAACGTCCGTAATTTTTATAGACTTAGAAAACAAATAAACATGCTATGTTTGCTGTTTTGACCTGTCGAGGTCAGACTCATTTTTCATTCCAGTTAAAATTTATCACAGTAAACATTATTGTTAATTAGATTTTCTTATTAATTTTTTATATTTGTGACAAAAAGTAATTCGCTTGTTGATGTTTACGCAGTGTTGCCACTATTTACACTAGTTATCAACGCTAGCGGCCATTTTGAATTAAATATTTCCAGTATTTTATGAAGTTTTTTTTGACTATAGTTAACAAATTTACTTTAACTTTTTTTAAGTACATTTTTATTTTTCACAGGAACTGAATGCTAAGCTGACTAAGGATATTACTTTAAAAGCACCTCTGGTGTCTTCACCTATGGATACCGTAACCGAATCAGATATGGCCGTTTCGATGGCTCTCAGTGGTGGTATCGGTATCATTCATCACAATTGTTCACCGGATTACCAGGCCAACGAAGTATTGAAAGTCAAGAAATACAAGCACGGTTTCATTCGCGACCCCGTCGTCCTGTGTCCGAACAATTCGGTCGCCGATGTGATACGGGTGAAGAGGGAGCATGGATTCTGTGGCATACCCATTACAGAAAACGGAAAGTTAGGTGGAAAATTGGTTGGCATCGTTACGTCTAGAGATATTGATTTTCTCGATCTGAATAGCGAAAACATTAAACTGGACAGCGTAAGTATTTTCACTGCCGCAGGTTTTTTTTCAAGATCTAATAGAAGTGAGAACTTGTTCACTCTTTAACGTGGTTTATTTTTATTTTTCGTTTTTATAGATCATGACAAAATTTGACAACTTAGTAACGGCACCATCGGGATGCACACTGGAAAAAGCAAACAACATTTTACAGGAAAGTAAAAAAGGAAAACTGCCCATAATTGATGACGCGCAATGTTTGGTAGCTTTAATAGCGCGCACTGATTGGAAAAAGAACAAAATTTACCCGACAGCATCGAAAGACGCAAATAAACAGTTGCTGGTCGGCGCAGCCATTGGAACCCGCGAAGAAGACAAAGAAAGGTTAAAAAAACTGGTTACTGCCGGTGTCGATGTTATCGTTTTGGATTCGTCGCAGGGTAATTCAATATATCAAATCGAAATGATTAAATTCATAAAAGCAACGTATCCGAGACTGCAAGTTGTAGGCGGTAACGTCGTAACAACCAGACAAGCCAAAAATCTCATAAACGCCGGCGTCGACGGTCTCAGAGTTGGGATGGGATCGGGAAGCATATGTATCACACAGGAAGTTATGGCTGTAGGCCGACCGCAAGCCACCGCCGTTTATAGGGTGTCTCAGTACGCTGCCAAATTCGGCGTGCCGGTCATTGCCGATGGTGGCATACAGTCTATTGGACACATCATGAAGGCACTCTCTTTAGGCGCATCTACAGGTAACTGATTCAGGCTGTTCAGCGAATGAGTTCATAACTTTAGCAGAAAAACTATTAAGTACACCCATCCCCCGATTTACACGGTATTTGTTTTACACGTTTTCGCTTTTACACGGTTTTCCAAATAAGTTTTTTTTTGTTTTTATCGCACTCTACTAAATGCTACTGTGATTGAACACGTGCGCTGTGTACACATCTCACGGGGAATCTCGAGCTTATGTGCTGACTTGCTGCACACGCACACTGTGTCTGTATTTCTTCGCATAAAATTAAAGTTTTATCTACGGAAAATTGTATTTGAGTGAAAGTTTCACAGTTTCAGAAAGATTTTATTTTCCATATTATTTCTGTGTACACCTAAAAATATTGAAAAAAATCACAACTGTTAAATAGCAAAATTCGAAGCAGGTCGTTTCGACGCCAACGTTTCGACGCGTGGTCAGTTCGACGCCGTACGTTTCGACGCGGGGTCAGTTCGACGCCATACTCTTTTTTCGTTTTTTATTTTTAGAATAACTTTGCATCATTCAAATAAATGCGAAATGCCTGATATAATATAACATATATTTTATATGTTATATATATGAAGCGTGATTCAAATAAATAAGGATATATATAATAAATGGTAATGTGAAACCCAAAAAGCTATAACAAAGAATTCAACAGGAATTACTTCGTTGATAAGAAAAACCTGTCGTTGTACTTTACTATTAAAAATTCCCGTTGAACTTTACATGGAACGATTCACAACAATTTGTTGTCATGTCCATACTGGTAGTAAAGCTTGCCCAAATGTGTACGAAGTAATTCCTGTTGAATTCTTTGTTATAGCTTTTTGGGTTTCACATTAACATTTATTATATATAATATCTATTATATCAGTCATATTACTTATTTATTTGACTTATTTATTTGAATCACGCTTCATATACATATATAACATATAAAATATATGTTATATTATATCAGGCATATCGCATTTATTTGAATGATGATACAAAGTTATTCTAAAAATAAAAAAAATACGAAAAAAAGTATGGCGTCGAACTGACCCCGCGTCGAAACGACCTCGCGTCGAACTGACCCCGCGTCGAAACGACCTCGCGTCGAACTGACCACGCGTCGAACCGTTGGCGTCGAACTGACCTGTACCGAGCAAAATTATGCATTTTCTGCAAGCTTTTCGATTTACACGGTTTTGACTTGAAAATTTTTAATTTTCGATTTACACGTTTTTCTCAGGAACGTATATACCGTGTAAATCGGGGGATAGGTGTATTCTAATTCACAAATTACACGCAGATTAACCGTTTTTTTCATTTCTTTTATAGTTATGATGGGTTCATTGCTAGCCGGCACATCAGAAGCTCCCGGGGAGTACTTCTTTTCAGACGGTGTCCGCTTAAAGAAGTACCGAGGAATGGGCAGCATCGAAGCAATGAATCGTAAAGACGCAAAAGGCTCAGCTATGGACCGATATTTCCACAAGTATGTGTTATGTCAGAATTAATAATCTCTGTGCGATAAACTGTACACAATTGCACTTTTTTTTTAAATTAGCGCTTAGCATTTGTTTATGTTATTATTTATCACTTGTTTTATTTGGACTATTACAAAGCTCAGCTAATAACTAATCTACAAACAATAGGGTTTTTCATTGTTTTCCCGCGCAAGCGTTATCGCCATGGTTATGATCACGGTATTCAAAAGTTTCAGACACTTTTTGACTCAATTCGCTGTGAGCCTCAAGAGGGAGGGGATAAGCAGTTTTTCGCGAGCGCTGTATGCGGCGACTTTATGCGTTAAAATTTTCCGTCACTTGTTGCGAATAGAGATCCGCTAGATGGCAATACCGCCGAAGCAATAAATATTTATCAATAATAATGCTTACTTACATTATATTTTTGAAGAATATACCTATTGGCAACGTTTACAATACAATTAGCTTTGGCGGTATTGTCTCATTTTTAAGCAACAAGCGAATTTTTTGCTCTTTCCTATCATTTGACATTTTGCAAAAATGGCTTTTTTGAACCAATACGCGGCGCTAGTGTAGAAGCTCACAGCTAAGATAATATATAAGAAGGTATTCCAATCCTGCAATGCATCATGGGAAATGTGTCAAGCGGTGGCGCCACCACGAGTGTGTCAGATACACTAGCCATCCAATCCTGCAATGCATCATGGGAAATGTGTCAAGCCAGTAACTAAAGTATTTTCATCCTAACTCTTGAAATAATAATTAATAAACAATATTTATTATTTTTTCAAGAGTTAGGATGAAAATACTTTAGTTACTGGCTTGACACATTTCCCATGATGCATTGCAGGATTGGATGGCTAGTGTATCTGACACACGTGGTGGCGCCACCGCTTGACACATTTCCCATGATGCATTGCAGGATTGGAATACCTTCTTATATATTATCTTACTCACAGCGAATTGACAAAGTGAACTCCAAAATATGATAATAATTTGACATTTATTAATGTAAAAAATTATTCTGTATACATTTACTGATATTATTTACATATCCGGTTCCATTAAGAAGGATTTTCACCAATGCTTAATCAAAATTGTTGACATTTACAATTTTATTCTCTATTATTGTTATTCTCTAATATATAATGTGGGTAAATTTTCCGTCACTTGTTGCGAATAAATCCGCTAGATGGCAATACCGCTGAAACTGACAGCGAATAGCTGACCCAGTAACGTTTTTTAGTGTTAATTTAGATGAAAATATTATTAAAGATGCTAAATTAGTGCACAAAACAGTAGATAACACTTGTGCTCAATTATGATGGTGGTTGAAGTGGCACGATCGGGAAAACTGATTCTTATGGCAATACTATTTGCATTTTTCGAAATTAATCACTTTCCATCTGTCAAAAATAAAAGTGCCAGAAAAATATGACGGAAGTTGAGTCATGCGCAGAAAAAAATTTCAACTATGAAAAGATGTATTGAAAATATTGCGAACCTAAGTTTTAGATAGAAAGAGTAGATTATAAACGCTCGACAGGTAGGGTCATCAGCATAACCAGTTTAATTTAATTTTAACGTTGCTTCGTCTTCTGGATTAACAAAGTCTAATGAGGTAAAACATCTAATTTATTTATTTTTCTTTCAGTGAAATGGACAAATTAAAAGTCGCGCAAGGTGTCAGCGGCTCGATAGTAGACAAGGGTTCAGCGCTGGAGTTCCTAGGTTATTTGAAAAGCGGATTGATGCACGGCTGCCAGGACATCGGTGCAAATTCGCTAAGAAAATTAAAAGAAATGGTCGAGTCGGGAGAACTTAGATTCGAGCGCCGGTCGCATTCAGCTCAACTCGAAGGAAACGTGCACGGTTTGTTTTCGTATGAGAAGCGGTTGTTTTAAAGAACTTTGTAATTTTTATTATTTTTTTTAAATCGAATCGCAAATCAAAAATTGTGCGGGCGTAAAACGCAATTGTGATATATTGTTGAATGTTGAAACGATCTGAAAATTTAATAACTGTTTTTTAAAAAGTGCATTTTTACTAATTATCAAAGATGAATAATTTTCTTAGACTATTTTGTAAAAATAACTGATTAATTATTTATTAAAATCTGTCGGAAAAAGCAGTTTTTTTTTAATAGCTCGCGATATGAGACGCCGTTATTTTTATCCTATTACGCAAATGATTATTTTAGTCGTACTTTTGTTATATATAGTTAACGCATGAAAAGTGGCGCACGATTAATTTTTATACAAAAAAATAACTAACCGTTTTTTTTTCTTTGATTACTTTTACAAGATTAAATAGACCAACTGTCAGTCCGCCATCTTTTTAATGCGTAGATAAATTCTTCTTTGTTTTACGTGTTCGTCGTTGTAAGTATTATTTCGGAAACAAACAAGAATCAGCATAACAAAGTAAAAACAAAAACACGCCATATCATTGCTCTGTAATTATTTGTTAACTTTTGAAAGACAACATTTCGCGTTTTTTTAACTGTAAATATTGTGGTATTGATTCAGAAATAACTTATTTTAAAAAAATGTTCTCGATCGCTGTTGAAACAATATTGTAAAATATTTAATTATTATATCATGCGAAGCGAACTTAGAGGTTGTGATTTTAATGCAATTTATTCTAGCCTCTTTGTTTATTTTGTACAATATTAATAACCATTAAAGTTGATAACGTCTTTTGTTCGCTAGATTTTAATAAATATTTATGGAAGTTTCCGGTACCATAAGGATGCATGAAAGTGTTTATTGTAGGTATTTTTCGATGTATAGTAATTTGTTTTCTTTTTGTTTATATATTAAACCTCGTCTGTTTCTATCGATGTAATACATTTTTTTTTCAATAACCATTTTGCTCAAAAAGAAGACGAAGTAAAACATGTTTTGTAAAGCTTTATGTGCATCGTTCAGGTATGCTCATTTGTTAAAAGTTTTCAAAATGGCAGCCATGTTAAAATATCAACTTTTGATATTCAAACACCAATTTCTTATAGATGTATTTTACTTCATTAAACCGGCGACATTTTTCATTTTTAAGTTTATTTTTACACTGCACTATTTTCGGGTTTAGTGAATAACATAAAAAAGTTTTTTTGACCATAGCGCATTTTTTTTTTTACAGTAGTGCGATTGTTTATTTCTATAATTTTTTATGAATTTTATTTTTTTACTAATAGGCACAAAATATTTTTGCTTTAAATGCATTTTTTTCGACATGTAATATGTTCTCATGAGGCCAAATTAAAAAGAATTTTGATTTTTTATGTCTTATTAAATTCGTTTTGATGATGAAAGATTTCGTTTTAACAAAATATAACGTCTTCGGTGGTAGGACCGTACTCAGTTTGGATTAGTATTTGTCCAAAAATGGAGACCCAATGTCCACTTAATGTGGGGTTAAATGATACAAGCAATTGTTTTTAATTAACGTCGTCACCGAAGAGGCTGAAAACTGTTTTTATATATAGATACTTTTAAAAAACAATTACAAGAAATCCAACAATTTTCTTCGAACTGTTTTTGACGTGATAACGTCTTATAAATTGATGAAACACCGGCTGCACGCACGAAAAAGTGTCACGTTCCGCCTGAGCCTGAGCGTGCAAGAGAGAGCGCGGTATAAGCGATAGAGAGGCACGTCGGCCTGTGCGCATTTCTCTCTTCTCGCGTGACGTCAGAGAGTTCATCAATGTTTCTTTATGACGTTATCACGTAAAACTATCGTCCGTAAACCGACTTTACAGACAACCAATTTTTTCGTATTAAAAAAATCAGTACAGACGAACCTAAATTTACGAACATAACGTATTCGCTATTCGAATAAATTTTTTTCATTAGATTTTTCCTCATAAAATGTCTGTAAAAGCAGGATTCTGTGCGCATTTAACGAATCGGGAGTCGGTTCTTGAAAGATGTTTCGACAACTTTGTTCGTAGCTTTTATTTCTTTCTTGGAAGTTGTAAGCGGGAGTTCGCCTTTACTGCATGCAACACTTGGTGTCAACTTAATTTTATAGAATAAGTAAGGAAAGTGTCAAATAATCTTTGGGGGTTTACTTTTAAGGTACTTAGAACCGACCAAACCTCCGATTATTACACTTTAAAAAAACACGAATTATAAGTTTATAGTAAAAACATAGCTTTAAATAAACCTACAAAAATAGATTTTAGATGATGGTAAAATCTCACTAATCCAGCGCACCCCATTTCGGAGTCCTGCCGTATCACTGAAAATACCAGATTACTGTAAAGATACAGTGGCTAATTAGTGAGATTCTATCATATGTGGGAAATTACAAATGTACCAAGCGTTATATAAGTCCATAATTTGAGCGTAATAAAATCATACGTGACGGACGAATCTAATCGGTGCATTTTTATATCACAAAAAATGACTTGTTTGTGGCATTTTTCAAGTCTGTTTTACAGAGGGTGAAAACAAAATGAGCTACGGTGTCCCAAGAAATTTTATATTCATTAACTACAATTTGTATTGTCTCTGATTAACACTCATGCGAGTGACATGTCTCCAACAATCGATATCATATAACAACAAAAGAAATTGCTCGTTCGGAATACTTTTTTGAAATACCATTTTTTAGAATTATCTACTCAATAAATTTCAAATTTAAAAAGTAAGTGGTGTAATATGAGCGGCATAGTTTTTATGCACGGCAGCAAGATTGGGTATGTTTTACATTATATCGTTGCTTTGTCACTTTATTGATGAAGACTAACTCCATAAATTTTGGCGGCCTTTTGTTATATAGACTAATGCTGGGTTGCAGAAAGGATTGTCAAAAAATTTGATTTGACAATGACCTTAGATTGTGATCATATAATTACAGTTTCCATACATCAGAAGCAATCTAATGTCATAATCAAACTCCCTGTACAAAACAAATGATTATTCTACATAGAAAAATATCGCTTTCCAAGCTAAATTTTGATCAAAATACGTAAAAGAAAAGTTGTTTCGAAGTGGAAACTGTACAAAAAACGATGCTAAATGCATGTATACACATTTTAAGAAAAATATCGTTTCAATCGATCAATTATTTTTCGAGTAGGACCGATTTAAAACTCTACAATGCTTTTCATATAGAGAGATATGTAGGTTCACAATCTAAGCTCATTGTCAAATCAGTTTTTTTGACAATCCTTTCTGCAACCCAGCAAAAGTGTTACTTATTTTTTATGCAAATTTTTAGGAGACGCAGTATGTATTGAAATAAGTGAAAAACAAAACAATTTCACCCTCTGACATTTATTTACAGTATAAATATCTTTTAAAATGTCGAAAATAGATATTCAAAATTGTTCATAGAAATTTTGATAGTATTGTACAAATTTGTCTAGTATTGACCAATAAAATAGTAGGGTTAGAAATTTAAAAATACTGGCATTAATTAGATTCGAATTAGTAAATATTTAAAATATATCAGTTTACCATACCTTAGGCGAGAACAGAGTAATATTTTGCCAACTGTAGGTTACTAACTTCGCGGTTGGCAACGCTGAAGCATTTCGGCCAGGTGCAATCGTGCAATGTTGATGAGTATTTTTAAAGTGAAACTTTTATTCTATCGCCCCGAATTTTTCTGGCCGTCTGTTGCATGTCGCATTACAGGCGGCCGCGGAGTAGGGGTAAAGTGAAAGGCGTTCGGAGTAGGCGCTCGGTAAAGCAGCCAAGGCCAATATGGCGGCGCCCATGGTTAGCATCAGCTGACCGTGTAGTATGTATAACACATAGTCAGTCTGTCATGCGGGCAAGTGTGCTGTACAGTGTTTACTGTTTTTATTCGTGTATTCATGTGAATATTATTGTTTATAATTAATCGTGATGGATAAGTGTCTACAATCCAACGCCTACAATCCAATAAAAGTTTCACTTGCGTCGTGGTTTCTTAAAACCACACAACTGTTTTTTTTTTTCACAAACCGTTTACAAAAGATTTGCTTTATAAGTTTTTTTATCGATAAATAACATTTATTGCAATAAACAAATACGGCAATTGTAGCTTTGCGGGCGCACTCAATGACATAAATTTACTCGTCAAGTCAGAAATTACTCGTAGGTAGATATTGTATGGTAACCTATTATTTAAATGAAATTATCAATCGTTGAAATTTGTGTATATTTCGTTTATAATTCGACATAATGTCAGTAAGGTTAAGAAATAATTTTAACCGTTAGTTTTTTGTCTACTTTGAAGAATTGCAAATTTATATTGATGTGCAAGGTGATTATTTTTTAAACCAAAATTGTAAAATATTTTTTCTATGAAAGTAAATATTTCTTGATAAAAAATGTTAGGCGTTGTACTCAAAATAATACTTTAAATAAATATTAAATGTTTGTAGTTTTCAGTTTAATTATTTTTTTTATTTCAGATATCTATAAACATTAACGTAGAAATGGGGTTTGGAATATCCAAGCGTGTAACGGTTTCTCTATTACAAGCCCCCAGTTCCCTGGTTCTAATTTGAGCACGAGTGTCAAGTATCAACTGGATTTTCAATTTACTATTAAAAAATAATAAATTGGAAACATGAATTGGTACTAAGCACAAATAACCTTGGCTATTGGCGACCTTAAAAAATAGATGTGAGTTTGACTTACTCTATTGTGAATGTCCAAAATGCGACTAATAAAGTATCACTTCAAAAACAATATAAAACAGTACATGAAAAAACGGTTCAAATAAAACGAAAAAACACAAAGCTGTTTACCCTGTAATGAAAGTTAAAAGCTTATTTTTGAGAATAGTAAAGTAAAACAGCAGAAACAGTGGAATGAACTGTCAAACACGACTTCAATCCATGTTTTGTCATTGGGCGTGTTTGGCCGAAGTAAGTACTTACTAAATTTAGTAAGTCACTCACTATACTTACAAAATTTTCGGCCGGAACACAAAATAAGTGCTAACGCAGTAAGCATAGCTTAATATAAGACGCCATTTTGCTTATTGTTGATGTAAACAAAACAGACAGAAACAGACCTGTCATTTATCCATTTGCAACTATTTACATGAATTAAATTATATTGATAAATTTCGTACTGTCAATTATATTCAGTCTATAAGGTTATATGTACGGGATATAACGTAAACCCGTGTTTTGAGTTATGTCAATCCAGTAAGTCTGTCCTGGCCGAAAAGCGCTATAGTCAGCTTGTAAGATTTTAATTTTTGTATGCTAACTGGCTTACTAAGTTTAGTAAGTACTTACTTCGGCCAAACACGCCCATTGGATGACAATTCGTCATACGCTGAAGCATTATATAAAACAATGCATTTTTATTCCTTTTTTATGCAGTATAAATATTTAACGCAGACGGTTCGAACTTGTATAAAAAGTTTCAGTCTCAAAAACTCAAAACAAAAGGACTTCACATAAAGTCAACGGATGTCGTATTTGTTAAGTTTGTTCTTCAAAATGATGGAGGCAGTCTATTTTCTCTCTGAGCATGCGCCACCATCATTTTGACGGACATCTAAGAGACCAACGAGCACAGCCAATGACTCAAAATTGATTTGTTGGACTGTACTAGAAGACATAACAGATCAATCTGAGGAGAAGTGTTAAATAAATTTATTTAAAAATACTTTCTTTCACTTATAATCTATTTGACAAAAGTTATAATTACCATAGTACTTGTTAAAAAAACAAACGTGCATCGCAATTAATTATGAAACAAACGAACAATACTAGTGAAATTTTTAAGCTAAATAATATACATAGCATTAAATACAGCGTATTTATGACACATTCTTTAAGCTATTCAAGTCAAGGCCACACATCCAGAGATGGCGACACCTGACTTCATATAACATTTTGTTCATTAAAATTTGTAATATTCAGTCGAGCGTTTTTCTACACAAATATTTTCAAAGCTAATTCCATCCATTTTGAGAAATCCATAATTTATCGAAAAAGATGCAACTCATTTTTGAAATATTTGCAACCGAATCTTACGATTTTTAATGTCATCCAATGTGGAGTAAATTAAAGATTTAAGTTTAAAAAATCAATTATTGAGACGTTCGAAGTACACCCCCAACAACAGTTCAAATCTTTATCAACCTGGTTCAAGTAACAAAAAAGAAGATTAATCTGTAGTTACATTTTCTACACAAATTCAAAAAACAAAACAATGTATTGCGTCTTCCTTTTGTTTCTAAGAACCCGTTTTCATGCTTGTCTTTTGTTTGCTATGAGTCCTGACCAAGTTAAACTAAATAAATCCCATCAAAAACATAAATGTGAAAAAGAGAGCCAAGTTCAATATTCAATACAAAAAGAACTGAGATCTAAAAGGGTGCCAAATGTTCACTTGACAAGTTTTCGTGTTTTATATTATGATTTATACCTGAACTTCATGTTTATATGTGTGAAAACTTGGCATCCTTTTAGATCTCAATTCTTTTTGTATTGAATATTGAACTCGGCACCCTTTTTCAAGTTAGTGTTCTTGGTGGGATATCATTACTTTTTGTAAAGAAATTATTATTATTTATCGTTCAAAAGTGATTTGTAAAATTAAATTGAATACGTAACAAATGCCGTTACAATACGAATTTTTATAATATTGCTTGAAAAATATTTCAAATCTTAACTGTTTTCTGGTTTTCTTCCTTTGCAGCACAATTACCCAGCTGGACGCTAAATTTCAACGTTCTAGGTCATCTGGAAGTGGGTTAGGTTTTTGATCTATATGTCAGTAAGCCAGTTAATGAGTCAGTCAGTGATAAAAATGACGATTTTTAGACGTTAATATCTCAATAACCGTTTGAGCTGTATTATGAAAGGGCCTCTAGTTAATCTAAGGGATTTTAATAAATAAAACAAATTTCATGTGTTTATGTTAAATAGATTTTGAGTTATTAAGGGGTCAAAAGTGGCTCCAAATGGTTCGTGTAATATAATACATGGCTGCTGCGTCGCCTTTTTCTTTGCTTGACACACTGCCGCGTGTCTAGATGAGTACTCGTGTTTTCTAGCTTAAAAAAAATACTATAAAAAAAACTTTTTTAAACTAAGTTTTTATTGAAGTGTGCTAAAAAAAGGAAAAAATAATGTTTTATAATTTAGATTCATAATTATATAAGCGTGGGCTGTAAACTCTGTGATAGTTTATTAGTCACAACCCACGCTTTTATAATTATGAACCTAAATTATTAACAGTTATTTATTCATTTTTAGTACATTTCAGTAAAAGCTAGTCTTAAACAAGTTTATCTATATTTTATTTTGCTCTTTCTAGTTTTTCAATTTCTTTATAAAGAAGATGCGATTGAATCTTATGCTCTACCGAATGTGCTAGCTCCTGGCTTACTGCTCCACTCAATATACCAGTTTCGCATCCATTCATTAATTAAAAAAAAAAAAAAAAAACATTCATGTATAAGAAGCAATTGATTATTTAATTCTAAAAACGACTGATTCGTGTATTGTCATCAGGAACACAGAAATTTCAACTCAATCGGTTGACAATAAGTAGGTAAAAAATCGGTCGCAAGATTTGAAACAAATAAACAAACATACGCAAAGTTAAATTAAAGCTTACAAAAATGATTAAAACGCGCGTTTGTTTAGTAATTTGAAATTAATTTAAATCGTTTAACCAAAAGATCTACCTCTAACGTGTTCAGATTGCTGTAGGTATACATAACCTTACATTAATTGCACATAGCCTCATAACAGTTGTTTGTCAAAATATAAAAACGTGTGTACTTTTATGCAAGTTGTTGACACAGACAATTTCATCAACTTTACTTATCGGTTTTCATAATCCGACACACAAACTGAAGCATGAAAACAAGATCTGTACAAAAGAAATAATGCATGACTATCTTCTATTTTCATCTTCCAACCCATCTTATCCATTTCAAGTAGTAACCAGAGTATAAAAAACATGTTTATTGTTCTGTGGTTATGAATTATTTTACATCTCATTTATGAGTTAAAAAAGGATGCAAAATTGTTTCCTCAATGAGTTATCAAGAGATGTAAGAAACCTACACTAGCTTTTAAAAAATCAACTCTAATTTATAGATTTTTTTTACTGACCAGATTGGTCACAAATATCAGGAAAAAATACCGATTTACAATTTTCCCTGATCTTTTACTCAACCTTCAATAAGTGGTAAATAATCAACTTTAGTTATTTTAAAATTTTACATTACCAGCAAATCTCTGCGACGAAGTAGAACGACGTTTGCATTGGAATAATATCTTTGTTTTTCTTGACTTTGCAATGATTTTTGTCGTATTATTAAAAATTTTATAACTTTTCAAAATTTTCTAGTTATGTAACCACCCTGCTAACTTAAAATTGAAGAACAAGTATTACTGTTCGACATAAGTTGAATAAAATAAAAGATAGGTTAGAATTGAACTGCCAGATTCATGTAAAACAAAAACAATCTGGAAAGTAACTTGCGATTTGATAAAAAAGTCAAGCAATTTCCATTAACAAAAAAAAAAAAATGAAAAACCAACATTTACATATTAATGATAATTTATTATGATTTTTAATGCTGAGCCGAAACCGGTAAAACAGATTGCTGTTCTGTCGTTCTGACGGTCGACGTTTGTTGCAACGCTTCTATTGTGTTCGGAGGCAGAGTCGCGCTAACCGTGATAGGTGGTAGGCCTGGCAGCGTGATCGGTGTTGTTAAAGGAACCCCTTGATTTCCGAAATAAGGGACATACGGTGTCGTAGCCGGAGGATGCGGTATCGGTGGCATCATGGCGACACCTACACATTTTTGTCAGATAGTTTATTTACATTTATCAAGTACCTATTTCATTGATTATACAAGGTGTATCACAGAGGAAAAATCATTAAGCATCAGCGATTGTTTTATTTTATTTTTATGCTTTAAAGATGTATGAGGGGTAACTCCAATCACCGAGGTATGAATAACATTTTGTCAACTTATAAATAATTTCTTAATACTACTAACTCGTTTAAACAATTTATACAGTAGAACCTATGTAAGTTCGAGTTATAGAATTTTCGACCTAGGCGGATTTTGTAAGGAAATATTCGACTTGTAGAGGTTAAGATTCATTCTAACTACTTTTATTTATTTACTTTTTAGTGTATTTGCCATAAGGCACTTACACTATTGGCGTCGGTCGGATGGCGGGACCTAGGGGTCGGACCAAAATTTCTCGACGTTTCATAAGTTTCTAAGAAGTTTGGCACCATTTTTGGAAATGTTTATATATATATGTATATATATATATATATATATATATATATATATATATATATATATATATATATATATATATATATATATATATTATATATTTATATATTTATATATATATATATATATATATATATGTGTGACCACGATAACTCTCGACAGACTTAATCGATTTAAACGAAATTTGGTCCACATGTTGGAATCCATCATCGCAAGAAGCCTATTTAAAATGGGCCCGATCGGGCCATTTTAAGGGGGGTATTTAGGGGTTGAAAAATGTTTTTGGGCCCAAAAATACGGAAAAAATTCTCAAAATCACTTCAAATTTGAAATTTAACCCTTTAGTAATTATTGAAATGTGCTGCTAAAATTTAAATAAAATCGGCCCGACAGGACCGGACTTACAAGTTTTATGAAAACGCAAGTTTACTGATAGTGATTTACATACTGAAGGGTGTATATAATTTGGTACAGATGTTGAATTGGTATGTAGTATTGAAATTAAGTAAAAAAATGTTGTTTTAAGGGGTGTATTAGAGGGTAATTTTTTTTATTTTGTCCAAAAACAAAGTTAAGTTCATACAATAGAGCCACACTGCTTATAAAAGCAAATACACTATATTGTCGGCAGGGTTTCGCACTGCGACCCGAGTTTTTTTATATTTTTTACACACGTCCTAAACCCTTACTCCTGCCCTAGCACTGGCTTCAGCCAAGTTGGGCAGGATTATTCCAACTTCAAAATTTGTAAAAAAAAATGTATCATAATAGTTATTGGCGTAACTAGTAGTCTAAGTCATTCATCGCGCTGACAGGTCATGACTTAGCCTACAAGTTACGCCCATAATTTTATTCAACAATTGCGCGTTATTCATGTTTTATTTATTGTTATTAATGAGATGTTGTAAATATCTATTTATTTCTTTATAAAAAAAACTGTCAATACTAACAGCACCAAACAGCACGATTCAATGTTTTGGTTTGAGGTTAGCCGGTTATGAATAAACTCCATGTCGAAAACATTCGGCCTCTCAATTTTAGCCTCAATGGGTAACAACGGAGTTGTTGTTACCTACTATTTCGTTACGACTCAGAAAATAGTTACGTTTATTTTCATTACTCCCCAATGGCCGAGCTAGTAGGAATTTTCATTGAGTTATGACAAGTAATTGTCACCAGTCGGTAAATGGCTATTTAGGGGTTCGGTTTTTAGGCATGATAAAACATGAATAGCGCGCATGAGTTGAATAAACATTTTGACGTTGTTGCTACCATATTATAATGTGCGGTTATGGACATACTTGTATGTGACTGATACCTCATACATCCTTAAAAACAATAATTTAATTTATTCAGTCCTGTGTATTCTATCTTTGTCGCGTTAATCATTTTGTTTATATCTTTCTTGTTGCAATAATTAATTTTCTATGTTCTCAAATCTGTGATACTCACTGCATACTGTGTTGTTTAATATTCAGTATGTAGGAAATAAGCATGTAAAATTAAGCATCCGTTCTCCTGCATACAGTAATACCTCGACTTACGCAAACTCAGAGTTATGCGGTTACTTATTTTCTCCTCCCGCTTAACTCCCTACAATCCGCTCAAAGCACTTCATCCGCATTTCAATTGTACCCCCAGTTACGCACTCTGTCAGTATCACCAATCGCGTAACTTCGGAGCATTACTGTATTTGAAAGGAAAACGGCAAAGAAATAATTTATAATGCACTTGATGTCATACTACCATCTTTTTTCTATTCTTTTCGAGCAGCATTTCTTTTTTTTTATCCTCTTTTGAACTCAAATTGTACTCCACGAAGTATAGATTTAAAAGTCCAAACGCAATGTTAAAAAAGTGGCTTCGATTTGAGGGATACATAGAGTGTGCTACTGTGCACGAAGTACTTGTTTAAACCAATAATCATTAAGTGTAAACGGTATGTCCACCAATAATCATTGAGTAAACAGTACGTCCTGAACACAAGCGCTATTAGTGTCAAAAAAATGAACTATCGAGTACACCTATTTCTGTGAAGGGAATAATCATGAAAAAATCTGTTGTTTGAGCTCATTTATATCTATGCCTCGTGTTATAATCAATCTAAGCCAAAAGAAAATTAATTGTATAAAAAAAATCGTAAACACATACCTGCGGTGGGTAAATTAGCCGGATGAACATTAGAAATTGAAGACATCTGACTAACGTTGGTGTTCGGTACAAACGGAGCGGATGTTGGTACCATACTCGTTTCGAATTGACTGCTCGTCGTAACCGTACTCATTTCAGGTATTTGAAACTGCGGATTAGAGAACGTATTCGGAGGAGCATACGTTTGCAATGGCGGAATGAATGCTTGCTGCGGAAAATAGGGCTGCATTCCTTCAGCAGCAGTCGTCGCGGCCAGCGTCTGGTTTAAAGACGTCGGTGCCGGTACATTCGGCGATATAGGCGTCGGAGGAGGGGCTGAAATACCACTCGTCGGAATCGAACTACATATTATAGGCGGTGGCAAACTGCCAAATAGATCGCTAACGGTTCCAGGAGCCGGAGCTTTATTGAACAAATGCGCGGTTCCTTCGGTCGTAGTCGCCGGATTCTGACCGACCGTCTGGACATTTGGTGTCGACTGGAAGAGAAATTTTATGTGAATAAAATTGCCTTTCCAAAATTTGGAACATACCTTAAAGCCGATAAAAGCTACAGGTGATATTAGAATTTCGACTTTTTTTTCCAGGGGTTGATATTTAGTTTAGTACTATTCTGAATGTTCACTCATATCTCTTATTTTTTAAATTTTATGCTACAAACATTAAAAATTGATGTAAGCAAGAATAGTATATTGCGTAACAAGTGTGAGATGGTGCCTTTTTTAAAACGAGCGCGATATTTGGAAATGAGTTTCAAAATTATCGCATGAGTTTTAAATAAGAGGCATCGTTTCACACTTGTCACGCATATTATTTTTTATAATGAGAACATATTAACGGATATGCATAAAAAGTAATATCTGTATAAAAAGAGTAACGAAAGAGAAACTCGTGTCGAAAAAGGGCTTTTTTGCACTACCCCCTACCAAATATCTGCCTTTCATCCATATATTCAGTCGCGAAACAAGCCATTTAACACTAGTGAGTAAAGTAAAATTCAGTATATTGACAGCTTCATTACGGAATATGAACGTAGATTTAAATATACAAATTTATAGCCATGATATATTATTGTATTATGAAACAATATTATACAATATTGAAAAAAAAAAAAAATGATTCACACAATGTCGCTGTCGGGTCTCAAACCAGAATCTTCCACTGTTGCTGCGATGGTGGAAAATTAGTAACTATAATATAGGATACTTTGTTTGCCAATTCTACTTTTAATTATGGTAGTCTAACCTGATCAGAAATGGTATTTTAAGTCATATTACCAGTTTAGATAACGGAACTGTTCCAGCAAATGTGGACGGAGGTCCACTGCGAACCGGTATGCGATGCAAATATCCATAGCCTATACCACATCCTAAGCTGCCTTCACCACCCCACTGAAGGTTTGGCGTTATCGAAACCTGAATTGAAACACAATATCAAACGTTTTGAGATTATACATCTTGTACAATCTAACAGTCATTTAATATTTGTCGATTAAACGCGTTCCTATTTCAACTAACCTCTCTGCAGGCATCGTCTACTGTGTTATAAACATACAGCTTTAAAGCTCTTCCCTCGTGCGCTTCTATCAACGTAAACAAATCCTCACTCTCGTGTAATATTGAATCGGCGCCAATAATATAATCCGTAAACGGTCTCAATCCGGCTAATTCTGCCGGCGATGACGGATGCACTTCCTACAAAAGTTCACCAATAAGCTTCGTTCACGCAGTTGTGAAAAAGACTGTTAGACGCATGCGCACACACATTTTAAGATGTGCGCATGCGTGTACTATGTTTCAACTATTAACCTATACCGCCAAAGTAGTGATATTAAAAATAGAGCTGTAACAAACCGTATGTATTCGTTACTGAGTAACAGGTACATCGTCTGACTCGAAGTAACGAATCGTTACTTACAAATTCATTTCGTTACTCGCATGTTTCGTATCCATGTCAGTTCGATTCGTTTGATACGGTTATACGAACACAATGTGTTATATATAAGTATTCATAAAGTACGAAGTCATGACTCATGTCGTATCACTATCACATATGCGACGCGCTTTGGTGCGAAGCTACATCCTTATTGCTTGATGCTGTTAAGTACACTATTGTATGTACCGAGTAACGTAACGATACAAAAGTAACGGGTACTGATTCTTTAAGTAACGAATACATACGTGTACACAATTTCTCGTTACTTTTACAGCTCTAATTAAAAATCATATACTTAATACCCTCTATATTGCTAGCAAAGATTTATGACAAAAACTTAAACACTACAATGCGGACATATATACCGTCTGTCTCATTTATTATACTCTGAGTCACATGCTCGTGTCCATGAATGGATGCGTGTCAGTTTGCACAGGAACTAAGCTGTGAAACTGAAAGGGAGGTGGCTTGCTCTATTCCACTTGCTAATTGCCCCATTACAGACGCGACACTTGCGCACAAGGGGTCAAGTAAAAAGAAAGAGATAGAAAAACAGTTATTTGCTGTATCACTTCATGGGCCATGTTTCCACTTACGACCACTAGCAATATAGAAGCTATTAAATATATGTTAAAAATATGTTTGTTAATGAAATATTTTCTTTTCGGTTTGTTTTATTTTTACAGAGATAAACTGGAGTTAGTATTTTTCAATTATACTAATTTGGCAGCACTGGAGTGTTCCGACGTTAAATTAAACATACCAGTACATGCCACACATTTTCGTTGGCTCCTTCGAAAGAACAGAATCGAATACTGACACCCAGTAAACCCTGACCTCCCCACGAATTGCCTGGAGTAATTTTAACTTCTCTCACAGTTTGAGATTTACTGCTATACACTGTCATATTTAATTCCTTATCTAAAAATCAAACAAATGAATAATTGAAAAATTGTTCCGTACACCATACTTTACTAAAATGTGAACGTCGAAAGTGTTTTTGACGGATATTGTAGATCATAGACGCTCGATTTGATTGATTTACATATTAACTAACGGACTGATGGTTACAGTATTTAAAATTGATTAGCTTTGAAATAAACAACAAATATAAGTTAGTAAACAACTAATGACGAATTTAATAGTTTAAATGAGTATCAAAATTACGTACTTTATGTAGTTATACAACACCAATGGATCCACTTGTCGAGCGTCTATAATCTAGAAATCGGTAGTCACAATGTCAAACTTTTTGACAATCCAATGTTACATATTCATAAGCTCTAATTTTAGAACGTTTTCTTTCGTATGTTCGTTACGCCAGATTGTCACAATCACTCACTCAAGATCGTATTTACATATTTGTATAGGTGACCATTTTTATCGTAACATAATGCGGGACAGAGAGTGTTCATTGCGTGTGAAGCACACAATGTGCGCATGGAAATTTTTTTATAAAAATCAGCCTCATTTTAAAACAGAAATTTATTAAAAAAATATTCATGTTATATAATATTTATTTAGTGAATGCGTTCATATAGGCATGTATGAAGAGACGCGCGAATATAACCGAATATTATAATATTCACATGATATTATTTAATTCAAGGCATTTTCCGGGACATATATTAATACGGGGCACGGGGCTTTAATCCGGGACGAATGGATACCCTACGTTTGTATCTTCTTACAGATAGAATCATTTTGCATATTTAGAGCCCGTATTATCGAAAATTGTTGGACATGATAAATATTTCGCGAACAATTTTTTTAATCGTACAATTTCAGTACATACCAACTCCATTTCTTAATAATTCTTTAAGCGTTTCATTGTCCTGATCAAGGCGGGTATTTCCAATAGCGACTATAAAATCGAAAAACGCTTCCAATCCTGCAACAGCGCCTGGAGAATTCTCTTGGACCTGTTATATAATCAAACTTTAAAATTGCCATTTCAAACCAAAATATAACGGAAATTGAGTTATTCAATCACCGGCATCGTTTATTTTAATAGTTTTAATTATGCACAATTTTTTTTGTTAGGTTAGAATAATGACAATGACAGATGTCAAAAATATTTTATTTTACCCTTAAAACATGATACCCTTCAGTACCACCTCCAGGAATCGGTGCACTATTTGCAGCACCCATATGGATAGATATAAATTACAAAAGCATTCCAATTTCAAAAATCTTCGTCTGCCACAACTTTACTTCGATTTTTAAAATACGTGGCACATTTTAAAAGTTGGTCATCATCATGTTTTATTTGCGCAGTGATCAAGGAGGCACCAATTAGCAATTGGTGAATGAGGAGTGTCAACGGTATGGACTATGGAGGACCCTCCATAGTCAACGCTTTTAATTTAAACTTCACGGCCGTCACTTTGGAAATAGCTGTCAAAAAGTTTTGTTTTTTAATTTATTATGTCAATTTTTTCCATTTCAACGCAGATCTTTGAGTTGTAGTCAAATAATTTATATTTCTGTTTTACTATTTTTCCCCTGAATATAGGTAGCCGAAAATTTTGACGTAAATATTAATCTTACAAATCAAAAGTGCCCTGACACTTGGAATTGTAACTTGGATTACTTACGCGCATATTTATAAAAGGGGCTTAGTTCATCGCTTTTAATTAAACACGTAAATTACTCGATTGCCAGTTAGTCATTTAATTAACACTGGATTAAAGGACCTGGCGATTACTAAAAAAAAGACGATATTTTACTCACACAATTGCATGTTTATTTTAACCATTTACATTTACCTAAAATAATTTATAAAAAATTGCTTTCTTACAACATTTTTTATGCGCACAAACAATGAACTATCAATTCAATCCTATGAAATCTAAATCTGCAAAAAATTATTTGGATAAATACTTATCCATTGTTTTATTTGCACAGTAACAACTTTTGTTTAACAAAAGAACGCACACTATAAATAAATATAACCGTTTTTATTTCACTAGGGTATTCCACAGAAACCTAATATAACAAAAATTGAATATTGAAATTGCACTGTTAACTTCTTGTTCAGTTCAAACACGATATTTACGTAATTTTTTTATCATGTTTCGTAAAAAATATAAAACTTTGTTATTAATGAAACATTTTTTTTAATAAATGAATCGAATTTATCTGAATTGATATACGAAAATTTCTAATTTTTAAAAATTCATTCCTCTCATTTGACTACAAAAATGTGCAGTTAAAGTTCAGTGTGATGTGCTGCATTGTGGGAATGTACGTCCGTTTCAGGTGCGTGCAAGAACAAACCCTCCGACGCTTGCCAGTGCACTGCACCGCTAAGCGACCGAATTCCGGCAATCTCAACTTGTCCGTTTATCGGACGCCCAAAAGTTCGACCCGACGCCGACAAATACCTAGAAAAATTAATTGATATGAATATATTATTTTTGAAGTGAAACTTCCTTAGCCGCGATAGGAGAAATTTCGTTCAACAGCGTAATGAAAACGAAAGACAACCCAGTCACGAGAGGGGAGCTGCTAGCGAAGAAAATGAACCGATTGGCTGACGGGTAGTGTAGGTACAAATGCGTTGACGAGGAAACTCTATCAACACGCCTCTTTCTGTTGTCTATTTACTTGGTTACGAATGTTTATCCATCAAAGGCGTGTGATTTACATACAGCTACAGTTAATTTATTAATTGTAGACTCGGTATATAATATCTAATTTTCACAAATTAAGTTATTTGTAATTAATGGCCGATTTCCTCAAAACTCCGGATAGTTGTCTTCCAGATAAAGATATCTAGCAGATAAAATAATTAAAAACACAAAGTTATGACACTTTTAATACTTCTTTCACAATTTTACATTTTGAAGTTTTGAATTTTAAGACGACAATTTTTTTTAGTGTTAAAGTAAAATTTATACGCTGCACCATCTTACAAAGCTTTTTTACACTATAGAAAAGTCAGATGTTATTCATTTGTTAAAGTCTACCATTAATAAATCAACTAGTTTTTTTTGACGTGATAACGTCTTATAAATTGATGAAATACCGGCTGCATGCACGAAAAAGTGTCACGTTCCGAAATGTGTCACGTTCCGCGCACGATCGGCCCAAGTTTGACAGCTACTAAAATTTAGGTTATGTATTATTCGAGCGGAATACGTTATCACGTAAAACTATCGTCCATAAATCGACTTTACAGACAACCAATTTTTTTTTATATATATATATATATATATATATATATATGGAATACAGTATACATTGTACACAGTTAGGGTTGCCAGATCATAATTTGATAAAGGAGGGCAGATGGGTCTAAAAAGGAGGATTTTCTATAAAAAAGGAGGACTTTCACAATTAAACGATTTTTTTTTGTATTATTTTACTTTATTTTAATTATATTTAGCTGAGCTGCCAATTTTTACAAGAAGTTCTTGGTTTTTCAACAAATAATTATGAAAATCTTCACATGTCATGTTTTTGAAGTTGTATTGAGTAAGAATTACAGATTTAACTGACTGCACAAGTGTCTGTTCCTCTCTTTGCTCCACTGAGTATTAATCAGTGAAAAAACTCTTTCCACGTTTGCGTTATGTGCACTTATACAGAAATAAAACTCGCAGATCTTGAGCAGTTCTGAGAAACATTCAATGTTTTTGGCACTTTTGAAGTAGATTGTCCACTGCTCGTGCAACTTTAAATTATAATATGTCTCATCATTATCTGATTTTGATTTAAGAAATGAAATCAAGTTACAAAATTACAGACGGGTGCGGGCGGGTTCTGTGGAGTGGAGGGGGCGGTGGCGCACGCATGCGCGCCGCGCAGTGAGTAGAGTAGTTGCAGCGGCATCCACCGGCTGGCACGCACGCTCGTTTGACTTTTGACCACGCTTCAGCATGCAAGCCGCATGACACAAAATTTTCAATGACATGCTGCAAAAAGGAGGACTTACAGTAGGTGTGGGAGGACGGGAAGACAAAACATGAAAAAGGAGGACATGTCCTCCTTTTGGATACCATCTGGCAAGCCTATACACAGTTGACAGTATACATAAATTTTTACCAGAAGTTAGAAACTTACATGTCTGTATCGATATGTTTCAGCATAATGCTGTCGTCGCGTAGCCATGCTTCATCTGTGCAAATGACTTCCCAATGATCACCGGTGTCGCCTTCACCCTGTTCATCGCCGTAGCATGACACTTCCTGGCCGCCGCCTAACGGTGATTGGAATCGGTGCGAGTGGAGATTTTTATGCGTTGCTAAATGTTCCAATCGAATTACGGTGCCGCATTTTACTGGCTCACTGAACATAAACGAACAAATCAAATCTTTTATCACGAAAAAAACGTGTCACTCGTAGGGAATACGAAAACAACATTGTGGCGTTATTCATTTGTTGAATAAATAAAATGCAGTGCAAACTACTGTATTTTAAAACGTCAGTTAAATTAAAATGCGATCTTACCCTCGGTTACATTGTTTTCCCGTCTCCGGTTTTATTAGCCAGTGACTATTTCCGTCTCCTTGATCTTCAGTTCCTGTAACCGATTGTTGGCCACTACCGGTACCGTATTTTACGTCATGGGAATGTAACCTTACTTTGAAGTCCGTATTTAATATTTTAAGAACAGTGCCGCAAGTTACATATTTTTGCTTTGTTGTTGCTGTAAAAATTAATCATAACAGTTTATGTTTAAAGAGTCGATAAAAAATTATTGAAGTTTATATATCGCAATTTTGCCACGATAGTAATTTCCACCAATCCCATTGTACCACATCATAGGTTATAGATAAAATATTTTACTGCGTGCTTTTAACACATTATTTCGAGATTAATTGAAGATTACTTTATTTTTTAAAAATTATAACTTACCGTTCGAATACGAAGTTACAGCTAGCAGTAAAATAACTAAAAATAACACGTTAAGCCGAACTGTCATCTCTTGAAACGCCATATTTCCTTCTGTCAAAATACAATACACTGTTGCCAAACTGACCGGTGTTCAGCATAGCCAAATGCCAATAGCTCTTAAACAAAACTCACTATACAATTTCAGTTGGCGAAAGTGCCATGGTATGACGTAACAATCAAATTCAACAGCCAAAATTAAATCCCATTCTTGCATTTTGCAGTAGTTCTGAGTAAAAGAGACTTGCTGCGCTACTGATCATAACATATTGTTTTGTTTTCGCGTTTGATACTGAAGTTCGAATTCCGATTACTTAGATTTAGTTTATTGACGTCATAAAATAATTAAAGATAATACACTTAATACTCTGTTGCAATTATTTTGATAACAATCTACTCAGGTTTTGATTTATTAGAAAAATGAATACTGATTCAGTGCGAAGGTTAATCTATATTGGAAAATAAATATTGGATTGTAAGATAAACTGATGAAAGTTGACATTTGCCAATCTACAAGACCTAGCAAAGAATTACCTATAATAATAAAAATGACGCACTTCAATAACAATTTGCCATGAACTGATTTTAATTGATTAATAGATATCATTTATAAAGAAATCCGTTTTTATAAAACCAGATTTTTGTCGTGTAAAAAGCGCATGCTTGACCCTAAAAAATTGACAAGCATAGGCGGCTACACACCGCAAGCCTGGCTCAATTACATTCAATAACGATTATGTGGCAGTTTCATACTAGTGACAATGATCGTCAAATGTTCGAGGATTAGAGGTCTGGTCGAAGAGAACGACAGACTCCAAAGGAGTCACCTTGTTTGATAATGCTCCAATATATCTGGTCACACGTTCGTCGACGATGTTTTAATAAAATCAAATACTATATTAAAGTGGCCTCTACACGATCAATTATATTGTGTAATATAATTTTGTGCAATTTTATATTGCGCAATATTTTTCGACATAAATGATTCAATATTTTTGTATAATACCCACTCGCAATTCACTGAGAGCAGATGAAGAAAAATGTCTCAAAAACGAAAAACATGTAAATATTGTGCAATATTATGCCTACACGTACAAATTATTCAATATTGCACAATTAATTTCAAACAAGCTCAGTCTTCATTCAATACTTGCGCAGTATACACAATATACGTATCAGACACACAATAATACTGAGCAATATCAATTTTTGCGTAACAATATTGATCGTGTAGGGGCCCTTTAGTCTAGTGATATGTATAACATAAAAAGTATTTTATATCAATATTTTGAAAATACGTATTTTGCAATCAGTATTTAAATACTACCATAACTAGCCATTTTGTATTTAAAATAGAAAAACAATATATTATTTGAATTATTTAACTTCACGTTCCGTACATTTGTTTGTTTGTAATTAATTAGTTGTAATCGAAATCTTCATGGTTGAGGATTTGATGAAATGATTATTGACAGGTATAAATACCTACTGTAAAATAATGAGTATCCTTGGCTAAGTTTTCTGGAAGCAAATATTCTCTAAAGAACATTGGGTCCTATGCTGCTGGAATAGCGGGAAACAAGCATTTGAAGGAAAAATTCGCTTAGGAACATATGGGTCAACCTGGGCCAATTGTTAACGGCTCACATACCTCGATATTTTCAAAAAATCTATATATTTTTACAGCCTTTCATTCTTTATACTTTAAAGAATTTTTTAAAACAAATTTTCAGCAAAATTTCACTCCATACAAAATTATAGCAATAAATGTAACCGGACATCGGGTTGAGACGGTTACCTGGCTAACTGCCGCGCCCCTCTTGAGAGCTGCGTTTCGTATTTCTTTTGTTCGAAAATGAAGTCGTTTATAAGGTCACCTAAAAATGTAGGACCGCCATAAAAAAAACACAAAAATACTTACAGGAGGGAGAAAGTGTACAGTACGAAGCTGGAATGGAAGACTAGCCTCGAAACTTATATGTTTTAAGACAGTGTCGGCACGATAACTCGGTCAATTTTCAATATTTTTAATTTTTTTTTCTTTCAAATCTTGATAATTATGTTCTCTATAGTCTGGCGAGACGTTTTTTAAATTTTTTGAGTGACCAATATTAATTGTAAATTATTAAACACTATTATTTTACCATTCCAATCCACAAGTGGGGAATGGTACTAGTTTAGGTCAAAAATCACTTTTCAAAAATTTTACAATATCTTTCCGTTTTGAGGTCCCCCGAATCCAAAACACATATTTTTGGAAAATCAATGTGCGTCTGTTTAGTCTGTGAACACGATACAAGTCAAACGGATGAGCGGATTGAAACCAAATTTTGGGAGGATGTTTGGTATGCAAATATGAAGAGCCCTATTGTTTTTGAGGAAAATCGGCGCATGCGCAGAAGAGATATATGCTAAAACGGTATTTTTAATATAATAATGGTATACTTTTCATAACGGCTTATTATTTTATTTATTTTTTCAAGAAAGTTTTGTTAAATTTTTTTTTTCTTAACTTTATAGTTTCGGACATATTTTGAAAATAAAAAAAATCATCCGCTCTTTTGTTTTATGTATCGGTCAGAAATAAACTAGCTAGGCATGCTTTGATTAATTTTTACATGACGTGGAACATACTATGTAGGTAATCATGGCAACGAATAGTTAATATCATATTGAATACTAGCCATTACCCGCGTCACCTCACACGATATCAGAAATTTTATTTTCTTTATTATAATCAAATGTCAACATTTTTGAAGTTGGAATGGTCCCATCGCCCAATTGGCTGGAATTTTTTTATTGCATTCTAAAGTTTAAAATGCTATAATTTATATATTTTTGAAAAAAAAAATTCCTATCGTTAGATTATTGTGCTACTACATTATTTTTACAAGATTCATTTTTATTTTTGCAGATTGTATAATTTTTGGCGAAGTTATGATGTCGACAAGGAGGCGCCATGGTTTTCATCAGTAATACATTTATATAATAATAATACAAAATTATTAATGATATAAAAAAAAATGTGCCGTATAGTTAAAAAGTTAATAAAAAATGTTAAATCAACAATTTAATTTTTTTACCATAAAACCTTTATAATATTTTTTTCAAATTGACTATGTTTTCAGAGCGCACAGGGGTATGTGAGCCCTTTTCAGCTTTAAATCTAAATTTAAGAATATCCTTTGTTTTCAAGTAAATAGAGATATTTAGCTGACAATCTTATCAGAAACCGAGCATCATTTTTCAGTGGAACTCAACTTGAATAGTTTTTCCTACTGATACAGTGGCGTACAGTTCAACGAAAAATAAATTTTCTAGTTTACCTATAGCCTTTCATTTTTCGGCAAAAAAATGGTCAAATGAGATTCTTTACGTTCTACATACTTACCTACTCTGACAGAAAATTGTTCAATTAAACATACCTATATGTCCATCTAAACTTCTGATAAACTGTTAAGAGTATTTCGTATAGATATAGAGGACCGTGCTTGAAACATAGAGGAGCACTACTGCCGAAGCTAGCGCTCTCTAGTATCTACTTAATGGTGTAAATGGGATCATTTTATAATAGTAAAGAATGAAAATTATTTGAAAAAATGGAAAAAATAAGAGTCCGCATTTCAGCCTGTAAATAATACTCGTGTACATGGACAGAATAACTTAAACGCCGAAAAATGATATTATAATTCTGGTCATGTATATGCTGTTTGTAGGCTTTCACAGCCGATGTTGGTTTCCGGGCTTGTATGCCGTGGTCCATTGGTATTTCTACCTGACGTTTCGTCTACAACTGCGGTAGACATTATCTAAGGCGATGTGGTAGCGGGCGAAGTGTGCTTCTAGGCTGCTCACAAGGTAACGTAAGACTGGAGATATTTGGGTTCACAAACTCTAGTTGCTCTGTTAACTAGCGTCTCTTGTTCGATAGATAAATTGTAGATTATAGATGCTTAACAATTAAGGTCATCAGCTTCTATGCTGATGTTTATAAACACACATTGACAGAAACTGAAAAAGAAAAAAAAAACAGGGTTATCAAATTGTACGTACAAATAAAATAGGAATATCTGTTTATTATTTCGATTTAAACTTTTGAAATTTTTGAATTATTTACGCCGTACAGGAGACAATTTATTAATAACAAATTAATTAAAATGTATAAAACTATAAAATATCATGTGACTATAAAACGCGCCAGGAATGTTTGTGACGTCGTTATGTTAAAAAGTTGTGTATAGCGTGGTGTATAAGTCGCAGGGATATTGTCAAATTCGTGATATTATAATTTCACTAGTGAATTTATAATTGCACGAAACTTTGTCAATCGCCTCCATTTTTTACAATTTCACGGGCTCATTTCAAAGACATTATAATTTTACGGGGCCGCTTTAGTGTGTATTATGAGCTAAGTTTGTAGTGGAGGGCTTCGTGCATTTTGATTGGTCAACTCTTTTTCATCCGCCATTAGCAACCCCAAGTGCCACAAAGCTTTGGTTTGCAAAAATAAATAGATTATTCTGATTATTTTTACTTACTTATGTACAACAAGTACACTGTGAGACTTGTTGACGTGATAACGTCGTATAAATTGATGAATCACCAATCTTATAAATTGATAAAACACCGGCTGCATGTTCGAAAAAGTGTAACGTAACGTTCCTAACGTTCCGCCTGACCCTGTGCGTGCTTTTTGCTAATTTCTCGCTCAATTTAAATCAGATCGGTTTGAAACCAGTCTTAAACGAAAGAGGAGAACATTTTACATAGATTTCGTATAACAGAATTTGCCTAAACAGTTTTTTTATACAAATTTATATAGAAAAATATTTTATACAAATTTATATAGAAAAATAGCTGTATAAATGCAATGTTGTGTAATGCATGGCGCGACGCGGTCGGTTGTCTTTGTTTGCCGTACATGGAAATTAGAAGCAAACGTATGTCTTGTCTTAACATGAAAACAGCTGCATTTCTAATGTTTAATTCAATTTTTTGACATTAGTATATTGTGAAATCCAAAGCCTTCTAAGTTAAGTATTGGAATAACTAATTATTATTAGAACATAATACTTTGTAAGTTGCAAACGTCACTTTTGACATTTCTTATCATTCCGACACCAAGGATAAGCGGATTGAAACCAAATTTTGGGAGGTTTAGGTTATGTATTACGGAATACGTTATCACGTAAAACTATCGTCCGTAAACCGACTTTACAGACAACCAATTTTTTTACTAATGGCCATATTCACCAAACATAAATAGTTATTTATTCGGTTCACTAGTTTCATTTCTCCGAATAAATTGCGATAATTCAATTCGCCAAACATAATTATGTTTACTGCAGGTATAAATCAATTTTGTCCAAATTCTCGAGTATAAATTTTACTTATTTTAATAGATATTATTACCTTACAATAAAGCTTGTGGTTTTCAGAAACCTGTCTACTACTTTGTAACTCTGTAATTGCAAAATTTACATTGAAAACGAACCAATCATTGACCGTCTCACATCCTGAAATTGTCAAAATATTACAGCCTTACACTGCGTGGGTTAGAGAATAGATAGTGGGTCAAGTGGAATTATAATGTCACTGAAATGAGCCCGTGAAATTGCAAGAAATGGAGGCGATTGAGAAAATTTCGTGCAATAATTTCACTAGTGAAATTATAATATCACGGGTTTGACAATATCCCTGCGACATATAATTATGATACATACTATCAAAGTAAATACCTATACAAGGATAAAAACATTACGACGTCACACATGTTTTTGGCGCATTATCGGATCTTAGTTCAAGAAATATTTTTAAATTAAATGTAACTTATAGTTTAAGCTCCCATGACACAAAAAGTTACCCCAAAGAACACCTCAAAATTATAACGTGAAAATGGCTGAAAAACATGTCAGAAACATGTTACGCCCGCCAGACAAGTAAAAATTTGTTAATTGTTATTTTTTATGAATTTTTGAAATTTAAAAAAAAAACATGATTTTACTTTCCAAAACACCTGCTTGAATTTTATACAATTTGTAGTAAATAATGTACCATTTTTGAAAAAATTGGTCTGGCTGACAATTTTTGTTAATAAGCTAGCCAGACTTCATTTGTTATAAACTATTTTTTTTTTGAAAATACATTTCATAACACCTCCTTGAATTTTTTTTTAAAATAAAGTTTAAGATCTCTTCTATCTAATACAACTGGTCTGGCTGGCAATTTTTGTTAATAAATTGGTCAGACTTCATTTGTTATAAAATTTTTTGTTTATGAAGTCTGTCATAGTAAAAAACATTTTTTCGCTGACAGACCAATTTTTATATGTCAAACCTTCGTTCAGAAAAAAATTAAGGTGGTGTTTTGACACGGCCCTTGTAAAAGCTAATTTGTTTATAAATAAACGCTGTCACGGCGCTTAAAAATTGAATCTGACATGGTAAAAAACAATATTTTGATGAAAAATGTTTTAAAGTATAAAAAAGGGATCTACCGTATTCATTTAGAATAAAAAAACAAATATTTTTTTATAGTTAGCAACGATTATACCATATTTTTTCATTAAAAAATGTGGTCGCAGCACTCGAAAAATGAAGTCTGTCATAGTAAAAAACATTTTTTCGCTGACAGACCAACTTTTATGAATAAAATAGATCTCAAACCTTCTTTCAGAAAAAAATTAAGGTGGTGTTTTGACACGGCCCTTGTAAAAACTAATTTGTTTATAAAAAAACGCTGTCACGGCGCTTAAAAATTGAATCTGACATGGTAAAAAACAATATTTTGATGAAAAATGTATTAAAGTATATAAAAGGAATCTACCGTATTAATTTAGAATAAAAAAAAAAATTTTTTTCTAGTTAGCAACGATTATACCATATTTTTTCATTAAATGCGACCACATTTTGTAATGAAAAAATATGATATAATCGTTACTAACTAAAAAAAAATATTTGTTTTTTTATTCTAAATTAATACGGTAGATCCCTTTTATATACTTTAATACATTTTTCATCAAAATATTGTTTTTTACCATGTCAGATTCAATTTTTAAGCGCCGTGACAGCGTTTTTTTATAAACAAATTAGCTTTTACAAGGGCCGTGTCCAAACACCACCTTAATTTTTTTCTGAAAGAAGGTTTGACATCTATTTTATGCATAAAAATTGGTCTGTCAGCGAAAAAATGTTTTTTACTATGACAGACTTCATAAACAAAAAATTTTATAACAAATGAAGTCTGACCAATTTATTAACAAAAATTGTCAGCCAGACCAGTTGTATTAGATAGAAGAGATCTTAAACTTTATTTAAAAAAAAAATTCAAGGAGGTGTTATGAAATGTATTTTCATAAAAAAAATAGTTTATAACAAATGAAGTCTGGCTAGCTTATTAACAAAAATTGTCAGCCAGACCAATTTTTTCAAAAATGGTACATTATTTACTACAAATTGTATAAAATTCAAGCAGGTGTTTTGGAAAGTAAAATCCTGTTTTTTTTTTAAATTTCAAAAATTCATAAAAAATAACAATTAACAAATTTTTACTTGTCTGGCGGGCGTAACATGTTTCTGACATGTTTTTCAGCCATTTTCACTTTATAATTTTGAGGTGTTCTTTGGGGTAACTTTTTGTGTCATGGGAGCTTAAACTATTATTAATTATAAAGTAAAGAAAAATAATAAAAGTAGTTTTGCAATAAAACTTGTACTTATGTGATCTTTCCATTTAAGTATGTAAAAGTAAATTTCATTAAAAAATCCAATTACTTATCTCTTAAGCTTTTAGCCTACGCTAATGATGTATAGTAAAAAAATAATTAAAGATAAAAAAGAAAGAATCTATTCAGCACTTTTCGTAGAAATCAAAACTAAGGTAAAAGTGTACATCGTTATTTTTAATTTAATACGTAACTTGCATTACAACAAAATAATTAAGTATTGTTAAAATATTTGCTTATATTAGAATCATGATAAGCCTAAGAATGATTTATATTAATTTGTATACTCAATCCAATCACTTTTTGACTTTTTTTTAAAGAGCTGAAAGTATAAAATTGAGCCGTATAATTTACATTACACACCGTAGAAGTGAATCATCTAAACGCACAACTACGGGTCCAGTACGATAATTCGATGTGCCCAAATTTTGACATTTTTATCTAGGTCATAGAAAACGCTAAATTTTGACGTTCCAAAAAAAATATTTTGCGGATTATTCACAAATTTCTTAAAAAATACGTAAAAAATGGAACTACTTTTCGTCTTTCACTGTCATTTTTTTAATCTAACCAATCAGAAATCACATATACGCGTCATAGCAACTGGTGTAGAATTATTGTATTACTATCTCACTTTGTATACACGACCCCGTAATTGTTTTTTAAAGAACTCCCCCCAAACGCCGTCCTCTTTTCACTGCGCAAAAAAAACGCCATCGCATCGACACGACCCAATAATTGTTTTTTATACACGACCCCGTAATTGTTTTTATGTTCCCACCAAAACGCCCTCCCCTTTTCACTGCGCAAAAAAAAATGCCATCGCCAACACGTGTTTCATGCTTTTTCAAAATCAATCCCTTAAAAATCAACATGGGTGTCATTTTTAAGGTTAGTCAGGACGTTGATCACATAAATGTCATCAATATTTTTAATTTATTAAGGGGGGTCTACGTCGAGAAAGGAGTAATTATGCCAAATAATGGGAATGCATCCGTGTTTTATCTCAATCGCGTGCGAAACCGCGGGTAACGGCTAGTCTAAATATATAAAAGGAAACCGTTACTGACTGACTTACTGATCTATCAACGCACAGCTCAAATTTTTTTTTTATTTATTTTTTTTTACTAAAAGTGCTCAGTAACTTAGGCTATATGCACTAGATGAAATATATGGTATATCCTAAGTATAGACTATAGAATGTGGTTATAAGGTAAGTATTGTATTGTCTACACAGCTCAAATCACTGGATGGATTGGGCTGAAATTTGGCACATATATGGTTATTATGACGTAGGCATCTGCTAAGAATGGATTTTGAAAATTCAACCCCTAAAAGGGTGTAACAGGGATTCAAAATTTACGTGGAGAAATCATATAAGATAGAAGTATCAATTCGAAAATGCGCAGGATTAGGTACTCCTGTCAACAAATAAATAAACACGTGTTTCGTGTTTTTCAAAAACAATCCCTTCAGAGGTTGAAAAGAGGTAAATACTCTAAAAATCAACATTGGTATCATTTTCAAGGTTTGTCGGAACGTTGATCACGTGCAAATGTCATAAATTTTGAAATTTATTACACTTGAGTAACAAAAAAATTCTAAAAAGTCATAATCTGTATATAATATTATATAAAAGAAAACTGTGACTGATTGACTGAGTGATCTATCAACATCAAACTTAGCGCGAACGAAGCCGTGGGGCAAAAGTTAGTTTTATATATATAAAATAAAAGTAGCTTAAGTTACTCCTTATAAATCAGCTATCTGTAAGTGAAAGTCCCGTCAAAATCGGTACAGCCGCTTCGGAGATATAATATATAGCCGAAGGCTTTACTATGTTGTCGCTACCGTGTTTCATCACAATCGCGTGCGAAGCCGCGGGGAGCAATTAGTAGTATTATTAAATCGTGCTCTTACTGAATACACAAACTAACACGCGACCGAACCGCTAGTTGAAAATATGAAAGAGAGGGACTGTATAGCTTAAGAGATACTCGACAACACAGGCTGCGTTCATTAGCGTCTGTATCAGTGGCGGAATTGCCCTAAGGTCCAGTAGGCCCGGGCCTAGGGCGGCCAATCGTGACAAAACACATTATGGCGGATGGCAGGGCCCTCGTAAGGCCTCACGCCGCCCGCGTGCGGATTCAAAAATCCTTATTGGGAATAAACTCACTAGACGATATGTCAAAAAAAATGTATTGATAGAAAAATACTTTACTTCACTCGCACTCTTGCAGGAATCGACTGGAAAATTCAAGATATAAACATACGCGGGAGTCTCCAGATAGGGGCGCCCTGTCTAGGCGCTGATGTGAATTAACTATCGAATCGAAAACTGCGCGCGAAATATTTCGAATTTGAATTTCATTAAAAAATAAATAACTACTCGTAAGAGTTTTCACGCAGGCTTGAGTATGCAAATAAAATTGATATAATATCAGTTATATATTTTTTCTATACCTACAGTACAAAAAACATAACACAACTAGGCCATTTGCCGCCCCTTGAATGTGCCGCCTGCGTGCATCGCACACATCGCACTCTGGGGCACGAGGGCCCTGACGGATGGCGGGCCGCACTGCACCGCATCGTATAACAATAATCGTCCTAAAAAAGTGATCAGAATATCTAACTTATAGATCAATATTTTGCACAGTTGAGTTTTTTTTAAATGCATTTAAAACAAACCAACAATTTTGAGTTATTGTCGAGGATTTTTTTACATATTTTAGTTTAAGTCACACGCTCTTCTAAGATGATTTTACGTCAGCTTTGTTGATAGCGCGCAACGTCTAAGTTCAAAAATGAGTTCGTGAGAGTGTATATTTTAATTATGTTTTATTTAAATATGCAATTATCCCTGAAACCTCGAAAAATATTACAAACCAGCAACTATCATAGTTAACTAAATTTCGGAATCGATTTCGATAAAAATTGGCAAAAAAGTAAATTCATTATGTAGTCTATATGTTACGGTTAATACAAGAAAGTAGTTAATTCGCGAATTAATCGGCTAATTACCCGAATTAACCAATCCTTGACGTTGGTTAATTCGGGTATTAGCCGGTTAATTCGCGAATAAACTACTTTCTTGTATTAACCGTAACATATATATGATGGGTGCTGAGAAAGGGGTGGCTGGTACATACTACATGGCCTGGGGCCTAGGGCGGCCAAGACTGTAAATCCGCCAATGGGTCTGTATATTGAAAATATGAATTGATACAAAAAAAATAATTTAGATAACGCATAAAACGATATCTCAGGTACAATGGAAAGGCCAGAATTAAATAGCTAACAAAAATGTGACAAACTATAAAAATAAATTAAAGTATCTAATAACAATGAGATAACGTCAACACCGAGATTACATTAAACAATGATTTTTTACTTTTCGTGCATCGTCTAATTGTTTAAATGATAGGATAAAACATAATATTATCAGCATTTAAACAGTAGTGTCACGAATTACTATGCTCATTTGTTTCATAGTAAATTCTTAATTATTGTTAATTAACCGAAATATTACACTGTGTTTCAATTAATTTTAATAGTGAAAAATAATCAATTACGGCTTTTTGCTCAAATTGGATATTTTTTTAGAAAAAATAATACAAAGAGCTAATAGTGATTAAATTACCTATATAACAATACAAAATTTAAAAAATTCACTTTTAAAAATTGGATATTTTTAAAAAATAAAATTATAGCAGAAAATATATAATATTAATTTTAATTTGTTGATGAAGTCATACTACAAAACATAGTTGTCAAACAATTTAATTGTTATCAATTGATCACAATTGGTGGACGAAAGCAGACGTGACTAGTAAAATTAAACAAACATGTTAATTTCTTAATAAGTAACTTATTTAAGTGTGATTTTAAACAATTATCAATTTTTACGCATAAAAAATGGATGTGACTAAAAAAAGTGAAAATCCCAATCCTCGGGAGAGTGCCAATTTCTTATCAGTATTTTGTTTCTGGTAAGTTTAAACACCTTAGAAATAAGATATTATGAAAACGCGGAAAAAGTAGCTCAACATATTGGGTATGTTCCAAAATATAACCCAGTATACTGGCCAGTGCTAATGACGTCATAAATCCGACGCCATAATTGTACTGATGTGCTACCATATTCTACTGGTGAGACAGGTGGACAGCATAAATATTTAACTGGACGTGTGTGTATCAAACTTAGTGGAATTTTTTATTTTATTATTTGTTATTTCCAATAATGTATTCTCAACAAAGTAAACAATTGTTTTTGGTGAACGAGGGAAAGAATAATATGTCAACGCGCTGGCCAGTATATTTCGGAACGAATCTACAGTATAACGTCATTCATGACGTCATTAGCACTGGCCAGTATACTGGGTTATATTTCGGAACATATCCTGAATGATTAAAGCATTTCTGCTGAAATCTGAACGAGGGTACGTTTCTCCAACTCGTCAGATCAAGGGTTCTTACAAATCAACGCGACTGCAGGAGCGGGAGCGAAGCCGAAACAAATTACATCAGGAATATGTTTGCACTCCAGCGATATCCCGCTAAGATATCGCATCATATAATTTGAATCGACGTCGCTCTCGCAGTTCCACGTTAGTCAAACATTTTTAAATAAAATACTTCTGTTTTAAAGCTATACCTACTTTAAGAACTCAGTGCGTAAGTTCGATCATGAAATGGCAATAGGTCCAATTAAGTATTCTTTGATTTAAATTTGGTTAAATTTGAACAGTTAGTTCATACTTTGAATATTAGTTAGCTTTCGAGAAAACCTGTTCGAGTTTGCCGGGGTAGATTTTAATTTGGCACAGAAATAGTCAAGCGCATCAAATCTTTCATAATATATCACTTTATTGTATAACCTATAGTTTAGCCAGTGTACACAAATTTAGTTTGGAGATCGCGTGCGGGATTCTTGACTTGCCTTTCATTTTCGCTCACTTCTCATCCTAGTTTTGTCATAGCGTAATCTATATATATATAAATCTCGTGTCACAGTGTTTGTTATAATCGAACCCCTCCGAAACGGCTTGACCGATTTTTATCAAACTTTTTGTGTATTCTTGCTAGGTCTGAGAATGGGTCGTAGGCTATTTTTTATACCCCTAGGTGATAAGGGTGGCCGTCTTCAGAATTTTTTTTAATTTTTTGGACAATTTTTTTTTTATTTTTTTATGATATGCCATTAAAATATAACCCTAAATTTTCACCGTTCTACCACCAACCCCTATTTTTTAATAGCGATATTAGTATTTTTACTTTCATACACAGATGCGCAATATAGGGTTGCAAGATGGCAATATAACGGTAAATTTTTGTTGTTGGATAGCCCATTTATCGAGGAAAGCTATAGGCTATGTTATAATATCACATTACAACCAATAGGAGCGGAGCATCAATGAAAAATGTTGCAAAACATAACTGAAAATTTGTCCGCGCGACAAAAACTTTTGAACGGTATCTCCGATCATCATAAAATTTGAACACAACATGCATCTTGGTAAACTAAGATGAACGCGCGTACTCATGTCCCTCCCCCTATTCGTTCTTTTGCACCCGGGTGAAACCGGGCGGGACCGCTAGTAATATATATATAGCACGTGTAAATCGGACAGAAGTAGGCTGTCAAACAATGAAAGAATTTTTCAAAGTTGGTTCGTGAAATTACCCGCCAATAACAAACAAGCATACAAACTCTAAGCATCTAGGTAATTATTTTGTCGCTATTTATGAATAAAATTAACTGAATAAGTATACGACGTCAGAACATTCCACTGATAATAATAAAAAGCGAAACTTCAGTTTAGTGATAAACTCTTTTATCACAATGTACCTATCGTATAAGTTTTAAAACAAACCATGGAATGAGCACGACTTTATCAAAATGATATAAGTAGGTATATTCTGAATATTAAAAAGTAGCACATGGCTCCTACATTCTGTAGCGAGCCATCGGGGTAGGATTTTTGAGCTCTCTGCTTCTGTTCAGGCCGCTGCACACGAGGCTAGAAACGCTGCTTGGACTTCTGCTGGCCGGTAGGCTGGGTACGAACAGGTACTAAGCTGGAAATAACGTCATTAGGGGCTCGCCTGCTAGCTCACAAGATAGGTTTTAAAATTAGAACAGGGGCTATTTTTCTTGCTAGGTACGCTGCTAGTTATGAGCAAGAACCAATTAGGAAGCAGTATCTTGTCACGTAAGCAACTTGAACAAACACGCCCACAAACAAACACTATGCCATAGTGTGTGTTTTGTTTAGAGACAATAAACATGCACTTTTGTTAGGTAAGTTGTAACTATTACTGCGCGCGCACCAAATTTACCTGCAGAGCTTGTAAAGACGTCTAGCGTGAAGCGAGCACATAATAGCAATTAAGAAAACTAGCGCTAGAAAATTAGTTGTGAAATCTAGCAAGGAACCTAGCGGCAAACCCAGCCTCGTGTGCAGCGGACTTTAGATGACTTACTCGCCATGACGGACCCCCCCCCCCCCCTTATCCCGGGTGGAGCAACCACAAAACACTAAGATGTTAGTGGCGATTTTAGAACACGTTTTACCTACTGCGCATGCGGGTGACGGTTTCGGAACCGATTGCTGGCTGCTTGGAACGAACCTACTGACACTTCCAAGGCGTTTAGCTAACCAGAAGATTAATGATGGAGTTTCAATCATATCCTGAAAAAAGTGTTAGTGGTTACTGATTATTTTTTAATATTCAAAGTCTTCACAAAGTAGTTTCCATCTATCTGCAAGAGATTCAATTATTCATTGATGATGAGTATAATAAATAATTTCTTTTTTTGAAGTGAAACTTTTTAGGCGCACTGAGGGGGTAAATTGGTCCAGATCAGACGAAAAGTGAAACGCGTCTCTTTCTTCGGTTTCAACCGGCAGTTGAGAGGAAAGAGTGGGTAAATCGTTTCTATTCTCTCTATCAAATCGTCATACGCAATACGCATTCTACACACATACGCAGTACGTACTGTGTGTACTTTGTATACGTAGCATTTTCTCTAGCCACGGTAACAATTCCAAATCCTGAAAGTAACACTTCTAACGCGCAAGAGTCTCACGCATTTTTTTGACGTGATAACGTCTTATAAATTGATGAATCACCAATCTTATAAATTGATAAAACACCGGCTGCATGCACGAAAAAGTGTAACGTTCCTAAATCGTAACGTTCCTAACGTTCGTAACGCGTAACGTTCCGCCTGACCCTGTGCGTGCTTTTTGCTAATTTCTCGCTCAATTTAAATCAGATCGGTTTGAAACCAGTCTTAAACGAAAGAGGAGAACATTTTACATAGATTTCGTATAACAGAATTTGCCTAAACAGTTTTTTTATACAAATTTATATAGAAAAATAGCTGTATAAATGCAACATGAAAACGGCTGCATTTCTAATGTTTAATTCAATTTTTTGACATTAGTATTTTGTTAAATGCAACGCCTTCTAAGTTAAGTATTGGAATAACTAATTATTATTATTAGAACATAATACTTTGACAGTTGCAAACGTCACTTTTGACATTTCTTATCATTCCGACACCAAGGATAAGCGGATTGAAACCAAATTTTGGGAGGTTTAGGTTATGTATTACGGAATACGTTATCACGTAAAACTATCGTCCGTAAACCGACTCTACAGACAACCAATTTTTTTTTTGTAGTTTCACGGCGCCTATGTTCTACAAAGGATATAAAAAACCATTAGAAACAGAAGACCTATACGACCCTCTAAAAGGAGATAGATCAGCTCATATAGGAGACAAATTAGAAAGGTAAGATCAAAAAAAAAAAAAAATGCTGACCTAAAAACTAAAATCTGGTTCAATATACATATTAACATCATAATGCGTGCAAAATAACAGATTTTTATCTGCACTTTTGTCTTGTTGATAACGAAATTTTTGTGTAGAAAATCTAATTAAACAATAGAATTTCAAGGTGTTCAGTTGAATCAAAATTATATAGATTTTATCTGAATGATATGAAAATATTGAAATTCATGCTAAATGGTGTATTTTTATCAATTTGCAATTCGAATTTTTATTTTAGTTGCAAAATTTCTTCAATATGGTTTTTAACAAATGAATAACTGACTGAATGATATAATAATTAATTAATGATTTCGCGTTCATGAAGAAAAGTCATCGAGTTGATTCTTCTTCCCATGATTTCTAATTCTTCGAGTTTTCTTCTCAGCAAATAGTTCCTCTCCTCCTGTAATGTTTTGCTTCCTAATCTGTATTTCAACCACGTCTGTTTCCAATCCGCTTTCTTGTTTGAGTCAAAAGTGTTCAGCAATTTTTTTTAATCTTTCTACTTTTACATGCTACCTAAAAGAGACTTTGATATTCTGCCTTTCCTCAAATTATCCAAAGGTTTTTATATTTCAGAATCTTATCCAGCGAAAAAGCATTTTCGATAAATTTTTCAGAAGACTCTTCACTAGTCTTTTTCGCTTCCTCGAAGAAGAAATACCCCATATATAAAAAATTGCTGATTAACCGTACGGCTACTTCATTTTGATTCTTTAATAATTTATTTATGAAAAGTGGCTTTTTACCAACATTTATCAAATATCTCAGTAGCGATAGTTATGAACGCTTATGATCCCTGTTGACAAGCGACTATAATCTACTATATCGATCTATCGACAGTAATGTACACTTTTTTCAGACGATGGAAGAAACACTTGGCTTATTCAAAAGCGAAAAACAAGAAACCGAGCCTTCTGAAAACGATTTTGAGAACATTTTGGGTGGACGTATTAAAGCAAGGAGTAATGCTAGCCGTTATGGAGCTCGTTCTACGGTTAAGTGTGCCACTCCTGCTCGGTCAATTGCTTCTATACTTCAACACAGGCGACGAAAAAACCATCCCGAGAACGGAAGCCCTTTACTACGCTGGTGGCATAGCTGGCGTAAATTTAGCATGCGCCTTCCTCATCAATCATTACATGCTCACATGTTTCCATGCTGGCATGAAAGTCAGGATTGGTTGCTGTTCTATAATTTATAGAAAGGTTTGTCAATTGTTTCAACACATTACATATTTGTTATTATCTGATCGATGTGCCTAGTGATTACCAAACCATACTTTTGTTTATCAAAAATCAATTGTCATGTTAATGAAAATAGATAATACAATATTTTTATAAAAAGCCTAGATATCATAAAAACACTTAAATATTTTAATATATACACGTAATATGCGTAGTTAGAATCGACGATAAAAAAAAATGTTTATATCGACTTTTAGAAAATCACCATTTTCGTAAGGGCAACGTACTTGCTCAAAAATCCATAAACCAAAAAGAATTTTCGCTGTTGATTTGTCTCACTGCTTTTGGAACTAAAATTTGATTGATTTACTTCAGGGACTAATCCGAAACAAATACAAACGTTTTTGTTTTAGTTTTTTAAAGCACGCCTAAGGACCGAAATTCTAAGATTTTTTGGTATTTGCCTAAAATGACTTGGCAATTGTCTAGATAAGCTTAGAGTTATTCTTAGAAAGAACTATTATGAAAGTTGAGGGCACAAGCTAAGGAGTCGTTTCTTTTACAGGCGTTGAAACTAAGTCGGACAGCACTCGGAGAAACAGCTTCCGGAAAGATGGTGAACTTGTTGTCGAACGACGTCAGTCGTTTCGACATTGCTTCTACTTTTCTCCACTATTTGTGGACAGCACCCACATCTGCAATCATCATAATGTATTTATTATACACACAAGCGGGATATGCCGGTTTGATTGGTATTGCGACGGTATTCCTTGTTGTGCCCATACAAGGTGAGTTTTATAGCCTGCACTATCATGGATTATCACTCCAAAAATTAAATTTTTGAACCTTTAATGCAGAGTCGGTCTTAAAAGTCCCTGCGATGTGACGGTCACTTTTAGAAAAAAGGTCGGAAAATCGAACTTTAAATATGAAGTTGAATCATTTTTGGAAGATTAAAGGATGAATCCTGGTGGCATAGGATCGATGAACTAAGCAAATACTGAAAAGATGTTTAAATGTTGGAAGATTATTAAATTATTAGAGTTAATTTTCAGTCATTTTTATAATCAACTAGCGGCCTGGTTTGGCTTCGCCAGAATTTGTAGATTATTGCCGTTTTTTCGTCGACTTGCGTTGCAAAATTGATCTCCACAAAAAACGCTTTTATTTTAACGCGAATGCATCTTCAGAATGGATACTGAAGATGCATTCGAAATATTGGTAAAAAAATTTTTGAAATCGGATGAATAGTTTCGGAGGTTGCCTTCTACATCCAAACTTTACCTCTTTATAATATTATATAGGGGTCCGTCCCGGTTTCACCCGGGTGCGATCGATATAATTCTGCAAAATATTTCGTTTGCGGCCCGGCGTCTGAACTAATAGCTTTGAGTAAATTACAAGTTCTAACAGATGTCGCTATTTGGTACTAAAACAGTTTTGAAGCTAAATAGCTTTGAGTAAAGTCTATCAGAAGTCGTTACGTGTTACTAAAACAGGTTTTTTGAGAAAACACCGTAATTTTATACAAAATATTTAATAAAAACTATCCTATAGCGTAAGTTGCACCAAGCTTTTTGATTAATGTAAAGTCTTATCGCATAGTAATAATTTGTTTATCCATTTACAGCTTATACCGGCAAATTATCATCGAAATACCGTCTGCAGACTGCTTATAAAACAGACGAAAGAGTAAGACTCATGGACGAAATCATTTCTGGAGTGCAAGTTATCAAAATGTATGCCTGGGAAAAACCTTTCGCTAAACTAATCGAACAGGCAAGAAAGTAAGGTCTTTGAGCAAGAAAGCTACTTTTGTGTTATACTTTTTGAAGACTCAATTAAAAAAAAAACTAATTTCCTTCCATGTTTGTAGGCTTGAGCTTAAAATCGTGACGAAGAGTTCGTATGTACGAGGGCTGTACATGACATTTAATTTGTTTACGACGAGGGTGGCTTTGTTTGCTTCGCTCGTCTCGATGATTACGGTGATGACGTATGCTGCAGAAGATGGCTCTCCTATCAAAGCCAGTAGGGTAAGATTTATGAATTATGCTAGTCTTTACTTTGACAGAAACTTTATCCTCAATCGTAGATTGATAAAAAGTACTCTATATTTTAAAAGTTACTAATTTGATAGTGTAGCAAGATTCATCAAAATGGGTTCTTGAATGTTGCTGGTATAAACAGGAATACATTTAGAGATTCTGGAAATACGTTTCCCCATCTAGATGTCATACAAGATACCCAAAAATCTACAAGAAAACAAAATTACACACAGAGATCCCGTTATACTTTTTATAGATTGTTATACTGACTAAACATTAATTTGCAGGTGTTTGTGTTCTCGGCATACTTTGGAATATTGGCACACACGATGTCGAGTATGTTCGTGCGAGGAATTGCGGAAATTGCCGAAGTACTCGTCGCCATTAAGCGTCTCCAGGCCTTCTTGTTATACGATGAGTACGAGTCGAAAGTCGAAAACATACTACAGAATCCGAATTCAAATTCGGATTCGAATTTGAAACCGATTCGGTCGGAAAACGCTCTCGTCATGTCAAATGTCTCTTCCAAGTGGAATCCGAGCGCAGCAGATAGCACTCTTTCAAAGATTAATCTGACTATTCCCCACGGAAAACTCATAGGTGATTCTCATTTTACCATTACCCACTCAATAATAGATTTAAAATATAAAATGGTAACCAACGCCTTTTGTGTGATTTTGCAATAGGTATTATCGGCCCTGTCGGTTGCGGGAAGAGCTCTCTCCTCCAGACAGTCTTGGGCGAACTGAGCGTAAGTGACGGTGCTCTGACCGTAGACGGTTCTTTATCCTACGCGTGCCAGGAAGCCTGGGTATTCGCCGCCTCTGTCAGACAGAACATCATCTTCGGGAATTCGTATAACCGGGCTCGATATAACGCCGTCGTGAACGCGTGTGCTTTGAAGAAAGATTTTGAACAGTTTCCGCACGGCGACATGACGATGGTGGGCGACCGCGGTGCATCGCTTAGTGGCGGTCAGAAGGCGCGCATTAATCTAGCGCGTGCTGTTTATCGGGACGCCGATATCTATCTGTTGGACGATCCGTTATCAGCTGTTGACACTCACGTTGGAAAGCATCTGTTCGATTTATGCGTTAGAAACTATATGGCCGACAAGACGAGAATACTCGTCACTCATCAGTTGCAGTATCTCAAGGACGCCGATTATATAGTCGTTTTGAATAATGTGAGTGCCTTTTCACGTATTCAACAGGAAAGCAGATAATACAATATTTACAAAGTTCCTCTAATGTTTAACATACTTCTTTGTACTACTTGATTCTTATTCTAATAGTTTCTCGAAATTTCAGGGAGTAATTGAAAAACAGGGAACTTATCAAGAAATTGTCGATAGTGGGATATTGTATTCTAAAATGCTAACCCAGGAAAAAGAAAGTGACAAAGAACTAGATTTAAATGAGAATAGTGTCGATGAAAAGGTAAGAAAAAGCCATTAATTTATTTCAATAATTGAACTATCAATTTTTGATGACAAATGTTTTGCGAGTAAAAAAAAAATCAAGTTAGGCGCAGGAGCACAAATTAAAATCCATACAGCAACTATTTCTTAACGACAACTCGGAGTTCAATAACATACAGTCAACGTTCATAGAGAACACACGGTTGCTATTTTATCCAGAAGGCCTTATCGAAGTACTTAACATTAATGTGTTAATTTCAGAAACGGATGTCGGTAAAGTCTACAAAGAGTATTGAGTCGGCGGGACTAAACGAAGATGCCGAACTTAAAGCACAGACTGCCGAACAATCATCCAAAGGTACTGTTGAAGGTTCTGTATTCCTCGCGTATTTCCGGTTTGGTGCTAATGCTTGTTTGCTGATCTTCGTCTTATTACTATTTCTTTTTTCGCAAATTGCTGCAAGCGGAGCAGATTATTGGGTCACATTTTGGTAAGGAATTACTCAAACTGTATGTTTAAATTATGATTATTATAACTAAAATGGTTAAAATAATGAAGTAATCATTATTTTTTTAATGCAGGGTGAAGCAAGAAGAGAAAACTAACAACGACATATTTTCAACAAACACCTGTATTTATATTTATTCCGGAATCATTGCCGCCTTGTTTTTCATATCGTTCAGCAGGTCACTCATCTTCTACCGAGTTTGCATGAAATGTTCACAAAGACTTCACGATTCAATGTTCTTCAGTATTATTCAGACCGGAATGCGATTCTTTAATACAAATCCATCCGGAAGAATCTTAAATAGGTAAGTAATAAATGAAAAATGTTCATTAATCTACACTTATTATTATAATATAATAATAAATACATATAGGTATTGATTTCCCCAAGCAATCAGCCTTAAAAATTATTTAAATCATTTCAATTTAATGCGTGAGTTGTAATAATGCAATTTTTGTCAGGTTCTCCAAGGACATTGGAGCAATCGACGAACTTCTGCCCAAAGCTGTTTTGGACGCGGCTCAAGTTCTCCTCAACATGACGGGATCAATTGTCCTAGCAGCTGTTGTTAACCCATACTCGCTAATCCCGGTTGTGATTTTAACACTGTTCTTCCATTTTGTGAAAAAAATCTATTTAAAAACTTCGAAGAATGTCAAGCGTCTCGAAGGAATCAGTAAGTTCTAAGTTTTTGACCAACAAAACTAAATTTTCAAATCTAATTTATTTATTTCCACCTCTTGATGTCAAAATATATAATACTACTACCTATATAAAAAAACTACTTCGAGAAATGTAACTTTATTTATGAATTAAGTAAGTCAACAAATTATTATAAAATCAAAATCGATCAACCTACGAGCTCGTTAAATCGACACCATGAAGATCGCATTTCAACACTAGGTTATAGGAAGTATCTGATCAGTGAAAAAAAATCTCACGAGATTTGGAACGGTCCTGGCATTTCAAAAAAGAACCTTTTCGAATAGTAAATTAACAATGACGTGTAATAACTCTCATCAAAGACGTATCTGGGTGAGACGCAGTGTCGAATTAAAGAACGCGGTAAAAGCATAAACGTCGGATTATAGATGATTAAAGACACGTTGTTAATGTAAGAAAAGCGTTGTATCACTAGGTGTTTCGAATTAACGAATGTAGATTTATCGAAATTGTTTAGTAATTTTTTAAACTTAGTATAAAAAGATAATCATCAGGTAATGTTTTAAGAAATAGTAATAATGAAAACTTTATAAATAATGAATTTGTTATCTTTCACACAGCTCGAAGTCCCGTATTCACGCATCTGAACGCGACGCTTCAAGGTTTGACCACCATCAGAGCGTACGGTGCACAGGACATTCTGCGAGACGAGTTCGACAAGCATCAAGATCTGCATTCGGGAGCATGGTATATGTTCATCACTTCTTCAACCACATTCGGATTTACACTTGACATCCTGTGCTTTATTTTCATCAGCTTTGTAACCTTAAGCATGATTCTTTTAGAGAACAGTACGTATTTTTTACTTTCAAAAAACTGAATCCAATCAAGAAAATAAAACATTTACAAAAAGAAAATTCTGATTTATTTTGTTGTTCCGCAATTGATACGGGGAATTTACAGATGAAGTGGCGCTAGGGAAACTTCTTTCGAGTCGCTTCTATTTAATTTTTGTATATTCCAGCTGTTTGCTTCGATAATTAAAAAAACACTATTTTTTCTAGTTTTAAACTTGGATGGCGCAGACGTTGGTTTGGCGATAACACAGTCCATGCAACTGACGGGAATCGTCCAATGGGGAATGCGTCAATCAGCTGAAGTGTCTAACCAACTAATGTCCGTCGAGAGAGTGCTTGAATATAGTAATTTTGAATCAGAACCGAACCTCGAGATCGGACACAAATCTCCACCACAGAATTGGCCAGACAAAGGTCATATCGCGTTTAAAGAAATGTACATGCGGTATGCCGAAACAGAAGATCACGTGCTCAAAGATCTAAATCTTACCATCAAGCCGTCAGAAAAGGTCGGCATTGTTGGTCGAACTGGTGCCGGAAAATCATCGTTGATTTCAGCATTGTTTAGATTAGCACAAGTCGAAGGTGTTATTGAAATCGACGAAGTCAACACGGCTGATATATCACTTCATGATCTGAGATCTAACATTTCGATAATACCTCAAGATCCGGTTCTCTTCTCAGGTACCATGAGGTACAATCTTGATCCGTTTAATGAGTATACTGATGAAAAATTGTGGGCTGCACTTGAAGAGGTAATTTGCTACTTTACAATAATAATTTCTAACAACTAATACTTTAGACCTTAATATAACTTGATGTGCTTACACATTGAAAAAAAAAAAACAGTACCGCGACTAAAACCGTGAGTAAAAGCTAAATAACAAATAATCTTAAACTTATAGGTGGAACTCAAAGAAGCCATAATAGCAAACAATCGCTTAGAAAGCAGGGTGATGGATAAAGGTTCCAATTTCAGCGTTGGACAAAGACAATTGGTTTGTCTGGCGCGTGCGATCTTACGAAACAATAAAATACTTATGCTGGATGAAGCCACAGCCAACGTTGATCCTCAGTAAGTATTTCTGTGACCTAAATGGAAACAACGTTTCGAATTTTTCATACCTATTTTTTCCTTTCTTTTCAAACAGAATTTTTTAATAGTATTTTATATAATTATATAGGCGTAAAAGCCAAAAAACAATATATTAAAAAAAATAATAACTATTAACTCGCTGACTTTAGGATAAGGTAGACAGCTCTGTAAGATCTATCTCGACATTTATTTGAAATTATTTAGGGAATTATCGTCCCCTTCTGAATATTACTTTATTGCTCTCACCACTAGACACTCACTCGGGCTATCTGAAGATAAATTTGAATTAACCGATCTAATCTTCTCGCGACAGATTTAACTGTTAACGCTTGATATTGATCAAATTCTTGTTTCTTTAGAACGGACGCCTTGATCCAGAAAACAATCCGCGAGAAGTTTGCGCATTGCACGGTGTTGACAGTTGCGCATCGTCTCAACACCATTATGGACTCCGATAGGGTTTTAGTAATGGACGCCGGTCGCATGATACAGTTCGACCATCCGCATATACTGTGTCTGGACAAACAGGGGACGTTCTACAAGATGGTGGAGGAAACGGGACCGGCCATGACCGAACAGTTGTGCCAAGTAGCCAAGAACGCTTATGAGAATGCGAATCAAAACAAAAAAACCGTCTGAATTTTTTTCTAAATTCTGAATCGCACGTAACAGCACTATACAGAATTCGGACATAGTATAGTAACCCATTCGATAGCGGCACTGCCAGTAAAATTCGACATCTTTTATATTATATTATTTATTTTTGATACACTATGCGTACAGTTTAAAGCGAGCAAATTATTGCCACTAGTTCTTCTGGCAGTTGGGTTACTAATTACTATAGAATATAGAACAAATGAAGAAACCGCTTATTAGTAATTATTACTCGTATGTCAATACTCGAAGTTGGGTAGAATTTTTTTTTAACTAGAAAAGATGAATAGTTTTAATTTTTATTTCTATGTAAAAACGGAACCTGTACTTGGCTATTAATCCAGTGGCTAGAGATTTTAATTCAAAATTAATTAGGTGAAATCTGGAAATGATTTTAATCGCTTCAGTTTAGATCTGAAATTAACATATAAAGTTTTCCCCCTCCTGCCAAGTGAGCTTTAGCCACGGTTTACAAATTTATAGTAAAAAGCACGTGTATTTTTTATTAAAATAACAATATCTCAAAAATAACCAGCCCTATTAGAAAATTGTCTGTACAAATGTTGCCCGCAACTCTATTTAAAATTATCCTTAATATTTCGAAATACAGTTGCGGGCTAACATATTTTATTCAGAATTTCAAACTCTACAATATTTGTACATTTTCTAATAGCGTTGGTTATTTTTGAGATGTTATTTTAATTTTAAAACACGTGTTTTTGACGTGATAACGTCTTATAAATTGATGAAACACCGGCTGCATGCACGAAAAAGTGTAACGTTCCGAAATGTGTCACGTTCCGAAATGTGTCACATTCCGAAATGTGTCACGTTCCGAAATGTGTCACGTTCCGAAATGTGTCACGTTCCGAAATGTGTCACGTTCCGCCTGACCCTGTGCGTGCAAGCGAGAGCGCAGTACGTTATCACGTAAAACTATCGTCCGTAAACCGACTTTAGAGACAACCAATTTTTTTTACTATAAAGCACGCAGCGGCTAAAGCTCACCTGGCAGGAGCGGGAAAACTTTGTATGTTCATTTCAGACTTAAACTGAAGTCATTAAAATCATTTCCAGATCTCCCATAATTAATTCCGAATTAGGCTTGTTTTTACTCCTCTGCTACAGGCCTATATCGCTCAATTTTTAAGTAACTCAGTGAAACTTATTGTAAAAATAGAATTTGTCTGTTGATATTTTATATATTTTCTGTATTTATGTATACATACATGTTATAAATATGTCTAATGATTATTATTTTAATAGGTATAATAAGTGATGTAAATATTCGTTTGAAGTGTGTAATTAGTTTTGTTATTATTTGTAAATACACAATGCTTATTATTACATGAAATTTTTAATTATAAAACATGTTGTTATTAAATCTCAGGTTATACCTGGGAGTATTTTTAACTTCTCACTTATTGGTTTCTGTCCGATTTTCGAAAATCGAGATTTCATAGATCTCGACGTTTTGGGACCCTAAGAAGCAATTCTGACTATTTTTGTATCGACGACCGGATGTGTGTTAGTCCAAGAACGATCTTCGTGAAATACCTAAAATCTCAATCGGCTAAAAATTTCAGTGATCGTTCTTGGGGTATGTGTTGTAAACAAAAATATCTAGAATCACAGAATGAATCAACCTAATGAGAACAGGTTTGCGGCATTCGAATAGATTATTGAGACTTAGACCTAATTAGATTTTGGAGTCAATCGATCAAGTAGTTTCAAAGTTATTCAAAGAATAATAAAAAAATTTCACGTTTTTGTCACATAATTCCCAATCTACGTGTTTATACATTGGTAAAAAAATTTCAATTAGCTTAAATATAAGTCTACACAAAAAGTCAATAATTTGCTTCTTATATTTTCTTATTACTTAGAAATTCTTAACTATTTTTTTTATAAACACAATAGTATCAATTTGTTGTAAGTTATTTAATACATGGCGAGAAGCTTTAGGATTGGCCCACAGTTTAACCGGTTTCCCCATTTTTATTTTCAGTAGGCCTAATGACATGTTGACGCTTAGGCTTTAGGATCTAGGGGCTAGGGCAGTGATTCTTAGCCTGTTTTCGTCACGTTACACTTTCAATAACTTAAAAATCGAGGGGCACTTTACTTGGTTAATTGACTGATGTGCCTATAATATATTTTGTAAAAATAGCATACGATAATAATTTTCAACGAAATATAATATTAAATTGCATTACAAATTAAACTAAATGTTTATTTAATGATAAACTAAAAGTTACATTTAAAGCGAAATTTAAGCTTGGTGTTTTTTGATGCATTTATATTTGGGCGTGAAAATGATAATGCTACTCTCATTTCGTAATCCAGATTCACCATTCTTAGTCTTTTTTTTTGTTATGTTGGTCAAAGCTGAAAATCCGAATTCCCACAAAAAAGATGTAGAATATTATAATAACACACTAAGTGCTTTTGATGATTATGTCGGATAATCGTATTTAAAATTAATTCAGAACGAATTAATTGAATCTTCTGAATGTTTTGAAATTAAATTTCTATTATTACACACTGAAGTTAGTTCTTTTTCATGTTTAACAGTTAATTCATACACCGTTAGGAACGTAGAACCAATTGAATTACTTGCCTGACGTCGCGTCGCGTATGTATGGGTAATAATTTCGTAGTGGTGGCACATTGGTTGAGAGTCACTGGTCTAGGGAAACAATTTTACTGGGTATTATTGTCAACTAATTAAACATGTCACAGTCAAGCTATGCATAGTTATCTGAATTATTTAAATACTATTTATAATTTATTTTTGTACGCATTTTTTTAAAACCCCCTTATTTCTGTCCCCCATGAGTAAATCCCATAGTGGAAAATCCGGCTATACCTACTATTAGCAAAGTTATTAGAAGTGTGCAAATTTTCATCTCTCTGGATCAACGTTGTTTATGTGACGTTTTCACGGTTACTCTATTGCAAGCCCTCAGGCTCCAGATTCTAATCCGAGAATTGGTGAAAGTATCAATAGGATTTTCAATATATTAGGTTTTACACTCTGAGCGACTCAACTGATATTACTTTAACCTGTGAACAACAATAAGCAGGAGAGCGATCTAAGAGCCCGTCCAAAAATGAGGAATTTTTTCCTAAAATTTGCGTAACTGACGAAACTGCAATGATATTTTATTACTAGTCAAATTTTTTTAATGTTTTATTTCATTGTCAACTTTGCCAATTCATTATTTGACTATAAATCTAACCAAAATTAAAATAACAAAACAGACAATACATATTTGTTCAGCAAACAAATTTTTAGAAACCATAAATAAAAGCAAATAATTTAAATGAACCAGTGCCGTATCTAGGAGTCCTGGCGTCCTTGTCGAAGGGATTATATAGTACACTAGATGGCGAAAAGATGATTTGGAGCCCTCTCAAGTCATAAAATTCACACAACACAGAAATAGGAAATCGGTCCATCGGTTTTCGTGTCCAGCCTTACTATCTCTACTACTTAGATTTTTTTTTGTGACTCGACTCCTCTTTTCTTCAGACGCTCCTGGCGTGATCCATCTCCACCAGCTTTTAAGCCCAGCACTGAAACGAACTAACTATTTTATAGTATTGTGCAATTTGAACGAAACTTACTATCATGCTATATTGTGTAATTTGAGCGAGGTAACGACGATTTAAAAAAAAATAAATAGTCTTATCTTTTTTATACATGGAATCTGTTTGTTCTTACAATAAATTGTCTTACAAATTTACGACAACCTAGATAAAAATCATTCATCGAACTATCATAGAAAAAACTGCAATAACAACGCAATGCTTTTTTTTTTATATGAAACATCTATTGGCGCTTTACTGCGACTCGCAAACGGCATGATGCAGTTATGCCCCCTTCCTTATATGTGCGCGCACGTATACTATACACTTCTTGCTTCTCTTTGAATTACTGTCCGTTATTATATATTGGTAGGCATTACAGGGCGGCATTTCGTTACAGGCGGAATTTCAGTTACAGGGCGAAATTCAGTTATTTTTTATAAAAACAATCATTATTTAAGTCAAATAACAACCAATACTAAACAATACAAAAAATTACTAGCCTGGGAAAATTAAGAAATTCAGACCAAATAATTCCTGTAGTTTTGAAAGTTGGTACAGTTATTCCTAAAGGTGTCCAGATGAATATACTAAAAGCCCCCGAGGGAGGGACACGAGCCGGCGGTGGGGGAGGGGGGGAAAGGTCTCTTTTTCAAGGTTTTTGCTTGTGACTCGAAAACTATTTATAATATCTCTTTAGTGACTTCTACATTAATCATCTACATTAAATTTCCTATAAATTATGTCTAAACATTTTTACTGTACGATCAATACTTTAGGAGATACAGAGTATTAAAGGTGATAAAAATAAGAAGCTAAATCGTTTTACAAATTTTAATTCTGAAAAATTAAACAAATTTTTTTATGCCGACTTATCAATCAAATTGTGTTTCATCTTCGTCATCTTTATCATTAACATCGATGGGGGCTCCATTGGTACAAGCGCCTAGGCAGCCGTTACAGATATGACTACACTTAATGCCCGCTTTTCGGCAACTGCATTTTCCAGAACAACCACTTTTACATCGGCAAAAAATTGAACTTAACAACGCGTCAGGAGCAGGAGGATCCAAGGTCGTGATTGGTTCTAAGTTTCCATCGACTCCTCGCTTCCAACCCCATATTTCAGGAGGCAGTTGGTTCCCAAGCCACTCCTGTACTTGATGGAATACTCTGTTTTATCGAAATCCGACACTAATGTAACTTTGAAAACTAGTGAGACGGTTATTGATAGTGGCTTTCTTTTGCACCATACCAAGTGGCAATTGGGCTCCTCTTACTCAGATATATGTGATTTAGTACATAAATTATGTAAAATGTCATTACGGGCCACCTTCTACCGTAGTGTTTGATGGATACGATGACGTAAAAAATAGCACAAACACATCTGAACAAAGAAGGAGGGCGGTGAAATCGTCTGTTGATATAAACATCAATCTCTCGATGAAGGTCACTGTTCAGCAAGAGAATTTTCTATCAAATACAAAAAAAAACAAGTAAGCGTGATATTTCGCTGACCCTTTAGTATCTCCTAAAGTATTGATCGTACAGTAAAAATGTTTAGACATAATTTATAGGAAATTTAATGTAGATGATTAATGTAGAAGTCACTAAAGAGATATTATAAATAGTTTTCGAGTCACAAGCAAAAACCTTGAAAAAGAGACCTTACCCCCCTCCCCCACCGCCGGCTCGTGTCCCTCCCTCGGGGGCTTTTAGTATATTCATCTGGACACATTTAGGAATAACTGTACCAACTTTCAAAACTACATGAATTATTCGGTCTGATCGACGATTCTGAAACTAATTTTCTTAGACTATACCCGCATTATTTTACGCTGTGTTGCCCGCCATCTGCGTAATAAGAAATAGTTGACTTTTCTAAAAAAATTAATGGAAAAATGATGTAACTTGGAGAAAAATGGTCATACAGCAAATTTAAAAAAAGGAAATTGTAGCTCAAAGTGTCTAGTTTTTGGATCTGAATTTCTAAATTTTTTAGCGTCAACGGTTTTTGAGTAATCTTAAAAAAACCATCGAGAAAAAAAATCGAAATTTTTTGGTCTTTTCTAAGGACTTGGATTTTTTTTTACTTAACCACCATATGAACCGTATCACTTTTTCAATCAGCTTCAATTTATTTTTTAAAGACCCACTTCTCGTCGAGATATCAGTCTTTAAATGGAAAAGGATTATTTTATCTTTGATTATTATCGATATCTCAGCGACCAATGATCGCACAGAAAGTTAAAGGTGGGTTTTGAGAACTTGAATAAATTCTCTACAAGGATTTGCCCTTGGTTCTTCAAAAAAAAAAATGTTTTCCATTCTTCATGTGAATTTGAAAAAGCAACAAAAAAGGGCTTTTGGCGGATTTTTGGAAAATCAAGCGCTGAATCAAAAATATCGAGGAAACCATTAATCTTAAGTGTGCTAGCCGTTTTTTTGTTTTACTCGATTGAAACCCACCTTTAACTTTCTGTGCGATTATTGGTTGCTGAGATATTGATAATAATCAAAGACAAAATGAATCTTTTCCATTCAAAGACCGATGTATCTCGGGCCTCGGCGAGAAGTGGTCGTATAGAGGTCTTTAAAAAGTTACAGCCTGTTGAAAATCAACTAAAAATGTGAAATTTTTTTGATCCCTTAAATTTTTCCACTAATGTATTTTCTCTACGTCTATTTGTGGAAACAGCATGCAAATTGGTTAAATAGTTTCTACTAGACAGACATAGCTTTTATAAAATACTAGTCGCTACCAGCGGTTTTGCATGCAATTGAGATGAAACACTATTATATAGCCTATAATTGTTTCATAATTTATTTGCATTGTACCTAGATTCCGACAAAAAAATGTGGAACGACCACATTGTATTATCATTGTGGTATCGTCAAAAGTGATTGAAATTTGCTGTTGTTATGCGTACATTCTATATATTTTTTTTTAGTTTTCTATAGTCAGTTTTGTATGCAACAAATGTATTTATCATTATTATAATAATTTAACAGCTACGGTGGTACCAGAATTTGATGGTCTTCGCTGTAAGCAAGTTAGTGAAGTAACATTCAAAAGTTGTGTCATTTTAATTACAGTTTTTGTGGAGAATTACGAACTATTTAATGCTTCTAATTAGTTATAAATATTTACAATGGAACAAGGAATAAAAGTTGAAAATGTTAATCCAAAACAGACGGCTAGTTTTATTTCCAAGTTATTTTTTGGGTAAGTTAGAAATTTTAATATAAATTAATAGCTGATAAGATTCTGAGAAACGCAACTATTTGCTTTTTACATTATTGTCCAAGTTTGGACATTCTATGGCCGTTTTCAAGATAGAACTCAAAAATAAAAAACCCAAAATCACACTTCGATTTTTTACTCTGATGTTTCGAAAATTATCAAAATGTGTTTTACATAGGCAATAAAATGAAATTGTAGCGAATTTCCGTAATCAAAATATGTACCGTATTTTTCGGACTATAAGACGCACCTTTTTACATAGAAAAATGGACTCAAATTTTGGGTGCGTCTTATGGTCCGAAGATAACATTAAAATATTTTTTTCAATAAACCGTCTCTAAATTTGAGGTACGTCTTATAGTCCGAAAAATATGACATTAACGAGACGAGTGATAGTATAGGTACCGAGAGTGAAGATGAACTGAATATTGCTAGTACGACTTAGGTTAACAATAAATAAAAATTATGATCCGAAAGTAACATTGAAATATATTTTTCTAATAATCATCTTATAAATTTGAGGTGCGTCTTATAGTCCGAAAAATACGGTAATATTTCCTAATGGTGAGTTTCTCGTACGATTTTCAAAGTAGATTTAGCAAACTAAATTTACATTCACAATTGATTTTGCATAGTACCAATAATAATCGAGTATTAGAAATTTAAAGTGTACGCATGAATATGGCGTACAATACCGCTCACCCTGCAGAAATAAACGATTTCGACGCTACAATATACAATTGAGAACGACTTGTCAGAAATCAAAATTGAGACTCGGTGTCTCTAGTGACTGAATAACTAATAGAAGCAATCCCGACAGTGGCGGATTTACGCATAGGCCCTATAGGCTCAGGCCTAGGGCGGCAGCATTTTGGGCCCACAATTTTTATTTGATCGCGATCTCTGTAGCACAAAGTATTTCCGTAATGATATTCTCTACGAAAAATGTTTTTGACGTGATAACGTCTTATAAATTGATGAATCACCAATCTTATAAATTGATAAAACACCGGCTGCATGCACGAAAAAGTGTAACGTTCCTAACGTTCCTAGCGTTCCTAACGTTCCTAGCGTTCCGCCTGACCCTGTGCGTGCTTTTCTCGAAAACGGCCCTAACGATTTGGATGAAATTTACTGAAAAGGGATTTTGGGGGTCAAAAAATCGTTTTAGCTAGGTCTCATCTCTCGAAAAAATCGTTTTCATACAAATTTTATCATTATAAAAATCAATTTTTTGACGTATGAAAATACTTAAATATTGTAAGTAGGTTTTGGAATTTTATATAAACAATGAAACAATTGTTTTCAAAATATTATGACAGTTAATCTTTGAGACTTAAAATAAATACGAAAGAAATAAAGTTAAAAAAAACAAATATATTATAGGTGGTGAGTAATTTTAATAAATAAAATTAACATAAATTTGAAGCAAAAGATGCAATATCATAGATTCGAATTATTATAATTATTATATAAATTTAGGTTATGTATTACGGAATACGTTATCACGTAAAACTATCGTCCGTAAACCGACTTTACAGACAACCAATTTTTAATTAAATAAACATGCACTATAGAATGCCGGGATTTTAGTGCAAAAATTGCCTGACAAATCAAACAGGGACTCAGTTCAGCGATCGCACGCCGCGTACCATTTGTTTCTTGTCTAAAAAAATGTTATGAAAAAATCATGTTGTTCTACACTAAATATGAAAATTATGAAATTATAATTAAAAATGTATAATTTGTTTAAATGAATGATTATACCTATGCACCATTTTTAGAAATAAATAGTTTTGAGACATGAAAAATTGAATTTTCGGAATAGAGTGAAAGAGGGCGGCATTTTTTAAGTGCCTAGGACGGCGAAAACATTAAATCCGCCACTGAATCCCGAGAAATAAAGAAAGGGTGCAGCATCGTAGCTTTAGATATTATGAAAGCGATTGATTCAAGTGATTTCTATTTTAGGTGGACGTTTGGAATGTTCAAAAAAGGCACAAACAATGATCTCCAAGTTAAAGACTTGTATCAATCGCTGGAGACTGATCAGTCGCAAATGTTGGGAAATAAATTGGAACAGTAAGTAATAGACAGAGAACACTTATAAGTACAATAATAATTAAAGATAAAATAAGTAGACCGTCTGCTTATTTTATCTTTAACCAGTCGCGCGGTCCGGCTTCGTCCGGATTTGTAGAATACTGAGAGGTGCTGGGAGGCTGAAATTTGTGATTTAGTGTGTTTTTTAAGTGAGAAATTAAAAAAAAAAATAAATATATAAAACAAAAAAAAAATGGATTTCGACTACAGGTAGCTAAGAACCATCCAGGTGACCCCATAAGTACAAAAAAGGTTTGCACTCCGGGAGTGCCGGGAGAAGTGAAAACTTGAATATTAACGTCTGACGAATTTTCGATCAAAATGGTTTGTATCATAGATTGCATTTTTATGTAGGTACGATATTTCAACGCTAGATGTCTAACGTTGTATAAATTAGAGAGTTTTCTCGCTCACCCAGTTCTTACTTTACCTGACGCCTGACGCGAGTTTAACAGTTTTTACCCATTACAAAAAAAGTGTACAACGCCGCTAAAGAAGTTTTCACTTCAAAAATTCATCAAAATCGGTCAAGCCGTTAAGGAGAAGAAGAGTTACGAACACACGGACACCGGAATTTTATACCTATATAGAGTGACCGGTAATTACTCGTATTCCTCTCGGGAGAAGACACTATGACTAATTTGAAATGACCTCTATCACTTGAGGGTCGAAAATTGAGTCATTTTCGAGAAAATCTACTTCGGTTTTCTTTTTACAAAAATCCGAGTTTTGGGAGTTAAAAATTAAAAAAAATATATATATTCTTACTTTTTGGCCTGAATTTCTCCGTGATCTGATACCTTACTAATTGGCCAACCTTCCTCAAGCTAAACCACGACTGTTAGATTTTATGTTGTGTTCAAACTTACAATAAATAAAAAAAAATAAAATACTTCACAGAGGTGTCATTATCATAAAAAATGACGCATTTCCGACCCCCAAGTGTTAAGGCTAAATCATTCCAAATTAGTCATAGTTTCTTCTCCCGAGAGGAATACGAGCAATTACCGGTCACCTATATAAATATGAGGTAAAGGTTAAAAGAAGACGATCAGTGTTAAAACACCTTAGTAAAAATTATATGAAAAAATTATCATGCACATTGCACATCCATACTAACATGTCAACTAATAATAATTTTGATAAAACTCGGTACACTCTCAAATATGGTAATCATGCTTATATTACTTACTAGCGGCCCGTCCTGACTTCGCCCGAGTACAAAACTGTATTATTTATTAATACATAGCAAATACCCCCCTCTCTTTCTCTGGAAATATTATATTGACCTTCCCATCGATGCAACCATCTACGCCCACCCACGTAACAACCCACATCCATAATACGTTAGGTGAAAAATCCGTTTTGGATAGGATTTGCATAAAATCCGTTCTTAGTGGGTGTCTACGTCGAGAAAGGAGTCACTATGCCAAATTTCAAGTCAATCGGAATTCGGGCGTATAGTTTTGGAGATCTCGTGATGACTGATGAGTCAGTGAGTGATTCGTATAGATTATTTGAAAACGCATGGATGGTAGACTTTCCATATCCAAACTGAAATTAAAGTTGGAGCGAATCGGCGAGCAAAATTGAACGTTCACGCGAGCGAAGTCGAAAATTAAATTATCACAAAAGCATTGCAGTTTGAAACCATTAGTTTATAACTGCTGAACAGGGAACAATGGAAGATACTGTTATCGGTAATTGTAAAGTCATTTACCTAGCTATCGGTTTAATCTTTACTTACTGAACTTTCGAATAACCGATAGTACTAAATGGTTTTTAAATTTTTGACGTGCCAATAATTTTGTTGTTCAACAGAAATACCATTTGTATATAATGTGCGTCTAAAATGCCCCCTTCCACATTTTATTTTTTTAACAAATTGAGTTGAAGCTTTCGGACAAAATCAAGGTAAAATATTATCTTGAAGATTATTTGCTTTTTGAGAATTCAAAGATTGCGTCGGGAGCACTATTAGGTATGTTCAAATCAGCCAGAGAATGGACACGAAACAAGCAGTTTCGTTTTAGCTATTGCGCATGACGGTGACGGTTTCGTGTCCGTTCTATGACTGCTTGGAATATACCTATTATTTCAATTTTTACATAGCAGGAGGTGCCACTTTACATCTCATTTGAAATGTATTTCAATTCTCTGAGTTTACAACTCGATTTAAAAAAAAATGAACATTCTTTTGTCCGTTCTTTATAGTTATGAATACATTCAACACTGATGACATCAGCTGTTTAGCGTCTATAATCTTTATATATAAAAATTACGTGTCACATGTTTGTCCGCGATGAACTCCTAAACTACTGAACCGATTTTTAATTTGATTTGCACACCGTGTGCAATTCGACCCAACTTGAAAGATAGGATAGCTTACATTTCAATTTATAGTCGCAATATTATTTTATTGCAAATTATTTGTCTATTCCTTGACAGTCATAATACAACCATATAAGATGGCCATACCTGTTGACTGGATTGAGTGAATATTCAATAGATGGCGCAACGAACTTAACAACCATATAAGATGGCGATACCTGTTGACTGGATTGAGTGAATATTCAATAGATGGCGCCACGAACTTAACAACCATATAAGATGGCGATACCTGTTGACTGGATTGAGTGAATATTCAATAGATGGCGCAACGAACTTAACAACCATATGCCGGAGTGCTCGACATACACACATATACGCCCATGTATATTTTAAAATAGCTAGCAATTAATAAAATAGATAGATAGATAGATAGATGTTCCAATTAAATTGTTTTATTATTTCACTTTATACGTAGCGAAGCACGTACAGGGCCGCTAGTCTACATATAATCTCTTTCTACCAGTCGCGTTGGAACGAATTTTTTCATGGGTGGGCTCACGAAAAACAAGTTTAGACATAGTAACATGAAATGAGTATGATGTTTATTTTGTATCATGCATTGTCAATTACAAGTTTACACTTTACCGAAAACTCGTTTTATGTCTTCATTTCATGAAACGATCTCACGCGTCAATTAATCATTAGGTTGCGCTCATATTATGCTGCCGCACTTATCTCTCTTTCAAATATGAAAGTTGATATAGAAATCATAAAAGTTAATATATATAAATTTTGATGGGTGGGTTTCGCCTACCTATCAAAATTGATGGGTGGGCTCTAGCATACCCAGCCCACACGACTCCGACGCCACTGCTCTCTACAATACATTCAAAGGTCAAATCAGAACAAAATGCAATCAAATTAACATTTTAAAGAAACAAAAAAGCATTTTGAAAAAATCAGCACGTATATCATCATTACAAAACAAGCCTCCAGTACAAAAAATTAACGGGAAAAATATTTTTAAGTTTTAGTATACTAGTAGCTAGATGACACTAAAGATGTTTTTACCTGATTATTTTGACCATTTTCAGAAATTGGGACCAAGAACTACTACGATCAAAATTAGAAGAAAAATACACCCCAAGCTTTTTCAAAGCAATATTCAAAACATTCATAGCCAATTACGCATTATGTGGGATGAAAACATCGATAATGGAAGTAATAAGGTAAATTTCGCTACAAATAATTTGTAGGTACTAAAAAGTTGTTCATTAATTTTGGGCTTCAGGATAGCTGAGCTCGTTTAAATACAGCTGTTTTTATAAATGAATTTCATTAACTCGTCAATTACAAATAACCAGGTTCTGAAAACTGGTAAAAGATTAAAACGATTTCTTTTTGAATCAGTGGTGTACGATGTGGGACCAGTACTAGGCTCACGCCACCTTGGTCCTGGTAGTTGATGGAACGTAGGTATTGCGTGTAACCATTGATTCGCAGTAGCTATGTGAATTCCTGAGGTATGATGAGTTTTTGGCTTCAGGACATTTTAAACACTACAGAAATAAACTTTCGGGAAAATAAGAGATTTGCAAAATTTCCGTCTCGATATACTATATGAAAACGAGAATAACTTTTTTACGTGTGTCGAGACTGCAACATTATAAAAAAATTATTTGTTAAAATTTTATCAGAACATGTCAGCCAATCCTTCTTGGACAACTGATCCTGTACTTCAGCGATAGCAACAGCATGCCAAAGTCCAACGCAACCTGGATCGCAGTCGGGTTAATAGGAATGAGTTTCGTCAATGTGTTTTTCGGACATCACAGTGTCTATCATCGACTGTCCATAGGAATGCGAGTTCGAGTTGCCTGTTGCTCGCTTATCTATCGAAAGGTTAATATTTTGGCCAGAAATTTACTTAAATTTAAAAACAATTTTTATTATCCTTAGTTATTATCGAGGGAGTATTGTAGTGTTAGAATACCGATCTCACAATCGAAAGATGTCGAATTCGCAATTCAGAATAGGTGATTTGACAGTTTTCTCCAGATGAGTTCCGATAGCTCCTTGTTGACTATTTTTTAGTTTCATTATACAACGATCATTGCCGATAGCGTGTCCTATATTCACAAAATAGACTACCTATTCCTAATTTTCTATAGTTCCTCTATTCACACTTTGCTATTAATTAAGATGAAGATTTAAAATTAAAAATTAAGATATAAATTTGTAATTTTGAAATTTAAATTTATAATATATTTTATTATCTTTAGTTACTGCGACTGAGTAAATCGTCAATGGGACAAACGGCAGCGGGTCAAGTCGTTAATTTGTTGTCCAACGACGTCAGTCGATTCGATCTTTTATTTATCTACCTTAATTATCTATGGATTATGCCGATTCAATTGTGTGCCATCACCTATCTGCTTTGGGACAACGTCGGTCTGGCCGCACTACCAGGTGTTGGTGCTATGTTTTTGCTCACTATTCCTGTACAAGGTAAAACATTTTAGACTTCAAGTCACAGTGCTTACCATCGTATATTTTATCGTGGTATTTTTTCAGGATACTTCGGAAAATTAACATCAAGAATCCGTCTGAAAGTGGCAACACGAACTGACGACCGAGTACTGATCATGAGTGAAATCATATCTGGAATTCAAGTTATCAAAATGTACGCTTGGGAGAAGCCTTTCAATGCTGTCGTGAAATTTGCACGGTTGAGGGAAATGAAAAAGCTGAGTCAATCGGCATATCTACGCGGTCTTTATGTGAGTATAATGGTGTTCACTGAAAGAACTACACTCTTCTTAAGCGTCGTTGCGTTTAGTCTCATGGGAAATGTCATTTCACCTCAAAAAGTATTTGCGATGGCACAGCTCTACAATATTCTTCAAGCAAGTATGGCCATCATGTACCCTCAAGCAATTACAATGGGAGCTGAAACATTAGTATCAATAAAAAGATTACAAAAATTCTTGATGCTCGATGAGAAAACTTCAGGGCACGTAATGCTGAAACGTTCAGCCGAACCGGCCGATGGCATAACCCTGATCGACGTGAATGCGTCGTGGGTGCCTGGCGTTCCGACATTACAAAACATTTCGATAAGAATCAAGCCTGGACAACTTTGCGCTATAGTTGGTCCCGTTGGATCTGCTAAAAGTTCTCTTTTGCAAATGTTATTAATGGAGTTGCCGAGCGAGGGTTCGATGCGAATGGGTGGGAAGGTATCGTACTGTTCGCAAGAACCTTGGTTGTTCGCCGGCACCGTTAGAAATAACATTCTTTTCGGATTGCCTTACGAAAAGAACAAATATTTGGAAGTGGTGAGGGTTTGTGCTTTGGTTAAAGACTTTGAACAATTTCCGCGTGGAGATTTGACATATATTGGCGATCGTGGATCATCGCTAAGTGGCGGACAAAAAGCGAGGATTAATTTGGCTCGGGCAGTTTATCGTGAAGCCGATGTTTACTTGTTGGACGATCCTCTTTCGGCCGTAGACACGCACGTCGCAAAGCATCTCTTTCAAGAATGCATCGTCAATCGATTGAACAAATACACCCGGGTGCTGGTTACTCATCAGATACAATTCCTCAAGGAGGCAGATCACGTTGTTGTTTTGAATAATGTATGTACTACCTGACCTGAACATAAAAAAATCAACGATGAATATTAATATTATTATTCTTTTTTTTATAATTTAGGGACACGTTGAAGCTCAAGGAACTTACGAAGAACTGTTGGCAAGCAATTTAACATTCACAAATTATTTACCGAAAGAAAATGATGTAGATGAAAATACCGAGAAAGAATTGATGAAAGCTGAAGAAATGAAAGAGTTGGTTAGAACAATGTCTGTGAGGAATTCTAAAAGACTTTCAAGTACATCCAAAATGGTAAGAATTTAGAGTTATTTCTTAGTTGTTTGTATATCTGGAAATTACCATAGATGAGTTGGAGCGCTGAAAACGCTTTTTAACTAACAGGAATCAAATGTGCAGTAAAGAACAGGTAATTTTACCAAAAAGAGCAAAAGAGATTTTAAATTTAAATTTTGACTTATTCTTATTCATACAGAGTTACGGAGTAAGTGAGCCTCCGGTCGATGATTTGGGTCTGGAAGAAATAATTGATCACGGAGAGGAAAAAATGGAAACCGGTGCCCTAAGTTTTGACATCTACAAACAATATTTCAAGGCCGGTGGAGGTTTCTGCAAGCGTTTAACAATTTTCATCGTTGTTGTTCTTAGTCAAACATGTTGCAATTGCTCAGATTTTTGGCTCAGTATTTGGTATGTACTATAATTATACAACTATGTATCTAGAATGTAAATAATTTTATTATAAGAGTAAGTAACAAAGTAAGTTTCCCATTTATTGATGTTAGCGTTTTTTTAGGACAAATCAAGAAGTCATTCGCAATACATTACTCAATCAGCCTTTAGAAACCACTATTGAGTATAATTCATCTTACACTGGCTCGAGGCTCGACATCATTGACGACGAAGCAAAAAGGAACGAAACGTTGGACAGTTTATTTTCGACAGAATTTTCTATTTACGTATACACCGGTCTCATTATAGCAACAATAATAATAGTTTTGATCAGGTCGATGTTACTTTTCAACATGTGTATGTGCGCGTCAAGAAGACTCCACAACAAGATGTTCGCATCTCTTGTTCAGGCGCCTATGAGGTTTTTTGATACGAATCCGCCTGGACGAGTACTGAATCGATTTTCCAAAGACATAGGAACTATGGACGAGCTGTTACCGCGTCTTTTAGTTGACACGATTCAGGTACAAAAATTCAAACGAAATATAATATGGCAAATTTTTATGGTACCATTCTGTATACTCAACGTTATAATTTACAGTGTTGTAATATTGATAAAAAATTAATATTGCTATAAATGTTCCTCTGTATTAATGATACAAAATAGCAATAATGGTGTACTTTTTAACCGAGTGCCAGTTAAAACCAACACCGACTCGGTCGAATTGACAAAAAATATTCACGTTCACGCTAGCACAGTAGGTGTTATCTTGATTTTTTTACACTTTCAGATAATGCTTGTGGCTACTGGGATCGTTGTAATTGTTTCAATAGTCAATCCTTACATGGTAATTGCAGCTGTAATTGTTGCTGGAATATTTTACAAAATACGCGCCCTGTATCTTTTGACGGCACAAGATCTTCGAAGAATCGAGGGAGTTAGTAAGTAACTTTTACTAAATTACTCTTTCAGATACCCGGTTAAATTTTTACTTTCTTAAAGCCATTGGGGTAATTAGGATTTGAAAATGATGATAATAATACATTGAAAATCCAATTGATATTTTTACCAGTTCTTGGATTAGAGCTTTTAGAAAAGGAAATGCCATATAAACAATGGGATCGCTACACGCTTGGCTATTCTCAAGTCCAATTCATATTTTTATTATAACCTCTAGTCTTAAATTAAAAACCCAATTGAAATTTTCACCACTTCTCGGAATAGAACCTGGGATATGGAAATTAGTAATAGACGAGTCGAAACAACATCTTTACAATTAAAATATACAACATTTGATTTTCAGCTCGCAGTCCAGTATTTTCCCACATTTCGGCGTCACTAAACGGTCTCACCACAATAAGATCATGCGGAGCCGAAGGAGCGCTCAGAGAACTGTTCGACGATCACCAGAATTTGCACACCTCGGCCTGGCACATGACGATAGCATGTGGCGGTGCTTTGGGATTCTGGTTAGACATGATCTGCGTCGCGTTCATAGCTTGTGAAATTATTTGTTTTCTTTATATGAGTGGAGGTAAAAACTGTGTGTGAAAAAGTTTCTTCTAAGCAATTTATCCCATTTTCATTGTATTTGTGTTTCCGTAACAAGATTTATAGTTAAAGTTAATGCACCGTTCTGTTATTCCGCTCTATTTTCAGTGTTAGCAAAATATCGAACCTTATACAGGTTTTGTTTTTTTACAGAATTGGTCTAGCGAGGGTATACTTAGGAATGACCAGATGCTCGTAAGCGAGTGTGGTGAAGGCTTGAAGAAAGATTTTCTGTTCGCAATATCTCAAATTTAATATCACATACACTCTTTTGTTTATCAAGGTTGAGTTTATTTTATCTGCTGCAGATAACTTCAATGGCAGCTCAGTCGGTTTGGCTGTGTCTCAGTCGTTTATCTTAGCAGGGATGTTGCAATACGGAATAAAACAATCCACGGAGATGGTCAGTCAGATGACGAGCGTCGAACGCGTTCTTCAATACACGAAACTGGACAAGGAGGGTCCATTTGATACCCCAGAAGGTTAGAGTTTGGTTAAATAATGACGCAGGACACAGAAAATACTAAAAGTTTTACGAACTACAGAAATATGGATCTAATTTTAGTATAACATCTCTACTTTCAGTCAGCTTGTATTTACGTATTTTCAAAAAGAGATTGTTAAATGATCTTTTCATTTAAAACTGTTCTTTAAACAATGTTCACACAAAATTGCTCAAGTTTAGTAATTTTTGGCTTAGTTTAAAGTTTTTTTTTTTCAGATAAAAATCCACCTCGAAATTGGCCTAGCGGTGGAGGGGTAGAGTTTAACAAAGTATATTTGCGATACGATAAAAGTGAACCACCTGTTTTGAAGAATTTAAATATTGAAATCAAACCTGGTGAAAAAGTAAGTGCCTTATTTTATTTTGTTACCCGACTTTGCCAAAGAAAAAGAAGATTATGTATGTTATGTATGTTGTGTATATGTGGCTGCAATTTTTTGTTCGAAATTATTTAGAACTTAATTAATCTCACCATGCTTGATTCCATCGAGCACAAGCAAACTCGTTTTCTTCCTTTTAGTTATCTTTGCGCGGTCGGGTTTTTTTAATTTAATTTTTGTATAGGAACCTATCTATTAAACTAACAAGTTATTTCAATACAACCCTAAAAGAGATACAGAAATGTTCTGACGTTTTCTTTATTTTATCAACTAATTTAGATCGGTATAGTTGGAAGAACTGGTGCTGGAAAATCATCGCTCATCTCGTCGCTGTTTCGACTATCGCCTATCGAGGGCGATATCGTCATCGACAATATCGACACGAAAGAGCTAGGCCTTACCGACCTACGCTCACGAATCTCGATAATTCCTCAACAGCCGATTTTATTTTCGGCTTCGCTCAGAAACAATCTCGATCCGTTTAACCAGTGTGATGACGTGGCGATTTGGGACGCACTTGAACAAGTAAGGCCAAAGAAAACTCGAGATAATATTCCCGTATTGCTACTATTTTTTCTGCAACAAATGCGTCAAAAGTGCAGTAGTTATGAGTATAATATAGTTAATTTCTAATAACCCAAAAAAAGAGTGTCGAAAAATCATACTTTTTGAAGAAAAACTTATTTTGACATTGAAACTAAGAAGAAGGATATAAGAACGAAAAAGTTAGTTTACATTATTTGTGAGGAATAATAGTACGCACTGTTCAAAATTTGATAAGTGGGAAGATGCTATCGAAAAACAATGTATTTATTGTATCGAAATATTCTTCGTAGTCAATAAGGATATAAGATCACTTGAGATTGCAGGAGTGTCGCAAGAAGTTCAATTTAATCATGTCTATTAATAATCTCGCAGGTTCAGTTGAAAAGTGCAGTTGCCACATTGGATTTCGCAGTAAATGAAGGCGGAAGTAACTTCAGTTTGGGGCAACGGCAACTTATTTGCTTGGCGAGAGCAATTTTACGAAAAAATAAAATACTCGTACTCGATGAAGCAACTGCGAACGTAGATCTTCAGTAAGTAGAATGTTTTGTTTGTCCCGTTTACGAACTTACTGAATTATTTGGCCTCCGGAAAAGTAGTTATTTGAGAGAATTTTTCAAATTGACTGAGTAGTTACTGAGATTACCCAGGACAAACAAACAAACACACAAACGTTTCTTGTTTAGTAGGCTCTTAACAACAAAGTTTCCAATGAGAGTTTAAAGCGAAATTTTTTGTTGATTTTTAGGACAGACTCTTTGATTCAAACAACGATAAGGCAAAAGTTTGCAACGTGTACGGTTTTAACTGTCGCACATCGTCTCCAAACAATTATAGACAATGATCGAGTCCTGGTAATGGATGCCGGTCGCGCCGTTGAATACGATCACCCATATATTCTGCTGCAGAATGCAAATGGCGTTTTTTACAAAATGGTCGCCGAGACGGGCCCAACAATGGCACAAGAATTGCACGACAAGGCGGCTGAACATTATTTAAATAAAAGTGAAAAAATTACTAAATTGTAAAACAAACAGCGTTCCTAATTTAAATTCAAAAACACCTAACTATAAAAAGAAATCATACCCACAGTTTTTATTTTACGTTGCCGTTAGCTTTAGCATGGAATGTTGTATGAAAATTAAACTAAACTTTGAGACAGATCTGAGAGCTGGTGAATATATTCTTGATACTGTTTTGTATCTATAATTACTTAGAACCAAAACGAACCTTCAAACTTCTAAAATAATATCGGGAAGTGTACGTGTTTTTCATTTTTTAACCGACGAAAAACAAAAACGGAGGAGGTTCTCAAGTCGACGCGTATATTTTTTTTTTTTTTTTTTTTTATGTATGACCACGCATAACTTCTTACAGAGTAGTCCGATTTTGATAATTATTTTTTTGTTTGAAAGGGTATACCCCGAAGTTGGTCCCATATAAATTTGGTAAAAAAATTCCAACCCTAAGGGTTGGAAAACAGGGGATGATTGATTGTTCACTCACTGATTGTAATGTATGACCACACATAACTTTTTACAGAGTAGTCCGATTTTGATAATTATTTTTTTATTGGATAGGGTATACCTCGAGGTTGGTCTCATATAAATTTGGAAAAAAAATTCCTACCCTAAGGGTGGGAAAATAGGGGTGATTTATTGTTCACTCACAGATTTTCATGCTGAGTTGTGTATTACAATTATAAAATATATAGCCACAAAAAATTCTAAAATAAAAACTTTTTAACAAAAAAATTAAACCGCCGAAAAACTGAAAAGCAAAAAATAATAAATCTTAAAAAATAATTGCGTATTGAAATGTTTTGGAGTCGGTGCCAGCCAAAATGAAACCTATTCCGAGAACTACACCGACTCCAAAACATTTCAATACGCAATTATTTTTTAAGATTTATTATTTTTTGCTTTTCAGTTTTTCGGCGGTTTAATTTTTTTGTTAAAAAGTTTTTTTTACGTTACAAGCTACGTACAATATAATTTTTTATTTTTGTCGGCTGTATTTAAACCCCACAAAGTATATTTTATTAAAGTCGCTTTATATCCCTAGTTTTTATTTATAGGTCATAAATTATAAAACACTTACTAATTTCTGCAAACGTTCTTTCAGTCCATTTACTAACAATTTTTAATTTTTAAGTTTTATACCTAATGATAGGTAACCTCATAAGATTAGTAAGCTTTTGAAGTGAATATTAACTTAAACAAATTAATTCAGTGGCTGATTTGCCAATAGGCCGGAGTAGGCTAAGGCCTAGGACGGCAGATTTTAGAGGGTGGCAGTTTTGAGAAATAGTATCGCAAAAAAGATATAAAATGTTTATACAATATAAGTGCAAATGCAATAAGGAAAAAAATATCCAATCACAAAATTTTCTCGAAACGAAACATTCTTTGATTTCCAATGACTGATTTTTCCGAAATTTGACAATCTCTAAATACCAGGACATTTGCTACCTTTAAGTTGACTTTGGTAGTATACAGAAAAACTAAATGTACCTAACTATAAAATAAATGTTTAATTATGTCTTCGCTTATTTTAAATCACTTTCTTTAGAGGCGGCAAACATTTAACGGCTTACTGCTAATAAATAGGTAAAACCGCCACTGAATTTATTTATAAGTATAAAAAATGATATTTTTAAATCGCGTATGCAAATATTTCAAACTATAATATTGAAATTTTACTGTAAATTCTGTAAATATTCTGTAAATAATAAATATATGTAATGAAATACAATACTACTCATTCAAATCTCTTTTATAGTATGTATATTATAACGGAAAATAAACGGTTTCAACAGTCGCAATAACAACTCACTTTAAATCAAAATCAGGGCTGGGCAAATGGCGGCCCGCAGCGCAATTTTGTCCGGCCCGCGAAGCTTTTCAGAGTAAAATGCGGGAAATAGAATGTAGGGACCTTTTTTTTTTTGCTCTACAAATGCGGAAATAGAATGTGAGGTCCTTTTGCTCTGCAAATTTTTGGCCCGCGGTCAAATTTTCATCAGCTATGTGGCCAGCCGATCAAAAGATTTGCCCGCCCCTGCATTAAATCAATACTGTAACAAAACTGTTCTAGTTCATGGTGGAAATTATTTATTTACAATAACAACGTTTAACAAAACACACAGAAGAAAAAGTACTTCTTAAACGTAACAGAAACAAAACTAATAAATTCTGACTAAAAATAAAAGAACAAATAATGAAGAATATAAAGTCACTAATTATGTACACAAAATATGTATACTACAGGAACACACCACAATTTTATTCGCACCTATCTATTAACTATATACACACGATTATTTACAAGAAGTTATTTATGTTAAACCAGATTTATATAACTTCAATCAATGGTTTATTAGCCACACTGCACTAGCATTTATTTACACAGTTCATTTATCTTCTATATTTACAGTTACCTCGGTATTACTGCACCGACTGAACACTTTATGTGACAGCTATTTGTAACCCACTGTACGTTTGCCATATGAACTCACTCACACACGAAATCTGACTGACTTCCTGACTCACCGAGCTGTCGTATTTATAGGCGCTGGGTAGGCTTTCCAGCATTTTCTAGAAACTTCTGGTCCCTCCTATACCTGCATTTATTGTTGTTACAAGTTTGGGATTTGGCTTCCGGCCACCACAAAAACCCTTATTGATCATTGTTGCTGTCTTCTAGACTCTAGAGCATTCGACAGAAAGCAGAGGCGTGCGCAACAATACTTTTGTAGTTCAATATCACAAATTTTTTATACGAATTTCTATAAAAACCGTAAGCTATCAAAGCTATATGAGCCTAGTACCTTGTTTTGGAAACTTCACGGGACAACTCACTTTAAAACTAATTTACATACTTTTTTGGTGCCAGCTTTAGCCTTCAACTAGCAATTTATTTTACATTTTAGAATGTATTTATTGTTCAAAACACTCATAAGCACACTACGCCAAAATATTGTTTTTCGCGATCACGGTTGTTGACAAAATTACGTAAACGGGCCAAGTCTGCTGCGATGGAAAACAAAGAGTTTAACCTGTTATATTATCACAGTTAGAAAAGTGTTTTGACAACTGTCACTGTTTTTTATCTAGAAACAAACGAGCACTGTCCATAATTATCTTTACACAGATCAACTTTAAATTAAACAATTCACAATATATAATTGCATATTCAAAGACAACATTTTCGATTCACTTGTTTTAATTTTTACGTTGAAGTATTCACACCAACGTTGAAAAATAATAAAAATAATAATTTATTTAAAAATGGTTTACAGTTACAGACTTTTACGTGTATATAATTTATTAAATTTTCATCTTTTTCAAAAATGAAAAAATTGCAAACCGGGTTGACACCAAGGATATGTAGATTGTGACACGCATAATTGCATGAGCACACGCGCAGCTCTGTATCTTATTTCGTTTCGGAGATACTTATAGATATATGCCAAATAATGGGAATGCATCCGTGTTTCGTCTCAATCGCGTACGAAGCCGTGGGTAACGGCTAGTATAGTATATTTTGTTTATCAGTAGAAATGTTAATACATTTATTTGACATGTCGATAGGTACCATACAAATAAAAAAATAATTTGCAGCGTTTATTATTTTGCGAGACAATTATAATTTTTTTTAATATATGCAGTTTTATTGGCCTCTACATCTTAACTGACATTAATATTTTCGGAAGAATTCCAATGTAAGAATAGAAGAACATATAATATTAAGAAAAAAAATTAACAAATAAATTATAATTCATAAATTTATTAATATATAATACTTGAGAATTTATATATAATTATTCATTTTACAAATATTTCGCCGAGCTACGTTTCCAATTTGTTCAAAATTTAAATTTTAGGTTGGTGAAGGTGATATTAGGATAAAAAGTTTACCATAAGTCGAAAAAAGTACTAATTATGACACTCGAAACTCTTGTTTCACGATGCCGAGCAGTGGCGGATTTACCAGCAGGCTAAGTAGGCTTGAGCCTAGGGCGACATATTTTACGGGCGGCAAATAAAAATTATTTAATTACGTTTCCGTATGTACATTATTGTGTAAGTAGCATACATTTAGCATACATTACTCCGCCAGGGTGGCGTAGCGGTGAGAGCAGTAGACTCGCATTCGGGAGGTACCGGGTTCGAATCCCGGCGGGGGAAGATGTGGCTGGGAGTTTTTCCCACTGCCTCTCGCTGAGAAACGGTAATTCCTGTACCGGCCATCTTGTTGAGGTTTTCCGTGGTTTCCCTCAACAATTCCAGATAAATATCGAGATGGCTCCTTATTCAAGACCATGGCCAATTACCTGTCAAACTCCTATGCTCAAAATTTGCCTACCTTATCCAAATTTCCTAAAAATTCCTTCATTCGCCCATTGCAATTAAATGAGTTCAATCAAATTGTTGGATTGTAAAAATAATCTATAAGAAATGACAATTGCTGAGGTAAAGGCGGCAAAAATTTAAAAGCCTATACTTGAGAAATGTGTAAATCCGCCACTGATGCCGAGAATGAAATTAGGTTTTAATATATGGCGGCACATGAAACATCAAAGGAATTGAGGGGTTGTTTACGGTTGATTTTAGGATGTGAATTTTGACTCGGGTATCGTTCTATTTTTTTTTATTTTTACGTTATAACTTCAAAACCAAAAACACTTCTACGCCTGTTCTGATTCGATTCAGCGGACTTTTTTCTACAAGGTCAAGTATTTTTTACCATATCCGTAACACATCTCTTTTTTCAGAAAATTGAAAAATACGTTTTTTTTTGTACGAAACACTAAAAAGACAAAATTGCGTAATTTTGACCAAACATCTATAAAAATAGGTAAAAAAGCTTTTTAGTTTAAACAATTTTAGTGTACAATGGATGATGTACTAAAAACTAGAAAATAATTATGAGTCACCAAAGGGGGCTTTGATTAAACTAAAATAAAATCGCGGTGCGCATTAAAACTTTCATTTGTTTGAGATCATGGAAAATGGAAATCAATAGCTTTCGACCATAATGCATCTATCAATGCCCGTCACGATTTTAATCAAAGCCCCCTATAGGTGCCTCACAATTATTTTCTAGTTTTTAGTACATCATCGATTGTACAATAAAACCGTTTAACTTAAAAAGCTGTTTTACCTATTTTATTTTTAAGTTTTTAGTATGCTTTATTAAAAGCGCGATTTGTATTCGGATTTCGGACGAAAGCCGGACCGGTCAGTTAATTATTATAATATTGTATTGTCATCGCAACTACATACGTATGCAAAATTTCAACTCAATCGGATAACAAGCATTAAGGGAAAAAGTTGTCGCATGTTTTATTAAATGTGCGAGTTGCATCCGGTCGAAAGCCGAACCGGTCAGTTAGTTATTATAATATTGTATTGCCATCAGAACTACATACGACTGCAAAATTTGAAATAAATCGGACAACGGGAAGTAGTTGAAAAAGCTGTCACAAGATTTGAAACAAAAATAGTAACAAACAAAATATTATACGGAGTCAAGCTAAATAAAACCGTTTAAAAATGCTTACAGCTGTTTGTAATTTGAATCTATTTAACTATAGATTTTTCGGTCACCAGGTGACCCTTTCCCTCGGACGCCCCTAGCGTGGGCCATTCCCGCAAATCACCACGGCACTGAAACGAAATAACTATTTTATCGTATTGTGCAATTTGAGCGAACCTTACTATTACACTGTATTGTGTAAATTGAGTGAGGTAACGCCGAATTAAATAAAAATAAATAAATAGTGTTATCTTTTGAATTATTACATGGAATCTACTAATTGTTCGTTCAATAATAAATTATCTTACAAATTTGCGACAACATAGATAAAAATCATTAATCGAAGTATCATAGAAAAAACTGTAATAACAACGACACGTCTTTTTAAACCAATCACTAATACCAAAAAAACGTGAACCTCACCCATATAAGCTCATAGAGGAAGTGAAACTTTTTTAGACTTATGAACCCGTTTCATTGAAGCCATATTCATTTTGCCAAGGTTTCTCTTATATTTCCCCGCCGTTGAATAATTTCCTTTTTAACACGCTTATATTAGCTTAACATGTATGTATGTAAAAAAATCTTTTAGCGTAATTTTCACCAATTTCAAGAAGTCTAATTAACTTGAAAATTTGCACACGTGTCAAGGGCCTATGACAATACAATTATTTCATAAAAATAAATTTGAATTTAAAAATTTTGAAAAAAAAATTGAATTTGAAAATTTTGAAAAAAATTTCTTTTGATGTCATTTTGAGACTCAAAATAAATTATAGTTAAAAAAAAAACAAACTGTTAAGTAGAAAATAATTATTACCAAAATAATTCAATTATAGTAAAAAAGCGTAGGGTGCCAATTACTATATTTTCAATATAACCCTAATTTTACTAATTTCACTTTTCTGGGACGTGTAGCTTAAAAACGGTTGAGAATTTGAAAAAAAGTACATAGAACGAAAGCTGTATAAAATTTTATGAGCTTTAATTTGGTATAAGAAATGTTTCCCATGCGACGTACTGTTTTTGATACCTAAGCTAAAACCCCAAAAGTGGTACCTTCTTGGTGCCCACCTCCCTCCGGCTCACCACTTAAACGTCAGGACTTTTGGTATGTTTACTCCCTAAGCATCCTGAAAGAATCGCTTATGTCCCTGCTCACGCACTCTACAACTTCTTTATTGACTGGACTATTATGCGAACATTCTATTTTTTTTTCTATAGTCAATTTTGAGTAAAATAATTCATGTATTTATATCTATTATAATTATTCAGTCGCTACGGTGAGGTACCAGATTTTGATAGTTTTCGCTGTGAGCAAGTTATCGAAGTAGCATCCCAAACCTGTGCCATTTTTTTGTAGAGAATTACGAACTATTTAGTGATTTTAATTGAACATACATAGATAATTACAATGGAACAAGGAATAAAAGTTGAAAATGTTAATCCAAAACAGACGGCTAGTTTTATTTCCAAGTTATTTTTTGGGTGAGTCAGAAATTTTAAATTAAATTAGAAGCTGATAAGGTTCTAAATAACGCAACTATTTTCTTTTCATATTTTTGTCTCCAAATTTTTACTGGTATTTTGAAAATTAAGACAATATAATCTTTTAAATCGACAATAAAATGAAAATGTAGCAAATTTTCGTAATCAAAACAATATTTCCTAATGCTGAGTGTCTGGTACGACTTTCAAAGTAGATTTAGGTCTAGCACACATGAAGAGCGTTCAACGCGCGTTGGGCAAACGCGCGTTGAACGCTCTTCATGTGAGCTAGGCCTTAGAATTGATTTTCAACTAATGTTAGGTTGCTAGATTGTGATCACGCGTATTTCCCCATAAGAAAAGAATTGTAGAATTTTAAATCATTTGTCCTCGAAAAATTATTGATCGATTGAAACTGTCCTATATATGTTTAACACAGTTTTTTGTACAATTTCTATTTCGAAACAACATTTTTCTATGCATACTGGTCAAAATTCAGTTTGAAAAGCGATTTTTTCTATACATATCATTCATTTGTTTTTGTGTCCTACATGACAGGAAATTCCACAGCGACATTAGACTGTTCCTGCATGTATCAAATCTGTAATTATATGACCACAATTTATAAATATCATTGTCAAATCAGATTTTTTGACTGTTTTCTGCAGCCCGGCATAAAACTTGAGTAGATTTAGCGTACCGATAACCGACGATTAGTATTTTACTGTGCGCATGATGTTATAATATCGCTCTTCCGACAGAAAGAAGCGACGTCGATGCCACTGCTACGATATCCAATAATTTGATAGCGACGACTACACGTTTCGTGTCGAAATTGAGACTCGGTATTTGTGGGGGTTGAAGATCATTATTTGAGCAACCCGAAAGAAGGACGTAGCGTCTATGGATATAGATACTATATTTTGAAGATCATTAATTCAAGTTATTTTTTTAGGTGGACTTTTGAAATGTTCAGAAAAGGCACAAACAATGATCTCCAAGTTAAAGACTTGTATCAATCACTGGAAACGGACATGTCGCAAATGTTGGGGAATAAATTGGAACAGTTAGTGAATTTAACGGGATGTTCTCGGTTTATTTATTTTATTTTTTTGAGTTATGGTACACGTCAAAGGAAGGCGATCAGTGTTAAAACACCTTACTGAAAGCTGTATGATAATGTCCATGCACTTCCATATTATCATGTCAAGCGAATTCAATATTAGAATCAGTGCGGTTCCTCTATTGCTGCACAACTAAATCTTAGAATGAATTATATTTTTCATATTTAATCAATATTTAATGTTAGGAAATAGGTAATGTAATAATTACACAATCAACGGTCAAGTTTAACAGCCACGGGCAGACCACAACTCGTGTATGTTCTGTGTGGCAGACTTTCTTGCGGTCAAACACTATTTTGCGCTTCAAAGCAGCACATGAAACGTCATCATCGCAGATACTCCCGGCATACAGCGTGCAATTCCTAATCCACGAGTTATAACGCGTTATTTTGATCGGCTTTGAGCTGCATTCACAGTCAGCTGATTAGTAATCTCTGGTACAAATACGCATCTATCACTGCCATATGCTACAAGTGTTCACTGAATCTATCTCGTTCACTCAACTCCTTTGATCACTTTGACTCAACACATAATAGGTTCGTTCCAAGCAGCCGCGAACGGTAATAGAACCGTACACAGTTTTGTCACTGCGCAAGACTAATTTGCGCACTAGCTTAAAAATCGATACTGCGCAAGACAGTCTTGCGCAGTAACAAGACTGTGTACGGTTTTATTACCGTTCGCGGCTGCTTGGAACGAACTTAATATGTCGTACCTACACATCAATGATACGCGACACACGGCTTATGGCAGTAATTACTAGTAATTACTGCAGTGTTTGCAAAAAGTAAATAATTATAACATCATAAATATAGATGTGATCCAAACTTAATAATACGTCCCCCATTCCTAGTACGTGTTAGGATGTACTTTCGGTTGACCCTGCAGAACATCCGTTTAAAATGTTCACGCGCCGCTACTGATTTGAATAATTATTTTCCTCTCTTACCAAACGGCTTTTATTAACACTAATCTGCTTTTTTGACCTGTACTGTCACTCATTGAAAATAAAATTTGTAGACCGAAAACACAACTGTATTTATTACCAGCTTTTGCTGGCGACATTAAATATGTTACTCGACTGCTTTGACCATTTTCAGAAATTGGGACCAAGAACTACTGCGATCAAAATCGGAAGAGACATACACCCCAAGTCTTATCAAAGCAATATTCAAAACGTTCATAGCCAACTACGCGTTATGTGGAATGAAAACATCGATAATGGAATTAATAAGGTACCTAAATTGCACTCAAATAATGTCTGTAACTGAAAAGTTTTTCACTAGTTTTGGGTTCCCGAACAGCTAAACTCGTGCAAATGCAGCTGTTTTTATTAAGACAAACGCCCTAATAAAAACAGCTAAACCCCAGTTCCCAGGATCTGAGAACTGGTAAAAATTTTAATCGAATTTTCCATTCAAGTTGAATCATTGAGATTTTATGAACCGACACCCATGTTTCGATTTGGGTCAGTGGTGCCAAATACTATGTAGGGGGCCATTCATAATATATACGTTACTCGAAATTGACGCATTTTTAACCCTATCCTCCCCCTTGCTGCATCACATTTTTGTCAACCCCTACCTAAAAATACGTCACAAAAGCTGTTTCCCCCTCCAATGAGTGACGATTTTAATAATTATTAGTAATAGTTGTGTTCAAATACACTGGTTTATTTAGATTATTTTTTGTTGTTGATATAAAATTAATGTAGGTATTTCAAATGTCGCGTCCCCTCTCCTCGTCACATATCATCACATAAGGCGAATGCAGTTAGTACTAGGCCCATGCCACTCTGGTACTGGTAGTTGTTGGAGCGCATACCCAAGGATCCGCAGAAGCGATGTGAATTTATGGATTCCTTGGTTTCAGTAAACTTAAATTTGAGACATTTGAGACTCTACAGAAATATAGATAGTTTCCGCTATAGACACGAAAAAGACACTTTCGAGAAAACAACAAAGAGAGAGTTGCAAAGTTATAAATAATTCATTTGTTATATTTTATCAGAACATGTCAGCCAATCCTTCTCGGACAGCTGATCCTGTACTTCAGCGACAGCGACAGCATGACTAAGTCCAACGCTACCTGGATCGCAGTCGGGTTAATAGGAATGAGTTTCGTCAATGTGTTTTTCGGACATCACAGTGTCTATCATCGACTGTCCATAGGAATGCGAGTTCGAGTTGCCTGTTGCTCGCTTATCTATCGAAAGGTTAATATTTTTGCCAGAAATTCACGTAAATTTAAAAACAATTTTTATTATCCTCAGTTATTATTGAGGGAGTATTGTAGTGTTAAAATAGTGATATCGCATTCGAATAATGTCGAATTCGCAATTCAGAAGAAGTGATGTGACAGTTATCTCTAGCTGAGTACCGATAGCTTCTTGTTGACCATTTTTTAGTTTCATTATACAACGATCATTGCCGATAGCGTGTCCTATATTCACAAAAAACACTAGCTATTCCTAATTTTCTATAGTTTCTCTATTCTTACTTTGCTATTAATTAAAATGAAGATTTAAAATGGAAAATTAAGATATAATTTTGTAATTTAAATTCATTATATATTTTATTATCTTTAGTTACTGCGACTGAGTAAATCGTCAATGGGACAAACGGCAGCGGGTCAAGTCGTTAATTTGTTGTCCAACGACGTCAGTCGATTCGATCTTTTATTTATCTACCTTAATTATCTATGGATAATGCCGATTCAATTTTGTGCCATCACCTATCTGCTTTGGGACAACGTCGGTCTGGCCGCACTACCAGGTGTTGGTGCTATGTTTTTGCTCACTATCCCTGTTCAAGGTAAAACATTTTAGACTTCAAGTCACAGTGCTTACCATCGTATATCTTATCGTGGTATTTTTTCAGGATACTTCGGAAAATTAACATCAAGAATCCGTCTGAAAGTGGCAACACGAACTGACGACCGAGTACTGATCATGAGTGAAATCATATCTGGAATTCAAGTTATCAAAATGTACGCTTGGGAGAAGCCTTTCAATGCTGTCGTGAAATTTGCACGGTTGAGGGAAATGAAAAAGCTGAGTCAATCTGCATATCTACGCGGTTTTTATGTGAGCATAATGGTGTTCACAGAAAGAACTACTCTCTTCTTAAGCGTCGTAACTTTTAGTCTCATGGGAAATGTCATTTCACCTCAAAAAGTATTCGCACTGGCACAGCTCTATAATATTCTTCAATCAAGTATGGCAATCATGTACCCTCAAGCAATTGTAATGGGAGCTGAAACATTGGTATCGATAAAAAGATTACAAAAATTCTTGATGCTTGATGAGAAAACTTCAGAACGTTCAGCCGAACCGGCCGATGGCATAACCCTGATCAACGTGAATGCATCGTGGGTACCTGACGTTCCGACATTACAAAACATTTCGATAAGAATCAAGCCTGGACAGCTTTGTGCTATAGTTGGTCCAGTTGGATCTGCTAAAAGTTCTCTTTTGCAAATGTTATTAATGGAGTTGCCGAGCGAGGGTTCGATGCAAATGGGTGGGAGGGTATCGTATTGTTCACAAGAACCTTGGTTGTTCGCCGGCACCGTTAGAAATAACATTCTTTTCGGATTGCCTTACGAGAAGAACAAATATTTGGAAGTGGTGAGGGTTTGTGCTTTGGTTAAAGACTTTGAACAATTTCCGCGTGGAGATTTGACATATATTGGCGATCGTGGATCATCGCTAAGTGGCGGACAAAAAGCGAGGATTAATTTGGCTCGGGCAGTTTATCGCGAAGCCGATGTTTACTTGTTGGACGATCCTCTGTCGGCCGTAGACACGCACGTCGCAAAGCATCTCTTTCAAGAATGCATCGTCAGTCGATTGAACAAATACACCCGGGTGCTGGTTACTCATCAGATACAATTCCTGAAGGAGGCAGATCATGTCGTTGTTTTGAATAATGTATGTACTAGCTGACCTGAACATAAAAAACTCAACAATGAATATTAATATTATTATTCTTTTTTTTATAATTTAGGGACACGTTGAAGCTCAAGGAACTTACGAAGAACTGTTGGCAAGTAATTTAACATTCACAAATTATTTACCGAAGGAAATTAATGATGCAGACGAAAATATTGAGCAAGAACTGAAGAAACCTGAAGAAATGAAAGATTTAGTTAGAAGAATATCTATGAGAAATTCTAAAAGAAGACTTTCAAGTACATCAAAAACGGTAAAGGTTATTTCTTATTTATTTAAAATCTGAAAATTTCTTTACATGACTTGGAGAGCTAAAATTTGTCGTATTTATATAGATAATGCTTTTAACCTTACTGGAAAAATTCACATATTCTTAGTTCAAAGAATTACAGACCTATAAAACCTGTGTAAATATCGGATGTTTTTACTATTCAACAAAAGCTAAAACTAAAATTCGTAAACGAAATCTATAATTTGAATTTTGACTTATTCTTCTTCATACAGAGTTACGGAGTAAGTGAGCCTCCGGTAGATGATTTGGGTCTGGAAGAAATCATTGATCACGGCGAAGAAAAAATGGAAACCGGTGCCCTAAGTTTTGACATCTACAAACAATATTTCAAGGCCAGTGGAGGTTTCTGCAAACGTTTAACAATTTTCATCATTATTGTTCTTAGTCAAACATGCTGTAATTGCACTGATTTTTGGCTCAGTATTTGGTATGTACTATAAAAATACTATTCTGTATCTAGAACGTAAGTAATGTTATTATAAGATTAAGTGACAAAGTGAGGTACAATAAAATTTTACATTTTAGCCGTCAGTTTCCCATTTATTGATGTTAACGTTTTTTTAGGACAAATCAAGAAGTCATTCGCAATACATTACTCGATCAACATTCCGAAACCACTATTGAGTATAATTCATCTTACACTGGTTCGACGTTCGACATTATTGACGACGAAGCAAAAAGGAACGAAACGTTAGACAGTTTATTTTCGACAGAATTTTCTATTTACGTGTACACCGGTCTCATTATAGCAACAATAATAATAGTTTTGATCAGATCGATGTTACTTTTTAACATGTGTCTGTGCGCATCAAGAAGTCTCCACAACAGAATGTTCGCATCCCTTCTTCAGGCGCCTATGAGGTTTTTTGATACGAATCCGCCTGGACGAGTACTGAATCGATTTTCCAAAGACATAGGAACTATGGACGAGCTGTTACCGCGTCTTTTAGTTGACACGATTCAGGTACAAAAATTCAAACAAATTAAGTGATTCCCAGTTTAAAACTTACAATTCAATTTTGCTACGACATCTACTAGCCACCGATTGATACACAATAATATTATTATAACTCTCAGTTGCTGCGAGTTAGAAATAATTTTCACTAATTATATGCCAGTACTCGAATTTGAAACTTAAGAATTAATGCTTTCACAGATCAATGCGAAACTTTGGGAGCCTTATGATAAAACATTAACAGTACCTTATGCCTCAAATCATATAAAATAGTACTTTACCAAGTGCCAATCAAAGTCGACACAACGTTCACGCGAGCAAAGTGGGCTTAATCTACCTTAATTTTTTACATTTTCAGATAATGCTTTTGACTATTGGGATCGTCGTAATTGTTTCCATAGTCAATCCCTACATGATTATTGCAGCTGTTATTGCCGCTGCCATATTTTATAAATTGCGTTCCCTGTATCTTTTGACGGCACAGGATCTTAAAAGAATCGAGGGAGTTAGTAAGTGACTTTTTTACATTACTCTTTCATAAACCCGGTTAAGATTTTACTTATATAGCCATTGTTTTAACTAGAATTTGTAATCGGATAAGCTTTCTGATCGATTTTTTTTAGAATACACGGAAAACGTATAATATTATTTTTTATTTATGTGAATTTTGTTACGGTGTAGTACGTAATTATAATTAATAAATTTTAAAGAATAGCTACTGTATGCTACATTGTTAAGAAACACCTGTTATAAGGCTAATATAGCATTGTAATAATGGGTGTTTCTTAACAATGTAGCATACAGTAGCTATTCTTTAAAATGTATTATTTTTTATTAATCCTAATTTTTAAGCTTGTTCAAACGGTTCTCTGGGGTTGATCGAGCCTACCGGGCCCCTCTCTAGTTACACCTATTGGCTACAGAGGGGTAGAGGTCACTCGGTGCAAAGCTGAAAATTTGCAGAATAATAGGAGATAGTACAAGTAGGGAAAAAATTGCCAGAAGGCTAGGCGGAAGATAAAGAGCCGCCAGAAGACGCTAATGTTGCGAAAAATTTTGCAATAATTATGTGACTCAGTGCACTTCTGGCAATTTCTATACTTATTCTGTAATTCAAAACTAGATTATATATTATACATTATATATTCAATAAATAAAATTATCGACCAATTTATTATTATTTTATTGAAGAGTTCTAATCAGACGTTAATCAAAGATTTGAATACATTATATATATTATAGTTATAAGGGCATACTAAAAATTCAAACATGTTATAATAATTACATACGACAAATATTCAAAATTATTAATTAATGTCATTTTGATGGAAATAAAATTCATCGTCATATATTTTCATTAATTGTTATAACAACGTAATTTTAATCTAGTTACAGAATAAGTATAGAAATTGCCAGAAGTGCACTGAGTCACATAATTATTGCAAAATTTTTCGCAAAATTAGCGCCTTCTGGCGGCTCTTTATCTTCCGCCTAGCCTTCTGGCAATTTTTTCCCTACTTACTTGTACTATCTCCTATTATTCTGCATATTTTCAGCTTTGCACCGAGTGACCCCTACCCCTCCGTAGCCAGCTCTCCGTCTATATGTGCTTATATCTGTCATTAAGTTGACCATATTTTAGTAAGATTTTTCATTCTAATTTATCAACTTCTACTGCTAGTACCAATTCATAAGGTCATCCTATTTTCTCAAACCCGATTCATATTTTCATTAGATATTATTTCGGGTATTAAACTGAAAATTTCCTCAACTTCTTGGAATAGAGCCTGGGATATGGACGTTAATACCTAATAGACGAGTCGAAACAACATCTTTACATTTAAAATATATAACATTTGATTTTCATTGAAGGAGATTTATTTGGTTGAGGAACAATTGAAAATAAGCTTAACCAAAATATCAGTATTGTGGCCAACGTTTCGAAAAATATATTTTCATCATCCGGGTACAATTTACCATCTCAACTTGCATTGAGGCCCTGATGATGAAAATATATTTTTCGAAACGTTCGCCACAAGCGATATTTTGATAAAGTTTATTTTTCAGTTGTTCCTCAACCAAATAAATCTCCTTCAATACATATTTTTGGAACAAAACTTCTACTAACAATTTGATTTTCAGCTCGCAGTCCAGTATTTTCCCACATTTCGGCGTCACTAAACGGTCTCACTACAATAAGATCTTGCGGAGCTGAAGGAACGCTTAGAGAACTGTTCGACGATCACCAGAATTTGCACACCTCGGCCTGGCACATGAATATCGCGTGTAGCGGTGCTCTGGGTTTCTGGTTAGACATGATCTGCGTCACATTCATAGCTTGCGAAATTATTTCTTTTCTTTTTATGAGTGAAGGTAAAAACTATATGTGAATTTATTTTTCGTTGTATTTGTGTCTCAGTAACAAAATTCGTAGTCAAAATTAATGCACCGGTAAGTTTTCTTGTTCTATTTTTAGTGTTGGGAGAATTACTGCAGCCCCGGATCTAGGGGAGGAGAGCAAACCGGGGCACCCGCCTCGGGCGGTTCTTTTAGAGGGCGCCAAAACCACATCTAATCTGTCCTTTTTCCGATTTACTCTATCTGCTTGTTTTCTGACGGTTTCTCGTTCACGAAAAATACCAACCATTATATATTTATAAGTTTTTTTTAAGTAATTTATCTCAAAAGCTGGAGAGAGGGGGCGCCATTATCAAGTTTCTGCCCCGGTTCGAAAAAATCGTAAATCCGGGGCTGAATTACTGTTTTGTTTTTGTATGGTATCAGTCCTAATCAGTGTATGTTTTGAAATCACCAGTTGCTGGTGAACAAGTTTCGCAAAGATCCGAAGAAAAATTTACTGTTTGCATTATCTAAAATTAATTATTTAATACCACATACCCTTTTGTTATGTATCTAGGCTAAGTTAGTTTTATCTCCTGCAGGTAGCTTCAATGGCAGTTCAGTTGGTTTGGCGGTGTCTCAGTCGTTTATGCTAGCAGGGGTGTTGCAGTACGGTATAAAACAATCCACGGACATGGTCAGTCAGATGACGAGCGTCGAGCGCGTCCTTCAATACACGAAACTGGACAAGGAGGGGCCATTCGACACCCCAGAAGGTAAGGATATGATTGAATAATATGATAGGAAATAGATACTAAAAGTTCTACGAACTACTGAAGTTCAGTATATCTGAATGGATATAATTTTAGCATAGCACCTATAATTTCAGAACTGCGAAGGCCTCTGATTCCGTAACTTGTATTTTTTTTCAAGAAGAAATGTTTAAATTAACTTTTTTCAACTGTCAAAATTGTTATTTAAGATACCGTTAACAGTTATCAAACAGAATGGCTCAAGTTTAATAACTTTTCGCTTACTAGCACAAGGAACGAGAATACTGTATCGGGTGACATAAGAGATTGAGATATTATAGCACGATAAGCCCTAGAGAGGCTGCAGTATTCCCGGTGACAAACCGTAACCGACTCCCATTAATAAAAATAAATCCACTTAGTTTAAAGTTTTTTTTTCAGGTAAAAAACCACCACAAAATTGGCCTAGCGGTGGAGGGGTAGAGTTTAACAAAGTATATTTGCGATACGATAAAAGTGAACCACCTGTTTTGAAGAATTTAAATATTGAAATCAAACCTGGCGAAAAAGTAAGTGCGTTATTTCATTTTGTTACCCGACTCCGCAAAAGAAAATGAGGATAATAATGCATGTTTGTGTGTATGTGGTTGAAATTCTTTATTCGAAATTATTTAGAACTTCATCAAGCTCACCATGCTTGTACAAACGAACACAAGCAAACGTCTATATCTCTTCTGTTGAGATTTTCCAACTTGTCTTCTTCCTTTTAGCGCGGTCGGGATTTTTCTTATTTAATTTTATTATACAAACCTATCTACCAAACTAACAAATTATTTCAATACAACCCTTTGAAAAAAAATCTTCGAACTTCCACAACTTCTAAACTGAAAGAGGTACAGAAATGTTCTGACGTTTTCTTTAATTTATCAATTAAATTAGATCGGCATAGTTGGAAGAACTGGTGCTGGAAAATCATCGCTCATCTCGTCGCTGTTTCGACTATCGCCTATCGAGGGCGATATCCTCATCGACAATGTCGACACGAAAGAACTCGGTCTTACCGACCTACGCTCACGAATGTCGATCATTCCTCAACAACCAATTTTATTTTCGACTTCGCTCAGAAGCAATCTCGATCCGTTCAACCAATGCGATGACGTGGCGATTTGGGACGCACTTGAACAAGTAAGGCCAAACAAAAACCGAGAAAATATTTCCGCACTTGCTGCACATACTATTTTATAGCGACAAATGCGTCTAAAGTGTAGTGTTTATTAGTATAATATAATTTCTAACACGCATCATGCCTATGGGTGTCGATAAAAAAAAAACTTTTTGAAGAAAAACTTCTTTTGGTACGGTAGGCTAAACATTTAGAAATATTTTCTTTCACATCCAAAAAGATGTTGACAGCGGTTTATACTCAGCGTTCTGTAATTCATGTTTGCAACTGTCTAAGGAGAAGGATATATGCAGGAAAATTTAAGTTTACACTATATTTGTTTATTTGTGAGAAATAATAGTAGGCACTGTTCAAAATTTCATCATATCGAAAAACGATGTATTTATTGTATCGAAATATTCTTTGCAAATTGCAGTCAATAAGGATAGACATAAGATCGCTGAAAATTGCAGGAGTGTCGCAGGACGTTCAATTTAATCATGTCTATTAATAATCTCGCAGGTTCAGTTAAAAAGTGCAGTTGCCACATTGGATTTCGCAGTAAATGAAGGCGGAAGTAACTTCAGTTTGGGACAACGGCAACTTATTTGCTTGGCGAGAGCAATTTTACGAAAAAATAAAATACTCGTACTCGACGAAGCCACTGCGAACGTAGATCTTCAGTAAGTAGAATTTTACCATTTCAACACGATAAGTGGCGAATTGTACTAGTTTAGTTTCAAAATTTTACAATATATTTTCGTTTTGAGGCCCCCCGAATACAAAAAACATATTTTCAAAAAAGTCTGTGCGTCTGTTAGTCTGTGAGCACGATACAAGTCAAACGGATGAGCAGATTGAAACCAAATTTTGGGAGGATGTTTAATATGCAAATATGAAGAGCCCTTATTGTTTTTGGGGGAAATCGGCGCGTGCGCTAAAGAGATATATGCTATAACGTTGTTTTTTTCATATAATAATGGTAAATTTTTCATAACGGTGTGTTATTCTATTTATTTTTTCAAGAAAGTTTCGTTAAAAATTTTTTTTATGAACTTTATAATTTTGGAAATATTTTGAAAATAACAAAAATCAGCTGTTCTTTTCTTCTGTAGATTTGTCAGGTAGAAATTAGTTAAGCATGCTTTGATTAATTTTTACATGACGTGGAACATATTATGTAGGTAACCATGCCAACGAAATAGCAAATATTTAATACTAGACATTACCCGCGTCACCAAACGCGATTTCAGAAATGTTATTTTCTTTATTATGCTGTATCAAATGTCAATATTTTCGAAGTTGGAATAGTCCCGTCGCACAATTGGCTGGAATTTTTTATCCCGTTTACGAACTATTTATTATTTAACCTCAAGAAAAGTATTGTTTTAAACGGAGAGAGAATTTTTCAAATCGATTCAGGAGTTCCTGCGACAACCCGGGACAAACAAACAAACAAATGTTTTTTGTTTAGTATGCTCCTAGCAACAAAACTTCCAATGAGTATCTAAAGCGGTTTTTTTTTTGTTGATATTTAGGACAGACTCTTTGATTCAAACAACGATAAGGCAAAAGTTTTCAACGTGCACGGTTTTAACTGTCGCACATCGTCTCCATACAATTATAGACAATGACCGAGTCCTGGTGATGGACGCCGGTCGCGCCGTTGAATACGATCACCCATATATTCTGCTGCAGAATGCAAATGGTGTTTTTTACAAAATGGTCGCCGAGACGGGCCCAGCAATGGCACAAGAATTGCACGACAAGGCGGCTGAACATTATTTAAATAAAAGTGAAAAAATTACTAAATTGTAAAACAAACAAACAGCGCTCTTAATTTATTCACAATCGACGATATGAGGTATGTTCAAAGCAGCTAGCAAACGGTAACAAAACCGTCACTCGCATTCGCAGTAGCTAAAACGAAACTGTATCGGTTTTGGAACACGTTCTACCTGCGCATGGTAGTGACGGTTTCGTTACCGTTTTCTGGCTGCTTGGAACATACCTATGATGTACCTATATTGGCTGTTGCCCGAAATGTCACAAAATTAAACTAAACTCTGAATCAGAGCAGAAAGTAGCTCATGAAAATAACAATTTTATGCAGCGTATGGCATTATTGTTATTTTCATGAGTTTTGGGGGGTGGCTAAATAGGGGTAAATTTAATCGAAATCGGATGGCATTGATACACACTATTATTTGTACTTAGGACAGTATAAATTTCGAATGCCATCCGATTTGAACACTTTTTAGTGTGTTTTTTTTACTTATTGTTGAAAAAATCGAATAAAAGGGTTTTTCGGCGACTTTGAGGGGTTGTTTCTCCGAAACTGCCCATCGGGATTGGATGGCAATTTTTTTCCAACGTTTGGTGGTGTCAATAAGTATGCTCACTAATTTTGAAGCGGTTGCCTTTTCAGTTTTTTTTTTTCTTTTTTTTTATTCGCTAGTGCAAAAACGGCCCGCGTGTTTCGGCTGGCAAAAAAATTTTATTATATTATTAGGGTATTTCCTTCAATGCAACCGCATTTTTATCCGGTTGCCTTTTCAAACATTTTTCGATTTTGCCCCACCCCATATCGCCGCCCCTGTCCATTTGGGGTCACTTTGGCCGCTACCAGGGGGCTCTGTACCACTCAAAGGCCCAGATTACCACTCGCCATCCGGTTGCCTCTCCGACACCGGATTGACGTGCCATTGCTTTGAATATATCTTTAATTTACTTAGGACCAAAATGGACCTTCAAACTTCAAAAATAATCTCAGGGGAGTGTACCTTCTAAGTTGCAAACGTGTTTTTTCATTTTTTTATGTGTCAAGCGACGTACAATAAAGTAATAAAGTATATATTTTCAGAAGGATGTAAGTAATTGGTCGTTATAATAATAATTAGTCTTAAGAATAAAAATAACAATTATAAAACACTCACCAATTTCTGCAGACGTTCTTTCAATCCATGTAGGTATTAAGTTCTTGTAAAGGAAGTAGAAATATACCGAAGCACCGACAATTTAAGTCTTATATTGACAACACCGTAAGAAATGTATTTATAAGTATAAAAAAAGATTTTAAAATTACGTAGGGCTCTACACTCCATAGTATTTATAGGTATATATTGAAATTTTACTGTAAGTACCTATATTATGTACATATTCTGTAAATATATTATGTTAAGAGTATATTAATAACGGAAAATAAAGCGCTTCACCCCTCGTAAGTCGCAATAACTACCTGCACTGAGTTTAAATCATTAATACTCTTGAAACACAAAAACACAATTTTTCTTTTTTGTTATTATAAAGTTTTGGCTTTTACACTTTAGTGTATTCAGCCACTAACTAAACTATAAAATAATTCTGAGTTCTGACTAAAAAAATATTACTACATACACATACATATGAAACGGGAACACAAGATGGATGGACCATATAAGGATATTGGAATCAGGGACCACGGAAGTGCCTTGGACCCAACTCGGCGGACAAAACTAACAAGAAGTCAGAAACACGAAAGGCCGGGAAAGGCAGGTAGGTAAGCACATAAGTTAAGTAACACAAAATTATTATACGAGTTTCAACGTTATCTGAGCCAAGTACCTACATTAATGTCCGTAAGCTGGTTTATGTTTTTATTTTGGAAACTACACAGTACGACTCAGTTTATCACTAATTTACTTTTTTTTTTTGGTCCTAACTTTAGCCTATGTAAGTAGGTACCCTCCATACTTTAGCCTTGTCAGTAAATTATCTTACATTTTACTATGCATTTATTGGTAAAAGGACTGGTGAGCACACACTACGTCAAAATATAATTTTTCTGAGTTTTTCGTGAACATGTTGCATCAATGATAAAGTTACCTAAACAGACTGTTGGGAACTTGCGATGAAAAACAAAAGGTTTTAACCTGTCCAGAGTTATATCACAGTTCGAAAAGTGTGTTGACAGCTGTTCTGTCATTGTTTTTTCTTTTTTTTTATCTAGCAATAAACGAGAACTGTCCATAATTATCTTTACACATATCGAATTTAAATTAAACAATTCGCGATATATAATAATTGATTAATTATTTAAACAAGACAGCACATTCGATTCACTTGTTTTAATTCTTACGTTGAAACATTCATACCAACGTTGAAAATTATAAAATTTTGAAAAACGAATAAGTAAATGTCAAATTTTTAGTGGTTTATTTATTTAAAATGCTAAAGTAAAACATATTATTTAAGTGGCGTATATCATTTAAGTTTAATCAAAATTTATATTTCAAACTATTTTGTTGTTTGATGAATGATTTCAAAATAATTTGATTGTTGAAAGAGAGAGAGATAGACGTCAGCCAATTCATTCCTTCTCTACAAGCAAATTTGAATGCCCAGTACTTCACTACTTAGCTCAACTTTTCTCTGCCCTAGCTCTCCATATTATGTACATCTTTTTGCTGGTACCGCATATATACCTACATGATAAAAGGTGATATTTAACAGACGGATCGAATACATAATTAATCATACTTTGGAGGCGGCATAGTACATTTCTTTAATTTCGCCATTCAAACCGCGAGATTTAGTAAACATTAATAATTGAATAAAAAAATGTCTGAATATAACATTTCCCACTAATACTGCAATTCTGTGCATTGAAAATAGTTCTAACTTTTGTTACCATATGGAAAATGATCAAAATATATTTAGTACATAAATGTTCAACGTGTGAAAAACACTGTAACAAAAATAAGTCAACAAAAATCCTAAAAATGATAATAACGATAAAATAAATAAAAAAAAATTCATTTATTTTAAAAAATTACATAAAATATAATAAACTTTTGAATCTATAATAAAAAATATAACCATTCTAATATTATAATTTTATGTATATTTATTTGCTACGCTAAATGCGACAAATCATCCAGTTCGGGTGGCGGCACGATTGGTTCATTTTTAATCGTACCTTGTGAAAATATTGGCTTCGGCACAACCGATATGGGCGGCTGCTGCACTACCACCGGAGCCTTAAAATCATAAAACAAACATTAACCTCGATATGTACGAATCGGTTTTTCTTTTCCCTCCAATATTAACCGTAATTCTTCAAAGATTTGATTAACCGTAATTGTTTAAAAAAAAATTTATTCTTACTGGGACCAAATACTACAATAAAACAAATCTGTCAAAATTTCAAAATACTTATTATTATATTTTTTATAAATATTAGTAGTACAATTGCTTAAAAATCTTTTAAGATTACCACCTACGTAAAAAGTTTTCAAAATAATATTAAATATAAAATAATACTGGTGATCAGTTTTTTTTTTATATTACTGGATAATGCTCAAAAAATAGCATTGGGTCAGTGCACACAATGTTTTGTTTTTTATAGTTTTTCATGTTTAAAACAATTGCAACATAGTGCACCTATCTCACGACAGCTGCCTCCAGTAAGATAGCGTTTTAATACATTAGAGAGATTCCAATAGAGTACGCAAGAGAGCAGTGAAAGTATCTGCAATTAAGAGAGATAACATGGAGAGAACAGTTCCTTATCTCTATGGTAACTAAGGATGCAAGCAATGCTGATTTGAGAAAACAAATTTATGGTTTTCGTTTATAAAAGATATTATTGAATTAGAATGCTGTCTTCTAGATATTATTTGTGCTTTGTATTGGTTTGTCTTAATTTATGAATGGCCATATTATGAAAGAAGATATGATTAGTAATATTTACATGTAAATAGGTTTCCTACAACAGACCAGCAGTTCAGATAAAAATGGCTCGATGTCCTTAAATTGACAACTGAAATTAATTTCAAATCACTTAATGAGCGCTCATGAGAAAGAGAATGATACGGAACACATGCAGCTTTCTCTCTCTTAACTGAGGACACTTTATGGCAAGCATACGCATTAGCGCACTCTAGTTACTTATATCTCTATGGTTTTAATACATTATAGAGAAATTAAGAAAATTAAAATATACAGTATGTAAACGCGTAAGCATAGGGAAATTAGCATTGGGAAAAAATATTTGGATCAGAGTTAGCCATGACTGCATTAATTGTTATTTCTATTGAACTATCGTGGTAATCTTGAGGATTTCTATTTTATTTTGATTTATTTTTATTTTACTTGGCTTTTTTTAATAATAAAAAGCTCTTATAAATCATTATTTTATTTTTTTTTGTACAAAAATAAAATAAAAAAACAACTCCATCTGTTTGTAAACATTTCATTCTTCAAAAATTGTCTGACTGGTATGACGTATGCGCGTTGGTAAATCAGTGACCCAATGTCTTTAGGTTTAACACGAATAGGCGGAGATATTTGATCTCGCACCATATTTAAGTAATTTTGGGAATTTAATGTCCCATTAATAAAAAAAGTCCAATTATGTTGTAATCATTTGAATATTTTCTTCGGTAGTATACACATTCATTTTGCAAAAGAATATTATGTGTGCATTCCTAAATTCGCTACAGCTACTGTAGCGAATTTAGGAATGCACACTTTCTGTCAAATTGAAAAACAAGATTTCAAGGCTCACTCTGATCCAGTCATTTTTTCCCAATGTTAATTTCCCTATGTGCACCTTACGTGTTTACATACTGTATAATAACCACAGTGGAAAAAATACTTTTTTGAAGAAAATTATAATTCAAAATTTAAAGAATTTCAATTGTTAATAGTGAAGTCAGAACCAGAATTAAAAAGTGTTTTTTTTTACAGCTTGCATACAAAAATATAAAACACACACATACACATACTCTGCTGCGTTGCACAAAACAATGTCAAAAAAATTTTTTGATCTGACGACCTTATTATTGTGATTCATATAATTACAGTTTTCATACATGCAGGACCAGTCTAATGTCGTATTCAAACTCTCTGTCATTAGATTGTACTCACACAAAAATAAATGCTTTATCTACAAAGTAAAAGATCGTTTATCAAGTTAAATTTTGGTCAAAGTGGTGCGTAGAAAAATGTTCTCGAAGTAAAAAATATAAAAAAAAATAATGTTAAAAATATGGTTTGTCACAATGTAAGGTTGTTGTCAAATCAGATTTTTTGACAATCCTTTCTACAACCCAGCACGTCAAAGAGATGCACACGCCCGTCCCGGCACCACGCATTACTACTCTAGTCAAATAAAATACTGCGGAGTTTCATTATCGAAATGATCAGTCGTTTCTGTGAATTATTCACTTACTAATTTCATAATCGATTATCATATCCCATTAATTACTCAATTAGTAAATCATTCATGATCGGTCGTCGCTAAAAAATTGAGTAATATATTCAGTTATCAAGCTTGAATATATCAAAATTCGCGTTCATCAACCACGCAAATTTGCAACTCTATAGAATATACGTTTATAGGAACAAAGTCATGATGGATAATTAAAAAACGTATCATTTTTCCAAAAAATAATCTCTAACCATAAACATCAAAATCGAAGCATTTTCACAATGTTTAACTTTAGAGACATTCATCTTAAAACAGATGAAACTAGATTAGTCTGTAAAAATTCACCGGTATTTTTAAAACTCTACATCTGTAGTATCTACCTGAGTGACTACGGGTGCTGTAGTAGTTTGCGAAGCACTAGCCATACAGACAACGACCAATTTAGGAGCGGCGGTCGGCGTTTTGGGTGCCTGAGCTGTACTCGTCGTCGTCACAAACTTCACGACAGTGTTACCCTGTTGCGATTGTTGCACGGCACTAGGTGACGGCAACTGTCCGGCGGGAGTTTGCGGTCTTTGCGTCACGATCACATATTTCTGATTGGAACTCTGGGCTTGCTGCACTTGACGCGGCGTTCCCATGACTATCGTTCGGCTCGGCGCGTTGATACTGGCAGTCGGTACGGTCAGACCCGGTACTGACGGAGGTCTCGTCGGTCCGCAACCGGCTATTACGCTCGTCGTTGATGTTACGACACTCGACGGCGCCACGGAGCTTACGGCCGGCTGCGTACGAGCTTTTACGACGGCAGATTGAAGCGACGGTCCAAGATAACCGTATTCATTTTTGTAGTCCTCAACATAATCGGGAGGCGAACGTATCATTTTTAATATGGGTGCTAAAACTTTGACACACAGGTGTTTGATATGACCGGCCGCTATTTTATCAACATTGCTCAAAATCGGTCCTTCCAAACTCATTTCAACTCTATCCGAAATGTATTTTATTCGAGGCACGACAAAAACCTTTATCACTTCGGCGCCAAGCTCTGACAAGCCTTCGATAGCTCCGTATAAACTAGATAGAGGTGTTTTATCGCCGTTTAATGCGCGACTGAACATTCGAGTCACCCTCGTTTGTATGTTGTTCGTACTCGTGTTGAAGTTTTTGCAGATTTGGGCCATTAATCGAGATGCAAAATCACGCAATGCCCAATGATTATCGAGTTCCGGACGCATGCACAGTTGGCGTGATACGATGCAAGTCGATACTGACGGTATTAGTTCATGCAACTGAAAATATCAAAAATTATTTTCTGTCATACGAATTATTCATTATAGCTTAAGCAACGAATAATTTCTAGATGGAAAAGTTGAAAGCAGAACATTTGACTTAGGAACTTTGTTTGTACTAGTTAGGAGATAAACATACTAAAAGTCCTTACCCCTCCGAGGTACGCCCGAAGGGGGGGAGCACAAAGAAGGTCCCGTTTTTTGGTTTTTTGCTTTCATCTCGAAAACGGTACGTCGTACGAAATTTTAGCTTTCACACTTTTTATCTATCTCCAATCTTTGCCTAGCTATGAGCTCCGAAAAATGGTCAATTTTCAAAAATGTGTTAAATTCTCTTTAGCACATTGTAACAATACGAATTTGTCAAAATCATTTCGTATTGCTCATCCACACTATTAAAAACACCCACACACTATTAAAAAATAACATAAGCTGGGAGTACCTCTACGCAGGGCCCTCTTTCCCACTGGGCACGTGCCCAGGGCCCCGCGATCGATAGGCACCCCTTAGTTCCTGCCAGATCACCAAACAATAATCGTTATTGATTACCGAAAACATATTTATTTCGAATGACTGACTAGAACACCTATTTGCTTATTAGCTTTTGTATGCGCGACGCTACTCTATTCTCGCCCGAAAATCAGGCTTTTCGATTTCAGCATGTTTAGGTAAATTTAAATATATAAAACTGCAATTTAATGGTATACTAAGTACCTAAACTGTTTAAAACAAAAATCATCATTGAACTAGTTTTTCATATACTTAATTTTTCGGAGCTCATAGCTAGGCAAAGATTGGAGATAGATAAAAAGTGTGAAAGGTAAAGTTGTAGAGAATTTTATCATCTTTCAATATGTACTACAACAAAATTTTGTACGACGTACCGTTTTCGAGATGAAAGCAAAAAACAAAAAAACGGGACCTTCTTTGTGCTCCCCCTCTTCGGGCGTACCTCGGAGGGGTAAGGACTTTTTGTATGTTTATCTCCTAACTAGTCCAAACAAAGTTCCTAAGTCAAACGTTCTGCTTTCGACTTTTCCATCTACATTCCCCTTATGAGCACTTATTGACCAAACTATTACGCTTTTGTAAATTTAGTATTGCCAGTACTTACATATTTCTCTAGATATAACGACTGATTATCAAGCAGTGCTTTAACCATTCTCATTAAATAAATGAGCAGCGCCAGGTTGTTCTGTACAACGTTAACGCGAACACCTTCAGCGATAAATGTACACATGCGTGGTAACATTTCGTGAAGTCCGGGATCGCAAGCTAAGCTCTGCAGTGCTTCGGCTCGCCTGCCCTCATCGCTGCCGACACAAGCCTCCGTAATCTCCTTGTAGTACAGTTGTTGTTCCACTGATAATTCATGCGTGGCCAGCTGTTTTACGTGTACTGTCTCAACATTGCGCAGTTTTTGTACTTTTCCTGTGCTAGGCTTACCGGCCATTTCTTTCGTCGATTTGTTTAGTTTGCTTATTGGATCGATTGATTCCATCTGAAATTTGTTTAATAGAAGAAACTAGGCCGTAAGCGCTCAATAAAACTAAAATTTCTCAAAAATATCGTAACATCTGACGAATTTCGATTGGTATATTCAGTCCATATATGTAGGTATCACTGCTGCTTATGAATTATAAAATAAAAAATAACCTTTTGAACTTCTTTTGAAACCGGTGGAGGATTTTCCGGAATTGTAGGTTGGACACCGTCAATACACAACCAATGTGCTCTGAGGGTAACTTCCAGGGGAAGTTTCGGCGGAGGAGCCTGAAGGAGATCATTAAGATCCAACTCCTTGTCGTCAGTGAAATGCAATTCTCTGCCGCCGCCAGATGCAAAACGAAACGGTAAAGAATCAGGAGAAAAAAATCCATATTGGGGCTAAAAACAACAATTAAGTTAATTTTTCTTTTAACACGTCTTATGAGATTTTTAAGACTCACCTCGATATTTTTAACTTTTAAAGCATTATCTACGTCTTGAACTGATAGTTTTTGACGTTTAGCATGATGCATAAACTTTGCGGCGTCTTGAATTATTGTTTTTAACCTATAAGAAATGTCATCTGCCAACTCTTTAGCAGCTTCGTCTGGTAAATTACCTACTCCGATGCTCTCGGCAATAACTTTCATTGACTCCAATGAAAGTGTTGTGCCGTAGAGAAGGTCTGCTTCATTCGTTTTACTCATTTTCAGGAAAAAATTACGCTTCCCTCATTTTGTGCCGTGAAGTTACGTGAAGCTATTGACTTTACATTTCAGTTTGTAAACAAACGTTGTTCTGACAATATCAAAAAACAAAAATAACTACAAAATTATAAATGCGTTCACCACAGGCATAACATGGGCATAACTTGCATAAAGCCTCGTGTCCACTTGCAAGTAACTTGCGATAGTTTTTTTTTACAGTTCTTGTTGGCGTATCTACACTGTATTTTAATTTTTTTGAAATTTATTCTGACAAGTTACTCTAGTAAGCTTATTTGTTTAAGTTCTTTACTGATAGAAGATCCACATTTGAATTCCATTTTCAGAGGTTTGAAATAACTCCGCTAATTTTACTACAGTACTTTGTTTTTAAGTTTATTTTTAAAATCTTTGCTATGTATATTCCACAATTCAGGATACAGTTCAAAGTTTTCTATTACAAAAAAAAAATAGTTTCTTCCCTACTCCAATGTCGGCGTTCCTCCATTTTTACAACGATCTACTCAATAATGTACTCTCACTGCTTGCTGCAAATATTTCGGAACAGTCCCAAACTTGCAGCAATATTTCTCTAGCGCTGTTTAGACGCATTGCAAGTGAGTTGTGATAGACATAGTAGTCTAGGCAAATTTGCTTGCAAGTGGACACGAGCCTTAATGAATGAAGAATCAAAATTTATTTGTAAAAATAAGTTAAATTTTTGCTAATGTTGTGCTAAAGAATTTGATTTTTCATAATATAATTAGAACCATTGATTAAAATACTTTAATCAATGGTAGAACGTAGATCTTTCCAAATTCCCATTGTCAATTTTTTACAGCATGAGTGGTTCGGTGTAAATCTTTGTATAAATGGACTACTATAAACAATCGTTTAACAAAAGAATGTAATTTACATTTTTCAAAATTATTTGAACTGACCGATAATCAGTAGACTGATAATTATGTCTATTATTAAAAAATAGTACAGAAATAATTTTCTAGAAACCACACTTTTATAAATTGACGGACTAGTATTTCAAGAACAAATGAATTCTAGCTCTGATTTGGACCAATTAGAGCGAACCACGATATTTCAGCAGATTTCAATCGTTTTGAGTGGCGTATTCTGTTCTGTTGTGAACTGCTAGACGTCAAAAGCGTTTCGTGGACTTATATTTTGTACGAGTTTAGAGAATTTGATAACAATCTATGCCGCTATTAAAGCTTTTATTTTAAAAATGCATTATATGGACAATTTTAACAGTCTTACAAGTTTAAAGATAACACCTTATATTATTTTACTAGCACTCGAAGTAATTTTTGACGGTAAGTGGTCTCTAACCTCTTTAATTTTTGGCATTTATTTAAATTATAAATTCTAAAATAAAACTGACTTTAAATGAAACTTTAAAACGCGATTTTTTTCCAGTAACTGAAAGTGCTAGTCAATCAGAAATTAACAATCATCTAGAACTAGGGAGAGAATTTTTAGCTAAATCGCAGTTTGCTGACGCACTAACACATTATCATGCAGCTGTCGGTAAGTTTTGATTGAAACCTGTTTATTACTTTAGTGAAAACAATGAAGCCGCAGTTCAGACCGTAATTTATAATGTCAACATTTCAATAACAAAAAAGTGAGTTTTGAACTCTACATATAACAAAACTGTAAAGTTTGTCTAGAAATTAGAATTCTACATATTAAAAAAAAGTGTGTGTATCAGCTCCAACGCACGACTATGAGTTTGCTCCTTAGATACGCTGTGTAACGTATTCCATCTCATTCTTTCCTACGTTAAATCCTACAGATATATATGTTTGTCTCTTTTGAAGCGGCGGAGCGTAACGCCTCACCAATTGGTTTTGTTACTCATAAAATTTTCTTACCGGGCCTTATAACTCAAAATCGTTTCTTAAGGAGTAAGCTCCAAACATTTCTTTTAACTCAATAAGTTTAACATGTAGAACCATACGTTTATGCAACACGTTCAACATTCGGTAATCTTTTGTTTGTATCAGACTGTATTTTGTTTTTCTTTTTGTGATAGAGGGAGATCCCAACAACTTTTTGACATATTTTAAACGAGGTACGGTGTACCGAGCGCTTGGCAAAGCGAGGTTAGCTTTAGCTGACCTCGACAAAACACTGCAACTTAAACCAGATTTCACGTCTGCTCGATTGAGTCGAGGATCTGTACATCTTAAACTAGGAAACTTAGAATTAGCACAAATAGATTTCCGTAATGTTGTAAGTATTTTTATTCACATAATATATACTAATATAGAAAAAATAAATTTGTATATTTTGTTACCTCAAAACTCGAGAACCACAGAATATATTTGAAAAATTCTCTCAATACTTGAGAGTATTCGTCTTTGCAAATACCCCCTACACCCTTCATCTCAAATCTTTTCCCCTCGCCTAAAAACGGTTCGCGCTGTCCTGACCCTATTTTTAAAGCTAGAGGGTTCTGGTAAACGCCAAGTGAAAGACAAAGAATCGGACTACAGATCCTTCAGGCTAATTTTTTGAAAAAAAAATTCCTGAAAAAACTTACAACCTTTTGAAAAAAATAATAAGTTACGTAATATTTCACACGTAGACGAAACTTTTTTTAAAAAATATCGCCTGAAGGATCTGTAGTTTAATTCTTTGTCTTTCATTTGGCGTTTACCAGAACCCTCTAGCTTTAAAAATAGCGTCGTTTTTAGGCGAGGGGAAAAGATTTGAGATGAAGGGTGCAGGGGGTGTTTGCAGGGACGAATACTCTTAAAAGTCTACTCCTTGAAACGTAACACACGTTCTTTATTACTCTATGAGAAAAGAGGAGATGATCAGTGAGCGAAAACAGCGATTGAATGATTATGTGGTAATGGCTTAATTTGATTTGCACTTCGGCGAGATGAAAAAGTTTATATCTGTTATCTTAAAACTTGAATTTATGACAAAAGGGTGTGAACGTGAAAATAGTGGTTATGAGTATAATATATAATCAAGGAATAAAAAGTTATTATTATTATCATCTAGAAGACCCAAAAGAGTAGATAATACTTCGGAAATAATTATTACTAAACACTTGATTGAAACATATTGACGCAACTAATTATAATTTATATACTTACCTATTATTGAATAAAGTTGTTATTCAATGATTTGTATTTAATATTTTCAAATGTATTTAATTTCAAGATGGAAAATGATCCGTATAATGAAGAGGCGAATTTGTTGATGGATAAAATTGAACCAACGCGCCAAATGGTTGACTATGCTTATTATTATCACCACCACGGTGACTACTTAGCCGGAATAAGAACCTTGAATACAGTGCTTGAAACCTGTCCTTGGTCGGCTGCGTTAAGACAACTGAGGGCCAAATGCCACATAGAACTAGGAGATCAAACGTCGGCAATCTTAGATATGCGATCGGCCACCAAACTGCAGACAGATAGCACGGAAGGTTACTTGGCACTCGCCAAATTGCTATACCAAATGGGCTTAGCCACTGAAGCGCTGAAGGAAATACGAGAATGTTTGAAACTAGACCCGGATCACGCGCAGTGTTTTCCGTTGTATAAAAAAATTAAAAAAGTAGAAAAATTATTAACGGATGCGAATAATTACTTAAATGAAAACGAATTCAAACAATGCATAACGTCTGCAGAGAAAATTCTGAAGATCGATAACGCAGAAGAAATGATTGAGTATAAAGCTAAACAAGTTTTGTGTAGCTGTTTAGTTAAAGATGAACAATCGTCTAACGCAATGCGAGTCTGTAATGAAGCTCTAGAAATATCAAAGGAGCCAAGTGTTTACTGTGATAGGGCTGAGGCCTACATTTTATCAGAAATGTACGATGACGGTAAGTTTTTATAGCCATAACCGTCATGTCCAGCACAGTTCCATCTAAACTTCCTTATAGAGAACTATATCTATACTCCAGACAATTTAAGATAGTGATTACACCTTGCTTGAGAGTATCGTAAACTCATCAAATTATTTTTTTTTTAAGCAATACGGGATTATCAAGCGGCCCTAGAACTAGATAAAAATTACGCCAGAGCTAATGAGGGTTTACAAACAGCACAGAAATTGCAAATGCAAGCAGAAAGGAAAGATTATTATAAAATATTAGGTGTTAAAAGAACAGCGACCAAAAAAGAAATAATCAAAGCTTACCGAAAAGCTGCTCAAAAATGGCATCCAGACAATTATAGAGGCGAAGAGAAGAAAATAGCCGAAAAGAGATTTATAGATATTGCTGCTGCCAAAGAGGTAAGTAAAAAGCGTTTCACAGAATAGAATATATTCTGTTTAACTTCCCGCTATAAAAAAATAAAATTTTTTATTAAAAAAATCGGGAAGTTATTGTTTTCACCCCGATTTTCGAAAATCGACTTTTCGTCAGATCTCGGCGTTTTGAGGTCCTCATATCTTTTGAACGGAGTGTCCGATTGAAACGCGGTTTGCGGCATCTGACGTGACTTTGCTGAACTTAGATTTCCTGAAAATTTGGAATGATTCGGCCTAATAAATTTTGAGAAATCTCAAAAATACAAGTTTCAAATATTTTTAGAAATTTGTTTTTTTTTTTCTAAACTAGTAAACCAATTAATTCTAAAATATAATCAGCTCTTCTCCTTAAAAAACTGCGTCGATTTCCGAAAACCGCAACAAAATCGGTTCATTTGTTCACGAGATATCGTGAACGAAAAATTCGTAAGTGTTTTTTTTTTTTTTTTGAGCTCGAAGAGCTAAAAAATAAACATCTTGCTATATTTTATATATTTTGAACGTGTTGAATTCGAAAATAGCGGGAAGTTTCATGGATGGCCTGCAGGGTCAAACTTCTTTTCAATTTTTTTTTTTTTTTACGGGAATGTGGACTATTAAACAAGTTAAACTATTGTGTAATTGCTACGTTTCGTATATATTTTATACTTCCTCAGGCAATTACACAATGATTATTATTAGCCATTGAAATTACACAATAGTTTAACTCGTTTAATTGTCCACATTCCCGTAAAAAAAAGATTGATATTATTGGACGTGAAAACAACATGAAGAATATATTCTATTGCAAAATATTACAAAATAGTGTTTTGTTGCTCTTGATGATATCGTTCACACATAAAAATGTATCCGATCGAAGCCAGGCCAGAAAACTTGAACAAAATAAGTGAATTTGCAAAAAAAAAACTAAATTACAAAAGTTCCTATTTTATACTTACTTTGATCATATTTTTGCAGGTGCTTACCAATGAAGAGAAACGAGCCCAGTTCGACAGAGGAGAAGATCCCTTAGATCCAGAACAGAATCGATATGGGGGCGGAGGGGGGAATCCATTCCATCACTTCCATACAGGGTCACCGTTTCAATTTAGGTTTCATTTCAATTAATATTTTAGTTCTAATCGCGGAACTGTTAAACTGAACTGTGAATTGTGATACAACTAGACATTAAAAATATTCAAATAGTCAAATAAAACATTTGAATAGCAGTGAGTCTCTGTCGGTTAAAAGACGGTAAAATATTAGTCGATATTTATTGAATTTGTTTTTTTTTTCCTTTTTTTTTGTGCAAATGGTTTTAAATGATTAAATGTTTTGCCATAAATTAATTCCTTTTGTAATGCAAGTAACTGATTCTTTTTTTTTCTGGATAATTTTATGTAAATAGGAATATTTAGATCAAGTGACAGTTGTGGCATCTATGTTAATTTCATAGATATATATTAATAGATAGCGGATGCCTATCTTTGAGCATTGTGCGGAATGGTTCCAATTAGAAGCCATTTTGTACGTGGAAAACGCCGTAAAAAGCGCGCGTAATTAAAAAAGATTAAATATTCTATAATATGATGTTAATGGAAAAACAATAAAACTCGCAGTAAACAGTGATATTTCGCTCCAAAACCTATTTTTATATTGGAACGTTTCAAAAATTACAAAACTGAGCATAAATATATTATAAAAGCTTAGAACATTTTACATTGTCAGATTGGCATCAATGCTTGTCAACCTTGATGCCAAATTGACAATGTAAAATGTTCTAAGCTTTTACACTATATTTATGCTCAATTTTGTAATTTTTGAAACGTTCCAATATAAAAATAGGTTTTGGAGCGAAATATCACTGTTTACTGCGAGTTTTATTGTTTTTCCATTAACATCATATTATAGAATATTTAATCTTTTTTAATTCCGCGCGCTTTTTACGGCGTTTTCCACGTACAAAATGGCTTCTAAAAGGTACAGGAGGCGCTGTGTATCCGCAATCTATTAAATATATACCTATCTATGGTTAATTTACCATAAAACAAATCAAGGTTACCTTGAAAACAAATGATATGTTTTGATTCATCAACGAATCTTTTAGAATTTACTAGTTGACCATTTAATTGTTATATGGGACGTGTGCGAGTCCCGCCACTGGGTATATTTGTTACCCGGAGTATATTAAATAACAGATTCACAGGTATGGCGTTGAGTGCGCGAGCGGCCGCGCAATTGAACGATTGGCACGGACACGGCCTTGTCGGGTTTTTACTGAATGTTTGTTTACATTTTAGTATTTCGTTATTTAAAACCAATGACTGCCTAGCTTTCTTTGTAGTTAATGTATACTAGTTAACGAAATCAACAGATTTTTCAACTAGTTGACGTGCTACATGTTACGATTTCGTTTCATTGATGCTAAAAATCGTCAACGACCTACCACAATAAAACATATGCATTAGCTTTCTAGGATTTTTTTTATTTGTGTGTAGTGTTACACGATTATGATTTTATTGGATTTTCAGGCATGTAAAAAATGGATCAACATCTTTTTTTGTTACTAAATGCCATTGATTAAATGCTGAATTTCTCATGTCACAAAATCTGAATAATAATTATATATTTTGTGAGAGTAATCGATGCTGATGAAACAAAAATAAATGATGAAAAACGCGTTGTGTCTATTTGAGAGCACAAAAAATTTTAATATAAAGCATAATCGATTTAAAGTTTTGTCGATAGTTAGTTTTTTTTAAACTCGTTTTTTTGTTGTTGAGAAATCCAGTATAAGTCTTAGATTATATTTTAAAAGTTCAAATTAATATCAACACAATTGTAAATATTCTAAATACACTATTTTCAATACAAACATTTGCGTTGAAACTCATTTCGTAACGTAATTATTTAACACGGGTAATTTAGTCTGAAAAAAAAACTGCGTATTATAATAATTCAAGCTTGTATGAAAAAAAAAAATAATTATTTAAGAAATGCCAGTTTAGTGGCAAATTTAATAAAATAAACTGCCGAAATTTTAAACTTCTTTGATTTTACCTTTTTTCACTGTCCGAAACGAAATATATTTTCAAACTGTTTTATGTAATACCATCAGGCACCAAGTGCCAATGTTATCTAGACCTATTATTACCAATTAATTGTGAAAGAAAACTCTAATAATTTATAGAGATGATGATCCTGTTCAAATGTTAGAAGATTAAGAAGGAAGAATCCTTGTGGCATAGGATCGGTGAACAAAGCAAATACTGAAGATTTTTATTGCATTTTTTATTGTCTGACGTTCGGCACACTTTATGCCATCTTCGGAGAATCAATGCTGTCCATTTTTTCAGCATTGATTCTCCGAAGATGGCATAAAGTGTGCCGAAACGTCAGACAATAAAAAATGCAATAAAAATCTTCAGTATTTGCTTTGTTCACCGATCCTATGCCACCAGGATTCTTCCTTCTTAATCTTCTAATTACCAATTAATATTTTTCATAAGTTGAAAACCCTCAGGGCATGTAACAGAGTTTGTAAAAAGTGAACCAAGGAAATCAAATAAAAATTCCACGTATCATCGAGCATTTAGATCAATTATGGTGCAGAATACGAATTAAAAGAAAATATACAAGAAATAAAATTATCGACCAATTTTTTCAGACTGTATATTGACAAAAAATTATAATTCAATAGATGACGTTTTCGGATTTGGACCTTCCTTCAGAAATAATCTTAAAAATATAAAAATGAATTAGTATTTACTTATTTTCTAAAAAAAATCAATCTTAATTCTATTAGAAAATATAGATACTAATTCATTTTTATATTTTTTAATTATTTCTGAAGAAGGTCCAAATCCGGACCGAACGTCATCTATTGAAATATAATTTTTTGTCAATATACAATCTGAAAAAATTGGTCGATAATTTTATTTCATTTTGATACTTTCACTAATTCTCAAATTAGAATACGCACCTATATGATTTGTAATAAACAAACTACGGTATTTTTTGGAATTTTACTTTGACTATGCGCCACTCAGAACTATCCTATGCTAAGCGTCTCATATATTATAGTAAGGTATTAAACGCTACGTATTTTTGTAAATATTTATTGTTACACACGGCATCGAAAAATCGAGCAAGAAGCATGATACGTGTTGTGCAATACCTAATTAATAATTATGTTAGTTACACCAAGTGTAAATGTTAATATCAAATTTTAAAATTGAAATGTATCTGTCAGCTGATTATACACTTGATTTCGTGCGGTTTATCTATTAATTATGGGTTACTCTTTCTAATTTGCCGTTTGCAACAAAGTTAACCTTATCACTACAACTTGTAGCGTCAATGATTTTGTCACATTTTACGCTGTGACCAGCACTCGCGATTTTTTCACTGCCATATAATTACGTTCTGAAGCAGAGAACATACACTTGTTTTGAAGGATTAGGATTACCTCAATGACAAATTTCATACTCAGAAATGTACACTATAAATAAAACACGGAAACCCTGTTTATTTTTTTTTTATTTTTAAAAAGGTAAATTGTATATATCCACATATATAGAGCATATGCACATATACAAGAGAATATCAACTTGGGGGGGTGGCACTACTTCTAGTATCTGGCCAGTATAATTAAATTTCAAAGCTGGGTCTAAACGACAAACACAAAATATCCATGAGCAGAGGTGGGATTCGAACCCACGACAGTGCGATCCAAAGGCCAGCACGCTGACCATTACACCACGCTGTCCTCTGGAAACCCTGTTTACTGGCAATGCTAACGCTTCGGATAGGGCGTCCATATTGAGTATTTTGAAATGGGCTTCGTCTCCAAGTGAACGATTTCAACTACTCTCGAAGAACTTTTTGATCGGTTCTAGTGTAAATAGGAGTAGAGCTATCTCAGCTATCTTCAGACTGCACATGTTGTGATTTTGTGGTTAAGTGTCTCAAATATTCTGCAAGGTCTGTATTTTTACAATTCAATATGTATTAGTAAAATAGTATTATAATTCAAATCTTAAAACATAGTTTTAATAAAAAATACAATAAAATTTGATACAGCAGTCTTGAATAAGAATATGTACGTATTAAATAATTTTACGTATACACATGACCTCAGCTGTTAAGCGTCTATAATCTATCTCAAGTATAAGTTTCATGACCATAAAAGCAAGCTAAACAATACGGCAACTGGCCAAAGACAAGAGTCAGCCCATTAACAAAAATAATTTAAAAAAAATGTTTCATGACATGAACTTTGTTTTATTTCAGAAATGGCAGATACAGCGAAACCTAAAGTCGAAAAGAAAGTAAAAATAGTCAGTGACAAGAAAGTATTAAAGAAAAGGCCCAAGAAGCGCCATGGTCGATTATACGCAAAAGCTATTTTTACAGGTTACACCAGAGGTCTTCGAAATCAACATGAAAATACTGCATTACTGAAGATCGAAGGATGTGTAAATAAACCCGATAGCTGGTGGTATGTTGGTAAGAAATGTGCCTTCGTGTATAAAGCAAAGAACAAGACATGTGTGCCTGGTAAACCCAAAAGCAAAAAAAGTAAAGTCCGTGCAATTTGGGGTAAAGTCACTAGGCCCCATGGAAGCGTAGGTGCCGTTAGAGCTAAATTCAAGCGTAACCTGCCAGCATATGCTATGGGAAGGCGTATTCGAATTGTAAGTATAATTTTTATATTTTACTGTAACATCGTATTATAGATAAGGTTTTACTGAAATAATTTTGTTGTTTTTTTCAGATGCTTTATCCATCAAGGATTTAAGCTGTATTTTTTCATTAAATGTAAGTCAATTTATATATAACTGAATGAAGAATCGAATGGTGATATTTTTTCCCACCGGAAAGGTCGGCTTCCCTGTTAGTTTGCTCCGAAATGTTCAGAACTCCGGAATGTTAAATGGCACGATAGGTCGCAAGTGGAATTGTTGAAAAGATCTTTAAAAAATAAGCAAGTTTTGTAGGACATTTTTTTTTGTTACTTCCACCCCTGTTAAGTAATATTCGTTTGAAATTATTAAATTAACATGTAAGAATAACAAACTTAACTTTAAAAGTTGGCATTTAAAATCTAGTTACCTAATTAAACAATGTCACAAATGTTCAAACTATCTTCAATTTACTTCTAAACACTGCAGAGCTCTTCAAGATATGTTATGAGTACCTGGAAGTATTTTCCGACAAAAAAAAAACAATTGCAATTATTGAAAACTTATTGTGACATTGTTTAATTAGGTAACTAGATTTTAAATGCCGACTTTTTTGTTTTTCTGACATGTTAATTTAATAATTTCAAACGAATATTACTTAACAGGGGTGGCAGTAACAAAAAAAAATGTCTTACAAAACTTGCTTATTTTTTAAAGATCTTTTCAACAATACCACTTTCGACCTATCGTGCCATTTAATATTCCGGAGTTCTGAACATTCCGGAGCAAACTAACAGGGAAGCCGACCTTTCCGGAGGGAAAAAATATCACCATTCGATTCTTCATTAGGGCTTTTATAATACAGATTTTTGAGACAACTCTCTACGACTAACCGTTTTCGAAAAAAACGACTGATACGGGTGGTCTGACTCACCCTGTATTTAAAATTTAAACAAAAAACGGTAAAATTTTACTGAATGGACACCTACGATTTCTAAAAAACAATAACGGGGTGGTGTCGATGCGATGGCGTTTTTTTTTTTTTTTTTTTTGCGCAGTGAAAAGAGGAGGGAGAAATGGTGAGTACTCTAAAAAAACGACAACAAGGTGGTGCTGATGGTGGTGTAAAAATTTGCCAAAATCGTAGGTGTCCATTCAATAAAATGTTACCCAAAAACCATCAACGTAGCTGATGTGTTTTTGTTAATTCCAAATGATGCATTGACATTTGAAACCTGATACCATAAATGTAGAAAAACAAAACTGATTTTTTTATTAGCGTGCCATTTTCAAGTAGAATAATTACCGAATCATGGATTATTTATTTTCTATTGTTTTTTTTCCAGATGCTGAGTTCATTTCCACTATTTTCTATGACACTTGTATTTTGGGTTACAAAATAAAAAAATATAAAAAAGCGGATTTTTTTTGTGGTGTAGATGAATCTGGTCCCTAATTCCTGGGTTCTAATTCGATAACTTAAATTGAATGTTCAATTTATTATTAAAAAAAAAAAAACTAATACATTGAAAACATAAATTGGTACTAAGCCTAAATAACTTTTACTGTTGGTGGTCTTAGTTTATTATGGGTAGTATTTAAACGAGTGACTGTAAATTATAATTTTGGGTGACAAAAATAATCAATTTGGGTTACTGTATTACTAAGTGAGCGACTGACTGCGCGTGACGAGAAAATAATAGTTGGGTGACTAAATTACTAAGTGATCGACTAAATTACTAAGTGAGTGATTAAATTACTAAGTGAGCGACTGAATAGAACTGCGTTTTCTAAAAAATATATATTTAATTGACTGTCAATTAAATATACATTTTTTTAGAAAACGCAGTTCTATTCAAACAATTAACTATTTAATTCGCATACCCTGTTATCGTTCACCCCGGAATTGTTTTTTAAAAACTCAACATTTGCCCCTTCCCGTTTCACTGCGAGACAATTCGCATTCCCCTTTATCGTTCACCCCGGAATTACAATTCGCATACCCGTTTATCGTTCACCCCGGAATTATTTTTTTAAAAACTCCACCTTTGCTCCATTGCATTTCACTGCGAGACAATTCGCATACCCCTTTATCAAAAAAAGCGGTGGTTTTCAATCTTCATGAAAATGTGAGTTTTAAGTTGTAGTCTCAAAGTGAAAAAAAAGTAAATTGAAAGAAGATATCTGCTTCAAAATTACCGAAGACATTCTAGTCGCTCACTTAGTAATTTAGTCGCTCACTTAGTAATTCAGTCGCTCACTTAGTAATTTAGTAACCCAACTATTATTTTAATATCTCAAGCTATTAAAACAGTATCTCATCATCAGTCACCAAATTTGTTTTTTTATTCGACCGTTTTATAATTCCCCGTTTATTATTTTGAAGCACTAGTCACATGTTTCTTGGGGGCCTAATAAATTTTCAAGTGTAGTTATGGCGACAATATTAAATCAATATCTATTGTGTTATGTATTGATGTAACAAAACTAACCGGGCAATTGATACTTTCACGTTCTTAGATTAATAAACGACTGCGGTAATGCCATATAACTATCGACATTCTGACGATCCTGGCTCTCCAACACCTTAACCAGCTCTAAAACAATTTCTGATCAAATTTAAATAAAAGCATACCAAACATTAAAATAAGTAATCTTCTACAAATATATTAATAATAGATAAATTAACTTCTGTTAAAAATATGTTTAAAAAAATGTACTACTAGTAAAAAGGAATTTGTAACATCAATTAAATTAACAAAAAGAAAAAAAAATGTCTGACTTTAAACCAAGTGTACTTCCGTGCAAAAATTCAAAAGATAAAGTAGTATTAACTTTGGAAGAAACCAACAAGCAAATATCGGAACTCAAAAAGAAGATTCAGTTGTCAGGTAAGTTGGGCATAGGACGTACATTACGGACATTGGATAACGAAGTTTTGAGAAAATCTGAATTTTCGCAAAACATGAAATTCTTTTGGTCCATTTCTAAATAATAATAAGTAATGAATTTATAAATGATTGACGCTCGACAATAATTACTAAGCCCAAAAGCGTAATCGTAACTGACTTACGCAATGTATGAAAAGCCAAGGACCTTCACGGAGATGCCAAAGACGCCCGAGAAGTAGAGGTATTGAGACTCTTATGGCTAGTTTACACAGTGCGAGCTAGCGTACGAGTCAGCCTGCCAAGTAGCTGCACTGCAGTAACTTGCACTGTTTGGACGTCACTTACACGTGCGAGTTAGACAGTAGCTCGCATCCGAGTTACTTCAACATTTTTTGTTTTCACTCGCATGCTCGCCCGCCAGCAACTCGTACATGACAGCAGCTCGGCCGTCGCTCATATCGTTTGGACGCTTTCGGCAGTAGCTCGCCAGTGCGAGCGGGATAGTCTACTGAGCGGAACCCGTGTTTTGTGCTGCGCTTTTTTTATAACACGTTCACTCGACATCGTGGCAACTCGCAAGACTGGACAGCAGCTACTCGTATCGTGTAGACAGCAAAGGCGAGCCGAGCTACTGGCGTACGAGTAGACAAGCCGAGTAGCTGTCTACTGTCTGGTCAGCAGCTCGCACTGTGTAAACTAGCCTTTAGAATTCGGTACCTCTATCCATCTGTCGGTTGAATTCATAGAAATTATCGGCTATTAGCCGTTAACACAGATTGAAGATTATAGTCTATAAAGTTCCTATGTGAGTATTCCCATTTGACGCAACACTGAATATAACCAACTATTTAAGCTAAATTTGTTTTAATCCTATCTGTGAACAAATGCTTTTCCATTATCATTACTAGTGCAAGTGGTTTTCTATTTCAATGTGTTAATTGACTTTTGAAATAATGCACCGTATAGAATATTTCAAACAGGGTCGTGTATGATTTTAAAATTGTTTTGAATAAGAGGGGCAAAGGAAAGCACTATTTGAAGAATGCGAGAGCGAACGCAAGTCAAACGCGGATCAAATTCTGCGCTTGAAGAAAGAGATTGCCGAATTACTCGTGATGATCAATCAAGCGAGAAGTCGAATGGATCCATGTTTGCTGCAAACGCCTGCGCGTGATGAAAAAACGATCACACCGCTCGTCAGGAAGACTTTTGATAAAGCTCACGAGACTATTGATCTTAAAGTAATCGATTTGAAAAAACAGCTCGATTTACTGAAGCACAAAAAAAAGAAGGTAGTAAAATCTATTTTACAAGTTTGCACGTTGCAGTTGATAATAATTTTTTTTATAATCGATCAGTACGTTTTCTAGATCTGAACAACGCTGGTTCACACCAAGTTTATTGATATTATCGTAGGGTATATTGTATAGTTACTATAATATATTTAAATATGTATTTTACTTTTTTTAGAAAAAGATCATACCAAAATGTCGACAGTTGCAGTTACACGTACAAATATTTTTTTATGCTGTGTTTATTGCTGTTTTTTTTAGAAAGAGTCATATATGAAAAAACTCGCCGATGAATTCCAAAAACTTCGCTCTGAAAAAACTGCTAACGCAGATCGTTTAACGCAAGAAAAGTCAGTCAAAAAGGTAATTTGCTATTCAAATGTTTCAGTTTTGTCACGTCTTTTCCAGAGATATTTAATATTTATATTAAATATCTCTGGTCTTTTCCAATATCTCTCAACTGCTTATAAGTAGTTACAATAGCGTGTGCCTTATGTGTATTATTGAATAATTTTTTACTGACAATTGTTTTGTTTATAATTACTGCAGAAAGTGAAATCGATGGAAAATGAACTGCATCGCGTGGAAGTGCAATTATTAGAGGCTGGTCATGTTAGGAAAAAGTATCGTGGCGTTCGGGAAACACTATTGGCGGACAGCGTGAAATTTGAAAGTTCTCTAAAAAAGTTAGAAGATGCGACCGAAGAACAGCAACGAGAAATACAACATTTACAGGTGGGCTTATGCTAAGATTTTGGAGAAAAAATCCAAACTCAAAGACATTTTTTCAATCGAGTTGATTTTAGTTTCGCAAAAAATTAAAAAAAGACATAATTGCAAAAACAAAAGACCATAAAAAAATCTGGGCCCGGCGGAAATCATCCAGTACACCCCTTATCAAGAGCATGTATATTAAGTAAAGCAAAAAAAATCAATATTTTTTTCAAGTTTTATTAATATCACAAAGGAAGGTGTAAAATAAAATATTAATTCCAAAACTAATTATGTTACAATCTTGTCTAAATTTAGTTTTTTAGTTAGGTATTCGTAATATTTTTAGTTTTTTTTTATTATTATTGTCCTGGGGGGGGGATTACCCCCTTTACCCTCCTCCGCCATATCTACGCCCTTGGCCCTTATCAATACCTGTTTTAAGCACAAATTAATATTATTTTTTAAAACAGTCGAAAATTGCTGATAGCGTTTTTTATCCTATATTTCCGGCTTCACTCGCGTTAATGCCAGTGACAGGATAATCGTAGAACCTTATTTTAAACGTATTGTCTCTTCTTAAACCAAATGCAGGCGAATAAAAAGAACCTTTGTCTGTAACTCTATAACGAGTCCAGTGATTTTACCACTATATATTACATGTTCGTTATCAAACCTTATATAAAAATGAACTAATTATTACAAAAAAAAAATGTTTAATAAATAAAATTATTGACCAATTGCTCGATAATTTTATTTATTGAAGAATTCTAATCAGACGTTAAACAAAAATAAAAATGTGTTTCATTTTAAATGTTAAAGTATGACTTTTTCTTACAGAACATTAATTCTGAAGCGCTGAGTATGCGAAATGCAATTCGATCAACGCTGGAAGATCAACAGCAATCCGCGATGTTATCAACAAAGACTCGTGAAAGACAGCTTCAGGAAGTGAAACAACGTGTCGAATTGAGGCATCAACAGTTGGAGAGGCTCGAACGTCGCATTGTGCAACAAATGTCACGGGCTCCCCATCGTACCGGAAGCATCGATAACGACGACGGCGCCGAGCAAGATACCGACGAAGTACCGGAGGAAGATAAAACGGCACATGAAAATTCTCTAATGGAAGAAGCTTTTCTGAAACTGAAAGAAGCCACCGGAGCGCTTGAAACAATGGGAGTTTTACAACGTTTTCAGTCTCAGAAAGATACGCTGGCCAGATTAATGTTTTTGCGCAAAACAATGGAAGACGAAAAAAACAAATTGGAGAAAAAGAAAGAGCGCTTAACAGCGGAATTAGAGCTACTTAAATTCGCTGAAGTGAAAGATAAAGAACAGTAAGTTCAAGTTTATTTATTACTTTATTCTAATGTTTCGTTTAGGATTTTGTCATGTAATACGTTTGTTACTTATGATTAGAAGTGTTGAAGAAGTCGCAAGAATCGAATCAGAAATTGCTAAGCAGATCGAACAAACTGAATATCTCGAACAAGAGGGTGAAGATAATGCTAAAGTGGCGACTTTCATTTGTACATTTCTTCACGGATTGAGTTTGTCCTTGAAGTTTGCTGCCGCCGATGACGATGATTCTGGTGTTGAGGAACCTCTTCCAGATCCGACCTGTTGCGATGATCTACTCCAAATAGTCGGTGATCGTCTTGGCGTTACATTTGCGCAGTACGAAAATAACAACGGATTTGACAGTGGAATTGAATTTGAGAAGGTAAATACCTGGTTCAGATCCACGCTAAAATAACTCTCTAACCATTAACTGATGAGTTTTCCTATCTATTCCACGGTATCAGTCTTTTCATTTTGAGTGTTGTGTGAAATCAGTGATTTGGTTGTTTGGAATTTTTACATTTTGTATACTGTCCGAAATTATGAAAGAGTATCCGTTATTAAGATGTGTTTTTTTTTAGGAAAAAAATAAGCCTTCATCAGCGCCTCAGACGGATGAAAAGGCACCACTACCGGTTGCATATACTGCCCTTACCAGCAAACCAGCTGTATCAGCTATGGGTCTGCAACCTCCACAACCAATGGCATCGTCCGGTAACATTCAAATAAAATTACTTTTTTAAAGAGCAAGTCAACATTTTTTTAGAATAAAATTAGCAGCCCGGTTCAGTTTCGTCCGAGGGCAAATCTCTTCCCATTTTTGTACTAGAGTAGTAACTCATAGTCTATAATCTAAAAGTATGGACTATTTGTAATTGAAAGAATTATGTTAATCAGTTTAGTGAGTTCTCGAGTTGTGGAGATAACGTACATACACGGTACATGCAAGCATCTTCATTTTATGTATTAGTAAGTATGTAAACGCGTAAGGTGCACATAGGGAAATTAGCATTGGGAAAAAATACTTGGATCAGAGTTAGCCATGACTGCATTAATTGTTATTTCTATTGAATTATCGTGGTAATCTTGAGGATTTCTATTTTATTTTGATTTATTTTTATTTTACTTGGATTTTTTAATAATAAAAAACTCTTATAAATCATTATTTTAATTTTTTTGTACAAAAATAAAACAAAAAAACAGCTCCATCTGTTTGAAAACATTTCATTCAAAATTGTCTGACTGTATGACGTATGCGTGTTGGTAAATCAGTGATCTGATGTCTTTAGGTTCAACACGAATAGGCGGATATATTTGATCTCGCACCATATTTAAGTATTTTTGGGAATTTAATGTCCCATTAATAAAAAAAGTCCGATTATGTTGTAATCATTTGAATATTTTCTTTGGTAGTGTACACATTCATTTTGCAAAAGAATATTATCTGTCAAATTTGAAAACAAGATTTCAAGGCTCACTCTGATCCAGTCATTTTTTCCCAATGTTAATTTCCCCATGTGCACCTTACGTGTTTACATACTGTAGGTGTGGATTCTAGGCACCTATTAGATATATTATTTCCTGTTCACAGGATCCGATGATGAAGATGAGGTACCATCAAGAGGATATTTGAAAAGACAGGCCCAGCTACTTGTAGATGCCAAGTCACGCAGAAAAACATTTCGTGTTCAAGTTCCAAAAAGAAAATAAAATCAATGGAATTTATCAATATCTACGTAAATAGTTTATTATTACCCTAACCTGCACCCGCCTAATATATTTAACTTACGTATAAGTAGTTCTAAAATTATACTTTTTTTTTCATTTTACAATGTTCTATCGAAATCCACTGGGTAAAACAGAATTGTAAGTTTAATCCAAAATTTAAATTCAATCGGTATAAACTGGCGTTTATATTTAGATTTATTAGGTTTAAAATCAAGGCATCTTGAATCAAAATAATGGTTTTAAGCTTCTAATTTTGGACGTTTCCGTTTCCGTACCCATTCAAATGCTACCAAAGTTCACTGGGTAGCAATCATAGATATAAATATGGTAGCGATCAGCAAAATTCAATAAAATCATAGATATTGATATTCAGAACGAATTTCAACCCTCCTTAAGAAATAGTTTGACTGGAGCTACCCTCCATAGACTGGAGACTGACATTTGCTTTGAACGCGTGTTTTCAATATTATTCTAACCTACATCTTTTTGTATTAAGGTTTTTTCTCTAAGACATGGGTAAAAAAAGGAAATTAGGTGAACGAAAAGAAAATGATTTTGAGTTCAATCCTGTACCTAAACATCTGGTAACGGCTCACATCAAAAAACAAGAAAAACGTCTTATAATTATTTTGGAACAAGCCCAATTGGAAAGTGTCAAGGTATGTTGGAAATATTTGTTTTTTATATCCCATCTGTAACGTTTAATTAAAATTATTCATATTTTTAGGTTGGAAATAGTTTCGAGTTATTAAACTGTGACGATCATGCGAATATTCTACGTAAGAACAACCGAGACGTAGGTTCCTGCAGGCCCGATATCGTACATCAATGCTTGTTAATGCTACTCGATAGCCCTTTAAACAGAGCTGGTCTTCTTCAAGTATACATTCATACTACCAACAATGTACTCATTGAAGTGAATCCTCAGACGCGAATACCAAGGACCTTTAAGAGATTTGCCGGGCTAATGGGTATGATATGATCTTATTATGGAAAATGTGAAGCTATATTGTACTTAAATTATATATATTTTTATTTTAGTTCAATTACTGCACAAATTTTCGGTACAAGCAAATCACAGCTCTATGAAACTTTTGAAAGTCATTAAAAATCCAGTCACCGATCATCTCCCAGTGGGCATTCGAAAAATTGGAACGTCATTTTCTTGCAATAAGGTATTTTTCTAAGTAAAATTTCTTTAGGCGCGACTTGAGAGTAACTCAGTTCTTTTTTCGGACCGAAATAACGTTCAATAAAGTCTATAGTCGACTGACAGATGGCGGCATCGAAACGCATCTGTAGAAACCATCTCGAACGAGATATGAAACATAGCTACGGACGCAAACCAATTTTGTGATCTGCTGAAGCGCTATCGGGAGTCAATGAAACACATTTTAAGCATAGTCAGCGCCATACAGTCAAAATAAAATGTAATTAACAATACCCTATTGGTGTGTATTGTTTACATTTGCGTGAAATACGTGCAGCTGGCCCAAAATATTCTAATCTTGTATTTTCTTGTAACTATCCACGTACTTATATAGTGGTATGTTACAACTGCGAGTAAAGGTTATTTACTCATCTTGAAAGATCGCACCAGTGCTGTGTAAATTTATTATTGTCAATAATAAATTGAAAATTAGTTGATTTTTAACTAGTAAACATTCTTGGAAGAGAAGCAGCACATTATTTATTAGGATCTTGATAGTAAAAATAAAAAAATGGTGTAGAGATTTGACTTGATGGCAGCTACATTTTCATTTTCTGCCACCAGATATTACAGCGTCAAGTGTCAAACCCTGTTAAGAAATTAAGTTTTTTTTTTTTCATTTGTTTAAACAGGTGACCAAATGTCAAGATCTTGTTCCCGATTCTGAAGATCCGATAGCGTTTGTAGTGGGGGCAATGGCTCACGGTAAAGTCGATGCAGATTATATGGAAGAAACTGTATCGATTAGTAATTATCCACTTTCGGCGGCTCTAACGTGCACCAAATTGTGCTCGGCTTTTGAAGATGCCTGGAGTGTTTTATAATACAATCATACAATTTTAAATCAAATAAAAATTGTGGCAGTAACACTAAATAGTAAGTATTCTGTTTGTATTTGAATGTGACACCACATGGAAGATGATTGATACAAAGTTTTGATTACGATATAAAATAAAAAAAATGTGTATTTTAATAAGTAATTAAAATTATTAACATAAATTTTAGTTTTTGTTTTTATAAAGTGAATGTATGTAATTTGTAAATAAAGATTAAATGTTAAGTTAATAATGTCTTATAATTTACAATAACGGCTTGAATGATTTGATTGTTGTAAATAATTGTTGCATATTTTATGCACCTTATATTGAAACAAACGTAAATCAAAATTAAAAGTAATGAAATAAAGACGAAATAATTTTTAGCAACCGTTAATTTTACAAAATAATTATTTCTAAACAATTTCTTTTTCTATACTGCGGTTCTGAAATAATAGAGGATGGGTCATGACTCATCATTATAGTAAGTTTGCTTAATTAATGGAAGGATGAAACAATGTATAGCATGCTATTATGTATGGTCAATATTTAGTGATGATAATTTTTTGTCACTTTCTAACAAATTGGACAATACACAAGTTAAAGTGAGATAGAAATGTAACAGCCCTGTTAATTTTAACATACAGAATAGCACGGCATATTTCTCAGAATCTAAGTAAAATGTCAACTATACCAGCAATGTATGAAAATATAGGATATGACTGTAAATTGCGTAACATTGCATAATATTACATGAAAATTATATTTTGGGACAAAAAAGAAATAAATAGTGAATGAGTATCACAATCAATAACAGTTCATTGATCACAATTCAGATTTTTTTTATTTGAATGTTAAATGTTTGTTCTCTCAACACGGAATATAAAATAAGTACAGTGCTCGAAAGAAAATGGACTTTTCTTTTCCTTAGCTATTCTTGACTACACGTACAACATATCTATTTTGTGGATTCATCTGATTATTTTCCACCAATGAAATTTTATCATGGTTATTGCACATTTTGCGCTAGTATATATATACCGCCGCAAAATTGAAGAGCGCTTCATTACGGTTTGTGTCAGTTTGCGTACGAGCGTTTTAAAAATACATAAAATGTTTTGTGTTGATTTAAATTTTGTTGTAATTTAAAGTTCAGCAAGAAAAGAAAATCAAAAAAGTTATTTCGCGATATTTTCTATGCAAACAGTCTATGATTTTGATATAGGTATTTAATAAAGATATTTTAAAAATTGGAAAAAAATAAGTATTAGAATTTACATTATTCTATGTTTACATATAATGCAAAAATTGAAAAATAGGAACAACATATAGTCCGGGGGCCAGTAACAGGTTTTTCTTACCAATTTCCGCATGCCTCAAAGACTCGTAAAAAGCTTTAGACAGTTGGACTATGTAGCATCGTGGCCGTCAGCTGCGGCACTATCGGGGGAATAGGTAGCTTTATAGCTTCGGAAATATTTTGAAAATAAAGAAATCAGCCGCTCTTTTGTTTTATAAATCTGTCAGACATAAACTAGTTCGGCATGCTTAGATTAATTTTTACATGACGTGGAACATAATATTATGTAGCTAACCATGGCAACGAATAGCAAATATCATATTGAATACGATCCATTACCCGAGTGATATCAGAAATTCTTTAATATAACAAAATGTCAACATTTTTGAAGTGGTCCCGTCACCCAATTGGCTGGAATTTTTGTGTATTTTGTCAAAAGAAAAGTTCAACGTTAAAATTAATCAACGAAGATTTGTGCAAGTGCCGTAATATACTCACTATTCGAAAAAATTATAATTTAGCAGCAAGAGATGTAATACTTCCTGAACAACCTAATGATTTTCAACTGTATCATAGCGATTGCTATCGACGCTTTACAGCTTTAGGCCTAGTTTATATGAGAGGCGTTCAACGCGCGTTGGCCCAACGCGCGTTTACAGTTTCTATACAATTGTATAGAACTGTTTATATGATAACGCGCGTTCAACGCGCCACCAACGCGCGTTATCATATAAACAGTTCTATACAATTGTATAGAAACTGTAAACGCGCGTTGGGCTAACGCGCGTTGAACGCCTCTCATATAAACTAGGCCTTACCGCCAAAATATCGACGTTCCCAACTTTCTCTTCTACCACACCCTTTTTTGTATCAGCTGACAATCTTTCCCCCAATATACAAGCAGCTGACGATTTTATTTATTTTAAATATTATAAAAACTACCTTTCGACAAAGTTTCATGTGATAGGGAATGACTGAATTCATATTAATTTCGTCAAGTTCGTATGATCAGCTGACGTAACATCCACCATCGTACAGCCAGCTGACGTTTTTTTTTATGAAAGATCATTAATAACTATCTTTTGACAAGTTTTCAATCGATAGGTAATGATAAAAAATATTATTCAAATAAATAAAATTATCGACCAATTTTTTCCAGACTATACCTATATTGACAAAAAATAATAAATTATAAATCAATATTTCACTAGATGACGTTTCGAAATAATCTAAAAAATATATAAATTAATTAGTATAATATCTACTTTCTAATAGAATAGAGTTTGAATTATCAAATTTTAATGAAAAATTAATAACGAACAGTTTTTTGATAAGTAGTCATGGATACCTATGTACCTAACAGACGTTTGTCAAAGATTTGGATATAAAAATTATTATCTTTTTAACCGTGCGTGGGAGGCTATTCCACCGATACTGGCGCAGCTGACGGCCACTATGCTATATGGTACTACTGTCTGAGCATTTTGCGAGTTTTTCAGCCGCGCGGAAATGGACGACCTAAATAGGTCGCTGGCCCCCGGACTAATATACATTAGTGAAATAACCCTTAACGTACATTTAACCATTTTCACTTTTTAATTTTTTTTAATAGCCCCTGATATTGTTACAAGGGTTTGGAACAGTGTGAGTGAAGCTACTTTTTTCTTCAAAGAATTTAGGCTTATAGTTTATTTATATTTAAATTTTTGTAAACTCAAATATAAACATTGTTTTTTTGAGCATGGTTAGGTATTTATTGTCATTTAGTAAAATTATAATTTGTAAATCGGAAAAATATGAATATTATAATCTCATCGTTGAAAATGTCAACTTTAGTCGAACAAACAAATTTCAAGGATAAAAACTGATTGTTATTAAAACTATATTAAATATTTTCACAAATGTTTTCATTGAAAAATTGGTTGTCATTTTTAAAAATATCCGCTGTTAAGCCTCAATTACACTAGGCGAGTGTATCCTGTTCCTTATCCAAACGTATTCCGGTCATAGATATATATTATTCTCATAGAATATACTCCATAGTCAGTTGCTTTGCGAGAATACCTCCCAGGTTATGTTTTCTGTGCTAAATTATTTTAAAGTGGTATTTTTTCTCATTTATTATACATGTTTATTATATTTTCGAATATATTTAATTATTTTTAAGTACATTGTGTATTTATAAAATCTTATAAATTAAAAAATTTATTTTGCTACCAATAGTCTTGCAATCCGTAGATTTTATGAAAGATCACTTCCATCATATCCATTGAGGTATAATACTACCTCAATGATCATATCTATTTCATTCATCTTTATTTTTTTCTTTGCAGTTCGTTTCAGTAAATTTAAACGTTTATACCATGTGTATACATCAAACCGAATAAAGAGTAATCCTTTATTTTATTAATTTATTTCAGTGACAAAAATCGTCATTATGGGCAAATCGCCACTTTATTATTCCATTTTGAAGTTTTTGAACGCACTCTGCTACTCGATTCAGCCATTGGTTAAATGATTCCCCTACCTACTATAGTTTTTTGTTTTATTTGGGATGACAAGGATCGCGTATTTGGTACTAATTTGTCAAATTTTTAGTTTTAAGTGATGTGTAGTCTATAATTTATTGTGAAATGTATTTATTTTTTTTTAATTATTTATTAAAATATTTATTTTAACGTTAAAATGTGTTTTATAATGTGAAACTGAAAGAAGTGTATCTGTGCCGAAATGTAACTGGGATATTTGTGTTATTTGTTTATAGTGACTTTCAAACAAAAATGGCTTTGGTGGAAATGTATGTAAATTCCTAAGTTAATTTACGTAGTCCGTTTTATAACATGTTTAGTGGTAATAATTAAAAATCTTTAAAAAATTTGAATTAGCCGCCGGTCACCCTTGTAGTAGTTGTTTATCAAAGGTGGCGCATGTACCTGACGCCATTTGTTAGAAACAGTTGAAATAATCTATACCAGAAATCTATCATGATCCATTATTTTACATATAATCAAAACCTAATTTTATAGGAAATATACATCATATTCAAATTTAAAACAAATTTTTCGATTATTTTCAAGTAAATTTATGTCTACAGTTAGGGATAATCTTTTTAAAGTTAAGGAGATTTTGCCTCAATGGGTATAGGTCGGCCATCGCGGCATCTCGGTCAAGCTTAGCAAGCCAGTCTCGTATAAGTGCTGTGTGTAGTGTCGCTCCGTGTTTTTCACGTTTCTCATGCGGACAACTGCTCAAAAATCACAGGTAATGTGTTATTAGTTTCGCTGGGAGTCTATTTTTTATGAAATTACTATTATTTGACTGCATGAGAGTCGGTGTAAGGTAAATAAGTTAAATATTACTTCGCTTTCTGTCCTATGCCAAGATAGTTAAACCGCCATGTTGTATGAAAGCATAGAGAAAACCTTTCCTCCGCTTTCGCCATGGCGTGCGATTAAAAATTCAGAAAAAAATGTCAAAAATGTGTATTTTTATGTATGGTTCAAGTGGTTTGCTAAGTTTTCCCGCGTTTAGACGTACTGAGGTCTATAATATACATCTAAAGTCGACCGTTGCATCTAGCAAACTGACTCCCCATCTCAAGGTCTCCCATTGTACTTGCTATCATTTATAGTAAAAAGAAAAAAGAACGTAAAATTATTTGTAAACATTCTGTATTTGTTTATGGTTATTTTGTATTTTTATTGTTATACGTTAATAATGTTGATCCAATAAAATTCTGTGTTAATAAAAGTTATAAGAGAAGTGTTTTTGTTATAACCATAGCATTCTAGAGAGCATCATTTATCAGACCCAACACTCCCACAACACCATTACTGTGAAATAAACTGAACATAGGATAGCGAGCACTGAACAATGTCCTAAAAAGGGGGTGTGGCATCAAAACAAATATCACGTCATGTAGCTCAAAAAAATTACGATTTATAGAATTTCTGTACATTTTATAGGTTCCCTATAAACATTTCGTGACCTTAAGATAATTTTTAAAATGGGTTTGTATTATTTTTTTCTAACTCATGTTAACCAATTTTTAATTAAATTGAAATCGATAATATTTTTTCATTGGTTAATTGTTGTTTTAATCAGTTTTCTTAATTTATGCTTTATGATTTCTAAATATTATGATCAAAAATTTGTGCGTATTTGATTTCAATCAGGAAAAATGCAATAACGAAATATGTGTTAAAGTTTATTGATTCATTATGGAATGTGTGGAGATGGAAATCAGTTTAATTTCAATGTTTTTCTTTCTTTTTTTTGGTACAACCAAAACGGAATTAATATTTATGTCTTCGTTCTCTTTTATGTAATTGGTATAAACGCTGATGATCTCAGCTGTCGATCGTCTATAATCTGTGTGATTAATTTTGAGTTGGAATTTCTAGCTGCAATATTATTAAGTATATAAGTATACTTTATATTTTTCAAAATCATCGATTTGACATTAGTGTTATTATTATATTTAATAATATCCAAGGATGAATTTTATACAACATAAAAAGAGCAACGTTTGCATAATTGGAAAACTTAACTTGCTGGCCTTAGATAATTTAGAATCATATCATGGACTAAAAGGCACTCTTGAGAATAGCCGAGCTCTAAGAACATATTATCACTTTTTTGTTATTAATAATTTGTCGAAAATACGAATTGGTACCAGGTAATTAGACCCTGATAGCGCCAGTAGTTGGTGGTTTAACATAAAAGTAGGACCGTAGTTATCGTTTAACCAATCCAGGAGGTCATTACATCAACATGAGTAACAATAATTTATTTGCATTTAAATTTACTGTAAGAAGTAGCGTCAGATTGGCAAATTTATTTCTCAAGGAACTTGTTTTTGATAACAATGTCTGTTAAATAACTTTTCGAATATGTCTTCATATTATCTACTATGGACTCATTTAAATTATTCTCTCAAACTTTTTATATTAAAAATTGCACCTATTAAATGAACTCGTATTTTTAGAAGTTGTCGCGATTGCACTATTTGATGCATTTTGGATCTTGTGTCCTATTGAGTACACCATTTAGTTGTCGAACTTCTATAGCCTACAGTAGGTATATCTCGAATACCTTGGACGCTTAAAAGCCGGCCCGGGCTGGCTAACGTTTTTCTTTCGGCCCTGTTCCAAATGTTTTTTATAATAATGAGTACAGAAAATCGTATTTCCTATATTGCATTGGAAAAATAAAATTTATGATATTAAAAAAATATCCATGAACAACTTAAATTGTATTACGGTAAATCGTCAGAAATTTCATTTCAGGGCGTAAAAAATTATTAGAAAGAAAAATGCACAATGATCTAGATAGAATTTTTTATTATTAGTAATTAAAATCAGATGCAAGAATGCTGTTGAATGCATCGAAGGTAAAAAAAATCTGGAATTTTAAAAACAATTAATTTTGACCTTAAATTAAGTATATATTAAAAAAAATACCTACTTTTATTACAAAAAATTATCTCCACCCATTTGGGAATAGTTTTTTAACCGTTCGACATTTCCCTGATTTGTGTTCGGGATTTTTCTATGATACATAAGGATAGGGGTGGCGAACCTTTCTACACCTACGTGCCGGTTTTTTTGGTTTGTAGCAATGACGTGCCGTCTACCGACAAAAGAAATTTAGCTGTCTTTTTCGTATTTGTTATTTGGTGATAGTAAATTGTTTTCGGCATCTAGCATAATATTTTTAATTATTTCGATTTTGCACCTCAATAAATGCCGTGCCATAGGTTCGCTACCCCTGCATTAGGACATGAATGCAAATGAAAATAATCAACACTGAGTGCGATTTTTTATAACTTAAATGTGAAAAATTGCGGATTTTTTGAGCTGCTATCAGCCTTGAACGATCTCGGAAACTTGAGATTTTAGATTTTTACTAGGGGTGTTTGGACATCGCAGTGCATCGAGTTTACTTCGATCCAAAAATCTTTTCAGTGATATAAATTATTCACGTAGTATACCTACATTGTTTTTAAATGAACATGCGTTCAATCAGCTGTTAAATATGGTGAAGACCAATAAGTAAATACATTTTTTTGAATAGACAAAAATTGTGGGCTTTGATCACAATTTAATAATTTTTGTACACAAAATTCGAAGGCCACTTTTCTACATTTTTGTTTTTTCGACACAAAAAAGTAATATTTTAACCCTTAGAGGAAAAGATAAAATTTGAACTTCCGAGAAACGACTTAATTCATCAATTTTAGAACACTTTATAGAATGCAGAATGAAGGCTTTAGGTACACATTTTTATTTTATTAAAAAAAGGATAACAAAAAATTAAACTAGAGTCAAATTCTATTCTGACTTGGCCAGTTCTAGGGCAGACGACTATATTGTGATCAGACACGTGAGAGTCTCTTATATATCTTAATTCATTCGATGTCACGTACAATGTTTACTTATAACTTTTTAGATATAGCTTGTGACGCTAGTTGTCGAGCGTCTGTAATTTATAATCATTCATACATGTTAGATTCAAGTCGTTTTTATGGAAATATTGGTGGTATGTGTTGTGATGGATGTAATTTTTTTGGCATCATTGCTTCGAATGATTTATATGGCTGTTCGCGACATGAGCTGAAGAACGTGGAAAAGTTGGAGAATAATGGATTAATTAACATTAAAATCTTAAGGCGTGTTCATTTACTATGTAATATTTTACTGTCCGTGTTGGCATGAAACATTTCCATGTCGATATTTTTATATAATCTACGTCCTGGATTTAGTAGCTATGGAAAACTTGGAAAAATCAGAGAAACAAACCAATGGTAGATGCTCCTTTCCTTTTAAGTACTTAACTTCGAATACTCTCCTTTAATAAAATGGCGGAATAAAATATGCATACACTTTTGCTGTTTATTATTGTCTGAATGATTTGTTTGATGCACTGTATTATTCTCTAAATAACTTATTTACCTTACACGACGCTTTTGTTTCAAATCCGTACTTTAACGCGAAAAAATTACTTAAACTTCTTGGTCTACTTTTTGAAAACATATATATGTCGCTAGGAAAGACTTGAAACATGCAATACATACATAAAAGATGGATCAGCTTAACTTCTTTAAAATGAGAATCTGGCATTTAGTTTAGGCGCCCGAGGCTAGCATACATTACGGCCGAAAACATATTTGGTTTTGCCACTGCAGGCACCTAAATGCTTTTAATTTCTAAGCGGCCGTAAAATTACGTACGTAAAATTCGATTCTTACAAATAGATGCAACGAAAGTGTCGATTTTTTATTAATGAAAAATAATAAGTTGAAAACTTGAACCGACGCCAGTCCCAGATAACCGCTAGATACTTGCACGCTTTATGCACGTCGATAAAACAGAGCGCTGTCTGCCGTTTAATAAAATCGCGCGGCCGAGCTGTGTCTTGTTTTCAGTTAATTGTTTTCTTTGCAGATGCGCGGCTACTGCGGTATGTTAAGGTGGTAATATGCACCTTTTGCATTCTCGGGAGATGGAACACTCCTCGTTACGACTTCCATTACCACACTACTCTAGCTGACTGAGTGATCAGGAGCAACTGTTGTTTTATGTATATATCAGAAAAGTATGTAACACTTTTATTACGAGTGCGTTCGTTTGTTTTACGTCGCCGTTCCTCATTTGTCGTCGCTTGCGTTACGTCTAGTTGCCGATAAGTTCTAAACGGGTTCTGAACCCCAAAGCGTCTGTCCACAATGCAGAACTCTTCGGAGACATAACTGCGTGTTTGAAACTGGTCTTAGCAATTTTATGAGTTTAGCTGTTCTAGAAGCCTGGAACTGCTAGAACAAAGCTCGACTAGTCTGAAGTGTTGACCAACAAACGCGCAGTTGTGTAAGAAGAGTTCTGTATTGCCGACATACGCTTTGGTAGTTCAGAACTTACAGCAAGCACCGTCTACTGTTGCAAACGGTTGGGTGATATTGAAATTAATTTTTGAAGTGAAACTTCGTCAAACGGGATTATGGGTAAATTTGTTCAACAGCGCAACGAACAAAATTACGCCGTCAGGAGAGGGTGGAGGGGATGAAATTCGATCTACACGCCCCTTTCTGTTTAATGTTTAGTCGGTTATATATGTTAACCCATAAAGTTTCGCTTCGGACGTGACAGATTTACTTGCACTCAGCTTTTTTTTTATTCTCAGATCTATTGCCATCATTAGATTTGATTTACAAAGAATTAGACGATAATGACATGAGTTTTCGAACGTCTATAATCCGCACTCTGACCCTATTACCAAAAATGTATAAAATATTTTGTATTAATAAACATTTTCAACTACTTGTTTTTTACAACCCATTAGTTCCCGTGTTCTATCCGAGAACTAGCGAAAATGACACAGCATGGATTGATATTAAGCTTAAGCAGCTGCGCCGTCTTGCGACTGAACTCGGAACTGGTCATATCGGGCCATGTGTCAAAACGCATTTTAGGCTTCCATCCAATAAATTCTCTTTGGGTATCATACATAAATTCCCTATAGTCAGTGGCAGATCTAGGGCGTATTGAAGTCCAATGGGACACCATTTTTGATTACATTAAAAATCTTTAATTTGTAGTTTAAAATTAAAATCAAAATTGGAACTGGCTAATCTAACCAAACATACAGTATTATAAATTCATCCAAAAATTGTCAAAATTCACCCATGATAATGATAGTAATTAATCATTAATATTAACTATTTTTGGCTATATTATATGATAAGTGGTCACTGCTAATGAAAGAGTACAGTGGTACCTCGACATACGAGTGCCCCAACATACGAGTTTTTCGAGATACGAGCCGGCGAGCGAGTGATTTTTTGCTTTGAATTACGAGCGAAATTCAAGATACGAGTTCGGTTTAACAGGTTTAATGACACTTGCCTAACTCATTTCCGGAACATTCTGAGAGGGAGGAAGAAACAAACCTCCTTGGACATGCTTTTTTCTAAACGGCCTACAGGTGAAAGCGAGAAAAATGTAGCGAAAAAGGCAAAGACCAGTGAGGATATCTAATTTATTTCTTTACATTCTCTTTTTTGTTTTTGACAATAAATATTTGTCATTTATAATTACGTGTTTATTATTCAAACTGGGGTCACATTTTGGGGGTTGGAACGGATTAATGGTAGTTCAATTGTTTTGTATGGGGAAATTTGCTTCGAGATACGAGTAATTCAAGATACGAGCAAGGTTGCTTAACGAATTAAACTCGTGTATGTCGAGGTACCACTGTATTAAAGATTATGATAATTAAATTTTTGGAGGCCCAGGACTTAAGCCCTATTAGGCCCTATGTAGATCCGCCCCTGACTAGTCCATCGTGAAAAAATAATTATTTTTGACAGGTTTCAGTGGTACTATTTAGAGTAGGTTCCCAAATTGAGGTAAAGACTTGATAAGAAGAATTAAGAAAACTGTTGGAACCGTTCAATGGTACCACCGAAATGTATTTTCAATATCATCTCGCTGATGACATCAGCTGTTTAGCGTCTATATTCTAATCTCAATATCACCTGACTAATTGCGTTTGTAAGTAGATTCAATATGCGACCTTATTTAAGCGCCACAATTACACATTGTCGCTTAAGCCCCTTATATTTTCGAAATGACTTCAAAACGAGAAAGGCGAAAATCAAAGGTGCAAAATAAAATGTACAAGTAATGGATCATGAAGAACGATTATATTATAGTAATGTTTTTAGTATGATCTTAAGACTAAAGATCTGGGTTTGAGAATAGTCGAGTTTGTTGAAATGCCGTTGTTTATACGGAATTATCATGGCTCGTCCTTTTTACAAACCCTCAATTCGCAAGTTTGTAATCGGAAAACTGGTGTTTCAGATTTTATTGAATTGAAAATATGAACTGGTAATTGACCCAAACATGAAAACCCATTGGCTATTGGTAATATCATAAAAAGCTGTACGATTGCGCTGTTAGTTGACCTGTATCCGTTTGTGGAATAATGACTGAATATAAATTCTTCGAGTTTTTCCTCACACGCTTCTCATCAACCAGCGTTTTCTGGCATTCAATCAACGAGTTACTTTGATGATGATTATTATTATTAAAATGTCTTCTTTTCCCAACTGAAGAAGATGCTGATTCGAATAATCTGAAATAAGTAATCCTTTTTTCAACAACTTCCAACTGCCTCATATTCTTCCCTCCAACCTATTCGATGGAAACAAGTCTATACTTAGAAAAAAACACGATTTAAGAGACATTTCTTTTGTTTAATTATTATCAGAAACTTAATGACCAATGGTTCGAAACATCTAGAATATTCATTCAAGAAAGATGACGCATTCCATATAGTACTATTATTATTATTATTTCGATTAATGAAACACTGTTCTTTTTTATGTATTTACTCTGTTTCCAAAATCCATATTTCAGTTCTGTTTATATTTGTTTTTTGAAATTTTTCATATTGGAACGTTTATTCATATGTTATTTTTATTTTATTGTTTTTACAGAAGCGACAGTGACTCGGATACAATGCAGCAGGTCGAAGCCATCTCTCAAAATAACACGGTAATTTTTTTTAAAATTCGATTGTGTTTTCTTACCCCCAGTTGACAATAGATTTGTCCAGTTTTATTTATCACATTTCTGTAACTTCAGTCGCGTATGAACAAATTCGCGCAGTACAAGTACGCGTTATAGCAGAAAATACTGGACTATAAAATAATGACATTAAAAAAGATTTTTCTGGTTGATTATACTCTGCTTTGGAAGCAAAGAGACAAATAACAATTAATACTTTCTTGAAAGCGCGCTAGTTTATTTGGTAACATTGAATTATTTTTTTGGTACTATTTAGGGTGGGAATAAAGATGCGAGGGAGCCTCCACCCCGTTCCGATCCACCAATTGAACCCGTGAATGGAGTGGTGCAGCCGTTGGTGACACCTCCGGCAGACAGACCTGGCCGTGTTACAAATCAGTTACAGTTCTTGCAGAAAAATGTGCTCAAAGCCGTATGGAAACATCAATTCGCCTGGCCTTTCCAGCAGCCGGTCGATGCAAAAAAACTCAACTTGCCCGTAAGTAACAATGCATATTTATTTTTTGTATGCGCCGTGTTTGCTTTCAAGCTTTGTTCTTCAAAACGATGCCGAGCCTATAATTTCCTCAACAAGACGACATTTAATTTGATGTTACAATCTATATTCTATACTATTATATAAAATTTTTCGTGCCTATGTACGTTTGAACGGATTTAACTTGAAAAACTATTCGACGAATTTAGATGAAACTTTTTTTAAATGTTCCTTATGACTTCAGAAGTACTTATAGTCTATGTTTTATTTCACTACTTTATCGCAAAGTACATTACATTTATTATTTAGTACATATTTCTATACAAATCTTAATCTATACAAACAGGGTGATTTTTAAGTTGATTTTTTTCCAACAGTGTGTAGAAATCAAACAGACGAACAAATATTTCAATTAACTTTTTTATCAAAGCTCAAAAATGAAAGAGAAACGGGCTTTCAAGGTTTCATTAAATTTTATCAAATTTTGAGCTTGGTCCTGGCGTTATGTTATGTCACTATGGAAATATGTTATGTCATTATCAAGTATTCACAGAGATTGTTTGAAATTGTCCCCGTTTTGTTATAGGCCCCACTTACGATCAAACTTCATGCCACAGCTCAGTGTTCAGTGAAGTTAGACAGATTAATCGAAAGACTGACTGGTACCACACACAGTTCATGCAAACTGCTCATTTTTTTAAATTTTTTGTGTTCATTTTGGTTCAGTTGTTTGCATACACTCGTCGAGTATAGGTATATAAAATATATATTATATACCTATATACTATAATATTATTATACTATAGATAATTAATTAATAAGAACTAAATGAGTTATTTAAATGGTGAGGATTGGCTGTTCATAGCTATGGGATTGTATTTAAAACAGGAAAATAAGAATAAAAAAAAGAAGAATATAGGTGAAAAATTTGTTAGAAATGCGTGATTCAAGAAGTTATGTTTATTTGATTAATGAATTACATCTTGAACCGCTTAATTGGAATAATTATTTACGAATGGCTGAATTAACTTACAATTATTTACTGGAATTAGTTACCCTATTTATTAAGAACCAGGACACAAATATGCGAAAATCTATTTCTGCACAAGAAAGACTTGCAGCAACATTGAGATTTTTGGCTTCTGGTTGTACAAAACACAGAACTCCAAAAACTGAACTGAAAAAAAACCACACACACAGCAGTTTACTTGAACACTGAACTAAAAGTCGTTCAAAAATCAAGATGAATTTGATGAGTTCATGCCTGACTTCAGTGTTGGTTTCAGTGTTTATTTGTCCCACACATTATCATGCTTCACTGAACTATAAGTTTAAACACTGAACTGTGGCACAAAGTTTGATCGTGAGTGGGGCCTATTATAGGCCCCATTATAGCTGAAGAGCCAATAGCCAGATGACAACACATATTTTAACAAACCTGAAATTTTTTATATGTTATTTATAGTAATATTACAAGCCTATATTTATGATGGCAGACATTTCCTCCAGTTGTAACATCCCGGCAGACACATTAAAAGGTCTGCTGTATGAGCGCGATGATCTTATTATGCAAACATATGAGTGCGTGTGAGAGCATTCGATGGCTTTTTTTGACAGCTTCATGAAATTTATTTTCTTACACACACGCAGAGAGAAAAATTCCATGGAAACAAATAAAGAACCTAAATTTCATGAAGCTGTTAAAAAAAGCCATCGAATGCTCTCACTTGCACTCATATGTTTGCATAATAAGATCATCGCGCTCATACAGCAGACCTTTTAATGTGTCTGCCGGGATGTTACAACCGGAGGAAATGTCTCCCATCATAAATATAGGCTTGTAATATTACTATAAATAACATATAAAAAATTTCGGGTTTGTTAAAATGTGTGTTGTTATCCAGCTATTGACTCTTCAGCTAACACACACACTTCTTATGAACCAACTTGGTATGGTAAACACATTCAACCAGCTCCAGTTACGATTATGATGATTACTATAAATATGTCTTCTTTTCCCAACTGAAATAGATGTTGATACGTAAAATCTGATACAAGTAATTGCAGAGTTGAAATGTGTATTAAGTTTGTTATAACATTAGTCCAGCCTTAATATGTTTCGTAAGCGAATTGGAATTTTTGTAGGATTATCACAAAATCATCAAACAACCCATGGATTTGGGTACAATCAAGAAACGTTTGGACAACAATTTTTACTGGTCGGGCAAGGAATGTATTCAGGACTTCAACACTATGTTTACAAATTGTTACGTTTACAACAAACCGGGAGAGGACGTTGTCGTCATGGCACAAACACTCGAAAAACTTTTTCTCACAAAGGTAAGTTTCCTGCTCCAAATGGCCACGATTTAATTAACATTGCTTACCGAATGATGATTACTATTAAAATGTCTTCTTTTCCCAACTGAGAAAGATGTTGATATCGAAATTCTGATTTATAAGTAATTTGAATTTAATTTAATACACTTTGATGCTTATGACCTCAGTTGTCGAGTGTCTATTTATCCGTAATATTTTTTACTTGATCTTATACAAAGATTTAAAGGGTCGCTGGTTTTCGATTTTTTTTTTTGCGAAATTAAACGCTGAAATAAAAATATGTTTGACATTGTTCGATACTGTAGAGTGGAGACCTTTGAGGCGATTTTTGAAGAACAAGTCATTCACACTGCAATATAGGCTGTGTGCACGAAGCCTATTAGCGCCGCTAGTGGGTAATAGAGAATTATTGAACTAACTTTTTATGGAAATCGCCACATGTTTCTAAGGTGATAAGTCAAAAACTTTAGTTGGCCGTGATGTGTCAAAAAAAAATGTAATAAGGAAAACTGATGTTAATTTGTTTACACTGACAGCGGAACGTCAAATTAGGGCGCCAATGGTCTTTATTTTACTTAAATCGCCATCAGCGCAATAGCCCGGAACACAACAAGCATTTCCAGATCGCTTAGTTTTCCTATGTTTTCTTTGTAATTAAAAAACTTCATAAAATTATAATTATTTTCACTTTTAATAAACATTGCTCACTGACATATGGAAAATTGGAGTTCGAAGTTTCCCCTAGTGCTCACCACAAACGCTCGCACCGAAAAATTTGTAACTTCGCCTCCGTGCACATAGCCCATACAGTGCGTTTTAAATTTCTCTCATTGAATTCAAGTTATGTCAAATAGTAGACTTAGTCCATAAAAACCGTGGAAACGTTATTTTTTAGAGTAGATAGTACAGAAACAATTTCTTTTTCTCAACACAACTTTTAAACTGGTACCATGGTTTTGAGTAGAAATGTGTTAGATTCCAATATACCCATTGAAACGGAAATTCACAAACTTGCATAATGCATATTCTAAAAATAACGAATTTTTCTTGGTGCTATTACTATGCGTTTTACCGGTATTAATGATAATACAGTAGAACGCCGATTATCCAAATTAATTGGGACCGGGGTCGATTCGGATAATCGAAAATTCGGATAATCGAACATAGACTGGCAATAAAGAAAAACGAACTGTCACACATAGAATAAACTTTATTAAGTTTAACAAACACAGTTCTACAATAACGCTCACTTGTAGCGTCTACACGGCAATATTGTCACTCGAACTTTTGTATTCTTGCGTCCCCACAACACTTGTTTTGATTGAAAAATTACTTGGTTTTAATTTTTTATATTACGCTTAGGACCGATTCGGATAATTGGCGATTCGGTTAATCGGTGTTCGGATAATCGGTGGTCGGATAATCGGTGGTCTACTGTAATAATAATATTTATTTAGTGTAGTAGAGACAAAATGTCCATTACAACGTCAAGTGAAATACATACATACAAATGATCAGCTAAAACAAATAAAAACTATTTAAAGACATTTAAAAATTCATCCACTGAGTAAAAACAATAATTAAGAAGTAACTTCTTCACGGCCTTTTTAAAATTTATTGAATCGAGACACTTAATGTGGGCCGCCGGTAAAACATTAAAAAATCTCATTCCAGTGTTCATTGGACTTTTAGAGGCTAATTTGGTCCTACGGAAGGGCTGAATTAAATTGTCATTATGACGCGTCGCGTAGTCATGAACACTGCTTCGTTTTAAAACTTCGGAGGAGGATAAACCGTTTAAATGATCATTCCATTGTAATTTCTGGTCTATATAGATACCCAAGAACTCCATTTACTACTTGTGTTGATTCTGACCAGTGAACTGTACTCATGTTTTTTATTTATCAGAATGAATTTTATGATTTGGGTTTTTTTCAAGATTTAGAACCAGTTTATTTGTATTGCACCATTCTTGCATTGCGTTAACAATTTGATTTGCTTTGGAGATTAAAGTAAATTCATCATCAGCATCAATTAAGACATTAGTGCCATCCGCATAGATTGTTTTCGAATCGCAGGGAATACAAGTGGGAAGATCATTAATAAACAGAATCAAAAGTAATGGGCCTAGGATACTACCTTGTGGGACACCTTTTGTTACTAAGGAAGAGCTCGAAATAAATTTTTGTTCAGAAATATGACCAGTTAAAGCTAACTCAAATATTTTGGAAAATTGACTAAGAAGAGCAATGGGTCTATAATATTCCATTAGGTTTGGATGACTTTTATTTTTATATATATAGGCAGTATCATGGTCATTTTTAATTTTTGAGGAAATTTTCCTTCATTCCCTCATTGAAAGAAATATTTATTATATGAGATAATGTTCACAAATTAGTTGCTTTGAAACTTTTATTATATTGGCTGGGATCTCATCAAGACCTCCGGAAGAATTTTTATTTAAAATATCGATTAGGTGTGACACTTCATGATTATCCGTAGGAAATAAAAAGAGATTTGATGGAGTATGAACTCTACTATTGATATTTGAAGAATTACTGAACTGGGTGATATTTCTACTATCTTTTATATCTCTGTTCGCAATATTAATGAAAAAACCGTTAAAAGCTTCAGCTTTGGTGGATGGATCAGTAATTACCTTGCCATCAGAATTTTTAATATTTTTAATATATGGGTCTGTTTTGACAACTGTAGTTGTTTCTCGAATTATTTTCCAGGATTAGCAGCTGATAGCAGCCTGGCATTATAATAGTCAATTTTGGCTTGGTTGACAAGATTATAATAGACGTTTTTTTTTTTTTGTTAGATAAAAGTTATGAAATTCTTCCGAGTTCATGTAACAAATATTCTTTAATTCTGCAGATTTTTCCCTGATCTCTTGTGTTACCCAAGATTTATTTTTAAATTTAATATGTTTTTTAGTTAAAGGAAAACTAGCTTCAAAGTAAAACATAAAAGTTTGATAAAAACTATTAAAGGCCATCTCAAAATCTTAAGTAGCATACCGTCGGTCTAATTTTAAAACCTCGTAAGTCAAAATTTTATGAAATTATGATTTTAGGCTATAGTGCTTTAGGATTTTAGTACCTACACTTCTGTAAAACCTCGTAAAAAATAACCAAAATTGACTTACGGGGTTTTAAAATTAGACCGACGATACGCTTCTGTCCATGGTTCAAGACTTAAAAGGTATTGAAAGTGCTGGATATTAGTTTCAGTATACAGTCTATTATTTTTAAAAATTCTGGTGCTTGTTTTATCATAATTAAATTTCAAAATTTGCAAATTATGGTCTGATAAACATGTTTCGGCTACTTCTGTATCAAAATCGTACGACTAGTAGCTGTAATAAGAGTAGGCTTTTTAATAGTAGACAGCAGGTTATATGATAACATTAAGTTTAAAAATTGGGTTTCGTTATTATTGTTTTCGCTCATGAAATTAATATTAAAGTCACCACACACTATAAGGAATTTATGAGCATTAAAAATTGTATCTAAAATGGCGGAGCATTTGTCCGTAAAAATATTGAAATCACCAGACGGAGACCGATAAAGTGCTAAAATGATTATTCTTGCGTCTTCACAGATCCATTCCGAGACAGCTGCTTCAAAATTTTGTTCGTCTACATACTCAGTTACCTTAATGACACGATATTTATATTTGTTTTTATAATATATACAAACACCCCCACCATTCGTCTTCTTTCGGCAATAAAAAGTTGGAAAGTTTGTATTCTGAGTAGGCACAATGGATTATATGATCACTCTTGACCCAATGCTCAGTAAAATCCGCAATGTCAGGAGAATGTGTTTAACATGACTTCAATACCATTTGTTTTTTTTTCCAAAGCTTTGGATGTTTAAATTCATTATTTTGTATATACTAAGATTATTACATAATTGTTTTTTATCTTTTATAGAGTCTTTTATCTTATTCTCCGGAATTGTATCCGAAGTTGCCTGTTGCTTTACGAAAAAACTGATATCGACGAACAATGATACCTTTCGGCCAAAAATTCGCATCGTATAATGTATCTTTCAAAATAAAACTTGCTGATACTTTGAAGCATTCATTTTTCCCGTTAGTATGGATATTTTCCACCTCAAGTTTTGATAGTTAGGACATTTTGTTTTTAAGTAACTAAGAACCTGGTCTTTAATGGTGTTTGGGCGAACTCTACCAAGGAACATCCATATTCGCTTCTCAGCTCCAGATAGCAGCTCATTTTCTTTTCCATTACCTAAAATAACCTGTTTTTTACTATTTCTTTTAATTATTTTCCATTCATCTTCATTCATTGGTTTTTCATCCTCGGATAAATTTATATTATTTTGTGCATCATTTACAACTTTATTTCGACCTTCCTTATTGACATTCATTTTATTGACGCGAGGAGTATTAACTTTATGGCCAGTTTCGATATCCTCTGTAGCTTTCTGATTAAATCTTTATTTTTATTTGTTGCACTCACCTTTTGTTTCACTATTTCAGCCATAGTCTTCATGGGAGCTGGCCTAACTTTAGATCAACTTTCAGTTCAGCAATTTCAGATTTCAAAGCATTAATAGTTATAGCGGATTCGTAATTCATATCACTCATGACCGTTATTTTCTGCATTAATATCAAGTCATGCATCTTCTTTTGATTATTCAAAAGAATGTCAATTTTTTCATCCATGCTTGTATTATGTTTTGGAATCACTGATTCGTTGGTTTGCATAATAGGAATTTTTAATATTTCATCGTTGGTACTAGGTTTTGATTGACAGCAATTAACATCAATTTGAAGGTTATTTTCACAACTAACACATTGCCATTTTTGAGCAGATTTATCAATTCTGATGGAATTGAACTCTTCCACAGATAGATTCGCATATTCTATATGACATAGACGTTTACACACTCCACTACAATATAGAATATCTTGGTATCTATTTGTTTTTTTTATCACACTTAAAGCATAGAGCCATTAGTATAAAGTTACGTAACGTTTCACCATGACAGTTGTATCACCTTTTAATAAACTATGAATACGCGTTTTTCCTGTAAGAGCTCACATTAATTTCGTAATTTAAAATTTTTTAAACGAGTTAGTGAACCGTTCGTGAATTTGAGGTACTTGCAGCAGATATATTAAAAAATGGGTTGACAAAATTTCATTTATTTCTCGGTGATTTGAGGTACCCCTCATCATACATCCTAATGCCTAGCACATATGAAGAGCATTCAACGCGCGTTGAACGCCTCTCATATAAACTAGGCCTTAAAGTCAATATGTTGATTGAAATCTAAAGACATTATATGGGCTATGTGCATGGAGGCGGAGTTACAAATTTTTCGATGCGACCTTTTGTGGTGAGCACTAGGGGAAACTTTGATCTCCAATTTTCCGTATGTCAGTGAGCAATGTTTATTAAAAGTGAAAGTAGTTATAATTTTATAAAGTTTTTTAATTACAAAGAAAACATAGGAAAACTAAGCTATCTGGAAATGCTTGTTGTGAACATTGGCACCCTAATTTGACGTTCCGCTGTCAGTGTAAACAAATTAAGATCAGTTTTCCTTATTACATTTTTTTTTTTTGACACATCATGGCCAACTAAAGTTTTTGACATCACCATAGAAACATGTCGCGATTTCCATAAAAAGTTAGTTCAATAATTCTCTATTACCCACTAGCGGCGCTAATAGACTTCGTGCACACAGCCTATACAGTATATCAAGCGAGCCTATGGTTACTTTGATGTTCAGTTATATACTCGGGCGTGAATGATTCACATTTTCAAAATCACAGAAAATGAAGACTATGTGATAAGCAAAACAAATTAAAGATTTAATTTCAGTCCGAAAAAAAATTGGTCTAAATCAGCGACCTCTCAGTTCGAGTTTCAGAACCGTCAAGAATTAAAAATACGATATTTTATTTGGATTTTCAAACGTTAATGATTATTTAATTTCTATTCTGAAACATTGGCATTAATTACAGCGTGTTTCGCTTTTTTTCAGGTGGCAACAATGCCAAAAGACGAAGTAGAACTCGATCCTCCTCCTCTGAAAGGTGGCGGCAAAGGTAAGAAAGGTCGTGTTGGAGGCAGTTTACCTGGTGGTATAACTACCGGTAGAGGACGTCCGTCTGCTTCGGTGTCTTCGACTGTTTCTACACCTGTTGCCAGTTCAACAGGTATGCCTTTCGTTACACCCCGCTTCTCTTTTAATCGTACGCGCATTTCACTTGTTTTTATTTTTATGCTCGAGGATGTTTTTTGACTCAGCTTTTCTAAGGGATTTTTTTTTTTTGTCTTGAAACAGACTATTTTTTTTTTTTTAACAATTAGCCCTCCGTGTACTCGTAAGAGATGCGTAGACATTGATTCGAATATTCAACTACATAAAAGCCTTAAAAAAAACTTGACAGCCGAATATAGCGGACAGTAGAGCTTTGACTTTCGCAACATACCACTTCTTTATCGAGTCAAGTATTTGTATTTTTAATTTTTTATTTTTTTTGTAGATCGAACAAGCCTACCGTTGGGTACGGGTGCTCCGGCCAATGTACCCGGCAGCACAGCAACCACAACGATAACTCCAGCTTCTGCGACACACAACATGCCTCAGCAGCTGCCATCAAACGCGTACCATGTCTCGCAGGCTCTCAATCCACTCGACACGTCCATTACGCCACCTTCTCAACCGGCAAAGGTAAGACTTTTTATCAGATCGACACACAAATGAAATATTAGAATAGATGTTTCATAAAATTCGTGTATGCAGAAAAAAGTATGGCTATTGCATTTATTATTGAAATCAGTTTGCCGTTTTCTGTGAGGCGAAATTTAAAAAACAAAGAATATAAAATGCCTTTTTTATCAGATTTCATTCTAGTTAAGAAAAATTTCACAGAACCTTGTGGACAGTCATATTAGCGTTGTTGGGATGTTACCTGACGGCGTAGTCTGTTTCAAAATATTCAAAATGGCCGCCCTATGCGAAGCGTTTGCATTGACAGTATATGAGGTTTTGATGTTTTATCGAAATCTGTTTAGAGGTTTACGCGTGAAAGCACAACAAACTCACATTCGCATTTATAATAATTAAGTTAGGATATATTTCTCAGGAAGAAATTTGTCGTTGGGGTGATACTAATCCTTCAAAACGATAAGGCTAACTTTATTACAAGTATAAAATTTGAAAGAGAAACTGCATGAAATCAGAGGTGGATAATCAGTTGACAGCTGTCACTTTTCAATTTAATAATTTGATATCAACATATTTTACACTTGATCTACTAACAAAATTAGATCTTCACAACAGATACCATGCTTTCTCTGCGATTTTTCAATATTCAAGCATTTTCGAGTAGGCGTTGAACAGCAAAAGTCAAATAAATGAAGGCAAATGACATATCAACAAATAATTTCTATTTTGCTAACAAAAAATATATAAAGTACATTTTTTTTAAGCATTGCGAAGTGGAAAAATGGTTGCAGTATATGAAACTAATCAAAAATTGATTTTGTAATATTGAAATTTTATTGATAACAGTTTGTGGCAATATTATTTATAATTATTTTTTTTATGCTATATGCCTTTTGTTATATATAATTTGGAATGACAATATAAACTCTCATTCTGACAAAAAAAGATCTTTAGAGGCATGAAATGTTAGAAATGTATTTTGTTTCGTTTTCGAAATTAGGGTGTATAAAATAGATCAATATTGAGCCCGTAAAAAATTGTGGATCTTAAAAACTTAATTAAATAAAAATCGGAATCATAAAAAGTAGATTTTCTTTTGTAATAAAAATAGAAAATATTGAATTAACGTTTATGACCTCAGCTGTGAGTGTCTATAATCTACAATCTGTCCAGAAAATATTAAATCTGCTTTTTGACAATACACGATTTTTCATTTAAATATAATAATAGATTTGACCGTTTATTTGATACCAGCTTTTGCCCATGACTTGGCTCGCGCCAAATTTGATTTTGATTGATAAGTTTTAGATTTAGCTTTTTAGTTTTTTAGGCGCGACCCAAGCTTTAGCTGGAAGCGCCTATATGTACTCGTTTAAATTATGACTAGATTTTTTTGTTGTTCAAGTGTAATAAATTTCAAAATTGATGACATTCACATGATCAATATCCCGACAAACTTTGAAAATGACAGCCGTGTTTATTTTTAGACTATTTACCTATTTTCACCCTCTGAAGGGGTTGTTTTTGAAAAAGCACGAAACACGTGTTTATTTATTTGTTGCCAGGAGTAATCCTGCGCATTTTCGAATTGATACATCTATCTTATATGATTTCTCCATGCAAATATTGAACCCCCGTTACACCCTTTTAGGGGTTGAATTTTCAAAAATCTGTGTTTAGAGGATGCCTACGTCATAATAACTCTCTGTGTGCCAAATTTCAGCTCAATTCGTCCAGTGATAGGTCAGTCAGTTAAGTCACGGTTTCCTTTTATATATTTAGATAAATAATTAACGTACTGAATTAAACCGCGACTGTAGACAGGTCTACTCGCCGTAATATGGTTAATATTTTGTAGATATTGTAAGTAGTTTGATAGCAGCACTGCAATCAGGAAGGCAAAGTAAAACAAAGAAACCGTTTTATTGAAAAGGAGATGAAAGATCAAAGAAAAGAAAAGAGAATGCGCAAATAAATTTAAAAGATGTTCGTTTCTTTTTATCAATTTTACATTTGTTTTCCTGATTTTTTCCTGAATTTTGACCTCCATAAAAGTTACCATCCATTCTATCTCTACGTTTAGACCTGTCAGGCAAAGATCTGAAACTTTTTTATTTTGAAAAAAATTATGTCGTGGATAGCTTGGTCAGTAAAGTTTGGCAATATTTTTGATAATTCAGGTAAAAAAAGGTGTTAAAAGAAAGGCCGATACAACGACGCCAAGCGCATCAGCCGAAGGCCATTATACTCCTATAGAAGCCAAGTCGGCAAAGATTGCCACGCGGCGCGAGTCGAGTCGCCAGATAAAGAAACCGTCGCGACAAGAACAGGATGGCCTGCTGCCGTTTCATCCGGTCACATTGCCGGCGACGCCGAGCAGCAGTATGACGGCGTCGCAGTCGCAGCACGGTCAACCCAAGATGAAGGAGAAATTGTCGGACGCCCTCAAAGCGTGCAATGAGATACTGAAGGAGTTATTTACAAAGAAACATTGTGTGAGTACAGTAAAAAAAACGGTGAGTGCGATGCACTCGCGGTTTATTATGTGTAGATATCTTTACGTTGCCACTGAGCGTCTCGCGACTCGCTAAAGTCAAAGTCTCGCGGCTTGGTGTAAGAATTTTCGAATTCACTATAGCTCGGAATTTTTCATTAATGCAAAGAAGTAAAGATGTTTACACATCAAAAATTAATATCGATAGAATAAGTTTGTCGAGTTGTCTAATTATCGAGAAAAGCTGAAAATGCCAGAGAAATTTGAGAATTGTCGATAACATACATCAAAAACAAATTCAAAAGCAATAAAAAGCAAATTAAAAAGTCTGATAAATTTTTATGAAAGTTAATAAATTATTTTGTTCTATTAATAACGCGTATTGTTTTTAATCCACTTATAGCACAGACTTGATAAAATCCGGATTCATAAAATTGTAATCCGAGTCTGGAAAAGTCGCTATTTTATTTTATTTTTTCGACAGTAATTTAGATATCTCTGTTCGTACGTAGTAAAAGATTGAGATGATACTTATCGTTACGCAATTTACAATTCCTAGAAAAAAAGTTTTTTGACAGATTTCGTTTCGTTTTTTGCAGGGTTATGCGTGGCCTTTTTATAAACCGGTCGATGCCGAGCTGCTCGGTTTGCACGACTACCATGAAATTATCAAGAAGCCTATGGATCTCGGCACCGTCAAACACAAAATGGATAATCGGGAGTACAGATCGGCTCGTGATTTCGAAGCGGACGTTAGATTGATTTTCTCAAACTGTTATAAATATAATCCCCCAGATCATGACGTCGTGCTTATGGCACGGAAATTACAAGACGTTTTTGAAATGAGGTATGTTGACATATTTTTCCGTGATTTTATTTCTATATCGTAAATGTTTTCCAACTGTGTTTATTGAAACGTTATGTAAATCGAATTTTAAACGCGTTTTTCTTTTTAGATTTGCTAAAATTCCTGACGAACCCCCACCACAACCTCAAACTAGAATAATGATGGCGAAATCGGATTCGAGCTCATCGGGATCCGATACGGACACGTCGAGTGATTCAGATGATTCAGCAGAAGAAGAAAGAAATGCACAGTTGAAACTTCTAGAACAAGAAGTAAGTTAACTGAAACGACAAGCGTTTATTTAGTCGAATCGGTGCAGAATATATTAAATTTTCGCTTTGTCTCTAATAGGGCATTTGACACTATAAAAAATAAACGATGATATGTGAATGCGACAATTTAGTGAATAGTAAATCGGAAATTATCGGTTTGTATTCACAAAAACACGAGGTTGATTTATTATTTTTCAATTTTAAAATGGCAGTTTTTTTGTCATGTCAAAAAAACCCTGTTCGCCATGGCGGTGTAAAGTGTGACGTCAGACTTGTAGTAAACACATATATACCTATATAAACACAACACACACAAACGTAAGTAAACACTAAACGAGTCTTGTGTAAACGATACTGAGCCTCGTTTGGACTTGTTTGATTGCTACAAGAATTACGTCACAGTAGGTAAACAGTGTTTTCGCGTCAACTTATATATTTAAAATTATGAGTGCTATTTTAACCTATAAAATGATTACCTTTAAGCTAACTAATCCTGTTTACTGATACAGTAGAACCTCGATAAGTAAGTTCAAGGGAAACGTTGAAAAATTTAAGTTATCGAGTTTTTTACTTATCGAGAGTTGAAGTTAGAGAGGTTTTGGAAGTTCAATTTTTAACTTAATGTTAGTGTGTTAAATTTTCGCGTCATTTTATCACTCGTTAATTAATATTTCATGCGCACAGCAATACGTAAAGCGATTTAGTGAAAGACTGAAGTGAAAATTAATAAAGTTCTTGGCAAACCTTTCGTTTGTATACTTATTCACGATGACTCACTGATAATACTTTAAGTTATGGAGGTCACCAAAATATTATTTTAAGTTATCGAGGGCCAACGCTCAAAATATTTGTTTACGTTACCGAGGTTTTGTGCTTTAAGTAATGGAGGTTTTGGGATTTCCGGGGGAAGGGAATTAAAAAAATGTATAAGTTACAGAGGTTTTTAAGGAAGTACCCTCGGTACGCAGTAAGTCAAAGAATTTCAGTCTTCTACTTGAGTAACGTAGTATATAATTTGGCAACACCGCATGCCTTGCCATAGTTACAAGTGCTTATGTACGCAGCATAAGTCAGCACGCGGTGTCAAATTCGCATTAATTTATGAAAATGCTTTTCTTTATTCCTGTCATTTCGGAAATAATAATATACTATCATTTCTTTGGAATACTATGCTTTTAGCATTTACTCAATTTACGTATGTTTTTACGATATCAAAACTGCTGCAGTTTCGTAACTTACCTTTAAATGACGCGCCACAAACTATAATATTGCGGTGTTGTCATGTTTATGAATTGCTAAAAAGCTCGGCTTTGTTTTAGTTATTTCTATTAACATAAGCAAGCTTTATACGTTTTGGAAAAAGAAAAATGTTCATAGAATATTCGTTTATATTTCCTGAAAATTTTATCAAAATCTGTTTGTCAATTCCAACGTAATAAATGATGGAGTGCGTCAAAATCACAGATTTCCATAAGACTCCATGTTAAGTGCAGCGAAATAAAATTATCAATATCTTTTTTCAAAGTCAACCAAAGATCACAAAAATTTAACTGAGTCATTTTTGAAAAGGTTTTGACATATTATTTGCAAATTTTCGTAATTTTCTGTTTGTTAATTCATTTATCGAGGGTACTTCCTTAACTTATCGAGGATCTACAGTACTACAATAGGGACGTATCGAGATAATTAAAAAATGGGAGTCAAATAGTCTATTGCGCTTAACAAAATTTCAGCATAGATGTTTATACGATACCCAGATCAAACTATCCACTTTCACAGCTTTTATCAGATTAACATTGTTTCGTGTTCTTTTCAGCTTCACGCAATGCAAGAAAGGATGCGAAAATTAGTAGAAGAGAGCAGTAAAAAGAAAAAAGCGAAAAAGAAAGAGAAAGAAAAACTGAAAAAACAACAACAGACAGCGCCCACCAACACGGTCAGTGCGAAGGGCGGACACGGCGTTAGTAATAAGAGTAATTCGATAGTTAATGACGCGGTCGGCGCAGGCGCCACGACGGTCGGATTGAGCGCGAGCGAGGTTCGACTTGCGGCCGAGATACACCATCCTACCGTTCCAACTGCCGGCAAGTCGTTGAGCATGCACCATGCGGCGGGACACGCGGCGCACCCGACGCCCGCTGCCAAAGCCACAAAAGCAAAAGGTAAGCCGTTGAAAACTGATCATGAACTGTGAATGCAGTATAAGATACTGCTGTGGATTTATAAACACTACGCAAAAAACAAATTCTCTTTGTTTTAACATCATCGGTTATAATGTTCTGAATGAATTTTTTTTTTTTTTTTTTTACAGGCGTTCGTGGACCTAAAGCAGCGACAGGGCCTAACGCGGCAGCAAAACGACCAAAGGCAAATTCGAATACACCTCGGGGGAAAAAGAAAGCAGTTGCTCCACCGCCTATCGGATTCGATTCGGAAGACGAAGACAACGCCAAACCAATGTCTTACGACGAAAAAAGACAATTATCACTCGATATTAACAAACTGCCCGGTAAGACTGCTTTCCATCAAATAACAAGACGCGAGAGATTGGCTTTGAAAACTTGAAAAATAATTGCCTAAAATCTTTTCATTCTTCAGTAAACAAAACTTGTTTTTTTTTTTTTTTTTTTTTTCATTTGAAACGATTTTTATGTGTTTCGTTTTCTAACAATCTTTATGGTGTTTTCGTTTATTAATACATTTGGCAATCTCTCAAACGAACTTCCGTCCACAAAAAACAAAATTAGTGCGTTCAGTTGTTTATCAATAGCTGAAACGATTTTGATTTGTTCTGCTGTCTTATTGATTGTTTCTTTTGTTTTGTTTGGTTTTCAGGTGACAAATTAGGTCGAGTAGTACACATAATCCAGTCGCGGGAGCCATCGTTACGAGACTCTAATCCGGACGAAATAGAAATTGACTTTGAAACACTGAAACCGTCAACCTTACGTGAGCTAGAGAGCTATGTAGCATCTTGCCTACGCAAAAAGCCACGTAAGCCTTACTGTGAGTTCCGTTACTCAACGTCTTCGGCGGGTAGATCAACAATCCACCGAGAATATAGCACTCCCGACTCGGACCGGGGTCAAAGTAACATTGACGGTTTTTGGCGATTTTTCGTTTTGTTGAAAAATCTGTTTTTGCCACTTTGTTCTATTTTGAATAATACGTATAAAATTTTGTTTTGTTTTACTATAAAATGGCAAAATGCGTTTATAGACGTTAATTCTAACTTAAAAGTAACATCTTTGTGAAACTGGTGAATTTTTCATAATGTTTTTGAATGTAAGTTGCTTCAAAAACCAATAACTTTGAGAATTGAACCAAAAAAAATATGATTTAACGTCGCCAAAAATATAAAACAAAGAAACCGTTGATGCTTTGACACTGGCGTAGGACATCTTTGTGATAGTAAGGTAATTTTTTTTCTGCCAATAAATATTTTTGAGGAACATTTCTGCAAGACGCATTTATTCAACGATGTTCTAACTTGATCGTTGCTAATTTTTTTCTCCACTGAAAAAAAAGTTTTGGGCATCATTTAAAACGTACACAAGACATCGTTTATGTAATTTTGAACTGAGTTATATTATCTTCTATTACTGCCCATAGATTTAATCGCATTGAAGTTTGCTTTGATGGTAACTCGGTCTTCACACGCATGTAGCTGGAAAAAAAGTACCTTAGTATACTTTTACATTAATACCATTTCAAATTGCATAAAAATCGGTCCAGTCGTCCACAAAGTCTAAACCTGGACGTTATTTTAATTAGTTTTCAATACTTCGATTATTTTGTTTCTTTACATTGAATTTATTTTCTATACTGAAAAAAAATTCTACAACTAAATAAAAAATTATTCTGATAATAAAAGCTGACATTGCATAACATTTTCCCTCCGTCAAATAAATTAAGTCAGTCTCGTGTGTTTTCAACACCATCTGTCTTCAACTAATTTTACTCACGGTATCAAGTTTTTAGTCCCTACTTCTCACGCAAAAAGTCTCCTATGCTTATCAGCCAGAGGAAAAATACGTTAACCTCAAATTAATCAAGATTTCCTGATTGGTTTATGGCTGCCACAAAGTGAGGATGAAGGAGAAGTTGAAAATACACGAGCTACTATGCGTCTTTACCGATTTGTTCCTCAGAATGACGACATGTCAACATATTTGAGTGTTCAGAGCATATAAAGGGAGTGCTATCTGGCGTATGTAATTGGAACTATACACATTATTAAGCATGGTAGATTTTTCGATGGTGTCATGTGACAAGTTTCAATTGTATGAGTGCTTTTGTATAGGTAATTGCAATGGTACACAAGTGGCGTCGAATAATTTTCATATGTATACGTCTCGAAAAATAACAAAACACTGTCCGTTTTGGTGGTAATCTGTCGATACGTTTTGTTTTTGTTAATGTTTCAATACTCTGGTATTTGTTTCATTGACGAGCTGAAAACGCGAAACTTAAAACAGCAATGCTGGATTGATAAACGCATTGTCAGAAAATCTGATTTGACAATGACCTTAGACTGTGGTCATATTGTTCTTATAACTGCAGGAACAATCGATTGTAGTGAAATTTCTTATTAAGTACAGAAATAGACAAATCTATAGAAAAAAATATCGTTCTTCTAACTAGTGATCAAAATGCATGGGAAATTGTGTTTTAAAAAACTAAGGTAAATACATGCATTTCTTGAGCGGGATCGATTTAAAATATTTCTACAACCCTAAAAAAGTAGGTGTAGTCACAGTCTAAGGTCGTTGTCAAATCAGATTTTTTGACAATAAGTTCTGCAATCAAGCCTGGGTGCTTTAATGTGGGTAAGTGCTTCATTTTGCTTATTAACAGTAAAGTCTCTCTCACAATTAGACGTGCCGATAAAAAATAGACATAATTATGCGATATTTGTTGGAACGCGCTTAATTTTGAAAGAGGATTTTATTGCACATTAAAATTATATTAACGAGCTTTCTATTCATATGGCTTTTACATGGTTCGTCTTACCTCATGTTCTAACATGAGCATGGGTGAAAGTATCAGTTTGGAGTAACAATGTTAGAGAGTAACCAAAATTTTAGGGAAGCCGCTATTATTTATTTGGGTTTTCTGTGACTGGTCTACTATTTATTATTAAGAATAATGATTTGAAAAAATATTAAATGATTTTAGGCTCAAATAATTCTAATGGTCTTAATGACTGAAAAATATGTAGAAAAAAAGTTAAAAAAAAAAATTGGTTGTCTGTAAAGTCGGTTTACGGACGATAGTTTTACGTGATAACGTCATAAAGAAACATTGATGAACTCTCTGACGTCACGCGAGAAGAGAGAAATGCGTACAAGCCGACGCTTGGGCCGATCGTGCCTCTCTATCGCTTATACCGCGCTCTCGCTTGCACGCTCAGGCTCAGGCGGAACGTGACACTTTTTCGTGCGTGCAGCCGGTGTTCCATCAATTTATAAGACGTTATCACGTCAAAAAAAAAAATTGGTTGTCTGTAAAGTCGGTTTACGGACGATAGTTTTACGTGATAACGTATTCCGTAATACATAACCTAAATTTTAGTAGCTGTCAAACTTGGGTCGAAGCCTACTGCGCTCTCGCTTGCACGCACAGGGTCAGGCGGAACGTTAGGAACGTTACACTTTTTCGTGCGTGCAGCTGGTGTTTCATCAATTTATAAGACGTTATCACGTCAAAAAACAATTGTTTCATAAGTAAAAACGTAAAGAAGCAGTTGTTCAAAACGGATATGAAAATTGTTTTGTCTCTTTGGGGGGGGGGGGGGGGTGTTACGATTAAAAGTATTGCAAGGTTCGTCGCTTGCATACCATTGCAGTTGTCCATGTAATTTTTTAATTGAAATTATCGAGCATGACACTAAAAATTAATTTTTTTAGTGTATTGGTTCAAATTATGTTTAACCCCGGTGGAGGTTGTGTATTATTTTATATAATTTGTTTTTTACACCGTTGATATTTTCATATCTGAACGAAGAGAGAGCTACTGCAATCGGATCGGCGATTTGATTGACACTTAATAGGAACATCCCTCGTATCAATCCTTTGAACGGTGCATATTTTTCCTCGTATGGAAACAACTCATGTAAACCAACTTTTTCGTTCTTATATCCTCTCTCTTAAGTGCAAACAAGAACTAAAGAAATATATTTTAAACGCTGAGCATAACCCGGCATTTGATCTCGTTGTACAAGACAGTCGCACTTCTTTGTCGGCAGAGAGTGCGCGCACGCGCGGATTGTCTCCCTTGTGGTTTTCTTTCAGTCCGACAGATCACTAATTAGTAGAAGTGACACGCTACGTCTAGTAAGCGAATCACAGTCCAAATATCAGCTACATTATTTCGGTAGCGTCATAATTCTATGTTTCAAATTCCATTGAAAAAACGCACTTTTAGGGATTTTTTTATTGTAGAAAAAGCTTCCGAAAAATTCTCAAAAAAATTGTTTCTTAATTTGTAACAAAAAAAAAGAAAAGAAAATAGAGCGAATGTATGGGATGGCTTCTGTAGCCGAAGAAGAAAAAATGAAGCTGGTTTACAAGTAGATTAGCTTGTGGAGGTGTCATTCTTTGAGTGACGTTTCCTTTTGGCTCGTTTTTTAGAAGCATCCAGATTATAATTGGAGAACTATTAGTAGTATCGATTGAATTTTATTTATTGTTAAAAAGCAATAAATTTAAATTATTAATTGGCCTTGCATCTAAACAATTTCAACACACCTGGTGATTAAATATTGGGTTGTCAGATAAGTTCTTGCCGTTTTTTTAAATTAATACACACAACATTGTCTTCCGTGGATGAAGATCTTGCTTCGCTCGCGGGGTCGCTTGTTTTTCTTTCAGCTATGGCACCCTCTCCGTATACGGCACAAATCTCTCTAGCAGCTTCCGTGGCTTTGGCACCTCGGTTAAACGCAAAAAGAAGATGGTGTCGAATATGCTCGTTTTTGTCGACTTGACACTCCATTTAAATGCTCTAAAAATTAACAAAAATGAATCCAAACAAAAAAACTAAATAGACTTTCTTGTAGAGCGAAAAATTCTCTTTCGAATAACACAAAACATTATACCAAAAAATTTCATTTCGATCGCTGATTTTTTAATTTAAAAAAACGGCAAGAACTTATCGGACAACCCATTAAAATAAATAGGTTTGAGAATAGCAAGGTTCGTAGAAATGCCGCTCTATGACTAGTTTTGTTAGAAATCCCCCAGCTCCCAGATACTGATCTGCAATTATTTTTAAAAATAATGCTAAATTAAAATTTTTAATTAGTGCTAGGCTCGGATAACCTTTGTAGAAAACTAAATACTTATCTCGTTTCTAGTTAGCCTCTGTATCCGCGATTCGCGCCTTTTTTTTTTCATCGCTTATGATCCCAGTTGTCAAGCGTCTACAATCTCCCTTTTTTTCATTAGAACAAGCGTTTTAATGTTTTAAAATTTAAGACAGAAATTCATTATTCAAAATGACCGGACACGCAAACTTTTTTTTTTACTTCACATTAGCTTAAAAAAATTTCAATCAAATCCTCGACCCGATGATTGTTATGGCTTTCTCTTATAAGTTAAGATATACAAAATTTTCGAGATTTTTTTTTATCAACCATTGAATGTATACCACTCAGCATGTTTTCTTGGTGATCAGTAATTTTGATCCTTCGCATAATTTCAAAGAACTTATAAAACTAAATTTTAATACAATTAAAACAGCCATGTCAAACCGTTTGTTAGGAGACACGTTTTAACAAAGAAAATAAAATAACATTTAATTCTACATCACCAATACACCGAAATGAAAAATACAAAACGGATCCAAAAGATTCATAATCGTTGAATATATTTGTTATGATTTATGAGGTTATGAATGCCATTTTAGTTTTTTTTTTTTTGTTCTGTTTTATTTACAAAGAAAAATATATATTATACGTTTTACAGAACTGAAAGTGTCATTAATGATTGGGATCAGTTTTTGCGATTTGCTGAAATTTTTATTATTTTTGATCAGAAAGAAATCGATTTTATTTAATAACACTGTCAGTTCTAGTAAAACTACTTCTTTTTAAGAAAAAAAAAAGAATCACCTTTTTATTTTATTTTTTGGGATTTTCAATCTAGAGCTCAGAAGGCAATCGCAGGTATGTCAGTTTCATTATTTTCTGACATTTAAATATTTTAAATAAAAAAATTGTCTTCAGTAGTCGAATAAATAAATAGCCAAAAATTAGAGAAATTTGAGGTTATACTTCTTCAATGGTCTCATTCTATAAATTCTCACAACAGATGGCAGATGTGACATTTTTTCACGTAAATCTGAAGGTTGCCGTGTTCGTGGCGTGAAGATTCAATCAAAACAACGGAAGGCATATGTGCAGCCTAAAAATAGTCCGTGCGCGTACATCTTTTTATTGATTGGAATTTCCACGTCACCAAACAGTGCAATTGCACATCGGTTTGTCAAATTGCGTTGAAATCCATAAGATTCAGCAGAGAATGCTTTTCTACACACGCAACAAAAATATTTTTAAAATAAGTTCTGTTTGAGAAAAATGCTATTTCTCAAATGCAACTATTATTAAAAACTTTTCTGTGTTCGTGTACAGAGATGCATTCGCTACCGAAACTACTAAATTTTAATGCATTTTAAGTCGGGTGCCAGGCGTGCATAAAAATGTCAACTGCGGATTGGGACCGTTGATATTGAACCTTAATTTGAAAATCTGGGCACGTGTTTGGGCTCGGAGGAGGGTTGGGTCACTGCGTGGCGGTGTTTACGCCACTGTGCTAGCTGCCACCATTGTCGACCCGCCTCCCGTGGTTGTATTCTCAAAGCTGACGCAGATGTCGTGTTGATTTTCGATTGATTCTGAATGGAGCTCAGTCGGTAGACCAAAGAAGCTCAAAATACAACAGAATGCAACAGCAATATTTTATGATCGTAATTTGTTTAAGTGGGTCGGTTTCGAGTATAAAAACAAGTTGGTTATGCGTCGGCCAACATCTTGTTATTAATATCTCTAGAACGACTAGTCCTACAAAGAAAACACGAGTAACCTTTTTTGTAGATAGATGAATGCTCCATCGTTTTTATCTGAAACATTTTATCATAAAATCGATATTTTAAAAGTTGTTGCGTTGAGAAGTTTTCACTTATCAATTTTTAATAAACAGTTCGTAAAATATGTAGAAAAAATTTGGAAAGAGAAAACGTTTCTGCGCTACAACTCTTAAAATATTGATTTGATGAAAAAATTGTTCATAATACAAAATATAAATTATTCATAAAATTGCGATTGTAATCTTTTGTAGAAAAAAAATGTCTGTCGACTAGACTTCTCTGTAATCAATAGACAATATAATGCGATGTCGGGTCCATATGACAAAGCAGGCCTTTAAAATAAAAATGTTTGACATGGCTGTGTGAGACAGCCCTGTTTCTAATTTTTAAACACTCGACTTCAGCGAGTTAACAAACCGTTTTGTGTTGATTACTTTTTGAACCTCTTGTTCAATCATTGTTTTGTTTTTCTTAGATTTTTATAATTTTTTGACACGATTCGATTTTTTTCCAAATTTTCTTACATGTATTGAAAGTGATCTATCTTTTTTTTTTTGTGTGTACAGAAAGTATCTCTGAACGGTTATATTTTATATTTGATGTGTTGGTATTCGTGTATATGTTACTATACTGTGGTGTTTTGTTTCAATGCAGATAAAAAATTGTCGGGAAAATCCAAAGATGAACAGATGGCAGAAAAAAAACAAGAGCTGGAGAAACGACTTCAAGATGTCACAGGCCAACTTGGCAATGCTAAAAAGGCCACCAAAAAAGGTACGTTTTCAGTTTTTGTTTTTCAAAGTTAATAATTTCCATTACAGAGTGCGTTCGAAAAAAACTTTATTTTCCAATTTCTTTGAAAAGTAATTTATGAAGTGAGGTTATTCCAACAGGAATCAAATATACAGGCTGCATCACACTTACGCTTTTTATCGTTTTTACACGCAAGCGTCATCGTCACGCTTATGATCACGGTATTCAAAAGTTTCGGGCACTTGTTGAAGCAATAGCTGGCCCAGTACCGTTTTACAATGTAAATTTAGATGAAAGAATTATTGGCGATGTTAAATTAGTACACAAAACAGTAGAACACATTGCGATGGTGATTGAAGTGCCACTATCAGAAAAACTTGTTGGTAGTAAACGAAAACTGGTTGGAATAATATTTATTATTTCAAAATCAATCACTGTTCACCTGTCAAAATGTAAAGTGCCCGAAAAATATGGCGCACAAAAAATTTTCAACTATGAAAAAGTCTTAATTTAATTCAGATAGCATTATCGTGATACTCGTTATGTTGTCTTCCTTGTTGCACTCATTAATTTTTATGTTCTAATTCCTACGAGACATCTGTACATGATAATTCTATGACTATGATTCTGAGAACTTTTTCAATTTGTTGTTAAGAAATAATAAATTGAAAATATTAATTGGTATGAGACAAACAATTCTGACTATTGGTGGTCTTTAAAAAGTCGCTATGATCTTTACTCACTATCTCCAAAACGAGCCAATAATAGTATATTGTGCGACTAGTGAGAGAAGAAGATTCCATGAGCGTGAAATTTGCCGCACGAACGTAGCGAGTGCGGTAACACGTGAGTGGAATATTCTCCTTCGATCAATAGTCGCACATAATACTTTATTCAACCAGCACGAGTAATATGTAATCGGGGCCCTGATACAAGAGGGAGAAATAATAAATCACTTCATTGATTGATGTACCCACCGCCCTCGATGCACACAAGATGGCCCTGACTTTAGCTGAATTGCGATGCTGTTTTCATATATACAAATCGCTACCGCGTTCCTATTGGTCCAGAAACTATACAGTAATATATTATCGTACAGTTTCGGCTCATTATTCGCACTCTACGCGTCAACATGAAGTGATTTATTATCTCTCCCGAATTTAGCAGGGCCCCAAAATTATATATTACTCACGCGTGTTGAATAAAATTATATTATTTCAGCACGCGCGCACTCTCTGTCTCTTTCTCTCTCTCTCTCACACACACACACACACACACTTCTGGTGAACCAACTTGATACGATGAATGCATTCAACCAACTCTAGTTATGGTGATGATTATTATTAAAATGTCTTCTTTTCCCAACTGAAAATGATGTTGATTTGAAAAATCTGATATTAGTAATTAGAGTTGGAATGTCTTCTTTTATTAACCTCCCAGACTTGACTCCAGGAGCGTCTACAACAGGCATGTCAAACTCGTATGATATTCACATTGGGTACCGCATGTTTACAACGTCAAAAAATATTAATAAAACACGATTGTTAGAATGATTGTATTATTAGACTCAATGTTTTTTTAAAGTCTCTGCGGGCCACAGTCACAGTATTGGCGGGCCGCGCGTTTGACATCTACAGTTCGCGTTCAGAAATATTGAACATGACGTAGTAAAATCACATGTTTAATAATTAATTATTTGAAAATTGGACGTCTTAACATTTTAAAATTTCAGATTTTTATCTGAACATTGGTTTAATAATAGAATAACTTTAAATCATTTGTATTTTTTTATCTATTAGTTGAGTTTCTGATCTGTAGTTGACAGCTCAAACAAATTTAATTTGCCGCCGATAGAGTATTCTCTGTCTGTTTCTATAATTTGACGCTAGAAAAATGAACGCAGTCGTTAATTGTTTTCTCTCTCTATTATTTGCAGACGAAAGCGGTAAAGTTGACGTCGTTGGCGGGAGCGGTACAGGTCCGTCGGGTAGGCTGTCCTCCTCGTCGAGCAGTACGGACACAGACTCGAGCAGCTCAACAATGTCGAGTAGTTCGAGCGACTCAAGCGACAGCGAAGCAGGTTAGCCCATAACATCTTCTATAAATACATCATTCGTTGCCGCGGTGTCTCAGCAATTTATGGTACCGCGGTTACATTCCTGATTAATATGTCTGATTTAAAAACAAAACAAAGAACCTTTCTGAACAATCAGTGTGATATACAGTTTAATATAAAAATATAAAAAAAAAACAAAAACACGTCGACGCGCGTAAACAAGATTGAATCGCGATGCGCGTCGGGACAGTAAAAAAGAAATGACTGATGTTAAAAAAAAATACAGTATTCGTACTTTAAATAGACCGGTGCAAGACGCTAAAACAAATGAACTTATATATTCATATGAGTACAAATTTTTTGAATTACTTTTTACGATTAAACGATAATTTTATTTTTAGTTTTTTTTATTTCCTTTTTAATTTGACGAAATGCCGATTTTTTTATTAGTCCAAAATGCAGAACTTACTTTCGTTGACAGAGAGAACTATTTAAACTATGAATATTGAGTTACTTTGTTGAATTTCGTTTTTCGTTCTTTTTTTTATTTAAAAAAATCATGGGAGTTTTTTATATAAATATAAGTATACATATTATATAAAAATTGCGTTATCATTCGTATAATATGATACAACTTTTAAATACTGTGTATTTGACATCCACCATTAAAAGCAAGTTTTTAGTATTGACGCAATTATAAATTGCGAAATAATCATTTGTTTTTTTTTTTTTTTTTACTAAATATTTATATTATACATAACGCCTACGATTAAAAATAATTAAAGTAAATCAAAAATGTTAAACGACGATTTAAAAAATACATATATACATAAAAATAGATGTGTATATAATATATACAGAACTTTAAATTTGACCCGATCGTGCGTGTTCAATTGTTTCGTTAAATTATGTGTGCCATTTTAGTTTTAATTTCAATTTTGTTTTATGTATTATAAAAAACATCTTTAAAATACTCATCTTTGTTGATAGCATTGCTAAAAGTATATTTGTATTAAAATAACACACGAGACAAGTTTAAAAAGATTTGTGATAATTTTCTATAACTCTGCAATTGCGTGAAATTAAATCTAAATTAATTAAAGACATGAATTTAATTGTGACAATTCTCAATTTCTTCACATATAACAAAAGAACAGCAGTTTTTTTGTTTTTTTGATCGGAAATTTGATGAACGCACTTATAAACAAACAAGATTTGGTTGGTAGAAACGAAAATGTCCTGCTGTTCGTTTGTTTATTTTATTTTATTTTTTTGTTTTTCACTGCGACTTGTAAATATTTTTGAAATTCCATCAGAACTTCAGACGAAGACAATTGTGTTCTAAGACAGGCCAAACTGTCAATAATGGAACTTGAAAAAAATATACCTGGGTTCAAAACTAGATTATAACTTAAAAAAATAAACAAACAAAAGAAAATCATAATAATGTAAATACTTGTTATATTGTATTGTCATTGTTCATTTCAAAATTTTGTGTCTTTGTCTTGTGTTTGAGAAGAGAATTGCCTGAACTTTGTTTGCCATGCTCAGTAATCATTCGTTGCAGCTGGTACGAAAAAATATATTGATTATATTTCCTCATAAACGTATTGTTTCCAGTATTACAGTCAGGAGTTTTTTTTTTTTTTTTTTGTAGCTGTGCAACGACACCAATTGTTTATACTTGCCCGTAAAACTGAACGAGACCCATTTATTATTTTTCTGTTTCCATTAAAACAACGAGCGATTGCTGTCGAAACTGATATGACGTTTCGATGGAATCGCGCGCAGTTCATTTGTTATTTGATATAGTACTTATAGTGTCCACAATGTAGCGTAGAGCCTTGAGTGCAGAATGTGTAGGAATCAGCCAGCATTGCTAATTGCGAAGTGTTTCTTCATCGGTCGTACGTGTCGTTTTAGAGACGTATTTGTACAAACAATATCTGTGCTCTATCAGCGACCAAACATACACGAATGTCATGTTTACTTTAGTTTCTGCAGTATTTTGACAAAACAGAATATTTCATACGATATATATATTATGTTCCGATTTATGTGTGTACAGTTTTTGACATGCCTACATTTGAAATTGTTAATTCAGGCAAACAAAAGAACGCAACGTGTTGTTTTGTTTGCGTGTCAACTAACGAAAACAAAAGCAAGTCGAGTAACGTCGTTCAGTTTAGTGTTGCGCCGAAATAATCGCACGATTTCGGTTATGTTCGGTAAATACAACGTTGTGATTGGTTGTTATAATATGTGTACATACAGAGACTTGCGACCAATCGTAGCGTTTTATTTACCGAAAATAAACGAATCCATACAATCGTTTCAGCGGAGCAGAGAAACTAGCTAATATAATATAATAGGCATTCTAATTGTACAATGCATCTTGGGAATTGTGTCAAGTTGTGACGCCGCGCCGTGGTTTACATATTAAACTAATGAATTATGGTATATTATTGATGATTTCTTGATTCAAAATAATATCACCACCATTGACTATGTTTAGTTTTCTTGACGCACTAATCATGACACTACAACTTGACACAATTCCCGTGGTTCAGTACATAATTGGAAAACCTATTTATATATTATCTTAAAAAGAACGTAACGGTCATTAGACGTCACTTGATTTTAATGCTGTAAGAGAACTTTGTTTGAGCGGACGTGGGAATGCTAGTAAAATAATCGGGCGGCTTTGTCTATTCTCGGAGTGGTTGTGATTGGTTGTTACATGTACATATAGAGACGTGCAACCAATCGAACCGTTTTATTTATCGAGAATTAACGAAACAGTCAGATTGTTTTGTCGAACAGTTATCGCGCCGCCGTCATCGCTAGATAGTTTCGAATGTTTGCATGTCGAAAACTGTACATAAAAATGTTCCTTGAGTGATCTGCAAAGGATATGTCAGTTGAAATCAAAATATCAATTATTTGATAATATTTATTTCCTAAAAAAAAAGTAGAATCTTGAAATGCGGTGCAAGTTTTGAAAACCGAGTAGTTTTTTTTTTTTTTTTTTTGAAAGTTGCACTTACTATCAAATTTTTAAATGCTCTACTAATTGAAAAAAGGTAAATATATAAATAACTCCGTAAAACTTGTTTTTCAGTATTAATTAGATTTCATTTATAAGTTGCTTTTTTCTCTCCGATAATCAAGCATATAAAGTTCATTTATCTATTATATAGAGTTCATTTGTTTCGTTTCTAATTCGCAGTTTTCTCTGACCGTTTTCACTGTTTTGGTTTTGTTTTCAACACCTTAGCAGATCTAGTGATTTACGAGAAGGATTTACTGAAATAGTTTTTATTTAAAAAAAAAAAAAACAAAAATTCTCGCATGGGCGCCAATATCGATGAAAATGCAGACAATGTGTGTGGCGGCTGTATGTCAGTTCGCTTACATTTTTTTTTTTCAATTGTTTTTTCGTTTGTTTATGTATTTATTTATTTTTTTTAAATTTTTACTTCAGATGGAATTATCTGTAGTCGAATACTCGCTTGTCGTTGAGATATGCGGTTCAAAACAGTCGGTTTTTGAACTGCACAAGTGTAAAAAAAAAATAGAGTTTTGTCGTTGACTAAACTAGGTCTAAAAAATCGCTATCTTTTGTTTTGGTGCTGCTGGCCTCCATAACACATTGTTTGCACTCAGGCTTGACATAATATTATATTTTTGCATAATGTCATAAAAATAATTTATTTTCGAGTGAAAATTAAAATACGGAATGCAAATAAGTTTTTAGTGATTAATTATTTTTTAACAGGCGCTAATCACGAATTGTATGCCCTCTTTAAATTATTCCCGTCTATGGAAGTGCATCGATTTTTTATATTGGTATTGACGGACCCGAATTTCGAATTTGAAAGAAATGTGAAAGCTGTCGTTAAAATTTTTAAGAAAATTTATTTTTTATAATTATTTCACTTAAAAAAAAACTTGTGACCACTTTCTTGTACAATGGCGCTGTGTTTTGTAGTCAGTACAAAGCCGCTACCGACCCTAAAATCAAAAACTGTCATTGCAGAAAAATAGCTTTGATGTAGCAAACCAGATATTGTGCCTAGGCTATTTGAAAACGGTTGTGTCAACAAAAATCTCGGTAATTCTAAAAAAAATTTAATCGAATACTTGTTTCGTGTTTTTTTTTTAATCCGGCGCCGTCAGTACTCAAGAAAATACTTACATAATATGAATCGCTTATTTCTAAGCTTCACCTGTCGAGCGAAAGTTTCAGATTGCGTCTTTCCAATTCACTGTCAACTCGAACGCCGCATAGTGTTTAAATAAATAACTACACCGACACACACACACACACTCACACATGTATACTTGCGCACGCGCACACAACACAGCAACACACGACACGAATAATTAGAGTAATGAAATTTTTTTGACTGATAAATGTTCTTTTTATATACAAATTTACATGCATCTGTTTTTTATGTCGTTTTGTTCTTTTTTTATGCACACAGTAAATGTTTATAGCAATACTTAAGTATTTTTAATTGATTTTTTTTATCGAACTTTTTTATACAATCAATTGTGAAGTTAAATGTGTTTGAAGATTTGTGTTGGAAATAAATTCACTGGTTAAGTGTATGTGTGCTTCAATTGTTAATATTTACAGAAATTTTTTAACGACTATTGAAACAAAAAAAAAGCGTGGCGGAAGCCTTAATTTGTAAATTTTTTTTATATTAATTGTTCAGATTAGTGGAATAGAGTAAGATTAACGCACCGAAATGACATTTTGAAAATATATAAATTTAATGAACAAGTAGATCTCAATTGTTTTTTCGCAATAAGAATTTGAAACATGATAAAGGACTTATTAATTTGATTAAATAAATTTGTGTATACAAGTAAACTAATTAACTTATATTGTTTAAGGTTAGATTTCAAAGTTGTCAGTTTGTAAATTCTATTGAAAGATGGCAAATATTTGACTCGACGGTAGCTAAATACTAAATGTAGAAGCGTAGAACTTTCATATGACAGCTTGTTTTCTAACGATCTATATATAGGTTGCGCCATTTTCATCTTATACCCCTTTCAAACCAAATTTTGAACTGTTTAGTTTCATAGTTTCAGAACGAATTTTTACAATCTAGTACGAATTGACAGGACAGCCCACTATTAAAAAAAAAAAAAAAAAAAACGGCAACGCTGTATGTTGTCTGTTGAGAGAACTTACTAACTGATATCCTGGAAGTCTAACCTCAAAACTGTAGATATGCGTACTTCAATTGTTTTGTATTGAAATGCGATTTTTCTTTGCACCTTAAACTTTTAGAGTGTGACATTATTTCAAACTAACGTTTGCCAATTTTTTTTATATATATATATTATATTTTGAAGTTGCGGTAATATTAATGACAAAACAAAAAAAGTGAAATGAACTCTTTATTAAATATATTAAATGTTTGGAAAAGAGCGATTGCGAAAATGTTGTACACTTAAACCATGTAATTTCTTCACACAATACTTTTAGATCTATTGTAAATACTATTTATAAGGAGTAAACGTAAGATTTTATTGAGATAATAAAGGCATGACAACTCGAGAGCACATCAATGATTGCTTAATTTAGTTGTCGTTTTTCTTTTGTTCTGTTATAATAAAAACAAAAAAGAGAGAAAGAACTCTATAATGCGAGTGTTTTTTGAAGTATTGTAGCCCATTTTAAGATTACATATTCCGGAATTTCAGTTTTTTTATGATATAATAATAATAATATATATATCGTATGAACTGTTATTAAAATAATATGGTTCTGATGAAATATATGATGAATGAATATATGAAGAATAAATGAAATATTAAACATTTGTATCGCATGTGTTATTTTCTCGTTTGGATCGCTACGACCGACCGACCAATCATATCACTCCGTCTCTTCCTTAGCAAAATGGCTGACACGCAACACACACGTTCTGCACTCGGAGGTTATGTTTGTTTTTTTTTTTTTTTAATTCCGTTGTTTCATGTTCTGTGAGATATCCATGCTTTTTTTAGGGCGAGGTAGTCGGCCGTCGAGGAAGAAAAGTAAAAGGAACCCAGTAAACACTACGTCAACTAATCAAACTGTAAGTATTCGATAATTAGTAGTCGTTAACGATAGACAAACGAGTCTCAGACACGAACAATCACACACTGTCTTCTCTCCTATTGAAATTCTTATCTGATAATTTTATGAACGTTGGTGCTGTACTACAAAACGAGTTTTCTCAAAAATCTCAATTGGAAATTTTACATTGACAGAAAATTTTAAGGTTTCCCGATACACTCTTTTAATTGATGCTCAATTTCTGATATGGCTTTCGGCTTTAAATCTCGATTTGAAAACGTCAGTTTTTTTTTTTTCAACTAAATCAATATCTCCACTTAGTTAGGGGAGATGATGACAGAAATGGTCAAGGAGCACTTGGTGGCAGAAACGCTCTTTCGTGCTGTCTGACAAATCCGCTTAGTGGAGTAGAGGGGGGGCTCAGACTACACAGAAGAAATCGTTTCTGACACCAAGTGCTCCTTGACCATTTCTGTCATCATCTCTCTTAACTACTTATTAGTTGAAAGCAATTAATGACGTTTTTTTAAAACTAGATTTCAAGCTAAAAGCTGTATCAGAAACCCATATTTTATATAATTGTTTGTTTTGAATTGATTGACCAAATGAACACTGGGCCACCCCTTCCCCAAACAAAAAACAATCAAGGACCTTCGTCTTTTTTAATGCTATTTAGAAATATTATTGACTTAGCAGGACAATTTAGATTAGACGTCAACTTAATGCTTTTGCTGGGTAAAAAATGCCCATGAAATCTATATATATATATATATATATAAAATTTCCGTGTCGCAGTTTTGGCCGCGCTAATCTCCGAAACCACTGAACAGATTGTATTGAAATTTTGTAAATGTGTCTTGCTTGATGCATCTTACGCTATAGGATAGATTTTATTAAATATTTTGTATAAAATTACGATATTTTCTCAAAAAATCTGTTTTAGTAACATGTGGCGACATCTGATAAAATTTACTCAAAGCTATTAGTTCGGAAGCAAACAAAAAAAAACTGTTTTGTTACCAAGTAGCGACATCTGATAGAATTCGCTCAAAAACTATTAGTTCAGAAGCAAATCGAGTGAAATTGCCCAAAGCTATTAGTTCAGATGCCAGGTCGCAAAAGAAATACATTTTGCAGCATAATATCTACCGCACCCAGGTATAACCGGGACGGACCCCTATCTTTATAAATAAAATTCCGGTGTCCGTGTGTTTATAATACTTGTCCTCCTAAACGTCTTGACCGATTTTGATGTAGTTTTTTTTTTGTACTTTTATGGTGTCACCTGGATGGTTCTAAGCTATAGTTATACCCGGTAGGTGGCGCTGTTGTTGAGATCCAGATTTTTTTTATTTTCCGACCAAATTTTTTCTTTGTATGTTTTTGAATTTCTCACAAAAAATATATAATCCCAAATTGTTAGCCTACCAGCACCTCTCAAAATTTTTTAATTCAATAATTTTTGTATATTCATTACTTAAGGTTATACACCCACGACCGTATTAGTAAAGACTGCGTCCGTATTCTGTTGTAATAAAAAAATGTTATATGACTTGGTAAATTATTATTTCTTATGAAAATATTATATCCTGTAGAGCATAGCTTTATTTTTTAATATTTAAGAAATTAATATTTAAACATTTGACATATTATCATAAAGTGGTGACTTTAGCAGTATATTTCGTTAAGCCCAGTGTACACGAAAGATTTTATCTGACGTTTTGTTTTTAAAAACCTTTAAACCGTTAGACGCATAGTTTTTGAGATATTGGATATTAAAAATACAGTTTTTAATACACGGTAAATGAGATAATATCCAATTTTCAAGTTTTAGTTATTAGCGACGTCAAAAAAATTATTTAATAAAAACAAAATTTATGAAAAACTTTTCGTGTAATGTGGTTTTCATGGTGATATAATTCAAATCTAGAAAATAGAGATTTTGAGAGTTGTTTCGAAAATTTTTAATTAATATTTCTCTAAAACTGCATGGGAAAGTTTAGTTTTTTTAATTTTTACGTTATCTAAACAAGTCAAACTTTCGAATAATCAGTTTTTTAAAAATTTGTCTATAGCCAATTTGGTTTAATCTTATTTTTATATACACTTCCGGGCAGTCTTCTCATTTATCACTGTGTTAAAAATCGCATTTTTAATAATTTAATATCTTGAAAACTAGACGGTCAATGTTTTTTAAAAAATGCAGTTGAATGTATGAGATATCCATAATTAACATATTAAAATTTCAGCGTATTATCTATACATTGCTCTATCGGGCGTATAACCTTAATAAATAATGAGCGTTTCATTCATAACTGACCGTTTGCCTACCAAGTCCGCTATGATTCTATAAAAAAAGTCCGATACCTCATAATATGTGAATGTTTAATAGGTAATCCACAAATCCGGATGAATCCGGACCGGACCGCTAGTATTCTTATAAATATTTCCCCTCGCTTAACGGGTTTTTTGAATATTGGCATGAATCGTGTTGGCAATGCAACTAAACATAAACTCGACAAGCCATAGCAACGAACTATGCGCAAGTTTTCTTATTTTGCCACCGCGAGCGCGACATTCGGAAACGGTTCAACTTCACCCACTTGCACAATGCATAACAGAAATGGACAGTTAGATATTTCACCTCTTTTTTCCATTGCACTTGTAGCAGTGTAAAACGATCGTCGGCAACATCTTTCAACTTTTTTTTATACATTGGGCGTGACCCAATGTTCTAAAGAAGCGAAATATTCAAATAACTTATGCCAGTGAACAAGTTGTGTAAATATGTTTCTTTTTTACAAGCTTTTATTTAGTTTCACCTGTCCCGGTGTCTGTCTGAAATCAAATCTTGCAAGTTAAATTTGACCCACTTCCCGTTATTCGATTGAGTTAGAATTTTGCATACGTGTGTAGTTCCGATAATAATACAATATTATAATAACTACCTGACCGTTCCGGCTTTCGCCCGGTTGAAAATCGTACTTTTAATAAACCACACCAAAAACTGCTTTTATTAGTTAATAAAAATGAACTAAAAAGTTAAAAATAATTTTATTCCGATTAGGAATAAGTCGTTTTATACGTACTTACCACAGTTTAAAGTTTTCAAATAAAAGCGTGTTATATTTTAATAGCAAGAGAGAGAGAGAGAAAGACGGTGTAATACGCTTTTATTTGAAAACTTGAGACTGATAAGTATGTACGTATAAAACGGCTTATTTCTAATCGGAATAAAATTATTTTTAACTTGTTAATTCATTTTTAATAATAATAAAAGCTTGTTTTTAATAAAAAATTTCGTTTATTTATTTAGTGTCTTGTCAGCTCTGGTTATTATTTTGATTACATTTTTGTTGTAATTGAATAATTTTTTGAAAATCAGATTTGAAATTTATGTGGGTTGTAAGTTAGAATTTAGTGATTTTAAAAATTGCATCTATCAAAAATAACAATAACATCTACAGGATGATTTTTAAGTTGATTTTTAAGTTGATTTTTCTTTTTTAACAGTGTGTGGAAATCAAATACACCAACAAATATTTTACGTAACTTTTTTATCATAACTCAAAAATAAGAGAGATACAGCCTTTCAAAGTTTAATTGGCAATCCTGCAGTTTAGTGTTCCCTACTTCAGATTTTAACCGCACGAATGACGTTGGCGCTGGTAAACTAGTTTATCTGCTTGCGAACTATATCTAGTCCAATGCACGGTATAAGATGTTTGTCAAAAAAAAAAACATTGAAGGTTGTCACTTTACACAGAATAGGGTTGTATAATTAAAAAATAGTAAATTTAGTCCACAGGATGAAGTGCAGCTATTTGCTATTCCTATACCGCGTCTTTTTCACTGAAATAGTGAATGTATAAACGATTCTCGCCGTATTTTTTTTTTATTTATAAGGAAAAATGTAAATGTCACTGTCGGGACTTAAACCCGAAACAACCAATTTCACGTTGGCCGAGTTTCATTACTCCACAGTGCCTGATTATTCATTGTTATAAAATATACCGTAAGCGAAAAATTGTCATTAATGAAGGTCCATTTTTGCCACCAAATCCAGACCGTCGAACAGGCTTTGAGTATTTGCGAGAGAGACGTTTGTTCTCGGGGCCTCATAATCCTATAAACTTGGCGACCCGAGAAATCAGTATTAAAAATTGTGATGTGGCAGTAAGTAATTTACAGGTATAAATAATTTTTAAATCAATTTCCTTTTTGAAGTATAATTTCATATGAATCATTAATGCCCCACCGGAAATATAACGGAGATAGTGTAATTGATAAATCACCTGATAGTGATATACACCTAAATAAAATTTTCGGTACATTGGGCAAAGCATAGGTAGTAGTCAGACAAACTGCTCAACAGCACCGTCGTCATTCATACGATCAAATCTGAAGTAGGGACCACTAAACTGCAGGCTTGCCGTTTAATTAAATTTTATTTGATTAATTCAAAAGCCCGGTTAATACACGCGAAGAAATGAAACACGATTCGGAAATGCATCCCAAATAATTCTCGGAAGGCCCTGATCGCTGCTACAAGCATGGCTACGGCGCACGCATCTTTGTGTCCAACAAAGCGGGAACAACTTCTAACAAATTTCGTGAATACTTGATAATGACATAACATATTTCCATAGTGACATAACATAACGCCAGGACCGATCTCAAAATTCGATAAAATTTAATAAAACTTTGAAAGCCCGTTCCACTTTCATTTTTTAGTTTTGATGAAAAAGTTACTTGAAATATTTGTTTGTCTATTTGATTTCTACACGCTGTTAAAAAACAGAATCAACTTAAAAATCATTCTGTAGGTATATTATACGATTATATCACATTAAAAAAACGCCGCTGTTCACATGACGTTCCCATAGCAATTATACTATATTTAAAAGTGTTAGTTCTTAGTTTGGCCGCTATTGGGACGTTGTGTCTCTAGAGGTCTTGACAGCAAATCTGAAGTTGCTTTGTTAGTGTATAAATAAATCGTCAAAGGGTCATAGGTACCTCAGTGGATTTTCTGTTCGGGAGTTGGGATTTTACTCTAGCCATGCGCCATCTACTCAATATTTCAGTGAACTATCCTATGCGACGCGTCTCATAGTAAAACATTGGGCGCTACGTATTTTTGTAAATATATATTGTTTACAATTACGGAAGTTACACACATCATTAAAAAATCGATGAAGAAGCACGATTTGTGTTGTGCAGTACCTAATTGTGTTTGTATAGATGTTGATACCAAATTATTAAATTGAAAAGTAACAGCTGTCAGTTGAGTATACCCTGTTGATTTCATGCGGTTTCTTTTTCAAATTTGACTTTTGCATGCAGAAAGCAACAAAGTTAACCGTGTGTCACTACAGCTTGCATCAATGATTCTGCCACATTTTACGTTGAGACCAGAATTCGCGATTTTTTCCCTTTCAATATAATTACGTTTTGAAGGATTATTGTCAACCCAATCACAATTTTTTTCCTCGGAAATATACATTTTAAGTTAAACACCGAAACTCAATGGTGTCAATGCAAACGCTTCGCATAGGGCGATCATATTGAATATTTCAAAATGAGCTTTGCCTCCAGGTAAAATCGCAATACCATAATATCTACTCCCTCTACTTGTTTTATACAGAATTTTTATAGTTCGAAAACATGTTTTTTTTTATATAACGCTGGAACTTTTCTAGAAAAAATACTAATCGGTTTTCTGCCAAATTACGCCATTTAAAAAATGTCACTTTCTTACATAATGAGAACACAAAATTCCAGCGCAGTGACTTTTTTTTTTCATAAAAAAATTGTTTTTATTTTTACATATTATTACAATTATTTTAACTATTAGATAAAACACGTGAGATTCTTAAAATAATATGCAGTAACAATAAAAAAATATTTCCGCGATAACGTGAATTATTCTGTGATTCATTTAACGTGTGTGGACTGTGGAAGATATTGCAATTGGGATTATTATTGTTGATTGGTGTATTTCAGAAAACAACAGTTACAATAAACAACACTTTATCAAACAATCAACAACAATCGGTATCGACTATAAACACAACCAAAATGTCAACAACAACAACATCAGGTAGCATCATGTCGACGCGAAAAGGAAGCGCGGCAGTCGCGGCGCCCCCGCCGCCGACTCCCGTCGCGAGCACAACGAGCGCACCGCCGTCACTGACTGACGTCAAAACAACTGTCGCGTCGACTTTGGCCTCGTCACACGGTGTCACAACACTCCCGACTAGTGCCGTTGTCAGCCGTACGGCGGCGCCAGCAGTGCTACCGCCTGCGCCTCCGCCTTCGTCACAGCCGTTAACGCGATCATCAGTGATACCGGCACCGGTTGCTACTCCAGTCGCCGCACCGATCAACAAACTTCCGCCCCCCTTACCTAGCAACTATACCGATCCTCTAGAAGATTCGTTGCGAAGTCTAGAACATGATATTATCAAAAACGACACGAATATGAGCAATCCTTTAGCAAATATCGGTTCGATACCGTCGATACCGAACATAAATTCTGGCTCGATAGTGCAGCCGAACTTGCCGACGATGGGATCGATACCGCACAATTCGATACTTCATCATAGTTTGCAAAGTTCGGTGGAATCGAACGAAATTCACCCACCTATAACTAGCGCCTCTACCTCTAACATTATACATTCCAATAATAATGGCTTTGGCGGTGCCAAACAGGATATGGAAATGCCGATCACGAACAACGGTCTCGGCATAACCGGATCAATATCGTCGATATTTGATCCGCTGCCGGCCGTAACGCAGCCGCAACAAATGCCGTCCATGAATCAGATGTCGAATCCGTCGGTCAAGAAAGACGATAAGCCCCTGATACATCCGAAACCGATCGAAGAACTGACGCATCCGATTATGCCGAGCGTTTTGAACAACACCGATAAGAAGATGACGCCGCCGGAACAGAAAAACAATCCGGCTGCTAGTTTCGCGTCGGCGTTCAAACCGAAACCGGAACAGAACATTAAAAATGCGAGCTCGTGGTCGAGCCTGGCTCAGGCAAATTCGCCGCAGAATTCTATGACGGGAAACAACAACAGACAACACGCCATGGACTGTTTTCAGGCATTTAAAAAGCAAGCAAAAGAAAAGATCGATCGACAAAAAGCTCTTATCGAACAACAAGAAATGAGACGGCATCAAAAAGAACAAGCGGAACGGGAACGGTTACGTCAAGAGAACGAAAAGAAACGGGAGAAAGAAGAGGAAGACGCTATGGAGAAAGCGAGGTTAGTTTTAAAAAATTATTATTAGTTGTTTTTATCGGTGAGTTTTAAGCTTGTTCTGAACTCCTAAAACGACTGTCGCCAATACAATCATTCTTTTCTTAGTCAAATTATCGACCTCTCCAGACGGTCGCTTTCTTCTAAACTACAAAATGTGATACCTTAAACTTTATTCGTCAGATTGAAATATTAATTTTCAAATTGCGAAATTCTTGAAGAACTGACTTTGCAGATAGAGTTCAGAATTTCGATGGAAACTGGGTGTTGACTTTTCAGTATAACCGGAAATGTGTTTTAAAAAGATATAATTTAGAAAACTGCATTTTACAGTTCTTAGGAAAGGTCTCTGTAAACCACTCAACAGTAATGGACTCAGTTGTCAAGCGTCTATAATCTACGATCTAAAGGCCCCAGTACACAATGGTCTGTGATGGGTCACGCTTTGCAATGCAGAACTGTAGGCCACGATCACTTGGTGTTCACACAATGGCGCATGGCTCATTGCTGCCTAGCAAACCACTTGCGATGGACGTGGAAGTAATTACGGCTGCGGCTATTTATTTATATACTGTTTACAATGGCCGATTGTGTGAACACCACAGGCCACGCTACGCCACGATTCCTTTGAAGTGTGCCCAAAAAACCGACAACAACCCGATTGCGCGCCATGATTGACAATTATCGGCCACTATATACCATTACCCCCTGTACACAATGGCGGCGGTCTGAACTTCTGAAGTGGGCCAGCATACGCCATTGTGTACTGGGGCCTTAATATATCGCACATTGAAAACAATAGTGACACTATTTAAAAAAGTGAACTTTTCACCTTTTGTAAGATTCATGTTTTACTGCAAAAGTGTCAGTATACGAAAATTTCCGTTTGCTTATAAATCCACTTACTTCCGCTAGACTGAGCTAGTGTCACTTTATATTTTGAAAGAATTGCCCATGGTCATGACTGATATAACGACACTATTTTAATTGTGTCAAAGCAGTTGTTTGGTACGCACGTCGTTGTAAGTGAAAAAGTGACACATTTTGTTAAACGACAGTTTACTGATTACAGTTGCCAGTAAGTAAATACATAAAATGACACATTTTGTTTAGTGACACTTTTTACAGTTGAAGTCTCCAACTTACTGATTATAGGTTATGACAACAATGACACTAAACAAAAAATTATTGTAAAAAGGTCTTTTTTTAATAACTTTATTTTTAACATTGTGGTCAACAAATAAATTAAAACAATAATAAATTGTCTCATTATTAACAAAAGAATCTCTATAAGCAGTATTTTAATAGTAACTTTTTTAGGACAAAACAATAATATTAAAACTAAAAAATGCTCTACTGCAAAATGTCATTTTTTGCATAATGCCACTTTTGTTTTCAACGTGCGATATGTGAAATAATTCCGTGTGGAGCTTGTTGAACAAGTATTGTGTTATGCTACTTCAATGCGTTTACTCTACAAATTTTTTATTCTGTGTAAATACAGAAAAGCAGCAGTTGAACAGCACCAACCTATCATGTCGCAGCCGCGTCTCGACGAACTGAAGAGCAGTTCCGACAACCAAGACGGCAGTAGCAGTTCGCCTGGCGCTCCGCCAATTATGGCTCCTCCGAGTCAAGACAAGTCGGCGGCGGAGCGAGAGAGGCAGAGGCAGAAAGAGCAGGAGAGACGAAGAAGAGAAGCGGTAATTTATCTTTTTTTTTTTTACTTTAACTATTTATTTCACGGACACGATTGAATCTGTCAGATCTAATATATTATATTGAAGGGTAATTTGTCGATAATACAGAGTAGACAAAGTAGGACGCCGAACTTTTAAATTTGGCACAAATAAAAACAGTAACGTTTTTTTCATTTACCCAACGGATTCAGCCCAGTTTAAAAAAGACAACCAATGAAGTGTCACTGCATCGTTTGTAGCTATAAATGTGTCACCCCGCTGGAGTATATATTTTTTCTTTTTGTTTTGTTCGTTTGTATAACATGTTTTATTTATAATTGTGCGAGAAGTAACGCAACCGAAATTTGTATATACCATATTTGTAATATCCTGTAAAAAAGATTTCTTTCTTAAAATACAGTATTCATTGATTGATGTGTCACATGTTGCGCTTTAAAATTACACATTCGGTGCGGACTGACATTAAAATACAGGGTGTTTGGCACATGAACCGACACAATTTTTTGGGGGGTTCTCGTGGTCATTGTGATCATTTTAACCCCAATGACTTTTGCCCTAAGTGTCATAGTTATCGAGATACGATTTTTTTTAGTTATTTTCGAAAATCGGCCTAAAAATTGCCTTCAAAAAATCGTAACCTGTTTGTTTTTGGTACTAGAGACACGAAAATATATTTATTGAGATCTCGAATGACTCCTTGTTCTAAATGAATCATAATTTTATGCAAATAGTATCAGGAAAAAGACCCTATGGACTTTTAAAGTGCCTGTATTAACAAAAACCAGTAGAAAAAAATAATTTAAAAATCATTTAAAAAGAAATTAACGGGTATTTAGAAATTAGTTTTGTTTAGAAAAATACTCCACTTTATCCTCTTTTCAACGATATGCCACATGTCATATTTATCATTCAGAATGTAGCCAAATTAAACATTACCAGTTTGCAAGAGTCAACTCGTGCGCCAAAAAATATCAAGTCAGGTTGTCAGCCGTTATGGATCTAGGATGTAAATAACAAAAATCTTATTGGGCCGTTTTATTTACCCCAACGCTTAAACGGAGATGCATATTTGGAATTTTTAGAGAATAATCTCCCAGAGTTATTGGCAGAAGTGCCTGTGCACGAAGAAGACGTGCCGATAGTGTTTCAGAATGACGGTTGTCCGGCACATTACCAACGATCAGTACGCGAGTTTTTGAATTATTCTTTCATCAATTCGTGGATTGGAAGAATGGGCCCAATCCCGTGGCCTGCGCGATCCCCAGACCTGACACATATAGATTTTTATGTCTGGGGACGTGCTAAAGATCTAGTATACGCAACGGAGGTACCCAGCAGAGAAAATTTAATAGAAAGAATAGATGCTGCATTTGAAATAATGAAAAGGGAAATGCTTTTGAGAACAACAACTGTTGAAATTAGAAATAGGTGTGGTGCTTGTATCCGATGTGGAGGGGCACAATTTGATCAAATTTTGTAATCATTGTCTACCTGTTTAACAGTCAATATCGTTTAATGAAAAGTGAAACAAGACTTGTTATTTACATCCTAGATCCATAACGGCTGACTACCTGACTTGATATTTTTTGGCGCACGAGTTGACTCTTGCAAACTAGTAATGTTTAATTTGGCCACATTCTGAATGATAAATATGACATGTGGCATATCGTTGAAAAGAGGATAAAGTGGAGTATTTTTCTAAACAAAACTAATTTCTAAATACCCGTTAATTTTTTTTTAAATGATTTTTAAATTATTTTTTTCCACTGGTTTTTATTAATACAGGCATTTTAAAAGTTCATAGGGTCTTTTTCCTGATACTATTTGCATAAAATTATGATTCATTTAGAACAAGGAGTCAATCGAGAACTCAATAAATGTATTTTCGTGTCTCTAGTACCAAAAACAAACAGGTTACGATTTTTTGAAGGCAATTTTTAGGCCGATTTTCGAAAATAACTAAAAAAAATCGTATCTCGATAACCATGACACTTAGGGCAAAAGTCATTGGGGTTAAAATGATCACAATGACCACGAGAACCCCCCAAAAAATTGTGTCGGTTCATGTGCCAAACACCCTGTATATAGGTTAGAATACAACCGCGAGTTTAACAGAATGTTTTTTTTTTTTTTTTTTTTTTTTTTTTTTTTTAAGTGAAACTTTAATGTAGAAGGGAAATACAGATGTATTTTGTTTTATGTAATGGCAAATTCTTTTTTCAACAGTTATACAAGATTTGGACTGAAATCGGATATATTTTAACTGTTTCTGTTGTGATTCGTTTTGCTATTCTCAATGAAAGAATTCGCGCTCGTAAATTTGAATTGAATATTATTTACTTATGACCTCAGTTGTCGAGCGTCTATAATCTTCGATCTCCCAATAATAAATTTCGTTTTGTTTTGTGATCCATTAAAGTTTCACTTCAACCGCCGCACAAGGACTACGCGCCCCCATTTTTATAAATCGAAGCATTCGATCGTACGTTTAGTTCACTCGTAGCAAGTATGTGACAAACCCTGTTTTGTTTTTTTTTTTTTCTATTTTGATCGCTCTTTGTGCCGATGGGATAACTGAATACTTACCATTAATTTTTACAGATGGCCGGAAGAATAGATATGAACATGCAAAGTGATTTAATGGCAGCGTTCGAAGAATCTTTCTAAAAATGTTGAACTGTTTTATTCTTTTTTTCGTATCTCGCTCTCTTTCTCAGACACAGTTGTGTGTGCGCGTGTGTTTAAACAATTCGTGCGCAAACAAAATGGCGAGAGAAAGTAACACTGTAAACCGATAGTATTTGAAAAACTGTTTGTGAGCAGGACAAAAGTAAATCGTTTTTCGATTTTCAACTGTTTTGCACTCTCCGCGTCTCAAAAAGACGGCTATGATGTTATTATAATAGTGTTAATTACTTCGTATGGAATAAGAGAACAATATTAGTGACCGTCTTTTGTTTTTGTTGTTTTTTTTTTTTCAGTTTAGTGAATATTTTATTTTGTGGACACTATGTGTTGAGTGTTTAGTAGCAGAAAACTGTAAATAACTGTACATTTTGTATTTCTATTAAGGATCGTGATTCATCACATTTTTATTGCGAAATTCTTTTAGTTTTTTTTTTTTAGTTCCAATACTTAAAAGCAGAGTGATTATTTCATTGGGTATAGTGACTAATTTCTTAAACATAAATTTATAGAGATCTTCGTAGCGAAATAGTAATATATTAAAATATTTAGGCTTCAGTGTTGTAGGCGATAAGAAACATTGATTTAAACGTCTTTTGTGCTTATTTGAAAAATTTAGATATATGTATTTTTGATCTTTACGAGAAATATGTAAATATGGTAAACCAGATTATGAAAAATGTACATAGAACTAATTTTTTGATTGTTTTCTAAAACTAGGCAACTTCAAAATATTGACAGTTTGTGAATGGTTCGTCAGAATATTTATTGGTATTATACAGATCGTCAGATGTGTTTTTTTTTTTTTTGTTAGACTATGCGTTTAATTTTATTAAATAAATGCTGAACTTTTTGAGTAAATGTTCAGTCATTTTGTGACACTTTAGTTTTTGACAAACTGCAAATGGTACCTTTGGTAATACAGTTGTTTTGTGCAGTGTTTTTTGAATTATGAAAATTGCATGTTTTTCGAAAAAAGAAATGTGGATGAACTTAAAAACATAAAAAAAAATCAGAGAAACACCTCTTTTGTAAGCGGCATAATATATTTACTGTTACATAATTTTTTTCTTTATTTTGATTTTGTATTAAGGGTGTTGAATAGTATACTACTTATTTAAGTAATTTTAAGATACCATCTTAAAAATATATATGTATATATTTATATATATATATTTCCCACATAGTTGACGCAAAAAAACAAAAGAACGTGATATTATGTTGATTTTTAATGTATGATCGGTCGAAAACAATATACTAGGGATGATTCTAGTCATAATCGGATTTCATCCCGATGTTTATTTACTCCAATGGATTAATCTCACTCGAAGCTCTGTCAAACTTGTCATTTTTTTTTTAATTATGCGAGTACACAAGTCTACGTAAGTTATTGGTTCTATTGCGTAATAAAAGAAAAAACAAATATTGAACTTCTTCTGTTGAAGTCTGCTGGTCTATTTTAACAGTGGACAGTCGTTTAAAATGAATTTATGATTTGAAAATATTAATCAAAATTTAATTTAGACTAGATTTGTGTTTAATCTATGTAATTTGTAACAACTGCAATAAATCGGCTTTGTGGCCTCAGTTGTCGGGCGTTTATAATTTACAATCTCTCGATAAACTCTTCTTTGTGTTCGTTGTTCGCTTTGAATCGAAGCCGTTAAGCTGTTGTCAGCTGAGTCTATTATTGTAATGCGCGCCGTTCGTTTGTTAAAACTGCAAGTCAAACCTTAACTTAACGGCTGGCCGACATTCAAATGCTTTTAACGTTTCTGCGCATTGATTAATAAAAAAGTCGACATGTTTTCGTTTTTGAAATGTTTTTTTTAAATTAATAATAAAATCGCTCAGCAGACTTGTATGAAAGAACGCCGAATCATGTGAAATATTGAATTAATTGACCGTATGTAATTTTTAAAAATTATTGAAAGCAATTTTTTTAGAATAATTATTATATTTTTGTATTTGTATGTATGGTTGTTATTTTTCATGTTTATTTGAAAGCTGAATTTATTTGATATAAATTATGTTCGGAAGTTATTAATAAATATATACAAAGTAATATATAAAAAACAATTTATGAGTGTCCTTCTATTAAACATTTAAGTATTATGTATGATTTATTTTTTATTGAAACATTTATAACGACCAGGGCTCAAGACGTCGTCTCCGTTCCGTACTGCCGAAACGCGTATCGGCTCTCGTAAGTTGAGCTGTTGGCGTCGTGTCGGTAGCCATTTTAAACGACACCGCGGTTTAATATTTCTCTGTATTTTTACATCGGTTTGATACACTCGTCTTAGAACTGCAAAAATATATTGATTTAATTTTAACAGTACCTAATTAATACTAATGGTCTATTTTTACACAGACCTATACTACAATGGCACAGATCTAGCAGTTCTTCACGAGAGACAATTTGTCTCGGTTATTATAAGTTACGAAATTAGCACAATTGCCCCACATAAAATGGCGTTTCAACTAACTTCACAGCGCTGCCGTCGTTTTACGATGGTCGAAATAGATACTAAATGTTTACAGATGCAATAGAAAGGTACGTTCAAATTTCTAGAAATGGTCATACGCTTCAAAAGACATAAAAATAGTCGAAGTCCTGTTTGAAATTTCAATGCATTTTAAAAAAAATATGAATCGGTACTGACTCCAGATAATCCTGGCATTTTAGTATTTTTTTGGAACTTGTAAGATCTATTTTAACAGATTGAACGTAGCTATTTGTTACGTCTCGTACAGAGATCGGTCAATGTCAAAATCCTTCGTATCGCTGCCGGCCTTTTGTTGTAGTGTGGACGGAGTAACGTGTGACGTCTCGAGCCTATTATAGTTCGTCGGAAAATAGTGTAGAGTAATAAATCATTGTTTTTGAGATTTCAGCGGTACTATCTGGTAGGTTCGTAGCCTTCTTTTAAATAATTCCTAAATTCAGATGGAATCTTAATAACCTATAAACTTTAAGACTGCTTTGAACGTTGTCTGTTTATTACAATTTATAAAAATATATTAAATATAATCAGAACAGTCGAGTTTATTGATTACTCGCCTTCAGCTGAATTTGGAAACCTAAATGGCATCACTGGAATCTCTGTGAAAACAATTATTTAATACTCTACACTCTTTAAGGATGGACTACAGTGATTTTATATGCACGATACCCAAAGAGTATCTTACAGGACAACTATACTCTTTTTTTTCTCTTGCTTTGTTTACAACCTAGCATGTCATTTGTTTAATGAATCCTATTTTCTTTTATAAACAAGTGGAAATTTTAACCTCCTCGTTTAACAGTGACAAATGAAAGCTCGCGGCTTAAAGCAGCAGCGAAAAAATTTTGAGTTTTTTTTATTTATTTTTGATTCTTTTACAAAATAGATGTGTTTGGCGGCAAGTTCTGAATTCCCGAGGCGTCAGTCGGCAATACAGAACTCTTCGGACACAACTGCGTGTTTGCATGTCAAATTCTCGAACTCTTCTGACTGTTTGAACCCAGTTCTAGCAATTCTAAGCTTTTGGCAGTTCTATCACTGTAGAATTGCTAGAATCTGGTTCAAACAGTCAGAAGAGTTCGAGAATTTGACCTGCAAACACGCATTTGTGTCCGACAAGTTCTGTAGTGCCAACAGACGTAATTGGGAATTCAGAATTAGCTCAGAACTTACCAATAAACACACCTAATATAACACTTAGTGTACATAGTGTAAGTCATAGTTCATGCGGTTGAAGTAAATCATCACACCTAGTGCTTATGGTGTGAGTAGACTGTTACTCTTGGTGTAAATAAATTGAAAACTTTAAACGCGATTAATCAGTTGGACAAACAAATGTTGTTTGGAGACAATTTTATTTTGTTATCGATTACTTTTTTATCTTTGTTTTCCAGTACAAAAAAGTCCATTCAAAAACGATCGCGGGCGATTACTTCAATTCGAACCGATAAGTAGAAATGCGCGAAAATGATACGTACCTTTAGTTTTGTATACTAGAAAATGTTAAAATTTCGCGTTTTAAGAGCAACGATAGCAAACTTATTTGAACTGTCAGGTGCAATATGTCGATCCAATCCAACACAGGCCTTTATTATTGCCGGAATCATGATACGACTCGAAAAATGCCAGGAAAAAATGTGTTTCATCGAGGGAAGTTAGAGAACATTGAATATTACGATGCATTCTCAAAATTTGTTCTCGCGAAGGATTTACACTGCAGAATGTTGATTTATTTTTAGTATTACTCGATCATTACTTGTAAATATTTGAATAGACCCAGACTGATCTAGATGAGTTTTGTTATGAAAATTGATATCCATTTGCTCGTTGTATAGACGTCAATGACAGCTGCCGAACATCTATAATCAATCTTTGCAGAAAGAACTAGTCACAAAGAATGGTTGTTAGCGATGTTTGCTGAAAGCTTTTTGTTTTGTGTCCATCTTCATTTTATGTAACCGGATTTAAATTGACCTGATCATATCTATTTTAAAAGTCGAAAATCGCGTGAATAATCAGAGTTGAGAGTAGAGAAAGTGGAAACATTAAAATAGTGAAGTGTCAAGCAACTATTTAGTAACGACAAATTCTTCTAGAGCGTATTTGTGTGCACTTTTTTTATAAAACATTGCGCACAAATGTGGAACAGGGTTAAAAAAGAAAATATTTAGATATTATGTTTAAGTAGTCAAATCAGATAAGTACAAACTTAACATTTTCAATTAAAAATTATCCACGGATTTACACAATTGGTTTTTTTTAATGAGCTACAAATGTTTTTTAAACAAGACAATTTGTTGCCTAAAAAACCGTGCAACGATAAAAGCACATAAAAGCAACTGCTTACGGGATGTTATAGAATTTCCACTGAAATAATTTACATTATAACTGATCTGCAATTAGAGTTGTCTTTAGATATTTTGAGACAAAGGGTTTTTATCGGCGCTCAGATTTTTAAAAAGTACGAGCCAATTTTATATATCGTAAATGCACTTGTAAATTTATTTGGTATTTCGATAGCCGAAGTGGTAAAGATACCGTTGTTTATATGACTTTTTCATAACCCTAGGGTTCTAATCTTTGAACTAGTGGAAATATCAATTGAAAAATGAATTGATATTAGGTCCAGATAACCCTAACAGTTGGGTAGCCTTAACAAAATAAAAAAAATATTTTAATATGAGAAATGAATGAAGAGATATTTACAAAAATGTATCGGTTGCCCCATTTTAGTTCTAACTCATATCGTACTAAAATGTGTACGATTCTTGAATATAGCAGACAGTAATTCTAGTTGCAGTTGTCATTTGTCACTATTTCATTTGCATAATAATTTCAAAACGTGCATTTTTATGTGCATATAAATGTGTTACATGTTTAAACATAAAAAAACAAAATAGAAATGAAAACAAAAGTACATATTTACATACAGCGTTTAGTCTTATGGATATATTTAGTAGGTACTCTAATCTAGATTTTTAAAATTAATTTTTAAAAAAGTATCAAATAGATAAAGATATACCAATATTTTCGTGTAAGGTGTATAGATATTTAGAGAGATGCATCTATTACTGTATGAAAAACAAGTAAAAAATCGTGTATCCATTGTTTTAAAATACTTTGCGATCCCGCGAAAACAATTTTAACTGGATAACTGTACCAATATTTTATTATTAACAAATTATTTTTTCTTCATAAACTACGTTTATCTCGGCGTGGAAAAAAATGAATAAGCCAATGTCGATACGATCTTCATTTGTTTTAGTTTAGAAAGCTGTGACAGATTTTTAAATTTTAATCCAGAGTGTGAAAAGTAGTCATTATTGTCTATTTTTCGCAGCAACGGAAAGAATCGGCACTGGCGATCGCGCTTTCAGATACTTTCACTGAAACAACATTCGAAGAACAGTAAAGTACCAAAAAATGCGTGATCGTCAAATGTCTAATGATGCATTCACAGAAAGGTAAAAACAATTGAAGTCACAGATAATCGTCATTTGGTTATGTTTTTTACATTACATAATTCATGTAGGTATGTCACATTATTACAAAACAAATCATGATCTGTCAGCTCAGTTCGCAATCATTTATTAAACAGATGACAGTTTTTTTTGAGCGTGCAGTTGTTTTCTTTGTTATTATTAAATAGTGACTTTGAATTGAAATGTTATTTGAAGGTAAGTTAAATAGCTTTATTTGTTTAATTATATTCTACTGCAAAAAAGTCAAGTTTTCCTGTAAAAATATTTCTCGCTTAATATATCTATACACTATAAAATTATTATGTAATTATTTACTATATTAGATAAAATAAATATTTGTAAGTTTATGAGGTGGGGAAAACAATTATCTAAATAGTTTGTTCGCATTTTGAATAATTTGAAAATTATGATATTAGTCACTTTAAAATTAAACATAATTTAGGTTTTTTCGAAATGCGAGGAAAAGAAATCTTGCACTAAAATTGAAATTTGAATGCTAACAATTACAGCGTAGGTATTTTTTTAATTCAGAAATGTGTCTTTTGTCGTAACTTTAAAATTATTATTATTGCGTTTTGAAAATTGAAGTTTAATCCAATTTTAGTGTTTTAAAATAGTGCAATAATTAATGCATCATTGCTGGGTTTCTGTAAGTTAGTTGAAAACAATTGCTAATTTGATATCTTTAGCTCTGTTCCAAGCTGTCTGAGAAACGTCTTTGCAGTAGCTAAAACGGAACTGTTTGTTTCGGTTTTTGAGCTGCTGCGCAAGACTGTGACGGTTCTGTTACCGTTCTCAGACAGCTTGGACAGAACTTTTAAATCTAGATTTAAACCTGAAAGTCATATCAGAAACTGATTGTTATTGCAAATACTTTTCACAAAATGTACTAGTGTTACAGACACTTTGCTTTGTTTCTTTCACAGCTTCAAATGCTTTTTGTTTTAAAATATAAACAGGGAAATTAACATACTGATTGACATAAATAAAATTGAAATAAAAAATGTGGATCAGACGGTACAAATTTTCTATTCTATCCACTAAATAAATTGCAAATTATTTATTGTCGTAACCCACCTCTATAACAAAAAAAAAAAACAAGGTGGACAATCATAGGTTTTCTTGTGTCTGTAGTTAAAAAAATACTTTTATGTATCGCTATTAGATATATAATTAATAATAAATAATATTCTTATCAGGGATGTAGACAGATATTTATTCAAAGGGTTTGGGGATTTTTAAAAATTCGTTACGTGTTACGCAATTTTTATTTAATACATTAATGATATAACAGCACTAAACAAAAAAAAAAAAGAAAAACAAAAAAAAACTAAGGTTACATAACCATTAACCATACATCCTAAGTCTAAATATGTAAATAGAATGGACTACTCATCGAAATATTATGAGTTTTTTTGTTTATAATTCTTCTGTTTTTATATAATTGTTGTTTTTTAGTTAGAATTTTTAAATTTGGTAGAGACCTAATAATAATTAGTACAAATTTGTACATTTTTTAATTTATAAGTAATAGCAAAATTTTTTCGTCATGCGCGAAAATTGTTTCTAATTTCTATAATGTATACAAATTGTTCACGTTAGCTTTTGTTTGGATAAAAAAATGGCGCGTTTTGAAACAATGAAATAATTAACCTCTTTGTCATATAATTTAAATACAGTTTCTTATTTTGTGTAGGTACAGAATTTTAAATAATAATGACAAATTATTATAATAATGAATAATGGCATTTTGGTCCATGTAATTTTCAGGTATAAATGTAATATTTGCACAAAACAAAAATATCGTTGGTGTTTTGTTTTATGCAATGGCATTTGTTACATTGTATCAAAAACAATTTAATTCCTATCAATCTGTATTCACCCTAATTAATATAATCTTATATTGTTCAATGTAAATTTTTATTTTTAATGTTTTTGTGTATTTGTCAAACTTGACATAATTTAATAATAAATTAGTTACCAAAATAATTCAAAATATGAAAATGTTACAATATCACAGATGTATTTTATTTTGTTTTTTGCACAGTTGAAAAAATTTGCTACAGCATATTTCAATCATTATTTAGAAATTATCTTTCTTTTTCTTTATAATATAATTCATAAATAAACAATAATGATCAAATAGATGCACCTAATTTTCAAATATTTGCTTCAGAACTTTGTTTTATCATTTAAATTATTGAACAGTTTATAATTTATATCCATTAATAATTATTGAAAATGTTTACAATTTTTGGAGGAAGTTTTATAAAAATTAGGTCATGTATTCCAAAATTTCATATCGAAGAACAAGTTTTATTATTTGAGTTTGTTCAAAATCTGAAAAACTAATAATTTTTTTTTTGAAAACATTTTATCTCATACTCGCGGTGAAAATATCAGAAATGTGAACCATTTAAATAAGAATCATCAAAACTGACACAGATTTAAGGTCTTAGCATACGATATATGATTTTTTCTCATCCCAGACGGAACGGAATATTATTTAACATTGTTACGTATAAAAGCATAGCAACAAAATATATGGGAAGGAGCACGAACAGAACTGAAACGTGAAAAAACATCGTCGATGTACAATCCGTTCTGTCCCGCACGTGACATGACATTGGTATAATTACAACACTAGGACGTTTGTTGCTCGTTACCGTCACTGCATGAATGTGTTAAAACTATATGGTTAAAATCATATACTTAATACTCCTATATTGCTAGTAGGGGTATAGAAAAGCATAACGACCCAACGATGCAGACATACATACGTCTGTCTCTATCATTTAGACTTCAAATGCTATGCGCATGTCCAAAATGGAGCATGCACTTGCTCTCTTCCCTATTCCAGTCATAAACGCTTGCGCATAACGGATCGAGTATAAATAAGTGAAATAGAAGTATGCAGTTGCTGTCTCTCTTGGTGAGCAGCACTACCACTTACGGGAACTAGCAATATAGGAGTATTAATAATGGTTTAAATCGTGATTAATCACGTCATGTTCTCGTCCCAGCCAATGCTTTATCTCGTTATTTAAGTGAAGACCTTTCCTCGCCGCATATGCGTTCAGACCATACCAACCTTATCTACTGTTTTTTTAAAACATCTTTTGAGTTATATTTGTAATATTGGCAATAAGTATTATATTTTTTGAAACTGAACTGTACCTGACATTGTTAGTTTACTTTTTTCATAACAATTAACTAATAAATAATTTGAAAAATCAGTCAATAACTTAAACTCTGTAAAAACAATTATTAGTCGGTTATCATTTGATTTCCTTTCTTTATTTTAAAAATGGTTTAGTTTTTTTTTTTAGTTTCCTGTGACGTAGGCACTTATTGATAGCAGTTGTTTAAAACAAAACATCTGCATGTCACAACAAACTAATTGAAAAATAACTGATAGAAATCCGTACTCCATGTTGAAAATTTGTACTTCTAACAAATGGTTTCCATAAACAAAATACTATTAAACTTTTTCGTTATTTTTATCTATTTAGTCATCGCGTATACCTATTGTGAATAATTTATTTGATAATTTTGTTTTAACATTTTTCGTAATAAGGGATGTTAAAAGTGTATTTAGTCCTATTTTAAAGATTTCTATTTGCATTTTGTTTTAAACGCTGTGCTTGCATTTGTTTTTCACACATATTACAGAAGTACTTAATAAGTTTAAAAATGTGTCATTAAGTGGTACCGCAATAGTAAAATTAAAAGCAAACCTTATCAATAGTGTACTAATATTTTGTTGATCATATAAATAATTTATGGAAAAATAGTAATAACAATATTTATAATGATATAGGTATTGGTATAAATGTTTTAGCATTCCGTATTTGTATGCACTTTTAAGGACTTTTATTCAGGAACTTCAAGTAGATAATTTATTTACGGATTGTTGTAGCGTGTTCGCGTTACGAATTTTTCTAATGGGGCTGACGATGTGGAAATATTCCGCGAGATGGCAACGGTGAGCTCATCTGTCAAAATCTAACAACAGAACGCTGCAGATATTAACATTTGAAGTAGTGAAAAGTAATACTTGCGCCTCTAGCGGGAAAGCTTAAAGATTACCAGCTATAAAATTGTCGCAGATTTAAAAGGTCCCTTGAAAGTTAATACAAATACGGATTTTTGTAAATATATTCTTTTGTTTTTCGTGACTCAAAATAGGGAAATGACCGGACATCTCTGATTGCAGTTTATCAGTGTATGTTTCTATAATTATATTTTGTAATTTCTGACGACGGATGTAAATAAGCTGCCATTCATTAAAACGTGCACCTATATATAATAACTTTGTCAAAACACATAGATAAGTTACCCTCAAGTCAACTGTTCGTTTTTGTTTTGTTTTTCAAGTGCACAACTGTTTGCTCATGCACGTTGGCTATTATTGCTGAGTATTGAGCGAACTGTTCTTGCGCTAATGTGAACAGAGGGCTAAAGTAATGAGAAATAATAAATATACGATTGTGACATTATCAGAATTTGTCTAAATATTAAGTATACTATCTTGAATGCATGCTGTTATTTAATATTGATAGTGTATTTATGTATTACTTTCTGAAAATATAAAATAAAACTTTTTTATATTCTGTGTTTTATTTTTATAACACCATGTTTTACGTGGACAAAGCTTTGCTGTCTGCAATATCTTCACAATTTAGTGCGGGCCACAGAACGCCAAATTGTTCTCTTGCAGACATATTGCAGGTAGCAAACGTAAGACCAGGTCTTCGTCAGATTTGTTAACGATAATTCGGTGATATCGAAGCTTACCTACTTCGGTTTCATCAGAAAACAAATTAAACAATTTAAACAGTGATGCGTTAATTTTGACCAGGAATTCATATTCGTGTATTATGTTTAGAAACAGAACTGGGAAAAGTACCAAACCTAAGTGCTTGAAGCATCGAGCAGTTTCGTAAATGCTAGATTTATTCAAGCAACAAGTACTTTCATTTTTCAAAATGTTTTTAAAACACCGAGTTCCTACTCAAGTGCTTAAAATTTTTTTACAATAAGCATTTTAATGTAACCACTTAAATCTTAACTTCCAAGTCCAACGTTAGGTTATTGTATAAATTTTGGATATGAACAATACTTATTTCTAATCGATAGAAAATTTTGAGCTTAAACAAAGAAATTGATCTCTAAAGTCAAACAAAATAAGAGTTATAAAAATAAACGAAATATGTATTAATTAGAATCGAAAGTGTTAAGTCTTTAAAATGCGTGTCAAGCATCCCTAATGCTTAATAAGTAGGAAGTTTTTATGCAAGTACTCTAAGCATTAAGTGTGAAGCATGTGCTTTGCAAAATGCTATAAGCACTTTGCTTAAAGCATTATTAGAAGCTTTTCTCAGCTCTGTTTAGAAACAATTTAACACAAAGTAAAAACACATCACGTCATTGCGATATATGTATAATAATGTGTCTTTTTAAAACTTTAACTTCTCTTTACTGTAGGACACAAAAGGTTTGAAGAATAGCAGAAAATACCTCAAAATCATTGATATACCTATTTATATTTTTATATAAAAAGTTGAAATATAAAACTTGTTGATTATAACAAATCTAGGGGAAAACTCGTTAACTTTTGGAATCTGGTATCCGAAACGGTTCCGGACAGGGGAATATGATGAATGTCTTTGATAATAACGTCTAATTAATAAGGTAAGTTTTCAATCTGTTTATAATTCAAGTATTACGCAAACAGGCTTATGAAGCGGGGGTTCAATTTTTTCTTAATTTTTTTCTGACAAAGAGAGCAAGGAGATATTTTGAATCTTATAGGTACCTATGTAAGATAAAAAAATCTGAAAAACAGTTGACTGTAAAGGCCAGCCGTCAAACTTCCCACTATTTTAAAGCTCCTTGATCTCAAAAACACTATTTATTTTTTAAATTTAAGTCATCAGTTGGGAGGGAGAGTCGCGATTTTCTTATTTTTTCTTATACATGAGGGTGAAGGTGTAAAATATTCTATATGTCAAGCTTTAATAGACAATCAGAGAACATACACTTAAACAATTTACAAATCCGGGCGAAGCCGGATTGAGCTGCTAATTTTTAATAAATTTAAATTATATTTAGTTTCTGAGTATGGAGTAAAAGTGATTTGAAAGAAGATATAAAGAAATATACGGAGTCAAGCTAAATAAAAGCGTTTATTAATAAAAATACATAGAGATTTCTCCATATAATTTACTGCATTTTAATCTAATTAAGGGATGTTCAAATATTAACTTTGAAATTATATTATAATGAAATAAAAATAACTTATAAATTACGATTAAAATTTACAGAATAAAACAAGCCATTAATACACATTCAAATATACCGCCAATAATATTTTTACAGAATAATAAAAGTGATGAGTGATTGATAACAAAATAAAATTTACAATTTGTTATTATACATTTTAAATGTAAACTAATTGATAAATAAACTAAAAATAAGAAAATGCATATTAAGCTATTTAGTTTTTGATTTGTCACTCCTTCGTAGTTCAATATGGCTACGACCACTGTTTAAATTTATTGAACATCAGTAATTGCATTTACATGAATAATTTGTAAATTTATTTTAATACTATGTATTATATTTAAATTAAGAAAACATGTTTTTAAAATTAAGTGTTAACACTTTGGTGTTTAGTGTCTACTTTTTTCGTTTGTAATATACGGTTAGGTTTGGCGGGTATAGCGACCGAAAAAATGAACAGTTGGAAATTAATGGCCGAAATGTAATCACCCCGACGTAGTGTTGTTGGCTGTTTAATAAGCGACATTTTTAAGGTAAAATTACCAAGTAATAAATAAAATGTTAAAATGAAATACGCTCTGCATAAATAGAAGTGTTTGTGATGTCTTGTATGTTATTTTTCTGTATTTTTTTCAACTGAAAACATGGGTGTGATCGTTTAGTGTTTTTGAGATGTCTGAAATTATTTAGCCATTGATACCTGTAAAAGTTTTTATTAAAAAATTGACGGTTTATCACAGTGTTTTGTCGGTGATCAATAAAAAACACAATATCGTAGTGTGGAATAACGTATAATTTATTCGCTTTATATGATTGCAAATATTTTTACATTTAGAAATACTCAATATTTTCAGTATTTTTTTAACCGAAATTAAAAATTAATTTATGTACGTTTGTTTTGATGGGAATAGTGTCACATTACAATTTCTGTATTGTGAGTAAAATAGGGTAACCTCTGAAAGTATTTTGAAATCATGAATGTTCAATAAATTTAGATACAATATTAAACTTTTTCAACAACGATATAATCTGAGCAATATCTGTTAATATCGATAATTGGTAATTAAAAATTCATATCATTAAAATAAGTGTTTGACTTCGAATGCTTATCTTTAAAAGTCAACAACACTTTTAGACTTTGTGGTGGCAATTTTCTCTTATTTAGACTAAACGATATTTAAGACCAAAGATATTGAAATTATTTATGCCTATAGTTTATACCTAACTATTTATAGAAACTAATTGAAATTCCTATAATAAAAATTGTTGAAGAAGGTTGCACTTAGTATGTACTACCAAATTCATGAAATTCGTGGAAAAAATTTAGTGTTATATCATGGTTAAACGACGACCAAAAATTTGGCACGGTAATTGGTAAACAAACATGCTTTGTATTTTTTTTCTGTAAACAGCTCCTGCTCTGTATTTTTGAATAAAAAACAATTGACAATCAGTTTGAGTTTCAAGTTTTCCAAATTATACAACCATTCATAATTCTTTAGACAATAGATATTTTAGCGTCACTTGACGTTTTCTAATTACTGCCCACTAATCGTATTCGCAGTAGTTTTTGGAATTATGATCAAATTAATTTCGTATTACAAAATTATAAACAAGCATTTACGAAGTTGCAGATAATTTTCTTTTGTTTGTGTTGTCAAAACAAAAGATATATAATACGTTGATCCTTTGTATTCATTTAGGCTCAAAGCATTTTTGAAGTGAAATATATTTCAATACGTGATCAGGCGGCTAGACGTGGACTACTTAACCTTAAAGTTTTTTTTTTTTGTAAATTCGATTAGACAAATATTATATAAAATATGTTGAAAATATTTTGAGTATTATTAGACTGTATTTCAAATGAGTTCCAGCAAGGGATTTAAAATTTTTCGTCAGGTGAATTTTACATTTGCTTCACGTTGGCTCGTTTTGCTGAGTATCTGATACGATATATCTAGCCTTAAAACTAGATTTAAAATGTCATTTGTTTCAACTAAGTGAAGAACTCCAGCTGAAAACAAATGACATTCTTAAATCTAGATTAAAGGCTAGAAATATCGTACCAGATATTTAGCATTTAGGCGATTAGAAACTTGCATGATCAACTCTCAAATATTTTCAAAACTGTACTGAAAAATAAAACCACGGATTTCTTAAAAACAACGCAAGTAATGTTGAACATGGGTGTTTTTTAATTTTTTAACAGTCTTGTTGGCAACCGTTCATTTTCTCAGGAAATACTCAAACTTTGAAAGTTGGTAATACCAATAAATCGAAAAAATGAATACATACGAAGCCCAAACTGCGTTTGGCAGCCATAAAATTAAGGATTAAGCCTCGAAAATAGAGATGCCGCTATTTAAAAACAAATATATCTATACCAACATAAAAAGGAAAAGTTTGAATTTTTGTTTGTCCCGAGTAATCTCAGGGAGTACTGAATCGATTCGAAGAATTAATTAACTGTTTAAAAGATTAATTCTTCTCTAGTAACATATAGTTCATATATTACGCTAAGACAGAAGGGAACCGATTATTATCGGTGTGCGCCGATATGTGTACTGCAATATTGGTATCGGCCTAATAAACACTATTTTGTCTGTTAATGCTTAGTAAAAGTAAGTAAAACACCAAACAAGATTTTTGAAGTGGTAGAAAACAAAAATCAGACATTTGTACCTATGTTTGTATTTTTTATTACATGAAGCATCATCAAATTTTGTTAGAAGCCACCTTTCTCACGCTATAAGAGATACAGTCACAGATTTTTTTTTTGTTAATATAGCCCATATAGCAATCGCAGAACATGCTTAAAAAAAGAGGTTATCAATTCGACAAGTACCAATACAATTTTTTTTCTGTTTTTCATTTTATGTTTCTTCGACCACAATTTTTTTCAGGGTGTTAAATCGATTTAAGAAATTTCTGCACCATTTGAGGTCATTTTAATTCCGCGCTATTATATAACGCAGAGGTCAAAGGAAAATAAAATGTATGCGGGCTCTACACTCGCGCGCGATTCTTGCTGCGAACTCACGCCGCGATTCGCGCCGTGAACTCCACTTGAAACGTGTTCATCCACACTCGCAAAGTTTCGCGGTTTCATCCCCGATTTTAAGGAAAATGGACGACGATATGACTGTTCCTGCTGCTGTGACGTTATGTGCCATAGCGTACTACAATTATCTTTTTAATATCAATTACAGGAATATTTAAAATTTCACTGATTTGCATCCAAGCATCATGCACCTTATTTTTATTTTTGTGGTCCTTGTGTTTGGACTGCCAAAGTATGGGTTCTGCTTGCTAACACTCAGTCAGTTTTAGCTCAAGTTCATTATTCCACGATGTCGCAGTTGCACTCATTTTTCTCAAAAAAAGCGTATTAAAAAAATCACGACGCAAGTGAAACTTTTATTGGATTGTAGGCGTTGGATTGTAGACACTTATCCATCACGATTAATTATAAACAACAATATTCACATGAATACACGAATAAAAACATGTAAACACTGTACAGCACTTGCCCGCATGACAGGCTGACTATGTGTTATACATACTACACGGTCAGCTGATGCTAACCATGGGTGCCGCCATATTGGCCTTTGCTGCTCTACCGAGCGCCTACTCCGAGCGCCTTTCACTTTACCCCTACTCCGCGGCCGCCTGTAATGCGACATGCAACAGACGGCCAGAAAAATTCGGGGCGATAGAATAAAAGTTTCACTTTAAAATAGTACATCCGAAAGGTAAGCTAACTCTTGAATGCGTCTCGTGCGCTACTGCGAATAAATGCGAGTGTAGATGCGTTCGCGCGCCGTGAATCAAGCGCGAACCCTTTGTCGCGGGACAAAAAACCGACATCAATTGGGGAACGCCGCGAAGCGCGAACGCGAACCCGCGAAATCATCTACATTCGCGTTTCATGGCGTTCACGGAGTTTCGCGCCGCGAGTGTAGAGCCCGCTAAATTATACTTTTTATACGATTGGATACAAAATCAGGAGCGCATATTTTTATATTGAAAGCTTCTTTTATAAATTTTAAAGAACCTTACGTGCTAAAAGTTTAAAATATTTTCTATGGCCGATAATCGGGCATAGATATTTTGCTATTGGCGAAAAAAATCATATCGGTTGATGCTAACATCCAACCAAATATTAAATATGAGGCCGATATTTTACGTTTCTAAAAATGGAAACAAAATCGTAAAAATTTTCAAAACTAAAATCTCTGTTATCAGGTTGGTATTCAAGATAATATCATAATAATCTATGACAGTGATTCCCAAAGTGGTCTATATCAACCCCCAGGGGTCGACGACAACTTGCAAGGGGTCCATGTCAGCGGGAAAAAAAATTGGGGGTCTATGAAATGAAAATGAGGGTCAACGATAGTGAATCTCCTAACAAAAAAAGAAACAAACTGGACATCGTTAAACGAAGAGATTTACGATTAAATCTAACTAAATTGATGCGAAACGTTGAAAATGTATTATTAAAGCATCAGGTTCAACCCCCACACTAAAAGCATTTATTTTTTGCTTAGTTATTTTATGTAACAGAAAGTAAATTTTAATTTGATTCGTTTAATTTGAATCTAATTAATAAATGTATAAAACTAAACATTTCACACTACATTTCACTACCGTTATAAATTTAAATCGTTCAAAGTGAGTAGCACTATACCGGTTGTCAAAAATACATTTGAAATTAATGAATTTGCAAAAAATCAATATCAGATAAGCAGGGGGTCTACCCAAAACCGAAAAACATGGCAAGTGGTCTACGAGACAAAAAAGTTTGGGGACCTCTGATCTATAACGTCTAATAAAAACCCGTTTCCAAGTTTTCTTCTAAATGACTATCAAATAGATTTTCTATTTATCAAAAAAAAAAAAATCGAAGGTTGGTAATCGAGCGTTCATTTTGCTTATAGGTTCTAAGAACCTCCAGTAGGCGGTTTTCAGAACAGTCCAGGAGACGGATTAAAGGCAACGCACTAGCAAGATGGCGACTGCAGTGAGTTTGAATCACACGCAGATAACTAGTACTCTAGTATCGTCAAATATTGTAAACCGAAATAAGAAATCGAATGTTATAAGTTCACCATCTTCCGAGGAAATTGATGCCGAAGAATCGGCCGTTCCGGATTCGACGACACCGCTAGAAAAAGAAAGATCGCCTTTTCAACACGCCGAAGACGTACTGGTAAAACAGAAAGATGGCCGTTATTTCTTAGGTACCATAGTTGAAATAGATCTCATACATGAACAGTGTTTGGTGAGATTTGGTGACAACACTGAAAGCTGGTCGTCGACGAAAGATTTAACAAAGTTAAGTTCTCCGGAAGAGGATTTGTTGTGCGTTGTTTGTAAAAAGTCTGCACCGAAAGAGAGAAATGAAATTTCTGTCTGTGATAAATGCGGAAGGGGATATCATCGGAAGTGTCACCAGCCCGAGATACCTTTGGATAGCCAAAAAGATGGTGAGATGCTTTATTATTATTATAGCGAAAAAATAACTAATAATTTAGAGTGATGATGATCCTGTTTCAATGTTGGAAGATTAAAAAGAAAGAATCCTGGTGGCATAGGATCGATAAAACAAAGCAAATACTGAAGGTTTTTATTGCATTTTATTGTCTGGCGTTTCGGCAGCATTGATTCTCCAAAGATGGCATAAAGATTGCCGACAATAAAATGCAATAAAAACCTTCAGTATTTGCTTTGTTTTATCGATCCTATGCCACCAGGATTCTTCCTTTTTAATCTTCCATTATTATTATAGATGGAAGGGCTTGAGATAAGCCGAGCATGTGTAATGCCGAAGACGCGTTTTTCCATGCCTGTATTACAAGCCGCTAGTTCTAATCCGAGAACTAGTAAAAGTATCCATTGAATTCTCAATTTATAATAAATTGAAAATGGGAATTTGTACTACGCCCAAATAACACTAACTGTGGATGATCTTAAAAAGAAAAGAAAATTATTATCAATGCTTTTATTAATACACGGCTTGTTTTGTTTTTCGCATGCTTTATTTAAAGATCAAGGCGGTGGTAGTTATTCAGGTGAAGTAGGTGAAGTGCACCTTCACTTTTTTTTTAAATCGGTACTCATAAAAAAAAATTACATTTAATAAATATATTGTAATTATATCAGGTTTTATCAACTTTACTTTAACGATGAAGGAAGGTTTTGGTTGAGGATCATAAATAAATTAGCTTTACCAATGTTTCGCTAGTGAAATATTGAAAAACTATTAAAAAAATTATTAAATTTTTATAAAAATGTCACGCAGTAAAAATTTTTTTATTGACATATTTGTCTGACAATATATAGCCAAAAAGTACTTTTTTTGTGGACACAAAAAAAGTGCTTTTTGGCTATATTTTTAATTTTTTTATTGAAATATTTGTCTGACAATAGGTATATAGCCAAAAAGTACTTTTTTTGTGGACACAAAAAAGTGCTTTTTGGCTATATATTGTCAGACAAATATTTCAATAAAAAAATTTTTACTGCGTGACATTTTTATAAAAATTTAATAATATTTTTAATAGTTTTTTTATAATAAGATGTTCATATTAATATTATTTTTCTTACCCATAATAATATGTTCATATATGTTGTTTTAACAATTTACCACCTTTCGACCAGCTTGAGGCCCTGAAGATGAAAATCATTTTTTCGAAACGTTGGCCACTAGCGAAACATTGGTAAAGCTTATTTATTTATGAACCCTCAACCAAAACCTTCCTTCATCGTAACATTCTATTGGATCAACACTACTTTTTACTTTAACATTAGGTAATAATGCTTTACACTTAGTAATAACAATCAACCTAGTTCCCAGAAGCACTACAAAAGCGCCTGAAATTTTAACCTTGAACAAATGACGCCAAATTTGAAAACTAAACATTCGCATTCGCATTAGCGAATGTCTAAAAATGAACACTCGTTACACCACTATTGCACCAACCTTCGGACTCACAAGTCGCCATCGAGTCAAGGTTATAGAAACATAAAACGAACACCTTGTAAAAAATTTACCTACTCTGATAAAATGTATAAATAGTATAAAATGCTGCTAATATAATTTATTATTTGTTCACTTCGCAATCTAAAAGTAAATAATTAAAATGAAATTAATTTTTTACTTTTCTATAATTCATAATTTGAAACAGTTATTTTATTCGTAGGAGACTTATGGTTTTGCAAGAGGTGTGTAGAAAATCATTCAGGCGGAATCCGCGTCAGGGGCACAGCAGGCGCTGAAACTTACAAATCACGTCGAAAAGAATCCATACGGAAGTTCTGTTCGGGCGTCGATACAAAACTTCAGCCGCCTATCGACAGAAGCGAATTGCCATACGATGTAAGAAATTGCATGATTCATTTTTCTATGGACAGAGTATAGATTGTAGAAGTTATCTGCGTGTAATTTCCGTATTTTTACCATTCCAGTGTGTCCCGAATCCAAGAAACGTATTTTTTAAGAGTCTATTTATCTGATGCCCAAATTCACCGAACACTATTAAACATAGAAGTTACTAATCTTGGAACAAATTTATTCATGAATATACAATTTACTTTCAATTCACCAAGTAAAATATCAGATAGAAAAGTTAGTTATAGAATCTATGGAATAAGTATACACTGCACTGTACTCCCTGCTCTTTTTGTTGAATATTTTGGCGTTCACCCAAAAATCAAACTGACCGATGGCGCTAATGGAAACGTCAAAAAAAGTTCTACAAAATAATGTTTTATCCTAACCGAATTGTACACAAAACTTCCACTAGCTTCAATGTTTTACAACTATACACTTCACAAAAGGTTAATAAACAACACATAAATAAATTCACAAGAACAACTGTAGATATAATACTCCACGTTTATAGGTTAGGTATTATGATCTATGTGGCGGCCATTATTATTTTATCGGGCGAATAAATATTTATACCCTGGAAGTAAGACAGAATAGATTTATACCTGCGGTAAACATAATTATGGTTGCGAATTGAATTATCGCTATTTATTCGGAGGAATAGTTACCTGCAGAACAAATCAACCGAATAAATAACTACTTACGTTCGGTGAATATGGTCATGAGACCATGATACAGGCCAAACGGATTGAAACCAAATTTTGAGAGATTTTTGTTTTTGGGAAAAATTGGCTCATGTACAGAAGAGATATGTGCTATAACGTTATTTTTTCTATTATAACGGTGTATTTTTAAAAACGATCATTATTCTATATTTTATTTCTCCAAGAAAGTTTTGTGAAAGAATTTTTTTTTCTAAAGTTTATAGTTTCGGAAATATTTTAAAAATAAGAACAATCAGCAGATCTTTTGTTCTGAAAATCTGTAAAAAGGTAATTAGCCAGGTAATTGACAGGCATGATATTTATTACCAACCATAACTCGCGTCACCGCGCGCGTTAATAGAAATCAGGGGGCACTGCAGTTCCCCCGCCAAGTCGAGCACTGCCGTACCATCCTTTTCTCGAAGCGACTCACGACATTTTTGACCTCTGTGTAACTTCGTTGTGGATAAAGCGAGAAGTTAGAATTTTTAGTGATCAAGAGGACATACTAACTGGCTACATTGCCAATATACCTAATAATTATACCTTATAGTTTACGAATTATCGCTAGTCAAAGTTCTTTAATTTTGTCACTGACACACTCACCGATCATCAAAATTCTAAGGTACTTCTAGCAGTCTCACAAACTTTAGTTAGCGTTCAGCCTATAAAGGAAGGAAAAAATGAAAAATTTTGAAATTCATTATTCGAAAAATCAATAGAGACAGTGAGTGGGCTTTAAGAATATCAGTAGCTGGCGGACAAGATATATTACTTCCGCTACAAAAAGCTGTGAGCTCTTATGTAAAACCAAGTCAGTTATTTTAGTTAAAGTCTATGGAAGCATCTGTCCAACAACTTTGTTATAAATTGTTACCTAATCAATTGCCCATCAACATTTATAGTGACCGTATCAATAGTAGACATCTTTATTTCTATAATAATTTTAATGGCTTGGCAATTGCACGGCACCATAATTATGAAAGAATAATCTACTACATATTTCGATTACAAAGTAAAATTAAACAGTGAATTATGAATAAAGTATTTTAATTAGTAGAATATGGTGCCGTGTAATTGCCAAATCATTGTAATTATTGTAGAAATAAAGATGTCTAATATTGATACGGTCACTATAAATGTTGATATGCAATTGATTAGATAACAATTTATAACACAGTTGTTGGACATGTGCTTCCATAGACACTAACTAAAATAACTGACTTGGTTTAACATGAGAACTCACAACTTTTTGTAGCGGAAAAATTGCGTTGCGAATCTTTGCATTCTTTTTACATTTTATGTTTATGATGGGATATTATTTTATTTATTGTAATATATCAAATATCAATATTTTTGAATTTGGAATGGTCCTGTCGCCCCCAATTGGCTGGAATTATTTTAAGAAAACTTCACAGTAAAACTACAGAATTCTACAAAAAGGACAATTGACTTTAAAAAAAGAGTATTATTGAAGTGATATACTTCCAAACCTTCATAGAGACTGTCTCTGGAATTTTGCCAGCCCGACGACTGCGTCCAGCTTTAATTTTGTAGTATTTTATAAGCTGTTTTTTGCATTCGAATTTGTATTAATTTTATGATTTCAATGTAATTTTTAATCTACAGCCCGACTTGTTGAGCTGGGACACGCATCATCGAGTCAACATCGAACAGATCTATTGCTATTGCGGCCGGAACGGAGAATGGTACATTCAGATGCTGCAGTGTGGAAGGTGTCGCCAGTGGTTCCATGAAAAGTGCGTCAGATGTTTGCGGTACCCCTTGTATTGCGGAGATAGGTAAACATGTTTTGTATTAATTGTTATTATTTACTAGCTGCATCTATAAGTGAGAAACCTCTATAAGAGTAAACTCTCGAATAGACAGTTTTCTAGCTTTAGTGCTTCTTCTACTAGTAGGTCTTAGGGCTATATTTCACTGGGACACCATGGCGGCGCAACCAGTCGCGCCACCGTGGTGTCCGTAAGCTACCAAACTAGACACCAAAGTCGCCACACCCTGCGGCCACAGTATCAAAATGGACCTAATTCATTAATAAAAATATATGTTGTTTACTTACCTAAGCTCTTTTTTTGCTCAACGATTTGCTCCTGTGTTCCAAACAAATCTACAACTTCCTCCCAACATTTCTTTTTCAAATCTCTTTCGGAATAATCTGATGAGGAATTATCCCAAATTGATGGTCTACTTTGAATTTCGATAAAAAACCTTTCTGTATCGAAATTCCATCATACTGCAATTAACAAACAAAACACAACAGTGCACACGTGTTGCGGCCGGACTGGCGGCCGAGTGAGTGAGACACGCTATAGTAATTAGTGGTGGCGCGACCAGCATGGTGACGCGACCAGTACATTCTGTGCATCAAGTCCGAGCTGGTCGCGTCGCCAAATTGGTTTCGCAATCAAACTGACACCAGGTGAGTAACTCTCTATAGAGCTGTATACATTTTGTTGGTAGCGGCGACTGGTTGCGCCGCCATGGTGTCCCAGTGAAATATAGCCCTTAGAGACAAGTGAATCCTTTGAAATGGAAATATCGGCTTCGTTTCAGGTTTTATGTGTTCGTTTGTTCCGTATGCAATTACGGAAAGGAGTTTTTGAGACGTCTGGAAATGAAATGGGTCGACATGGTGCATTTAATGCTGTTCAATCTCACTGCCTTTAATGCCAAGAAGTATTATGATTTAGATACAGTTGTCATACCATATATCAACGACAATTGGCACGCACTGCAACTACCGCCAAAGGCAAGTCGATATTGAATTTATTCATTTGTTTTCAAAGGTCTTTAGAACAGCCGAACGTGTAGCAATGGCGTTTCCAAGACTCCTCTGTTACAATTCCCCACATCTCAGATTCTGTTTCTGAAACTGGTAAAAGTGTTAGTGAAACCTAGAATTTTTGGACGTGATAACGTCTTATAAATTGATGAAACACCGGCTGCACGCACGAAAAAGTGTCACGTTCCGCCTGAGCCTGAGCGTGCAAGCGAGAGCGCGGTATAAGCGATAGAGAGGCATGATCGGCCCAAGCGTCGGCTTGTACGCATTTCTCTCTCTTCTCGCGTGACGTCAGAGAGTTCATCAATGTTTCTTTATGACGTTATCACGTAAAACTATCGTCCGTAAACCGACTTTACAGACAACCAATTTTTTTTTTTATTCATTGGGTGGCACTATTTGCAAGTAAGGTATGCGTCTAAAAAAAAAATAACGCATCCACTTACATGCATGCAAAATAGTCCTGTAGGTTGTAATGGCATTCGTTTATTAGGGGTGTGTTCCGAAATATAACCCAGTATACTGACCGGTGCTAATGACGTCATGGATTGACGCCGTACTGTTGATTCGTTCCGAAATATACTGGCCAACGCGTTGACGTATTATTATTTCCCTCGTCCACCAAAAGTAATTCTTTACTTTGTTGATCAGACATTATTGCAAATATTAAAATAAAAAATTGGTTGTCTGTAAAGTCGGTTTACGGACGATAGTTTTACGTGATAACGTATTCCGCTCGAATATTATATTTAATAATACATAACCTAAATTTTAGTAGCTGTCAAACTATATTTTTACCGACTCTCTATCGCTTGTACTGCGCTCTCGCTTGCACGCACAGGGTCAGGCGGAACGTTACACTTTTTCGTGCGTGCAGCCGGTGTTTCATCAATTTATAAGACGTTATCATGTCAAAAATTTCACAAAGTGTGATGTACACACGTCTGGTTAAATATTTATGCTACGTCACATTTGTCTCACCAGTACAATATCGTGGCATACCAGTACAATTATGGCGTCAGATCATGACGTCATTAACACTGGCCAGTATACTGGGTTATATTTCGCAACACACCCTAGTCTTTAATTTTAAATTTATTTAATAACAGGTTCTTTTCAGATAGTACGGGATTTTAAATATTCCTATTGTTGTGTTGTAGGGTCCAGTGTAAGCCATTTTTAATTTTGTTTGTAGTAGAGTCGTGAGTTTTCTGGAAAATTTTGAAACGGAACATTTTCGGCAAAATTTTCTAGGCCATATGATTAATAAGGTTGTATAAAAAAAACTCTCATTCACTAGAGGCTACAAGTAAACAAAACGGATATTTTCATCAACTCTAGATGTGATGCCCTTTTGAGTGCTGTTTACATGAGTGAATTCTCTTTATAACTGCAGCAGCCAGTACAGTGGTGCCATCTTCTGGCCTCTGCCACTACTTCATTACTTTGTATATCAAATAACAAGAGAAATGGATTATTCATTTTCTGTGTGCCCTTTTGTTATTAAATGGGATGAATTGCCTCGTTATGAGTTGCAAATTAAACATCGGAACCTAAAGGAATGAGACCTCTGGTGAGAAATGCGCCGAACTGTCCTAAGGGGGATTTTTGACAGGTAAACATTGATTTAGAAAAGCATGATGGAGACTAGGTTAGCCTCCATCATGCTTTTCTAAATCAGTGTTTACCTTATGCCTTCATAGTTTACCTTAGGACAGTTCGGCGCATTTCTCACCAGAGGTTTTGGGGCTGTAGCTCCTCCGCAATCAATATAATTTTTTTGCTGCAGAAAAAAGCCATTAGAACCGTATTTAATCTTGGATTTAGAGATAGTTGTAAGGAGTATTTTGTGAAACATCACATTTTAACTGTTTCTTCAATATACATTTATTTTTCTCTGTGCTATATACAAAACCATAAAAAAACAGATTTTCTCTTTCTTGTACTAAGCATAATTATCAAACACGTCACAATATGAAAATTATTTTACCTAAGTGCAACTTATCACTACTTTTCAATAGTCCTGAGTGTGCGGCGCTACGAATCCACAACACACTACCGGCACATTTAACTGCACTGCCATATTCTAAATTTAAGTCTGAATTAAAGAAAAGATTGCAATCATGTTGTCTTTACTCAGTTAACGATTTTAAATATTAATATAATTTTTTTTATTCAAATGTTCTTTGTGTAATTTTGGTGTACCTACTTGACGCTATAACATTCCATTGGAATTCTAAATAAAGAAATATATTTCTATTCTATTCTATTCATTCCTTTGGGTTCCGAATATGACAAATCTTAAGTAAAACAATCAGTTTTATTCATGTGGATTACAAAATTAAAGTTATAACCTGTAGTTTTCGTTTAAATGGTACAGAAATTGACTAATAAAACAAAATATGGAAAGTTATTATGTCCTGTAAAGAATTTACCATCCTTTTTGATATTGAAAATTTTCCTCCCCACATCACTAGTTTGTAGTAGATTGATATAATATGTTAATTATTGTTTATTGGTTTTTAAATGAATTTGTTTTGGCTTTCAGATACACGATGTCCCGACAACGGAACGCAGGGATTATGTATTATCGGTTTTAACAAACCATAGAAATCGGTTCAAATGTGGACGAGAAATTAAAAAACGAACTACGATTTGGGGTCTTCGAGTTAGATTGCCTCCACCAGCGCCGTATGTTTTGTTGCCGACTGAAGGACCGATTTCCGAAAATAAACTAATCAAACGATGGCAGGGAAATCGAAGACTGCAGTTTTTACCCGCAGCTGCTTCTACAAGGTATGTTTATTTATAGAGATTGCACTGTCTAATTTAGCGTTGCAATGTCATTATTTTGTCCTAATAATACTAATATTTTTTTTTTTCATTTTCTTCGACAAATTTGGGTGAAAATTATTAAAACATGTTGTGGATCTGTCGCTTTGCCACAAGACCAATGTTAAATATTATTACTTGTAAAGTCAATTATTTATTTGAATAATCGGTTAACTCCTCTCAAATTTTCAGAATTTGCTTAGACGTATTTAAACTTTATATAAAAAAAGAATCAGGTCTTTTTTTTTTGGTACCGTGTTCGCACTTCCTTAAATGAAAACCTATATTAAGAATTTTTTTAAATTTGACGAAAATAATTTAGCTAGTTTTTACATTATCGACGATTTGCTAATTTAGCTATTGTCATATAATTTTTCAGTAAACCATTACAACAGACCAGTACCAACATTATAGCAGCAGCTGACAGTGCCGGGACAGGACATGTTAAGTCCGAACCGATAGAATCTTCGATTGTTGTAGCCATGGATCCAGCGATGCTCGATCTAATGATGGGCACGGCATATCGGAAATACGAAGTCAAGTCAGAGCCCGAATCTCCGTGTCCGAGCCCCGTTGAAATCAAGCAAGCGTCAGATATTAGTTTCGAGTCTGTTTTAATTAAATCGGAGTTCGAAGGCGGAGGTTTCGTCAAAAGAAGTGTTCCGTTCCCAACGAAGGCAATCCAGCATCGTAAGCGTTTGCTGACACTGAACGGCGTTCGCGATAAGGTCCTTTTGCGCAGACAAAAACAGAAACGCAAATTGACAACTGTTAAAAAGTTAGGTGAAACCGAGAACACACCTAAGGACAAGTGGACTCAGAAAGTAAAAAAAGTACTGAAGAAAACATCGAATATAAAAGAAGAGAATCTGCCGCCGACGCCTCCTACTTCGGTATCGGCACCACCGACGCCACCTGCCATCAATTCGTCCGTAACGCAGTCTGTCGTCTCGGAAACGTCTTCGGACTTTATTTTAAATACCGACAATGTGCTGCAAAACTTCGATGACAAGCTGAGCGATATCAGTAGTAGTGTTAGTAATCAATTGACTAAATCTAATTTGACCAAAAATAATCTTTCGACAACAGGGTTAGACGTAACGAGTCATATTACTTCGGTAGAGTTAAACACGCCTTGTGATACTTCCGGAGACGAGACGTCTTCTAAAAGCACTCTAGATCTTATAATTCCACCGCCGAAAGACTTTGAAGGCAAAAACAATCCGTTCCACAATCTCTCGAAAGAGGATACAGGTACTCCGTTGGACAAAAGAAAAACGGAATGCGCGAAGAGTTTGTCGTTGCCGTTGTCGCTGACGCCGGTCATGCCGCTAGTAAGACCGCTCAAGCGACAGCTGAGCGAAAAAGACATTTGCATCGGACCGAACGGCGAAGTTAAGCGCAGACGACATCGTCGCACGAGGGCTTCGCTCGTTCAAGTTGCCGCTAGCAAAACGGCTAGCGTATTGCCGACACGACCGGACGCTAAAGAATGGACTCAAAGAAATCTTCGATCGGCCGTTCAACCGATAGCTAACTGCGTCGACTACGCTTTGAACGGCAGGAGACTGCGTCAGCGACAAGAAAAAGCGCCAGATACTAGTCGAAATTCGAGCGGCAAAACCGTCAATCAAAATATTACTTCGGTCACGCAGAGCAGTCCTACGAAACCGGATACGAACATCAGCATAGACGATTTGAAAAGTTCGGTGAATATTTATTTCGGTGCCGTGAATCGGATTGCGTCGGGAGAAAAATTCAAAGTCAGAGCTAAGCGATTAGGACCCGAAGGTAAGATGCAATATCTTCTGGAGTGGGAAGGACATGGCCAATCCATCACTTGATGTTGTCTGTTGTAATATGTATATTTATTATCTGCAACATTTCTTTAGAAATATGAATTCTGGAACCTTAAACTGAATGTTTCGAAAAAACTCTCGAAATTGCTCATTACATGAGTAGATAGTTGAATAGTAACGTAAATAATCTTACGGAATGTTTACATTCTTTTTTAAAAACGAACTCGAAACACTCTTAGAAAATATAGGTTCATTGACTGAAGTTAATTTTGAGAAACAAAAGACCGTTCACAGAAATTGTGATCGCCATTTTTAAAAACTATTTACATCGACTAATAAATTCCAGTGAAAGTGATAGAGTAAAAATTTGTTTTAAATGAATTTTGCGAATGATCTTCATTATAATATAAAATAGGTAAACCGATATCTGTTAATTTATAATATTCGTAGCAACTTAAAAACTATAATGCTGAAGTGTGCAATGAAGATCTCGTAAGCAATTTCTGCTATTCTGGAGCTAACATTGCCTGATGGATGGGGGAAAAATCGGTACAAAATATTGATTAGTCTTCGCCATTACGATATTGAAAGACTGAAATATGTGGAGATTAAATCTTAAAATCGCTCCAGAAAAAAAATCATTCCCTACTGAAACCTTTGCATAACGTTTAATTTTGTCATTTGTTTTGTTTTTCTCAATTATAAAACAAAAAATCGTAACTACGCAGATGACGAAAGAGAATAGGGATGTTGACTAATTTTCGGAACTGTTTTTATTTTGTAGATAGACCCTAATGATAAAAAATGTTTAATTTCGATAAAAAATTAAAATAATCTTTAAATTTCCCGCTAAAAAACTCAAGTCTGGCACTTGGGGTGCCAGTTCTTTTCGTTTCCGATTCTGTTTGGTTCCAAGTCTTTATTCAATTCAAATCGATCAATACTCAAATCTGTTTCTATTGATTTTCAATGGTATATTCGTTCAAATTCTTCTCTGTTCCGGTTCTATTTCATTCTGATTCAAATCATTTCTGATTGTATTTGATTCCAATATTACTCTTTTTCGATTGTATTCTGTTTTGGTTCTATTCGGTTGTTGGCTCTTTTCGGTTTCGGCTAAACATGAGCACAGGCATGTTAGCTCGGATGTGCAGGTCACATCGATGCAGTGGTTTTGTGCAGTTAAAATATTTATTGACAGATTTTCAGTTATAGATAATTTTTAATAAATATCAACGCTGTGTCAGCAATCTGTAATTGTGTGCTGAAGCTGTTAGTACATCTGAATCCAAACAAACTTTCTTGTAAAATAGCAATCAAATAATTTTGGTTACAATTGGAATCGGTAGATTTTTATAATGGGGAATTATAAAACGATCGAATAAAAAAAAAACTTGGTGACTGATGATGAGATACTGTTTTAATAACTTGAGTGGTATGAAATAGAGTAAGCGAAAAAATAACTAAACTAGCGACAAATATTGGTTAATAATAAAATCCAGAACGGGCTTACAAACATTGGGTTGTGAATAATCTATTTGAGATATTAAAATAATAGTTGGTGACTAAATTACTAAGTGAGCGACTAGAATGCCGTCGGTAATTTTGAAGCAGATATCTTCTTTTGTTTTTACTTTTTATTTTTTTTTTTTTTTCACTTTGAGACTACAACTTAAAACTCACATTTTCATGAAGATTGAAAACCACCGCTTTTTTACTAAAGGGGTATGCGAATTATCTCGCAGTGAAACGCGATGGGGCAAAGGTGGAGTTTTTAAAAAAATTATTCCGGGGTGAACGATAAACGGGTATGCGAATTGTAATTTCGGGATGAACGATAAAGGGGTATGCGAATTGTCTCGCAGTGAAACGGGAAGGGGCAAGTGTGGAGTTTTTAAAAAAACAATTCCGGGGTGAACGATAACGGGGTATGCGAATTAAATAGTTAATTGTTTGAATAGAACTGCGTTTTCTAAAAAATGTATATTTAATTGACAGTCAATTAAATATTTATTTTTTAGAAAACGCAGTTCTATTCAAACAATTAACTATTAACAAAATGCCGCTCAGAATAAATAAATCATTTGCCAAATTTTGAAAAAACAAATATTAGATCGCTCAAATATTATGAAGTTTCCCATTTTGTATTTTAAGTAACTTAAATGGATGTTTGTAAGTTGCTGTTCTGTTGATTTCTCGTCACGCGCAGTCAGTCGCTCACTTAGTAATACAGTAACCCAAATTGATTATTTTTGTCACCCAAAATTGTAATTTACAGTCACTCGTTTAAATACTACCCTTTTATAATTGTGTAAAACGTAATTCAACGAGTTTATGGCTATACTAGAACAAGTCAAGTAAGAAACTGTCACGACGCATGCGCAGATGGGCCTTGAACTGTTAATGTCATTGCTCTGTCATTTTGATTTGACTGTAGGGATAAAATTGTTTCAGAGCTCACATAACCTTGAATTGGTTAAGCTTTAAGCATAGTTCTAGTAATTATAGTAAGTTTTTTCGGCAATGATTGATTTCAAGTTTGGATTTTTCATTTGTTAATTTAATGCTTACGTAAAGCGTAATGCAAGTCTACACTATATTTTTTGTTTTAATTTAATTTCTCTGGAGTTACTTAATTTGACAAATCCTATTAATATTGCATTGAAACTGCCCAAAAAAGATGATATGTATGTATTTTTATCACTGCCAATTGACGTCATAGTAATGATGTAATCGATGACGTTAGAATGTTTATTGATTAACGATGTACATAAAGAATTGTATGCATGATTATCTCTAAATTCAAAAATTGTAGACGGTGACGTGCGTATTTTTTAATAATTTTTAATTGTACTCGAGTAGATAAGTTTTAACGAGGGACAGTACATGTTTGCAAAAGCTCATTTTTAAACAAAAAGCGAATAACTGATTTCACAAATCAACAGTAGCCACATTCAAACAATAACATAGTTTTCTTAGCGTTTCTCAAAATCCTAGAATTTTTAAAAGAGAGAAACGATAGTTGGAAGTTTGCATTCTTATTTACCGACTTCCCCCATTTAAATGTGACATTCAGAGACGCTTATGACCTCTGTTGTCGATTTATGTAGTTCGGTCCGATAATTTCATTGGACAAGATTGACGTTTCTCTTTTATTAAGAGAAGGTAAGAGATAAGTCTGTAGTTTTACTTATCGATTGCAACCATTAATCAATATGATGTTTTGTCAGTTTGCGTTTTATCTTGCAATAAATATTTTCTTTTGAAAAGTGTATACAAGCTTCAAAATGTAAATTATACCTTACTTTGTTTTTTTTTTTACATTATGAACTTTATATTTTACATGCTTTCCGCTTTATACAATGCCAATTTAAAGGGACCGAACATTTCAAGGTTATTATAGCTGCTAGACTTATCTACTCTTTGTTACTGTTTTAAAAGTTTTTTTTTTGTTTGAACCAAACAAAATAATTTTGTTCAGATTTGAATTTGTTTACAAATTTCACTGTTCGGTGTAAATAATATGTACTACGTATATCATTTGTTCTTTTTAAAATATGTATATAGTAATATTATCACTAGCCATGCTTGTAACGAAGCATTGGCCATTTTTAAGAAAGTTCTGTAAGAAAAAAAGGGTACTATCTCCGTACATTGAAATGATTTTACTAAAAAGACGCTTACACGTCATCTTGTTGAACTGACATTGTGCTGCCATCTCTAAATGGCAATGTGTATCTAAAAAATTGTACCCTGCAAAATATCTGTTACTATAGGTGAATTCGTTTTGGGCGCTTACACGCTTTCAGCGCTGCCAAGCGGTGTTTTTAGTGTTTAAGTTGATTCTGTAAGCGCTGACATCAAAGCGCTTGATATCAAACAATTGGCACAACGCTCACAAACGCTTTACCTCTGGAGTTAAAAAAAACAGAATAAACTTAAAAATCAGCCTGTATTCAGATTGACTACATTAATTTTTACATTTATTCAAATGTTTATTGTGTTTTGCTTTCAAGACTTGCTATGTTCTTAGTTAATACAAATATAACACTTGTGCTGCGTGACGTCATCCGTACTGAGAAAGGCACAGTGCGGAGAATGTCAAACTTAAAATTTGAAGTAACACAACCTTGTTGTTTTAAAAGATATTACAAAAATGTTTTCGTCATTCATAATAGCTTTCTTAGTTAGACATTGGACAACCGATTTGAATCATTTCAATGTGGGTACGATTTCAGAACGATTTGTTTTGTTTTTTTTTTGCCATTGTTGTAGTATGTGAGACTGTAAACGGACAGAATATAGTGACTGTGCGGCAATGCAAAGCAATAATGCCATTGCAATGAAAAACAGCCTTGAATAACACCTCCGTACATGTATGTTTTGTAATGCCGTTGTAAGTAAGGTTCCGATTTCAAGTTTTTTTCAGAACTTCCTTGTCAGTTGTAAGACGGTTTTATTTAACTTCACGTTCTGTATATGACTTTTTTTTTCAAATCTGGCGACCGATTTACTTTCCATTATACGGTTATCTAATTGAGTTGAAATTCTGTACACAAGTACAGTTCTGACGACAATACAATATAATGGTAACTAGCTGACCGACCAAGTGAAAGTCGCACTTTTCAATTTTCACTCACTTTCCCGTTAACTGACTGGGTTGAAATTTTGCACATGTGCGTAGTTCCAAAGACGACCGCCTTGCAATAACGAGACACGCTTAAAACACCTGTTATTAAACTACTAGCGGTCCCGCCCGGTGTCACCCGGGTGCAAAAGAACGAATGGGGGGGGGAAATGAGTACGCACATTCCTCTTAGTTTGCCGAGATGAATGTTGTGTCCAAATTTCATGATGATCGGAGTTACCGTTCAAAAGTTTTTGTCGGACGAACAAATTTTGAATTACATTTTTCATTGATGCTCCGCTCCTATTGGTCGTAACATGATATTATTTAGCCTATAGCCTTCCTTGATAAATGGGCTATCCAACAAAAAAAAAAATTCAATTCGAACCAGTAGTTCCTGAGATTAGCGCGTTCAACCAAACAAACAAACTCTTCAGCTTTATATATTAGTATAGATAACTGCGTTTCAGTGGATCGGATAAATGTAATAAAATCGGACTAAACAAATAAAGCACACTAAAAACTTAAAAATTAAATATGTACAAAAACAAGTTGAACGGTTTTATTGGAAAATCGATGATGTACTAAAAGCTAGAAAATAATTGTGAGTCAGCCACCTGGATCTTTTATCAGACTGAAATAAAATCGTATCTAATGTAAAACTTTATTCTGTTTTACTGTTTTCTTTGAGCTTAGTATTTTAGTCTAATCAAAGCTCCAGACGGCTGACCCACAATTATTTTCTAGCTTTCGATCGTACAATAAAGTCGTTTAACTTAAAAGGTTTTTTTTGAATATTTTATTGAGTATTTTGAATCTTTCATAAATCACAAAAAGTAGGGATTCTGATTCCATTTCCAATTAGCAAAAATTTTATTACAGGTACCTATTGTTTTGTTTTTACATTGGTATTGTTGTTTTGCATTTATTCTATTGTTTAGTAATAAGCTTAAAAAAAGAAGTCTAGGAAATTTGGTGTATCTGTTTGCCATCATTGTAAAATATTTTATGCAAATATTTTTGAAAAAAAGAATAAGTGGAAATAAAGAAAATTATAGTGAAACTCGTTTTTTTTTTTGTCAATAAGCCTAGGCGCATAGTAGTGGGCCATGCTAGGCTTAAATCTATTTACCAACACCGTAACATAATTTGTTACTTCGAAAGGGTCTCGACGCTGATGGCCTCAGCTGTTGAGCGTTTATAATTTACAATCTCTCTCTCTCGAAAGGGTCTCTTCGAAATGATAAGTGATACAGCGCAATGAAGGGGTTTGGTGACTTCAGCGTGTCATTTTCTATAAGCCTACCGAATTTCAACTGGATCCGAGAGACTATCCAAAAAAACAGTTGTGTGGTTTTAAGAAACCACGACGCAAGTGAAACTTTAATTGGATTGTAGGCGTTGGATTGTAGACACTTATCCATCACGATTAATTATAAACAACAATATTCACATGAATACACGAATAAAAACATGTAAACACTGTACAGCACTTGCCTGCATGACAGACTGACTATGTGTTATACATACTACACGGTCAGCTGATGCTAACCATGGGCGCCGCCATATTGGCCTTGGCTGCTCTACCGAGCGCCTACTCCGAACGCCTTTCACTTTACCCCTACTCCGCGGCCGCCTGTAATGCGACATGCAACAGACGGCCAGAAAAATTCGGGGCGATAGAATAAAAGTTACACTTTATAAACAAAAAGGCAGCGGCAATAAGGTAGTAGCAATATGACAGTGGCAATAAGGCAGCAACAATTGTTGATTTTTGGAGTGTTTTGACATTTTTAAAAAACTCAATTTTTTAAAAATAAGCTCAAATTTGCGATCTGTGGTCTGATGTTTTCAATTTACGGAAATGTTTTAAGTCACTATCTCCGAAACGGTAATAAATACAGACCTACGGGTGTGCTCGATGAATTTAGAATGTCGTTTTCAGTCGGCACACCGAATTTGAAAAGTATCTGACGCGTATTCCAGGCTTACCTGAAATTCACTTCGAGTGGGTCTATCTCCAAAACTGTAAGTGATACAGCCATGGAACTGATACAGCGCAACAGATGGGCTCGTTGAATTCAGCGTGTCATTTTCTATAAGCGTACCAAATTTGAATAGGATCCGAGAGATGTTCCCAAATTGTCCAAAAAAACACTAAGCTTGTAGGTAAGGAAAAATCTCATTTTTTGACAATTTTCAACTTTTTCTAATAACTCACTTGTCGTGTCTACATGGCTATACTAACAGGAAATGATACTGTGAATATAAAAAAAAGCTCAGCTTTTGGTTCTGTGGCCATTTGAAAAGTGTTTAAATACCGAAGCAGCATTCAAACGTCTCTATCTCCGAACTGGTAATAGATACAGACCTCCAGGTGCGCTCAGTGAATTCAGCGTGTCGTTTTCAATCAGTACACAGAATTTGAAATGTATCCGATAGGTATTCCAGACTTTCCAGAAAAGCACTTCGAACGGGTCTATTTTCGAAACCGTAAGTGATACGAAGCAACAGAGGGGCTTGGTAACTACGGCGTGTTGTTAACTATAAGCCTATCGAATTTGAATTGGATCTGAGAGATTTTCCAAAATTGTCCAAAAAAACACTAGGAAGGAAAAATTCTCGTTTTTTGACGATTTTCGACTTTTCGTGTTCACACAGCTGGGCTATGTGCACGGAGGCGGAGTTACAAATTTTTCGATGCGAGCGTTTGTGGTGAGCACTAGGGGAAACTTCGAACTCCAGTTTTCCGTATGTCAGTGAGCAATGTTTATTAAAAGTGAAAATAATTATAATTTTATGAAGTTTTTTAATTACAAAGAAAACAGGAAAACTAAGCGATCTGGAAATGCTTGTTGTATTCCGGGCTGTTGCGCTGATGGCGATTAAAGTAAAATAAAGACCATTGACGCTCTAATTTGACGTTCCGCTGTCAGTGTAAACAAATTAACATCAGTTTTCCTTATTACATTTTTTTTTACACAACATGGCCAACTAAAGTTTTGATTTATCACCTTAGAAACATGTCGCGATTTCTATAAAAAGTTAGTTCAATCATTCTCTATTACCCACTAGCGGCGCTAATAGGCTTCGTGCACACAGCCTATAGTCGCGATTTCCATAAAAAGTTAGTTCAATAATTCTCTATTACCCACTAGCGGCGCTAATAGGCTTCGTGCACACAGCCTAAAAAAAATCTCGATTTTCCTCAAAATTGAGAATTTAGTTTTTTGGTTTCTAACGGCTTAGAGAGCTTTGGACTAATAGACAATGACGTTTTAAATTCAAATATAAGCTTAAGTTTGCGTTCGGCGGCCTTTTAAAGGTGTTTTTAATTTACTCAATTTTTTGAATGGCTCTATCTCTGAAACGGCAATAAATACAGACATCTGGGTGTGCTCATTGAATTTTTATTATTATTATTTAGAATGTTGTTTTCTGTCAACATACTGAATTTGAAACGTATTCAATTCCTGAGAATCACTTCGAAAGGGTCTATTTTTGAAACGGTAAGTGATACAGCGCAAATGTAATGGAGAGGTTCCGTGACTTTTGGTATCCATTTTGTTCTTACGAGCAGGTACACAGGCGTTTTGAAGCGCGCGCTTTGGTAACGCGCGTTGTAAGAACTACGAGGTCTGATTGAAGTGTACACATGCAAACGCGCGCTTTGAGCCAAGCGCGCGTTTACAGATTTTGGTTAGAACGCGCGTTGCGCAGGCGTTAGCCGCGCGCTTCAAGATACATGAGCAACCGTTTTGTCGTACATTCGAACGCGCGCTTTCGTAAAGAGTGGACTTCTCTGGAGTGGACGCACGTTGACGAAAATGGAGAACGATCATTTCCGAACTGAGTGAGCCATAAGTATACAGTATACTCACCCTACTAACGCTCGTCGAACGCCGGCAATGCGCGGTGTATGTATGCTACCAACGCGCGTCAAACGCAACGCCGGACGCCTAATGTGTACTCGCTCTTAAGTCATGAAAAAATACTAAAATTCCATACATAATATGACATGTTTATTTTTAAAACTGTTATAATGATGATAAACATTTTTTTTTTATAAAAGTGGCTATAAAATGTTTTGGTACTGAATTTGTTAAAATAATTTTCAAAATAAATCATTAACAAAAATGTTAAATTAAAATATGCATAAACTAAAAATACAAAATAAAAAATGCATCTACAATAAAAAATAGCACAAAATTACTCACATTTGAATGTAATAATCATTCGTAATAATTAATAACTTGTGTATAATACTTACAAATTACGATATTGACTAAAAATTCTCACAACAATCATAATACATGTTACGGACATTTTGTTTAAAGACTTTCCCAGCTACAAGAAAAATCTAATAGTGTTTTTTATATTTTATAATTATTCATTACAGCTAACATTTTGCCAATCACATTTAACTTATTTTTAATTAGGCCTTCTAATATAGTAACTGTTAGACTAAAAAACACTTATTTTTTATTTGTTAAAGACTCCACATATTTTATGCACATGAAAATCAGACAAACACAAAAATTTGTTCAGAATAAACCGACGTTAATTATTGCCAACAGTTGACAATACTTACATTTTTTTTTAATAAATTTCAACATTGAAATTGTCTTTGAATTTATTACAGTAATTATAAAAAATCTTTTTATCTCTCAAATGTTTAAAAAAAAGGCGCTAAATTAATAATCGCTTATGGCGTTTTCGGCATCGAGAACTGCCCCGGGGCAGAGCAGGCTGAATGGGTAACTACTGTTTAAAGAAATGTGTTTATTGTTTGGATATAATTATTGAACCAATAATTACCTATTCAGCCTGCCGTGCCCCATGGCAGTTCTCGATGCCGTAAACGCCATTAGTTTTAGTATTTTATAAAACATAGTTTCGAGAAAAACGCAAGTCATTTAATCGATTTATTTTTGACGTGATAACGTCTTATAAATTGATGAAACTCCAGCTGTACGCACGAAAAAGTGTAACGCCGTAACGTTCCGCCTGATCCTGTGCGTGCAAGCGAGAGCGCAGTATAAGCGATAGAGAAGCACGATCGGCCCAAGTTTGACAGCTACTAAAATTTAAGTGATGTATTATTAAATATGATATTCGAGCGGAATACGTTATCACGTAAAACTATCGTCCGTAAACCGACTTTACAGACAAGCAATTTTTTTTGCATTTTCTTGTAGTATGATGTTTCGAAAATATTCCCCGAAAATTTCAAGTGAATTGAATGAATAGTTTCCGAGATAATTATTATATGACCCGGGGAATTAGATGACTTGCGTTTATCTCGAAACTATGTTTTCGAAGTATGTGACTACTGAAATTAAAGAACCACTTGATGGATTTAAATGAAATTTTTTACAGCTTATTGAAGGCATAAAAAACAAGGACTTGATGAAAGTATTTTTGTTTTGGTTGAAAACTTCGGCTTTTATAACAATCTGTCCATGCAAATTCGGTTGTAAGCTTTTAGATGCCACAATTTTATTAATTTTCAAAAAAAATATAAAATCTTCGATTGAGTCTTAGATTTACTATTAAACTAAAGACTTTTCTTTGTTTTATCGATTTTGGATGAACCAGCACAAAGTTATGATGGTCACCGCAAAGCATTACCTACTTGTGAGAGGGGTCCAACAGATGGGGCTATAACTTTGTACAAAAATTTTTTTTTTTTGAAAATTTAGTGAAGTCAAGTTGAAATATTATTAGCTTTATAAAATAAATTAAATTTTGTCGAAATTTTTTTTTTTTTAATTTTTCATGCCTCTGACTGCCCCTAGCCCCTTAAACAATATAAATAATTCGTTCAACGCCCCAAAATGTTTCTGATTTTCAATAATATAAAAAACTAAGTTTAAAAAAAAAACCATCAAAATCAGAGCTGTTTTTGCGAAGTTCGAAGTTTTGTCTGTTTTATGTATTCATTGACGCGACTAAAGGGTTTGGAAATGAAAAAAAAGTGGCTGCATGGTATCAGAAGGGAAAAAGTTTTTGCTCCAAGTGCTAAAACAATAGTTTGTGAAGCCCACTTAGGTAGAACTATATACCTGCTGCCATCTATATTACGTTTTTCATGTGCCCATCTCCATTCAGCCGAAATACAAGCTCTGTTCCAACCTCTCTGCAAATGGTAATATTAACGTCAGTCATGCGCAGTAGCCAAAGCGTGTTCAAACCGAGATTAGAACGGCTCTAGAACTGCCCTTTAATCCACAGTGCAAACTCGAAGCATGCGCACAAAACCGACACAAAACAGTTTCGTTTTAGCTAATGCGCATAACTGTGACGATATATAATACAGCGTAGAGAGGTTGGAACATAGCTATAATCAATATTAATAAAAAAAGGCAGTTTGAAATATCGCCTTTGAAAAAAACAACGAAATATCTAAGTCATGTGACATAAAATATGGAAGCTATAATTTAACACTGTGCACTAGTATTTTTCAGAATAAAAGAATGCAGCTGTGTAAAAATTCTAACTACGGACCAGAATTACTATCGAAGTTTCACTTCCTATCATAAGAACGGGTATATCTTAATTTCTAATTATTTATTGCTCTTAATGTCTTTGAAAATATTTTCATAACAGTGCTTTCTAACCGGTTACCAAATACTGACCGTAGATATAAAGCTACAGCGACAGGAGCATTCCAACTTAAAAATATTGACATTTGACATGGGGTGTATTCGTTTTGGGCGCTTACACGTTTTCAGCGCTTACGTTTATAAGCGCGATTTATTGACATTCGTCTTGGCTTTTGAACGCTAACGTTACTCATTAAAATGTCGTTCACTTTGGGATAAGCGCGAGTAAACGTCAGTTGGCATCATTATGGCGGATGGAAATAATTTAGGAATTTTTCAAGCAATAATGGATCTTCTAAATTAATCCCTATATTATTAAACGAGCTAATCTTGTATCTACCTATGTACCTACCTATGTCCCTAAATATTTTCTCGAAAACGGCCCTAACGATTTGGATGAAATTTACTGAAAAGGGATTTTGGGGGGCAAAAAATCGTTTTAGCTAGGTCTCATCTCTCGAAAAAATCGTTTTCTTACAAATTTTATCATTATAAAAATCAATTTTTTGACGTATGAAAATACTTAAATATTGTAGGTTTTGGAATTTTATACAAACAATGAGCATATCAGTATTTTATTTAACTTTCCGAGCAAAGCTCGGTCACCCAGATACTGGAGTATAATGTGGGCAATGAATTTGCCAATTTTCAAAGAAAAAAAATTTAAAGTTTCACTTGCTTTCAGTGCACACAAAAGTTAGGTTAAGATGCCTTAAACATGACACGAACAAATGCTCAAAACGTTTATAGTAGTTTGCACGATTTGGCGTTGACGCTTTTGCTGCACTAGCTCGAGAGGTAAAGCGTTTGTGCGCGTTGGGCCAATCGTTTAAGCTCAAGCATAAGCGCGCTTAGTCAGCGCTTACACCATCAACTTAAACACTAAAAACATCGCTTGACAGCGCTGAAAGCGTGTAAGCTCCCAAAACGAATGCACTCATATCTTAAATCAAATTTTCTGTTAACGCGTGCAGTGACGCGAGTAACGACTAGTAATAAATATTATATTTGCTATTCGTTTGCATGGTTACATAATATGTTATATGTAAAATTAACCAAATCAGGCTTGGCAACTACCTAACAAATTTCTTTTTGACAGATCTTCAGAACAAAAGAACAGCTGACAACCGTTTTTAAAAGTATACCGTTATAATACAAAAAAACAACGTTATAGCGACATATCTCGTTTGCGCATGCGTAGATTTTCTCTAGAAACAATAGGACTCTTCATATTTGCATGCCAAACATCGTCCCAAAGTTAGGTTTTCAATTCGCTTTTTAAACCTGTACAGTGCTAAAAGTAAATTTTGTCCTAAATTAGTACCATTCAAGTCTTGTGAGTTGGAATGATACAAAATTAACACTCTATTTCTGATAAGATAACAATCTGTTTCTTATAGAACTTTCCGCTTTAAATTTGGATTTAGTAATGTTTCAGAAACCTAATATAAATCTACTTTGAAAATGAATGTAGCGTTGAAAGTCGCACCAGAAATTTTGCATTAGACTGCTAAATAGAAGATTGCGCTCCGATCTTCAAAAAAAATTTATGTTGCCAAATTTATTTTTTCAGTATTTTACAATTTATTTTTAGTTAGAAAACACTGTTTTTCTATAGCACATTTAGTGGTAATAAAATAGAATGACTCAATAATTATTTTACAATTTTTTTTTTTCAAAGAAAAATTTAAACGTTTGAAGACATTTAGCAAAAAAATATATTTTATAGTCGCTTAAACGTTACAAATCATTCGTAAATCAGTCCATACAACTTATTATTTAATCCTAGTAAAAACTTCAAAGGGAAGTCGTGAGAATGTCAACCCAAAAGTGTTAATTTCAGTCCATATTAAGTTAAATCTAGCTGAGCGAACTTTCGGTATGCACACAACCTGATAGTAAAAAGCGAAAAATTAATAATATGGGACATCAAAATAGAAAATTCGCACGATTTTTTAAAATTTACTTTTCAATACAGCTTAACGCTTGCAATATTTTTTTTTTACACTTTGGAAAAGCTGCGTCAACAGTCCGTAATTTGCATTTTTCTAGATTTGTGTCACACTTAACATTCAAACGAATTATTTGACGCTCGTTTCATGAAAATCGGTCCAGCAGGTAGAGAAGGAACCATTTTAAAAACCTTGCGAATTCCTCATATTATTTTATTATCTTTATGTTTAAAACAATTATTCATACGAGAATTCGAACGGCTTTTGTTGATTACTAATGTCAAGGGAATGAAAGATTAATCTTGTCAAACAGAAGATAAAAAAAACAGCGCTTGTTAAATATGATTCTATACTTAATGAATGAATAATAAATAAATAAATAGCTTCGATTGTTTCTTATATCAAGTCTGACGGACATCGAGCATGAAATTCAACATCGTCTTACTGCTCAAATGCCATTTGCATATTTTAAACTGTACCCACTTACACCGGACTAAGTAAAATAAGAATTTACATATTATTAAAATTTTCCAATACGTAATAATTATTTTTTACAAGAGACGTGTCAATCACAAAACAGCTGCGCTTCAAACGAACCAAAACGCTTTTCATTTGTTGAAATATTTTTTGCATAACCTAGAAAATATAGCTGCTTAATTTTATAGGTACACCATTTTAAAATCAATTGTCGCAGGACAACCTTGAATCCAATCAAAACTGAGGGGTTATCAATGAACAACCGCCTTAAAATCAACATTTTATACATAATTAGGCTTTTGAAAAAAAAATAATTATCGATTTTTTTATTGTATTTTAAAACTTTATTATAAATAATATTGATAATCGATGCGAAAAACTTATAAAAAAACTTTTTTTAAATTAATTATAAGCAATTTAAAATTGATAAAATATTAAAAAAAATCACGTGACTGCAAACGCACTAAAATTGTTTTTGACAGTTGTGACGTCATAATGGTAAAATGTATATACGCAGTATACTATCAATGGCTTCTACATGTGTATTGACTAAAACATTATGACGTCACATTATGTTCGGGAAATGTCGGCGCGTTCTCGGAACTGGGTACAAAAATTTATTTTTAATTTGATATAACTTTTGAATTATAACGAAAATAAAAAAAAGAAAAATAGTTTTGTTATAAAACTTATATACGATCTTTCCATTTATGACAAAAAAAAATTTCATTCAAAAGCCCAATTATCAAGGTTATGTAACAATATTAATAAATCCGTTTTAGCGCAGTGCTGCCATCTACAGTTTATTTTTCCAGGTCGCTAAAATCAACATCATGTGCCACTAATACTACATACACTAACTGAACAGGTGAACAAAAGGTTCACTAACGTCCGCTACGAGTTGAAGAAGTACTAAATAACACAATTAATGGCGTTTTATTATAAATGTCGCGCAAACGCACAAGAAATGTAGGTAGTTCTGTTTTCACTCGGTTCGAGGCGTTGAACGAGCCTTCCATTTCATGTACAGTTTAAAAACAGTGCTTGTAGCGTTTATATTTGCGATTGTTTTGAACGCTCGAAACATGGAGACTATACCAGGAGCGCGAACTCATACGGAACAAATTGACAGCATCTGCCCACTAAATTGTACATATTAATATTTTCTTTTTTTATCACTCGCATCGCTAATTTCCTTGTTGTACAGACGTGGATTTAGGTATTATAAATACATGTGAAGTAAGCTGTCAAAATATTTATTGGAATATAATAGTTTTATATTAATAAAAGAATTGATTGCAATTATTTTTAATATTTTAATTAAACTTGATTTGGTAAATCAATATACAGTAAAATCTCACTAATCCGGCACTTCAGTAGTCCGGCACGTCCAATAATCCGGCAACCTCCGCTCAAGTCTCCCTCACCCCTCCCTACTGTTATCTTTTTATGAAATGCTTTATTTTACTTACATATTATTGATTTTTCTATACAATCCAATAATCCAAACATTCCAATAATCCAGCACCCCCTAGTTTTTAATAGTGTCGGATTAGTGAGATTCTACTGTAAATAGTTCCGTGTGAAAATTATATTGTTCTATTAACTGGTGTCTCATTTGACTAGTGTGAAGCGACTGAACGCTTTCATCGTTTTGATCATAGACATCCATGGTTTCGATACATACAGAGCACTTGAGCGACCGCTTATTTTAAGATTTTTATATTACACGGAGTTCGGAATCCTTGTCTAGTGTCCATGATTCGAAACAAATATGGGTCGTCCTGTTAACATGCTTCTTCAGTGAAAACACGAAGTATTAAAATAATATGATAGGAAGTCGGACATATTATAATATATAACAATTTCTTTTAAACTAGACAATACATAAATATAAAAATATATAAAATGCTTTGTGCCACATTTCTGGCTCATAGTTAGATTAATGTCAATTATTTATACAGCAGAATACAGATAAGTGTTTGTTCGTAAGTCTATCACAACATAATTAGTTTTCACTTTTATCGATAAAATATATCGCGGGTCCTCCAAAAAGTATACTAGAAAATATATAGATTATTAAAAATAACTTCTCTACATAATCGCTATTGATCTATAGATTACTTTTTGTTTTTAAGAATGAAAACTTAACGAAAAAAAAAAATAAAACAAAAATTCTTCAACTGGCGGCGAGTATTCGATTGTCGTCAGTTCATACTGGACTAAGAGCTGGCTACGGAGAAAATGGGTGACTCGGTGCAGAGCCGAAAATTTGCAGAATAATAGGAGATAGTACAAGTAAGTAGGGAAAAAATTGCCAGAAGGCTAGGCGGAAGATAAAGAGCCGCCAGAAGGCGCTAATGTTGCGACAAATCAGTGCACTTCTGGCAATTTCTATACTTATTCTATAATTCAAAACTAGATTATATATTATATACATTATAATATGTATAGTTATAAGGGCATACTGAAAATTCAAACATGATATAATAATTACATTCGACAAATATTCAAAATTATTAACGACATTTTGATAGAAATAAAATTAAATAAATTAATAAAATTACGTTGTTATAACAACGTAATTTTATTAATGAAAATATATGACGATTAATTTTATTTCTTTCAAAATGTCATTAATAATTTTGAATATATTTTGTCGAATGTAATTATTATATCATGTTTGAATTTTCAGTATGCCCTTATAACTATATAACGTATAATATATATAATATATAATCTAGTTTTGAATTACAGAATAAGTATAGAAATTGCCAGAAGTGCACTGATTTGTCGCAACATTAGCGCCTTCTGGCGGCTCTTTATCTTCCGCCTAGCCTTCTGGCAATTTTTTCCCTACTTACTTGTACTATCTCCTATTATTCTGCAAATTTTCAGCTCTGCACCGAGTCACCCATTTTCTTCGTACTTGGTTAAAAAAAATTGTAACTTCAAAATCAACCTCTAAAATGTGTCAAAGGTCCAAAACTTTTTACTCACGCCAAGGTATCGTGGTTTTTTAACGAAATTTATTTATTATATAGGGAGTAACAAAGAAGGTACTTGCTACGTTAAAAGAAGAAAAATGTTAATCCCTCTTTTTTTGCTACGCCCTGTATCTATAATTGAGATGGGAACAAGAAAAAAGTTAAGAATCCCAAAGACACCTTTTGCAGAGAAACTTCTATGGCACGGGTAAATTCATAAGGCGACCGAATGAAATAGCGACATAGATAACTTGAGAATGAAAGAGACAGCACAAGTTTATGGCGACAAGCCATTCACGTTATAATGAAAGGACTCGAGAGTAACACGTTTGACTGGCCGTCTATGTTTGGGTAGGGAAAGTAGTCGAGACGTTTAACTTCTACCGTGTCTTCTTAACTCTAAATAATAATGACGAGTAGTATACCTTTTGGAGACACCTATACAGAGATATTAAGGGTACTATATAGGTTTCGTTGCATTACAATTCATTGTGCAAATACGCTATGAACTGGGGTTTCGAATTAAAATATTTAATCTAACATAATCGATACAAAAACTCATATCCGACGTGTATTTACACATAAATAATAATAAAAACAAAAATTATAATACATTACAAATATATATATATCGATATTGCGCTCTTTTATATTAAAAATTATAATATATAAATAATCTTTTCAAATAAATAACAACTTCAAAAACATCACAAGCAATTTCAAATAAACACAACTTCGTATCTCGTTAAAATTTTTGAATATCGTTTCATCCGAGTTCTGATATCGATGTTCATTTCTATATTAATACAATGACTTAACGTGTTTGTATGTAAGGCATCGAATTTATACTAGCGACATCGGACGGAACAAATTACAAGCAGCACCAGTCCCATGTCGCTATAGTGTAGTTGGCATAACACGTATATTTATTTAAAGTTCTAGGCAGGACCTGTTTTAACGACTGCTTCGGGCTTTGCCAATCCCGGGTCATAGTAAAAAGGATTTTTTTGGAAAAAAAACTTTTTCCACAATAATCCAGGCCTCCGTCTGTGCTTATCGAACGTCTGAAAGGACTTAAAAACGCGCCTGACCTTAGTTGTTATTAATAAATTGCATTTTACTGGAACACCTTTTTTTTGATTGGCAATGCTTATTTATAAGTCTCAAATTAAGAAAAGAAAAATTTCAATTGCAAGTTAAATTGAAATTTTTCTTTTCTTAATTTGCAAGTTAAATTATATTGTTGTGAAAATTCTTCGAAAAAAAAAAAACCATGCTCGCTTGTTTAGATTACTGACTAGTTTAATGGCAAAAAAACAACTGAATCCCACACACAAAGAGAAATGAAGTTCGTTTATATAATAATAGATGTCAGCATATGAGTTTTCGTACGAAAATTGGAGTATAATATCGCTGTTCTGAATTCTATTTGAAAATTCCACTTATTAAATTAGTACCTACTTTCGCTTCAATTAAAAAGAAAAGAAAAAATCGCGGCGCGCGTCTCATTGCGGCGGTTTCTTGCCTCCCCTCGGTTTTATCGATTCCGAAATTTGCCACATCGCTTCCTCGCAAATAAAGTCGTCGAAATTGTTGAAAAACGCTATGATTCTGTCGTGTTTCTTGAAAGAATACGATCTGAAATAAGACAATTTTATTTTAACGTCTACTTTGAAATAGAGAATTTCGCAAGTGAAAGTCGATTCTGTCTATAATCGATTTTGATGGGAACATCGATAGTGTATCCAGGTATATTAAAATCAGTTTAGCCAATCTTGAACAATGATGCCTCAAACAGACAAGACAACTTATATGACACGATCCCAGACCCGCCAGAGCTAAGTCATTTCAGTACTGCTAAAATGTTATCAGTAAATGTACAATATTTAGTTAAAAACTCTTTAAAACGAAAAAAAATACTCGGTCTCTTGAGATTCGTTATAATTTATAAAGAGGTTACACTGTATATTAGCATTTATTAAATTTAATTTTTGCACTACCCCCTATAAAATGTAAAGTGACCCATAACGCAAAGAAAAACAAAACTGGCCTCGCCATACCACTCAATAATAAATCACTGTCCGTCTTGTTTTTTTTTTTAAAGTGAAACTTTTATTCTACCGCCCCGAATTTTTCTGGCCGTCTGTTGCATGTCGCATTACAGGCGGCCGCGGAGTAGGGGTAAAGTGAAAGGCGTTCGGAGTAGGCGCTCGGTAGAGCAGCCAAGGCCAATATGGCGCCGCCCATGGTTAGCATCAGCTGACCGTGTAGTATGTATAACACATAGTCAGTCTGTCATGCAGGCAAGTGCTGTACAGTGTTTACATGTTTTTATTCGTGTATTCATGTGAATATTGTTGTTTATAATTAATCGTGATGGATAAGTGTCTACAATCCAACGCCTACAACCCAATAAGTTTCACTTGCGTCGTGGTTTTTTAAAACCACACAAATTTTAAAGTGAAACTTTTATTCTATCACCCCGAATTTTTTTCATAACCTACTTTTAGAAGTGACGTTTATCCACAAGTAAAGCGTCAAAATTTTTGAAAATGAAGTGAAAAGCAGCTATTTTATAGAAGGTACTTATAAAAAATACCATCTGTATCTTGTGCACAATGCTTTAACAGTTCGTGTGACTTAAAACTCATCGGTGCTCGTTTTATACATAATGTCATATTTCGCTGCAATATAACATATTGACACTAGATAAGTTACAATTTATTATTTAATCACTTACCCTTTTTTAAATCTTTTCATATTTTCAACAATGTTATATTGCTGCCAACGTTTCGAAAAATTTATACCTCCGTCCGGCAATAAATCACTATTTCCTATATGTACAAAAGTTAAATCTTGAAGCACCAATCCACTGCAAAAAAATAAAAAATAATAACTGTTTTCTATCAAGACAATGGTTTGAAAACAAAACACTGTACTTACATATACGGTATGCAAGGTGGTTGAGTTTCAGCTAGCGCCTGTCTATAAGCGCGGAAACTGGAAGAACTATCGATGAGTGCACAATACTCTTTCAGACCTTCGGTTATGTGTTTCTGCCACTCTAGCCTCCGAATGGGAGCCGAATCCAGAGCGCTCAATAAAGCTAAATATGAATTGAAGTTATTGATTTTACGCAAATGTTTCATAATTTTTATAAATTTCACTACGTATTTTTCACGTTCCTTCGCCTCATTCTGTAGGAGTATTCTAGATCTCGCCCTAGAAAAAAAATAATAAAATAATGCGAATTTGAACTAAAACATCCGAGCATGCATTCTGCGCATGAGCTGCGCAGTCTTATAAGGTCAGTTGTTTTAGAATTTCTTCTTGCCCACATTTTCAAACTGCATAACAATATATTTTGTCCATTCTTTCGTTAAAATAATATTAAAATTTTCACTACTATAAGAAAATCGCAAATACTTATAAAGACTCTTGTAGAATTTAGATTACAGACGCTCGACAGTCAAGGTCATAAACGAATTAAACGGACTAGTTGCTTACCAATACGACATTTTATTAAAATGTTCCGTGAAGCATGTCAAATTCGGACTGCGCTCTTCATTTTGTTCCTGTGCCCAAATCAAAACTTCGGGTATTTCGATTTTCATAAACAGATCGGCGTCCAAAAGCGTCATTTGTTCTGCTATGTGTTCGGATTTGAAATTTAATAAATTCGAACTTCCGGAATAAATATTTAGAGACGACAAATACGGCGGCTGTGAATTGAGAAGAAGTTGTTTGGCATTGTGTTTTTCTAATATTTTAACTCGGAGTGCTTTGGCCATCGTTAAATCGCCGCTACAGACTAATTGATATACGAAATTCATAAGGGTTTGCAGTAGGCTCTCGTCCAAATCTGATATTCTGCAATAACAAAACAGAAAAAAAACACGTGAGTGCAAAGTGCGTTTTCATGCGTATTTTTAGACATTTTTATATGTAGTTAGTTCTGATCTCGGTTTGATTTTATCAATGGTTCACATTCACACTAATTAATTATCACAGATGGAAGCATAAACGCTAATACAGAAATTGACACAAGGGTCTCCATACACTGATCTTACTTCCTGCGAAAAATAGTGCGCCTGCGTACATGGTATAAACAGTATAAACTGCCAATGTGTTTTTATAGATCGCAGTACGAAGCGTTGTCGTATACTCGATATGGTGTAATAGGTAGCGTACCTGGCTCTCACTCAAGAGTCTCGGGTTCGATTCCCGGTACCGGAATGATTTTAGTTTTTATTTTTTTTTTTCACTTTGAGACTGATTTTCTAAAAAATATATATTTAATTGACTGCCAATTAAATATACATTTTTTTAGAAAACAAAGTTCTATTCAAACAATTAACTATTTAATTCGCATACCCCGTTATCGTTCACCCCGGAATTGTTTTTTTAAAAACTCCACATTTGCCCCTTCCCGTTTCACTGCGAGACAATTCGCATACCCCTTTATCGTTCATCCCGGAATTACAATTCGCATACCTGTTTATCATTCACCCTGGAATTCTTTTTTTAAAAACTCCACCTTTGCCCCATCGCGTTTCACTGCGAGACAATTCGCATACCCCTTTATCAAAAAAAGCGGTGGTTTTCAATCTTCATGAAAATGTGAGTTGTAAATTGTAGTCTCAAAGTGAAAAAAAAAATAAATAAAAAGTAAGAACAAAACTCATTCCGGTACCTACCGGGAATCGAACCCGGGCCTCTAAGGTAAGAGCCAGGCACGCTTCTATTACACCATTACTGAGTATGTCATATACGCTTTGTACTAGAAACACATTTGCATGTTATTATAAACATTGAACACACAAATGACAGTCCTGACACTCTACTATGCAGGTGCTCTATTTTTCACACCGGAAGTAAAATTAGTGTATGGAGACGCTTGTGAATTTGACACTTCTCGCCAGTTTATCATTTGTATAAATCCTTGAAAAGCCAATATAGGCATGATAGATTTTGTAAATCCCCTTCTATAATGTAGGTACACGTCTACTATTTCCGAAAAAAACATTATTTCAGCAATAAATTAAATTTTGACACAAATTATTGCATTTTTATCTTTCTATTTTGAAGTAATCGCGAAAACGCTTGTGACGTCACGCCTTAGTGACAGCTGACATTAGATGTCGTATTTATGGGCGTAGAACTGGTTCAGAGATATTTCTTAAAAAGATATGTAAATTTACTTAATGATATGATTTATATTAAGTATTTTCATAAAAGTAGATACTTAGTAGTAAAAATAATACGGTTTTCTTTACTTGCAAGTTAACTAACCTCAAAAATACTCTATGACGTATAAGTGTTATAAAATATCACAGAAAAACGAATAAATAACAAATCAACTAATTAAATGATACAGAAGTGACTGATCGCAACAAAAATTTAAGCGACACGGTGATTATTTATTATTCATTAAGTGACAAAAATGTGATAATTGTTTTGCCACTTACGACTATGCAAAGAACTTACGTTAAATCGCCAACGACTCGCACAAGAAGTGAAAAAGCTTCTTTTGCCGCCCTCTGTTTTTGAGAATCGGAATGACAACAATACGTCTGATGCCTGCGCTGCAGTTTGCTGACCAGATCGAGAGGGCTAAGAAACGTCCTGTACGTCGTTAAAAACGCTTCCTGATACAAGAATTCTAAAAAAAAAAAAACATTCATTTAAATCAGTGATTTCCAAAGTCGTCTATATCGACCCCCAGGGGTCGACGACAACTTACAAGGGGTCCATATCAGGGGGAAGAAAAATTGGGGGTCCATGAAATGAAAATGGGGGTCAACGATAGTGAATCTCTTAACAAAAAAAAAAACAAACTGGACATCGTTACCGAAGAGATTTAAGATTAAATCTAACTAAATTGATGCCAAATGTTGAAAATTTATTATTAAAGCATCAGGTTCATCCCTCACACTAAAAGCATTTATTTTTTGCTTAGTTATTTTATGTAACAGAAAGTCAATTTTAATTTGATTCGTTTAATTTGAATCTAATTAATAAATGTATAAAACTAAACATTTCACACTACATTTCACTACCGTTATAAATTTAAATCGTTCAAAGTGCGTAGCTCTATACCGGTTGTCAAAAATACATTTGAAATTAATGAATTTGCTAAAAATTAATATCAGATAAGCAGGGAGTCTACCCAAAACCGAAAAACATGGTAAGTGGTCTACGAGACAAAACAGTTTGGGAAACTCTGATTTAAATAAACGTCTTGAGTGAGTGAAGCATGCAGAATTACTATCTTTTGGATACAGCTCTCGACTTTAAATTTGGGTACCAGTAGATAGTATACCGACAGACAGACATACCTTTTCGGTATAAAAAAAAAGCCATCACGTACCATTTTCTTTGTCCTCCACTTTAGACCATAAAAACAAAACAAGTCGTTGTATAATAAAATTTTTATCGCTTGAAATAACATTATTTGAAAGGCTAACTCGATTTGATCAATCAAAAACAGAAACACTTACCATTTTTTGTAGGTTTGGTCGCCTGAATAATCAACGCGTCGGGATGGCCACCCCGAATTTCCGGTCCTTCTTCTTCCGGCTTTTTAAGTACAATGTACTTCGATACGTCCAATTCGTCCACTAATTCTTTTGCTTCCGTTTCCGATTCATTATCTTCTGCTACTTCCGTCACAGTTTTAGCCGATGGCTTTTTGTTTACGCTTACATCGTTAATGTTCGTTATGATCGGCGACGCTTTGTAATTGTCGTTGTTGTTTATATTCTTCGCAGTTTCCGTTATGCTCGGCCGAGTCTGTTGTAAAACGGCTGCATTGTTCGGCGATGTTTTATCGGTAAGAACGATAGTCGATGGTGAAATTGTAGGCGGCGGAGGAGAAGTGGTTTTTGAGTTTAGGCGAGATTTTTTCGGCGGTAAAGCCGGCGGTGTAACGTTGTTCGGCGTTAAAATCGGCGATTTCGGAGGTGCTGAAACGTTTGCAGGCAAACTGAAAGTAAAACAAAAAAACAGATTTTCACTGAAAATATTTTTTAACTTTACAGATGTACATCGTTCACTCGTTCCGTCAAAAAACCGACTGTGACCCGTTCGAATCGAATCGATTCTTTTTTTAATTGATAATTTGACATACCTGTTTTCCGGGCCAGTTAATCCCGGCGGCAAAGTCAAACTCCTCAAAGTTCCCTGAGTTCCACTCGACGAAATACTAAACGAGCACGACTGCGTCGAAGACAGTGAACTGTGTTGCGTTATATTTGAAACGGTTCCTCCCATCGAAGGATCGTTCTGACTTTGCCATTCGTTGTACGCGTGTATCGAATGACGCAAAAATTCAGCACTCCCCGCCGAATGCGAACAATTGCCGAACATTTCCATGTACGCCATTACTGAAACATTCAAATGTTTCACTTATGAGTCAAGCGACGGGCTATACGAGTTTAAAATACTCGTCGATGGTTTTTAAGGAGGTTGATCCGTTACAGTCCCAATCAAAAGTAAGTCGAATTCTAAATGGAAACTTTTATAGTTTATAAGTCGATGATACCAATAAATTATTGTCATAAAGGCATGAATAATTAATAGACTAACTTTTGTATTTTTTGTAAAGTTAGGTTAAAAAAAAAAAATTATGTAAATATCTGTATTTGACATATTTTTTGCAGTAAATAATTGAAAAATGAAATTAGAAGTAATAAAAATTAAAATTAAATCATTAAAAAGTTGAAAATTCAGTTAAAATTGTTAAATCTGTCAAGAATAAAAGTCCATAATCGAAAAGTACTAAGGTTTAATAATTTTTTTTATTGATTAAAAGTCTCCTAATTAAATTGGAAAAATATTAAAATTGCGTAAGACATTGATGCTTTACATAGATAGTTTTCGGAACTGCTGACATTATTTGGTTATTTGCAAAAAATTAAAATGAACAGTTTGCATGCTAGGTTGACATATTTTCCATAAGACTACATGTTAAAGTTTTTTTTAATTTTTAACTTTATAAATCTCCTAATGATTTTGGATTTTTTACAGAAAATTTTGTCATAAAAAAATCTATTAAAAAAACTTTATTTCAGATTTTTTTCATTATCTTCGTAAAACGGCTCAACCTTCTTAATCGGATATCTTGCCACACAAACTAATCATGCTTAAAATAAAAAAAGTAGTTTTTGAAGTGTAACTTCTTTAGCGACGTATCAGTTTGAAATTTTCAGTAACGTTAAAGGGGAAATGATTTTATGGCGGGGAAAAATAAGAGAAATCTTGGTAATGCAAAATGGATAATGCATCAATGAAACGAATTCGTAACTCTAAAGAAGTTTCACTTCCCCCGTGAGCTTATGTAGGTGAGGCTCACACGTTTATTTTTTACGTTTCTGGGATTCTCAAAAACTTTTCGGAGCTGTTTTCTTTTAATACTCTAGGCTACTTTTTTGCAATTTAAAACACACAAAGTTTTCGTTCGAGCCTTCGATCTCACTTCCTCAAACTATTATAATTTTAGATTCGTGTTTCCGAATTCAAAATATTTCTTGTGACAAGCGTTTTAATCTATTTAACATCGAAGCCAATAGAAATTTCTATCGAAAGCTCCATTGAAAATTTACACACAAAAAAATAAATAAAAAATATAATCACTAGTACCATGCACCGATCTCCGCATGCCAACCGGATAACCGATTCCCTGAATTTCCTGGGTCGAAATGATGCAATACTAGTGCCACTTAAGGAGTTGATGCGTTACAGTCCCAATCAAAAGTAAGTCGAATTCTAAATGGGAACTTTTCCATAATAAATTTTTACAAAAGGTTATAAGTCGATGATACCAATAAATTATTGTCATAAAGGCATGAACATTTTTTTTTAATATTAATTATTTCAGTATTTTACTTAATGGACTAACTTTTGAATTTTTTGTACAAAGTTATAATCGAAAAGTGCTAAGGTTTAATAATTTTTTTATTGATTAAAAGTCTTCTAATTAAATTGGAAAAAATATTAAAATATGCGTAAGACATCGATGCTTTACATAGTTTTCGGAACTGCTGACAATATTTAGTTATTTGCAAAAAATTAAAATGTACCGTTTGCATGTTAGGTTGGCATATTTTCCATAAGACTACATGTAAAAGTTTTTTTTAATTTTTAACTTTAGAAATCTCCTAATGATTTTGGATTTTTTACAGAAAATTTTGTCATAAAAAAATGTATTAAAAAAACTTTATTTCAGATTTTTTTCATTATCTTCGTAAAACGGCTCAACCTCCTTAACGAAGGCCATGAACTAAATAAGTGATGCACAATTAGTTATTTACAATCAACGACGTTCGTTTGCTTCAACGTTCGTGCTTAGTGCTCGTGTTTAGTACAAGGTCTCCATATTGTGTAGAGCAACTGCGTATGATCAACTCAAATGCGGAAAAAATAGAAACCTGTTATCCAGTTAGTATATTGAGATCAGCGGTACCATGCCAGTAAAAAAAAAATTCTATTTGGAAGTTATGATAAAAAAAAATAATGTCCAAACTTAAAAAAAAAAAAAAATACGCAAACCAGGGACGTACAATATAAGGTCTCGAAACACCATCCCAGGCAATACGAAGATTTTGAAGGCAGTAAGATAGTGCAACCGAGAACAGATGGCAACTGTCTATTTCTATTTCCCTGCCCGCGCATCATTTTCGACATGTTATTTACCGACAGTAACAAGTCGTATAGACGGATTTTTTTATAACCACAAATAAAACACAACACAAAAGAAAACCGCAACTTCTACCCGACGCAGACGTCCAAAAATAAGTTACATGGATCCGTCAAAAAGTGACATATTGCAAGACTTTAAAAAAAAAGAGCATGTCACTTGTTCTCTGTTTCAGAATCTTGCTGCTTACAGTTTCTTCTAGTCGTTCCGAGTCCGTATATTGCATGTCCGTGACGCAAACACACTTAAGTACGGTTATGTTTTCGGGTGATTGAGTGTCATTTTGTTACAATGAGTGTGTGGAGTGTGGACTCACTTACCAGAGTAAGCCACTGACTGAAACACTGGGGAACAAAGAGTCAGTATTAACTTTACAATAGGTACAACACTAATAAAACGAAAAACAGCTACATTCTTAAACAAAACAACGTTTTAATGAACACCAACCGCACTGTAAATAACAAGTGTCATGGAAAAACAACAAATGAGTTTTAGATATGTCGGCTAAACATTGTGTAAGCAATCAACATTTCAAATTTTATGTACGATCGATTGAAATATTAAATCATAGACTGAAGGTATTATTAAGGACGACATTTTAAAAAAAGTCGAATTTTTCCTGTAAAATACTAATTATTATATGGATTTTCAGTGATAAATTAATTTACTTACTGTGCTTCTTCTTTGGCGGTAATGGTGGCGGCTTTGTCTCAGGGCTGCCGCCCTCACTACTTATCAAGCTACCCGTAACTGTACTCGAAGTACTGATGACGCTCTGTGATTGGTGCATTTCACACGTGACTAAATGTTCACCTGTAACAGAGTAAAATTAAAATCCGACGTTCGCTCGCTTACAAACGTTTACCCGTAAAGTTTCTCTTCAGACGCGTGAGATTTCTTTTGACAGACATACGGACAGACAAACGAGTGATCTCATAAGGGTTGTGGTTTTTCTTATGAAAAAGAACTAACCGATTAAATCCGAAGGTACATTGTCGTATTCCGATGGTCTTCTGTCGCGCCTAATTTTCAACGACCTCATTTTCTGCGGTAAAAGAGGCGGCGCTACGACGTCACCCGTACTGTTCGTTGTTGCATTATCTACTGTGTCTAAACTCGTTTGTAAATTAGATATGTTTGATATCTGGCTAATATTTGACATTGTTGTCGTCGACGTCATTGTTCTAACAAAACTTTGCACGCTCGTTTCCGATTTCATCACTTTCTGCAAACCGATTTTCTGCTGAGAAGATTCGTTCTTCATGCTCAAATTTTCTATTATACTTTCCGATTTCTCAAGAGACGATAAATTTTGCACTATGCTTTCCGATTTCGTTAGCGAATTCTGTTGCGAAAACAAATTACTAGCTGTTGTATTTGGTGTTTGTTGTGTATTGCAGGTGCTCCACTGAGAGCTGCTTGAACTCTGTTGCGAGCTACGTTTAGAAGCGGACGAAGTTGAATAGCTTTGCATAGAGCTTCTTAACGAACCGATTCCAAATTCGGCGTTTGAAAGACGATTGGTGTCAAAAGAAAAAGGCTCAAGAGACTGGTTGACGGTTCCGACAGTAGCGTTGTGATTATTCGTAACATTCTCGTCCCAGTTGCAGCTGCACGTCCCGTTCGTGGCTAAAACAAACGAAAGTTACTATTAAAACAACTACGCGAGTGTTAAAAAAATCGTGCTTTTTTGCTTCAACGTAAACAAGGTAAGAAACTACCGACTGCATTAATATACAATTATGAGATTTATTCACAGCTAGTCGATTTACCTTGTATCATAAGTTCGGATAAATCGTTTGGTCGTACGGCATCATCCAAGCTCTGATCCATGAGGGCACGGATCTCCTCCTCCTCCCGAGACTGATTTAATACCGAATCTAAGCTGCCAGCACTAGCCGACAACAGCGAACTAGAATCTTCGGGCGATCGCGACCTCGATGACATTCTGAAAACAAAGAGTTTTTGAATAACAGAAAAGAATAGAAACCATGCGTTCACGAAATGATTACCTGTCTAAACTACATCCTAACAATGAGTTATCGGAGCTCCCGCATTCGTCTAATAGCTGTTGAGTTCGAGTACTCTTTTTTTTGGGAGGGAGAGGAGGTGGTGTGCCGCAACTGTCCGTTTTTGTTAACCATATACTGCAAGCAAACGAGCAAATTAATCAAACTATTCCCATTTAAATAATACGAACATTTGTGGTAAATTGGCGCCCAACGTGCGGCCAATTATACCACGATTTACATTTAATTTTTTCACCAGAGAAACAATAGGGGAGACTATTATTAAACCTATCTATTACGTTTAAAGAACACAGACACAAAAAATGCGCTGATCTAAAACGTCAATGCTCACGCCTCGGTAAAATCTAAGTCCTGAATATAAAACACGCAACTCAGGTAATCGTTCTTAGAACTGTTGTATTTTTAATCGCTAGGGGCGCTCATATTAGGCTAAATATCATGCACACTGTACAGTACCGCCAACTTAACTTGAACTCATGTATTTTCAACACCATTTTTAAGCTTTTTAGTCCTTAATTCTCATGCAAAGTGTCTCCTCCTATGCTGCTCAGCCAATGGAAAAATACGTTCGACAATATTTTTTGACTGGTATACGATTGCCATGAAGTGAGGATGAAGAAAAAGTTGAAAATACACAAGTCGATTGACATAAGCTGGAAACCTTCAGTTTTGATTTTACTATTGCATAATACTTACTTGTCAGGTAACGGTGGTTTTGGCGGTGGACTAGAATCTCTGAGTATCGACTCAGAACTATGACTGTTACGAACTAATGAGTTTCCCGATGTTTGTTCCAATATCTGTCGTTCTCGTGGCGTTAACGGAATATCAGGAAGCGAATTTCGTTGGCCCGGAATTTCCAGCACTCCTTGACTTGAGCCGAACGACGTTCGAGGATTCGCTAGCGGTTTGAACGTGGATTCTCTGTTTGACATTTTATCTTGGGCCAATTTCACGAGATTCTAAATTAACAGAAATGTATTTGCATCTCTTTGCACAATCAAATCATAATACTATATTCGTAATCATTTCCCAATAGGTGAGATTATAAAGATGTTATGGTTTATATTATGGCGTTTTCATCGCTCGTTTTTACAAGCCCCCAGTCCCAGGTTCTAATTTAAGAGCCAGTATGGATTCTCAAACAATAAATTTAATTAAAATATAAATAATTGATGTTGGGCATAGGTAACCCTAGCGATCGGTGAACTTAAATAATAACAAAAAAAAAAAATAAAAGGAAATTGGATTAAGAGTATTCGTCCCTGCAAATACCCCCTGCACCATTCATCTCAAATCTTTTCCCCTCGCCTAAAAACGGTTCGCGCTCTCCCGACGCTATTTTTAAAGCTAGACGGTTCTGGTAAACGCCAAATGAAAGACAAAGAATCAGACTACAGATCCTTCAGGCGAATTTTTTGAAAAAAAAAATTCCTGAAAAATCTCACAACCTTTTGAAAAAAATAATAAGTTACGTATTATTTCACAGGGAGGCGAAACTGTTTTTCAAAAAATTCGCCTGAGGGATCTGTAGTCTGATTCTTTGTCTTTCATTTGGCGTTTACCAGAACCCTCTAGCTTTAAAAATAGCAAGGGAGAGCGCGAACCGTTTTTAGGCGAGGGGAAAAGATTTGAGATGAAGGGTGCAGGGGGTATTTGCAGGGACGAATACTCTTAAATAAAGAAAATGCTACATTTCACAAATTTGCAACGTTTCGTAGCCTATTTTACATTTCATCAGGCAAGCTACAACATAAGAAATTAATTTTACACATTAATCTACAAAAATTTTGCGTTGGTAATGTAAGAAGGAATTAAAATTTAATAAAAAAAACTAAAACCCGACTACTGAAAAGTATGAAACAAAAAAATATTCTCATCTGAGGATAGCCGTGGTCATATGCCACCTACTCTAACAAAACATTACATTTTAACAGTAGTAAGCGATCATAAGCTCTAGGGCAAACTGCATCACGCTATACATCTAGATATATCTTGTTTTATACTTTTCAGTAGTCAGGTTTTTGTTTTTGAACTTATTTTTTATTTCAATTTGCTCCTCTCTGGGACCAAAATTCAAAAACAAATGTAGCCTATGTTACCCGGGCTAAAATAACAAATCGATTGATATCTTATTTATCAAAATCGGATGAATAGTTTAGGCGCTAAGATGGAACATCCGTAAATACAAGCATATATACATAGACTGCTAAACTCATAACCCGTCCTTTTGGCTTCGCGTAGTCGGGTAATTATTATAGCGTATACAATTAATTTCTTTTGTTGTAGCTTGCCTGATTAAAAATGGAACAGTCTTTGCTTTGTCAAATTTAGCATTTGCTTTATTTAGTCAAAGTTCTCATTGTTCTTCTATTTATTTATTGTCGCGGACGATTCAATAGTCATTTATATCAACAATACCTGCACGGCATCTTCAACCAGCGTAACGACCTCTCCAACGTTCTCCTTGTCGAGGGCGGAACTCTGCTCTCCAAACAATAAGACATCGTCGCACAGTTTGATGAGCCGCGCCAAACTTTGGTATACCTGATGCGTAGCCGAATCGAGAGCCGTGCTCTGAGATCCGGCGGTCGAATGCAGCGCGCACTGTTTCAGCGCCGTGTGAATGGCCGTCACGGTGTCGAGAACGATGGTACCGTTCCCGGGCAACATTTCCAGTTTGTTCTTGCTCACCACGTCTCGGAAATGTTTTAGCGCTACTTGGACCTGTCACATTGCATGAAAACAAAACCCCCTAAATTACAAAGTAGTTGGCAAAACCAAAAGTGCACATCCCGCAAGTTTTCCACTGTACATATTATAGGTAATGAAAAAAAATTGAGAAAATAGATTTAAAAAAACCAATTAAAAAAATAGAAAAAAATTAAAAACAAAATGGAATAGAAAAAAAAATATTACTTGTGTCAACGGGAATCGAACCCGGCACCTTGCTATGGACCAACGCTTTTAACCGCTCGGCCATTCCGATATAGGAGCTTGCGTTGTTATTGTGGTATAGCAGTGTAGCAGGTATTCTACGTAATACACTACATATTTTAGAATAACAGTAATAGGTATTTTTTTGTTTTTTATTTTAACTATTAGCTGTCAAAAATAATAAAATAAAACTGTTTATAAAAATTAAACTACTGAACACATTTATGTGAATTTAAATAGGGTTCTGGTCTGATACTAAACAAAGTGAATAAAATATAACCCAAGGCAATCCGATCAAAATTGCGATCTGTAGAGTCGTGACGTACATACGTTCATACGTACAGACCAACCGACAACTGCTGTTTGTAATTTTCAATTACAATTGTAATAGTATTTATGAACTCGAATTGATTTAAAAATGGTTCTGTTTTATAGATCAGAATCTCCTCTTTTCAAAAAGCTTCAATTTGAATGGATTTCGTGTGAAATTAACTTAGATATAACTTCTTATATGAACGAAAGTCAGCTCTGACGCACAAAGCGACAATAAAGCAAATACCGCTAGTTTAGCGGTATGTGCAACAATCGAGAAAATAATAATCTGAATATATCAAAGATGAAATAATAAAGCGCTGATTTATATTTTTTTTAAGTAGCTGTTTGTTGGTTAATTCTGAACTTGTTCTGGGTTCCCAAAGCGTGTGTCGGCAATACAGAACTCTTCGAGCATAGCTGCGTGTTTGTTGGTCAAATTCTAAGATTCTTCGAAACCGGTTCTAACAGTTCTCAGACTCCTACAGTTGCTAGAAGTTTAGAATTGTTTGAACCAGGTTCTCAAACAGTCGGTAGAGTCCGAGAATTTGACGAACAAGCACATACTTGTGTCCAAATAGTTCTGTATTGCCGACAGATACTTTAGTTCAGAACTTGTCAACAAACACATTTTGCATCTAAATGCATTTAATTTATCTCCAGTGGCGTAATAATAAGGTGCAGGAGAGGAAAAATGCTCCGGTCCCCCGACAGGAGTGAGCCTCCCAACCGGAGAGGGCCGTGAGCGCAGAAATATTCTAACATATATTATTCCAATATTTAGTAAAATTTGCCACGGGCCTCAAACGATATTGTTTATCCTCGGTTTATCCTGTTCTTATTTGAGTTTTAAGAAATAATTTGCACCCCGTCCCGGTTTCACCCGGGTGCGATAGATAAAATTCTGCAAAATGTAATTCGTTTGCGGCCATGTGTCTGAAATAATAACTTTGAGCAAATTCTACCAGATTTGCTTCTGAACTAATAGCTTTGAGCAAATTCTACCAGATTTGCTTCTGAACTAATAGCTTTGAGCAAATTCTACCAGATTTGGTTCTGAACTAATAGCTTTGAGTAAATTCTACAGATGTCGTCACATGTTACTAAAACAGTTTTGTTTTTTTTTTTGAGAAAACACTGTAATTTTGTACAAAATATTTAATAAAAACTATCCTATAGCGCAAGTTGCACCTAGCAAGACATATTTACAAAATTTCATTAAAATAAGTTCAGTGGTTTCGGAGATAAGCGCGGTCAAAATTGTGACACGGGAATTTTATATAGATAGATTACAAACCTGTCTAACTTGGTGATCGAGTTGTTTGCTGGGGTTATTTTCGGCTGGTGGTATGTCTGTGTTGTCAGCACTGTGTCCTTTGATCGTACGCGTTTTCGGACTGTGCGGGCTGTGCGCCCGCAGCCCCGTACCCCCGCCTGGACTCCGCATTTGGCTGATCTTTTCTAAGAAGTCTTCTTTAAAGGAGCGAGCCCGTCTGGCGAGTTTAGTACCGCGAAACGATGCTTTGTGACCTCCGGGACCGGAACCCGCCAACGGGGATGGACTAGGACTTTCACACTCTCCTAAAAATCGATTAATTCGCGTCAATTTCGATTTTACAAGTTTTAAGCTTGGTATAAATGCGCCATAGTATTTTTTTAAATATTCAATCGATTTTTCTGTTTGCGAAAAAGGACGTTCAGTTTAAAAAGAACTAATTACGCGGAAAATAAAAAAAATATTGTAATTTCCACGATTTTTTCTATTCAAAACAGTACAAGTACACTATTTTCACTTGTTAAAACGAACTAAATATTTAAACGGGTGTTGTTCAAGACAACTACATTCTGAATCATCATGTTAACCGCAAAAAATTGATATTGAAATTTAATCTGTAGATATTTCTTTCGGTGTAACATGAGTAATTTATAAATGCTAGTTTTCCAGTTCGTTTTTCGTACAGAGAGTTCACAAGTATTGAAAGAATGTCCGATATTTTCAGTACCTAGCTAAAACGCAGTATTTCTTTGCTTTTTCATTCTAGTAAAGTAGCAAGCCGTTAGTTTTATATAATATTCTCAAAACCTATTATTCACGACCAGTGACCACAAAACTATATAAAGAAAATAACGATATTATGGTTCAGTACTCAACCGCTAGAGCTCAAAGCACGTAGCTTAAGCAACGAATAATTCTAGATGGAAAAGTCGAAAGCAGAACATTTGACTTAGGAACTTTGTTTGGACTAGTTAGGAGATAAACATACTAAAAGTCCTTACCCCTCCGAGGTGCGCCCGAAGGGGGGGAGCACAAAGAAGGTCCCGTTTTTTGGTATTTTGCTTTCATCTCGAAAACGGTACGTCGTACGAAATTTTGTTGGAATACATAATGAAAGCTGATAAAAATCTCTACAACTTTAGCTTTCACACTTTTTATCTATCTCCAATCTTTGCCTAGCTATGAGCTCCGAAAAATGGTCGATTTTCAAAAATGTGTTAAATTCTCTGTAGCACATTGTAACAATACGAATTTGTCAAAATCATTTCGTATCGCTCATCCACACTATTAAAAACACCCACACACTATTAAAAAATAACATAAGCTTTAACCTATTGAAGGCCCTGGGCACATTAGAATTATGGGGCCCCTATGACCTTAACAGAGCACTATTTTGTTAGAATAGACAAAGAAAATAGATAAACAAGGTTCTAGATTCTAAGTCGAGGAATGTGATATAAAATGCATATATTTAAAAGGATCACGTTCCCAATTTTAACATGAAGGACAGAAAAAAAATAAGTATATGAAAAATAGTTCACTGATGATTTTTGTTTAAAACAGTTTAGATACTTAGTATACCATTAAACTAGGGGGTCCCTATCGATCGCGGGGCCCTGGGCACGTGCCAGAGTACCCAGTGGGAAAGAGGGCCGCGTGAAGGTACTCCCAGCTTATGTTATTTTTTAATAGTGTGTGGGTGTTTTTAATAGTGTGGATGAGCGATACGAAATGATTTTGACAAATTCGTATTGTTACAATGTGCTACAGAGAATTTAACACATTTTTGAAAATCGACCATTTTTCGGAGCTCATAGCTAGGCAAAGATTGGAGATAGATAAAAAGTGTGAAAGCTAAAGTTGTAGAGAATTTTATCAGCTTTCATTATGTATTCCAACAAAATTTCGTACGACGTACCGTTTTCGAGATGAAAGCAAAATACCAAAAAACGGGACCTTCTTTGTGCTCCCCCCCTTCGGGCGCACCTCGGAGGGGTAAGGACTTTTAGTATGTTTATCTCCTAACTAGTCCAAACAAAGTTCCTAAGTCAAATGTTCTGCTTTCGACTTTTCCATCTAGATGCCCCTTATGAGCACTCATTGACCAAACTAACGGTGAACTCGCTGCTTGTCTGAATGAAAAAAAGACGGACAAGTGCGAATAGAACTTGCGACCTGAGGATTCAGTACCGTTATTTCATAAAAAAAATAAATTTTTCGTGTAATAATTCTATATAGAATCAGAAATTTACGATTTTCGGATTTTTATTTGTGCTATGTAACGTTCTTTGGCGCCAAAAAAGATTAAGGTTTTGATAAGAGAGTCAATATCAGTTTTTTTTGTTATGTAACTACAAATTTAGTTTTCGGATTTTTCCCTTTACTTGTGCTACAGACAATGGGCGTGTTTGGCCGAAGTAAGTACTTACTAAACTTAGTAAGCCAGTTAGCATAAAAAATTAAAATCTTACAAGCTGACTATAGCGCTTTTTGGCCAGGACAGACTTACTGGCTTGACATAACTCAAAACACTGGTTTACGTTATATCCCGTACATAACCTCATAGACAATATAATTGACAGTACTAAATTTATCAATATAATAATTTTAATTCATGTAAATAGTTGCAAATGGACAAATAAGAGGTCTGTTCCTGTCTGTTTTGTTTACATCAACAATAAGCAAAATGGCGTCTTATATTAAGCCATGCTTACTGCGTTAGCACTTATTTTGTGTTCCGGCCGAAAATTTTGTAAGTATAGTGAGTGACTTACTAAATTTAGTAAGTACTTACTTCGGCCAAACACGCCCATTGCTTCTCGCCAAATTTCATGATTCTAGGTCAACGGGAAGTACCCTGTAGGTTTTGATTCCCTTGCGAGTACCTATCAAAATATGCGACAGTATCTTTTGATTGCGTTGACTTAGACGTTTGATTTTTTCACAGCTCCAAGGGACTGCAGACCTGAGTATTTGATATTAATTTCAACTTGATACCTCCACGCGTTCCTGAGAAAAAGGGTCTTGACAGACAGACGGACAACGAAGTGATCCTGTAAGGGTTCCTTTTTTCCTTATGAGGTGCGGAATCCAAAAAACAATTTGTTTTGGGGTTTTTCTCAGACTGAATAATATCCACTGACATTTCCAGGAGTTCTTCGACATATAAAAAAAAACCCTCGATTTTCTAGGTAAGATCGCCCTGCCTTGCGTCGTTTAGTTCAACAAGTTTGTAAATATTTATCCAAAAATTATTACAAATATATTGCGATTATGTCACAGGATAGTGACCTCACTTTTTGTGTGTCTAGTGACGTCAATGATGCGATAATGTTTTCCGCACCCTATTTTTTTTTTTTTTTTTTTTATGTGTACACTGTTTTAACAGTAGCAATATTATTCACCATGCTGTTATTGTGTGATATTAGTTCTTTTTAAATTACACATATAATTTGAAATAAGATGGTTTATTATGTAATATGATATACATAAGTTTATTTATTTTTTTTATATACTGACTTTTGGTTTCTAAATGATATAGTTACGATTAGTTAAAATATCAGAGGCTGAATAATTAATATGTGATTGATTTAAAAATAAAAAAAATAAAGACTGATTATGATAATGTTTACTTTATTTTTCCCACGTAAACATGAAATTTCGGTTTCGGCAGTAAAAATTAGTTTCAGTCGGACACTAATTGCTAGTACAATAAAAATATTTTTTTAACAAAACGGTAAAAAAATCCAGTTTTTTTCAAAAAATTTATAACTTTTGAATTTACAATGCATTAGTTTTTAAGAAATATACTAAACCGTTTTCGAGATATTCTGGAATGTTCTCGTTTTCTTTATACGTGGTATACCTCCAGCATGCTAATTATGCACATTTTGATTTTTAATATCTCGTTTTACAGACGGTGAAAAAATTGCATTTTTTTAAATTAAATATGAGGCACCTTTATTAACCTTATTTCAATTTTATTAAATTCCTAAAAAACCCGTTTCGTGAGTGCGGAGTGAACTACCTTAACTCATGTTAATTTTGTTTTAAATCTAGCAAAGGAAGTTTGTAATTTTGTAAACAAATAAATAAATAAAAATACCTGTATAGCTCAAACAAATGAATTAAAATGCACGGTTCACTTGTCTTCTACCGATTATTCTTTGTTTCTTATCAATTTTTACAGATAGCGTATTTCTTTAACAAGACATGACTATAACATATTCAACAAGTGGGGGAAACATCAACACAATATTTTAAATAGCTATACATGACGTTTCAAGTGAATCAATTTGCAAGGATAAATTAGAATTTAACAATAGTGAAGTAACAATAAAATTGCTGATAAATATCTGCATGCCTGAGAACTAATTACTTTTATTATATAATTCCGGTGATCAAGTTTTTTTTCACTAACATAATAAAACAAAGTCATCATCTATAGTCTATACAAATAAATAAAATTCAAGTGTCTGTTGGTAATGTCAAAATAACAGCGTTTTACTAAATATATATGAAGTATATGTACTTATAACAAAAAAACAGTCTGTTCCGGATAATCTCCGAAACGATTGGACAGATTTTGGTGGTATTTTTACTGGCAGATAGCTGATGTTATAAGGAGTAACTTGTCTACTTTTATTTTAGAAAAAGAATTGGGTTCTGCGTAAAAAAAATTAAAACCCATGCGGACGAAGTCGCGGGTAACAACTAGTTAATAATAATAAAACTAGGGTGGTAATCTGTCTTAAGCTGTTCCGCCATAACTTCTAAATGCCCAGTTCGATTTCAATGAAATTTGGTCCCTTAGCAGACAGTGTGGTGTAATGGTCAACGTGCTGGCCTTTGCATCAGATAGTCGTGGGTTCGAATCCCATTTCTGTCTAAGAACCCAGGTTTTTGATATTTAATTATACAAGCCAGAGCTGGAGTCTGCTATACTTTTGACTATGTGTATATAGTCTATATATTATGCAGACGTATAAAATTGGTTCTTAAGAAATAAAAAAAATTGTACAAGTATACCAATAGGCCTCCTCTCAAGGGATGAGGTACTTTATATCATATAAAAATAAAAAATTTGTATATGTGCAGTTTTAATCTGATCATTAGTAAAATAAATATGAATTTAAATAGGTAAAAAATTACAATGATTTTTGGTTATTGTGTTCCAAGCGTTTAACACTTCTCATAATATTAAAAAAAAATTAAAAATCTATTGTATTTTGAATTAGTTACTCGATTTCGTAATTAAAAGATACGTATTATTTAAATTAAAAGTTTTTATATAGAAGAAATCAATAAAGAGATATTAAAGAATGTCAACTATTTCGGTTAAAAACCAAATCATTACTTACAAAAATTATATCGAATTTCAAGATTAGAATACCAAAAATACGTTCATGTATAAAAACACATTTACACAAAACATAAAAAACCGTACTAAAATTTCAAACGATCATAAATCTGAACAAATCTTATTTTTCATGACTATATGGGTACTGTTTATATATTAATGCGGTATAAACACTATACTTAAACTAAGTCAAGGAAAAGCATTACATCACATTTAAAAATAAATTCTATTGCTCAAATTGGTGCATCAATAAGCAGATAAGAGTAATAGCTGCAAAGAGATGTACATTTCTGATCACAATTTGACAGCAATGTTTGGCGGTACAGATCGTTTTCATACCTTGGCCATACTTTTCAGATTTCGGAGTCACAGACATTTTATTTCAAAACACTATCACTACATTACTATTTTTTAATTTAGTTGTAATAAATTTAGCTACATTTTGGTATTTTTCTCAAATGTCAAAATACCAGATAATTAAAATGTCAACCATTTTATCTCTACGAAGCAATGGTGCTGCTCTCTAGTGTTCGAGATAAAAAGCGTCAATGACAGAGATAATAGATTGGTCAAGACAACTGGCAGGCGACTGTCGACACTCGACTGGTCAGTGATATAACGCATGTCGGGATGGATGCATTTTTTTAGGGGAATAAACGTCAAAGTCTAAAAAGTGAATTTTAAGAAAGTTACGTTGTGTCATATTTATTTCTAGTGAGTGAAACAAATAAATTCGAGTTTTATGATTTAAACGTACGATAGGGCGTGTCAATTTCTGAACTGAACTCTGCTAAAACGTCACTTTGGTTCTCAGTCGATATTGGTACGTTTTTTTACGAGCGCCAAAATTCGAAGTAAGTGTATTTTTAAAAATAAAACGATGGGCAATTCAGGATTAAAACAACATTTCGAAACCGCGAAAAAAACTGGAGTATTGAAAATTTCTGGACAAAAACTGCACGAATTTCCGCCCGCCTTGAAACATTTAGATGGAATTTTACGTACATTAGATATATCGGAAAATAAGTTCGCAGTTATACCGAACGAAATTAATCAATTTAAAATATTAAAACATTTAAATGTCAGTAAAAATAAGCTCACGGAGTTGCCTGACTGTTTAGCAGAGCTTGTGAGATTAGAAAGTCTGAACGCAAGTTGTAATCATATCGTAGCATTGCCGAATTCACTTTCAAATTTAGAACATTTGAAGCAAGTGAATTTATCCGCAAATCAGCTTAAAGAATTTCCAACGGTATTCTGTGGTTTAAAACATTTGGATATCTTAGATCTTTCAAAAAACAGAATTACGCTCGTGCCGTCTGAAGTTCTTAATTTGCACGTAACAGAACTCAATTTGAATCAGAATCAAATCTCTAGCGTGTCTCCACAAATATCCGGATGCCCTAGATTGAAAACATTGAGATTAGAAGAAAATTGCCTTCAGTTAACTGGTATTCATCCGAAAATATTAAAAGAATCGAAAATATCTATACTCACGTTAGAAGGTAACCTGTTCGAAATGAAACAGTTTACCGAGCTGGACGGATACGAGGAATATATGGAAAGATATACGGCTGTTAAAAAGAAAATGTTTTAAGTTCATATTTAAGTCATTCGCGGACCAGTGAGACATACCCACTTCGTTAATTTATATTAGCACTTGTGTTCCTAATTTATTTTATCATTTGAAAAAGTGATGTAAAAACTGTTCATAACAAAAAAAAAAATTGTTTGTATTTAATACCAAAATGTATATTAGGTATATATTTTATAAAAATATTTCCTTACTTATATTTAAAATAAAAGTATTGATTATGAAATAGCACGCATTAAATTCGTTGTAGCATGCTCGTTTGTTATTTTTTACAAAAAGCACTTTGTGTGGTTTAACTATATTCATAATAATTTAAAAATCAAATGGCAAAATTCTTTCGGGCTACCAACTACCTATTCTAGAATGTATTTTTGCATGTAGATCGCTGTATGATCACGCCAACAGTTCAGTTTGAAAATTGTTGGCAGTGACTAATACACTTAGCTACTAACGAGCTTATCGGAGTGGCAAAGTAATAAAACAATGTAGAGGGATGTTGCAGACATCCACATGTTCTTAATGTTCTTACTATTTTCACATCCATATCTGCAGATGTGGACGTCAAATAATCTGCCAATAACATACCTGATCCATTTTGACGTGATAACGTCTTATAAATTGATGACACCGGCTGCACGCACGAAAAAGTGTCACGTTCCGCCAGAACCTGAGCGTGCAAGCGAGAGCGCGGTATAAGCGATAGAGAGGCACGATCGGCCCAAGCGTCGGCTTGTACGCATTTCTCTCTTCTCGCGTGACGTCAGAGAGTTCATCAATGTTTCTTTATGACGTTATCACGTAAAACTATCGTCCGTAAACCGACTTTACAGACAACCAATTTTTTTTTAGATTTTCCCATGCATCAAAACCGTACTATTTATATTGTATTGTGAAACTATAAGTATTGGTAACTGTCTACAATTTCAAAACTGAACTTTAATGCCAGGTACTTCGAGATTTTCGCATCTAGTCATGAAACTTCGACGCGCTGTTTGGGTGCTGGAGTTTCGAAATATCCAATAGAACAAGTTTTTTTCTTCTTTTTCATTTTCATTACAAATATTAGACAAACGAGCTGTTTTATTTGTACAAGTAAATGTGAACAATAAACGATAACAAATTTTCTGGGAGCAATAAATCTGTAAATTAAATATACGTTGCTGTAAATACTCAAGACAATGATATTACTTGTAATTTTGTAAATAATGCCAGTGAATTTTCTAATCAGTCCTTAAATAATTTACATATTTATTGCTCACATTTATGTGTATTGCCTCAAATTGTAGTGTTTGTACTGAAAATTGCTATAAGGCTGTTTAGAATACAAATTAAATGTTAAATTACACTAGATATACTTACGTCGCAGGTAGCGTTGCTGTCGAAATGAAGTTTTTCTCGTCTTGTATTTCAAAGAGAGATCGAGTTTAAATTATTGAGGCTTCATTGCTATCGATACTGGAAAGAGACCCTCGAAAATGTACCTAGAAAACAGTAGTAAAATTTCGATTCTAGGCGAGGCAAGAATGGGCGTTTCTTGATGAGACAAAACGGTATTGCTTGCCGAGGTCAAGGACTTACTTTAACTTTTTGAAGTGAAAACTTCTTTAGCGGCGTTGTACACTTTTTTTTGTAATGGGTAAAAAATGTTAAAACTCGCGTCAGATCGAAAATTCGTAAGACCTGATCGAAAATTCGTAAGACGAAAACTTTTGTACACTTTTTTTGTAATGGGTAAAAAATGTTAAACTCGCGTCAGGACACGTGACCTGATCGAAAATTCGTAAGACGAAAACTTTTGTACACTTTTTTTGTAATGGGTAAAAAATGTTAAACTCGCGTCAGGACACGTGACCTGATCGAAAATTCGTAAGACGAAAACTTTTGTACACTTTTTTTGTAATGGGTAAAAAATGTTAAAACTCGCGTCAGATCGAAAATTCGTAAGACCTGATCGAAAATTCGTAAGACGAAAACTTTTGTACACTTTTTTTGTAATGGGTAAAAAATGTTAAACTCGCGTCAGGACACGTGACCTGATCGAAAATTCGTAAGACGAAAACTTTTGTACACTTTTTTTGTAATGGGTAAAAAATGTTAAACTCGCGTCAGGACACGTGACCTGATCGAAAATTCGTAAGACGTTAATATTCAAGTTTTCACTTCGGCACTCCCAGAGTGCAACCCGTCTTTTTTTTGACATTTATACCTCTACAGTGCTTCTAAAAGGCCGTTCCATTTCGATCTTTTAAGAATCGGAGGGGCTTATTCATCAACCCAGAATAATCGATTAGGTCAGAGGTGGCGAACCTATGGCACAGACGGGATTGATTGAGGTGCAAAATCGAAATAATTACAAATAGGTATGCTAGATGTCGAAAAAAAATGAATACCATCAAATAACAAATTACGAAAAAGTTTCATGGCGCTCAATGTATTATCGAAATGAAACATTTGATTAATTTTTTTGACAACTAAATTTCTTTGTCTGCTTGTTGGCACGTCATGGCTACATTAAAAATGTTTGAAAAAAAAATGGCACGTTGATAGAGAAAGGTTCGCCACCCCTGGATTAGGTAATACCTTGAGTATATCACCATTCCTTGATAGTTTAAATCATTTTTAAACATTCAATTTTCTGATTTAGAGACCTGGTGAGAAAAGATTTCCGAAAACAGTTTACTTATTCTGAATCTGACGTAATTTCTATTACTAGGTATATGGCTATAAATTATTTTTAAATCCTCTATTTTCCTCTACAACATTCGATTTTGTAATACTAATATATATATTTATAGAAGTTGTGTAAACCGCACATGTTTAAAATAAAATATGATAATTTTTTACCGGAATTGATTATTATTTACCCAAAATTTCCTTCTGTGATAATATTAATAAATTAATACACAGTTCTATTACGGAAAAAGAGCGGATGTTTTTAAATGCAAAAATTAATATAGGCCAAGAGCTGACGACGAATTTAGGGTAGGTATGTATTTTAGGCAAGTTGAAATAATAATAAAAAACAGTATTTTATCAATGGGCGTATCTACAATCGCGAGTCTGGCAGAGCGTTTACGGTTATTTCGTTTCTGCGCAGCATTAGATATTTGCAAAAAAATGTTGTAGGCAACTTGAAGTTTTTTTAATCTTTTGTTTTAACATATATTAGAAATCGTGTCCATCGAGACAATTATTAATAAGAATCGCAGTACTTGAAAAAGTCTAAATTTATAGACGAAACGTCGTACACTGAATAAAGAACTTTTTGTCCACAATCCTGCGATTCTTATTATTAATTTTGTTTTAACATTTATATAATCCAGAAACAAAAATATCAGACTATTTTGTTACTTTAAAACCGATAAAATAGTCTGGGATTTTTATTTCTAGATTATAATATAACGCACGTTGAAAACAAAAGTGACATTAGGCAAAAAATTACATTTTACAGTAGAGCACTTTTTAGTTTTAATAATATTGTTTTGGCCTAAAAAAGTTACTATTAAAATACTGCTTATAGAGATTCTTTTGTTAATAATGAGACAATTTATTATTGTTTTAATTTATTTGTTGACCACAATGTTAAAAATAAAGTTATTAAAAAAAAGACCTTTCAACAATAATTTTTTGTTTAGTGTCATTGTTGTCATAACCTTATAATCAGTAAATTGGAGACTTCAACTGCAAAAAGTGTCACTAAACAAAATGTGTCATTTTATGTATTTACTTACTTGCATTAATTTTTGTAGCAACTGTAATCAGTAAACTGTCATTTAACAAAATGTGTCACTTTTTCACTTACAGCGACGTACGTACCAAACAACTGATTTGACACAATTAAAATAGTGTCGTTATATCACACACGACCATGGGCAATTCTTTCAAAATATAAAGTGACACTAGCTCAATCTAGCGGAAATAAGTGGATTTATGAGCAAACGGAAATTTTCGTATAGTGACACTCTTGCAGTAAAACATGAATCTTACAAAAGGTGAAAAGTTAACTTTTTTGTATAGTGTCACTATTGTTTTCAACGTGCGATAAATGCGAAAATAAAAGATTAAAAAAACTTCAAGTTGCCCAAAATATATTTTTTTGGTTTAGTTTTTTGCAAATGTCATATGCTGCGCAGAAGCGAAATAACCGCAAACGCTCTGCCACACTCGCGATTCCAGATTTACCCATTGATAAAATACTTTATAATTTTTACTTTCCTAAAATATATACCCTAAATTCGTAGTTAGCTCTCTCCAGCCAATACCTATGGTATGCTATTGTATTGGATGTTTCATAATACAATAGAATACTATAACTAAAAATTAATAACTATAAAGTTTATTTATAAGTGGGAACACTTCAAACACTGGTAAGGTTTAGTTGTGTTTTAGAGGCACAATAGTTAGTTCATTGGGACACTTATTACTTGTAAAAGACTTAAATTAAAACTGATATATATTATTTTATTTTTTCATACGATTGAACAGCGATAAAAAAAAATAGTTTATTAGTTAAATTTTAATATACTTTTAAAAAATATTTCCAGAATAAAAACTATATACATGTCTAATTATGCTAATATAGTATTCAATTGAAACAGATCATCAAACTGACAAGCTGAAGATGAGGAATTACAAATATATGATAATATTTTCCCGTTTGATCGACCGTTTCAAAATAGTTATTTCGATTATACAAATCCGGTTGGTGGCTGATCCAACCTGACCTGTTTTACATACTTTTATGTACATTTCATAAATGTCATACAATAAAAAATACTACGAATGTTCACGTTTATTCACAGTCAGTTTTACTTTGCAGAATTATCTTAACGTTCAACTGTTTCAATTATCAAAACAAAAAAGTAAAATTTACTACAATACAGTAGGTAATATAGATTTCGTTCTTATCGCGGGGATATGTGTTTTAAGTTGCCATTCACTTGTTCGTTGACTGTCAAATGTTTGGAAAGCAATCAACCATCGCATTGCATTCCAGTTTATAAAAAAAATGACAGCCAACCATACCTTGTAACGATGATTCAAATCGATATCGAAACCAAAGCGATTATATTGAATAAATAGTGAGCAAACAATGTAAGAGTATTTTCATATTGAATCAAGTATTGATCAGAGCATAGCTGCTTAAAAAAGAAATAATGAAACCTACTGCTTGTTGATCGCTATTATTAATTCCAGAAATATATTTTTTGGCTGGTTCCACTTATCGATCTTCAGTTACTAAGGAAAACATGAAATTTCAGTACGGTAGAGTTTCTAAACGAATAAGGGAACAAGATCAGTGGCGAACTTTCATAGCTGTCATCGATCTACGATTTCTATCAGAATGTATCGAGCAATTATAATTATCTAAGTTTTAAAGCATCACAGTGCAATTCGTCAATTAAATTATTTGTAGTTAGCTACCATTATATTCACAAGAGGTACTCGGGAAATAAAAGCCGATCAACTATAAAAAAAAACGCATTACGTACTGTCAAGCATATCTTATTCTGCTTCTTCATGCAGTTGTCATCGAAACCGAAACAATTTTTCCCACCAAAACACAAACTTTTGTGCCCGTTCCTTAAAAAGTTTGCCGCCGATGTTTTGATATGAATAATGTTCCGATTTCGTTGAAAACGTGACGTATGAGGTTGGGCAGCAGTATTCTTTTTTTTTTATCGGTTATTTCATTAAAGTCACAAGATTCTTACTTTTTCAATACCTCTCGTAGAACTTCACAGGAAAGCATACACCATTCTGACATTCAATTGTTATTTTTAAAATCAACGTTGGGTTCATACTCTCCGAACACCCCTCATAGAAGAACTTTACACAAGTGTATGCCGTTTTGCAACGCCGACGATCCGAAGAATGTTTTTAAAATAATACTGCACAGTAAATCCGATTGACCGTAAAGTAGAGTTAAAAATTAAAATCATGCAACAAAACTCCACTGTTAATGGCAGTGTTCCGTCACATCAACAATAACTGATTTCTTCCATCCGAATAGGAAATATCCGACGGCTGCGCCAAATACCACGGCCATTCCGAGCCATACGTTGAACGTCATGAATATTAACATTAGGAAGTACGACAACACTATCTGAATCATGTGTAGACACGTCTGAAATGCGTGCATCCAACTCAGCATCGTCGGCCTATGATAAAAGAAAATATCGTGTTTATATTCCTAAAATTGGTTCATTTTCTAAATTGTAATTACTAAGTTCGTTCAAAGCAGCCGTGAACGGTAACAAAACCGTACAAAGTCTTGTTACTGCGCAAGACTGTCTTGCGCAGTATCGATTTTTGAGATAGTGCGCAAATTAGTCTTGCGCAGCGACAAGACTGTGTACGGTTTTATTACCGTTCGCGGCTGCTTGGAACGAACCTACTGTAAAACCTATGTTGACCACCTGTCTAAATTTTGCATGAAACCACAGTGAGTGCTCTTGACGTTGTGATCTTTTTTATAAGAAAACATTCTTATTTATTTTATATTGCAAAAGATTGCATAATAAGTTACATTTTGGTGAAAATTTAGGTAGTCAACATACGTAGGTTCCACTGTAATCAACTGAACGTCTTTTAGTAGTTCTGAGTTTAAAGAAAAAAACTCAAAATATGTTCTAAAGTGGTAGTTCATTACGCATTGATCTAAAAAACGATTGTAATTTTTATTTTTTTTGTCTATAAGTAGGCCAGGATTAAAAATAAAATAAATAGAAACTAAATAAGTATTAATTATTTTTTTATATTTTTAGATCCGTTCTGAAGAAGATCCAAATCCGGATAGAAACGTTAATGTATTAATTATATATTTTTTTGTTAATATATTGTCTGAAAAATTGGTCGATAATTTTATTTATTCAACACGCGTGAGTAATATGTAATTTCGGGGCCCTGCTAAATTCGGGAGAAATAATAAATTACTTCATGTTGACGCGTAGAGTGCTAATAATGAGCCGTACTGTGCGATAATGAATTTTCTGGACCAATAGGAACGCAGTAGCGTGCAATAATGAAAAAAAACTGCACTGCTTCTGGACCAATAGGAACGTGGTAGGCGGTATTGTATATATGAAAACAGCATCGCAATTCAACGAAAGTCATGGCCATCTTGTATGCATCGAGGACGGTGTGTACGTCAATCAATGAAGTGATTTATTATTTTCCCCTCTTTTATCAGGGCCCCGATTACATATTGCTCGTGCTAGTTGAATAAAATATTATGTGCGACTATTGATCGAAGGAGAATATTCCACTCGCGTGTTACCGCACTCGCTAAGCTCGTGCTGCAAATTTCACGCTCATGGAATCTTCTCCTTCTCTCACTAGTCGCACAATATACTATTATTGATTAGGTCAGGATTAGCCAACGTTTTGCTACTGGCTCACCTCTTTTTTATTATTTCTTGTAATAGGAGTATAAAAAAAAATAGAATCTTTGGCGGTTGTTAGTAAGCCTGCCACTCGATTCTAATTAAAAAAATATGGTACACTGATCAGTTAATTTAAATCACATAATCTTTTTGAACATATTTTGAGCATGTAAAAAAATACAAAAGAAAGATTAAAAAAAAGAAAAGGGAAAAAACAACACAAAAAAGGGATTGCTAAAAGGACCCGGGATAAAATGATTTGCTAACAGGCATTTCATTTTTGTATAAACATCTTTATACTCTGTTTGGTCAGCTGCCAAAACAAAATTAAATATATATATGTATACATAAATTTTCAGGAATGAAAATCTGGTTGACGACTACTGGGAAAAAAAAAATGGTATGGAAAAAACAGCGTAATCAGAAAAATCACTGTGGTAAAACACGTTAAAAAAATATTAGCATGGGTTAGTAAAAGAACTAATAATAAAGAAAAAATGATAAACGTGAATAGAAAAAAAAGAAAACTCAACATCCAACGGTTAAAAGAAAGCAGATAAGGAAAATGTTAGTGTAGAAGAAACTACAGAAACTGTGTCAGAGGCGACACCTTTTACTCGAGTAGTGAACTTACGGTTGTTTATGGATTACTTCGCCCACCATACTGTTTGAAAAAAACAAAAACAAATTAATTGTTATAACAGACAAAAATATATCTATGGCTGTCAAATAAACAACTTTAAAAGAAATTTGAAGTAAATTCCCAAACTTTGACGTCCTTAATTATCGATACATATATATTTTTTAAATAATATGTATTTTACAGTCCCACGAAAAAAATCCTTTTTTTAGTTTATGAGCCTCATAAATTAAGATTTATACAGTTAAATATCAAACAATTGAAGACTTATATTTGTTTTTTATTCAGAAACAATTGCGATATTTCATTTATTTTTATAAAGGCAGCTAGAGATGGGGAAATTCTCGATAATTTACGATTGGGTTCTTCTCCAATTTTAGTGTTTGTGTTATTTCTGCTTTTGTTTGAACGATTTTTATTTCTTCTTTACTATAAACTCTTCCATAGGGCAAAATTATCATACACAACTGACGTTAAAATTGTTATAAATACTTCAAAATTTAACAGAACTCGACGACTAGGAATTCGGAGAACACGTGTAGTGACATCTAGTATTCAGTACAGTGTACTGTTGGATTTTTAAAAGAAGACCGGTCTATGGAATGTAGTCCTATGACCTTATTGCAGAAGAGCGCACATGTATTTTATATTGGTAAAAGGTAATGATCCTGGAACCGCTTCTATGCAATAAGGGAGTCCAGTCGACCAAACGTGTCGCAATTGTCGTATCGCGATAATTGTACTATTGCCATAGCTGTACGACTACACAGCGACACTTGCTAACAGTACAAAAAAATCATACACCAGACAGTACATAGGTGTGCGTTCACGGACTAAGTTGAGGGGTGTTGTCTGAATATCATCAAAATGGAAAGTAAAAAGGGAAAAACAGTTAGAAGTGGCGCTAGGGAGGTCATAGCGAATGTAATTAAAATGTGCGAGTTAGAGGCTCAAAATAATGCCTTAAAATTTAAAGCTATACATTGTTTGCATGCCTTGCTATGCGCCGCCTATGAATTCCGATAATTTGGGAACACATCAACGACTTCTTGCCCTTTCCCCACCGGTTTTCTTTCGCCGATCGCACAGTACACGGCTTGAATTTTAAAACAAATTGAGAATTCATTGCTCGAAAAACTTTTGCACTTCTCGTTCTCCGCTCTTTATCGAGAAAGTTCCCACCTCCGTTAGAAACAAATCAATACATACTAAGAACATACTTACTGTACAATTTGATTATCTTCTGAAACAACGCTTTTTTCTGCTGGTATTGTGACTGATCGATACTGCAATGCGTTATATGATCGCCAAAATAAATATTCTCTGCAAAACAAAAGACAGTCTCAAACAGTTGCTTTTAAAAAAAAAAGAAACAAAATCTATCACACACTTAAATAATTTAATGTGAATAATGCAAATCCGTGTTTGCAGAAGATAACTGTAATTTTTTAAAAATAATTTCAAACTCGCTTTTATAGCAAGTCTGAAATCGCCAAGGTTAAGGCTTCTATAGGATCTTAGTTTATAAGTTTATACACGAGATGGCAATACGTTCACAAGCCAGTGTGGAAAGTCAGATTTAATATGCCAAAGTGTATCGAATTGAGCGCCATCTCTTGAGGGAAATTATAAACCGAGATCCGGAAGTCTAGCCTTATCTCTTAAATAAATCAAATCTTATTCAGGTGAATATTTATAGACAAGAAATCTTTTGTTTAAAAACGATAAATTTGTTTGATGAAAGATGATGACAAATCGAGATATTTCTGCAGGATCGTTTTACATCTGTGTCAATATTGTTATATGTACAAATTTAATGTTAATAGTAAATAAAAACTAAAATATAAATAATTACGAATTGCATTTTAGTTTATAATTCTTTAAAGTTATCAACAGCTACGCATTTATCAGTTCTCGAATTACGACCTGGAAACTGGAAGTTTGTAGTAGAAATACGAATCGCGTCGGTTGCACTGATTGTCAACTGTTAAAAAAACGACTAAAAGTAATGAAACCTAATTTGTTTCTTTTTTTTCGAATTAGAACTAATTAGATGAAATCGTTCTTTATCCCGAGGTGCTTCCCATTCAATTTCATGATTCAATGAAAAATAATACAGAAAATGAAAGAATCATTCCCTTATCGGTTAGTGTTAGAATTTTACGGAGCCATCCATAAATTACGTCACACAAATTTCATCATTATTGGAGCCCCCCATGGTGTGACGTCACATATTTTGCCATTTTAAATTTAGAAATTATTAAATTAAAACAGCACTTCTAAAATTATTTATATATTTCTATTTAATATCTTTTTTCACAAAATCAACAATGTTTCGGTAGAGTTGAAGTTTAGAGTTTTTTTAGATTAGCTTATGACCCCCCCCCAATCACACGATGTTTTTGTAGACCCCCTCTCTCCCCCTTAACGTGTGACGTAATTTATGGATGGCCCCGGACGTGAAATATCTAAAAAGGCATTAAACATTACCTGAAATATTTTAAACCTTCATAAAGTGCGGCCATGAAAAAAATCCCAATCATGGAACCAATTAGTCCACCGACCGAAGATATTTTCCAACTTTCAAATAAAATTGTTTCCGTGCATCCAAAATGGAACTGAAAAATTATAAAAAAAAATTTAAAAATCCTAAGAAAGTGATTTATTTAATTTTAAAAGCATGTCAAAGAAACTGCATGTTCCTTGCATACGAAGAATTAGAATTTTTGTAAAAACCAGTTTTTAAGGAAACGCATAGCGGAAAAAATCTATTTTCGACAAACAGGTGTGGGCGTGGTTTGGAAAATTAATTTTGTGCGAACGTCTAACAGAAAACAATCATAATTCTGGAAATCCACATACTTTTGGCGTATGGGAAGTCCTAGGGAGGCTACAGATTCCCTAGAAAAAGTTCTGACCCGAAAAAAGCCAAACATATTTGAGGACAACGCAAACGTACAATTTTTAATATTCCGTTTTATACAGGATATCCCATTAAGAATGGGACATAGAACAACCGCAGATTCTCCAATTCAAAATAAAACGATTAAACGAAATATGCTTAGATAAAATGTTACTCGCTCTACCAGTGGCGCACGGCAGGAGTAAGTAATGCTTGTACCCCTTCTAAATGTTACGCCGCTGTCTAAATTTTAATTTTGACTATAATTTTAATTTTTTTGATATTTTCTAAGTCAATAATGTACACTTGTTAGTTTGTTGTAAAGTCATTGGTTTTCGAGATATTCGCAGTTAAAGATAGATAGACATGTACTTTTTATTTGTATTATTATTAATAATATTCATTTTTACAATTTTGTCTTAAAAAAACTGCGAATATCTCGAAAACCAATGACTTTACAACAAACTAACAAGTGTACATCATTGACTTAGAAAATATCAAAAAAATTAAAATTATAGTCAAAATTAAAATTTAGACAGCGGCGTAACATTTAGAAGGGGTACAAGCATTACTTAGTCCTGCCGTACGCCACTGGTAGAGCGTACTGAACTAATTTTTTTATTGTTAGGTGCATTTTATGATATCAAGTGTGCCGATTTGAGTAAAATTATACGGTGTATTAAAAAAATTATGAACATTAATAATTTTTCAATTTTCAACTTCAACACCCCGTATTTCGGAAACGAGTAACATTTTATCTAAACATATTTCGCTTAATCGTTTTATTTTGAATTGAAGAATCTGCGGTTGTTCTATGTCCCATTCTTAATGGGACACCCTCTATTGATAAAAAACAGAATAGTAACGTGGGACTTCGTTATCTTGCTGTCACGGTCGATTTTCTCAAGAACTACATATTATATTATTAAGTATGTTCGGTATATTAGTGAAATGTATATAACTCAGCGCAATTTGCACTGAAAAATGCACGCAGCACGTCAGATATAGGTATACTCCAGGGTTACACTTTTGTGTATCAAACACAATAGTGCCAAAAATATCAACACTTTTTTAAATTGGAGTACAATACCAAACACACCTAACTAGTAGGATGACCATTCGTCCCGGATTAAAGCCCCGTGTCCCATATTATTCGCGTATCTCCGTACACATGACTATATAAAAACAGAGTGAGAATATTGTGAGTTTGTGTGTATGTGGAGAGTAATCTCCAAAATAGGAGCGTAGCTATCGCCGTATCAATAATACGGGGCCTCGACGTGTCCATTTGGGCTTCGCCACAGTTGGGTAGACGGGACTCCCGACAAATTTTGATACAGGCAGTGCCGGATCAATCATTAGGCAGAGTAGGCAACTGCCTAGGGGCCCGTGGACGCACCAAGAAAAAAAACTTTTCATTGAACGAAAATTTTATTTGAAAATTTGTATGAAATTTCCCAACAACAATATTGTTTTCTTTCGTTGTTTATTGTAATTTATTGCATTTAACAAGATAAAATTTAAAATAACTACGTCACGTCCCATTTCTCTTTCCTGACCCATCTAAAAACCTGGATCATCAATTAATTATCTATAACCTCTTCATTAAGACCATTTCAATAAAGCTAACGCGTCAGGTAAGGCGATGCTGCAGCATCTAGTCAAAGTAATCATGTTGTTACAATATCACATAAGACATAGAAGTAACAGGATGCCTGGAGTCGATCATCTGGAAGTTACTCACATCCCTTCATCAACTTGAAAAGACCTGATTGCATTGCCTAGGGGCCCGGACAGGGTTAATCCGGCCCTGGATACAGGGCCCGTCTACGAGAAGCTACACCACTGCTCCAAAACTACACATCCTATTGCAAAATTTATTTCACCAATATTTAGAATGTTCCTTGAGGATGGACATAGACTATAATATATTATCGCGTTAAAATAAAAACGCTTTTCTTGGAAACCGATTTTGCAACGTAAGTCGACGAAAAATCTATACAAATATTGTGAAGAGAGACCGCAAATCTTGTGAGTTAGTGTACCTATATGCGGAGGGTAATCTCAGAAACTACCCATCCAATTTCAAAATTTTTTTCATCAATCTTTAGAATGGACCTTTAGAGTTCTGGATGAACATAGGCTATAGATCAGAATGATTTTTAAGTTAACATCTTTGTGTTCAACAAAACGGAGACAACTTCGAACAATTTCCGTAAATACTTGATAATGACATAACATATTCCCATACTGACATAACATAACGCCGGGACCGGCCTCAAAATTTGACAAAATTTAATAAAACTTTGAAAGTCTGTTTCTCTTTTATTTTTGAGTTTTGATAAATTTTTTCATCAATATTTAGAATGGACCTCCAGAGTTCTGGATGAACATGATCTATATACAGAATGATTTTTAAGTTGACATCTTTGTGTTCAACTAAACGGAGACAACTTCGAACAATTTCCGTGAATCAAGGCCATGGGGGCCCCATCATCCTAATGTGTCCAGGGCCACCAATAGGTTAAAGACGGCCCTGATCGTTGTATGGAAGATAATGTTGTATATATTCTATAGTAGGTACTAACCACCATCATCATATGACTTCCCATACCGCCGACGTCACCGCCATGACCATGCTGCAACATCGCTTCGTGTTGACTGTGGTCCATGCTGTGCCCGCTGTGGTCCATGCTATGTCCGCTGTGGTCCATCGGCGCTGCCGTCGACCCCATATTATGGTGTCCCATGTGATGAGAGTGATCCATTTCTGAAACAATATTACAGAATTATTAATCATGTATCTTAAAGTTTTTAGTTCAATTCTGCAATTGTAGCCAGTGACTGACACTTAATTACTAATAACAAACTTAATGGACCGACAAAGCAATAGAACAAGGTAAATCATGGCCGTGCTTAGCGAAGCCGGTTGCGTTCACAAAAACTAATCTGTTTTTATTTTCAACTGCAATACGTTTTTTTTTAACTATGCTAATTTAGTTAATGATTTGTATTTTAAGATGCACTGGACACGATTTCTAGTATTTGGAAAACAACCAATTGGAATTTTACTTTGACCGCGTGCCATCTACTCAACATTTCAGTGAACTACCCTATGCGGAGCGTTTCATATAGCAAAGCATTGGGCGCTACGTATTTTTGTAAATATTTATTGTTTACAATTATGGACGTTACACACGTCATTGAAAAATCGAAGAACCATGATATGTGTTGTGCAATACCAAATTGTGTTAGTAAATGTTGATATCAAATTAGTGAATTGAAAAGTGACAGCTGTCAGCTGATTATTATACACCGTTAATTTCATGCAGCTTCTCTTTCAAAGGACCCCGCACAAACATTATGGGAAAATGATTTTATTTTACAGTTTAAAGATCACTAAGAAAAAGTGTCCATGGGCGCATAGCCTAAAAACCAATAGATTTTTAGCTACATACAGTATGTAAACACGTAAGGTGCACATAGGGAAATTAACATGGGAAAAAATGACTGGATCAGAGTGAGCCTTGAAATCTTGTTTTTCAATTTGACAGATAATATTTTTTTGCAAAATGAATGTGTCTACTACCGAAGAAAATATTCAAATGATTACAACATAATCGGACTTTTTTATTAATGGGACATTAAATTCTGAAAAATACTTAAATATGATGCGAGATCAAATATCTCCGCCTATTCGTGTTGAACCTAAAGACATTGGGTCATTGATTTACCAACGCGCGTACGTCATACCAGTCAGACAATTTTTGAATGAATTGTTTCCAAACAGATGGAGTTGTTTTTTTTGTTTTGTTTTTGTACAAAAAAAATAAAATAACGATTTATAAGAGCTTTTTATTATTAAAAAGCCAAGTAAAATAAAAATAAATCAAAATAAAATAGAAATCCTCAAGATTACCACGATAATTCAATAGAAATAACAATTAATGCAGTACTCTGATCCAAGTATTTTTTCCCAATGCTAATTTCCCTATATGTGCACCTTTTACATAGGTACTGTATATGTTTAGCGAGATTTTAAATATATAGGGATCTTATAAAATCCTAATAGTGGGGTAAAATTAGATTATAACTTCGGAAAAATTCTCCCCTAGATGATTCCTTGTGAAACGTATTTGGGAAGGTGTGTAGAACAAAATATAAAAAAATATGCGAATATCGCTGCATCACTAGTACCGATTAACAAAATTATGAACGAGTGCGGTCTGCCTTATTTCATTTTGGCAGTATGGCCCTTGCTTGGTAAAAGTTTGCCGACCGCTGGTGTAATACAAATAAATTTCACAGTACGAGAGTTCGTGGTTTAGGAAAGTAAAAAAGCCCCGAAGCGATTCGTTGTAACTAATTAAAATAATATTATATCACGGTATTGGCATATTAGGAAAAAACGCTAACAATGAATAAGCCATTTCGAACCGGTTCATTTGTTTAAGCAAAAAAGAAAAATGGTGTCGGGCCACGTCGGTGCAATAAACCAAAGCAATGAGTATTTCATACTTAAAAAAAAAATCAATTTAGTACAAATTTTGATCGGAAAAATAATTAAACTACACTACGGTTTTAAAAAGCTTGCATTCTTTCGATATCATTATTGCTCCATTGTTTCCATGGTAACCCAGTGCTATAAGAATTTTCAAGATCAAAGCGTTGAAAATCGACAGCCAAGGATTTTGTTTGGGAGTAGTGCCAGTTCATATTTTCAATTATATACTTTTAAAATAAATTGATGCTTTTGCCAGTTCGCGAATTGGACTATATGGGAACTGGGGGCTTGTAGTATAGGAGCCATAAAAACGCCCTATAAACAAAGGCATCGTTACACACTCGGCTACTTTCAAGCCCCGTTGAAACCGAGCGACTGAGTTAAAAGTCTTATCAGAAACTGCACAGAGATCGATTTAAATTAATTAAAATATTCACTTTTAGTTTTGGCTGTCCTTTCACCCAAAACTGCTATCTACCGATTATAAAGAAACTCGCGACAAAAAAAACGTAGTTTATAACCAGATAAAAATACTTAAATAATTGACATTCTAATTTTATCGATCGAGAAACAAATTAGACTACATACTCACTGATAAAAACGCGTGCCCAAGATTTCAACTATCAGTAACACAGCAGTCACTTGTTTCACAGACAAAAAACGATCAAAATGTCTTTACACTAGAACAAGTAACTATCAAGTATTAATTAATCATAACATACGCTCGATTATAAACGGTATGCGGCAACAATATAAATCAACAAATGATTCAATTGTTTTTATTTTGTAATTTAGCTTTGCATTAATACTTCGTACACATTTTACGTCAAATCGGTTCTCGTATTTTGTTTTTATATAGCGAAACAAATGCATCACGATTTTTTTGTATTCATCAAATTATATAAGATTGAAATAAATATGCGTAAAAATGTCAAAAGTTGATTCACGAACTGTTATGGGCAACTCTCAGCCAACAATGATCATTAACTTAAAAAAATGTACTCATCTCGCTAAACAGAAATCCGCGTTTCTGACATAATCCGCAGTCAATCTTACTTGGTTAAAAGGCAGTTTTACGTGCATGATAAGGATAAGACAGAAGAAGATCATAAGCAAAACAATTCGTTAGGATTATCGTCGGTTGTCGAACATTCGTTTTACATGGGTCAAGACTTAGGGCCACGGACATTTTTCGCGGATACAAATTCGCGAGTAGCAAAACTTATTTTAGTTGTTGACATTGATCGTCACTTGTATATCTATATCTAGACACGCGGCAGCGTGTCAAGCCAAGTTCAACAAAGAAAAAGGAAGCAACAGCCGTGTGCTATATTACACGAACCATTTGGTGCCATTTTTGACCCCTTAATAGCTCAAAATCTATTTAACATAAACACATGAAATTTGGTTTATTTATTAAAACCCCTTAGATTAACTGGAACCCCAAATTTCATAAATACAGCTCAAACGGTTACTGAGCTATTAACGTCTAAAAATCGGCAGTTTTATCACTGACTGACTGACTCACTGACATAAAGATCAAAAACCTAACCCACTTCCAGATGACCTAGAAAATTGATCTTTGGTGTCCAACTAGATAATTATGTGTATGCAAAGGAAAAAATCAGAAAACAGTGTATTTTTAAGATTTTAAATATTTTCCAAGCAATCGATTTTTATTAACACCTAGCGCCTATCGAAAAAGAAAACTATAGGTACCTACACGAGAAAGATTAATTTTACAAATCACTTTTGAATGATAAACAATAATAATTTCTTTACAAAAAGTAATGATATCCCATCAGAAACATAATTGTGAAAAAGGGAGTCAAGTTCATTATTCAATATGTGTACAAAAAAAAATTGGGATCTAAAAGGGTGGCAAGTTTTCGTGTTTTATATTATGATTTATACCTAAACTTCATGTTTATATGTGTGAAAACTTGACACCCTTTTAGATCTCAATTTTTTTTTGTACACATATTGAATATTGAACTTGGCTCCTTTTTTCATATTTCTGTTTTTGATGGGATCTATACTTACTAATTATATAGATATATTTGTTTGTTTGTAGGGGGTAATCTCTGGTATTACTGAACCGATTCCAAAAATTCTTTCACTAATAAAAAGCTCCACTATCTCTGTGTAACATAGGCTCTATTTTATTTTGATATAAATAAGTTGTTAGTTCAAAATCTCAATGTTTGTAAACCAAGTCTGAAGATTGCCTGACTTAAACATAATACTGTTATATTTATCATGTGATATGAAACATTTAACGCAACTCAGACTTATTTACCCGTGCCTAATATTACGGTGGAGCAGAAGGCTCCACAAGTGTTTCATCTTAATCACCTGCGGAGCCACGGGTTGCGGCTAATTAGATATATTTACACTCGAAACGTACCACAACTATGTTAATCAAAACAAAAAATTAAATCGTGAATAAATTGGTGTGCTATAGATCCAAATAACTCTATAGCTGTTGGTGGCCTTAAAAAGAAATCTAGTGTTCCAGTTTAACGATCACTGGAAGCATTACAATATACAAATATTCTAAAGGTATTTGCAGTACATTCTTTTGTTTCTTTTTTCGCCGATGGCGTTCAACTTAGTTTGATTGAAGGCCAGCACGGTAAAAATCAATTTCATAGATTAGATCTAACTGCAAATCGCTTCACGAAACGTTCAACTATTTTATGTTGATGGCCAAAGTCCGATCTACAATAGACTCAGTGATTAATTGAGAAGACTAGAAAATACATTAGATCAATGTTAGGTTTCTTGTACGTTAAATTTAAAATCCTAGTCAAAATTAATACAGAACTCGCCATATTACTGCTCTATTTTTAGGTTAGGACTGACTGGAAGCATTGTTTTGTTCTCTGATGAAATCATTGCAAGTTTGAAATCATTAGACGGTCGTGTGACGAAGCTCTGTTGAAAAGTTCTCTGTCTGCATTTTGCAGTATCTCTACAAATCTGTGCGAACATTAAAGAAAATTTGGTATGTTCTATGTTCGTTTAAGCAAATTAATAAATTCAAAGGTAATCAAGGACGTGGCAGTGTAATTAATGATTTATTAACCAACTTTTCGACCTGTATTTGGTCTTTCTCAAAGTTAATAAATAATTAAGTACACTGCCTTGTCCTTGATTACTTTTGAATTTCTATTTATTGTTGAAGAAAATTGTAGATTATAAACGTTTAACAGCTGAAGTCATCATCATCTATCGGACGTTGAAGCAATTTGATGTTCCGTGAAGACTATATGGGAGATGGATCTGGGTGCACTCTTGCACCGGCAAAGTCGATATGTCGCCGGGATATTGTCAAATCCGTGATTTTGTAATTTCACTAGTGAAATTACAATATCACGATTGACAAAGATTCGTGATATTATAATTTCACTAAGTGAAATTATAATATCACGGGTTTGACAATATAACGGTGACAGATATAGGTACCCTTTCTCGAAACGATTCGGCGTATTTTGGGACCCTCGTAGCTTCGCTCTAGGTAACACTTCCGGTCTAAATTTTCAGGATAGGATGGAGTTACCAAGCTCATGCAACATACCATTTTTATACCGAGCGGGGTGGCGTAGCGGCGAGAGCACTAGACTCGCATTTGGAAGGTAACGGGTTCGAATCCCGGCGGGGGCAGATGTGACTAGAACTTTTTCCTACTGCCTCTCGCCGAGAAACGGTAATTCCTGTACCGGCCATCTTGTTGACGTTTTTCATGGTTTCTCTCAATAATTCCAGATAAATATCGAGATGGTTCCTTATTCAAGGCCATGGCCGATTACCTGTTAAACTCCTATGCTCAAAATGTGCCTACCTTATCCTAATTTCCTAAAAATTCCTTCTTTCTCGCATTGCTATTAATTAAGTTGAAGTCTAAAAATGTAGAAAATAACGGGAATTGTGATAAATGGAAAATAGTAACGGTGCGAATGGCGTCTGTTATGACATAAAGTCGAGAAACGGACGTTACATTATTATTATTATACCAAATTTCATTTTTATAGCCGCGCTACTTTGAATTTTATTAATATGCAAAGTTCATTGATTTCGTCACTGACTGACTGCCTCATTCTTGATCATCAAAGACTTTAGAGTACTTTCCGTATAGTCCTAGAAAGCTGAAATTTGGTATGCAGGCTGGCTTTCACGCACAAGTAACCAGAATATTAAAAAAAAAATTCATCCCCCAACCCCTCAAAAAGGGACGAAGTAGATTTCTATGGGTATAAAAAGAAATTGTGTCAACGGGCACGCATGTCCGAAGCAAAACTTTTATGTTGGTAACATATTATCCTACAAAAAGAGTAAAAATCCGATCAAAAACGTTTTATTTAAAAAATGTGACCAAACCTCGCGATGAAACCAAACTAAAACACAAAAAAGATGTCATGGTCTGAACAAATTTTCACTTAGCATCATAGCATGTTTTCATGTTATATATTTAGGTACTTAATGTTTTTGTGTGAAAACTTGGCATCCTTTTAGATCTCAATTATTTTTTGTACAGATCATGATCCCCTTTTTCACACTTATGTTCTTAGTGAGATATCAACGCGAGACTTGGCTACATTTTTTACAAAAAAATGTTTTTGATGGATTTATTTTTTACACATTTTACTTGTATTAGACACTTAAAGTGAGAGTTCTAATTTCTAAAAACAGACACGAGGAAAAAAAACAATCCTGTTTTGATAAACCACAAAATTTATATATTTCAATAACAAAATACAGATAATAATGAAAAAAGGAAATCCTTTGGTGTTATTTTTTATCAGCAACAATGTAACAAATGAAACATTAGCGGTATCTTTGAATAGTAAAAAAGTAACCGCAGAATACTACCACTGTTTTTTTTTTCAATTCAAGTCTGGTTAATCATATTAGCATCATCGGGAGATAGTTTATTCTTTGTCAAGAGCAGCTTGCCGGATTAAGATTCCTTGTAGTGATGTGCCGGATCGTTAAAAATGTATATCCGCGGATACGGATCTGAATACGGATTTTTGGTTTAAAGATCCGCGGATACGGATACGGATCTTAACTTTCTTAGAGTACGCGGCAGTAAATATTGCACATCGACCTTTGGAAAGAGACTATCTGTTATGGGAAAAAGTTATTGACCTCTTTAAGAGTTAACTCTCATATCAGATTGTCTCTTTCCAAAGATCGATGTTCAATATCTCATTAAAAAGATAGTTAATTTAGTACCTTTGAGTTATGTACTATTAGTATGGTACTCACTACGATAAATGTTTGCAATATAAAGATGCCAAATACGATTTAAAAAAATAAAAAATAATCTGAATGGAATTTAACAGGTTTTTTATTATTGCCTAATCACCTTATATAAAATTTCATCTATGCATTGAAAATTAATAAGGTAAAAGATCCATAAAAGATCCGCAAAAAAACTAACGGATACGGATCTTTCTTCTCCCTCGGATATCCGCAGATACGGATATCCGGCACATCACTAAGCATTTCTTAGAAATGCTTAGGGCATCAAGGAATTAGACAAGAAATGATTTCTTGTCTATGGGCCCTCATCTCTAACAGCAGTCTAATTCTAATATTATCTGTCATGTTTAATTGTATAATTATTTTTTTTTCAAATTGTGAATGTCAGATCGTTAAATATTAAATTTTTTTCTACGCCCCCTAAAAAGATACCTTTCGGTATAAAAAGGCAAGGACAAGCTTTAAAAAAATATCACGTGCCGCAAAACATTTAATTAAAAAAATTGGTTTTTATTTTCAAAATTAATTTTTTTTTTTTTTAACTTCTATACTTCCTAAGACAGTTTTATATCAGTAAATCAAATTTTTGAGATGACAAAAAGAAAAAAAAAAATGTTGACATGAATTGGCGAGGTAGGTACTTTATATTTCTGAGTTCTGATTTTTGGTGCCCCCTGAGACGTGATGCTCTAAGCAATTGCTTACTTTGCTTATAGGTTAATCCAGCACTGGTCAAGAGATTGATTTGGTATCGACATAAAAACAGACAGTCGTTATGCACTAAAAGCTGAATACAGTACAGAAATACATTAAATGATAATCTAAAAATGTTTCTCGTTGATAAGAATAATTAAAAATGTTAATTGCAATCAATGTCATCAAAATAAATAATAAATAAATTGCACTGCGCCTTGTGACCTCTGTAATATACCAAGACCCAGACCCATCAGATCTACTTCATTTCAGTACTGCTAAGATTTTATCAGTAAATGTACAATATTTAGTTAAAAAACGTATTCCGATTTATTAGCTTGAAAGCGGGGCCCTTTTAGAGATAACATGTTCTAAAGGTAGTAGGTACATAAAACACATGCTTATCTAAGAAGCTGTCAAACAAAAAAATCATCTAATGCTCTCACTCGCACTCATATTATGCATGCTGCATGCTTAATACCTATACCATTGCGTACGTAGGTAAGCACATGTTTTAGGTACCTTTCGAACCTGTTCTATCTAAACGGCCCCCGCTTTTATGAAATTGGCATACGTTCTTAACTAATTGTACCTACATTTACTGATAAAATCTCAGCAGTACTGAAATAACGTATAGGTCTGTCGAGTCTGGGATTTTGGTCTATAAGATGTTAATTTTAAAAAAGTATAAATTACAAATACGTTCAACTGTTTTTCTATTGGCAGCTGCCTACTTTGCCCACGCTTTTAAATTACGATGTAAAACAGTTTTAACGTTCGCATTGAAGTTACTGTCGTTTGCTGCGTAGCGTTCCGTGCAAAACGGAATATTACTTAAATGAAATCATTTCGGCGGGAGTCCGTCCGTTTGTTGCAGACGATTTTTTTATCTGTAATAGTAGATTGTCTATCTAGTTACAAAATGCGGTACATTACGACGAGTAGTGATATTATGTCAAAACGAGGATTGCAAGTTTTATTCATCTAATCATATGAGTCAGAACATCATTGCGTATATGAGATACATATGGTATATATTTGAACTACTCCTATAAAATAGCATTTCACTTCATTTTCAGTATGTTTTCAACGTTTTTCAAAGTTCAATTGTTACTTGTTTACGAAAATTAGTATTCGCGCCTACTTTTGTTTTATTTCATCTAATTCAAAGCTACAGGAAGTTTATGAAAAATACTGGTGAATTGGTCAGTGGGACTACTTTTGTTTTTCATTACAGCACTACTGCGTTATGAGTCACTTTACATGCCTACATAAGTACATACATGCTTGTAAAGCATCTATTTTATACGGGGTATGACATCATCTCAACTGTTCCCTTTTTCGAAACAAAAAAAAATCTTGAGTGACTTGGCGTAATATTACGGAAGTAACGCTAAGCTCAACTACTCTTATTTATCAGCATTTTGAGGTTATATACCGCAGTCATTGTATTCGAGTCTGAATGTTTACACATCTCTTAAGAGTCCCGTTTACAGAGAAATCGCTGTTTTGTTGTTTTATTATTCACACAATATTGCATGATTTTTTGCATCAACTGGGTTGCACGGGCCGTGTGCAAAAATCGCAGGTGTGCACGCGGTACGTAGAACCGACAGGTACAAAACAAATGAGTCGAACAAATGATAAACAGACGTGTTAAGTTCGTTATATTAACGATATCAAGGTGTGAAGTAATCCAGGGTTGTCATTTTAAGTTCAATCAAAAACCGAAACACAAATTGTACTTTAAACAAACGAACTGTGATTAAAAAGTGTAGTTGATTTGAAAACAAGTGAATGATAAGATTCTACATGGAAATATACGAAAGCTAAAAAAGCTTATGAAGATAGGAAATGAGTCTCAGTATTTTTGTGGAAATGACATTAAAACGACAGAAAAATACCGACTCGCGCTGTCGCCATCATGAGGACAATAATTTTTGAAGTAAAACTTCTTTAGTCGCAGTGATTTCAAACGGATATAGATAAAACGCAACGGAAGTGTGATGGAGATGGAACGGATGAAAAGTAAAAGAAATTTAAGTGTCTAGGACTTATTGAAGTCCGATGGGGTTTAAAATTTATTTTAAAAACATCAAAATTATGGTTGAATTATTTGTGGTCTTAAAAAATAAATCATATAGGTACTATATAAATTCAGCAAAAAAAAAAAATGTAAAAATTCGCACAAAAAATTGTCAAAATTCACCAAAAACATTTGCAAAATTCAATTAAAAAATTGTCAAAATTCATCAAAAATTTGTCAAAATTCACCAAACATTAATATTATCTAGCTATTTTTTACTGTACGATAACTGCTCATTAAAAATGTACGAAAATAATTCAATTTTTGAAGGTGTTTGGCACTTGGGGCCCCAGGGCTTAAGCCCTATTAGTCCCTATGTATAGATTTGCCTCAGGTAGTAAGTGAGCGAGAATAAACTGCATATAAAGTTGCCTTCTTCTCGGCAGATTTCAAACTACGATCGCAAAAAACAGAGATTTTTGTACAGAAATAGAATGAGATTGGTATCATATATTTTTTAAATCGACCTAGTCGTTTTCAACTGGCTTAAAAAAAGGAGCAGCACTTGTGAATCGATTTTGATGGTTCATTTTTTGTTCAACACGGCATACCTTGAGGGTGGTCTCACATAAATTTTACTTAAATAGGTTCAGTAGTTTTTTTCCCAACTCGCAAACTAAGTATTGGAAATCCACTAAAAAGCGTAAAATAGTATAAAGTTTTGAGGTCGACGCCAATTTAAAAAAATAAGTACTTAGATTAGATACATAAAACGCTATAGTAATTAAATTGGGACCGACCTCAAAGCTTTATTATTCCACTCTTTTTAGTGCTTTTTAGTGGTCTTGTTTGAAGGAGCTTCAATTTTTTACAAGTTTTTATAATTTTTACGTTATGAGGGTTGTACTAGTTAGGACCTACCACATCTGGAATCTAATTTTTCGACCCTATCAAGTGGGCACCTCTATTTAGTTACCAGTTACGGATCAAAAATGAAATTAGGCGACACGCTGCTAACCCTGTTGCACTTTATCACTACGCTGTTTATAATTACGCCATATACGATTATTATGAGTAGATTAACTAATAATTGTTTTTGACATATTAATCTCATGATCATTATCGCTTGGCCATTGTTTTATTCGATTGTTTTCAATATTAGTTATACGTTAATACCAGCAGGTTATTGTCTGAGTTGAAAATTTCCACAAATGCACGGTAACAATAAACAATCTTTGTTGACAACCTTAGTATGTATAAGAATCAAATATAATGGAACAAAAGTCGAAAATTATTAAGCCCTTCAATACTAGTGTAGTACTACTAAAAATAGCCTAAATAAAAATCAATTGTGGCATGTATAAAAGATCATCACTTGAAAACGGCTCGACCGATTTCGCTGATTTTTTTTTGGTGTGTTCGTATTAGTCAGGACAAATTTTATATGAACGAAAATTTTTGGAAAATCCACCAGAAAAGTCGGATCGATTTTCCATGTAATATAATCAAATAATAATAAACCATAAAAAGAGTGAATTTTTAAATTACTCCAAATATAATAATTTCTCATCGGGTAAGCCGGACAAAAAAGTTTAACATTTTTTGTCCGGCTTACCCGATGAGAAATATTAAGCCGTTCGGGACTCACTGACTTATTCATCACGAGATCTCCAAAACTATACGCCCGATTGACTTGAAATTTGGCATAGTTACTCCTTTCTCGACGTAGACACCCACTAAGAACGGATTTTATGCAAATCTTATCTAAAACACTATAGGGGTGAGTTGTTACGTGGGTGGGTTGGACGGTTGCGTAGATGGGAAGGTCAATATAATATTTCCAGAGAAAAAGAAAGGAGGAGAGGGAGGTAGGAAGAGAGAGAAAGAGTATAGGTGAAAAATCCGTTTTTGATAGGATTTACATAAAATCCGTTCTTATAGAGGGTGTCTGCGTCGAGAAAGGAATAACTACGCCAAATAAATGGGAACGCACCCGTGTTACGTCACAATCGCGTGCGAAGCCGCGGGCAACGGCTAGTTAATAACAAATGCATAAAGTACTAATTCTCATAAATGTTTTAGAATGTACGTTAGAACACAGCTAAGCGTTACATATCAAGTGTCGTTTTTGCGGAATGTAGACATTTCGTAAGAGGTTAATATAAATGAACATTATTCTTTAAGTATATCTATGACAACAAAATAAAATGGTTTATGTCGGTGTTTTCCCATTATCTATAGAGATAAATCTTTCTAGCTCTATTATGTGAAGGACTGTTGGAAAATAAGGCTTCAGCTATTTCTCTTTATTTTCATAAACTTTTTATTAACTTCAGCCATTAATTCTCTTTATTTTCATAAACTTTTTATTAGCTTCAGCTGTTAGTTAACTTTCTTCTAAGGTCTGCACCAACAGGCAGTCAGGGTTAATAGAGTCTAGTACTGGTCCATATTTGCGCAAGGTTTAGAGATTACAGACTTGCCTCGTTCCGTTGGATAGTTGTGAGGGATGACGTCATCCGGCGGACCTGTCGATTGATTGCGTGACAACGGTTGTTGTTTTAATCTTTAAGGGTAGTATTTAATAAATGTCAAAGAAATTAACAGACAAAAAATTTGCTATAAATATAATCTTTAAAGTACGAAATTTACATCGTTCTAATCTATACTATCTAATATATAAAGCTGAAGAGTTTGTTTGTTTGTTTGTTTGGTTGAACGCGCTAATCTCAGGAACTACTGGTTCGAACTGATTTTTTTTTTTGTTGGATAGCCCATTTATCGAGGAAGGCTATAGGCTATATAATATCACGCTACGGCCAATAGGAATGAAAAATGTTGCAAAATGTAACTGAAAATTTGTCCGTCCGACTTTTGAACGGTAACTCCGATCATCATGAAATTTGGACACAACATTCCTCTCGGTAAACTAAGATGATTGTGCGTAATCATGTCCCTCCCTCTTCTGCATCCGGGTGAAACCGGGCGGGACAGCTAGTTAAATATAAATGACATTTTTGATATTGTCATTATAGGTTGACAAAAATATGAAAGGTCCGTGCTTACGCTGATTGGTCAGATGGAACGAGGCAGCTTTTGTAAATCTACTAGCCTTGATATTTACCTACATTTTACCAGTTTTCAGGTTAGCATGGAAATTGGAAACTAGGACATAGAAGAATAAAGGCTAAGCCATATCTCTACTAGTGGCCCGTCCCGGCTTTACCCGGGTGCAAAACCGTATGATTTATAAATACATATGGTCTCTCATCCCTCTCCCACCCTCACTCTTTCTCTGGAAGTATTATTTTGACCTTGCCATCTACGTAACGATCCACGCCCGCCCACGTAACAACTCACACCCATAGTACATATATGTGATGGTAGGAGAAAAATCAGTTTTGGAATAGATTAGCATAAAATCCGTTCTTAGTGGATGTCTGCGTCGAGATTGAGTAATTATGCCAAATTTCAAGTCCATCGGGCGTGTAGTTTTGGAGATCTCGTAATGACTCAATGAGTGGTATTTCGCTTAATATAGACTTTGCATATTTTATATTAGTGCTAATAATCTTATGATTTAAACACAATTATTTTTTGTCTATAATAAAAAGCCATATTATAAACAAAATCACTCCAACACGCTCGGCTATTCTCAAGTCTTGAAATATCGTTAATTTTATTTTATCGAGACTCGAGAGTATAAGATCTTATATAGTGTGGTCACTTAAGTGTGCAACATATTATGGGAAAATTTTTAATTAAATGCACAACCAAAATACAAATATTGCCAAAAGTTGGTGCATGTCCGATAATCATTTTAGGTGCTCTTAGAATTGTTGAAACTCAAACAGCATACCTACAGCGAAAAAATATAAAAATTGTATAAGAGTAAAATGCCCTTATTTCAAAAATTTCAGCGAAATGTTATAAGAAAAAGTTGTTTAGAATTAAAAGTTATGCCCAAATACCAAAACATGGCCTTCTAAGAAATTTTTTTTTTTTTTTGAAAAACCAAAATTATAATTTTTTTGAAAAATTTGTTTTATACTTACCTTAAACACACTAATAAATAATTAAAAATCAAATCAATTTCGCACAACTTTGTTCAAATTTAGGCATATTTGTAAAATTAACTTAGATTTTTAATTTTTTATGGAATCACAATCTTTATGTTTGTTGCAACGATATTAAACACCCTGTATGCTGTTTGAGTTTCAACAATTCTAAAAGCACCTAAAATGATTATCGGACATGCACCAACTTTTGGCAATATTTGTATTTTGGTTGTGCATTTAATTAAAAATTTTCCCATATGTTGCACACTTAGGTAAGTGACCACACTGTATAAACAATTTAATAATATTCGACTTTAATATTTGTTTTATATTTAAAATTTTTATTTGGATAATCAGCTACATTGTTGCAATTTTTCAAATTAATAATATTATTAATTTGAATAGTTACAATATAGCTGATTATCCCAATAAAAATTTTAAATAAACAATTATGTTTTGCGGTCACAGATTTTGTTGATCGGAGAAAGTAAATATCAACAACTCCAGCAACAATCTGTAATAAATGTAACTTGTTATCGTTTTGTTCATATCATGCTAACTTTCAAACAATCATTTTTATACGGTACAATTCTGTTAATAAATCGGTCGTGATTTTATGATCCTGTAAACCGGAAATTTTCCAAAACAAAATTTGTTAAATCTCTTTTGCTTTGCCCCTGTTTTCTGAATGCAAATAAAAACAAGGATAATTTGCATGTGATAAAAATGAGGACCATGGTACAGTAGCTAATCGACTATCATCTTTTTGTGTTTAAAACTGGTTTTATAGAGGAAATGAACAAAGGTTAGGGACAAAATAAGTACTTGATGATACAAAAAAACAAAACAAAACAACCCGTAAACAAAAGAAATCGGACGCTGAATTAACTATTTGAAGATAAATATTGTACTTTAGTAAGATTGTTTATTTTTATTAATTGCAACAAATGACATAGTTTTTATCTTTTAAAAACCCAATGAACTGTTCAATTGTGGTGTAGGCAATTAATGCAATTAATAATGTTTACAAATTAACACAAGTTCGATAATATTGTGCTTATTCCTAAAAATCAAAAGTTTATCTCTGAAACCGGTAATCTGTCTTGTAAAAAACTTCTCCATTTTTAAACGCTTTATATTAGTTTGGGTTGTAACTATGTATGTAACTAACTATGTATGTATGTCCGTAACGGAATCTTTGAGCATAATTTTCACCAATTTCCCGAAGTCTGATTAATTTGAAACTTTGCATACGTATCAAGGACCGATGACAATGCAATAATTTGATAACAGTTTCCCATTATCCTTATTAGGACCCCCAGGATTAATAAATTCTTTTAAATCTTTGAGCATAATTTTCACCAATTTCCCGAAGTCTGATTAATTTGAAACTTTGCATACGTATCAAGGACCGATGACAATGCAATAATTTGATAACAGTTTCCCATTATCCTTATTAGGACCCCCAGGATTAATAAATTCTTTTATAGATCCTCTGTAGTAAACGCTTTATTTTCACCAATTTCCCGAAGTCTGATTAATTTGAAACTTTGCATACGTATCAAGGACCGATGACAATGCAATAATTTGATAACAGTTTCCCATTATCCTTATTAGGACCCCCAGGATTAATAAATTCTTTTATAGATCCTCAAACTAAAAAAGTGAAAAATAAAATATAGTTTAAAAAAAACTAAAAAACACGCTTTATATCGGACTAAAAAGTAAAAAATAATTGTTTTAAAATAAGCTTAAAAAGCGTGGGGCGCTTTGTTCCACATTTTCGTACATCGAGCGCCCAACGCTTTTTAAGCTTATTTTAAAACAATTATTTTTTACTTTAAAAGTATGTTTTCAGTGGTGGATCAGTATAATATGTATATCTCCCCTACATAATATGGTTGACTCGATTTTGACACTGTTCGAAGCGTTAACGAGGTTAATTTTCGGAGGAAAAAGTACACATAAAAATTTCGAAGAATGGAACCAAGATACGTTCGTAAAATTACCAACATGTACACAAAATTCTCAAGAAATTATCCTCTCGTTGGAAGACGACGTACGAGGTATTATTCGTGGTAATATCCATAGATTGGACACATAGGTACGATTTCTGTTTCTCAAGAAAGAAGTTGGTGTTGGATTGTCTAAAAAAAATAGCCAAAAATTGTATAGAATATCCTACGACAATACGCATATTTCAGATATGATACAGGAGCGCTAGGGGCCGCCTAGACCATTTGAACTCTTTTAGTTTGAATTAAAGTGAGCGTATTGTCTCTTATTTGATGAGCGAAAAATAAACTCTGAATGATCTGCTGACCTAAGGATTGATTAATAAGCAATTTTAAAATGCAATTTAAAAAGCATTTTTTCCATGCAACACAAAAAATAAAATTTGACATATGCTATTTTGCTTTTTATACATAGATGTATTATATTTACATCGGCTCAGTTATTTCGTAACATTATCTTTTGTAGATCATTAGAAAGCTACACTGAAAACTAATAAAACACTTTAGAAAAAAAGTTTCCAATTCGTATTGTCAAAATCGATGTGTCAAAATTGTATGGCAGATAGGAAAAGCACAGCTGACAAAAATTGGTTACATAATACGTAATTAATAAACACTTCGATGATGTGATTTATAATTAAAAAAAAACAAACGTGTCGTTTTGTACTATCGATTGTTAATAACTATTTTATTCTTATAGAAAAATAATAACTGAACACTGACCTTCCAAAATATTGTTTTCTTTTAGGTTAAATTTTTGAAAGAACACTTTTACACAGACAACAAATAAATGAAATGCATTAAGTTTAATATTTGTTCGAAAATAATTTGTTAAACTCCGTACACAATCACTGTTTCACTTAAAATGACAGTAAAATAAAAAACCTTTCACTTGCTAACAAATTGATCACATGGGGGACACTGCGATTACATTCGTAAATTTGACTTGAACACATCGCGCCATCCCACTTTAAATAGCGATCGATTCCATGGTAGCGAGAAAGATAGCAAACGTTCTCTGATACGTCAAAAGTGTATGTTCTCTGGTCAAGTCGGAAATTATTTTTATTTTTTTATGAACACTTTTATGCAAAAAAAAAACGTACAAAAAAGATAACATTATTATATTTTTATTTTTTAATAAATATAATACTTTCTACTTTGACATCTTTCATTTAAAATAAATATATTGCCCGTTTTTGATCGTTGAATTTTGTTTCATATTTTCTACAGAATAAAAAGAAATTAAACTTTAGTTCTGCCAAAGATGATAAATTACTTATTTTATTTGCTGTTAAAATCCTCTAAAAAAATTTTGATATGGTCCGATCTTTAAAACGTAAATACAGCCTTTTCAAATATTTCTGAACAAATTGAATTTATTTCAAACAGTTTTAATTTAAAAGTACAATAAATATTTTATGAAAAAATGCAATTACAATTAATGTATTTTATGGATTCTAACAGTACTTAGATTTCGACAATGTATTTTACTCAAATTAAATTACACACGCTCGACAACAGTGGTTATAAGTGACGAATTTAAATTAAACAAAAATAGCATTTCTTTCTTTTGTCGAAACAATAGAATCCCGTTAAAAAAACTGAAACTCATTTTTAACCATCACCTATCAAATGCCGAGAAAAACATTATCAAAATGTACTATGCGTTTACAAATAATAAACACTCATCGAACTCCATGGCCAGGACCTTGAACCATCCTTATGTTAACATCAACAGGTGAATTGCGATCATACGATATTTCCATATCGAGATCCTCTTCGTCTTCTTCATCCCTGCTGTCCGTATCATCATCATCGTCATTATCATCGTCTTCCTCATCATCGTCGGTATCGTTGAGATCCTACAAATACTTCACCATTTAATAAATTATATCAATAATCGGGTCATTCAATTTTCGAATATTTCAAACTGAAAAAAAAAAATAATACTGAGGGAACGTACAACAAAGAAAATTAATACTCAATTCTCTAACCCAAATCCTTCAGTTATGTATTACTGACTATAGATCAGTTCAGCAGTTTTAAGTTCTAACAGCACTAATCTACTTTGCGTAAGTATATATTTTTATATATGAAATAAGTTTGTAGATCTAATAAATTTTCATAGAATCTTTTATGCAAATATTACCTCTGAAAACGTTTTTCCTAATGGTACCATATCATGATGTCTTTGTGCAATTGTGTCTACCTGCGAAGGAGAATATGCAATACGTTTGTAAGTTATTTTTGCACATGTAAAAACTTCAATGATGTGAAACTTTATAAACTTACGTTAGTTTGATGTTCCTGTTCCAAGAGTGAAATATCATTTTCTTCATCTATCGGAGAATCAACACTAAACCATAACGTATCAACTGGTTTTGGTTTCAAAGAAGGAAACATTGGTATAGATATAAAAGACATTTTTGTGCTTATTAATTTTTTGAGGTTATTTTCTTTTTGACAGCGATCAACGCATAGATATAGGAGGAACGCGACAGCTTTTCGAATGCCAATCGAGTTTATATGTTTCCATCTATGATACTTAAAGTCAACTACACAAACGTCAACTAATGGTTTGAGTTTATACATGAGCTCTTCTACTGATAAAATAGATATTGACTATACAAATTCCGAAAGATGGTATCATGGCTAGTTCTAAAAAATAAATTATTAATTAATTAAGTACTTATTACTTACTTATTCAAATTCTTACAAACAATAAAAAAAAAACAACAATACATATTAATTAAGAAACACTGTTACAAAACTTCGATTTAACTCAGTATCTACAACAATGATTGATTTCAATACAAATGTTTTATTGTAACATTTGTACATCAATCATTGTTGTAGATACTAGATACTAAGTTCGAAATTTTATCTGCTTTCACGATTCAAGCACAGATAAGGCTAGCTATAAAAGTTTGTAAGCGATCCCCTGAAGCAATCCCAGAATACATATCTACATTAAAAACAACTCAGAATAACTTTCAAATATTATGCAAATATACCAATTTTGTTTTGTGAACATTCGTATTCTTTCAACATTTCCACGGTCTCAAGACAAAATCGTTTATGTCGAATTTATGTCAATTTTTTCGATATACAGTGTAAACTCTTTATAACGTCCTTCGTTATAACGAAAAACTCCCTATAACGTCGAATTTTTACGATTTGGTTGGTTTACCTTAAAACCTATACATTAATACCCTCTTTATAACGCAACAGCCATTCTCTATTACGAAGAAATATATTCATATTTAGGCGTCAGCAAATGTTTACAGACATAAAGAGGACCATTCTGAACTAGTGATGCCACGAATAGTGATTTTGCCGAATACCGAATACCGAATATTCGGTCATGTTCTCGGCCGAAGCGCCGAATATTCGGCGGCCGAATGTTCGGCTTATTATTTGTACATTTCGCGGGTGACAGGTTACGACTTGTCCCATTACGGAGCGTGCGGTAGCAACGCTGCGGGCGTATTTGTTTCATTTGCGCAACTAGACCGTGTCACGACACGCATTATTTGTTCATTGTTACATCAAATTGTGTTATTAATAGTCCTTATTACTAAAAAATATCACTGTTTGGTCACTAAAAGTTTTACAAAATAATACTATTTAAGAAAAAATCGCATATTTTTGAGTTATATGTGCGTTTTTCCCCATGATTTGATATTCGGTATTCGGCCGAATAGTACGCAACATTCGGCCGAATACCGAATATTAAAAAAAGTAGCCGAATAGGCCGAATACCGAATAGTAGCCGAATATTCGTGGCATCTCTATTCTGAACCATCACCATCTATTCAACAAGCACTTGATGACGCCAAACTATAGATATATGTGTTAGTATATGTGTTTGGAATAAATTAATTTTGTGAAAATTGGTTATTTTTCTTTCTTCCCTCCATATAACGAAAATTCTTTATAACGAAAAAAATGTTCGGTCCCTTAAAATTCGTTATAAAGAGATTATACAGAACATTGAAGATTATTGTTAATTTGGTTGTTTTTCTTTCTTCACTCCATATAACGGTAACTCTCTATAACGATAAAAAATGCTCGGTCCCTTGAGCTTCGTTATAAAGAGTTTACACTGTACTTTAATCAATAAATTTACATTTTATTAGCCACATTTACCCGGCGTTAGCAGCAGGGACGTCGATTTTTAGCAAAGCCCGTGGGTGGTCATTTGATTTACAAAAACTGGTGAAGTGCGAGATTTTGGTGTACATTTGCACACCGCCGACGCGACGGTGCTTCAAGTCTTCATTGAAATCAAAAAGTTATTCGAACTTTTTATTGCACTCCAGATACTTTGATAGCCCGCAAAAAATGAACAAGCTATTAAAATTAATTGTATTTTTTCATTTTAGGTAAAATTGATACGTTATCCTTTGTGAATATCAAGTCACCAAAGTTATATAGTTTTATACGTTTGTATCGCTAAAGAAATCGTTATAAAATCGGTTAGAATTAATTTTTTTCAAAAATTCCAACGGGATACTAAAGTTGAATGGATTTGTGATTTTTCTGGCTTGGTCCGACCAGCGAAACCCGTTTGTGAAAAAAATGGCGCAATTTGCAATTAAGGAATCAAAAAAAAGTGATCGTTAATTACTCGAGAAATAATTGACCGATGATGCTAAAATTATTCATGCACGTTGTCAACATAGACATCATTTTTGAGAATTTTCAGCCATCTATGTGCGGTCATTTTTTAGTAAAAAAATAGTGAAAAAAACGTGTTTTTTTAACTTTCGGGGCTATTTGCAAGTTAACAATTGCACTTAGCGACCTCTGTCAGTGCTCATTTTTTAGGAAATTTCATAAGGAACAACTTTCTCAATGCATATGCCATACTAAAAGTCAAGAGGAACGGAGATATTAAAGGAAATAGAGAAAAAAGCACTATTTTCGTCACTAATTGTCAATTATAAAATCAAGCACACCAACAATTTGTAAGCAAACTTAGGGGGTTGAACTACACCCTAAAACGAAGCGATTCCATCAATAATCTCGCCTGTGCCCGAATAATGCACTTTTTAATGTTTTTACTTCCTCGCCGACTAGGCTAGTAGCTATTATTACTATTGGTAAAATAATCTAAGAACACATGTTTCGATACTTATTAGAGATATTCTGTATTTAGTGTAGCGCTCTCACGAACGCGCTGTTACCATTCATTTTATTTTCTCATAAAATGACATAGCCCACTTGGCCTCGCAACCGCAGATATAAAGAAAAGTTATTTCGTAAACGAAATAAGTGAACATACTTTATATTCAACGATTTTTTATTATGTGTAATTGCATGTCAGGGTTACGGTACTTCAACTGCTTTTAGTCCGCAGAGAACTGCAGGGAACGGCGTTTCTCAGGAACCAATCGACATCATCAGGCAGTTGGGATATAAAATAGTTTTCTTTCCCGAAACTATTTAAATATTTATAAAGTCAAGATTAATTAAAAAGAGTTTTCAAAAAATTGCTGTTTTACGTCGCGCAGAACAGTATACTAATGTAAGAAAGTAGATAGGTAAGCAAGTTAAAAACATTCGTGTAAAATGCATAAATTGCTTTTTTTGCTCGACGGGCAGAAAGCGTCAACTTTCGTCCCGCTGCGCTAAACGAAGTTGCCTCTTCCTGCCTACGTCGAGCAAAAAAATAGTATACACACCACGGGAAGTAAAGTAAGAAAGCCTAAAATCACATCTTTGTTGACCTCGGCTTCGCCTCGGCCAACAATTATATGTGATCTCAGACATTTCTTACTTTACTTCCCTAAGATGTGTAATATACTATTTTTAAGTCGTATAAAAAATGAAGTTGTATTTGTAACGTAAAAATTTTAAATATATGTACTACAAAACTACTACTTGTAATAAGTAATTACATTTTTAAAACTATTTTAAGATTAATAAAAAAATTCCAGCCAATTGGGCGACGGGACCATTCCAACTTCAAAAATGTTGACATTTGATTAAAATACAGAAAATACAATATCTTATATCGCGTGAGGTGACGCGGGTAACGGCTAGTATTTTTTATTTTCAAAATATTTCCGAAACTATAAAGTTAAGAAAAAAATTTTTTTAACGAAACTTTCTTGAAAAAATAAATAAAATAATAATCCGTTATGAAAAGTATACCATTATTATATAAAAAACAACGTTATAGAAAATATCTCTTCTGCGCATGCGCCGATTTTCCCCAAAAACAATAGGGCTCTTCATATTTGCATACCAAACATCCTCCCAAAATTTGGTTTCGATCAGCTCATCCGTTTGACCTGTATCGTGTTCACAGACTGACAGACGTACAGAGATTTTCCAAAAATATGTTTTTTGTATTCAGGGGACTTCAAAACGGAAAGATATTGTAAAATTTTTGAAAAGTGATTTTTGACCTAAACTATAGTACCATTCCCCACGTGTGGGTTGGAATGGTAAAACTTCTTTCCTATCAAAATTTCGTTTATGCACGACTGCCTATAAAATACTTAGGTATCTGCTTTTCATGCTTGTATAGCGGTAGTAAAATAATCCATTTCGCACTAGTGCGAAAAGTAAGACAAAACAACTGAGAACGTAGTCGTGCTAGTACCATTTCTACAGTAAAAGTATGAAAATCAAACGTACCTTCATGACGACAGATTAATTTAATTTATAGCTGAAAAATCACTTAGACATGGTATCACAAGCGGACGCCATGACACTTTAATCTGTGCTTGATTGCGTTGGATTTATTTAAAAAAAAACATAAATTGCTTAATTCTTTTTATTCAACTTAATTTTACTTATAAGTTATAACCCCGTTTTCTCGCAATTTTACACTGTTTCTTGCAGAAAAAAAACTAAGTGATATTTGCCGAGACCCCCCTCTCCCCCCTCCTCACGTAATTTGTTAACGCCTCCTCGTGGCGTCACACCTAAGTGACAAATGACATAAGATGTATTTATGGGTGTAGAGATGTGGTGTAGAGGTATTTCGTTGATATAGGTATGTAAATATACTTAATGATATGATTCACCTATATTAAATATTTTCTTAAAAGTAGGTACTTATAGTGGTAAAAATAGTATGGCTTTCTTTAGCTGCAAGTTAACTACTCTCAAAAGTAACCTATATGACATAAGTGTTATAAAGTATCACAAAACCACGAATAAACAACAAACCAACTAATTAAATGTTGCAGAAGTGAATGATCGCAACAAAAATTCAAACGACACGGTGATTATATTTACTTCTTATACTTAGGTATTGTTTTTGATTTACTTACATAGGCGTGACGTCATTCGGTGTTTCAGTTAAAATGGTCGATTGCAGTATTTTATACTTTTACTTAATCAAAAACTTCTCCATAATCTACTTACTTAACATACAGTTAATAAAAGAATATGTTCGTAATGTATCTTTGAACTTTTATAACAAGTGCAGTGCTAGTATAGCTATAAAATTATTAGTGACATCGGGAACTACAGTGTTGATAATAGTGATGTGCCGGATATCCGTATCCGCGGATATCCGACTCCGAGGGAGAAGAAAGATCCGTATCCGTATCAGTTAGTTTTTGGCGAATCTTTTACAGATCTTTTACCTTATTAATTTTCAATTCATATAGATGAAATTTTATATATATAGGTGATTAGGTAATAATGAAAACCTGTTAAATTCCATTCAGATTATTTTTTAATTTTTTAAATCGTATTTGACACCTTTATATTGCAAACATTTATCGTAGTGAGTACCATACTAATAGTATAGGACATAGGTACATAGCTCAAAGGTATACTAAATCAACTATCTTTATAATGAGATATTGCACATCGATCTTTGGAAAGAGACAATCTGTTATGAGTGTTAACTCTTAAAGAGGTCAATAACTTTTTCCCATAACAGATAGTCTCTTTCCAAAGGTCGATGTGCAATATTTACCGCCGCGTACTCTAAGAAAGTTAAGATCCGTATCCGTATCCGCGGATCTTGAAACCAAAAATCCGTATTCAGATCCGTATCCGCGGATATACATTTTTAACGATCCGGCACATCACTAGTACCTACGATATATATGCATGGGCCACATATGCTGATTGATGACAGTCGGTATTACCTCGAATTTTTATTTCACGGCTGCTTTATTGTGTTTGATACATTAGTTAGTGCCGATAACTGAAAAGTATAGGTATAGGTACGTTATGTTTACCAAAAGTGCGTAATTTGATCTAGAGCAAACTGTGTCAAATTCAGATATATATCACGTTAAGTACAAACGCACTACGTTCCCCTGCTCATGAGTTGAGAGTCCTAGTGAAATACTAAACAGGTCTGTGTATCTTACACTTTTGTATAACAAACGCAATAGTGTCAAAAGTGTCAACACTTTTTAAACTGATGCACAAATACACACCTTATATACCTACAAGTCGATTTAAAAAAAAAATATTGGCGTAAGTAACGGGTGTATAAGGTGGAGGTGAAGGGTTTTATTTTGTATTAATTACCAAGGTACTTAAGTACGAACACAAAGGTTTTTTAATGTCCATATAAGCATTGATATATATGCGCACATCATGCTTTCTTGTGCGCATAAAAAACCGGTTGATGAAGCGCATTTATAAGTGCCTATACATAATTTTCATGTTTTCAAAGGCACTCGAGAAAGTTAGTTAATAAGCTTTGCAAGTTACCGAGCATGTACAGACAGTGTCTCATTAATTCTGGCCTTTATATCCTAAAAGCTCCAATAGGGTGGAATGCGAGCCGCTGGCACAGCTCTTGAGGGGTGGAGGCCCAACTGTGCCAATGGCGAACGAGATGCGGTAACCGTTCTGTCCAATTACAGGCCGTGTCTGCGCTGTCACTTTAAAATGGCTGAGTACATTCCGTGCAAAAAAATACGACTCTCACATAATACACATCATTTTATTGTATTTTGATCAGTTTTCAAAAACCTTAATTTCTTGATTATAAAAATTTCAGCGAATATAAAATATTTGAACTTTCAAAGTTGATTAGCAACAAAAATCAATTTTTTAATAGAATCGAGTTGCGTGACTTACGGTAATTAATCGACTTAAAAAATAGTCAGAATGTTTCTCAAAAAGATAAAACGACTTTTCTCTTCGTTTAACAGTCACCTTCCCAACCTACATTCAATTTGAAGTTGACGTAAAGAAAGAGATAAGTATTACAAAAATGGTTTCGCCATATAGTAATTTCTGGGAGTATGATGAGTAAAAAAAATAAGAAAAACTTCTTAATTGCGGCAACTTATTTAATATAGGTTAGGGAAGGTAAATTGTTAAAACGAAATAAAAAAATCCTTTTGGAGACATTCTGTGCCGAAAATAGATTCGAACTGGCGGCCCACCGGAAAAAGTCCCGCGCGGACCCCGGCATTCTCTGCAGAATCCAGACCGACGCTGAGGAGTACTTTATATAACATCGTTGTAGTGTCCGACCGAAATTTCGGTTTCGGCCTAGTTTCGGCAAAAACACTGGTTTCGGCTTAGTTTCGGTTTCGGCTGCCATCCGGCCGAAACCGAACCTACATTTAAGAGGTTTCGCGCTGAAATCAGACATGTTCAGCCGCGCACCATGCGAGCGTCGCAATGTCTTTTAGTTTTATGCCCCCACGCTCCGCGTTTTTTTTTTTCCTTTGAGAGAAAACTATTTTTATTTTGATATACTTTCGATTGAAGTATTATTTTGCATTAAAAATATTTATTTAGTTGTTGTATTTGGTAGGTAGGTATACCTATACCTACTTATTAATTTTTATTTTATTGTAGTTCGTTAACAAAAGTAGGTACCTACCATAAAAAATGGCCAAAGTTTAGAAGAAATAATTTTGTTCTTAAGAGCCCGTTTGCCGATCACAGAGGGGAAGCTGTATTTTGCGGCGTGTGGTGAGGAAACATTTTGAAACATTCCATTCATAATAGTACACCTAATTATTGTGGTCTATGAGAATTGAATGCTCTCTCTCTATCTTTCACACATGTGAGAAGGATTGACAAAGAGAACCGAATTATTATATGCCTCGTTATAGTGATATACATACTATTACATGTGTTAGTATACTAACACAGACACGTATAGACTGCAGATATCAAATAGGGATGTGCTATATTCATTTTATATCCAGAATTACAAAACTTTACAACATATAATTTATCTGCAAAGAAATAGTTTACAAAAAATAGAATTATGTTAAATGTCACAAAAATATGGAAAAAAATGTATTGTATATTCATAATAATAACTATAATACAGTAGGTACTGTTTGTTACAATTAGGGTTGCCACCTTTTTTTCGAAAAAAAAGTATTTTTTTAAAGTTGCAAAAATATAGGACTTTCATTATTTGTTTTATATATTATTTATTTAATTATTTAATTTATGACTGAGTTTCTTTACTCCACAGTGACACAACTATTAGCCAACTTATGAGCTAATGAATGAGCTATGGAATCTAATACAGTTGCATAAATAAAAATTTGAAAAGAAGTTTGACCCTGCAGGCCATCCCTGTAACTTCCCGCTATTTTCGAGTACAAAACGCTCAAAAATATATAAAATATAGCAAGAAGTTTATTTTTTAGCTCTTCGAGCCCAAAAAAAAAAAAACACTGTTACGAAATTTTCGTTCACGATATCTCATGAACAAATGAACCGATTTTGATGCGATTTGCGGTAGTCGACGCAATTTTTTAACCTAAAAAAGTAATTTATTACAGAAAAATCGATCTCATAGGAATTTTACGAGCAATTTAAAAAAAAAACACTTTTTTACAAATTTTTCGTTCATGATATCTCGTGAACAAATGAGCCGATTTTGATGCGGTTTGCGGCGATCGACTCAGTTTTTTAACCTAAGAAAGTAAATTATTACAAAAAAATCGATTTGATAAGAATTTCACGAGTAATTATAAAAAATTACTTTTTTCCTAATTTTTCGTTCACGTTATCTCATGAACAAATGAACCAATTTTGATCTGGTTTGCGGCGATCGACGCAGTTTTTTTAGCCTAAGAAAGTAATTTATTACAAAAAAATCGATCTGATAACAATTTTAAGAGTCATTTTAAAAAACACTTTTTTACGATTTTTTCGTTCACGGTATCTCGTGAACAAATGAACCGATTTTGATGCGGTTTGCGGAAATCGACGCAGTTTGTTAAGGAGAAGAGCTGATTAGATTTTGGAATTAATCGGTTTAGTAGTTTAGAAAATATTTTACAAAAACAAATTTTAAAAAATTTTTGAAACTTGTTTTTTTAAGATTTCTCAAAATTTTTTGGGCCGAATCGTTTCAAATTTTCAGGAAGTCTAAGTTCACCAAGTTCACGTCAGATGCCGCGTTTCAGTCGGACACTCCATTCAAAAGATATAAAAGGTTTACATACATACATACACACACACACACACACGCACACATACAGACCTACGGACATCATCGCCAAAATAGTTTCAATAGCTTCCTAGGACCTCAAAACGTCGATATCTGGCGAAAACTCGATTTTCGAAAATCGGGGTGAAACCAATAACTTCCCGATTTTTGAAAAAAATTTTTTTTTTTTTTTTAAGCGGGAAGTTAATAATAAATCAGTTAATTTACTAGAAATCAATTAAAAAAATGAATGCACACTTTATTTTTTTGGTTTTTTAATTCTGAATTTTTATTATGTACATAATTTTATTACAATTCATTCTTATTTTATTATGTCCACTCATGCGCCTAGGCACAGGTTTTTTGACATTAGCGCGTTATAACTTAAAAAATCTTAATTTTAGAAAAAAAGTTTGAATTAAAAGCTGTAGAAAATTTGTAGATTTAAAACTTAAGTCATTAGCATTTTATTGTTTAAACAATTATTAGAAGAGATATGGATCCAAAAGTCAATAAACAAATCGTAATAGTTGAATAAGTCGTAAACGGTAAGTGATACAAAAAAAAGTATTGAACAAAAAAGATAGTAAATTTATTTATCTACAATAAAGGTTATTACCTTTTTTCGCCTCAAGTGCAAGGTTAGGGAGATATAGGCTGAAACGGTTTTTGTCATAATGGCGGCACTTCCGCCCTCCTAATTTGTAAGGATTTTGTGCACTTAGGGTCAGTACGTGATACTGAACCTATTTAAGAAAACAAAAAAAAGTTGTAGGATAATGCAGAAAAAATTCTCTATTACCTGTACTAGTGCCATAGTAATTAAAACAGTTTTATTATTTACATAATAATTTAATTCAAAATTCTTACTTTGTCATTAATTCTGAATTTTTATTATGTAGGTACATAATTTTATTTGAATTCATATTTATTTTATTATCTCTTCATAATTAAAATTCTCAATATATTCTATGTGTATAGATGTAAAATTAATCTCTTCCATTTTAATTATGCTGTGACAAAATTTTTTTTCTGTTTTGACTTTTCAGATAATTTTTCTTCTACTATTAAATACAATAACTTCCTATTGGAAGTTAAATATCAATATAAATCAATAAAATAAGTATTATAGATAACATATTTACCTATTATATTTGGCAATGTTACATTTTTTCTTACGTACTGCTGACAAAGGTAATCTTGTTTATTTTCCACGGCGATAATCCATGTTGAAACGCTGGACTTCTGTTGGTACAAAGCTGGAAATGAAGTCACTGTGGGCTCGCCTGCTAGCTCACAAAATTACAATAAGTACAGGGGCTATTGTTCTTTCAAGGTCATCTGCTGGCTCTGAGCAAGAACCAATCTGGAAACGGTATCTTGTAACGTGGGTGACATGAACAAAGGCCCACAAACAAACATTATGACATAGTGTGTGTTTGTAAAGATGTCTCGTGTGATGGCAAGGTGACCTCTTAAATGACAAGGAATGATTTTAATACCAACTGTGTAAAATGGTGTGTGTGTCGTAGCTGCCCTGGGAATGGTGTTGTCACAACAAGTACGTTTCGAACAAAATGGTTGATGTTTAAAATACATTTCCTCTTATAATTGTAATTTTGTAAGAATTGAACAGTTTTTTATCCTTTTTTATTAAATAATATTGTTCATAACATAAGTAGACAATTTTGAAACTCCCGCTTTGATGCGCTTTGGTGAGCTGGCGCCATTTCAGCGATGCCAATGACTGAAAAAAGTTCGTCAAAAGTACATTTTCATTATTTTCATGCTATCATGTTGGCATTAAAATTATTCCTTCAGACAAATAAGAGAAGCTCGAATAGCATTGAGTTTCATACCCCTGGTCAGTCCTGCATTAAAGTTCCGTGTCCCGTATTATAGGAAATGTCCCGCATTATTACGTGAATTTTACGAGACCCGTGTGGCTATATGAAAAAGACTTTTTTTTGGCTCTTCAAATTCTACCCAAAACAAAGTTTTTTAGTTTAGTCGTTTGGTTTTGGTGTTCCTATTAATAAAACTTAAAAATATTGATTTCTTTAGCTTTATACCCCGCCCCCCAGAAAAAAAATATCTACGCCCTTGTGTGAAGCAAGCACATAATAGCAATTAAGAAAACTAGTAGTGAAATCTAGCGGCAAATCCAGCCTCGTATGCAGCGAACTTTAAATTAAAATCGTTGCAACGAATATATCAAACCACTATATAGTATACAACCCAGCCCTAAATTTTAACGGCACATGCCAGCACAGATGATAATTTCAAAAACACCCGTTCTTTCCGTAGTTACAGCACCAGTCAATTCAACATATTACGATATTTTTTCATTGCAGAGCTACGGCTTCCCGTATAAACTGGGTCGTAATTTTGGAAAACAGGCTACGGCATATTTTTTTCTAGTTATATTAAGGATCAATCTATGTCCGTATTGTAACAAATTTTTCATTTTTTGCTTTGTTAATTAATGGCGAATGCTTTTAAAAGACACTTTTTACGGTTTTTAAAATTTTTATAAAAATTTTTCTGCTTAAAAAATTAAAAAAATGGTACAATAGGGACATAGATTGATCCTTAATCTCCATAAAAATAATTTTTCATAATTTTATCTCTCGTTTTACGATCAGATTTATACGGGACCGCAGACCACTGTATTGCATTGAGAAAACCAGGGGAAACGGGCTCTTAAAATGATAGGTAGAGTGTTTTTTTTTGTTTTGTGTACCTACCTAAACATATTTATCAGGTAAATACTTTTTACTAAAAAGTAACTTTGTTTTTTTGTGCTTTTTGAAATAAGGGGGGTAATAATATGATAAGTTAATGATTAGTTAAAATACCAGAGACTGACTGATTAATATGTGATTGATATAAAAATAAAAAAAAAATAAAAATAAAGATTGGTTATGATAATGTTTACTTTATTATTTCCACGAAAACTCTAAAATTATTTGTGAACTCCCAGCGGCTCCGCCCGCGATTGTGATGAAATACGGGTAGCGACAACAGTAAGTATATAGGTATATAGTGGAGTGTTGAAGCCTTATATTATATATCTCCAAAACGACTGGACTGGTTTTGACGGGATTTTCACTGCAGACATATCTACAGCTGCTGTTTTAAACGATAACTTAGGCTATATGCTTTTATCTTATATACAATATACTAGCGATCCCGCCCGGTTTCACCCGGGTGCAAAAGAACGATTGGGGGGGAGGGACATGAGTATGCACGTTTATCTTAAGTATAGTGTACCGGGATGAATGTTGTGTCAAAATTTCATGATGATCGGAGTTACCGTTCAAAAGTTTTTGTCGGACGGACTAATTTTGAGTTATATACTTATTTTGAAACATTTTTCATTGATGCTCAGCTCTTATTGGTCGTAGAGTGATATTATATAGCCTATAGCCTTCCTCGATAAATGGACTATCCAACAAAATTTTTTTTTTAATTTCGAACCAGTAGTTCCTGAGATTAGCGCGTTCAACCAAACAAACAAACAAACTCTTCAGCTTTATATATTAGTATAGATAGCCGAAGACTCGAATACTGTTGACGCTACCGCGGTTTAATCACAATATCGCGTGCGGAGTCGCAGGGAGCAGCTAGTATAAAATAAAAGTAGCCTAAGTTACTCCTTGCAAAATGAGCTATCTGTCAGTGAAAGTCCCGTCGAAATCGGTCCAGTCGTTTTGGAGATTAGCCGCAATAGACAGACAGACAGACAGACAAAAACTTTTTTGTTATAAATATACCGTATATAGTATATACTGTTAGTAAAAAGCTGTCATTTTGACATTAAACATGCACTTCAATTTTATTTTTCTGCAATATAGATATCTCTATATTAGTGTCTATACCTATAGATATCCCGACTGTATAACTTTTTAACGCGAGTGTCCCTTGTAAACCTGTGGATAAACGCATCTAATGTACCGGGAGTGTGGGTGGGACGTCGCTCCACGTACCTGGAGTTGTATAGTGTCGTCATCCTTCTGACTTTTATACAAGGATAATGAGGTGACGACGCCACGTGGGCCGGGCTTCGGCGCCACAGCTCCGCAAACTTGAGGTTCGTTTTAATTCGACCGCGACATTCGCGTATACGGTCACGTCACGTCCGCTTCTATATACATTTCCGTCTACAAAGCGCGCCAATTTTAAATACGCAAATTTAAATAACACTAAACGTTATTGTTATATAAAATATTATTATTAAAACTGTTGTTTTCTATATAAAAAATTGTTTTGTTCGTGTATAAAAAATTGTTTACCAAATTGCTACGTCAAATTTTTTTCGCGACCTCAACATATCTGAAGTGCATATGTGCACTCACTTTGTATGGCACATTGTTTTGTAACACGCGTACAGTTAAAACGGCTGAACCGATTTTTTAACTAACAATTAATTTGGAAAAATAAGATGGCAAATAAATTTCTTGTTAGGTAATTTTAAAAGAGATTTCGGGATCGAACTCCGGTAGTGACGTTAGCCTATACGAAAAAACCCTTAAAAAAGTTTATGAATTTATAAATCGTAGTTTACTATGAACATTTTTTTAATATGAAATCTAATATAAAATTCACAACGCAATGGACTGAGCAAAGATAATTATTATTATTATAATATATTGGAGTGATACAATTTTGTGCAATATTCTACAATTGACAGTTTTCAAAAATGCAGGAGCATAAATCTTTTATGATAAAAGACCTGCTTGGTGACGTAATTCAGGACCATAACGACCGCGACGGTATGAATTTTTATCTTTACATAGTCGAATCATAAGTTCTCATTTTGTCTGTCTGTCTTACCGTTCGAGTTAATCTCGAGAACCACTGTACGAATTTTGATGTAATTTTTACTATTATACAAATCTTTGATTAACGTCTGATTACTCCTCAATAAATAAAATTATCGACCAATTTTTCAGACAGTATATTAACAAAACATTCAATTCCAATTCAATCAATTAGTTTTTTCCGACTTTTTCTGAATCAAAAATTTTTCAATAACAAAATTTTTGTCATTAAAAAATTTTTGATTCACATTTTTTTTTTTGCTCTGCAAATTTGTGGCCCGAAGTCAAATTTTCATCAGCTATGCAGTGGCCCGGCGATCAAAAGATTTTCCCGCTCCTGGTCTATTATAGTCTATAGTCTATATAGTCCAGAGCTGCCCAACCTATTAGTAGGTGCGATCTACTTTTTTTTTTAATAGTGTCATCGCGATTTACCAATATACGGGAAAAAAATGTCATTCGATATTCATTTAAAATTTTTCATATTGCTATTATAAATAGTTTTAAATTACATGCCAATAAGCCAAAAAAATTATAAACAATTACTTATAAGTTTTCTTTATAGGTTATCAAAAAAATTAATATAAGTATGTATAACAAAATTAAGAAATATTTATACATGTTGAATGTATGGAAAAGACCAATTCAAAAAATATCAAAAATATATTAAAACACTTTTCAATTAATGAGCAGCTTTCGTAAAGTACATCTTCAGATTAAATCTGTCTACAATCAAATTACAATATCATGAACAATTTTTATAAGTACATTGAATAGAGATTTTAAAATTACTTTCTTAATGTGCAATATTATAGGTACTTACTCACCGTATCTTTCAAATATTAAGATATATCTATTAACTGTGGGAAACCGTAGACTAGGGATGTTAAAAAAGTATCGATATATCGATATTTTTAATTCAAAACATCAATATTTTTAGCCGATATATTTTGATCCGATATATCGATACAAAATATCCAATATCGAAAATTGTATCAAAAACGATAAATTTTTTTATTTATGTAACTAAAGTCACTATAGAATCAAAATACTGGTTTGCCTAATACAATAAATAGGTTTAAAAATATTGGTTTGAAGATAGCTTTTTAGTTTTTGATATTTTTGTAATTATTATATCTATTGCCTAATAAAAAGAAATACTGGTAAAAATACTTTCATTTTTATTGAGATTTTTGTACATTAAATAATGTACATTTTGTATAAAAATTATTATTGATAATATTAAGCTAAATACACTATTATTTTAAAAATGCAAAATCTTTTGAAAATTTGACCGATATATCGATATTTTTTCCTCGATATATCGATATTTTTCCTCGATATATCGACGTCGATATTGATATTTTTATAAATATCGATATTTTTTTTCATTTTCGACATCCCTACCGTGGACATAATAGTGTCCACCGTGAACATAGGTGTCCATTGCAGACATATAAGCGTTCACCGTGGACATAAATGTCCACCGTGTCCACGATGAACATTTATTTCTACGGTGGACAATTTATGTTTACGGTGGACACTTCTATGTCCACGATGAACGTAGTATACAGCATACGTAAATTGTGACACTATTTTCAATCTCAGGAATATAAACCTACCGTGGCAAAAAAAGTTTCTCTTAAAAAAACATTTATCAAACGCGGTGTTACGTATAGTAATTGATTTTAATCGTCGCTAACGAGAAAAGATCTTGTGCACGGCCGGCGACTGAAAAACAAAACGCATTTGGTTGCATCATCATTAGGGCACAGCCCCGGAGGAGAGAAAAACATGACTGAGACAATAATTTCTGTTTTGACAAGTGCTCCACTATTATATAATAACAACGCCGTTAACACATCAGAGAGATAACGACGCTCGTCGCAGCGTGAAACCTAACTATTATTCTATATAAAAAACGAGTAAGCGAGAAAGACTCGTTTTCAAGTACTTAACTTGAAACACTTAGCTTGGCTCACTAAGTCTGAACAAAGCTTAATTAATGCTCGCGGGCGAATGTAGATTTACATATGCTATATACAGGGTGAGTCAGACCACCCGTATCAGTCGTTTTTTTCGAAAACGGTTAGTCGTAGAGAGTTGTCTCAAAAATCTGTATTATAAAAGCCCTAATGAAGAATCGAATGGTGATATTTTTTCCCCCCGGAAAGGTCGGCTTCCCTGATAGTTTGCTCCGGAATGTTCAGAACTCCGGAATGTTAAATGGCACGATAGGTCGAAAGTGGTATTGTTGAAAAGATCTTTAAAAAATAAGCAAGTTTTGTAGGACATTTTTTTTTGTTACTGCCACCCCTGTTAAGTAATATTCGTTTGAAATTATTAAATTAACATGTCAGAATAACAAAAAAGTCGGCATTTAAAATCTAGTTACCTAATTAAACAATGTCACAATAAGTTTTCAATAATTGCAATTGTTTTTTTTTGTCGGAAAATACTTCCAGGTACTCATAACATATCTAGAAGAGCTCTGCAGTGTTTTGAAGTAAATTGAAGACAGTTTGAACATTTGTGACATTGTTTAATTAGGTAACTAGATTTTAAATGCCAACTTTTAAAATTAAGTTTGTTATTCTTACATGTTAATTTAATAGTTTCAAACGAATATTACTTAACAGGGGTGGCAGTAACAAAAAAAAAATGTCCTACAAAACTTGCTTATTTTTTAAAGATCTTTTCAACAATTCCACTTTCGACCTATCGTGCCATTTAACATTCCGGAGTTCTGAACATTTCGGAGCAAACTAACAGGGAAGCCAACCTTTCCGGGGGGAAAAAATATTACCATTCGATTCTTCATTAGGGCTTTTATGATACAGATTTTGGACACAACTCTCTACGACTAACCGTTTTCGAAAAAAACGACTGATACGGGTGGTCTGACTCACCCTGTATAGGTACGCATTTCTACTGTCTTACAACCTGTTCGTTAAATAATAGGGAAAAAAACAGTCTAACGCGTGTTGGGCGCACACATTATTGGGTTCCGTAATGTTCGTATGACGTATTTGAATGACGCAATTTGACAAATATCATACCCTAACCTGGAAATGCGTCATTTCAATATGTTGATACTATTTTGTAATATGATTTTAAAACAAGTTTAAGTGAGTTCGGTTTAAAATTAACCTTTATATTATTTATTAGATATCGTGTCCATCGAGATAATAATTAATAAGAAAAATCGCAGGATTGTGGACAAAAAGTTAGATTTATTAATGTAAGTACGATGTTTCGTCTATAGATTTAGACTTTTTCTCGTTGCAGACAATTCCGATTACGACGTTCAGGACAACTCGAATTCGACAGAAATCGACGTGAACGACGATCAAACAGAAACGGCATCGCTCCACAGCGTTACACAAATAGTTTCCTACGGGAACGATAGTCCGCTGTCGCACCACCGAAAGCACCTGCAGGATCATGCGTCGTCGCTTGGTCTCACGACGTCGGGAATCGGCGATCCACACGCTTCGTCGGCAATGGATGCCGGCATGTCCAAAGGCAGGAAACCGAGGAGAAGAAGAACGGCGTTCACGCATGCTCAGCTTGCCTACCTCGAACGCAAATTTCGCTGCCAAAAATATTTGTCAGTCGCGGATAGAAGCGACGTGGCAGATGCGCTTAACCTATCGGAAACTCAAGTCAAAACTTGGTATCAAAATAGAAGGTGACCAAAAATATTTCTAGCCATTTTTTAATACACTCTTAACTTTCGTTATGAAACTTCTTTATATCTAAATGATCTCTCCGTTTTCTTAAATAAACATGCAGTTGATCCAGATTTGCTTTTATCTTATGCTGACGACACGACCCTGATCGTTCATGCAAGATGCTATATCTGCAATCATCTCTCTTCTTGACTTAGCAAATTCATGGTTTAATATGAACAAACTAATTCTAAACACAAATAAAACTAAGAGTATTCTTTTTAGATCAGCTAAAAGTAAAACAAGTGTGTAGGCTTTCACGGCCGGTGTTGATCCAAATCTTCTTGGTTTCCAGACTTGTATGCCGTGGTCCATTGGTATTACTACCTTACCTTACCTTGGTAGTAAAACCAACGGACCACGGCATACAAGTCCGGAAACCAAGAAGATTTGGAAAAGTAAAACAGTTCGTCCTGACAGTTTTAATTATCAAAATTGTAAAATAAAAATATCCACCTTAGACTCGTGCATATAGCCTAAGCTGCTGCGCACGTTAATAATAATAATAATAAAAAATATCCACCACTGCTGACTGCATGCATGCATCTATAGATAAGCAACTCAGCTGGTCACAGCATAAAACTCAGCTGGCGATAAAACTCAGTCGGCAATGTTATTCTGTTCGACAAATAAAATACATTGTTAGCTCTAATGTGGTAAGAAGCGCTTACTTTGGATCATTCTTGTCTTTTGCCAGGTATGGGTTACCGTTCTGGAGTGCCACTGACATCTCGAATATATTTATAATAATAATGCTGATTTAACTAAGACTACTAAGAGATCTAATATCCATGACTACAATGTAAGAAATCTTACTGTTGAGAAGCATCGTCTCGCCTTTTTTGAAAGCAGCGCAGGACATATTATGTGTACAGTACCTACTATTTAATAAACTAGCCGTAGATATTAGAAATAAAAACTATGCTGCTTTTAAGAAATCGATTTTTACAACATTACTTAAAGGAGAGTTTTATACTGTTACCGATTTTTGACGTGATAACGTCTTATAAATTGATGAAACGCCAGCTGCACGCACGAAAAAGTGTAACGCCGTAACGTTCCGCCTGACCCTGTGCGTGCAAGCGAGAGCGCAGTATAAGCGATAGAGAAGCACGATCGGCCCAAGTTTGACAGCTACTAAAATTTAGGTTATGTATTATTAAATATGATATTCGAGCGGAATACGTTATCACGTAAAACTATCGTCCGTAAACCGACTTTACAGACAACCAATTTTTTTTTAAAGTGAGACTTTCGTTGGATATTTTTATAATGACATGTCAAATCTGTATTCTACATTTGACGAATAAGATTATTATTATTATTATTTTAGATAATATCCCTTTGATAGTTGAATCGAAAAATAAAAACATTCGGATTCGTGTATTTTCAACTGAATTTACTCACGTGTTTTCAAGTTTTTAGTTCCTACTTCTCACGCAAAGTGTCTCCTTCTACGCTGCGCAGCCAATGAAAAAACACGTTTGATAACGTTTAACCTCAAATTAATAAAGGTTTTTGCCATATACTATTATTATATACGGAGCATAGAAATAAATTTAATCATTAGGGTGCAAAGATATATTTCTGTCTTTTTTTAAGTCATAAGAACTCGTTGGCTCTGATTGGCTAACTTTATAGATAAAGGCATTATAGATACTGCTCTGTTTTGACATGTCTATTGCATTAACAGCTGTCAAAGGCTTTGTTTACAATTTATCAGAATGAAAGAGAGATATCTCGCCAATCCTATCTTCGGAGAAATCAGGGAATTACTTCAAAAAAAGTGATGCAGATATATTTTCGATACGCTTTGTTGCTTTTACTCACAGCACATTGAGTAAATAGATAATGCTTATTGCTTGATATAAGTTAATTATTATGTAACAAAACTGTTCTAGTTCGTGGTGGAAAATATTTATTTACAATTGAAAAACATTAACAAAACAAATAAACAAACAAACTAAAAAGTACTTCTCTATAACGTAACAGAAACAAAACAACAATTCTAACTAATAAAACAAGAGAATAAGTAGTGAATGATACAAAGTCTCTATTTATGTACACTAAACACTTACAACACAGGAATACACCAAAATTTATTTGGCACACTTATTTATTAACTATATATAGTTATTTGATCTCAGCAGTTACCTCAGTACTGTTCACGGTACTGACTCTCAATTTATGTCACAACTATTTGTCGTTTGTTAACTCGATGAAGCACATGTTACATGTATTACTGCCTGACTACTGAGCTATCGCGGTGGTATATATATCCGCTGGATAGTTCTTTTCTTTTCTTGTATTCATTGTTGTCTGTAATTTGGCACCAGTCTTTTTTACCTACGCATATTGTTATTGTTTGAACAATCAAGTCGATTGTTGTCCCATAATAATCTGTGTATCATTGTTAAAACAACAAGCCGATTGTTGTCTCACAACAATCTGTGGGTCATTGTTAGAATGACGAGCCGATTGTTTTCTCACGAAATTTTTTGTCGTCCCAACGGGGAGCGAGTAACAATTAGATATATGTTTTTTACTGATCGGACTGTGACTGCAGCCACGAAGTGAGGATAGAGTAGAATTTGAAAAAACATGAGTTCCACTGCATTGACAAAACTCGTCCGCCATATTGAATTTTTAGTACCTACATAAAATTGTTAAAGTGCATTATAATCGGAATTTCACGTGTATGTAAAATTTCAGCACAGTCAGATAACCGGAAGTGCATCAAAGTCGACTTGCAAGATTTGTAGCAGGCAGACAAAGCAGGGTTAAATAAAAACTTAAAAAAAATTAAGTTTATTGTTTAGAGCCTTTTATTTTCGTCAAGTTGTTTCGTACCGTGCCGAACTGACTCAGTTCCCACAAATCGGAATTGTAAAGTTCTCTGTTTCTTTTACAGAACAAAATGGAAGCGACAAAACCAGCTAAGACTCGAACAGTTGCGTCATCAAGCGAACGTCGAAAAGGAGTTACTTTCAGTGAGCGGGTTGAGCGGCGGGGGCGGCGCCAACAACGATCCAGTATCGTCGTCGTGCTGTCCACCGGGAACTCTCACCGTACCGTACGCATCTCAGTCGCCCTGCAGTTTCCTGACGACGGCGGCTGCGATCTTCCGAAACGTCACTTACGTTCACGGCTGTCCGCTTTAGTTGCTATCGTCGCCGCGATACGCAGAGACACCAGCGCTGTGCAAGTTTAACAGTTGGTAACCAAAGAAGACTCTATTCCGTGAACCGATATAGCGATGATTATAATCGGTCGCCGGAAACTCAACGCAGCCGAATAATCAACTAGATATACTTTGTGTATTCAAACAGAGCAAGTGATGTTCACGTGATAACTGTATTTGTTGGTGGGAAAGATTATAGCGTTGTTAAAACAGGAATAGGCACTTAATGTAAAAGTTTTAATAACAAGTCTACAAAAAAACTATGCCACGGGTGCTAATATGGATTGTGAAATGCAAGTTTATGGATTGCTTGAAGAATATCTGCTGGTGGGAAAGGTTATAGACGTTCACATGGAAACTCGTGAAACTGTCTCGCTAAATGAAAATTATTGGCTAATATTTATGCTGTTTAAAATACAGTATAAAGATTAGGAAGAAGAAAACCGCAAGTTGGAGTCAGATTAAAATGAGATGTTTATTTCGAACAGTATATCTAACTTTTTGACATGATAAGTGTTTAGTAAATAACTCAGTGAAATTTACCCTGAAACCTGTACGTTAGGCATAAAATCTGTAACCAAGAGACCTAGCTTTCTATATGCTTGCCGTGTTTCGAGACGAACCGATGGCGCTGTTATCACTATCTGGGAAAACTTCGGTTCTTTCCACCTGTTTTTGCCATAGTTACCAAAGTTGTTTAACTTACACACATGTAATCCATGAACGTGTATGCTGCGCCATATTGGTTTATGCGGCAGATATCGGTCCACCGCTACGCTCGAGCTGGGTCTCCTGGTTACAGATTTCATGACGTTAGGTATATAATAGTCCATGATTATACTATTGTATAACAGACGCAATAGTGTCAAACGGGAGCACGCTACCAAATCCACTTATTATGTTTGGATGTATTCTGATTCGAGCAGTCCAGCCAATAGACGTATCACGACGTCATCACAATGAACCAATGAACGACGTGCAAATTGTTTGTTAGGTCAGCGTTATTATTATTGATGAAAACGTTCCTTTGTTTAGTACTCGCGGCTCAGTGATCGAACTAAAAAATTTTATTTATTTGGTTGCAAAGAAAAGTGGCAAAAAAAGATAAATATTACGATTAATTTGACATGATCGCTTATGCCTTGTGACCATAGATATTTAAGACACGTCATGTATGATAGCTTATTTTTAGCCAGGCACTGTTTTTCTAGTTACTGTTAATAACAATAATAACTTATTTATTTCACTATATATTTGTACATAGCATGAAAGGGCATATTATGATTATTATTATGATGTGTATAATAAATAATAATTAGGGTTACTTAATCCAAAAATACTACTTATATAATTTATTTAAATAAAATATTTACAAAAATATCATATTTAATAATTTCGTTGCCTTCTTATCTCTGTTCCCGAATTTTTGTCATTTGTAAGAAAATAATTTTGAAAAAGTTCAGATGAAAACGATTTCCGACCAGTAGTGTACGTCGTGTATTTGAATGTAAATTTACGAATAGGGGGAACCAGAATAGTGTTCATTATTTCCAATCAATTTGAGTGCGTGGTTTGTTCTAATTACAAAGTAATCGATTCGCGTGCTGCCTATTTATTTGTATAAAGTAGCCAATTATCAGCCCTTCATTATGATATTTTATTCAATATCAATGCAACTGTAAGTTGTGTTTTGCTTTATAAAAGGGTGAAACACAAATTGGAACAGTATATTTATACTCTACACTCTCCAATTATTTCTATACATATGGTATGATTTATATATTGATCTTATAATTACAAAATAGAAAAACTTTTTATAAATAAATATAATCTTCAAATTTAATAACTAAAAATTTTTGAAACTACGCTTCTTAATGCAGACCTTGGGGCTGGCAGTGAACTTCAAAAATGTTGACATTTGATTATAATAAAGAAAATAAAATTCTGATATCGTCTGAGGTGACGCGGGTAATGGCTAGTATTTAATATGATATATGCTATTTGTTGCCATGGTTACCTACATACTATGTTCCACGTCATGTAAAAATTAATCAAAGCATGCTTAACTAGTTTATTTCTAACAGATCTACAAAACAAAAGAGCAGCTGATTTTTTTATTTTCGAAATATTTCCGAAACTATAAAGTTTAGAAAAAAATTTTTTTAACGAAACTTTCTTAAAAAAATAAATAGAATAATAAGCCATTATGAAAAGTATACCATTATTATATAAAAACACCGTCATAGCATATATCTCTTCTGCGCATGCGCCGATTTTCCCCAAAAACAATAGGGCTCTTCATATTTGCATACTAAACATCCTCCCAAAATTTGTTTTCCGTCTGTCTGTCAGTGGGCTGCATCTCATGAACCGTAATAGGTAGAGAGTTGAAATTTTCACGAAGTGTGTAGGTATTTCTATATTTCCGCTATAATAATAAATAATGAAAAACCCCCCAAACAAGAAAGTTTTGTAATTTTTTTGGGGAAAATCGGCGAATGCGCAACAGAGTATGCCATAACGTTGTTTTTGATATAATGGTATATATTTATTTCAAAACGGCTTATTATTTTAATTTACATTTGTAAAAAAAAATATAATAATATAATAACGCCGGGGTGTATTATGTAAAATTTCGTGCTTTGTAATTCATGAATTACTTGCATATTCCCACTGGTTACATATTGTTATAGCGCCGCTGTTGTAGCTTTTACAAAAGTATTTAAAAATCACATGGTGGTTATGGGGACCGAGCTTCGTGATTTTCACGCCAACTGGTTGTAAAAATGTCCATTTTATGGGAGCATTTATTCAAAATATAATGATATATTCAGAGCAGGCTTTGGATAAAAAAATTGCATTTATATTACAAATTAATGACAGTTTACTTTTCAGTTATCGAAAATATAAGTAAATTACAAAGTAAAATGCTAATATTATACAAAATATTATATTATAAAGAAGAAATTATTTATACATAGCGTAATTTTTACATTATACACTTTAGACACAAGTTGTTTGTGGTACAACTTTGCGGTTATGACAACTTGCCCATTTAAATAACGTTCTACAACATCATATACATGACCAAAATTATATTATTTTTCGGCTTTTAAGCTATTCTCTCCATGTACACGAGTATTAATTATAGGCTGAAATGCGTACTCTTATTTTTTCCATTTTTTCAAATAATTTTCATTGTTGACTATTATAAAATCATCCCATTTACTTCATTAATTAGATACTAGGGAGCGCAAACTTCGGCAGTAGTGCTGCTGCCTCTATGTTTCACGCACGGTCCCCATATCTTGTACGATTGTACGGAACCCTTCGTGTGCGAGTCAGACTCGCACTTGATCGTTTTTTTCTTTAATATATTATTAATGTTTTTATTTTGTGTAGACGTAAATTTTAAACATTTGAATATGAAGTGCATATGGAGCATAATATAAGTTTCCGTCGTGTGTCCACGAACCGACGCACTTTTTTTTTATATAGATACTTGAATTAATTTAACGTAAGCGTCAATTATATAGTAAGTTCATAAAAACGTTTAAGAAGTTAAATTGGAGTCAACCTCAAAATTGAATTATTTTCTTCATTTTAGTGCCGTTTATGATGAAGGATGTTCAATTTTTACACGCTTTATATTAACTTCACTTGTAAGTTTGTATGTATGTATGTATGTATGTATGTATGTATGTATGTATGTATGTATGTATGTATGTTATGTATGTTATGTATGTTATGTATGTTATGTATGTTATGTATGTTATGTATGTTATGTATGTATGTATGTATGTATGTAAGTATGTATGTTTGTTTGTAACCTCCATTTGGACTACAGCAAGTGGTTTATATAGTGGTATAATATGCCAGCACTGTAACTACAGCGGGTAGCCGTGCGGTCTAAAGCACGGGTCTTCGCTGACGTTAACTCTCGGAATCACGGGTCGTGGGTTCTAATCCCGTCCACGCCGAAAAAAAAATTGTTTTTTTCGGCAAATTTTTGACAATAAATCGAACTAAAAATTGAAAAATAAATATAGTTTAAAAAATCTAAAAAACACGCTTTATATCGAACTAAAAAGTAAAAAATATTTTTTTAAAAATAAGCTCAAAACAATAATGAATAAAAAATACTAGTATTATTGTGAAAAAAGCGTGGGGCGCTCGATGTACGAAAATGTGGAACAAAGCGCCCCACGCTTTTTTCACAATAATACTAGTATTTTTTATTTATTATTGTATTTTAAAAAAAATATTTTTTACTTTTTATTTCGATATAAAGCGTGTTTTTTAGTTTTAGTTTTAAACTATATTTATTTATAAAAAGTTTAACTGATAAGAAAATTCAATCGATAAATTACATCAGGTGATTTTAGTTGGTTTTCGTGAAAAAACCTCCCCTCTCTTAATTTTAATTTCTGGGTACGCCTCTGACACAATAGGCGCACGTGTTTAATTGAAACGCTTTGAAAGAAGTCACCGGACAAGTGGTGTTGCGCTCGTTTATTGAAAAACAGACTCACGCTGAGCCGACATTATCATTGATGAATTGATGAGCGATGACTCCGTGCGAGAGCTCTTGAATGCAGCATCGGGATAAAGAAAAGGGTGGTAGCTGTTATGTGAAACTACAAGTGTATTTATTCACAGTGCAGATATTTCGATATAATAATAGATTTGGCCGTTAATTGGTGTAAATAAATGTTAAATATTATTTTGAGATTTTTGTCTGACGAAGCCACTATATTGTGCGAAATAGTTGTTTATTCAACTCATGCGCGTTATTCATGTTTTATCATGCCTAAAAACCGAACCCTAAATAGCCATTTACCGACTGGTGACAATTACTTGTCATAACTCAATGAAGATTCCTACTAGCTCGGCCATTGTGGAGTAATGAAAATAAACGTAACTATTTTCTGAGTCGTAAGGAAATAGTAGGTAACAACTCCCCGTTGTTACCCATTGAGACTAAAATTGAGAGGCCGAATGTTTTCGACATGGAGTTTATTCATAACCGGCTAACCTCAAACCAAAACATTGAATCGTGCTGTTTGGTGCTGTTAGTATTGACAGTTTTTTTTATAAAGAAATAAATAGATATTTACAACATCTCATTATAATTAAAACATGAATAACGCGCAATTGTTGAATAAAATTATGGGCGAAACTTGTAGGCTAAGTCATGACCTGTCAGCGCGATGAATGACTTAGACTACTAGTTACGCCAATAACTATTATGTAACGCGTACGTAAATGCGGTTATTATGTTACGGTTGTTGCAGTATGTTAACAGCCACACGAATCTTCATATAGCGTTACGTATACAACGACAGTAGGACGCCGATTAACCGAATCGCCAATTATCCGAATCGGTCCTAAGCGTAATATAATAGTTATTGGCGTAACTAGTAGTCTAAGTCATTCATCGCGCTGACAGGTCATGACTTAGCCTACAAGTTACGCCCATAATTTTATTCAACAATTGCGCGTTATTCATGTTTTATTTATTGTTATTAATGAGATGTTGTAAATATCTATTTATTTCTTTATAAAAAATATAGTTTAAAAAAAACTAAAAAACACGCTTTATATCGAACTAAAAAGTAAAAAATATTTTTTTTAAAATAAGCTTAAAAAGCGTGGGGCGCTTTGTTCCACATTTTCGTACATCGAGCGCCCAACGCTTTTTAAGCTTATTTTAAAAAAATTATTTTTTACTTTTTAGTTCGATATAAAGCGTGTTTTTTAGTTTTTTTTAAACTATATTTATTTTTCACTTTTTAGTTTGAGGATCTATAAAAGAATTTTTTAATCCTGGGGGTCCTAATAAGGATAATGGGAAACTGTTATCAAATTATTGCATTGTCATCGGTCCTTGATACGTATGCAAAGTTTCAAATTAATCAGACTTCGGGAAATTGGTGAAAATTATGCTCAAAGATTTCGTTACATGCATACATACATACATAGTTAGTTACAACCCAAACTAATATAAAGCGTTTAAAAAAAACTGTCAATACTAACAGCACCAAACAGCACGATTCAATGTTATGAATAAACTCCATGTCGAAAACATTCGGCCTCTCAATTTTAGTCTCAATGGGTAACGACGGAGTTGTTGTTACCTACTATTTCGTTACGACTCAGAAAATAGTTACGTTTATTTTCATTACTCCACAATGGCCGAGCTATAGTAGGAATCTTCATTGAGTTATGACAAGTAATTGTCACCAGTCGGTAAATGGCTATTTAGGGTTCGGTTTTTAGGCATGATAAAACATGAATAACGCGCATGAGTTGAATAAAAAATTAAAACCAAGTAATTTTTCAATAAAAACAAGTTTTGTGGGGACGCAAGAATACAAAAATGCGAGTGACAATTGCCGTGTAGACGCTACAATGGTATCAGCACACGTCGAAGTTGGAACTCGCTGGAGTCCAGATATATTTCAACTGTTATGGTTGAAAGCTAGTGTTTGTTAAACTTAATAAAGTTTATTCTATGTGTGACAGTTCGTTTTTCTTTATTACCAATCTATGTCCGATTATTCGAATTTTCGATTATCCAAATCGACCCCGGTCCCAATTAATTCGGATAATCGGCGTTCTACTGTAGTTGATATTGTAGCTCTGTTCCAAGCTCTCTGCGAACGATAACAGAACCGTCAGTCATGCGCTCTAGCTAAAGCGTGTTCAAAAACCGACATAAACAGTTTCGTTTTATCGACTGCGCATGACTGTGACGGTTCCGTTACCGTTCGCAGAGGTTGGAACAGAGCTTGTAGAGGACTTTTAAAATTTTTTAAGCACCTCAGCGATGTATCACAACGCGCTAGACCCCCTCCACTAAGCGGATTTGTAGACGGGGGGACTTAGACTACACGAAAAAAAGCATTTCTGCCACCCAGTGTTCCTTATAACCATCTTTGTTGCCATCTCTCTAGCTATAGAGACATTCTGACTACTTTTTTGAAGCCGCTTCATTTTTTTTTCTTAATTATTTTTATTGCACTTGTTTTTATTTCATTTCAGTTCACCTAGAGTATTAATTTCAATAGAATTCAAGCAAAAACAACAAACTCCATCATCAGAAATGAATAAATTAACGGCTGCAGTTTTGAAATAAGTTGGCAGATCAAGAACAAGATCAAGATGGCGGATTATTTGCGAGACACGTATAGTAAGATACCTATACTACGGTTCAGAAATAGTAGATAATGAGCCAATGTTATAGTATGGTTCCTTCAATGGGGCGGCGAAGCAATAAAAAAAAATGTAAAGTATGCTCGTTCCACGCATAAAAATTGCGTCGCTTATATTATATTGTGAATAATAAATGTATGAATCACTGGCTACTACTTTGGTATCTTCCTATGGGCTATGTGCAGGGAGGAATTTTTCGATGCGAGCGTTTGTGGTGAGCACCAGGAGAAACTTCAAACTCAAATTTTCCGTATGTCAGTGAGCAATGTTTATTAAAAGTGAAAATAGTTATAATTTTATGAAGTTTTTTATAATTACAAAGAAAACATAGGAAAACTAAGCGATCTGGAAATGCTTGTTGTGTTCCGGGCTGTTGCGCTGATGGCGATTTAAGTAAAATAAAGACCATTTGCGCCCTAATTTGACGTTCCGCTGTCAGTGTAAACAAATTAACATCAGTTTTTCTTATTACATTTTTTTTTTGACACATCATGGCCAACAAAAGTTTTTGACTTATCACCATAAATTTCCATAAAAAGTGAGTACAATAATTCTCTATTACCCACTAGAGGCGCTAGTAGGCTTCGTGTACACAGCCTATAGCAGGGGCGGGCAAATCTTTTGATCGGCTGACCACATAGCTGATGAAAATTTGACCGTGGGCCGGATGGCTGACGAAAATTTCACCGCGGGCCAAAAATTTGCAGAAAAAAAGATCGTCACATTCTATTTCCGCATTCGGAGAGCAAAAAAAAAAAGGTCCTCACATTCTATTTCCGCATTTGGAGAGCAAAAAAAAAAGGTTCCCGCATTCTATTTCCGCTACTATTTTTCTAAAATGCTTCGCGGGCCGGATAAAATTGCGCTGCGGGCCGCCATTTGCCCAGGCCTGGCCTATAGTTACATAATACGATCGACAGTGCATTCTCTTTTCATTACTGAGAAAAAAAATACTCTGGGTAATCCGCAAATCGACCGGACAGCTTCACAGACATTAATTGGCGCTCGAGCGTGCTTTTGTTTCAGTTTAGTCGACAATTTAACGAACATTAAAGTGGGATTGTAAAACAAACTCGGGCGACAGTAACGTCGAATAATTGAATTATAGAGGCGACGACATGGGACGGAAGTGTAAGTGAAGTTTTTGCCACAGCCACTGCAAGTGCCACAATGAAAACCGTCGACCCGACGCCTTCGCCATTATTATTCACCCGCCACCTCCACCACAAAAAGACCCGTCACCGCCACCATTCACGTAAGCGCCTACATGCATTTCAAATAAAGAGAAGATTACTTCTAGGCTTGTCCAAAATTAAATTAAGGATGTTCACGGTGTCGAGCGTCTACAATTTACAAAATCTATCTGAATTAAATACAGTTTTTGTGATTGTAGTTGAGACGAAAATTTCGTTTTCCCTCTAAAGTTTCCGAAAGATGTCGTTTTGACGACATGTCAAAATTTATAGATACTGTTTGTTTTTTTAATTGGATAGCTTAAAAATTTCAACCAAAACGCTAAAATCAAATAGTATGAACCATTTAAAATGTCTGACACCTCGAATATGTTCGACATATTCGAGGTGTCAGACATTTTAAATGGTTCATGTTATTTGTCAGAGAACATTGTTTTAGCGTTTTGGTTGAAGTTTTTAAGCTATCCAATTAAAAAACAAACAGGAGGTATCTATAAATTTTTTACATGTCGTCAAAACGACATTTTTCGGAAACTTTAGAGGGAAAACGCCCCAAAATCAAGAAAAGTCATAGAGGAAATAGGTGTCAGACTAGGCCTAATGAAGCCATATACAAAGTTTGGGGAGAGAATGTATCAATAAAATTTTTGCCGACGGGTACTCTGACTATAAATTTGAAGCTTTGAGAAAATTTTCAGTTTTTTGAAAAATATTTGTTTTGTTCAAATCACTCTGAATTGATATTTTTTTACTTTCTTGAAAAATATCTGAGGTCTCTTTGAAACCCAATATTGATAAAATAAATGGAAAAAATGCGTTTCTTAAAGACTGAATATTTGTTTTATTAAAATGATAATTCAAATAGATAGTTTAACAAAATGATCAATAAACGTATTAAGGTAGTAAAACGCCTTTAATTGAATTTAATAAAATTAAAATATAAGGTTAATAAAAGTGCTTTATATTTAATTTAAAAAATGACATTATTTCACCGTCTGTGAAACGAGATATTAACAATCAAAATGTGCATAATTAACATGCTGGACAATGAACATATACCAAGTATAAAGAAGACGAGTACATTCCATCAGAATATCTCGAAAACGGTTCTTAGTATATTTCTTAAAAAAAACAACGCACTGCAAATTAAAAAATTATAGATTTTTTGAAAAAAACTAAATTTTTTTAATGCTTTTTTCGGAAATAGTAGACGTGTACCTACATTATAGAACTGGATTTCAAAATCTGTCATCATGCCTATTAGTGCGTATCACCAACTTATCTTCCTTTACCCTACTATTCAGGAACGAAACTTGTGGAAACCAAATTACCGGTCGATTTGTCGGTGCAGCAAAAACTTGTTCGCTGTTAAAGTTTAACCAATGTCCTTACAAAATGCATTCCAAATCACTCGAACTCTCGAACTTATTGAACCTTTAATGGCAGTCGATAGTCGAGTATTGTTGAAAATTGTGCTCGCCGTCTCCTACACACAGTCCTTCATACATAGCCGACTCCGCAGGGTAAAGGAGCCGTTTCCCGACCACCCACCTGTGGTCGACCACTTTTAAATTTATTTACATAAATTCGAGTTAAATCTTGGTTACCTAAGACCGTGTTCAGATGACGCGTTTTACGCGCGAGTCCACTCGCGCGTTTCAATTTCTATTGCGTTCAGATACCGCGTTTAACGCGCGTTTCTGCGCTGAGCTCGGTGTGGCGCCAGTTACAAACATGGACTCGGAAACAGCGGTTGTGTTGTGGCTTGATACCCTCGATCGAAACATCGCAACGGACTCGCGCGTAGCACTGGACGTAGCATTTGGCACCCGAGTATCTCGACTCGCGCGGCGAGAGTCCCGCTCATTGCACGCGTTTTACGCGCGAGTTACGAAATGCGCGTATGCATCTGGACGGGATATATGTAGCTCTAGTATCTCGAGTACGCGCGAGTGTCAACGCGCGAGTGGACTCGCGCGTAAAACGCCTCATCTGAACACGGCCTAAGATAGCGGTATCTACACCGACCTTAATATTATGGTGAATGACGTAGGTACAATGTTTTACGGACTATAAGCAGAGATAAGGGTTTATAAGTCGCACTTTTACCATTCCAACCCATAAGTGGGGAATGGTAGATACTAGTTTAGGTTAAAAATCACTTTGCAAAAATTTTACAATATATTTCCGTTTTGAGGTCCCTCGAATCCAAAAAACATATTTTTGGAAAAACTCTGTGCGTCTGTTAGTCTGTGAACACGATACAGGTCAAACGGATGAGCGGATTGAAACCAAATTTTGGAAGGATGTTTGGTATGCAAATATGAAGATCCCTATTGTTTTTGGGGAAAATCGGCGCATGCGCAGAAGAGATATCGAAGAATCTCGCTAGAGATTCTTTTCTGTGCTAAATGCCAACGAATCTCTAGCGTATTCTTATACATTGATTTTGCCTTTGTCCCATATAACGCCGTGTATATGAAGCAAGTTTCCAAGTTTTATAGTTCTGTGACCACGTGACTTTCATAGGACCGATTTTTCGTATCACCCATATATACTTCTGTACCATAATAACAGCTTATACTGTGTGAGTGCCTGTGGACGAGCGGGTTACGACGTAGGCTAGTAATAACTAATAACAGGGTCTTGAGTTCGATTCCCGCCAGAATCATTGGAAATATTTTTTTTTCAATTTTTAATTTTTTTATGTTTTTAATTGTTTTTTTTATTTTTAATTTATTTTCTCAATTTTTTTCTCATATATTTTAATTTCTTTTTTAATTTTTAATTTTTTTTATTTTCTTGTTTTTTGAAAAATTCACTCGTCAAATCTTTTATTAAAAAATAACAAAATATATGATTGAAGTTAGATTTAAATAAATTAATTTATTAAAAAACATATTTATCATAAAAAGTGCAACAAAAATTAAAAAGTGAAAAGATTACGAAGTGAAACTTCTTTTTTTAATGCAAAATAAGTATTTTACAAATGATATGAAAAAAAATTTGTATTTTTAATGGTGGGCCTTGTTCATTGATTTTTTTTTCATGCCTTCAAAATGTGCCTTCATGGAATCTTCAAGAATATCCATATTTCAAATGAATATAAATAAAAATAAAAAAAACTAAAAAAAAAAATATATACGCGTCGACTTGAGAACCTCCTCCGTTTTTGTTTTTCGTCGGTTAATAAAAAAGAATCATGTATTACAGAGCATAGACTTGTTATAGCTCATTTTTATTTTTAATAGACTTCACATGGATTGTTTACAAATTGAATGTCATGGTATTCGCATGGAGGTGTGATGAGCCGATTGCACCACCTTACCTATGATTGCACCACTAGGTGTTGCACCGCGGCAGCACTGGACTACGCGGCAAAATATAAATGCACTTTTGTAGTACTGTTTGTTAAATGAGAAGTAAAAATCAAAAGTCGATTATTGCAATTTCTATAACCGACTTTTGATTGTTACTTCTTATTTAACAAAATACATGAGAGACGCGCTCGAAACCACAGTTGCATGGAGTAAGGATCGTGTTGTTTTTTACAATACATATTCTAATTTCGGAGATTCATTGCATTTAAATACAACAATATGAACACTTTTATTGCATTTAAATACAACAATATAAAAAATGCACATATGTTTATTTTGGAGGAAAAATAAAAATAATGTCTCACACTTTGGAAAAAGACGTGAAATCTTAAAAAAAAAACTTCGTTCTGTGCTAAATTCAAAAACTTGAGGCGACTGAATCTTAAGATTATAACTTAAAAAAAAAGAATTTCGAGGCAGACAAGAAATTGAAATCAAGCTCGAAATTCTGTGCGTAAGACGTCGAAAAAAAATGAATTTCGAGGCAGACAAGGAATTGAAATCCAACCTTGAAATTCTGTGCTTATAAAAGCTACAAGAGCAACAGCAAAAAAAAGTGCACAGACGGCGTTTTTTTAGTGATAACTAAAGGAGTTATGCGAACACCGTCTTTGCATTTTTTTTGCTGTTGCTCTTGTAGCTTTTATAAGCACAGAATTTCAAGGTTGGATTTCAATTCCTTGTCTGCCTCGAAATTCATTTTTTTTCGACGTCTTACGCACAGAATTTCGAGCTTGATTTCAATTTCTTGTCTGCCTCGAAATTCTTTTTTTTTAAGTTATAATCTTAAGATCAGTCGCCTCAAGTTTTTGAATTTAGCACAGAACGAAGTTTTTACTTCTCCGAAGTTTTTTTTTTAAGTATGCTATACCGGTGGTTTTTATATAATAATTAATATAGTAAACCTTTCATAATGGCTTATTATTCTACTTATTTATTTTTTCAAGAAAGTTTTGTTGAATTTTTTATCTAAACTTTGTAGTTTCGGAAATATTTTGAAAATAAAAAAAAATCAGCCGGTTTTTTGTTTTGCAGATCTGTCAGAAATAAACTAGTTAGGCATGCTTTGATTAATTTTTACATGACGTGAACATATTATGTAGGTAATCATGGCAACGAATAGTTAATATCATATTGAATACTAGCCATTACCCGCGTCATCTCACGCGATATCAAAATTTTATTTTCTTTATTATAATCAAATGTCAACATTTTTGAAATTGGAATGGTCCAGTCACCCAATTGGCTGGAATTTTTTCCTCAAAAATTGCCTCCAAAATTCAAGTACATCTTATACTCGAAATTAATATAAAATATTCAGTGTTTGATTTAAAATTCCCGCAAGTCTTAAAAATGGACATATTATACTCAATGCCGCGGGAATAAACAACCACGCATATTCTTAATATTGAACTTGGCTCCCTTTTTTAACATTAATGTTTTTTAGGGGATATCATTACTTTTTGTAAAGAAATTATTATCATTTATCTTAATTCTGTTTGTTTTGAAGCGTGCCGGATAAACAGGATTTGGCCACACTTTTTCTTGTATTGATGCCTTGGATCTTAACAATTTTACTTTTGAAAATTAATTTTTATCTATTTTATTTTAAACGTGATCTTTGAATGCGAAGGGAGAACTGTGTATTTTAATTTTTTGAAAAAGCAAAGGTTAATTATAATTTTTTAGCAATGTCAGCTTATTATGCAATGCCTATAGTTTATGTAAAATAACAAATTAAAGAAAGAGAGAAAAAAAATGTATAGTACTCCTAATATAAGCTGGCATTGTTACACCTGAGTTTACGCTGTATAGTTACAGTTAGGTATATTAGATAATAGAAATCGATTACTTAGAAAATGTTTCAAATCTTAAAAAATCACTGTTTCCTGATTTTTTTCTTTGTATACACACACTTACCCAGCTGGACGCCAAATTTCAACTTTCTAGGTCATCTGGATTGGGTTAGGTTTTAGATCTATATGTCAGTAAGTCAATTAGTCAGTCAGTCAGTGATAAAAATGCCGATTTTTAGACGTTAGTATCTCAATAACCGTTTGAGCTGTATTTATGAAATTTGGGGTTCCAGTTAATCTAAGGAATTTTAACAAATAAACCAAATTTCATGTGTTTGTGTTAAATATATTTTGAGTTATTAAGGGGTCAAAAGTGGCTCCAAATGGTTCGTGTAATATAATGCACGGCTGCTGCTTCCTTTTTCTTGGCTTGACACACTGGCCGCGTGTCTAGATATCAAACATTAGTATTAACAAATAGTAGATAAATACACAATATGATGATATTCTGCAGAGAATAATGTAAAATTGCAATGTAACAATGAAACAAAATGATATGTTAATTGGCGTATAACTGTAGGGTAAACACCCCCTTGAATTAACGGATAATGTAAACAGGCTTAAGGGCTTACGATTACAATGAACGGAAATGTGCAGCGTTCACATTCACCGTAACATAAAAACGTAACAGTAATTTATATTATAGTATTCAAAATACGAGGCGTTTTATGTCCGAGAACTTTCAGGAAATGACGTCACTGTGGGCTCGTCTGCTAGCTTACAAGGTAGGTTTTAAAATTAGAACAGGGGCTATTTTTCTTGCTATGTCCGCCACTGTGTATGAGCAAGAACCAATAAGGAAGCAGTATCTAGTCACGTAGGCGACTTGAACAAACGCCCACAAACCAACATGGCGTCATTTTGCTTAGTAAGATAACAGACACGTTTCGCTCTGTGTTGAACTATCACTGCGCGCGCACCAAGTTTATTCGCAAAACTAGCTTGAAAATACGTTTCGTGTGAAGCGAGCACGCATAACAGCAATCAAGAAAACCAGCGCTAGAAAACTAGTAGGCAAATCTAGCAAGGAATCTAGCAGCGTTTCTAGCCTCGGGTGCAGCGGCCTTAAGACTACAGACAAAGACAGCCCCGGATCTAGGATTTTTTCGAACCGGGGCAGAAACTTGATAATGGCGCCCCCTCTCTCCAGCGTTTGAGATAAATTACTTAAAAAAAAACCCTACAAATATATAATGGTTGGCATTTTTCGTGAACGGGAAACCGTCAGAAAACAAGCAGATTGAGTAAATCGGAAAAAGGACAGATTGGGTGTGGTTTTCAACCATATTCTATTATGATTTTGGCGTCCCCTGAAACTGGCTCCCGGGGCGGGTGCCCCGGTTTGCCCCCACCTAGATCCGGGGCTGGAGAGAGATACAACAATGCAAGAACTGATTCCTCAGAACCTTAGCTCAGAACAGTATATAGAGCTGTTCTGACTCTGCTATAGAAATGTCAGGTGTAGGTATTGAGTATACCTACTTCTCTGTGTTAAATGTTTCACTGAGTAGTTAACTGAAACGTTGAATCGTCGCGTCAAAAAGAAGGGAGTCGGCCCCGGCAGATCTTCTGTCGAAGTCGGATCTTTGAACCGGTTTACAACTGAGTTATCAAACCCTACTTCTATGACAAAAAAAAGGCAATGACTGCGACACTCCATAACTCTATAATACTCAAAGGGCTATACGTATCAATCAATTTCTCGCTTATTTTATAAATCACTATAGTAGTCCCGCCCGGTTTCACCCGGGTGCAAAAGAACGAATGTGGGGGAGGGACATTAGTACGCACGTTCATCTTAGTTTACCGAGATGAATGTTGTGTCCAAATTTCATGATGATCGGAGTTACCGTTCAAAAGTTTTTGTCGGACGGACAAATTTTGAGTTATATGTTGCAATATTTTTCATTGATACTCCGCTCCTATTGGTCGTAACTCGTAGCGTGATATTATATAGCCTGTAGCCTACCTCGATAAATGGACTATCCCAACAAACAAAAATTTTTCATTTCGAACCAGTAGTTCCTGAGATTAGCACGTTCCACCAAACAAACACACTTCAGCTTTATATCTATATATAATTATATTATATAGGTATAAAAATCTCGTATCACAGTGTTTGTTATCGAACTGTTTCGAAACGGCTTGACCGATTTTTATGAAATTTTTTGTGTATACTTGGTAGGTCTGAGAATAGGTCGTAGGCTATTTTTTATTCGCCTAGGTGATAAGGGTGCCCCTCTCTATAATTTTTTTTCCATTTTTTGAACAAACATTTTTTTTTATTTTCTTTATGATTTGCCATTAAAAAAATACTTATAACCTTAAATTTTCACCGTTATGCCACCAACCCCTGCTTGCAGTACACATCTCTTTACATTTATATTTATTCGACACTAGATGACACATAGCATTACATGTAAATACTTTCATTAAAAATAGAGGTTTGAGTAAAATAAAGTAACAAAGCAGGGAACTGCCGAATCATCTCGGTAAACTAAGATGAATGTGTGTACTCATCTCCCTCCCTTCACTATTCGTTCTTTTTCACCCGGGTGAAACCGGGCGGGACCGCTAGCTTTAGTATAGATTATGAACGATGCCGCAGTGCATGTTGGGTATTTACAGTTTGTATGATACATGTAATAGTCTCGTTAGGGGTCTAATTTCTGCAAATTGAAACAGCGTTGGCGACGCTTGCCTCAAATCACAGGCAATCAGTGCGCCATTTGTGTGGGAAATTACCACCGCTTCCAGCGTGTTTACATTATACAATACACACATAAATAATATAACGACACAAGCTTTCTCTAAGCTTCGTAGCTTTAACTGACGAATTCATAATATGACACCGTAGACGCCTTCTTTCTGAACTGCGTTTACACCGTGAACGAGAACTTATAGGTATAAGGAAATGAGTTTTTGATATATTATATAGCGGCATGGGCCCAATGGAAATGGGCACATGAGAAACGTAACATAGATGGCAACAGGTATAGAGCTACATATCATATCTAAGTTATGATTGGTTTTTATAGGAAAACGCGCTTTTTCCCTTCTGACAGCATGCAACCACTTTTTTTCAGCTCCAAACCCTTTGGAAATACAAAACGGTCAAAACCTTTATAATTTGAAAATTGATAAGGAGCCATTCCAGTATTACGTAAGCAGCATTTTAGTAATTTTTGACACCCCCTTCCCCTTGTCAACAAAAGTAAGCGAAGCTCTTACCCCTCCCCCCTTTGCTTACGTAATCATTGGTATATATTTTTCCCATTCCAACCCACAACAATGGTAGATACTAGTTTAGGTCAAAAATCACTTTTCAAAAATTTTACAATATCTTTCCGTTTTAAGGTCCCCCGAATCCAAAAAACATATTTTTGGAAAAAACTATGTTTGTCTGTGAACACGATACAGGTCAAACGGATGAACGGATTGAAACCAAATTTTGGGAGGATATTTGGTATGCAAATATGAAGAGCCCTATTGTTTTTGAGGAAAATCGGCGCATGTGCAGAAGAGATATATGCTAAAACGGTATTTTTTTATATAATAATGGTATACTTTTCATAACGGCTTATTATTCTATTTATTTTTTCAAGAAAGTTTTGTAAAAAAATTTTTTTTCTAAACTTTATAGTTTCGGAAATATTTTGAAAATAAAAAAAATCATCCGCTCTTTTGTTTATACTAGGAAGGTAACCATGACAACGAATAGTTAATATCATATTGAATACTAGCCATTACCGCGTCACCTCACGCGATATCAGAAATTTTGTTTTTTTTATTATAATCAAATGTCAACATTTTGGAAGTTGGAATGGTCTCGTCGCCCAATTGGCTGGAATTTTTTTGTGTATTTTAGCTTGAATAAAAAATAAAAAAAAATTACCCCTCTTTTCCCCTCTAAATTAAAGTTTGAAATATTGGTGATAGAGGTCCTGGAGGTGGGACTTTATGTAAGAAATTTCCTGCTCTTTCAGAATATTTTTTGTGATTTCAGATATCTGGAATAGTTTTTGAGATATTCGCAAAAAAACAAACCCCTCTTTTTTACTATAGCTTTTGCAATTTTCTCGTCCCCCACTTCAATTATTTCAAAAAGTTTCTAGATGTCATTCCGAATCGAATGACACAATGATCATAATTTTCGGTGAAGGAGAACTGGAATTCATCAAAAAGGAATACGTGAACTAGACTAGCAGCGAATACCAAATTTTTCGTTCTTATATCCAGAACAAATTCCCGATTCCGCGACCCCACTGTATAAAAGTAAACGTTATTGTACCCAAACACGGTCCACGTTACCTCTCTTTGATAAAATAGAACACTAACAAGTCTGACAATGTACACCAACATTAATATCGTGCATCGGTCTAATTTAAACGAGCTTCTGATTGCGGATATTTATACAGTAACAGTTGATTGTTGATCGTTGATTATTAATTCATAAATGAGCTCTATTGATGCCGTGTACCGTCATACGCATGCAACCTTTTAACTATCTATAATAATCCGCCCGGCTTTTAAGGCCGCTGCACACGAGGCTGGTTTTGCCGCTAGATCTTTGCTACGGATTTGGCTGCTAGGTTTCAAGCGTGCTTTGGCACCGAGTTTCGCGATGGTTTTTATGTGTTTGCTTCACAAGATTATGGAGTGTAGAGGTAGAGGAGAACCGTCTCTGTGTATGAAAAGTGTCCGTCAAAAAGAATGAAATTAAGATGGCGCTACCGTTGGAAGAGTGTCAATTTCCTCTGATGATTTTATAGGTTATGTTTACCAAATAATGTTTGAGTACGTAAGTGATCGAGGCTTTATTTACTGTGAATATATTAACTACTCTAGTCGCCAAAAATATTGTTACACACTCCCCGTTGCGACGACAAAGGATTTCGTGAGACAACAATCGGCTCGACATTCTAACAATGACACACAGATTGTTGTCTAAAAACAATCGGCTCGTCATTCTAACAATGATACACAGATTGTTGTGGAGTAACAACAGTCGGCTTGTTGCTCTAACAATATGCGTAGGTAAAAAGGGCTTTGTTGCCAAATTCCAGACAACAATGAATGAAAGAAAGGAAAGAAAGATCCAGCACATATATAAACCACGGAATAGCTCAGTCGCAAGGCAGTCATACAGTGTGTTTCATCGAGTTAACAATCAACAAACAGTGCGTGAAATAAATAGTTTAACATAAATAATCTCTTTTATATAGTTAATAAATAAGTGTGCTAAATAAATGTTGGTGTGTTCCTGTGCTGTAAATATTTCGTGTACATAAATAGTGACTTTGTATTCTTCATTACTTATTCTTTTATTTTATTAGTTAGAATTATTGTTGTTTTGTTTCTGTTACGTTATAGAGAAGAACTTTCAGTTTGTTTGTTTATTTATTTTGTTAACGTTTTACTATTGTAAAGAAATATTTTCCACCACGAACTAGAACAGTTTTTTTACTATCTATACTAATATATAAAACTGAAGAGTTTGATTGTTTGTTTGAACGCGATAATCTCTGAAACTACTGGTTCGAATTGAAACATTTTTGTTTTGTTGAATAGCCCATTTATCGAGGAAGGCTATAGGCTATATAATATTACGCTACGACCAATTGGAGCGGAGCATCAATGAAAAATGTTGTAAGATGCAACTCAAAATTAGTCCGTCCGACAAATATTATCAGGTGAAATGCCTTAACTAAATATTGCAATATTAGCACACCAAGTATACAAGTCCGGATAGCTCAATCGGTAGAGTGTAAGACTCTTAATGCCAGGGTCTAGAGTTCAAGCCCTACGTCAGCAAATATATATATATTTTTTTATTTTCTACATTGCATTCTTCTAAGGCTTACATTTCAATTTTTTAAAATTTTATTACGACTAATTAAAATTAAATAAATCTAATTAATAGCTCATTTGAAAACTGTTACAACTATAGGCACCTATATAAAAATAATTTTCCTACAGTGTTTTCAATTAAATATTTATTATATTAAAAGAAATTTATTACTTAAAAAAAGTATAAATACTGCTTTTTAACGACAAAAACTTTTGAACGGTAACGCCGATCATTCTGAAGTTTGGACACAACATTCATTTCGGTAAACTAAGATGGATGTGCGTACTCATGTCCCTTCCTTCCCCATTCATTCTTTTGCACCCGGGTGAAACCGGGCGGAACCGTTAGTATTAAATTTTTTTTTTCAGCACACTTCACTACGTCTACAACTGCTAAGTTTACATTAATACTTTTTCTACACTAGCGCCATTCTGGTCACTTTTTGAACTGTTATTTGACGCTTTCAGATGGACACATTTTCATTTTTACCCTCTACCCTCCATACATAAGATGCGTGTATTGAAGCTTGCTTTGTAAATGTGTTTGGTGCACGCGCAGTGATAGTTCGAGTGTTAACAAAAGTGAACGTTTATTGTCTCTGAACAGAACACCAACACACACTATGACGCCGTGTTTGTGGGCGTTTATCCATGTCGCCCACGTGACAAGATACAGTTTCCTGATTGGCTCTTGCTCAAAACAAGTAGAGAAACTAGCACGAAAAATAGCGCCGGTTCTAATTTTGTAATCTATCTTGTGACCGCGCGTCAGTCAACTCAAATCTCAGCAGTGATTCTAGCTGTAAAACGAGACTCGTGTGCAGCGGACTTTACTTTATACGCTGAAATGTTATTATTAAACATGCTTAGCCTTTAATTACCGCGTTTTTCGCTTCGCTTGCAATGTTACGGATAGTTATTACTAATTTCAATCGACAAATTTAATTTCTATAAAATATAAACAGGAATTGTGCAATAGTACCCCTGTCTATCAATATTGTTTGTCCGTTAGTACGCTTATAGTTCTACTACTGATCTGATTTATATTCGTTTTAGGGTTCCGTACTGAAATGACAAAAAACGATTCCCTTGTAATTTCGTCATGGCCGTCTGTCCGTACATCACAGCCTTATAACTCCGCAATCTTTCCATCGATGAAATTTCAAAACGAAAAAAAAAAATAACTAACCGAACTAAACAATTTTTCTCGTCCCAAAATTTGAGATCAAATAGAACCCTAGTGTCGAGATTTTGCAGACACGAGAAAACAGCGAGTTAGTATTGTGGTATAAAAATTAAGGATAATTATTATAACGATGTTATTACCCGCGTCTTCGTCCACGAGAAATTTAACAAAAAATGTTTGTTCAGTTCTCAGAGTTTATGAACAAACTTTCTTATTTTTTTTATTTATAGCCTAAGTTACTCCTTATAACATCAGCTATCTGCCAGTGAAAGTCTCGTCAAAATCGGTCCAGTCGTTTAAGAGATTAGCCGGAACAAACAGAGAGACAAAAACTTTAAAAACTGTTTTTTTGTTATAAGTAAGTAATATACTATATATAATATATATTTTCATTTATGCATTTAGTAAAAAGCTGTTATTTTGACATTACTTTAATACTGTTCAATTACAGTCTAAGTTACGATTTTATATATTTGTATTAATTGAGCAAAGGTCTGATAATTCAAAAACTACTCTCGCAGTATGTGGATTTTGTAATCCGTTACTATATATAGAGACACAGGAGAATCCTACTAAGTATATAATATGTAATACTTATATTACAAATGGACACTTCAATTTTATTTATTTGTATAGATAGATTATTCTACAGATTAATGTCTCGTTAGCATGTTATTTATAAGTATCGACAAAACAAAAATATAGCTATAAAAACAATGTGGCTATTTTATCTATGCTTGATGAAAAAAAAATAATAAACTATAGTAATTTATCTGCCAAAACTAGATGGAAACACAAGTACTAAAAATCGTAACGCAATGAGCGTCACACTTTAAAATATATAAATCTTCTTTCTTTAGACGTGAATCTATACAAATGTTTTTTATTCATATTTCGCATTCAACTATAAAAAAATAAAATTCACTGAAATATACAGATAGTACATACATTATATTTATTTATGGAGTTCGTAATTGAGATCGCCATTTTTCCCTATTTACCTGAAATGTAGAAGAGTTTCAACCATTATGTGTAGTGTATTGATGTATTCATACAAAAAAAAGAGAATCAGGTGTGGACTCGAACTTGCAAGTAGAATTTTTGATAGGATTGTCCCACATTTTTATAAACATTTTTAAGAACCCCCCCTCCCCGAAAACAAACAAACAATATAACTCAAGCTATGTGAAACAGTGAAACGCGCTTGTCCACAAAGGCGTAGATAGGGGGGGGGGGGGTAAAGGGGGTAATTACCCCCCAGGATCATAATAATAAAAAAATAAAACTGAAAATAATACGAATTTTTAACTAAAAAAATAAAATTTAGAAACACTTTTCGAGAAAAAAATTTGTAAAATTGGTTTGGAAATTGATATTTTGCTTAGCACCCCTTTTGTGATTATTCTTGTGTGATATTAATAAAACTTAAAAAATATTGACTTTTTTTATTTACCCCCCCCCCCCCCAGAAAGATATAAAATCTACGCCCTTGCTTGTTTAGGTCGCCAAGGGACAAAAAATTATATTTAATTCGGTAAGATCTGACATACATTGAAAATAATACTCATGTGGTCTTCATGGTAATTTGGCTGCAATAAATTGACAAATCTGCGACATTAGCAAATCTCGGTTCAGAGAAAAAGGAAAGTAATAAAGTGTCGGGTGGAAACTGGCCCTGCTCATTTCAAATTTCATTTTATTGTATCTATATCTATTATTGATAACATCAAATACAACCGACTTGAATTGTGTCATTTCTACTTTTATCTATGTTTTATCAATTACATCAGTGGTTCCCAAACTCTTTTGTCCCACGGACCCCTTTTCATAGTCAAAACTTGCCCACGGACCCCCGTTCATAGTCAAAACTTTCCCATGAACCCTGAGTAAAAAAACTAAGAATGTTAAAAGGGAGTTTTTCATAGATATAATCATTCTATCCATACTATCAGTCTTTGGAAAATATATTCGTTTTATAAAGTAGGCACCCACAAAGATAAGTAAGGGAGTTCTTAAATACACACCCTTCCTGTTTCCATCACTCTACAGTCATGCGCAGTAGCTAAAACAAAAAACTGTTTGTATAGGTTTTGGAACAGGATGGCTGTGACGGTTCAGTAATACCCTTCTCAGAGAGGTTGGAACAGAGCTACAGTAGGTCCAGAATTATCTCTCAAGGATTTTTCTTATTAGAGTTTTATGAAAACAATAGTAGGTATTTAGTGATAAAATGGAAAATACTGACCAACTTAAAAGGACAAAAATAAAATGGAACATTCTCAAACGTTTACACCGCAGGAGGAATGGTTTTCTGTAAGGCATTAATGATTTCCATAGCTATCAAATAAATAAAACCAGTTAATGTTGCGTCTTGACTGAAATTCATTGTATAACGTTCAAGCCAGGCTTCTGCAATTTCTCTTATGTGTCTAAATATATTAAGAAAAAATTGCAGGTTTGTGAACAAAAATATATTAGATTGTTCACATATAGGTACCTGCGATTTTTTTTTTAATATTGTAATAATGATGGACACAATAGCTAATCTATACTAATATATAAAGCTGAAGAGTTTGTTTGTTTGTTTGAACGCGCTAATCTCAGGAACTACTGGTTCAAATTGAATAATTTTTTTTTGTTGGATAGCCCATTTTCCGAGGAAGGCTATAGGCTATATAATATTACGCTACGACCATTAGGAACGGAGCTTTAATGAAAAATGTTGCAAAAAGTATTTCAAAAATAAGCTTCTATTCATGTAAAATGCACTAACTAGATATACTCATATTAGTGATGAAAGAACAGAACCTCAGGTAGATCAATCGGTAGCGCATGCGACTGTCAATATCAGGGTCGTGGGTTCGAGCCCCACGTTGGGTGAATATATTTTTATTTTTTTTAAATTTTTTTCATTGCTTTCTTCTAAGGCTTACATTTAAATTTATTTTAATTTTATTTAATTCATTTTAAAAAAATTATTAGTTAAAAAAAGTTTAAATACTGCTCTTTATCGACAAAAACTTTTGAACGGTAACTCCGATCATGGACACAACATTCATCTCGGCAAAACTAAGATAAATGTGTGTACTCATGTCCCTTCCTTCCCCATTCATTCTTTTGCACTCGGGTGAAACCGGGCGGGACCGCTAGTATAAAATATAATACACTTTGGATTTTTTTCTTACATATTATATAAAACATGATCCTGGCCTGTTCTTTGATGCACGCATGCGTACTGAGAATAACGTTAAAGCATTCGTATAGCGCGAGCCCGAGATAACGATGATATTTTTGCCTAATTAACCGCTCGAGCGAATCTTTTATGCGCCCCATTCAGCAGCAACAGCGCGGCGAGGTTGTATAAGCACTGCCACCCCCCTTGGCATCCCGCTGCCTTCTCCCGCCCCCTCCTCGTCCAACTATTGCCACCCTGCAGTACCACACTCCCTATTTGACTCCGTTCTACACTCGTCGTAGAGTCCGTTTATTCGGCAGCAAAAAAAAAACCCGCTTCGCGCAAATCTTTGTGAAATAGAGACGCTCTACAACTCAAGTCGATAGCGTTTAAAATCTTTGAACATATCGACTTGAAACTTTACGCAGTTCCGATTTCAATGCAATATTTTCATGTCTTCAACCCGATGATGAAATCAGGAACCTCTCGATGGTGAAGAGTTGTTAAAAAATGGATGCTTTGAAATAATAGCATGTGATCCTTAACGGTCTGACTTACTCTACCGTAAAAGTACAAAACGCGATTACAGAAGTTTCACTTCTAAATATTACAAAAAAAAAACATATTTCGATAGCTAGAAGTTTGGACTTTTTCTCCGTGTAGGTTACTTGCATCATGCAAATTTCTTAAACCTTTTTCAGAATTTAAATCTATCTCGAGGCTCGATTCAACAGTTGTCCAGTGATCAGAAAAATTAACTTGAATTTTGTTGAGCATTTTTCGCTTGAATAATCGAATAACTGATAGTCGATTTTTAAACTAACTCGAGTTACAGATAAACAGAATCAACGCAAGCCGGGGTACTGGTGTACATCACACTCTGAGCAGAGTTGATTTAACCCTTAGACGGGCCAGGGGTTGTTATGATGATCTCACGTCTTTGTGTCTAACAATAAAAACCAGTGGAAGCAAGTGTTCTCACTTGGCTTTAACTTGCAGTACAAAACAATACGAAGCTTCGGGCCAAATTAGTATACAGGGTGGTGTTTTACTGTTCCTAAAATGAACGCTATAAAAGAAACCTCTATAAACACTATTATACAAAATTCTTCGTATGCATGTATGTATGTATGTTTGAACGGGTTTAACTTGAAAACTATTTGATGAATTTTTATGAAACTTTTTTTAAAATGTTTCTTATGATTCCAAAAATGTTATACGCTATGTTTTATTTTACTACTTAAAATAATTTTTGAGTTAATTGCCTTTAATTAGGCTTCTTATTACTTGAGTTGTCATTCAGGCATATTCCGAACACCCGTAGTGGGATCAATGTTGTTATTGGTCGTAGGAGGTCTGGTAACAAGTGGGAGAAGCGGAGCGGTCGCGTGGACATACACGCGCAAACGGACATCCAATGCGGACCTCTTTTATGAATCCGATTTTTGTTCTTTCTAAAGATTTAAACTTGTGCCCTGAGGGTTCCGTAGGCCATTATAGCAATTTAACAATTACTTTGTTGACAATGCTGCAATCATTGGCAAACTTAATGACACGTAAAAATTCCACATAAAATTAGAAAGTAATAACTGTCGGATTTGTTCGTTTACATGTACTATGAGATACACTTGAAGATACTAAATCTACGGGTAATACCCTATAGCTTTTGATGAGTAAGTTATTGGGTCAGTATCAAATGCTGTAATTTTTTTAAAGACCATATCTTTCCATTGCATTGAGTTAGAAGCTTGAAATTTTTACAAAACTATGGAGCTGAGATCTTAGTATTTGATAGTAATTTCAATTTGATATCTCTAGCCGCTCTTAAGAAAAAGGGCCTTGACGGACAGACAGACAAGGGTTTCGTTTTTTTTTCATTCTGAGGTACGAAACCCTAAAAACAGATTGCTGTGTGATTCACGTTTAAAGAAAAAGCAATTTTGTTATTTTAGTTTTTTCTTTATTTCAATGAAAGCTGCAATGCAATTACATATTTCAATGTTTGAGCTCTATACAAGTTGAATAGGGAAAAAGACAAGTTTTGTGAAACTGTTTTTAATGTAATATCTTCACTAAGCAGCGAGGGGCGGAGGTTTGCAGGGGAAGGGGGCTGTGGAACGTTTGCAAGTTGAGTATGTATACATAACCCAGTTTGCTATTCACCACGGCTACTCCTCCTCCCCTCATCAAAGAGCCCTGTTCTTGGAATGATGTCACTTCTATAAAATTGTGACGTACCTATATAGATTGTCCGAAAAAAAGTTAGTAAGCACCTAAAAAAATCGTATATGTTTATTAAAAATTTTAATACATTTCTCAAATTGAGATTGTTAGTAGAAAAAAAGTATGCTGATTTCAATGAGCAACGTCTGTATTCTCTTTTGGTTTAGATTAGTGTTGGGAATAATCGAGATATTTCGATAATCTCGACATTAGTAATCGAATGATTGCCATAATCGAAACATTTTACTAATTTAGTAGTTTGCGAGCGAGATACTACAAAATTAGTAGTATCTATCTCACAAATCACAACACACATTAGTAGTATCTATCTCGCTCGGTTCCCTGCAGCACAACTTGTGTGTAGTGTTGATCGGCTACTCTGTTCTCTCTCGAATCTCGATTATTACAGTAGTATGTAGTAGTAGCGTTTCGTAGTGTTCCGTTCCGATACATGCATTCATTCGATTAATTTTAGTAGTCATTCGATTGGGTAGTTAAGGTTTTAGTAAACAGATTCATAATAAAATGAATTAATTGTATATTACAATCGAGATATCTCGTTAATAATCGAATGAATCGATTATCATATCTCGATTTATTCCCATCACTAGTTTAGATGTTGCGGACAAGATTTTTTGGTGAATTTAGCGAAACTTTAACTTTTAAAATCCATAACTTCTAAGCTAAAAAAACCGGTCATCAAGGGTTCCATACAAACTTGTAGGTATGTAAATAGTTCATCCATCACGGGAATCGAGTCTCGAAGATTTTTCCCGCATTGTCATTGGAAAACTGTTGTCTCCATATATAGACATAGGTCGCGGTCAGTTTACGAAGTGTATAACTGTAAAGATTTCAGATGGACTACCCGAACTGTACTGTATACAGTGGCTATATCTGATAGCCTAGCGGTTGTACCGTGCTGTATACGAAAGTTCTCATAATTGTATTTTAATAAATGTTCGAGTATACTGCTGTATAAACGCACCGTTAGCGGACGCTTGTTTTGTATTAGAACTGTTAATGTGAACGTTGTTGCGGTTTGTGTATATATAGTACTAGCGGCCCTGTACGTGCTTCGCTACGTATAAAGTGAAATAATAAAAAAACTTAATTGGAACATCTATCTATCTATCTATTTTATTAATTGCTAGCTATTTTAAAATATATATGTGCGTATATGTGTGTATGGAAATATATATGACTGCATACGTCAATAAAAAAATAGCGTAAAGTATTCTTGGAAAACTGGTCTTTAAACACTTGCTCTATTTCGAGGGTTCACTCCGGCTGCGCCGTCGTGCTCGAAAAAAAATAGCGTAAAGTATTCGTGGATAACTGGTCTTTAAAACACTTGCTCTATTTCGAGGGTTCACTCCGGCTGCGCCGTCGTGCTCGAAAAAAAAATAGCGTAAAGTATTCGTGGATACCTGGTCTTTAAAACACTTGCTCTATTTCGAGGGTTCACTCCGGCTGCGCCGTCGCGCTCGAAAAAAAAATATCGTAAAGTATTCGTGGATAACTGGTCTTTAAAACACTTGCTCTATTTCGAGGGTTCACTTCGGCTGCGCCGTCGTGCTTGAAAAAAAATAGCGTAAAGTATTCGTGGATAACTGGTCATTAAAACACTTGCTCTATTTCGAGGGTTCACTCCGGCTCCGCCGTCGTGCTCGAAAAAAAGTAGCGTAAAGTATTCGTGGATAACTGGTCTTTAAAACACTTGCTCTATTTCGAGGGTTCACTCCGGCTGCGCCGTCTTGCTCGAAAAAAAATAGCGTAAAGTATTCGTGGATAACTGGTCTTTAAAACACTTGCCGGTACTTGTAAAACTGATTCGCCGTCATCTTGATCTATGATATTGCATCTTTCGCTTCAAATTTAGGTTAATAATTTATTTATTAAAATTACTCACCTATAATAATAATGGTTTTTAACTTTCTTTCAAATACGTATTTATTTTAAGTCTCACTTGGATAGTAATTAAAGATTAACTGTCATAATATTTTGAAAACAATTGTTTCATTGTTTGTATAAAATTCAAAACCTACTTACAATATTTAAGTATTTTCATACGTCAAAAAATTGATTTTTAAAAAATGCCACTTTCGTTGTAATTTTATAACTCAAGAACGGGCTCACCTATCCAAACCCAATTTTTAGGTTTTGTTCGGACTATTTAGTAGATGGTTTATGTGAAGTTTGCACAAAATCAGTCGAGCGGTTCTTCATTTATCACATTTTATGTATATCTTGGCATTGATTTTTATAGATATTTGTTATAAAAAATGTGATAAATGAAGAACCGCTCGACCGATTTTGTGCAAACTTCACATAAACCATCTACTAAATAGTCCGAACAAAGCCTAAAAATTTGGTTTGGATAGGTGAGCCCGTTCTTGAGTTATAAAATTACAACGAAAAGTGGCATCTATATCTATAAAAATCAAAATGCCACTTTTCGTTGTAATTTTATAACTCAAGAACGGGCTCACCTATCCAAACCAAATTTTTAGGCTTTGTTCAAACTATTTAGTAGATGGTTTATGTGAAGTTTGCACAAAATCGGTTGAGCGGTTCTTCATTTATCACATTTTTTGTAACAAATATCTATAAAAATCAATGCCACTTTTCGTTGTAATTTTATAACTCAAGAACGGGCCCACCTATCCAAACCAAATTTTTAGGTTTTGTTCGGACTATTTAGTAGATGGTTTATGTGAAGTTTGCACAAAATCGGTCGAGCGGTTCTTCATTTATCACATTTTTTATATATCTTGGCATTAATTTTTATAGATATTTGTTACAAAAAATGAGATTAATGAAGAACCACTCGACCGATTTTGTGCAAACTTCACATAAACCATCTACTAAATAGTCCGAACAAAGCCTCAAAACTTGGTTTGGATAGGTGAGCCCGTTCTTGAGTTATAAAATTACAACGAAAAGTGGCATGTATTTTTATATATATAGATATGTAGGTATTGTGTGTGAAAAAAAAATATTTTTTGTATTTGTTGTTATAGTGGCAATAAAAATACATACTCTGTGAAAATTTCAACTTTCTACCTAATGCGGTTCATGAGAAACAGCCCGCTGACAGACGGACGGACGGACAACGGAGGCTTAGTAATAGGGTCTCGTTGGGCGCCCTTCCTTAAAAGGTACACGAATGTGCTTTAAAATTTATGAAAAATTTGAAAGCCCGTTTCTCTTTCGGTTTTAAATTTTGATAAAAAAGTTACATGAAATATTTGATTTCTACATGCTGTTAAAACAGAAGAATCAACTTAAAAAATGCTTTAGCGGCGTAACAATTTTCCTAATAAAACTTTTTCATTTGTTTTCTCAAAACTCATTTGGTTTGTGGACTTTTTCCGCTTCTATTTTTGAAACAGCCTGTCACTACTACTATCTCAATGAGACCTATATGTAGGGTTGTCATCCGTCCGGATTTCCCCGGATTTGTCCTCTTTTTAAGGACATCCGGGGAGCGGGAATCAAATTAAAAATCAGCCTGTATATCTAGAAATAAGAAATAGTGTCAAATACAATATAATTAACTGGGATTCCCAAAGAATTCATCGAGACAGCAATTAAACATAAGTTTAAAGAGCTTTTAAACTTATTGTAACCAGTGCCGGATTAAGACTCCTTGATGCCATAAGCATTTCTTGCCTATGGGCTATGTGCACGGAGGCGGAGTTACAAATTTTTCGACGCAAGCGTTTGTGGTGAGCACTAGGGGAAACTTCGAACTCCAATTTTCCGTATGTCAGTGAGCAATGTTTATTAAAAGTGAAAGTAGTTATAATTTTATAAAGTTTTTTAATTACAAAGAAAACATAGGAAAACTAAGCGATCTGGAAAGGCTTGTTGTGTTCCAGGCTGTTGCGCTGATGGCAATTTAAGTAAAATAAAGACCATTGGCGCCCTAATTTGACGTTCCGCTGTCAGTGTAAACAAATTAACATCAGTTTTCGTTATTACATTTTTTTTGACACATCATGACCAACTAAAGTTTTTGACTTATCACCATAGAAACATGTCGCGATTTCCATAAAAAGTTAGTTCAATAATTCTCTATTACCCACTAGCGGCGCTAATAGGCTTCTTGCACACAGCCAATGGGCACTCATCTCTAAAATAATTCTAATATTATCTTTCTGTGTCATGTTAAGTTCATAAAAAAAATTCAAATTGTGAATGCCATAAGTTTAAAATTTATAGAAAAAAGTTAAAAAGCATAGAATTTTAAGGATAAAATCGAATTTTACAATTATTGCTCTCATTGAAAATTTGACTGTTTATAAAATCACATTACGTTTTCATTTTCAAAAAGAAATTATTATTTATTTTTAATTTCTGTACTTCTGGTGTCCCCTGAGACGTGATGCCCTAAGCAGTTGCTTATTTTGCTTATATAGGTTAATCCAGCACTGATTGTAACTATCTATGATCAAAAGGTAAGTTATTATATATCCTTTGACAAACATGTCTATGCCCTTTACTGTCTAATGTAAAACAAAATTAACAGCTGAGAAATTTGAGAAATTTTGAAACACATGATATATTATGTTGGTGGCGCGTCAACATTTGACGGACGAACGTTCGCACAGATAACACGAGTCTCTAACAATTTTCCTCCATTCAAGCCGAGAGTTGAGCCCGCGGTTGGCGTTTCAAGAGCTGGCACAATCACCTGCATTAATCACGTAAACATTGTGTGTTTGAAAATTTCAAAACAAATTTGTGTAAAAGCATATAATGTATACCCCCTCGCAAAATGTATATATAACATACACGCAGCGTACTACTACACAACTGCAGCTGTGTAATACGCTCACATGTGAGCGAATTATATGTATATTATACAGATCGGTCCTAAAGGCCAGTTCTCACAATGCGATTTTAGTTGATCAAGTTTAGAAGAACAACAAAAATTGAATGAAAATGATCAACAGAATTTGAAATACAGTGTAACCTCTTTATAACGAATCTCAAGGAACCGAGCTTTATTTTTCGTTATAAAAATTTCTCGTTATATGGAGGGGAGAAAGAAAAATAACCGAAATTCACCTAATTAGTTTATTCCTAACACATAGTCTGTTAACTTTGCCTGAAGTTTTTTGCTATGCCAATATTTGTTTTTTAATTTTATATTAATTATCTTATGCATGACTTGGGATGTGGTGGAATCAACTTCATTAAACAATAGGAATTTTTCGATAAAGGCGGCATCAAGTGCTTGTTGAATAGTTGGTGATTGTTCAGAATCGTCCCCTTATACGTCTGTAAATATTTGCTGACGCCTAAATATGAACAATTTTCTTCGTAATAGAGAATGGCTGTTGCGCTATAAAGAGAGATTAATGTATGAATTTTAAGGTAAACCAACCAGATTGTAAAAATGTCTACGTTATATGGAGTTTATCGCTATAACGAAGAACATTATCAAGAGGTTAAACAGTAGATACATATAGGTATTTTAATTTCTGTTGATCAATTTTAGTAGATTTCCACAAAAGTTACCAACTTGAAATAATCTGTAATGCACATTTTTGGGACTATTAGTTTTTAACCAAAGTTCTGCAGATTTCAGGATTATTAAATTGAAAAAAAATTATAATCACGAAGTAATGTTTTATTAATAGTAATGCATTATTGGCAACACTGATGCTGAGGGTCAATAATGCTCAATTATTCGTTTAAAATCGGACGTGTTTAATATTTTATGTAAAAGAGATTTCAGAGCCCAATGGGGAAGGGAAGAGAAAACTTTATTAATTTACACAGGTTTTGCGGTTATCAAGGTTTGAATTATCAAGGTTCTACTAATACAACGACGCATCAACGATCGCGGCTAATAATTCACAATCTGCGTATTTTTAACAATTAAAAAAAGTTTAAAAGTAAAATTTAAAATGGTATGCGTTAATTCGAAATCATAAATTCAAATCGACTGTGCAAAATACTGTCTTTACTGATGAAACAAAATAAATTCGAAGTGTGAATAAATTTGGTGAAGTGGTTTTGCATTTTTGTTTTTTCAGTGACGATTCATTATGTATGCGGTGTGATGTCATTTCTGTTACCTCTTTTGTTTTGCATAAAAAATCTGCTTTCAACTGTTTATACGTATTGAATTATTACATCCATTGAAATCTGCCCGAACGCTAAAGCCAGAGAAAACATTTTTTTCACGGTTTATATAAGACGCGTCCATACGGTAGACTTGATCGAAATAAATACCTATATCTATTCTCTTTGCCAAAAAATATACTTTTTCTATATTAATATTAATACAAACCAATCACACACTCTACCTGCAATTAAAAAATAGTATCCGCACAGAATTTTGACCCGAGCGAATCCTGGTTCGCAGCTAGTCAGGTATCATTCATTTATTAGGTATATAGATAGGTACTTAAGCTATTCATATCGTGGATGTGAATCTGGAATAGAAGTTTTACTTCTGTAGTATGTAGTGTAAAATACACACTCTTTTTCTTATTTTAATACGTTGATTATGTGGCAGCATTTAATAGTACATAAACAGCATTGTTTTATAACCATAAAAATATGTAACCACCGGATCTTGACTTTTTTTAATTGAGGATAAAAGTTGAAGAATTCTAAATGCAGACGTAAAATCTTATAAGGAAAACAGAAAAATATTATTACAAAAAATTTTGGAAGAATCTAAAAATAATCTTGAAAGAATTTTTCAAGGCCATTACTGACGCACACTTTAAATAAAATTTGTTGTTTTCCGATTTAAGCTGCATTTTTACGTATTTACATAAATCTTAAATGCGATTAAACAATTATATACACTCGGGTCTCGTATAACACGGTTATATGGTTCCACAAAAACCTCGTGTAATATAAATCCGTGTTATTACAAGGTTTGAAGTTCATACAAAATTAGGGTTTGCGTTCCAAAAAAAATCGAAGATAGTTTATATAAATATGTACTTTATTTTTTTCATATAAATTTACATATTTATTGGAAAAAAAACTTTAATAATAGTTATAATTTCTTTTAATCGTAATTATGTATTTTATATATGGATATTTGTATATTCTTCTTTATTATTCTTTTTTTGTATAGTCTTCTCTTTTTTCTTCTTTTTTAATATGTTCATATTAAGTTTATTGATGTAAAAAGTCATATATAAATAAACTAGCGGTCCCGTCCGGTTTCACCCGGGTGCAAAAGAACGAATGGGGTTTACCGAGATGAATGTTGGGTCCAAATTTTTTGCAGTTTTCGGCAGTTCCATGCTTTATTACTAATTTTAAACTCAAACCTCCATTTTTGATGAAAATATTTTTTTGAAGTCATAATTATTTCATTTAAATCAATTATTACTGTATAATTAATAAAATATAATAAATATTTAATTAAAAACACTGTAGGAAAATTATTTTTATATATAGGTACTGTAATAGTTTTCAAATGACCTATTATTTAGATTTATTTAATTTTAATTAGTCGTAAATTAAACTAAAATAAATTTAAATGATAGCCTTAGAAGAAAGCAATGAAGAAAATAAAAAAAAAAAACATTAAAAACATATTCGCCCGAGGTGGGGCGCGAACCCACGACCCTGAGATTAAGAGTCGAGCGCTCTACCGACTGAGGTAATCGAGCTACTATATGAGTGTGTCGCTAATATTGGGGCATCTCACCTGAATATAAGTATATTGTGAAAAATTTTGACTGACATTCTGTAACATTTTTCATTGATTTTCCGCTCCTATTAGTCGTAGCGTGATATTATATAGCCTATAGCCTTCCTCGATAAATGGGCTATCCAACAAAAAATTTTTTTTCAATTCGAACCAGTAGTTCCTGAGATTAGCGCGTTCAAACAAACAAACAAACAAACTCTTCTGCTTTATATATTAGTATAAGATATAAGATAAATATAATGTAGCATTCTTTCATCATCGTTATCACTTAGAATAATTCTATATGTTTTACTCTTTTTCGAGATCGGTTGTCAAAATAATATTATTTAATTCATTTATTTTTCTAAAGCGGGTTGTACAAAAAATATGCCACAATTTATACATCCGTGTTACATAAAATAGTGTTATATAAAACCGTGTTATACGAGGCCTAAGTGTATATCCATTTTTATTTATTAAAATTGTCGTGACGTCACTTTAAACCAGGGGTTTTCTATCCATAATTCATGACAGTTTACAACATGGCATAATGCAGAGTTCTGAAATAGTAGAGGGTGAGTCAACGATATAGTACGATTCGTTTAATGAAGCGGCGAGGCTATCAAATAATGCTCCATGCATAGAAACTGTGCCACTTATATTGTGAAACTAGCTGATATCCGCCCGCTTTGCTAGACGTAACAATACTTCCCTATTTGAATGTACCGTATTTTTTTTTCTAAAATAAAAGTAGTCTAAGTTTCTCCTTAACACATCAGCTATCTGTCAGTGAAAGTCTCGTCAAAATCGGTACAGTCGTTTCGGAGATTGCCTACCGCCGCCTTTCCAGAAAAAAATATTTCTCAGCGTCCCCCCCTGGAAATTATTTTTTTTTTAATCTTAATAGAAAATAAACCGAAAGATATATGTATTTAAGTTTCTACCTTTTTCGTAAAATATAGTAAAGAAAGGTGTAAATTAGAAACATTGAAGTTTGAAATTATAAAATTATTTATTGATCACAGAATGCATCGCCCCCAAATGCACCAGGACACAACAGTGGACGGTAGCGCTCACTTTGGGAATCACTGATATAGATGAAAAGAATAGGTGCAAATAGCTATTTTCGTTCATTACTCATTCCCTATTGGTCGTAGCGTAATAATATATTACCTTATTATATTATTATAAGTACCTATTAAAAACTCATTTTTATATATTACGCGTTTACAATTAATAGCTGTATCCGTACACGCGTCGCTGTGGCACAGTCGGAAAAAATAAACTATAATAATATTCATGAAATGAACGTTATGGTAAACGACACAGCTTAATTCCAATGCAATTTCACACGAAATAATTAAATGAAAATAAATCGAAAGCTATGACAATTCGATTCAACATTGAAAATGCTAAGTGACACCAGCTGTTACTTATAAAGCACGCTGTCCGGCATGAGCAATGTTTAGTATTGCGTGTGTTGCTATTACGTTCAAAAGATGGCGCGCTCGCATTGCCTTAAAATATTTAATATAGCGTGTGTTGCTTTAACGTCCAACAGATGACGCTGTATTCAACTTCGAGCGTTCCCATTGGCGTAAAATTTTTAGTATAGCGTGTGTTTTAACGTCCAACAATAGGCGCTGTTCTTAAAAAAACATGCTTTTTTTCGGAAAGGTCGGATTCCCTATTATTTTGCTTCAGAATGTTTAGAACTCCAGAATTTTAAATAGCACGATAAGTCGAAAGTGGTATTGTTGAAAAGATCTTTAAAAAATAAGTATTAAGTAAGTTTTGTAAGACATTTTTTTTTTGTTACTGCCACCCCTGTTAAGTAGTATTCGTTTGAAATTATTAAATTAACATGTAAGAATAACAAACTTAATTTTAAAAGTCGGCATTTATATTTAAAATCTAGTTACCTAATTAAACAATGTCACAATTAATGTTTAAACTGTCTTCCATTTACTTCTAAAGTGAGCTCTTCTAGATATGCTATGAGTAGGTACACCTCTAAGTATTTTCCGACAAAAAAAAAACAAATGCAATTATTGAAAACTTATTGTCACATTGTTTAATTAGGTAACTAGATTTCAAATGCCGACCTTTAAAATTAAGTTCGTTATTATAACAGTTACCTAATTTAATAATTTCAAAATGTCTTACCAAACGTGCTTATTTTTTAAAGATCTTTTCAACAATACCACTTTCGACCTATCGTGCCATTTAAAATTCCGGAGTTCTGAACATTCCGGAGCAAACTAATAGGGAGGCCGACATTTCCGGGGGAAAAAATATCACCACTCGATTCTTCATTAGGGCTTTTATAATACAGATTTTTGACACAACTACGACTAACTGTTTTCGAATAAAACGACCGGTACGGGTGGTCTGACTCACCTTTTATAAAAACACAGTTTATTCGAATACAACGTTGTATCAAAATTTCAAAGCAATCGGTAAAGAACTTTCGGAGATTTAAGGTTTTGAACAAACGAACATTCACATTTTTATTTATATAGATAGATAGATTTATAGATTAATACGTTCATAACCCGTTACGGACTTTCGCTCTAATTTATAATCATCATATATATTAATAGATACGTTAAGGTTAAAGATGTTTGCCTCCCTTTTTAGAAAAAACCACACAATTTCTCCACATAAATTATATATCATTTTACAGATAATTGCTTGCTCTACTGACATCGACAACTAAAAAATTTATTATTACTTTTGTTTTTGTAAATTAATTAATTAACAGCAACGCTGAACAACGTCTGCCATCTGACGGATATAATTTTGAAACAACGTCAACACTTCGACTGTCATCTGACCTTCATATTGTAAATACTGCATACTGCCATCTGACGGGCAACGCTGAACAACGTCACAGCAATGCTGCATGATGCCATCTGACGGCTTAGCTCAACGCTTTTGCTACTTGCGCCTCTATATGACAATTTTAGTAAAATATTTCTTCGATCTGTCATCTGAGCTTCATATTGTAATACAACAAAAAGAAGAACGTTATAAGCAGTGTGCAAAAGTAGAAACGAATTGAACACCTGCAATCATATTTAAAAAATAATTTTGTAAAGTGATAATTATTATAGTTATGAATTTAGTGCGAATAATTCGCACAGGTCACACTAGTATATATTAATACGCTAAGGTTTAAGATGTTTGCCTCCCTTTTTAGAAAAAAAACCTCACAATTACTCCACATAAATTATATATCATTATACAGATAATTGCTTGCTCTACTGACATCGACAACTAAAAAATACATTATTGCTTTCGTTTCTGTAAATTAATTAAAATACAGCAACGCTGAACAACGTCTGCCATCTGACGGCTTTAATTTTGAAACAACGTCAACACTTCGATCTGTCATCTGACCTTCATATTGTAATACAACGGACACAATACTGCATACTGCCATCTGACGGTTTTAATTTTGAAACAGCGAGCAACGCTGAACAACGTCACAGCAATGCTGCATGATGCCATCTGACGGCTTAGCTCAACGCTTTTGCTACTTGCGCCTCTATATGACAATTTTAGTAAAATATTTCTTCGATCTGTCATCTGAGCTTCATATTGTAATACAACAAAAAGAAGAACGTTATACCTAAGCAGTGTGCAAAATTAGAAACGAATTGAATACCTGCAATCATATTTAAAAAATAATTTTGTAAAGTGATAATTATTATACTTATTTAGTGCGAATAATTCGCACAGGTCACTTTAGTAAGCAGTTAATACATTACAAACAGTTTTAATATTGGAGATCCTACATTCTTTAATGTCTGTTGAGAGCACGTCAACGCTCGGCTGGGAATCCCCGTCATACCACTATAAAGAGAACAAACAAAAAATGTCTGTGGATATATTATTAGCCGTGAACTTGGAGGAAAGACGCAACCACAACACAGCCAGGCAGTGTTTAGAAATTTAGAGGAAACAAGTATACGACTTTACAACCAGTTTTAGAGCACCTGGGTGCGTCTTTTTGATACCGCACCTTGATCTGAATATAGTGGATAGCGGTTAGCGGATATCGGTTTTGTACGCACGGCGAATGCGGATCCCTCGCGAATGTTCTCGTGAAAGTTACCACGAATATTTCAAGAACATTCGCTAGGTTACTTATAGACATGCAAATATTACGGTAAGTTAAGTACTTTTCGTGGTAATCTTCACGGTAACATTCTAATCCGGGGGTGGTGTCAAAATTTATCAGTGATTTATCTCCGACTCAAATGTAATTGATTGAAGAGTTTAACCATTACTCTGTTCGAAATCGAAAGTCAGTCAGCGCTCCCGCGGTGGGTGTGGGCGTGGGAGGCTGTGAAACTCGTCGGAAAAACTATGAAAAAAAGTGATAAATCGGCTGATGAAAATTTGTTAGATTGTAAATAATTGATGATTAAACGTGAAAATACTCGTCAGTCACTTTCCCGACGGCGGAAACATCGTCAGTCATGAATGATTTCCTTTAAAAGAATATCAATTGAGTGTATGAATTTAAAATCGATATTTTCAGAACGAATAGTAGGAATAGAATGTTTTAGTTCCTACTATTCGTTCTGAAAATATCGATTTTAAATTCAAACACTGAGCAATTGATATTCTTTTAAAGGCTTCAAACCTCTGACTGACGATGTTTCCGCCGTCGGGAAAGTGACTGACGAGTATTTTCACGTTTAATCATCAATTATTTACAATCTAACAAATTTTCATCAGCAGATTTATCACTTTTTTTCATAGTTTTTCCGACGAGTTTCACAGCCTCCCACGCCCACACCCACCGCGGGAGCGCTGACTGACTTTCGATTTCGAACAGAGTAATGGTTAAACTCTTCAATCAATTACATTTGAGTCGGAGATAAATCACTAATAAATTTTGACAACACCTCCCGGACCTTTATAACACTACGCAGGAGGTATATTATATACCTCGTGCGTAATGGTAGTACGACTCGTGTGAGTTTTAAAACTCGCTGGCGGATGTTTTAATCATTATGTCACATCGCATTGGTATATTATGACCCATTAGAACTCTTAAAATTTCTGAATACCAAATTTCAGCCGCCAGATATCATATCGTGTTATGTCAAAACCCCAATACTTCCAAGCATTGTACAGGGGCTATCCACTATATTGAGATCAGTGATATCGCAGTTTTTTGTTACCGTGTCGTGCACGTTCGTTGACAGCGCTGTATTATTAAAAAAAATTCAATAGCGGGAAGTTAAAAATGATTGCATGTCTATTATTTATAACTTATTTCAAGGTCAAACCAAATATCTATAGTTAGTTAATAGTTTGTAAATGGTTAATTTAACAAAATATATATAATATTCACATTCGCCATCCCGTAAATAGCAATCATTTTTAAGTGAATAAAAACTGGAAGACGCAAAGGCGTTCCTACCAATTGACCAAAGACCGGACAAGTGTGAGTTGGCTCACGCGTCTAAAATTTTGTACCATCATCCATATATTATTTTCAAAATTTACATACGTAAATAGCAATCATTTTTAAGTGAATAAAAACTGGAAGACGCAAAGGCGTTCCTACCAAAAACCGAACAAGTGTGAGTTAGCTCACGCGTCTAAAATTTCGTACCATCATCCATATATTATTTTCAAAATTTACATAATATTGTATTTTAAAGAAAGCTTTATATATCGGTAATTCCAAATTAAGTTATGTCTAATAATAATTCTTTTTATCTTTCATATTCTTTATTTTTATTAGAGCTCCGAACAGGGGCGTACCCAGCTTTTGGCCCTGGAGGGGGGTAAGAAATTTTTAACTCTTATTAATTACTAGCGCTCCCGTCCGATTTCACCTGAGTGCAAAAGAACGAATGGGGGGAGAGACATGAATACGCACGTAGTTTACCGAGATTAATGTTGTGTCCAAATTTCATGATGATCGGAGTTACCGTTCAAAAGTTTTTGTCGGACGGACGAATTTTGAGTTACATTTTGCAACATTTTTCATTGATGTTCCGCTCCAATTGGTAGTAGCGTGATATTATATAGCCTATAGCCTTCCTCGATAAATGGACTATCGAACAAAAATTTTTTTTTCAATTCGAACCAGTAGTTCCTGAGATTAGCGCGTTCAACCAAACAAACAAACAAACTCTTCAGCTTTATATATTGGTATTATAATATCTTTGATTAATCTAACAAAAGATTTGTTTTTCCCGTCGCCATTTCTGTTCTTGCACGTTTTTTTACCGCGGTTTTTTCAAAAGTTAGCGCATAATATATACTATAAAGTAAGTCGTAACGCGATTGTAACATTACTTTTATTGACAACAGTACGTAAGCCTACAAAATCCAAGGGGGGGGGGCTTCCCGCCTCTTCCCCTCCCTAGATACACCCATGGCTCCGAAGATGGCATAAAACTTCCGAAACGTATAAGCAATAAATGCAAATTGGAAACATCAGCATCACAGTTTTTTTAACCGACTTCAAAAAAAAGAGGTTTTTAATTCGACGCGTGTGTTTCTGTTTTTTTTTTTGCGTATGTTCCGCGATAACTCCGCCAGTTGTCACTTGATTAAAAAAATTTCGATGCCATTTTGTTCAGAATGCTATCGAATTTGTCCCATATAGTTTTTATTAAAATCGGTTCAGTCGTTATTCGTTGACTAGTTTATAAAGAGTTCACTGAGGAAATGAATATAGATATATAAATTGTACATTACAGACGCTAGACAACTAAGATCATATGCGTTTAATGAGAGTAACTAAAAATAATTCCAATGTATGTATAAAAAAAAATGAATCAGAACGTAAATAATACAACAAATTTTGTGGGTCCACGAGAGCTGCTTTAATCTGCAATAAAAGTTACGAAATTTAAGTTAAAAAACAGGTTTTTTTTTGCTTAATTTTAGTGATGAAACCGATGTCACGCCTTGGCCCCTACGAATTTTAACGCTATACTATAAATATAATAATATGAACACTGGGCCATATTCGGTTAACTTATAGCAATATCTCTTCAGAACTTGTCTAGCTAACTTAATTTAATTAAAAAAAAATTTTAAAGTAGGTACCAGCCTACAAAAAAGCAATTGCAAAGGTCAAAGATTTTTTAATATTTGCCTGAATAGTAAAAAAGTAGCCACGAAACACAAAACGCCTTTTTCTCGATGCACGTCAGCATGGACAAGAAATTTTTTTGGAAATGAAACTTCTTTTCGTACGTCGACTGAATAGGATTCTTCTGACGGAAAGACATTACGAAACCCTGTTGCAGTGTAACCATGACAACAACAAAAAAAGTTCCACACGCTTGAGAGCACGCAATAAAGATATAAACGATATAAACGAGGGAGACTCCTTTTTGATGATGATGTAGGATCTCGAATATCGGACCTTTCTCAATTCCAGAACAGGTTTCGATATTTTAGTTATCAGTTCCAAAATTCTAAAACTAGTTCCAATATCGAGAAAAGTTTCCAAAAATACTACAAGTAGAAAAATTTGCTGGTTTGTGCAGATCTGTGCTGGTTTATAATATTTACTTGTGGTGCCATAGTGTATACTGTATACAATTGTCAGTAGAGAGTACATCAAGGACATTAGAAGGTTCATTAAGGACATATTCATTTATGACTTAACAGAAATTCATCAAAGGATCCCGCACAAACCTTATGGGATTTGGTTCTCGGTTAAATTGGTCGAAAATGGTTTTATTTTATAGTTTAACGGTCACTAGACACTAACAAAAAGTGTCCATGGTCGCATAACCTAAAAGCCAATAGATTTTTAGCTACAGATATGTTTAGCAAGATTTTAGATATAGGGATATCCATTGAATTCACAAACATGATCCATGTTCAACTTTTGTGCTTTTTTTAAAAATAGAAAAATAGTCGAAAACTAGGTAGGTAATGTTTGAAGGTATCACCCGGTATAAAATAATAATGTCATATTCGGATTCAACGCACTCGAAAACATATTTCTAGAGCTTGGGATTTTTTAAGATTGTGAATTCAATGGATATCCCTATATCTAAAATCTCGCTAAACATATGTAGCTAAAATTCTATTGGTTTTTAGGCTATGCGCCCATGAACACTTTTTCTTAGTGACCTTTAAACTATAATATAAAATCATTTTCAATCAATTGAACCGAAAACCAAATCCCATAACGTTTGTACGGGGTCCTTTATAGAAAGTGCTTTCTAACAAATATTCTCAAAATCTTTTTTAAATTTCGGCAATTCACCACATTTTTTAATAGTTTGAGGTAGTTGTATCTATAACAGTTTGAAGATTTTTTGGGAATATTTAATTGTTTAAAAGGTACTCGAAGTTTAGATTATGATCAGTAATTTAAATCATGTATGTCCGAGTCTTTGTCCTTTGATGAGCCTACTTGAGTTCTTGAATACATAAATGGACAATTCATAAATTAATATAGAGACTAAAATAAGAACTTTATATTTTTTTATCAAATCTCTGCAACTCGTTCGTTGGTCTAGTGTACGACATCGTGCAGTTCGTGCGTATGCTTTACAGGTGTGCGCGGTCTGTAAAACCGCTTACCAGAATATGTCCCATTACCCTCATCCGTCATTCATCTGCAGCCGGTAAACAGAAATCAATGTACCTAGTACACCTATAGGTATATATAAAATCGTTTTATTTACATTTTCTTCGCAAATCACGTTCATAAGCACGAACACAAACACGAAGATAAAAAACTAATTAAAGTTAAGTTTCATTAAAAATTATCGGTTAAATTAACGCTTTTACAACTGAATATTAAATATCCATTAAGTGCTTAAAAGTGTAAAATTCCACGATTAATTTCAAACATTAAACGTATTCAACGCGAAATAATTTGGTGACAAAATGATTCGTCAAACATTATTTACGTTATTTTGGTAAGAACATAATATTATTTAATTAGATATTTATTTTATTTATTTATTTAATTGTTCAAAAGACTAGAAAAAGTCGAATTTGTCATAAGTGATACAACATGCGTAAGTTGCACAGTGAAGTCAGTGATATTATATGTGTAATTAATGATTCCTTAAGTTTCTTTTGAAATTTACTAAAAGGCAATTCTTTAAGATCATTGGACAGATCATTATAAAGCTTTAAAGCAGCTTAGTGAGGACAGTTTTTAAAAAGAGAAAGATTACATTTGAGTAAAATAAAATATTGCCACAGTTACGAGTTGAGTATGAATGCTGGGAGTTTATTATTTGAAATTCAGAAATATGCTTTTTGATAGATCCAAGTGATTGATGGGAAAGTTAAGAAATTATCTATCTATACTAATATATAAAGCTGAAGAGTTTGTTTGTTTGTTTGTTTATTTGAACGTGCTAATCTCAGGAACTACTGGTTTAAATTGAAATTTTTTTTTGTTGGATTGCCCATTTATCGAGGAAGGCTATAGGCTATATAATATTACGCTACGACCATTAGGAGCGGAGCTTTAATGAAAAATTTTGCAAAATGTATCTCAAAAATAAGCTTCTATTCATGTGAAATGCACTAACTAGATATACTCATATTAACGTTGGGAGAACACAACCTCAGGTGGCTCAATCGGTAGAGCATGCGACTGTCAATATCAGGGTCGTGGGTTCGAGCCCCACGTTGAGCGAATATATATATTTTTTTTATTTTCTATATTGCTTTCTTCTAAAGCTTACATTTAAATTTATTTTAATTTTATTTAATTAATCCAAAAAAAAAATTATTAGTTTAAAAAAGTAAGTATAAATACTGCTTTTTATCGACAAAAGCTTTTGAACGGTAACTCCGATCATCATGAAATTTGGACACAACATTCAACTCGGTAAACTAAGATGAATGTGTGTACTCATGTTCTTCCCTTCCCCATTCGTTCTTTTACACCCGGGTGAAACCGGACGGGACCACTAGTTACCAATAAACATTCAAAAACAAACATTTAAATTACCTTCGAGTAGTTTCGTATGATCGAACAGACAGAGTAAAATAATTGTATTTATAAAGAAAATTATTAAATAAACAAAAAGTTAAAATAACGCAACATTGATTTTGTTCGCGTTGATGTGTTTTGACAGAAATTTCTATCTAAACTTGAAAATAAAAAATAATTCTGCATAGTGACTTATAGTGCAGATATCAAGTTTCGTCAAAATTGATTCCGTTTTCGAATGATGTCACTAAAAAAATCATATTTCAAACAATAGTGCTTCTAGGCGTTTTAATTTAGCTTTTAATAAAACGATAATTATTTAGAACATAAAGTAGATTTGATCCAATAGAATGTTACGATGAAGGAAGGTTTTGGTTGAGGACACTAGCGAAACATTGGTAAAGCTTATTTATTTATGATCCTCAACCAAAACCTTCCTTCATCGTATTATTCAAAATTAATTTTAATGATTGGGTTTTATGAGTGCTAAATTGCTTGACTCCGACTTTAGACTGTTCCTGATGCATACATAAAAATGATTATATGATCACAATCTAAGAACATTGTCAAACTTCCTGACCTGACGTTCCGTAAATCCACCACTAGCATCACACAAAACATGCAGAAAATGAAATTGCAGACAGAGGTCTCGTTACAGTTTTACATATTAGTATAGGTTAAGGATAGATATATCATGATAGGTATGATCGGACGAATGGATATAATATTATGACCAAGTTGACCGCTGCAGACACCGAAGTTCATAAAACCTGATTTTCAAGCAACGTTGAATTAGCAGACAGTGATAGTAAAAATTACCATTTACAGTCGACTTTTGATTATCCGGTAAAATTTAAAAACTATTTCTTCGGATAGTCGCAAAATAAAAAAAAATTCTCGAACACGTATAACGTGTTAGATAATATAAATTTCATCTTTAAAATTTATAGCTTCATTATAAATTTCTGTAGTAATATATGTATAGAGTGACCAGTAATCGCTCGTATTCCTCTCGGGTAAAACAACTATGACTAATTTGGAATGATTTAACCTTATCACATGGGGGTCGGAAATTCGTCATTTTCTTATGAAAATGACACTTCTGTGAAGAATTTTTCTATTATTTTTTTTTAATTTATTTAAGTTTTAACACACAATATAATATCTAACAGTAAATTTCGTGGTTTTTATTCAGGTCAAAAAGTGAGAATATTTTTGTTTTATTTTTAACTCCCAAAATTCGGATTTTTGAAAAAAGAGAATCGAAGTAGATTTTCTCGAAAATAACGCACTTCCGACCCCTAGTTGATAGAGTTTAAATCTTTCCAAATTAGTCATGGTTTCTTCTCCCGAGAGGAATACTAGCAATTACCGGTCACCTGTATAATATAGGAAAACGTAATTAATTTTCTTAAGGTCATGCAGGGTTGTCGCAGCCTAGCACCATTATGCTTACTTAAATGGACATAACTGTTTTTTTTTTTTTTTTTTTTTAATAATAAATTGAAAATCCAATTTACCAGTTCTCAGATAAAAACTGGGATAGACGAGCAAAATTCCAACGATATCGGCTATTCTCAAGCTCAATTCATATTTTAATACTGCTATATTTTTTAGTTTCAGTGTTATAGTCTGCATGAATGGTTACAATATTGAAGAAGTCCACACAAATCCTGGTTGGATAATAACCCATGCAAATTACTATGACACCGAAAAGCCGCCAATAAACCACTCAGATGAAGAAGTTAGTTCAGAATCTCTCGAAATCATCAACAAAACTCAGCAAATACAACCTGCAGTACAAGAAAACCCCGAAAACTTACAAAATTATACAAATAGCAATTGGAGAAAGGACATTGACGAAATAAAACTGGGTAACAATAAATATCACGTTTTGCTCATATTTGACAAAGAAGAAGTGGTGTCAAACGACAAAATCGAAGAGGACATTTTGAACGCTGTAAGAAACGGTAGCTTAACAAAAATCAGTAAAAAAGATTTTGATAGCCTCGTTGAAGAAAAAGATCAAAGCGACAAAGATAACAGCATAACAGACATTGATGCTGAGTCATCATCTAACAATGATCCAACTTCGGATGCGGTTTCTACGCAATTGGTAATTGATAACATCGCAACATATTTTAGACAGGTATACGGCAGATCTTTCTCAAAATTGCCCGAAGCAGATGCAGAAATAATTAACACGGAAGTAATTGAAGATGAAAATGAAAAAACTACGAGCTATCCCGATGAAACGAATTTCGATGGCACTATAGATATAAACGGAAGTCCAGATGAAGAAAACAATGAAAACACTGACAACAAAACATTATCCAATGTAAACGGAAAAGAAGATTCAAATTCGAATGAAAATGTGTCCAAGGATAAGGAAGAGTCTGAAATCGTAAAAACAAATGCAAATGAACGTTTGGAATTAATCCACACGCTTCTAGACATCATTCATTCCGTAGAAAAATTTGGTTACGATGAAAACGAAAAATTACAAGATTTGCTTTTAACTGAAAATATCAAAATACATGATACTAATTCATTGACAGACGGTAGCGTTTCGAAGGGCGTTACAATCGACGAAAATCTTTTGAATGAAATATTTTCTACAAACAAGGCACATGACGATATTGATCATATTGATGATATCGACATGAGAATATGAAACATGATGAAAATTCAAAATTAGTATTGCGTCTGATTGGACCATGTTAACCAAAAAGTGACCTAGCGTGCTCAATTTTTCGCAATATCGTAAAGAAGACTTTTATGGGTCTTTTGGTACAAATAACCCGTGTTCGCGAAAGTCGTTTGGTTCAACTGAAACACAAAAAACGGATGCTTGTGAGTTTATTCACGAAATACTTTCACTCTTATACCAGTTGGAACGAATCTTATAAACAAAAAACAACGGTTACGAAAAAAATGCTATCAGACAGTTAGAACCACGGTTGGGAAACTAGTCAGGTTTTTCGGTGGTGGGGGTGTTCCTAGTTTTGAAGACAACGCTCGAAGCACACTTTACCACCGCTAGGTTCGTCACGATCTACTTTTTAATTTCTCGATGACGCACGTGCTGTAAACATAATAATCATTCGTCTCGGAGAACCACCATGGCTAACTGTGTCTTTAAATTTGAGGACACCAGCTCCGACATCACGTACTTGTCTTATGATACGTACGTGCGTCAATCTAATTAGGGTTTCATTAGTTTAATTAATTAGCATTATTTTTTATAAGTATTTAATAAAAACAATTGACGTGAATAAATTATTAAACAAAAACAATATTTATTTAAATCTTTGATTAATGTCTGATCAGAATTCTTCAATAAATAAAATTATCGACCATTTTTTAGGCAAATATTTGTCTGAAAAATTAGTCGATAATTTTATTTATTGAAATATTTATTTAATTCCCATATAAATTGTATATACATGATCTTATCACAGGATTGAGGACATTGAAAATTATTACTTAATGCAACAAGGAAAACAAACAAAATGAGTAGCACGACAAAGGCAGAATGCAATCATGGCTAACAAAATTAAATTAACTTATTTTTTACACGAAAATATAGAGAAAAGCAATCACTTATCTTCAGTGATTTTTACTACAGTGTTTTCCCTCTGTTGTTAATCCTGTAATACACCCTGTAGATATTGTAGAATGGAGATTATTGAAATTATAATTATGAACGTTGTTATTTTAGACAACTTTATAGGCGTTTATTATAAATTTTAACAATTTTGTTTAAAATATGTTGACATTAAAACAATTTAGAATGATTTTTTGTTTCTTTATATTTTGTTAATTGTAGTATTAACCATTGATGAAAATAAAATTTTCACCCAAAGAAATTGATGTCTTTTATCAATAAACTGGAATAAAGATTTTTTTTCTGCAAGTTACGTTCAATTTTTGTGACCTATAGAAATCTTTTTTTCCACTCCGCTGTTTATCAACAAAATACTTAGGCAATAATGACTTAAATCTGTATTCATAACAGAAAATTCTCTGGGAACAAGCAGTTGCAGACTTCACATATACGCAATAATTGCACATTTGAGTAGGTATTCAATAATATCACAATGCTCTAAGAAAACCTAAAAAATAAGTACATTTTTTCATTTACCTCGTTTTGGTAATTGATAACAACTTCTATAAAACTCTCGAAAAACCCGCAAGAAAACAATTTCACAGACGACGATTAGAGCTCTAGATTCACATTCGTATCTCGGCAGGTGTGACGTCACTGCTCCTCGTCGGGAAACGGTAAGTCCTGTACCGACCACCTAAACACCTTGTTTAAGTTTTCCGTGGTTTTTCTCAACAATTCCCAATAAATATCGACATGGCTCCTTATTCTAGATCATGGTCGATTACCTGCCGAACTCCAGTGCTCTTAAAGTTGTCTATTTTATCTTAATTTACTATACAATTCCTTCAATTGCACTATAAAATTGAAGTTTAAAAACGTAGAAAATACCAGGAATAGTCCAAGATCCCGGAGCTCTAAGACGTACTTTATTTTGTGAAAGACAAAATGTGGAGTTTTGAGTGGCGTTCATGTGTACCTACCATTGAATGCCAGCATTCTTTCAAAGTTGGTTACTAGAGGTACCAGGTGAGCAAGGTAAGTAAAAATAGGAATAACTTAACTTAAATTCTGAAAGTTGATTTTTATATATATTTCATAAAATATTATTACAAAATAATATTCAATACACTAGGAAAGTATCTTTTGACTGGCGACTTTTGCGCCCTCTCGTGGTTTTTTATAAATCTGGTTCAGTCAAAACCTTAGTGTCATAATATGTTATACGTGCATTTTAATAAGGATTAATTGTCGAATAAAATGGGGAAAAAGCTATCAAATCGGAAGTGTTGTGTTGTTATTTGTAAAGATACACCAACTAAGCATCCAGAATTACAATTCCAGCGTTTTCCTGGATTTTCATATGAATTAGAGAGGAAAAAAATGGACTGCAGAAGTACGTCGTAAACGATAATTAAAATTTATTTTACGTCTGTAATCATCATTAAATACATGAAAAATATTATAATTGTTATTTTGTTAACAAAAATGAGATTTAAAAATTTTGAAATAAAAAATGTGTATCATTTATATAGTTTTTTAGCTGACATTGTGCGTAAATATTTTTTATAATTAAGAATAACGCTGGTTTCCATGTGTTTGTAAGTTTTGGGTGAACCACTTTTGAAAAAATCAAACACGAGATGGTGCGAAGGTCGCGTGTCAAAGATACTTTCCTTGCGTATACTGCCACACTTCCAAAAAAATAATAGAACTTCACTTACATTCTGACGTTGATTTTTATATTATGTTTCTTAGGGGACTATTTAAAACATATACCTTTTTTTATTTTACTCACAAAACACGCGTTGTAACCGGAGTAACAGAACACGAGCATAGTACCCTCGCTCTTATACTCATGGTTGAATGTTTATGGTGTCTGGGGGGATGTTTAACCCTTACGATTTGTCTGGCTGAACACATACAGCGAGTCCACGAAAGTTCTTTACAAATGGAATTTTTTTTTATTAACTATTGGAGCAAAAATTTTTTCTGTGGAAAAGTTCTGCTTCGTCCAAAACCTCTAAAATTTTAGAAGGAGAACTTTTCTTTGAATGGAGAAAGATGGAGGACATGTTGAATTATGATTTATAATTCTGAATAAATAATTACTTAGAAGTTAGTTATGTTATTATTTTGAATTAAATTTGATTAAGTAACTAATTTTGCGAAAATCTTGAATATCACAGATAATTTTTATTTTTAGTAAAATAAAACTTTTTGATTTCCCTCGTATAATTTTAGGCGGAAAAAAATTTTCTTTGGTGTTTTAGAGGTTTTGGACGAAGCAGAACTTTTCCACAGAAAAAAATGTTTGCTCCAATAATTAATAAAAAAAAATTCCATTTGTAAAGAACTTCCGTGGACACGCTGTATATGTTTGAAATAGTCCCCTAATAAACATACCTATATTAAAATCAAGAGTCAGAATGTAAGTGAAGTTTTTTTGGGAGCTTTAAAGCATCTGGCAGAAATTATGTCCGGCGGAAAGTGTCTGGCAGTGTTGAATATTATTTTTTGTAATAATATTTTATGAAATACAGTGTAATCTCTTTATAACGTCCTTCGTTATAACGAAAAACTCCCTATAACGTAGACATTTTTACAATCTGGTTGGTTTACCTTAAAACCCATACATTAATATTCTCTTTATAGCGCAACAGCCGTTCTCTATTACATACGAAGAAATATGCTCATATTTAGGCGTCAGCAAATATTTAAAGACGTAAAGAGGACGATTCTGAACCATCACCAACTATTCAACAAGCACTTGATGCCGCCAAACTTATTGAAAAATTCCTATTGTTTAATGAAGATGATTCCACCATATTCCAAGTCTTGCATAAAATACTTAATAAAACACAAAACAAATATTGGCATAGCAAAAAACGTCAGGCAAAGCTAATAGATTAGTGTTTGGAATAAATTAATTGGGTGAAATTTGGTTATTTTTCTTTCTTCCCTCCATATAACAAAAACTCTTACGCTCGGTCCCTTGAGATTCGTTATAAAGAGGTTACAATGTATATATAAAAATCAACTTTCAAAATTTCAGTAAAGTTAGTCTTATTTTTTCTAACCTTTCTCACCTGGTACCTATAAATCGACCGTCTAACCAATTTTGCAGGTATGCTGGCATTCAATGTACACATGAACACTACTCAAAGCCCCACATTTTGTCTTTCACAAAATACAGTACGTCTGGAAGCTCCGGGATCTTACTCTAGAAAGTAGTAAACGAAAAATAGTAACGGCATGAATGGCTTAATGTCCGCTGATGATCTCAGTTGTGTAACGTCTATAATCTGCAAGGATGTAATGTCGTAAAACGCATTATCAATTTCTCATTTCAGTGTAGTTTAATGTCAAAATGCTAATTAAAACCAATAATAATTGTTTTGAGTTTTTTTATGACTTTTAAATTAACACAGGTATCAGTGAGATTACAAGATATTTCCAGACATAATTTGATTCTATAAATATAAACCAAATCATCTGTAATTCTTCAGTTCGTATAACGGCATCATTTAGATCTACTTACTTTCAAAATGGCCAGCCGGTGCAGTATGTGGGTTTCGTTATTGGTTTATGTTTTTGCTTTCATTTTATTCGTAAGTTAAGCTCATTATTTTTATTTTTTTAAAACCAGAATAGCGTGGGTTTAGTACGGGTAGGGTTGCCAGGCGTCCAGCTTAGCCGAACATGTTTGGCTTTTTACAGTCGTGTCCGGCCAAATACTCACAAGCCCGTCTTTCGTTAAGCTTATTTTCAATGAAATTTCAAAGAAATTGACGCTTTTGATAAAGTAGTTTAAAGTCCAAATATTCATACTTCTAGAATTTTATTAATTTTTTTAATGTCTAAAGATTTTTTAATATCCCTAATTGAAATGCCAAAACTAAATAGTAGAATGTAGCTATTATTTTAGTTTTTTAATTTTAATGAAATTTTTTCGTTTTTCCTACCAGAAGAATGAGAAGAAGGCTATTTGTGTTTATTGTTTTGTATTTATCTCTTTAATAGAATTTCGCTGTTAATTGGTTGTTTTAGATTTTATTTTCTGGTTAATTTTGTAATAGAAACTGTGATTTTCTATTTTTAACCGACTTCAACAAAAAGGAGGAGGTTCTGTGTTCGTCTGTATATTTTTTTTTTTTTATGTATGTTCACCGATTTCTCCGTCAATTATGGACCGATTTTCAAATATTTTTTTTTATTCGAAAGAGTGCACCTCAGAGGTGGTTCCATCGGAACCAAGTCAGGATCTGATGGTGGAATCCGGAGAAATCGAGGGAAACTCTCAAATTTCAAAGAAACGCATAATGTTTTTTATGTATGTTCACCAATTTTTAGTGTTAGATTAACACTAAAAAGAGAAAAATAAAATATTTTTAACAAAAAAATTGAACCGACTTCACACTAAAAAGTAAAAAATAATTGCGTATTGAAATGTTTTGGAGTCGGTGTAGTTCTCGGAATTGATTTCATTTTGGCTGACACCGACTCCAAAACATTTCAATACGCAATTATTTTTTACTTTTTAGTGTGAAGCCGGTTCAATTTTTTTGTTAAAAATATTTTTTGGGTCTAGCAAACCCTACGTACGGGACTAGACTCAGGTTGACAACTTAAAAAAATACATTGCTGTTAATTGAAGTATTATTTGGGCGTACCTACAATACATATTTTCAATTTATAGTTTTTTTAATAATGAATAGAAAATGCACTTGTTACTTTAATATCAGTTCCCGAACCAGAACCTGGAAACTAGGAGTTTGTAATGGAAATATCATGAAAAAACCAGAGCGCTACACGCTCAGCTGTTCTAAAGCCATCTGACATTAACATAATAACAAAACCTAAATATAAAATTGATTTTCATTTATGGCAGGGAGTAACTGTTCAAGCCAAATCTGAAACTGAAGCTACAACCGTTTCCCAAGCGGAAGATGAACACCAACAACAATTGTACCAACGACAATTGAATCCACAACAATTATATCAACAACAATTGAATCAACAACAATTATATCAACAACAACTGTACCAACAACAACAGCAAATGATGCAACAAGCACAATTAGGACCTCAGCAATTTTATTCCTTACCAAACGAGGTAGTTAATCCCGATTTAAATTATGAGAAATGGTTCATATCTAATGTTACTTAATGTAAAATTAGCTCTAGCATGAGGTGAATAACAGTTACAAATATGCTTTAAATATGAGAAATGTTGATTGCTCGAATGTGCCACTGTAGAGTAAATGTCAATTCAGCCGCCGCGATAGTGGAAGGTTCGGGTTAGATTTCCGACGGTGACATTATTTGAAAATACATTTTTCTTATATAGAAATAAACCAATGGGTGTGTCTTAACAATAATAATAGCAAACTTTAGCTAAATTAAATCTACTGTAAATTACTAGATGTGTTTGGTATCGTACTTTAGTGTAAAAAGTGTTGACACTCATTATTGGTAAATGTTCCTAAGCCCAAATTAATAACGTAGAATAGCTATAGTTTGCTACAATTGTTAAAAAACCCCAATTGTTATAGTGCTATATCAGAAAAAAATATTTTCAAACAATGTCACCATCGGGACTCAAACCCGAATATCAAAAGTGGCAGTCAATCTTTCACATACCACAACATGCGAGGACTCATTTTTATCTTAGGTCAGGGGTCGGCAAGCTGCGACTCGCGAGCCAAATGCGGCTCTTTTGATGTAAAGCTGCGGCTCTCCAGTTCCATACGCAAAAAATAATTTTTTTATTATATAAACCCTTAAAAATCGTCCAATCGATCCATGATTGAGTACCATGTCCATCTCTCAGCCATTTCCACTCGCGTCTCACCCGCACCGCCCCCGTCGCGGCGTGTCGTCCTCGGATATACCTATGTATATATTACACCTATATTAGCAAATACTATAATACTGAGACGAAAATGTTTAGTGGCTCTTTAAAAATTGGGAAAATTTGTATATTTTAACTTTTGACTCTTCCGTCTCAAAAGGTTGCCGACCCTGTCTTAGGTAACGCTAGACATGAACCTTCACAATAGCCAAAGGTATGAGTGAATCAAAGATGAAATTATTTCGACTCAATCAGTCGTAAGTCACAGAATATTTCTATTTAGTTAGGCCAGTTAAAAGCAGAAAACGTAAATTCTTAAGGTTCCGTACCCGAAGGGTTCCCAACGGGACCCTATTACTAAGCCTCCACTGTCCGCCGTCTGTCTGTCAGCGGATTGTATCTCATGAACCGTAATAGGTAGAGAATTGAAATTTTTCACAGAGTGTGTATTTCTATTGCTGCTACACGTATAATAATGAAAAACCATTTTTTTATGCACAATACACATTCTATACTATACAGTATACATACACAAACCGCAACAACGTGCTACGCACGTACAAAGTAACAGTTCTGATACAAAACACGCGTCCGCTAACGGTGCGTTTATACAGTATACTCGAACATTCATTAAAATACAACTATCGCATACAGCACGGTACGACCGCTAGGCTATCAGATATAGCCACGGTATACAGTACAGTCGGGTAGTCCATCTGAACTCATTGCAATTATACACTTAGCTGGTAAACCGATCGCGACCTATGTCGATGTATGGGGACAACAGTTTTCCAACGGCAAAGCGGGAAAAATCTTTGAGACTCGATTCCCGTGATGGATGAACTATTTACATATTTACAAGTTTGTACGGAACCCTAGGTGCGCAATCCCGACTCGCACTTGGCCAATGTTTTTATTGGTTTCAAGAACAATAAATCGAAAAAAAAATATTATAATTCCGAAGGAATGCATCATTTGCAGCCCTTACTTACTTTTAATTTCACAATGCAATATAAGCGACACAGTTTTAACCCATGCGAAAATCTAAGAGCGGATATTCTTTACATATTGTTAGCTATGCCGCTCCATGTTATGAACTAAGGTATAGTCACTGTTGCTATTAATTCCAAACTGAATATCCTTTATCATAGAATAAAGCGTATGTATTCGTTGTACTATGTTCTTTATATATATTACAGATAGAAATTATGACGCAAAAAACATTTGTTTCATTGGACGAATTATGGAACATGCCAGCCGTATTATTAAGGATCGTCAAGAACATATTTCTGTTCGTTTTGAACGTTTTGCGGCTCGTGAACGACAATCGAGATTATAGAACAGCCTTGTTGATCGAAGATTTCAACACCCTCTTCAAAGGCCAGACAATCACAGAAAACAAACTGTTGTTTAATCTCGAAGTGCTGTTCTATAAGTTTGTTAATCTTCCGGGGATCAACGTTATTTCGCCAGTTTTTACTTACCCAGCCGACTTGATCAAAAAGATACTTCACATACCGGCATTTGTTTTGGAAAAACTAAGATCCTTCATCACCAAACTTATAATCGGTGACAATAGCTACGATAATATTAATCCTTATTATAATAATTATTTGTATAATATAAATCAATAATTTGTAGCAGCGAGAAATTATTTTTAAACATCTTTTTTTTAAATCATTTCATTTTTATATTGACATGATCTAAAATAACATGATTCAAAATAGATTACAGATGAGTGAAAGAGATTAAAAAAATGTCTGGAGTATTACAACATATAGATACATTGTTCTTTTATTTTTTAAAATATTTAATGTATGTATACTGTTAATATAATTACCTAATTGTGTTTTAAATATATAGTACCTTATCTACCGGCTTCGATATGTATACTTTTTCATAACCCACAAATTAATGTCCCAAATACTTTAAATAATGTTCCATTCAGATTAATTCTAAAAAGATATCAACACAGAATTTATATTTTTACCTTCCCGTCATTGAAAATTTTCAAAAAAAGTGAAGTTATTGGTAATTCGGTCCAATAGCGTAGATATTTTTTTTCTGAGGGGGGAAATCAATATTTTTTTAAGATTTATTAACACGGATGACCTTTTTTAACAACCTAACTTGAAAAATTTTGTTGCGTCCACATTTGAAGAGCAAAAAAAAAATTGGTTGTCTGTAAAGTCGGTTTACGGACGATAGTTTTACGTGATAACGTATTCCGTAATACATAACCTAAATTTTAGTAGCTGTCAAACTTGGGCCGAAGCATACTGCGCTCTCGCTTGCACGCACAGGGTCAGGCGGAACGTTAGGAACGTTACACTTTTTCGTGCGTGCAGCTGGTGTTTCATCAATTTATAAGACGTTATCACGTCAAAATAATTTTCATTTCCGCAACAAAGAGGTCTTTTTTCGTCTGTTGTGGCTGGCTACCTGCGGTCCTGATGAATCATGGAATCATAGGGGGGGTAATTACCCCCTCTATATCTACGCCCTGGATTCGGTCTGATTTTATAAAAATCGAGTTTTCATCAGATCGCGACGGTTTGGGGTCCTAGGAAGCTATTCTAATAATAATAATAATAATAAAAATAATTTAATTGGATAGCCAATAAAGTCAGTACTGACTATTTTTGAATAGACGTCCGTGTGTGTGTGTGTGTGTGTGTATAAACAAATTTTTGTCGTACGATATCTTTAGAGCGAATCAACCGATTGAGATGGGGTTTGCGGCATTCGAAATGGTTTAATGAGACTTATATCCGATACAATTTGGGGTCAATCGGTCCAGTAGTTTCAAAGTTATTCAAAGAAAAATAAAATGGTTTCACGTTTTTATTGTGTAACTCCTAATCGATTTGTTCACACGGTAATGAGGAACTTAAATTACTTCAAATATAAAAGCCTATCATACACATAACTTTAAAATCAATCTAAAAAATATCAACAATTTTTTATGACTCACAAATTCAATAAATATTTTTTATAACCATTTTTAACGTATTATAAACATAATAGTAGGTATTAACTTAGTATTTAATATAAGGCGGAACGCTTTAGGGTTGGTACGTAGGTCAATTGGTTTCAAAATTATTTCTTTTTTTTTCTTTTTGGAAAAAATTCTGATCAAACACCATGTTTGCAAAATAAAGATGAAATATTTAAATTATTCCAAACACCATTTTCATACCCTTAACTCCACAATATGGAAGTTATCTTTTTTTTCAATTAAAATTTAAGCGCCACAAGTTTTTTCTAAGATCTGTGCTTGCGTCTATTCGATTCAACGTGCTTTTTTTATAAGAACGACAGGGCTCCAAAATAGCCGAGCATGTAGCGATACCATAATTGACATAACGTTTGCATGGATCCGCCCCCGGTTATTAATTAGAAATTAAAAAAAATATCATTAGAAAATTTAAAAAAGAACCAGTGGGAGTATATGCCCAAGTAATTCAAGAATTACAAGGCGCGAAATTTTACATCATATCCCCCGGTGTTTTGTTTGAAAATCGGTGTATATTTATCGATCAGCCCGGAATTGTTTTTTTAAAAACTCCACATTTGCCCCTTCCCGTTTCACTGCGAGACAATTCGCATACCCGTTTATCGTTCACCCCGGAATTGTTTTTTTAAAAACTCCACATTTGCCCCTTCCCGTTTCACTGCGAGACAATTCTCATACCCCTTTATCGTTCACCCCGGAATTACAATTCGCATACCCGTTTATCGTTCACCCGGAATTATTTTTTTAAAAACTCCACCTCTGCCCCATCGTGTTTCACTGCGTGACAATTCGCATACCCCTTTATTAAAAAAAGCTTAGTCCGCCTTCTTTAGAAGTCCGCCATATTGAATTAAAAGTGACGTCACTTCATTTTTCGAGTTATTCTCAGCAAGCCCTTTCATTTGATACCCATATTGTAGGAAAGCATAATAAACTTAGTCCGCCATCTTTAGAAGTCCGCCATATTGGATTAAGAGTGACGTCACTTTATTTTTCGAGCTATTCTCAGCAAGCCCTTTCATTTGATACCCATATTGTAGGAAAGCATAATAAAATTAGTCCGCCATCTTTAGAAGTCCGCCATATTGGATTTAGAGTGACGTCACTTTATTTTTTGAGTTATTTTCAGCAAGCCCTTTCATTTGATACTCATATTGTAGGAAAGCATAAAAAACTTAGTCCGCCATCTTTAGAAGTCCGCCATATTGGATTTAGAGTGACGTCACTTTATTTTTCGAGCTATTCTCAGCAAGCCCTTTCATTTGATACCCATATTGTAGGAAAGCATAATAAAATTAGTCCGCCATCTTCAGAAGTCCGCCATATTGGATTTAGAGTGACGTCACTTTATTTTTCGAGTTATTCTTAGCAAGCCTTTTCATTTGATACTCATATTGTAGGAAAGCATTATAAAATTAGTCCGCCATCTTTAGACGTCCGCCATATTGGATTTAGAGTGACGTCACTTTCTTTTTTCGAGTTATTTTCAGCAAGCCCTTTCATTTGATACCCATATTGTAGGAAAGCATAATAAACTTAGTCCGCCATCTTTAGACGTCCGCCATATTGGATTTAGAGTGACGTCACTTTATTTTTCGAGCTATTCTCAGCAAGCCCTTTCATTTGATACCCATATTGTAGGAAAGCATAATAAAATTAGTCCGCCATCTTTAGAAGTCCGCCATATTGGATTTAGAGTGACGTCACTTTATTTTTCGAGTTATTTTCAGCAAGCCCTTTCATTTGATACCCATATTGTAGGAAAGCATAAAAAACTTAGTCCGCCATCTTTAGAAGTCCGCCATATTGGTTTTTGAGTGACGTCACTTTATTTTTCGAGTTATTCTCAGCAAGCCCTTTCATTTGATACCCATATTGTAGGAAAGCATAATAAAATTAGTCCATCATATATAGAAGTCCGCCATATTGGATTTAGAGTGACGTCACACAGTTAACCATGCATTGTCATCCAAACTAAACGTGTATACAAATTTTCATCTCAATCGGTTGAAGATATCTGCTTCAAAATTATCGAAGGCATTCTAGTCGCTCACTTAGTAATTTAGTCGCTCACTTATTAATTTAGTCACCCAAATATTATTTTAATATCTCAAGTTATTAAAACAGGATTTCATCATCAGTCACCAAGTTTTTTTTTATTCAACCGTTTTATAATTCCCCTATTATTATTATATAAAACAACATTATAAGAGATATATTCTTTTACGCATGCGCCGATGTTCCCCAAAAACAATAGGCCAATTCATATTTGCATATCAAACATCCTCCCAAAATTTGGTTTCAATCCGCTCATCCGTGGTGTCGGAATGGTAAGAAATGTCAAAAGTGACGTTTGCATCTGTCAAAGTATTATGTTCTGATAATTAGTTATTCAAATTGTTAACTCAGAAGGCGTTGCATTTTACAAATATTGAAACGGCATCCGTTTTTGAACAAATGCTACCTTTTTATTTCATTATTGTAATAAATAATATTATCGACCAATTTTATTTTAAGACAGAACATACGCAATTTTGAAATTGCCATGTTAAACCATGCAACAGAGAGAGATAACCGAAAGATGTTTTCCATCGGTTATATCAAATTGAATTTATTTCTATATAAATGTGTATAAAAAAACTGTTTGGGCATTTTCTGTTGTACGATTCTTATGTAAAATTTTCTCCTCTTTCGTTTAAGACAGGTTTCGAACCGATCTGATTTAAATTGAGCGAGTTATAAGCGAAAAACTTCGTTTTTTCCTTATTGCTCCCCTCTGGGGTCAAAATTCAAAAATCGGCCGACGTTACGAGCTAAGTTACGCGGAGACGAATCGAACAAAAAAAAGTTTTTTAAAATCGGTTAAGGCGTTTGGGCTGTACGCGTGACACAAAAAAACGTGACACACAGATTCACAGATACACAGACAAAGCGAGTACATATAGGCGCTTTAGCTTAGCTATTCGCGCCTAAAAATGAACCTCCTTCAAAAAAGGGTCACTATAAAAAGCGTAAAATAACAAAGTTTTGAAGGCGACACCAATTTAATATACCTAAGTACATAAAACGTGATAGTTATGAAATTGGTACCGACCTCAAAACTTTATTATTTTACGCTCTTTAGCGACCCTTTTTTGACGGAGGTTCAATTTTGTAATTTTTTTGTTAATGTATAATGAAACGGAAGAGTAGCTTTCATGCCGGCAACTACAACTTTTGCAATATTTCTTTGGTTTTTGTTAATTTTCATAAAACTTACTGAACCTATATTTCTAATATTTATATGGGACCAACTTTGAGGCATACTCTATCGAATAAAATAAAAAAACATAATACTTTATCGGAAGTCGAACCAGTCACCTTATACTTTCAAGGTAGGAGCACTCCGTTCGGCCACGTAGGTATGTGATTCTGAGTATTATATTCATTAATTAATCTGTATATATATAAGGAAACCGTGACTAACTGACTGATCTATCAACGCACAGCTCAAATCACTGGACGGATTGGGCTGAAATTTGGCACACAGATAGTTATTATGACGTAGGCATTCGCTAAGAACAGATTTTTGGAATTTTAACTCCTAAAAGGGTGTAACAGGTGTTCAAAAATTGCATGGAGAAATCGTATATCAATTCGAAAATACGCAGGATTACTTCTGTTAACAAATAAATAAACACGTGTTTCATGCTTTTACAAAATCTACCCCTTCAGAGGGTGAACATAGGTAAATTATTATAAATAGTCTAAAAATTAACATGGGTGTCGTTTTTAAGGTTTGTCAGGGCGTTAATCACGTGAACGTCATCAGTTTTGAAATTTATTAGGGGAGGTCTACGTCGAGAAAAGAGTAACTATGCCAAATCATGGGAATGCATCAGTGTTCCGTCTCAATCGCGTGCGAAGCCGCGGGTAACGGCTAGTCTAATATATAAAATGAATGCTCGTACGTCCGCCGTCTATGTGTTTTGTAAATTCGTCACGTCGCGTGACGTGCGCCCATTTTTGAAGTGAAAGCTCCTTTAGCGACGTTGTACACTTTTTTTGTAATGGGTAAAAAATGTTAAACTCGCGTCAGGAAAAGTAAGAACTGGGTGAGACTCTCTAAGTGATAGTAATTGCCAGATACTTTTTATACAACGTTAGACATCTAGCGTTGAAATATCGTACATAAAAATGCAATCTATGATACAAACCATTTTATTTACAAGTGTTGCCAATAAATAAACAATGCTTCTAAAAGCAAAAAATTAAGACGTTAATATTCAAGTTTTCACTTCTGCCGGCACTCCCGGAGTGCAAGCCGTTTTTTTTTTCAATTGACTGCCCATCCATAGCTTGAGTTCACCGTCTACGTTCGTGGTCTGTATTAAGAAGCATAGCTTCAACAAATCAATCACTAGATAAGCTGACAGTTGATAGACTCAATAAAATGCAAAAGATCATTGCGACAGAGCAGTTAAAAAAACTGTATCATATAATTAAAAAAGATAAAAATTGTAAAGACGTAATTCAATCGGCTACGGTCAAATTGTGTTTGAATACGATTTAAATCATAAATGTAAGTGCCTAATAAAAATCACATTTTATAAATCAATTAACGTTTTTAATGAAATTTCGATATGTATATGCACATTTGACTATACACACGGAGGGAATGTAGAGGTAACTGTCAGATTGCATTCCTGGTGGCAGAAATGGAATTAAGAGTATTCGTCCCTGCAAATACCCCCTGCACCCTTCATCTCAAATCATTTCCCCTCGCCTAAAAACGGTTCGCGCTCTCCCGACGCTATTTTTAAAGCTAGAGGGTTCTGGTAAACGTCAAATGAAAGACAAAGAATCAGACTACAGATCCTTCAGGCGAATTTTTTGAAAAACAGTTTCGCCTACGTGTGAAATATTACGTAACTTATAATTTTTTTCAAAAGGTTGTAAGTTTTTTCAGGATTTTTTTTTTCAAAAAATTCGCCTGAAGGATCTGTAGTCTGATTCTTTGTCTTTCATTTGGCGTTTACCAGAACCCTCTAGCTTTAAAAATAGCGTCGGGAGAGCGCGAACCGTTTTTAGGCGAGGGGAAAAGATTTGAGATCAAGGGTGCAGGGGGTATTTGCAGGGACGAATACTCTTAACTAAGAGACAACTTACATCTAAAGAATTGTGAGCCTTTGTGGAAAGCCTGGAAGATGTGAACACAAAAAGCTTAACAAATGTAACTTTAAGTTACAAAGTCGTATGGACAGTGGGCACTTTAGGGACACTTTCTAAATCCCTGTGGGCACTCTGAGGACACTTTCTAAAGCCCTACAGACACTCTACGGTCATTTATTAAAGCCCTACGGACACTGCAACTTTAAGTTACTAGCAGCACCATTTAAGTGACTATTCTAGTAACTAAAAAACTCAGATGTCGCCATCAAAAAGCCATGTTACAATGCAACGCATACACACAGTAAGAGTTATGTGCTGTCATCTAACGAAATCCTAGTAACTAAATGAGCCTTTTTCCTGAGAATAGTGCAGCGAAAGTGTCACGAGAGGCAGCACTAGTAGTAGGGACAAACATAAAATATTTACATGCCAACCAATGTTCTGAAATAAAAAAAATAAAAAAATAAAAAAAATTTTGAACTGATAAACTTATCACTGAGAGTCATCATTTACATATTATGTTATCGAAATTATTTTTAAAATTAATTAAATGAATAAAAAATGAATAGTAAATTTTTGACAGTTTATTACCATTGATTAGAATGAGATATAACCTCAATCTTTTATTAAATTATATTCATTTATTATATTTAATTAAATTTATTTTATTACCATATATTTTTTATTCATATTTCATTTGGAAATAAATCTGAAATTCATAATTATTTTCAATTTCTCTTATTACAGTTTGAATTTATCGCTAATATTTTACTAGAGTCTGCATACTAACCTGCCTATTAATTCATTTTTTTTCCAGATACTTTTAAATTACGACACGCAAGCCAACGTTTTAATGTTACTACATTGTTATCTTTTACAGTTGCAAATTTTAGTTTTGTTCCAGGAACATCAGCTTCTGTTAAAACATTTTTTTTTCAAGTACACTTTAATGTGTGTTTATATGGGGATTTGACAGTGTTTGTCCCTACCGAACTACTAGCGCTACTAGTGAGTGATTTTTCGTACTTCATGAAAAAGGCTCATTAAACGTAACGCTTGCCATTACATCACAGCGTCGAACGTCACGCCGTTTGCGCGTTTTTACTTCCATCCAAACGCGCCATTAGATGTTAAACACGTTTATATTAATCCACTAAAGTTTCTTCTTTGTAACGTTTAGAAACTTGAGGCACTCACTTTACCTATATTTCATATAATTTTTCGAGTGCCCCATGCTTCTAGGTTATAGTGCATTGATATAAGCGTGCTTCTAGAATTTTCTGACACTATTAACTTTCTTTTCGAATTTTTAGTCATTATTTTAATTTTAAATTTTAAACGACAGGAGACCCGTCATCCCACCATCAGTACCGCCACTGCCACCACCTTCCATTTTTATTAGTTGACAAGCATTATTTGTTTAATTTTTACATGAGAATCATGAAATTATTAAAATGATTTTTCCTTTCTGTGTTTAAATATTTTCAACTGTTATTTTTTCTCAGATTAAGTTAATTAAATTATATTATTAAGCTCCAAGTGATCGTTAAAAATATACACCAATTTTCAAACATTATTTAAAATTTCGCGCCTTGTAATTCTTGAATTACTTGCGCATATGATCCTACTGGTTTATTTTAAATTTGATATTTATTTTCTCAATAGTCTGACGAAACGTTTTTTCAATTTTTTGGTTGCACAAATTTTTATCAATTATTAAACGCTATTTTTTATTGCATACTAAAGTTTGAAATACTGTCATTTCTTTATTTAAAAAAAATCCTATTGTCAGACTATTGTACCTACTACTACATTATTTTACAAGATTCTTTTTTATTTTTGAATAATAATTTATCATTTTTTTTATTTCACCATATAGGTAGGTATATATAATGACCTTTATAATAATTTTTCAAATTGACTATGTTTTCAGCGCGCGCAAAGGTATGTGAGCCCTTAAATAAAAAAAAATCTAATACGGCCGACTTGATCATGCCCATAAAAATATGGTTTTCTCGCTGACACGTAGTTCTCTTCTGAGTCCTTGTCAAGCGTCTATAATATACCCTAATTATTGTTTTATGTATCATAAATTCTGTGTGTTATTAGCAATAAAATTACAGCTTAAAATTTTACGGTTGTGAAAAAGTAAAAGAAGTTAATGATTGCGTTATGGCAAATTTTATTGCTAAATTTGATTTTTTTCTCAAGAATACAAAATGCCACGGCGTTGCATTGACAAGTTTATTATTGTTAAACTCGAGATGCCGTGATCATTCAAAACATTTATTTTGTTTGGAAATTTTTTGACAATATTTTCGGTAAATTAAGTGATTAGTTGTTTTCGACAAGTTTAAAATAAAACAGTTTCGTTTCTCTGAATTATAGAAAAAAAACTTTTTTTGTTACAAATTATAGACACTTGAGAACTAAGCCCATTAGAGTTTTATTACATCAAATTAAATTAAACAAAAAATCATCCATGAGCGGAGGTGGGATCGAACCCACGATAGTTTGATCCAAAGGCCAGCAACTGTTTATTTTCGAGAGTCCGCCAGTAATCAATCCTTTTACATAATTTTTTTTAAACAAGGGAACATCACCGGTTAAGTGTCTGTTACAGGGTTAAATGATCATTCGACTGCTTGCTTAGGAGTATAAAAGAAGTTCTTAAATACGGTTCATCAAGCAACACCAAACGATTGCTGACTGTCAAAAACAAAATGGTGTCTTTAAAATTGATTTCTGTGTTCGTTTTGCTGATTCACATCATTCAGGTAAAAATATATACTTTATCTATATGTAAATACGGGAAGGAAAAAAGAAGATGGCACCTATTTCAGTGTGTTAATTCGCCGCACACATTGTTTTAATGAGGGGAAGTGCACAATATATCGCACGTTGAAAACAAAAGCGGCATTTTACAGTAGAGCATTTTTTAGTTTTAATATTATTGTTTTGTCCTAAAAAAGTTACTATTAAAATACTGCTTATAGAGATTCTTTTGTTAATAATGAGACAATTTATTATTGTTTTAATTTATTTTTTGACCACAATGTTAAAAATAAAGTTATTAAAAAAAAGACCATTTTACAATAATTTTTTGTTTAGTGTCATTGTTGTCATAACCTATAATCAGTAAATTGGAGACGTCAACTGCAAAAAGTGTCACTAAACAAAATGTGTCATTTTATGTAGGTATTTACTTACTTGCATTAATTTTTGTAGCAACTGTAATCGAAGTAAACTGTCGTTTAACAAAATGTGTCACTTTTTCACTTACAGCGACGTGTGTACGAAACAACTGCTTTGACACAATCAAAATAGTGTCATGACCATGGGCAATTCTTTCAAAATATAAAGTGACAATAATTCAGTCTAGCGGAAGTAAGTGGGTTTATGAGCAAACGAAAATTTTCGTATAGTGACACTTTTGCAGTAAAACATGAATCTTACAAAAGGTGAAAAGTCAACTTTTTTATATAGTGTCACTATTGTTTTCAACGTGCGATATGTTTCATCACGATGTGTACGAATTAAGACAGGTAAAATCGGTTCGGGAGAAATCCATATAATGACAAAAGAGCCTCAATAACGTTCACACTTAAATATTTAATGAATTATGGTCGAATTTCGATCACTAGGCAACTACTAGTACAACTAAAACTGCACAGCTGTCCGTTTGTTTGAGAATGAAGCTAAAGCGGTACGTCCGATTCTTGCAGCATATCTTAAAATCAATTTAGTTACCATTATTAGAATCAATCCTACAAAAAAGGGTCAAGTACGAAAGAAATAACAAGTGAGTTTGCTGGCCTTGCAGAAAAAAATCCTGCTAATTGGGCGACGGAACCATTCCAAGTTCAAAAATGTCCACATTTAATTATAATAAAAAAAATCTGATATCGCGTGAGGTAACGCGAGTAATGGCTAGTATCCAATATGATATTTGCTATTCGTCGCCATGGTTACCTATCTACATAATATGTTCCACGTCATGTAAAAATTAATCAAAGCATGCCTAACGGGTTTATTTTTGACAGATCCATAAAACAAAAAAGCGGTTTTTTTTTATTTTCAAAATATTTCCGAAACTACAAAGTTAAGAAAAAAAAATTGGTTGTCTGTAAAGTCGGTTTACGGACGATAGTTTTACGTGATAACGTATTCCGCTCGAATATCATATTTAATAATACATAACCTAAATTTTAGTAGCTGTCAAACTATATTTTTACCGACTCTCTATCGCTTATACTGCGCTCTCGCTTGCACGCACAGGGTCAGGCGGAACGTTACGAACGTTACACTTTTTCGTGCGTGCAGCTGGTGTTTCATCAATTTATAAGACGTTATCACGTCAAAAATTTTTAACGAAACTTTCTTGAAGTAGAATAATAAGTCGTTGAATATGAGCACTAGACGTATGAAATTTGGATAGTCGTTTTTTATGACAACCTTACCCTCCTTGAAAAAAATCAGTTATGTAACGTAACTAGCCTCGGAGATAAAGAGGTGTCGAAAAGGATTCGAAATGGTTCGTGTAGAATGTAGATAAATATAGCACAGTGGTTTGCGAGAACTTAGCGGGCGCACTCCTTGCGCGATGGTACAATACCAATTCTTACTGGAACTTTCGCAAGGTGGGAGAAACGGAACGTTTATGGTGGAAGTGACGGGATAGTTGCGGAAATATCGACGACGAACAAACTGCGGTTATGCACTTTGATTCTTACAAAAAACTACCGACCCGATTCGGCTTTGCCTGATTTTGTAGATTGCCTTATAAATATAGACATTCAGCCCAAGAGGCTGCGATGTTCCCGGTGACAAGTCAACTCCCGTTAATTAAAAAAGAAAATAATAATAATAGTTAACTTTATTGTTAGCAGAACAGTGTCTGCGTCAAAAAATACATTTAGTTAAAAAATTAAAACAATATAATATACTTAAAACAATAGATTATAGTAAAAAATTAAGATAAATATTCATTTAGGTCGTAATGACATTGACATCTGCTTACAAGGTACGATTTCATTGCACTTTTGAATTGTCTTAATGGTAAGCATTTAATGTGCTCGGGAATTTTATTGTATATTTTTATAATGTTATTTGATGCAGTAGTTGAAACTGTATTGATTGTGGTCATTATTTGTTTTAAGTTTCCTTTATTACGGGCATTATATAGATGGTCAGGGATGAAGTCATTAAAAAGTTGTGGATGTTTTTTTACAAACAGTCCGCATTCATAATAATTATATAGACATACTAGCGGCCCTGTACGTGCTTCGCTACGTATAAAGTGAAATAATAAAACAATTTAATTGGAACATCTATCTATCTATTTTATTTATTTTAAAATATACATGGACGTATATGTGTGTATGTCGAGCACTCCGGCTACGCCGTCATGCCCGGTGCAAAAGAACGAATGGGGAAGGAAGAAAAAAAATTTAGGGGTGGACTACCCCTAACATTTAGGGAGATGAAAAATAGATGTTGGCGAAGTGACACCTGTAGACATCTGGCGGGGATAACTAATTAAATGACGATTGATCAGTTTTCGACCGGAGAGGAAAAATGATTAAATTACTAAAATGGCTATTAAAAAATAAGGGTTGATCGTAGAAGGGTGAAAATTGAGGATTGTATGTATTTTTGTATGTTGTATCATAAAAAAATAGAAATTAAAAATTTTGTCTAAAAAATAAAAAAAAAAATTAGGGGTGGACTACCCCTAACATTTAGGGGGATGAAAAATAGATGTTGGCCGATTCTCATAGATACCGGATAAGCACAAAAAATTTCATCAAAATCGGTCAAGCCGTTTCGGAGGAGTATGGCAACGAAAACTGTGACACGAGAATTTTATATATTAGATTATGCTGCAGGAGATTTTCGTAGGGAATAACAGTCGTATTTGCCTCACGTTTTTTTTTATTTATTAATTAAGTGGACGACAATGGTATACTTTGTGCAAAATTAGAGACTTTAAAAAAGCTTATATAAATCAATTTTATTTATTGCAGGCTGGATCAAGTCAATATAATGGAAATCAACAGTATTTGAATCTTGATGACAATTCCCAGTTAGGATATTCAAATCCGAGTAACATTTTTAGCATTTTTGACACATTTAGAGCATTACAACGCTTTTTTTCTAATTTGAAAAATATGTTTTTTAATCTACTATTTTTCGTAAGAAAAGTCTTTATGTATCAAAATAAGCCCATTTATGGTAAGTGTCTATCTACAACAGTGCGCTTCGGAATGATGACAGATTTTGTAATCTATACCTATTTCTATATTTAGGTACACGTCTACTATTTCCGAAAAAAAATAACATTTTTTCGGCAATGAATTAAATTTTAACGCAAATTATTGCACTTTTGTAGTAATTGCTAAAACGCTTGTGACGTCATGCCTTAGTGACAACTGACATTAAATGTTGTATTTATGGGTGTAGAACTGTGGTTCAAAGGTATTTCTTAGAAAGATAAGTAAATTTACTTAATAATATGAATTATATTATGTAAGTATTTTCTTAAAAGCAGGTACTTAGTAGTAAAAATAGTACGGTTTTCTTTAGTTACAAGTTAACTAGCCTCAAAAATAACCTATGACATAAGTGTTATAAGATATATCACAAAAAAGCGATTAAACAACAAATTAACTAATCAAATGACGTAGAAGTGAATGATCGCAACAAAAAATTATTAGCGACACGGTCGCGGTGATTATATACTTCAAGTGTTTATATTCTCTTTGATTTAAGAAGGCGTGACGTCATTCGGTGTTTCAATAAGCATGGCCGATTGCAGTATTTTATTACTTTTATTTTGTTAAAAATTTTATTAACCTCAACGTTTATATTAACACCGGGTCATTTTTTAGAATCCCTTAAACATATATTTTTCTATAAAACCATTTATTCTTTGATTCCTTGATCGTGCCTATTGTCAGTGGTTCATACAGGTATTTTACAAAATAATATAAGCAGTACAGTTTTTATACATGGAGTGGGTATGCTTTCATTGAGGATTTTTTGTTATGAAAAATAAGTTCAAAAACTGAAACCCCACTATTGAAAAATCATGCTCTAAAAAGTATGAAACAAGAAAATAGCCTAATGGCTACGTTGAAAGGAGGATGCGCAGTGAGCGAAAATACTGATTTGCGTCCGAGCGAAATTGTACTGATCAGATAATTATTTTGTAAAGATATTTTATTGGTCTTAAGTAATACGAACAACTGTTGTCCAGCTTAAGGAAAAATATTTTTAGAACTCAAAAATATGGAAGTTTATTTTAACAAACTTTTAGATCGACAACTGATTATGGGGATTTTTACTCTGAGCTATAAAAGCATGCCCCTTGCTTCTATAATTTTTTTTTTGTAGAAACGGAGATGTATGGCGTTCTAGGAGCCATATCTAACGAGTTTCGAGTAATGCTTTTCAATTTTTATGAGATAGCCAAATCGATGCGATCTGGTGTTCTTAACCACTGGTTAGGCAAGCTGCTCAGCATTACTGGTTTTAATTTTATTCCAAAAATTATAAATACAGTTATAAGGTAAGACGCTATACTTATCTGCCTACAATCGAAAATTTTCCAAAAAAAAAAAGAAGTTATAGGTTTCGGTCCGATTTTTGAACATCGAGTTTTTATCAGATCTCGACATTTTGGGGTCCAAGGAAGCTAGTCTGACTATTTTTGGATGGTCATCCGTCCGTCCGTATGTTTGTATGTGTTTTTGTCATATGGAATCTTTGGAACGGATCAACCGTCGGTTTGTGGCATTCGAAAGGGTTTTACTGAGACTTAGATCTGATTAGGTTTTCGAGTCAATCGGTCAACAAGTTTCAAAGTAATTCAAAGAAAATAATATTTTTTCACGTTTTGTCGCTTAACTCCTAATCTACTTGTCTGTACGGTGGTCAGAAAAGTTAGTGAAAACTTAAATTAGCTTAAATATAAAAGTCTATAAAAAATTAACAGTTTTCTTTTATTTTCATATCACCCAGAAGTTCTTGTCTATTTTTGTAGTAACCTTCCTTAAAAGTTTTAGGGTTGGTTCATAAGTCAACCGGTTTCCAGATTTTTTTTATATTTGATCATCACAATTTTCGATTTCCATAATTTTTGTTTATAATCACGCTTCTAATGAAGTCAGCAATATTCAAAAAACTGACAGTTTCGTGAGCAAAGTCACGGGTCAGACTTTTTATTTCGTACTTCACGGAGTGCCAGATTTTTGAAATTTTGTAAAAAATTCCAAACCTGAAAATTTCGAATAGAGGTCGAAACCTATGATCCCAAAAATTTTTTAAGGCCCGTGTGGTGTATACGATTTTTCTTCATATCCGCTCGAAAGTACGTACTTTCGTCAGCAGGGACGAAAGATTGACATTTACTCCTAGTGAGAACGGCGGGAGGAAAAAATTTCTCATGCGTATTTATACTCGTAACTAGGGTTCTCGCTGTCATTTAATATAATAAATAACAGGGAGTAAATGTCAAACTTTCGATCGAGGTATGAAGAAAACTTTTTTTTCTTCATACCTCGATCGAAAGTACGTACTTTCGTCCCTTATAAAGTTTGACGTTTACTCCCTGTTATTTATTATATTAAATGACAGCGGGAACCCTAGTTACGAGTATAAATACGCATGAGAAATGTTTTCCTCACGCCGTTCTCACTAGGAGTAAATGTCAATCTTTCGTCCCTGCTGACGAAAGTACGTACTTTCGAGCGGATATGAAGAAAAATCGTATACACCACACGGGCCTTAAAAGTTGAAATCTCGGCCCTGTGCGTCATGATGCCCTCGGATTCGCCTCGGGCTCATGACGCGCAGGGCCGAAAATTCAACTTTCGGCCCTTGTGATGTAATATACTATTATTCCGACAGATATTATTTTTTGAACAGCTAGGATTTCTCAATTAAAAAAAAAAGCAAATGCTTGATGCCATTCATAAATGGTTCTTTTATCGCTATTAGTAATTTATTGTAATATGAAACAAGTAATGTTGATAATAAACTCCTTTCTGAAATTTTTACGAGTTTGTTATTATTTCTTTGTGCAGTTATTCAATAGAGTTTTGTATAATATCTACGGTAAATGATTGTGTAAAGTTTACTACCCACTCATTAGAATTCAGCCTTTCTCAACCTTTTTTAACGGCGGACCCTTAGGTAGGTTAATGATCATCGTCACGGACTCCTTGAAACAAAAAACCCAGTAGATAGATACTCCGTTTCATGCAATAAGTACTTACTACTTAGTTTTGCCTGATAGTTTTAAATCAGTCCACCGCGCGGCCTCGGCGTCACCTCACATAAGTGTGTCGTCAAGCGCTTGCCGCGCTATATTTTCGTAACTTTGACGTCTATAATTTTATTTAATTTTTTCCACGAACCCCTTGGGACATGCTTGCGGACCCCAGGTTGAGAAACCTTGTAGTAGATGGTTGTTGAAAATATGGATACAACATGAATTTTATCGACTTTTGCATGGTTCTATTGGATTTATCGGGGTTTGCTTAAAAAACTCCACTTTATCACTCGTTTTTTTATGGTTTCGCTTTATTTTGAATTCATAGATCAATAAAGCTAACCAAAATTAACTAGAATTGATATACAGTATAGAACCTCGATAAGTTAAACTTCGATAAGTTAAAAACCTGTGTAACTTCAAATTTTTTTTAATTCCCTTCCCCTCAAAGACTAAAACCTTCATTACTTAAAGCACAAAACCTCGGTAACTTAAACAAATATTTTTGAAGCGTTGGCCCTCACTAACTTAAAATAATATTTTGGTGACCTCCATAACAAAAGGTTTTGCCAATAACTTTATTAATTTTCACCATTAGAACAGTTGAACCTCGTTAAGTTAAAAATTGATCTTAGACAAACCTCTCTAAGTTCAACTCTCGATAAGTAAAAACTCGATAACTTAAATTTTTCAACGTTTCCTTTGAACTTGCAACTGTTCAAATAGTGAAAATTAATAAAGTTATTGACCAAACCTTTTGTTATTTAGGTCACCAAAATATTATTTTAAGCTAGTGAGGGCTAACGCTCAAAATATTTGTATAAGTTACCGAGGTTTTGTGCAAAAAAATGATTTTATCGGGTCTGCATGATGTTTGCTCCTCATTTATCATTTCAAGTGTGCACCAATTTTCCTGTCGAAAACAGACTTAAATACAAGTCCTAATAAAAATACGAGCAACTAAGTTTTCAAATTTTGTTTCAGCGTATTGAACACAATTCTACCGGTCCATATTTCTAAAATATAGCTGCTTAGAACAACTCACCTTCATATTATGGGGGTGGCAATCAGCCGAACATGTTACGGAATTCTGTCCACTTTCCATGGCGGAAGCAAGCTGTTCCTCATTCGTTGGCTACAGCTGAAATTAATAAATAATGACAATACATTAAAATGTGTTTTGAAATTCACTCCGTAGCGAAAAACCGACATCGTCGGAGCTTCGTTGTTATAACATCTCCTAAGCTTAAACTAAATTTCAACGAGAAAAACAGTCGCTAATTAAAAATAATAATAAGTTAAAACATGAAAAATTAACACCAGACTCAAATAAGTTGATATAGCATTAAAAAATTCCAAAGCACTTTAGAAATAAAATGTCGTGAGACACTCTGTATAATATATATATGTATATGCGTGTATAATGTATGAATATGCATCGTTCAAAAATTTTTAAATACAGTAAACCCTCGTTAACACGAACACGGTTAACACGAATTTCGGTTTAACGCGAACAAAAATTTGCTCTCGACAATGGTCACATAAGCTTTAATGTAATTATGTTCGGTTAACACGAACCCTCGTTAATACGAACTTCGAACAACTTTTTCGTCCCTTCACGGTTAATTATCGGATAATACGAACTACAAAAATTCTCAAATCATATATTTTAATCATTTTGGTCAATGAATATACAATACAACTAAAAGAAAAGATTCGCTTAAGGGATTACAAAAGTAAATAACTCACATTCTAAAAATAGACAAAGGATTGAGAGATTAAAAATTCACTCGAAATCCTATAAATAGAAACATATATACCTCAAAATTTTTCCCCTCTTATTTATTGAAAAGGTTGTAAACTAATTAACAAAGGCAAAGGCTTCTTAACAATTTATAATAAATAATTATTCAATGTTTACTTAAAATAAATCATGATTTGACACTTAAAAAATGACTGTATTTATGCCATACTCGGTTTACACGAACTCCCACATAACACGAACTTTTTGCCTGATTTTTACGAGTTCGTGTTAACGAGGTTTTACTGTATAATCATTAAGAAAAATAAACATTTATATTAGGTTTACATATTTTTTCAACATTTTCATTGTTTTCCACTCTTCGTGGGTTCCAAATCTTAAAGACAAAAAATGAAAAAATTAGTAGTAGAGTTTTAACTATTGTAGTATCTTACACAGTGGCGTAACTGCTAACACTATCCCCGGGGTCACACAAAGTTAAAGCAGACCTCCAAAATTTATGAATTATGAATATTTACCGACGTCTTAAATTATAAAATAAACATGCGTCATTAATTTTTATCTGAACGTCTTATCAACACTTCGGTAATTTTTGTAAATGAATTTTGTTTAGGTTAGAGAAGATTCTGGTTCAATACTAGTTCATTTATCTAAAATGTGATGAATTTATTTTAGACTAACTGCTCCCCGCGGCTCCGCACGCGATTGGTATAATACTTTTTTTTATAGCAAAAACTAAAAATGGGGGGCGTTAAAAACAACAACTTGAGTATTAACGAACACCCTAGTATAGAATTAGGCTTTTGAAAAAAAAATAATTATCGATTTTTTTTTGTATTTTAAAACTTTATTATAAATAATATTTGATAATCGATGCGAAAAACTTTCAAAAAACTTTTTTTAAATTAATTATAAGCAATTTAAAATTGATAAAATATTAAAAAAAATCACGTGACTGCAAACGCACTAAAATTGTTTTTGACAGTTGTGACGTCATAATGGTAAAATTTATATACGCAGTATACTATCAATGGCTTCTACATGTATACCTATTGACTAAAACATTATGACGTCACATTATGTTCGGGAAATGTCGGCGCGTTCTCGGAACTGGGTACAAAAATTTATTTTTAATTTGATATAACTTTTGAATTATAACGAAAATAAAAAAAAGAAAAATAGTTTTGTTATAAAACTTATATACGATCTTTCCATTTATAACAAAAAAAAATTTCATTCAAAAGCCCAATTATAGGTATACTATATTTTTTGCACGTCTCTTCTATAAAATAGCAGACTTTCACATCATAACAAGTATAGTTTTAATATTTTTGACAGATCTATGTGTGTCCATTTGCAATATATTTGGGTTGCTTACAAAAACTACACCTCCTTTGCTGTCTCTGTTCCTCATATTGTTTTTAAAAGATAATCGATATTGGAAAATTCCGTTGGACTTCATAACACTAGTGTTAAATGGGTCACTTCACAATCGCTATGCAGGCTTGAAAAACAGCCATTTTATAAGAGGGTGTAGCAAAAAGAAATTCCGTTTTCTAAAGTTGAATCTTGGATTCTACTTTATGTAGCGACGCCAGTGATCTCTATTTCTTTTTATTTACAAAATTTTTGACTGAGTCACTGATCCCACGTTTGTATATCGAGTATATATAAATCAAGTATTTAATTCCAAGTTTTAATAAATCGCTGCTGATTGCTACAAAGTCTACCAACCATGGCACTAGGACACTCTTTCGTATGGGGAGCTTTATTCTGTGTGATATTTATTCTCACTCAGGTATGTTCAATTTTTTTTAATTAAAAAAAAGTACCGTTCAAAGGAGTTGTTTCGTTGCAAAATAATATATAATTATGAAGGATGTATGAAAGCAGAGATGGACATGAGGACTAATAGAGCTTACGTCCTGGGCCCCTAAGTGTCAAGGGTCCACAAAAACTGATTTTTTATTAGACATTTTTTATACTTTTTCATTAACAATGTGCATTTATCGCATAGTAAAAAATTCCAGCCAATTAGGCGACGGGACCATTCCAACTTCAAAAATGTTGGCATTTGATTATAATAAAGAAAATAAAATTTCTGATATCACGTGAGATGACGCGGGTAATGGCTAGTACTTCATATGATATTTGCTATTCGTTGCTATGGTAACTATAAAGTTTAGAAAAAAAAAATTAAAAAAATCTTTTTTGAAAGTATAAATAGAATAATAAGTCGTTATGAAACGTACACCATTATTATATAAAAAACATCGTTATAGCATATATCTCTTCTGCGCATGCGCCGATTTTCCCTAGAAACAATAGGGCTCTTCATATTTGCATACCAAATATCCTTCCAAAATTTGGTTTCAATCCGTTCATCCGTTTGATCTGTATCGTGCTCACAGACAAACAGACACACAGAGTTTTTCCAAAAATATGTTTTTTTGGATTCGGGGGACCTCAAAACGAAAATATTGTAAAATTTTGAAAAATGATTTTTGACCTAAACTAGTACCATTCCCCACTTGTGGGTTGGAATGGTAAAATAGTATTAATGATTATCATTATTAAGGTTCCGTACCTCAAAAGGAAAAAGGAACCCTTATAGGATCACTTCGTTGTCACTTGTCTATCTGTAAAGATCCTTTTTCTCAGGAACGCTTCGAGGTATCAAGTTGAAATTATTATCAAATACTCAGATCTGCAATCCCCTGAAGCTGTGAAAAATTCAAACTTCTAAGTCAACGCAATCAAAAGATCCAGCAGTTTACACGACATATTTTGACACTCGCAAGGGAATCGAACCTATAGGGTACTTCCCGTTGATCTAGAATCTTGAAATTTGGCAAGAAGCTATGTCTTATAGCACAAGTAAAGGGAAAAATCTGAAAACCGTAAAGTAGTTACATCACAAACAACGCGGTACTATTCATTCCTTCTTCAGTCACCCCTTACAATTCTGGTTCAAATTTAATACTTAAGTAATAAAATAACTTCGATTTACAATTTTGGTATGAACTACTATATATCGTTTATATGGAAGCCTCAGGGCGCGAGTTCTACTCGCACTTGTCCGTCTTTTATCATAGGCGAGTGTTAACAATTTTTTGGGTGAATTGGACAAAATTTTGGATCAATGTTGACAATTTTTATGGTGAATTTTAAGAATTATTCGAGTAAATTTTGAGAGTTTTACGGGTGAATTTTGACAATTTTTTAAGTTATTTTATAGTATTATTTGTTTGATCAGGTCATCAAATTTCAGCTCTGATTTTGATTTCAAAATTGAATTTTAAGCCCCTATTTCAAGATTTTTAATTTAACAAAAATGAAGCCCCATTGAACTTCAATAAGCCCTAGGTCCCGCAAAACCCTGATCCACTCCTCTATGGGAGGTATCTATATCTATCTATTTTTTAATATATTTGGAATAAGTACACAAAATTTCAGAACGGTTTATAATTACGAAATTAACATACGCTTTTATGGGAAAATCGGACTTCATTTTGTCAAATAACCAATGAAATTAAAAGATTGTGACGCTGTCACGATATCTTTCATGCAAATTACTCACTCATACGTACAATTTTTACATTGCTATCTAACTAATTGTAACGAAACAGAAGTTTTGGTACAATTTGACGCCGTTGCTACCATCTTAAAATATGTCTGTCCTTTTATGAACATACTTTTGTCTGCGACTGTATAACTCATACATCCTTGAAAGGTTTCTTGTAAAAAAAGTCGATTTTTGACAAAATAAAAAATCTTTCAGATACAGAAGTGGAAACAGTTCGTTTTTCGTTCTTTTTTTACAAGCAAAATTCATTTGAAAAGTTCCGTGAAATTCTTAACTAACAACCTTTCTTTGAATTTTTCATTTTTGTCAGTGTCTTTTTCTACACGTAAAATTAATTTGAAATATATATGACAGTTTTTTTTTATAACGCCAAAAATCATATTTATACTAAGGATCCGCACTTTGCTTGGAATTTCGATTTCGATCAATTATTTAATTTTTGAAGAACTCATTTAAGCAAGCATAACAATAATTTGTTTTCGTAGACGCTGCCCGGTTCGGCCCAACGATATCCAAGTTTTGGTTCAGTGAGCGACATGGTCATTTCTCCTGGAGGATGTAATTACTATTATAATTAATTCAAATCTTTGATTAACGTCTGAATATAGAACTCTTCAAGTAAATAAAATTGTCGACCAATTTTTCTCAGACCATACGATATATTGACCAAAAAAAAAAAAAAAATTGGTCGACAATTTTATTTACTTGAAGAATTATAATTAATTATTTTAAGTAGTAATCTCACAGTGCCGTAACTGGAGTCATCGGCGCCCATGGCGAGATTCCGATTTCGCGCCGTCAAAATTTTATTTTTGCTGATTACGCCCACCCGGGTTTCCGTCCCTGGTACGGGCCCCAGTAGCCAAACCCTGGTTACGGCACTGAATCTAGAAGCTGTGTAAGTTAAAAAAAATATGAAAAGCAGAAACCAAGACCACAGGGAGGAGGGGTATAAACGTAAATTTATTGTTATAAACTAAATGCCGCTGCACACGAGGCTAGAAACGCTGCTAGATTCCTTGTTAGATTTGTCTACTAGTTTTCTAGCACTGATTTTCTTGATTGCTGTTAAATGCTCGCTTCACACGAGACTATTTTTCAAGCTTGTTTTGTGGATAGATCTGGTACGCGCGCAGTGACAGTTCGAATATAAACACAGAACAAAACGTGTCTGTTGTCTGGCAGAATGACGCCATGTTGGTTTGTGGACGTTTGTTCAAGTGGCCACGTGACAAGATTCTGCTTCCTGATTGGTTCTTGCGTATACCTAGCAGCAGATCTAGCAGGGGAAATAGTCCCTGTTCTAATTTTAAAACCTATCTTGGGAGCTAGCAGGCCAGCCCGCAGTGACGTCATTCTAGCTTCGTACCCAGCCTACCGGCTAGCAGAACTCCTATCGGCGTTTCTAGCCTTGTGTGCAGCGCCTTTAACATTCGGAACATGTTACTTTTCGTATCGAAAACGCGCCATTTAGTAAGTGAGTCTTGATTTGATGATTAAGGTACTCATGATACTCAGTACTCACTAGAGCTGTAAAAGTAACGAGAAATTGTGTACCCGTATATGTACTCGTTACTTAAAGAACCAGTACCCGTTACTTTCGTATCGTTATCTTACTCGTTACTTTTCGTACGACATACAATCGTGTATAACAGCATCAAGAAGTGTATGTTCTCTGGCATCAAGCATGTAGCATCGCATCGAGACGCGTCGCATCGTGATACGGTATGACTTCGTTCGTATAACGTATAACCGCATCAAACGAGTCGAACTGACATGGATACGACAAATGCGAGTAACGAAATGAATTTGTAAGTAACGATTCGGTACTTCGAGTTAGACGATGTACCCGTTACTCAGTAACGAATACATATACGGTTTGTTACAGCTCTACTACTCACCTACTCTAAATTTCTGGTTCGATGGCAAGATTTGGTAACAGCATGCGTTCGCTTTCGTTTCCTATTACCGTTGTGTTAGACCGAGCGGTGTAGCGTACAGGAGGGGGGGGGGTCAGTGAGGTACTTAGAACGAAAGCATATCTACCAGATAAAATATTATGATTAAACAACAAATTTTAACTCAATATCGGCCAATCAAAATGAGCCACTTGATACTTTGCCGCTGAGGGATTCCCCGTTATGCCCCGCTTCCCATTAGGAACTCCCCCCTAGTGTCGAAAGCATTAGACTCGCATTCGGGAGATACTTTTTCCTGCTGCCGGCCATGGTTTCTCTGAACAATTCCAGATATAAATAGATGGAAAATAGTAACGGTGCGAATGGCGTCTGTTATGACTTAAAGTCGAGAAACGGACGTTAAATGCATTATTATTATTATAGTAGCGTGTTCAACACACTCATATACTTATACTCCTATATTGCTAGTTCCCGTAAGTGGGAGCGTTCCCCACCAAGAGACAACAACTGCATACTTCTATCTCACTTATTTGTACTCGATCTGTTATGCGCAAGCGTTGCGACTGTAGTGGGGAAGTGGGTAAGTGCAATGTACATGCTCCATTCCTGACCCCTACTAGCAACATAGAAGTATTAAATATATGGACACACTACAGTGGGTGTTTATTGGTGTTCGAAATCGCGCGTTCGTAACATTATATCACTTGTGTATTTCAGCTCTCCATAATTTCAACCTTACGCTCTACAAGCGACTTAACCGCACAGTCGCGATACAATTAAAATAGAATTGGAAGCTGTAGCTCTTTAATAAATACAACTATCGACCAATTTTTCAGACAATTATATTAGCAAAAATATGTAATTATAATTCAATGCATTAACGTTTCGATCCGAATTCGGATCTTCTTCAGAATTGAGCTTAAAAAAATAAGTAGTCATGGATATATTTGTAAGTACCTAAAAAGAAAGAAAAAATCATTAATTTCTCTTAAAGAAATTTGTTTCATTATCTAAAATGTTTATATTGTCCCATTTAATTATTGAATTATAATAATATATTTTTGTTACTATAATCGTCTGAAAAATTGGTCGTCAATTTTATTTATTGAAAACTTCTAATCAAAGATTTGCTGGGGCTCTTTGTTTGAATCGTTATTATGTCGTTATTTTTTACAGACCCGACATTTGGCAATAGAGAATATACTGTAAGGACAGCAATGGATTCCAGCCTCCCGATGACCATAGAAAGAATGATATTATTTCCAATGAGGCTCATGATTAGAACTCTACTCTTGCCAGTCCAAATAATTATTAGTCCTATCATTTTTGTGGTGAAATCAATAAATACTTTGCTTTTCAAAATCATATTCTGGCCGCTTAGAATATTCTCTAGGTTTATAAGAAACTTATTCTCATTCGTATTTATATATTAAATTTGGGATATCAGTATTAATGATAAAAAAATGCAACTGCTTGTATTTTTAAAAATCTTATTTTTAAACAAATTGTAAACAAAATTATATTGAGATTGACTGAAACAAGACAATTTTATTTGTATTAGAATTCTGTAAAAAAATTGTACGGTGTTTTAGAACGAATTCATAGAAATAAAAAATTGAATTAAAAATGGTGTACTTAATTAATTATTTTGATTTTCAAAACTTTATCGTCTATTTTATTTTCTTAGTTTTATCAAACACAAAAAGATTTTTCAAATACAAAATTTTCTTGATTAAAAATAAGTTTGACTTTTTATTTCGTGTAGCCTATATATATATATATATATCACTCCGAAAGAAGTATACCTATAGTCCATGCGGTAGGGAGTTTTTTCCCTATGTTAATGTAGAAACATACTCTACCACGCTGAATTTTTGTGAGATGGCTATAACTTCGCCAAAAAAAATTTTTTTTTTTTTGAAAATTTAGTGAAGTCAAGTTGAAATATTATTAGTTTTACAAAAAAAAATAAATTTTGTCGAAAAAAAATTATCAAAAATTTTTTATGCCTCTGACTATCCCTAGCCCTTTAAACAATATAAATAATTCGTTCCCCGCCCCAAAAGGTTTCTGATTTTCAATGATATAAAAAAACTTTGTTTTAAAAAAAGATCATCAAAATCGAAGCTGTTCTTGCGGACTTCGAAATATTGCCTATTTTATGATGGGTATTTATTGACGCGGCTATTAATTATGTTGTTATTTTTTACAGACCCGGAATTTGACAGCAGAAGCTATAATGTAAGGACAGAAATGGGTTCCAGCCTCCCGACGGCTATAGAAAGAATAATGTTATTTCCAATGAGGCTCATGATTAGAACTTTACTCATGCCAGTCCAAATAATTATTAGTCCTATCGTTTTTGTGGTGAAATCAATAAATTGTTTGATTTTCAAAATCATGTTCTGGCCGGTTAGAATATTCTTTAGGTTTATAAGAAATTTATTCTCATTCGTATTTATATATTAAATTTGGGATATCAGTATTAATGATAAAAAATGCAACTGTTTGAATTAGAATTCTTTAAAAAATTGTACTGTATTTTAGATGGAATTCATAGAAATAAAATATTAAATTAAAAACTTTATCGTTTATTTTATTTTCTTAGCTTTACCAAAAACAAAAAGATTTTCCAAATAAACAAATTATTTTCTTGATTAAAAATAAGTTTGACTTTTTATTTCGCATATTATGCCATAAGCACTTTAATTATTTAACTGTTGCGGTCTTTGGCGCCTACTTCAGCGGCAGATTACGGAACTAATTTATTTAATCGAATTTTTCAAATCAAACGTTTCGCTTATGATTTCGTCGATTTGGTTGTCAATATAATTAGGCTAATTCCAGCTAGTTTCGAATACTATTCGGTCTCATCTAGGCAGTATACAAGATAGCTTATTACGATTACTCATATTAATACAATTTATCTACATTTGCGAACAATATAACGCCCGCGCCCTAAGTCGTAAGAGTCTGTAAGAGACAGCTGAGCATGGCATTCGAATCAGCGTAGTTTCTTCGCTAAAAGAACGATTAATTTGAAAAGACAATTTTATGAAAGTTTTCATATTCTTTATACTATACGTTAAAATTTAATTATACACTTTAAAAAGAAAATAAAACATCAATTTCGAACAATAATCTCAATATTTTAGGGCGATTAAACATATAGAATATATATAAAAATCACTTACCAAAATGTATTTTACCGCCATCGCAAACTTGCCACCATTGTCGAACTTTGTTCAGTTAATATTGACACATAGCTTACAATATTTCGCACACGTAATTGAATAAGAATCTAATTAATATTAGTAAAATCACCAACTAGTTTTTTACACCAAGAATAATTATCTACTGCCTAATATTTTAGGTTACTAACAACTAACCTGACATGTTTATTTCAAACTATTTCTAGATTGATTCATGCTTAACCGTTTTAGGATGCAAGCATGCAACTGGATAAAACAAAAATCATAGCATTAGAAAGCGTAGTGATTATTCAATCGTCATGACTTCTGCAAACAAGAACTATTGTCGATTTTTGGCCAATAGCAAGAGTAGGCCAAAATAGTTGGCAAAACCAAAAGTGCACATCCCGCAAGTTTTCCACTGTACATATTATAATGAAAAAAAATTGAGAAAATAGATTTAAAAAGAAAAACAATTAAAAAAATAGAAAAAAAAATAAAAATAAAATGGAATAGAAAAAAAAATATTACTTGGTGTCAGCGGGAATCGAACTCGGCACCTTGCTATTACTAGACTACGCGTTTAACCACTCGGCCATTCTAATATCCCAGGTTGCGTTGTTATTGTGGTATAGAAGTGGATCAGTTATTCTACGTAATACACTACATTACAATAACAGTAATAGGTATTTTTTTGTTTTTTTAAGGTTTTTTATTTTAACTATTAGCTGTCAAAAATAATAAAATAAAACTGTTTATAAAAATTAAACTACTGAACACATTTATGTGAATTTAAATAGGGTTCTGGTCTGATACTAAACAAAGTGAATAAAATATAACCCAAGGCAATCCGACCAAAATTGCGATCTGTAGAGTCGTGACGTACGTACATACGTACATACGTACAGACCAACCGACAACTGCTGTTTGTAACTTTCAATTACAATTTTAATAGTATTTATGAACTCGAATTGATTTAAAAATGGTTCTGTTTTATAGATCAGAATCTCCTCTTTTCAAAAAGCTTCAATTTGAATGGATTTCGTGTGAAATTAACTTAGATATAACTTCTTATATGAACGAAAGTCAGCTCTGACGCTCAAAGCGATAATAAAGCACATACCGCTAATTTAGCGGTATGTGCAAAAGAAGGACCAAAAACTATTGTCGACTGACGTATTTTCTCAATTGTTATAAAAACAACTAACTTTTTTGCACTGAGAAATAATTTTCCACATACTCACGACCGTTGCAACTGTTTATCATAAAATCAATAGGTGGCATAGTGCTTTTAAAATTTCTAAGCAATTTCTTCGAGCTGCGGCTTCTTCAGAAATTTTACAATTTCTTGACAGCTCATAGTACAACAGAACAACCGAGTTTATGCACAGTTGGAACCCGGACTTTACGGTTAATCCGGAACCAGAACACGCACCCTTCTAACCCAGAGGAACAGCATGTTTATCATAAAATCAATAGGTGGCATAGCGCTTTTAAAATTTCTAAGCAATTTTTGCAAGCTGCGGCTTCTTCAGAAATTTTACAAATTTTTGACAGCTCATAATACAACAGAACAGCCGAGTTTATGCACAGTTGGAACCCGGACTTTACGGTTAATCCGGAACCAGAACACGCACCCTTCTAACCCAGAGGAACAGCAGCTCTAAATGTACCTCGAGATCGTGTTTGATTACAAATTTACCTGTTTAAAATAAACTAGAATTGTTTTTTTTCAGCGAGCACCGAGCACCATAAGCGTAGTTGAGACAAAACCTGGATAGTGGATACAGTTTATTCCGATTAGCTCTTCACAAGCCAGTCTGTCTAATTAAATCCTTCAATTGCCTCTTGCACAAAGTTATGGTTGCCTTTGGGTTCACCTATCAAAACACATCCTAAACAACTGCTGATAACACGTAAACGACTTTGGTTAAAGGCGGCTTTACACAGGTGTAGTAGCTAAAGCAAGTAACTTGAGCAAGTAACTAAATTTTAGTGAATTACCGTTTAGTTAGTGTCTACACACATTATCAATATTTTTAGTAGCTAAATTAATATTGTTGTTGTTATTTTAAATTTCTTCAAAGATCACTAATCAAGTCAACCACACTGTACTAAACTAGAATTGTCCAGACGGGTTTAGTGCACGTTTTAGTTGCTACGACGCGTGGTGGGGGACCAACTTGCTTTAGTGAATAGGATGAGAAGTCAGCTACTTGACTAAAACTTTTACTAAAACGCCAGTACTTTACTTTACTAAACTGAATGTTCACACAATGCAAGTAGCTAAATTTAGTTACTTGCTTTAGCTACTATACCTGTGTAAAGCGGCCTTAAACGATTTCAATCTATTAATTATACCTATAAACTAAAGAAGGTCTTCAGGTTCTATTATATAATTATAGTGCAAAAAGAAAATCTAATAATTACATAATATTGTACAGAAACACATTGCAAATTGCAAAATAACATGATCATTAAATAAAATTACCAATATACCATTTATATTTCTTTTATTATTATTTATTAGTTACGTACTATTAAACATTATTTTATAAAAAGACAATAGTAAAAAATATTTTCAAAAATAAAAAGCAAAATTACTGGAAACTCGACTATTACATTTAACAGTATAAAAATTACAAAAAAATCTTAAACCAAATTCAATCAACTGAAATATACAGTACCTACATTCACTACATGTAGAGTTTTGTGGCGTTGGCCCAGGGCCGGATTTAGCATGGGGCCATGTCTATGTTAATGTCGCCGAAATTCATTCAAACTACATATTTTCGAAAACGAGGGATTCTAGTATAATAAAATGGAACCATTTTTAGATTGATTCGAGTTTATAATGAGTCCGAAAATAGTAGCTGAAACTCGCGAACAACAATTGTTGGTTGGCCTATGTATGCCTGTCCGAACTCTACACGTCGCAATTGTTGACTGATCGACTTAGTTTCTTTTTTATTCGCTTTGCACGCAACAATTTACATTTCCCTATCGCTTCGTCACAAACAGGGCGTTAAAAAATTTCAATTTTAACTGTCACTCGAAGTTACGCGCATAGCAAATGCAGGTCGTTTCTACATTAATTTTCTACTTACTTGATCTTCTGCTCTTTTTCGTACAATTACAAAACAGTTGAATGCTCTTAAAACATAAACGGCATTCATAATCTATAATTCTATTTTTAAATAAATCTATAAGTTCAATTAATAAACTTGTTTTTATTACGTTAAAAATAAAAGCTGCTCCTCACAATTAAATTGTTTACCTAACTGAAATGCTTGTTTACTTTTCAAAGTAGATATTGAGATGAATCTTTTAGTTCAACATTAGAAAAAAAATTATACCTAATAATAAAAAATTAAAAAAATATATCACACTTCATAAACTGGCACCCGTGGCTATGTTAAAACAATATCAAAGCGCTCGACAAAATCTCGTCATCGCCCTTTTGAAGTACGAAAAAGACACATCTGCAGTTTCATAATGAAAATTCGCCAGATTGAATATTGAACTAAACGCGAATGAAGATCTACAAAAAAAATTTATATATTTGAAGACAGCATTTTAACATAGCCACATATGCTATAGAAACACAGTATTGGAATCAACATTAGTAATGTTGGCACTACTGGACTTTCGTGAATAGGGTTTCTTATGACAATATTTATTTCAAGCGCGGCGGTAAGTTTTGAAAGCCTGTGGTGAGTGAGTTGTGTGATCGCTTCCCGGAGGGGGGAGGCTTAGAAAATAAAAATGTTTAAACAACGGCAATAGATTAGACAGTTGTAACGATACGTAAGTAGCGTTACTAGCGCCTACCAGTGACCGCGGCAGTGCCTTCGAGGTACTGTGGACAACAGTGAGACATTATAGTGAAATGATATACAGTGTTTAAATCAGACCGCAGTATATCCGAGAGCACTAAACTTTACAAGCTAGCTAGTATTACTGAGTGACGTCACAACGACCCTATAGAAACAATTAACAACAGCTCTCGCATCTACTGCGGGTCGAACATATAGACATAGTCTGTCGACTAACAAGCAATAGTCGACAAGTTCAACGATAGAACTAGTCTGAGTCCGTTCCTACCGACCGCACCCCCCTGACGCCCGGCTCACGGACAGACGGCTGTCGCCGGCGGGACGTCAGGTGTTCCCGACCGTTCTTTCCCCATCGTTTAATTGGAGGAGAGGAGGCCGCCCGTGACGCCCCTCTACCTCATCTTATTATGTATATGTATACTGTTGTATGATTGTTGTAATACCGTTTGTAATTTAGAAATAAGCATTTGGTTTATAAATAAATACCGATTTATGTCGGTTCTGAAAATACGCTAAACTTTTCATTTACAAATTCACCGCTTTTACCGCTGCCATTTGTACCCTGGCTGCCGACGAACCGATCCCGGCCGACGAAAGGCAGCGGACCTTTGTGACTACGTGTTGATTACGTCACCATAAAACACGGGGAGCGTTACAGAGTCATATACAATAATACATAAACGTAAGAATTACGAAACTTTTTAGCAAACGCGGTCAAGAATCTTAGTTTGCGCATATTTTTGTAACTCCAAAAAAAGACTATGTATAGCCGTCGTATCAGATATTCCACAAATCTTATGAAAATTTCACTATCCGAAATTTTCACGTGTGGTGAGCTCTCAACACACACCACGGGTCTTCCGCCGCGCCTGATTGTTTCGTAATGGTTTCATAGCGGGTCAACTGAGTCAATTATATCGCCCCATATAAAATGGCGTCAACGAAGCTGTTGCGAAACAGTTAATACTCATTCTAGTTTTTCCCACCAACAGATATAGTAATCACGTAAACAGTAACATAGTTGGCTAGGAAGTATACAGTATATGATTGGTTGCTCTGCTGTGTTGAGTTTCAAGCGACCATTCAAAGGCTGATCGGGCAGCTTTATTGCTATTTCGATTCATAGGATAGAGTATAGCAGTATATCGAGTTCAGTTCAGTAGCACCGTACTGATAAAAAAAAGATCACAAATTTTATTCAACTGACAACATAAAAATGTTTCCCAAAATTATTAAATTGTTGTAAAGAAAGCAATAAGATAGTAAATGAGAAAAAAAACAGATAGAAATGGCAGTGATATTTAAAAAATCATTATTCGTTACCTTTTATCAATTTAATAATTTTCTGGAATGAAGTCAATTATTCTATAAAACCAACATGACTATTATAATTCGTTCAATTGTTTGTTTTGCCTTATTATTTACTCAATACTTTATTGCAATATGTAGTTAGCGACAAATTCAAACAATTAAAATCTAAACGCATTATTACATGTCAAAGAAAATGTTATACAAACGTAATTCGTACGTTGAAATTTGGCGCATCAATCATTTGTCGTCTTTAAATATTTGAAGGGCTCAATTTCGGAAAAAAGTCTCTGAGAAAACATGCCATTTAAATTTCAATTTTTCTAATAACAATCACAAATTAACATTTTTATAAACTTTCTATCCATATTAAATTAATTATTTATTCCAAATCAAAAAACCCGTTTAAGCCGATGAAATGATTGAAAACTGACGCAACGAATTCTAAAACATAAAACTCTTCAGAGCTGTTCACTTACCGATAATAATCGACGTATGAAAACAATAAATATCACAAATAACAAATGCAACACCAATACGTATTAGGAAAATCACTGGAAACAACTATGCCGGTGGCGGTTGTACGGCAGGTTGGGGAAGAGTCGCAATGACGCAAGCAGCCGCCCGGCCAGTTATCAGAGAAGCGACCTGAGTCCACTCGTTTGTATGCGGGTCGTATTCCTCTACAGTTCGAAGGTACTGGCTGCCGTCATAGCCGCCTACGGCCAGCAACCGATCGCCCAGAAGACATACACCTACCGCGTCGCGCTTGCTTGATAACGAAGCAACCATCATCCATGTATCGGTACCTGAAATGAAGCGCGCTCAGAAATGCTAAAGAGTAGAACTGCGAACTACCGATAATATACTGATGTATCGATGAACATTTTTAATTATTATCTGGGATCTTTTCAATACCGAGACTGGATAGCTATATGTAGGTTACAGAGTGATTCAAAAACAGAGGCAAAAACCAAACGTGGATATAATGAAGTCGAAGAGAACACGTTATAACGGTTAAAATTTTATTTAAAAATTCCGACGCTTTTGAAAGCTGTATCGGCAACAGAAATTATGACACGGTTTTACTTATTATGTAAATACAGAATGATTTTTAAGTTGATTCTCTTTTTAACAACTTGTAGAAATCAAATAGACGAACAAATATTTCAAGTAACTTTTTTATCAAAACTCAAAAATGAAAGAGAAATGGGCTTTCAAAGCTTTATTAAATTTCATCAAATTTTGAGGTCGGTGTTGGCGTTATGTTAAGTCACTATGGAAATATGTTATGTCATTATCAAGTATTCACAGAAATTGTTCGAAGTTGTTCCCGTTTTGTTGGACACAAAGATGCGTGCGCCGTAGCCATGCTTTTGTATATGTAGTAGCAGCGATAAGGGCCTTCCGCGAATTATTTGAGATGCATTTCCAATTTATTCTATCATTTCTTCGCGTGTATTAGCCGGGCTTTTGAATTAATTAAATAAAATTTAAACGACTGTTTCTCTCTTATTTTTGATTTTTGATAAAAAAATTTACTTAAAATATTTGATCGTCTATTTGATTTATTTGATTTCTACACGCTGTTAAAACAGAAGAATCAACTTAAAAATCACCCTGTATATTAATTTGATATGAAATTTAATTCTTTAGCGACGTATACAATTTTCCTAATAAAATTTTGTCATTTGTTTTCTCAAAAATTAACGTGTGGATTCTTTTAAGATAGTAATTATTTAAACTCATTTGGTTTGTGGACTTTTTCCGCTTCTATTTCTGAAAAACCCTGTCACTACCACTATCTCAATGATACCTATACAGATATTGGATATGAATAACTCGATAGCATCAATGCTGTTACCTGGATCATATCTTTCAACACAGTCAAATCTTGATGCAGCCGGATTACTCGCGGGTGCATCGTGACCTCCTACCGCATAGAGAAATCCGTTAACGACTCCTACCCCGACGCCTCCCCTGCGTCTTATCATCGGCGCACACGATGTCCATCGGTTAGTGTGCGGATCGTAGCATTCGACTGTTTTAAGACATGCGCCGCCATCGCGTCCGCCCACTGCATATAGCCGACCGTTGAGTACGGCTACGCCAGCTGTAGAGCGCTGGCTCTGCATCGGAGCTACGTAACTCCATGTTCGTGCTACTGGATCCCATCTAAGCATAAATTAAGTACATACGGTGAATTTTGATGTTGCAGGAGAGAAAAGGTTTTGGGAAAATGCAAATACAAAGACTCCTCATGTCAATTAGTCATATTCGTGAATACAACCAGTTTTCTTTTCTGCAGATGGAGAGGCAGTATGAATACTGAACAGTGCCACGCAATATCATAATCTAAAGGCCGCTGCACACGAGGCTAGAAACGCTGCTACATTCCTAGCTACATTTGCCTACTAGTTTTCTAGCGCTGGTTTTCTTCATTGCTGTTATGTGCTCGCTTCACACAAGACGAGTTTTCAAGTTAGTTTTGTGAATAAATCTGGTGCGCGCGCAGTGACAGTTTAAATATAAACACAGAGCAAAACGTGTCTGTTGTCTGACTCTGAACAGAATGAAGCCATCTTGGTTTGTGGGCGTTTATTCAAGTGCCCACGAAGCACGAAGCCTATTAGCGCCACTAGTGGGTAATAGAGAACTATTGAACTAACTTTTTATGGAAATCGCGACACGTTTCTCAGGTGATAAGTCAAAAACTTTAGTTGGCTATGGACAGCGGAATATCAAATTAGGGCGCCAATGGTCTTTAATTTACTTAAATCGCCATCAGCGCAACAGCCCGGAACACAACAAGCATTTCCAGATCGCTTAGTTTTCCTGTTTTCTTTGTAATTAAAAAACTTTATAAAATTAAATCTACTTTTACTTTTAATAAACATTGCTCACTGACATACGGAAAATTGGAGTTCGAAGTTTCCCCTAGTGCTCACCACAAACGCTCGCATCGAAAAATTTGTAACTCCGCCTCCGTGCACAGGGCCCATAGCTCCTGTTCTAATTTTAAAACCTATCTTGTGAGCTAGCAGGCCAGACCGCAGTGACGTCATTTCCAGCTTCGTACCCAGCCTACTGGCTAGCAGAACTTCTAGCAACGTTTCTAGCCTCGTGTGCAGCGGCCTTAATATTAAAAATTTGTTGCAAAAAAAGGCGGCTAAATTTCCTTTTATAAATTTGTTCCAATACGAAATTCGAATCCATTTTGCTTGTCTGAATATAGCATAGTACCTTTCTACAGTATTCAAATAGCTCCAACCATCATGTCCTCCGACCGCGTACAAAGGTCCCTCCAGTACAGCTACACCTAAACCGTGTCGGTGCGTTCCCATTGGTGGCAGCAAATTCCACATGCCGTTAGTAAGATCGAAACACTCAACGGTATTCAACGTCTTCAAACCATCGCGACCTCCGACAACCAATAGCTTTTCACCGAGCATAGCAACACCAAACTGCAATCTACGTCCGCACATGTTTGCTACAAAGAAAATCAGATCAAAATAATATATTGCACACGTTACGTCATCTGATGTTACTTGTGTCGCGCACGTGACTATGTCGTGTCTGGTATACTTCTGCGCATGCTTGTCAGTTTTCTCGCTGGACGCATGCGCGCGCAATTTTTTTTTATCAACGTTGAAGCGTGTATTATGCGAAGTAAGATCATTACAAACATACAATTATTATAGATAGATAGATATTTTTTGAGGCGACCAAAAAAAATAGGTATGCAAAACTTCAACAAAAAATTACAATACATATTAAATTACGAAACTTTCATTAAAAATAAAAAATTAAAAATGTGTTACGAGAACGCATTACAGAAGTGAAACTTCTAGTTGCAAATCATACGATTGCATTTAGATAAGTGGAAAAAATGTGTTACGAGATAGTTTCACGTTCAGATTAACTTGTACAGACAAAATATCTGAACGTGAAACTATCTCGTAACACATTTTTTCCATTTGTCCAAATGCAATCGTATGATTTGCAGCTAGAAGTTTCACTTCTGTAATGCGTTCTCGTAACAATGCGTTCTTGTAACACATTTTTAATTTTTTCGCAGGTTTACTGAAAATGTTGTTTTTTTAGCTCAAGTATTATTCTGATAAACTAGTCGAAAATTTTATATATAACAGGTACCTATACAAATCTTTGATTAACGTCTGATTAGAACTCTTCAATAAATAAAATTATCGACCAATTTTTCAGACAATATATTAACAAAAAATATAAAATTAATACATTAACGTTTCAATCCGGATTTGGATCTTCTTCAGAATTGATCTAAAAAATATAAAAATAATTAATATTTAAAATCTAATTCGCTTTTTATACAATCTTTCAAAATTATTTATGATTATCAAAATAATGAAAAAATAATATTATTTTTTCATTATTATCAAAATAATATAATGAAAAAATAATATTATTTTTTCATTATTATCAAAATAATGAAAAAATAATATTATTTTTTCATTATTTTGATAATAATATTAATTATTTTTATATTTTTTAGATCAATTCTGAAGAAGGTCCAAATCCGGATTGAAACGTTAATGTATTAATTTTATATTTTTTGTTAATATATTGTCTGAAAAATTGGTCGATAATTTTATTTATTATAACAGGTATACTTAAAAATAATACAAAATATAAAAAAAAACAAATTTTTGCGCGCACCTGACGGTAATCGAACCCGGGCCGGCCGCGTGGTATGCCAGCATCCTACCACTGAGCTACCAATGCTTACAAAGAATCATTGTTTATATAGGGTTATTAATAGTACAATTTCGTGACAAATTCCGTTACATAGAGAAACGAGTTTACCCTCGTTTTTAAAGAAGTATTCACTTAAAAAACTAACCGGAGATACTCCATACGTTGGTTCGAGGACAGTACTGTTCAATAGTAGTAGCTCCTTTGTTAGCATCCATGCCACCAACAACCAGTAGTCGACCTCTGGTCGCTTGACGTGGTCGTGTGCGAGCGTTTACCATCTGAGATCGCCTCTCTGGCAGCAAGTGCCACTTCAACGCTTCCATGATAAGCTGTTGGCAACTGCGATCCGAACTGCATATCGCGTTTTCAACATGATCAGCTATAAACTAAAACAGAAAAAAAAACACTATCGCATTGTTTTCATAACCTAAAAACCTTCTGAAAATGTAATTAGGCTTTTGAAAAAAAAATGAATATCTTTTTTTAATTGTATTTCAAAACTCTATTATAAATAATATTGATAATCGATGCGAAAAACTTTCAAAAATTTTTTTTTTAATTAATTATAAGCAATTTAAAATTGACAAAATATTTAAAAAAATCAAGTGACTGCAAACGCACTAAAATTGTTTTTGACAATTGTGACGTCATATTGTTAAAATGTATATACGCAGTATACTATCAATGGCTTCTACTTGTGTATTAACTAAAACTATCCTAAATTTAGTATAAAAAAATATTGTTGACAAGTAATATCTATTTAATAATGTGTGACAAAGCTTTTATAAGAGCCAATTCTGCTAATATACTTACTGTAGATATTATTTATGATCACAGATTTTCTAAAAATTGCATGTGATGATAATAGAAAATAACATTATGACGTCACATTATGTTCGGGAAATGTCGGCGCGTTCTGGGAACTAGGTACAAAAATTTATTTTTAATTTGATATAACTTTTGAATTATAACGAAAATAAAAAAAAGAAAAATAGTTTTGTTATAAAACTTATATACGACCTTTCCATTTATGACAAAAAAAAAATTCATTCAAAAGCCCAATTGTCTTTCTCGAAAATGAATCATATTCATAAATACTGGGATACATACGGCGGGTTCCAATAAAGGTAGGCGAACGAGAGCCAAAAGTCGAGACACATACGGCTGTCGAGTCACCGAATCATGACGGACCCAACTCATGAGCGCATGGAATATATGTTGTTCCGATGGAACGTTGAGATCATCGCAAGATAGTAGACGAGCCATCTGTTCTACGGTCAGTTCTAGGAACTCTTGATTACGTATTACCTGTCCGATAATATTTCATTAATAATGCGATTCATTTATATTAATAGTGGTCAAGAGATGAAGTCATTATTGTTGACAGAAAAACAAATAATTAGTTCAAGGTAAAATCAATAAATGAATTACATTGTTCTAAAACAATTTGCTTTTATTACTATCCCAAAAATTAGCAAACGAAATATATTATATATTCGGCCTTGACATGTTTTTTAAAACACAGGAAACGTTTTGTTTTGTTAGTATTAGCGCAATGCATCGACTTCAGCGTTTGTTTTTTTTTTTTTTTTTAATAGTTTGTGGCCTGACTCTTGTCTTTGGCCAGTAGCCGTATGTATGAGCAGCGTTTGTTTTGACTGCCAAAAAAGCGTTGAATTATAGTTCAGTTCAGAAATTGTAGGCAGAGACTGATACTTCCAGTTGCAACATAAACACCACAGCTTTTTATGCACGAAAAAATCTAACAACGGGTATGCTTTTCAGTTTATATTGTTTTATTGCTTTGCCGCTCTATTAAGCTTGTTACTAACAAGAATATCTACCTGCATGAAATGCTGACTGGTGTATTGAGTCGCTTGCGAGAGCAAAGAAGGGCAAGTGTGATGCTCGGCGAACAAAGCAATGCCCAAACAATTGCTCGGATGTAGCTGATGAGCGAGAAATGTGCAACACGCCTGCGTCACAGCGCTCAGCTGCAAAAGACACGCAGTCTCCAATAAAGTTTCCACGCTGTCTTCTCGTAGTTCTGCAGAAACAAAAAATATCACTTGTGTGATTGTATCAATAAACAAATGAGAACTATCAGTGCTTAAACGCATTAAGCTACTGTCTTCTCGCAGTTCTTCAAAAACAAATAAGCATCAATTGAAACTAATTAGAGTTGCCTAAAGAGTTTCTTTACAACAGGAGCATTCAATGACGACATAGCCATAGTTATTTCAGTACGGTGGATCGTTTTGATGAGCATTTATTTATTATAGCGGTTCCGCCCGGTTTCACCCGGTTGTAAAAGAACGAATGGGGAAGGGAGGAACATCTCACATTCATCTTAGTTTACCGAGATGAATGTTGTCCAAATTTCATGATGATCGGAGTTACCGTTCAAAAGTTTTTGTCGATAAAAAGCAGTATTTATACTTTTTTTAACTAATTTTTTTTTTTTTAATTAATTAAATAAAATTAAAATAAATTTAAATGTAAGCCTTAAAAGAAAGAATGTATAAAAAAAAAAATTTTCGCCCAAATAGGGCTCGAACTCACGACCCTGATATTGACAGTCGTGTGCTCTACCGATTGAGCTAGCCGGCGTTGTATTCTGGCAACGCTAATGTGAGTATATTTAGTTAGTGCATTTCACCTGAATAGAAGCTTATTTTTGAGATACATTTTGCAACATTTTTCATTAATGCTCCGCTCCTAATGGTCGTAGCCTGATTTTATATAGCCTATAGCCTTCCTCGATAAATGGGCTATCCAACAAAAAATTTTTTTTTCAATTTGAACCAATTCCTGAGATTAGCGCGTTCAAACAAACAAACAAACTCTTCAGCTTTATATATTAGTATAGAAGTATAGATTTTGGTTAAATGCATTCTTCAAATAAATTTGAGGTTACAACATTCTTAACACTAAATATGAAGCACTTAGTTAGCTGTTACAAAGTGCCTGAGCAGTTAGCTATCAAAATGCTCTAGCTGTTATAACGGCATGTTATACACAGAGCTATGTAGCGTTAGAGCTGTTGAGCTTATTTAATAAAAAAAAATGCAGCGTTACCAATAGATCCTGTGTAACAGTACTGCACGAGGGCGTAAAGCGCATCCCCGTCTACGTCTTGCAATGTGATTTCCGATTCTCCGGCTTCTCGAAGTGAGCCGGTGAACATTGCTGCAAAATATTCGCTAGCTGCTGACAGTACCAGCCTGAAAATTTTTAATTAAGAAAGCATATCAAAAAATAATGAGAAAATTTAATACTATTCAAAAATCGTAATCATGTTATTAAAACTGTCCAGAATCTATAATTTACATTAAAATACGTGGGAATGTTATTTACTTAATAAGAAAAAATTCGCAGGTTTGTGGACAATACTTGTATTTATAAATGTACGACGTTTCGTCTATAAATTTAGACGTTTTCAAAACAATTGTTTTAAATAATTTTCAATTTGTACTTGAAAAAGTCTAAATTTATAGACGAAACGTCGTACATTTATAAATACAACTATTGTCCACAAATTCAAATCTTTGATTAACGTCTGAATAGAACTCTTCAAGTAAATAAAATTGTCGACCAATTTTTCTCAGACCAAACGATATATTGACAAAAAATGATAAAATTACAAATCAATATAACACAAGATGACGTTTCGATCCGGATTGTGTTATATTGATTTGTAATTTTATCATTTTTTGTCAATATATCGTTTGGTTTGAGAAAAATTGGTCGACAATTTTATTTACTTGAATATTGTCCACAAACCTGCGATTTTTTTCTTATTAATTATTATGGACACGATATCTAATATATGTTGTTATTTACATGGCGTTTCCACAATTCGTCAATTATAGCCCCAAATTCAAGTCTGAGACTTTGTGAAAGTAGTATGAACTGAATTAGCGATATTAAAACAATTTGAAAATATTACTTCGTACTAAACCCGGATAATCCTGAGAGTTGGTGATAAAAAAAAATGTGCATGGTTTAACATCTATCGGTATTATTTAGAGCTGTAACAAACCGTATGTATTCGTTACTGAGTAACGGGTACATCGTCTGACTCGAAGTAACGAATCGTTACTTACAAATTCATTTCCTTACTCGCATCTGTCGTATCCATAACCGCATCAAACGAGTCGAACTGACATGGAGTCAGTTCGACTCGTTTGATGCGGTTATACGTTATACGAACGAAGTCATACCGTATCACGTATGCGAAGCGCCTCGATGGGATGGTACATGCTTGATGCCAGAGAACATACACTTCTTGATGCTGTTAGTACACGATTGTATGTCATATGAAAAGTAGCGAGTAACGTAACGATACGAAAGTAACGGGTACTGGTTCTTTAAGTAACGAATACATACGGGTACACAATTTCTCGTTACTTTTACAGCTCTAGTATTATTTATTTATTGTAGCAGCTTATAGACGCTCGACAACCAAGACCACCAGCGTCTACATCAAATTTAAAATTAAACGACATTACAGAACTTTCATAAACAGAGCTGGAAATTGAAACAACGACAGTTTGATTCAAAGGCCAGCGCTGTTACACCACGCTGTCATCGATACTTACCGATGTGCAGGCACCCTACGTCCGCTGGACCCAGCGATGAGGGTGACGTCGCATAGTTGTTCGGCTTGCAAATAATTGCGCATACAGTGCAAACTTGCCTCGGCATGGCCGTGACACTTGAAGCACTCGTCTTGGGAAGTGACCGAAGCAGTTGAAAATAACGACAGCTGGCTCATATCTCTAGTTATACCGTCCTCGGCGCCGCCACTCGATGTACCAGCGGACAAACTGTCTTTACTGGGACTACCCAAACTACTCCCGGTCACTGACATCTTGTCACTATTAAAGTTAGAACAGGAATGATATTAATTTAAATTAAACAACGAACACTTCATAAATTAAAATGAATCAACCCATAACAATAAATTGCTAATGATCTAATCACTTCGAACAAAGAATTATTCCATACTCAAGAGGGTAAAAACCTCTGACTATCCTTTATGTTGCATTTTTGACATTTCTTGATTTTTTTTGTTCACAACAAAGACAATGGATGCGTTCAAACGTCACTAAATTCACACAGCGCTTTAGCAGGAAATACGTAAAAGGCTATTTTTGTACTGTGTTCAAATCGTGAACAAAAAAGTAAGTACTAATAAAAAAATTTAAAATTTGTTTTGCAAAAAACATTATTTTTCATCTGGACAAAAATCTATAAAAACAATGTCTTTATTTAAATAGCGGCAAAATGCTATTAAAATCCTAACACATATTATAAAAATACGATTAAGTAAAACTATTGTATGGTAAAAGTTATTTTTAAAAATATAAAGCAGAACTGTATATTTACCTTTTATGAATATACATTGTTATAATTTTTACTTTGTAGTCCTGCATGATGACGTTATATATAACATAATATATTTATAAATACAATTTACAAATACACAACAATAAAAATTAAAAACGTCACAAAGCTGGTTCACTATTTATTTTGCCTTTTGCACTTTTTGAGCAAATCTTAGGTACAACTGAATGCTCTCAATCTGTCTTATTTTTTTGACAGCAAGATCTTCATGGACTGAAAGCGTGCTTGAATTGTACCTTTAGTAATATTTTGTTAATTTTCTGGTCAAATGAGAATTTTTCAATTAAATTATTATATAATTTCATTTACCTAAAGCCATTCATGCTCAGTTCCAAGTATATCAAAAACAAAGAACGTAAAGCTAGCCACCAAAAACAAAGTTAGGAATATTGTGAAGAATAGAATCGATAAAAGGAAAAACAGCTGTTCTGTTTCTGAAACTGTCATTTTTTGAAACTGAAAATGTTGAAAAATTGCGTTAAACTGTATTACAAATCTCAGACAATAAATTATGGAATGAAAGGTAATATTGTTGACTTGCAATTGTTTTGTTAATTTTTTTAGGTTAGAGTTTGCTATATTTATTTTTTATTTCGCTTTTAGTAATTTCGAGAGCTCAATCAACATCAGAAAAGTGGGATTTAATAGCAGCAACATGCATAGAAAGAAAACCTATTCTCACCCCAGAGCCCAACGATTTAGAAAAAAAATTTAAACAATATTTGAGCGAAACTGAATTTGAAAAAAGTTTGAAATCAGATCACGAAATTCGCCACGAGGATGAGGTGTAAGAATTTATTTGCTTTATTCATTTGTTTATATTGAATGGTCGGTAAAACTTACAAAATGTATTATTTGCAGCAAATTTGCCGAAAGTCTTAAAAAAGGAGATTCGCTTGATTTGGATTTAGATGTATCTGCAAAACAAACGGCGCAAGATATGGAAGATGCTAGTGTAGATGAACTTAACAAATTTACATTTGCAAGTCGACTTACAGGTACAAAAATGTTAACTAGTTTTTGATTAATTAAAATAAACATTTATGTGAAATTTACTCTAAAACTATAAATAAATAAGCAATAATTACTCGTTATGTAATCTTCATGAATTAGCAACAATGTTTTATATTTGGTGTCGAATTTTCAGAAGCCGATAAAAAAAATGACATTACATCTTTGCAGCGAAAATTGGATTGCCATTTAGTTTTGCTTGTGGAACAAAAACTTGGTTCAAAAAGTCATTTTTTACTACCTCAAACGCATCATAAAGAAGGAGAAACTATGAAACAGGTATGCTGTTTGTTTTTTATTGCTTTTACGAATGTGCGAATTTGTTTCTTTTGTTTTTCATAGACGAATGAGTAACTATAAAATAATATCACTAATTTTAGGCAGCCGAACGCGCACTGACAGAAACTTGCGGTGAAAACATTAAAGCAAAAATTTGGGGAAATGCTCCAGCTGGATTTTACAAGTATAAGTATCCAAAAGACGCAAGAAATGAAAGTGTTGGGGCAAAAGTAATGAAGATTAGATTCAATACTTATGTATTTATAATTAACTAAAAAAAACTACGCATTATTTTTACTTTTTAGGTATTTATGTACGTCGCACAACATTTGGAAGGTCAAATAGGTAACAAAGATATAAAATATAAATGGTTAGATCGACAAGAATTACAAAAAGAATTGCCATCAGAATATTACCAAAGCATTAGTCAGTTTTTAATAGATGAAGCACCATTAACTTTCAAGAAATAGATGACTAAATATGTAGCCCTAGTTATTTTTTTATAATTTTAATTTTAAAAACAAAATGTACTGAAATAATAAAAAATAAAATGAGTTTTGTGAAAATCGCTGGAATTTGATATTTAGAACTGTGAACTGACTAGTATTAGTATGCGTTTACATATTGAGAAAAATGTTTAAAAATCCAAATAGCATTTAACAACAATAAACATTGTTGACAAAGTCTGTCAAGTCGTCTGTTAGCTATTGCCACCTAGTAGACAATCGATGTACTGTAAATGACGCAGTCGTCAGTGTGTGACAGGTGGAGTTTACAAAAAAAGAAAATCTTGTAAGATATTTTGGAATGGTGATGATTTTTAATTACTATAAAAAATGTAAAAATATACCATGTAATCGTAGAAATATACGTAAAAGGGATTTATAATTAATTAAAATATTCTTGAATAATAAAAATGCATTGTGAAGTGGAAGAAAACATTCGTAAAAAAGTGACATGGGAGCAGTTACCTACTCACATCAAACAGGTTAGTTTTTATTTACATTTGACAGATGTTCCAATTTATTTACCTACATATTATGTATTTTATATTCGTTTGTATTTACTTTGGCATATACAAAACAGAATTATTAAATGTTTATGGCAAATCACAAACCGATTTGTTAAAATCAGAAAGGTTTCTGATTTCATAATATTTATTCTGGGAATTATTTTAATGTTTATACAACTCCCGATAACAACAATAGAAGTATTGTGCAATCAGCCCATTCTACAATCCTCAAGTAATGAAAACGCTCTTAATGGGAATCCATTTAACAGTAATTAAATGTCGATTTAGTATTTGATAATTACTGTAATGAACCGTAACAAACTGATAAATCTGATTAAATACCTGGTTTTATTTCATTTAATTGTCGAATTACCCAAGTAGATCAGGTCTAGATCTGATTCGAAATTTCGTAGCTTTCAGATTGACTTTGGGAATGCTATATTTTGTTTTAAAGATAATCGAAATATAGTCCACCCCAATGTTCTTAAAAAAATTTGAACAGCTTGGGTGAGGACAAATGTACCTTTGCAATATTATAAAATTTTCTGTTTATTGCATAATTTCATTAAGAATTTTTTTTTAATGTCCATAGAAAATTGAGCGTAGTGGGAGAGATACTATAGACGCGCGGCAACTAAGGAGTCCCTGAAGATATGTTTGCAGTCTTAGATGAATTTAGTTTGATTAATGGAATATGGGGGATACATTAATAGATTTAGCAATTCTTTTTAAAAACAAATGCTTTGAGGCATAAGATAAAATAGATTAGTGAGGTTACAAATTCTTACGATCTCTGCCCCGTTTTATCGAACATAATAACATATAGCTTTTTTCACCCAGGAAGGTGTAGGTTTTTAAAGAGTGAAAAGATTTTTCAAATCGGTTAAGTGGTTTCTGAGATTAGCATAGATAAACAAATAAACAAACTTTACATTATTAGTTATAATAGTTATTTCTGTGTAAAACTTTACTAACCTCATCAGAAATAGATGAACCCTTTAATATGTTTTTTTAATGCGTTTCGTTTATGTTTTGTTACAGCTTTTAGATAATAATCAGAAAGAATATGACAAATGCGTCGTAAATTTCAGTATTAAAAATCAGCTGCGATATCGAGGCAACTTGGGTAAGTTCAAATATAAAATAAAAAGCCATAATATATTTAATAACTTCTATATTGCTAGTGACCGTAAGTGGAAGCGTGCTGAAGTGAGACAGCAAATGACTGTTTTCTATTTCTTTCTTTTTACCTGACCCCTTGTGCGCAAGTGCCGCGTCTGTAGTGGGGCAATTAGTAAGTGGAAAGAGCAAGCCACCTCCCTTTCACAGCTTAGTTCCATGTGCAAACTCAAGGTACGTTGCAACTGACGCGCATCCATTCATGGACATGCGCATGAGACACAGAGTATAATAAGTGAAATAGACGTATATAATATGTCTGCACCGTAGTATTTAAATCTTTCTCCTGATCTTTGCTAGCAATATAGAGGGTATTAAATATATGTAAAAGACTGACGAACCATTCAGTTTTTTTTGTGGACGCACGGTTTTGAATGCGTGTGCTCTAAGAGTTGGCATGCGCGTCTGAAACTGGCTTTAGATTGTAACCATTTAATACGTTTGTTCATCAGACAAGCAGTGTAGAATTCTAAATCGATTTTGGTAAAAAAATAACTAATCAATTGAAATCTCATTTTTTTTCTAAATAATTGTTTGTACAACTTTTCCTTCAAAGCTATATTTTTGAGGGTATTTGTTTCAACACTGCTCTTACGTCTAGAAAAAACTATAAGTATTTAATCTGACGCAATGACATCTGATGGCAAAAAATGAAAGCATAACGAAATGTGTATTTGCGAATAGACGACGCCTCCATGTCAAATCAGGTTATAGAGGGTTGACATCAGACGCTATGCCATCTGGCGGCACAAATCAAAGTATACCAAAACGTTTCGTGATGGACCCATATAACCCTGAAACTATTATTTGTAAAACAAAAATAGTGTGCCTTTTTAGAGCATAACAGAAAAAAATATAATTTTTAACTATCGGAATTGTTAACGAAATATTTGATACTTGTGTCTCAAACTGAATATGATAAAAGTTAGTTGTACCTTCAGTAACGCCATTTAGTTAATTAATGTCCTTTTCAAAAGAACGATAGGTTTAAATTGGTTAAGCCATGCCACATAAAGGATTTGTCATGGACTCGTTACAATCTAAGTTCATTGTCAACCTAGATTTTGTGAAATGATGTACGTCTAATGTGAAAATTGTGATTTACAATTTCAGTACGAAATGTTTTGCGCAACGAAAGACGTTATTACGAACGCGTTGTTGAATACAGTCGAGAGAGGCTCATGTTATTTCCGTATCATTTGGCTGACATGATCGTTAAAGGATTGCGAATAACGGCATTCAGCTATTATGTTACCGTCGTAGAACGTCTCATTCAGGCCGATAAGAGCTACGATACTTTGCCAAATTTCACAGCCGCAGATTGTAAGTTTTCTTTTACGTAAATAAACACAACCACACACATATACACGCGCACACACATACACACAAACACTTACGCACACATACGCTATTTATCAAATGTATAACTTAAGAGTTATTATTTATGTAGTAATTAATCCTACCCTAGCACTGGCTATGCCAAGTTGGGTAGGTTAATTCCAAAGAAAGTTTATTTTATTTTGATTTTGAATGTATAACTATTATTGGAATAAATTATTTCTAATTCTAATTCTTTGTGAATCAAATTGTTATCTTCAAACTCGATTTATTTCAGCAAAAAGGTCGTGTTTTTTTTCTGGGCGTCAGTATCATTACATAAATTTGCGCCATCAACAACATATCATTGCGCAATCTTGCAACTGAATTTGGAACCAATCAACTGTCAAAACGGCATTACACACTTAATGCGTGTACATTTATAAAAATCGAATTATTTTCTTCCACTTTTACATTTCCTCTTTGTGATTAGTGATGTGCTGGATATCCGTATCCGCTGATATTCGAGGGAGAAGAAAGATCCGTATCCGTTAGTTTTTGGCGGATCTTTTACCTTATTAATTTTCAATTCATAGATGAAATTTTATATATATAGGTGATTAGGTAATAATGAAAACCTGTTAAATTCCATTCAGATTATTTTTTATTTGTTAAATCCTATTTGACAGCTTTATATTGCAAACATTTATCGTAGTGAGTACCATACTAATAGTACATAACTCAAAGGTACTAAATCAACTATCTTTATAATGAGATATTGCACATCGATCTTTGGAAAGAGACAATCTGTTATGAGAGTTAACTCTTAAAGAGGTCAATAACTTTTTTCCATAACAGATAGTCTCTTTCCAAAGGTCGATGTGCAATATTTACCGCCGCGTACTCTAAGAAAGTTAAGATCCGTATCCGCGGATCTTGAAACCAAAAATCCGTATTCAGATCCGTATCCGCGGATATACATTTTTAACGATCCGGCACATCACTATTTGTGATAAATCCGCATTATTCACTTAATCAAAACATTTCGAAACAATATTGCTAATAATTCGGGTTGGGGAGGTGCCAACATAATTTTTAAGCGTTTCTAACTTTCGTGTATTTGGCAGGTCTTCGTTTGTTGGGAATCGGTCGCAACGAATACATCGAACTTATGAATCGATCTCGATCGGGTCGCAGCCGATTGTTTGGGCGACGAAACGTTAAAGAATTACTCCCGATCGTGCCGTCGGATATTCACATCGAGCCGTGGTGGCGCGTTGAAGTGGGTCTTGTGCTCGAAGATGATATCAAGGTATTTAAAAGTCCTACCGAGATCGTAAGGATGTCGTATTTTTATGACGTTCCCATGAATCGATATGCTTCACAGTTATAATGAATCAATAATTTTATCGATTGTCCAATTTGTTGTGTACTGTTTTACGATTTCTGTGGTAAATACTCATTTTTTGTTTAGATTGTCAGCTCAGTAGAACGAGAATTGATCGATAGATTGATAGATTATGGATCGCAAACCGCGGGAGATTTAGATTACAGTGTCGTGCGTAGTTTATATAGGTGAGTTTTAATTTTTTCTGTTACGTAGAATTATTCTTTAAATACAAAAGTAAATAAATAAGTTTATCGCAAGTATAATGCTAATTTCTTTGTAAATAAAGATTTTATTTTTAGTATCACTCTTGCTTTTATTTGTTTGATATTTTGTTAACGATACGTTTACTCTAAATAATAATAAATGTAGAGAAAAAAACTAATATTTAATAATAATGAGGCCCCTCTCTGTAATGTCGACTTTTTGCAAGGTTATTTTTTATGAAATTCTGGAGATGGAAACAACGTACATTCTGCGTTTTTTTTTTGACGTGATAACGTCTTATAAATTGATGAATCACCAATCTTATAAATTGATGAAACACCGGCTGCATGCACGAAAAAGTGTAACGTTCCTAACGTTCCGCCTGACCCTGTGCGTGCTTTTCTCGAAAACGGCCCTAACGATTTGGATGAAATTTACTGAAAAGGGATTTTGGGGGGCAAAAAATCGTTTTAGCTAGGTCTCATCTCTCGAAAAAATCGTTTTCATACAAATTTTATCATTATAAAAATCAATTTTTTGACGTATGAAAATACTTAAATATTGTAAGTAGGTTTTGGAATTTTATATAAACAGTGAAACAATTGTTTTCAAAATATTATGACAATTAATCTTTGAGACTTAAAATAAATACGAAAGAAAGAAAGTTAAAAAAAATAATTATTATTATAGATGGTATTTTAATACATAAAATTAACCTAAATTTGAAGATGCAATATCATAGATTCGAATTATTATAATTATTATATGTAGAATTTAGGTTATGTATTACGGAATACGTTATCAAGTAAAACTATCGTCCGTAAACCGACTTTACAGACAACCAATTTTTTTTTTTTTTTTTCAGAAAAGGTTTGATATACCTTGATGTACCGATTACCGGAGCAGATCGAGTTCAGGTGCCTCCGTTGCAAGGATTTGTTATGAATAGAATTTTAGGAGACTATTTCGAAACACTTTTGTATAAAATATTTGTTTCTATCGATGAACACATGTCAGTTGCTGAGGTGAACAAATTTGATAAAAAAAATTACTTATTTCAATTTACTAAAATTTAAAAAGAACTCAGTTAGTGTTTGCATTAACAAAGTTAATTATTTTAGTTGGCAGCCGTACTTCAGGTGGATACAGATGCCGTAAAACAAGCCGTTTCACTTTATTGTCGATTGGGATTCGCCCGAAAATTGAATGCAGATCCGGAATGGGATTTGGCCCGAAGACACCCATCGTGGTGTAACAGGTCGTCGCCCCGAATAAATCAGTACGTTAATTTACTCGTGTTAATCAACATACTCAGAAAATCTGGTTTGACATTGACCTTAGATTGTGACCGTATGATTGTTACGTAGTTTTTATGCACACGTAAGAACAGAATAAAATGCATAGTCAAATTGGTTGTATGGACTCTAGAACATTAGATAATTCTCACCGAAAAACTAAACGATACGACAACACAAAAAAAAAACAAACGTTCTTCAAATTAAATTGAACTACAGCCGGTTTCATGTATTTTCAACTGATTTTATTTACGTATTTTTAAGTTTTTAGTTCCTACTTTTCACGTTCAGTCGATGGAGAAACACGTTTAACAACATATAACCTCAAATTAATAAAGGTTTTTTTTTCTGTTTGGTCTATGACTGCCAGTTGCCATGAAGTGATGATGATGAAGAAGAAGTTGAAAATACAGAAGTCAACAGATTGAAAATACATGAGTTCTACTGTATATTGAACACAAGAGTACACAATTTAAACAAAATAACTGTTCAATAGGTCATATGCATGTATTTTTTTATATTTTTAATAGATTATTTAGTCAACCATAATACGGAAAAAAATTAATAATCATTTAAAAATGTAATATTATTATAAGAAAAAGAATATTAAATTTCACATTCAAAAATAGACAGTTTAAACAGTTGGCCATATTGGCGGGCTTATGTGACGTCATGATATATGATGCATGTCAACCTTGATTCAAAGTGTCAATGTTCTAAATGAAGTTTATTTGTTGTTTTCTCTAAATACTGACAATCTTACTGTGAGACGAGACAGTCGTCATGGAAACTGTTATTGATATATACTCTGAGTTCTGACGTTACGCTGCGTTTTGAAAATTCGAAAATAGCGCGTATTTTCTACATTTCTTTTTTATTATTTGTATTTTTTTCAGTGATTAGATTAATAAAATAACCATTATGATATGATCAGGAACTAAAATATATTTCGAAATAAAAATTCAAACTAATTTCGAGTCTTATGCATATGACCTATTGCTCGATTATTTTTTTAACAAGATCGATTTAAAATTCTACATTGGTTCTTTTATGATAGATTTAGTTTTTCTGATAGTTACCAGCCAACAATAATGTTTTCGACATAATTTTATTATCGAGAAATTGTTAATTTTTAGAAGTCCACCGGCGACACCACTGACCCTAGACTTGCATTCGGTAACGAGCAACCAATCGATCGCGTTATTGGATATGGAAGGCATGACTCCAACCCACGAAGTCGCCGGAAGTCCGTCCGCAAACAGTTTGCCTCGTAGCGGGCAACGAGTTGCATTCCTTTTTGATTCTACACTCACGGCGTTTCTTATGATGGGGAATTTATCTCCGGTAATGAAACAAAAGAATATTGATAAGACAAAATACTGAATCGACAAATTTGTAATGATATTTTTGATTTAAGGGTTTAAAAAGCCACGCAGTAACGATGTTTGAAGTTGGAAAATTAAGCGACGAAAGCCTCGACGGTTTCATAAACGAACTGGACAAAGTATCTTTATTAGATGCGGAAGGTGAAGGTGAAGCCCGTCGTTATTTCGATCACGCCGTCATATTGCGCGCTACGGTATTAGCGCTACGCACCTTGCTACCGTCGGGACTCGATCTTGTCCGATGCGAAAGTTTGCACTCGCTTGACGCTGCGACTTGTACGAGACTTCTTATTAAGAAATACAAGTAAGATAAAAAATATTTCAGCGTCCGTCTGCAGTTATGTTTTCTTGCGGGTTTTCCGAGTATATTCCATAATTTCCAGACGAGAACACATTTCCATGAATTTTTATCTATCTATTAGTTTGTATTTACATCACTTGGAAATGAATGAATGTATTTTAATTCGGCACAGTGTCTTCCAGTCCCGAAAACTCGAGACTCCGGTAAATTTTAAGCGTTCTTTGGGATCGGGACCAAGACTCAAATCGAAATTTGGAATTTCTATAAGTCTGCGGTATTCGATCAATCGTATTTGAAATCATCGCTTTTTTTACGACATTTTTGTCCCTTGTGCCGTGTTATGTTGCGTGTCATAGACCTTATCGCAAACAAAATTTGGTGACATAGATAAAATCGGGTTTGAGTACATTTCCTTTTTAAAGTGAAACTTTTGTTCTATCGCCCCGAATTTTTCTGGCCGTCTGTTACATGTCGCATTACAGGCGGCCGCGGAGTAGGGGTAAAGTGAAAGGCGCTCGGTAGAGCAGCCAAGGCCAATATGGCGGCGCCCATGGTTAGCATCAGCTGACCGTGTAGTATGTATAACACATAGTCAGTCTGTCATGCGGGCAAGTGCTGTACAGTGTTTACATGTTTTTATTCGTGTATTCATGTGAATATTGTTTATAATTAATCGTGATGGATAAGTGTCTACAATCCAACGCCTACAATCCAATAAAAGTTTCACTTGCGTCGTGGTTTCTTAAAACCACACAACTGTTTTTTTTTTTATTTGAATTGTTTTTTGTAGGTTATTGGTATCAATGGCACCGCTCAGTCGAGAAGTTCATCCGATAACGAGCATTTCGCCGCCCCACCTAGGACCAGCTGTTCCGGAAGTAAACTCTATTTGGTTTAAACTTTTCATATATCACATGACTGGGTATGGACCACCGTCGCTTTTACTTACGAAAGGTAATTTTCTTCTGCATATATAAATATAATTTTGATTTGTCATTGTTTGTTACTAGCCCCCAGCTCCCAAGTTGTAGTCCGAGGACTGGTGGAAGTGTCAGTTGAATATTCAATTTATTATTAAATACAGTAATACTCCGTTTAACGCGGGGGATACGTTCCAGCAAAGTAGAGCGTAATGCGAAACAGCGCTAAACGGGGCTATCTTAACAAGTAAATAATGGGGTTAGGGGAAGATGGATAGAAAGTTGGTTAGGTATTAAATTTAATATTATGTTTTTTTTTAATAAAAATAAAACCAAACATTCATTTCTTACAAAAATAAAAACAATATAAACCAGAATCTAATCTTGTAATCACTTGCATTTTAGTTTCCAGTGAAATGCTTTTTCTGGTTGCTTTCTTTTCTTGTTTTTCATTATCACCCATGATAAAAACTAAAGATCATAATATTTGTCACTGTATTAATCGTTATAATACTATATAAATATAAATTTATACTTACAATAATGTCAATAAATGTTTCAAATGATAAAAATGGGTCTGTACAGCACCGCACCAAACAAGAAACACAACTACACTGTTTCGGATATGTTAAGTTCGTTCCAAGCAACCGCGAACGGTAATAAAACCGTACACAGTCTTGTTACTGCGCAAGACTGTTTTGCGCAGTATCGATTTTTGAGCTAGTGCGCAAATTAGTCTTGCGCAGTGACAAGACTGTGTACGGTTCTATTACCGTTCGCGGCTGCTTGGAACAAACCTGTTATGTACATACGCTGCGCACAATTTTGGGGAATCCCCGGGTTGAAATAAAAGAGCGCTAAACCGAAACAGCGTTAAGCGGGGTCTTACTGTATATTAATTAGGCTCAGATAATCTTGGCAGTTTTAAAAATCAAAGTCTTTTATCTAAATTAGTAATGTGTTGTTTTCGACAGGTACTGTGCTTAAACAATTACCGAAAATGTTCCTCGGATTTTCATGGCTACTCGTAACAGCATGGCGGCTAGAACCTGCGGTGATACCGGCCGCTAGTATTTCACACGTAAACTCTACGCTGCAGTATTCGGCCGTCCTTATTCAAGCATATGGCGTCCTTTCTTCAGCGAGCACAACTCTTGTACCATTCCCGTTAGCTGTTCCGAACAAAAATAATAAGAAGCCAGGTATGTTTACAGTGAATAGTGGGGCATGTTGTGTGTGCTTTTCATAGTCTGAAGTTGGTTAAATTATAATTTTTTGACAGATGCTCATAGCTTTTGACTATGTAATATAGAAATATATAATATAGAACAACTAGTAGCACCTTCTTTGCCCATAGTAATAATGTAAAACGATCGTCGGAAAGCATTTTTCAGCTTTTTTGGCGTGACCTAACGTTCCAAAGAACTGGGAGTTATAAAGTCATATAATCCGTTTTTTTTTTTTTTTTAGTGTTAGGAATCAAATCTGGTTATTTTGGTTACTGTTTCCTTGTAATTGAATATTTTTTGAAAATCAAATTCACTCTGAGATTTATGTGGGTTGTAAGCTAGACTTTAGTGATTTTGAAAATTGTTATTGTGTCCCTAGATGTCGTGACAGCAAATGTGAAGTTAGCTTTGCTAGTCCATAGGTAAATCGTCAAAGCACATAGTCTATTGTCTATGGGATCGTGGTAGAAGTGGTGCTCTTTTGTTTTGTTATACGACTTCAAAAAAAGGAGAAGGTTTTCTATTTGATTGTATTTATTTTTTTTTTTTTTTGTATGTCTGTCCATCGATATCTTCGCCGACTGTGAACCGATTTTGATGATTCTTTTTTTATTCGATAGAGTATGAAACAAAGTTGATCCCTTATAAATTTGAGCAAAATCGGTTCAGCAACTTTTTTGAAAATTAACATAAATCAAAGAAATATTGCAAAAGTTGTAGTTGTCGGCAAAACGTTGCTCTTCTGTTTCATTAGACACTAAAAAGGAACACTAAAAAATGAAAAATTGAGCCTCTTTCAAAAAAGGGTCACTAAAAAGCGTTTTGAGGTTACCAGTTTAATTACTATCACTTTTTGTGTACTTAGGTATATTAAATTGGTGCCGATCTTAAAACTTTGTTATTTTACGCTTTTTAGTGATTCTTTTTTGAAAAGGGTTAAATTTTTTTTAATTAAATGTTGACATATTAGATATGTTTTTTGGCAAGTCCTGAACTGCTAAAGCGCTTGCCGACAATACAAGACTCTTGAGACACAACTACTTGTTTGTTGGCCAAATAAGGAGATTCTTCTGAACTTGGTTCTAGAAGTTCTAGGTTCCGAGAACTGCTAGAAGCTTAGAACTACTAAAAACAAGAGTTCTGTATTACCAACACACCCTTTAGCAGTTCAGAACCAGTTCAGGATTTGCCAATACGCACACTTATTTTTTTTATAAAGTTGAAAATTGTGCGCGCGGAGAAAAATAAGGATAGAAAATAACGGCAGTATTCTTTGTTTTGTAGTCATATTTCCTTCGAAATCTTTCGTTTGCATAACATGAAGCTAAGGAACTTATGCAATTCTTTGATTTTCAGTCGAAACTGCGAGAGCAAATAACTGGCCGACACATCGAGCTATACAAAACTTGAATGAAGTCATCGATACGCAACATAGCTGTGGATATTTGACAATGGCAAACATCGGCGTACGGGACTTAGGTTGTGATAAACGAGATCCAGTTGTTAGATTAACCCGCTTACATCCACCGCCTGCCCCAGGTAACCAATAATCAATACTGATACTCATGTATTTTCAACAACATCTATTTTCAACTGATTTTGCTCATATTTTTTCAAGTTTTTAGTTAATTTTTACGCAGAGTATCTCCTACGCTGCTCAGCTAATGGAAAAATACCTTCGACAACGTTTAATCTCAAATTAATAAAGCCACGAAGTAAGGATGAAGGGGAAGTTGAAAATACGGGAGTCGATTAGTTTAGACAGCTTGAAAATACATGAGTTTTACTGTATTTAATAAGCCGTCACCCACATATAGTATGGGTAACACAATTGGTAGCGTTGTCGTGACATCTGCCTTGTATACAGTTTCAGCTAGAGCAATCATATACAGGGTGTCCCATTAAGAATGGGACATAGAACAACCGCAGATTCTTCAATTCAAAATAAAACGATTAAGCGAAATATGCTTAGATAAAATGTTACTCGCTCTACCAGTGGCGTACGGCAGGAGTAAGTAATGCTTGTACCCCTTCTAAATGTTACGTCGCTGTCTAAATTTTAATTTTGAGTATAATTTTAATTTTTTTGATATTTTCTAAGTCAATAATGTACACTTGTTAGTTTGTTGTAAAGTCATTGGTTTTCGAGATATTCGCAGTTAAAGATAGATAGACATGTACTTTTTATTTGTATTATTATTAATAATATTCATTTTTACAATTTTGTCTTAAAAAAACTGCGAATATATCAAAAACCAATGACTTTACAACAAACTAACAAGTGTACATTATTGACTTAGAAAATATCAAAAAAATTAAAATTATAGTCAAAATTAAAATTTAGACAGCGGCGTAACATTTAGAAGGGGTACAAGCATTACTTACTCCTGCCGTACGCCACTGGTAGAGCGTACTGAACTAATTTTTTTATTGTTAGGTGCATTTTATGATATTTAACAAGTGTGCCGATTTGAGTAAAATTATACGGTGTATTAAAAAAATTATGGACATTAATAATTTTTCAGTTTTCAACTTCAACACCCCGTATTTCAGAAACGAGTAACATTTTATCTAACCATATTTCGCTTAATCGTTTTATTTTGAATTGGAGAATCTGCGGTTGTTCTATGTCCCATTCTTAATGAGACACCCTGTATATTAATACGCTAAGGTTAAAGATGTTTGCCTCCCTTTTTAGAAAAAACCACACAATTTCTCCACATAAATTATATATCATTTTACAGATAATTGCTTGCTCTACTGACATAGCCAACTAAAAAATTTATTATTGCTATTGTTTCTGTAAATTAATTAAACTCTGAACAACGTCTGCCATCTGACGGCGTAACGTTAACACTTCGATTTGTCATCTGACCCTTATATTGTAAATACTGCATACTGCCATCTGACGGGCAACGCTGAACAACGCTTTTGCTACTTGCGCCTCTATATGACAATATTAGTAAAATATTTCTTTTACAACAAAAAGAAGAACGTTATAAGCAGTGTGCAAAATTAGAAACGAATTGAATACCTGCAATCATATTTAAAAAATAATTTTGTAAAGTGATAATTATTATACTTATTTAGTGCGAATAATTCGCACAGGTCACGCTAGTATGAAATAATAGATTATTGAATTTTGCTTATTATCATCACCAGCCAGAAATCGGCCATTTGCACGTATCAGGTACAACTGTTTTATAGGGAAAAGAACAAAAATTAAGTAACGTAACTCATAAGAAATACAATGATTTGATAGTTATATTTTTTTGCAAATCTTAGGTATTGCAGTACTTCAAACGCAATCGACCAAACCACATACGGACCAAAAACAAATACAAAAAATTTCACATTCCACTAAAAAATCGGAAGCGGTATGCATAAGTAATGAAAATTTCCGATTTTCAACCAAAAAATCCTCAAAGACTGAAAACACATCACAAAAATCGTCGACGGAAAAATTATTATCCGATATCGACAAAATATTGACGAAAACGAACAGCACTGAATCCGGTAACAAAGAAGAAACCACTGAAGAGAATTTGATTGATTTTGACGACAACCTTTTACAGTCACCGATTGAGTCGCATTTCGCTAATACGCCCGTATCACAGAGCAAAGCGCCTTCGCCCGCCAACGGGTTTACGAGTCAGGAATGTAATGAAATACTGTGCCAGGAATTGGACGAGCTAGACAAAGAACATTATATATCGATAGTGGGAACGAAAAGTGATAAATCCGAATTGAACAGTCTCGACACGAGTACGTTCGATTTGTTAAGTCCGTCGGAAGAAAATATCAGTATGTTTTCGAGAGTTAGTGAAAGTGATTTGCTAGATTTAAGTAAAAGTGATGAAAAACTCGAAATAGAGAGTTTTGTTGAGTATCAGGGTGAGGTAAGCACTTATTTTAATAATCATTCCTATTTCAAAACAAGCGTTGTCTTTTGACAATCTACTAGCGGTCCCTACTCAACTGATTTACATATTTTACTATTCCAACTTCACAAGTGAGTAATGGTACCAATTTAGGCCAAAATTCTTTTTTCAAAATTTTACAAAATTTTTCGTTGAGGTCCCCCGATTCCAAAAAAAACATGTTTCTTGAAAAAAAAAATAATAATTTATGGGTAAATGTGATTAAAACAATTTACGAAATAAATCGGTTTAGGAATGGACGTTATTGGACTGCAGTTTTGGGATTCCCCTCTTCGATGTCGATGCAAATACACAAATATGCCACGCAATCGTATCAAAAGGATTATCGGAACAGAACAGGTATACTAAATCTTGTTTATCATATTATGTTTGTGAAGTTCGGTTGTTTTGAATCATTTTTGTTTTATTTTACAGCCTTGAAATGCTGACAGAATCTAACCGAAAACTGGGATCAGCTTTAATAGAATTTATTGGACAATGTCAAGTAAGTTTACCCACAAAGTCTTTAACCAGGAGACCTAGCTTCCTATGTTTACTGTGTTTTGAGATGGACCGTTTTCTGGCGCACGCAAGATGGCGCTGTTATCACTACTTGGGATAACTTTGGTTCTTTCCACCTGTTTTTTCTGTACTTACCAAAGTTGTTTAACTTCACGGACACTACACACATGTAAGCCATGAACATGTGTGCGTTACCCAGTAGCTGACGCCATATTGGTCCATGCGACAGATATTGGTCCATCGTTATGCTCGAGTTGGTTCTCCTGGTTATGACTTCGTGAGTTTACCTAATGCACTATTTAAGAACTGTACAATGCGTTGGGCACTGCCTTCTATTATCGTGTAGCTGTGAAGTTTGACTTCCACTGGTCTAAAGCAGAGGCCATTTATAAGATTTAGATTTTAAAACACGTACTAAATTAAAATCTTTATTTATTTAGTTTAAATCAATTTTCTTATAAAGGTAATAAAAACAGTAAATTATTTTGAGCCAGTCACCTGGGGTCTCTTGTTTTTGATAAGCTCATTGATGTTAGGTGTCATATTTGAGGTAGTTATTTTCAGAATAGATTTTGGTCGCGGGCCGTATTGAGTTATCTTGAGGCCCGTATCTTTGACATCACTGGTATAAAGCACATATTATTTTCTTTTTTGTTTCAGTATTATCCAGGTGAAAATGCGGGTATAATAAGAAGAGGCCGAACGACTCCACAGCCAAAAATCGATTTAGTTTTCGACAATGGCAAAGTAAACGTCTGGAATGGCAATTAATGGTTATGGATCACATAGTGTTAAATTATGCTCAATAGCGAAACTTTGAAACCGATTACTTCTTTACCAATTAATTATCGATGTCAAAAAAGTATTCACAGAACTACAAACGTATGATTTTGGTGATTCTGAAATTGAAATTTGTCCAATGACGCGCGATATCATTATTATTAATGAATAGGGACGATGACTTGATAGCAAAGCTATTTCCCCATTTCCTAATATTTCATCGGTGAAAAATCGAGGTACGCGATTCTAAAAATGAACCAATTTTATTATCTTTGCTACAGTAGCAGCAGAGAAAATTATATTGCGATAAAACTATGTTTAACTAAGATTTTATAAGACTCCACCTAAAGTATAATAATATTCTTGATGGAGGTATTGATGATAATTGGAAAGAAATCGCTAAAACGATTGTCCATTGTTAGACTGCTATGAAACAATTGAAAAGTTTACTTATCATTTTTTTTTAAATGATTGTTCCATATCAAAGAGTAGGAAATTCCTGACTGAACAATGTAATAGTGATGTTATAACGGCTCCAGCATTATTGTGATTTGTGCTATGAATTTAATAACCTCAAACTATTTTTTCCATCAGCTGTCCAGTGGCCGCCATCTAATAAAATGGCATTGTAAAGAGTAGTCATTGTACCTACCCAGTGAAAAGTATTTTAAAATCATACAGTAATAGTATTGAACTAATAACTGTTTTTTAAATTAATAATACTAGTCCTTTCTTATTACGGTGGCAGATAAATTAGAAACCAAACATGTACATATCTGTATAATAGACTTGAATTTGATAAAATCAGGAAGTTAAATCTGAATTTTGACAGGATTTTAAATCGGTGACCATAACGATATACGCGTCAGTCGTAATAGAAGAAAATGAAATATTTACCGGTAGTGTATTTCTTCAAGGCGATCGGTCATCTGCATAAATAAAACTGTAAATGTTTGGGCATCACGACAAAGTGATGCTAAGCATTTACAAGAACATAGTAAATAGCGAAGAATATTGAAAATAGAAATAGATTTGACTTCCTTATTATCATCATTTTTTGTTTTTTATTTATATTACACAATATTTTTGTAAGAATCAATTTCAAATTTGTAAAAGCTGTTAACAGTTCATAGCAATAGAATCAACAAAACAAAGCACTGTTTTTAAAGAATGTTTAAATGAAAAATGGCAGAAACAGCCAATGGCAATTATTTAGATTGTTTGAAAGACATATTGTACATAGATTATTGACGATTTATCAGTACGCTAAAGCATGAAGCTATATGTCTTAAACTGCGTAGTTTTGTATTATTTTTAAGGATGTATGAGGGGTATCACTAAGAAATGAATGAAATTTTGCCAACGTATTTCTTATTATATCTGGAGATAAGTACCTAAAATTTCAGAACGGTTTACTAACTCGTTCAAAAAATTTATAATTATGGAATTAACATGAGCTCTTATGAGAAAATCGCGCATTCCTAGTTTAATACTGGTAAAACACAGTAATATCACCAAGTAAAATTCGTAATTTTTAAAATATGTTCGTTACGTATCTAAAAGTAGCTTCACATGAGGCTAGAAACACTACTAGGAGTTCTGCTGGCCGGTACAAAGCTGGAAATGACGTCACTGCAGGCTGACCTGCTAGCTCACAAGATAGATTTTAAAATTAAAACAAGGGCTATTTTCCTTGCTAGGCCCGCTGCTAGATATGAGCAAGAACCAATCAGGAAGCAATATCTTGTCACGTGGGCGACTTGAACAAACGCCTACAAACTAGCATGGCGTCATTCTGCTCAGAGTCAGACAGCAGACGTTTTGCTCTGTGTTTATATTTAACTGTCATTGCGCGCGCACCAGATTTATTCACAAAACTAGCTTGGAAAAACGTCTCGTGTGAAGCGAGCATATAACAGCAATAAAGAAAACCAGCGCTAGAAAACTATTAGGCAAATCTAGCAAGGAATCTAGCAGCGTTTCTAGCCTCGTGTGCAGCGGCCTTAAGAAACTGTTCAAAATTTTGTTTATTATCACTGTTGAAAATCGTGAGAAAAAAAATATTGCTGAAAAGTATCAGAGTATTTTTTAAAGTGCGTGTTCACACTTGATAACAGCGCACTTATGGCGTATAGAGTTTTTAAACATAAAGATTTAATATATTGTTCAACTACGACACTGTTAAGATATCTTCCGTTATAGTTACCCACTCATAGGTACACTTATATTGATTGTTGTCTAACAAATTGTACCCAAATAGAATTTTTTGTACCATCTTAGTGGTTATGGACATACTTTTGTCGTTGACTGTATATCTTATACATCCTTAAAAGAATCTTAGCAATAAATCTTAAATTTATTAAAATGCAATAACTAGAAATTGATTTTTTAATTGTCTCATTTACTGTGCAGATACTAATGGTTTTTATGAATTTGAAAACTTTCACTTGACAAAATATTGTAGGTTATTTTCTGTTGCCATGTTAAAATGTTTATTGAGGCTTGTTTGTAAATGAGACGGAACTTTTTTTTGTATCATTTTTATACAACGCCTTTTTGTTTTATAACACTATTTATAGACAAAGTCGAGTAGTAATTTAGCATAATTATAAAACAAGTCTGCTAATGTTGTGAACGTCAATTATTTTTGTTTAATATGCAAAAGTATATGACATTCATAAAATTAATAAATTTGTTTTTTGTATGTTCATATTTTAAAAGAAATGAATGTACTCTTTTGGTGCTAATAATTTTTATTCATTCGAGATAAAGCGGAGCTAAAAAAAATTGTTTTGAACGGTTTGAGCTCCATTTTTTGCATTTGAACATTTTCGAAAAGTCGGGTCTTATTCTAAAATAAAAATATTAATAAATAACGTTGTTTCTGTGTAGTTTGCTAGTTGACCATTCCATTTAGAAATCATAAGTACGTTCATACATTATCGATGAAGTTACGTTACGATCTTTCCGTATGACGGAACTGCACTCACTAAGTCGCTAGTTGAGTAGCTGAATCATGTGTCCGAAAGCAAATTGTTCCTGACTATATTTTTAAAAAATAAAACTAGGTACATAATGGCATGTAAGATTTTATGAATTCGTTTTTTGTTTTTATTGCGTGCGCAGTTATATGTTATGTAACAGATGAAGGCTGTTTAGTCAACTGGAAAGACGCTTTATGTCAGATGTTTTAGTTTGTCAAAAAAAAAATCTTTGACTATTTAATAGAAATAGACAGCTAATTTCACCTCCTTTTTCCATTGTAGCAGTGTAAAACGACAGTCGGCGACATCTTTCAACTTTTTTTATACAATAGCCGTCACCCAACGTTTTAAAGTTGTATAGTCCGTTTTATTCTGTGTGAGATACCAGATCTTGTAATTGACTATTTTTTGAAAATCAGATTTACTTTAAAATAAATGTGGGTTGTAAGTTCAACTTAGTGATTTTAAAAATTGCGTTTATCAAAAATGTTAAATTTAAAAAAAAAGCAGGCTATAATAATTTACAAACCACTGTTTTACATAAAGTTCGTTCCAAGCAGCCGGCTAACGGTTCCGAAACCGCCACCCGCATGCGCACTAGGTAAAACGAAGCTGTTAGTGGCGATTTTAGAACACGTTTTACCTACTGCGCATGCGGGTGACGGTTTCGGAACCGTTTGCTGGCTGCCTGGAACAAACCTATAGTGTTTCCGTAGCAACGCCATTATATTTAAAAATTTTAGTTCTTAGCTTGACTGCAACTGGAACATCATGTCGCTAGATGTCTTGACAACAAGTGTGAAGTTAGCGTATATAAAATTGTCAAATGATATAACGTATTTATACGAAAATTGCATTTATATTGTGAAGATAAATCAAATTTCATTGTAATAAAAATAGATTAGATAAATTGAATGGATCTAGTGAATTGGCATTCCATTTGTCGATATTCAATAGAATATTTACTATGAAACCGATTTAATTTAGCAGTCCATTAGAGTTTTTATTTGAATCAAAATATTATTGTTAATTTCTATATCTATAATAATAGATAATCAAATAGATAAGTAATATTTTTAAGAATTTTATTTTATTTTTTGCTAACATATTATGTGGCATCATGTTTCTGTTAAACATTACTGTATAAAATTTAAATAGATATTTATTTTTACATAATAATATGTACTTAAGAAATAAATTCAAGTTACATATTATCTGTTGGTTTTCATTTTTCAGTAAAGGTACCTAACCTACCCATGACCTATCGATAAACAACTGTATCGTATATCCAGGCTTACGTTCAATGAAACAAAAATTAATTAATACCAAACAGTCTAGATAAAGAAGACAAAAATCAGTTACAAATATTTTCATTTTTCAACACGTTTTGAGGTTATATTTGCTATTTAACTCAGTGAACATCAGACATCTTTATTTAGGTGATTTATAATCCTTTCGTCTTGGAACCAAAATGAGACCTCAACATCATCGACATTCGACAACTTTGATAAAGGTTCGTTTTTTAGTGAGACATCATACTTTTGTAGTTTCTACAACGAACCAATAAAAAATGAAATCCAAAATGTAATTAAAAATAATTTTTCGCAAATTTATCAAACGCAGTGTATATGCAAGGGTAATATTGTTTGATATAAATACTGTTATTTGTTGAATAGTCTCAATTATTTCTGAAACTATATCTAAGAGTCTTTAATTGTTTTTATGATTTCTCAAATAAATATAGAAAGAATAGCGATTCTAAGGAATTAATTTATGTGATAACAATGATAGGTAATCAGAAATATAAGGCACTTTAAGATAAGCCAGAAATATATTTTAAATAGTAAATACTACCACGAATATTGTAATTATAAAAACTAATATTTTTCAGAATATTAGCGAATTCAGCAAATCATTTTTCCCTAAATTACATTTTTTACTATATTATAAATTGTGGTAAATAAAAACACATTTTAAATTTATATTTTTCCGTTAACTTTCATTTTTTGTAATATGCCGCGCTTTATAGATTACCATAAATTACCACAGTATCGACAACTTAATAATTGGCACCGTTACTTTATTTTCTGTAAAAATAAATGCTATTCTAATCTATGAATTATGATTACTCTCAAAAACATTTCATTGGAAGTCAATTTACTTATTTCCACGTAAGATATTTTGCTTGATTTATGCGTAAATCAAAAATAACGATTACATTAATTATCTGTAGTGATTTTAGTTTTCTCCATGTTCTATAAAAAATGACTCTTCTTTTTTTCCAGCTGATAAATACGTCATCAATCATACAACCAAGGTCGTAGTATAAAAACTTCTACAATTTCTTGACAGTATTTACTGTAAATGAGTGTGGTACGGTGAACAGGAATTTATTTTAGTGAACCAAAGACTTGTGTGTTTGAAAAACAGTGCAAAATGGCAGAAAAATCAGAAACAAAACAGTATTCTTTAGCAGAAGTTAAAGAACACAATGATGGCAAATCATCATGGATTGTCATCCACAATAACATTTATGATGTGACAGCTTTTCTAAATGAGGTACGTAAATAATTGCATATCATGTTTATTGCGTGTAATTATTGTCCTTTGATACATAAGAACTAATTGAACAAATAAACCCAACTGTTTGAAATTATGAGCTGATTCACGAGGTTTTAGAAATAAACAGTCGCTATCCCATAAAATATAATTACGCCCCCTTAATTTAAAAAACTGTGTTTTTTTAAGAACGATAAAATACAGCGATTTTTGATCATTACGTCTGACAAGAAACACACTGTGCAAAGTGCATTTCGACTTTAGTTTTCAGTTTTAAACCCGGCAAGTTATATAGTAGGTAATAACGCGATGATGTAACTTTAGCTAAGAGTATGTATGTTACGCAAAAAATAAATAAAACACACCTAAGGAAATATTTTAAGAGACAAGATTTGCGTTTAACACGTTATCAATTTTATCTTGTAAAAATAAATATGACTTGCAAATTTAGACTTTCTGAAAACTATTATATCGTCCACAATTCGGTTTGTAATTTTGGGATATTTATAATTAGGGGGTTTGAAGTTTGAGCACAAATTAAATAAGGCTAATATAAGCGCGCCTTGATCTTGCCTAACTTTTCGCGCAACTTTTAATAAGTCATTAATACAATTGCTATTACATAACGCCAGATAACGTTAATTTATTGCAATGATTACTTCTGTTTTGTTTTTCAAAATTATCTAATTAATAAAAAAAAAATTAAATGTTCAGTTGTGAAATGAGATTTTAGTATGTAATATTTAATGTATATTACAAATGACGTTGATTGTAATTTAATAAGACAATAGTAACAATTACCCTTGCTGGAGTATTCAAAGTAAACAGTACTGCTACTTCACGGTCAAAACTAAATAATAAATTGAGTCTACAAAAACTTTTATGGATTTCGATTTCGGTTTTACATTTTTTATGAATATTAATGTTACAGATATGTGAACCCTCAGGTGGTCGAAAATTAAACATTGCAAATTATTTTTCTGTACAATCTTTTCTATTCTTATTATTTGTGTTTTTATGAGATACCTAATCTTCGAAAAAACTTCTGTACTTCGTGCTAAACATGTGATCTTGAAGACAAAGTGTCATTTGAGGACATTTATATCATTGTAAATCATAATGTTTCTTGGATTATTAATATCCAATTATTTAGCTTTTGACTACCGACGACGATTTCATGATCGTCAATTTTTTTCTACAAATTCGGCCGTGTTATGGCCAGTTTTGGCGGAAACCTTATCGTTACAAAAGTGTAGTCAGGTAAAACATAGTCGTTTTTGGTATCGATTGTTTAATCAAAATCGGTCCAGCCGTTTAGGGCGATGTCAATCCCGTTCTTCCATCTAGATACACTGTTTACAAACAAAAGTATGTACTGTAATTTTTTTCAATTCTGAATCCTCAGTCTGGCATGCTCGATAATCCGGATTGACTTTCGGGTGGAAAAATCACGTCTGGCCCAAATTCGACATCGCAGAAACAATAATATAGTATATGTCAGAAACGAAGAAGAGTTTGAGTCATCCTCTAATCCCGAATATTTTGTAATCCGACATGCTGTCAAGTCCCGCACGTGTCCGACTAAAGGAAGTTTATCGTTTTCCTTTTTTTCTTTTATTGCGTTGCATGTTGTGAATTTTTTTCACAGTAAATTAAATATTGACATTGAGTTGGCTGACAAATACATACGAAAACAAATGAAGTGAATTTTAAGTGTATATAATGATGAAGCAGTTTTTATTCCCGTTACTATTTAAAAAAAAAACCTCGATTGTATAATCATGTTAATTGGAGAGTGTAGAGGGGAGTCAATTTACAATTGATAAAATTATTGAAACGTTTATCCATGTAGCACCATGGTTGAATTAAAAAAAATATTTTGTCAAAAACTTAAATATCTGCGTTCAAAAGTCAAAACCGCTTATTTGGAATTATTTTTGTTTTATACTTCATATGCTAAGTATAGGAATAATACCTATATCCCGGAAGCTCTACGCAAAAAGAGAAAATGACGACTGTGTTATCAATTTTTAATAATACTTAAAATATTCAAATCTTTGATTAACGGACATAGAACCGTTACCGTCTTGCGCAGTAGCTCACAAACCGATACAAGCGGTTTTGTTTTAGCTACTGCGCAAGACGGTGACTGTTCTATGTTCGTTCTCTGGTTACTTGAAACTATCTTATACCACCTTCAACCGATTCTGATTAAATTTGATACATTATCAGTTATGCCCTTGAGTTATTTATTTTTTTGCAGTAAAAACAACAACACTAAATATATCCACGAGCGTGAGTGCAAGGATTCGAACTCAGAAATTAGCACGCCTTGAATAAATGTTGATCGATGATCGGGAAATAAAATCGATTTTCAAATCGAAATAATATACCTATAATTAATTTTTATTCATAATGTGTATATAACATTTAATTAGCATATTGTGTGAAATATGCAGCTTATAGGTTTTTTACCACTGCAGTTAATTAAGGTAGTACGAGCACTAAGGCAATTTTAAATAAAAGGCTTGATTTTTTTTATATGAAGTTGGACTAAGTCTAAACCAATTCTGAAAATTTTAGGGGGGGTTGCCCGATTATTTAAATAAATAAATGACTTCAAAAGTAGGCATATTTAACATTGGCTTTATGGTAAAACGTAGATGGATGATATGTTTTCATTGATTTCTCCAAAATTAGTCGGTGGAAATTAAAAAAAAAAAACTATTTAAATTAAAGTTAAAACCTTAATAAACTATTGAAAACAAAAAAAAACCGTTGTGCCCGACTAATTAAAACGATATTTAATATTTTTAATTAAATATCTTTTTAATTAGTCGGGCACAACGGTTTTTTTTTTGTTTTCAATAATTTATTAAGGTTTTAATTTTAATTTAAATAGTTTTTTTTTTTTTAATTTCCACCGACTAGTTTTGGAGAAATCAATGAAAACATATCATCTATCTACCGTTTTACCATAAAGCCAATGTTAAATATAAAAAAATCAAGCCTTTTATTTAAAATTGCCTTGGTGCTCGTACTACCTTAATTAAACATAAGTTGGTAGCATGTGTCGTACGGACTTTGGATTTTGTTACGGCGGTAGGCGTGACTGTTACTATTTAGTAAGTCAGAACCAAAGTAAGCAACTGCTTCTGCCTTCAAGTTATAAGAAACTTGAATATGTTCCATTTTTAAATTTTAGTTCTAATATTTTTCTTTAAGCCTTGACAAACAGTTTTCTTCCTAAATTATGAATCGATTTTTAAGGTGGCGCGTTTTGTTTTTGCGGCACTAACTTTGTATGTATTTCGAATGAATCATGCGATTTGCGAAACGTTAAATTGGAAGTGGCAAACATTTTTTTCTATGGGTCAATTACATCGCATATTCATAATATAGGAATTGATAAATATTGTCATTGCTGTCGGCTTCCTCAAGGTTGATAGTATTTAAATTACATTGGTTAATTAGAATTTACCTTCAACTTAAAAAAAAAATATATTTTGTGCTAAAGTAAAGCGTGTTATGCTAATAATAATAATAGTAATTCATTATTTCATACTTCTAATTCACTAGTTTAACAAGTTTTTGTTATTTTTCTTTTAGAATAGACGCGTTTGACCTATGTAGTCGAGCATTTTAATCTTGTTTTAAAGCTAATCGTTTCTATTTTGTTTTTGCGATGTTCAGTTATTTAAAAAATATAAAATCCTTGATTAACGTCTGATTATATTCTTCAATAAATACAATTTTATTGTCTGGTTTCCCTCAATAATTCCAGATAAATTTATTCAAGGCAATGACCGATTATCTGTCAAATTCCTATGCTCAAAATTTGCCTACCTTATCCTAATATCCTAAAATTCCTTCTTTTGCCCATTGTTATTAATAATTTAAGTGAAAGTTTAAAAATGTAGAAAGTAACAGGAAGTTTGATAGACGATAATGGTACGAATGGCGTTCGAAAATTGTTTTTTTGAAAATAATATAACCCGTTTTTTGTGGGCGTTTTTAAAATCAACTACGAAGCGTTTTCAATCAGAACATTATGCTTTAATTAATGGGACGTAATTAATTATTAATATAATTATGGTATCATTGTCGCATTGTTTTGTTGCGTTCAATTTATATCGAAGTGTACCTTGCGAAATGGTTTTGACCTTAATTTTTTACGATATTTTCTTTGTAATGTGCGAAATAAGTATTGTTCCAAATATCTGGGTCTGTTATTTATATTTAGAAATTAAAAAAAATGAAACGCGATACTAATTATCTAATATTTATTTTTATCAAATTATTAAGAAATGTGTTTCAAGGTCTCGTAGATATTAATTGTGTAAAAATCAAACAATACATACTTTATGATGAATAAACAACCTTCAAAAAATTTGGTTCTGTGGTCGGAACCGGCTTCAGTCTAAATTATAGGAATCGACATTTTGTTTTATTACCGACTTTAATTTTAAAACGGGATGGGAAAAATGCTGTTCGTATTGGTATTTTACTTTGACCATGCGCCATCTACTCTACATTTCAGTGAACTATCCAATGCAAAGCGTCTCATATATAACGTGACCATTTATTTTTTTACTCAAAACGGGACATCGGTTTATTTACGTCAATTATCAGGTTCTCAATAAAAAAACACATTTTTAATGTTTTTTATTAAGAAAAACTCAGATATTATTACAAATTAAAAATATGCCACATACAATATCTAGTTATATTTATATTTATCACAGGAACATATTTATATCATTTGCTTATGAGCAAAGAGAAAGGTATACATGCACTTATATCTATGATAAACAAATATAGAAATATCAATTGGTTGAAATACAATTGTCAAAAATATGATATAGGTATACAGTTTTTTAAATATTTACATCTTTTTAATTAACGTAAATTTACTTTTTGTAGCTAAAATAGAAACCCGCACCGTTCGCGTGCGGCGAGCTCCATAATTTTCGCGCGGTTTCGGAAAACGGGACAATTGTGCGTCCCGAAGCTTTCTTTGGGGACAACGGGACAGATAACCGAAAAAAGGGACGGTCCCGTTTAAAACGGGACGTATGGTCACATTACTCATATAGTAAAACATTGGGCGCTAGTATTTTTGTAAATATTTATTGTTTACAATAAGTTACGCACGTCATTGAAAAATCGAAGAAAAAGCATGATATGATATGTCGACTGTGTCTCATTTATTGAGTCGACGAATTGCGAATTCAATTTGCAATGTTGTTTTTTTACCGTTCATTCATTTGGCCCCTTCAAGGCCACTTTAATTGAATGTACAGAAACGTACCGTCGAACGTCGAATAATTTCAGGAAATCTCGACTGAAATTAGAGATGAAACGACTGAAAAAGTTCGCGCTGAATTTTTGAAAATGATTCATAGTGAAAATCCGTGACCGGCTATTATACAAACCCTCAATTCACAGGTTCTAATCCGAAAACAGATAAAAGTGTCAATTAGAATTTTCAGTTATTATGAACGAAATTACTCTTCTCAAAAATGTGATCTAAATGAAAACGTAATGTTTTTTTTAACTTTTTTTCAAATAACTGTATAAAAATGCCTAAGGACCGATTTTATATAACAATCAAATTTTCAATGAGAGCATTAATTGTAAAATTTAATTTTTTCTCTAAAATTCTATGCTTTTTAACTTTTTTCTATCAATTTTAAGCTTAAGGCATTCACAATTTGAATTTTTTTTATAAACAACATGACAGAGACAGATATTAGAATTTTTTCAGACTGGGACTGCTGTTAGAGATGAGTGCCCACAGGCAAGAAATAGATAGATAGATAGATAGATAGATAGATAGATAGATAGATAGATTTATTGGTTTAGATATACAAAAATTGTTAAAAAACACGTCAGAAAAAAAATATGTAAACGTACTATTTAGGGAGCATTGCTCGCTTCTAAAAATTCTTTATACGTGTAAAAACTTTCTTTACTTAGATATTTATAAAGCGTTTTTTTAAAAGTTTTAAGGCTCTGATGACGGAGGTCCAAAGACAGTTTATTAAAAAATTTCATTCCTAAATAATTAGGTCCATATGTTGCATGTTTCGTATTAAAAAAAGGAACGATAAGGTCTTCTTTTTTTCTAGTGTTATAATGGTGCAGGGACGTATGACTCTCAAAATTATCAGAATGCTTTCTAATATAAACAAGGCAGTTATAAATATACTGGGCTGGTAAGGTCAAAATATTTAATTGAAAAAACAATGGTTTGCAACTGTCGTGCGGCTTAGCATTGCACATAATCCTCACCGCCTTTTTTTGTAATAAAAATATTTTATATGCAGAGGCGGCATTGCCCCAGATTTCAAGTCCGTATAAAAGTTTTGAGTGAAATAATGCACAATACGCTGTTTTTAAAACTTAATACTTAAAACTTAATACTTAGGGCATCAGAGTTTTAATCCGGCACTGTATCTATCTATCTAGTTAAGCTGGTCGACAATTTCACCGAAACGTAAATTTAAATTGTTTATTTGTTGTCACTTCTTACGTCCGTAAAGTCACGGAAAAAACTAAAAAAATCAAGTGAAAAACTGAGAAGTCAGGGCAATTTGTTCTGGAGAAAAAGTGGCCACCCTGTATACATTGTGCCGTATCTTGCACTTTGAACGGAATGATGATGTCAAGGCATTGTTTAATAAAAGGTTAACTTAGTCGTTCAGTTGTTTTTCTTAGTAATTGTAGAGTGAGAAAAATGCAATCTCATCTACGATTTCTAACTTTTTTGATTGAATTATTTCAAAAATCGTAATCGATAAAAATGTTTTAAAACACAAACTAGTTTCTTTCGACAGTTCTTCATCGATCCTCACTACATTGAACTTCGACGAGGCCAGTCAAGTACATTATAAAAGTTACGCAACTTATCAATGACAGCGTAAAGTAAATTTGAAACACTTTTATCTTGTCCGCATAAAATTATGGCATTTCATCGTGTTTGTGATAAAATTATTAATTATAAAATGATAAGACACTGTAGTTGTTTCCTTGAAATAATTTTGTTTGTCATATTTAACATACATTTTATAGTATTAAAATTCAAGTACCTACGAAAGTATTATAACAGCAAATAAATGAATGTGAGTTTTTAAGCATATCTCATATCGTTTTTCAGGTTTTTTTGAGGTTCCGTGCCTCAAAAGAAGAAAAAAAAAAACAAACAAGACCCTTACGAGCTGTTAATTTTTTTTTATTAGGTAATGATGGATAGAAGGCTTTATTGAGATAAATAATATGTATAATAGCGTCAATACAAAATATAGTGAAACAAAACGCATACAAAATTATCATCTATATAATATATTTAATCGTATGGACTATGTGCACGGAGGCGGAGTTACAAATTTTTCGATGCGAGCGTTTGTGGTGAGCACTAGGGGAAACTTCGAACTCCAATTTTCCGTATGTTAGTGAGCAATGTTTATTAAAAGTAAAAGTAGTTATAATTTTATAAAGTTTTTTAATTACAATGAAAACATAGGAAAACTAAGCGATCTGGAAATGCTTGTTGTGTTCCGGGCTGTTGCGCTGATGGCGATTTAAGTAAAATAAAGACCATTGGCGCTCTAATTTGACGTTCCGCTGTCAGTGTAAACAAATTAACATCAGTTTTCCTTATTACATTTTTTTTTTACACATCATGGCCAACTAAAGTTTTTGACTTATCACCATAGAAACATGTCGCGATTTCCATAAAAAGTTAGTTCAATAATTCTCTATTATCCACTAGCGGCGCTAATAGGCTTCGTGCACACAGCCTATATGCCCATTTACGAGAATATCACGGGGGGTAACAATTTTGACACTATGCATTTGTTATACAAAAGTGTAAGACCCACGTTGGCCTGTTTGGCATTTCAGTGTCAGAAAGCAGTAGCAGTCCCGACTCTTGATCAGGAGATACGCTGTCTGATTTTGACAATAGCTAAAATAAATTGATACTGAACGATCTACACTACCTATATACTGATATACCGAACACAGTTTTTGCTTCAAAACTTTTAGCATTGCTACTTGACAGTATCGAGACAACTACCTTAAGAGGTTATTTATTTTTTGTTAACAGCATCCTGGAGGTGAAGAAGTGCTGTTAGAGCAAGCCGGCCGAGATGGAAGCGAAGCCTTCGAAGACGTCGGCCACTCGAGCGACGCACGTGAACTGATGAAGAGGTATAAGATCGGAGAAATAATCGAATCCGAACGAAAGTTCATTCCTGAAAAACCGACGAGTCAGTGGACCAGTGACACATCAGAATCTAGCAACAGGTACAGTTTATCGATTCGAAAATTTGTGGTCGTTTTTTTTTTTTGTTTTTGATTTTAGTGTCGTCTGTTTATTGCAAAACAAAATAAGATTTTGTTTGGATTAAATCCGATTTTGTAGCCCTTTGTAGGAATGTTTGTCTCCAATAATTGCATGCATTGATTTAAATTTTTTGCACCTTTTTATTATACACTGATTTTGCACTGCAGTAGCACCAGGAAATTTTGAAACAAAAGTAAACAACAAACAAAAACTTATTCTATTGGTTAATGAGTGAACAGAACTTCCGTAATGTCGAAATTAACGCCATTAAATCAGCTGTCACTTTGCAAGTAAAACAGTTATACTGTTAGAGAAAACAAAATTTAATCAAATCTTTTGAAAAGTAAGAACAAACGGACAGCTGACCAGGTTTGATTGGTTCCGATTTCAGTCGCTAGATGGCATAACTACAAAAACAACTTGTCAATATTTTTTTGTTTCAAAAACATTACTTCGCCGGGACATTTACTGCAAATGTTGAATTAAACTAAACACTTTAAATTAACTAAAATTTATTTACAATTTTTCTTTATTTAATTTAAAATGGGCTTAAAAGTAACTCTTTTAAAATCTTTCAATATTTAACATTTTCCTAGGTTTGTGCGAATAGTTAAAGCAATCGATCGTCGAATCTCATAGAAAAATTCTGGATATTCGCCTTTAACGAAAGAAATAAGTAGACGCAATAAATGACGCGTAATTGGTTGATTCGACTTTTACTGAAATTTTATCATTTGTGAAGTTTTTGTGCTCGTACCTCAAAAATTGAGTATTGATCGATTCAATCGAAAATGAAAATCTACCATTCGCACATCCCTACATTTTTCAATTTTCAACTTTTTAATACAGCTATCGCTTTTAGAAACATTGGCATGCTAAGTAGCACATCACACAACGAGTACAGAATAAAAAATCATTAATTAATAAATTAATTCACTCTTGATCTCCAGTATCATACTAAGTGCCCATTTATAATTATTACAATTAAGTTTTAACATAATGCTATTAATGCACAACACTATTCATGGACTGCACAAAATTAAAATATTCGATTATATTCGCTTATTTCCGCTAAATATAATCTGTAACGTAGCTTGTCTGGGAGATAGAGGAGGGTCGAAAAGGGCTCGAAATGGTTCGTATAAAATATATAGCAGAGAAATTATATGACAGTCCTTAATATACAAGTGTGTTTGTTGACAAGTTCTGAACTCCTATAGCGTCTGTCGGTAATACAGAACTCTTCGGACATAACTGCGTGTGTACTTGTCAAATTCTTGGTCTGTTCGGACTTGGTTCTAGCGAGCTCTAAGCTCCTAGACTGCTAGAACCAGATCAGAACGAACATTTAGGGGCGGTTTTGGCTACCATGCCGCTCTAGGCGCGCTCCGATATGTAATGTCTTCTTGTAATGTAATATTATATAATACAAAGTTCCCACCTATATCGTTGACGCAACATCTCGTTTTGTTTGATATTTTGAATTTTAGTGATTGAATACGTATTTTTTTAACATAGTAATGATAGTCTTGAAATAAACTGTTGATAACTAACTAATGGACCGGAAACTCGAGTGAAAAACATATACCTATTCATCTGCTTATTATCTTTTATATCATCGCACAATCGGTTTGCTACTAGTCTTTTTGTCATGCAAAAATGCTGTACAGCTTGGCCTATATGAACATATTTGAGTCGTAACAGTGAGAGAGAAAGCGATAAAATTCATTTTCACAATCGACGGAAAAGTCATTCAATTTGGAATTTTTAACGCCTTACAAATTTTTGTCACCTTTTAAAGTTTAGTCGTTTTTAAAATTTTAGTCGCCTCCGAAATTTTGCCGCCCCTCAAATTGTGCTATCCTAGACTCTGGTCTCACGGGCCTAAGCCTATCCTCTGAGAATATACCAAAAAGTCCAAGAATTTGACCAACAAACAAATAGCTATGCTGAAAGTGTTCTGTATTTCCGGCAGAACTTACCAACAAACGTTCCAACATCTCTGAAAACGGTAATATTATTGTCATGCTCATGCGCAGTAGATAAAACGCGTTCCAATGAGATATGGACGGTTGTCGAATGATCATTTAAGCGTTCCAACTGAACTTGTAGACGGTTTCCAAACGATCATTTCAGTACATAGTAGCTCTATTCCAACCTACTTAAATGTACAGTTTTGAAACGGTAACAAAACTATCGGTTTTGGGGCGCATGCGTCGTTTTAGCACTGGTCTGTGACGATGCAAGCGTTGACATTGGTAGGAACGCTTTTGTAACTGTCCTCATTAATTTTCAACAAATATATGAGCTTAAAAATAAAATGACGTTCGAATATGTTCGTGCATTTCCGTCGAACGCCAGTCTCAATTGTGTTTGTTTTCGATTCTTAACGATTGAGAATTTTGTGCAAATATAATCAACATTCTGTCTCTTCACTTGTTATAGAGTAAAAACTGATAAAAGTACTGGTAAAAGTACTAAAAAAGAGAAGAAGAACTGTCAAATTCAATAAATAATTATTGGCTGACCACAGCACTTTAGTGTACAGTTTGCAGGTAGGAATTTGCCCTATCTAGTCGCATCTCGGGGGATGGATGCCGGAAATGACGGGGAGATCAAAACTGAGATGTTATCGATATTGACTTATTTTTTTTTTAATTGAAACTTGACTAAAAAAAAGAAAAATATGTTTGCGCCATTCGGATTCCATAGACCTTATCTTCTGAGATATTAGGTGTGTTTGGTATATTAGTGTAGTGTAGTTAACTCAATATACCGGGTGTCCCACAAGTCACGCACTTCCTCGTAGGGATCGAAAGAGAAAATTGTTCTGAGACGAAAAGTCCTTAGCCATTTTTTAGTCAGACGCATAGATAATTAATTATTAATTAATGAAAGTGACCAATCAGGAGCGATTTGATTTGTTTTCCGATTTTATTTGTTTTTCTCCCGTGCGGAAGACGGCTTGAACGTCAAATTCATATTCATGTCGGGAGAAAAACAAATAAAATCGGAAAACAAATCAAATCGCTCCTGATTAGTCACTTTCATTAATTAATAATTAATTATCTATGCGTCTGATTAAAAAATGGCTAAGGACTTTCCGTCTCAGAATAATTTTCTCTTTCGATCCCTACGAGGAAGTGCGTGACTTCTGGGACACTCGGTATACTCCAGGGTTACACAAACGCAATTATATCAAAAGTGTCAACACATTTTAAACTGGAGCACGATACCAAACACGCCCATTAAATCTTGAAAATATGTCGTTTACATTGTAGCACTGACTACGGCCAGCACACACATAACAATTCGAATGTTTGCTTTAACATGTTACAATGTGCATGACATTTTCAAAATTTATACGAAGATAAACCCATGGAATCGGATGGCACAAAATATATCTCGTTCGGAGTCTAGGTTAACAAACAAAATTTTTTCGGCGGTTTTTCGGGTTTGGTCTCTCATTTTGAAACGGTTTCTTACATTCGGGTTGCATGCGGTCGTACGGTACTAAAAAAACAACAATTTCTTAAACGCTTCTCTGTTGGCTTGGCTGCGTTGCTTCACCGATGTGTATCTATGGATGCTGGAAGCAGAATATTAAAACTGTCGACATCTTGTATGGACCTTTTCCAGGGCATGTGCGTAATATAATTGAGTTAAAATAATTTCAAGGCACTGAATAAATTTGATCGCTTGAGTATGCAAGTTCACCGCGGCACACATCTTTGGAGCTTGCCCAGGAAATGATCCCAACAGGATGTCGGACGTTCAATTCTAAGTGACGTGGCAAAAGAGGGGACTAAGGCGCCTGCTATCCATGTATACACATCGGTGTGTAGCTCACTTCAGGAGTGATCTAAAATCTAAATGACGTCATTAAAAATGCTAAACTCATGGTCCAGTTTTACAGTTCTGAACTAAACAACCAAACGATACTTGACCATGTTCTTATTGGCTTGTCGAAGATCGGATTCTTTTAAAATCAGATATTTCTGTGTATCCTTTTGTTTGTTGGACAACCAAATCTTTTATATTGAAAATTATTATGTATAGTCGGACTCGTGTATTTTCAACTAATATTATACTTAGGGATTTTCAAGTTTCTAGTTCCTACTTTTCACGCTGAATGTCTTCTCTAACGCTGCTCTGTCAATGGAAAAAATTAATAGTGTCAAAAATGTCGAAAAATTTCTACGACTTCCACGAAGTGAGGATGAAGAAGAAATTGAAAATACATGAGTCGATTAGTCTCGACAGATTTAAAATACACGAGTTCTACTGTATTAACAGTAAAACTACTAACCATACATCTGTCACATATTGAAAAGCAATTTTTTAAGGTAGCATGATCATTTTGTTTGCATGGCTTGGGCGCGCTTTTTTAACAAAATTTCATTTGTTTTTTTTTTTAGATGCTAAGAAAATCTACTAATTTTTGATCTCACTGTTTTGTTGATTTGACTTGTCTGTTGTTTTAATTTTTTTTAAGTTGTATTAAGAGAACATTTGAAATAATAAATGTGAATTTTCATACGGTATAGTGCGTACTACTATTTAATAACTTTAAAGAATAGCTTCTGTTGCTACATTGTTGAAACACCCATTGTTACATGTCTATATTAGAAAATTTTATTTCTCAAGCAATGTCACCGTCGGGATACGAACCCCGAATCTTTCCACTCAGTCCGCCGCGATAGTGGAAAGATTCGGGGTTCGTATCCCGACGGTGACATTGTTTGAGAAATAAAATTTTTCTAATATAGACATGTAACAATGGGTGTTACAACAATGTAGCAACAGAAGCTATTCTTTAAAATTTGAAATAATGTCTATTATTCAATTGGTAGACGTGTTTGAACGGATAAAAAAGGTTTGTTTTTCAAATAGCGTCGTTTTTATTCGTGATTCGTAAAGTCAAAAGTGTGTTTGTTAGCAAGTTCTGAGCTGCTAAAGCGCTTGTCGGCAATACAGGACTCTTCAAACATAACTGCGTGTTTTTTTTATTAAATTTTCAAACTCTTCAGACTTTTTAAACCTGGTTGTACTAGAAGGTTCCTAGAACCAATTCAAACAGTCTGAGAAATCAAAAAAATTGACCGATAAGCACGCAGTTGTAACTGAAGAAATCTGTATTGCCGATATACGCTTTAGTAGTTCAGAACTTGTCAACAAACATACCTAACATGTGTATATTGAGTTCCGATTGCATTTCATTTGTTCTCCTCGGAAAGGTGGTCTCGATTCCGAGGCACGCTCAGAATCAATCAGGATCTCTTTTGAAATTGGAAGACCTATCTATTTTTAACTTTAAGCCATGTTAACGTTTTTGTATTGTATAGCAGTAACTGGACATCGTGGCTCATTCCGGTATCTTTGGGTATATTTGCAACAATCGCGTACCGTTTCTACTTCTTTGCATCGCAGTCGTCGTCAAACAATTGAAGTGCCGGTACAAAAACAACACAACTGATCAACGTTACAACTACATTATATAGGTACAACCTGTCACCCTCTATATGAATATTGTTCTGAGCCCTCCATTTTGTTTTCGCCATATACCTGAAGACAACAATTGATGTATGATTTTTTTAATTATTTTTAATTTTTAGTAAACAATTTTAGTATATTGTGGTGCTAAGAGCGTGGAATTTTTTCTTTATTTTAAGTGCCGTTTTCGACTTAACTTGGTGTTTGAATATGCAACTGAAATCAAAGAAAATATAATAGTTGATTTTAAAGTAAAGTCTAGATATTTTTGTAATATATATGTATTTTATATATTTTGTATTTGTCAAACAGTTAGAGAAAGTCGTTTCGGCGATCGCAAAACTGGGTGGTGGCATTGTACATATTGAAAACTCTTGACTTTTGACAGATGAATCGTTTCCACGTTTTTTTATTCTTAATTTTGTAACACACCTTTGAGGAGAGTAAAAAGTGAAAAAAAAAACGTTTGCCTGGTCAGTTTTTTGTTTATTCGATCGCCGAACCATTTCCAGTAATAAACTAAAATAAGTGAAATAATATTTTTTCTATAAATAATTAACCAAATTGTGAAATGTTTTAACACTAAGTTAAGAATGTTTATTATTGGTGTAAGTGGACTCAGAGAAAGCAGACTAGTTGACTGGCATTTGCTTGTAGACTGTACATTGTTAAAAAATAAACGAATATCACTTCTAATTGATAAGTTTATTTATCATTCCAATATGTTATTTGAAAAAAAGAGATAATAAAAACTAAATAAATATAAATGACTGCGCTGATTCGAAACGTAATTACCTTGTAAAAAAATAGTGTCAGTCGATTAAAATGCACAATCTGTATTTGTCCATGTAATGTAATTACTTTTAAAATATTTCCAAAAATTATTAAATGTATTGTTTTATATTAACTGATTTCCTAAAAATTTACTTTCGATATATTATTTTGTTATAAATATGCAGTTATACATAGGTATTTGTAAATTTTTTTTTAATACATACTGTTTTCAGCGACAAATGTCTTTCTTTTTTTAACCTTTGATTCATTTTGCGTTGTTGGAATAATTGTGATATAACCACAAAAAAATTAAACTTTCCAAGTACAAAAAAATGCATTAAAATCAGTCAAGCCGTTTAGGAGAATTATGTACACATGGACATCGTAATTTTATATATAAAAATGGATATCATCTCATACATTCAACTAGTTTTATCAGAATTGTTGAGCGTTTAGTCTTCAATTAATTAATTATTAAAAATGTAATTTTTAATAAATGGTACTAAATGAGACTCACCGGAAATGCATCATAAATGCACGTTATTGTTAAAACCAAGCCATAATTAAAAAAATAATTATTCGAAAGTATCTCTTTTAAATAACGTAACAATTAAAAAAAATAATTTTCACATGCAGTTTTGAGGAAATATTACTTAACAAATCTCCAAAAAAAAGGACCCCGCACAAACCTTTTGGGATTTGGTTCTTAGTTAAATTGATCGAAAATGACTTTATTTTATAGTTTAAAGGTCACTAAGAAAAAGTGTCCGTAGCCTAAAAATCAATAGATTTTTAGCTACAGATATGTTTAGCGAGATTTTAGATACAGGGATATCTATTGAATTCACAAACGTGTTCCATGTTCAACTATTGTGCTTTTTTTTAGAAATAGAAAAGCGATCCCACCAAAATTGCGATCTGTAGAGCTCAGACATACGTACAGACCAACCGACAACTGCCGTTCGTGATTTTCAATTACAATTTTACTAGTAATTATAAACTTGAATCGATCTAAAATGGTTCTGGTTTATAGAACAGAATCTCCTTTTTTCAAAAAGCTACAATTTGAATGGATTTCGTGTGAAATTAACTTAGATATTACTTCTTGTATGAACGAAACTCAACTTTGACGCGAAAAGCGATAGTAGAGCACATACTGTTAGTTTAGCGGTATGTGCAATAGTCGAAAACTAGGTAATGTTGGAAGGTGTCACTTGTATAAAATAAAAACGTCATATTCGGATTCAGCGCACTCGAAAACATATTTCTAGAGCTTAGGATTTCTTAAGACTGAATTCAATGGAAATCCCTATATCTAAAATCTCGCTAAACATATCTGTAGCTAAAAATCTATTGGTTTTCAGGCTATGCGCCCATGGACACTTTTCATAGTGACCTTTAACCGAGTACCAAATCCCATAAGGTTAGTCGTCCTTTCAAACTCGGTGTCATGCATGTTTTATCATTTAAAAAAAAAAATTAATTTTTACAGAACAAAAGAACATTACGCACAAACTTCATACGGAAAACCAGTTTTCTTTACATTTTGAGGTGAATACGATTAGAATCTGATCTTATTTCAGATATCTATAGGGATCCGTTAAATGAGCAGATCTTTAAAAAGATGGCGACGATGCGGTATAATTCTCATAGTCCCTATGGGCTATGTGCACGGAGGCGGAGTTTTAAATTTTTCGATGCGAGCGTTTGTGGTGAGCACTAGGGGAAACTTTGATCTCCAATTTTCCATATGTCAGTGAGCAATGTTTATTAAAAGTGAAAGTAGTTATAATTTTATAAAGTTTTTTAATTACAAAGAAAACATAGGAAAACTAAGCGATCTGGAAATGCTTGTTGTGTTCCAGGTTGTTGCGCTGATGGCGATTTAAGTAAAATAAAGACCATTGGCGCTCTAATTTGACGTTCCGCTGTCAGTGTAAACAAATTAACATCAGTTTTCCTTATTACATTTTTTTTTGACATATCATGGCCAACTAAAGTTTTTGACTTATCACCATAGAAACATGTCGCGATTTCCATAAAAAGTTAGTTCAGTAATTCTCTATTACTCACTAGCGGCGCTAATAGGCTCCGTGCACACAGCCTATAGTATACAGTGGAATTGTGATTTTTTTTAAATGTCATAAAATGATAAGTATCAGCACAATATGTGATTGGGCTGATACAAATTATCGAAAAAGGAATTTTTTAAAGGGGAACGTGTATTTAATGCCAGTCATGTAATTAAATTAGGAAAAAATTCATCTCAAACAAAAACATCAAGTAAGGTGAATTTTACTGCTTTCTGTTTACAAACTTCCGATTTAAAGGGTAATCCACTTGAAATAAAAGGTTTAAATAGAGATAATTATATCAATGTAGTGTTCATGAACGTTGCAAACATATTATTGAAACATTACTTTATTGCAACAGGTTCTTAACCTAAAAATAGTCATCTGTCATAATGTATTTTCAGTTTATTTTTTTTCAATCAAAATTTATAATGTTATTTAATAATAAAAACTATTCAATTAGTAAATTAAGTTTTCAATAAGTATAATATCTATTTACTTGGTAAAATATTTAATCATCTGCATTAAAATTACTATTACAGCCTTTTACTATACATATTTTTTATTTATTTTAGCACGAGGTGAAATCTTCGCTGGTTCCATAATGTCATTGATTAATTTATCCAACGCTTTTTATTATTTTAATAAAAAAATTCACGATTAACAGTACGATTCATAATCATGTTTACCCGATTTTAGTTGTAAGTTTCGCCACCAGATAGAGTAGTCCATATAGCGGATCCCAATCACCAAACTTCAGACAGAACACAAGTAAAAAAATAAAAAGACAATATTTAAATTAACTTATTTTATTATTATTTGTTTAAATATACAAAACAATATAAAAATATGTTTAGTTAATATAAAAGTCACAACAACTAAATAATACACTTGCTTTATGAAAATTAAAAAAAAAATACGTTAAATTAAAATAAAAATCACAAAAAATTAATCATATACACACTATTAAAAAAATACATAACACACATTTCATTTTGGAATAGCGATGTCTAATTTTTTTAAAACACTTGTAATACCAAAGAAAGAATTCTTGAACACCCGAGGTCTCTTTGTATTGATTATGCCCCAATCGAATTTAGTAGAAGGTAACTGATTTGAGCTTTGGACGGGTTTCTGGGATTTTTTGTTGACCATGTTGTGGAATCGGTGCGCCTTAACATAAACTTTCTTCAGTCTATCGATGGCACGCGGAAAATCTTTGATTTTCTATAAAAAAAAAATTGGTTGTCTGTAAAGTCGGTTTACGGACGATAGTTTTACGTGATAACGTCATAAAGAAACATTGATGAACTCTCTGACGTCACGCGAGAAGAGAGAGAAACGCGTACAAGCCGACGCTTGGGCCGATCGTGCCTCTCTATCGCTTATACCGCGCTCTCGCTTGCACGCTCAGGCTCAGGCGGAACGTGAAACTTTTTCGTGCGTGCAGCCGGTGTTTCATCAATTTATAAGACGTTATCACGTCAACAAATTATTACATTGATTATTATTCAACGATTAGAACGTCCAGATAAAATATGAATATTTAACACTTTGACAAACACTTTAAAAATTTAGTTTTGTTCCAATTTTGACACTAGTTTTTTCAAATGTTTGAATTAATAATATGTTTTTAAAAGTTGTGACAATATTGCCTTAAGTAGTGATTTGTACGGTGACACAAAGCATGCAGGGTATGTATTCTACACTGGCAAATAGACTGCTACACCCGTCTGGCTATAAAACGTTCCATAGTATACAAACTTTTGAACTTTTGTTTATGACCGTTTAAGCCGGTTTGTCCATCAAAGTGTTAATATGTTTGTCTATGGACATGTCATATGATCATATCACAAGACGCTTAGTTTTCAAATAACTAATTATTAAAAATGTGTTTTGTGACACAATGGTAAATGAGAGACATCGGAAATGCACATTATTATCAAAATTAAACCAAATTCTCCTCATACAAAATTTTGAAAAACTGATTATTTGAAAGTTAAGACTTTTTAGATAACGTAAAAATTATAATGAAAAAAATATACTTTCACGTGTAGTTTTGAGGAAATACATATTACTTAAAAATTATCGAAAGAATTGCCAAACTAGCTGTCAGCTATGTTCAAATTATATCTGTCTCTGTCAGACACACTTATATGGATTATACTGCCGTAGTCAAAGTATATCTTATTTATTTTTTAAATATTAAAAAAATTAAATTATGATTTATAACAGGTGTGGCCAACTTTTCCATATATAAGATCTACTTTTTATCTTAAAAGTGTGAGGCGATCGACTTGTTGTCATAGGCGTAGTTCTAAGGGGGAAGAAGGGTTGTGAAACGTATACTATGTTTATGCACTGTGTTTCAGTATTTTTTTTCCGCAAGAAACTAAAATTGCGAGTAAGCTGGGTTAAATATAATAAAAAATGTTTGTGAGATTAAAGAGGGGGGGGGGGGGCAAAATCTCACGGCATGTCACCAAATCGCCAAATTTGCCTCACGTAATTTATGAACGCCCCCTAAGTCAAAATGTATTATGCTGGGTGGGTGGAGATCACAGTATCAGGCTGTTAGAATTCTAGGAATGTATGGCCTTGACAAATTCTTAAAATACATTAAACTATTGCTAGAAAGTTTTGTCTTCAACAGTCGCTTCAAAGTCCATAGTAAACGGAATTCCACCCCAGACATTGGGGGTGATCGACGATCAACCAAAATTGGTCTTGCAATCGACCGGTCGATCGCGTTCGATTTGTTGGCCATCCCTGATTTATAGGATATAATCTTTGAATAAGAAATAATAATTTATAGCCATGTAACATTTTTTTTTATTACAACAAAATACCGATGCAATATTATTACCAATGTGATAGTAGGCTAATAAAGGCCGTGTTCAGATGAGGCGTTTTACGCGCGAGTCCGCTCGCGCGTTTCAATTTCTATTGCGTCCAGATACCGCGTTTTACGCGCGTTTCTACGCTGAGCTCGGTATGGCGCCAGTTACAAACATGGACTCGGAAACAGCGGTTGTGTTGTGGCTTGCATACCCTCGATAGAAACATCGCAACGGACTCGCGCGTAGTACTGGACGCAGCAATTTGCACCCGAGTATCTCGACTCGCGCGGCGTTCGCGCGTAAAACGCGCGTCCCGCTCATTGCACGCGTTTTACGCGCGAGTTAGGAAACGCGCGTAGGCATCTGGACGGGATATATGTAGCTCTAGTATCTCGAGTACGCGCGAGTGGACTCGCGCGTAAAACGCCTCATCTGAACACAGCCTAAAGGAGTATTGTTCGACTTTAACATCTCGAGGTTATAACCGATTTGAATTATTTTGACTCCGTTGTGTTTAGGAAGATGACGGAATGGTTTCATATAGTTGTAACTTTTAAATAAATTTAACATATTGGAGTAATTTACTTGTGAGTTGTGACGGAATATAGCGACATGAAAGGTATAATTTTAAAATCGGTGTACTGATTTGAGTAATTTTCAAAAAATTACAAATAAAAATAATAAAATAGTGACAAACCTTTGCGTGTTCGCGGTTTTCGCAGATCAACCAAACAAGAGTGCACAAGTACGGAAATAGTTTTCCCTCTTTGTCAGACCATGTCATTAAAAGTCCCAGAATTGTTTCGATGTGTTCCTCCTGGAATATAAAACAAATAATAATTAATAAAAAAATGCATCCTAAACAAACAGCCACTTCAACTAACTGATGGCGTAAATAATAACAATCTACTGTAGTTTTAAAACTGTCTAAGAACTTACCTTCCAAACGGCATGCTTCGTTTGCGGGAATGTAGCGAGATTGATCAATGTACTTGCTGACAATACGCATGCCTCCATGTGGGGCACGGATCGATTCAGAGTGCTCATCAGAAGGTACAGCTGTTCAGATACGTGCTCGCAGACTCTTATAAAGCTTGTAGGTAACAGGCGGGACAAAAAGTCTGTAACAGAAATTTTTCATTTGCATTCAACTGACAGTTATCTAGGCCAGGGGTCGGCAACCTGCGGCTCTTTTGATGTAAAGTTGAGGCTCTCCAGTTCCATACGCAAAAAATAATTATTTTATTATATAAATCCTTAAAAATCGTCCAATCGATCCATGATTGAATACCATGTCTATCTCTCAGCCATTTCCACTCGCGTCTCACCCGCACCGCCCTCGTCACGACGTGTCGTCCTCAGATATACAGGGTGTCCCTAAAAGGTCTTTACAAAAGCCTACCACATATTCTTCAGGCCAAAACAACTCGATACAAGCAAACTTACCTCTGTAAAAAGTTGCTTAGTTTGGGCGCTAGACGGTTCTTAAGTTACAATTTTCAAATCGTTTTTGCTTTGTAACTTTGAAACGGCTCATGAGATTTTACTCAAATTTGGTACGTTGGCATAGCTTTATTGGGCAATAAAACCCATATCATTAATATTTAATTATGCTCTAAATTACTAAAATTAAAATTTTGTCGAAGCTATGAGAGTAATCGAATTTTATCAAGAGTACCTTTTTTGTAGTAAATGAGTCGCGTGATCCAGATTTCATACTCAAACTGATTTTTTCCATTGGCGTAGAAGTTTTAGATGTTTAATTATCGAAAAAATCAAGTTCTACGCCCATGGAATGATATTCATCATTATTATGATATGGGTTTTATTGCCCAATAAAGCTATGCCAACGTACCGAATTTGAGTAAAATCTCATGAGCCGTTTCAAAGTTATAAAGCAAAAACGATTTGAAAATTGTAACTTAAGAACCGTCTAGCGCCCAAACTAAGCAACTTTTTACAGAGGTAAGTTTGCTTGTATCGAGTTGTTTTGGCCTGAAGAATATGTGGTAGGCTTTTGTAAAGACCTTTTAGGGACACCCTGTATATATTATACCTATATAAGCAAATACTATAACACTGAAACGAAAATGTTTAGTGGCTCTTTAAAAACTGGGAAATGTTGTAAATTGTAACTTTTGGCTCTTCCGTCTCAAAAGGTTGCCGACCCCTGATCTAGGCCATTCCGTTAAATAAAATTTAACGTTTCTGTTATATAACCTAGTTATTCTTACTTGGCTAAGACACAGTTTAACATACAGGATAAGAATAATTTCAAGGTCGTGGGAACGTTGGACACAAAAAGGCTTTAATCAGAAGATCCAGCTCGAGTATAGCGGTGGACCGATATCTGTCGCATGAACCAATATGGCGTCAGCTACTGGGTAACGCACACACGTTCGTGGCCTACATGTGTGTAGTGTCTGTGAAGTTAAACAACTTTGGTAACTATGGCGAAAACAGGCGAAAAAAAAACGAAGTTTTCCCAGGTAGTGATAACAGCGCCACCTCGCGTGCGCCAGAAAACGGTCTGTCTGGAAACACGGCAAGCATAGGAAGCTAGGTCTCCTTTCTTGGTTGAACAAAAAAACAATCACAAATCATTGCGAATGAGAGCTTGAAGAAGTCCAAAAATTAAACGAAACGTTGCTAATCCGTCAAGTTATTTTTTGTCCAACCATCCCACGACCTTGAAATTATAAAAAACATTTGGACACGAAAATGGCACAATATAGGAAGAGGATTAGGCAGAAGAAAATCACAATTTTGTTTAACACTACTACATTACAATACAAAGTAGATGAACGGTAAAAAATTGGGGCAAAGCTCAAGCAAAAAGGTATGTTTTAAATAACACGGAAATAAAACAGTGCGTTTCGGTATAGTTGCCTTTAATATTGACTAATATTTTGTATCAAAACGACGTACCCATTGCAGTTAAAGCCCTAATGATATCAAACATGGTGCCATTTTCGCTCAGCATGTCCACTGCGGCTAATAATCGTTGACCAACTGCATTTTCGGGCTGAGCATTGTCAGTCGCTTCTTGAGATCGTTGCCGGACCAGTGCCATCTGTTGACTTTCAAATTTGCGAACTTTGTATCCTCTCCAAGCAGCCTAAAATTTTGTTACAATAAATTAAAAAATTGGAAACCTGATCGGGCATTTCTTAAACAAAACTATAAAACAACAATAATTACTTGTATAATGCGCGCAGCGTCCCTCTGTTTTCTGAATTCATTGTTGTTTCTTCTCAAAGCAATCGTTTTTCTGATAAATTTCTGAATGACTTTTATTGCTTCAATTTTTTTTCTGTACTGTTGTCGTTCTTTATGCATCATTAATGTAGCTTTCCAGACAGTCTGAATTGTATGTATGGCTTTTAATTTTTGTAAATATTGCAACCTTTGTAGACGCATAAACATTGTAGCTCTCCAATATTCCTGAATGGTCTGAATAGCATTTAATTTCTTTAAATATTGTTGCTTTTCTTGGCGCATCAACAAAGTTGCTCTCCAACGAGTCTGAATTGTACGAATAGCACTTACTTTCTTTAAATAATCCTGTTTTTGTTGACGCATCAACATTGTAGCTCTCCAACGAATCTGAATAACCTTCGCGGCACTTATTGTTTTTAAATATTCTTGTCTTTGTTGACGCATCAACAATACAGCTCTCCAACGAGTCTGAATGGTTTGAATAGAATTTAATTTCTTTAAATATTGTTGCTTTTGTTGGCGCATCAACAAAGTCGCTCTCCAACGAGTTTGAATTGTCCGAATAGCACTTACTTTCTTTAAATAATCCTGTTTTTGTTGACGCATCAACATTGTAGCTCTCCAACGAATCTGAATAACCTTAGTGGCACTTAATTTTTTTAAATATTCTTGTCTTTGTTGACGCATCAACAATGTAGCTTTCCAAAAAATCTGAATAGTCTGAATGGCACTTACTTTAATTAAATATTCTTGTCTTTGTTGACGCATCAACAATATAGCTCTCCAACATATTTGAATAGTTTGAATAGCATTTAATTTCTTTAAATAGTCTTGTTTTTGTTCACGCATCAATAAGGTAGCTCTCCATCGATTCTGAATGATTTGTATAGCATTTGTTTTTTTTAAATAGTCTTGTTTATGTTCGTGCATCAACAAAGTAGCTCTCCAATGAATCTGAATTACCCGAATCGCTCTTTCTTTCTCTAAATATTCTTTCCTTTGTTGACGCATCAACAGGGTAGCTCTCCAATGAGTTTGAATAACCTGAGTAGCAGTTAATTTCTTTAAATATTCTTGCCTTTGTGGACGCATCAATAATGTAGCTCTCCAACGAATTTGAATTGTCCGAATAGCATTTACTTTCTTTAAATATCTTTGCCTTTGATCTCGCATCATTAATGTAGCTCTCCAATGAGTTTGAATTGTTCGAATAGCACTTTCTACCTTTAAATATTCTTTTCTTTGTTTTCGCATCGACAATGTAGCTCTCCAACGAATTTGTATGGCCTGGGTAGCAGTTAATTTCTTTAAATATTCTTGCCTTTGTTGACGCATTATCAAAGTAACTCTCCAACGATTCTGAATTTGTTGTATAGCATTGATTTGCTTTAAATATTTTTGTTTTTGTTGACGCATTAACAATGTAGCTCTCCAACGAGTCTGCATGGTGTGAATAGCATTGATTTGCTTTAAATATTCTTGTTTTTGCTGACGCATTAACATTGTAGCTCTCAAACGATTTTGAATTGTCCGAATAGCATCTAATTTCTTTAAATATTCTTGCCTTTGATTTCGCATCAACAATGTAGCTCTCCAACGAATCTGAATTGTCCGAATAGCATTTACTTTCTTTAAATATCCTTGCCTTTGATCTCGCATCATTAATGTAGCTCTCCAATGAGTCTGAATTGTTCGAATAGCACTTTCTACCTTTAAATATTCTTTTCTTTGTTTTCGCATCGACAATGTAGCTCTCCAACGAATTTGTATGGCCTGGGTAGCAGTTAATTTCTTTAAATATTCTTGCCTTTGTTGACGCATTATCAAAGTAACTCTCCAACGATTCTGAATTTGTTGTATAGCATTGATTTGCTTTAAATATTTTTGTTTTTGTTGACGCATTAACAATGTAGCTCTCCAACGAGTCTGCATGGTGTGAATAGCATTGATTTGCTTTAAATATTCTTGTTTTTGCTGACGCATTAACTTTGTAGCTCTCCAACGAATCTGGATTGTCTGAATAGCATTTACTTTCTTTAAATATTTTTGTCTTTGATATCGCATTAACAATGAAGCTCTCCAACGAATCTGTATGGCCTTAATAGCAGTTAATTTCTTTAAATATTCTTGCCTTTGATCTCGCATCATTAATGTAGCTCTCCAATAAGTCTGAATGGATCGAATAGAACTTAATTTCTTCAAATACTTTTGCCTTTGTTGACGCATCAAAAATGTAGCTCTCCAGCGAATCTGAATTGTCAGAATAGCATTTAATATGTTTAAATATTCTTGCCTTTGATTTCTCATCAACAGTGTAGCTCTCCAACGAATCTGTATGGCCTGAGTAGCAGTTAATTTCTTTAAATATTGTTGCCTTTGTTGACGCATTAACAATGTAGCTCTCCGACGAATCTGAATAGCCCGAATGAAACTTATTTTTTTTAAATACTCTTGCCTTTGATCACGCATTAACAATGTAGCTCTCCAATGAGTTTGAATTGTTCGAATAGCACTTTCTATCTTTAAATATTCTTTTCTTTGTTGGCGCATCAACAATGTAGCTCTCCAATAAAACTGAATTGTCCGAATAGCATTTACTTTCTTTAAATATTCTTGCTTTTGATTTCGCATCAACAATGTAGCTCTCCAACGTATCTGAATTGTCCGAATAGCATTGATTTCTTTTAAATATTCTTGCCTTTGATTTCGCATTAACAATGTAGCTCTCCAACAAATTTGAATTGTTCGAATAGCATTTACTTTCTTTAAATATCCTTGCCTTTGATCTCGCATCATTAATGTAGCTCTCCAATGAGTCTGAATTGTTCGAATAGCACTTTCTATCTTTAAATATTCTTTTCTTTGTTGACGCATCAACAATCTAGCTCTCCAATGTGTCTGTATTGTCTGAATGGCACCTATTTTCTTTACATGTTTTTGCCTTTGTTGACGCATCGACACTGTAGCTTTCCAATGTGTCTGAATTGTCTGAGTGGCACTTACTATCTTTAGATAATCACGTCTTTGTTGATACATCGACAAGGTAGCTCTCCAACGGATCTGAATTTTCCGAATAGCACTAACTTTCCTTAAATATTCTTGCCTTTGGGCACGCATTAACAATGTAGCTCTCCAACGGGTCTGAAGGAAGGTAACTTTAGATCTTATAGTTTTATATTCATGAATACATTTTCGAGTTTCTCTTATTGCTCTGAACCAATTTTGTATTCGTATCGCTGCATCTTTCTTTCGTAAGAAAGATTTTCTGTCTCTATTTGTTATTAAAAAGTTCCGTACATGTCTTTGTATAATAATAACAGCACGGCTTTTGGCGGCCAACAATTTAGCTTCTCGTTCCCGTTTTAGAGCAAGCCTTTTAGCGACAATTCTAGGCGATCGCCACCATTTTTGTATAACCACAGCTGATTTACTAAAGTAAGGAGTCGGAAAATTATATACCACTTGCCAAAGGAAAGACATCGTCTTTTCTCTGTGTCCGTCCACAATATCTTTCGGATCAATATCTCCGTTTAAGTAAAATCCTGAATTATCCAGAGCATCGAAAGCTATTTTAACATTGTGTACTTTGCGTAGTCTACTTGATGCCGGAACTTGTAAGTTCTTCGAAAGATCCTTTTTCATTAAGATAATTTCCATCACTCGAGTTACTCTTACACCGTCTCTCAAATCGATCGCCAGATTAGTAACGGCGTAATCAAATTCATCTAGAGTCTTTTGTTTATGATTCACGACATAACCAGATCCCTTTAAATACCTAATTATATCAATAGCCGACAACATTTCTCGAGAAAACGCTAATAACACTTCGCGGCTCTCTTTAATTGGTGCATTGATACAAAACAAACAAGGGTCGTGCTTAATGAGTTTTTTCGTTTTTGCCTGATCCAGAAAATAAACCAGCATTAAAAATTTTAGCAACGTAAACTTCTTAAGCGCTGCTTTATTAACGTCTTTTGCTTTGAGATACGGATCTTGGTACAGACGCGAAACAATAAATTTGGTCAGCCCTTTTCGGTCAGCGTTAGATTCCATCGGTATGCGTTCATTATAAATCGCTTCCAAGCCAATTCTTAACCACAACGGATTATAACAAAGCAATATTCGGGTTATGCGTTGCTGTAACCCAATGTTTGCGTGAATATTCTGATCTGGTCTGATATTCAGTTGTCTTTTCTCGACATAAGTTTTTGTTCTCGCTAACACGGTTGTCATTTCGCGAGACTGGAATAATTTGCAAGCCGATTTCCGTAAAGCGTTCAGTCTGGAATTCTTATGATAATTTTGAGAAACAAGTTCGTTGTTTTTGGAAACTAACTCAGCCACATCTATAGTTTCGCATACATTACTGCAATCTAGTTCGGCAGGTGGCGCCAATAATGAATTCAGCCATTTTCGGAACATGACTTCTTGTTTCGTAATCCATTGGGCGTCGTAATATATTGTTCTTGACAAAAACGGATCGATAACCAACTTTTTGGAAAACGGATCTGGATTTTCCAACACTACCGGAGTAAATTTGATGCCTTTCAATACATCTAACTGATCGTTTTGATACTGCTCGATTTTTGCCGTAACAACAGTTTTGTCGTATTTAACGCCAAATTTACTCCAACCAGTATTTATTGGCGTCGTTTCTTTAACAACTGTTCTACGAGACATGGTTTTATCAAAAATGGCGATTTTTCTCGGAGGCGAAATATCAAACACGGTTTCTTTTAGTAAAGGGGGCGCTTTTCGTTTCATAGTCGATTTTAACAAAGGAGACATGTTTTCTGTTCGCAATGAATTATTTTCATTATTTTTAATGGTTTTCAACACGTTACTAGACGAGATTTCAGAATTTTCTTCTTGAATGCATTCTAACCGTGCAGGGCTTTTTTTACGAGGTTCTGCCCACAGATTTGCTTCGATAACATCTCGAGCTTCTTTTCCACTGATATTAAATTCGTGACTTCTGTCTATCGACGATACATTTTCAGGTTTACGATCTACGGGCGACTGTAATTTTCTGAACGAACTGTCTTCGTAAGCACGCAACGATCTTTGACTAAAATCGTTTCTTTGTTGGTATTGTTCATTATTCGATACTTCTTTTTCAAAACTGTATTTCGTATAAGTGTCCGAACTAAGTCCACCCAAATTATTCGGAGACGACAAACAATAACTATTGTTAAACCTAGGACTGCTGTTACTGAATAAATGTTTGCGTACGTCGGAATCACTTTTTCTTGAACTGTTTGCCGAAAGCGGTTCTTTTATTTCGGTCGAACAACTTCTCGGACTGAAATCATTTTCCGTATACGGGGACGTTTTTATATTCAAATATTGCTGGTTCAATAGATGAGGCGTCAAGTTTGTACTTTTCACATTATTACCAAACGTTTCGGGAGACCGTTGTATCGGAGTGGAATAAAATTCTGTATACGGAGGCGTTTTGACGTTTAAAAATTGCGACTGGGGCGTCAAATTCTCACTTTTTACATTGACAGCAAATGAATCTTTCACTCCGACAGATTGTCTCATCGGAGCAGACTCAAATTCAGTGTACGGAGACGTTTTAATGTTCAAATGTAGTTGATTTGTTCGATGAGGTGTCAAGTTCGAACATTTTACATTCAGTGAGTCTTTCGGTTCAACAGACCGTCTCGTCGGAGCAGGTTCAAATTCTGAATACGGAGATGATTTTACGTTCAGATACTGTAAATTAAGTCTACGAGGTGATACAGTGGAACTTCTTATACTGATACTCAAATTACTGTCATCGGATGTCAAATCGATCGTTCGATTTACTTTATTGACGTGTCTAGCTTCCCCGACCGGAGTAAAACAAAAGGATTCCGAATTCAACACCGTTGAAATATTTCTCTTATGGTTGTCGATCTTATTACTGACGTTTTCATTACCCAAATATTTCGAATGGCTGTCGTACGTTCTGTTAACCGATTGAATCGGTACATTTTCGTTAGCTGCGACGTCATCTGGAATATACTCGAGACTGTCATGATAGGTTTCTTCATTATCGACGATGTTATTTTTCAAATTATTTTTACGATAATTTACACTGCAGTTCATTTCGCGTAACGGCTTTTTCGAACTTTGATCACTGAAAAACACACTTGTGTTTTCGTTATCGGGAGAATTAAAATTGAACTTAAAATTAATCATTTTCGAGAAATCTTTTATGTCAACGGTCGTATTAAAAGATTTGTGGGGCGTCAATATTTTTATTTCTCCTGTTGTATCACGATGTGTGTTTTCTTTGTCTTCTTCGGAATTTTTTTCCACAAGGTATGTTAATCTCCTCAACGGCGTCGACGGGACGTTGGGAGCCGGTAAGACAGGCAACTGTGACGGCGGTAAAAATATTTCAGCGCGAGGTGAATTTTTTGCAGCAGTCGAAGATTTGATAATGTTTGTTTTGAATGGTGAAGATCTTCGTTTTGGATTTATGTGACTTTTCTTTGAAATCACCGTCGGCTTTGAAACTGTCTGGCCATTCGATTTTACGACCCGTTTTAATTTCTGAATGAAAAAAAAAAGCAATCAGTCATATATTACACATAATTACTGAAAAATACGGTAATTATACACTTTCACGGTCACCTGGTTTTTTGGCTCTAGAAAATCGAAAAATAGATGGATTTCAATGATCTCGGTCTCAAAAGTTCCATTTTACGGCGGATTTATGAAAAAAATTAGTTCACCACGGAATTACAATTCGCATACCCCTTTATCGTTCACCCCGGAATTACAATTCGCATACCCCTTTATCGTTCACCCCGGAATTACAATTCGCATACCCCTTTATCGTTCACCCCGGAATTACAATTCGCATACCCCTTTATCGTTCACCCCGGAATTACAATTCGCATACCCCTTTATCGTTCACCCCGGAATTACAATTCGCATACCCCTTTATCGTTCACCCCGGAATTACAATTCGCATACCCCTTTATCGTTCACCCCGGAATTACAATTCGCATACCCCTTTATCGTTCACCCCGGAATTACAATTCGCATACCCCTTCATCGTTCACCCCGGAATTACAATTCGCATACCCGTTTATCGTTCACCCCGGAATTGTTTTTTTAAAAACTCCACATTTGCCCCTTCCCGTTTCACTGCGAGACAATTCGCATACCCCTTTATCGTTCACTCCGGAATTACAATTAGCATACCCGTTTATCGTTCACCCCGAAATTACAATTCGCATACCCGTTTATCGTTCACCACGGAATTGACGTCAGAAACAGTTATAAAGAATTATATGTAGAAAGTCAATTTTTTTGCATTTAAAGTCATGAAACTGTGAGAAATATTGATTTTTTCAATTTTCGTATTTTTTTCCATAAATCCGCCATAAAAACGAAGATTTAAAAAAAAAATTCATCGAAATCGGATGATTTTTCGATTTTCTAGAGCCAAAAAACCAGGTGACCGTGAAAGTGTATAATTCCCAAAAATACTACCAATTTTCGGGAATGGGTGTTTGAAACAGCATTGTTTTCTTTATTTTTAGCAGGGATCGACCGATTATCGGTTATCGACCTATCGGCTTTTTGCCCGATTATCGGTATTGGCTGATATATGTACTGTAATATCGGAATATCGGCCTAGTGATAATACTACTTTCTCTTTTAATGCTTAATAATAATAAATTTTTTTGACGATCATTATTACCTAAAGAATCATTGAATTTTGATGGAAACTTTCTGTTTTATTAAAATAGGTTTAGTCTCCAGCATTTGTGAAACGATTTTGATGATTCTTTTTCTATTTAATAGGGCACACCTTCAAGCTACTCCCAGATAAATTTTACTTAAATCGGTTCAGTAGTTTTTTCTAATTTAATATTAAAATATTAGAATAAGGAGGTTAATAAAGTCCAAAAACTATACATACCAATATTTAAAATGAAAAAAATAAAATATCTAAAAAAAGGAACCTACTTCAAAAAAATTTGCTAAAAAGCGTCAAATAATAAAATTTTGAGGTCGATGTCAATTAATATTTATTATTTTATGCTTTTTTGTGACTTTTTAAAGAAGTTCAATTTTTTTTAAATCTTGTTAATTTTGCATTATTTTTGGACTGAAAAGTAAACGGAAAATAAAAAGCAAATATATTTTATATTAATGGGCAAAAATTAGGACACATATTTTTATATTTAAAGCTTCTTTCAAAGATTTTAAGAAACCTTAGAAGCAATAAGTTTCAAATATTTTCTATGGCCAATAATAATCGGCCGATACCAATAATAAAATTAATCGGCTATAGGTATATCGGTATTGGCGAAAAAAAAGTCACATCAGTCGATCCCTAATTTTTAGTGAAAAAGTGTTCTAAAGTTCATATTTGTCTAAAAATAGGTGGATCTTACAGACAGAAGAATAAATAGGTCTTCCACTCTTTTTAACTCGAAACCAGAGTTGCAAATAATGGATTACTTCGGGATAATATATTTTTTTTTTTCAATTTAATAATCCTGAAATATGCACTACGGATTATTTTTAAAAGTTAAGCATTATAGATTAGTTTAAAAATAATAATCCCACAGTTTGTGTTACAGATTACTAAGAAAGCCACAATTTGCATTACGGACAATTTTTCAAGAACAATCCGATATATTCAACTACGAATTATTTTTATTTTTCATTAATAATCCCCTATTTTTGTTGGTGCATTATTGCCTGAAATTAATTATCCAAATAGTTTAAATTATCCATTAAACAAATTTAAAAACACATTATTTTTTATTATTATATTTGCACCCCTGCTCGAGACTAGGAAAGTTCGACAAATGAGGACATACCTTCGGTGGCGGTATTGCTTTAAAAACGATTGGGACGTCCCTACGGGACCCAAACTGATCCTTGAGATGTATGACCTCTCGCCAAGCTCCCGATACTGTGGGTTTCCACACCAGCTGCAAGGAGCACTCGCCGCAAGCCGGGACCTCGTTATCTGTCCAATTTAGTAACACTTCACGTTCAACAGGTGGTACCTTAGTTACTATAACCTGCAACAGAATGTAAAGAGGAATATGTATCTGTAATGCTACGTGATTCAAGATCGTTTGATTCAAGCTAGAGATGGATACAGGTCCAAGATTTTTGAGGATGCAGGTCCGGATGTGCATGCAGCCCTTCGGATGTGCATCCTTGTCACGTGTCCGCCGGACCTGTATGGGTCCAGCTCACCTACCAAGCGATGTATACTGTATGTTGGACCTGTACATACTGCATACACGATATTCAATTGTGTCTTCCTCTACAACTCCTGGCCACAGTTCCAAAGGACGCACATCCGACCCGGAGTCGGTTGTGCATCCAACTCACACAGTTGATGCAGGCCCGGACCTGCAACCATCCGGATCTACACATCTCTAATTCAAGCAATGGGGATGGGCACTGCCAAACTTGACCGCTAGAGGCGCCAACTATATAACCACCACGATTTGTGGACCATTCATAGTACTGTGTACAAAATAAGTTTATTTAAAATAATAAATCATCGACAGTGCCGATGTGCTGTTTATTTTGTTCAAATTTTAAAGGTTTTGTATTTCTAAAGGATTTGGAACTGAAAAAGAAGTGGTTGCATGCTTTCAAAAGAGAAAATGCGCGTTTTCCTATAAAAACAGATCATAACTTCGGTAGCTATATACCTGCTGCCATCTATATTGCCCATTTAATGTAGTTACTCAGTATAATGGTTATTTCAAGTTCTATCGACGGAAATTGAATTGCAGTTTCAAGTTCATGCAATTGGCTGCAGACCGCACGCGCCCAATGTTAGTAGATCGCAGAGGTTGTCTCGTTCCGTTGGATAATAATAAGGCAATGACGTCATCCGGCGGACCTGTCAATTGATTGCGTGGCAAGGGCTGTTGTTTATAAACTTTAATGGCAGTACATATTTAACAAAATATGTCAAAGAAATCAACAGATAGAAAATTGAATTTTTAAGGTAAGATCATATCCTAGTTAAATACAAATGCGACATTTTTTATGTCATTATAGGGCGATAAAAATATGAACGGTCTGCCAGCCGACGTCATTACTGCGCTTACGCTGATTGATCAGATGAAACGAAGCAGCCTCTGTGATCTACTAACCTTGGACATTTAAGTTCTGTTGTGTGAAACTGAACTGCATGTTCAGTTAAGTTAGAGACTGGCTAACTTTTCACTTGACTCAAATTACTTGAGTCAACGAGACTTGAAAAAAGTAGCTTGAACGCTGTTTAAAATTGAGAGAGTAAATACGCAGTTTGATTCGATAATAACCTTTCATAAACATAGAATGTAATTTGTTATTTTTTTGCAGTTAAAAACGGCAAATTCCTATATGTTACATCAAAGTAGAATAATGTCGTTAAAAATTGGGAATATTTTTTTTAATTGTTGATTGCCTAACTTGTCTTTGACCAGTTGCCGGAGAGCATAAAATTATGAACGTACTTTTTAGTACAATTATGTAATTCTAAAAACCGTCCACCGCCTGCGTCTGTCTGTCATGCGATAAACTCAAAAACTACCGAACGGATTTCCATGCGGTTTTCACTAATAAAAAGAGCGATAAGCGAGGAAGGTTTGTGTATATAATTTGTAAATATTTTGTACAAAATGGCTGAACATGACGGTAACGCTGGCCAAATCTTTAGAGATACATCAAAACAATGTACTTTGATAGTTCTGCTGTGTAGATGGGAAGGTCAATATAATATTTCTAGAACAGTTTTGCACCCGAGTGAAACCGGGACGGGCCGCGAGTTTTATCATAAATTTAACATAAAACGCTGTCTTGCGCTATCATTAAAATCAAACAAATTAACGATAGATTTTTTTATCTAGATCAGTGGTGGAGAACTTTTTTACACCAATATTCCATTTTTATACGCTTTATATTAGTTTGGGTTGTAACTAAGTATGTATGTATGTCCGTAACGGAATCTTTGAGCATAATTTTCACCAATTTCCCGAAGTCTGATTAATTTGAAACTTTGCATACGTATCAAGGACCGATGACAATGCAATAATTTGATAACAGTTTCCCATTATCCTTATTAGGACCCCCAGGATTAATAAATTCTTTTATAGATCCTCAAACTAAAAAGTGAAAAATAAAATATAGTTTAAAAAAAACTAAAAAACACGCTTTATATCGGACTAAAAAGTAAAAAATAATTGTTTTAAAATAAGCTTAAAAAGCGTGGGGCGCTTTGTTCCACATTTTCGTACATCGAGCGCCCAACGCTTTTTAAGCTTATTTTAAAACAATTATTTTTTACTTTTTAGTCCGATATAAAGCGTGTTTTTTAGTTTTTTTTAAACTATATTTTATTTTTTAATGTAGCCATGACGTGTCGAAAAGCAGCCAAAGAAATTTAATTGTCAAAAAAACGAATCAAACAGATGAAAAGAATAATTTCGATAATACACTGAGCACCATGAAACTTTTTCGTATTTGTTATTTGGTAATAGTCAATTTTTTTCGAGATGTAGCATATTTTTAATTATTTCGATTTTGCACATCAATCAATACCGTGCCCATAATGATCTGTCGCGTGCCACAAGTGGCACGCGTGCCATTGGTTCGCCACCCCTGATCTAGATTATTTAATTCATTATAAATTTTCATTCATAACACGACAAATAATATGTTTGAAGTCGGCGACCTTTGATGACATTTTTAACAAATTGTGAACTTCCATTGATTGATAAGATTCAGATAAATAAAGCAGCATTGCCAATTGTAATATAATCTGCGTAAACATTATGCTCTCACAGCATACAAAGAATTCAAAAAAAGCCAGGACAAATCGAGACTCTGTAGTGCGCTTCTGAATATGGCCATTGTGTGGACGGTTTATTTGCGTATTTGCCTATTTGACTCCTTTGATGTGCCTCGCAAAACCGACAAGCGCTCGGTAACGCGTATTTGGTATTGGCCTTATTTGTCAAATAGGCAAATAAGATCAACACTTTGTCAAATAGACTGTCCACACATGGTAATTGTTTGCCAAATACACAATTACAAATAGCCATGTGAAGTGCTGGCATCAAACATACGTAGAATAACACCACTGTTACCATTCCAACCCACAAGTGGGGGATGGTACTAGTTTAGGTAAAAATTCACTTTTCAAAATTTTACAATATTTTTTCGTTTTGGGGTCCCCCAAATCCAAAAAACATATTTTTGAAAAAACTCTGTGCGTCTGTTTGTCTGTGAACACGATACAGGTCAAACGGATTGAAACCAAATTTTGGGAGGATGTTTGGTATGCAAATATGAAGAGCCCTATTGTTTTTGGGGAAAATCGGCGCATGCGCAGAAGAGATATATGCTAAAACGCTGTTTTTTATATAATAATGGTATACTTTTCATAACGGCTTATTATTCTATTTATTTTTTCAAGAAAGTTTCGTTAAACTTTTTTTTCTAAACCTTATAGTTTCGGAAATATTTTGAAAATAAAAAAAAAATTAGTCGCTCTTTTGTTTTATGGATCTGTCAGAAATAAACTAGTTAGGCATGCTTTGATTAATTTTTACATGACGGGGAACATAATATTATGTAGGTAAGCATGGCAACGAATAGTTCACATCATATTGAATACTAGCCATTACACGCGTCACCTCACGCGATATCAGAAATTTTATTTTCTTTATTATAATCAAATGTCAACATTTTTTAAGTTGGAATGGTCCCGTCGCCCAATTGGCTGGAATTTTTTTTCGAAACAGTAGGAGTGAATCAGTTTTCGAGAAACGTTTTTAAAAAAAATTTTAAACTACTTAAGATAAAATTCCATTTTAAGATCCTTAAAATCCCTTTCATCCTGCAAATATCTATACCTAAAGATTTTTTAAATTTTCCCTTTCCCCGCAAATTAATTAATTAATTAGTTTAGAGAAAATAGACAGTGTAAGTCATACAAACGGACAAAAGAGTCAAAGAGGGGTTGAAATATAAAACTCAAAAAAAAAAACAAAAATGTAAAACAAAACACTGAAAGTTAGAGTACTCCGACTTTATAATCGCATTTTAACGAACTATTTTCAGTGACAATTTCGTTCGGATAAATTAGTTAATAAAACGTAATAAAAACATCCTAATTTACCTGCTCAAATATTGTTTTCTCTTAACACACACGTACTCACAGCACACCGAAAACTCAAAAATGACATAAAACAAAAACAGTAAAAAAACAAACGAAGTTCACTCAAAACAAAAACTAATAGAAGCACACAAACAACTGAGTTTCAGGATCGTACGTTGTTCTCGCTTGAATATTCGCATGCAATTGTTTGGGATGACTAGTTAATTGACTGATTATTTAAAGGCCTTCCTACACCTTCGCTCTCATTCATTTCCATTTAGTAAAATGGCTTAAACTGATTGTTTGGTGTTTATTAACTCAGGTCAGGATTGTAAAAATAACTGAACTCTGCATGCGTTCAAATGTTTAAACAAAATATGAAAATTGTACCTACAGTGTGTATCATTTTAAATGACGAATTTATGTTACAATTAAAAAAAATATTTTAAATAAAAATTGTAAGTAAAATTTTTTGGTTGTTCTATTTGTGAGAAAATCACGCAATCGTTACGATTTTTTTAAACGAAAATCGATTTTTCTCCAAACGAAACGTGTTCTATCATAATATGACTTGAAAGCTTTTTCACACAATGCAGATGTTCCGTACTCAAAGTATAAAACTATGTTGTCTGGCACTACAAAGAAATACTATTTATTAATTATTTATTTTTTTTGTGAACAGTGAACTATATTTAGGGGGCTTCCGCACATCGAAAAAGGGACAAAAAAAATCTAGAACTGCATGGTATGTATAGGTCAAATAATGTCAATAAGAATCGTGTCCTGTTTCTTTTTTAGTCCAAAATGGCGACCAGAGACCTGAAATTTGGATATTATTTGACCTAGAAAGATGAAATAAATAAAATAGTAATCGAATATTTTCAGAATAAAGTCCAATAAATAGCTAAATTATTTTTAAAACATTAGCTTGTAACTTACTAATAAAAGTCAGTTGCATTTATAAAAATTAAAAATATCAATTTTTTAAGGATCTATCTATACTAATATATAAAGCTAAAGAGTTTGTTTGTTTGTTTGAACGCGCTAATCTCAGGAACTACTGATTCAAATTGAAAAAAAAAATGTTTTTTGTTGGATAGCCCATTTATCGAGGAAAGCTATAGGCTATATAATATCACGCTACGACCATTAGAAGCGGAGCATTAATGAAAAATGTATCTCAAAAATAAGCTTCTATTCAGGTGAATAACTAAATATACCCATATTAGCGTTGTCAGAATACAACGCCGGCTAGCTCAATCGGTAGAGCACACGACTGTCAATATCAGGGTCGTGGGTTCGAGCCCCACGTTGGGCGAATATATTTTTATTTACTTTTTTTTATTTTCTACATTGCTTTCTTCTAAGGCTTACATTTAAATTTATTTAAATTTTATTTAATTAATTAAAAAAAAATTATTAGTTAAAAAAAGTATAAATACTGCTTTTTATCGAAAAAAAAAACTTTTGAACGGTAACTCCGATCATCATGAAATTTAGACAAAACATTCATCTCGGTAAACTAAGATGAATGTGTGTACTCATGTTCCTCCCTTCCCCATTCGTTCCTTTACACCCGTGTGAAACCGGACGGAACCGCTAGTTTTTAAATATATTATGTTTCGAAAAGTAGATAAATCCATTAATATAAAGGTTCAAAAAAACTATGAACACAAGTACAGAACTAAAAAAAAAATTTACTTCAAAAATAACACCTGACTGCAAAACATTTGAACGGGTAATATTGTTTCTTCAGAAAGGTTGCAAAAAAGGATTAGCTTAAATTGTCGGCAATAAATGTGATTTAATCCTCGCCTGTTAAAGGTTCAAAGGTAAAAAGCAAAATCTGATTATGCGATTAGAGTAGGCTTTGCAAAGGACTATATAAACTAAATGACACATTATTAAAATAGAGGTCATATTATGGAATGCATGACCCATAAAATACAAACAATAATAGAAATACCTTTACTCGGTTTACCAAATAAAATTGTTAAGATAAAATTAAATATCACTGTTTCCATTTTTCTATTCTCACTTTTGTGGTGGCAGACTCAGAGCACGCGGAACATGGATGTAATTGCAAGACGGGGAAGCACAAGCTTGCGTTCCTTATAAATGTGATATGTATTGCCAAACAAAAAAAAAAAAAAAAAAAAAAAACCATTGGTGCTACTTTATTTTCATAATAATTATTAATTTCCCTAAAAGTTCCTACAATTCTTTTTCAGACAAGTCCGCGTTTATATCGCTTTTCACAGGAAAGCTGAAATAGCCCGATAAAATTTCGAAATGGTGAATATGCAAGTTTTTTTTATATTAAAAAAATCACGCTATACATCTAGAGGGGCCTCATATATATGAGATGGCATACGACCACGGCTATCCTCAGATGAGAATATTTTCTTGTTTCATACATCGGGAACGTTCAAGTATTACGTAACGCAATTTGGGTGGCGGGGGGGGGGTCTTGTCAAACGTTACAGTGCGTTACAGGAGAGGGAGGGGGTATTAGAACAACGCGTTACGTAACTTTTTTTTTATTTTCATAAAAAACTAGGAAATTAAAATGTCCCAAGTTGGCAACCCTTTTCGTTTATGTTTTACGGGGAATCCCTCGATTGGATTGTACGTGATTTTTATTTTGTTTTTTTCATTGTCAGTATTCCTTCACTGCAAAAACTTTTTAGGTAAAATGGTCACTTAGATGTTAGGTAACATTTGGGGCGGGTAGAGAAAAACGTTACGATGCGTTACATGGGGGGGAGGAAGGTTCTAAAATCTACAAAAAATGCGTTACGTAATACTTGAACGCTCCCTTTTCAGTAGTCGGGTTTTAGTTTTTGAACAATTTTTTTATTTAAATTATTTTTTTGAACTTATTTGTTTTCAATATGCTCCCCTTTGGGACCAAAATTCAAAAATAAATGTAGCCTATGTTACCCGGGCCATAATAACGAATCGATTGACACCTTATTTATCAAAATCGGATGAATAGTTCAGGCGCTACGGTAGAACATCCGTAAATACAAACATACACTGCTAAACTCATAACCCTTCCTTTTGGCTTTGCCGCAGTCGGGACATGCACGTAGCTCCTATAAAATGGCTGATTTTCACATTGTAATAAGTATATAATTGTAATATTTTTGACACTTCACGTTCGGTCATATTGATATCTATGTGAACGGTTCAGCGCCTAATATGCTTGTCTCTGTCGCCCATATGGCAACTGAGAGAGATATGTAAAATCGCATTATTTTTGTTCTACTTTACGCACTAGTGCGCAAAAGAGCCATTCTACTGCCGCTATATAGGCAAAATCAGCTATTTTATATGATGTCGTGCAAAAAATATTTTTTAATATGAAAAAATTCAATGAAAGTTATCATAAAGTCGTTACATACGGTATTTACGCCTATTATGGGTACAAAATATAGACAGCATTGTGTTTATTTCAAAAACAACTGATCCGGTTTGTACAAAAATCAATAGGCCTGTAGGCTATAGTCTTGAGACAAACATTTAAGAAAATATAATATCATTGAAACAATAGCTATACAATTTTGAATAGTTATTGTTAACATTAAAACATTCCAGACAGACAAACACACAATAGCCACACGTTGTTTTAGATATATATTTGTGTAGACGCTCGACAAGAGGATAAACACAGTCAGCATCTGATTTTATCTCAGACTCGATTTTTCGACTCTGTCATCATACTACCGACATGAAAAAAAAACTATAAGTATCTGAAGTTTGAGTATCAATATAATACAAAGTTTAAACACAATCGGTTCAGCCGTTCTCAAATTGCAATATTATGCTGATTCTAACAGATGACAAAAAATCCGGACACACGTTCTTAGGTTCAGGTGTCATACGAAACACTTAAGCTACGTAATACGTATGGGCATTGAAAGAAAAACATTGGTTGATGTGAACATCGAATGACATATATATATCGCAACTAGAGAATACAATCCCGAGAATGTTTTTCAATCCCGGAATTACGGGATTTTTGATGCGTAATCCCGGGATCCCGGGGCTATCCCGGGATTAGACTATGTGGTTTCTAATTGGGCTCAAATGAAAAAAACTTGAGTAATTTCTTAAAAAATGTTTTTAAAATCGTTGCACAACACAAATCACAATATAGTAAGAAAAGCAAATAGACAAAACAAAAAAAAAATTTACTTTTGCAAGAAATCAAAAAGACAACATAAAAAAACTATTTAGAATTTAGAAAACACAATCGCAGAAATATCAAAGCATACAATGTTTGACTTCCAAGTCTGCTTCGTAGTTTATTGCCAACATAAGCAGAAAACGCTCGATCAGGTTCTGCGCTCGTTGGAGGAATAGACAATAGATACTTATATGCTGTTTCTAAGTGATATCCACGAACTCCTCCATTTTCGAACAGGTTTACTTCACGTCTAATACTATTTGCCAACCCTGATTCATTTTGTACTTGTACTTCAGGATCTGGAGATATATTCTTACATATCGTACCGCGTTGGTTGGTTTTTTGTCGTTATGCGTAATAAATAATATTAATATAATCTAGGCAAGGTAATTGTCAAGGCGCAACGGATTACGGAATGCAAACTAAATATGTTTTTGGCAATCCCGAAAATCCCGAGATTAGCAAAGTACGATCCCGGGATTTTCGGGGCCAGAAAACGGCCGAGATCCCGGGATTGTATTCTCTAATCGCAACTAACCATTGATGTCTAAAACATTGGATGATCGATTGCAAAACATTGGTTATCAATGTTTGTAAAGTGTTGATGTAATTCAATAAAATATAATTCTATGATCCATCAGCAAGGCACATTTCTATCATACAAATTTTTTTGTTATTTATATTCATATTTATAAAATAAAATATAGTTTAAAAAAAACTAAAAAACACGCTTTATATCGGACTAAAAAGTAAAAAATAATTGTTTTAAAATAAGCTTAAAAAGCGTTGGGCGCTCGATGTACGAAAATGTGGAACAAAGCGCCCCACGCTTTTTAAGCTTATTTTAAAACAATTATTTTTTACTTTTTAGTCCGATATAAAGCGTGTTTTTTAGTTTTTTTTAAACTATATTTTATTTTTCACTTTTTAGTTTGAGGATCTATAAAAGAATTTATTAATCCTGGGGGTCCTAATAAGGATAATGGGAAACTGTTATCAAATTATTGCATTGTCATCGGTCCTTGATACGTATGCAAAGTTTCAAATTAATCAGACTTCGGGAAATTGGTGAAAATTATGCTCAAAGATTCCGTTACGGACATACATACATACTTAGTTACAACCCAAACTAATATAAAGCGTATAAAAAGACCTCAAATTAAATAATTTCAAAGTATAAACTATATTATTTATTATATTATATGAAACTTTGTGTTTACTTTTTCCTAATAATTCGTAATAATTAAAAAAAAATGACAGTTGTAAAACATCCATGGAAAAAATATTGACATCGAAAGTAAAACATCGAATCCGATGTTCATCCCTAACCCAAAAACTTTTCGTAACTTGAACCTAGGTTGTAACTGAATGAAAAGTTTCCTATACTACAAGTTAAGACACCAATTAATAATATACCGTATCATTAATAATAATCAGATGCCGGTACACACATACAAATTCTGTACATGTATCAAAATATCCGGTAAACCCTCAAGAAAACGTAATTACGGACAGATGTCCCGTTACTATTCTGTATATTTATTAGTTTTGACTGATACCTTGACTGGTTGCGAAGAAGGATTTCTTATTATAATGTCAGCTGTTATAGTTGATCCAACAACTACATCTTCTATGAAGAGTTTTGGATTTGGCGAAAATGGTGCCAAATTAACAACTGCTTTATATTCAACATTTTTCTTCTTTTTTGGCGCGGGTTTCGGTTTTGGTGGTGAAAACTAAAATAAAAGTTTACAAATTGAGTTAAAATTGTCAGTCTTAATAAACGTTATTTGTGGAGTTCATAACCTAAAGTATAAATACCTGAAAAAACGGCATTTTCTTACAATAAATACACAAAAAACACTATAAATCAAATTTTAAATACATTCAACAAAAAAGAACTTGTATGCAATATAAAACTTTAAAAAAAACTATAAATAATCCAACATAAACAACACTTTCAAGTTTAACTGACAAGTCGTTTTACTTTTGAGTTTTTGACCAATCAAATTAAAGAACTGGATTTAAGAAATTTGTATGATTAAGTGACATCTGTCTTTTAAATAAAGTCTTTAAATTTTGTATGCGGTTTGACTATTGTATGCGGTTTGACTATTGTACGCCAGAGAACGCTACCAATATAAAAATTAGTTTGCTAAAAGTAGTGGCTTTCAACAGTTTCTAGTAAGCAGCATATTAATGTTTTAAAATAAATAATTAAATATTGCCGTGCTAATATACATAATATACTACCCTGTTAGTTTTTTCTTATTAAATATGTCAAATATATTCAAGTTATTCATAATTTTTGTTTTAATAATCAATAAACAATGCTATCACTTTTTTGTGGCTCTTGGTTTGATGATCACTGGTTTGTAGAGATTACAGCATTAGCGGTTGTTTCTGCTGGCTAGCGCCACCTCTATCAACGGCATGAAAACAAATGATTGAGCCGCAAGGCAGTCCACGCTGAATTGTCACATTGAGTGGTTGTGTGTCACAGTGTTTTGTTTATGTTTTTTATTGAATATTTATATTGTTATTATTTGTGGCGGTCAAGGTTTAAAATATTAATTCATTCTTGTAAATAATTAATTATTACTTAAATATTTAACAACGGGTCCTTATTTGCGTAAGAATCATCAAAATCCACAGCTTCATCTCCTAATATAAAAGTTTAAAGGTAAGGACTTTTAACGTTTATTGGTTATTTGTTTTATGATACATCTATTATAAAATATTGTTTCTTAAATTCACAAATATGAAATTAGATAAGGCAATTAATTATAAGTTACTTATTATATTAGCAGATTAAAATATTGATAATAATAATAATTAATAATGGGAAATATTTTTTGTGATAATTCTGCAACTGAATACCTATCCACATTATCAGTAACATTTTCAGAGCCAGATCATAATAAAAAAAACATTATTGTTGAATATTTATAGAATATATTATTTTGACAATATTTCCCGCGCTATATCATTGCTTTGATTTTTGGATCACTTTGTTTTGTTTGAAAATCGTATTCTAAATTATATAAGACTTTTTTAAAATAAACCCAATACGCCCACAAAAAGAACACCGAATATCTATACTTATATAATATGAAGCTGAAGAGTTTGTTTGTTTGTTTGGTTGAACGCGCTAATCTCAGGAACTACTGGTTCGAATTCAAATTTTTTTTTTGTTGAATAGCCCATTTATCGAGGAAGGCTATAGGCTTTATAATATCACGCTACGACCAATAGGAGCGGAGCATCAATGAAAAATGTTGCAAAATATAACTCAACATTTGTCAGTCGGACGAAAACTTTTTAACGGTATCTCCGATCATCATGAAAGGACACAACATTCATCTCGGTAAACTAAGATGTTCCTCCCCCCATTCGTTCTTATGCACCCGGGTGAAACCGGGCGGAACCGCTAGTTTATAATATATGTTTGACTTGGAAAAATCTTGTTTTCAATTCGGGGTTTTAGATAGCAATTACTTAATTTAATTAAAAACAATATACGTAAAAAAATCAAGCTTTTATTGAAATGTACTAAAAAGAAAAAAAATAATTTTTAATAATTTATTTTATGTTCATAATTATAAAAGCGTGAGCTGTAAACTTTTTTATCGTTTATTGCTCTACCCCACGCTTTTATAATTATGATCCTAAATTATAAAAAAAAAATCCTTTTAGATAAGTACACTTCCATAAAAGTTTTTATTACAAATATTTTATTTAGTTCGATTTGTCTTTCAAAATGTCTACTGTTACCTAAAACATTAATTTTTTAATTGATTAAGTATTTAATTCTAAAAACTATTGAATGTATTGTCATCGGAAATACATATGCGTGTACAATCAACCGGATAATTATGCACCATCCGTCATAATTATTTACAGAACTTTGTAGAAATTAGGGTATTAGGAAAATCTGTATTTTTTGCAATACACATAAATATTTTTATAATAATGTTTTTTAAAAGAAAGTACTACTTTACCTTCTTGAAAAGGACAATTTTTTGAAAATATTTCCGTGTACGATGATGACCTCAGTTGTCGAGCGTCTATAACATGCAATCGTCTATTTAGGGGGCGTTCGCAAATTACGTGAGACGTTTAGGGTGAGGGGGGGGGGTCTCGGTCACGTAATTTTTTTCCGCAAGAAACTGTAAAATTGCAAGAAAACTGGGTTAAATTAAGTAAAAATGTTTCTCCACCAAAATAAGGCTAAATCATACTCGTATGCAATAATATTTATCGCGGTTAATGATATTTGTTTCTATGATTCTAGACTACGTTCTTTAAGAAGTCTTAATCTTAATAAATAAAAAGTAAAAATACGCATTTTGAAAAATTTCACGTGAGATTGAGAGGGGGGGGGTGGTCGAGCAAAATCTCACGGCATCTCATCAAGGGGAAGGAGAGATCGAAAACTCGCCAAATTTGCCTTATGTAATTTGTGAACGCGCCCTTAAACAGAAACCTTATCTTAATCCAATCGTGGAAAAAAGTGTCCAGTACTTGGGTATATTAATTGCTATTTGCTTGTTTCATGTCAAGCCGTTTTCGAATTTTTCCGGTACAAACTGAAAAATCTGGAGGCACGTTCCCTTCTCTAAGCGCTAGGTACCGTAATAAAATAACCAAGAAATCTGCAAGAAGACGAAATTACGTTATGTCAAATCAAGCGTATTTTGCCTTCTATTTATTAACATTCACTTTTATTAACTTCACGTGTATGTATGTATGTATGCATGTATGTTTCTATGTATATCTCTATAATGGAAGATTTCAATTTAATTTTCACCCACTTCCAGACGTCTGAATAATTTGAAATTTTGCACACGATTGTGACAATACAATAATTTATATAAATATTTATAAATAATAGCGGTCCCGCCCGGTTTCACCCGGGTGCAAAAGAACGAATGGGGAGGGAGGGAGGGGCATGAGTACACACATTCATCTTAGTTTACCGAGATGATGATCGGAGTTACCGTTCAGAAGTTTTTGTCGATAAAAAGCAGTAATTATACTTTTTAGTAGGTATAGATAATAAACTTTAAATCAATAATTACTGGAATTAATAAAATATTATAAATATTTAATTGAAAACACTGTAAGAAAATTATTTTTATATCGGTCCCTATATAGTTATTGCAGTTTTCAAATGAGCTATTAATTAGATTTATTTAATTTTAATTAGTTGCAAATAAATTAAAATAAATTTAAATGTAAGAAAGTAATGTAGAAAATTAAAAAAAATTAAAAATTTATTCTCCCAACGTGGGGCTCAAACCCACGACCCTGATATCAAGAGTCACGTACTCTACCAACTGAGCTACTCGGACTTATGATGTGCTAGGCTAATATTGGTATATTTACGGCATTTCACCTATATAGAAGCTCATTTTTGAGATACATTTTGCAACATTTTTCATTGATGTCCCGCTCGTATTGGTCATAGCGGTATATTATATAGCCTATATAGCCTTCCTCGATAAATTGGCTATCCAACAAAAAAAAAATTCAATTTGAACCCAGTAGTTCCTGAGATTAGCGCGTTCAAACAAACAAACAAACAAACTCTTCAGCTTTATACATATATTAGTATAGATTTATATAAAAATGGTCATTTGAGTGTTGGTTTTTAGAGTTATAATTAAATATGGAATTTTAAAAAACCCAAAAAAATACTCTTTTATAGCAATGTTCGCTAAAAAGTAAAAACTAATTTTTAAATTTTAAACTCCAATTTTTTAACTTTAGAACTAACACTCTTGAAGTACTTATAGCCTTAACACATTTTCTCAGTTATAACGAGATACTTAAAAAGCGTGTATACATTATTATTTTTTGTTTATTTTCTTTGCAATTTACATTGTTTGTACTTTATTGTTTCTCATAACATGTATGAAAAGTGGCAGCCATTATTTCTCAAGTTACACCGGATAAACAAACATATCCCGCTTTATCATGAACTAGTAGGTATTTGGAGAAACTCTAAAATCCAGCTCCGTTGGCTTCTGTCCCGTGCTCTACAGACTGCAGGGGCGTAACTATACCGTTTGAGGCTCGTGACAAACGATTATACCATATTTTTAACCGACGAAAAACAAAAACGGAGGAGGTTCTCAAGTCGACGCGTATATTTTTTTTTTTTATTTATTTTTTTTTTTTTTTTATTTATGTATGACCACGCATAACTTTTTACAGAGTAGTCCGATTTTGATAATTATTTTTTTGTTTGAAAGGGTATACCCCGAAGTTGGTCCCATATAAATTTGGTAAAAAAATTCCAACCCTAAGGGTAGGAAAACGGGGGATGATTGATTGTTCACTCACTGATTGTAATGTATGACCACACATAACTTTTTACAGAGTAGTCCAATTTTGATAATTCTTTTTTTATTGGAAAGGGTATACCCCGAAGTTGTTCCCATATAAATTTGGAAAAAAAATTCCTACCCTAAGGGTGGGAAAATAGGGGTGATTTATTGTTCACTCACAGATTTTCATGCTGAGTTGTGTATTACAATTTTAAATTATATAGCCACAAAAAATTATAAAATAAAAACTTTTTAACAAAAAAATTAAACCGCCGAAAAACTGAAAAGCAAAAAATAATAGATCTTTTTATTTAATTAAGTTCTATCTAAGTAGTTGAACGTATGTGACAGTCTAGTATATCTAAGTAATTTTGAGTCGGCGTCAAACAATCAATGAACAAAGATCACTAAAAGAAATAACCAAATCAAATTAATAATGATACGTGAAATCTCCAGCGATAAATATTAACATTCCAAACATGCGCTCTCCACACAACCACTCGCAAAGACGTGTGCCCTCAGTGTTACCGTTAGGGTTGCTCTGTCGCTGACATTAACTTCGTGAACGCTCAGAAATTTCCGGCGAGGGATTGTTGACGCCGACTCAAAATTACTTAGATATACTAGACTGTCACATACGTTCAACTACTTAGATAGAACTTAATTAAATAAAAAGATCTATTATTTTTTGCTTTTCAGTTTTTCGGCGGTTTAATTTTTTTGTTAAAAAGTTTTTTTTCATTAAAAAATGTGGTCGCATTTTTTTTTATTCTAAATTAATACGGTAGATCCCTTTTATATACTTTAATACATTTTTCATCAAAATATTGTTTTTTACCATGCCAGATTCAATTTTTAAGCGCCATGACAGAGTTTTTTTTATAAACAAATTAGCTTTTACAAGGGCCGTGTCAAAACACCACCTTAATTTTTTTCTGAAAGAAGGTTTGACATCTATTTTATGCATAAAAATTGGTCTGTCAGCGAAAAAATGTTTTTTACTATGACAGACTTCATATACAAAAAATTTTATAACAAATGAAGTCTGACCAATTTATTAACAAAAATTGTCAGCCAGACCAATTTTTTCAAAAATGGTACATTATTTACTACAAATTGTATAAATTTCAAGCAGGTGTTTTGGAAAGTAAAATCATGTTTTTTTTTTTTAATTAAAAAATTCATAAAAAATAACAATTAACAAATTTTTACTTGTCTGGCGGGACATGTTTTTCAGCCATTTTCACTTTATAATTTTGAGGTGTTCTTTGGGGTAACTTTTTGTGTCATGGGAGCTTAAACTAAAACTATTTACATATTTACAAGTTTGTATGGAACCCTCGTTGCGCGAGCCGGCTCGCACTTGGTCGTTTTTTTTTCTTATATGTATAGCATTTTCAACTTGCGGATTTCAGAAAAAGTATTTTAAATTACGCATACTTACCTATATTTAATATTATGGAAAAGGCAAAGTGTTTATTTTTTTATCAGAAAAAGCACTTTAAAAATTAAGTGGTTTATGCATTGTTTCACATAAAAAAGAAATCTTTTTTTAAAATAATATATTCCGTGGGATTCTTTGCGTATTTTTTATGTACAAAAAAACTGACATTTGCGCCACGTTGACTTGTTAAATCAAGTTAAAATTTATAAGAGAATGTTTTTCTATTCATATAAATATTTTCTATTTCAGTTATTTGCAATATTTAAATAAATCAAGTTACCAGATGCCTTAAAAAAGACGTAACTAATTTTAGAAATATATACAGTCAAACCTGAGTGAGTGAGAACTGGGTAAGCTATAGGAAACTCTCTAAGGGAGAGTAATTGCCAGGCACCGCCTTTGCAACCCTCTAAAACCCCTATAAGTAAAAAAACAGAAACCTCTTTAAGAGAAAGACGTTTTTTACTCTTGAACCTCTATAACTGAGACTACTACTTGCCTGTACTTCTATAATCGATAGTCGAACGTATTAATAGTTCCACGAAATTTTAGAATGAGTCATAAATTGTTAGTGTATTATTGTTTTTTTTTTTTTTATTATCTTTTTTTAGCATCTACATACATGTTTATCACTACATATTTGCTTATCCAGGTTCGACTGTATTTGGTTTTGGTGTATAGAAAAACACCTACTTAAATGTTAATATATTAATAATCAGGAAACATTTGTCAATTAAAGCGTCCCGCATTTTTTTATAATCGGAGAGCTTAAACTAAAATATAGGAAAGTAATATCAATATCTTCGCCGTATTCATAATTTGAGAAAACTGCGTTAATAAATAATTATAGCACACTGAACTGAAAACACGTACACCTTTTCAGTAGTACTGATGATTTTTTTTTCAGATTTTTCTGAGCGATCTGTAAATAATAAAGGTGGGGGACAGCAATTTTAAGCTTTTTTCCCGAAAAAATGTTCGAAAAAGATACATCATATATACAGGATGTCCCAGAAGTCACGCACTTCCTCGTAGGGATCGAAAGAGAAAATTATTCTGAGACGAAAAGTCCTTAGCCATTTTTTAATCAGACGCATAGATAATTAATTATTAATTAATGAAAGTGACCAATCAGGAGCGATTTGATTTGTTTTCCGATTTTATTTGTTTTTCTCCCGACAGTCACTGGATGTTTTTTTTAATAAAGATTATCGGAGTAATTTTTAATTAAAAAAAATGTTATTTTTAAGGTTAAAAAGTAATACAAGCGTCAATTAAATTTGTTTATAATTATTAGAGTAATTAAAAAAAAAGTATAAATTTAATCCATTAGATCTTCAAAATGTCCTCCGTTCTCCTGAATACAGAGCCGGCATCGCTTGAGAAGATTTCCTCGGACAGCTTTTAGCATTTCTGGAGTGACTGTTGTTTGAGCAGCATGAATTCTTGCTATGGTCTCCATTTGATCCTGGGGCTCATCAAAGTAGACGGACTCTTTAAAATTTCCTCACAAAAAGTAGTCCAGTGGCGTCAAGTCAGGAGATGACGCTGTTCCATAATAACGTCGTTCGTTGTCAGAAAATTCAGAGACGACTGACAACGGAAGACAGTTATCCAAGATACGGGAGAAAAACAAATCAAATCGCTCCTGATTGGTCACTTTCATTAATTAATAATTAATTATCTATGCGTCCGATTAAAAAATGGCTAAGGACTTTTCGTCTCAGAATAATTTTCTCTTTCGATCCCTACGAGGAAGTGCATGACTTCTGGGACACCCGGTATACTATATTGTTTAATTCGTGCTTCAATAAGCTTTCGTTTGACACTCTACGTGATGCCCTTGAAAACAAATGTCCATGTCTCCATTTACCGCCAAAAATTAATTTTCAGAATGAAAATTCAACTGTTTATACCTCACCTCTGTATTCGGACCACCACACTGTATCTCTGTGCCAAATTTCAAATTTTTACGTCAAATAGTTTCAGAGAAAATCGTCTGTGATAGACGGACGGACGGACGCCGAAGTGATTCCATATGTGTTTCGTTTTGCATGGAACACTAAAAATACTCATCTTGAAAAGAATCCATACTAATAGATATTATAAACCACTGAACAGATTTCGATAAAATGTGGCAAGGAGATAGATTGCATCCTAAGGAAGGACATAGACTACCTTCTCTCCTGAAGGGGGTGAAAGAGGAGATGAAAGTTTGTATGGGGAACCCTTTATTTTTCAAGATAGGGATCAGAAAATTCTTATTTAGGCTTTTGGTAACAAATAAAGATATTACGGTTTCAGCGTTTTAGCAAAGTCATTATACCTCAGGGGACTAAAATGGGGGATTATTTCTGTATATCTATTATCTATCTATATAATATATAAAATTCCCGTGTCACAATTTTGGCCGCACTAATCTTCGAAACCACCGTGCCGATTTCTATGAAATTTTGTAAATGTATCTTGCTTTGTGCAACTTACGCTATAGGATAGTTTTTTAAAATGTTTTGCACAAAATTACGGGGTTTTCTCAAGAAAACTGTTTTAGTAACATGTAACGACATCTGATAGAATTTACTCAAAACTATATTAGTTCAGAAACAAACAAAAATATTGTTTTAAGGCCCCCATACACCTCGTTCTTTTTTGGCAGTTTTCATCGTCACGATAAAACACGTCGGTCAAAACCGAAGTGTATGGGCAAAAACTGTCGATGAAACACGGCAGTTTTTTTATCTGCCGAAGCTTGATTTTAAACACGACGTGTTTGCTGGTTGTCGTTTTAAATCGTAATGTGTGGCGCTTTCCGATAGAATCGACGTGTTTATTCAGTGGTGCGACGTACAGCAAATAAGTCATATTAATTAAATGATTGTAATTAGTTTGAGTATTGATTTATATTTTAACCGTTTTAGTGCTAAGCAATTTTGACAAAAATAAATGAAAATTGCTATAAACATATTGATTAATTTAGAGGAAAAAATAATGGTGTCAAATAAAACACTCTAATTTAGACTAATATCAATCAATTTTATTAATTATTTTTGCATTATATTGTTTATTAATGTTTATTAAACATAAAATAATATCAATATTATTGTATTTTCCATCAAAGCAGATCGTATTAATGATGCCACGACTTCAGAAAAACTGAACGAATTACGAAACTACGCCTCTGTGTTTAAATTAACCGTACAGTTTTACCAGTGCGGTTAAAACTGCCATAAAAGAACGAGGTGTATGGGGATGGCCGTTGTTCGTGTTTAACCGTACAGTTTTACCCGGCGGTTAAAACTGCCAAAAAAGAACGAGGTGTATGGGGGCCATTAGTACCAAGTAGCGACATCTGATAGAATTCGCTCAAAACTATTAGTTCAGAAGCAAATCTGGTAGAATTTGCCCAAAGCTATTAGATCAGATGGCGGGTCGCAAGCGAAATACATTTTGCAGAATTATATCTGTCGCACCCGGATGATATAAATATTATAAATAAAATTCCGATGTCCGTGTGTTTATAATTCTTCTCCTCCTAAACGGCTTGACCGATTTTGATGTAATTTTTTTTGTACTAAGTATATGGTCTCACCTGGATGGTTCTTAGCTATAGTTAAGATCCTAATTGTGTTTTTTTTTTAATTTTCCGTTCAAATTTTTTCTTAAATTTTTATGGATTTCTCACATAAAAATATACAATCCCAAGCCTACCAGCATCTTTGAATATTTTTTAATTCAATAATTTTTGTATATTCATTACTTAATAAGTAATGAGCGTTTCATTCATAACTGGACCGTTTGCCTACCGAGTATCCGCTATAATTCTATAAAAAAAAGTTCGATGTATCATAATATCTCAATGTTTAATAGATAATCCATAAATCCAGGCCAAACCGGACCGGGCCGCTAGTAATATAATATATACTAGCTGGCCTCCCCAGTTTCACCCGGGTGCAAAACAACGAATGGGGGGACGGGCATGAGTACGCACGTTCATCTTAGTTTACTGAGATGAATGTTGTGTCCAAATTGCATGATAATCGGAGTTACCGTTCAAAAGTTTTTGTCGGACGGACAAGTTTTGAGTTATGTTTTTCATTGATGCTCCACTCCTATTGGTCGTAGCGTGATATTAGATAGGTATATAGCCTATATAGCTTTCCTCGATAAATGGACTATCCAACAATATAAAAATGTTTTTCAATTCGAACCAGTAGTTCCTGAGATTAGCGCGTTCAACCAAACAAACAAACTCTTCAGCTTTATATACTAGTTTATATAGAAGATAGATACAAAAAAATATAAACAGAAAAAGTGTTGAAAACTGAAAATTCGCTCTAGGAATCTTTAAAACTGTTCAATTACAGACTAAGTTACGATTTTATTTATTTGAATTAATTGAGCTAATTGTATATTTCATTAAAAAACAACTCTCACAGTATGTGGATTTTGTAATCCGTTACTATATATACAGACACCGGACAACCATACCATATATTATGTGTAAAATATGATATAAGTATAAACAAGCTCTTCAGCTTTATATTATTATAGTATAGATAATTGTGAAAAAATAACTCTAATAATTTAGAGTGACGATGATCCTATTTCAATGTTGGAAGATTAAAAAGGAAGAATCCTGGTGGCATAGGATCAATGAAACAAAGCAAATACTGAAGGTTTTTTTATTGCATTTTATTGTCTGACGTTTCGGTAATCTTTATGTCTTCTTCGGAGAATCAATGCTCTCTGTTTTCTCAGTATTGTTGTTATGTATAAAATAAATTAAAATATAAAATGTCATCAAAAGGTATTAAAATTACTATTTTTCTTGAAAAACGACTTGATTTTTACTAAAAACTGTATAAATGTGTTATTTTATACATAACAACAATACTGAGAAAACAGACAGCATTGAGTCTCCGAAGATGGCATAAAGATTGCCGAAACGTCAGACAATAAAATGCAATAAAAAACCTTCAGTATTTGCTTTGTTTCATCGATCCTATGCCACCAGGATTCTTCCTTTTTAATCTTCCAGTAAGTATAGATAATATTCGTCTGTCCGGGATTTATGCGTTTCTATTCCATTTATCCACTTCTGTGAAACTTTGGTGAGTTGTTTTGGCAAAAAATTCAAAGTGTATAAACATTGTGTTTTAAAGTGTGATTGCAATACGGCGGAGCCGAAGGCTCCAGTACTGTTGTCGTTGCCGTGTTTCATCTCAATTGCGTGCAGAGTCGCAGATAGCGGCTAGTAATAGATATATCCTTGCTTTTGACTGGAAGTGTTGACGTATAAGTATGAAAATGAAAATCATTATGTCTAATGCATTTTATTGCATGACGATAAGGTGGCGTTACGCCCTTGCGATAGAACACGTTTGATAATGCTGTAGATGTGTCCTGCGATATAAAAGTTCGATCTGCACCCACGCGATCTGATATAGAACGTGTGTAACGTTTCACAAGTGCAAGGTCACACTGGGAGTTGGTTTACATTTACATAGAAATATATCTGTGGTCGAAATGCAAAACCGCGCGCTAGCCGTTAAGTGAAACAGATCATTTTTCGCTCAAAAGAAAAGAGACAACACCATTGGTCACATGAATCAATCCTTTCTTATTAAAAGAACGTCGACTTGAATCAAGGTTAGCAGATTACAGAGGCTGCCTCGTTTCGTCTTTTCAAACAACGTAAGCGCAGAAATGACGTCAGCTGACGGACCGTTAATAGTTTTATCAACCTATCTAACTATATATAGAGTGATTTTTAAGTTGATTATTTTTTTAACAGCGTGTAGAAATCAAATAGACGAATAAATATTAACTTTTTTATCCAAACTTAAAAATGAAAGAGGAACGGTCTTTCAAAGTTTCAATAAATTTTGTAGTTAGGTACGCGGTGACAAAAGTGCCTTGCAAGTTGCAACTCCCAAACGGATGATAAGCACGTTTTTGTATAGTTCGAGTGTCGTTCTCGAAATCCGTGTTGTCGAGTAGGGGTCTGGCGTCCGGCGTTGAGCGGCTATAGTATTTTTTCCGAATTTTGCCCAGCGGTTCCAAAAATCATTTCCCAAACGGATGAAAATTACTGGAGGGCATCTACGCAAACCCCCAATTACCGGAAAAATATTTTCATCCGATTTGATATTTGCAAAGAGCTCTTCCAGAAGCTCTAAAAAAAATGGAAAAAAGGGGGGGAAAAAAATTTCCTCATTTGAACTTGAAATTTGGCAGGGAGATATAGTTCGTGTCTGAGAATATGTAAAAAAATTTTTTTTGCTCTATGTATCGCGATCGCTTTGTAACAATTTTCCAAAATTTAAATGGGCCAAATTTGATAAAGTAATTCCCAAATGGATGAAAATTTGCCCACAGGTTCTTTGACACCTACAGAACATCGAAAAATTATTTTCATCCAAATTTGTTGCGGTCAAGTCCAGATCATCCATAATAATGCTCCGATATATTCATTATCACGGGAAACTGCAGGATCTGAATGTTCAATCTTTAATGTGGAAAGGCCGATTACAATCAAATTGTGTATTATTGTCCTAAACATTGATGAGACTATTTTCCTCTGATTTGACGATTATGAAGGGAACACTCCGACTTTTGGACCGTGTGAACGCTCCAAGCGCATACTTCATCCACAAATTAGCTAGTATCTCTTTACTAGCGTTTGACTCGCTTTGCTCGTGAATTAAATTTGGTTATTATATAGGCCGATTGATACCAAAGTATATATGTATAGCCACATATTATCAGAAAATTTACGGAGAACTCCGGGATCAAAATCACGCGCGCTGGCGGGGTTTTTTGTTATTTGGCATAGTTTAGCCAGGCGCATTTTGGATGAAAACTTTTTTTTCTAATAACATAAATAATAACCATTCATATCAGTCCGGTTGCATGCATGCGGCTGATGATTTTTTTCATTTCGGAGTCTGGGTCCATTTAATTGTACTGCAGGCTACGGCAAGGATCAAATCGGATGAAAATATTTTTCCGGTAATTGGGGGTTTGCGTAGATGATTTTTGGAACCGCTGGGCAAAATTCGGAAAAAATACTATAGCCGCTCAACGCCGGACGCCAGACCCCTACTCGACAACACGGATTTCGAGAACGACACTCGAACTATACAAAAACGTGCTTATCATCCGTTTGGGAGTTGCAAGGCACTTTTGTCACCGCGTACTTAACTATTGAGCTCTGTCCTGCGGCGTTATGTTGTCACTATGGAAATATGTTATGTCATTATCAAGTATTCACAGAAATTGTTCGAAGTTGTCCCCGTTTTGTTCACATGTTTGTAGTAGCGATAAGAGCGAATTATTTGGGATGCATTTCCGATTTGTACTATCATTTCTTCGCGTGTGTTAACCGCGGGCTTTTGAATTAATAAAATAAAAGAATTTAATTAAACTTTGAAAGGCTGTTTCTCTCTTATTTTGGGGTTTTGGTAAAAACGTTACTTAAAATATTTGTTCGTCTATTTGATTTCTACACGCTGTTAAAAAAGAAGAATCAACTTAAAAATCATTGTGTATAATAGCGAAATACCATTCACTCATCACTGACTCATCGCGAGATCTCCAAAATTATACGCCCAATATACTATGTAAATATCTTACCTTAAAAATTCAATATATTGCTAATAACATCAATATTCTGACTTTTGATTTCTTTGATATTTGTTGAATACTGCGTCATTAAAGTTTATAAACAACAGCCGTTGCTACGCATTGACGGGTCCGCCGGATGATGTCATCCCCCCACTACTATCCAGCTGAATGAGGCAGCCTTTCTAATCTAGGAATCTTGGACTCGAACATTTAAATAATACATTTTTTAAGTCGCTTAAAAATAATAAATTTTAAAATTTTAATTTGATATACCAGTCTCCCATAACTCTAAAAGTTGCGTGGGTGGTGTTTGAAAAAAGTGTTTCGTAAACTCTACATAAGCGGTCTTGTCGCGTGACCACAGATAATAGATATATACAAACATCAAACCTACATTTATATACAGTATCATATTCGCGATCTGCTAGGATCAGGGTCGGCCAATTGCCCCAACCATAGAGACCTCGCCCTCACATTAAACAACCCCGTTCAATAATTTCTTAACCTTACTCTATTTTTGTTGCGGTTGAATGTATTCAGCCTGATTCAGCTAAAATATTCATTTTTTTATGCATCATTCGAATATAGTTCGATCGCGATGTATTTCCTTTACCTATAGGTATAATTATTTTTGAGGGTAGATGTTCAACATTTCCGTTTTTTAAGTACAGTCAGATCTTCCTGAGAACTCGCTCGCTCTGAACCACGTTTTCTTCAGGGCCCTCTCTAAGGAAATATATAGATAGATAATAATAACATTTATTTTAAAGGATAGCAGTATACAGTAGCTCTGAGAACGGTAACAGAACCGTCACAGAATTGCGCAGCTGCTCAAAAACCGATACAAACAGTTTCGTTTTATCTATTGCACAATACAGTGACGGTTCTGTTACCGTTTCCAGAGAGCTTGGAACGGAGTTAGTATTTTATGAAATGCCAATAATGAATCCGATCAACGGCGTCGTAACTTGATTCTTAACAAAATGTCTTTGTTCTGAGAATAATTACAAATCTTCTACCACTTCACTGGCATCTGTGCTTGCTGAGAATATGGTGGTCGATTACGCAGCATGTAAGCTCGAATTAGGTTTTACAATTTATCTTGTCAATGCCTATGATATTCACCAAACACTCTTGAAGATAATAGTTACTAATCTTGGAACAAATTTATTCGTTAGAATAAAATTTACTTTCAATTCACCAAGCAAATTACCGATAGAAAAGTTAGTTAAAGAATAAATACTTCAATAAATAAAATTATTTTTTCAATTTTTGAATATAATTTGAAAACTTAAAGCGAATATTTTTAAATACGAATTAGAAATTAATTATTAATTATTTTTATGTTTTTTAGATCAGTTCTGAAGAAGATCCAAATCCGGACCGAAACGTCAATGTATTAATTATTATTTTTTGTTAATATATTTGTCTGAAAAATTGGTCGGTAATTTTATTTATTGAAGAATTCTAATCCGACGTTAATCAAAGATTTAAAGAATAAATATATACTGCACTATATTACTTGCTCTTTTTGTTGAATATTTTGACGCTCACACAAAAATCTAAACGATGACGTTAGTGTACACGTCAAAAAAAAGTTTCACAAAAAAAATGTTTTACTCTAAGCCCAGTTTCACACAAAACTTACACTAACTCATGTTTTACAACTATACACTTCAATTTAAAAAGGGTAATAAACAACAAAAAAATAAATTCACAAGAGCAACTGTAGATTTAATACTCCACGTTTGTAGGCTAGGTATTATGATCTATGTGGCGACCATTATTATTTTACCAGGCGAATAATTAATATTAATGATACCCTGGAAGTAAGACAGAATAGATTTATACCTGCAGTAAACATAATTATGGTTGGTGAATTGAATTATCGCGATTTATTCGGAGGAATAGTTACCTGAAGAACAAATGAACCGAATAAATAACTACTTACATTCGGTAAATATGGCCATAAGCTGTGTATTGAGTCGACCAAAAAAATGACTGTGTAAAAAGAACGTAAAACCTGCATAGGGCCTCAAAAATTATAAACCTTGCCCTCCTCTGTTGTCTGTTTACTCTATTGGCACTCGAAAGTGTTTTTCCATAATACACAGTAAATCTTTCGCATAAATAACACTTTTACCTGTACCTAATGTTTTTTTTGACATGTTTATTTATTTGTTCTATCCAACGGATTCCTTACTAAGTAAATATTTAAATTTATTCATTCGTTTTCTTTCCTATATGTAAAATATGTGTAATTTCTTTTTAAATACACAAAACGAATCACAATACTAATGTATTATTCAGTTTAATTATTTGATATTAAAAATCTTTAATCCATTTTTTTCAAGGTTTTTAATTGTACCGTATGCAATTGCACAAGAATTAGACATAGTCTGGTGCTGCGACAGACACTTTTAAATCGGCCGATTGTTTAGTTGGATGACTGATAACCAAACGTTCTCATGAAATTATATTCAAAATCACCAGCCAATGAAATTACACAATGAAAAAACTTAAAAAAAATGACCCTCCTCCTTCAAAAAAAAAAAAAAACGGCCAAGTGCAAGTCGGAGTCGCGCACCAAGGGTTCCGTACAAACTTGTAGATATGTAAATAGTTCATCCATCACGGGAATCGAGTCTCGAAGATTTTTCCTGCTTAACCGTTGGGAAATGTTCTCCCCATACATCGACAAACGCCGCGGTCAGTTTGCCAACTAAGCGTGTAACTGCAATGAGTTCAGATGGACTACTGAACCGTATTATACCTTGTGGCTATATCTGATATAGCCTAGTTGTCGTACCGTGTTGTATGCGAGATTTCTCACACTGTGCTGTCTAAACGCACCGGTAGCGGGCGCTTGTTTTGTATTAGATCTGTTACTGTGTACGTGCGTAGCATGTTGTTGCGGTTTAAAAATATTATTTTTTTTTGTGATGTAACTACAAATTTACAGTTTTCAGGTTTTTTTCTTTACTTGTGCTATAAGACATTGCTTCTTGCCAAACATGATTCTAGGTCAACGGGAATTACCCTATAGGTTTTGATTCCCTGCAAGAGTTTTGGTAGGCAGACAGACGGACAACAAAGTGATCCTATAAGGGTTTCTTTATTCTTTTTGAGGTGCGGAACCCTAAAAAACAACTAAAAATCGTAAAATAATAAAATTTGAGCTCAGTGTTATGTGACTTTGTATATTATGATACTTTATGTATTTTACTTTATTTTATGTTTTAACAAATTATGAATAAACCAGTTCTGTTAAAGACAATCGTCTTGTCATTATTCATTACATTCAGCACAAATTTAATTCTTAAACTTTTTATGAACCTATTATGCACTTTAATTAATTTGGCGCCGACCTCGAAAATTTATTATTTTATGTTTTTTAGTGATTTTTTGAAGGAGGTTAATTATTTTATCTTTTTTCTTTTTAGGGGCTTTGCAATAAACTTAACCGTCTTCTTCCTTAATTTTTTAATAACGAACTATAAAAAAAACTGCTGAGCCGATTTATATAAAATGAATGTGAGAACACCCTGAAAGGATGGCCTTTTGAACAGAAAAATAAACATCAAAATCGGTTCACAAATTTTGTTGATATATGAGGAAACATAAAAACTCCTTTTTTGAAGTTAAAAACGACTAGGCCGATTTAAAAAAAATAGGTGGTACCAATCCGCTGACATTCTGAACAAAGCGGTGTCGAAATTTTTCAAATCGGTTTACCCCTGGAAAAGTTTATTGATAACCTCTTTTTTAATTGATTAAAAATTGGCTACCGACGTCTGGTCCAGTTAACCGATTATTTTATTGGATCTTCAAGCGCATGCCGTCGAATGACCGATCAATTAATTGCGCAATGCGCAATTAACAATTGCCTATCAACAGCTAGACCTTGATGAAAATATATTCGGAAATAAATCGTTTTGGCACGAGATTAAATGAAAGTCTCCATTGTTTTGTTGACAAGCTTGCATTATTTCATCATCGTAAGTGCCGTGTCGGTTATTATAGAGGTATTTACAGACGCTACACAACCCATTCCGGGAATATTCCATAAGATCCGTAAATTCATGAACCGGATGTTTCGTTTTGAAGTAAATGCCCAATACTCCGGACAACAGCTGTATAACTATGCAATCTATGTATCTGCACTAAATTATAAAGAAAAAAATTCCTGCCAATTGGGCGACGGGATAATTTCAACTTCAAAAATGTCGACATTTGATTATAATAAAGAAAATAAAATTTTTTATATCGCGTAAGGTGACGCGGGTTATGGCTAGTATTCAATATAATATTTGCTATTCGTTGCCATGGTTACCTATACATAATATGTTCCACGTCATGTAAAAATATGTGAAATATAATATCTCCTTAGCGCATGCGCCGATTTTCCTCAAAAACAATAATAATAAAAATAATTGAAAAGTGATTTTTGACCTTAACTAGTACCTACCATTCCCCACTTGTGAGTTAGAATGGTGAAAATGTTTGTGTGCAGTTCATTACGGGTAATCTCACGAACTACTGAACCGATTTGAATACAATTTTCACTGCTTAAAAGCTTACTTCTTCCCAAGTAATTATGAGGACATGGATTTATAAATAAACATGGCTTTTTGGAAAATTGGAATCCTTATTCCAAGCACCTGGAAGTAGACTTAATTTTGACACCCTGCAGTATATTAAAACAGAATTAATTATAATGTTAATTTTCTTTCATTTAAAGAGGCATCTTTTGACTGTGTTGCGTGCACTTTTTTCGAAATTAATTAAAATATGTTCGAGATATCGTTTCACGTTTGATTGAATTATCAATAATCAGTGAACGGTGAAACGATATCTCGAATATTTTTTTAATTAATTTTATTATAATTTTGCTCACTTGTTTTTATCGTTACGGATTTGCTAAAGGATGATTTGCGATTGTTTTCAAACTTTTTGAATTGAAACTTTTTATGTGGCACCTCGTCGATTTAGTAGGGGGAGGGGTAAAATGAATGAAACGAAAAACACTGACACGAGTTAGTGAAGACATAATAGGAACACAATATAAACAACGGCATGTATACTGTTGCAACCGGATGAAAGCCAGAACGGTCAATTAGTTATTATAATATTGTATAGTCACCGGAACTACATTTTGAAGTTGGAATGATCCCGTAGCCCAATTGGCTGGAATTTTTTTTATAGAAGACTATTTATTGTAAGTTTTAACAAATAACATGAAAAACTGTAAATTTCGTGGTTTTTAGCCTTAGGAGGGTTGACCATTTAGTAATCTATCATGCCATGGAAAAATTCAGGCCAAAAAGTGAGAATATACTTTTTTTTTTATTTTTAACTCACGAAAATCTGGTATTCGTAAAAAGAAAACCGAAGTAGATTTTCTCGAAAATGACGCATTTCCAACCCTCAAGCGATAGAGGTTAAATCATTCCAAATTAGTTCTCTCCCGGGAGGAATACGAGCAATTTACCGGTCAGCCTATATATAGTATGAGATGTATTTTGTAATAAAATAATTTGCATATTATGTATAATAAATCCACGTCTCGCAACAATGCCTGGCATTCGTGCGGGTAATTAACTGGTTGTAAGAGAATATAAACTTTCAAACGCGCTACTGGCGGGGAAAGGAAGGGTTCGTTTGAACTTGAATTTGTTGCAGAAAAGCCAGAATGATTTGTTTCGTATTTCTGGCAGCTCACCGATTCCTAATATTAATTCCCAATTTCACCTTATTCTTAGACACAATTTTTCGACCCTGTCACCGAACTTACTTCCAATCACTTATTACGGAACATGCAAATGAAACGATAGCAAAGCGTAGTCATCTTCTAAATATGTAAAAGGAAACCGTGACTGACTGACTGACTGACTGATCTATCAACGCACAGCTCAAACCTCTGGACGGATTGGGCTGAAATTTGGGACACAGATAATTATTATAACGTAGGCATCCGCTAAGAACAGATTTTTGAAAATTCAGCCCCTAAAAGGGTGTAACTGGGGTTCAAAATTTGCATGGAGAACCAACGCATAGCTCAAACCACTGGACGGATTGAACTGAAATTTGGCACACAGATAGTTATTATGACGTAGGTATCAGTTAAGAACGGATTTTTGAAAATTTAACCCCTGAAAGGGTGTAACGGAGGTTCAAAACTTGCATGGAGAAATCATATAAGATAGATGTATCAATTCGAAAATCCGCAGGATTACTCCTGTCAACAAATAAATGAACACGTGTTTCATGCTTTTTCAAAAACTACCCCTTCAGAGGGAGAAAAGAGGTAAATAGTTTAAAAATGAACATGGGTATCATTTTTAAGGTTTTTTCAGGACCAAATAATGGGAATTTATCCGTGTTTCGGCTCAAACGCGTGCGAAGTCGCGGGTAACGGCTAGTTCATAATATATCCTTTGTTAGCTTCCCGCCTATTTCTTTTTGAGGGTGGGCCAGTCAAAATTTCACTTCATATCGGACACAATTTTTCGATCCAATCACCGTATTTCCATTATGGAACATGGAAGTAGCGGAGTTCATATACCATAACCGTTACTATTTACTAGCTCCCCGTCTATTACGTACAATCAGAATCTGATCTTATCTTGATTTTACGAAACATGAACATGAAAGTCTTTAAAAAAAGGTTTCTGTCGCATCTTACTTACGCCAGCTTAACAGGCAGGTAACGTTTTCACAGAAACCGAGCATAGATGAGATTGCATCGTTTCGTGACTGCAGTGAAAACATTGAGAGGCTTGGCAATGTTATATAATTTTTTGCGTGAACGTTCGTGTTTCGTTTTAGGCAAAAAGACGACCAACTAAAACAGCATTGTGTCGCAGCTATAAATTAATCTACGCCCGAAAGACAAAAACGTTTATGTCAAAATAGTGCAGTCAAATATATTATAAGAAAAGGAGACAACCTCGAAATGAAACGGAATAAGCTGAATGTTTGTATAAACCTTTATTTTTGCATTCTAAATGTTGTCTCAAAAGTTTCATAAGGTCACGTGTGAGCGTCCTTAGATATTCAAGGTCAAATGTCGCGAAAATCAGTTTTTTTGAAATATCTCGCTTCCTTTGTCATAAATTGTATTTGAATTTATTATAAAAGTTGTAGAGTTCAAAATTCTCTACAAATTTCGTCTCAAACAATTTTAACTGTTTTTGAGATAAAGCGCTAAGAGTGTGGGGCGCTCAACCATACATGCCAAGGGCAATCGCGAATCCCAGTCCATAGTACGGTTTTTTAACTTAATTATTCGTTGCATATTAGTTAATTAACTATTTCATACATTGTATTGATAATTATAATTATATAATTTATATTTATATGGATTGGGATTCGCGATTGACATTACGTTATGGCATTTATGGTTGGTTATCTCAAAAACGGTTAAACGGATAAAAAATTGGTTAAGACAAAATTTGGAGAGAATTTTATAGTCTATAACTTTTATAATAAATGCAAATACGATTTGAAGCAAAGGAAGCGTGATATTTCTAAAAAAAAACTGGTTTTTGCAACCTTTGATCTTGAATATCTAAGGACGCTCACACGTGACCTTATGAGACTTAATACCAAAATAAAGGTTTATACAAATATTCAGCTTATTCAGTTTCATTCCGAAGTGAAACCCTAAAGTGACGACTAAAATGGGACCGCGCACCAATAATTAATTAAAATCACATTCCTGCTATAACCCAGCCATTATCTCTTGCCCAAACTACAGGTTAATATACAACATAAGGATTTGGCAGAAGAAAATCACAATTTCATTGTTGTAACGTGATTCAAACAATCCAACCAACAGCGGGGTTATTATGTCATAATACAAACCAATGATAAATGCGCGGAATCAAGTGTTGCGTTTGTTTTTCAGATCCTCTGACAGGAACGTGCTCTCTTTTTGTTGCAGAGAAAAAACAGTCGTTTTTTTTGTCCTCAACAGCTAAGCTTATTTGAGTTCAGTTATTAATACTTCCAATTTATTCATTCTATAATACAGTTAGAACTCATGTATTTACAACCTGTCGCAACTATTCTGCTCATTTATTTTCAACTTCTCCATCATCCTCACTTCGTTGGAGTCATAGATCAATCAGAAAACACTATTAATTTGAGTTTATTGTGTACCGTATTTTTCCATTGACTAAGCTATATGGATCCGAAACCTGGAAAGTGACGAAAGCCATAACAACTAAACTGCAAATCTTCATAAAGAAATGTCTCAGAACAATCCTCAAGGTGAAATGGTATGAACACGTCTCGAACAACGAACTTTGGAAACGAGCATGTCTTAAACAAATCTGTATAACTATATAAAACGTAGGAAATGGAATTGGATAGGACACACGCTACGAAAGACAGATGACGACATAGCGAAGAGAGCCTTGGATTGGAAAGCCACAGGGATACCGAAAAAGAGGAAGACCAAAAATATCTTGGGGAAGAACTGTTCGTGAAGAAGTTATAGAAGAAGGAACTACCTGGCTTCAAGTCAAAAATATGGCAAAAGATAAGACTAGATTCAAAACTTTCCTAGAGGCCCTATGCCACTTAGGAGTTAAAGGAATTTATTATTATTATATCTTCAGCATAAAGTAGTGTTGATCCAATAGAATGTTACGATGAAGGAAGGTTTTGGTTGAGGATCATAAATAAATAAGCTTTACCAATGTTTCGCTAGTGGCCACTAGCGAAACATTGGTAAAGCTTATTTATTTATGATCCTCAACCAAAACCTTCCTTCATCGTATTATTATTATATAAGCAGCGTAGGAGGAATATCCAATTAATACTTTTACGAGCTCTTAGATTGGAAGTTGGATTAACCTGAGAAATGGGAGTTTGTGATAGAAGAGTCACATAGAGAAGCCATTTAAACAAAGACGTCGCTCCACGATTGAACTATTCTATCGTCATTATTTTGTAACTTAAGCTGTTTTGACACATGTCCACAGAAATAGTACAGTATAGCTTATGGAATTCCGCATTTCTGTTGTACATTTCCGCTTTTCGATATTTTGAGAATTTTGGAAGTAAGATCGTGACTGATATTATTTTGATAGTGATGTTATGTTGATAAGAAAGGTTTTGTGAAAAATAAGTTCTGGATTTAAAATGATCACGTTCACAAATAATGAAATATTTTGTAAGGCGGTCTCCAAAAAATCGCTTAGTTGAAAATTATTTTAAATATGGCATGACTTTGACTGGTAATCAAGACCATCTAAATGAAAATGTAGGTTGTCGATTTTTTACAAATCAAAAAACATGAAAAACAAACCAGACTAGACGAAACTAATGACAGCAAAATAGTAGGTTACTAGCGGTCCATCCCGGTTTCACCCGGGTGCGATAGATATAACTCTGCAAAATGTATTTCGTTTGCGGCCCGCCGCGCGTCTGGACAAATTCTACCAGATTTGCTTCTGAACTAATAACTGTGAGCAAATTCTATCAGATGTCGCTACATGTTACTAAGACACGATATAGATATACTTTAAATATAAGGACAGTCTCTCTCTCTCCCTGTTTCTTGCAATAAATAAAATTAAAAACTATTCTGTAGTGTAAGTTGGGCCAAGTAAGAAACATTTACAAAATACCATTAAAATAGGTTCAGTGGTTTCGGAGATTAGCGCAGGCGAACATCGTGACATGAGATTTTTGTATATATAAATGTATCTAGTGCGTAATGAGGTGGATATTATTATGACGATAAAGTGGCATCATGTTATATCGAGAGTCAGTGAATCTTAACAGTCACACGAGTAATAATATTGCACGTACCGCCCTATCTCCTGATTTTCACTTCATTATCAGTATTTTCAAAATGTTTGTCACTTCATGTGTGTAGCCAAAATTAAATAACTGATTTTGTTTTAGATTATGCACTAGTGCTAACTGGATCATAAAAAGCAGACGTAGGACAAAAAGATTGTTATATACGTGTTCAAACATTTGAGAGGGCAAACAAAAGTTCGTAATTAACGATTTTCTAAAACAATTTATAAATTAACTTTAATACAGTTTTGTAATGTGTAGGAACGAATACGAGTATAAATAAATAAACTACTGTAGAACCTCTGTAAGTCGAACTTCAAGGGAGACGCCAAGAAATTCGACTTATATAATTTTCGAATTATGAAAGATTTCGACTTAGGTGGATTTTGTAAGGAAATATTCGACTTGTAGAGGTTAAAATTCGTTCTAACTAATTTTGAGTTGCTATGTTCGAGGTTCAGAGTTATGTATTGAAATGGCTTGTAGGGACTCACTGATTAGAGCTGTAAAAGTAACGAGAAATTGTGTACCCGTATGTATTCGTTACTTAAAGAACCAGTACCCGTTACTTTCGTATCGTTACGTTACTCGTTACTTTTCATACGACATACAATCGTGTACAAACAGCATCAATCATGTACCATCGCATCGAGGCGCGTCGCATACGTGAAACGGTATGACTTCGTTCGTATAACGTATAACCGCATCAAACGAGTCGAACTGACATGGATACGACAAATGCGAGTAACGAAATGAATTTGTAAGTAACGATTCGTTACTTTGAGTCAGACGATGTACCCGTTACTCAGTAACGAATACATACGGTTTGTTACAGCTCTATCACTGATTATTTCGATCTATAGAGGGTTGAGATTTCGAGTAATGGAGGTATTTTGGGGCTTGAAGGGAAGGGAACAAAACATTTTTTCGAGTTTTGGATGTTTTCGACTTAACAAAGTTCGACTTAAAGAGATTCTACTGTAAATAGAAGCAATGTTGGTGCAATGGAACAAGTATTGTAATATTTAAAGCCTAATCGATAAATAATGAATCTATCATTCCCCACACAGCGACCGTACATATTGGCTTGACGTTGATTGGGTTCTGATTGTTGATTGCGTCACTCAGTACGGCTATTAACGAACTACCCTAGCCGTGTACCCTAAACTAATTACGAATATATACAGTAGGCTCTCTCTATGAGTTCAGCCATGCAGACATTTACAGGAGTGGATTTACCTATAGACGAGTGAGCCCATACCTATAGGGAGCAAATTTGGATAATAGTCTAGCGATTAAGCTCACGGAAAAGCCAATAGACTACGGCAGCTGATTAGGCAGAAGGTCGCTGGGTCTATTCCAGTTGGTGCCATCATTTTTTTATGTGTTTTTTCTTCAACTATTTCATGTATATATTATGTTGATAAAAGATGTCTTTATTTCAAAATATAATCAAACTAGTAGCCCGGTACGACTTCGCCCGAATTTGTAGACTGCTACCGTTTATTCAGCGACTTACGTTGCGAAATTAGTTTCCACGAAAAGCCGTGTTTCTCAATTATCAAGCTACAACTTTAGGCAAAAAATGTAATTCGAAACAAAATATTCCGTCTAAAAATATATTATCCTCTCTTTTCCTTTCAAATCAAATAATTTACAATCCAAATAGGTGATTTACACCGTGAATCGTAATTATTTTGACGTTTCTAATATACATTGTTTTTCCAGGGTCTGCTCGTAATACGATTATTATTTTGTTAGGTTCCCTCTTTGCATACCTGCTACCAAAATTATTTTGTCAAATAATGTTCTAAATTAAATACTTAAAATAATAAACAAAATTTAAATATAGATTAACACTATATCGGTTAAAACAGCTCCGTAAATAGTTCATTACTTATTATCAAATTTGAAAGATAAAAATGATTTTTGTGAGTTATCCTTAGAAGATAAATATATATGCTGTCGCGGACTTTTTTTTAGAACTTTTCAGGAGAAACAATTCAGCCATACATTATTTTCGTGTAACTTTAACTATTCCCGCAGCGGACACCGTGGAAGCTCTCAAGAGGCACGACTTTTTCCGACTTATTTGACGAATATCATCATAGCTTTAGCTAATTTGCACATAATATAGCCTATGTTGGTCAGGAGTAATGTACCTTTCAAACGATGAACGAATTTTTTAAATAGGTACAGTGGTTCCGAAGAGTACCCTCCACATACACACAAACTCACAAAATTTGCTCTCTCTCTTTATAATATTAGTATAGATCAACGATTTTAGAGTTATTTCTCTGATAAAAAAGTTACATTGATTTCAATGAACGCAAGTAAGCCTCTTTATTTCGTTTGGTTTAACCGTTGTACCCATTTGAAGTTTCGCTGAAATTCATAAAAAAATCTTTGAATGCCAATAAACCAAAAGGTTATTTTTACAGGCTGTAGTCACGCAAACGAAGTCTGAATTAATTTTGGTCAAAACAAAGTAAGAAGATCGACTGTAATATTATAGCTTTGCTATGCGTTCAACCTTATAAGGTTTGGCGACCGTGTGCAAATAACCTTAACGCTTCTACTGAGGGTGTTCTGACAACCCTCTAATATGTTTTATTCATGCAACCTGTCTATTAACATCTACATAAACTGGCATTACTTAAGGCTCAAGAGTCGAGACTCGAGATATCCACCTTCAGATAAAGTGACCGGTGCGGGCTATGTGCAAGGAAGCGGAGTTACAAATATTATCGATGCAAGCGCTTGTGGTGAGCAGTAGGGGAAACTTCAGACTCAAATTTTCCATATATTATGTCAATTTTTTTTTAATTAGTAAACGCGCAGCAGCGTGGCTATATGCGTTATATTATTTGGTTACGTTGTAAACACTTGGATGATGATGTATTCTGTAGTTGTAAGATGATCTTGATTATGATGTATATGTCAATTTTATTTTAAATCAAAATAGTTATGATATTGTAAAGTTTTTTAATTACAAAGAAAACATGGGCAATACTAGGCAATCGGGAAATGCTGTTCCGGACTGTTGTGCTGATAGCGATTTGAGTAAAATAAAGATCATTGGCGCCCTAATTTGACGTTGCGCTGTCAGTGTAAACCATAGAGATATTACAACAGAGTACGCAAGAGACAGGTGAAAGTGAGAGTGAAAGAGGGAGAACAGATCCTTATCTCTATGGTAACTAATGACGCAAAACAATGCTGATTTGAGTGAACAAATTTATGGTTTTCTGCAGCGCTCCCTTTCTTAACTGAGAACACATTCATTTATGGCAAGCATACGCATAACGCACTAGCGTACTCTAGTTACTTATACTCGTATAACATGGTGTAAACAAATTAGTTATTTATACATACTGGGGTCTTCGGGATGGTCTGGAAAGAGAGACATCCGGACAGACAGACATATAATAGGAAATTATGTGTATATTATACGCCATAATTGAAGACAAAAAAATACCCGAGATAAATAATTTTCACGTATCATTTACTATTTTATATTATAGACAATCACATTAAATGATATTTCTTTAATACATTTTCAGAATTGCTTTACAATCTGAATTTTATTGTATATAAAATGAACAGCAATTTTACTTACTACATTTTTTTGACACATCATGGCCAACTATGATCTATCACTACAGAACATAGAGGTATAAGTAACATAGAGCACGCTAGTTCGTATGCTTGCCATAAGTGAAAGTGTCCTCAGTTGAAAGAGAAAGAACGCCGCAGAAAACCCAGAAAACCAGATATTTGTTTACTCAAATCAGCATTGTTTTGTATCATTAGTTACCATAGAGATAAGGAATTGTTCTCTGTCTGAATTGCAGACACTTTCACGGCTTACTCGCGTACTCTATGCCACAGAAACATGTGATTTCCATAAAAGGTGAGTTCAATATTTCTCTATTACCCACTAGCGGCGCTAGTAGGCTTCGTGCACACAGCCTACGACTCTGGAGAGCATTGAGGTGTTACATATGAAGTGCTACTTTGGGCTGCGCGAGCCAAATGACAGAAGAACATACAATCGAACTCATGTATTTTCAACACCATCTATTTTACTCACGTATTTTCAAGTTTTTAGTTCCTGCTCTCCTCTACGCTGATCAGCCAATGAAAAAATACGTTTAACAACGTTTAATTCAAATCAGTAATGTTTTTTAGATTGGTCTATGACTGCCACGAGAAGAAGTTGTGAAATTGAAAATACGGGAGCCGATTATTAGTCTCAACAAGTTAAAAATACGTGAGTTCTACTGCACCGGTTCGCTTAATCGCTTAATGGAACGACGAAGCGAAAAACAGTGTAATGCATACCCGTTCATAGATTTTCCCAAGCATCAAAACGGTACCGCTTATAATTGCATTAGCTGGCCATACACACACAGTTCGATCTGCCGGTTTGGAACGGCGCGGTTCAAACGTGCGTATTTATCTGTCCGTTTGTGGGGTATGCACGCGCCAGATGTAACCGGCCCAGACTAGTCTGCCAGTTTGCACTGCCATGGAGAAAACCGTCGCCGCCCACAAACGGGCAGTTTTCGTGCAGTTTTGTTTTGAAGTTCTAACTGCGACAATCAACATGTGTTCTGAAGGTGTTGTTGGAATTATAGAGATTTATAAACAGCATCCGACTTTATGGAAAATCAAAAGTACCTTCATGTAATCTGTCTTTAATTAAATATTACGGCACATGTTACTGGTATTAAATATCCCAGCGCCTGTGCGGAAATTCCCACTGAATATTTTAAATACGACCTTCCCGTCGCCAAAAAACGAAGGGTATTAAGCGTTCCTCTCGATCAATTGCTTCTCTTATTACAGTTTTTTTTTTCGTGAGGGCACCTCTTACTAAATTTAATAAAAATGTTTTTATATCCATCCTCAAATAATTCTTAAAATCGTCCGGGTCATTTTCTCTTAGCTCCTTTAATAAAACACTATGGCTGAGTTGTTTTTTCTTTAGCAAATAACTTTTAACCCATTTAGAACGTCGCTTTCTTACACCCGTATTGTCCATTATTTCCATATTAATTATTGCACAACACAAAGCTATTTTTTTTTATCACTTAACATTTCAGCAGTTGACTAAGTTTAACTTTTATAAAAACGGTGCACTTTTTATACGTCAAATAAATTATTTACCTGCAGTTCACTTTACTAACATATAAAACCGTGCCGTTCCAAACTTTCGTCAAGACGAAATTCCATCCATACGGTTGAATCTGTGGATAAATCTGCCAGTTTCTCCCACTAACGTGCAGTTTGGCATGTGACAGACTGCCCGGTGCCAGGTTGATGCGTGGATTTTTGTTTTGCGTTAGTGGGTGGCAACGGTTAAAACCGACATGCCGGCGTGACGCATCAAACCGGCAGACTTATCTGTGCCGGTTGAAACTGCCGGTTCGATCTCTCTGTGTGTGGCCAGCTATTGTGCGGAAAAAGCACGTTTTTTATAATAAAAGTAGTTTTGAACAAAATCTGAACACTTTCGTTTTTAACTAAGATTTTTTTTGAGGTTATGTCCGACATTTTATCTGAAGATAGGTAAGTGCGTGTATAAGAAATACCGAACAGTAACGTCTGACAATACAGCAGAAGCTCGGTAGGCCTGTGAAAATAGAATCGTTCCATACTTAAACGGCTTTGGTATGGATTATTCAACAGAAATTAATTAGACGCCTCTCATGGGGAAGGTCAGAAATGCTCACAAAGTTGTCTATCTTACCCTAATTAGTAATTTTCTTTTATATTCTCCTGCAGATTACCTCAATTGTCAGGCGTTTATAATTGCTATTAAATAACCTTATTTTCACTCCACAATAACATCTGACAGCTGTCATATTCTGTGTGTACGGCCATATTGCATTTCATTTGGATTGCTTACGAAAATTACGTCTGCTTTGTGTCGGTTTGAACGAAAATTGACAGGTCGCTTTCGGAAATTAATATAATATTAACATAATATTTAATGCCCTCTATATAGCTAGCAAAGATCGGGAGAAAGACTTAAACACAACGGTGCAGACATTTATACGTCTGTCTCATTTATTATTAGTAATGTGCCGGATATTCGTATCCGTATCCGCGGATATCCGAGGGCGAAGAAAGATCCGTATCCGTTAGTTTTTGGCGGATCTTTTACCTTATTAATTTTCAATTCATAGATGAAATTTTATATATATTATAGGTGATTAGGTAATAATGAAAATCTGTTAAATTCCATTCAGATTATTTTTATTTTTTTGAATCGTATTTGGCACCTTTATATTGCAAACATTTATCGTAGTGAGTACCATACTAATAGTACATAACTCAAAGGTACTAAATCAACTATCTTTATAATGAGATATTGCACATCGATCTTTGGAAAGAGACAATCTGTTATGGAAGGTAACTCTTAAAGAGGTCAATAACTTTTTCCCATAACAGATAGTCTCTTTCCAAAGGTCGATGTGCAATATTTACCGTCTCGTACTCTAAGAAAGTTAAGATCCGTATCCGTATCCGCGGATCTTGAAACCAAAAATCCGTATTCAGATCCGTATCCGCGGATATACATTTTTAACGATCCGGCACATCACTATTTATTATACGCTGAGTTTCATGCGCATGTCCGTGAATGGCTGCGCGTCAGTTGCAGCGCCAGTTTGCACATGGAACTAAGCTGTGAAACATTTTAGTAAAAAAAGGAATATCTCAAAAACTATTAAGTACAGATGTCTGAAATCACAAAAAAGATTATGAAAGAACAGAAAATTTCATACAAAAATGCCTCATCTCCCGGAACTACCACAAATATTTCTAATTTTAATTTAGAGGTGAAAATAGGGCTAAATATTGGTGGTAGAGTTCTGGGAGATGGGACTTTTTTGTATGAAATTTCCTGCTCTTTCAGAATCTTTTTTGTGATTTCAGATATTTACAATAGTTTGTGAGATATTCGCAAAAAACTAAACCTCTCTTTTTTTACTAAAATGTTTATAACTTTTGAAATTTTTTCGTCGTCCACTTCAATGTTTTCAAAAAGTTTCTAAATGTCATTCCGAATCGAATGACACCATGGTCATAATTTTCGGTGAAGGAGGACTGGAATTCATCAAAAAGGAACATGTGAACTAGACTATAATTTTGATTGCCAAGTTAGCCACACCCGGCGCAGAGAAATCATTTGGCACTCGCGCAGTTGGCTAGGTTCTGATCTAGAGCTACCCTTGAGGGCCGAGGTCACCTCGCTGCCGCCACACAATAAGTTCACAGTCGCACCGTGGCACTGCTTTTGTGTGTTTTCATTGCCAACGAGATCTTGAAAACTTTCAAGTCGTTAGCACTGAAAATGTTCCGATCACGCCTTCAATTCTCTGTCCCCGAGTTTTATAGCTGATTACATGAAAGTTGTAGGACGGTTTTCTTCGGTCGTTGTATATCTTTTCACCCGATTGCGGCACGCCAAGGAGGGTATTGTGTTTATCAATCTGCAGTATATGTGTGTCCTGATGTTACGCTCTATAACTGGAACGGATAGACCGATTTATACAAGCGAGGTGTCGTTAGACTGATTTTGACTATAGTTGTAACGATATATCGGTCAACCGATAATATCGAAACGAAAATATCGATATTTATATCGATACTAGCGGTTCGGTTCGGCTTCGCCCGACTTTGCAGATTATATTAATTGTAGAGTATGGTGAAAAACATTTTGAAATCGGATGAGTAGTTTCGGAGATTGCCTAGCCTATATCTAAACTAAAACTTTACCTCTATAATATTATAGCGGTCCGTCCCGTTTCATCCGGGTGCGATAGATATAATTCTGCAAAATATATTTCGTTTGCGGCCCGGCGTCTGACCTAATAGCTTTGAGCGAATTGCAAGTTCTATAGTACTAAACACTGTTGTTTGTTTGCTTCTACCGTCCGTGGCCCGTGTTCACGTTCTTCCCGTGTTGGCCGGTTACACGCGTTCCCTCGTGTCATTGGTCAGCCGCATATCACGTGGGAAAGCGCAGTATACAGTATACTCTTGGGCACAAAGAAACACCTCAGCTCGTATACACTGTACAGTTGCACAGTATGTCCACTGCACCCTTCTTACAATATTAAATTCCCGATATGAAATAATCGATATTATGACAGAAAATATATCGGTAAGCATGAAAATCTCGATATTTATATCGATATATTTACATTACCGATATGTTTTATTAATATTATATTAAAAAAAGATCACTCGTCTTCGTGCATACTGATGCGATATATCGATATTGAAAGGGTCGATATTATCGATATCGGTCCGGTATCGATATAAATATCGATATATTTATCGATATTAAAATCATTTTGCATCCCTAATCTTGACCCTCAGAGTTCCGTGGCACAGATCCGCCGTATTGTCCAACATGAAAAAAGAAATCCAGAAAATCCTCTTGAGGTGGATATCAAATTAAAGGTCTTAAAGAGTAGATTTCAAAAATATATATAATATACAGATTGTATCAAATCAAAACAGTCCATAGAACATTCTGTGTGTAAGACAGAGACGATATTATATAAAGCACTATATCATTAAGTAAGAATGAGATAAATGATCGCTAATAGTTACTGTGGTTATACAATCTGATAGTATCGTCTTTGTTTTCTACAGTAAAAATCACAATTTTATCAAATGTCAGTATTCACTAGTGAAATTATTGATAAAATGGCTATTTATACTGTTCGGGAAAAAATCCAAATAATTAAATGGTTTTATGGTGATAATTTAACCGCCAACATAATAAATTTATTTGTAGTTGTTTTAATTGATAAATTGGTAAAAAGATTTACAGTGTACGTAATTATTTATTTACGTAACCACAGTAACCATATTAGCAATCATTTATCTCATTCTTACTTACCGCTTTAGATCTTTATATATCGTCTCTGTCTTACACACAGAATGTCCTATGGACCGTTTTGATTTGATACAATCTGTATAAATAAAAATATAATAAATTGAAAACTGGCCAAGTGCGTGTTATATATTATACACCCATCAACTTAAGATTCCGTAGAGTATTTTTTCGACATTGGTAGACTGCTGCTATTGAAAACTGAGAATTGTCGATATCTAAAAAAATTTGTTAACATATCTTCAAAATAATTTTCGTCGAAAGTATTTATAAAGTGCTATTCTCTTGATTTTTTCCAGATTTTTTAATAACATGATTGGAAAGTTAGAGGAGAGGAGTATAATTTCAAAAATTTTAAAATTTCGGAATTTAAAAGCGCGAATTGAAGACTGCTCTTCTTAAACAGTGTCTATATAAAGTAGAAGGTTTTTGTTGTAAATGAGTTGTAAACATGGTATATCTTTCTTTTTGACGAATCCTATACATAATTGTATGTTTTGGGATCAATAAATTTTATTCCATTCTATTCTATTAACGACCTCCAGGATCTTGCATCTCGAAATATTCACCTAAGGAGCAAAGTCACTTACGAACTTTTATTGCATTTTTAACTACCTATCCAACGATACACCATGTAACGGGGTGAGCAAAATACAAATTTTTATCCCTCGGTTCTAGCCGTTCTAACCGTGATGTTTTTACCATTCTAACCCACAAGCGGGTAATGGTACTAGTTTAGGTCAAAATTGACATTTCAAAATTTTACAATATTTTTTTGTTTTGAGGTCGTCCGAATTCAAAAAACATTTTTTTGAATAACTCTACGTTTGTTTGTGTGTGAGCACGATAGGTACAGATCAAACGGATGAACGGATAAACCAAATTTTGGGAGGATGTTTGATACGTAAATATGAAGAGCTCTATTGTTTTTTGGGGGAAATCGGCGCATATGCAAAAAAGATATATGCTATAACGCTTTTTATATAATAATGGTATACTTTTCATAACGGCTTATTATTCTATTTATTTTTTCAAGAAAGTTTTGTTAAGAATTTTTTTTCTAAACTTTATAGTTTCGGAAATATTTTGAAAATAAAAAAATCAGCTGTTCATTTGCTTTGTAGATCTGTCAGAAAGAAATTAGCTAAGCATACTTTAGTTAATTTTTACACAACGTGGAACATATTATGTAGGTATAACCATTCCAACGAATAGCAAATATCATATTTAAAACTAACCATTACCCAATTGACTGGATTTTTTTTTGTAATTTGATTACACAGTTGTATGACAGGTCACATAAAACACCTGTGTATAAAATGTCATCAGAATCGATGAAAAGATGACGGAGTTATAAGGTTGTGACATACCGACGAAAATGAAACTATAAAGATTTCTTTGCCATTTGGCTACTTATATGGAAACCAAAAATGTATCCATCTGGGCTCCAATGTAACTGGTGGTTCACTTTAGGACTGTGGTATTCGAGGGTTAAATAGATAGACAAACAGATAAATCAAAAACAACTGTAATGACTTTGGCAGTTAGTAAATAAACTGTTTTTTATCGCATGTTTGAGATAATGGATTCATTTCTATACATAATTGTTGAACTTCTCTCTATGGCCTGTGTAACTGTAATAATTTAAAACTTCCAAACTTTTATGAAGGTCAAATCGTTTGTTTTAACAGGGGTGAGTTCTCTAAGAACACTCTCTAGGGAGCAATTGTCCAACAATCACGTAGTAATATTCATAATGACTAAACACTGTGATAAATAATGAAGTTTAAATGATTATTAATTACATGGCCTGATTTGACTTGTCATTATTCATACTGTCCGGGCATTATAAATAATGCCCTGATTAATTACTTGGTCCATAACACATATAATATACAAGATCGTTTTTATACCTCCTTGAAATGACGTGGGTTGTAGTCATTTAACGGGCATTAAAAAGGGTAATTGATATTTTTAGTGCGGCACAGTGTAATGTAACTCGAACTTTAGGCCGCGAAACAAGTGAATCGATCGAACGGAGCCCCGAGCTAACCACAGCGTTTGTTGATGTTTTGTTGTGCCAAAGCGTGGAACGTGCTCAATGTTTACGCAAACTTATTTTGACACTTCATTTTAACCCCAGGCTACAGTCAAAATCTACAAAATAAATTGTTTCTTTTTTCTTTTACCCCCTCTAAGGATAGCTGCTTTTCATTCGTGTAAACCGGTTGGGAAAACCCGATTTCAGGCCGGTGAAGCCTGCAGCTGGGCTGGGGCCTGCGAGCTTGTGTACGGTATACAATTAGGCAAATGACGCGACAACGCTACCAACTGATGTTAAGTTTGCTACACAAGTGAAATGTCAAGTTGTCATGAAGGTTTACAGTTTTATTATTGTATGGCCTATGTGCACGGAGGCGGAGTTACAAATTTTTCGATGCGAGAGTTTGTAGTGAGCACTAGGGGAAACTTCGAACTCCAATTTTCCGTATGTCAGTGAGCAATGTTTATTAAAAGTGAAAGTAGTTATAATTTTATAAAGTTTTTTAATTACAAAGAAAACATAGGAAAACTAAGCGATCTGGAAATGCTTGTTGTGTTCCGGGCTGTTGCGCTGATGGCGATTTAAGTAAAATAAAGACCATTGGCGCCCTAATTTGACATTCCGCTGTCAGTGTAAACAAATTAACATCAGCTTTCCTTATTACATTTTTTTTTGACACATCATGGCCAACTAAAGTTTTTGACGTATCACCTTAGAAACATGTCGCGATTTCTATTCAAAAGTTAGTTCAATAATTCTCTATTACCCACTAGCGGCGCTAATAGGCTTCGTGCACACAGCCTATAGATGCAGATAAATAAACAAGAAAAAAATGACGAAAAGTGAAAATTCGCTCTATAGGCTGTGTGCTTGAAGCCTATTAGCGCCGCTAGTGGGTAATAGAGAATTATTGAACTAACTTTTTATAGAAGTCGCGACATGTTTCTATGGTGATAAGTCAAAAACTTTAGTTGGCCATGATGTGTAAAAAAAAATGTAATAAGGAAAACTGATGTTAATTTGTTTACATTCACAGCGGAACGTCAAAAAAGGGCGCCAATGATCTTTATTTTACTTAAATCGCCATCAGCGCAACAGCCTGGAACACAACAAGCATTTCCAGATCGCTTAGTTTTCCTATGTTTTCTTTGTAATTAAAAAACTTTATAAAATTATAATTACTTTCACTTATAATAAACATTGCTCACTGACATACGAAAAATTGGAGATCGAAGTTTCTCCTAGTGCTCACCACAAACGCTCGCATCGAAAAATTTGTAACTCCGCCTCCATGCACATAGCCCATAGGAATCTTTAAAACTACAATTGCAGACTAATTTACAATTTTATTTATTTGTGTTCATTCAACTAACTTCTGTATAACTCATAATAAAAAAAGGGGCCAAGTGCGAGTCGGACTCCCGCACCGAAGATTGTCCCCGCTTTTTCGTTGGAAAACTGTTGTCACCATTCATCGACATAGGTCGCGGTTACTTTACCAACTAAGTGTATAATTGCAATGAGTTCAGAAGGACAACCCGAACTGTGCGATATACCGTCACTATATATCTGATAGTCTAGTGGTCGTACCGTGCTGTATGCGAGAGTTCTCATAATTGTATTTTAATAAATGTTTGAGTGTACTGCTGTATAAACGCACCGTTAGCGGACGCTTGTTTTGTATTAGAACTGTTACTGTGTACGGGTGTATAAGCACGTTGTTGCGGTTTGTGTATGTTAGAATTTATTGTGTATGGGCTATGTGCAGGGAGGCGGAGTTACAAATTTTTCGATGCGAGCGTTTGTGGTGAGCACTAGGGGAAACTTCAACCTCAAATTTTCCGTATGTCAGTGAGCAATGTTTATTAAAAGTAAAAATAGTTATAATTTTATGAAGTTTTTTAAATACAAAGAATACATGAGCAAAACTAAGCGTTCTGGAATTGTTTGATGCCTTCCGGGCTGTTGCGCTGATGGTGATTTAAGTAAAATAAAGACTATTGGCGCCCTAATTTGACGTTCCGCTGTCAGTGTAAACAAATTAACATCAGTTTTTCTTATTTCATTTTTTTTTTTTGGCCAACTGAAGTTTTTGACTTATCCCTTTAGAAACATGTCGCGATTTCCATAAAAAGTGAGTCCAATAATTCTCTATTACCCACTAGCGGTGCTAGTAGGCTTCGTGCACACAGCCTATAAAAAACTTTGGTTTTTCATTATTTGTTTTTATAGCGAAAATAGAAATACTAGTGATGTTCCGGATATCCGTATCCGCGGATATCCGTATCCGCGGATATCCGAGGGAGAAGAAAGATCCGTATCCGTATCCGTTAGTTTTTGTGCGGATCTTTTACGGATCTTTTACCTTATTAATTTTCAATTCATAGATGAAATTTTATATATATAGGTGATTAGGTATAATAATGAAAAACTGTTAAATTTCATTCAGATTATTTTTTATTTTTCTAAAATCATATTTGGCACCTTTATATTGCAAACATTTATCGTAGTGAGTACCATACCAATAGTACATAACTCAAAGGTACTAAAAAACTATCTTTATAATGAGATATTGCACATCGATCTTTGGAAAGAGACAATCTGTTATGAGAGTTAACTCTTAAAGAGGTCAATAACTTTTTCCCATAACAGATAATCTCTTTCCAAAGGTCGATGTGCAATATTTACCGCCGCGTACTCTAAGAAAGTTAAGATTCGTATCCGTATCCGCGGATCTTGAAACCAAAAATCCGTATTCAGATCCATATTCGCGGATATACATTTTTAACGATCCGGCACATCACTAAGAAACACACTCTACGAAAATTTCAACTCTATTACGGTTCATGAAATGCAGCCCGTTGACCGACAGACGGGCGGACGGATAGCGGAGGCTTAGTAATAGGGTCCCGTTGGGCACCCTTCGGGTACGGAACCCTAAAAAGAATTCACGCAGTATCCGTAAATAGAATTAACACACTTTCATCTGTCTATCTCTGTCATACCGTTTTTTTTCGATTCATCGACACATGGCCATACTCTCACTGTAGAAGTTTCACTTAAAAAGAATAAAGGTAGGGAATCGCTGGACTGTTGAAAACGATGATATGATCCAGCGTATCATAAAAGCTTTATGACGCATTTTTATGAGCTTGTTTAGTGCTTAGGTGACCTTTTTTTACGACGCCCCTTTTATGAGGAAAGCTTGACAACGTTCAATTACAGATATACTACACACTATTTCCTTCAAAGGAAACTGGCAATTATTTAAATTTTGAATATATTTATAAATTACGCTTTTAATTAGGGTTTAAAAGTTTAACTCTTCTCGCCTATCAAAAATCATTTTGAACAGTGCACATTATTCTTCATAGTTCAAGCTCTCATGGCACAAAACGGTACACCATTGGGAACACCATGAAAATGGTTGGAAAACGTAAAAAACATGACACGCCCGGCAAAAAAAAGCGAATTTCAATTTTCTATGAATTCTTGAAATTAGCCCGCGAAGCATTTTAGAAAAATAGTAGCGGAAATAGAATGCGCTTCACATGCGGAAATAGAATGTGAGGATTTTTTTTTCTGCAAATTTTTGGCCCGCGAAGAAATTTTCGTCAGCCATCCGGCCCATGTTCAAATTTTCATCAGCTATGTGGCCCGCCGATCAAAAGATTTGCCCGCCCCTGGTGTAGAGCATTAGCACCTATCCTCTGTAACTCAAATCCTCAAAGCACATGAAGCCTCATTAAGAAAATACACACGTCTTTAAAACCTCCTTACCTTAAATTTTTAACTTTTAGTTAAAAACTCTATAATTCAAACTTTTTAACCTTTCCCTTGAACTTTAATTTATCAAGGTTCGACTGTGTTAGGTAAATGTGTAATAATTAGATAAAGTAGTAACGAGAAATTAATATCTAATTTCGTAGTCGTGTAGGTTTTTTCACCATTTTGTACGATACCTATAGATAGAGAACGTGTTCCTAGAATTTTTTACCTAAATGGGAAAACGCGTTGTAAAGACATTTGTGGGAATAAATTTATTATTATTTATTATTATTATAGAATTTTAGTCTCTCTGTCTGTATGCACGTATTAGCATCGCTGGTAGGCCCAAATAACAGTTGCTGTTGGTGGCCTTAGTATACCCATTTATATAAAAAAAGATAGGATACTTTTTGTCCACGGCTATGATCGGGTTTAGTCGTTAACGCCGAATTAATACGAGCAGAGTTGTTAGCTCCTAAACTACGGCGGCGCCCTCAGATTACGTAGTTGTTTTATTTGGGTGTCGGGCTTTTAATTGAGCGAATGGATTTATCTACATACGTAATGCGCCTCTTAAAGAAACCTTACATTTATTTTTTTTCTATTTTATATCGTTAATATATTGTTTTATTAGATTACATAAATAGTATTAAAGCTGAGCTTTTTTCCGTAACAAGCTAAAGTGAATTACATCATTATCATCCACTGCAGTTTAATCTAGAGATTACAAGAACGCTTTAAAAATAAACATGGCGGCTAGTGAACAGCTGATATATTTTAGGTTAAGTATGCTAGTTTGACTCTCATTTAGGTTTTTATGTTTGCGGCGGTAACAGATTTGAACTTATTAATTATTATATTTCAACAATAAATTTAAATGACTGAAAATATACTAGATTTTATCCGCCTCGGTGAGAAATTTAAAATTGTAGATTGCTACCAGTTGATAAAAAGAGTAGATCTAAGTTTAGGATCCAGGGAGATGCCAAATTAACCCCCATTTCAATGCATCTAAATCAAAGAACGCTAATGACCTCAATTGTAAAGCGATTATTATCTAGAATCAATAAATTAAGACGTCTGTTTCTTCAATTGTATAAAACGTCTATGGTTTACAATATCTATCTTAGGAGCAATAAAATTCCAGCCAAATGGGCGACGGGACCATTCCAACTTCAAAAATATTGACATTTGATATAGTATAATAAAGAAAATAAAATTTCTGATATTGCGTGAGGTGACGCGGGTAATAGCTAGTATTCAATATGATATTTACCTAAATAATATTATGTTCCATGTCATGTAAAAATCAATCAAAGCATGCTTAACTAGTTTATTTCTGACAAATCTACAAAACAAAAGAGCAGCTGATTTTTTTTTAATTTTCGAAATATTTACGGAACTGTAAAACTGTGTTAACGAAACTTTCTTGAAAAAATATGTAGAATAATAAGCCGTTATGAAAAGTGTACCATTATTATATAAAAAAACAACGTTATAGCATATATCTCTTCTGCGCATGTGCCGATTTTTCCAAAAAACAATAGGGCTCTTCATATTTGCATATCAAACATCCTCCCAAAATTTTGTTTCAATCTGTTCATCCGTTTGACCTGTATCGTGCTCACAGACAAACAGACTAACAGGCAAACAGAGTTTTTCCAAAAATATGTTTTTTTGGATTCGGGGACCTCAAAATGGAAAAATATTGCAAAATTTTGAAATGTGATTTTTAACCAAAACTAGTAGTATAGTATCATTCCCACTTATGGGTTGGAATGGTAAAAATTGAATAATCAATAATAATCTAACAGCAAGGCGGCTGTGATACGAATTATTAAATCCGTCAATTTACATTGTTGACAAAACTTAATGAATCTAAAAGTATACTGTGGAAATTACCTATATTTTTCCAGTAAATTTCCGTTTTTTATAGCGGACGTTCGGAGAAACGTAGTCATTCCGTTAAAAAGTGCGTCGCATGACGATTAGCAATTATTTTAGCACGGTTTGTCCTCGAGTGTCATTTGTTATAGTAGTTAATCATTAAATATCATCACTAGATCTAAATATAATTGTCAATTACGAGTGTCCGTTGTTAATTTATTACGAATTTATGACTTTATCAGTTCATCACCGTTTTTTTTCCATAGTAGGTATATTACTCGTGTGAAATTTATATCTGAACTGTAGTTAGTTTCAACTGGCTTCGCCCTAGTGACGTTTGTGTGTTATACTGTACTGGCGTGGTTTGAGAACAGCTGCACCGATTTGTTTCTCTCAAAATAAGAGATTAAAAATCTGCTATACTAAAAACTAAAACGTGAACACTAAATAACATTACCTAACGTAATTCGATGTATCTTTTGTTGTGACATAGCCTTTTTCATTTATACAGGTGTATCACAGAAAACCGAACATAGGGAAAACTTCATTGTGCAAAGTTGTTAGGATCAACGATTACTTTGGCCACATATGAGAATGGGTACCATGGTAACACTGACTAACCATTATTTAATAGCAACAATAGCAAATAATAATATAATAATAATAATAATAATATAGTGATTAATTAGAAAAATTAGTTAAAATAAAGTCTTCAATATTAAATGAATTTATTTTTATTAATGAAACAATTTTTTTATTTAGAAAATCTTTTTAATTGATAATTAAACAATGAAACAAACAGTTGAAATAAAAAATTAAAGCAATTGTTCAAATAAACCTCCATTTTGATTAAGCAGTGTCTTAATCGATTATAAAAACTTTGTCTCACTTTGTCTAACATTACAGGAGCCACATTGGAACATACTTCGGCAATTTTGTCTTTAAAGTTCATCCAGATTGTGCTACCATCTCGAATAGATTTCGTAAACCATGGTAACGACCTCTGTATAGAGGGCAAAGCAATCTCTGATCTTAACTAATTTGTACTGTGTACTTTTCCCTATGTATGGTTTCCTGTGATACACCCTATACAGCGTGTCCACGGAAGTTCTTTACAAATAGAATTTTTTTTTGTTAATTATTGAAGCAAAAATTTTTTTCTGTGGAAAAGTTCTGCTTTGTCCAAAACCTCTAAAACGCCAAAGAAAATATTCTTCGGCCTAAAGTTATACGATGGAAATCAAAAAGTTTTATTTGACTAAAAATAAAAATTATTTGTGATATTCAAGATTTTCGTAAAATTAGTTACATAATCAAATTTAATTCAAAATAATAACATAACTATAACTTCTAAGTAATTATTTATTCAGAATTATAAATCAGAATTCAACATATCCTCCATCTCTCTCCATACAAAGAACGGTTCTCCTTCCAAAATCTGTCACTGAATTTTGAATCATTGTAGAAGGAATTTGATGGATTTTTTCGGTGATAATCCTTTCCAATTGATCAATATCTTGAAAAGGTCTTTCAGAGTATCTACACCATTTTCTTTAGATAGCCCCAGAGGAAATTAATCTAGGGGTGTCAAATCGGGTGATCTGGCTGGCCAAGGGTTTGCAGAATATCTTCCAATGCAGCTTGTCTGTACAATTAACACTAATTCTATTTTTTCTTGTAAACTTAATTTTACAGGCATTTTATTTTCAATTACTTGACATTTAATACGTGCTATTCTTTTGTTTTCCAAGCCTACTACAGGCGAAAATCTTGAATATCACAGATAATTTTTGTTTTTAGTAAAATAAAACTTTTTGATTTCCCTCGTATAACTTTAGGCCGAAAAAAATTTTCTTTGGTGTTTTAGAGGTTTTGGACGAAGCAGAACTTTTCCACAGAAAAAAAATTTTGCTCCAATAATTAATAAAAAAAAATTCCATTTGTAAAGAACTTCCGTGGACACGCTGTATAATAAGTACAAACACAATTTATTTTCAATAAATAAAATTATCGCAACACCAGTGGTGTATTTTGAATTATAATTAAATATTTTTGTAATGTATTGTTTGAAAAATTGCTCGATAATTTTATTTATTGAAAGCAATCAGACGTTAATCAAAGATTTGAATAATTTATTTTCTATAATATAAAAGTACGTATTACAACTAGTGCTGAGATTATACGTTATGAAAAATGATATTCGGTATTTATTACATACTATCTATAGCTGCGGTTTTCATATAATCCGGTTAATTGTCTTCGTGCCCAGTTTTGCCGGCATAACTAATGAATTAAATATAGAAGATAAAGACCGCAAATTTTCTCTTGTTTTCATGCTCGCCGTTAAGGCACTAGATATACAAACTACTATTTCTGTTGTAAATAATCACCGTGAAAAAAAAACCGGATTAAAAATAGCTTCACAGCCCTCCAGCTAACTAATTTTCACGCGTATTGCATGTGTAATACAAATCTGATAAGTCAGTTCATTTCGGTAATCTCATCGGCGCTAAGCCCTTGAGACATTACATAATAATTGCGTGTCCTGGCGCCTTGTTCGCTTGCTTAAACGTGACGTCATACTTCTCTATTATCGTGAATTGTGCTGCTACTGAAGAACAGGACTCCAGGACATCTTAATATTATTTTTTTTCTGGCTCCCTGTTTTCCTCGGTTGTTTTGAAATAGTGTGAAGAGAGAGGAGGAGGTTTATAGACGCTAGACAACTACGCTTATTAGCGGCTATGAACTTGTGAATTATATGTTTTTTTTTATTGTTTGTTTCAGTTGGGACTCCAGGCCTATTGATTTTTATGCAAATCAGATCAATCGTTTTGAAAATATCTATATGTAATTTTATGCATATTTTGCAATTTAAAAATATTGTGAAATATATCGTTTCATATTAAAAATTGATTTGGAACAAGGAAGATGTAAATTGTAAATAAATAAATTACTATATATTTTGTTCTTCATCGCGATATCACCATTCCAACACCATAAATGGGAAATGATATTAATTTAGGTCAAAATTCTCTTTTTAAAATTTTACATTATCTTTTCGTTTTGAGGTCCCCCGAATCCAAAAAACATATTTTTGGAAAAACTCTCTGCGTCTGTTTGTATATACACGATACAGGTCAAACGGATGAACGGATTGAAACCAAATTTTGGGAGGATGTTCGATATGAAAATATAAGGAGCCTTATCGTTTTTGGGGATAATCGACCCATGCGCAGAAGATAGTTTAAGCTCCCATGACACAAAAAGTTACCTCAAAGAACACCTCAAAATTATAAAGTGAACATGGCTGAAAAACATGTCAGAAACATGTTACGCCCGCCAGACAAGTAAAAATTTGTTAATTGTTATTTTTTATGAATTTTTGAAATTCAAAAAAAAAACATGATTTTACTTTCCAAAACACCTGCTTGAAATTTATACAATTTGTAGTAAATAATGTACCATTTTTGAAAAAATTGGTCTGGCTGACAATTTTTGTTAATAAGCTAGCCAGACTTCATTTGTTATAAACTATTTTTTTTTATGAAAATACATTTCATAACACCTCCTTGAATTTTTTTTTAAATAAAGTTTAAGATCTCTTCTATCTAATACAACTGGTCTGGCTGACAATTTTTGTTAATAAATTGGACAGACTTCATTTGTTATAAAATTTTTTGTTTATGAAGTCTGTCATAGTAAAAAACATTTTTTCGCTGACAGACCAATTTTTATGCATAAAATAGATGTCAAACCTTCTTTCAGAAAAAAATTAAGGTGGTGTTTTGACACGGCCCTTGTAAAAGCTAATTTGTTTATAAAAAAACGCTGTCACGGCGCTTAAAAATTGAATCTGGCATGATAAAAAACAATATTTTGATGAAAAATGTATTAAAGTATATAAAAGGGATCTACCGTATTAATTTAGAGTAAAAAAAAAAATTTGTTTTCTAGTTAGCAACGATTGCCATATTTTTTCATTAAAAAATGTGGTCGCATTTAATGAAAAAATATGGTATAATCGTTGCTAACTAGACAAAAAAATAAATTTTTTTTATTCTAAATAAATATGGTAGATTCCTTTTATATACTTTAATACATTTTTCATCAAAATATTGTTTTTTACCATGTCAGATTCAATTTTTAAGCGCCGTGACAGCGTTTTTTTTATAAACAAATTAGCTTTTACAAGGGCCGTGTCAAAAAATCACCTTAATTTTTTTCTGAAAGATGGTTTGACATATATTTTATGCATAAAAATTGGTCTGTCAGAAAAAAAATGTTTTTTACTATGACAGACTTCATTTTTCGAGTGCTGCGACCACATTTTTTAATGAAAAAATATGGTATAATCGTTGCTAACTAGAAAACAAATTTTTTTTTATTCTAAATTAATACGGTAGATCCATTTTTTATACTTTAATACATTTTTCATCAAAATATCGTTTTTTACCATGCCAGATTCAATTTTTAAGCGCCGTGACAGCGTTTTTTTATAAACAAATTAGCTTTTACAAGGGCCGTGTCAAAACACCACCTTAATTTTTTTCTGAAAGAAGGTTTGACATCTATTTTATGCATAAAAATTGGTCTGTCAGCGAAAAAATGTTTTTTACTATGACAGACTTCATAAACAAAAAATTTTATAACAAATGAAGTCTGTCCAATTTATTAACAAAAATTGTCAGCCAGACCAGTTGTATTAGATAGAAGAGATCTTAAACTTTATTTAAAAAAAAATTCAAGGAGGTGTTATGAAATGTATTTTCATAAAAAAAAATAGTTTATAACAAATGAAGTCTGGCTAGCTTATTAACAAAAATTGTCAGCCAGACCAATTTTTTCAAAAATGGTACATTATTTACTACAAATTGTATAAATTTCAAGCAGGTGTTTTGGAAAGTAAAATCATGTTTTTTTTTTGAATTTCAAAAATTCATAAAAAATAACAATTAACAAATTTTTACTTGTCTGGCGGGCGTAACATGTTTCTGACATGTTTTTCAGCCATTTTCACTTTATAATTTTGAGGTGTTCTTTGGGGTAACTTTTTGTGTCGTGGGAGCTTAAACTAAGAGATATATGCTATAACGATGTTTTTTACATAATAATGGACAATGGTATACTTTTCATAACGGTTTATACCATAGTTATTTTTTCAAAAAGGTTTTGTTAATATTTTTTTTGTAAACTTTATAGTTTTGGATATAGGTGTTTTGAAAATAATAACAGATCTGCTGTTTTTTTTTGTTGTGTAGATCTGTCAGAAACAAATTAGCTAAGCAATCTTTGATTAAAATCTTTGATTAACGTCTGAATAGAACTCTTCAAATAAATAAAATTGTCGACCAATTTTTTTCTCAGACCATATATTGACAAAAAATAATATAAAAATATAAATCAATATAACAAAAGATGACGTTTCGATCCGGATTTGGATCTTCTTCATAAAATCTAAAAAATATAAAAATTAATTATTATTAGTTAATTATTATCTAATAGAATGCACGAATTAAGATTCATTCAAACTATCAATCATTCGTGCATTCTATTAGATAATAATTAGCTAATACTAATTAATTTTTATATTTTTAGATATTTCTGAAGAAGATCCAAATCCGGATCGAAACGTCATCCTTTGTTATATTGATTTATATTTTTATATTATTTTTTGTCAATATAGAAAAAAAAATTGGTCGACAATTTTATTTACTTGATGCTTTGATTATTTTTTAGATGACATGGAACATATTATACGCTAACCATGCCAATGAATAACAAATATCAAAATATATAATACTAGCCGTTACTCGCGTCACCTCACGCGATATCAGAAATTTTATTTTCTTTATTAAATTGGAATGGTACCGTCCCAATTGGCTGGAATTTTTTTAATTGTAACAAAATCGCAATGTAGATTCGTCGTCGCTTGTTAATTTGAACATTTTATCTGTTTCTTTTTTTTTATTTTGAACTGTGACCTATAATCGGTTTGTTTTTTTGGTTTCAGAATTACCATTGGAATATCTTCAACACATGTTTTTCTCAGCTGCAAAATATGTCACGTGAGTTTATTTATAGTTTGTTTTGTATTATTTTTTGTGTTTTTGTTTTGTTTAAACTTACTTAAGAACTAAAATTATGAAACAGAAAAGAATGCAAAGGACCTACGTCATATGAAATAAAGGAAGAATATTTAAATTTTTTAATGTTGATACATTTTGCGAACTGTACATTCATGAATTTTTATATAAGTATAAGTTCGGTCCATAGGCGTCCACTGAGGAGCTGTCCGTTTATTAGAGCTGTAAAAGTAACGAGAAATTGTGTACCTGTATGTATTCGTTACTTAAAGAACCAGTACCCGTTATTTTCGTATCGTTTCGTTACTCGTTACTTTTCATACGACATACAATCGTGTACTAACAGCATCAAGCATGTACCATCGCATCGAGGCGCGTCGCATACGTTGATACGATATGACTTTGTTTGTATAACGTATAACTATTAACTGCATCAAACAGTCGAACTGACATGGATACGACAAATACGAGTAACGAAATGAATTTGTAAGTAACGATTCGTTACTTCGAGTCAAACGATGCACCCGTTACTCAGTAACGAATACATACGGTTTGTTACAGCTCTTCCGTTTATTGTTTTATGTCAAAATGGTATTTTTTGCATACTCACTTATTATAATAAGCAGCTGCTGTTCATGTCTGCATAGCGGTCAGAAAATGACACATCGAACATTAGTGGTGTAAAGTTGCGTAAAGTAAAATAAATGTAGTAGTACTACCATTTCCAGAGTCCAAGCGCATGAGAATACTATACGCAGTTTACAATTAGAATTATTATTATATTAGCACTGAACTTGCTCAAAATTCAATTATCAAAAATTTTTTAATTTAGTGAAAATCAGGTATTTTATAAGGAGTGCGTGCAAAAATACTATGTATATCTCATGCGTGATGATATTATGACTCATGTGATTGTTAAAACTCGCTGCCGCTCGTTTTAGCATAGTGTCACGTTCGTAAAATATTAGTTATCACTCACTAGATACGTAACCCACTGTTATATCTAGTAATGTGCCGGATCGTTAAAAATGTATATCCGCGGATACGGATCTGAATACGGATTTTTGGTTTCAAGATCCGCGGATACGGATACGAATCTTAACTTACTTAGAGTACGCGTCGGTAAATATTGCACATCGACCTTTGGAAAGAGACTATCTGTTATGGGAAAAATTATTGCCCTCTTTAAGAGTTAACTCTCATAACAGATTGTCTCTTTCCAAAGATCGATGTGCAATTATAAATATAGTTGATTTAGTACCTTTGAGTTATGTACTATTAGTATGGTACTCACTACGATAAATGTTTGCAATATAAAGGTGCCAAATACGATAAAAATAATCTGAATGGAATTTAACAGGTTTTCATTATTATCTAATCACCTATACCTATATAAAATTTCATCTATGAATTGAAAATTAATAAGGTAAAAGATCCGTAAAAGATCCGCACAAAAACTAACGGATACGGATACGGATCTTTCTTCTCCCTCGGATATCCGCGGATACGGATACGGATATCCGGCACATCACTAGTTATATCCATCTAGGGCAGGCCTAGGTAAATGGCGGCTCGCGGGCCGGATCCGGTCCGCAGCACAATTTTGTCCGGTCCGCGAAGCATTTTATAAATTTTAGTAAAATAGTAAAGAAATAGCGGAAATAGAATGTGAGGACCTTTTTTTGTGCTCTCCAAATGCGGAAATATAGAATGTGAGGACCTTTTTTTTGCTCTGCAAATTTTTGGCCCGCGGTCAAATTTTCATCAGCTATGTGGCACGGCGTTCAAAAGATTTTCCCGCCCCTGATCTAGGGTGTACCTAATGTAGTATATTTTCGACGAGGTGTAATATTATGTTAAAACAAACGTCAATGAGTCCTAACAGTCAAATATCATATATTGAGTTTACTCACTGTGTTTTCCGGTTGCCCCCCTTTAAAAATTGTCTGCGAATGCCCTTGACGTGGCCTGATATTAGGGCGTGTGAATATAGGTGTGTTAGAGATAATGTAAGGCGTTGAAATATTGATTCTTTAATTGTAAATTTACTTAAATAAAAATGAATATTTCCACCTCATATTATACACAGATAAAAAGTTTTATTTGAATAAGAAAAACTATATTTAGAAGTTTTCTGTGCAAACATAGCTGAATGTTGAACTATATATTATTATCGGCCTGGCTTCGCACGGGGACATTTTGGTTTGGCAACGAAACAAACAAGAATAACAAACCTCTCATATAGTTTGGCCAGCATTACACCTATTTAACCAAGTTATTATTAACTTGCTTTTCTTGTATGTCGGGTTGAACTTTGTAATTGATTTTAAACTAACTTCCTGATGAGATAGAAACTAGAAATTTTTAACATAACTCAGAACTAGATGACAATACGAGAAAATACTAAAATAAAGAAGAAAATAATAAAAGAAATAAAGAAATTTTAATAAATACTGTAACAAAACTGCTGTTGTCTGTGGCGGAAATTATTTATTTGCAATAATAAATGTTTAACAAAACAGTAAAACACACAAACGAAAGCGTACTTCTTTAACTTAACAGAAATAATAACGTTAACTGAAACAAAACTAATAGTTCTAAATAATAAAAATAAAAGACTAAGTAACAGAGAACTAAATTATATACACAAAATGTTTACAACACAGGAACGCAACACAAAGTTTATCAGCACACTTGTCTATTAACTATAAATCATTTATGTAAAACCACTCACTAGAGTTATAATTTATTTCCACAGTATAATTTACGTCGTAATGCCAGAGCACTGTATCAACACAACTCACGAACAGCTCGAATACTGACTGACTGACTCAACCACTCTGCTCGCCTTTTATAGCCTCGTCCCACGCTTCTATCGAATGTTCTGGACGAATCGAGATTTCTTCCTTTACATCTATTGTTCTCTCCAAGCGATTCTAAGAAATCGGGACTAACTTCGCTACCTGCTTTCCTCACCGACATCCCTTCCTTTACATGTATTTGTGTCTCCAGGTCGGGTGTTTTTACCTGTTCCCATTGTTGTCGTTTCTAGTAGTTTCTACTGATTCCAGAGTCGTCCCATCAAGGGGCACGCAACAATACATATAATTAATTCGTACTTCGTTACCGTTGGTTAGAGGGTTGTGCTAACAACGTGAGGGTCGCTGATTTACCCCCCCCCCCATGGAGCATAAAATATATATTTTTTTTACGATGTATTTTTGTTTTTACCACGTTTTTATGAACTAAAAAGAAGAAAATAATAATATAAATAAAAAATATTTAATATACCACGTTTTTAAAATGAACTAAAAAGTATAAAATAATGTTTTTAACTTGTAGGATTTGAAACGAAAAACGTGGAGCGCATGCGACAGTTATATAAGAAGTGTAGTGAGTAGCTATCTGCACTGAAAAAAATCTATTTATGAGATAAAACGAATAATGCGCGCCACGTTTTTCGTTCCAAATCCTACAAGTTAAAAACATTATTTTTATACTTTTTAGTTCATTTTAAAAACCTAGTATTGTTGGTTTTTTGAACTTCGTGACATCTGGTGGCTCCTCCACCCTGCAACAAAATGGCCTGTTTTTACGATCTTTTGACGTAAGTGCATATTTTATTATTCATAACTTTAATAGAGAACAGGAATTTGTTTTATAAACTAAGTTGACACATGTAAATTCAGCGATGAAATAACACAGAAATTTTCCGCGTTTCTCACATTTCGTTTGATTTATAGAGGTGGTTCTGTTTTTTGTCAAACGAAAATTTACGCCCGCCGTCTGGAAAAATTTCCATTCTTCACACGTCCACTGTTTTACAATGATTATGGAAACAGTGCTGCCAACATGGAGGATTTAATTTGATAAATTTTAAATTTAACAAATTACTTAATTTTAAGACTATTTTTTTCACTGCAAGGCAAAGCTAGGTGGGAAGCAACATTTTAAGGATTATAAGGAGGAAAAAATGAAAAATTGTTGTATCAAATTTTTTAGCTCCTTGAAAAGATTTAGAAGGATAAAAAATTCAAGAGATTTTTGAAGATTTCTTTTTGCTGTTGGGGCAAATTTAGAGGAAAGACCATTTAAAATGGTTTTTTCGATAGATGTTTTTTGGAAGACAATAAAATATAGTACATGAATTTTAGAGAAGATTCTTGAGACACAAAAATCAAGTTTTTATATATAGCAAGTAAAGCTGTATTTTTTAACAAGAATCAGTAAAGCTCGCAAGTGAAAGTTTTATTTCTGGTTATTTATTTATTCTTATGCGGGGCCGTCTTTGGAACTTGCGAGGCCCTGAGCATAAAAAAGCTTGTAAGCCTCCTTAAGGAATTTGTAATTGGTCTATAGAAGATCATTGTTCATGAATCTTTGAATTTTAATTAATCGTGATTGAATTTCATAATTCAAATAGTCATAAAAAATGTTCCATATTGTTTTCATATATACTTGTTCAATAAATTGATTGTTTACTATTTGTTATAATTATTTATTTCTCTATTCAATTTAGCATATTTTCGTGGTCTTGAATGTTAGGGGGTCCCTAATGCTTGGGGGGGCCTGCGTCTGGGCCCAGTCGGCCAACATATAAAGACGGATCTGTATTCTTGTGTTGCTACGATTTTCTCTAAACCATATCTATAATATACTTCCTAAACAAGAGATACAGTAAAATGATATATAAGAGACTAGCGGTCCCGCCCGGTTTCACCCGGGTGCAAAAGAATGAATGGGGGGAGGGACATGAGTACGCACGTTTACCGAGATGAATGTTGTGTCCAAACATGATGATCGGAGTTACCGTTCAAGAGGTTTTGTCGGACGGATAAATTTTGAGTTATATATATTTTTCATTGATGCTCCGCTCCTATTAATCGTAGCGTGATATTATATTGCCTAAATAAGCCTTCCTCGATAAATGGACTATACAACAAAAAAAAAGTTTTCAATTCGAATCAGTAGTTCCTGAGATTAGCGCGTTCAACCAACCAAACAAACAAACTGTTCAGCTTAATATATTATGTAGTATAGATTAGTGGTGCGTCCCGGTTTCACCCGGGTGCGATATAATTCTACAAAATGTGTTTCGTTTACGGCCCTGCGTCTGAACTAATAGTTTTGAGTAAATTATACTTATCAGATGTGGTTACATGTTACTAAAACAGTTTTTTTGAGAAAACACCGTAATTTTGTAAAAAATATTTAATAAAAACTATCCTACAGCGTAAGTTGCACTAAGCAACACACATTTAAAAAATATCATTAAAATCGGTTCAGTGGTTTCGGGGATTAGCGCGGCCAAAATTGTGACACGATAATTTTATATAATAGAGATTTATATTTGATTTGTTGCTCTTGATAATTTCGTTTTTCAATCGACTAGCTATTGATATATAAATCTATATTTCATTGTAATGATCTCAGATACATTGATTTCCTATTTAGTGTCGTCACGCTAAGTTTAATAATCACTGTTTTTGACCATGTAAAACAGAAATAAAATCAAATCAATCAAAACAACGTTCCTGCAGAGATATAACTCAGATATTGAAGGAGATTTATTTGGTTGAGGAACAATTAAAAATAAGCTTTACCAGTGTATCGCTTGTGGCCAACGTTTCGAAAAATATATTTTCATCATCAGGACCTATGAACATGTATAATATTCGTTACATATATTATTATAATTTTTAACTTACATTATAAACATTATAGATAGATAATACTAAAACTATAACATACCTCAATGCAAGTTAGTATGGTAAATTGTAAAAATAAATCTAGTATACATGATCATTTATTATGAATTTCGACAAATTTTTTAAATTTAAAATTATCATAAAAACAGTTTTCTTGTAAAATTGTTCTGTCAATTGTTCAAATAATATAATTGTACTAATGTATAAGAAAGGCTATCTCTATACAAACTGCATTTTGTTTACAAGTTAGATTTTGTTAAAATTTGTTAATTAATTATATTGCCATAAATGTTATTTAACCCATCTATGTCCGTTCTCTTATTGACAGTGTTTGAATTTTTTTTGATGTAGCACATCTCCAAAAAAAGTCTTTTTTGTAAATTCACTTCTTTATGTAGTATTTTTGGTTCATTAAAGTTAAAATTGTGATCATTGGAGATGGAGTGATGAACCAGTGCTGAATGATTATTAATGTCACATGGTTTTCCTAAGGATTTCTTTACATCATTTTTGTGTTGATAAACACGATTTTTTAAGTATTGAGAAGTTTGTCCAACATAAATGGCATTACAATTACTACATTCTAAACTATAGACCAGATTTGATTCTAACATTTTTGAGTGTTTAAATTTTGTTTTTGAGAAGAAATGATCTGCAATTCGATTACAATTTCTATATGTTAATTTAATATTCTGTTTAAATACTTTATTTAATTTTTCAGACAGTTCTGTGATGTATGGAATTGAAAAATATCCTTCTGTTATAGTGCTGTTGTTATCATTGTTATCCGATTTATTTGTGTTTGTCCAAAACCAATATACAGAAACATCATTCAAAAATTAAATAACAAAACAACAAACTACACACATACAACAACTACTACTAACTTAAACACAACACCAATTCAAGCTACGTCACTATATAACAAAACACACACAAACACAAATAAATCGGATAACAATGATAACAACAGCACTATAACAGAAGGATATTTTTCAATTCAATACATCACAGAACTGTCTGAAAAATTAAATAAAGTATTTAAACAGAATATTAAATTAACATATAGAAATTGTAATCGAATTGCAGATCATTTCTTCTCAAAAACAAAATTTAAACACTCAAAAATGTTAGAATCAAATCTGGTCTATAGTTTAGAATGTAGTAATTGTAATGCCATTTATGTTGGACAAACTTCTCAATACTTAAAAAATCGTGTTTATCAACACAAAAATGATGTAAAGAAATCCTTAGGAAAACCATGTGACATTAATAATCATTCAGCACTGGTTCATCACTCCATCTCCAATGATCACAATTTTAACTTTAATGAACCAAAAATACTACATAAAGAAGTGAATTTACAAAAAAGACTTTTTTTGGAGATGTGCTACATCAAAAAAAATTCAAACACTGTCAATAAGAGAACGGACATAGATGGGTTAAATAACATTTATGGCAATATAATTAATTAACAAATTTTAACAAAATCTAACTTGTAAACAAAATGCAGTTTGTATAGAGATAGCCTTTCTTATACATTAGTACAATTATATTATTTGAACAATTGACAGAACAATTTTACAAGAAAACTGTTTTTATGATAATTTTAAATTTAAAAAATTTGTCGAAATTCATAATAAATGATCATGTATACTAGATTTATTTTTACAATTTACCATACTAACTTGCATTGAGGTATGTTATAGTTTTAGTATTATCTATCTATAATGTTTATAATGTAAGTTAAAAATTATAATAATATATGTAACGAATATTATACATGTTCATAGGTCCTGATGATGAAAATATATTTTTCGAAACGTTGGCCACAAGCGATACACTGGTAAAGCTTATTTTTAATTGTTCCTCAACCAAATAAATCTCCTTCAATACATATTTTGGAACAAAACTTCTACCAATTAGTACAATTTTGGATAACAAACGGATTTTTGGTCATTATGGGTTTCTACAATTTTATCTACACATCGTTTGGACAACAAGCATCGCATGCTTTGAAACGTTTATCAAGTATGTATAAGAAATTGCAGACTGCCGAATGTGACAGAGTTTTTCTATTAAAATGTAGGCAAAACAATGTGTTCCCCAATTTTATCTCTAATACTTGCAAAAGTGTTCATAATCAAATTAATGGACAGCATCCTTTTCAAAATAAAACTGTTAAATTTATCAACAAAACAAAGAAATTTATTTTAAATAATGAAATATCTATAGTTCATTGGAAAATTAATAATTTAATAAAAAACATAAAAAATACAGAAAACTACATTAAAAAGTATATACCAGACAAAATATTTTCTAACTTTAAATCACATCAAAGTAAATTTATGTCAAGAAGAAATGATTTTCTAACAAAAAAACACAACAATAAATTTAATAGCTTATTACAGAACCAATTTGGAAAAATTTCCACACAAAATAATTGGTTTAAAAACTTAACTAAAACTCAATTTCCTGATAATGTGAAAACACTACTTAGTTTAGGACCAAATTTTAATTTAGATTATTATAATTACAAACAACTTCCACTAACTCAGTTAATCACAGATGTTGAATATATTATTAAAAGTCTTAATACAAGTGAAGAAAAAATGAATAATTTAAGATTACAGTGCACATCTATCATTCAAAATTATAAAAATCAAACACTTAATAATAATAAGTTAAAAATTAATCAGAAAATAGATAAAACCTTGTTTTTAGACACAAAAAAATTTTTAAAAGATCATCCAGATATTTTGATTATTAAAGCTGATAAAGGTCAAACAACAGTTGCAATTAATAAGCAAGATTATGAAGATAAAGCCATGTCATTATTAAATGATAGTAATATTTATGAATTGGTCAACAAAGATCCAACTAACAAAATTCAAAATAAATGCAATTACCTTATCGAGTTACTATTACAACAGAAACAAATTGACCCTTTAACTGCAAAAAAACTAAAATGTTATAATAGCTTACCACCGAAAATGTATTTCTTAAGTAAAATTCATAAACAAAATTATCCTATGAGACCTATAGTGTCTTGTTCACAAACTGCTACTTATAAATTATCACAGTACTTAATTAACATGTTAAAATATGCATTCACTAAAAATGAATATTTTTGTAAGAACTCTTTTGAAGTTTGTGAAGAACTTAAAAACAAGACAATACCAGATAATTATGTACTTATCTCTCTTGATGTTGTGTCCTTGTTTACTAACATTCCAACTGATTTAGCAATGACAATTATTAATGACAGATGGCATTTAATAGCACCACAGACAAAAATATCAAAAACTAACTTCTTGGAAACTTTAGAATTTTGCATAAATTCGGGATATTTTGTGTATAATGGTCATTATTATTTACAAAAAACGGGCTTAGCTATGGGCAATCCCCTTAGTCCTATTATAAGTGACATTGTCATGTCCGAATTACAAAATACTTGTATAAAACAATTACCATTCAAAATACCCTTTTTTAAAAGATACGTAGATGATATCCTGTGTGCTATCCCTGGAGACATGACTGATGTAACACTTAATATATTCAATAATTTTCATAATAAACTTAAATTCACTATGGAAATTGAGTTAAACAGATCTATATCATTCTTAGACATACAATTTACTAGATCTACAGATAACTTACTCTTAACAAATTGGTACTTAAAACCCACACACTCAGGCCGTTATCTGAATTTTAACTCACAAAGTCCGTGGCATCAAAAAGTTAATATAATTCACAATTTAGTCCACCGAATGAAAAAGATAGCTCATCCAAGTTTTTGGGACGATAATTTTCGCATTATCGAACAATTTCTAAAAAACAACTCCTATCCAAAACCAATATACAGAAACATCATTCAAAAATTAAATAACAAAACAACAAACTACACACATACAACAACTACTACTAACTTAAACACAACACCAATTCAAGCTACGTCACTATATAACAAAACACACACAAACACAAATAAATCGGATAACAATGATAACAACAGCACTATAACAGAAGGATATTTTTCAATTCCATACATCACAGAACTGTCTGAAAAATTAAATAAAGTATTTAAACAGAATATTAAATTAACATATAGAAATTGTAATCGAATTGCAGATCATTTCTTCTCAAAAACAAAATTTAAACACTCAAAAATGTTAGAATCAAATCTGGTCTATAGTTTAGAATGTAGTAATTGTAATGCCATTTATGTTGGACAAACTTCTCAATACTTAAAAAATCGTGTTTATCAACACAAAAATGATGTAAAGAAATCCTTAGGAAAACCATGTGACATTAATAATCATTCAGCACTGGTTCATCACTCCATCTCCAATGATCACAATTTTAACTTTAATGAACCAAAAATACTACATAAAGAAGTGAATTTACAAAAAAGACTTTTTTTGGAGATGTGCTACATCAAAAAAAATTCAAACACTGTCAATAAGAGAACGGACATAGATGGGTTAAATAACATTTATGGCAATATAATTAATTAACAAATTTTAACAAAATCTAACTTGTAAACAAAATGCAGTTTGTATAGAGATAGCCTTTCTTATACATTAGTACAATTATATTATTTGAACAATTGACAGAACAATTTTACAAGAAAACTGTTTTTATGATAATTTTAAATTTAAAAAATTTGTCGAAATTCATAATAAATGATCATGTATACTAGATTTATTTTTACAATTTACCATACTAACTTGCATTGAGGTATGTTATAGTTTTAGTATTATCTATCTATAATGTTTATAATGTAAGTTAAAAATTATAATAATATATGTAACGAATATTATACATGTTCATAGGTCCTGATGATGAAAATATATTTTTCGAAACGTTGGCCACAAGCGATACACTGGTAAAGCTTATTTTTAATTGTTCCTCAACCAAATAAATCTCCTTCAATACATATTTTGGAACAAAACTTCTACCAATTAGTACAATTTTGGATAACAAACGGATTTTTGGTCATTATGGGTTTCTACAATTTTATCTACACATCGTTTGGACAACAAGCATCGCATGCTTTGAAACGTTTATCAAGTATGTATAAGAAATTGCAGACTGCCGAATGTGACAGAGTTTTTCTATTAAAATGTAGGCAAAACAATGTGTTCCCCAATTTTATCTCTAATACTTGCAAAAGTGTTCATAATCAAATTAATGGACAGCATCCTTTTCAAAATAAAACTGTTAAATTTATCAACAAAACAAAGAAATTTATTTTAAATAATGAAATATCTATAGTTCATTGGAAAATTAATAATTTAATAAAAAACATAAAAAATACAGAAAACTACATTAAAAAGTATATACCAGACAAAATATTTTCTAACTTTAAATCACATCAAAGTAAATTTATGTCAAGAAGAAATGATTTTCTAACAAAAAAACACAACAATAAATTTAATAGCTTATTACAGAACCAATTTGGAAAAATTTCCACACAAAATAATTGGTTTAAAAACTTAACTAAAACTCAATTTCCTGATAATGTGAAAACACTACTTAGTTTAGGACCAAATTTTAATTTAGATTATTATAATTACAAACAACTTCCACTAACTCAGTTAATCACAGATGTTGAATATATTATTAAAAGTCTTAATACAAGTGAAGAAAAAATGAATAATTTAAGATTACAGTGCACATCTATCATTCAAAATTATAAAAATCAAACACTTAATAATAATAAGTTAAAAATTAATCAGAAAATAGATAAAACCTTGTTTTTAGACACAAAAAAATTTTTAAAAGATCATCCAGATATTTTGATTATTAAAGCTGATAAAGGTCAAACAACAGTTGCAATTAATAAGCAAGATTATGAAGATAAAGCCATGTCATTATTAAATGATAGTAATATTTATGAATTGGTCAACAAAGATCCAACTAACAAAATTCAAAATAAATGCAATTACCTTATCGAGTTACTATTACAACAGAAACAAATTGACCCTTTAACTGCAAAAAAACTAAAATGTTATAATAGCTTACCACCGAAAATGTATTTCTTAAGTAAAATTCATAAACAAAATTATCCTATGAGACCTATAGTGTCTTGTTCACAAACTGCTACTTATAAATTATCACAGTACTTAATTAACATGTTAAAATATGCATTCACTAAAAATGAATATTTTTGTAAGAACTCTTTTGAAGTTTGTGAAGAACTTAAAAACAAGACAATACCAGATAATTATGTACTTATCTCTCTTGATGTTGTGTCCTTGTTTACTAACATTCCAACTGATTTAGCAATGACAATTATTAATGACAGATGGCATTTAATAGCACCACAGACAAAAATATCAAAAACTAACTTCTTGGAAACTTTAGAATTTTGCATAAATTCGGGATATTTTGTGTATAATGGTCATTATTATTTACAAAAAACGGGCTTAGCTATGGGCAATCCCCTTAGTCCTATTATAAGTGACATTGTCATGTCCGAATTACAAAATACTTGTATAAAACAATTACCATTCAAAATACCCTTTTTTAAAAGATACGTAGATGATATCCTGTGTGCTATCCCTGGAGACATGACTGATGTAACACTTAATATATTCAATAATTTTCATAATAAACTTAAATTCACTATGGAAATTGAGTTAAACAGATCTATATCATTCTTAGACATACAATTTACTAGATCTACAGATAACTTACTCTTAACAAATTGGTACTTAAAACCCACACACTCAGGCCGTTATCTGAATTTTAACTCACAAAGTCCGTGGCATCAAAAAGTTAATATAATTCACAATTTAGTCCACCGAATGAAAAAGATAGCTCATCCAAGTTTTTGGGACGATAATTTTCGCATTATCGAACAATTTCTAAAAAACAACTCCTATCCAAAACCAATATACAGAAACATCATTCAAAAATTAAATAACAAAACAACAAACTACACACATACAACAACTACTACTAACTTAAACACAACACCAATTCAAGCTACGTCACTATATAACAAAACACACACAAACACAAATAAATCGGATAACAATGATAACAACAGCACTATAACAGAAGGATATTTTTCAATTCCATACATCACAGAACTGTCTGAAAAATTAAATAAAGTATTTAAACAGAATATTAAATTAACATATAGAAATTGTAATCGAATTGCAGATCATTTCTTCTCAAAAACAAAATTTAAACACTCAAAAATGTTAGAATCAAATCTGGTCTATAGTTTAGAATGTAGTAATTGTAATGCCATTTATGTTGGACAAACTTCTCAATACTTAAAAAATCGTGTTTATCAACACAAAAATGATGTAAAGAAATCCTTAGGAAAACCATGTGACATTAATAATCATTCAGCACTGGTTCATCACTCCATCTCCAATGATCACAATTTTAACTTTAATGAACCAAAAATACTACATAAAGAAGTGAATTTACAAAAAAGACTTTTTTTGGAGATGTGCTACATCAAAAAAAATTCAAACACTGTCAATAAGAGAACGGACATAGATGGGTTAAATAACATTTATGGCAATATAATTAATTAACAAATTTTAACAAAATCTAACTTGTAAACAAAATGCAGTTTGTATAGAGATAGCCTTTCTTATACATTAGTACAATTATATTATTTGAACAATTGACAGAACAATTTTACAAGAAAACTGTTTTTATGATAATTTTAAATTTAAAAAAATTTGTCGAAATTCATAATAAATGATCATGTATACTAGATTTATTTTTACAATTTACCATACTAACTTGCATTGAGGTATGTTATAGTTTTAGTATTATCTATCTATAATGTTTATAATGTAAGTTAAAAATTATAATAATATATGTAACGAATATTATACATGTTCATAGGTCCTGATGATGAAAATATATTTTTCGAAACGTTGGCCACAAGCGATACACTGGTAAAGCTTATTTTTAATTGTTCCTCAACCAAATAAATCTCCTTCAATACATATTTTGGAACAAAACTTCTACCAATTAGTACAATTTTGGATAACAAACGGATTTTTGGTCATTATGGGTTTCTACAATTTTATCTACACATCGTTTGGACAACAAGCATCGCATGCTTTGAAACGTTTATCAAGTATGTATAAGAAATTGCAGACTGCCGAATGTGACAGAGTTTTTCTATTAAAATGTAGGCAAAACAATGTGTTCCCCAATTTTATCTCTAATACTTGCAAAAGTGTTCATAATCAAATTAATGGACAGCATCCTTTTCAAAATAAAACTGTTAAATTTATCAACAAAACAAAGAAATTTATTTTAAATAATGAAATATCTATAGTTCATTGGAAAATTAATAATTTAATAAAAAACATAAAAAATACAGAAAACTACATTAAAAAGTATATACCAGACAAAATATTTTCTAACTTTAAATCACATCAAAGTAAATTTATGTCAAGAAGAAATGATTTTCTAACAAAAAAACACAACAATAAATTTAATAGCTTATTACAGAACCAATTTGGAAAAATTTCCACACAAAATAATTGGTTTAAAAACTTAACTAAAACTCAATTTCCTGATAATGTGAAAACACTACTTAGTTTAGGACCAAATTTTAATTTAGATTATTATAATTACAAACAACTTCCACTAACTCAGTTAATCACAGATGTTGAATATATTATTAAAAGTCTTAATACAAGTGAAGAAAAAATGAATAATTTAAGATTACAGTGCACATCTATCATTCAAAATTATAAAAATCAAACACTTAATAATAATAAGTTAAAAATTAATCAGAAAATAGATAAAACCTTGTTTTTAGACACAAAAAAATTTTTAAAAGATCATCCAGATATTTTGATTATTAAAGCTGATAAAGGTCAAACAACAGTTGCAATTAATAAGCAAGATTATGAAGATAAAGCCATGTCATTATTAAATGATAGTAATATTTATGAATTGGTCAACAAAGATCCAACTAACAAAATTCAAAATAAATGCAATTACCTTATCGAGTTACTATTACAACAGAAACAAATTGACCCTTTAACTGCAAAAAAACTAAAATGTTATAATAGCTTACCACCGAAAATGTATTTCTTAAGTAAAATTCATAAACAAAATTATCCTATGAGACCTATAGTGTCTTGTTCACAAACTGCTACTTATAAATTATCACAGTACTTAATTAACATGTTAAAATATGCATTCACTAAAAATGAATATTTTTGTAAGAACTCTTTTGAAGTTTGTGAAGAACTTAAAAACAAGACAATACCAGATAATTATGTACTTATCTCTCTTGATGTTGTGTCCTTGTTTACTAACATTCCAACTGATTTAGCAATGACAATTATTAATGACAGATGGCATTTAATAGCACCACAGACAAAAATATCAAAAACTAACTTCTTGGAAACTTTAGAATTTTGCATAAATTCGGGATATTTTGTGTATAATGGTCATTATTATTTACAAAAAACGGGCTTAGCTATGGGCAATCCCCTTAGTCCTATTATAAGTGACATTGTCATGTCCGAATTACAAAATACTTGTATAAAACAATTACCATTCAAAATACCCTTTTTTAAAAGATACGTAGATGATATCCTGTGTGCTATCCCTGGAGACATGACTGATGTAACACTTAATATATTCAATAATTTTCATAATAAACTTAAATTCACTATGGAAATTGAGTTAAACAGATCTATATCATTCTTAGACATACAATTTACTAGATCTACAGATAACTTACTCTTAACAAATTGGTACTTAAAACCCACACACTCAGGCCGTTATCTGAATTTTAACTCACAAAGTCCGTGGCATCAAAAAGTTAATATAATTCACAATTTAGTCCACCGAATGAAAAAGATAGCTCATCCAAGTTTTTGGGACGATAATTTTCGCATTATCGAACAATTTCTAAAAAACAACTCCTATCCAAAACCAATATACAGAAACATCATTCAAAAATTAAATAACAAAACAACAAACTACACACATACAACAACTACTACTAACTTAAACACAACACCAATTCAAGCTACGTCACTATATAACAAAACACACACAAACACAAATAAATCGGATAACAATGATAACAACAGCACTATAACAGAAGGATATTTTTCAATTCCATACATCACAGAACTGTCTGAAAAATTAAATAAAGTATTTAAACAGAATATTAAATTAACATATAGAAATTGTAATCGAATTGCAGATCATTTCTTCTCAAAAACAAAATTTAAACACTCAAAAATGTTAGAATCAAATCTGGTCTATAGTTTAGAATGTAGTAATTGTAATGCCATTTATGTTGGACAAACTTCTCAATACTTAAAAAATCGTGTTTATCAACACAAAAATGATGTAAAGAAATCCTTAGGAAAACCATGTGACATTAATAATCATTCAGCACTGGTTCATCACTCCATCTCCAATGATCACAATTTTAACTTTAATGAACCAAAAATACTACATAAAGAAGTGAATTTACAAAAAAGACTTTTTTTTGGAGATGTGCTACATCAAAAAAAATTCAAACACTGTCAATAAGAGAACGGACATAGATGGGTTAAATAACATTTATGGCAATATAATTAATTAACAAATTTTAACAAAATCTAACTTGTAAACAAAATGCAGTTTGTATAGAGATAGCCTTTCTTATACATTAGTACAATTATATTATTTGAACAATTGACAGAACAATTTTACAAGAAAACTGTTTTTATGATAATTTTAAATTTAAAAAATTTGTCGAAATTCATAATAAATGATCATGTATACTAGATTTATTTTTACAATTTACCATACTAACTTGCATTGAGGTATGTTATAGTTTTAGTATTATCTATCTATAATGTTTATAATGTAAGTTAAAAATTATAATAATATATGTAACGAATATTATACATGTTCATAGGTCCTGATGATGAAAATATATTTTTCGAAACGTTGGCCACAAGCGATACACTGGTAAAGCTTATTTTTAATTGTTCCTCAACCAAATAAATCTCCTTCAATACATATTTTGGAACAAAACTTCTACCAATAACTCAGATACTTCGGACAGATACACAAAATACGAGTCTACCACATTGAATCGAAGTGTGCACATCAGCGTCGTACTTATAGGAGGTGAGGCATCGCCTCAAATTTTGAATTATCAAGAACTTTATACAATTTGTTTATTCTAAATACACAACACTTCACGAAATAATATGAGCGGTACAGTTTTGTGCGTGGGACGGGTATGCTTTACAGTGTTTCATTGCTTCGCCGCTCCATTAAACGAACCGAACTAACAATGGACCCACTCATATTCAGAACCGTATAGTAGAGCTTTTAAAGCTGCATCTCATGATTTTAAAATAGTCCGTGTTAAAAAACTTAATGTAGGTAAAGGCTTACCGATGTCGCTAGTACATATGTAGTTTGTGACACGAAACTCTGTGTATGCATGTCTGACGTTCGCATTTTACTCGACAACACCTGAACCGATTTTAATTTGGCTTCCAAGGTTGTAGTTAAACATTGTCTTGAGAATAAGTTTAGTTTAAGTTATTGATTGCAACTGGTTTTTACAATCGAATTTATATTTCTGTTTCAGTTTCGGCCGAAACCGAAACTTACTTCGATGGCAATTCTAGTGTATGTTTTTTTAAGCTTTTTTTCATTTTGGCCGTTGCAAATAATGTGTGTGTGTCCATAGAAGCGATTATTTGATAACTTAATAATTTAGTTGCTCTAAAATCAGGCTGGTTGATTGGAATTTGGAAATAATAAAATTACTTCTTAATAAAGTCTAAATTGATGAATGTTCATCCCAACGCAAAACAAGCAAGTAACAACGCACGACAGCGGATAGTTAGCACGGGCGCGAGGGGAAGCCGACTGTGACAATGACTCTCTCCGCTGCCGCTCCACTACGCCAATCGCCCCTGAACGCCGCACGGAAACTCACGAATCTAGTTTCGGGTTCGACAGATTTTCTGCCAACACCAAAACTAAACCGAAACTTCCAATTCAACGCCGAAACTCGCCGAAACCGAAAATTCGGTCGGACACTTATAGGACGTACGGGCAACACTGGGTTTAATGGTGAATAAAATATATAAAAGTATATGGAAATGAATTTTTGCGAATATTTACTGTTCGAATGCGAGAACCTAGACTACAGGCATTGGCGTAGCAAGAAGAGAGGCCAGGTGGGTCTGGCCCGCCCTAGAACCCTCCTGGCCCACCCTACAATATTAATTGTTCACATACAATTAATGACAAGATAAATCCACAACAATCTACGTTTTCTTTGTCGTAAAATTTCTCCAGAAAGTCGAGTTGATCGATTTCGCTTCTATGAATAGTTTTCAAATTATGTATAAGTAGCAGCTGGTAATGGTAGGTAGAGGTAAAAATTTGCTCCCCCCCTAGGATAAAATCGTTACTACGCCTATGACTACATGAGAACAACCATCTTTGGATACATTGATGAGAGCAACGTAATTCGTTAGGATAATCTAGTCACCAATCTTCTGGAGTTCATGAGGAGATCCAAACTATTGGAGGACTAGATCCAGGACAAGGGGAGCACAAAAATTATTTTAGGATGACGTGCATAACGGGCTATTAAGCCATAACCCCTACTTTATTAATTCATAACTAGTGTGACCTGTGCGAATTATTCGCACTAAATAAGTATAATAATTATCACTTTACAAAATTATTTTTTAAATATGATTGCAGGTATTCAATTCGTTTCTAATTTTGCACACTGCTTATAACGTTCTTCTTTTTGTTGTATTACAATATGAAGCTCAGATGACAGATCGAAGAAATATTTTACTAAAATTGTCATATAGAGGCGCAAGTAGCAAAAGCGTTGAGCTAAGCCGTCAGATGGCATCATGCAGCATTTCTGTGACGTTGTTCAGCGTTGCTCGCTGTTTCAAAATTAAAGCCGTTAGATGGCAGTATGCAATATTGTGTCTGTTGTATTACAATATGAAGGTCAGATGACAGATCGAAGTGTTGACGTTGTTTCAAAATTAAAACCGTCAGATGGCAGACGTTGTTCAGCGTTGCTGTATTTTAATTAATTTACAAAAACAAAAGCAATAATAAATTTTGTAGTTGTAGATGTCAGTAGAGCAAGCAATTATCTGTAAAATGATATATAATTTATGTGGGGAAAATTGTGAGGTTTTTTCTAAAAAGGGAGGCAAATATCTTTAACCTTAGCGTATTAATATATATGATTGTTAAAATTCCCTTTAACTGGTGCGCCACTGGACATAATAATACACACGCGTTACATTAAGGTGTTTCGCGATATGGCATATAATTTATAACGCATTTGGAGCTCTGCCAATAGTGGTTTTCGTAGCGAAATCAAGGAATATATTTTTGTATAATTTAATAGACAGGCGACAGCTCTACAAACCTGGTGTTGAAGCAATGTTAGTGTGTATGTCTGTAGCGTGTATTAAATATATGTTCAGCGCTAAGGGCACGCTATTGATTAGGTCCCCCCGTGACTACAGTACAACCGGTCCGATCCGCGATCGTACAACACATACACGCCGGGGAACTATGATCACGGAGGCGACTTCCGTCAATGGAAACGTTTTTCAAAATGCAGGTCTCCAAGTACAAATGTTGTGTCGAATATTGTATTCAGACCTTGTTTCGGGGAAATGGCCGGAAATTAAAAGTTCCGACGCATCCTTATGTAGGAAGTTTCTTTCAAGAAAACTTCGGAGACCGGAATTAAATCCGCTTTCGGAACAGATGTTGTTCCGAACACCCGACCTAGATCCGTTCCATCAAAATGGCCGGATACCGGTTCCAGACCCGGCTTTTCTTCCTAATGGAGAAGTTTTTATTCTTTAAAAAAACTTGCATATCTGCCGGAACTAGAGCCTGACGTTCCGGCATAAATCTTGTTCCGAATAGCGGCTTCAGATCCGATTCCAAAAAAAAGTTCAGATGCCAGACGGTAGATCCCAAAGAAGCCTTCCTTCAAAAAGTCGGATACCGAATGCAGTTTCACATTCGGCATAAAATTTAGGTATCTGTACCCAACACCGGATCAAGATTCGGTTTCGGCAGAAAGGCTAGATATGTTGGAACCTGGATTCAAACCGGACCACCGGCACCGTCTAACATTCTGTACGAATATTCTCGTGTTAAACAAACATATATGACTAAATGAAATAAATTCAGTAAATTAGCGTGAGCCAGAACTAATCATAAACTGGTTGTTTTCTGAACATAAAACTGATTTTCATCAGTCACCTGCATTCACCAGTTTATAGTCCGTTCAGTTTTCACCGGCATAGATACGGTGACGTGAAACTTTTTTATTATTTTGCCTACCTAACCATAGATGGCAGTGCCAACCAAACATGTTGTGAAGTTCATAAACAGTGCGTCAATGTTTGATTGTGCTCTTTGTCATTATTTTTCAATCTTCATATTATCATGTCGTATCTTCATTTGATTCACTCACGAACAGCTATGTAGAAGTTGCACTTCAAAAAAAATGCATATAATATGTTGTGTTATTTAATTCAACGAATTAGACATATAAACATTCGTTGTTTTTACGTGAGATAAAAATGGGGGGAGGGATCCAGCAAAATCTCACCAAATCTCATTTAAAGGAACGAAGAGAGGTGGTCAATGAAAATCTCACGTCAACTTTTTATTTCAGAAAATATACAATATTATTATAACAGATAACATTTGAAAATTATATAGGATAAATATCATGTTACCAAATCTCACCAAGGGTGAGGGGAGTCCAAATTTAGAAAAAACACTTAAGTCGCGTACTCACTTAGCGAACGAATACTGCCGCACGGTGAAAAACGTTCGCTTAATGTGGACGTTAATAATTTGGTCGAAGAAGAACGCATGCTTTCGGCTGCGAACAGGTTCGCTCACTTGTCGGTACATCAAAAGGAAATCATCGAACGTTGTTTTTAAGTGTGTACGCGTTTCCAAATGCATTCGATTGTGCGCTGTTTTAGTTGTTTTAAACAGAGTGGTTACCGGCGTGGTTGCGTTTATTTATCGTTTCTATATACTAATATATAAAGCTGAAGAGTTTGTTTGTTTGTTTGAACGCGCTAATCTCAGGAACTACTGGTTCAAATTGAAAAAAAAATTTTTTGTTGGATAGCTCATTTATCGAGGAAGGCTATAGGCTATATAAAATCAGGCTACGACCATTAGGAGCGGAGCATTAATGAAAAATGTTGCAAAATGTATCTCAAAAATAAGTTTCTATTCAGGTGAAATGCACTAACTAAATATACTCATATTAGCGTTGTCAGAATACGACGCCGGCTAGCTCAATCGGTAGAGCACACGACTGTCAATATCAGGGTCGTGGGTTCGAGCCCTACGTTGGGCGAATATATTTTTATTTTTTTTTTATTTTCTACATTGCTTTCTTCTAAGGCTTACATTTAAATTTATTTTAATTAATTTAAGTGTGTACATATTTCCGTATGTATTCGGTTGTGCGCTGTGTTTAGCTGTTTTTAAACAGTGTGTTTACCGGCGTGGTCGCGTATTTTTCGTATATTTTATAGTGGAGTGGAGTAATAAAATTATATTAAACCTCATACACTTATACCGTGAAAACGAGAGGCTTTGAAACCCCACAGATGCCAATTATAGGAACAAATTAAAAAAAACAAGATGCTTGGAATAAAATTGCGAATTATCTATCGGAAACCGGCCGATCAACACCAAACGCATACGTTCGGTATTATGTAGACGTCAAACCGAATATTGAACGTAATGTCCGCATTTCTACCGTATGCATTTGATGTTGTTCGTTCATTCGTATTCGCTAAGTGAGTACGCGGCTTAACGTAATGAACATGTCCTAACAAAACATATAAGTGGACCTCGCTAATCCGAAAGTTCGCCTAATTCGAACATGTTTCGGTCAGCGGAGAGGAAGTTTGTATATCTCAAAATACATATAGTAGGTATATTTTTGTGTTTTCCAATTAAACATGGCATTAATATGTTACAAAACATATAGATTCCCTCGAAAAAAATTTGAAAAGAAGTTTGACCCTGCAGGCCATCCCTGTAACTTCCCGCTATTTTCGAGTTCAAAACGCTCAAAAATGTATAAAATATAGCAAGAAGTTTATTTTTTAGCTCTTCGAGCTCAAAAAAAAACACTTTGTTACGAAATTTTCGTTCACGATATCTCATGAACAAATGAGCCGATTTTTATGCGGTTTGCTGCAATGGACGCAGTTTTTTTAACCTAAGAAAGTAAATTATTACAAGAAAATCGATTTGATAAGAATTTTACGAGTAATTTCAAAAAATTACTTTTTTCCTAATTTTTCGTTCACGTTATCTCACGAACAAATTTACCAATTGTGATATGGTTTGCGGCGATCGACGCAGTTTTTTTAGCCTAAGAAAGTAATTTATTACAAAAAAATCAATCTGATAACAATTTTAAGAGTCATTTTAAAAAAACACTTTTTTACGATTTTTTCGTTCACGGTGTCACGTGAACAAATGAACCGATTTTGATGCGGTTTGCGGAAATCGACGCAGTTTGTTAAGGAGAAGAGCTGATTAGTTTTTGGAATTAATCGGTTTAGTAGTTTAGAAAATTTTTCACAAAAACAAATTTTTAAAAATTTTTGAAACTGGTTTTTTTAAGATTTCTCAAAATTTTTTGGGCCGAATCGTTTCAAATTTTCAGGAAGTCTAAGTTCACCAAGATCACGTCAGATGCCGCAAACCACGTTTCAGTCGGACACTCCGATCAAAAGATATAAAAGGTTTACATACATACATACATACACACACACACACACATACAGCCCTACGGACATCATCGCCAAAATAGTTTCAATAGCTTCCTAGGACCTCAAAACGTCGAGATCTGGCGAAAACTCGATTTTCGAAAATCGGGGTGAAACCAATAACTTCCCGATTTTTGAAAAAAAAAATTTTTTTTTTTTTTAAAGCGGGAAGTTAAAAATAATTTTATTGTTATTAATAAATCTGTGTTTGACATGACCTGTTGAAACGTTATTCCGCTAATCCGGCAATCTGATAATCTGAACAGATCTAGCGGGACTTCACTGTAGATGACCTTTCCTCTATCAAAATTTGTCAATGAAATATCATTCTGTATTATATTACTTGTTGCCTCACTAGATTGAATAGAGTGGAAATATTTTGACGAACAGCCGTCTGTATTTTGCCACTTAACAAGTTATTAATTTGAGGGAAAATGTCGGCTTCTGCAGCTATTTTCGTATCGATTCTTTGTAAATATTTACATTAACAGCACATTTATGTAATCAAATTGATTTGTTGATAAAACTGGAAACATTGCATTTGTTTGCGTTATTAATCACGATGCTTATTAAATTGTGTTAAAAATTTTAATTACTAAATTATAACAAATCAGATACGCTATTTTTTGCGGGGGCACTCCGCGTTTTTAGCGCTTCGTACCTCAAGAGAATCGCTATAGTTCGCCAAATTTGGCGTAGTTATAAAACGTGTATCAAGCCGCATTTGTATTATAGCAGAAAACCTAACTACTAATTTCCCGTTTTGTTTGGCACCCCGAAGCAAATATCTTTGTACTTTTTCGGTCATGTGGAGTATTATTTGAAAGAGCCTTTCGCAAAAGTTTACGATTTTCCTGAAAACTCACCTCGAGCACTGATTCCCGACTTGTTTCCAAAATTAAATTCAAATTCAAATTTTTTTTGTAATAAGTTTTACAAAAAAAAGTCAGGAATATAAAAAAACCGAACATAATTAAATTAGAGCGTGACCAGTATATTAACCGATAAAAGTTTTTAGTTTTTAGGAAGATTTTTAGACTATTTTTGAATTTGATATATAGCTAATATTTCGAAAAAAATAATGCGAGACCACTGGAAAAGGATTACATGGTTTAGTTTCGAAATTCACTTGCATTTATACGGTTTTTTTAGTAGATTGAAAGTGAAACCAAGAAGATGCGTCTAAAATTGCGACCTGTACAGCTCGAACGTAACAGAGTGAACCGACGACTGCTATTCGGGATTTTCAACTATACAATTTTATGAGTTATTATTAACTCAAATCTATATAAAAATTATTCCATTTTATAAAACAGAATCTCCTCTTTTCAAAAAATTAACCTACTCGCTAGATGGGTGACGGCAGCACCGTCTATCGTCCGCAATTTTTCATGCTCTTATAACATTTAATTATCGAAGTTTTTATACCCAGTTAAGGAGACATAGTGTTTATGTTGTTACACTGAAAAAAAGGCGGGTTGCACTCCGGGAGTGCCGGCAGAAGTGAAAACTTGAATATTAACGTCTTACGAATTTTCGATCAGGTCACGTGTCCTGACGCGAGTTAAACATTTTTTACCCATTACAAAAAAAGTGTACAAAATTTTTCGTCTTACGAATTTTCGATCAGGTCTTACTAATTTTCTATCAGGTCTTACGAATTTTCGATCAGGTCACGTGTCCTGACGCGAGTTTAACATTTTTTACCCATTACAAAAAATGTGTACAAAAGTTTTCGTCTTACGAATTTTCGATCTGACGCGAGTTTAACATTTTTTACCCATTACAAAAAAAGTGTACAACGCCGCTAAAGAAGTTTTCACTTCAAAAAAAACATATTGAGTTTAATTATTATTTGGAAAAATGTAAGAAAAATAGTATACTATTATTAGACGTTTACTTCCACGAAGACTACTAGCGCCGCTAGCGGGCAATAGAGCGGGATTGAACTGCCTCGTTATTACTGTTTTAAACCGCGAAGCTTCTAATTAATGAACGATATGGCATGGAGCGCGAAGAAAACGATATCTGACGGCCACATGAAATCATACATTATAACTGTTGCATGATTTATTGCTCATTTAGTTCACAGCTCACGCTGTGATCGATTTAATTGTCTCCACTCTACACTCTGCACCCAGCCAATAACTATAACGATTTGTTTGAGCGAAACTCGGCTGTGATACCTACGCAAAGCGTTTATGAAACACGTACCGTTGTTAGCGAATAATTTTTAATATACTTTTATTATATGGTCCGGAGTAGAAATTCCGCAATGCTTAAATATACCCATTGTATTTTAATACATAATCAAGCAGATGTTTTTGTAATACTATAATAAAATTACAAAATTTATTATCTTTCCGCTAAAAATATTTACATTGTTGCAACATATTTCATTAATAAAAACAAATTAATATTGTGAATCAGATGGTGTTCTGGTGTTTAAAATAAATTGTTGATTCCAATTATCTTGTTAATTCGAACATTGTTCAATGTGTCATGCTGTTTCAATGGACATTGTTGTCGAAATATCGACTGTATCTTAATTTTTTCCATAGAGAAATACATAACGAGGCTGTAATTTTTTTCTTTAATTAATATATTACTGTTTCCTATTAGAAATCATTGCCACAAACAAAATTACGTTAATTTCATTTCAAGTATTTACGGAGATACAATTTTTTTGGTTTTAATACTGCTTACGTCATTGGGTCTATACCTATATTCCTTTTTATGGCGAAGTAATACAGGTGCTTGATCGGCATCCCTTTGTTTTTTTAATTATGTATAGTCGTTCGGGACACTCGAACGGATGTATTTGTTTACAAATCCTGAGTTGTGATTGGTCGGTCGGAACAATCGAACGGTTGTATTTGTTTACATCTACTGAGTTGTGATTGGTCGATCGCGACAATCGAGCTGCAGTATTTGTGTGCAATTGTTTACATCTACAGAGTTATGATTGGTTGATCGGGACAATCGAACGGCAGTATTTTTGTATGAATTTGTTTTCATCTACTTCATTTTGAACGCTCCAGACTTACGAACGGTCGGATTTTGATGTTTGTCAAGAAGTTTCGGACTTAACCGCAGAAGGAGTCAACGAGCAACGAGGTGGTCAGATTGATGGAACAACTTGATCCAGATATCAGCGGAGATGTTCACCAGCTACTAGAAAGCAATGCGGAGGAACTTTTTTTTATTTAGAAAATAAAACTACATAAACAAAAAGAAATAACCATTAGTGCATCAACTTAAAGTTATTAGAATCGATGAAGCTAATCGAAACTGATGAGTTCGATGAAGAACAAGAAGATATCACCTCCAAGCCTTTTACCTTATTCAAACTAAACGAGGATTTTGAGCTGATGGAACAGATACTTGCTGGTTTCGAGGCCCAAGATCCTAATAAAGAGCGGTTCATGAAGGTGTGAGAGATTCATTGACTTGCTATACTCACTGATCCAGACTCAATAACTCAATATTGTCAAAAAATGATCCTAGAGAAATGATCAAGGTAAAACAACTGGACCTTTTCAGGGCCATAAAAAGTCAACAATGACACAGAAACATTTTTCTACATGGACTCTTTTCTAGGGTTAACAAAAATCTATAACAAAATAACAACAAAAATATCCATATATGTATTACCCATCCATCCTAATCTTATAATTCTTATACTAATATATAAAGCTAAAGAGTTTGTTTGTTTGTTTGGTTGAACACCTACTGGTTCGAATTGAAAAATTATTTTTGTTGGATAGTTCATTTATCGAGGAAGGCTATTATAGGCTATATATATCACGCTACTATCAATAGGAGCGGAGCATCAATGAAAAGTTGCAAAAACGGAAAAAAAAATATTCCTTTTGGAAGCTACCGTTGCGTACGTTGCGTAAATGGTTAATATATTATAAAACCCCAGCCGCGTCTGTCTGTCTGAACGCGATAAACTCAAAACTACTGAACGAATTTTTTTGTAAATATTTTGTACAAAATGAAGGTGCTTTGTAAATAAAAACTGTATTCGTATCATGTCACGACATCACATATGCGGGCGCAAGCTCCTGCTATTGTCTGCGTCAAATAGCGCGTCACTGCAGCGCACCAGGCGGGAACTAGCGACATGAGCTATCGGGCACTGTCACCAAGCGACACTAGCTCAAACCTATTGGCGCTGTAGTCGTTTCTTAATGAAATACGTTTTGCAGAATTTTCCAATAATTCAAAATATATATCTATCGCACCCGGGTGAAACCGGGCCGGGCCGCTAGTATCTATATATGATCCGACTTACGAACGAATCCCGAGAACGCAAGATGTTCATAAGTCGAGAAGTGCCTATATACACGGCCCTGGTTCGATTTGTCCGAAAAATTTTAAATCTGTTGTAGAACTTGACCACAGTACAATGAATTTATATTTTGATCAACTTGACCAATAACACAGTAAAATTACTTTGCAATAGATTTGTGCAGCAACCTGTAGAACATAACAAAGGTACGCGCTATAGCACTATATAATATGCAGATACAATCAAATGTAATTCTCTAAATCAACTGGGGTTATTTCATTTAAATCTCCACGTCCGGTCGCGCAACTGTACCGACGAACCCCATTCATGGTGTGTTCAGTAGCGTACGGCAATTTGTTTCGAAATTTGAACGCTTCGCGTGCTTAAAGTGTTGACTCTAGACATATGCCACCCCGAAACAATTTATAACAATTTATTTAGCGATACCAATTTTAGACAAACGTATAAAATCATATAACTTTTCCAATATTCAATCGTTATAAAATCGGTTAGAATTAATTTTTTCCAAAAATTCCAACGGGATACTAAAGTTAAATGGATTTGTGATTTTTCTGGCTTGGTCCGACCAGCGAAACCCGTTTGTGAAAAAAATGACGCAATTTGCAATTAAGGAAACAAAAAAAAAGTGATCGTTAATTACTCGAGAAGTAATTGACCGATGACGCTAAAATTATTCATGTATGTTTGGGTCAACATAGACATCATTTTTGAGAATTTTCAGCCATCTATGTGCGGTCATTTTTTAGTAAAAAAAATGTGTTTTTTTTTTTAACTTTCGGGGCTATTTGCAAGTTAACAATTGCACTTAGCGACCTGTCAGTGCTCATTTTTTAGGAAATTTCATAAGGAACAACTTTCTCAATGCATATGCTATACTAAAAGTCAAGAGGAACGGAGATATTAAAGGAAATAGAGAAAAAAGTTCTATTTTCGTCACTAATTGTCAATTATAAAATCAAGCACACCAGCAATTTGTAAGCAAACTCAGGGGGTTGAACTACACCCTAAAACGAAGCGATTCCAACAATAATCTCGCCTGTGCCCGAATAATACACTTTTTAATGTTTTTACCTCCTCGCAATTCCCAAGTTCGAATCTGAGAAAACTGCGTTTTTAATTTATTATTGAAAAACAATTATAAATTGAACATATGAATAAGGCCTAGCTCACATGAAGAGCGTTCAACGCGCGTTAGCCTAACGCGCGTTTACAATTTCTATACAATTGTATATAACTGTTTATATGATAACGCGCGTTGGTGGCGCGTTGAACGCATATAAACCTAGCCTTAAGCTCAAATAACCCTGACCTTATCAAACTAAATATAGTTGCCCAGAACGACAGAATCCGTTGTTTTTTTTTTTTTCTTGAATAGCAAAACTCAATAGATTGATGCCAGATATGGCGTAAATGTCGTTGTTAACGAGTTGATAAGCTTATTAAACGTTTGTGACTAATACAATTAAACGCTATAATGAGACGTTGACATGGAATATCTGTGATACCTATCGAATATTTTATTACATTTTTCATACTTGTCTTCTAAATTATTAATTCACACGAATAGGTCTGTTTTTTTTATTGAAGTAAAACTTCTTTACGATCGCTTGACTTGGGGAGTAAGTTGGTGAATGCGTGACGAGAGAAGTGTAATCAGGCGAGGCGAACGGAAGTTGAGAGGGCGATATAAGTGAAGATAGAAAGAGGATGACAAATACTTCACTGACTAGTGACGCCATCAGGTGGCCGAAGCAAATACTTTACTGGCTAGTAGCGCCATCATGTGGCCGAAGCAAATACTTCACTGGATAGTGGCGCCATCAGGTGGCCGAAAATATAAGCAGTACTAACAATAGAATGACACATACTTTACTTGCCAGTGGCGCTATCGGGTGACAGAAAAAAGTTTTGTAAACCTACTTAACTTGCAGAGCTAAATAATACCTATTTCATAAAGATTTACGCTTAAAATCCAACGAGAGCTGAGTAATTGTAATGTATTCCTTTTGTGTTTATTATCTTTATGTTTATATTTCTTTCTTCTTACATTAGACTGTTCATTTCGTTCTTGAACAATTATATAAATTAATATTTTGTCAATATGTACATTAAATATTCTACTTTTACAGTGAATAAAATTGTAAATTCATTTTAAAGTTCATATTTTTTGAATTTTCGAATGAATAATAACAAATTATGGCAGGAAGAAGGTTTACTTCAGTCGTGTGGTCTTAAGTTCACTCGTTTATATAAATACGGGTGTAAATTTAATATATATCGATCCAATACCCCCTTCCCTGCGAAAAACAATAAATTTAAATTAGGATCTTTCACACTAATCAATATCTATACTAATATTACCATTACAACACCCTTCCGCTATAGAGACTATCACCCTGCGAGAAATTTGTGATGACATTTTGTACACACAAACTCTGAATATCGGACCATATTACATTTTTTTTTTAATATCTTGCACTAAACGAACATATGATGTGAATACGGCTTCAAACGTCCAGTGCTTACATATACCATATGCATCAATGTTTTTATATCACCATATCTCTACAGTTTTTAAGTTTAATATTAATGACACATGTAAGTAATTTCATCAAAAATGGAGGTTTGAGTTTAAAATAAGTAACAAAGCCGGGAACTGCGGAAAACTGCAAAACATTTGGACACAACATTCATCTCGGTAAACTAAGATGAATGGGCGTACTCATACGTCCCTCCCTTCCCCATTCGTTCTTTTGCACCGGAGTGAAACCGGGCGGGACCACTAGTATTAATATATAGATAAATCATAAATTTCTTAACCTCAGAGGAGTCGATAATAAAGTAGTTTCACTGTATCTCTCTCTGTATGTGGTGACGCCACCGAAACTTTTTTTTTATCTCTTAAAAACTTCAATAAAATACTTCCTCCACTTTTCTCGGTATTTGTCATCTGATTCTGAATATTTAGGAGTCTGAGTTTAAAAATACTCGAGCAGAGTTTAAAAAAAGTCTGTTTCACACGTATTTATAGATTAAAAGTAAATATATATCAGCTGATGTGTCATTCATTAAAGGTTGCACGTGAGAGTAAGGTGGTTTGTTGGCACAAAAAATAAATAAATATCAAACTACTAGACGTCTGGCCCGGATTCGCCCTGGTAGATTTTCGTTTGGCAACGAAACAACAAAAATCCATACATACACTATACAGTCGAACCTGGATAAAGAAGAGTTCAAGGGACCGCGATCTATTTTTCGCGAAGTATCCTAACACGCTCACAGGTAAGTGGTCCACTTCGCCCGCTACCACATTGCCTTTGATAATGTCTACCGCAGTAGAAATACCAGTTGACCACGGCCTACAAGCCTGGAAACCAAGAAAATTTGGAGTATATTGTTTTGTTTTTTTTATTGTTTGTTTAACCATAACTTTTCGAGGGGCTGATCGATTTAAACAAATTTGACACCATTTAATTTTCAATGGTTTCGTATATTATTTTCTAAATCGGTTCGGTGGTTTTAATTGACTTCAAAAAAGGAACTTTTTTATATACAGTGTGTCCTCGGATTGACTTCACAATAAGTGAGATTGACCAAAAATTTTCGAATTGGAATTTCATATTTTGGGATTCCGCCCTGCTTGGTCTGAAACTTATTTTTAGTTTACTTTCGATTTTTTTTACATCAAGTAGGCCTTTACAGTTGAGCAAAACCTTTTTTCGTTTCAGGTAAAGTACCTTTTCCGTTCATAGTACGCAAAAGTGTCACTAAGAAAAGTTGTTCACAATGGAAAATTATGGCGTTATGCAAATTTTCAGAATGATCGGCCTACTTTGATAAAATCCGCTTTTGTTTTGTTTTGTTTGAAAAACAATCGCGTGGAGGAAGCCAAATAGAGTAATTGGAGTTTAATTTATTTTTTTGATAAACTGTGAAAATTTGAATTTGAGCATTTCTAATTACCCTATTTTCTCATCTAGGATTTATCGTGTAATCGTTAATAATAAATATTTTTCTCCTCTTTTCTACTTCTATTATCAAAGTAGGCCGATCATTCTGAAAATTTGTATAACGCCATAATTTTTCATTGTGAACAACTTTTCTTAGTGACACTTTTGCCGTTTGCGTATTATGAACGGAAAAGGTACCTACTTTACCTGAAACGAAAAGAGGTTTTGCTCAACTGTAAAGGCTTATTTGATTTAAAAAAATCGAAAGTAAACTAAAAATAAGTTTCAGACCAAGCAGGGCGGAATCTCAAAATATGAAATTCCAATTCGAAAATTTTTGGTCAATCTCACCTATTGTGAACTCAATCCGGGGACACACTGTATATGTTACGTCATATAATATATCCATTACTTGTGAATCGATTTTGGTGATGTTTTTTCTATTTAATACGGAATACCTTACGGTACTTGTGCACTTCAAAATTTTCAAAATAACATATTTATTTTTTCGGGTTTCTTAACTTCTTAGACCTTTAAAAATCAACTCCAAAAATATTTTTAAAAATTTTCTATCGACTGTACACAGTTGCTCAAGCAGCTATCAGTCTCTCCCAAAAATACCGATTTTTAGTTTACATCCAACAAAAGGGGAAGGAGGAATGGCCGACAGTTAATCTCCGCAGCTACTGAACCGATTTTAGTATATCTTGGCGCGTTTTGTATGCCAATTCACCTCATGTTTGGCCAAAAATGAAAATATTAACTTTTAGAGAAAACGCTTTGACAGAGATAGTAGAAACGATTCTCCCACTCTTTTCTCTCATCTGCCGATTGAGGAATCATTTCACGTTTCGTCTGATCTAGGGCAATTTATCTCCGTAGCTCGTCTGCAGTGTATGGTCACTTAAGTGTGCAACATATGGGAAAATTTTTAATTAAATGCACAACCAAAATACAAATATTGCCAAAAGTTGGTGCATGTCCGATAATCATTTTAGGTGCTTTTAGAATTGTTGAAACTCAAACAGCATACAGGGTGTTTAATATCGTTGCAACAAACATAAAGTTTGTGATTCCATAAAAAATTAAAAATCTAAGTTAATTTTACAAATATGCCTGAATTTAAACAAAGTTATGCGAAATTGATTTGATTTTCAATAATTTATTAGTGTGTTTAAAGTAAGTATAAAAAAATTTTTCAAAAAAATAATAATTTTGGTTTTCAAAAAAAAACAATTTTTTTTCTTAGAAGGCCATGTTGTGGTATTTGGGCATAACTTTTAATTCTAAACATCTTTTTCTTATAACATTTCGCTTTATTTTTTGAAATAAGGGCACTTTACTCTTGTACAATTTTTATATTTTTTGATCCACCCTGTATGCTGTTTGAGTTTCAACAATTCTAAGAGCACCTAAAATGATTATCGAACATGCACCAGCTTTTGGAAATATTTGTGTTTTGGTTGTGGATTTAATTAAAAATTTTCCCATATGTTGCACACTTAAGTGGCCACACTGTATAAAAGTTCCACTTCAGATTGAACGAGTTTTTATAATTAATTGTTTTTGTGTTGACGCTATTTATGTACATTAATTGTACCAACAAAATAAAGATCTCTATCTATCTATCTATCTATCTATCTAAAAAACTATACTAAATTGGCGCCAACCTCAAAACTTTATTATTATTAGTGACTGTTTTTAAAGATACTTATGAAGCTTTTTTTAAACTTTTTTAAACACCTACATTTGCCTGTTTTTGGATAGTACGTGCAAACTGAGGGCTTGTAATAACTAGGTGTCGTGGAAATGCCGTATAGATACCGGCATCGCTTCACGCATCCCAGAATATATTTGATCACAATGTAAACGAAGCTTGCGATTTAAAAATATATCAAAACACTTTTAATATCGCTTACTAAGTTTTTCAAGTAGTAATTATAATAATATAGTAGTTTCGCGCCAAACAACTCTAATGACGTTTGATTCTATTTTTAAAACTAAAAGACCAATATAATTTATAAACTATCAAAACGAAATCGTTTTTTTTTTAAGACAAAACATATTTAATATATACGCTTGCTTAAAACATATCTTGTGCTATTCGAAAAGATTTCTGTGGGCACTATAAGCAGAATGCTTACTGTCAAATGTTTGTTACTTATAACACATTATTTTCTTTTAAGATAACAGCATTATTATTTTTCTGTACCTATACCTACATAATATATTTTCCGAAAAGAAATTGTGAAAATATATTTTACTAAAAATAATAATAAGTTAAAAATATTCATTCGTACTAAATCTAAATAATTAGGCAGTTGGTGACAAAATATATATTTAAAAAAAGATTACAAAGTTTTTTTCATTTTTTTTATACCATCTGTGTATTTATTGGCTATTTTCCTATTAATCTTTACTATCAAAGTTTTTTATTTGTATTTTTTTTTATTTAGGTAGATACATAACTTGAAAAAATATCGAGACCTACTAATTCACTTTAAAAAATTCCAGCCAATTGGGCGCATTCCAACTTCAAAATTTCTGATATCGCGTGAGATGACGCGGGTATTGGCTAGTATTCAATATGGTATTTGCTATTCGTTGCCATGGTTACCTACATAATTTCACGCCAAGTAAAAATTAATCGAAGCATGCTTAACTAGTTTATTTCTGACAGATCTATAAGACAAAAGAACAGTTGATTTTTTTTAAACTATTTCCGAAACTATAAAGTTTAAAAAAAATTTAACGAAACTTTTTTGAAAAAATAAATAGAATAATAAGACGTTATAGCATATATTTCTTCTGCATATGCGCCGATTTTTTCCAAAAACAATTGCATACTAAACATCCTCCCAAAAATTTGGTTTCAATCTGTTCATCCGTCTGACCTGTATCGTGCTCACAGACAAACAGACGTACAGAATTTTTCAAAAAATATGTTTTTTTGGATTCGTGGGACCTCAAAACGAAAAGATATTGTAAAATTTTTGAAAAGTGATTTTTGACCTAAACTAAGTAGTAGGTACCATTCGCCACTTGTGGGTTGGAATGGTAAAAATTGGAACTGATAAATTATACACAATTACACCAAAATTATTATTTGCATTTTGTGTTGATGTAATGAAGTCACATGAGAGCAATTGCGTTTTTGTTTTTCAAAAGTGTGTTTGTCTTTTATTATGGGAATCAGAACTTGAATTGAAAACATTGCGCAATTATTACATAGTTCATATATGTATTCTTACAAAGCAATATTATAATCTTATTGTTTCTACTATTGTTCCACGGCTCTCATAACACTATACAGTGAAACCGTCGTTGAAAGAATTTATTTCACAATTTTTTTTGGTGCTGGTGCGGTGTTAAAGAAAAATATCGACCGAATCTAATACATTTTTTTATGTCATTTTAGCCAGCTAACTTTCAGCTCGAACGTATGTAATATAATATATCTAACGACCCGGCCTGGTTCACCCGGATGTGATAGGTATATTTTGTGTTATTGGAAAATTCTGCAAAAACATCAGTAAGCATTTACTGATATTTTGCAGAATTTTCCAATGTGCCTTACAACGATAAACAAGTAAGAATGAATTATACATTGTGGATCTGTCCACTCGGACAGACACACAAGAAAACGAGTTAAAACGTGGTGAAAAAGCTTCACTTTCCCCGTTAGCTTATGTGGATGAGGCTCACACGTTTTGACGTGATAACGTCTTATAAATTGATGAATCACGTCAAAATAAAAAGATGAATGACCTAGCTGTCGACCCACCTATGTAAATAAAAAAAAAAAAAAAAAAAAGATGAAACACCGGCTGCATGCACGAAAAAGTGTAACGCCTACCGTTCCTAACGTTCCTGACGTTACTAAGTGAGCGACCAGAATGCCTTCGGTAATTTTGAAGCAGATATCATCAACCGATTGAGATGAAAATTTGTATACACGTTTAGTTTTAATGACAATGCATGGTTAGCTGTGTGACGTCACTCTAAATCCAATACGGCGGACTTCTAAAGATGGCGGAAATGCCTTCGGTAATTTTGAAGCAGATATCATCAACCGATTGAGATGAAAATTTGTATACACGTTTAGTTTGAATGACAATGCATGGTTAGCTGTGTGACGTCACTCTAAATCTTATATGGCGGACTTCTAAAGATGGCAGACTAATTTTATTATGCTTTCCTACAATATGGGTATCAAATGAAAGGGCTTGCTGAAAATAACTCGAAAAATAAAGTGACGTCACTCTAAATCCAATATGGCGGACTTCTAAAGATGGCGGACTAATTTTATTATGCTTTCCTACAATATGGGTATCAAATGAAAGGGCTTGCTGAGAATAACTCGAAAAATAAAGTGACGTCACTCTAAATCCAATATGGCGGACTTCTAAAGATGGCGGACTAATTTTATTTAGCGGAAGACCTGGACGTAGGGTCAATTAGAATAATCAGTTACTTTATATTGAAAGAAAGAAAGTTATAAGAAATTATTATATTAAAACAAATTTGAAACAAGAAATTAATAATAATAAGTTCACCTGTTTTAATATTAATGATAGTACACCTGGCTAGTAATTTGCATATTTAATGACGCAAAACTATTCGAACTAAAAACAGTGTTCATTTCTTGACGTCATAACATTTCAGTTTCACTGACAGCATGTGACAAAACAAAATATGAATTGTCACAGTCTTGTTTTTGTATGTTGCGTGCAATAACTTAAATCTGTGATATTTTAGAAACTGCCGATGCTCATTAACTTTAAACTGTAGCATATAGAACACAAAACACATGTTTGCGGTGTCTGTTTCTAATTAATTTACAATTAGTTGAAATTTAAAACTTGTTTGTTATTCCGCGAATTTCTTTTATGGCCGATTGGTTTGTCAATACTTTTTTTACCGTCATGTTACGCCGGCACTTCACATGGCTATTTGTATTTGTGTATTTGGCAAACAATTACCATGTGTGTACAGTCTATTTGACAAAGTGTAGGCCTTATTTGCCTATTGGACAAATAAGGCCAATACCAAATACGCTTTACCGTGCGCTTGTCGGTTTTTCGAGGCACATGAAAGGAGTCAAATAGGCAAATAAACCGTCCACACAATGACCATATTCAGAAGCGCACGCGCCGTGAACCTGTACGGACGTGCAGTATTTTTGTGTCTGTGCTGTGAACTGGAACAATTACTATTGAAAATTAATTGGGACAATGAAACAGTGCTAAAATTCCTGGAATTTTGAACCTTGCGTTCTGCGGCCAAATGGTTTGTGTGTTTGTTATTTGACTGCCATGTGTGGATGGTCGTATTTGCTTCTATTTGCATGTTTGCCTTAAACGTCATATATTTTGCCAAATACAACAAACACCCAATAGCGAACACAAATAGCCATGTGAAGTGCCACCTTTATGTGTTAAAAATGGAAGTATCAATGCTTTCATGCTATTTTATAGGCGGCAGTGCATGTATGAATGTATTAAACAAGCAAATGACATCATGTTAAAACGAGCGACCAGCGAGTTTTTACAGGCCTTCGAGTCATAATATCATTACATTCGAGATACATACTACATTTTTTGCATGTACCTCCTATAAAACTGCTGATTTTCACCTCATAATAAGTATATATTTGGATTGTTTACGAAAATAACGCCTACTTTATTCTCTCTGTTGCTCATATTATGTCAGCTGATGGGGAAATTACTATTGGAATTGGTAAAATCGCATTTCTTTTGTTTCACTTTACGCACTAGTGCTATGCAGACATGAAAAGTAGGTATTTTATTGGTAGTAATGCAAATACATTTTTTTGGAACATAAAAGTATCGCATGCCAAAATTTATCCGTCTATAATTCCATGAATTGACGGCGCTAGCGTAGTTACGGAACTAACGATGTCGGGTCAGCTGTCACTTTTATCAAATATTTATTTATTAATTAATTATTTCAAGATTATTAAACATTGTGTTTGAATTGACTAGGAATAACGTAAATACGACAAGAAGTAAGCAAAACAAAATGTATTCAGAATGATCAACTCGATTCAGGGACGGATCTGCATAGGGACTAATAGGGCTTAAATCTTGGGCCCGCAAGTGTCAAAGGCCTACAAAAATTGATTACTTATATTAATGATTATCAATTATCATGGGTGAATGTTGACAATTTTTTGGGTGTCTTTTGACAGTTTTTTTTTCGGTAAATTTTGACAATATTTTTGTTAAATTATGGCGATGTTTTTGGATTAATTTTGACAACATTTTGTAGGAATTTTGACAATTTTTAATATGAATTTTTTGGGCTGAATTTTGGCAAAATTTGGGTTGAATTTTGACTATTTTTGAGTTATTTTATAGTGTTATTTACAGTGTAACCTCTTTATAACGAATCTCAAGGGGCCGAGCATTTTTTTTCGTTATATGGAGGAAAGAAAGAAAAATAACCAAATTTCATCTAATTAATTTATTCCAAACACATTATAGCCTGTTAACTTTGCCTGACGTTTTTTGCTATGCCAATATTTGTTTTGCATAATAGTAATTTTTCAATAAGTTTGGCGGCATCAAGTGCTTGTTGATGGTGATGGTTCAGAATGGTCCTCTTTACGTCTGTAAATATTTGAGGACGCCTAAATATGAACATATTTCTTCGTAATAGAGAATGGCCGTCGCGCTATAAAGAGGGTATTAATGTATGGGTTTTAAGGTAAACCAACCAAATTGTAAAAATTGCTACGTTATAAGGAGTTTTTCGTTATAACGAAGGCCGTTATAAAGAGCTTACACTGTATTTGGTCAAGTCTCCAGGTTTCAATTTTGATTTTGTTTGTTTGTTATTAAAAATGAATTTTAAACTCCACTTTAAAGATTCTTAATCTAACAAAAAATGGAGCCCCATTAGACTTAATTCACCGTAGGCCCCGAAAAAAGTAGATCCGCCCCTGACTCGATTTGAATAGGTCCGATTTTAGTCGCAAGATAAGCGTAGCTACTAAAACAACACGGAATTAGATTTGTTTGTAGTCATTGTCCCATCTATATTGCATGCTTAAGTAATTAGTGCATTAGATCATTAATAGAATTTAGGAAAAACCGATTTATCTCTTAAAATAAACAGCATTCCACAACTTCTAGTGAAACTAGCGACCGACTGTAAAATTTATTTTTACAACTTCCGCACTGTCCCGTTTTTACACATTCACTTTTATTTGACTGTAATATTTTAAAAACATATGTATTTATGTTTTACAATTATTCAATTTATTTGTGTCTCAAGTTGTGCTGATTTTTTAGTTCAATCGGTATTTTACCGGTCGTAAGACGACCAATTGCAGGCCGTTGACGAGAAGCGAATTTTTTATAGCCCGCCAAACGCCACAATAAAATCCAATATCTCAATTTATTATTTTTAATAATAAAGAAAATTTCAATATCATATTACTGCAAGTTGGACACGAATCTAGGCTCTTGTAGACGATACGAAAACACAGATCGTTCGCGTTGTCTTTACCCGCGCTGTCACTGCCGGTCAATGTGTATCACCGTTTATCCGTTTATCCGGCCTTCAAGCCATCTCAATAAGCCCCCGACCAGAATCTATCCAGTGATGATTTTAGACACCTGACATCAATGAGCTTATAAAAAACAAGAGACCTCAGTTGTCTGGATCCTCAAGCTCAAGCTAACTTACCCTTTTTATTACCTTTATATGAAAATTGATTTAAAATTTAAATATTTGATTAACGTCTAATTACTCTTCAAAAAATAATAATAATTTATTAAATAATAATAATAATTAATCTATGAAAATTGATTTAAACTAAAGAAAAAAAAATATAATTTAGTATGTGTTTTAGATTTTAAATTAGAGTTTGTCCCGCCAACACACCCTAAATTTTATAAATGGCCCTTTAGAAAAATTAATCTGACATCCCTGGACTTTAGCTGGCTACATACACTGTACAATGTATACATTGTACATACTTCTAACCTACTATGAGAAGCTAAGTTTGCTACACAAGTAAAATGTAACCAAGGTTGAAAATACTGGAAATGAAGACAAAAGCCACTATTTTATAAGGAGTAGGACAAAAAAGTACAGTATTTATCTAGATTGCAACAATATTTTGAGACGCGTGATAATGTCACAAATTGTCAATAATATACTTCATTACACCCTAGATATACGATCAGCTATTTTATTCAATGGTTATCAATCTTTATCTTTATATATATAAAAATCTGTTGTCACGATGTTCGTCCGCGCTCATCTCCGAAACCGCTGAACCGATTTTAATAAAATTTTGTAAATGTGTCTTGCTTGGTTCAGGTTACACTATAGGATAGTTTTTGATTTTTTTTATCGCAAGAAACAGGGAGAGAGAGAGACTATCCTTATTATATAAGGTAGTCTATATCGTGTTACGATAGAATTTGCTCAAAGCTATTAGTTTGGACGCCGGGCCGCAAACGAAATACATTTTGCAGAATTATATCTATCGCACACGAGTGAAACCGGGCCAGGCCGCTAGTAGTGTATAATTTCTTTCAAAACTTTAAAAAAGCTTGTCGATAATGGTCCAAAAAATATTTCATTTTCCTTAGAATACAATTTCATTTATTATTATATTTCAATAAAAATTACATGGACAATATTTTTTTATTTATTTATTTATTGACGTGATAACGTCTTATAAATTGATGAAACACCGGCAGCATGCACGAAAAAGTGTCACGTTCCGGAATGTGTCACGTTCCGCGCACGATCGGTTCAAGTTTGACAGCTACTAAAATTTAGGTTATGTATTATTAAATATGATATTCGAGCGGAATACGTTATCACGTAAAACTATCGTCCGTAAACCGACTTTACAGACAACCATTTTTTTTTGTTTAAATGACCTCTTAAATATTTGCATACCCAATACCAAATATTGAACTGATAAAAATTTTAATTAACAGGATCACCTCATCAAACATCCATTTTTCTATCGAAACCTAAATACGGCCCTGACACGAGTACAAAGCGTTTAAATACGAAAAACATTCTAAAAATGTCGACCTAGATATAGGAAATCGATTTTTATATTACAAAGAATCTAATGTCAAATGTAATTATCTATATTTATATTTTATATATTCGTATAGGTGCGTGCATGGGTCTGTCTTTTACCTGTCTAAAGAAAAGAATACAATAAAAGCTCCGTTGACGGTTGAATCAATATACAGTCAGCAGTCCGTTCTTGAGAGAAATTGAACTTTGTAGGTTACGATTCACTATTAGTTTCATATTTTTAATAATAACCTATTATTCAAAGCAATGGCACGTCAATCCGGTGTCGGAGAGGCAACCGGATGGCGAGTGGTAATCTGGGCCTATGAGTGGTGCAGAACCCTCTGGTAGCGGCCAAAGTGACCCCAAATGGACGGGGGCGGCGATATGGGGGTGGGGCAAAATCGAAAAATTTCTGAAAAGGCAACCGGATAAAAATGCGGTTGCATTGAAGGAAATACCCTAATTATATAATAAATTTTTTTTGCCATCCGAAACACGCGGGCCGTTTTTGCACTAGCGAATAAAAAAAAATAAAAAAAAAACTGAAAAGGCAACCGCTTCAAAATTAGTGAGCATACCTATTGACACCACCAAACGTTGGAAAAAAATTGCCATCCGATCCTGATGGGCAGTTTCGGAGAAACAACCCCTCAAAGTCGCCGAAAAACCATTTTTTTCGATTTTTTCAACAATAAGTAAAAAAAACACATTAAAAATTGTTCAAATCGGATGGCATTCGAAATTTATACTGTCCTAAGTACAAATAATAGTGTGTATCAATGCCATCCGATTTCGATTAAATTTACCCCTATTTAGCCAACCCCCAAGACTCAATAACAATGAAAATAATGCCATACGCTGCATAAAATTGTTATTTTCATGAGTTTTGGGGGTGGCTAAATAGGGGTAAATTTAATCGAAATGGGATGGCATTGATACACACTTTTATTTGTACTTAGGACAGTATAAATTTCGAATGCCATCCGATTTGAACAATTTTTAATGTGTTTTTTTTACTTATTGTTGAAAAAATCGAAAAAAAGGGTTTTTCGGCGACTTTGAGGGGTTGTTTCTCCGAAACTGCCCATCAGGATCGGATGGCAATTTTTTTCCAACGTTTGGTGGTGTCAATAAGTATGCTCACTAATTTTGAAGCGGTTGCCTTTTCAGTTTTTTTTTTATTTTTTTTTTATTCGCTAGTGCAAAAACGGCCCGCGTGTTTCGGATGGCAAAAAAAATTTATTATATAATTAGGGTATTTCCTTCAATGCAACCGCATTTTTATCCGGTTGCCTTTTCAGAAATTTTTCGATTTTGCCCCACCCCCATATCGCCGCCCCCGTCCATTTGGGGTCACTTTGGCCGCTACCAGGGGGTTCTGCACTACTCATAGGCCCAGATTACCACTCGCCATCCGGTTGCCTCTCCGACACCGGATTGACGTGCCATTGCTTTGAATATATATGAATCATTGTCTATCTACTCAATGTGCGGTGTGTGTACGCAACAAAGCTTATCGAAAATATATCTGCGTCTCTTTCTTCGATGTAATTCCCTGATTTTTCTGATGATAAGGGTTGGTTGATGTACTTGCATTCAATCTGAATAAAGTATCTCTGTTTCAAAAACTGTGTCTTTTTCTATGACGTTAACATGGGCGTACCCAGCTTTTGGCCCAGAAGGGGGAAAATTAGAAATTTTTGAGCTGGGTTCTCCGTGCTTGTTTTGCCCTCCTGGTGCTTACGGCGTAAAAAAAGACAGAAGTATATGTTTGCACCCTAATGGTTCGAATGCGATTTTATTCCTATGCTCGGTATAGAATAAAAGTATATGATTAGTTTATGATTTCCATCGACTTTAAACTTCGTGAGCTGTGCAAAAATTGTCCCTTACGAATAAATGTGTGCTCCGTATATATAAGTAGCAGTTACCCGCGGCTTCACACGAGATTGAGACGAAACACCGATGCATTCCCATTATTTGACATAGTTACTCCTTTCTCGACGTAAGGCCCCCTAATAAATTTCAGAATTGATGACATTCACGTAATCAACGTCCTGACAAACCTTGAAAATGACGCCCATGTCGAGTTACCTCTCTTCTGCCTCTTAAGGGGTTGTTTTTGCAAAAGCACGAAACACGTGTTTATTTATTTGTTGACAGGAGTAATGCTGCGCATTTTCGAATTGATACATCTGTCTTATGTGATTTCTTCATGTAAATTTTGAACCCCCGTTACACCCTTTTAGGGTTTGAATTTTCAAAAATCCGCTCTTAGTGGATGCCTACGGCATAATAATTATCTATGTGCCAAATTTCAGCCCAATCCGTCCAGTGGTGTGAGCTGTGCGTTGATATATCAGTCAGTCTTCGGTCACGGTTTCCTTTTATATATACCGATAATTACTATATAAAACATTGTCTATTTACTCAATGTGCGGTGAGCGAAGGCAACAAAGCGTATCGAAAATATATCTGCGTCTTCCTTAGTTATTCCGACAATATATATTATATATATTAGCATTGAGTACATTTTTCTTTATCAACGAGCTCTTACGACTTAAAAAAAGACTGAAGTATATGCATGCACTCTAATGGTTCGATTGCGATTTTATTTCTATGCTCAGTATATAGCAAAAGTAATATAGTGACAAAAAATAATATAAAAATATAAATCAGCATAACAAAAGATGACGTTTCGATCCGGATTTGGATCTTCTTCAGAAATATCTAAAAAAATGTAAAAATTAATTAGCATTAGCTACTTATTTTCTAATAGAAGGCTAGATTGAATGATAGTTTGAATGATTGAAAATTAATAATTTTCAATCATTCAATCTTGCATTCTATTAGAAAATAAGTAGCTAATACTAATTAATTTTTATATTTTTTTAGATATTTCTGAAGAAGGTCCAAACCGGATCGAAACGTTATCTTTTGTTATATTGATTTATATTTTTATATTATTTTTTGTCAATATATAGTCTGAAAAAAATTGGTCGACAATTTTATTTATTTACCCGATAAGAAATATTAAGCCGTTCCGGGACTTTTGAAACACTCTGTATTCTAGGTACCACAGAATTACGAGTGGGTAATTTACCCACTGTACCCACATTATCCGCCGGCCCTGAGTTTTGTTATTTCACACGAGTAGAAATTATTACTATTTCTTGGGGAGGCTTATTAAATAAGTTCCTCGGAGCCTGCGAAGAATATTGCCAAATCTCGAGAAAGAAGGTAACAGAAGCTATAGTAGATCGTATGTCTATGATTCCAGTAGACCTCAAGTTAGCGAGAATGAGCGAGAAGTCTGCTTATTTCTGGTGAACAAAGAATTATGCATCACGTTTAGTCTAATTTCAAAACACGTTAGAATTCTTTTATTTCTGAAATAGACGAAGTACAAAATGAAAAACGATTCAGAACAATACATAGAACCTTGGCTCTGAAATCGTGTACCTACTTTTTTTTTATAATTAGCCAACAAAAAACTTACGTATTTTGGCAATTGAACTTCTTTATCATGCCAAAACACTTGAACGTCTGCGTTTACCTTCTTATTTTAACATGGAGCTCTGTTCATCTTTGCAGTAATATTCCTATATAGATGGCTATTTCAATTTTATTTTTCAAGGAATTATACGCATTATCACAATAATATGTAACACGTGACGTAATACATCAAGGTCAAATGTGTTCAACTGCAAAATATATGGTACAAGAGCGTCATCTCGCGTATCGAAATTTAACAATTTATTTTGAACAATACAATATATTATTCCTCACACATAAACAAATACAACTTTTTCGTTCTTTCCTTCTTCTTACTTGCAAACAAGAATTAAAGAAATATAAAGATTTTAAACACTGAGCATAAACCGCAATCTAATGACGTATAGACGACTTCCTTATCAATAGAAAGAGATGTGTATAAAACAGTAGGCGTGGCACAGTAGATCTAATCAGCCAATCACCGGCTGAATATTATCTACGTCATTTCGGCAACGGCATATTTCTGGTTGACAATCAAATTTCGCTGCCATTTCAAAATCCACACGGGCTAATCCGGGACTGAAATCTGACTCTTTTATACATTAACTAGCTGATACCCGCCCGCTTCGCTGGACGTAACTATAATACTTCGCCAGTGGGTTCGCCGGTCAATGGCGCTAGGTGTCGCGACTTTGATGTTGCACATAGCAAATAGTGTAGGTATCTATTTTTGCACCCGAGTGAAGCCAGACCAGCCCGATAGTGTAGTACCTATATATTTTTAAGACTTATCTAAATTTTAATATTAGTTTTTTTTCCGTTGAAACAGCTGTTGTAACTTTTCAAGTTGTCAGTTTCCTTAAAACTTCTTTTTTTATTCTGAACTATAATATTTACTGTTTATACTTATGTTTAGACAGCATAAATCTGGCACAAGTTCTTTTTTATTTGAAGTGAAATCTTACATTTTAAATATTAATAGTTGTTCATTTTGCGTGTAATTAAATACAAAATAAATTTTACAAATGAACGATTAATTATCAAAAGAGAAAAACAACAAATTATTACTAATAATAATTAATTATCGTATAATAATAATCATATAATTAGCTGTTATGTCCGGCGTTGAGTTTGAAAATAGCCGAGCGTGTAACAACGCCGTTGTTCATATGGAGTTTACTCTATTACAATCCCCCAGTTCCCAGCTGGTAATCCGAGAACTACATAGTATAAAAACGTTGTTTAGATTATCAATTCAGTACTAAAGAAATAATAAATTGAAAATGTTAATTGGTGCTATGCCCAAACAACCTTCGCTATATTGATAACCTTAAAAAGGAGTCCCATGACAGTGACAGCGGTTGAAATCTAAGCTAATAACTTATAAGGGAACGTTCAAGTATTACGTAACGCAATTTGGGGGGGGGGGTCTTGTAAAACGTCACGGTGCGTTACAGGGGCGGGGGGGGTCTTGTAAAATGTCACGGTGCGTTACAGGGGCGGAGGGGGGGTATTGGAACAACGCGTTACGTAACTTTTTTTATTTTTATAAAAAACTAGGAAATTAAAATGTCCCAAGTTGGCAACCCTTTTCGTTTATGTTTTACGGGGAATCTCTCGATTGTATTGTACGTGATTTTTATTTTGTTTTTTTCAGTGTCAGTATTTCTTCACTGCAAAAACTTTTTAGGTAAAAATGGTCACTTAGATGTTACATAACATTTAGGGATGGGGGGGTACAGAAAAACGTTACGATGCGTTACATGGGGGGAGGGAGGGTCTAAAATCTACAAAAAATGCGTTACGTAATACTTGAACGCTCCCTAAGCTGCGTTTACTCCTACATTAACTTAGTGTGATAAGTTTAAATCCCATCCAGAATAATGCTCTAATTAAAACCAAATTGAAATCGATTCAGCGATTTTCAAATAAAGCGTGAACATACAGACAGTTTCTTAAAAAACGAACCATAGTAAAACAAAAGTTATAGATGAGATTAAAATAACACGATTTATGCCCATATTAAAAATAGAAGTTACCAATCTTCCAGCACATTTGTTCGTTAGAATAAAATTTACTTTCAATTCACCAAACAAAATATCAGGTAGAAAAGTTAGTTAAAGAATAAATATACACTGCACTATACTCCTTGCTTTTTTTAACCTAATGACTAAGTATACACTTCACAAAAGGACCATAAACAAAACGTCTAAATAAATTCACTAGAGTAAATCAAAGGTATAATACTCCACGTTTATAGGTTAGGTATTATGATCTATGTGGCGACCATTATTATTTTATCAGGCGAATAAATATTTATACCCTCGAAGTAAGACAGACTAGATTTATACCTCTATAATAAACATAATTATGGTTGGTGAATTGAATTAGCGCTATTTACCAAATTGAAATCGGTTCAGCGATTTTCAAGTAAATCGTGAACAATACAGACAGTTCCATAAAAAAGGGACCATAGTTTAACAAAAGTTGTAGATGAGATTAAAATAACACGATTTAGCCAAGCATGAGTTGGTAAAATGTTTATCCTTAAAGAGATTTGAGATATTTAAAAGAAAATGTTTTTTCATCATTTTCTGTAGTAACAAAATATATCAAATTCAAATTTAAGAAAACATAGTTTTTGACAACGAATAACCGCAGTATAGAATGTTTTTGTTTTGTTTGCAGATGGCGAACTTCAGAAAAACCACATCATTATCGCGACTGATTGAAACATTTTGAGTGTCCGATAAATGATACAGAAGGTCATCATGGTTCAGAAAGCTTCAGTTGGTAAGTTAAATTTTGATATTTATTTCCATAATCTGAAATCTGTATACTTCATGCATGGACCTCTCTAAAGGCCGCTGCTGGGACTTCTGCTGGCCGGCAGGCCAGGTACGAAGCTGGAAATAACGTCACTGCGGACTTGCCTGCTAGCTTACAAGATAGATTATAAAATTAGAACGGGGGCTATTTTACTTGCTAGGTCCTTTGCTTGCTCTGAGCAAGAACCAATCAGGAAACAGTATCTTGTCACGTGGGCGACATGAACAAACGCCCACAAACCAACATGGCGTCATTATGCTCAGAGTCAGACAACATACACGTTTTGCTCTGTGCAGCTCTGTGTTTATATTTGAACTGTCACTGCGTGCGCACCAGATCCATCCACAAAACAAGCTTGAAAAGACGTCTCGTGGGAAGCGAGCACATAAAAGCAAAAAACTAGTATTGTCAAATCCAGCAAGGAATGTAGCGGCAAATCCAGCCTCGTGTGCAGCGGCCTTAACCCAAACGTAGGCCATGACAAACCTAGCGGAACGTGTACCTACTCAAAACAGTGCTGCCAGATTCTCTGAGTGAGAAATCCGTATATTTGAGGCGTTGGAGGAGGGAATAGCGCTTCAAAATCCGTTGAAATCCGTATAGCCTTTTTTCATTATTTTTATACGTAAAATCGATTTGGCAAGCTAATTTGGCATTTAATGTGGCCTCGTTACTGTTTTGAACTGTTTAAATGTAAAAATATAATGAATATTTCAATTCTGGGATGGATTCACTATTTGTCTTTATTCAACACATGTCTTTAAAAAGAAATAGCGACATAGTTACATGAGTGGGACAGTTCTGCAAGTAGATACCTAGCAAAACCGATATCAGTTCAACCCAGTTAAACCTGATGTCCTGGACACCATAGTAGTACAATCAATCTGGCGAAAAAAAAATCATTTCGTATCAAAAACACCCAAAAAGGTGAAACTTGGTGAGTCGTTAGAGAATGATGAAAAAAAGGTTACCTGGCAATGGCCACCTGGTACCTGTTCAAATACTCAAAAAAAACTCAAAAATATTTTGAAATGCATTTTTCTCGAAAACTATCCATTTTACAGAAAAATTTATTGAACAAAAAATGTAGAGGGCATCGTTATCTACAATTAATGTCATTGGTGCTATGTTGTACAACAAAAAATGTGCGCAGTAGGTGGCGCTAAAGTGCCAAAAAAAGTGTTTTTCCACTTTTTTGCCCTGAAATTTTCATTTTTCAGTTACGATTCAAGTGGAAAAATTGTTCCTTTTTATTTTATAAACAACTTTTATTTCAACATTTTTTTCATACAACTTACTTTTCATACAACTTATTTTCACTTCAACAAGCTGCAGCTCTGAAACGGTAAGTTGTATGAAAAAAATGTTGAAATAATAGTTGTTTATAAAATAAAATGGAACAATTTTTCCATTTGAATCGTAACTGAAAAATGAAAATTTCAGGGCAAAAAAGTGGAAAAACACTTTTTTTGCACTTAAGCGCCACCTACTGCGCACATTTTTTGTTGTACAACATAGCACCAATGACATTAATTGTAGATAACGATGCCCTCTACATTTTTTGTTCAATAAATTTTTCTGTAAAATGGATAGTTTTCGAGAAAAATGCATTTCAAAATATTTTTGAGTTTTTTTTTGACTATTTGAACAGGTATTTGAACAGGTACCAGGTGGCCATTGCCAGGTAACCTTTTTTTCATCATTCTCTAACGACTCACCAAGTTTCACCTTTTTGGTTGGTTTTGTTGAGGTTTTTGCCAGATTGACTGTACTAATAGTACACTTAATTTTATTGCCAGGATAACCCATGTTACCTGATTGTGTGCCGTAGAGCTCTTCGATTTTTAAACTATGATTTTGTGTTTTAACCCAAGAATGCAACCTGTCTGATTTTAGTGTTTCTTATAATATGTGAATTTATGAGATACTAGTATCTATACAGATAAATAAAATTGAAGTATCTGTTTGTAAAGTCAAAATTTGTAAAATCAGAAATTTCTTAAGCCGGGTCCCCCACGCTTGTTTTACCCTTCACACTTTATGAAGACACCTACACGAGATATTAAGGTGTATGTAGTGTGTAGGGGAAACGCCCGCGGCAGATTCTGTTTTATCGGTAGTTAAATAAATAAACATAAATAAAAAAATATCCATTTATTTAATTTAAATTAGACATTTATTTTAAAAGTAATTTTCGACGATCTTCAACAAAACGGTTTATGACATCTCCCAAAATCCAGAGGGGGCAGCTGCCCCCCTCTGCCCTCTCCTGGGTACGCCCATGCGTATGTAGTTGAATCATCAACTAAAAACAGAAACAGGTTGATAAGTTGACGAACGATTAGCAGTTAATTGAACTAGTTCGTTGAATCAACGCACACCACAGTCGGGAATAGATAACTTATTTTTGTGTCTTTAAGTTTTTTTACATAACTCCGTGATATCAACTTGTTTAAAATGAAATACCCATAAATAAAAGTAATTTATAACATGCTTCGTTCAATTTTTATATAGCTGACATCATGATACAATACATTTAAAAATAAATGGGATATATATTCGCTTATGCTATAATGCTCATTTTGTAGTGAAAAAAGAAGACGACACATTACTGAAGTAAAACTTTTTATGTAACCATTGTCTGTAGAGAAATAATAGCACGCGATGGCATTTTACATATGATAATAAAAATTTATATAAATCACAAGGCATATGTAATATACAAAGTGTACCGCGGCGCGTGTGACATAGCTTTGGCACAAGAATAAATAAATAATCAGAAGAATAACTCACTATTACGACTTTTACTTATTCTTGTGACCGAGGTTATAGTCAGAGTGCCCGTCGACAAAAATTTTACTGACACATACTCTCCCCAAACTTTGTATATGGCTTCATTAGACCTAATCTGACACCTATTTCCTCTATAACTTTTCTTGATTTTGGGGCGTTTTTCCTTTAAAGTTTCCTAAACATGTCGTTTTGACGACATGTAAAAATTTATAGATACTGTTTATTTTTTTAATTGGATAGCTTAAAAACTTCAACCAAAACGCTAAAATAATGTTCTCTGACAAATAACATGAACTATTTAAAATGTCGGACACCTCGAATATGTCGAACATATTCGAGGTGTCAGACATTTTAAATGGTTCATGTTATTAGAATCTATTTGGATTGGTTACGAAGACTTATGCTTACTTCGTAGGGATTCATCAAGTAGCTTGACGTTTTAACTAACTACATGACTTGATGAAAATCAAGCTTTATATAAAAATTAACTACTAAAAAATCGGGTAGTCCTTAGGAATTACTCGATTTTTCAAACTATTCGGTACTTTTGCTAAGTAATTGACGTTTGTATCCGCATTTGTGGCATTTATAATAAACTCTCTTCTGTTCTTAACATATAACTATTTCTGATTTTAATACTTGACTTGAACTTAACTTGATTTCTAGTCAAGTAGCTTGAAAATCAAGTCAAGCCGTGAATCCCTACAACTTTACTGTCTGTGTTGCTCATGGTTTTAAATGGCAACTGACAGAGAAATTACTATTGGATTAATAATATTGCATTTCTTTTGTTTTACGTTACGCACTAGTGCGAAATTGGCAAGTTTTCTACCGCTATAAACCAGGCATGAAGTGGAGCTACTTTGTAGGGATTCGTGCAAAAAATAAATTTCTACTTTTTTTGTATTTTCAATTTATTAGGTACTGTTTTTTAAAAAACAGTGCCGTACACTATCGACGAACTTAAACTCGGTTTCTGGTACGCAAAATCTACTTTAAAAGTAGTATTTAAAGTCGACGCTAAAACTACTTGGAAAGTAAAGTTAGCGTTGATAGCCGTACCGGAAACCCAGCATAATAGTGGCGTGTGTGAGTCGGGAAAAAACTTCGAAAAATGTAAATATTTTGAGCCGAAACGAGATTGCTCCCCCCTGTTTTCGAAGAAGCTAAACACGGTGGTGATATTATAATTTCTCTTTGGGACTGCGTAACCCCCCAAAACGGCCAAAGACCATCCCAGAACGAGGTTAAACGCGCATTGCGTTAATCCCTTTCCGAAAAAAAGAAGTGTGTGTGTCAGCTCCGACGCACGACTGGAGTTTACTCCTTAGATACGCTGTGTAATGTATTCCATCTTATTCTTTCGCACGTTAAATCCTACTGCAGATATATGTATATGTTTGTCACTATTCATATATACAAGATTAGTCTAGTATCGCACAAGTGTAATGTATTCCATCTCATTCTTTCGCACGTTAAATCCTACAGATATATATGTTCGTCTCTTTTGAAGCGGACGAGCATAACGCCACACTTGAAGCGGTGGAGCGTAACGCCTCACCAATTGATTTTACTGCTCATAAAATTTCCGTATCGGATCTTATAACTCAAAATCATTTCTTAAGGAGTAAACTCCAAAAAATGTTTTTTTATTGTTTTTGAGGATGCTGAACACGGTGATGGTGTTGAAAATTGCCGCCGACTCTCAGCAACCCCTCCGCCGGCCAAATGTCATCCCCGAAACGGGTGAATTTTTTTTCATATCACCGTTTCGGGGGTGAGATTTGGCCGGAGGAGGGGTTGGTGAGAGTCGACGGCAATTTTCAACACATCTAACCTCGAAAACGGGGGAGGGGCTAATCTCGTTCCGGCTAAAAATATTCACATATTCGTCTGACACGCCCCTATAATAATTAACGACATGCAAAAGGCGTTTGACTGTTTATTTTTATCTGCAGTTGAAATTTAAAATTTCGCCTACTTTAATAAAATAATTTAATCAATTGAACGGGAAAGATGACGTACATCGAAAATATGGAGTTGTTTAAAAAAAATATCGAATCATATGTGGAAGAAATCAAGTCGACTGTGAAAAACAATAGAAGTATGTCGTTTCCAACTGACAATAGAACCAGCGAAGGTATCAGTTAATGATTAAAATACCTGCTTTATGGGCATTGTCATCGATTAGCGATATGGCAGGCTTGATTATTTATGCACCGAAACAATTGAATGCTGGCCGCTGGGGCCTATTCTACAGCTCGGTTTCTGATGCGACTTCCAGCTTAAAATCTAGATTTAAGAATGGCATTTGTTTTCACTATATTGGAGTTCTCCATTTAGTTTAAAACAAAATGACATTCTTAAATCTAGATTTTAAGTTGGAAGACTCATTAAAAGCCGAGCAAGGGCACTACTACCTACTGTTCAAAAGGTCCTGATGAGAATAGCTCAAAACGGATAGAAATTAGAGCCTCACATCAGTGTAGTCTGATATGGCCCACCTGTATAAAACATTCCACTCAATTAAACGACGGGACCTATTCCATCTTCAAAAATATTGACATTTGACATATTATTGTAACAAAACTGTTATAGTTCGTGCTGGAAAATTATTTATTTACAGTAATAATAACGTTAACAGAAACAAAATACGACAGTTCTAAATAATAAAATAAAAGACTAAGTAACAGAGAATATAGAGTCACTAAATTATGTACACAAAATATTTACAACACACAAACACAATAAAGTTTATCTAGTACACTTATTCACACTTGTCTATTAACTATATTAACACGGTTATTTACAAAAAGTTAAATAGAATCCTCTTTTACAAATCTTCCTTGGAAATTATATCTTCCCAAAAATTTGATTTTAATCCGATCTTCCTTTTGACCTGTATCGTGTTCACAGACACACGGACGAACAAATTTTTTTCCCGAAAATATGTTTTTTGGACGCAGGAAAAACATAGTAAAATTTTGAAATGTGAATTTCAACCCCGCTTGTAGAGTTGCAATGATAAAAAAAACAAAAAATCGGCGACCACCGTTCCAGATCACGCATATTAGGTAATTTGGCATGAAAATAGGTGAAGCAATTCTAGGATGAAATAGAAGCACTTAGATATGAACGAAATAAATATATCTGCACATTGGCCGGTTCAAAAAATTAGCAATAGTGCGTATTGCGTTTCGTTGATATGTGCAGTTTTGCACAGCCTCCGAAACTTTAGCTTTTGTAGCTTCAACTTAACTCACCAATCTCATTTTCTTAAAATTAAAAAAAAAATAGTTCCAAAGTAGACACATGTTATAGGGGTAGTCTTGCAAATTCGATTTGTATTTGAAGTTCTTCTAATGACAGATATCAATACCAATATACAAAATTCTAATGGGATTAAAAGCAAATCTTTGAAAGGTAGGAAATTAATTTATTTCTATTATATCTGGCGTGACATGCCGACTATTTCTTCGTTTGGATAAAATATTGAATTGATAAATGCGTCAGAGACGCTAGTGCGTATACTTACCATAAGTGAAAGGGTCCTCAGTTAAGAGAGAAAACCAGAAATGTGTTTACTCAAATCGGCGTTGTTTTGCATCATTAGTTACCGTAAAGATAAGAAACTGTTCTCTCTCTCTTAATTGCAGACACTTTCACTGCTCTCTCGCCTACTTTGTTGTTATATGTACAGTGTGTCCCCGGATTGAGTTCACAATAGGTGATATTGACCAAAAATTTTCGAATCGAAATTTCATATTTTGGAATTCCGCCCTGCTTGGTCTGAAACTTATTTTTAGTTTACTTTCGATTTTTTTAAATCAAGTAGGCCTTTACAGTTGAGCAAAACCTCTTTTCGTTTCAGGTAAAGTACTTTTTCCGTTCATAGTACGCAAAAGTGTCACTAAGAAAAGTTGCTCAAAATGGAAAATTATGGCGTTATGCAAATTTTCAGAACGATCGGCCTACTTTGATAAAATCCACTTTTGTTTTGTTTTGTTTGAAAAACAATCGCATGGAGGAAGCCAAATAGAGTAATTGGAGTTTAATTTATTTTTTTGATAAACTGTAAAAATTTGAATATTAATTTGAACATTTCTAATCACCCTGTTTTCTCATCTAAGATTTATCATGTAATCGTTAATAATAAATATTTTTCTACTTCTATTATCAAAGTAGGCCGATCATTCTGAAAATTTGCATAACGCCATAATTTTTCATTGTGAACAACGTTTCTTAGTGACACTTTTGCGTACTATGAACGGAAAAGGTACTTTACCTGAAACGAAAAGAGATTTTGCTCAACTGTAAAGACCTACTTGATTTAAAAAAATCGAAAGTAAACTAAAAATAAGTTTCAGACCAAGCAGGGCGGAATCCCAAAATATGAAATTCCAATTCGAAAATTTTTGGTCAATCCCACCTATTATGTGAACTCAATCCGGGGACATACTGTATGTCTAGGGTCAGAGATCGCTGAAAAATTGGTGTTTTTGTCATTTTACATTTCTTAAGGCGCCTTCACACGATGTTGGATTTCGAGCTCGTTTGCTTGCTTGAGGTCTTGCAGGCTGCCATGAATAGTATCCTGCTTGGTGGTTGGTAGGGAGCGCTGCTAGCTTTGCTTCACACGCAGCTTGCTTGTTTGCTAGACAGTTATATTTAAAATTTAAATATGGATGTGTAATGGTTATGCAAGAAATAATTCGTCATAGACTAATTGCTACTATGACTTTAATAATGATTGAAAAGCTTCGGGAGAGAAAAGAAAAATCAAAGCGAAAACTTATTTCTTGTCGAGTCCATTTACATTTTGATTTTACAACTTTTGGCCCCATCGCTGTTCACTTGAAGCGTTTTTCAAACAACACCATATTTAACAAATGTTAGACGTGATAAAATACGACTCCATAATTGGTCAAATTTTCAAACTAGTAGCACTGAACCTATCACCCAAATATAGCAAGATAGCGAGCAGCGAACCAATCAATGACGTCACAATCCTGCAGCATAGCGTAGGTTCCAGATTTATTTTTTATTTCTTTACAGTCACATTAAATGAATACCTAGATAATATAATATAATCATCAAAAGTAACTCTCCTTTAGCATTCACATGTTAATGCTTAAAAATCTATGTTAATTGAAGAGGTACCCTTCTAGATTTGAATTGGCAAAATCGTTAATCACTTCTTCAAAATCTATGTTTTTGAGCACATCACATTCTGTGGACATCAGCGACAAATTGCTTAATTTCTCTTGAAGCATTATACTTTAATTGTATTTTTATATTTTTAAATGTATCTACTCATGCTGAAATCGGAAAGCCTGATTTTCGGGCGAGAGTAGAGAACCTAGCTTCGTGCATGCAAAAGCTAATAAGCAAGTTAAGTATGTATTGTGGTGAGTCATTATCGTTTGAATTTTGGAAATAAATATGTTTTTCGGCATTAAATATCGGTTATCTTTTAGTGATCTGGCAGAATCTAGGGGGCTCCTATCGATCGCGGGGCTCTGGGCATGTGCCCAGTGGGAAAGAGGAGCCTGGTTACATATAAGCAACGATAACTTAATGGAGAGAATATATCCTTATATAGATAGGTCTGATATAGATGAAATTAATCATTCCTGACTTATTAAAGGTTTGCTTTTTCTTCAGGTTCTGTTAATTTTCAGTAATACACTACTTGTATGTCGTGCATGATTGTAGAATATTATATAAGCGTAGCCGTGTTTCTGATAGACATCTGATCAAAATATGCATAAATGCATAATTGTAATTCATCGAATATATGAATAATAGTATAATAATACTTCCTTACATGTCACGCCGATGCTGATTGGCTATCGTCACGCGACGCTTTTAGCGGAAAAAAAATAAGTAATGTGTTTGTCATTTAGTAAAAAAATATGTTTCAGACGTTCATCGATTTTGTAATTACTTCATATTCACGCTAATGACCTCAGTTATTGAGTGTCTTTAACCTACAGTATCTTAGGTGTAACTCTAAAACTTATCTTTACGGCGTCCTCTCACCTGCGGTCGTGTCATTTGCGGTCGGAACAATTTTCGTCCCACTTGCGGTCAATCAATATGATAAAATGCAAATAATGTCAGGTGTGAATGTGATCTCATTTACGGTCAAGAAAATAACTTTATAAATCAGCAATTCCAAATTTCCTATACAGAAAGAATAAGTCATTAAGTCATCTAAAGTCTAAACAATTCCGAATGCAATCTAACAGATTTTTCTAAACATCAAAATAATATGGCACAACTAATTTTAATTCTTATTACTAAAGCCAATATTTGCCTTCATTTTTTATGCAATTCAACATTGTTGTTGTGTTTTTGTTGCGCAGTGAAAAGCGAAGGTGGTGTGTGGGAGTCCCTTAAAAACGATTACGGGGTGCTGTTGATGCGATGGTATTTTTGTTGCGCAGTGAAAAGCGAAGGTTGTATGTGGGAGTTCCTTAAAAAACGATTACGGGGGGTGCTGCATTTTAAATAAACCTATTAGAAATTACAAAATTTTCTTTGAACGCAAATGGGGTTATTCCTAAGATTATTTTCTTTTAATAATATCGATTGACCGCATGTGGGACGATAATTGTTCTGACCGCAAGTGGCACTACTTATTTCCTTTTTACAATAACGTAGATCAGCTAGACGTTACGGGGAGGTTAAAGTGTGAAAGAGAAAGAGCGTGTATGGGCTGAGTTGAAGTGTGTTGCGGTGCGATATACACTCTCTCACACTTCAACCTACCCGCAGCGTCTTACCGCACTCGCGTATAACAGACAGATTTGTAACCGCCTGGCAGACATTTCGATTTCGCTTACTTATTTCTTACTTTATTAAACACTAAATTTGAAGGCATTAATATTTTAAAAATACCTCAAGGACTTTTTTTGGCAAATAAAATTTCGCAAAGCTAAAAATTCACGACCTCAATAGGCCCCACTACTCTTCAGCCAGGTCTTCGATTTTGTGTTCAGACATTACAAAAGAAGTGTTACACAAATTTTCACGCAGCCTCAAATACCTACTCAAAAATGGACTATTAATAAGTCTTTGTTTTATTGTCACATTAGTGGAGTGGATTGGGAATTTCAATCCGGTGTGTCTCGATCCGAAAAACGTTTCCTACAAAAACTGTAGAGTCGAGCTCCCCCGACATTTTGGTATAGTTTTTGACCGCATGCCGGAGGGGGCGGCGGGGGATATCCCGCTTTAAAGTTCCGGAAAACCCGTTTTTGCTCCATAACTCGGCCGTTATTTATCGAGGGAAAAAAATGTTCCAACAAAAGTTGTTGCGAAAAACAATCCGCGTAAACTCGTTCCAGACGTTCGCGAGATATCGCCATTTTAGTACTCGAAATTCTTCCATAACTTTGGTTCTAATTGACGTATCGATCTAAACCAGGCGCCATTTTTTTCGTTTTTTAATCTACTTTTATGTGACAAGTGAAAAAAAGATTTCTCTCAAATTCAACTGCTAGTGGGCGAAATAAAGTATTGTTACATAAACTGTCTCTCTCTTATGTTATGTCGTCAAAATTACTTTTCCTTAGCTATACGCAGCAAAATTCAATACTCTTAATTGAATTTTGCTAAGGAAAAGTAATGTTATGGAAGATTTAAAAAAATCGTTTTCCCCCTCTCCTGTCGGTTCTAATTGACCCACCGCGTCCAGCTTCCGGTGCAAAGAAGGGATCTTTAGTACTTTTGTTATAAAAAGAAATTTAAGCTCCTAGCTGCATTGTTTTTTTATAAAATAGCATTCAATTTTTCAAAATTTCGCGCACTAAAATGGCGATATCTCGCGAACGGGTTGTCTGATCAGACCCGGTCTGGAACAAACTAATTACGCGGATTCTTTTTCTCTACAACTTTTGTTGGAAATTTTTTTCTCCCCGATAATGATGGCCGAGTTATGGGGCAAAAACGGTTTTTCCGGAACTTCAAAGTGGCATACCCCCCGCCGCCGCCTCCGACATGTGGTCACAAACTACCAAAATGTCGGGGGAGCTCGACTCTCCAGTTTTTTGTAGGAACATTTTTCGATTCGAGACACACCGGATTCAAGACCTTTTTTCCCAATCTACTCCACTATATCTCAAAAGTCAAAACGGTTCCAAAAATATGATGATAGTGATAATAATAATCTCTATTGTAGGTATTGAATTCCGTAAAACGTTTGCTCATCTATGATATTAGAGAGCTTTTTCGATAAAATTCCACGGCTTTAACCAGGTGCATATATATGATATATGTATATATTTTTTTAACGTATGAAAGTTTAGAGTTTTTTTTATACTTTGCGAACATTATAGTCCACACTCAAGAACGGAACAAACGCGAAGAATAACTAATGAGCTTGTTGTGATGTGGTTGTGACAGTGTTCTTTTTTTTAAATTTTAGTTCCAGTTCAATCCACAACGCCTTATGAGCAGCTCCTTCACAGTTTGAAACACGATTCGCGATGGACACACGAGGTAAAACACTATACCTATATCAATATATTTTTTTTTAAAACAAAGAATTTTTTTTTTGTCCGAAAACTTTCAGAAACTATTATACGTGTTCGATGTTTATAATCAAAAAAGCAAAATATATAATGTCAGTGCTCGTATAATGCCTTCATTTACGAACGGGATAGATAAAGTACTATTTTTGTATTACATATTCCTAGTTAAATAGCTGCTTTACATGGAGGTATATAGGCGTGTAAAATGACCCTTCACGCACTATATGAACTATCTTTTCTGAAAGTTTCAATTTCTATAATAGTTTAAGATACGGCATTAGAAATATATACCCTCATCTGTTATTTGATGATAAAGCGATAAAAATATGCCTGGTTAAGTGAGAACTAATCTTAATAAAGTTTTTTTTTTCTCCAATAATTTTAACTAAACTCAACTAGTGATGCCACGAATAGTGATTTTGCCGAATACCGAATATTCGGCCATGTTCTCGGCCGAAGCGCCGAATATTCGGCGGCCGAATGCTCGGCTAATTATTTGTACATTTCGCGGGTGACAGGTTACGACTTGTCCCTTTACGGAGCGTGCGGTAGCAACGCTGCGGGCGTATTTGTTTCATTTGCGCAACTAGACCGTGTCACGACACGCATTATTTTTTGTTCATTGTTACATCAAATTGTGTTATTAATAGTCCTTATTACTAAAAAATATCACTGTTTGGTCACTAAAAGCGTTACAAAATTATACTATTTAAGAAAAAAATCGCATATTTTTGAGTAATATGTGCGTTTTTCCCCATGATTTGATATTCGATATTCGGCCGAATAGTACGCAACATTCGGCCGAATACCGAATATTAAAAAAAGTAGCCGAATACCGAATATTAAAAAAGTAGCCGAATACCGAATAGTAGCCGAATATTCGTGGCATCTCTAAACTCAACACTGATTTATTTTACACTTACAACTATTAATAACAATCCAAAATAATTAGATTAATTTACTTAATACTTCTGTTAAAGCGAATTTTCCTCTATAATAATGACTAAGCACCTTTTTCACATATTTCGACAATCTCAAGTAAAAAAAAATTTTTGAATAATTTTTTCCGATGTTAATCATAAAAATCTATAGTCTAAGGCCTAGCACACATGAAGAGCGTTCAACGCGCGTTGGCCCAACGCGCGGTAACAATTTCTATACAATTGTATATAACTGTTTATAACGCGCGTTATCATATAAACAGTTATATACAATTGTATAGAAATTGTAAACGCGCGTTGGGCCAACGCGCGTTGAACGCTCTTCATGTGTGCTAGGCCTAAAATGAAAGAATATGACACAAGGAATTGGAATATACCATTGATTCTATACATAAATATAGATCATCCACATAAACATACCTTGTAAATAGTTGTGTTCTGTGTACTTTGAGTTTATTTGTGTTGTTAACATTTTATTTGAGTCATATTCTCTCATCTTAGGCTCGATTTTTATGATTAACAAATCGGGAAAGTTGATCCAAAAAAGTTAATTAGAATTTATTTAATTTGAGAGCATCGGTTCGTGATTAAGCTAGGCAACCCATATGCGATTTATCAATGTATATATTATAGAGATTCGTCGGCATTTAGCACAGAAAAGAATCTCTAATAGTTTAAGCTCCCATGACACAAAAAGTTACCCCAAAGAACACCTCAAAATTATAAAGTGAAAATGGCTGAAAAACATGTCAGAAACATGTTACGCCCGCCAGACAAGTAAAAATTTGTTAATTGTTATTTTTTATGAATTTTTGAAATTTAAAAAAAAAACATGATTTTACTTTCCAAAACACCTGCTTGAAATTTATACAATTTGTAGTAAATAATGTACCATTTTTGAAAAAATTGGTCTGGCTGACAATTTTTGTTAATAAGCTAGCCAGACTTCATTTGTTATAAACTATTTTTTTTTATGAAAATACATTTCATAACACCTCCTTGAATTTTTTTTTAAATAAAGTTTTAGATCTCTTCTATCTAATACAACTGGTCTGGCTGACAATTTTTGTTAATTAATGTGCCAGACTTTATTTTGAATGCACAGCAACAATGCATCAAGACCAATCACAGGCATTTAGGAACACCTCGTAAAAAAAAAAAACAACTGAAGTTTAAGATGTCCTCTATGCATAAAAATATGCCTGTCATTAAAAAAATGTTTTTTACCATGTCAGATTCAATTTTTAAGCGCCGTGACAGCGTTTTTTTATAAACAAATCAGCTTTTCCAAGGGCCGTGTCAAAACACCCCCTTAATTTTTTTATGAAAGAAGGTTTGACATCTATTTTCCGCATAAAAATTGGTCTGTCAGCGAAAAAATGTTTTTTACTATGACAGACTTTATTTTTTAAGTGCTGCGACCACATTTTTTAATGAAAAAATATGGTATAATCATTGCTAACTAGAAAAAAAAATTTTTTTTTACTCTAAATAAATACGGTAGATCCCTTTTATATACTTTAATACATTTTTTATCAAAATATTGTTTTTTACTATGACAGACTTAATTTTAAAGCGCCGCGCTGTTTTTTTTTTTTTTAAATAAGCTTTTACAACGGGCGCGTCAAAACACCACCTTAATTTTTTTCTGAAAGAAGGTTTGACATCTATTTTCCGCATAAAAATTGGTCTGTCAGCGAAAAAATGTTTTTTACTATGACAGGCTTCATTTCTTAAGTGCTGCGACCACATTTTTTAATGAAAAAATATGGTATAATCGTTGCTAACTAGAAAAAATTTTTTTTTTTATTCTAAATTAATACGCTAGATCCCTTTTATATACTTTAATACATTTTTTATCAAAATATTGTTTTTTACTGTCAGACTTAATTTTAAAGCGCCGCGACTATTTTTTTTTTCGCTTTACGGGGCTGTGCTCCGCTCAGCAGTGACAATAGTAGCTCCACCATATTCTGAGTTTATATTGCAGTTTTTCTTTCCACAAAAATATTATTGGGACTATCATGAACATATACAAAAAAATTTTGAATTTTTCCATTTTTCGGCTGTTCCTTTGGATTTTTTTTTAATAAACCACCGCTGTATTCAGGCGAACAAAACAAAAAAAAGTATTAAAATCGGTCGAGTCATTTTCGAATTTTTGCCAGTCTAACGCTTATAATATACAGATGTAGTGATAGTGATTTTTGACAAAACACCGTCATATTGCAGCGATTTTTAGTACGAAAAACGCATTTTTTCGAACTTTCTAAATGCAATATCTCAAAAACGGTCCATTTTATAGGAAAATCATAAGAGACCTTTTTTCTTTAGAATTGTCCAAAAAACCTAAAAAAATAGTTCCGACGCCAAAAACAAAAAAAAATTATTTTCCGAAAATTTTTTGCAAATTTTGAATTTTTTTTTGCAAATTTTGAATTTTTTTTGAAAATTTTGTTTTTTTTTTCAATTTTTTATTTGGAATATTTAGAATATGCATTTCTAGACAAATAATGTTATAAACATTTTAGTAAAATTTAATGATTCTTGCTTCTGCAAAGTGATTTTAATTGCTTGTTTGCCGGCGCAAGATGACTTACTAACTTTCCGAATTTTTTCCAGGTAAACTATAGCTCTGACGAAAAAAGTACAAGATATCTTTTTTATAGAAAAAAACGTCCTTTACAATACAGTATTTGTTATTTATCTCTATCTTTATCCCAGCTCAAAATATTCAAGAATTTTGAAAATAAAAATTTTTTTCAAAATTTTTTTTGACTTTGGGAAATCGATAGACGAATGAACTTTTTTTTTATTTCAATCAGTACACTTTAAACTACTTATAAAAAAAAATTGAGTCTGTTTGCGAATTTCTGGAGCTTTTGGTCTAAAATTGCCTCCACCGACTGGACTAAAAAGCATATTAGAGGTATTAATTAACAAAAATTGTCAGCCAGACCAGTTGTATTAGATAGAAGAGATCTTAAACTTTATTTAAAAAAAAAATTCAAGGAGGTGTTATGAAATGTATTTTCATAAAAAAAATAATTTATAACAAATGAAGTCTGGCACATTAATTAACAAAAATTGTCAGCCAGACCAGTTGTATTAGATAGAAGAGATCTTAAACTTTATTTAAAAAAAAATTCAAGGAGGTGTTATGAAATGTATTTTCATAAAAAAAATAGTTTATAACAAATGAAGTCTGGCTAGCTTATTAACAAAAATTGTCAGCCAGACCAATTTTTTCAAAAATGGTACATTATTTACTACAAATTGTATAAATTTCAAGCAGGTGTTTTGGAAAGTAAAATCATGTTTTTTTTTTAAATTTCAAAAATTCATAAAAAATAACAATTAACAAATTTTTACTTGTCTGGCGGGCGTAACATGTTTCTGACATGTTTTTCAGCCATTTTCACTTTATAATTTTGAGGTGTTCTTTGGGGTAACTTTTTGTGTCATGGGAGCTTAAACTATAACGAGATTCTTCGATCTAACGTATAATATTTGTCATCATCACATAACAGATGAGGGTATATATTTCTAATACCGGATCTCGCACTATAATATCGGAACCATTTTGTACGGTCGCCGCTCCAACTATTAGATCGAATAAATTTTTGATCGGGTTTTCACTATTGTGTTTATTATAAATCAAGGAATAGGACTGGAATCGCGTTTTAACTAACTGAGCAGTACTTAAAAAAAGAACGACAATAACGTGATTTCGTTTTTTTACTTTCAGATTGCTCTCGGCAAAAGGGTCGGATTTTATAGATTTTCTGGTGATATTGGAAGTGGGAACTTTTCTCAAGTAAAATTAGCCGTCCATCAGTTAACAAGAGGTACCTATTTTTTTTTTTTTTGTTTACTGAACTGCACTTATTTACGCAAAGTAGAGTTAATTGAATTCATGCGGCTGAACGTGCAACTAAACGCTGCACCGCCACTGCCCTACTGACATGAATTCGGGTGTGTGTCGGTATAGTCGACACGACTAGAAATTTAACTTTCTTTTTAAGGTAGTAATTCATTAACGTACGTCAGATGCCGTAGCTGTTGTCGAAAAAAAAATGTTGTGATTTATTAACGAATTTAATAGTGCTAACACACGGTCGAACTTGGTCCGGTCCGACAACGGACATGGTACGGCGGATCTTGCAACAGACGACCGAATCTGTTCCCATCGAACCGGGCGGACACGCAGACTACTGTACAGACGAACAGATTTGGTACGAAGCGGACCAGATCCGCTGTCCGCTTCGAACCAAGTTCGACCGTCTGTTAGTACTATAAGCAGTCGCGCAATTGTGAAATAAGAATTTCAGTTTTTCTTTTACGCGACTTTCAAATTACAGTTGACAGTGTCGCCGCGTAGTGGCATATACAGTGTGGTCACTTAAGTGTGCAACATATGGGAAAATTTTTAATTAAATGCACAACCAAAATACAAATATTGCCAAAAGTTGGTGCATGTCCGATAATCATTTTAGGTGCTCTTAGAATTGTTGAAACTCAAACAGCATACAGGCTGTTTAATATCGTTGCAACAAATATAGTTTGTGATTCCATAAAAAATTAAAAATCTAAGTTAATTTTACAAATATGCCTGAATTTGAATAAAGTTATGCGAAATTGATTTGATTTTGAATAATTTATTAGTGTGTTTAAGGTAAGTATAAAAAAAAATTTTCAAAAAAATTATAATTTTGGTTTTTCAAAAAAAAAAATGTTTTTTTTAGAAGGCCATGTTTTGCTATTTGGGCATAAATTTTAATTCTAAACAACTTTTTCTCATAACATTTCGCTGAATTTTTTGAAATAAGGGCACTTTACTCTTGTACAATTTTTATATTTTTTGACCCACCCTGTATGCTGTTTGAGTTTCAACAATTCTAAGAGCACCTAAAATGATTATCGGACATGCACCAACTTTTGGCAATATTTGTATTTTGGTTGTGCATTTAACTAAAAATTTTCCCATATGTTGCACACTTAAGTGACCACACTGTATAATGTACTAAGAATGTGTTCCGAAATATAAACCCAGTATAATAGTCAGTGCTAATGACGTCATGAATCGACGCTATACTATTGATTTGTTCCGAAATTTACTGGCCAGCGCGTTGACGTATTATTATTTCCTTCGTCCACCAAAAGTAATTGTTTACTTTGTTGAGAAGACATTATTGCAAATAATAAAATAAAAAACTCCACAAAGTCTGATGTACACACGCTTGGTTAAATATTTATGCTACGTCACATCTGTCTCACCAGTACAACGTGATAGCACACCAGTACAATTATGGCGTCGGATTCATGACGTCCTTAGCACTAGCCAGTTTCCTGGGTTATATTTCGGAACACACCTTAGATTTGCGTTAAATATAATAATTAATTAATATGTAATATATATTGAATATAGTATTATGTCTTCTGTTTTGGTAATGGTAGAATTTCACTAATTCGCGGCCGTCTGTAATCCGGCCCTGTCAATAATCCGGCGTTTCGTTTTTAGATAAAGTGGCAATAAAAATAATAGATAAAAGTAAATTAGACCATAAAACAAGGAGAATGCTTTCGAGAGAAATTGCGACAATGGAAGCCATTCACCATCCCAATATTATAAGGTAAAATAAAGTAGAAAATTTAACTATAGACTAAATAATGAATATTTGCAACTAACATAAAAAAAGTTTGTGTGTGTATTATTTCAAAACTCGAAAACTATTGAACCGTTAGAATAAAATATTTCACTGTCCAAATTCTTTACGAATGACAAGGACTAATAGGGTAAAAATGGTTATAATTAATGATTGTAATCATTATCATGGTTGAATTTAGACAATTTTTTGGTTGAATTTTGAAATTTTTTAGGTGAATTTTAACAATATTGATTCGGTGTATAAGCATGCTCTTTTTTCAGATTATTTGAAGTAGTCGAAACGTACACAAAAATACATTTAGTAACTGAATACGCCAAAGGTGGAGAATTATTCAATAAAATATCATCCGACGGAAGAATTCCCGAAGGTGAAGCCAAAAATTTGTTTTGTCAAGTCGTTTTAGCCGTCCAATATATTGTGAGTATCAATTGATTAATTATTATTATGCGAAAACAAAGGACCCCGCACAAACCTTTGATTCTCGGTTTTATTTTATACTCTAAGGAAGAAGTGTCCATGGGCGCATAACCTAAAAACCAATAGATTTTTAGCTACAGATATGTTTAGCGAGATTTTAGATACAGGGATATCCATTGAATTCACAATCTTAAATAATCCTAAGCTCTAGAAATATGTTTTCGAGTGCGCTGAATCCGAATATGACATTATTATTTTATAGGTGACACCTTCCAACATTACTTAATTTTCGACTATATTTTCTATTTCTTAAAAAAGCACAAATGTTAAACTTGGAACATGTTTGTGAATTCAATGGATATCCCTATATCTAAAACCTCGCTAAACATATCTGTAGCTAAAAATCTATTAGTTTTTAGACTATGCAGTATGCGCCTGTGGACACATTTTCTTAGTTACCTTTAACCTATAAAATAAAATCATTTTACAATTTAACCGAGAACCAAATCCTATCAGGTCTGTGCGTGGTCGTTTGTGCACTCCTGTCGTCACTCGAAAGTAAGAAATGAATCAATATTTATGTCATTTTTACATTGAATCGCACGCCGTTATCCTAACAAACCCGCGTCTAATAATAATGTGGATAATTTTGTTTAATAACGCGTCGTTTGTTTTATTTTTTCAGCACAATAAAGGCTTTATTCATCGCGACATTAAAGCTGAAAATGTTTTTTATGCAGGACCGAGTTTGGTCAAGTTGGGCGATTTTGGATTCAGCACGAAACTTACCAAAGGTTTGACAGTTGACTATATCATATATATTTATATATAATAATTATGTCTATTTACTCAAAGTGCGGCGAGCGAAGGCAACAAAGCGTATCGAAAATACATCTGCGTCTCTTTTTTCGAAGTAATTCCTTGATTATTCCGACAATATATATTATATACATTAGTATGACTATGGGGTATATCTCTCTTTATCAAAAGTTGTATGTTTTTATCTATGGCGTTAGCCAATCAGAACCAACAAGCTATTACGGCTTAAAAAAAGACAGAAGTATATATGTTTGCACCCTTATGGTTCGGATTTTATTACTATGCTCGGTATATTATGTATAATAAAAGTATATATGTTACGGTTAATACAAGAAAGTAGTTAATTCGCGAATTAATCGGCTAATTACCCGAATTAACCAATCCTTGACATTGGTTAATTCGCGAATAAACTACTTTCTTGTATTAACCGTAACATATAGACTATATGAATATTTTAAGGCGACTGTTCACCAGCTGTTCAATATGACTTCTTATTCACCCGCATAGTTCTATATTACGAACAATAATTGAATGTGTGTGTACAGTGTACACACAAAATGCGTGAATTTCGAAAATCTTTAACTTAGAATTATGTATCATTCTTTGCAGGGGCGGCGTTTGCGGTATGGTTGGTATGGAGCACTCCATACCCTGAATTAGCAGTGGTATGGAATTCCATACCAACATTTTTGGAAAAAGTTTTCAACAGTACTGTCCCCGAAATTCGATTCTGCTCATATGTCCAGTGTACGCAGGGCTGGGCATTGTCCTTTTTCAATCACTTTGAAATATAAGTTTTTTCTGAGATATATACCTACTGCGATATATAAGTTCAAAAACATTTTTGGTCACCTTCCCGATTCAGAGCACCCCAGGGCGACTATCGAAGTGTGAGGGAACGAACGAATATATATACCAATAGGCCAAATCATTATCTTACTTCATACCGTGAAAAAATATAAACCGCCGCCCCTGATTCTTTGAGCCCGATTTTTAAATATTGTTTGATCTAAATTAAATGATTTAAAATCACAAAAATATCACAAGTTTAACACAAAAAAACTGCTGAACAAGCTAAGTTTCACAGTATTTTTAACGTACATTTATAAAGAAAAACTTCAAAATGTTAGACTTCCCGCAATTTGAAACTCCGTAAAGAAATATCCACGTTTTTTAAGATTCAAGACGAAAAAATGTGTTTTTGAAATTTTTAAGCCACAAACCAAATTTTGCGATGCTTAATTTCTAATTACAGCTAAATAAATAGTAGTAGTAAAATGCCTTTTGCGATCAGTTTGAAATTGGCCGACACCTTTGTTTATTTACAACCTGAGTGAACGGTCACCTTAAATACAGTAGAACCACTTTAAGTCGAACCTCGATAAGTCGAAAACCCCCAAAACAAAACAAAAAATGTTTTGTTCCCTTCCCTTCAAGCCCCAAAGCCACCATTATTCGAAGTCTCAACCCTCTATAGGTCGAAATAATCAGTGAGTCCCTACAAGTCATTCCGGCACACATTTTCTATCCATAACTCGGAAAAATAAATTTGACTTCTGTATCTCGAACATAGCAACTCAAAATTAATTAGAATGAATCTTAACCTCTACGAGTCGAATATTTCCTTACAAAATCCGCCTAAGTCGAAATCCATTATATAAATCGAAAACTCTGTAACTCGAATTTTTTGGGGTCTCCCTTGAAGTTCCACTTACAGAGGTTCTACTGTAGTATATTATACTCAGTTCCTGATACGATTTTCATCGCTAAATCTGCTTTCAAAGTACCTTTATACTGAACCACAATGACAATAATAGCAAATTAAACTAAAAAGTAGAAAAGAATTATTAACAAAATAATTCAATTATTGTTAGAAAACTTGATATTAAATGTTACAATTATTTCATCGGTAGCTATTTATAAAATTAGAGTTATAATGAAAGTATAGTAATTGGCACCCTACGCTTTTTTACTATAATTGAATTATTTTGTTAATAATCACTTTCTACATTTTACTTCGGTTTGCTAGTAAAGCGTGTTTTTTTAGTTTCTTAAAATTTATTATCTTAATTTTTAGTCTCAAAACGACATTAAAAGTATTTTTTTTCAAATTTTCAAATTCAAATTTTTGTCAAAATTTTTAAATTTAAATTTATTTTTATGAAATACTTATATTGTCATCGGCCCTTGACACGTATGCAAATTTTCAGGTTAATCAGACTTCTTGAAATTGGTGAAAATAACGCTGAGAGATTCCTTTACATACATACAGGCAAGCTAATATAAGCGTGTTAAAAAAAAAACTACGTAGTGCTAAAATCTACTTTTAATTTGAATTGTTCCAGACATCGAGCAGACATGTTTCTAAGATATTTTCCATTATTCTACAAGCAGCGATTGCGATGTGATTTTCTGTTCACTACGAACAATGGGTGCGGGCCCCGCCGGTCAGTGTATCGGCTGCAACGTCGTTAAAACCGCCCCGGGCCTGCTATAAATTCTACCTCAAAAATTATCAAATACTCCATAATTTTCATAGACTTCTTCGATTTTGTTGTAAGGTCCCGACGAACATCTGAACACATTTTGCGGTTCGCCTCCGTACGCTGCGCCCGAACTCTTCCGAGACCAGCACTATATTGGCCGAAGTGTGGACACGTGGGCTCTCGGCGTCCTCCTCTACTTTATAGTGACGGGCGTCATGCCGTTTCGCGCCAACACCGTCGTCAAACTGAAAGATTGCATCGTCAACGGTCGTTACGTCATTCCTTCATTCATTTCGCAACCCTGCACTCGACTCATCGGTAAGCATTTTACAGAATAACACTTGCACTGGTAGAACCAAGTTGATTGAAATAATTCTATTTATTTTTCTTTTGTATGGTTTTGTTGTACATTTGCATTTAAAATTAGTTAGAAATAGGAAGAAACTAGCGATAGCCAATTAAAAGTATACTACTGGTGAAAATTAACGCATCACTCGATTTTTATTGAAAGAATTATCAGACTGGAAGCGCATTTTGTTTTCTGGTGAATCAAGGATAAGCATTGGAAATGTGGATGACGAAGATAATAGGATAATTTTGAAGAATGCACATTATTCCTTATACATAAATAAATAATGTAAACCAAATATTTCGTTCTTATATCCTTCCTAGCGTATTCTAAGGCTACGGTTATAGTGGATGCGTTTTCTGACGAACACGTCAGAAGTAGTTCAAATGAATCAAACACACATAAATATATTGTTGCGGTTACAGTGCTTGCAAATTGTTCTTCAGATTACGTGCGAACTTGTCAGAACAACGAAATCGTTCAAACGTGTTTGATATTTTAATGCGAATTGATGCGAATATTGTTATTTTTAAACATGGTTGTTGAAAAATTAATATCATTAGTGTTGGAAAACAGATATTTGTGGGACATGAACCAGAAAAGTTACCATAATAGAGACCTTCCCGTCAAAAATGGAACACAATTGCTAAAGAGATGAAAATTTGATTGCTTATAGATATGTTTCTTTAATTCCTTCAAGGATATAATTGAATGTTTCTGGAGATATCCTAAAATATTCTGCAAATTTGTTAGGCTGCTCCAATAATTGTGGAAATAACGTATATGATACTCTCTGTTAATTTGTCTCGACACAAACACTTTGTTTACATATTCACTTTTTCCCGTCAGAAGTAAAACTTTTAATAAAGGGTTTTCTAAATACTGATAATATTCTTAAAATTATTATTATCCATCTCAGTAAAGTTTAGAAATGCTACTTGAAACAACAATTTGTCAAGACAGAATACGCATACACTATAACCATCAATATCTGACCAACAATTCTGAAGTGTTTGTCAGAACATCAGTTCGTCAGAAAACGCATCCACTATAACCGTAGCCTAAGGCGCAACTGATCACGGTTTGCGCAGTTGAAAAATTAAAATACGCAGTTGTAAATGAGGTCTTGTGGAGTTAAAAAAAATTTGATTACCTACTTGAAAACCAAGTACATAGATCTATCGCCTCCCCATAAGATCACACTGCGTAGTTATCAAATTTACTTAGAATACGCTCTGCTGTTCACATCACTTTCGCGCATAGATCAAGAGAGGTCTGTCTACGGAAAGAGACGTATATACCAGTTATCGCAAAACAAAACGTCAGACATGTTTTCCATGTTGACCAATTTTGAAATCTTGTTGACCAAGTAATAATATTACATAAAATTGCTACTGCCCGCTTATGGTTAAAGTACTGACCCTTATTTAAATTATTTGCAGAACATGGATTGCAGCCCGATTTTTATTTATTGCAAACAAAATCTTTGTATGCTGACCAAATATGATTTTACGGCTGATTTTTATTGCTAACCAGATTTCATAACGGCTAACCAAATATTTACTTCTTAATAAATTTAACAGATAATTTTGAATGGAAGTGCAATCAGTTTTCGTTATTGCAGAGGGAATGCTTCAACAACAACCCAGCGATCGGATTTCGATAGAAGAAATCTTAAAATCGGAATGGTTGAAGTCGGTCGACACGACAGTCTTCACGATCCCTCAACAAAGGTTTGTTCTTGAGCCAACGAATACGCATGATTTGACGGGTTTGACAACACTAGAATCGAAAACTCGTAAAAAAATCGAAACTTACGGAATTACGTCGAAAATGTTGTGCGATAGCATAGATCAGAACAATAAAAGCCCCATTATAGGTGTTTATAGAATAATATTGCATAGGTTTCAACAAGAAATATTTAATGTTGCCAAGGAGCGTCAGGATAGCATGAGACGCTGCGATAAAAAACACGGTAAGAATTCGGGAATCAAAAATAAAGTGTCAAAAACATGTGTTCTATTATAATACCATTGGGTCGAGTGCAGTGTAGCGTAACCATATTTCACTTTTGAGCAGTGGCTAAGCATCTATCTATATTGTAAAGCGAAATACCATTCACTGACTGACTCATCACGAGATCTTCAAAACTATACGCCCGATTGACTTGAAATTTGGCATAGGTACTCCTTTTTCGACGTAGACACCCACTAAGAACGGAATGTATACAAATCCTATCCAAAATGGATTTTTTACCTACCATACTATGGATGTGAGTTGTTACGTGGGTGGGTATAGATCAGGGGTGGGCAAATCTTTTGATCGCCGGGCCACATAGCTGATGAAAATTTGACCGCGGGCTAAAAATTTGCAGAGCAAAAAAAAAAGGTCTTCACATTCTATTTCCGCATTTGGAGAGCAAAAGAAAAAAAAAGCTCCTTAGGTCCTTTTTTCGTCTGTTCTGGTCCTTGCTGTTTCTTTACTATTTTTCTAAAATTTATAAAATGCTTCGCAAGCCGCCATTTGCCCAGGCCTCGTGTAGATGGGAAGGTCAATATAATAATTCCAGAAAGGGAGAGATGGAGATAGAGAGCAAGAGCATGTGTGATGGTAGGTGAAAAATCCGTTTTGGATAGGATTTGCATAAAATCTGTTCTCAGTGGGTGTCTGCGTCGACAAAAGAGTAACTATGCCAAATAACGGGAACGCATCCGTATAATCGAGAGCGAAGCCGCGGATAACGGCTAGTTCTATTAATAAAAGGAAACCATATTTGAAGAGTGATCCTGTCTGATCAAATTTTGGCCTCCGAAACGCCAACAACAGAATACAAGAACTGATTGCTCGTCGATTTTGGACTTTTTTTTTGGATGAAAGTAAACCCCCAAAGAGAAACTAATGTATGTGCTTATGATCACAGGGTAGAAGTGAAACTCTTTCTTTTACTCGCCGGTGAACTGTTTTGTCCTCTCTCGTTAGCATAAGCTTTGGCCAACCCTTCAAGATTATTAACATCTTATGAGATCACAGGTTTTAAATCATGCGAAGAGCAGTAAGCTGTGTTTTTTTGAAGTGAAAACTTCTTTAGCGGCGTTGTACACTTTTTTTGTAATGAGTAAAAAATGTTACTCGCGTCAGGAAAAGTAAGAACTGGGTGAGACTCTCTAAGTGATAGTAATTGCCAGATACTTTTTATACAACGCTAGACATCTAGCGTTGAAATATCGTACATAAAAATGCAATCTATGATACAAACCATTTTATTTACAAGTGTTGCCAATAAATAAACAATGCTTCTAAATGCAAAAAATTAAGACGTTAATATTCAAGTTTTCACTTCTGCCGGCACTCCCAGAGTGCAACCCGTCTTTTTTTTATGTACGTTTCTCTTTACCCCTCTGGTTACGCCACTGAATCGACACATTCGACGTTTTAGATTGGCTCTTCAAAATCGATTTGGATCATTTCGAAACATCGACGTAACAAATGGCGGGAATTTGAAATCGTGACGGTGTGTCACGGTTATATGACAGCCATTTTAAAAAATATATTTTTGATCTAATCTATTTTAAAAGCCAATCGAATAGAAATATGTATTTTTGTTAAGGGCTGTATGTACTCAAATAAAGTTGAAATAGAATTAAGAAAATTTTATTGCTTTTCACAAAAATTCACTAATTTGACAAAGTAGTTCCGATAAATAATTACGCAAATGTATTTTTTAATGTTTTAAAAAAAAACGTACAGTAAACTCTCGCTGTAAGCGCGCTTTACAGTTGTATACAATAACATCGTTACAACGCTTATAAAATTCGCCATTGAGATCTTTTTTGGGGATTCGCCGCTTTTCCGAGCTCTCTGTATTTCACAAAAAAATGTAATCCCTTGGAGTTTCATTTTCATGTCACAAAATAATAGCGCTAAACGGGGAATTATTGTACGTTAGGAAATTAAAAAATTGTACATACAACTCTTAAACATCGTCTTTGAATTTTCAAAATGAAATTCTAATAACGCCAATGCAAATAAACAGTGTATTTGCTTATACATAGTATACATGCAGATACACTATTGTAATTTATAAAAATAGATTTATTTTTAGTAAGAAAATTGTAATTGTATTGCGTTGTTGTCATTTGTGTGTGTGCTTATTTTTAATGTTTTAATTAATTTTTGACTTCACGAAATACAATTCAACTCGATACAAACATTTCCGGGTTATATTGGGAACTGATGGGAAGTTTATTTTATGACGTAATCAATATGACGTCATGAATGGGTTGTAGTTAAACGAAAAATCGCACTGTCAAGAATGCCGAGTGGGCGAAATGAACTGCTAGCGGGAAACCGATTGACTGACGGGTAGTTTGGGTAACTCAATCGACACGCCCCTTTCTGTTGAGTGTTTACTTAGTTTCACTTCAGACGCGTGAGTTACACGCACCCAGTTCTTTTCGCAGTTATACTTCTTTAATTTGGCCCGTTATGAAAAAATTATATGAGTGAATTTTTACGATGCCCGTCAAAAATTAGCAGGATGAAGTTGTTCGTGGGAAAAGGTTACCGGCAGTTTAAAAAACTACCGACAGACCATTGACTTACATCAGTGGACGTGCCTTGTTTTTCGCTTCACTGAGTGAGGAGGATAGAGTATGGCAGAGACCCTGTTCGCATACGCGTTGCATCTAATATCTGTACTGTTGTTGACTCCAGTCCTTTTAAAATTTTATTTCAATAAAATGATTTGCATCCAAATGAATGATTAGTTTTGAATCACGCCAAAGAACTATAACTTCTAACGTGCGTACATATGTACACGCAACCGCTTTTTGAAGTGAAAACTTCTTTAGCGGCGTTGTACACTTTTTTTGTAATGGATAAAAAATGTTAAACTCGCGTCAGGAAAAGTAAGAACTGGGTGACACTCTCCAAGTGATAGTAATTGCCAGATACTTTTGAAATATAGTACATAAAAATGCAATCTATGATACAAACCATTTTATTTTTTATACAACGTTAGACATCTAGCGTTGAAATATCGTACATAAAAATGCAATCTATGATACAAACCATTTTATTTACAAGTGTTGCCAATAAATAAACAATGCTTCTAAATGCAAAAAATTAAGACCCTAATATTCAAGTTTTCACTTCTGCGGCACTCCCGGAGTGCAACCCGTCTTTTTTTTTATAACAGGACAGCTATTTAGGCTACAAAAATGGCTTATGTTAAATGTGTTTTCACAATATTGAAATAGAAATCTGAATACCATTATTTATATATTTTTCTGTGATACTTTTAAAATAATACGTGTATTTCTAGATTGAGATAATTAATATATTTATATAATATAGTACAATATTTATCCGTATAAAAATATATACCTCTATTTTATAAAAATAAAAGAAAACTAAGCAAATTTTGCAGTCTGGCACTGCATTTGTTTCCATGCAGGTCATGACTTTCTGGATTTTTCCATAGAATATGAAATAACAATGGCAGCTCACTAAAACAGAAGAAACGCTGGAGTGTTTTTCTTCTGTTAAATTAATGATTATTTTATTTTTAAAATCCATCAGATTTTTTCATTCAGATAAAAATAACTGATTACTATGAGTGTTAAGTATGTTACTTGAAGAATATGCCTTAGTTTTATGTGTATATTGTTTTGCTAACAGTAAAAAAGTGATTTTACTTTAGTAGATCTCTCTATAATAGTCCATAGCCCGATGGCCTTGAGGAAAACTGATCTCTGAAAAGATGATTTGGAAATGGCGGCTATTCAATGAAGCCTCGTACAATAATACCTCGAAAATTACGCTCGTATTTCAGTTGTACGTTCCAAGTGACGGGAACTTGATTTACGCGCTTTAAATTGTGAAATAAACATGAGTCATATGAACTTTATAGAATCGTTATTTCGAATTGTTTTTTTTTTATTGCCCAGGCCTTGTAAGGACAAGCCGCAATCCAATACTTAGAGATCAGGGATGCCGTCGACTATATTTTAGGAAAAACTGTTGATTTAGTGCGTCATTAATATAACATTATAATGATTATCATTCGTTTATATTTTAGATAATTTGTGATATTTATTAAATTTGTTGGAGATCCGTACAAATTTTATGTTGCGAAGTACAGTCATGGGCGCCTCTAGAAAATTTTCCAGGGAGGTGGCAAAAAATTAAATGCAATAATAATAATTTAAACATTTTTGACGTGATAACGTCTTATAAATTGATGAAACACCGGCTGCACGCATGAAAAAGTGTCACGTTCCGCCTGAGCCTGAGCGTGCAAGCGAGAGCGCGGTATAAGCGATAGAGAGGCACGATCGGCCCAAGCGTCGGCTTGTACGCATTTCTCTCTCTTCTCGCGTGACGTCAGAGAGTTCATCAATGTTTCTTTATGACGTTACCACGTAAAACTATCGTCCGTAAACCGACTTTACAGACAACCAATTTTTTTTTTGTTTCTGTAATTTATTACGAAACTATATCAATTGGTCATTTTCATGAACTACCCCATCCTGTCCCCTCACCCTGGCGGCACCCATGAGTACAGTCAGTGTATTTTAGGTTATAATTTATTATTTCATATTGTAAAAAAATATTTTTGTTGTGAATGTTAAGTTTTTAATAAATCTAAAAGTTGAATGTTCAATTTTGTTCTTATTTTTCTACATAGCTATGTTTGTTTAAGAAAATTATTGTTTATTTTTTTAATTATAGATAGTAGTTTACATATAGTTTATAGACACTCAAAATCTGAGGTAATATGCGTTTTTTTTTATCAATAAAATACCTCCCTATTAAAGCTGTTTTAAATTTCAAGACAAACAATTATCATCTCTATCTTAAATTTGAACAGTACATTATATCATAGATAAACGTATTATACTTAGGAAGATTCGTAACCTAGTTAACCAAAATGAGACCACTTTTATATAGTAAACCTCTTACGTTTCATACCCCTGGCCCACAAACTGAATGTTGTTTTGTGCTTCCACCTACATTATGGTTAAACTAAAAGTTCAGATAATCTTAAAGCTACCTCTATACTGATCCTAATTACGCGCTCAATGGTTTATAAATTGTTAAAAACCATCAATGTTTTTTTTTATTTTTGACGTAGGTATGTGATAATTTTAGTTTTCCGTGACGACAGTTCCGTTTGTTTCAAATCATAGAAACGCCGCGTAAACAACGGCACAAATAAATTTCTAAAATAAATAAAAAAACCAAATGTAATTCAAATTTTTTGAATTTTCAAATTTTATTTTGAATAGTCGTGGTAACGTTTTTTTAGTCTGTTTCACATTTTAATCAAAATCATGAATACGAATTCATTTTAATTAATAATTTAAGACAATTTATTATTCATCAAGGATCATTTCAACTTTACAAATAGGTACTGACATATTTTGTCAATAGAAATAAAATAAAATTTCTACTAACGTGTGCAGTGACGTGTATAATGGCTAGTAATAAACATTTTGATATTTGAATCTTTGATTAACGTCTGATTAGTACTCTTCAATAAATAAATTATCGACCAATTTTTCAGACAATTATATTGACAAAAATATATAATTATAATTCAATAAATTTATTGAATTATAATTATATATTTTTGTCAATATAATTGTCTGAAAAATTGGTCGATAATTTATTATTATTTATTATAATTATAATTTATTATTATTTATATAATAAAATTGTCAAAAAATTGATCCCAATTACTCGCTCAATGGTTTATAAATTGTTAAAAACCATCAATTTTATTTTTTTTTACGTATGTGATAAATGATAATTTACAGTTTTCCGTGACGACAGTTCCCAGTTTGTTTCAAACCATAGAAACGCCACGTAAACAACGGCACTTAAATTTCTAAATAAATGTAAAAAACCAAACATAATTCAAAATTTTTGAATTTTCAAATTTGATTTTGAATAGTCGTGGTAACGTTTTTTTTGGTCTGTTTCACAGTTTAATCAAAATCATGGATACGAATTCATTTTAATAATTTAAGACAATTCATTATTCGTCAAAGATCTTTTCAACTTTAAGAATACTGACATATTATATTGCCAATAAATATTCCAAAAAAATTTCTTAAAATTTTTGAAACTTGTATTTCTGTGATTTCTCAAAATTTATTGGGCCGAATTACTCCAAATTTTCAGGAAATCTAAGTTTACGAAGGACTTTGTCTTTTAAAGGTAATCTGTAAAAACTTAATCCCGGTGAATTTCGTCTACAATTTTTACAGTTAACGTAACTGCACGAATTACTAACACAAGCCATTATTGAAAAATTCTCGGAAATGAAATAAGAAATAATTTTTTGACACAATTTATAAACGTACCGACAGAATTTTTTCAAATCATACATAAGGCTGTTTATATTTTGAAACCATGAATACGAATTTAAAAAAAAATAGTCGAACATTCTCTTTATTATATTTCTTGACTGTAGATACCAAAAAAAAATATCATCTCTGAAAAATCTTTAAAAAAAAATTCAACTGTCAGGCCGTTAAATAATTAATCATATATTTTTTCACCTACGGATTTTAACAAATTTATAACATGTAATACAGGGTGCATTTTTCGTCCACTTTGGTTATGTATTCTACTCTACAATTGTGAATGACATATTATTTTGTAGCATCGAAGATCATGTCAATTATTTTATTATGGGAGAAGTACAGTGTCGGTATAAGCATCTAATTAATTAAGATAATAAAAATAATTTAAAATGAAATACATAATCTTATTTCTTGAATTTATATTTTTGTTCGGATTTTTTTGACTCAACATCAGAACTTTGTTTAAAAATAAAATTTTAATTAAAGTTATTCATTTACTTATGTCAAAAGAAAAATATTTAAAAGCCCAATAATAATGTCACCGCGGGATATTGTACAATACAGTCGAATGACGTAAGAGGATCTTTGAAGAACAAATGTAATTATGATGCTAGTCACTAGAGGAACAAATTGCCTGCACAATTCACTACGGAAAACATATGTAGTTATGATGCTAGTCACCAGACGGCCGAACCATTATCAGCACAATTAACTACGGAAACTCTACATATTCTACACTCGCAGATTAAAAAAATTAGGCTTATGATGCTCGTCAATAGGTGGCCACCTAGCGGCGAGCATCATAAGTGGTCTCATTTTGGTTAACTAGGATACTTATCTTCCTAAGTATAATACGTTTATCTATGATTATATGAAAAAATGGATGTTAGTTCAGATTTTGCCGCGCTGCAGTCGATTTTTATAGACAAGCATTGAAATATATTTAGTTCAATGTAGACAAGTACTAGGCGCAGAAAAGACTAAACTAATAGCTTTTAAGAAATTCCGTCCGATGTCGCTATTCTACAACTGCATTGTTTCCTGAAGTCAAATTATTTTTGAAATGACAATTGACGTTAACGGTAATAGATACAGATCTCCGGGTGTGCTCATTGAATGTAGAATGTCGTTTTCAATCAGCATACCGAATTTGAAATGTATAGTAGTATGCCGTATTATACCGTAGTAAATTGAAATAAGCTCAACTTCGTTCTGTGAGCATTTGAAGTGTATTTAGACATAGAAGCTACATTCGAACGTCTCTATCTCCGAAACAGTATTACATATAGAGTATAGACCTCCGGGTGCGCTCATTGAATTCAGCATGTCGTTTTCTATCAGTACACCGAATTTTAAATGTATCCGATGCGTATTCCAGGCATTCCAGAAAACCACTTCGAACGGGTCTATCTTCGAAACGGTAAGTGATACGAAGCAACAGAGGGGCTCGGTGACTTCAGCGTGTCATTTTACATAAGCCTACCGAATTTGAATCGGATCGGAGACATTGTCCAAAATTGTCTTAAAAAAATCACAAAAAAACTAAGGCTATACTATGGGAAAAATCGCGTTTTTAGTCGATTTTCAAGATTTTCCAATAGCTCGCTTTTCAGGTCCAAACGGCTTATACTAACACTGAATGACACTCCGAATCAAAAATTAAGCTCAACTTTAGGTCTTGTGGGCTTTTATAGTGAATTTCAATGTAGAAGAAACATTTAAACGTCAATATCTCCGAAACGGTAATAGATACAGACCTCCGGGTGCGCTCATTGAATTCAGCATGTCGTTTTCTATCGGCACACCGAATTTTAAATGTATCCGATGCGTATTCCAGGCATTCCAGAAAACCACTTCGAACGGGTCTATCTTCGAAACGGTAAATGATACGAAGCAACGAAGGGGCTCGGTGACTTCAGCGTGTCATTTTACATAAGCCTACCGAATTTGAATCGGATCGGAGACATTGTCCAAAATTGTCTTAAAAAAATCACAAAAAAACTAAGGCTATACTATGGGAAAAATCGCGTTTTTAGTCGATTTTTAAGATTTTCCAATAACTCGCTTTTCATGTCCAAACGGCTTATACTAACACTGAATGACACTCCGAATCAAAAATTAAGCTCAACTTTATGTCCTGTGGGCTTTTATAGTGAATTTCAATGTAAAAGAAACATTTAAACGTCAATATCTCCGAAACGGTAATAGATACAGACCTCCGAGTGCGCTCATTGAATTCAGCATGTCGTTTTCTATCAGTACACCGAATTTTAAATGTATCCGATGCGTATTCCAGGCATTCTAGAAAACCACTTCGAACGGGTCTATCTTCGAAACGGTAAATGATACGAAGCAACGAAGGGGCTCGATGACTTCAGCGTGTCATTTTACATAAGCCTACCGAATTTGAATCGGATCGGAGACATTGTCCAAAATTGTCTTAAAAAAATCACAAAAAAACTAAGGCTATACTATGGGAAAAATCGCGTTTTTGGTCGATTTTCGACATTTTCCAATGACTCGCTTTTCTGGTCCAGACGGCTTATACTAACACTAAATGACACTCCGAATCAAAAAATAAGTTCAACTTTTGGTTCGGTGGGCATTTAAAGTGTTTTTAAACACCGAAGCGACGTTCTTACGCCTCTATCTCCGAAACGGTTAATAGATACAGACCTCCGGGTGCGCTCATTGAATTCAGCGTGTCGTTTTCTATCAGTACACAGAATTTTAAATGTATCCGATGCGTATTCCAGAAAACCACTTCGAACGGATCTATCTTCGAAACGGTAAATGATACGAAGCAACGAAGGGGCTTGGTGACATTGTCCAAAATTGTTTAAAAAAAAAAAAAATGGTTGTCTGTAAAGTCGGTTTACGGACGATAGTTTTACGTGATAACGTATTTCGCTCGAATATCATATTTAATAATACATTACTGCGCTCTCGCTTGCACGCACAGGGTCAGGCGGAACGTTACGAAACGTTGCACTTTTTCGTGCGTGCAGCTGGTGTTTCATCAATTTATAAGACGTTATCACGTCAAAAACTTATTCCGCCATCTTTAGAAGTCCGCCATATTGGATTTAGAGTGACGTCACACAGCTAACCATGCATTGTCGTTCAAACTAAACGTGTATACAAATTTTCATCTCAATCGGTTGATATCTGCTTCAAAATTACCGAAGGCATTCTAGTCACTCACTTAGTAACGTCAGGAACGTTACACTTTTTCGTGCATGCAGCCGGTGTTTCATCTTTTTATTTTGACGTGATTCATCAATTTATAAGACGTTATCACGTCAAAAGATAATTATTACTATAAGAGTTATTAAATAGTAGCATTTATTGATTTTTCTCGTCTCGTTTACAAAAGCAAAAAATAAAAAATAAACAAAAACATTATTAAACGTTGGTCACTGGGTTAGCAGGAACAGTTGATATTTTTAATTCCATAACCTCTACTATAGTATCCCTAATTTTGCTTTTTTCTATACCCATCTTTTGAATTTTCTCCATTTGTTCAGTCACAAATTTGACTTTCCGCTTGAAATAGTCTTTAGCACCGTCAATATCCTAGAAAAAAATTGTTGATCGTATACTAATATATAAAGGTGAAGAGTCTGTTTGTTTGTTTGGTTGAGCGCGCTAATCTCAGAAACTACTGATTCGAATTGAAAATATTTTTTTGTTGGATAGTTATTTTGTTGCTATAGGTTATATAATATCACACTACGACCAATAGGAGTGGAGCATCGATGAAAAATGTTGTAAAATATATCTCAAAATTAGTCCGTCTGACAAAAACTTTTGAAAGGTAACTCCGATCATCATGAAACTTGGATACAACATTCATCCCAGTAAACTAAGATGAACGTGCGTACTCATGCACCCCCTCATTCGTTCTTTTGCGCCCAGGTGAAATCGGGCGGGACCGCTAGTATAAAATAAATTTTAAACTGATTATTTTTTGTCATAAGATAATACTTAAAAAAACCTAAAACTATTATGAAACCCAGAGAATTTTTCTGAAAGCAGTCAAAAAACATTTTCGAAACCACCTCCAAAATCTGGAACAGCTAAAAATTGCATCAATTGAACATTTATTTACTTACTTTCTGGGCATAGTATCCCGTTCCAATGTCTATAATTGCATGCTCAGGGTCTGTAATTATTCCAGGAACGTACATCTATCAACAAGTTAAGGACTATAAATTTAAAAATCAGTGTTGTGCAAAGCATTTGTCATAAAATAAAATTTTTTAGGAGGTAGGGTCAAAAATCCAAAATGATTAAAATCAGTAAAATTTCAGAGATGTTCTTCTTATATTAGTTTTTAATTTTGAACATTATGAACAGTCTCATTGTTGAAAAAATAAAATTTACAATATATTTTTAATACATGCAATCAACTGGCAGTCAATGAAATAGTGACATAATTTTATAAAACAACAGAAAACTCATAAAATCAAATATAAGTAAAGATAGGAATAATTTCAAAAATAACTATGCTATGAAATGTACATTTTCAAAGTTAATAGAAAAAAACTAGAACTTTTCCCTATACTAGTAATGAGAAATTAATGGCGCTTTCGGCATCGAGAACTGCCCCGGGCAGGTCAAGCTGAATGAGTAATTAATGGTTAAAGAAATTTGTTTATTTAACCAATAGTAACCAATTCGACCTGACCTGCTCCGGGACAGATCTTGATGCCGAAAACGCCATAATTTAAATAAAACACAAAGATCTCGATTTAGTGAGTTTTACATAAATGCTCAACCACATATAAACTTAGGAGGCTTTTGTATATCATAGAATTTTCCCCATACCAAGTCCCCCGCACAAGTGCCTATCCAACCTCCCTAAATGGTGACTTATTATTTATTTAGGGTAGTCTACAACGCTATTCTATCGCAAATAGATAGCTGAAGGCAGATGCTTAAATTTTCATTCCATAATTTAAAGTACTAAAAGTTAAGATTTCCTATTTATAAAAGTGAAAAAAGGATACAGATCCTGTTAATGGTACGAGGATTGACCGTCCTTTCATATTAGGAGTGAATTTCTCTAAACTTTCACCGGAGTCTTGAAATTTTGTTTGTGCCATTTTCAGAGTTTGCAACGAATCTTGGAATACACTGAGTTCCTAGAAAACACAATCAAAATAAAATTTTCATACAACTGAAGACCTGATAGTTGTTATTAAGCTCATCTTTATTCATCATTTAGAGTACACTACAAACGAAAGGTTAGGAAACATTTTAAAAAACTACTTTGTTATAAATAATTCTTTTACATAGTGTAGGAGTGTTGACTAAATAAGGTTATACCTCACCTGTTCTAATTGCTGTTTCAACTGAGTCAACTGCTGCAAACTCAATTTAGTTAAATCGATCTGATGCAAAGTTGGATCTTCCGCTCCCGATATAGTGCTCATTTTAAGTAGTTATTATATTTTTTAAATCAGAAATCTAAATTCGAACTGTCAACATATAGGTTAAACCTGTCTCTAAAATTGCGAAGCTAGTAACGACGTATGCTGTTTTGAATCTTCTTTTTGTTCTTGGCAGAATTATTAGGAGTATCGAGTACAACATAGCTCAATGGTATTCAAGTTGCATTTTTACATTTTATTATCCTCCATTGATATGTAAGTAAAGTTCACAATGTTCTCTGGTTCACGCCATGGAAAATAGAGGATTTATTACCATGCACAACAGAATCAGATCTGGACATTGCAGCAGTTACACACACTTATACAAGATAAATGTGATACAGAGTTCATTGTGTAAATGTCAAACGGGTGAAGGTACCATTTACCATATCCTTCTTCTTTGCCCACTTTTCAACCACATAAGAGACATACTAACAAATAACTGTAATATACAAACATGTACTAATTGGGATGATGTTATCCAGGTCCTTTCCAAAACAGATCACAAATCATATAAGGCAATCTACCACTATCTGAAGGAAGGACAAATAAATCTATAAAGAAGCAAAGACTACATTAAACCAAGCCAAGCAATTCGGCAACTGGCCAAAGGCAAGAGCCAGGCCATTAACAATTAAAAAAAAAAAAAAAAAAAAAAAAAAAAGTAGCGCACAACAAATTAAAATTTTTAGAGGTATTTTTCTAATTAGACAATCCTATAGGGTTACCACTTTTGTGATTTAGTTACTAAACCTAAACAATTCTAAATGTCCAATTAGCAAACGTGCGAAACGATAAAAAATAAAAAATGACAGGTTATGGGATTTTATTTGGATAGAAAACAATGACAAATTATTTGAACATTTTATTTGTATGATGTAAAGATATTTTCTACAATTATTAACTTACAATAAACTGGTACTCCAGATTGAGAATATATACATCAAGACGTATAGAATTTTAAAACATAAGTACTAATTAACAGTAAAAATAGTACCTATATATTTTTATATACATATAAAACAGCTCTTGCGAGCCTTGTTTGTCCGTTTTCCCTTTACAAAAACTTGAATACTCTTTTATATTACTATATTAATTTATTAAAAGCGCTACAGTCGAAATAAAACAAAACTCATAACTTTTTTACATTTCTAAAATCTACCACAAATATTTTTTTTTTTTAAATAACAAAACTTACATAGTGTATCTATCTCATTCTCATTAATGTATGAAAGTATCGTGAGTAAGAATAAGACAGAAATCTGTATAGTTGCTTACTACAAAGTTGGTCACACAATTATTTTGTTTGTTTAATATATTATTAGATTTGTTTTATTTCAAAAAGTAGTGCTTCATTTTTATGCTGCACCTTATGACTTTGAAATCTTACACCTTAATAGTTATTAAATTAGATGGAAACCAAAACAAAAACTGAATTGTACAATTTTTCTTATCTTTTAGCTTAATAACGATTCTATTAGCGTTTGTACGTAATATGCCTGTAATCGGTGATAGAGCATATTTATTCACAAAACAAAATATAATCACTGAAAAACAAAATTCTTTCGAGATGCTTGTCAATCATACTTTTGAAATTAAAGAATATCAATCAAGAATAGATTCAACATATATTTCAAGAGAATTTTGTTTTGCAATTTTTCATATTTGAACACAAAAGTAATTCAAATATCTTGTACTTTATCATTAACTTGTTATTCGCATATTTGTGTGACAAAATTACTATAACGCTTTGTATAATATTGAATAAAAAACAACACATACAAAAAAATAAATGACGATTATTTTACTTATTTAATTATCACTGAATACAGACACGTTGTACATAAATAATGTTTTTATACTTTATCATTTTGTTTTCGAAAGCTGAAAATTTATACTGAAATAAAATAAATAATTTCAGAAAGCAATTAAGAATGTTTTTGGATTTACAGGTAATTTGTTTATTTATTTACGGAGTACTGATAGTTTGGTATCACAATTTATTGGACGCAAACTTTATAAATAATGCAATATAATTATAAATTTTATATTTGTTAATTTATGTTATTCTCTGGTTATAATTCGTTATTCACTAATCCATCTTATTCTAAATATTTCACTGAGCATTTGCCTGAATCAGTTACAGATTTTGTTCAATTTCCATTATTAATAATAATAAGATAAGTTTGTTTTTTGTTTTTTCAAACCGTTTAGAGTATAGCCTGAATTATTTCTAACATAACCTAGAATTAAAGCTTCCTGAACCGAAGAAATTTTACTCATTGTTTATTCAACAATGTTTTTTTACTAACATTATAACAATTTTATTGATCTATCTAAAGCACTTTTTTGTACCCTTGTAAATTTTCAAGTATATAATATTCTACTGAATAAAACCTTCAATCTAATATTTTCCTACACAAAATTTCAACTTCTTCAGTTCAAAATGGCTTTCAATATTACACAAATGTACAAAAACAGAATAATTTAGTTTCCTAATTTTAAGACACGACTTATGTAGGTACTATGTTTGAGATTTTTTACAAAATTATCAAAATTTTTTTACAAAATTATACCTACAATCACAGAATGTTACGCTAAATTCTTATGTTTCACCACACAGTTCATTACGTTCTTTTGTTAAGGTATCAAACTAAAAAGAAAAAAAAACAAATGCATAAATTCATAGATTCTCTTTTGTTAATTTACCAAGACACAACGTTATGCATTTGTTAATAGTTTATCCACAAATTTGCACCTTACAATATTTAGTATTGTCATGAATTTAATAAAAATGTGTGTGAAATTGACATTTTGGTTCCTTTTTATTTTTATTCACACCTAGCATACAAAAAAAAATATTTCTCTTAAATGCATGTTAAAACACTGAATACATTATCCTCAGTACAATACATTTTTCACAAAATTAAAATTGTTAAATATTTTGTACACCAGTAAAGATCATTATATATGTTTTAATAAACACATAAATACATACGCCAAGAGAAATTTGCCAGCATGATCATAGTAACGGTTATCACCGTTCAAAAAGACCGCAAATTCTCGTCCCCGGTTTCACTTATCCTGTATATATTTGGACAGCTTTTTTTCCGCAATAGATGTGTAACGCAGACAATATTTTTCATTTCAGTAACATCTATATAAAAATAAAATAGTTTTATGCATAACACTGAAAACTATCGTACAAACCTTCAACAGTATTATAGACTATATCAAAATATCATTATTATTCTCGATTCCGCGTCTCTCACTAAAAACTCCCCTCGCCTTGACATTATATTTCCTGAGATCAGTTCTCATCGACCGTCTTCAATAATTTATATTTAAACATCAACATCGACTTTTATAAATCAATTAGATTCATTTACTAATCTAACAGACAGAGATATATTTTATGTTCGTTGTTTTGTTTGTTTATTTTTTTAACTCACACCGTTATTATTTCTGTACGGACAATGATAATTGCACAATAAAATTTGTCAGCATGTGGAAATGTTTAAACAGTAATTCGGTGTCCACTCTACATTTTTAAAATAACAGACTTAAAAACAATTGAATTTTAGTAGCTTGGAAAAACTACTCAAAGATGGCAGCATCTGTTTGACAGACTGCAAATCAAGATAATGCGCCAATTTAAATTGGATCAGCTTGACAAAACTAACTTAAGATGACAGCATCTGGTTGACAACAATTGATTATGCGTCAACGTTATGCTGCAATACATCATTTACTTTCCGTTTCTACATGACAAAAACAAAATCAGTAGTTCGGTCATCGATTGTACTTACTGTCGATGCAAGTCTGAACGTAGACACCGATTAAATAAATAGTAAATTGTAAACAACGATACATAACAACTATTGACGTCTCGCAACACTGACAACTAAAAACAAAACTCGCAGACAGTTCTTATGAAATACGATGCAATATAAAAAGGAAAAATATACTTAAATCAGTAACAACCGAATTGGACAGATATTGACATTTCATTTACATTTAAAATAAACTTCTGATAGAATATATTTGATATGTTTCTTACACAAAATTTGAGTAAACGGTAAACGTGTAGAACAACCATTTTGTTTTAAAACTAAAAATAACCTTATAAAAATACTTGAGTCGAGAGGTAAAATATTGCAAACTGTATGAAAAGCATATTACAAATATGAAACAATTACGAAAATTGTGTATACAATTACGTATAGAATTTTATTTTGCTTTTTTGTAAAAAAAATAAAGTACTCCAAAACTTAAGTCGATTTTGAGTTTGCTCGAGTAGCGACTTGTCACGCTCCGGAACAATCGATCTCGACAATATCTTTCGGAACATCTACGAACTGATAAACTAACCGCTGTCCGTCAACTTTGGCAAGTATACCGCGCTGATAATAATATCTCAATGCTCTACCCATAGTTTCGTAGTTCATATCCGGTTTGTTTTTGTGTAAGCCCCATAGTCTCGAAACAGCTTTCGAATCGACGAGCTTAAAAACGCCCTTCTCTCTATTGGTCCACTTTATGTATCTTGGGCAATATTCTCTGTCCTGCAAAAGTTTCAGAAGAAATTCCCAAAGGTACGTCGTCGAACCTTCTCTGCTTTTTCGTTTCACCGTGCCGGGTTCTCCATTTCTGGCTTTTCTGACCTTCTTCAGTTTTCTTTGCTGAAAGCCTAATTCGAACATGTACGACAGATCGTCGTTGACGCTCGATGTCGCTGCTTGTATTACCGACGTCGGAATGGCTGAGCCACGGGGCGGTGACGGCATTGCAAAATGAGGGTATTGCATCGATGAATGGTACGATGAATTCGGTTGGGGCATATTATGTTGTTGTACAGATTGTTGCGTTGTCTGTTGTTGCTGCTGCTGCTGTTGTTGTTGTTGCTGCTGTTGGTGGAGGGTGTTCAGGTAACTGCTGTAGCTGTCTGGCACTGAAACAAAAAAAATAACAATTATTATTTAACGCCATTTTTCTATTGCAAAACGTAAAAAGAATAGCCTTTACAAGTCGCAAGTTTTGAAAATCACAACCCGCTAGTTTAAAATAAGAAAGGAATTTATCCTTTACTGTAGAGTGTAGACTGTCAAAGTAAATGGTAATTAAATTTTTTAAGTGTTTGGTGTTATATTAGGCAGGACATCGAAAAGTATGAGCGTGATAATTTGCCTTCATGATATTCAGTACGGAAATTGAACACAACGCAAGGGTTGGACGAACAAGTACCTACAGTTTTTTTTTCCCATTATGCGTAGTAATCGAGTTATAAAAGTAAAAGCGTTCAAAGGCCGAGCCCTACGTGATCTTAGAGGTACAAAGCGCAGATACTTTCCCTTTCCACGAATCTTCAATACGGAAATTGGACTCTGGAGCGGATTACGCAAAAGTTAGATTTTTAAACAGACTCGACGAAGAGATACTTTTCCGTTTCGCGAGTCTTCCAGAAGGGAATTGGGCGCTGCAGGGGATGACGCAAGGGTAGAACAAAAAACAACGCAAGTAAACATGGCCGTGGCGAATCTATAGATAGACCAACACGTACATATATAATAATAATTGCGATCATTGACCAGGAAATGACGTGCGCGTTAGAACGACGGTGTGTTGAAGCGAGGCGAGGGTAGAAGGGGGCGCAGGCGTTTCGCGCTGTCACTGTCCGTTGCTGTGTTAACCTTCAATCGACGAGAGAGTCGACCGGCCGGCGGCATGCGTGTCCTTGTACCGCTAAAATAGATGCAATCCAAGAGCTTTTTAATGTGTTTGTGCTGCGATCTATATACGTTATGTATTATGTACCTAACTTTGTACGCCGTGGACTATTTCATTATGTGCCAGGGTCAGAACTTGTATCCGTTCTTGAAAAAAGTTGGTGCGTCTAGTTATGTACGCGCGTAAGAAGTTACACTTCTTTGGCGTGATTATAAACTAAAATTAGACCGCAAATAATTTATTGAAATAAAAGAACTGGATTAAGATTAGCATAATGCAGGTATTTAGACACTGCACGCATGCGAACATGGTCTCTACCATACTCTATCATCCTCACTCAGTAAATAAAAAATATAGAGCAACGTCGTTCTGTTAACTTTTATGTTACAGTGTGCGCGCGCACCATAAAAAAAAAGTTCTAAAGAGGAAGTAAATTTTTCAAAGTGTCACGAAATCAGTAACGCGTAGGAAAGGAAGATTTCTGGGGCAAGTGCTGCAAATAGATATAGTGAACTTGAAAAAAATGTAATAGTAAGTTGGCAGCCCTGCATTATGCCTCTTGCATGTTCGTTAATATAACTAGAAAAACTTATAACAGACACATTTTATATGTACATAAATAGTTATATGCAAGCAACGGTCAATGTGAATCTGAAGAAATATTTGCACCGGACCGCTGCTTCTACGTCTGCGACCTAAGACAAGATTTTAATAATTGACCGCATTTCATCAACACGTGACGCCTGTCTCAATTTACAGGCCGTGGATTCATAGAAACCAAAGTACAATTTAATTTACATATGCAGATATGCGCATCGCCCAGAGAGGTCAAACAATGTTATTACTTATTAAAATGGATGCACTTTTAAGCAACCCAAGATCTACTACAAACCGTATCATTTATTATTGAATAATTTCTTATAGACTAAGATCCGGTATTAGAAATATATACCTTCATATGTTATTTGATGATGACAAGATTATATGTCAGATAATATATACATTGATAAATCGCACATGGGTTGCCTAGTTGTTAAATAAAATAAATTCTAATTAAATTTTTTGGATCAATTTACCCGATTTGTTAATCATAAAAATCGAACCTAAACTGAGAGAATATGAACAAGGTATTGGAATATACCATTGATTCCATATATAAATATAGATCATCTACATAAACATACCTTGTAAATAGTTGTGTTCTGTGTACTTTGAGATTGTGTCATAATCTCTCATCTTAAGCTCGATTTTTATGATTAACAAATCGGGGAAGTTGATCCAAAAAAGTTAATTAGAATTTATTTAATTTAGCACTAACAGCATCTGTACGCGATTTAGCTACGCAATCCATGTACGATTTATAAATGTACCTATATATATTTTTTAACATACCTATAATATTTGTCATCATCAAATAACAGATGAGGGTATATATTTCTAATACCGTATCTCGCACTATTAGCACTGTTGTTTAATTTATATGCCTACCTAATTTTTTTTTCAACAAAAATTCAATAGGTTCCAGCTAATATTTTCTACTGAAATGAGCACTAGCATACGAAAAAACTTATTTTCAAAAAATTACAGTCTAGACATATAGGTACTTATTCTTCGCCACGAGCCTAAACTCGAAAGGAATAATGCAAGTACACGTTTTCAAAATTATTTTGATATCCTTTTCGTTTTAAAAGTAGCATCTTGAGCTAGTAAAAAAATCATGAGTACATAATTTGCAAAAACAATAACAGTTTTTTTTTTGCATAAAATAGTAAATACGTTTTTATGCCAATATTATCACGAAGTTCACGCGATTTTTTAACATTTAAAGAAGGGCAATGTTAAAAGTGCGTTGCCCCCCCTTATTTACGTAATCTATGTTTGTATTTCCATTTAAAGTCACGGCACATAAATTATAATAAGTCATGTTTTTTATGTGTATTCTAATAATATATTTAGTATTGGTTTTGATATTCATAAAACGTTAAAAAAAATGACATCTGGCTTTTAACATTTTTATCAATCATTGATCAACTCCTCAAATGTTCTCAATTGAATTGAAAACAAAATGCTTTGAAACAAAACAATAAAAAATTTATTATCAAATTATTAACACGCGTATAATGAAATCTATAGTATGTTTCGTTTTAAGTGAATCAACAAAATTGTACGAATATTTATTTAATTGATGCTCAAGGTTCTAAGTTCTATTTATCAAAAATTGGATCGCCGTCAGAAGTAGGACACCTGCGATTGAAATGATTTCTTTATCTATTTTTTTTGTGTCTGGATATTCTCACAAAACATTGTTTATTCTCGCTGAAATGGCGTCTCAAATATCCTGTTTAAAAATATCCGATAACCGGCTATCAGAAGTAGGACAACAATTGCTGCCTTAATTTTTTTTCGTTTTTGGATATATTTTCGCAGAAATTGCGTCCAAATATCGTGTTTAAAAATATCAGATAACCGTATATCAGAAGTAGGACAACGATTGCCGCCTATTTTTTCTGTGTTCGGATGTCAGTTGTAAATTTGTAACAGGGTCCCAGATCCAAACTAATGTTTAACAAACATTATACAAAAATGACATCTAATCTTTTACATTTTTTATGACAACTGTAGATCTATATTTATATAATACGACGAAGGTAAATAATATACAAACATTAGCCGAAGAGTATGAGAAGGGGACGGCGCAGGGAGGAGAATTCGCGAACCGCGAACAGCGGAACTAGGGTGATCGGCCGATTCAAGGTCTCTCCCTATATCTATCTCTTTTTTATTAATGCTTAAAGTGAGAAGCACTCTGAACGTATGTGTGTGAGTGTAAGTGACACAAACTGTACGCGTTCCGTGTCAAACTGGAAAGAGAAAAAAAAAGCTTTCCCGTAATTACGTGATTCCAGAGCGGTGTCCCTGAAGTAGCTTTCGGGGACTTGTCTCGAATCAGATGATTTCGTTTTGGGAAATGATTTTAAAAAATGTCTGAAATGTTTAAAAATCACAGATAATAATATTATTGAATTGTTGAAGTACTGTTTCAGGAGAAATTTAGTATTTCTGCGAAAATAGTAAAGAAGATAATACAATTTCAAAAACTTTTAAATTAAATTGAAAATCTGAGACTGATCTGTCCTTTTAGTGTGGAAGTAAGAAGTGAAATTTAATTGTTACGCCAAAACAGATCTTCACGAATAAAAAAAGACTCATTACTAGATAAATCAAGCCTTAAAAAAAGCTTAAAATATTTCGTATTTTTTTATTCAAAAGAACAAATTGCTTTTCTTGTTTTCAAAACATTTGTAAAGCGAGAGTTTAAAAAGTACACTCATTTCTGAGAAACCGCCTAAATGAAACAAATTCCCGGAAGCAGGCACTGAGGATATTTCTTTCTACGAAATCACTCCACCCTCAGGAAATGTTTAAACGTTAAACCCGCCGAGATCGTCTGCTGTTTCCGGGAAACAAAATAAAATTACACGAAAAGTTAAAGATATACTTTGTACCTCTATATTATATATATTATGATAATTTCCTTGGTACTAGAAATGTTTAAAATAAACATTTCACCGAATTTTTTTACGCATTTATTAGCCATACATTATAACCTGACGTTGTCCGAGAATGATAGCTTACTGAGAAATTCTCATTTTGGCCTTACGATCCTGTCAAATAAAATCATTTGGAATGTCAAAAATTGAATATAGTTCTTGCAGGAATGCATAATAATTGAAACTTTTCGATTCCTGCAAAATTATGTATACGTTAGAATCAAAGCCTTCTAAGATAAAATTTAACTGTCTAGGCAACGAATGGTTGTTGCTGAAATAAAAAAAAACATCAAATATACCACAGCAGGAACGAATTACATGCAACAAATATCGATGTTGAAAAGAAAAAACACTTGTCGTTTCTTTCAAAATTATGTTGCATGAACGAAAGATATTCCTGCAAAATAAGAGAACTTAGCTGTACTGTTTGCATGTTGCAGGAATACAAAAAATAGTCGCTGCTTGTTGATCTCTACGAAACAATGCAACAGCAAAAAGATAGTGAAATTGAAAGAGTGAGAGAGAGAATCGTAGGCCACGTACATAAGTAGAGCGAAGTACCGTAGTACAAGCACTGAGCGAAATGCATTGTGGATGGCGCGGTATTGCTGGCAGGTATATCGTAGCGTTCGCCTGCAGGGTCAGCAGGAAAACGAGAGTGGAATCTCTGCATCGGCCTGTCGCTATATAGCATGCTATCCGCCTTGTGGATGTGTGCTGTCTGCGTGTAAAAATAGCAGTCAGGCGTTTGCAACAACAAATCCGATAAATCGACCATCCTCCTGACCGCGATTTTATAGACCGTTCTTTCATATGCATTTATGCAGGGACGGTTGCAGTGCAGTTTTTAACGACTCTTTCTAAAAACTTAAGGCAGTCAATCTACTAAATGGATAGGTATCTACATTTAGATATCTACAAATGATTTATTTTAAAGTTGAAAGTCGTATCAGAAAATCTAACAATATAAACTGTCCAATAAACACCGAGCGGTGTAGCGTAGTGGTGAGAGCACTAGACTCGCATTCAGGAGGTACCAGGTTCGAATCCCGGCGGGGGCAGATATAGTTAGAACTTTTTCCTGCTACCTCTCGCCGGGAAACTATAATTCCTGTACCGGGCATCTTGTTGAGGTTTTCCATGGTTTCCCTCAATAATTCCAGATAAATATTGAGATGGACCCTTATTTAAGACCACGGCCGATTACCTGTACATCTCCTATGTTCAAAAATTTGCCTACCTTATCCTAATGTTCACCCAGTGCTATTAATTAGTTGAAGTTGAAAAATGTAGAAAATAACGGGAAGTGTCATAGATGGAAAATAGAAATGGTGCGAATGGCGTCTGTTATGACATAAAATCGAGAAACGGACATCTACATACGTATCCAAAATTTCAGCTCAATCTGATAACGGAAAGTAGTTGAAAAAGCTGTCGCAAGATTTGAAACAAAGATGTTAGTTAGATACACACAAATATACGCGGTCAAGCTAAATAAAACCGTTTAAAAAAATCACCTTACAAGATCGTAAGATGTGATGTGAGAATTCTAAAAAGAAAATAAAATGGACTCTTATGGTAGCGCTCCGCATAAATGTGGTACAGCCTTAATGCACATAGCAAATACGTATCACTTCCTTCCCTGCTGGTCTCTGAATGCAGTATGCACCGAGTTGCAATTCGAATGCAATTGCATGTGCAAGAAGAAGGAAGTACTTCTGGTTTTTAATGTATATATAAATACACTGCACCTATCTCTGTTTTGGTCTCTTTATCTTCCTTTGTACTGTTTATACTTCCTGGCTTCTTTAGAAAAAAGGACTGTCATCGCGACCGCGTCGCTAACAGATATTCACATCTTGTAACACCTCTCATTTGTTTCATTCCGTGGGTATATTTCCTCAGTTCGTAACTTTTTTTACGAAATGGCAAAATAATTTACCACTTTTATGGTGTAAAAAGGTTCGCGATAGTCGATTCTGTTCTTTTCGTGTAATGATTAATTTCACGTCGTTATAAGCGGTTCAGGTTCACGTGACGTAATAGCGCTATTGACTCGACTGCTCGAATCAGATTACGTCACAACGCTTGTATCTTAGTCAAATAAGAATTTTGATTTAGTGGGACGGCCCGTTTTCTTAAAAAAAGTGTGAAGGTTCACTTCCTCGTGAGCTTATGTGGATACATAAGCTCACAGGGAAGTGAAACTTCTTTACAGTTATATGAACTCGTTTCATTGATGCGTTTAGAGTTATCCATTTTACGTTACCAAAGTTTATCTTATATGTCGTTGAATCATTTCCCTTTTTACGTATCAAAAAACTTCAAACAAATACGTCGCTTTAAATAAAAAATTCTTTTAAGAAAGCGTTTCAATGAAAAAATATTTTATTTTATGGAGTTTATTTTAAATCACGTAATATCAACAATAGATATACATGCAGACAACATTATTTTGAAAACAGCAGGTTATTTGACAGTTCTTATATCTATTTTTGTATACAGAAAAAAGAAAAACAAAATTGGCGTTACGCTTTTATTTCGACACGTCATATCCAACTGCTATGTTGATTTGTTTCCAATAGAAGAAAAAAATACGCTTATACATACATTTCTGCAGAAAATCATCCGTATATAGAAGTATTAGTTTGATTTTATCATTTTACAATTCGGTTTCCGCAAATATCCGGAGCTTTACTTGGAAAGCTTATTTCCGGTTTTATATACAATTTCGTTTCCGCCTAAATAGCTTCTATAAAATAATAACAAATGTGTATTTTTGTTTCATCCATTTATCTATTTTACTGTTGGAATCAGTCAAATGGGAATAGCTTTTAAAATATGGCGGAAAATTTCGATAGTTGTTACTAGACCAAGATCCCAGACACGCCAGACTTACGTCATTTCAGTACTGCTAAGATCTTACTAGTAAATGTATAATATTTAGCTAAAAACGTATGCCAATTTGCTAGCTTGAAAGCGGTTTTTTTTTAGAGATAACAGGTTCTTAAGGTATATAAAACACGGGCTTACCTACGTACGCAATGGGATTATGCATGCATATGGGTGTGAGTGAGAGCATTAGATGATTTTTTTACAGCTTCATGAAATGTAGGTCGTTTATTAATTGTTTCCATGGAGTTTTTCTCTTTTAAACTCATGGACTACTCTGCAGTGTGTGTGTGTGTGTATTAAACAAATAAAAAACCTAAATTTCATGAAGCTGTTAAAAAGAATCATCTAATGCTCTCACTCGCACTCATATACCATTGCGTACGTAGGTAAGCACGTGTTTTATGTAAAGAACCTGTTAGCTTTAAAAAGCCCCTGCTTTCAAGCTAGAAAATTGGCATACGTTTTTAACTACTTAAATATTGTACATTTACTGATGAAAATTTCGCAGTAGGTTTTGAAATAACGTAGGTTTGGCGGGTCTGGGATCTTGGCATATACGGTTTTTTAGTCTGTAGAGCTATAAATATGATACAATATGTTGTCATAATAAATAATTATTATTTTAATTGCTTTTTATTGGCGCATGCGTTGAAACTTGTCTCATAAAACCAATTTATCACTCAAGATTGTTGGTAAAAATATAGTTTAAAAAAAACTAAAAAACACGCTTTATATCGCACTAAAAAGTAAAAAATAATTGTTTTAAAATAAGCTTAAAAAGCGTTGGGCGCTTTGTTCCACATTTTCGTACATCGAGCGCCCAACGCTTTTTAAGCTTATTTTAAAACAATTATTTTTTACTTTTTAGTGCGATATAAAGCGTGTTTTTTAGTTTTTTTTAAACTATATTTTATTTTTCACTTTTTAGTTTGAGGATCTATAAAAGAATTTATTAATCCTGGGGGTCCTAATAAGGATAATGGGAAACTGTTATCAAATTATTGCATTGTCATCGGTCCTTGATACGTATGCAAAGTTTCAAATTAATCTGAGGATCTATAAAAGAATTTATTAATCCTGGGGGTCCTAATAAGGATAATGGGAAACTGTTATCAAATTATTGCATTGTCATCGGTCCTTGATACGTATGCAAAGTTTCAAATTAATCAGACTTCGGGAAATTGGTGAAAATAAAGCGTTTACTACAGAGGATCTATAAAAGAATTTATTAATCCTGGGGGTCCTAATAAGGATAATGGGAAACTGTTATCAAATTAATGCATTGTCATCGGTCCTTGATACGTATGCAAAGTTTCAAATTAATCAGACTTCGGGAAATTGGTGAAAATTATGCTCAAAGATTCCGTTACACATAGTTACATACATAGTTAGATACATACAACATACATACAACATACATATTTACAACCCAAACTAATATAAAGCGTTTAAAAATAGTTTAATGGTCGAAACACTTTCCTGAATTGTTGCAAGTTTGTTGTATATCGCAGTTTTAAATTGCATACAATGCAACCACATAAACCGGTTTTCAAAAACAACATTTATATAAATTCTGTGGCCAAAATGCAAAACAGCGTATGTCGAATTTGGTATACAATAACATTCAAAGTCCAACCGAATCGCTCGTTGCAAGATTTTTTTAAAATCAATTATTTTTTATCAACCTATATTTAAGGTGTAAATCCTCATTTTAATAGAACCGAAGTCAGAAGTCGGTAGAAGTTAAGGCAAAATGTGTTCTGTATTTTTTTTTCATAAATTATATTCAATTAATTAACTCTGTGCCCAGTTTTTACAAAACACTAGTTTTTTACACATTATAAGGCACGTGACGCCATAGAGATCTCGATCACTGACTTGTATTTACTTACACTCAAAATATTAGCCCTTATTAAATTATTGCAATTTTTGACCACGAGCTCTTGGATGCTTTGGCACATTAGAACGAATAACAAAATATATTTTAATAATTTTTATGGAAATACTAAAGAGTTAACCACAGTTTAATAATTTGAAAAATTTGTCACGTGTCAAAAAAAAAACGATAAAACAAAAAAAAGACGTTTGTTAAACAAGTTCGCATCGACTGAAACCGAATAGTTTATCAGCGTTATCAGTTATTAGTGAAACAGGAAGAAATAAATGATAATAAAGATAACATTAGCAAATATCTAATTATAAGGACATTAAATATTTAAAGCATTTTCAATAACACACCAGTTTCAAAACGTCTATTAGGTATTTTTGTTGTGATAATTCGATATAATGAATCTTTATTCTTTGATATTATTAAGATAAAAAAAACATGTGACATGAAAGTCAATTAAATATTATATTGACAATAAAACATTGCAAAATAATTTAATGTTTCTACTTTAAATCACGTCTATTGATCTGATACACAAAACAAATACTGATAAAAAAAATAAACTTAATCTAAAATAATGTTTTTATCAAAACCCACGGATTCATAATAATCAATACTAAATAGACCAAGATTTCGAGTAGTCATTTCAAAATTTGTAAAAATATTGAATCTTGTATACCTGCCCTGAATAATTAAATTTGATTCTAGGAGTCCCCTGCGACCGGAGTATACTACTCCAATATATGTAAAAAATTTTAAAAAAAATCAGCTGCTCTTTTGTTTTGTAGATCTGTCAAAACGAAATTAGAAACAACTGAAAATCAAATCGGTTATGCTCAATTGTTTCATGTGGCGGAAGCAACGTGTCACACCTCCACCATAAACGGGTCTATCTATACAACTAACATTCAGTTCAGAAATAATAGTCAGTGACTCATTTAAATATTACATCAGTTAAAGTGAGACAGAAATTTTACAGCGCTATCAATTTTAACATTGACCATACATAATAGCGGCATATTTAATTACTAGCGAGCTTAATGGAGCAATCAAGCAATGAATCAATGTAATTTTCCTATGGATAAAAATTTCTAACTAGGAAAAAAAGCAATCTCTAATTTGTGGTACCCCTAGCTGTGGTGATACTCTAGGCCGATACCTAGTGTGCCTTATTATAAATTCAACATTGGCTGACAAGCATTTCTTTGTTTAGATATCGTGAGAAGTACCTACCGTATTTTTTGAACTATAAGACGCACCTTTAATACATAGAAAAATGGCTCAAATTTTGGGTGCGTCTTATGGTCTGAAGGTAACATACATTTTTTTTTAAATACGGTATGCATTGCTGGTGACATCAGTCTAAATTTAGTGAGATTGTAGATTATAGACGCTCGACGATTTAAGTTTTGAAAACTAGACGATTTCGTAGCCCACTTGAATCAGTCATGGAATTTTTACTCATAGGAATTTTCCTATCCTTGCGGTTGGGACCATTCGCAACAACAAAAAAAAACACACACACATTCAAACACACGCCGTGTCGATCATCATTATCATTACGAACGCCGGCGTCGGACGTAATAACGGCGCTTGCGCAATAAAACAGAAGCTATCGCGACAAGACGAAGAAAAATCCGTCAGCCGCGCAATACACACACACAATATAGTAAGTAATACAGTAAACAAGAGAAGAGCGGCGCAGTGAGCGCGCGCGCGCACACGTCAGCTTTGTTAGCACGCGCGTGTATGTGTGTGTGAGCGATCGTGTCGGTGTGTGCGTGTGCTACCGAGTCGCGCGCGCGCGGCGCTAGTTCAACGACTCGGCGACTTTCCGCGCCCGCTGAAGGTCAAGCGTTTTCGATGTGTTGGTGCCCACATTGCGCGCGTATTTGAGCGCCAGCGGCGTAGAATGAACGGGACGAGCGCGTGTTTTCAATGTGCACGCGCGCGGTGCAACGCTTGTTTTTGTATGCACTTCGATTTATTGATAGTTGATTATAGACGCTCGACAATTAGCGTGTAATTACATCGGATTAAGTTAGACTGACATCACAAAATATTCATGAGTCAGTTTGATCCAAAAACAACACGATTCCTCAATATTCATCTATGTCTTTAGAGAGAGCTCTGAAATAAAGATCGTTCCTAGCGATCGAGTTCTCAGGAAAGGCTAGTGCCATTTAACCAATCTGTCATCTCTTTTTTTCTTTAGGTATGCCCGTAGCTCCTGTTCTACGGAACGTAGAATAACACATGTATCGACATTTTCTAAAGTAGGTAGATCTTGGTCCGCCATCTTGTATCAAAATGGCAACCGTTTATTCATTTTAAGATACATTTCTGATGATTGAGTTTGTTGTTGGAAATTAAAACTCCAGGCGACCCGGAAAAAATACAACACCAAAAAATTGAAATTTTGAACCAGATGTCTTTCAAAAGTGAGAAATATCTTTTCCATTCATTATACAATCATTCGCTAAACTATATTTAAATAGAAATCGCCGTAAATAAATCACTGTCTATTGGGATTTAACATAAAAATGATACATCTATGGTGACAGAGATTTAAACCATAAACCACATTGCATTTTACATGCTGTTAATATATTACCATATATTATATGAAAAATGGCGAATTCAATATTTTTGGCCTAAGCTCCGCCCATATGTCAAATCTCAATAAAATAGAGAAACAAGGTCGCAGACTTACGTACGCCTTAAATTTTGAATTAAACTAAATTTAAATAAAACTGATATCGTGAGTTTTTTTAATCTTAAAGATATCACGAACTACTTGGTAAACAAAATTGACGTAAAAACACACGTCTTTTTTTAAACCGCATAAAAAACAAGCGCATTATCATTTCTATCAACAAAAGATCAATTTTTGGCTAGATTCACACAATTATACTTTCCGGCCACTGGGTTACAAGATTATCCGGATCTAGTATCAATTTATATTTTTCTTACTTTTAAATCTGATAATTCAATAGTTTAAATATTGACGACGATTTCCCATATTTCCATTGACAAAATTAAGAAAAAATCTAACATCTGTTAGTACCTACTTACTTTAGTTATAGATGTGTTAATTTAGGGTTAGTGAAAACTGCTTAAGTGTTCCCATCACAAAGTTCCTCGTTTTTCAGCGCGAATTTTAAGTCGATGGAAACGTGACTTAACGGTACGTATAAACTTAAAAAAATAGACAATTTGTTTTTTTCAAATTTGAGTCGACGCACTGACAACCTTTCGATTTGAACAGAACAAGTGAAACACGTTACTACTGCAGCTTCAATCAATTATACTCGAATGTGTACATACGAAGTAGGTAGGTTACCTAATTGTTAATACCACTTCACACAGTCCAGTATAGAGAACTTCATCCCGGAACCGGTGTCCTTGATAGCGGAATAAGACGGTAAACATACACTGGATGTGTAAGTTGTTTATTCGTAATGGCAATCTGTAGGGGAAAGTTGGACGGAACTTCATTGTTTTCAGAGGAAATAATGTTTTGTATACGTACTGGGGTACCTCAATACTAGGGCATCGCTAACCGATTTCAATAAATCTTTTCCATATACAGTCAAACCTGAGTGAGTGTGACAAATGGGTAAGCGAGAAAACTCTGTAAGTTAGAGTAATTGCCGGGTAATTGCCTTTTAAACCCTCTGAAACCTCTATAAGAGATTCTTCACTCATGGGCTTCTACAACTTAGACTACTACTCGCCTATAGCGATAGTCGAACGTATATTAATAGTTCCACGAAATTTAAGAATGAGCCATAAATAGCTGAACTAACATTGTTTTTTTTTTTATATTTTTTGTTGTCTTTTTTAGCATCTATACTAATATATAAAGCTGAAGAGTTTGTTTGTTTGAACGCGCTAATCTCAGGAACTACTGGTTCAAATTGAATAATTTTTTTTGTTGGATAGCCCATTTAGCGAGGAAGGCTATAGGCTATATAATATTACGCTACGACCATTAGGAACGGAGCTTTAATGAAAAATGTTGCAAAAAGTATCTCAAAAATAAGCTTCTATTCATGTAAAATGCACTAACTAGATATACTCATATTAGTGATGTAAGAACCCAACCTCAGGTAGATCAATCGGTAGCGCATACGTCAATATCAGGGTCGTGGGTTCGAGCCCCACGTTGGGTGAATATATTTTTATTTTTTTTTTATTTTTTACAATGCTTTCTTCTAAGGCTTACATTTAAATTTATTTAAATTTTATTTAATTCATTTAAAAAAAATTATTAGTTAAAAAAAGTTTAAATACTGCTCTTTATCGACAAAAACTTTTGAACGGTAACCGGGTAACTTCGATCATCATGAAATTTGGACACAACATTCATCTCGGTAAACTAAGATGAATGTGTGTACTCATGTCCCTTCCTTCCCCATTCGTTCTTTGGCACCCGGGTGAAACCGGGCGGGACCGCTAGTTAATTTATACATGTTTATCACTACATATTTGCTGTATTTTTATAGACATATAGAATAGTGAGAAAGGCTACCCCTATACCTCTATAAGCTACAAACTCGGGTTATAAAAAAAACTCCATACGCGAAAAAGAATTCTCGCTTGTCCAGGTTCGACTATACTTCCAATAGTATCATAGACTATACGTTATACTTATTACACAGGGTGAGCAATGAGCAAAAATTGAGATTCGCTAGTATTTTAACTATGTAATATAATATTCTGTCGCCTCAGGTAGGTGGTTGGGACGTTTTACGAGAAAGAAACTAGTTTCAGACAAACAAATATTGTCTGAAGTAAAAAAAAAATCGTTTGGTCCAAAATCTATTACACGATCCAATAGGGCACAAACAAATCTTTGTTTAACTCAAACAATTTTCTTAAGCATATATAAAAATTCGTTTCCTTGCGGGTCTCTCGATTTCAAATTTGTTTTTTTTATATCCACAACGACGAAACTACCCCTTTAAATTTTATCCACGCGCTGCTTTCGTCGCCTGTCATAGATACGCCGATTATATACAATCTTAACTCATGGTTTATGCAACATGTTTAAAATTAGCGTTAAATTTAACCATGACAATGAACTTCCGCGTTGTTTATATGTATAATGACGTAAGTATGAAACATCTGCCGCACGAATAAAAAAAAAACAGACGCGAAACATTCCGATCGCGGTTTATATAATATCCAGTACGATTATTACCTCCATGGGCGTCAACTGACAATTTCGGCATGCAGATGATCTTTAAAACACTTGAACGCCACAACTGCAGGTCCATCGGATCTCGTAACTTCTATTTCCCACCGTTTCTACCTATTTTTGTTTTCTCGTTCAGGATGAGGTATTTTAAGAACTTAAAATGAGTTTGAAATATAAAAGACAGACGGACAGATTTCTTAACAAAAGATGAGTAAGTTTGCGCAAACAGAAAAAAAAAGAATTTATAACAAAACGTGATTTTTAAAACCACGTCTATGCACATTACAAATTCATTTGTTTTATTAATTATTATGCACATATTACACTCATCGACACGTCGAAATTGAAAAATAAACACGAATAATCGTATTTTGCGATTGTAAATTTATATTTATTACTGTATTTTTCGACCAAAAAAATCTAACCTAACAGTCCCAAAAGAAAATTTAGCTGACTCCTTATGAACAGCATGGGTATTGGTCTTTACCCGCGGGTTCAACAGTCGGTTATTTTAAATTTAGATCAATTGTTTCGCTATATTTAAAAAAAAAATATGCGTTATAAGGTTTAGGTGTTTAGGCAGAAGAAAGTCGCGATTTCATCAAAAATAAAAATTACACGTTCATTTAAAACAATAAACTTTCACATCTTCGTGACGTACTCTGATTCGAGCAATCCAGTCAACAGCGGTATTACGACGTCATCACGGTAAAATATGAACCAATGAACGACGTGTCAACTAAGCGTTTATTTTATCGTCAGATTACGTCACGCTTAAGTGAACTATTATTACAAACGACTTTAAATTACATTTTATCGTAAAATAAGAACAAAAAATTTTTACAATATTGGGTACGATGATGCTATAACAAAATGCGGAACGACCATCGCTAGTTTAACAAGTTTTTTTTTTTAAGGAACGGCACTGTGGTGACCTTGACAAACGGGAATGTTCAGACGCGTGGGGTACAGGAAAAGAAAGATATAAATATTTCTCTCATTTCGCGCTATGTAGGTATTATTACTCGAATTCTAGTATTTAAAAATGATGTAAAATAGCAACTTTCCAATTTTATAAAGACCTATGGCTCAAATACAGACCGAAAAATGTTTTCTTGATTTAATGACTTTGTTCACTATCAATAAATTTACATATTGCATTTAAAAAAAGTTTTAAATAAGTGTCGATTCACAGTGATGGTAAAAAAAAATGGTGAACGTTTGACGCCATATTGTCAAAACGAAAAAAACAAAAGTCAGCTAAATCATTTGTGTGGACTAACTTGAGCTTAAATACGTTTAACGTCGGGTAAATTACAGTATACAGTAAAAGTTAGGAAGTCAATTCGGGTACCCAATTTCACGACGAGCGAGTTTTAAGACATTTAAGCATTTTGTGACGTCATGAAAAGATAACCGGTTATTTGGTGTTTTACCGTGTTCCAATATTCATAATAAATTTATTATTTGGCAGTTACCGTTTTCCGAAAACAAAAAACTGAAAACCGATTTCGATTACATAAACACCCACAATTCAACAATCTCGGCTATTCTCAACATCACGCGATTTTTAATTAAATTTATTCAAATTAAATAAAATGTTTTAAATGAGCGCCTATGATTGTTGAACGTTACAAAAAAAAGTTGTATTGAAAGTGAGATAATTTAAACAAAAATATCAAAGTAATAAATAATAAAAATATAATCAGTTTTATCAAATTTAATTTTGCACTTTAATGTCAAGGGCAATGTTATTCCGCCTTACAATGATTAGACCGATTAATTCATAAATAATAATATACTTACTCCAAAATCAAACAAAACCCCAGTTGATTAATTATCCACTAAGAAAAACATTTGAGGCTAACAAATAGTGAGTCGTAATGGGTTCTATTACGACGAGCTGTAACATAGTGTAAAAAAACGAGAACCAGCGAATTTTGACAGTCACATGAGTCGTAACACCATCTCACATGAGATATTATATAGTACCTTCTATAAAATAGCTGGTTTTCACCTAGTTTTCAAATATTTTGACAGTTCTCACGTGAACTAGCGTCAACTTCAAATCCTAGGTAATAATGATTAAGAGTGATTTACTATGGAATTCGTATTGCTCAATCAGTTTTGTTTTACTTTATCGCACTAGTGAGCAATGAATCACTTTACATGTCCCTAAAGCAGCTATTTTATAGGAGGTAGTGCAAAAAAGGGATTAATTTCATTATTCCGTCTCTCAGTCCCTTAAGCTAATAGTGCAACAACAATGAAATTGACATAATTTCGGGGCTTCCCATACATCGAAAAAGGTTGTAAAAAAATTTAATTTTAGTTAAATTTAAGTTAGCTTTGTAAGATATCTATGAATGGGAGTAGAGCAGTGTTTCCCAACCTTTTTTGTACCATGCCTCACCTTAGCCTTTCTAAAATTCTTATGCCCCCCCCATGTAACATACATAATTTTATATATTAAAAACTTGAATTATTCACTTGAGAAACTTTTAGGAAGAAATCACTAGATAATTGTTAACGAAACACAGTAAGTAAATTTTCAAAACATAATATAATTTGCTTTTTTCGTTAAATTTGGCACCGAAATCTAGCTTTGCATTTAAATGGCCCGGAGCGAAAGGGTTAAACTCGTGTCGAGTCCATTTTCGAATTTCCCCCCTTAACAATCAAACTGCCCCCCTGTGGGGCGTGAGCCACACGTTGGGAAACACCGGAGTAGAGTATTGAGCATTTTATTGTTACTACAAAATTGCGACGTGTAGGCCCTGCAAAAGGGTGCATATCGTGTCTCCTACTTGATCTAAAAACGTAACATTTGATAAAATCGTATTTTTAATGATTACAACTAACGACAAAATGTTTAATCAAAATCGGTTCAGTGGTTTCTCAAATAAACCCACCAGACACACGTGAAATAGATAGCTCCAATTGCGAAATCAGTATACAAACGAAGTTAGTTCAATATTGGCTTTGTCTAACTATTATTATATTGTGTTTTGTTTTTCTCGACACAGAAACAAAAAAATTGGTAATTTAATGACTCGTAAATATCCGACCTTTCAGAAAAATTTCTGCTGAAACTGGCCTTGAGACAAATTCGCATCGCATGCATAAAAACAGGACGTAACAGAAAGTAACCATTGGTAGTTAATTAAAAATTTCTGTTCGATGTCTTTTTTTTTTGTTTAGCCATAATTTTTCGAGGGATTATAAGATTTGTAAAATTTCGACGCCAATTTGTCCAGAATGTTTACCGATTGGTACCATATATTTTTTTAAAAATCGGTTGTCGTTTTTAACTGAATTAAAAAAAGGAGATTTTAATCTGTTGCATTTAATATGGTATACCATCAGGGTGGTCTCACATAAGTTTTACTTAAATCGGTTCAACAGTTTTATTTTTGTTTAGTTTAATATTAAAATATTCAGAAAGAAGACTTACATATTACAAAGCCACTAAAAGGTAAAAATTAAAAAAACTTATGACGCCGAACTCAAAACTTTGTTCCTCTACGATTTTTAGTTTTTGAAGGATGTTTGATGTTCGAAAATCTTCTAAATTTTAACACTTTAAAAATACACCAAAAAAAAAAACAAACTAGAACTGACATTCGTCCGAACTGACCCGAAAAAGATTTCAAATTTGTGTAAAGCCATACAAAAAAAATTATTCATCGCGCGCTCATAGGAGTAGATTAGTTTTTAATCGCACTATTATACTCGCGATTTTTTTTCAAGAAACTAAACCGCGAGCATATTTTTTTTTATTGCGGAAGTCGTCTGCACTGTCTCGTCGCTTTTGTTTTGTTTGTTCTTTAAGAAAAAGACGGTCTATGAAATAAGTTGATTGTGGTAGGTCTGCTCTTTGTCTTATGGGTTTTTTAATGTGTCTGCATAGTTTTGGTTCAGGGTTATTTCTTTTTTGTGTTGTTTTTCGGTTTTTCATGGGGACCAGACATAATATGGGAGTTTATTTGTGACATATAATTAATATGGCGACACGAATAGGGTAACAAAAATATGAAACGGTATTACACCGAAAATAGTCCGGACGATTGGGTATTTTATTATAATTTCTGAGAAATAAGCAAAGATGGCGGTAAAAATTAATGAAATATACCGAACACACAATTATTTTGAATTTATTTTTGTTTTTTTTTATACCTCTTTTCCGGTAATAAACCATTATTTATAAAAGGATTAATTTCATTAAAATATAAAATATTTGATTAACGTCTGAATAGAACTTTTCAAATAAATAAAATTACCCACCAATTTTTTCAGACTATATATTGACAAAAAAAATAAAATTACAATTTAATAATTTCAATAGATGACGTTTCGTTATTAATTTTTCATTAATATTTCGATAATTAAATTCAAACTTCATTCTACTAGAAAATAAAGTAGATATACTAATTAATATTTATATTTTTTAGATTATTTCTGAAGAAGATCCAAATCCGGATCGAAATTATTGAATTATAAGTTTATTATTTTTGTCAATATATAGTATGAAAAAATTGGTCGATAATTTTATTTATTCAACACGCGTGAGTAATATGTAATTTCGGGGCCCTGCTAAACTCTGGAGAAATAATAAATTACTTCATGTTGATGCGTAGAGTGCTAATAATAAGCCGTACAGTGTGATAATGAATTTTCTGGACCAATAGAAACTCAGTAGCAAGCCCAAGCGTGAAATAATGAAAAAAAACTGCACGCAGCTTCTGGACCAATAGGAACGTGGTAGGCGGTATTGTATATATGAAAACAACATCGCAATTCAGCGAAAGTCATGGCAATCTTGTGTGCATACACTGACGGTGGGTACGTCAATCAATGAAGTGATTTATTATTTTTCCCTCTTTTATCAGGGCCCCGATTACATGTTACTCCTGCTAGTTGAATAAAGTATTATGTGCGACCATTGATCGAAGGAGAATATTCCACTCGCGTGCGTTTTACGCTCATGGAAACTTCTCCTTCTCTCACTAGTCGCACAATATACTATTATTTCATTGTGTCAAACCTATCCTGTATACTGCCCCACGCACGCACGTCTCTCTCTCTCTACTCTTTCTCTCTCTCTCCGTGTAAAATATAAGGAAATTGACTGTGAAAGAATGGAGAAAAGAGAAATGACAAATATGAGGTCAAAGGACACACCGTATTACATTTTTAATAAGAACAGTGACTTTGATGTTTTCCAGAAGCAATTCATCATTGCAATGAACTGTCGACACTTCCACTTGACAAATAGTCGATAGCGCGTATAATCTCTATTATACTTAATATTATACCTACGGGCTGTTTTTTTTTTCGGTATGGCCACCAACAGTCATGTATAGTTGGGCCTAGTGCCAATTCATATGTTTAATTTATTATGAATTCAAAATCCAATTGGGTATGTGGATAATTTTTATTTTACAAAAAAATTATTTAAAAAATGGAAATTCTAATTACAAAATGTTATTATTAAATATTGTATACAAACAGAAACAAAATAAGAATTAAAGAAATATTTATATTTTAAACGCTGAGAATAAACCGTCAAAAGATGACGTAGAAGACAGTCGCACTTCTTTATCTACAGAAAGAGAAGTATATACTATAAATTATCTTCCTATAGATCACACTACAGATTTAGTCAGCCGATCTTATATACGTCATTTTAGTAGTGACACAATTCTACCTATATTTCAAATGCCATTCACAATACTTTCGAGAACTTTTTTTCCCAAAAAGAGAGCTTCCAAAAATTCCTAAGAAAATTTATATTAAAAATAGAAAGACTGCACAGAAGTAAAACTGGTAGAATTGTAAAAAAAATAAATAATAATAATGGCATCGACCGCCAACTTAACTTAATGTTCTGCAACCGGTTTTATAGCATACGGTATACGTACATTCGTTACATTTTCCATCTCAACAATCAATTTTATCTTGCCGTGTCAAAAATAGTTTTTTGTTTTTTAAAAAAGCGGATGTCCTTTAAAAAACCGGTAGCATCTGGAAAGCACTGGGTAATAAGAAGACATCGGCGTCGCGACGGACGTCTCTGGTTACAACCGGTCTATTTGAGACACGCGCATATCGGAAGTTGTGTATCCCAGTTGTCCGTGGCAACGCACTTTGCTATATATAAAAATAAAAATCGCGCGCGCACACTTTACTAGCTTATTATGTAAGTGTTGCAACCTTAACTGTGTGTATTGCCTATATATATGTATATACGAAAAGCGCCCACACGGATCTTTTACGCCGGGTTCTTATCAAGGCGACACGGCGCTGACCTTTGCATCGACGCGCACCCGCTTTCAGCCCCCGCACGCTCGAAGGGGGTGATTGGGGACTGTGAGGTGTCGATGCCACAGGTATTTCACGTGACTATACTCGCAACAAGGTCACTGAAGGTTAAAGCATTCATTATGTAATTTTACACTTTAAGGTGACTGTGCACCAGCTGTTCAATGTGACTCCTTGTTCGTTCGCGTATCTCTATGTAGGTATATTGCGGGCATTCGATTGTGTTGCGTGCAAAATGCATGACAAACAGTTTCAGAAAAACGTTATTCGAGATTTTGATGGTAATGCTTTAAAAATAAACTAAGAGTATATACAGTATGTAAACACGTAAAGTGCACATAGGGAAATTAACATTGGTAAAAAATGACTAGATCAGAGTAAAGAAATATTGATAAATCTTACATTTCTTTTACAATTTTTAAGAGAAAAGAATGTGCTTTTTGATAATTTTAAGTCAAATGTGAAGCTTAATGCTTATTCACAGCTGACAAAAATAGTAGTAAAATGTCCTTTTGAGACCACAATTTAAAATTTGGCGAGAGCATCTGAGTGATAACTGATAAGTTCACCTTAACAATGCAAGTCTCAAATCACACATAAGCTATGTTTACGCATCAACGTGTTAGACAAAAATGTGCGTTGGAATTTCACTAACCCTAAGTTAATTCATATTTACTGATCTAAACAGTCAGGGGTTAGAAAACATAGCTCATCATTTAACTTTAATTTTATATAGGTGGACACAAACATGTTCCATTAAAATTGTATCAATATATAGACTTTATATTTTGGACTCTCGGGGTACAAATCATATCTATAAGGGGGGCAATGTCCCTCCGGGGGAGTGCCTACCATGAATGAAACAATAAAACTAGGTATCATTAAAAAAATGACGTATTTCAGATAACTTTTTTACATTGTAAAATTATTAATTTACATAAAAACGTCTTTTTTGATATTATGACCAGACGAAGATCTTAGGTCAGTTCTTATTCCAATTAAACTGTATGCAATTTTAATATATAAATAAGATTAAATTAAAAATAAAACTGCAATATCAATTGCAAAATATTTTTTCAGAGCGTGATAAAAAAATTACGACAATAATAAAGTTGTAATAAATTATTTTAAAAACCGGATAATATTACATTTTTTATCAAAATCACGCTAATAATTAATATGTAAATTGCACAAATAATAACTATATATTAACAACAAAATGTAAACAATAATTTGTTAGTTCAATTTTTTTATCACATTAAAAAAATGTGATGCAACTCGCAAACAAATAAATCCTATTTATATAAAAAATGAGATATTTATTCACGTATATACGAAATGAACAACTTTGTTTTGCTTTTTTTTTTGTTTGCGTTTTCAAGACCTAGCCTAACATGACAGTAAGCGACCCAGTCGATTATAAATTCCATTGACGTAGGTACTTTATTGTATTTAAAACCACCAATTTAATTATTGGCACAAAGACTGAATTGATAAATCAAGGTCCTTTTTAAAAGAGATTTTGTCACTTTAGTGGCCTCCATACAAAGTACGCTTTATTTTTGTTCAAACGCTTCACGGATTAAAGTTTCCCATTTTTGATGCGCCCGTTCATCGAAACTTCTGGTAGAGTTACTCTATGAAAGGTCACTGAAGTGTTATATCGCGGAAGTGCTGCAAATCTCCACTGCCAACCCTCCTTGGTCAGCTATCAAAACAGTTCTACTTTTTTAAATGCTGCACTAATTTGGTTAGTCTGCGTTCTCTGAAATGTGTTGAGTGACTCAGGAAAATGTCAACTATACTGCATCCTGTTTGGTCAGCTATCAAAATTTTTATATTATCGAATTCGGATCTCAACGTTTATACATATCTGGAGAGTGCGTAGGTAATACAAACGTCCCTAGGTTGTAATCTGAATTAGACCGATACGATTCTAGCTATAGATGGTCTTAAAAACAAAAATAAGCTGTCGAAATTCAATAAAATGAAAATTGAAACATCCAATTCAACTTATTAACAACGCTATTTAGCTTAATTATCGAGCGTATATAATGTGGATACTATTGTTTATATATGGAATTTAAGGCCTGTCTAGCCCCGTGTATTAAAAATAATAATCATTATGAATGTTCACTAGGCTATGATGACCCTGACAATTGGTGACCTTACAAAAATAATAAAAATGCATTTTGGCTAGCCGAAATGTCTATAAAAAAAAGCTTAAAATACCAAGAACCGCGAAAGGCAGCGAGACGGCGGCGTCCGTTCATTAGAATATTGCCGCGACTCAAGACAACAAAGGGGACCCCCGTGACTCGTCTCGGTATTCGACCGAGATGTGCAAAATCTAATTTATATTTTATTGACAACCAACGCCATTTTTAACATATTCGAGCGTCTCTAGGTCACGGCTAAACAGCTTTGTTCCAAACACGCCATGTCTTTGTTCGACGATGCAGTGTGTCTGTATGCAATAATTATTATGAATTTTCGTCCAGATTTCATTCCAGCCATCGGTTACACAAGTTAAAGTCTAGATTTGACAAAGTACACCGCAATCTTCCATCATTTTGCACACTTATGATGCAATTAAAATATATAAAAGTTTTCGTAACTGAAGAAAAAAATAATAACAAGTTTAAAACCTTCCTCATCACAAACATAACTTCCTTTACTCGATTTTTTTTATTTTCATTAATGTTTTGTGAATAAAAAATGATATTAAGTAGCAATAGCACTCCCGTTGCCCTGAATCCATTATCCATTCATCTTGTGTCCCCATTTATAATTGTGTTGTGTGTGTTTGTAGTATTACATTTAGTCAAAATTAAATTTTAGTTTAGTTAGTGGCTGAATACACGAAAGTGTAAAAGTCAAAAGTTTATAAAAAAAGTAGCAATAAATTCGTCTAGTATTTAAGAATCAATATTATAAAATAATACAAAAATAACTGACAAATTTTATTAACCTCTGTTGTTTCACTTATTCCCATTATCAACGTGTTAGATGATGTCGTTTAACGCAGGGACCTTCTGGAACGTATCCCCGGCTTTGAGCGGGATCTTTGTTAATTTAAACAAAATCCTAAGATCCCAGAAACAATGAACATATTCTTAAGACGTGTAGCGTTACTAAACTGCGTTAACGTCAAAGATGCCTTAACTTGATTTCTTCATCAAATAATAATAACTATTATAGTTATCATTATCAAAGCACTTTTGACGTCACATATCGTTTCAATAGCACAGCAACTTTAATAAACTACTGCGCTTCAACTAATCGTTCAATTTTCAAAGGTTAAATAATTTTGGATATGAAATGAATAAACAATTCGCGTATTTGCATTAAAAGAACGTTGACGTTCGTTTTGCAATCAATAAGTGTGTGTATGTGTGTATGTATTACGGCATAGAAACCGAAATTTATTTATAAATCATTCGCGTATACTAAGTGCGATCAAAAAAAATTTATAAAACAGTAATATATGTAATTTCATTTCCTTGCGGGTTTTAAAATGTTTTGCCTGACGCCTTAGCGGGAACACCTTTCCGAAATTTTTGTCTGCCTGTCATGTTTGTACCAGCATTACTCGAGAACGGCTGAGACCGATTTGGCAAAACAGTTTATACTTAAAACTTAAAATATAAGACAAGTTTTTTTCGAATACGAGGCTTATTAATGTCTCTTGCTCTTAACGACGAGATCTATTCAGAAACACCCCACAGGGATAGTTTTGAAAAATCATTTTTTTATCGCCACGGGAACCCTTTGAAAGATGTAAGGTCAGTATAAAAAATCTTCGTTGGCCTGAGATTAGGTCCCTGATTTACTAGCAGCCTGTCCCGGTTTCACCCGGGTGCAAAACATGACATTGACACCTTCCTATCTACACAGCAGAACTATCAAAGTACATTGTTTTGATGCATCTCTAAAGACTTGGCCAGCGTTAGCCATGTAAGCGTATGAAAAGTTTTTTTGACGTGATAACGTCTTATAAATTGATGAGTCACGTCAATATAAAAAGTTGAAACACCGGCTGCATGCACGAAAAAGTGTAACGTTCCTAACGTTCCGCCTGACCCTGTGCGTGATTATTAAATATGATATTCGAGCGGAATACGTTATCACGTAAAACTATCGTCCGTAAACCGACTTTACAGACAACCAATTTTTTTTTTTGACAAAACACCGTTGTAGTTCAGCCATTTTGTACAAAATATTTACAAATTATATATACAAAAACCATCCTCGTTTATCGTTCTTTCTATTAGTGAAAACCGTATGAAAATCCGTTCGGTAGTTTTTGAGTTTATCGCGTTCAGACAGACATACACACGCGGCGGAGGGACTTTGTTTTTATACGATACTTCAAGTTGATGATTGTAGCATATTTTAGAGTTTAAGAGCTATGTGACAAACAGACGCTCGGACAAACTAAAGAGAAAATAGGATTTAGTAAAAACTGAATAGATGTAAAAACATTATCAAAATAAAAATAGGAAACTATTCGTCGAAACATTTGGGTACGGACCCTAAACATTGGTCTTTTCGACCAAAAAAAACCGCCCCTGTATGCAATCTATCTGAAAACTGGACAATTGATGTAAATAAAAATGTAAAAAAGTCTGTCTTAAAAAATACGTTTATATTTCAACAGCACCGCATTAAATATTTAAACGAACTTTGCTTTCAAAAGTTCCGTACATACATAAAGAAGTATGCCGCCCACCGTATAAATGGCCCGTACATATATACGATTTTAGTACACCATACATGCATGCACAATATAACGATAGCAGTATGTCGTGCCTCGCAAACAACTGACTGTCGCTGTGACATTGGGCGAGGTCAGTGTTTTGCGTAATTCACTACATTTATATGCTACAGGAAATGTTAACTTTGTATTTCGGTTTTCTGTTGACCCGGCTTAAATACAGTCGACTCCCACTAGGAATCCAGACGTCTGGCTATCACGGAACAACAAAAACAAATCGGTTCAAATTTCGCGATACGATTTATATTTTACACTACACACTACAGAAGTAAAACTGGTACAATATTCTAAAAAAAAAAACGAAAAATATAATATTTCCGAGGCAACCGCTCTACCTCGCCGCCCCCTTAGTCAATATACTAGTCGGTTTTTATAGTATATGTACATTGCGATACGTTCGTTAAATTTTCAATATTATCAATCAATTTATCCTATTGTGCCAAAAAAATATGCCGAACTCGCACCCCTTCTGTGTGATTCTATACGAACTTCACTTCGCGATACAACTTACATACCCAAAAATACATTCCCTGATTTTAGCCGCCCTGCGCGAATCTACACGCGTTAATCGTATCGCGAGGTGAATTTAACTTGTTTTTTGCTGTGGTTACACACTGTGCGTCTAAAGGTCGCTGCATGACACGCGGCTGGTTTTGCCGCTAGATTCCTTGCTAGGTTTCATGCGTGCTGTGGCGCTAGTTTTGGGTGATGGCTTTTATGTGTTCGCTTCACGCGATGCATGTATTGAAATTTTGTTGTCTAAGTTGGTTCAAGAACAAGTATAAAAGAACAATGTTTTTTGAAGGGACATGAAAGCAGTTCGTTTAAAAGAGGTGTATGAAATGCGTAGAGAGTTCACTGTGAAGTTAGCGATTTACGGCAATAGTTTAACGAACATGGCTTCGTGATCAAAACGTGGAACTTCAACCTTGTTTGTTGGACTATGGTATCATTAAAATTGATACACAAAATCCATAAGCAGGGGCGTAGCTCCCTAACTGCATGCCTCATAGAGGCACCAAAAAATAAAGTGATATACGGTGTTTCATTCACACCTTTATATATTTTATAATTTTAAATTCACATCGATTTCAAGTTTTGCTCAATTATATACCTACTATCTTGAAAAAGGGTTATTTCGATTTTTTTAAAACGATTGTAATGCAAATAAGAATAAAAAATATACGAGGAAAAAATGACAAATTTCGACTATTTGTATGATTATGAGCAACTTTTCTAAAATTTAAATTAACAAAAGTTATGCACCAGTTCACGTATTTTTAGTTTTAAAATCTAGGTACGTTAATGAATAAATTAACTCTGCCAGATTTGTGACATATTTTTTTTTCTTCAAAATAAACTGAGATAGATACAATGTCAAAATAAGGTTGGCAAAAAAATCCACATATTTGCACTTAGACCTGAGATACGTAAAGAGAAATTTTGTGCACAAAAATTTTAATCGATTTATTTATGATATTTTCTTTTTTAAATACACTCGAACCGATGGGATCGTTCCTTTTAATGGCTATCATGGCCGAATGCGAAATTATGTTTTCAATCTGTTTTATTTGTATAATATTAAATTGAAAATTCACGTGATACTTTTAAACAGTTCTCGGATTAGAGCCTAGGAACTGGGGGCTTGTATTAGAAGAGTCACGCATGTGAACAACAGCATCGCTACACGCTCGGCTTTTCTCACGCCCTTCTGGCTTCTACGGCGTGGTTTCAAAGAGACAAAAAAAAACACGTTTCGTTGTTGAGGAAAATAAATAAAAATAAACTTCAGTGGCACGGTTAGGGGAGGGGCTAAGAGGAGTAAAAGCTATAGTACACTTTTAAATAATTAATTAATTGAAGAACATAAATAATGTATGGTATGAGAAATACAATTAATAATAAGAGTAAATTAATAAATAAACTTTCTAAGAAAAGTCACACCAAATTAATTTTGTCTCAAGTTCAATTCTTCGAAAACGTGACAAGATCATGGATTTTTAAAATATTATCTATCAATTAATTTTATAAATGGTCGTTGTATTTCCAATGATATTTGTCCTTTTTCGTTAAAATAAAAGAGTGGATTTCACAGTAAAAAAATAACTTTTAAATCATTCAAGTATATAATATGTAGAAAATATTTGAGACGTCGTGGAAAAATCAAATGGCGCCCTAATTTGTTTGCGCAACCTATAAAAAATACTTGCCGATTGGTAAATAACTTGTTAGTGATAGTCGATTCCGGCACTTTATTTGAGTAACACGAAAACCTTGACAAAGTCTTCGCGGAGACAAACATTCAAATCGGCGCATTTTTTGAGGAAATTACATTAAAAACACATTTGTAGGATAGAACCATCAGACTTTGACATCTCGGACAGGATTTTTCGGCCCTAGCGCCATATTTACATTAATGATGGGAATAATCGAGATATTTCGATAATCGGGACATTACTAATCGAATGATTGCCATAGTGTAATTCATTCGTAATACATCCGTTACTAGTTCTCTGTCTAAAACGTTTTGGGGGTGGAACAATCAAAATCTGACCTTACATCGGACATGAGTTTTCGATTTATAACCGTACTTCCATTTCCTGAAGCACTTGGGTTGTGCATTCTAGACAACTAAGTAGGTTCCGAACAGTCCTGGATCTTCGTGAGAAGACACTCAGCCCATTTTGTGACCCGATGGAATCTCCTGGCACCAAGGATTCGAGTCGGAGGTGCTTACGTTGCAATGACCACAGTTGTCGAGCGTCTATAAACTAAAATCTCTGCCTTTCTCTCTCTAGATTGCAATGTTTTAGCAGACATGAATATAAGGAATTTTTTATTAAATTAACTTAAAAAAACAAACCATAAAAATAACATAATTTTGTCCGGACACGTGATTACAGAAATCAATTTCGATAACACTCAATGTGACATTTGAATTAAAATAGCGATCCTATCGCAATATTAAAACAAATTAGTAATGAAGCTAGGTCCGGGCCGCTGCACTGGTCGCATTCCACAGTATTATTTAAACATATTTGTTATGTTCGTCTTTATACATAATAGATCAATCACAAAAAATAACGTAATAAATTAATTGGGAGGCGACAAAAAGATACTACATCTGATGACAGAAATTTAAACCATAAACACATTTTACACGATGTTAGTAAAAATGGCGGATTCGACATTACATTTGGCGTAAACTTCGCCCATATGTCAAATTCCAATAGTTCTATCTAAATTAGATAGAACTAATGGTATAGAAAAAAAATATTCACGTCGAATTTAAGGAGAGAAAGTTTATAACCTACTCTTGTTTGCCGCGTATAATCTGAAGAATTACTGAACCGATTTAAAAAAAATTCTTCACCACATATTACGTAGTTTTTATTTCAGCTACCTTCCCATATCAGTTGTCAACGTTTTTTTTTAAGGTTAGATATTATGTGTACATGTTATCGTCATGGGATTGGCATATATTTACGTCTGCCGGAGATTCCTGTTTTTTAAAAGTTTCCCAAAACTGCTTCGATGACAAAGTCGTTTGCTGTGTCGTTCGATCAAAAGTTGGTTAAAATTAAAAAAAAAATATATATTTCATGCTATTTTCAAAAGAATCGACTTTATTTCTGTAGTATGGAACTTTTTTGAAATGTCGCATAGCTGTTTTTTTCGAAAAAATTGTCTACTTATCTGGCGACTGCAAGTTTCAAGATAGTATTTTTTTTATCACTCTAAAATTGCAATTAAGAAATTAATTAGTCACTGCTATTTATTTTACAGACAAAATATACTGATTTCAATTTAAATGAATAGAAAATATGATTTAAAACTAAGGCCTGATAACCTTGGCAAGTTGTCTCAATGTAAAAAAGAAAACAATTACTTATTTTGGTAGACTGTCCATTTCTGCAGGATTTTCTCAGCTTATGGCCATATTCACCGAACGTAAGTAGTTATTTATTCGGTTCATTTAAAACTTCAGATAGCTATTCCTCCGAATAAATAGCGATAATTCAATTCACCAAGCATAATATTATGTATACTGCAGGCATAAATAAATCTATTCTGTCAGGGTATAAATATTTATTCGCTTGATAAAATAATAATGGCTGCTACATAGATCATAATACCTAACCTATAAACGTGGAGTATTATAATATCTCTTGTGAATTTATTTATGTGTTGTTTATTAACCTTTTGTGAAATGTAAAACATTACAGTTAGTGGAAGTTATGTGTGCAATTAGGTTAGGATAAGACATTATTTCGTGAAACTTTTTTTTGACGTTTACACTAACGCCATCGGTCGGACTTCTGGGGGAACGTCAAAATATTCAACAAAAAGAGCAAGGCGTATAGTGCAGTATATATTTAGTCTACAAGTAACTATTCTAACAGATATATCGCTTGATGAATTGAAAGTAAATTTTATTCAAAGGAATAAATTTGTTCCAAAGTTAGTAACTTCTATCTTTAACAGTGTTCAGTGAATACGGGCATTACTACAAATTCATATTGTCACATGCTGACGTTCTATGAATGCTATTATTTTGAAGACTACGTTTGAATATAAACGATCACTAATATTGTCAAGTACCAAGTTGTGGGATACCGGCTTTAGACCGTACATCAAAAATCAATCAATGATTCATTCAGAGAGGTTATTCATGTTTGACGACGATACAGTTTTTCGTGGCGCGATGCTTTCGCAATCGTCAATATAATTTAGGGCAGGTCGCGATGACGCGTGCAAGAAAAACTATGTACTATATATTATGCAGGTTTAAAAATTGTGTCAGCTGGCATTTATAATCTTTGTCGGACGTCGGTACATTTTAATTGCGGTCACAGGACGTCTGCAACGGTTCGGTATGACAAGTATACGATAAATTAACTAAAGTTATTCTAACATTGTAAATCCAGCGCTTGAGCAAATTATCGAATTATAAACGGAACAGACAATTTGTTAAATTGACAGCCAGACAGAACTCCAAATTCTCTTCGTAATAAGATAACACGTTATTCATTTCATCAATGTGTTTGTTTTAAAGTCACTACATGCAAGGCCAAGCACCAATTTGTATTTTCAGTTTATTATTTTTACAGGCCATAATTCTGTTTGTCTGAGTCGAAAACTTGAAATCAATTGTTTACTAACTTCTCTCGATCTGATTTTCTTAAATGCAATCGATACTTTTACTAGCTAGAACTTGGGAGCTGGGGGCTTGTAATAAAGGAGTTGTGGCAAATTCGTATAAACAACGGCACTGCTAAACGTTAGGCCATTCTCAAGCCCTTTAGGTTACAAAGAAGGAGGGAAAAAAATATCATTAAATATAGATATTTTTAATTAAGTTCAGATCAACTTTATTAAAGTTGCATGGCTATATATTTTATTAAATAAATTCTGGACAATTCGTTAAATATTTAATCTGTGTTCGATGGACATTACTGGTAAAAAGCAGTTCAATTATTTGTTTTAAACTTTAAAAAAATCATGAATAATTAAAACTCTCAAAAGCACTTAAAACAGAAATATTTTAAAATCAGCAAATACTCTTAAACATACTGATTTCGAAGAATAGTTTTTAACGTTCGTCTAAGTTCAAAAATGAGGAGAGAACTCTGACACTGAAGGATCGTCGATTTCGATCAGATTTTTCTTGATGAAACTAACATAAGATCTTACGAGCAAATCACACATTCATAGTTTAATATTGCTTCAACACACAGTACAAATTCTATCAGATGTCGCTACATGGTACTAAACAGTTTTTTTGTTTGCTAATAGCTTTTAGAAAATTCTGTCATAATATGTCGCTACATGTTACTAAAACACTTTTTTTTAAACACCGTAATTTTGTACAAAATATTTAATAAAAACTATCCCATAGTCTAACTTGGATCAAGTAAGACACATTTACAAAATTTCATTAAAATCGGTTTGCTTTTGGAGATTAGCGTGGACGAGCATTGTGCAGACACGAGATTTTTATAGACGCGGTAAGTGATATACATTTGTCTACGAAATCTTAAACGTCCTTAATAAAGAACTATAGGAATTATTTAAAATTACTCACATTGCTGCCTGACCGGTGTGGAATAATGGTGAGACGACTGCGTCTGGTGATGATGTCCAGGATGCAGATGCGTTCGAACGGGAGGCGCCGTCGTATGGTGTGCGGGATGATGATTGTGGTAGTAGGGCGCCAGGAATTGTTGGTGAGGAGGCGGCGGTCCTAGCGGTGGCGGCGGATAGCCGAGCGGTGATTGTGGCCCGTGCGGGCCCATCGCTCCGCCGTTCGCCTGCAATCGACCCTTCAGCTGTTCGTCCGTAGACATGTGACCGCTGGACGAAGAGTCGACATCGGACACGCCGCTGTCGGCTGGACTCGGCGGTAACGAACCTGCAAAAGAATTCATAACTAAAGTTTGATATCTGTACAAATACGTTGCAACAAATCACACAAGAATATTCAGTCTCGAATCGAACTCCCAGACACGCAAAAAATTTAGAGGTTTCAAAAAGTTTACTTTGAATGGCCCAACAAACTATTAAAGCGTTTACAGTCCCGTATCAATAATTATACATAAATTTTTGAAAAACCTTCTCCAATCATAAATTGTCAAACATCATCTAAAATCATTTTTGAGTTAGACCAAAACAACATTTCGGATGACCTCTTCTGCATCATTATTCCTAATGGAATACGGAAGTAAAATTTACATTAGAGAACAACACGCTACAATTCCCGTAGTTCATCTGTTACAAACCCCCAGTTCCTGGGAAAAATACTCTACAATTTAAATTAAGTGCAACTGGAGATTCTGCGAAAACTGCAATCGAAATATTACACCTATATTCGTCCCAACTTTTGAGTTAACTTATTAAACTCTCTGTGCCGCGAAGGTTTAATGACATTGCTATTTTCAAAAATCTTTGCGCGTTTCAAATATATAAATTAAAAAGTACTCAAAGTACTCAAATGTTGATAAAAATAATGGCCTTAAAATAAGTGCGCAAAAGCATTATAAAAATATAGGTATGGATACATTACAAAAACATAACCCTCTTTCGCTTTCGTGCTGCAGTCGGGTAAAAATAAATTATTCAATGACAATGCAGGAAATGCTTGTTAACTGTCCAAATATTAATTGATTCTGTCAAACATTTGGAGCGGATGACGTTGTTGAGTCACAGTTAGATATATGAAACGGTATGCAATGCGCAACTTTTTTTATTGAGATACGCCGTTTTCCCGACAATTCAATAGATAATTAATTGAAGCAAGAAATAAAAAATATGCTCAGAATAGTTAGAATTGATCAATTATAAAAATTGTTCATTACACTAGCACTCATTTTCAAAATGAAACTTCCCAGCTTTCTTAAAATCAAAACGGTTGTTTTTTTATTGATTATGGCCGGATTCGTGTCTTTGGCCAGACGTTTGAAATAAAATATAATAAACTTAATTATTAATTGACTTTTAATTCACAACTTACTAATTGATTCATCAAAAAGCATTAGTCAATATCATAGTTATACAATCTTCAAAATTACATAATATACCACCAAAAACATGCGGGTTCACACCGTTTCAAAATTTTTTTCAAAAAGGGCACAATTTTGAACGTCACGACATTCAACAAAAATACCAAGGAATAAAGTGCAGTGTGTATTTATTCTTCAACTAGCTATTTTCTCTGATGATTTGGTTAGTGAATTGAAAGTAAATTTTATTGTAACGAATAAAGTTCCAAGATTAGTAATTTCTATCTTTAATAGTGTTCGATGAATATGGCCATTAAAGACATATTTTCCTCAGGTACGCATCAATAATATAATGACCTCGACGGGTCATTGACCTTTTTTGCCAATGATAACAACAAAATTAAGAATTTGCGTAAGCCGTCGCCACCAAAATATAACAAGCTTGTTTTTAAAAGAGCGAAAACATAAATTAGATAAAGTAAATTTAACAGGAATTGTTATAGCTCGTTTCTGACTAATTTAAAAAAAGAAAAAATAGATCACGACCTAGCACAACAACATACTGTTTATGCAAACTGTGGAAAGAATTCGACCTGCGCGAAATTACTAAAAATAAACATACTTGATATTCTAAAAATAAAAAAAAAAACTGCTTCAACAAGTAATGTATGTGGGCAGGTTACGAAGTGAAAATACGTGTCTACCATTTTACAAAACACAGTTTTGTTGATTTATAAAAAAACTCGGAAAATTTCCATGCCAGAATAATATAGGTACTATCTAAATGCTAAAGCTGTTTACACATCGTCATGCCTTCAGGTAAGATAAAAGTTTTTTTGTCAAAATCAACTTTAACGCAAGCGAAGGTCCGGTTACTGTCTAGCTGCTATATTTAAAGGAACATTCATGTTAATGTTATGGATTTTGTACAAATTCAAAATATCCACGCATTTTTCATCAAAAACTGTTTTATGAAATTATGATGCCAAATATTGCAATTTAAAAGATTGTAATATATTTTTAGCACTATCCTCAATAAAATAGCTTGAACGTAAACAGGCATGTAAAGTGACACATTACGTACTACTGCGGTAAAGTGATACAAACTTGATCATCCTTTACCATGTCTATAGTAAATCACTGTTTGTCTATCACTTATTTTTTTACAATTCACTATGAACTATGAAGTGACGTTAGCTCAAAAGTGAACTGTCAAAACTTTTTAAAATAAAGTGAAATGCAACTAGTTTTTCACAAAAATTTTGTTTTGTTTTTACCCACGACGGAACGGAGCAGGTATATGCGTTTAGGGTGAGAGATTGTTTGTGTGTTCACTCGAATTTATCTCGAAAACGGTTTGATCAATTCAGATGCGGTTTTCGCAAAGGGTTTGTAATTCATCTGCGTTGGTTCTTAGTACAAGAAATCTCTAAAAAGCTTAAAACAAAATAAAAAACAAAATTAAAAATTTTGAAAAAACCCACGACGGATGTAAACGTCGTAATTGAAAAAGGATTAAATAAAATTTTAAAACCCAGCGACTAAAAGTAGGGTAAGTAACCAAAGAAATCCGTCGGGGGCTACCATTTGCTCCCCTGAAATGAACTAAAATATTGCAATTTTTGGAGTATATGACTGATTGAAATGACGTTGGGTACGTAAATAATTGTAGTTTCCAATTGGTATTAATTCAGTGCTGCGAATAGCCAGCCCACGACGGATTTTCTTTGGTTATTTACCTCCTTTTAGTCGGGGGGTTTTGAAATTTGATTTAATCATTTTTCAATTACAACGTTTACATCCATCGTGGATTTTTTCAAAATGTTTAATTTTGCGATGGTTTGCTATCAGGAGGAAGTTAAAAAATTTACAATATTTCATAGATCCTCAAACTGCCTTTAGTTATCGAAAGGAAATCCTCGTCTGTTTCGTAACAAAGCTGTTACATAAAAACTAGAACACGTGTCTAGAATCAATATTACTCCTAATCACGTTAACTGTGTCTGTCTTTCTCAAACAAACATATCTGCGGACAAACGTCAACACTGCGTATGTCGACTTTTCCATAATTTTTTGTTCGGCGAGGTATATGGTTCGCAGTGCTGCCTCTTAAGCTCGACTCTAAGTGATTAACACAATTACGACAAGTTTAAAAAGCTGACTAAAAGATCGCAAATACTTGTCAAACACGCGGTCTAGCAAATCTACAGTCTGTAAGATGCACAAACCAGCAACTTTTAGTGCAGGTTTCGTGTGCAGCCGAAATGTTGCGGTTTCAAGTGGTTTTTTCAATGCAAATCAATTAATGAAGCACACTAGATCGGTCCAGCATGGCTAGACAGAAATTTCACGCGACCGACTGACGGTCGTTGCTGGTCTAATGTGCGCTTCTCAGTTAATGGGACCCCTTCACGAAGAGACTTTTCTAGCCCATGCAATGCTGGTCGTGCTTGATAGGTGTGTGCGGTCTTTTAAAGAATTTATTTAGAGATGGGACGTTGCAATGTTACCAAGTAAAGAAATCTAATAATAATAATTCAAAATAGAATCAGACATACAAATTTTCACACAAAAAACTATAATATAAGGCTTCTGGCTTGTTTAGTGAAACTGATATCAGATGACAATTAGATTTGTAAAAATACGAAAACAGAAAAATAAAAAAATAATTTCGGAATTTGTACACGTCATAATATATGAAAATAGAAAAATATTTTATTTTTCTGCGTTTGCATTTAATTGTCAATTTTACGCAACTAGTCATGTTATAAATTTCTGCCTCTTCTATTACAAGCCCCCAGTTCACAAGTCCGTATCTTATATACGTGTAATTTCATTATTAAAAAAAAAAATCAAAATATAAACAGATGCTAGACTCAATTAACTCTAGCTGGGTGGTCTTAAAAACAAAATAAATTAAATGTGTTTCAATTCGGCTTTTTACCCACGACGGAACGGAGAAGGTATATGCTTTCAGGGTGAGATATTGTTTGTTTGTGTGCTTGTTTGTTTTTTTTTTGTTTTTAATCCTTCATTGTTTGAATCTTTTTTACTATTATTATTTTACAATGTAGCTATTCTGCATGTAGTTGTGATCAAAATAAAAAAATAAAAACATCTGAAGATATAGGAAAAATTACATAAGTGCTTTTGCATATAACCTCCGAACACTTAACTGGAGAACAAGTGAATTGGCAATTGACCCGATTCTTTACTGGGTCAGATTAACTTGGGATATTCCATATTCGATACAATCAAATATTATCATATTTAATACACCTGAAATGTGTGCAAAAAGTAAATATTATGTTTTTCGATTGATTGATTTATCTATGTCAATATTTATTGAAGATGTATTTAGTTCACTCGACTACAGTAATTAAAGAGTAGATGCGATTTTGTTTGAAAGTGAATGTGGGTTGGCACTACAACAGCTTTCGTTTTCGAAGGTTGCAAGAGCAAAAATGTCTACCTGTTTTTCTTTTGTTTTTGTAATAATGGGTATATGATTAACTTGGCACGCATGTACCAATCCTTGAGAAGGGCGATGGATCTAAAGTTTTGAATGTTTGCGAAAGAATTTTTCATTCGCTGACAAAAAATAATATGCTGAAATTTCCTACCCTAGCACTAGCATTACCAAGCTGGATACGATATTCCTATAATTAGTTCAACAATACGGATTTTTTTATGTAAATTTTTAAGTGTTAGGTAGGTGCCTGCTGAGAATTTTGCCAAATTTGAGGGTTCGAAAGGGATGTGCGTTGCCGACATCTGCAAAAACACTAATTTCTCCTGACAATTAGAGAAAGGGAAGCACATTTCAAACGATTTTCGAGAAAATTATCGTTTCATCTTTCCATATTCGGAAGGTACCATATTTTTTTATATCTTATGAACAGTAATTTTGTGAGTGCAGCGAAAATGCGTTAAGAAAGCGAGAGAAGCGCGCGCTATTTAATTTACTATAATACGATTTTTTGTTGCGGTCTACAGAGGCGCATGTGCTGCAGACTATTAGAGAGCGAAAAAGGAAAAAAGAGAAACAAGACAGCTGTCATTCGTACTTTTAAAAATACAGTGTGAAATAAACATTTGTAACAAAAATTAAATAACTATTATATTATAGTTCGTTATATGAATTCATTTCTGAAAGTTAGTTGGATATAGTAAGTATTAATAATTAATTTTACACACAATTGACGACTACTGTAAGACACGCTCTTTTTTTTGCAATTTCGTTTCAAGACTGTTTTTGGATTAACAAAAAGCGTATACATGCAAAATTTCATTACAAAATATAAAAAATGAAGGAAATGCCATACGGACATGATGAAATTATATGGGTTTCTAGCTTCTACGGAATCATGAAAATACTAAAAACTTGACATAGACCACTTTGCGTTGCGGCTAAAGATACCTGGAATGTACATGAAAAATCAGACGTGTTTTCAAAATCGCATTTAATGCATTATCTTCAACCAATACAAACAGAAATGTATTTTTTTAGCGATAAGAATTGCTAAATTACGCTAAATCCACGAGTACACATATATCTAAGAGTAAATACAAAATATAGCACAAAATAACATCTGGGTTTTAGGTTATTGATAAAAACTAATAATAATCTAAGTATTATAACATTGCCGAAAAACATTATTCGCAATATACGTTATCGATAGATATATTGATAAAAAAAATCTTTTGTTTATTTCGAAACATTAATTGGTACTACGACACGAGCTTGCCAGTTGATGACGTGAAATAGATATTAAAAAACGTAAATCTTTTATTCAAAAACCAGCTGTAGCCGGCCACGCGTTGCTGTGGCTCAGTCTGGTTTGCGTGTGTTGCTGTTGCGTTCAACAGATGGTGCTCCTATTGCCGTAAAATATTTAGTATAGCGTGTGTTGCTTTAACGTAAAAAAGATGGCGCTGTTTTGCAAAAAAAGAATGTTTTCACCTGTCACAGGTGTGACATCTATGTAATAGGTATATAAAAACACGCGCGTATTCGATTGCAACGTTGTGTCAAAATTTCAAAGCAATCGGTGAAGAGATTTCGGAGATTTAAGATTTTGAACAAACGAACATTTACATTTTATGTATATACTTATAGATTAAATTAAATACCTATAGATTTATATTCAAAGCAATGGCACGTCAATCCGGTGTCCGAGAGGCAACCGGATGGCGAGTGGTAATCTGGGCCTATGAGTGGTACAGAACCCCCTGGTAGCGGCCAAAGTGACCCCAAATGGACGGGGGCGGCGATATGGGGGTGGGGCAAAATCGAAAAATGTTTGAAAAGGCAACCGGATAAAAATGCGGTTGCATTGAAGGAAATACCCTAATTATATAATAAATTTTTTTTGCCATCCGAACCACGCGGGCCGTTTTTGCACTAGCGAATAAAAAAAAAATAAAAAAAAACTGAAAAGGCAACCGCTTCAAAATTAGTGAGCATACTTATTGACACCACCAAACGTTGGGAAAAAATTGCCATCCGATCCTGATGGGCAGTTTCGGAGAAACAACCCCTCAAAGTCGCCGAAAAACCCTTTTTTTTTTATTTTTTCAACAATAAGTAAAAAAAACACACTAAACATTGTTCAAATCGGATGGCATTCGAAATTTATACTGTCCTAAGTACAAATAATAGTGTGTATCAATGCCATCCGATTTTGATTATTTTTACCCCTATTAAGTCAACCCCCAAAACTCAATAACAACAAAAATAATGCCATAGGCTGCATAAAATTGTTATTTTCACGAGTTTTGGGGGTGGCTAAATAGGCGTAAATTTAATCGAAATCGGATGGCATTGATACACACTATTATTTGTACTTAGGACAGTATAAATTTCGAATGCCATCCGATTTGAACAATGTTTAGTGTGTTTTTTTTACTTATTGTTGAAAAAATCAAAAAAAAGGGTTTTTCGGCGACTTTGAGGGGTTGTTTCTCCGAAACTGCCCATCAGGATCGGATGGCAATTTTTTCCCAACGTTTGGTGGTGTCAATAAGTATGCTCACTAATTTTGAAGCGGTTGCCTTTTCAGTTTTTTTTTTATTTTTTTTTTATTCGCTAGTGCAAAAACGGCCCGCGTGGTTCGGATGGCAAAAAAAATTTATTATATAATTAGGGTATTTCCTTCAATGCAACCGCATTTTTATCCGGTTGCCTTTTCAAACATTTTTCGATTTTGCCCCACCCCCATATCGCCGCCCCCGTCCATTTGGGGTCACTTTGGCCGCTACCAGGGGGTTCTGTACCACTCATAGGCCCAGATTACCACTCGCCATCCGGTTGCCTCTCCGACACCGGATTGACGTGCCATTGCTTTGAATATTATACATATCATCAATTCTTCACTCAAAAATTGAAAACCCAATACTTAATCGAATTAATTAAAACCAGGGAACTGGTGGCTTGTAATAAAGGAACCATGGAAACACGATATAAACAATAATATTCTCATTGCAAACTGATACTGATTTAAAAACCCCCAATTCCAGGTTACAATCCGAGAACTAGTGAAATATACAATTGAATTATATGAAAATATGAATTGGCAATTGATGATTTTAAATAAATATATTGTTTTACATAACTGACACTATTTTAATGTAACAAAAAAAACTATTCAAATTATTAGCAGGCTTCGGCTAAAGAGGGGTTCAAACAATCTTCATAAAAACGTCTGAATTTAGCAAAGACATCACATAACTCCACCCTTTAATACTACATTGTCCCTTTAGAATTTGGCAGTCGATGACCTATGACTAATAAGAAAATAAAAATTTCAAAACCTAACAAAAGAGAAACGGTTTTATTTCTCAATGTGCTAAAATAAATGAATAATAAAATAAAAAACAGACAACAGGTCTACGGACTGATAGTGTAAATATAATAGAAACAAATAAAAATCGTTACGCGAAAATAAACTTGGCCCCCTAAAATATATAAGACCAACGAAAATCTTTTGATTGCAATTCTTTTTATTAAATTTAACCGTTATATATACGCAGTAGATAGCAGCGTTAAAAAAAAGGGCTCGGATGACCACCACTGTCCATTATAAATGGACACGAAAACAAAATAAAGCACCGCCGATGCAATAAAAAAAAGTGCGATGCTCCGATGTTCCATATTACGCAATCCATAGATGAGTACAGTATCGGACAATTGGAAGTTTTTGATACGAGTCGAAATCGTAAAATATAAATACGTACATGAATGAAAAATCAATCGGCCAATCGAATAATCTGGACAACGGTGGGGTCGCGGAATAAAGAATAAACAAATAAATTTTTAGACGTAATCGTCTAGTTTCGGTTAAAAATAATAGTTTAAGTTTTCAGAACGTCAATGTAATAATTATGTACGAGTAATGACATTATGGAAAAACAAGTGATCGGCGAGTTTGAACAGTCACACGAGTCATAATAACATTACGTTCGAGAAACATACTACTACATTTTTTGTACGTACCTGCAATAAAAAAGCTGATTTTCAAATCATAAGTATATCTTTCATATTTTTAACAGCTGCATGCGTAATCATTTACAATATACTTAGGTTGTTTACGAAAACGATGCGTTATCTCTGTTCCTCTTTTAGTATTAAATGGGTAACTGACAAGTCGATTTTGAAAAATACTGTTGGATTAGTAAGAACTGCATTTATTTTTTTTTAGTTCAAGGCATCAGTGTTTTTGTTATTTTACTATCACTACACAGACGTGAAAAACAGCTATTTCTAGAGAGGTATGAAAAAACGCACATACTAATATTATAAAGAGATAAAGTTTGTAAGTTTGGATTAATCTCCAAAACTGCCCATCCGATTTCAAACATGTTTTCACCAATATTTAGAATGGACCTTAGGATGAACATAGGCTATATATTATCACGTTAAAATAAAAGCGCGTTTGGAGAGCAATTTTACAACGTAAGTCAACGAAAAAACGGTGGCAATTTACAAGTTCGAGCGAAGCCAGACCGGGTAGCTAGTTTGTTATAAATCGGTTGGTGAATCGACTCAAATGTGAAAAACTAAGACAGTGTTTTTAAAAATTTAAGAAAGATACTCCACTAATTCACTCTAATTCCGAAAATGTTTATTCAAAACTTGCAGAAAATTTTGTCGTTTATAATATTATAATATTATTTTATTACTAAAATCCACAACGTCACGGTTGCAATGAAAACTACCCATTACTTGGACTAATAGGTTTGTTGTGTGACACTACAAAGTGAGATTTACCAAAAGTATCAATTTGTTCTAGCAATATTGTCAAAATCAGACATCTCTATCACGTGATCTACAAATAGTTGAGCATGCCAGTGCTTACACTTTTCGTTCAATACTGAAATACTAAACAGGACAGTGCATCTTATACTTTTGCATAACAAACGCAATAGTGTCACATTTATCAACACTTTTTTTTGCCGATGATGTATAAAACATTTGCAAATGCAAATTTCGATGCGTTTTATATAAGACTATCTGTCGCTCTTGCCTGTGTGTAAACACATACATGCAAGCGGACGAATTATTTTATATACATTATTATATAAGATAAATAACACACACGTAACCCTATTGAGGTGTCTTTCTCACGGGGAATCCATTTATATAATAAAAGACACAGGTCTCTATGCGAATCTGAAATACGACATTAGAACTTATACAGGTATTGTGTTAGGATGTCAAGGATGACACAGCTTTGATATTTCAATTAAACAATTCAAAACGAAAACCATGCAAACAATGGAACAATTTCGTGATGGCAAATTTTTTCATCGCCAAATAAAACAACAAATAAGTATTGATGTATTTTTTTAAGGTCAAGGCTAGTTGGGTCCAGTGCCAAATTCATATTTTCAATTTATTATTTTTTTAATAATAAACAAAATTTTGTCTATACTTTTATCAGTTATCGGATACTTAAAACACGGAAACTTCACGTGAATTCTTTAAAGGCTATTCGATCATTACAACAATGTCCAAACAAAAATATGAAATTCTAATATTATGTTATCTATGGATATCCCGAACAACTATTTTTTTTTAATGTTGGACGTCTAGTTTTCAAATTAAAAATATGATTTTTATTAATGTTATATGGGCGATTAATCGGAAATGTATTATTTAAAGTTGATTCCAGACATATTTTGAAAACTGATTAATTCGAAAGATAACGTAAAAATAGAAAAAAAACTTTCAAGTAATTTTGGTGGAAAAATCACTTAAAAATTGTTGAAACAACTCTCAAATTATCTGTCAGTCATGTCTGGCTCTGTCAGATATATTATACAAAATATACTGCTGTAGTAAAATTACGTCTGTTTTCTTGAATATTACAAAATTACACTATTATTGGTAGGATCTGAATAAGAGACAATAATTTATAAAGTTTTCATTACAACAAAACACGGAGGCAATTACTACTAATATCGTAGTAGGCTAATAACCTTAAATTGAAAATTCCATCGATACTTCACGAGTCTAGAGACTGAAGTTTTATAAAATTGGTATCTATTTTATAAACCTTAGTATCGATGGAATTGTCAACTTAAGGTTATTAGAGACGTGATACAATGGCATCGCACACGCTCGGCAATTCACAAGCACTGTGTTTTTTGTAAGGTGAACACAAGTTGAGAAAAATTGTAATTCAGCAATTTGATCAACGTTCATGGAGACAATTTCCCCATCCCTGCTATTGAACGCTATGAGTGAAGAGAAAGGACACAGACTGGCCAACGGTCATCTTTACCGTAACGACATAATCGCGCGGCCAGTCGTTCAAATCGAACGAACATCGTCCTTGCGACGGCGCATCGACTGAAAATCTACCTGGACAACTGTATACAGAGTTTAAAATGTAGCGGAGACCGGGTACATTCTTCCTGACCCCAGAAGCGACCTCGGCCAGTATAATAGATATGATTAATGGCCAGAAAGGTCATTAGGTCACGCCGGACATTAGAGGGATGGCCCTTCGCCGGAATTAAAATTAACCCTTAAACAGGTTGCGCGAAAACCATCGTCTTCTTCTCTACGTCCCCTTCGCCGCTTTCATTCAATATACATAAAAAGGGACCCGCCCAAATATCTACCGAAAAAAGGATATTCGGTTTATAAAAGGGGTAGGAATATTTTGTGTCTTCGCATAATGCAAAAAGCGATATCAGATGCGAAGGAACTTTATTCGAACTTGTTTAGTTTTTAATCTCCGGTTTTATTATTATTATTATTATTTTTTTTTTGATAGCGCAAGGTTTGTATTTTATTTCTTTAGAGGGGGTCGAAAATATTCGGGAATAATTAATTAAAGGGACAAATATGCGCTGGCCATTAGTTCAAGTGGATTTATAGAACTGGACATTTGGGTATAGTGTCCGGTCACCTTGTGCATTAACGTGGGAAAATAGTATAAATATTTTTGCATATTTTTAAAATACGTACTGTTAAAAATTTACATTTAAATGTTGCTAGCAATAAAACAGTCAAATCTTCATTTATTAGGGAATTGGCATGTTTTGAAATGTCTTACATCTAATATACTGTAATATCATAAAGAGGAAAAATGTGATTCCTGTTAGAAGTGTATGCCATGCGTTTCTTTTTTAACCTAATATTAATCAGGTAGCAGAGCGTAGGAGACTTTTATCTATAGGGTGTAATCTCTGGAAGCACTGACCCGGTTTTAAAAATTCTATCACTATTGGAAAGCTACATCGCTGAGTAATATAGGCTATATTATTTTAGTGTTTTCTAAACTACTGCGCCGATTTCGACGACCAAGGTGCCATTTGAAACGACTTGACGTACTCATTTGCAACACGATGTTAGGCTAAGTGAATTTTAAAGGTTGAAAATCAATTTTTAACGTTACAAAATAGATGAGCAGGCTTTGGAAAAAACAATTTGCATATAATATGTATGTATGTCAAGTGACAATTTACTGTTCAGTTATTCCAAATATTAGTCAATTACAAGAGTGTAATACGTTGGACCCAAAAGCTCCATTATTATGGTCGCGAAGCCGCAGGTAGCTTTGTGTAGTGCGTTGGCTGAACTGTATAATGCTGGGTTCAGAACATAACTATCAGCTTTAAAATCTACATTTAATGCCATTTGTTCTCAACTGAATGGAAGTCTCCATTTTACCAAAAACAAATGACAATGTTAAAGCAAGATTGAAAACTGAAAGGAGTATTAAAAATTGAACACAGTAATACATATACGCTCTGCGAACGGTAATATTATCGTAACAGTATTGCGCAGTAGCTCAAAAACCGATTGAGCTACTGCGCAATACTGTGACGATAACATTACCGTTCGCGGAGAGAATGAAACAGAGCTATAATTAATTGGTTGCTTTTGATTTTTTCATTGCCAGACCAACCCGTACCAGAAAAGTTAATTAGTTATTAATAATAATAAACAGAAAATGTGTAACTAATAATCTCGTATACGAAATTAAACTTAAACGTTTTGTGACAACTGGATCTTTTAAATGCATACCAAAGCCAAACTGGAAATAAATGTTTTCGGCAACAGTTGATTATTCCGGATATTAAAAACGTCCTCAAAACACGTATTAGCGACCAACTATTACAAACACAATAGAATAGAACTAGCAGAAGCTGGCACCCTTTTATCTCAGTTCAGGTAGCTCTGGAACCTGCGTATCTATTTAACAGCGAGCACAATAGACTTAGGTGGACAAGTACACGATGTCAAAAGGAAGGGCTGCGCATTGTACGAAGAGGTGGCGTTGTTTCTTACAAGAATAATGAGGAAAAAAATTACATTATGGTGCATTTGTTCTGGTGTCTTTGTATCTAGGAAACCGTTACACCAGACATGGAGATTTATATCAATATAAGAAAATTAATGTAGTCAGCTTTATCACACAAAATTCACAGGTTGTAATCAAATAACATTTCTTACTTTAGAAGAACGAAACGCAAGGCAAAAGAATAAAATTTCAACACTAATAATATTGTGCTTTCTTGTAGTGTTCAATAGTTGATCATTAAAGAATTAAACAAATAAATAGATATTGTTACTATTTTGATCTCCTAAAACTATTTTTTTACAAGCCATTGGAATCTCTTGTCAAAACGAAACACATATAAATAAATTTTCGAAGTATTACTGACTAAAACTTTTGGATGAATTGAAAAAGCATCTTTATAAGAAAGCTGTCCACGCACTAGAAACAAGACAATTACAGGCAATGAAGCTCAATATCTATTTTGTTCCTCCTTGGTCAGCTGTTAGTTTCTTTTGCGATTGTACGGCGATGCCACTGAATTAGGATCTGAATTTTAAACATCTCTTGAGAGCATGTTTTTTTTCAAATTAAAACAGGATCATTGCTTTGATTCCTCTAAACGGAAATAACACTTTTTGAATCTTCTTAACAAAACAAGTAAAGGAACATAAATTATAATCAAAATACAATAGCGTTACTTCCACATTTAGAAACCTGAATTCGAAGACGACTTGTCTCAAAAAAGGAAAAAGGAATTTAGTTGAAGAAGTCGTATCCGGTTTCCAATAAAATATTTAAAATACACCAGAAATAAAGAAAGTAAACAAGTTGAATAACGTGTTTACAACATAGAAAAGGATAAATTTGATAAAAATTTAAGTTAATCTAGCAACTGGTATTGAAAATATGTGTGGGAACCGAAGGGGTTAAAATGACCCAATCATAATGATTCGACACGATGTAACGGTCAACTTGTTCTTTCTTATTATAAAACTACTGACCATTAAAATAGGGTGCCGCGGTGTCTATTTATGCACTACGATGACCACTTGTTCATTGTGTAAAGAGTTGAATATAAAAACGATAATTTCAATCTTTCGTTTGATCAACAAAATTCAGTTAGTATTTTTACATTTTTTTTTATTTGAGGCCACCAGCTAACTAGGATAACACGGGTCTAGTACCTACAGTATTTGCAGCCTATCGGGACTAACGGACTTAAGTCTTTTAAATTTCTTCATTCTCACCCCGTGATAGTTACAGACCAATCAGGAAAAAAACTTCATTAAATCAAGGTTCAACGTTGTCAAACGTGTCAATTAATTAGTTAAGCAGCGTAAAAGAGACATTTTGAGTAATAAGTCGGGACTAAAAACTAGAAAATCATTAGTCTGATTGTAATTCTCGTTATAAAATAAAGAGACAGCAGTTAAAAGCTTAATCTAAGATTTTGTAATTATAATATATTTCGCGATTACGATTAGAATCAATGGAGAATGTGTCAAAAGGCCACGTACTATTGGGACAGTTGTGGGGGAGGTTCAATAAACACTTATTTATCAATGAATTTTTGGAAATATGTCCATATGCGCAATTTTATTATGTAACCAAAGTCTGCACACGTGTTATATTTTTGGAATGATTTATCAGTGGTAGCGTCAAACTTTCTGAAAAATTATAATGTCAATCGAAAATAAAATATTTAAACCAAATTTAAGTGCGACCGAAACTTCGAATTCCGCCACATTCGGCTAAAAATTAAACTTTCCGCAAAAGATTTGGCCTAAGCTAAAATCCGGTCGAAAGTTTTGCGCCTTAGCTTAGATGAATGCTGATTTGAGTCTGAGAGGTTTGACGCATATCTAATAACTTGTAAATAGACGCCGACTTAACGACCACTGCTAATGATTGTTTTTAAATGACGACCTTAAAACAGGCATACAAAATGCACCCCTTCACATATAAAATAGACCGGTCTGATTGCATTGAGTATATAAAATCAACGACGTACAATGTGCGCTTTGTTTCTATGGCCCTTTCCTTATCTAAGTTATAATTTGAACACAAATACGTATTAGATTCTTGACACTCGCTCGATCGTTTCTTCGCAGTTCATTTCCAGTCCCGAGGCCTGCGTTAAGAAGCATATGGTTCCAAAAAGTAATTATAAAAAAAGAAAGCTTTTCAACAACGCAATTGCGGCGAATTTACGCCGAAGGTGTGAAAAAAAGCTGAAGTTCGATTTCAGCTTAGAACTGCACCTTCGACTGGATTGATTGGAATTAAATTCTTCAATAAATAACGACTGAAACGCCACTGCAAAAACGAAGACCAATGATATTCGACGAAAATAACAAAATTAACATAATATAAAGGATACGTTACATTATTATTTAATAGAAAAATAGAGAAAAATGTGTCAATAGAAAGGATTACAACCCTTGTAAAAGGACATCGGGCAGCTGTAATATTTTGCAATATGTAACCGGGTTATGTACACATGCTTACCAACATAATGTTACTTATAATATATCTCGGTTGGCAGAACTGTTAAGTCATGTTACGTCAGCGGTCGGTATTTGCAGAAAATATGAAGAGTGCAAATAACGCTGTCACGGGCTGGGTTAAATTATTTTTTTCTAATATCTTTATAGTGTATCCTCCAATTGCGCCGTAAAATAAAGTCATATCTTTAATAATAAAATTTAGTTCCAACTGACACTTTCAACAATAGGCATGATGACAGATTTTGAAATCCAGTTCTATAATGCAGGTGCACGTCTACTATTTTCGAAAAAAACATTATTTAAGCAATAATTTTAACGCAGTTTATTGCATTTTTATCTTTCTATTTTGAAATCGCCGCGAAAATGCTTGTGACGTCACGCCTTAGTGACAGCTGACATTAGATGTTGTATTTATGGGTGTAGAGCTGTCGTGCAGAGGTATTTCGTAGAACGGTATGCAAATTTACTTAATGATACGATTTATATTAAGTATTTTCTTTGATTCTTTTATATTGTCATCATGCCTATTCTCAGATTGGAACCTGGAAATTGGGATTTCGAAATTGACGACGATATTGCCGTCTTGTCGAGAAATGGCGTATTAGGCACTTTGACAAATTCCGTTTCAATACGTTCTCGACAGTGCCTTTCAGATAATTTAATCTTGATGTCGGTCGTCTCGAAAGTCCAGACGAAAAAAACTATTGATTTTTTTTCGTTTCAAAATTCTAAAGTCGATATTTTTAGTCTCGTCGACAACACTGGCATCGATTGGAGTCCCTATGAATTCGGCAATTTTTCAGTAGGACATCGCAAAATGAAATCAACACATCCCTAATGTATATTTAACCCTTCTGTCGAAATTCTCGTTGCATAAAGGTGCACCGTGAGTAGTGTTTACACTTTGACTGATGACGGACGGTTGCATTGTCGAATGTTGCATAAATCTGTGACAGCACAACTGGCGCACCCCCGCAAACAATTGTTAAGTGCGAAAGTATATTTTTCTGCCGTAAATTTGAAGGGTTTGAGTGGAGCCAATAAGCAAATATTAATCATAACAGATATGTTCAGAAATACTTTTCTATACAGACGCGTTTAGATGTTGATCATTACGGATGTTATTCATATCAATGAATACTGAACAAATGACTATCAAACGTCTATTTTGGCTTGAAGCATTAATGTAACCAGGAGGCCCAGCTCGAGCGTACCGGTGGACCGATCTGTCGCATGAACCAATATGGCGTCAGCTACTGGCTAACGCACACACGTTCATGGCTTACATGTCTGTAGTGTCTGTAAAGTTAAACAACTTTGGTAACTATGACGAAAACAGGTGGACAGAACCGAAGTTTTCCCGGGTAGTGATAACAGCGCCATGTCGTGTGCGCCAGAAACCGGTCCATTTCGAAAAACGGCAAGTATAGGAAGCTAGGTCTCCTGGTTACAGACTTCATGGTTTGAATTATTATTTTGTTCGTTTATAATAGAGGTTTTTCATCGTTTTCATTCGCAAGCGTCGTCGTCAGGGTTATGATCAAGGTACTCAAAAGTTTCAAACACTTTTTGGCGCAATGGCTGACCCAGTAAGATTTTTCTTTGTTAATTTAGATGAAAATTTTACACCTATAAGATGCTAAATTAGTGCACAAAACTGTAGAAGAACACACTTGTGGTTTAGTTGAGAAAGTGATTAAAGTGCTACGATCGGAAAACTGGTGGAAGTTTCATAAATCGTTGATTGTCAAAAGTAGTGAAATGTTTTTGTATCATTTATTTAAATAGTATTTTTTTATTCAGTCACTATTAATTTACTTCAAAATGAATCACTTTTCGCCTGTCAAAATGAAAAATGTCTGAAAAATACAGTGGAAGCTGGAGCATGCGCCCAACAATTTTTCAATTAGGAAAATGTATATTACAGTGAAACCCAACCAAGGTGTTTCCGTAGATCTTCTATTACAATCCCCCAGTTCCCAGACTCTAATCAGAACTGGTGAAAGCATTATTTGAATATTCAATTTATCATAAAACAGTAGCTGTTGGTATTTTTTTATGTCTATTTCAAATATCACAATTACAAAGGTCGTGACTGTTGTGAAACAATTAGAGCAAATGAATCGACTGTTTCTAAATACATTCTTATATATAAATAACATGTTATTTATTACTGCGCCCGGGAAGAAAATTGAAAATGCTCCGTTAGGTTCTGTCTCATGCCCAATACTGTAAGTATGCAAAGTTTCAGCTTCCTAGGTCAACGAGAGCCTTCTGGAAGCACATATATTATGAAATTATGTATGAAGGTCTTTTTGTTACATCTCGAAAAATGATAGCATGAAAGGAATGACGTTTTAAATTATAATTTATTGCACATAAAATGTTTCTGCTACAATTTTTTCGCATTATCTCAACCAACCAAGATATTCGTAAGTATGAGAGAAATTCCAATCACGAACTTTACGATCATTTGTATATTAAACGAGGTAGACATTTATTTCGGTTTAATAATACGATGACATAATAGTTTACTTAAGTCAGCTTTCGAAATGTGGCGCACGCCAAAATACACATATTGTTTGTTTTGGGTTGGGTTCAAAAATATATGATTCGGATGGGTTCTTTTTGCATGTTGACGCCAAAAAATAGATGCTTTTCCATTTGAATGTGAAAGAAAGTAAAGAAACAAACGCCAGTCAAGTCATAACACTTCTGTTTATCAATGTTGCCATTTTCCGATTTCAGGGAATCTTTTTAACGTCTCTCAATAAATGTTACTACTAGTGATGTGCCGGATATCCGTATCCGTTAGGTTTTGGCGGATCTTTTACCTTATTAGTTTCCAATTCATAGATGAAATTTTATATATATAGGTGATTAAGTAATAATGAAAAACTGTTAAATTTCATTCAGATTATTTTTTATTTTTTAAAATCGTATTTGGACCTTTATATTGCAAACATTTATCGTAGTGAGTACCATACCAATAGTACATAACTCAAAGGTACTAAAAAACTATCTTTATAATGAGATACTGCACATCGATCTTTGGAAAGAGACAATCTGTTATGAGAGTTAACTCTTAAAGAGGTCAATAACTTTTTCCCATAACAGATAGTCTCTTTCCAAAGGTCGATGTGCAATATTTACCGCCGCGTACTCTAAGAAAGTTAAGATCCGTGTCCGTATCCGCGGAACTTGAAACCAATTATCCGTATTCAGATCCGTATCCGCGGATATACATTTTTAACGATCCGGCACATCACTAGTTACTACCTATCAAGTCCGTTTCCGCGCATAAAGCATGGTGGATATATAGCCTAAAACAGTCCTGTGATAACACTTTCTGGAACCGTGAAAACCAAATACATATTGATTCAGCGGTTTCCAAATTTATCGCAAACATTCATACAGACAGACAGACACGGTAAGGATGTCGTAATAGGCATAAACGCACAAATCATGTTTAGATAAAAAAATAATGTTTTAAAAAACTGGAAAGTCAGCATGCAAATTTCTAAGATCTAAATAAACTACATTTTTTGGGTACTATGTGCTTAAAAATTATCCAAATGTAACTTTTGAATCAAAACTACGAAACAATCAAAATAAAATGTTAAATAAAAAAACTCAAAAATCGTTACTATTTCAATAGGTATGCGTCGTATAATAATACTGCAAAATAAGTAGAACAAAAAAAAGTGTGAAAATAAAATATAAACAAAAAATAAAAAGCGAAACTACTAACCAGTCGTGCTGGTCGTGTAAGCGTGTGTTCGGTGAGCTGTCATAAGGGCGTGCGCATGCGCATGACTGAGAGGGCCAATATGCTGGCCCGACAGGATACCGTGTAGGAGGGCCTTGTGACTGCTGGCACCATTTCCGGATCCTGGACCGTTCAATTCCGGTCGCTTCGTCGTCGGCGGTGGAGACGTCGAGCCTCCTAACGTTGTGTACGGCAATTCGGTTGTGTCCACTGAAAACAAAAGAAAAACAGGTTCAGATTTCATTTGTTTCAATGAAAATGTTCGAAGACTACACAACTTCTGTAAATAAATTAAATCTCTATAATAAAAACTTAAGAAATCAAGCATTCTATAATATTTTATAAAAATATTGAAATACGGTTAGTTGCTCAAATAATGCTGTCATCACATCTTTATCTGTTTTATTAACAGAAATGAGTAAGACAAGAATAGGTACACGGTATAGTGTCTTTATTAACAGCACAGTTATTATTCTAATTAAAAACAAATTATCATCGATTACTTCATTCATAAATAATTGCTACATGCTTGAGTCGTGACTTTTGGATTAACAAGATTCTAGAATGTTTATAAATTGCCGAAACTTCTGTTCAATCGTCAACAATGCATAATCAACTGATTAACACAGAAGAATACTGTATTTTTCTAAAGGTATGATGCGATTCTGTAAGACATATTGATACGACTTTGAAAGTAGGTAGATTTAAGATTGAATCATGACTTACGTTTCCTAACTCTGTAATAGTTAACATCGTTGTTAAAGTTTTAGATTAAACTTGGGTAACTTCGGGTTAGTGAAATCAGGTAATTATTTCCAACATTTTTTTTCTATTTTTTTCAACAGGATAATAATGTGACATATACTATTTTAAAAAACCTCCTCTGGTGTCCTAGTATTAAATATATATAAAATGATACTAAAAGCATAGCTGATTGTTTCTTTTACTAACGATTTTCTGAAATGCTAATATATTACCCACACTTTTTTTCTGGGATACGCGATTTTGTAGAAACACAACTTACTACAGATAGTTTTCCCGGAATTGAGCTTTATATATTATGTTGTACATTTCTTGGTTTTCCTGGAAATTGTCGCGATATATACAGTATCTTCCAAGTAAAGCACAGTTTACTTATGTAATGACAACTAAATACAAATCGGAAATTAAAATCGAACATTCCTCTTGTCAGACATTAGCTGAGAATATAGACGAATAAGTTAAAAAATCAGGATTATTTGTCGTATTTTTAAACAGACATAAGCTATAAATCACACGATATATAGGTAACCGGCAATTGCTCGTATTCATCTCGGGAGAAGAAACTATGACTAGTTTGGATGATTTAACCCCTATCACTTGGGGGTCGGAAATGCGTCATTTACTTTATGATAATGACACTTCTGTGAAGAATTTTTACTTTATTTTTTTATTCATTGTAAGTATTAACACACAACATAAAATCTAATCGTAAATTTCGTGGTTTTTAGCTTTAGGAAGATTAACCAAATAGTAAGCTATCAAATCATGGAAAAATTCAGGTCAAAAAGTGAGATTTTTTTAACTCTTAAAATCCGGTTTTTTGCAAAAAGAAAACCAAAGTAGATTTTATCGAAAATGACGCATTTCCTACCCATAACTAATAGAGGTTAAATCATTCTAGTCATAGTTTCTTCTCCCGGGAGGAATACGATCAATTACCGGTCACTCTATATTAAATAAGTCTTTTTCCATTACATTAATTATCCGCATTTCACCTATTTTCCAAGAAACGTGAAAACTGCGTTGATTTATTACAACTTTCGAAGAAATGATACAGCAACTATTCTATTGTTTCCGATAATGTTTTGTTTCACCCACCGTGTTCGTCATTTTCCCTACTAAATGCTATGTCCCACCACGTCCGATTTCCTAGTAGCTGTGATTTCATTGACTACTCAGAAATACTATACTCACCCGTTTAAATCGATTTTACAATATTTCCTCTACTCCAATGGGGACGAAGTAGGTAGTTATTTAAACTACACAACCGTAAGGGAGTACATCACCGCGTATTTCTTTTTTTAAGCTACCAATTTCTTGGTCTACTAGTGTTGATTTTTAGGGTTATAATTGAAATATTAGAGTTAAAAAAAACTCTTGTACCAATGACTAAAAAGTAAAAAATATTTTTAATTATAACTCTAAAAACCAACACTCAAATGACTATGTTTATATAAATTATACATATATTTATAAATATTAATACAAATTATTGTATTGTTATGGGTTCTTAATGTGTATGCCAAATTTTAAATTATTCGAACGTCTGGAAGTAGAAGAAAATTAAATTGAAAGATTCTATTAGACTATAGATCCATACATGTGAAGTTAATAAAAGAGTTACAAAACAATAATTTGAAAATATCAATCGGTACAATCACGTCTAGTTGTCGCTGACTTTAAGAACGCGGGAACGTCATTCATCGGAAAGACTATTTGCGACCATAAGCCATTTTGTCTTTAACCCGACGGAAATATAGATCCGAGTGGTTTTGGTTTACGTTAACCCATTTATCGGAAAACTGTCGTGAGAATTGTCTACGAAGTGTGAACGATGCAAGAACGCGGTGTAGTAGCGATGAAACGAAATAGCTGCAGTAACGGTTATTTAATAACTCTGTGAATTATACTGTTCAGTAAAAACAATTCTTAAAGAGATTGTCCTCAAAAAGCAGAGTCGTAAAGAAAAAGTTCGAGAAGAACAGGTTCTCAAAGAATAGGGTCGTAAAAGGAGTCTTCCTAAGGAATAAGGTCATAGTTTCGCAAGAACCGATCCTCAAAGAACAGTTTTTTTTACTTTTCTTCAAAACTTCAAGGATACATTTTTACAAGTAAAATACTATTTATAACAGTGATTGGGGGTAGGTTTGTTTGAAAGAACAGAAACAGGAACACCTGTTATTGGAAAAGAACTGTTTTATCCATCGTCAGTAGAGAGTGTAGTGTGTTATAAGGCAATCAACGGAGTACGAGAGGAGGCCGGAAGGGAAAGTTTCCTTGACCTAAATGAGATTCACCTACGAACATTGTGTTATATACAGCACGCTCATGTGTTTGCGCTGCTATATAATAACATATATAAATGTTACTATTTACATATGAACTGGTGTAAACGGTGTATAGTGTCAGTGTAACATGATGTGATGTACTGGGTGTATTACACTGCATCAAAACGGTAGGTACATTGCAAATCCTTCTGGAATGACTTCTATTTTTCTTTTTTTTAAGGAAAAAAAAGAGGAGTGCTATGTGTATGGAGTTGTGTGTTTGGCTTTGACATCATAACCCTCCAATGGGCGGATCTATTTCTATTTATACATTCCTCAAAATTAGCGTATATGTATGAATTATTGAACTGGAAGTTGAAGACACCAAGAAACTTTTCAAGATACTCTTGAACGAGTATGACGAGGATCTGAAGAAATATCTCTAATATGGATATTTTTAAATCGAAAGTAAAAAGCGCATACATCTGTCTCCACTAACTTCTGATGCCATATTTACCTCATCTTCTTTTTGGGCCGTGGGTGAAAAATAACGTACGTTTCTGAAAAAGAATTGCCATAAGAAAAATACTTGCTGGAATATGACGTCACCGCAGTGATTAAGTCGGGTTAAATTGCGTCCAAAATACTGGATTGAAACTGTAGTTGCATTAACCGAATCACATACCGTATCAAACTAACGTTGTACACAACGCTTTAGCATTTAGATATATTCTAAATGAATACAAATAAACGAACTTGCTTCATGAGCATTACAAAATAATGATTTATTATAAACCAGCGATTTTGCAGTGAAATTCTGCATATTATTATATATCCACGTTAAGATAAAGAAACTAAATATTACGTACGTATACAGTTGCTCACAAAAGTATTTGAAATGTTTTGAATCAGTGCGTAAAAATTTATGTCTAATATAAAATCCATGTTTATCTTTCCAGAGGCTTTTTCCGTGTCTCTCAATGAGCAACAAGGTTGAAATTCGGCAAACTCCATATTGAATTTCAATCCAAGAATAATAGAAAAAACGCTATTCGAATAGCAGCCTTAAAAGTCTAGATGCTAATCTTATGGGTGAAAAAATCAAGCGTGTTCATTTGTACTGAAATTGGATTTCCAATAATCTCACACAACCTTTCCGTATTTTTTTTCAGCCGGCTGATCTTAAATCGGTAGATCCCCTAATTTTGAAAATCGTTATATGTTTCAAGAAGTTTTATATCTGGGGAATTGTCAATCCAAAATTCAACAAAGATTTTAAAATATTTCTGTAAGTAACTGTATGTACAAATTATAAAGCAAGTGACCTAGAATTATTCTAAAAATATCAAAGTTTTGTTATCGTTATAATAATATAAATTATTCCACAAAGTAAAAGAGTTCCTTCCGGTTGTTCCAATTGCATCCGTAACCGCTCCGTACACTCGAGAATAGTCGAGGCGTCCTCAATCAACGTCTGACCTATTTCTAATGACCTTATTTCGTACCTGATGTCTTTTGTCAGGTGTCGGACGAGAAAGAAATTCTCTTATGTATTTTATTATAGATATGTGTCGCGCTATGAAGCATCTCTAGTGACAGATGAAAACATAGCGTGCGTGCATCCACGAAACTCAAGGTCAAATAAAAGACACATATTTTCTTTCTGCTACCGTGCAATATTAATCGGATGATCTATCATCAGTTCCTTCATTTTGGAAGCGAGAAAAGAACTTTACGTTTGGTTTCTGAAACGAATTTCAACGCTAAATATATTCTTATCACTAAATTATCACGAAAATCATGGTGAAATTCAATGCTGAAAGTATTTTTATCACAAATCGAGTGTTTTTTTCATGGCCACTAAGAAAAGTTAAGTGAAAGTTATCTTGTTTCAGTTTTTGCACGAAACCTCGGTACACTTCGGGACATGCTCTAGCAAAGAAAAATGTGTCCTCCCTCGAAAGAAAAAGGTAGATGGTAGTTCTTCCTCAAAATATTACCGTAACCTCAATCGTGCATGTAGAGAAACGGATAGAGATGGCTACAACGTAACTCTATCCTCTTCATTCAGTGACCCGGAAAAACAACGATATTCATTAAGGCATGTCCAGGAGTGTACGTCAATGGTTCTAGTCCGCATACCTTTCATTCCTTTTATTGACTCCTTTAGGGTCAAATGAAAAATTTGCATTATGGCTTTAACATCTTTCTATACTGCAATCTTAGACACATCAGCGTACCACTTTGTTCTCTTTCTTCGCCTATTTTGAATGCATCTCGCCAATTTAAATGACGTAATTGGTTGATTTTTTCATTTTGGGAAAGACGAAAAAATTGTGTTGTGCTTTTAATATCGTTTCATGTTAGCCTTTGACGCATCCTTGGATTTCTCATTTTTAACATCTTTCAGTACCTCTTGCCTTTTTAATATTCCTTGCCTATTTACAAAGACACACTTTCATTTTTGGAAAGAGAAAAAACAATTACGTTATGACTTCAACTTATTTCCATGCCAATCTAAGAAACGCCAGGTCTTATTTTATTTAAATCCAAATGACACCCTATCGGTGGATCTTTCATTTTGAGTAAAAGGTACTGGTTGGCGGAAGCATCGAATCTCACATATGGTTTGGTTGCCCAGCACCTTACTGTTAATTGAAGACCTGTCTGCCTTATGATATTTTTGAAGACGAACGAACGAACGGAAAAAAGCCAATTCGTAACCTACATTTTTATGAATTATCTATAAATGAATGATGATTGCTAGTGACTGGCGATCTATTTTTGATTTCTTCTTCTCCCGCATCAAACTATTATAATACACAATCGAACTGTTTGATATATTATGTTGTTTGTGCGCGTCGGGATGAGTTGTGACAGCTGTTGGCGTTGACAACTTAACCCCAGAATACCACATTGGAGTCCGATGGATCCTAACATAAACAATATTTCTAAGACGTCGTTGGCAATAAATCCATATTTCGCGAATTATTAAAAACTTCCCTCTAACTTACAAGTAAAGAGAAATAGGAAAAAGCACATACCGGCGCAGGATTTTTCTATTTATATACCAAACATCCTACCAAAATTTTGATTCGATTTGTTTAGCCGTTTGACGGGAATGCTGCTGACAGACAAAAAGAAGAACACGCTTTTTGCACTCCGAAAACATCAAGAAGACAAAATATTGTAGAATTGTAAAAAGTTATTTTTGGATTAAATCAGTACCTACTTGTGGAGTTGAAATGGTCAAATTCAAGAAACGTATCAATTTATTATTAAAAAATAATAAATTGAAAATCGATGTTTTGATCGAATAACTATGTCTGTTGGTGACCTTCAAAAATCAATTGAAATGTTTCAAAATATTGATATATTTTTGAGACAGTAAAAAAATGGCCGCCACCGGTGCATGGTTAATGAAAGCGTGGCTTAAAGCTGCTATGAAATGATTTACATTAAGTATAGAACGTGACCCCAATAAACAACTTGAAAACTAGGAAGACATTTTTAACACTTGGTGATTTTTAGACAGTCTGTGTTTATAAATTTTCTTTTACAGATGTCCAATTAATTAATCTAGGAAACTATAAATTTTGTTGAGTAACATATTTATAAGAGCGGTGACTTTTATCTTTTGAGAAATTAGGCTAGTTACTCTTAAACTGATACTAATAATTTAACTTTGCGTTGTAAAAATAACAAAACAAACATTTTTTATGCGAATAATGACAAATACTAAGTGATTTTTGTCTTCATCAAATAAAAAATTAGAACAAGTTCTTAAAGGAGAACTGAAAATTTAGTTTACGGAAATATTCACGAAACTGACACTTTGTCAATAATTCAGTTAAATTTTTGCTAACGGTGGGAGCGTTGCTCTAGAATTATAAATTGTAGTTATAAAATGACTACTTTTTTCCACTTATCATCGATAATCAAGTGTTTTTTAACACTATTTTACTATTACATTCAAATGAACTGATTTCTAGAATATTTTATTTGAATTTTTTTCAATTTTGATTGAACGAGTAGACCGATTTCGATGAAATTTGGCATATAGTACTTGACGCTCACGCGAATGAAATATAAATATTAACACGGTTTTCGGAAAAACGGTGGGGAAAGTATCAATTATAAAAAATAATAGTAGATAGCAAAAAATTACTTGGTAGTCGCAGACCTGAGTTAGAAATGAACGTGATTAATTAATTTTGCAAGAATGACTTCTTTATTTATAACATCCGCAATTACAAACAAGAAATAAACGGATTAAGTTGTCGTCACTTTTGACACTCAAGATAAAAAAAAAATAATTTTCGTAACAGAAGAAAAGTCATATTTTTGAAATTTAAACAAAACAGGTTTGTTGCAAAATGCAAATTAGTTCTGACTTAAAAACTATTGAGGTCAATTCAGAAAAATATAACAAAAAGTTGAAAAATATTATAAAAATAACGATGTCCCACATGCAACACCGCTGTGTCGTAAATCTTTCACAATTTTCAGGCCGATATTTCTCAACGATGCATTTTCGAAAAATAATTACGCAACACCACTTTTCGTTAATGGCACGGAAATGCTTTTCTTGAACGATATCCTATAAAATAGCTGCTTTTCATGTCCGTATTAAATGATTCGTTTCGGCACTAGTGCATAAAACAAAACAAAAGTAATGCGACTTTACCAATCCAATAGGTAGGTATATTATATGTATATGAACGTCAACAATCCAAATTTTTAATATGGCCGAGCTGTCAGATATATAAATATATACTTATTATGAAGTGAAAATCAGCTATTTTATGCAAAAATATGTATCTTATTTGTAATGACATTATCGAAGGAATTTGGTTGAGGAACAATTGAAAAATAAGTTTTACCAGAGTAAAAATTCATGTATATTAAAATAATTTACCAACTTGCCCTGAGGATGAAAATATAATTTTAGAAACGTTGGCCACAAGCGATACTCTGGTCAAGCTTATTTTTCAATTGTTCCTCAACCAAATTAAATCTCCTTCAATACATAATTTTGGAACAAAACTACTACTAACAATGATATTATCATTCGAGTGACATAACAGTCGCTAAATCGCTCGTGTTAATACTATGTCACTTTTTATGATCTTTCAATACAAACGAGATACATAAACTACTATTAGATAGCTTTCCACCTCTGTCATCAGGAGCAACAAATCTTGACTTATACTGTATTTCTTTCAATTTGGCCAGCGGTAAGTGGCAAATTCAAATGTTGAATACCAGAATAGGGGGCGGGGGTTCCACTTTACACTGACTGGCTATACCACATAAATAGAATAATATTCATTAATAAATAGTTTGTTAATAATACGATTAAACAAAACACAAACACTTGAATGCGTATAGTTCAAAAAAATGGAAACAATTAACAAACATTCCAAGAAAAAGTAAGATTGTAATTTTAATTAATAACATAAAACAATAAAAAAAATTGTTTGTTAATATGTAAATAAAATTACTTTTATGTACCAACATAAAACCACTAAAGGTAGCTATTTTTACGTTATACCACCTTCGCAATAAAAAAGTGTCATAAATCATTCTTTAAATATAAAAATATTAACCCAGATATTTAAGAATGCTTCGAAGTTATTGCGGTCTGACATTTTATAGTTTCACAAGTTTTCAACGACCAGATTTACAGGTTTTCAGATGAAACTCAGTTGAATAAAATAGATTTGTATTGGTCGACGTTTTCTCACAACGTCGACTTTCGACGAGATAAAATTCTGTTTCTGATACGACATTCAGCTTTTTCCGATTAAAGAATGTCATTTGTTTTCAACTAAATTGAAATCTGCATTTAACAGGAAAACAAAGTCATTCTTAAATGTAGATTTGAAGTTGAAAATAGTAGCAAAAAGATTATTCGATGCTAGGTCTTAGATATCAGTTAAATGTACTTCTTTATTGAACGCATTGTAAAAAATAATCAAAATCACAAAGCAAACAATTATTTATATTTACAAACATGCATTTCAATATTGTTATTATTAAATTAATATTGCTTATCTTCGTACTTATTTTTTAGTTAAATAGGACATGTTCACTTATAAAAAATCCACTCGGTCATTTCCACTTACAAAATTGGGCAATCGCTTTATTAATACATTGTTATTCAAATAGAAACAATCAATTAATAATGCTACAGGAAAGATTAAATCATGCTTAATGTGCCGAAGTGTCATGGTTATTAAAAAGTCTAGTCCGCCATTTTACAATGCAAATTAATATAAGCAATATCCGCTACCACGAGGCAAAATTATTGATCCTCGATCGTATGTGTTAAAATAAAGAATTTTTGACACCCTATCCTAACCCATATTATAATAACTGTAAAAAGTTGTATCAATGTTTGTCTCAAATACGAAGACCTTCGTTGTTTGATAATAAAATTACAGAATATACATCTACGATTGAAGAACTGTAAACGGTTCTGTAGTACAAAGAAAACAGCATCAAAATCGATCCACCCACTGAAGAGTTATGATGGCACAGACAGGCATTTATAAAACACCCTTTTTTTTAGGGAACGTGGCCACAAATCCGGATATAAATCAATGTCACGAATCATCAGAACAATATCTATAAACGTGAATTAAAAAATATTTGACGGATTTCCGCAGCAGCGTTTGGAAATCGCTTATTAATAATTCGACCGGCAGCAGTTGTTGTGTTGGGTCATCATAGCCACAAACCACGCACGCAATCAGTCGAATGGAAACATAAAACAATTTTCTTTTATGTCTATGGATTGTCAAATCATTTGCAATCATTTCAAGTACATATTCGTCCAAAAATAAAACGTGAAGCTAAATAACAATAGAAGAACGTTGAAAAACAAATTGCAATTGTTTTCACCAATGGCAAAGAAACCAACATGAACAGAGATTTAATAAATCTCTTGAAAAGGAGTTGAGTCTTTGGTGGGAAGACACTGAAACTAACCATAAAACACCGAAACTCAACACTTTTTCTCGACGCGAGTTTCGCAGGAGAGAATTATTTTCGGTTTTTTGTACTTACATTTTTCAGAGATTTCTTGGTCATCAAGAAAACAAACAAAGGATCTTATTAAAGATGTCGCCTGCTTACGCAGCCGCCTAATTTCCAGGACAGGAAACTACGCGACTTAACAAATGCCGTTACCATAGTTACCATTCACAAAACTATGGTAACAGCACTATCATCGCAAAGTTACGTGTACCAAAACAGTAAACTGATGATTATTTTCATTTTGATTAAATTCACGCGACTGAAAAACGTTGTTTGCTGAACTTGAAGCAACCAAAATATAACGTTCAATTTCAGATTACTCCTGTTGACATCGCAACGAATAAAATACATCGCCTCTTATAATATCGATTGACTTCAGTCGCGGATTTGACTAGACTTTACTTTCGGAAGACTATATTAGTAACCGTGTGTGCATACGACATAATATACAGTCGATTCAGTGTGTGCGCAATGGCCTACTAACACACTTAATTTCCCTCTTTACTAATTATTATGTATGCACACACACACTCGCACAATAATATCGTTCCGTCTCGCTTCTACACGCGCGAACGGCCACGCACACATCTCACTCACTCTCACTAAATTTGTATATAACACGGTTCGATAACAAAATCATATTATTGATGATATTATGTCATACTTTTAAAGAATATCTGTTATGCATTTGGAATGTTTACAAGGTAGGTTGAACGCATGCCAATTAATAAGAGGAAACTGTAAAATGTTGGCGGCAAATTTGAATTCCATCAAGAGAAACATTGGAATAGAGTTTTTTTTGGGATTTTGCCGCTCCCAGTCGGTTTGTGTATGCCGACTGATAGAATCTCACACATGGACGTCTATATTATGCAATCTATCACACTTGAAGAGTAGAATTTAATTTAGAAATTGAATTGAACACAAGATACACAGTTTAACGCTAATACTATTATTATTATTATTATTGGGGTTTTACCTGGAGGCGATGTCCGTTTCAAAATATTCAATATGGCCGCCCTTTGCGACACGTTTGCATAGATAATGTACGAGGTTTCGTTGTTTTATTTTAAATGTATATTTCCGAGGAACAGCAATTTAGACTTGATCTGCTGAGGTACTGCACAACACATAACATGCTTCTTCTTAGATTTTTCAATGACGTGTGTAGCTTCCATAGAGAAAACAATAAATATTTACAAACATACGTAGCTTTACTATATGAGACGCTTCGCATAGGATAGTTCACTGAGTAGATGGCGCATAGTAAAGTAAAATCTCAGAAACCCATACAATGAAAGTTGAAAAATAGAGAAACTGAAAGTTTTACGACATCAAAATCAGTTGGTAATAGTAGATTTACACTAGCTATTCGAATACATTACAATGAGCTAGGTTAATGACAATATTCAGCAAGTATCTATATGTATTGTCCCTGTCTAGACACTATAAAATGGATATCGCCATTGATCAGTATTCTTGATTAAATGCATTATCGTATAGTGCATAATGCAATTTCCATTATACAGGCAATATTATGCTATAAGCTTGCAAAGCAAAACATTAATTACAATGAATATCTTATATTAACACTTTCATGACAAAATTTAATAAAGCATTTTTTTCCATATACTCGCATCTAGTTAATGGTTGTTTGTTAAAATAATTCCTAAACTTTTTTTCTCTCAAAGTGACCATATTAACGAAAAAAAAAATTTTTTTTGTGATCTTTGAATGTACTGGAAAATGTTTTTAGGGTGTTAAATAAACAAAAATTCGAAAAACTAGTCTTGATTGATCATCTAATTATACAGACCAAGTTTGAATATGTAAAAATTGACACTATATATACCTATATCAGTGATATGGGTGTTCGTGTCATAGGAAAAAACCTCGTCATATGTGCTGTCTCTTACCATTGCAACGAAAAATAAAGGGCTGTTAATGAGCTTTTGGATCACCAACTGCCAGGGTTATGTTAATTTAAATCAAAATATTATTGACGATGATGATGAGTATTTGGAAAGAATTCCGTGGCATAAGGATCGAAAATGAAGCAATACTGAGACTTTTTTAAACTTGCATTTAATACTAACGTTTCGATACGTTTTGTATCATCTTCAGAGTGTTCAAATGCTGTCACATGTTATCAGTATATTTTCGATTCTTATGCCACGGAATTCTTTCCAAATACTCATCATTAACTTCAATGGATCACAGTTACTCTATTTATTGAATAGAGTCAATCTTATTAACGATGCTAAATTAGTACACAAAACAATAGAAGAAACACACTTGTGCTCAATTGAGACTGATTGAAGTGCCACTATCAGGGAAAAACTGATGGTAGTAAATGTGAACTAGTTGGAAAGTTACTGTTTGACGTATCATAAATTTATCTTCCAAAGCAGTGAAATTTTTTTCTACAGTGTTGCACCACGTCTTTAAATAATATTTCTCATTTAATTACTATTTACTTTTTTTTTTTCAAAATTTAATCACTTTTCACCTGTCAAAATGAAAAGTGGTCAAAAAATATGGCGGAAGTTAAGGCATTGTCATCAACCATGAAAGGGTTTGGCTATTGATAAGTTTAATGATTTCAAATGTTTTATCACAAATGTGACAAGATCAGTTTTGTTTCTTGGCCACACAAGCTTTTGTTTCAATATCAGAAGAGAAAGAGTTTTTTCTATGTATGGTCAGTGCCAGCGTATGACCGGACACCTACGTCTCTCTCACTCTCTATGTGTGTGTGTGCGTGGAATTCGCAGACTGCATCACGGACACATCGTCGGCGTGGTCCAGTCTTCGATCGAAAGCGAGAGTGGCGAAGCAGACTCCACAAAGAACCTCATACATCCAAATGCATGTTCGACAACACACGGACTGCCTGTGGCAATGTTTATTCTGTATTGCAACTCGGGTGTCATTAAACCCGTTCCTTGCTATTTTTTTTATATTATTATTTTGTATGCAACTTGCATCAGACCTGTTCAACTTTCTGTATAAAAATGTTAAACTTACATTGATAGTTGAATGAGTGATCAGCAAAGTTTTAATCCCACTTCTGAGAAGTTTTATTTTTAGAGTTCCGTACCTCAAAAAGGAAAAAAGGAACCCTTATAGGATCACTTTGTCTGTCTGTCTGTCAAGACTCTTGGGAATCAAAACCTTCCCGTTGACCTAGAATAATGAAAGGCATAAGAAGCAATGTCTTATAGCACAAGTAAAGGGAAAAATTCGAAAATCATAAATTTGTAGTTACATCCCAAACAATTAATGTTTTTAAACCGCAACAACATGCTACGCACGTACACAGTAACAGTTCTAATACAAAACAAGCGTCCGTTTATACAACATAATATGGGAACTCTCGCATACAACACGGTACTTCGGCCTTCAGATATAGAGGCAAGGTACAGTACACTTACAGTTCAGTAGTCCATCTGAACTCAGTGCAATTACACGCTTAGTTGGCAAACTGACCGCAACCTTTGTCGATATGTATGGGGACAACAGTTTTCTAACGGAAAAGCCGGAAAAATATTCAAGACTCGATTCCTGTGATCGACGAACTATTTACATACCTAAAAGTGTGTACGGAACCCCCGGTGCGTGAGTCCGACTATTGCTTATATTAGGTCTGGGGCTGATAGCCGAATGGGCTGTTCCGCCTATCAAAATTTGTTAATTTTAAACAGTGCATTAAAATGCCGTTGTTTATATTGAATTTCTATGACTTCATCGTCACTAATTCATTTTACACCCCATGTCAGCGCTATGCTGTATAAGAAGTTTCACTTCAAAAATTCTATTAGTAGTACCTACAAAAGAATACTGGTTTAGAACTTCATTTCACCTTCCTCCCTTTATTTGCTCTCGCTATATTTATGTGTTGACCACCCCTGTGACATTTTACGAGTCTGCATACAAACTAAAGCCCAGACAAGTTACGTTTTTACCTGGGACGGCCGCGTATAAATATTTATTAATAAAAGATACCTGGGATGAGTTAAGACAGATAACCAAGCATTAATAAGGAATCACTGGCGGTAAAAAAATGTACTTAGTTTTATTTTGACAGATAGATGACCGCACTAAGGTGTTTGATTTCAAAGACAATTAAGTCCCAATGTAATAAAAGTTTCCTGAAAGACTGCGCGTTCAGGATGATTCAATTTCTTTTTTTCAATATCTGTATTTAGAAAAATCCCGAATATTTGAAGATGAAAACCATTTTTTTTTTAATTTCAATTTACCGAGAGATTGGAAGTTCAAGGCGTAATACCACTCAGTCTCTTTAAATTTTTAATCACCATCCCGAACACACCAAGATGAACACGAGCATCAATTTAGGATAAATGGCTACAAATGATGTGTAAAATATGGAATGATAGAAATTGAAAATTGTAAAGCTACTTCAGTCAAAGTAACTAAAACTTTCGACCATGTTGAAGCAGAAGATTATTCTCAGCCCTTGAAGAGGCTACAAAAACACGTAGGTACTGTTAGTATTTTTTTTGCAAGCGAAATTTGACGAAAAATAAATTATTCATGAAGTGGGATTCCCTCTGAAAATGTGTAATTGCGCCTCTCAGACAAAGACGCTAATTATCTCAGATGTACAGTGTCTATATAATAATCTCTCTTCCAGCAGGTAAATAGATCTTCCTGTAAGTAATAAAGACAGTCAGGAATGAGTAGCAAGTTAGTGAGTACACTAACCCCAATAAACTCGTTTCATATAGGTAAACGGATAAGATAGCTCCACTGGAATGTTTAAGGAAGACGAATGAGCTGGCAAATCATCCCATTTGTTACAATAAACGTGCAGATATGCACACGTACAATGTACAAAATGAGAGAGGGAGGGAGGGAGAGGGAGAAGAAGGATGGATAGTGTGTCTGGTCGGGCAAGGAATGTATAGTTTCAGTTGCGCTACCCACACACAAAACTTAGACCATGAAGAAAGCACTTGCATTTCAGAAGTGAGATTCGGTCGATCATTTCACGGTTCTTAAAATCGTCGCCGTTATTCCCTGGGGAGCAGAAATGTGTCAAGAGAGACGTCGGGAAATTGAAAAAAAAAAACATAAATAAAAAAAAACTGCACTTGTGATCCTACCAGTAAAAGGTATGTAGTGTTGCAACGAATACTAGATATATAAGACACCAAATCGAATATTAAATATTCGGCAAGGTCACATGATGAAAAATCAATTATTCGTTTTAAAGCTCATGGAGCAATCAACTGAGCCAAAGAAAACATATCCCTGTGTGCGTGTAGTGAGTAAGGACAAATTCTGGTTCATAATAAATCAGAAAATCCCAAATCATGTTTGTTTTCTTCAAAACCGAATAAATTTGTAGTTCATCTATAGAGAGTGAACAACTAGTTAAAAGCAGAGAATTTCCGTGACCACTATTTTGATTAACAAAATAATATTTATCAAACGTATTCGATATTCGATCGAATAGTGGATATACCGAATAGTTGTCGTTCGTAGTCTAATAAAACGTTAACATCGAGTTTTCAAAAACTGATATGAATATAGAAGAGTGTTTCTACGTCGGAAAAGAGGATATGTCTCGTCGTGTTAGATCCACCTCAACAACAACAACACTTCGAGGACGTTGTATGAGATGACAATGCAGCAGTAGCAGCAAAAAATCACCTCTCCTCCTCCACCCACCCGCTCAATGACGGTAAGCTGCGCCATATACACAAAGTGTGATGCAGAAGTACATAATAGAGAGAGGGAATTGAACCCGTGTGCGGTTGTACCTAATGCGCGCGGACTGCGGAAGGGCAAACCGTCTCGCCGTATCGACCCGGCGGCGGGCCCGGGTTCGAGCCCCGGTAGAGTGCATCGCCTCTCATGCAAGAGAGACATGACCCCGTACTATACATCCACGGACACTGCACAAAGTCGCTTATGACTGGTTCGTTGTAATCATCATCCAGGCTGGGTGCTTGGATCCTTAACCTTGTGGATTTTTTTATTTGAATAGCAACCCATAAAAGCTGAGGAGGTGATTTCTTCAAAAGAATCGCAGCGATGAATATATTATTACCGCGAGCGCTAAGAACGGTGAGCTGGGAAAATGTGTCTAAATTAACTCAAGATCGTTCGGGACTCCTCGTGAAGTCATTTAAATTTAATATATCGTCGTTGGTTCTGTAATACCTCTTATGTGCAAAAAGTAAAATTTGCAGGAAAGGCCAAAAAGTGGTTATTTCAGCAATGGATGGTAAGAACTAGCAATTTCAAAGGTATATTACTAATTCATACTTATCTTCACTATACATGTTTAATTAAGACGAAGTATTTTCTTAAAAAATATTTAACGTTAATTTCGGATTTATTGCCACATGGGAGGAATTATTTGATACAACTTTTCACATAAGAGTTACTTCCCCTTGTTGGTTACTGTAAAATTAATTTGGAGGTATTACTAGTGTATAGAGCTCTGTTTCCTGAATCTTTTCATTTAAAAATCGTAAAATCTGCCAATTATGCACGTAATAGGCCCCACTCACGATCACACTTCATGCAACAGTTCAGTGTTCAAACTTATAGTTCAGTGAAGCATGATAGTGTGTGGGACAAATAAACACTGAAACCAACACTGAAGTCAAGCATGAACTCATCAAATGCATCTTGATTTTTGAACGACTTCAGTGTTCAGTGTTCAAGTAAACTGTTGTGTGTGTGGGTGTTTTTCAGTTCAGTTTTTGGAGTTCTGTGTTTTGTACAACCAGAAGCCAAAAATCTCAATGTTGCTGCCTTTCTTGTGCAGAAATAGATTTTCACATATTTGTGTCCTGGTTCTTAATAAATAGGGTAACTAATTCCAGTAAATAATTGTAAGTTAATTCATTCATTCGTAAATAATTATTGCAATCAAGCGGCTCAAGATGTAATTCATTAATCAAATAAACATGACTTCTTGAATCACGCATTTCTAACCAATTTTTCTCCCATATTCTTCTTTTTTTTTTCTTATTTCTCTGTTTTAAATACAATCCCATAGCTCTGGACAGCCAATCCTCACCATTTAAATTACTCATTTAGTTCTTATTAATGAACTATACTCTATAGTATAATATTATAGTGTGTATATAATATAATATATCTTATGTATCTATACTCGACGAGTGTATGCCAACAACTGAACCAAACTGAACACAAAAAATTTAAAAAACTGAGCAGTTTGCATGAACTGTGTGTGGTGCCAGTCAGTCTTTCGATTAATCTGTCCAACTTCACTGAACACTGAACTGTGGCATGAAGTTTGATCGTGAGTGGGGCCTATAAGAGCTATTACAGAATCAACGACGATATATTTTAATGAATTATTTTAAGAATAGTACTTCAATATATCTTTTAGGTTAATTGATCCAAGCGATTCAAAACCAAACGAACTTGAAAACATGGGACATTATTCAGTATCAATCGGCAAAGTTACCGGGAAAATTGTCAAACAATTGTTCGAAATTAAGTAAATGAACTAATCACGCCGCTATACGTTAACCGGACCGGACCAGCCCACTGAGATGAGGATCGGCGGCCCACCAGGAGAAGTCTCGGTATTCCCTGAGGCCAAATCGACGCTGTCAATCAGGTATTGTTTATCATTAAAAATATTAACTGAAAATATGATTTATTACAAAATAATAAAAGAGATTTAAATTGAGAGATCGCAGATTACAGACACTGTCATCGGGAGTCATTGGAGTCAATAATTAATAGGTTTAAAGAAAATAAATTTTAAAAATTACCAAAGAAAAAAAATCGAATTGCGCTACTTTGGATTGTGGGCGCAGATATAAAACACACCGTCACCGTGACTGTTTCTCTCTGTTCGCGTTTTACTCTTTTCCGACTGTATGCGTCTGTCTCGCTCGGTGCATTCGCCCCCGCGGCACGAACACGTAATCATACCAGACATAATAATATGACATGAACGAATGCAAAAAAATGTTAAACACTATCGCGTGAAAATCACTGCTGTACTATATATGTCGTCCCGTCTGGCTTTTATAGTTTTAGCCCGTATAGTCTGCATGTTACCGGCAGAGCCAACGTACGAGACTCGATGGAAAAGAATTGCATTTTCTACTTTTCCTCACAGAATATGATAAATCACAAAGCACCACCACTTTTCTTGAGGCAAATTTGGACAATCAGCACAATCGGGATTACAGGGTAATTGCTCGTATTCCTCTTGGGAGAAGAAACTATGACTAATTTGGAATTGATTTAACCACTTGAGGGTCGGAAATGTGTCATTTTCGAGAAAATCGACTTGGGTTTTCTTTTTACAAAAATTCAAATTTTGGGAGTTAAAAATAAAAAAAATATTCTCACATTTTGGCCGGAATTTTTCCATGATCTGATAGCTTATTAATTGGCCAACCTTCCTAAAGCTAAAAACCACGAAGTTTACTGTTGTGTGTTAAAACTCACAATAAATTAAAAAAAATAATAAAATAGAAATTCTTTACAGAAGTGTCATTATCATAAAAAATGACGCATTTCCGATCCTCAAGTGATAAGACTAAATAATTCCAAATTAGTCATAGTTTCTTCACCCGAGAGGATTACGAGCAATTAACGGTCACCCTCTATAAAAGTTTTAAACATCTCCCGGTATTATATTCTTAACGTAACGTGCGTCCAGAAAATGATGATACGTGTTTAGTATGTTTACTAGAGCTGTAAAAGTAACGAGAAATTGTGTACCCGTATATATTCGCTACTTAAAGAACCAGTACCCGTTACTTTCGTATCGTTACGTCACTCGTTACTTTTCATACGACATACAATCGTGTACTAACAGTATCAAGCATGTACCATCGCATCGAGGCGCGTCGCATACTATGGCTTCGTTCGTATAACGTATAACCGCATCAAACGAGTCGAACTGACATGGATACGACAAATGCGAGTAACGAAATGAATTTGTAAGTAACGATTCGTTACTTCGAGTCAGACGATGTACCCGTTACTCAGTAACGAATACATACGGTTTGTTACAGCTCTAATGTTTACTTTAGTAGATACACTGTAATTTATTGTCTTCTTGTGCTGTGCGTTGATTCAACGAACCAGTTAAAAACTATTAATCGTTCGTCTACGAATCAACTGTTTTTTTTTTTTTTTAGAATGAACTTATTGACGATCCATCTATCGGTAACAAAACGCAACTGACGAAACGAAACCGACACACGAACCACAGCACGCGTGTGCTCGTTTTTAAAAACAAACGAAGCACAGCGTTAGGTCGCAAGTTAATCTGACGCAAAGGTTCTGTGGTAAAAAATAAAGCTAAATTGTTTAATTACATTTTGAATTTCGAAAAAATATCGTACGTTAGCTCTGGCTGCAGTAGTAGGTAGTTCTTTTATTGTACCTACAAAACTGAAAGTATTTCGTTAAGAGTAAACTGTTTTATACAACAAAATTGCACGGATATATCGCAGACAAACGTCGTCAACATAGTTACAAAAAAGTACAAAAAAATCAGAACTTTGAACCAGACTTCTTCATAGCTGTTGAAAAGAAGCGTCAAAATAGTAAAACAAAAGCAGTAATGGAAAAACAAAAGCGGTAATAGAGACAATTTTATACAACCAAAAAAGAAATGTTCAAATGTGTAACAAAAACATCCAACTGACAAGGAAGAGGTTATATTTTATCTTTGTTTTTCGTGACAAGAATTGCGCAAATATATGAAATTGAAACGTCAAAATGGTTGAAACAAAACTGTAATGGAAAACATTTGGTATTTTCTATATGAACCAGACTTTTCATCAAGCAAAGAATGTTAGTAAAACGAAAAAGTGAGAAAATGATCTCATTTCTCTGTATGAGTTTTCATAACAAAATTGCGCACTTTTGACAAAGAGAAGGGAAACAAAAAACTGGTAATGGAGAAGACTGGCTGATAGAGTTTTCTTTGAACTTTTTAGTACATCCTTGCATCTTTTTTTATCAAAATAACTGCTACGGCACGATAAAGACACAACCATTTAAAAAAGTACCCAATCATAATTCAACTTATCTCTATATTCACTAAAACTTTTTAGTACCGCTTACCATGGAAAGACTGGAAAGTTCACAATATTTGCATTTTAAGTATGAGCTGATATGCTTTGGAAACTCTCGTAAGATGACATAAAAAAATATTATCCTACAAAAAAGATAATTTAGGGTTTCAAAAAAGAACTTGTTTTTGCTTCTCCAATAATTCGAAAGACGAGATTTTTCTATGCGCTGCGCTGTCGACTTTGCTATTGAAAAAGCTTTGATCGCAAAACAAACGAAACTAGCGGTATGGAAAATCACACCTGATCCTTGGTCTAAAATTATTTTCACTACGTTTATAGATATAGTCTTATACAATACTTAAACGATATTGTTACAGGTACAAAATATCCAAAAAAATGCACATTTTTGAGTCAAATATTTTACAAAAATCATTCAAAATAGTGCCAGACACGCACATGATATTTCGGAAAATTCCTTTTCTTTACGTTTTGAGGTTAGTACAAAAATCGAAAAGTGAAAATGTATTCCGTATTCCTGTAAATGATCCTTTTTAGTAGATCTTTACGTTTGAGGTTAGCACAAAAATGAAAAGCCAAAATGTACTTTGTATTCCTGTAAATAAGGCTTTTGACGTGATAACGTCTTATAAATTGATAAAACACCGGCTGCATGCACGAAAAAGTGTAACGTTCCGAAAAGTGTCACGTTCCGCCTGAGCGTAAAACTATCGTCCGTAAACCGACTTTACAGACAACCAATTTTTTTACCGATCGTCTTGATCAGAATCGTGTCCACAGAACAGTAAATACTGTTCTGTGATCGGGCCATATTTCGGATCATACTTTCATTTCTCTGAGGAACTTGAAAAGAAAACAGTTCAAATGCGGACAGATATTTTAAATATAGAAATGAGAGTAAAATCAACAAAGCATCATCATCATCACATACCTATATATACTTCTGCTCACACGTAACCATAAATCAACAAACAAGAAAGGAAGTTGCATATTTTATCGTGAGATGTCTCAGTGAGATGCATTAGAGGAACATTAGTTATCTAGGTCAATAGTAAAATGCATTCGTGTGTGCAGTAGCGGCTTTTGCGGTTTAAAAACCGTACATCGACAACACTAATTCGCAAAATTGCAAGCAAAAACTGACGTTATTGACGTCATTTTCAAACCTCACATTTCTAGCGTGCGTTAATATGAATTGTTGTATTAATCTATTTTTAAATCAAATGTCAATTATCTGCGGCTAATTATTATCAGTTTTTCCGATTAGACTCTTGGAACTGGGGGGTTTTTAATAGCCGAATGATGATAATCTGAGGTGGCCGCAAGCATGGATTATCTTTTTTTACGAACACCAACGGTCACGAACATTTAGGCCTGGTACTAATTCATATTTGCGACTTATTACTCTTTAAAAGTGAATTTAACAGCAAATTGATACCTTTACCAGTTATCTGATTTCAACTGGGATCTTGTAACAAAAACATCGCTACACACTCGAAGACGTCATTTTCAAACCTCACATTTCTAGCGTGCGTTAATATGAATTGTTGTATTAATCTATTTTTAAATCAAATGTCAATTATCTGCGGCTAATTATTGTCAGTTTTTCCGATTAGACTCTTGGAACTGGGGGGTTTTTAATAGCCGAATGATGATAATCTGAGGTGGCCGCAAGCATGGATTATCTTTTTTTACGGACACCAACAGTCACGAACATTTAGGCCTAGTACTAATTCATATTTGCGACTGATTACTCTTTAAAAGTGAATTTAACAGCAAATTGATACCTTTACCAGTTATCTGATTTCAACTGGGATCTTGTAAAAAAAACATCGCTACACGCTCGAATCATTATTCACAAGGTCTACTCAAAGAACTAGTATAGAAGCAGTAAAGCAAAGTGGTATTAGCTGAAATGTATGGTCAGTTTCTATAAAGATGACAGGCAAATAAATAGTTTTCAATTAACGGTAAACAGATAAATATCGTGTTTATATAATAAACAATATTTTCGAAATTTATTTACGCTTCATTGAAAAAAAGTATTAGAAACGTAATTTCTATATCACGGAATCGTTTGTAATTTTAATTCATTGAATACACACTTTATTATCTCATACAGTGACGTGCACACTTTTTTTATTGAAACATTTGAATATCTATATTTAAATTTATTTGTTCAATCAATGAATTAATTATCAACGAAGAGATGATAATAAATTTTCTATCTTAATATTATTACATTTCTTAGTAAGATGTAATTTTTTATTTGAACCGGTTACGCAGTAGCACTATTTTAATATAATTAGGAATTTCCCGTTTTAATTATACTTCTATTGTTTTTCCTCTCAATGTAACATTTGCATTGTTTTATTTTATATGGGATCTGTTGTCGGGCGGCTATGATTTAAAATATATACATTTTTCGTACAGAAAAATCGACTTCAATTTTCAATTTCCACTTGCCCGATCGGCTAGTCTCGAGTCTCGACACTGTTAAACAAAAGAGCGTAGTAGAAACCTACGATCAACTTTTTACACAATCGCTTGATGAAGCAACATTCTAGAATTTCGTGAGCGCTGCGCTGCTACGTTTTGCAACAGCCGCACAAAACAAAACACTGAAGATAATTCAAAGCACACCGCGACGTGACGATACTTGCACATATTCACATGTAACGAAGTCGAGGCATCGTTGTGATTAGGATATTGAGAAATACGCTCTGCTACTTTAATAATCACACTGTGATATTCTCTTGACAGACATGTAATATAGCCATTAAAATTACAAAACCTCGATTATTTTTTGCAAAATTATATTTCTGAAGGGAAACTTCTTTAGACACGATATATAAAAGTGATTCCAATCGGATATTGAAGAAGTGTGAGAAAAGAAGTGCTACAGTTTTTGGCAAAATTATAAAGGTAGATATAAACAAAACAACGTCTTTACTAGATGTTATTCATACAATGTTACGAACGTAACAAAATATTACTAAACAAAAGATAAAAAATATCTGTATGTGGAGTTCTTGGAAATACATAGAAAAATCTCAGAGATGTGCAGTTTCTTAAATTAAACATAAATGATAACCGATAAGGTGACAGTAGTAAATACCTTACAATGTAAATTGACATTAAAATATAAAAAATTGATAACATACAAGTACGATAAAGAAAAACGTAAATTAATCAAAATTAATAATTGCTTTAGTTACTTTGTAAGCTATACGCCGTGCAGGAGTGGGGGATAGTATAAAATACCGAGACATAAATTAGTAAAAATTCAATCCTTTCATGAAAGCGTTTACACAAAAAGTGCGCTGATCTCTTTTGGCTTAGGAGTTATGTGTTTAAAAGAGATATTTCCGGTTCTATTACTAATAGTTCAATTTGAGCTCATTTTGTTCGTCAATATCTAGTGGATTTTTTAAAGTACGTCATTTTAGTTTTTTGGTGATGTAATTGTTTCTTTTACGATATTACTAATATTAATGAAAATATTGTAACAAGTCTCAAATCCAACGTTAATAAACAAAACAAAAAAAAAGAGGAGGTTTTGCGGTTTCTTGCGTGTGGTTTTATACATGTTTTGTTTTATCAATGCAAAATTCCAGCATGCATCTAGAAATACTTCTGTTATCCAAGCAAAAAAAATAAGCAATAAATATCGTAAAGATAAATTGTTAACAATGTTAACATTTTTATTCATTAAAAATAATAAAAGAAATTTCAGAATAAACTTATTTTTTGTTTTATTTTATCCTGTAAATTATTTATCAACAAATAAAAATTAAATGCTTATAGGCCTAGGACTAATTAATTTCTTGTTTTTTTTATCATTTCAAAAAATCAAAACATTTTTTCACTTGTCGAACAGTGACTTAAAATTCCAATAAAAAAATCACGCAAAACTATAGTTTTCTAGTGAATTAGTTGTAAAAAAAACTAAAAATAAACCACTATCATCATAATAATATGTCATCATTAAAACTACTATTAATTTAATTGTTGATTATTAATTATTATATTTATTTAGAAATAAATATTTCATTTATAAACAGAACGTAATTTCCTGTAAGTCACATTTCTGCTCCACATTCTATTTACTCAGAATTTTTTATTTCAATAAATATGTTTGTTGACCTAGTTAATATTTTAATTCAACGGAAAAAAAACTGATCAAAGATGTGTGTACAGTAAAACCGTATCTTTCATACAGTGCTGGACAAAGCACCGAACCTAAGTGCTTGAAGCATCAACCACTTTCATTTTCAAAAATGCTTAAAAGTATCGAGCACTGCCTAAAGTGCAAAAATTAAGCATCACGAATTAAGAATTCAGTTATTATATGAATATGAACCATATTTATAAATGATGGGAAAGTTTATGATTAAACAAACAAGAAATTGATATCATCAAACGAAATAAGAATGATCAAAGATTAACTAAATATATTTTACTAAACATTTGAAGTGCTTGCTTAACATTTAAAATGTTTATTAAGCATTCCTAATACTTAATGTATAATAGTAATGTAATAGTTATTTAGTCGCAAGTCTTTATGCAAGTACTTTAAGCATCAAGCATCTGTTTTACAAAGTACTTTAAGCAAAGTGCTTTAAGCATTATTTCAAGCACCAAGTTTTCAACAGTGCCCAGCTCTGCTTTCATATAAATGGGCAACGTCTGTTATTTTTACAGGCCTAGGCGAAGTCGGGCAGCCAATCAATTACAAAATAATATCGCAATATGGCCATATTATAATATTATAAAGTTTTTTTACATAAATCTCTCAACAATAATACGAAGGTCATATAATTGGTATTCCATTGTATTTATTATATTCACGCAGTAAGTAACGGAAGCACAAAGTATTATTTCGATAACGTCATTTCTTATAAGCCGCCGGCTCACATATTGTTATTTGACTGCTTCCCTTTTGATAAAAGAAAATGAAAAAAAGAACGCAGCTATGACAATATAACCTCAATTTGTGATGTCACGGTTACACGCATGGTGGAAATATTCAAATATTGCATGGTTTGCTCATTAGGCAGGTTTCTCTCTCTAAAAATCGTTCAAAGTGCAAATAATATCCAGGACTGACAACTTCAAAACAAAAAATCGTTTCATGAGTGATTTCACATCACTCTATTCGGACTCTACCTTTTTCAAATTACAAATTGACAGTTGATACATCTGAGCATTGTACGGCAAGAAGAAATGATTTTTTGAGACAGAAATCTGTCTAATGAGCACATTATGTAATATTTCCATCATGGTTATAAGTGCAATTAATTCTAGACAAAAATATTCAGGCCATGAACATTCATATCTAAAGTAATTTTGTTCATTGAGCGGAAGAACTAAATCGAATTGTCTGTTTTTTTTTTGTCAGCTAGATTGTTTGCTCCAGATCGTTATAGTGTTTGAGTAGTCAAAAAAAAAGAAAAAACAAACGAGCGAAGCCGCTGTTAAAAGCTAGTCTTAAATAAGAGACGAAAAATATTAATTACATTTAAGCAGATACAAAAAATCACTTCTATTATTACTATTCATAAATTATTATCTTCGAAAGACAGAGATTCCTATAGCAAAATTGGCGTAGCCAAAAATAGATGACGGATTGATTGAGAAACTGAAACAAAACACGGTAGCTTGTTTGTTTGCGAAAGTGACAATTTCGTAACAGGATGTGTCATCAAACTTCGACCCGGAAAGCTCATCTAGTTGAATCAGTTGATCGTATTAAATGAAATATACACCGTGTCGCTCAATATTTGGGACATGATTTCTTAGTTTTTTAATTAAAAAAAAACTTAGTAAATTAGTATTGAGCACATTTTAAAAGTCTGAAAAATTATTTTTGAATTGTTTTGCTTTAAAATACACAGAAGAAATCATATTTGCCAAGGTGTAATTCCCTATGTCCGACATATTGAGTAACACCGCGTATAAATGTATATTTTTATATTTTTAAACGCGTCGTTTTTATAACTAGGTTATAAATTTCCTGTTTTCACTACGTCATTACTCAAAATCTGGAATGCTGCCACCTAATTTATAAGAATAAACACACTAAATTAATCCATCGATATCATTTAGAATTTGTTAATTGAAAACTGGCATCGAATTTCATTTATTTTTATGAAACTAATTTAACTATTCAATACACTAAAATATGTTCTATTTTTAGCACAATATGTCTATGAATTTTTTAAACGTGTGACATTATTTATACCTACTGTCAGGGGAGTTCCATAAAACTAGCAAGTTGAATCATTTCCAACTACCTAAATCTTTATAAATCAAAGAAATTAAACATATAATTGTTGTTTTCCCTGATTTTTTTAGAGTAAATATGCATTGGTTTAAAAATATTTAGGGTTAAATTATCTACATCATCATCTAGGTACATAGTTACGAAAAAATTATATGTTTAATCTTTTCAATTTATTATGAACTCGTCAGTAAATGTACTCTTAATAAAAAAATTATCACAAATTATTTTAATTGTGACATATCATACAAAAATGTTAGTTAATGATCATTTTCAAATCAATGTAATTTTGCTAATCAGGAGAGCAGGAAATTGCATATTTACATGTAAAATCCCTATATTTACGCATTTACACATAATGAATTCACCATCCTTTCGATCATGATACACATAATACATCAACCGATATTAATTATGTTAAGACGCTTTAATTTCTCTTATCAAGCGTTTATAATTTTGAATATACAATTACATACTATTGTGAGTTGGCGTTGACAGTCTTTTTTCTGACTAACATTTTAATTTCGGCTCGTTCAAACGAAATATTATCAATATTCAACGAATATATGAAACAATTTCTGGAAAGATCAATACTTGAACAGCGCAAATGCAAGAACGTATACTTTAATGTTGTGTGTTTATTCTCGGTATAATGTTGATTCATCAAAACAGATTAACAGTTTTATGTCACGAACAAAAAAAAAATAATATTAATAACCGTTCGATGGAATTATATTTACGTGTCACGTGAACATATAAAACATATAAAAATGCTGTCATCTTTTCTTATTTAATAAATAATTAATTAGTCTCGTTATATTTTGTTTGTTTTTTAAGTCCACCAACCATCAGGATTATACGAGCCTAGTACTAATTCACATTTACAATTTGTTCTTTTGGTATTAATAATAAATACAACTGAAGGAGCTAAGGATTCTTAGTGAGTTGTAAGATTTGTAAAATTCACTATCACTGGATTATTATTATACCCTGGTAACTAAAGCAAGATGGCGACTGTGCATATTCACAAACTTTTAATTGGCCAGTATTTATGCAAATAATAACAGGAAAAACTATCGGAAACCCATAAACAATGCTGTATTGACCCTGTAAAATGAATCGCGACACAAACAATATGGATGGATGTCAAACGGCTAAACATTGTCAAAGTGATGTCAAGCGTAAACAGTTGATGACATCAGTTATGGAGAATTCTCGACACTTCACTTGTCAACGAAACAAAACAACAGCGCTGCCGCCGCCGACTGACAGTTACGTAAAAACGTGCGGATATCCTCACATAGAAATTTTTAAAGACCTTAAAAATCGATTACACAACGTCTACTTTTTCACGTAACTGCTGAATCGATTACAATTTCGTTTAGTCTGTCGACTTTAGCGAACAAACTATAATAAAAATATTCGAAATTTCACTATATTTTACGCGTTTTTTGACCACATATTCATGTCGACATAAACTAAATATTTTAAAATGTAAATTACATTTACTGTTCCAATTATACATTTAAATACTTGGCTACAGACTCCGTCCTGATTTCCAGTTATACAAATCATAGATAAAACAATTGCGCGGCGTTTATTTTTATGTAATATATACGAGGTTAGTGAAACATGTGCATCAGGAGAACAGAGAGTAGTTGAAATGCATTGTTGTAACCGACCTTCACCTCTAAAGTATGATTCAGAGAAAGTGTGCATTGAGTTGGTATACAAAACAAGAACATTATCGCGTTCTGAGAACTAATTTCAGTTGGGCATTGTTTAAAACCAGATGTGCTGTTGTGTTTGACAGGCCTTGAAAATTATTTAGTTGGGTTTTGAAAAGGTCCTTACGAGCTGCCATCATTGCAACATTGCAAAAAGAGTTCGCAAATAATTGGCATTTTATGTTCAAATAGCATTGAAGTTGTTACAAGTAACAGGATAGCAGCAAGAATAAATTTAGTATATGCAGATGTCTGCAAATAACAGGATATCAGCAATTAGAAGAAATAAATTTATTATGTATGTAAATGTCTACAAAAAATGATAACAGGATCTCAGGAATTAATTTCAGTACGCGCGTGGGTCACGAGTTGTCTATTTTTTGTTGCGATGGAGATTGGTAGAAAAACTAGGAATATATAAGAACGCAAAGCTGTTTCCTAGGATCTTGTTATAAACCATTTTATCTCGTTCAGAAGTGAATAAGAAACTTAACAGGATTCCAGAAGTAAGAAAAATAACAAATCCCTTAGAAATGACTAGGATATTTTTGATAACAGGATTCCAGAAAGTGAATCTGAATTTTTTCAACTGACCGCACTATACCTACGGTCTGTGTATTTATTTACGTTGAAGAGATGTAATGCAACGTTATTTGCGACCACTCTCACTATCACTGAGTCTCGCCAATGACGTCATCGACCGGCCCGCCTCACAGACAGATCGATGCCGTGCGCTGCGACCGACGCGGTGACGTCATTTACTGCACTGTACTTGCAACTCCTCTATGTACCACGCACGCATATTGTTTAGGTACATCGTTTCGGCAAATTCTAACCTTACAAAAAATTTATTACACAGATAATTAATTAACATATGCGGGTTTAAAGATCAAGTCAACCTAGATTAAAAAAGTTGCCAGATTTGAAACAAGAGTTTTTTGTAGTGAAAAATAACAATGCATTTTAAAAATGCCAATCAAAATGGTTTAAATAATTCCTAAAAACATGTTCAATTTGACCGGAAATAAATACATTAAAAATCAGAAGAAAAGGCCGTTTTAGTATGTAAAAAAAAAAACACCGTTATACATTTTATGGGGTACCGAACAGTAAATCTTTATCACAAGTTTTTTAAACAAATATCGCAGCGATTCGTTCAAAAAGCAATAAAAAAGAAATCTTGAGTGAAATCTGTGCATTTTTTTAGTGAAGTGACTTTTATATCTTTTGGACTATAATAATGCTTCCTTTGTTACTGTAAGTATATAGGGGATGATTCTTGTAAGAGATGCCATAAATTAACAGCTGGCTTCGATGTTCTCTTACTTTAAAACTCGATCCTCGTTTTAAATAAAGTTTTTGTGACTATCACAAATGGCCACTGACTGCAAAGACTATCTGGGCCTAGTCGAAAAACCAAGGGAGGTTCAGATTAGAAGAGCGACAGCGTTGTTTATATAGCGTCTCCGGCGCGTCCCAATTACAAACTTACAGTTACTAGGTTGTAATTTGAAAACTGGTAATTGGATTTTCAATTTCTTATTAAAAAAATATTACATTGAAAATATGAATCAGTACTAGGCCTAATCAAGCCTGGCTGGTCGTAGTCTTAAAAAAAAGTATATACCTGGATTTTTTCAATTCTGAACCGAATTATTTTATTTTATTTTTTCGAAAAATTTTCAAAAAAAAAGTAAATATTCCGAGGATTGAAAAATACGCGTACGTAGTGTAACGCTCGGCTCTTTTAGCGCTACTGATCTTAAAAACTAAATAAATAAAAATGTGGTTTGCTTAATGAAAAATAAAAATTATATTGAAATTTAAATTAAACACAAAAATACCGTTTACAAAAAAAAGTTACAACAAAAAAAAAATGCAAAAATAATACCTTTTACAAGTCAACTTAATCACAATAAAAAAAAATGTATTTAACAATTATAATTCGTAGTTCACCACGGCAGAGCAATCAATTAATTCTTACTCTCGAACAAAAAAAAATATATTTTGACTTTCAGAGTCGTGACCTTCATAAGGTCACTTGAAAAATAAAACTGTAACATTTGGGATGTTACAGTAGTTTTTCAATAACTGAATCACCCCTATCAAAAACGATATAAAACTGTGTGCATTTTTTAGGTGCATCGTAAAACAGAGTGCACTCAACTCTGCCCTTTTATTGTGACAATAAAAATAATATAAAAATGTAAGGACACTAGGTATGCATAATATAAACTATAAATATAAACTATACCTACTTTGTGTATAATATTTCTACCACTTAGGTCTTAGGGCATTTAAAACAAAATTTACAGCTATTGGATTTTTACATACGATTTTTTTAAATCTCATTTCTTAATATTTCTTCAGAATCTTCTTTTAATATTTTGAAAAAAAGATCTTGATTTAACGTTTAATTTTCAATTAAAAATCGAGATAAACATCAGCTTTTTTCGCAATTTAGCTAATATTCGTAGCATACCTACCAGATATTCACGAGTCTAGAGAAGAGACTGCATGGGGTTTTAGAAGGGACGTAAGCTACCAGTGGCAACGCAATTTGTTGAGATGCCAGCAAAATGCATTTGGTTTAATACGAAGCGTGCATCATCAGGCTTCAGTCGGTCTGGCTGCCACAATCTCGGCAACCTAGAGAAAACATGGCAGCTCAACCATTTGAGCTGTTGTGGTAACTCGGTGAGGCCTGGCACATCGAGAAAATTTTCTTTTCTTTTTTCGCGTCATACTGAGCTCAAATATTGCGTCCATGTGAAACAATAGGTACACGTATTGAAGCCCACCGCAAATTGGTCGACATTTCGTGGTTTGATTTTGCAATAACGACATTCTAGTATGCAAAACATGAATTCCTCATGCGCGTACTTACGCGAAATAGATTCTATTTATGGTTTAGTTTAATTAATTTGACATTAATAAAAATCTTGGAATATGAAGCGATTTTCCGCGGTTTTAATTTACGCCATTAAAGCGTAAAGACACGACTACCAACTATGAATTATGTAAATAAATAAGTCGTTTTAGTCCAGGAGGCAGTGAGTTTTTTTTGTACTTGTTTTCCCAGTCGGTGAATATGAAATAGTTTGTTCGGATGGTGACACAAAATGACAATTTGTGAGTCTGGCTATAATTTTCGGATGGGCTCACTAGATAAAAAAAAACAAGTCCATTTATTTTACCAGTCATAAATATTTGACTTTAATTAAAGTGAATCATTTTATTAATGGAAATAACAGTCTGGCACATCTCAAGTGGAGGAAAGTTAGTCTGGCTGAAAATTTGCGGATTCAAAAATTTGACCAATTTTTGAAATCCACAACCCTTATTTTGAAATTTAACGTCTTCGTCATTGTCAGGTGTAATGAACCCCGAACAACCCTATATGGCATCCTGGTATTAAAATTTACTTCGCTCACTTCTGATATTCTGTTACTACTTTATTCATGCAAGGAACAAAGTGCAGCAGAAAAATATCATTTTGTTAATTTAGTTTTCTTACTTATATGTGTTTTCATCAGTTAGTCGAGAAAAAGTGTCTCCACAATTTCTGTCTGTTTGTACTAGCATCTCTCGAGGGCGGTAGAACTAATTTTGATGAAACTTGGTATTTCAAGAGCCTACAAAGTATTTTTTTATTCATCTACGCTCGGATTAAGACAAGGTATTCAGTTTAATTATTTACAGGAAGTCTGTGTCTCTATTTCAAGGGCTTGCAAATATCACTTCATCGTCAAAAGTTATACGTTTTTCGCAAAACAACATCAAAAGCAATACAATTCTAATATTTTTAAATAATGAAAACGCAAGTATTCTACACCCTAATTCTTAAATCATTTGATAATTTCCTTAACTAAACAAACATACAACTTAGAAACAATACATTTATACAACAAACATATAATATAAAGTAATAATTAGTGTAATTACTGGTCGGTTACAATAAATGGATAGCACAATAAAACGCTGTCTTCAAGCAAAGAGTGTTTCACACACTGTCTTCTCAACCGTGTCACCTGTTACACTATCGTACAATAATTATTACACTACCGTTCAAAAATTGTATTACAACTGTAAAAGCATCAAGAGAGTGGCTCTGTCGCGGATGATCAATAGCCAATTACGCCCTTTCGATTAACAATAAAAACAAAATACCGAATATAAAATAATTATATAAAACACATATGTCGGGGGAAAAAATTATACAATCAGCGTGAAGAACTTCTGAACGGTAGCGTACGCGCCATGCGAGGTACCAGCCCACCTGTATGCCCACATTTAATTTATAAATCAAACCTTATTCTGTGTACCCGACTACTGTATCGTAACGTAAGCAGTGTATATATATGTAAAGATCGTTACATTCTCCACTTCCGGTCTGGCGCGTTAACTGATTTCCTTGAACTGGTTGGTACAACCGCAACCGACAAACTGTTTATTTTTACTTACTGGAGTCGATTTTTATCGGATTTCAAAACCCAAACGACAGCAAAAACGGACAACTAATTTTGTTTGTTTCTAAACTTCGTTCCTGCTTTTTCTGAACTACTAAAGTCTTAATGTGTCATGCAATAAAATGGAACTGCTGCACCAAATTAAAATTAAACGTTTTGTTCCAATCAGTGTTAAAATTGTGTATAAACTTTGTAACAAGGAAAATATGATGAAAATTTAAAAAAATGTGTAAAACATGTCGAAAATTTTGGTTTTTATAGCACATTTTGTTACTGCTTGAGAACTACGGAATCAATTTTTACCAAACAGTCTTAATACGGGTACAAATAATGTAGGTACCTACATGGGAAAGAAAATTAACGAAAATCGGTTTACCGGTTCATGAGTGATATGCGGACAAACAAGATTATAGAAATATTATTTAGTCACTATTATCTGGTAGAGTGGTAGCCCCGTCGATATTTCAGACGTTCATAAAAAAAAAACAATTGAATAATAATTGAAACCCACAATTCAACAGTTGAACGTCGATCACGTTTCGTTTCCATAGCACTCTTACCGCGCCATCATCGTCTAACTTAACTTACATCTTCATATAAATAATATCCGGAAATGTCTATCCTTGTACAATCGACCATAATAACACAGTGACATGAATTACTTGTGACGCGATGCTGATAATTGAATTAAACCGCTGGCGCTGTACAATGTCTTCGGTGGCCTTCAATTAACGCACACAATGGCCGCCGATGTGAATGCGCTACGAACGTTTACTGTGTTTTGTTTATCTCTGTCTCTTGTTTTTATCAGCGGCTCTCTGTCAAAACCAATGAGACAAAAATGTGTAGATGCGCGAAGACAGTATCCAGAAAATCATTTTTGAATGTCGGCGATCTAGAGCTCCTCAAGTAAGAATTGAGACGACGCACGAGCGATTTGGTGAGAAAAGCGGAGATGGTTCGTGGATCAATTAATTATTAAGTGCTTATGGAACAAAATTATCAAGAATGTTGTGTATTCAACCCTTCCCTCGTTGTTTCCCGATTACAAATGGCGGACTCTCTATACTTGACATGATAAACGTGATGATAGGTACATTATTCCAAAAAGAATAATTTTAAGATAAATAATTAAGACGCCTAGATTAGATTAGATATTATTTATTTCATTAAAATTATTTTACATGGTTTTACATTATAAGTGGTTACTTCGATAAAAATCCAATAGACAAATTACAGAAAAGTGAGTGATGAATAGCTCGGATTCCCCTTTCCACAAAAAATATTGAAGGTCTATTAGCAGCACAGTTAAATTTAATATTAAGAACACAAATAAAAGACGCGTTTTCATTAGTAATTTGATTTTGCACCGTTCGTTAATTAGAAGCAATGCACTTTCCGTGCGTTCTTAAGACTCATTTAGCTAACTGTCAATTGTTTACGATGATTGTTTTGTAGGTCACGAACACAATACGAGAAAACACGAAGCGAGAGTAAAATAAATGTGAAGAACGATAATTTCAAGACGCGAAATGCAGTTGTCAGGGAATCCCCGCAACTGTTTCATCTCCCGAGGATGAGACTTCCAGGATTTAAATAACACGAGGCCAGTCTAAAATATAAATAGATCAAAGAGTATATTAGAAATATTGTTTTAAATGAAGCTTCTTCAGGAAGAATAGGTAAAAGTGATTGCGATCGGATATGGAAAAAGCAAGTAGTTGTGTGGTTAAGGAGAAAGGAAAACAATCTCTGTTTAGTGTTTTTTTCTTGTTAATGTAACTTCGCCCGAGCATTTTTATCTCAATGATGACTCTCTTCTCCCGTCCGTCTTTCAAGAATTTAACATTGGCCAACTACTTAACTGATACCTACATCTCTCTAGCGGAAATTGTTTTTGCTGAATAGTGTACAACTTTTTGATATCTACTAAAGGAATTTTACCAACACAATATTACATCATGCGTCACTTTTGATTTCCTTCTAAAAAAGCACTGCAATAAATACCTATTTTAGTTTTTTTTTGACGTGATAACGTCTTATGCAGCACCTCGCTTTTTTTAAAATGAATAAATCACCGACACAAATTGGGGCCGACGAAGCCATAGAAGATAACATTTCTGAAAATAACTCAAAACCCGATTAGTTCTCTTACTCTAAATTTAACGGCAACTCAACGATCCCGACTATTTTTAAACTCAAAAATACACTATAACTTTTCCACTGCCAGCCTACATATCCAAGTCGCAGTTCTACTAGCGTAGTACAACACTGATTCAATTCGGAAAAATACACACTATCCCTTACTAATTGACCAATCTTCTAAAAGCTAAAAACCACGAAATTTACTGTTGTGTGTTAAAACTTACAATAAATAAAAATAAAATAAAAATTCTTCACAGAAGTGTCATCTCATTATCATAAAAAACGAAGCATTTCCGACCCTCGAGTGATTAAATCATCCAAATTAGCCATCGTTTCTTCTCCCGAGAGGAATACGAGCAATTACCGGTCAACGCAAACTCGAAGTTAGTATTACCGCGCGCGATCGTGTTATGATTAACCGATGATTTGGTAAAGACCAGTTTTTATGTTACAGCACGTATAAACGATAATTTTATTATGTACACGAAGTTTGTAATGGCGACCATTATTTTAATTATTTGTAAATACAATTATGTATTGTCAAAAATCTGAACTTCCTGTTTTTAACAGCACGACATTGTGTCTGTATAAACATAATTATCCACTCGCTTCAATCTTCATTGTTTAAACGCAATACTAGGGATAACATTTTACTTGTTAAAATATTTATATACATTCAAACAATTTTTCTTGATAAATAGTCATACCTACACGTGGCCAGGGACGGATGGGGCCACCGAGATACCAGGAAAATCCTCGCTGAGCCAAAATTTATTTCTTAGGGGTTGCTAACTATTAACAATTTCTAGTGATTCGCTGAACTAATTTTAATTTTTTACAAATATGTTACCGATATTTGGAAAGAAAAAAAGAATCAATGGGGCTGTCCTGTATTTTATATGATTTTTAAATTTTTAAATAATTTTTTAAACGTTTTATGTATATTGCGGGAGCTGCAATGCTTCATAAGATATTTTGATTTGTGCAGCCATTTACTAAAATATGTCACGGTAAAAATATAATAAAAGTGACGCAAAACTTCACTCTCAGTTACGTTGAACCCTTCTTCGTCGGTTATCAAAAATGTTTGAGGTTATGTATACCTGTCATCGTATATAAACCTTGTTTCAACGGCAAGCAGAAAATAATTTAATATTCTCGATTTCGAATCAGTGCTAAAAATACTTTTGGGCTTCAGAATAATCGAGTCTCAGTTCTAAAGCTCTAATTTGAAAACTGGTGAAAATATCAATTTGATTTTTGGAATTCATTATTATTAAAAAAATAATATACCTAACCGAAACATCGAATCGGCGTACTAGGCCCAAATAACCCTTACCGTCGATGTTCAGTTAAATTATAAATTGAATTATACTGATACATGTTAGTTGATGTTTAAACAGTTTCAAGAAAAATTCGGAAAAGTATTTAGCATCGTCCTACGTCACCATGGTTACGCAATTCCACCGTTCACCCATTATAATAAAAATAAACATGGCTGCAGTTCTCGCGTATTTCGTAATACACAGGTACATTCAAATTAAAAATGTTAATTCTTGTCTTCTAATAGTAAATTCATCCTTGACTCAGTTACAACTATTTAATTCTATAATATATACGCCGTGTATATAAATATATTTGTATATTGTATGTTGTGCATGTAATATACACCATATAAAACTGACTACATTGACTGACTGGCATCACGTGTAAGCGTCGACGAATAGTGGTGGGTCGTTGACGATTATAGCGTCAACAAACCGTTAATTATACAGAGAACGCTGGGCGGAACCGTTGTGAAAAACTGTTTAAATAACGAATACTTCAGGTTGTTTCATTTTTTTCTCCGTGTCCGGACTGAACCAGATCAAATTGGATTAACAACTGTTGCTGTGGTTCGTGTACGATGTCGGTCTAATTTCGTTTTGAAGGCATGGAGAATAGATTTGTTGGTTGAAGGAGTTCTTTGCGTTTTGTTAATGCTAGACGAAGTAGTTGACTCGTCAACTAGTTAATTCTAAAAAAAACACGTTCACGAACGATTAACAGTTACATTAATTAGTTCGCGTGCGACGCGACAAAGCGAATTCGCGCGTTCAATGTAAATTTATAATGATGTTGTTTTCTGTATCGCACTCAACGCAATTAATTGTAAACATTACGATCAACCAAAAACAAAAAGAAGAGTCGCATGTAACAACGGGAATTCAGCGAAATCATAGACTATGCACATTCTTTCGACAGGCGTACTTTCCCCGGGTCGCAACTCACAGTCAAGATAGGTATACGTCTCGGCTAGGATTCAGCTAGGACAGTGGTCGCGCTTGCAGAATACAAGTACACAATTTTAAAATGAGTATATTGTATGCATCTCATGCAAGATTATGAAAGTGGCAAGAGTCTTAAACACATAATAATGCTAGAGTCGAACGAGGAAAAAACAATAAAAAACTACATTGTTTCAAATACGCAAATCTGCCAACTTACAAATAATTAACCCAATCGTAAGTTTTGAACGTAGTTTACCGCGATCAGACAGACGCGGAAAGGGTATAGATACAATATTTAGGGAGACGAAGGTTCGTAGTTTATCTGAAGAAATTAAGACACCAACTCTAGTGTCTTCGAAATCTATCTCCGTTCAAAGATAACCTGATGTAACCTTATTTTTCTCCCGATAAACAAATCGGTAGAAGAGGAGATAAATTTTATTGCATTTTTAATGATGAATTGTTCTACGCAGATTATTTTTCTTTTAATTGGGACATGTTTCACTTTAAAAACCCACCCATTTTTCGATTAGCCTAAGTGTACACACGAATTTTGTATAATTTCCAAGATTTCGGAGAATTTCAAAGAGTTCTTAAATGTACACAAAAATGCATATGGAAATATTGATAGAAACAATGGAAAACAACAAAATGTTCGGTAATTCGAAAAATCCCTAGTCCCTGCCGGGGTTCGAACGCGCTATCTATCAGATGTAATGTTCGGTGTCTGTCCACGATGTGGGGGTGGTTGTATTGGTGTCTTTATCAGACACGTGATTTTCCTGATACTTCCTATTTTGTAGCACTCACTCTGTGACCCCATTTCCTAGTGGATAGAGAATGAACAAATTGATGCAATACTCACAACGTTACTGGCACAGTTTTTTCATTAAAATCGAAAACTGCTGACCAATTAATGAAAAGCAGAAGTGAATACTGCATGAAATTGTATAGTTAAGAAACGTAAGTGTTGAGATGTTAGGAAAAAGTTTACATATGTGTACATTTAAAAAAAAGCGAGAATCAAATAACAAACTGGAAATGTATAATTATATTTGGCACTAAATTGCGCGGATATTGTTGTGCTATCATATAAAATGAAATTTATTTATTTTACGCAAAAATGAAAGTTATAATAAAGACTATATTATTGTTTTAAAATAGAAATGACATAGAAACGTATGGTAGCGTAAAGTAAAATAACAATGAAAAGTTAGAAATGCGGTCAGAAATAATATCTGCAATAACACACACACACAAACACACATGAACAATACGTTCGTCTTCAACTGAATCTCTGCATTAGATATTTAATATGTGTCACGTTGGTAACACATCTTATAATTATTTTATAGGTATCTGCACCATGAACATTGCAAATATCAGAAAGATTAAAATCTAGTGGCTGTTCACTTAAAAAAAACTGCGTATTAAATTGTACTGATAAGGGGAACTTCTCGGCAAGCTAAGCAAAACGAGGACAATTACAGTGAACTTGTCCACTGTCGCTAGGTTCCTCTCTTGTTTCAATCAGCAGGATGGACACATGAAAATATTGTATAGTCGTATGTGAGCAAGTCGATCCGATATGAGGAAGTTGATCAAAATCGGATTACCTAATGAAATTAAATAAAATTTTGTAAAATCTTGCCAGAAATTTCACGGGAATTACTTTGGGAGTCATAAGAAATCGTGTAATGAAATCATCGGTGGTCAGTAAAATGATCTGTAAACTTTTGACTTCATGGAATCTCTAGCAGTTGTAGAATAATATTAGAAGTGGTGAACTAATTTTATTAAAAAAATTTAAAATATGAATGGAAACTTGCAGTCGGGGGTCTTAAATAAATGAGTAACATAACCAAAAATCATATAGATATAGAATTCAAAAAACAACTTATGTCATGGAACGTATTCAATTGTTTTCCCACGTTTGATTTCTTTATGTAGGAAAGTTTTGAACTATAATTATTTCCCTGTAATCATATAATCTGACTACAGAACTTTCTTTAAACGAAAAAAAAAACAAACGGGAAAGGGGTCGTAATAAATATGTATACCTCTACATTTAACCCTTAATCGTCTTTCTAAACACCCCGAAACTTTCCTTCTATATGCATAATGCATATGCATTCCTAACGCTTGAATAACTGTTCTTAAATACAGTATGTTTATAATAATTGTACATGAACTGTTATATTTCCCCAAAAAATATCATTTACTAACCGTGTTAACCTAGAAATTACAGCTCCCATCGTAATAACGTAATAGCAATCCAAAAATAATGCATTAAATTTTTTTATAGATAATTAAATTTGGATAGGTAATTATTTTCACACAATAATCGACTATCAAAAGAAGGAATTATTAATATAAAATAATAATTCGTAGTTGAATATACGAGATTAATCATTAAAAAAATGTATGCGTGAGACTCTCGCACGTTAGAAGTGAAACTTCTTAGGTTCTAATATTTGCTGACAATTCTATTATTTCTCAATTAGGAACTGGCTATGTGGAATTTGTTACCATGGCTAGATAAAGTACGCACTGCACATGCGTAAGGAGTGCGCATGATGCTTTGGCAGATAGAGAAGAAACGATTCTCCCACTCTTTCCTCTCAACTGTCGGTTAAAGTCGGAGAAGGGCAAGCGTTTCACTTTTCGTCTTATCCAGCCTAAAAAGTTTCACTTCAATAGTACGTAATTTAGGTTTTGGAATTTTTTAATAATCCGTTTTAGAAACTCTAGGATTATTAATTTTAAAAATAACCTGCACTGCAAATTTTATTAAAAAATAATTCATTATTTGCAACTCTGATAGATATGGCCGAAAACCTTCCTAAATGTTTTCTCTACATATAATCGTAGAAATCGAAGTAAATTTTAATTTTTAAGTTGTTAAAAGCAACACCCCGTATACAAAATTTCTTTTCTAAATACAACAGACACCCTCAAGTCACAATAGAATGTTTGGGTCGACTCTTTCAAACGAAAATTTACCATCCGCAGTCTTTTGTTAAAATCAACCCCTTAACTGACAAGGCACGAGGCAGGGATGCGGAAATCTTAGCACAACAAACTAACTACGAGTAAACAGTAAAAATACAAATGTTCATCCCTCAAGAACAATTTTACGTGAAATATATTCAAGAAAACGTACAATAACGATGCAAATAATATTGATTTAAAAAAATCTGTTTGACTGGCAACTCATGTTTCTTAAATTTCTTGAGACTAAATTTAAAGATCGCGAAGAAACGATAAATTAAGGTATGTAAAGAATTGTCAAATACTACAAACTTTATAAGTTACGATTGATCATAATTTCAATATTAAAAAAATTAACGTTAATATTTCGAAATCGGTTACAACTATCGAAAAATACGATGATATAAAAATTAAAGATCTCGAAAAACGCTGTTTATTTCTATTTATAGTTTCGTTAAATAATTGCAACTTTATGACTCATATACTGATATTAAAAAAATAATGCATTAATCGCATTCCAATTATCAACAGTTACTAAGTAAAATAACAGAAATTATCTTCCGTGGCGGTAGACTTTGGAAGAACGTACAAATTTTAAATAAATAAAATACATTAACAGTAAATACTTCATTTTGTTGTTAGCACTCGAAATTACATAAGTATATTTATTCTTATGCAGTTTTATTGGTTATTACCTGTTTCCCATACATTATCAGCAGCTGTCACGGTCAATGTCAAAGCTATTTGTTGACACTAATTAGGTATACTGTTTCGCTGTTTGATAAAAAGCGTATCAAAATACAAACATATTTACAACAGCAGTTCACAAAATGTATATTATCGAATGTGTATTACTACAAAATCTAATACATAAAGTGTTAAAGTTTTTGAAGCTAGCATAAACCTCGAGACATGCAGTCAACTGGGAAAAAACTAGCGACTATATATTATTCGTTGCCATATGTTCCAAGCAGCCAGCAAACGGTAACGAAATACAGAAACCGTCACCGTCATGCGCAGGTAGCTAGCACGTATTCAAAACCGATACAAACAGTTTTGTTTTAGCTACTGCGCATGCGCGTGACGGGTCGTTACCGTTATCTGGCTGCTGGGAATGTACCTATTATAGGTATACTCAATGCATTCAGACCGGTCTATTCTACTTGTGAAGATCTGGGAGATGGCTCTCAAAATTAGAACTGCATTTTGTATATCTGTTTTAAAGTCGTCAGTCAAAGACAATCGGTAGCCGTTTCTATTTACAAATTCTAAATCAATATTTATTAATAAAAATAGTTTTCTTGTTTTTTGTTTACAGGTACGTAAATTTTAAACATTAATATATAATTCTTAAGGAGCATAGATTCCGTCGTTGTTCTCGCTGTCAAACAATAATTTATTCGGGCGAAACCAGGTCGTCAAGTTGCAGTGTTAATTGGGTCGCTCCGTGTAGGTATACAGTGCGCACGGATCCAAACACTGAAACCTTCATGTTTTGAGACGGCGGCGGTTGTGACTCCAATTACTTGTCCCCTAATAATCCGCATTAAATGGCAACCAACGCTGAGATTTAGTCTTGCATTTCGTACGGTTCTAAACAATCTAAATAGTTAATTTTGACTGCATGCGTGTCTGCCCTAATAATATTAATATGTAGGTTTCAAAATCATATCACTTTTATATCGGCTGTGGTTTAATTCACACGTCACGGTTTCTCACTTGTTTCAAACAGTGTCTTCACTAATTAAATCAATCTAATTATAATTTTAAATATTACGTTCGCTAATAAGCAAGAGTGCTTGTGCGAAATATTTATGCGCACTGAACGCAGTCGAGTTTCAATTTCTAACGCCCAGTTTTTTTTTTTTTATTTTCAACGTAATTAAGTTTCAGACAAATTACCGTGGCTGCTGATTTTTGGTACGACTTGGAAAGTATTTCCAGAGAAGAGATACTGTATAGTTTATTTCTAATGGAACAGTGTGGCCGGAAAATTTAGTTTGTCTTGTTTCTGTTAGATGACAGAATGATGGTTGTACAGAGGTGGGGTCGTATATTTCCATTTCAATTTGAGCGTTTATCTAAACACCGTAGAAAATAAATATAAGAATTTCTGTCGATTTTTTCTTTAATTGATAAAAAAATATGAAAAATACAATGATTAAGGTGTGAAGCTGAAATTATTAATTATCGCCACCTGGCGTTGCGGTTCCGAAGCTTGCGTGCGGCGCATCTCTCCTCTCTGGTATTTCTAAGATAAAAATATTTTTATCTTGGTTTCCATGATAATTCAACGCAAAAAAAATATATATCTACTCGATTTCATGATACTTTGAATGCATATAATGTTTTTTGGTACGACTTTCAAAGATAAGCTGATGAGCTCAGCTGTTGGGCGTCTAGAATCCACAATATACTTTCAAATATAAATGTAACACTGAAATTTATAGTGGTTACATTTGTAGAAATTCTTACCAGACTTGGATACGTATGGATAATGATGATGATGATGATGATGATGATGATGACGATGACGATGATGATCGAAGTAGACCATTTTTTATCAACATCATTTTTAATACTAAATCTACAGTAGACCCAATATACGAGCCTAGCACTAAACTTAGGTTTCAAAAAGTCCGTTTCATTTCAACGTCATTAAATTTACACAGCTACTGGTTAAGATGATTCGATTTATGGTTTTTCATTCAAAATTCGAAAACAGTTGCAATTACGTAAAAAATGCTTCGTATACATTTTGAAGAACAGTAAACATACAATTTTTTTTTATAATTTTCATCGTTTCCAAATAAAACCGCAATGAATGAGGCGTCCTTGGATAAATTAAACGTCGGATAAACAGAAAAAAGACATTTGGTCGCGTTTCCTATAGCAACCCATCCATCCTTTACAAATGCCTATAACACATGTAAGCGTTCATTCTATATAGATATAGGCTTCCCGCCGTATTGTGTGAGTAGGTCAGGGACAAGAGAAATGTCTATACAGAGACGCCTGTTGCGCCCTTCTCACTCGCACCAATAAACCGCGACAATCGCTTCATCTCCGTCATCTAGTCTAGATTCATCTAGCCTAGACAACCTGACTCGCCTATCTTACAGAAACTGTATGTGTGTGTGTTCATAAACAAGTGTTTGGCTTGCATTCATTGTCCTATCGATGCATATTCAGGGTTAAGAAAACCCATATGCACAAACTTCGAGAAATGATTTTGTTTTTTTTTTTGCGTGCATGATTATTGAATTCAAACGATGTTTCTTTTTAAACTAAACATTGTAGGCGCTCCACAAATGGGGTTATTGCGCAAAAAAATATGCATATTTTTTGTAATTGGAACATTCTCAAAAACGCCCTTTTTTACTTAAAAAAAATACTGGGATCAATGGAAGAAAAATATGTCTATCGTTTGATAGTCTGAAGAAAAATGGCGGACATATTATTATGTCACAGGCACGATTGCAAAAACTGGGTCGGAAAATTGTTCTGTTGGGCTGTTCTCGCGTTTTCGAGGAACACTTTACCACCGCTGTTGTCTTTCCCACCAACAGCTATAGTAATCGCTATATCCTTGGGCAAGGTGATTTACTTACGTAACATTGATACATATCCTTGTACAAGAACGTAACTTGTGGCGGGAAAGACTATTTGGTTCACCATGGTTTCCTGTGAAATTTAGACGCCATTTTTTGTTCAGCTCGTATCTTTACGACAAAAATCTCAATTCCATGAGACGTAAATCACGACAAACCTAGAGGAGGCAACGTGTACTCCGAGAGGTGTAACGACATCTCCACCAACGCCGTTTCCCGATCTGGTCTAGTCATTGAAGCTAACGTTGCACCACATCAGGTATCAGAAGATGGCCGGATGGTTGAATCCTTTCGAAGCTTCTCAGTAATTTCCGTATACGTTTTCCACATCCCTGTGCTATCATAGGTACCTGCTAACGGTACTAAATGTTTTAATATTAGTTACATACGCAAGTACATAATATGTATACAAAACAAGCGGGGTTATGTATTTAATAGATGAAAATAACCCACACAACCGAGAGCTCCGTTGTGTAACTTCTTATCCGATAATAAATTATTATCGGAGTCTTACATCAAATGGTATACATAACCACACATACCAGCTGTCAAAATAAATAAACACGCCGCATTTATCATTGACTAATCAGACAAGACATGTTTGATATAATTTTATACAAAAAGAAAACAGATTCATAAAACAAATCACAAACATTTACGGCTGCGCAGCTGAGGACAAAATAATCGAAGTAGCTTCAAGATTATCCCGTAAGTAAAATTAATAGAAGCATGCTGACAGATCTACAAAACAAAAGAGCAACAGATTTATTTTATTTTCAAAATATGTCCGAAACTATAAAGCTTAGAAAAATTTGTTTCGGCAACACTTTCTTGAAAAAATAAACAGAATAATAAACCGTTATGAAAAGTATACCATTATTATATAAAAATTAAAAAAACAACGTTATAGCATATAATATATATTTTTTGCGCATGCGCCGATTGTCCCCAAAAACAATAGGGCTCTTCATATTTGCATATCAAACAGAAGCACATACTTTTTTTCTAAAATATATTATTTAGATTCGGGGACCTCAAAACGAAAATATATTGTAAGATTTTGACCTAAATTAGTATCATTCCACATTTATGAGTTGGAATGGTAAAAAATTGAAAATCTAATCATAGTACGGTCAACACGTATCAGATATAGTTTTAGGACACTCAGTCCTTATATTTTCAAACCTCGACAAAAAAATCACAAAAAAACGGTAACCTTTTTGCGAAAATAAAAATACCTGCAGACAATAAAAAAATCGCTGTCGGTACATCAGCAAATCACATGTTACAAACAGTACAGTTAGTTTAGTTTCTTTAACGTTGTATTTTTTCTAGCAAACTGTACTTTTATAAAGATCCTTTTTATTACTTTTAAGCTTAGGACAGTTACGTTGACACCGAATTACCGTTGCACTACCGTATTTACCTACCGAAAAATGTAAGTTCCGTTTTATCACCCGAAACAGTTATTTTCCGAGAAAATTTATAGATAGACACTACCTAATTTTAAATGCCCAAATTGTAAGACACTAATATAAACTTTCAAAGCAGATTTAACTGGTACAGGTACGGAACTGGCGACAGTATCCCGTTACCGTCGCCAATAAAAGGACAGGTAGTACGTAAGTTTGCGACAGTACTGTTATCATAAAACTATGTTACCGTCGCGGCGTCGCCGAGTTACGTACTACCTGTCCTTTTATTTAAATTCAGTAAAACCCGAAGAGCTGATCACATCCTTTCGGTTCTTGTTAAATAAAAAAGTTTTAAATTTCTTATAATAATGACTGAATCGTGAATAATAAGTGTGGGTGTATTTTTATACATAACCTAATTTCGACAGGATACGCGCCATATTGTATTTATGTGTGCTTCAGACTCCTGCAGTCTAATATCAAGAGAGAGGGAGTGCGGCGTTTAAGAACATGGTCTACATATAGATCTTTCCAACTACCTGTTACACTAGTAGCTCAGTGTTCTCCAAACTTTTTTTTTGCAACCACCCAAAAAACTTACCGTTCCACGGTATAAGCTTGTGGTTCCATTAAAAAGTAGCATACATAATTTAAAATGAAACTGAAGTCGCGTTATATCTACTAGCAGTTACCCGCGGCATCGCACGCGATTTAGACGAAACACGGATGGGTTCCATTATTTGACATGGTTACTCCTTTCTCGACGTGGACACCCATTAAGAATGGATTTTATGCTAACCCTAGCCAAAACGAATTTTTCATCTAACATCACATGTTATGTGGATGGCTGCGTAGACATAATATATCCAGAGAGAGAGGGGGGTGAGGCAGAGAGGTTATGTATTTATAAATCATAGTTTTGCACCCGGATGAAGCCGGGACGGACAGCTATAGTAGAGTAGATAATATGCACAATGCACATCAGGGAGGTGGTTCCACCATATACGTTATCTGGTCAGTATCAAGAAGTCGTATCTATAAGCTGGATTAAACAATATCACAAAATGAGCAGAGGAGGGATTCGAAGCGACGACAGTCTGTCCAAAGGCCTGAATGCGGTCCTCAAAAATTAAATAGATATATAATCCATTTGATGGTTCATCAGATTTTAGATTAAAAAATTAATTTGGAACGAAGACAAATTAATTGAAGACCGCTGATCTATGGCACAAAAATTGTTCAAACGAGGAATGCCTTTAAAAACAGTTCTTTTACCTTTGCCCAATAAAATAACGGGCCTACCCTTCTGTATGTAGGTCAGTAAGGGATGAAGACGTGATTTTTAACTAATAGGGTTTTTTTTACTGTTATAAACTGTTCTTCAATCTTCATATTATATTCCAATTTCAAGCAGATGTTGAATAATTTAATGAAGACAGAAAATTCTTTCCTTCTCAAAGGCAGGTATAGATTGGTTTTTTTTTCAATAAAAAATAACCTGATATTCTTAATCTACAAATTTTTTAAAACACATCATTAAAAATGTGTAGAAGAAACACAGAAGACTTCTAGGTATATGTTCCAAAATCATTTCTCAAAATAATTATTAATATCTTAGAAAACAATTTTTATGAAATCTCTTTATTATTATAACTTTCCGACCCAGCTTCATCCGAGAAGATTTTGGTTTGGTGAAATAATCAAGAGCAACAAATTATATGAACGTCCAGATCGTATTTCTGAGGTTCGAACGGACAGAAAACGGGAGACAAAGAATTGCAATACACGATTTACGGACGAATTTTCTGAAAACAAGTTTTTCCTACGGGAGAACGATTACTTAATTTATATATTTTTAAGTTGTATTTCCAGTAAAAAAATATTTTTACTCGCCTTAAGCATCTGTAGTGTGGTTATCAATCCTTAATTTTTTACCTTTAAAAATAGCGTCGGGAGAGCTATAAACGTTTTAAGACGAGGGGAAAGATTTGATATGAAGAGTAACTGGGGTATTTTGTACGTATGCAATGCTCTTAAAGTATGAAGGTGAAAGAAAGTAAATATAACGACTAAATAGTAAACATTGTCGTCTATGAATTAATAATAAAACAGTGCACAGCAATTAATGTTCTTAAAGTTCACAAGAAACAGGCTAAAAACAACTGCGAAAGCTATTTGTAGCTCGTCAAATACCTGTGTACACTACTGTTGCAAAAAAAATTCACACAAGAAAAATTAACTCGATAATATTAAAAAATGTCGTCACGCGTTTGGCTAATAAATGATACAGTGATGTTTTATAAATATACCTAATACAAAGGTTCAACCACAGCACAGTTCACAGGTAAATTCGAAAGCTTTTTGGATTGGGTGGATGCTATAACACATGTAAAAGAAGCACCGATTGAGAAAAAGGTTATTTTGTTTAATTCTCGATTGACAAAAAAAATTTGCCGTCGTGGGACGCCTATCAGATGTGAAAAATACATTTAAGCGTAATTCTTGTAACTAAATTTTGCCCTGTCATATAAAAAAAAATGTCACCCTATAACTAATACAAAGTGTCGCACACGCAGCACATAGCTCACACAGAGAAGGAACGAGGCATATAGTATACACGGTGGTGGAGAGGGATATATTACCGTGACGTTTTGCTGCCAAGACGCTGGAATAGTTGTTTCACATCAATAATTAATTAATAAATTGAAAATATAAATTAATTCTGTAAACAATTGTATCTGTGAATGGTTTTTGAAAATACTGATATTTATTAATAAAAATATATGAATCGGTACTAGACCCAAATAATCCTGACAATCGGTAACATCATAATATTTGAAAAAAAAATGGCTACATTTGACCAGTAGCGTACAATCACGAACCGGGAACTTACTTGTTTACTTCGCGCTTTTAAAAATAATTTATAAAAATATATCCCGCCATAAATAAGCATTGTATGTAATTATGAATTTCTTATCGGTAAATATTCCATACATTACAATAATATGAAGCAGTTAATTAGTTATTATAAAATAACAAAACCGATGGACAATTAAATCTCTTCCGTAATAATAAATAATTCAATTATTTACGTAACAATAAAATTATAAAGTTGTCATAATATTATGTCAATTATGTAATTTACATAGTTCATATTTTAATATGATGTTTCAAGATCGCAAATCAATAATAATAATTTGACTTCAGGAAACTCGATCAACTTCGATTAAAGCTAAGCGTGCTTATTTTTTTATTTATTGAGTGTAGATTATAGACGCCCGACAACTAAGATCATTGGCGTCTTAAACATCAAAACGACATCACAAAAAATCCGTGAGAGGAGATGAGATTCGAACCCACAATGGCTTTATTTAAAGATCAGAACGCTAAACAAATAACCAAGCTGTCCTTGTAAAGCGTCTCCGCATGGTTTCTCTATTACAAGTCCCCCAGTTCCCAGAGAACTGGTGCAAGTATCTATTGGCTTTTCAATTAATAAAATAAATAACAAATTTAAAATACGAATATCGGTACTAGATCCTAATAGTTCTAGCTGTAGGTGACCTTAAAAAAGCTTCGATTAATTAATTCGGTCAGTTGCATAAATTACGTATGTCGACAACTTAATAAAAGAACAAACAAACACACAAACAAACAATCTCTCACCCTAATATCATATACCTTCTCCGTTTCGTCGAGGGTAAAAATTTGGTTAAAAAAATTATTATAAAATAACCAAAAACATTGTCACAAACGGTAATTTGCAAAATAAGTAAATGCGAAATCTTTTCTTTTGAACTTCCTGCAATACTAACTACTTATTTGCTATTTTTGCGTAAAAAAATATTTTGCTTAAAACGCTTAAAGAAAATATTTTAAATAGTCTTTGAACTCTTCAACAATAAAAAAAGGAGAAACACCTATTATTTTTAATTGAAGGTCTATACTTCTATAAGAACATTATCTGTGTTTTCGAGCGTCTATAATCTGCAATATCCAGAAATCGAATTGCTTTCCAGTTGAAACTGAAATCAAGCTTATGTCAAAAGTTGTGTAAAATATAATATTATACCCATTAATAATAATAATTAATAATTAATTGGTTGAGGGCAGTTAATTATAAATTCGAGCAAGCGAGCGAAGCGAGTGGTTAACGTATTAATCTAGTTTCATTACTAAACCGAAAAAACAAATGACTCTTTTCACCAGTATTGGAATCTGGAAACAGAGGAGACGAACTGCGGGCTATATAAAGAACGGCTTCCCTATAAGCTCGGCTATTCTCGAGCTCGACATTCTTGAGAATAGTATCAAAAGTACGTCTAACTTCAATTACAAGCATATACACATTTTATTGAGTATAAATAAATTATGCAAATTGTGATATATTTACAAGTGCAAGGGCAAACCATTTTTTGTTGACACCAACTATACAAAGATCAAATGTTTGCAATGCAAAATCATTTCTGCAAATACAGCGATTTGATTTAAAAGACGCATCTATATTACATAACTACAATATCGAATTATTTAAATATCGGTGGTCAAAATGCAAAACCGCGTATGTCGAAGCAGTTGCAAAATAAAATCAAATTTTACGATGTGAAAATTCTCTTCATCGAATGATCTAATGCTCTGTTTTTAGGGTTCCGTAACCTCAAAGGGAAAAAAGGAACCCTTATAGGATGACTTTGTCAAGACTCTTGGGAATCAAAACCTATAGGGTACTTCCCGTTGACCTAGAATCATAAAAGTCAAGAAGCCATGTCTTATAGCACAAGTAAAGGGAAAAATCTGAAAACCGTAAATTTGTAGTCACATTACAAAAAAATGTTTTTAACTACGCACGTACACAGTAACAGTTCTAATACAAAACAATTAGCGTCCGCTACCGGTGCGTTTATACAGCACAATATGAGAACTCTCGCATACAACACGGTACGACAACTAGATTAAGAAGGACAGCATTGCTGATCACAAGCATCGCGAATGGGTTTTTCTACGAACATTTTAAATCAAAATAAACTCGTAAAAATGATGAGACGTGAGTTGCTGTAAAATGTAAACGTCAATGAGTAAATTTTGTTCGACGTGTGGTCCACAATGCTCGCGTGGAAGGGAGGTAGTGCATACTTTTATTGCAAAAAATGATAATTGGATATTGAATGAAACGATCAAATCGCCATTAGTTTTATTTTAAAACAAATTCGATATATGCACAGTTTTGCATTTTGACCACGATCATATTTAACGCATTTCGACAAATATTTATTATTATTATACTTTATATATCAGTTATTGCCATAAAAATGTGCGATAGATAAAGTACGTACATCTATCATTATGAAACAATTATAAATAAATAAATAAAATATTTAAATAGACCAAGTTCGCAATTTCTTGCATGTTAAGAAATCTAATTGCACTTTCTATAGACATAGATTCTTTTTATAAAAGTATGTTTTTTTATACAAATTAATATAAAACAAAACATGTTTTCTATGCACTTTTCCGCATGATATTAAAGTTTATCGATGACTGATAATTCGAGTTATTTTTTTCCTCAGGATGTCGTTTTATCAAATTCTGTGTTATTTGGAAAAAGAACAACAGATTATTATTATTAAGGATACCTCAGTAAAAATATAAACACTCAGTGATTAACAATAAATTATCTAAATATAATTTTTTGCAGAATTTTTTGTGTGGAATATATTGATAAAATGAAAAAATGCCTCGCATGGGAAAATGTATAATGAATCAGTTTTAACGAAGTTAGGGGTTCTACAATTATTATATAATTTTTTTAGGCCATCTAAAATATGTATAGCTATGTAATTTATTCAAAATTTAAAATTCTCAAAAAATGTATCGATAGAAAATTTTTGATGTTACTATTTATAAATGTAGGGAATAATTTTTAAACCCGAATTTACTGTCTATTTATTTAACTGTAATGCAATTTAGACTTGTACAATGAAAAAACCAATGTATACGTAATATACACAAATAAGGTCACCAATTAATTAAATGAAATTTTTAGGTCACCTCTGTTCATCAGCAAAATCTTGTTTTGCGTATATCTAAATAAAAATAAAATTCACTTTTCAGACCAGATTTGTTTAAATGTAAACAAAATATTAACAATAAGCTCGACATCAAATATTTGAATTGTTTTAAATACTGAGATTTGAATACATGAAAGTATAATTCTATAAACTTTTTTTATTTACCACAGGTTTGCATAGCCAAGAATAAAATTCAATTTTTTTCTAGGTAATTTTCGGGGTTAAAAAAATGAATAAAAATTGACTGACCACCAGCTTTTAAGGTCAGATGTGTTCAAACCTTGTGTCAACGAATTTTTCAAATTTTTTTCTTCCGATTTTTCGCAGGTACTTAAAAACATTTCATCAAATATTTGACTGCAATTTTCCAGTCCAATTGAAGCTTAGTAATTTGCATAAACAAATAAAATAAATATAAAAAAAAACTTACGATAACGTTTCATCAAGCTCTTCTTGTACGCTTTACAATCGCCACCTTCCGGCGACATTCGTCCCCCGGAATCATCGCTCTCTGTACCGGAATCCCGTACTCCGAAACTCAACTTCAGTCTGCCACCGTTAACGCTCAAGTCCAGAGGCACACACTCATTATCGTCCTCGTTGCATTCCTCAATAGATACGCGTCTTTTGATAACACAACAATTATTACTCTGTATAACAGTCTGTTCATTTTCTTCGTCCTTACCACAAATCACCGGCTTAACGTCAACATCTTTGGTCTCCTCGATTTTTATATCTTCGACATGAATAATCGGTTTGATGTCTTCATCAATATCGTGATCAGGTGAATAACTGCTCCTAGGAGACGTACTATACCCTGGAGAAATCATTGTCTTACGTTCTAGATGTTGAATTTGATGTTGTAAAATCATCATTTTGACGAAAAAACTTGTCACTGTACTAGTCTAAATTTACTAAACAAATTGTTATGTTTTGCGTAAACATCACAATAAAATTTTACACAATATTTCTGAGTCAAAAAAATTATTAAATACACAACACTATGGTAAATAGTTATGATTTAAACGTGTCACTGTTCGGCACAATTTGACAAATTTAATAATTATTCACTATTAATAAAATCTAACAAATTTATTTAAATATAATAAACACTTTCGAAACGTTAGTTAAATGTCATTAGATTTGATAGCACTGTCACTTTTACAAGAGAGATGCACACAAGAATCATTTAAAAAAAATTTTTTTATCTATCCCTGCAACACGTCTTTCGAACAGCAGCCAATATCGCAGACTAGCGCTGTGAAATCCACGCCGCTGGCCCACTGACTCACATACACTATTAACATTCGTCGATGTTCGGCTCACTTTCGTTCGTAAGCTTTCGGTTTCTGCGCGCGCGCTAACCATTGCGTCGATGCCGCCGTCGTCTGCGCCTATTTGATTTTATAATACTTGCGTATCTACATGGATAGGTATTTCTCCTCTTTTGCACGTTTTACTAAAATCCGGTGCCGGGCGTCGAGAAATTGAGTTAGGTTAGGTTAAGAAATTTTCGCTGGATATAAACTTTGGTTGTCAACATACAGTCAATAACTATATATAACTTGATTTCTGTTGACATATACCTGATTGTTTACTGCCTTCAAAGAGAATTATTTGCAAATATTTAGATTTTCCAGAAATACGAACTGCAATTTAGATTTACAAATGTGAACGCTATATAATTTTTGTATAACTTCTATTTTATCTCTCTGCTTTCTCTTCTATTAAACACAAATTGGATTTCCTGCGCATTGATTACTATGATTAGCATATATCGTACACTAGCTGCTACCCGCGGCTCCGCACGCGATTGAAATGAAACAGCGACAGCGGCTCCACCGTATTTTAGTACTACTTTAAAAAACAATGTTTATACACTTCTATATTCTTGCAAGTATATTACGTGTGAATTTTGAAATCATCCCCAATTTTACCGTCTTGAGGAATGACTGCACAAACGCTGAAAATTCTTTGTTTCTTACCAAAAGCCTAAATATGAATTTTCATATATACTTAAGAAATGATCGGCTCTCCATAGAAACTTTCATTCCCTATATCACCCCTTCAGAGTTGTTTTTTGAGACAAACAGTAGCCTATGTCCTTTATCAGGGTGCAATCTATCTCCTTGCCAAATTTTATCAAAATCTGTTCAGAGGCTTACATGTGAAAAAGTAACAAACAAACACACATTCACATTTCTAATAATAATTAGGATTCGTCTTTCTGGGTATGTAAGTCGTAGGTACATATTGCGAATTTGGCTTGTTTGTTTGTTTGTTTTTTTTTTTTTTTGCTGAAAGTAGTCTGAATCAATTTCCTCTCTTTGATTTTTGCAAGATAAATTTTGGGTTTTGGGTGAGTGAATTTATATAGATAATACAGAACATTGTAAATTATATTTACACGCTCGAAAGCACAGTCCAAAAATTTCACAGAAGCATATGGAATTAGGTATGCCATATATAGAGAAAGAAAGAGAGAGAGAGAGAGAGAGAGAGAGAGAGAGAGAGAGAGATCTAGCCAGATAATTTCCGATAATAATTAGCAGAAATTTCAAAATTATTAGTGATTACAATCGTAGTGTTGTAATGGGTTACCTATATTACACTGAACTGTGACATAATGTTTAAAACGAGCGTCAGCGAGTTTTAACAGTCACACGAGTTGCTATACCATTACACACGAGGTATATATGATTTTACACGTGCTTACTATAAAAGAGCTGGTTTTCATCTTATTTTACTTTACAACACTAGTGGTGCAATGGGTTACTTTACAAGCCTGTATACATGCATGCAGAAGCAGCTATTTTATATAGGGGGTAGTGCAAAAAATATTATATACATATATATCTAGTTGGCTCTGGTCCATAATTAGAGCTTGTCTGTTGCCCTTGAAAACTCAAATCTAAAAATATTTCAATTTCCTTTCCACTAGGCTATTTTTAGCTCACACATGCGTTCAAAAAAAGATAATTCCTGTCATCAGAATGAAACTTGAAATATTTTTGTGTGATTGAACCTTCGTTTACAGCCCGAACCATAAAGCAATTGTAAAAGTTCAATTGCTGCACATCTTAGTGTTCGAACCTTCTAGTGTTTTAAGTCTTAAGTCATAATAGGCTATAAAATCGTCAACCCTTCTGGTTGGTTGTCATTTTCCAATTCGAATTTTTTCGACATGTTTGAGCATAAAACAAGATTTCTTGTGTTGTTGTAGAAAGTCTACAAAACAAGAAATAGTATATTGTGCGACTAGTGAGAGAAGGAGAAGATTCCATGAGTGTAAAACGCACGCGAGTGGAATATTCTCCTTCGTTTAATGGTCGCACCTAATATTTTATTCAACTAGCACGAGTAATATGTAATCGGGGCCCTGATAAAAGAGGGAAAAATAATAAATCACTTCATTGATTGACGTACCCAGCGCCATCGATGCACACAAGATGGCCATGACTTTCGCTGAATTGCGATGCTGTTTTCATATATACAATACCGCCTACCACGTTCCTATTGGTCCAGAAGCTGCGTGCAGTTTTTTTTCATTATTGCACGCTTGGGCTACTGCGTTTCTATTGGTCCAGAAAATTCATTATCACACTGTACGGCTCATTATTAGCACTCTACGCGTCAACATGAAGTAATTTATTATTTCTCCCGAATTAAACAGGGCCCCGAAATTACATATTACTCAAGCGTGTTGAATAAAATTATTTAGTTTTGTCTATTGACCTATCAGGTGGAGAAAATTTCACGAAAATAAAATGGACTATCAGATTTCACTATTAAAAAATTAAAACAGTTTTAAAAAAAATGAACCAACTCAAAAAAGCAATTATAAATTTATTTATTTTTTTATTTAATTTCTCTAAAAAGGACAAAATTATTTTGCCCTTAATTTTTGTAGATATTAATGCAAATAGCCCACGATATCAATCAAAACGATACCATGCATAAATTGAATGTACAACTATCTCATTTTAAACAATTGAATTGTTTGTTAGAAGGAGACAAGACTATGTCTTAGATGTCAAGTTTGGATGCGACAGGAAATGAATAAAAGATTTGTGTAAACGCCAAAGATTATAAAATTTGCTCATCTGCAATTCATTTTGAACACCTCTGAGGAGAAAAGCCGCCTTACATGTGGAATTAATTCGATTATTTAATTACCAATTGTAATTATATTACGTAAATAAACACTTTCGTTCAGTCACACAAAAAAAAATCAACAGCGTCAATAATTCTCATCTAATAAAGCTAAATAAAATTCAACAACCGATTTCAATATTTCTGTTCTAAAAAAAAAATTCTTTACAAAATTTTTTTCACTCGGAATTTTATCGTCCAATATTTACATTTGTTTTGTTTTGTGTAGTGAGACCACTATAGTGAGAGTAAAATTCGTGAGGTGAAACGAAAAGGCGACATATTAGAGATATAAAGAACAATCAGCAACTGACGCACTATTTAAGAGCTACACGACGCGTTTGGTTGGCACTACCATCTATGGTCAAGTAGACAAAGCAGTCAAGAAGTTACAGTTATATCGTGTGGTCTTAAAAGCAAATAGATACTAGTTTTTACCCGACTGTTCCAGAAGGAGAGTAATGTTTTTAAAACGTGAAATATCCCAGCACTCGCTGCACCGATTTTATTAAGTTAAATTCTGAACGATTTTTTTTCTGTTTTTTACGATATCGAAATAGACAACACCACACACGGGCATCAATAAAAATGAGCCGAAACGATTCCTATAGGGTACCAAAAGGTGAGAATCTATTAAAATCTCAAAAAATATATATATTTCGGACTGTCCTAACCATATATCTATTAATTAACTATATGAATCATTGCCTATCTACTCAATGTGCGGTGAGTGAATGCAACAAAGCGTATCGAAAATATATCTGCGTCTCTTTCCTCGATGTAATTATCTGATTTCTCCGATGTTAGGATTGGTTGATGTACTTGCATTCAATCTGAATAAAATGTCTTTTTCTATGACGTTAACATGGGCGTACCCAGCTTTTGGCCCAGGAGGGCGCAAATTAGAAATTTCTTAACCCGGGTCCCCCGTGCCTGTTTTGCCCTCTTGAATACGCCAGTCCTTACGGCGTAAAAATGACAAAAGTATATGTTTGCACCCTAATAGTTCGATTGCGATTTTATTCCTATGCTCAGTATAGAATAAATGTATATGGACCTAACAAACCATCTGGAAATTAAAATTTCCTAATATACAAATTTTATCTTGCTATTGGCTGATTACTCCATCAAAATGCAAAAGAATCTGGTCGATTATGCAAAATAAAAATGATCACATGTCAACACAATGTGAATAAAAGAATAATAAAAAATAAATCTATATATAAAAAATGAATTTAGATCAAATCAATCAATCAATCTGTTTATTGAAAAATCAGTCCACGCATTACGTAGTGTAACAAAATAAAAAAAAACTGCATTTATACACTTCTCATCAAAATTACCGCATCTTTCGGGTAGGCTGCTATCTTTAGTGTTGAAGAAAAAACTAGACTGAAAACACGTTTCCTGATGAAAATACAGGGAAAGCTGAGTATGGCTGAGTATAAGCTCACGGGGGAAGTGCAACTTCTTTAGAGTTATTTATATAATAATATATGTTACTTCAATTTGATTTTAAAATAAGTACGGATTACTTAGCATATAAAAATATATAATATATACACAAAAAACAGGGTTGGACTGGGACCTAAAAAATTACCGGGAAAATTGTCAAACGCCTCTACGAGACCGTGTAACTAAGACATGTTTGTTCACGACCGTCTAATGTTTCAACTTACGATAATATGGTTTCATCAGAAAACAGATTATTCCTTTAACACCAAAAATATAACATAAAACTCGAGGAATTCGTTAATTTTAAGCAAGAGTTTATATTATGTTCGACTAATAGGCCATTGTTCAATGTACTTTAATAAAAATAAAATTAAATGCAAATCTGCAACTGAAATGCATTAATAAAAATGTTGATTATTTATGCACATTACAATAAATATATACGGAGTCACAAGACATAATGCTTTATGTCGAATTTTTACCAGGCTACCGAAGGAAGTGGAGTTCATACAATTCGAGAAAACCAAATAGTAATGGAAACCTGCGCAAAAAATGGTGGGAGAGGTCGACAAAGGTGTACATAAAACAGGTGTGGGTGCTGGAGGTTTAATTAAATCCGAAAGTTTCTTTATTTTAATAAATGGAGAAAAATAACAGAAATAACGTTTTTGTTCAAATGTAGGGAAATTGGAAAATTATCCACGACTGATAAAAAAATTCTAGCCAATTGGGTGACGGGACCATGTCAACAATTTTGATATTTGCTATAACATAACAAAAAAAGAAAATTTCTGTTCTCGCGTGCGGTGGCATATAAAATGTTTCACGTCATGTAACAATTAATCAAAGCATGCTTAGCTAATTACTTTCTGACAGATCTACAGAACAAAAGAACAGCTATTTTTTTAATTTTTGAAATATTTCCGAAACTATAATGAATAGAATTTTTTTTTCACAAAACTTTCTTGAAAAAATAAATAGAATGATAAATCGTTATGAAATAGTACCATTATTATATAAAAAAACAACGTTATAGCATGTGTCTCTTTTGCGCATGTGCCAATTTTCCCCATAAACAATAGGGCTCCTCATATTTGATTATCAAACAACCTTCCAAAATTTGGTTTCAATCCCGTTTGACCTGTATCGGATATACGCAGACAAACAGACGCACAGACTTTTTCCAAAAATGTGTTTTTTGGATTCAGGGGACCTCAAAACGAAAAAATATTGTAAAATTATGGAAAGCGAATTTTGACCTAAATTACTACCATTCTCCGCTTACGATGTTGGATTGGTAAAAGTGATTTTAGAGAATATTAATTATTAATTTGGAACTTTCGTAACCTTAAAAATAATATATTGACTACTCATCGACCCACCCCTTCACAGGTAGAACCGACTGGTCTAAACATAAATTGGTCTGTGCGCATGATGACATCTCTCTAATCTACGTCAAGTGAAGTCCGATTCATACATAAGCATGTTAAAAAAGAGTATTTAGCTTTGTTTCTTTATACTAATATAACAAATAATAATAACATAAGAAACTGAGTGATGACACATTTGTAGAAAAAAAGCTTTTTAAAAATGTAAATCGGTGAAACACGAACCTGTCACGGACTATCGAAAGAAAACGATTTGTTTTAAATATTTAGATGAGACATAAGCCATTTTGTCTGGTCGCCACAAATATGTCTGTACTGTAAACAAGATAATTAATAAAGTGTTGAAGTACTGTCAATTATTGAAGATGTCCCATTTAAGGAGTGTCGATTTTTTTATGCATACTGCGAGTTTCTGATAACAAAATCGGATGATTTTCAGTTATAAAAAACTAACTGAATATATTTTGAACGAACACCAATTGTTCCTAAACTCCATTAGTGGCTACCCGCGGCTCCGCTCGCGATTGAGATGAAACACGGCAGCGATGACGGTAGTGCAGGCCCATTAATATCAATTTTTTATATCCTGAACTTAAGAAGTGATGAGTTCCCCATGCAAACTTTCATCCCGTATTTCGCTCCCTTCAGGCTTTTCGAGACAAAAGGTAGCCTATGTCCTTCCTCTGGATGCAATCTGTCTTCTTGCAAAATTTTATCGAAACTTTCGCATTTATAATACTACTACATGGAGGTGTTCAAAATTTATTTTTATACGACTCCCTATAAAATAGCTTCTCTTCATAAAATGACCCTTTTTCGTACTAGTGCGTGAAGCAAAACAAAAGTAATGCGATTTTACCAATCCAATAGTTATATCTCCGTCAGTCGCCATTTAAATCCGATCAACAGAGACACTCATAATAGGCACTGTCGTCATAAACAGTCCTAGGCCGAACTGAGCTGTGAAAAATATTACAAAATAAATACTATTATGAAGTGAAAATCAGCTGTTTTACAGGAGGTACGTGCAATAAATGTAGTATGTATCTTGTACGTAATGCTATTATGACTCGAAAAACTCGCTGACACTCGTTTAGTTTAATGTCACAACCATAGAGATATAACAAGAGTACCTACGCGAGAGAGCAGTAAAAGTGTCTGCAATTAAGAGAGAGAACAGTTTCTTATCTCTATGGTAACTAATGATGCAAAACAATGCTGATTTGAGTAAACAAATTTCTGGTTTTCTGCAGCGTTTTCTCTCTTAACTGAGGACACTCACTTATGGCAAGCATACGCACTAGCGCAGGGGTCGGCAACCTGCGGCTCGCGAGCCGCACGCGGCTCTTTTGAGATAAAGTTGTGGCTCTCCAGTTCCATACGCAACAAAAAATTATTTTATTATATAAACCAATCGATCCATGATTGAGCATCATGTCTATCTCTCAGTGATTTCCACTCGCGTCTCACCCGCAGCGCCCCCGTCGTGACGTGTCGTCTCGGATATATATTATATTATACCTATACAGTATGTAAACGCGTAAGGTGCACATAGGGAAATTAGCATTGGGAAAAAATACTTGGATCAGAGTTAGCCATGACTGCATTAATTGTTATTTCTATTGAATTATCGTAGTAATCTTGCAGATTTCTATTTTATTTTGATTTATTTTTATTTTACTTGACTTTTTTAATAATAAAAAGCTCTTATAAACCATTATTTTATTTTTTTTTTGTACAAAAATAAAACAAAAAAACAACTCCATCTGTTTGGAAACATTTCATTCAAAAATTGTCTGACTGGTATGACGTATGCGCGTTGGTAAATCAGTGACCCAATGTCTTTAGGTTCAACACGAATAGGCGGAGTTATTTGATCTTGCACCATATTTAAGTATTTTTGGGAATTTAATGTCCCATTAATAAAAAAAAGTCCGATTATGTTGTAATCATTTGAATATTTTCTTCGGTAGTATGTATATGTCGCCGGGATATTGTCAAATCCGTGATTTTGTAATTTCACTAGTGAAATTACAATATCACGATTCACAAAGATTCGTGATATTATAATTTTACTAAGTGAAATTATAATATCACGGGTTTGACAATATCCCGGCGACATATACACATTCATTTTGCAAAAGAATATTATCTGTCAAATTGAAAAACAAGATTTCAAGGCTCACTCTGATCCAGTCATTTTTTCCCAATGTTAATTTCCCTATGGGCCTATGTGCACCTTACGTGTTTACATACTGTATAAGCAAATACTATAATATTGAAACGAAAATGTTTTGTGGCTCTTTAAAAAATGAGAAATGTTGTAAATTGTAACTTTTGGTTCTTCTGTCTCAAAAGGTTGCCGACCTCTGCACTAGCGTACTCTATTTACTTAATATAACTCTATATGATCACAACTCGTCATAAACTAATGAATTACGAACTAGAGATATAAACTACTATTCGGACAGTATAGATAATAAAATGGCGTTACTATAAACTTCGTCGTCACTCAATTGTGTCAGTGTTTTTCGATTTAATCGTCCAAAAAGTTTCACTTGAAACAACAGTGTTATATTCGTGCCCATTAGAAAAGTCGCATTGCGTGGGAAAATTCCAGGTATTCCCTCAAAAAGCAGTCGAGTTGGCTGCTGCGAGCGTGTAGAACACACAAATACAACAAACACTCAACTATTTCCGCCTGTTCTCGACGGGCCATTCTCTACACGCGCCACGGTCAGCCTTGGAATTTTATACCCAATACACCTTTTCCGGGCTGAGTTAATAACCTCTTTACTTATATATTTAATACGACGCTCATTTATAAACGCGGCGTTACGGGTCGTGATTTTTGACATTATGGCCCCCATACACCTCGTTCTTTTTTGGCAGTTTTAACCGCCGGGTAAAACTGTACGGTTAAACACGAACAACGGCCATCCCCATACACCTCGTTCTTTTATGGCAGTTTTAACCGCACTGGTAAAACTGTACGGTTAATTTAAACACAGAGGCGTAGTTTCGTTCAGTTTTTCTGAAGTCGTGGCATCATTAATACGATCTGCTTTGATGGAAAATACAATAATATTGATATTATTTTATGTTTAATAAACATTAATAAACAATATAATGCAAAAATAATTAATAAAATTGATTGATATTTGTCTAAATTAGAGTGTTTTATTTGACACCATTATTTTTTCCTCTAAATTAATCAATATGTTTATAGCAATTTTCATTTATTTTTGTCAAAATTGCTTAGCACTAAAACGGTTAAAATATAAATCAATACTCAAACTAATTACAATCATTTAATTAATATGACTTATTTGCTGTACGTCGCACCACTGAATAAACACGTCGATTCTTATCGGAAAGCGCCACACATTACGATTTAAAACGACAACCAGCAAACACGTCGTGTTTAAAATCAAGATTCGGCAGATATAAAAACTGCCGTGTTTCATCGACAGTTTTTGCCCATACACTTCGGTTTTGACCGACGTGTTTTATCGTGACGATGAAAACTGCCAAAAAAGAACGAGGTGTATGGGGGCCTTTACAATGGTCACTAGAAAGTGACATTCACCCAGTCGATAATACAGCGTTCTTCCTTTAACTCGATAAGTAGAGTTACAACGAATGATATATTTGGCACCAAAACCATTCATATTCATATTCAGTCGTCAAGAGAGAAGAAAAAATAAAAGTTTTACATATTAAAATTAGTATACCTAATCACTTATCGAATAAAAACAATTTGATATTAGAAACTGCTTCAAAACTTTTTTAAATGTCGGCATTTGAAATACATTTTTGATTGCATTTGGCAAATTATTGTACAAAATCATCTGCCGGTTAACCGAATTTAAGTAACCAGTTAACACGTTTAAATTAAGTATTTTTAGGAACAATAGTTAAATCGTTACGACAATAATCTAATTCTTTATCCAACGTGAATTTCGCGATAAAAAAAACTATCAAGGACATCCCGAATGAGTCAACCGCAAATGTTTTTGGTATCAATGATCTGAAAGATCGATAAATATTTAAATAAATTCTTTATTTTTCAATTTTTCATTCTTTCTACGCAGTTATTTTTTTATTCTATAATCATAATGTTTTTTTATCAATCTATATAAATAATATCATTTCAACATTTGCAATTTTTTACACTGTCGAGTTTTTACATTATTTTTACATGACCCCCTATAAAATAGCTGTTTCTTCATGTCTGTATGACGGTAGTAAAATGACCTTTTTTGCACTTGTGCGTAAAGTAAAACAAAAATAACGCCATTTTACCAATCTAATAATCTCTATCAGTTGTCATATAAATTCATATGAATGACAGAGAAGCAAAACAGTCAAGACTCTAGATAGATACTGCAATGTGGCCGAACGTGTATTGTCAATAATCTTATAAATATACTTATTATGATGTGAAAATCAGCTATTTTATAGGAGGTACGTGCAAAAAATGTAGTATGTATCTCGACGGTAACGCTGTAATGATTCGTGTTACTTTATAACTCGCTAATCGCTCGTGTCACAATGTTACGACATAAACTGAGGACTGGACATCAATAATGGCCTAAGTGCCAAAAAGTTGATTTTGAGGTATTCAATTGTTTTTGTTTTGTCAAAAAATGTTTGATAAAAAAACCTGAACCAATTTTTTTGTTTATAGTCTAGGGTAAGATTCATTTTACTATTGCAAAATTTTTTTGAATTCCCTTCTTATTATGTCTGAAAAATAATATTTTAATCAAAAAAACTACGAACATGCTAAGTGCCATAATATCTTTATCGGCAAAAACGGGACAAGTGCCAATGAAAGAAGTGTCAAGCTTTTATAGTAATTTTAACTGTTTATTACTATATTTTTACAATAATTATTATAAACATAGTACAACTATGTACATTGTCATGTATTTTATGATTTTGAACCTTTTTTTTATTTTTAAAGAATATAAATTAATTTTAATTGATTAATTTTTCGAAGAATGCTCGATTTTCTTCTTTCAAATACGGCAGCATCTGTTGCAAATCTCTCCTCTTCTCAGCTGACAAGTTGCTTACACACGGTTGTGATGGCAAAACTAAGTCCTTAATTATATTAGTGGTAACTCCTTTTTTGAGAACCTTGCAGGTGCTCCATGCTTCAAGTTCATTAAACATGGTTCTTGTCTTGACGACTCCAGGTGCAGCTTTTTCTACTTTTATCCAACAGCATTTGGAAATATTGAGTTGTGTTGTTTTTATATAAGAATCGGCTGCTTGTTTAAAATTAAAAAAGTCTTCAGGTTGGAGCTGAGTAACCGCAAAGGGATTGTTCGGTGTTGCATTCATCATAAGTTTAACCAGATCATCAGGAACTTGACATTTTTCAACCCTTTTGCGTTTCTCGATTTGGGCAAAATCCCTATCACACGACAAAAATGAATGGCCAGAGACCAAACATTTATGGTTTATCTCATCGTATTTGCCCGTACTGGTGAAATAAATCCAAAGAACGACCATCATTTTATTTTTATTTTAGCCTATGCAGTTATCTGACCAGACGGTCAGTTTTCGTTTATTCATAAAAGGACTACTGAGTGCCTTAAAGAGGCATGAAGCGATTTCATTACCGCCTCGACCACTCATACCCTCGTGCCACAAAAACATGAGCCCCTTGTTGTTGTCACCGACATGGACACACAGATTGTAGCATGAAAGTTGTCGTGAATAAAACATTTGACCGTGGGTTAAAGAGGGTAGAGATAAAACTTGCTCAAGATCCATCGAACACATAGATACGTCACTAGTAGGAAGCTGAGATGATATAGTATCTTGTTTCATAGCTTCTCTAGCTTTATCCGCTTTTTTGTGGTGTATTTTTAAAGCAATTTTTGCTGTTCTATTACAAGGTTTTGCTAACATCTCTGCTGATAATAAGTCACATTTAGAGCAAGTATCAGTGCGTGGTCGATGGAATGAAATTTGCGGAAATTTTTTTGTAAAGGTTCGATAATAAAACTTATAAGTAATGTTGGAGTCTGGATTACTTTCTTTAAAGGCACGGTACAGCCTGCTGATATTTAAGTCTTGGCTTAAATATTCCTTGCTACTTTTTTTTCTTCCGTAATGACTTTCGTCTCTTGGAAAAGAGTTAACGTGTTCAATAATAAGGTTCACATCTGCTGCTGTGAACTTCCCTTTTAGGGTCTTATTTCCGCGTTTTTCTGTAAACACTACTTCTCCTTTTTTTTTGGCTGACACGAGAGTTTCGATTCTGCGTTTGGTTATTGCGAAAACATGCATAAAAGTGTTCCTACAGACCTGTACTACGTCACCATTTCCTTTAGGCAACGAAAAATATACCGTAGCTTGTCGTCTGCTATTCTTTGCATCACTATACTGACCATGACGCCTTCTTTTTACAGGCGTAATTATCATCAGACCCATCAAATACGAGTTTTGCTTCACATTGTCTTTGAGGGCATAGAAGTCGCGAAACAGAATTAGTCTTTGTTTATGCGGGACGCCAACACACTGAAACTTACATTTGCAGCTGAACTGAAACAAAACAAGACAGCCTCCATTAATTTCATTTATAATGTTCATTATAATAATCATTAATAATATTAGAAGTAAATAATTTGTACATACCTCTTCTTTAGGCTCAGTTTTTCCATCCACCATCACGTTTTTATGATTCAAATAAGGTTTCCCTTCATTTCTTCGATTTTTCCGTTCATCCCGAACTGATTCACCTTTTTTTCTTTTTTTGCCCGTGTCACTGTTTAATTCCATCGTTCTTACAAAAGTTAAACTAATAACAAACTGAAGGCACAATCACAAGTTGTAATCAAAAGTATAATGTAGGTTAGAATTCAGTGTTCTAGTTGCAAACGTCAAAATCAAGCATTTAAAACTCGGTGGCACTTAGCCCGTTATAGGTTCATCAGCAGCCCGGCACATACCTCTCACGCCATCTTATCAGCCCTGTAGATACTACTATAATGGTCGTAACACTTAGCCCGCTTTATAGGGTATTGGCGATGGCACTTAGCTTGGTTTTTCGAAACTAACTTTTTTTTTTTTTTTTTGCACTTAGCCCGTTATTGATGTCCAGTCCTCAACTAATGCATTACAAACTATGATCTGATTCTATTTTTTCTCGTTGAAAAATATACTTCTTCAAATACTTTTTGCGATTTTTTACCTACTACGTCTAAAAATTATTTTATTTATACGCCTCCCCCTGGAAGGACACAATTGTGGATTGCATATCGTCAGTGAAAGATTTTTGTCTGCGCGACGCCCTTTTATCAATGAAACAATAATTTTCAAATGTGTTAACGATTTATTACTATTTAATCACGGATAGAATTTCCTGTTTACTGTTCTTGAAAATACAAATATTTATAGTTGAGTGGATCGTTAATAACACCGAGATAAATTATAATTAGATATTGTATTACTGTATACACTACCTATACAGACTGTTCTATTCTCAAGTGCCCTTGCAGCGATCGAAACTACCATTGCCATCTAGAAATCGCTGGTCAAATCAACAATATGTAAAGTGCGATTATCGGTTCAATAAAATTGCACGCATGTGTCATTTAACACTCTTCTATTCTAAGCTAAGGTATCATAAAAAATAGAAGAAGAGAATTCTTTATCTATACCAATAAAGAGGTAATGTTTGTAAGTTAAGATGTAGGGAGTAATCCCCGAAACTAGTCAATTTTTTTACCAATATTTAGAATGCACCTTTAAAATGGGCATGGGCTATATCTTCTCGCGTTAAAATAAAAGCGCTTTTCGTGGAGACCAAATTTGCAACGTAAGTCGACGAAAAAACGGCCGAACGCTGCCTCAACGGTATAAGACAGGGGTGACAAACCTTTCTACAGCAACGTACCAACTTTTTTTTTCAAAATTTTTTAATGTAGCCATGACGTGCAACCAAAAAAAATTAGTTGTCAAAGAAATGAATCAAACATAGCTGAAAAGAATAATTTCACTGAGCGCCATGAAATTTTTTCGTATTGGTGAAAGTCAATTTTTTTTCCGGCATCTAGCATATTTTTAATTATTTCGATTTTGCACCTCAATCAATGCCGTGTCAATAATGATCTGTCGCGTAACACCGGTGGCACGCGTACCATAGGTTCGCCACCCCTGGTATAAGATATATGAATGCTTTCTATAGAAAAAGTGTAGAAATTTAAAAGGCCTGTAAAACAGTCCATCTGTTGAACGTAACAGCAACAAACGAAAACCAGTAAAGTTATAAATTATATCTTCAAAATTAAATTTTAAAAATGTCTACAACACTTCAACGATCGACACAACTATTGCCTCCTAATAACCAAACCGGAATTATTCTTGCTGCTTTTATCTTTTTATAATTGCATACCTAATAATCATTATTTATTAATTAATTAATTAGAGAAGAAATCATTGAAAGATAACAATTTTTTTCAGGACTTACATTTCCATATTTATTAGGTAACGGACTGGAATTCATACCTGAAACAAAAAAAAAAACAGTTGCATTACATAATAGAAAGGTACTAAAATAGTATATTAGTTTGTCATTATAGTGCGATTCGCTCGATCGAGCGGCAAAGCAATGAGACAATGCAAAACGGGTATCCTTTACACTGTATTGTGGTGGAGGTGGGTATTGTAAACGATTTCCCCCTCGGAACCCAACAACTTTCGTTCGAACTTATTTTTTAATCAACCCGTTATTTTTTAAAGAAAAACTTCGAAAGTTTAAAAAAAAACATCCAGTGTTTTGTTATGTCATGTATTGATGCGCTAACTGCATAAACGGACTCAGTAGGCCATGCAAAAACGTCACATTTGTTCATAACGCCAACCCATCGAGTAGCCCTAATTGGTGGATTTTTGCAAAAGTTATCGTGAACGAAAGAAAATTCCATGGTTTGAGATCGTTTGAACACCCTGTATAAATTCGATTAAGAAGGCAATAAAACAAAGAGCATTCACAAATTTCTACATAGTTTGATTGACAACAAGAGTATATTCGCGGTTAGATATTCCGAGACTTCTAACGAAAAATAATGACAACTGCATAAACGAAAAAAAACGTCAATCTAGGTTTATGAGTCAAGGTTTATTTACCAGTATTTCCATAAAAAAAACATCGAAGAAGAACGGAATTAAATCAACAATAATTGCATAGATCGATTGCCAAAGTGGACTTGAAAATTGCCGAGATCGTAGACACATCGTTGTTTACACAACGATTCTAAGACTCGAAATTTGGTATGTTGCGTAAAAATTTTACTGACACATACTCTCCCCAAACTTTGTATATGGCTTCATTTGCCTAGTCTGACACCTATTTCCTCTATGACTTTTCTTGATTTTGGGGCGTTTTCCCTCTAAATTTTCCGAAAGATGTCGGTTGGACATGAATATGTAAAAATTTATTTGTTTTTTTAATTGGATAGCTTAAAAACTTCAACCAAAAATGTCTGACACCTCGAATACCTATGTTCGACATATTCGAGGTGTCAGACATTTTAAATGGTTTATGTTATTTGTCAGAGAACATTATTTTAGCGTTTTGGTTGTAGAAAAAGAAGTATAACTTCAAGTTTTTAATTTATTTGCTTTAAGTTGACTAATTCAAATCTCTGTGAGTGTTCATTTTTATCTGAAGATTAAAAAATGAAAGTTCATTAAAACAAAAAAACAACAAAAGGATGGCGTTAAAACAGACGACTGCATAATAGGTTAGTGTTTTGTTACGTGATTATATGCATACAGTTGCAGTAAAGTGCATCAGGAAGTCAACAAGTCACGTGTTTTTGTTGTAATCGTGCAACAAGTGTGAGGTAGTCTGTATAGAAAGCTCGATTCACATATTTATCATCATACGATCATTGTAACCCCAAAAAGTTATCTGCAGAGTCAAAGCAATTCCGGTTTACGGTAACTTTTACAATGTTCTATAGGCTGCTGATTGATTTTTAACCCTAATATTGATTTCCAATTAATCTATACTAATATATAAAGCTGAAGAGTTTGTTTGGTTTGGCTGAACGCGCTAATCTTAGGAGCTACTGGTTCGAATTGAAATTTTTTTTGTTGGATATAGTCCATTTATCGAGGACGGCTATAAGCTATACAATATCACGCTACAATCAATAGGAGCGGAGCATCAATGAAAAATGTTGCAAAATGTAACTCAAAATTTGTCCGTTCGATAAAAACTTTTGAACGGTAACTTCGATCATCATATGAAATTTGGACACAACATTCATCTCGGTAACTAAGATTGTAAGTAGGTACTCATGTTCCTCCCTCTCCCCCATTGGTTATTTTACACCCGGGTGAAACAGGGCGTACCGCTAGTGTTTGTATAAATCCAATAAAAATATTTATAAAGATCTAAGATCTGAACCAATTAAAACTAGGAAAACAATATCAATTTCTTGCATTATTTTCAGATAAACATAATTGAATTTGTCAACACTAAACGTACAATGACCTAACATAGAGCAGGAAGCGACTTTTATAAATTATAACTTAATTAAAGTTATTTTTTATCAGCGATCATTATTAATGTAATACGCAAAAATGATAACAATTATTAAAAAAAATATGAAAAACTTCCATTTTTTTTAGTGATAAACGTATATTCTCATAATAACTAATATTACGTGATTGTCATAAAAGGGCAAACATAGAGCTAAAGTACAAATCTTTGATTAACTTCTGATTACTCTTTAATAAATAAAAAAATCGACCAATTTTTCAGACAATATATTAACAAATTATATCACTATAATTCAAATAATAAATGTTTCGATCAATTCTGAAGAAGGTCCAAATTCGGATCGAAACGGTAATTAATTACATTATAATTATATAATTTGTTAATATAGATATTGTCTGAAAAATTGGTCGATTTATTTATATAGAGATGAAGTGTTGCGTTTTTTTTTTGACGTGATAACGTCTTATAAATTGATGAAACACCGGCTGCATGCTCGAAAAAGTGTAACGTTCCGAAAAGTGTTATGTTCCGCCTGACCCTGTGCGTGCAAGCGAGAGCGCAGTATAAGCGATAGAGAGTCGGTAAAAATATAGTTTGACAGCTACTAAAATTTAGGTTATGTATTATTAAATATGATATTCGAGCGGAATACGTTATCACGTAAAACTATCGTCCGTAAACCGACTTTACAGACAACCAATTTTTTGTTACAACATCTACTCAAATACGTTTTAATAGTAAAAATTGTGAGTAAAAAGTACAAAATATAATATTAATAACAAATACTTTTTAAAGATAAGTTTCTATATTGAAATATACTATAAACAGAAAACAACAGTTGATTGGTTGTTTTTGCTTTACTACCTCCCGAACGTATGAACTTCCCGCATTGGTGCGTGTAATCCCACGAATGCGTAAATGTTAGACTTTCTGCCTTACAATTGATGCCGAAAGTATGCACTTTCGAACGAGGTATGAAGAAAAAAGTTTTTTTTTTATTTAACATCTATAACTGGAAGGATTCCGTGGCCTTTCTAAAATAGACAGCCTTGATATACGATCTGAGCTTCCGTGGTCACGTTTAAAGGAAATTTTTTCTACAACATTTTATCGGTCAAAACATATTACCTGTGCGCAAACGCCCACCGCACAGGTGTGCCAGATATTTTTGAATACGGTGCCAAGGTGATATTTTCACACTACAACGTAAAAAAACTCGTATCTTTTAAACTTTAAACTTAGTAGACTTTTTCTGTTGCCGTCTTTCGTTACGTCAATTTTAGTCACCTAAAAAGTTATAGTAATTAAATTGGCGCCGACCTCAATACTCAATTATTTTTCGATTTTTAGTGGCCCTTTTTAGAGGAGGTTCAATTTTTCGAGGTTTTTTTCTACGATCACTTTAAAAGTGTTAAGCCGTGTGGGGGAAGTCAAGCCATTACGAGTCACATGTATACTTATCCTCGTTACATTATATATAAGTTTCACTTCAACCGCGCGTAAAGATAATGCGCACCTATTATTTTTTCATTTTCCTCAAATCCTAAATTGCATGCAACATAAAAGTACAAAATAATAAAAAGAACTGCGAAATCAAGGCGCCATTTTAAAGTCGTTTATTGACACGTGATATGATAATGAATGCTTCAAAATCATGTTACTTTCTTGGAAACAACGATCTCAAACTTATCTCGCTTTGAACAAATTACCTTAAAATCAGAGATGCCATCTGTGGTGTCTCTGATAAGTGGAATAAATTTAATTGTGTTTATTGCACTGTAAACAGAATTCTCTTTCAAATTAATTGCTAACGACTGTCAGTGGCGGGTCACGAACTGATTTCCGAAAGGGAGTAGATTTTGTTGTCTGGTCACTAAACATACATTATCGACCACGGTACTAGTACCTACACTTTCTAAACCTGAAAAGATAACAGACATTTGATTGTGCCCATTGGAATCAGCGTGTCTTTTTCTATACAAGCAAGTAGACGAAAAAATGGTGGTAACCTACGAGGCTACGAATTTGGATGAAGCCGAACCGGACGGCTAGTATTGAATATTTTGAAATGAGCTCCGGCACCAGGCAAAATCTCAATACAAAATCAATGGATCAGAATGTTCCATGATTACATTAATTTATTTAGGATTTTTATGGTAACCAGGTCCCAATTTTTTTGACGAATTTCGTTTCATTTGCCCAGCATTTTACGTTCCAAATTGTCGAGATAATTGTCGCCTAAGAAGTGTTATGTAAAAAAATACGCTAGTTCCAACCAGCGCAAGCAAACTTCTGCCAACAAGCTTCTAAGCCGCGAGTAAACGCTAGTTGAATAATATAAGATGATAAATTAGGAACCTGTGTCACGCCGGAGATTATCATACATAACAGAAGACAATCATCTTGAATTACTATCCAACGAAATAATCTCTATTACAAGTGTTTTTGTTCACGTGCTTCAAATTAACACGTTATTAAAACTCGTAAAATGAACTTATCACGATCATTAATTATATAGCACGAGTGCTCAGATAACTACTAGTTTTTACCCGCGGATTCGATCTTTTCCAAGGACATCGACCGCTAGGGTTATTTTGGTCAGGAATCAATCAAAATTTTAAATGTAGTAGGTATTATTGGAAAAAGGGTCCAGTACGATAACTCGATGTGTCCAAATTTTAACTTTTCTTTTTTTAAGTCATAGAAAACGCTTAATTTTGAATTTCCAAAAAAAAAAAACTTTGTGGATTATTCACAAATTTCTTCCAAAATACGAAAAAACTTTTCGTCTTCCATTGTCATTTATCTAACCAATCAGAAATCACATATACACGTCATAGTAACTGGTGTTGAATTACACCTATCCCCCGATTTACACGGTAGATACGTTCCTGAGAAAAACGTGTAAATCGAAAATTAAAAATTTTCAAGTCAAAACCGTGAAAATCGAAAAGCTTGCAGAAAATGCATAATTTTGCTATTTAACAGTTGTGATTTTTTTCAATATTTTTAGGTGTACACAGAAATAAAAATAAAATGCATTGACAGGTTAAAATATGTAATATATTACGGAAACACTGTTTTTTATTTAATTACAATACATTAAACAGAAGAACAAAAAATAAAACCAAAGGTTAAAACTTTAATTTTATGCGAAGAAATACAGACAGAGTGTGCGTGTGCAGCAAGTCAGCACATAAGCTCGGGATTCCCCGTGAGATGTGTACACAGCGCACGTGTTCAATCACAGTAGCATTTAGTAGAGTGCGATAAAAACAAAAAAAACTTATTTGGAAAACCGTGTAAAAGCGAAAACGTGTAAAACAAGTACCGTGTAAATCGGGGGATGGGTGTATTGTATTACTACTCACTTTGTATACACGACCCCGTAATTGTTTTTTAAAAAACTCCCCCCAAACGCCCTCCCCTTCTCACTGCGCAAAAAAAAACGCCATCGCATCGACACAACCCCGTAATTGTTTTTTATACACTACCCCGTAATTGTTTTTAAAGAACTCCCCCCAAACGCCTTCCTCTTTTCAGTGCGCAAAAAAAATATAAAAATCAATTTTCCGCACTTAAAACGGCTAATAACACTGTTATGTATGTGCCATATAAAATAATAATTGTGTATTTCCAATGAATATTTTGCACATCGAGTTATTGTACTCTAACCTTGGAAAGATAATAAATTCAATATTCAGTTAAAACTTTTACCAGATCATTGCCTATAGGAAAAAAGAGACGCCATATACAAATAAGAGTAATGACCTCAGTTGTCGAGCGTTTTTAGTCTACAATAATTATAATAATTCAGTAAAAAAATAATTTATTTGTTTTCCAGTAATTTATATTTCATGCTGAAATAAGCCCAATCATGTATTATTCTTTATTTCTACTACCTCCTGCAGAATACCACAAGCAGCCACTGTTTTACAAGTGTGTAACAAAGACAACACGTTCGATGTAACGGTAGCCACCCAGCAAGACGCATTTAAAACGAAATACTTGTGTAACACGTGCAGCCCCCTGCACTGACATTATGTAATACAAAAAAAGCCTTATTTAAATAAACGATGTAATATGTCCACAAGGCAAAAGTATTTACTTTGATTATAATGTGTCTTTAAAATCTATCATTTCAAGATGGAAGTTACTAACAAAATAAATTACTGGGAAAATTAGGGTGATTTTTTTATTTGATTTTAATCTCAAAAGTTATATTTTGACATAATCTCAATTAAATTTCCCATTTGATTAACATTGGGAAATCTTGTTAATCCATACTGTATATATTAGTAGTACCGCGTAGAAAAAAATTATACAGAATTTTGAACATAACAATTCGGAACCCAAAGGAATGGCGAGACCTCTGGTGAGAAATGCGCCGAACTGCCCTAAGGAGGGTTTTTGACAGTTAAACTATAGAGGTATAAGGTAAACATAGATTTAGAAACGCATTAATGGAGGCTAGGTGTCGCCTCAATTATGCTTTTCTAAATCAATGTTTACCTTATACGTCTATAGTTTACCTGTCAAAAACCCCCCTTAGGGCAGTTTGACGCATTTCTCACCAGAGGTCTCACCATTGTTTTGGGTTCCGAATTTTATAAGAAATTTAATTCACTACAAAGGATGAACAAATAGGTTTGAAAAAACAAATTGTTTTATCATTTTAATTAACAAGTAATACGATTATTAATAAACGGCAAAAAAAAACTGGTTTTTTTGTTTGTAAACCTATTTGTTCATCCTTTGTGCAACAAACAAGTAGATATTTTGGAAATTTTTTAGATTTTTTTGACAGTTCATTCTGACTGTTTGGTCATTTAAGCTTTAAAACAAGTCTATACCAGTGTCCAACGTCAATTTCCATTAATGATCATCTTTGAAGGCATGTAATTCAAGATCACATTTGCAGAAAAAATTAATAAAGATTTTTTTCCTACAAAATTGTTATGTTCAAAGTTTTTTATCATTTTTTTCTACGCGATATTTAGAATATCTATAGATTAACAAGATTTCCTCATGTTAATCAAATGAAAAATTGGACTCTCCGCGCGTCAACTCGGTAATTGAGATAGATTTTTCCTTGCACAAGTCTTTTTTATGTAAAAATGTAACTTTTGTAATTCTAAGCAAAACAATTTTTACCGAAAAAACCACCCTAATATATATATTATAATCTAATATATAAAATTCTCGTGTCACAGTTTTCGTTGCCATACTCCTCCGAAACGGCTTGACCGATTTTGATGAAATTTTTTGTGCTTATCCGGTATCTATGAGAATCGGCCAACATCTATTTTTCATCCCCCTAAATGTTAGGGGTAGTCCACCCCTAAATTTTTTTTCTTCCTTCCCCATTCGTTCTTTTGCACCGGGCACGACGGCGCAGCCGGAGTGCTCGACATACACACATATACGTCCATGTATATTTTAAAATAAATAAAATAGATAGATAGATGTTCCAATTAAATTGTTTTATTATTTCACTTTATACGTAGCGAAGCACGTACAGGGCCGCTATATATATATATTATACTGTTAGGCGGTACGAAGTTCGCCGGGTCCGCTAGTAAATATATACTATATACCAAAAATATAATACGAAGCTGCATAATTTTCCTTCTGTCCTTTGAAAATTTTCTAGCGGTGCGACACCCATAACCTTAAGATGCTCTCATCTTTCCTATTAGGTACACGAGAACTGTTAAAAATGCTTGTCCTTAGTCGCTTAAAAAATATAGAACCCTTAAGTCTGTTAAGTTTATTAGAACACTAAAGTCGTTTCACTACACTTATACGACTAACATCCGTTTAAAAATAATGACAGAATAGATCTCCAAAAACAAAACAATGCGATCATACATTCATCAAAACAGAATAAAAGCTGAACTGCAGCACTGCTCAATAAATCGCGGTCGTTAAAAGTCTATAATCTACATATAGAAACAAAACATCTTAAAAACAAAGTAATGGGTTATATTACGACGAGCTGTGACATGTTTTAAACGAGTCCCAGCGAGTTTCAAGTCACACGAAACGTAATACCATTACATATACCATTAGGTATCCAGGACGGTGTTCTAAATATTTGTAATTTTTTAATGAATATAAGAAAAATAAAAAGTGTAAGGACAAAACAGTCACTTAATAAAAACCCAATTACTACAAAACTACAAAACAATCCTCCGGTACGAAAAGCAGTCGGGTAAAAACTAGAGATGAGGTATTTCGAGTGAAAATATTCGAACTATTCGATTATAAATCATTCATTAAAATTTCAATCTTTTTTGACCCAGCGTGTTTAGTGTTTTTTAGACGCTTATTACATCTGTTGTCGAGCGTCTATAATCTACAATATTTATATTAGCTTTTATAGTTTTGTTAGCAGTTAAAAAAAAAATTAAATAAGTTTCGTTCATGTAAATTGTATTTAGGAGACTTCAATATAATATCCAATGTTCTCAGAATAAAAGCTGGACATCCGCCAGGACTGTTTCAAATAAAACTAACCACTTCCTCGACTAAATAGTTGAATGCAATGTTTTAATAATACACGCAAAAACAGACGGTCACAAATAATAACTTCAGAGGGCGGCTTAGTTTTCAAAACAAACACGAAAAAATATTCGAGAAATCTATTCTTACTTCTACTATAATTTTAGCGTGTAGCGTACCTTCTAAAAACTCGGTGAGAGTCGCGATGAGAGCAATTTTTTTCACACAATGATAAAAAAGTTGGGCAAGTGCGAGTACAAGTGTCCTGTGCGTCTCAAGTGTGCCTACGCCTGATATTCCCCCTTCTTTTATGCTCAGCGTGTTAGTGTTCTCTGCTCGGTCGTAGAATGCTCTTCTGTGATTGGTCGTTCCAACTCATTGGCTCAATGCTTGTGGCCAGGTACCAAGCAATAGAGCTGTGTCCCAATTACAAATGTTTTATGAATTGAGAACTAAAGAAAATTAGGTTAAAGCAGGTAAATTATCATGGCCTTGAATACGGAATTAATCCTCAATATTTATCTGAAATTGTTGAGTGAACAAGCATGGGAAACCTCAGCAAGATGGACCATTTCGCGGCCACATCTGCCTTCGTCGGGAAGTTTCTTTCGAAGGGGAGTAGTGCTTTAAACACTACATCGTTCGGTGATAAGTGGAAATTTATGATAAGCCTTGGAAACGCCTTGTAAACAACCGCGTCCCCAAATGATATCGAGATTGTTTTCATGATTTAGAAAATTGCAAATATTTTCTTAACTGTTTTAATGCAACTCTGCAATGGCAATGAACATGAAAATGTTTGCAGTTCATCCAGTAGGCAATAAACACACAAACACCGGTTCTAAAATATCTCAAATGAATTTCCCGTTTCTATGAATCAAACGCCTATTTTTGTCCCGGCGTTTGAAAGCACGCACTTCCTTTTGCAATTCTTATACAATTCCTAGAAGGCAGTTTTAATAAAGATAATTAATTATTGCTGAAGAACTCGTCGGATAGAAACAATCAGAAAAACTCTTTCGTATTCATGGCTCCAGACATTTTAAGACTACAAACTGTCAAGGTTAACTCCTGTAAAATATAATATTTAGTGTCCGACCGAAAGTCGATTTCTGGCCATAGCCGATTCATGGCCCCCACAATGGTGGGGCTGGTGCAACTCTGGTAACAGGGCCCGGGCTCAGAGGGGGCCCTGGTTTTTTTATTCAAGAAGTATTTGCAGTGGATCATAGCTTTATTATCAAAATAAACGAAAATATTTAAATATAAAAACAGTTTAGAGTAAAATAGATATTACTTTGTATACAACAGCACTCACGGGCCCCACCTACTCCCTCTACTCTCCCCCACTCTAACTCTGCGAAGATTCTTGTCCGAAGACAAAGAAAAATAGGCATATGTTGGGGGGGCCCGACCCAGATCCTGGTTACAGGGCCCACAATCGAATGTGGGGGCCATGAGCCGATTAATCGGCTATCGTCACAACCTTCGACCGTAGCCGAAGACTAAACTTGAAGCAACCCGCCAATAAATGGTACACGTACGTACACGTCTGTGTTTAGACAAAACAAGACTTGAAAGCAATAATCTCCTAAACATAATTGTATTGGTGTAAACAAATACACTTGCAATTATTTCTTGCACTAGATTTGCCTTCAATAATTGCATTCATATTTATCCTGTGTAAACAGTTGCTTACAATTCTTGAAGGTCAATAATTGCGCCCAATTTATTGCATGCAATTATTGCTCTTGTACGTACAAAAAATGACATCATGTAAATGGGCCTTAATAGTATACATGTGCGGTGTGTCCCGAACGACTTTATTAACTTATCCTTTATTAACCACACGACAAAATTATTTTAAAATTATATTGTGAACTTCGTATTTGCACAAAGGACCATCATTTTAACTTCCTAAAATTTGAAATTAATAACTTAAAAGGAGCGTTGCACGAAAACAAACCCGCAACGAAACAAAAGACGACGTAGCATAAATAAAAGAGCAACGCATCGGCCGAAATAAGATAATATTGAACAAATCGGTGGTCACAAGATAAAATGGTCTATGTCCGCTTGGAAAATGACACAAAATTTTAAAAGCTTTGTCAACACGCTTTGACCCAATCAATTTTTTTTTATATCAATATATAAAAACGTCGGTGCATCACACCTAAACCACTGGACGCATTGAAGTCATAGTCATTGAAGTGTAGAGTCGAGATATTTTTTGTGTAAGGATAATACTGTTATTGTTCATTAAAGTGAAATAGCTCAATTAAAATTTAATCATGTCAAAAATAAAATCTCGTGTATGGATGTATTTTGAACAATTGGACAAGGATTTCCGTAAAGTTAAGTGTAACCAATGCCAAATGATAATTTCTCGTGGCGGGCAGGGTAAAACAGCAAATACTACAATTATGAACAACCATATTAAATACCGACATCCAACCCTGATACCTCAGTTAGGTTCTGGTATCAAATGTTCGACTACAGACAATAAAAATATTAATAAATGATTAAGATTTTTATTACAAAGTAAGAAACGGATAGTCGGCGCTCTTTGCCGAATAGTCGCCGACTACTCGGCACATCTCTATAAAGAAGTGATCCTATAAGGGTTCCTTTTTTCGTTTTGAGGTACGGAACCCTAAAATTAATTTGGTTGGGAAAATTATAATAGCTTAAGGATCAAATAAAAGAAGTACTTTTGTTGTAGTTTTGCTATTTTCTAACGTTTTGGCTAAAATTAATTGCTGAGGGTATTCCTGAAACAGAACCGAGATCGAAAAGTCGATTTAAGCCACTTTATCCTTGGACATAGGTGCACAATAAAAGTTTAGATGCGGAATTGGCAAACGTTGCATCGTGCTGCGAATCTGGTGGGCCGTGCATACAGGATCTTCGAGATGTTGCGACCGAGGGAAATGAGCGGCGCGGGCAGGAAACCGCGAATCGAGTCGCGAAACACTGAACTCAAATAAAAGCTTTTATGGTCGGAAACATAACATTTCGTGACGAAATAATAATTAGCTTCTATCACCAACGGCCTCGCTAGTGTTATCAGGTTTGACAGAAATCCAATTAGTCCAAACGGAGGACTGATAGAGGATGGAACTTTAGGCAAAGATAGTACATATAGTAACTTCAATTACTTGCCTATGCAACCCTGCAAGAACCTGCTCGACAGCCGGAAAATGCCACATTCGGTATTCATTTTGGAGTACCTAGTTACTAATTCCATAAAGTTAGAACTTTTAATTTTTACGAATTTGTTGGTCGGTAAGAGCTTTTTAGAAATATGTAAGTACTATCTTTTCTGAATCCTCTCAAAGATCAGCACCTTCGTCTTCGGTAGGTACTTAAAGTTTGGCTATACACAATTTCATCAAAATTCGTCCTATCATTCACGACGGACAGACATTTTGAAATCACATTTTCCTGTCCAATAACATACAAAATACCTACCCAAAAGAAAATGACAGTGTTGATTTGTCAGAAATATTAACAATAACTTGATATAGATAACCGTTTCTTGATTAAAGATAACAGACATAAAAAAGATCGAATGTGCTTAAGAGCACGTGATAGAAGTTAAATTTTTTGACTATATTTTGTATACCCAACAATAAATGGCAGTGCCAAACAAACGCATTGCGTAGTTCATAATTAGTGCGTCAGTTGTTGATTGCACTTAATCACTTTCTATTTTAATATTGCTATCTCTATCATGTCGTTTTTCGTTCCCTCGCTTCACGTACTTACTCTCATTAAAGAAGTTTCACTAAAAAAAAATACATTGAAAACATTCTCCTTTTTTGAGTACGGTTAAAAATAGCGTGAAGTAGGGACAGTGTGTCTTCATTCCAGGGTTTTCGGCGGACTCCCCTACCAACCGTTCCAATTTTAGTCTGTTAGTTGATCGGGCGTTGATAGGCGTCTGTTGGTCCACCTCCTTGTAGGAGTAGTGAACTCTTAGTAGAAATTGAAAAAAAAAGTCGCAAGACGTTTTTATCCTCGAATTCTCATAATAATTCGAGTTCAGTGAATATCTGCTGCAGCGAGAGCAGCTTTAGGAGTCGGTGCATCGCGCGACAACACAGATGGTGTTGCGCGCGAGATGAGGCGGGGGGGAGGGGGAAGTGCAAGTGCAGCGAACGCATTCAAGGCTACAGCCTGCATACCGCTACCACACTAACTGCACAAACATACACACATTCATGTGTGTGCTCATTTGTTTGTGTGTACGCGCGCGAGAATCGAGTCTGGCGAAATATGTCTGAGGAGACCAAGAAAACACAATACAATGTGGACGACGGCCAGTAACATAAAAGTTTTACCAAATTGAAGGGCTGCATTAGTCTTAACTTAAAAACAATCAAATATTTATACAATTTCTCTTTTTTTGTGATCTTTCAGTAGAATTGTCAAACAATAACGCTTATGCCCACTATTAAAGATAGAAGTTACTAATCTTGGAACAAATTTAATCGTTCGAACAAAATTTACTATCAATTCACCACGCAAATTATCCGGTAGAAAAGTTAGTTAAAGAATAAATATTAAATATACACTGCGTTCACCCAAAAATCCGACTGATGGCACTCGATGAATTAAATGAAATATTATAGGTAAAGTGTATGTCCTGCGCTTCTGAACGTTACTGAAGAAAAATGAATTCATTTTCTACTTTTTAGGGTGTTGATTATAAACAACATTTAATAAGAATTCGCCAGAGGTTGACAATATCGATAAAAAGATTTTTACGATATCTGTCAATGGTTATCTATTCGCTGGGTGCGTGACTGCAGCACCGCCTATTGTCTGCAATTTTTCATGGTCTTAATAACATTTTGTCAAATGAGCATTTTTCAAATAATAATTAATTAAATGAAACCTTTAATTATTATCGAAATTTTTATACCCAGTTAAAGAGATATAGTGATTATACTGTTGCACTGAAAAAAAAATTGAGTATAATTACTTTTTGGAAAAATGTACAAAAAATATACCTATATTATTCGACGTTTACTTCCACGAAGACTACTAGCGCCGCTAGCGGGCAATAGAGCGAGATCGAACTGCCTTATTATTATTGTTTTGAGCCGCGAAGCTTCTCAATAAACGATATGGCGGGGAGCGCGAAGAAAACGACATCTGACGGCCACATAAAATCAGACTCTATAACCGTAGCATGATTTATTGCCCATTTAGTCCACAGTAGCGCTGCGATCGATTCAATTGTCCCCACTCCATATTCTGTGCCCGGACAATTGCGCGGTACTTGGTTAAGAGTGCATCAAATTGGTACAGTAGGCGCTCGATAATCCGGCGCTCGCCAATCCGGCACGCTCAGTAGTCCGGCATTTTGGGACTCAGGTAGCCCGCTCTATAATCCGGCATTTTACACTGCTGAACGCCGGACTACTGAGCGGGTTCGAGTAGTTTCTCTCGATATTGAGGAATGGTTTGCGGAAAACTCGGATTCTCACCCTGTAATGACCGATGAAGAAATAATAAATGATGCTGTTTCTACTGAATTTGAGAAAGTTAAGAGAAATGATAATTAAAAAAATTTATTATGGCAAGAAGCAAGCGAAAATCCGATAATCCGGCAGTTCCGACAATCCGGCATAGAGGGAAAAAATCGGGTGCCGGATTATCGAGCGCCTACTGTATATTATTATCTGCGTGATTGCGACACAGATCTTCAGAATAAAAAGATCCAACTATTTTATATTTCGATTGTAACATGCTAATTATAAATACATTATTTTTAGACTAAACATTAAATGTTTCTTAAATGTAAAATATACAATGTGTATTATAAACACAATGTTACATTGAATGGACCACACAATATCACAAACAATGGATTTTGGCAAATCTCTATATTACTGAAAAACTAAAAGATCGCTTAGAGGCCCAGAACCCAAAGTATACCAGCGTAGCCCCGCATTTGGAGGCACGGTGTATTTTGGAATCGCAAGACTATTTCTTTCTCGGAAATGTGTACAGTTACTGTTTGTGTTCAGATAAAATATTAGTTTATGTATCTCGTTCGTAAATGGATATATTATACGAAGAGTGACATTATATGTTAAAACGAGTGACCAGTGAGTTTTAACAGTCACCCGAGTCATAATATCATTACGAAACATACTTTTTTTGCACGTACCTCCAATAAAATAGCTGATTTTCACTTCATAATAAGTCCATAATTATATATCTGACAGTTCGGCCATATTGAAAACGTGGATTGTTTAAAAGCCTACTTTGCTTCTCTGCCGCTCATATCGAATGAAATGGAAACTGACAGATAAAATCACATTTTACTTTACGCACTTGTGCGAGAAAGGGCCATTTTACTACCTCTATACGGGCATGAAAAGCAGTTATTTTACAGGAGGTCGTGTAAAAACGTGATTTTCTCTTATTTTATTGGATCTCTTACAAAAGTCAGAATAGAAAAAAAAGATATCTTATGTCATAGAAAAATATCTTGCTTGAACTAAAACGTTATAAATTATAAGAAATAGTAACCATGGAAATAATAATATATGCAATTCAACGTTTAATTTTAATAGATAATTTCAAATGTAACGACGTTTTGAGTCAACTGTCTTTTCGTCACGAAAACAAACATAGTTTTCATTCATTAGTGTTCAAAGATTGTTATAAATATCAACAAAACGTGCTAGTCGGATTTCACTGCCGCTAACTTCATTGCAGAAAATAAGTAATCATTTCGGAATATAAACTAAATACATACATAATTCTTGTACATATCTAAATTAGACACGTATATCTAATACATATATATTTAAGTATATATTATATTTAATTTGATGTGTATACTAGAGCACATTCTTTTGTCTGCATCTTTTGTTTTCTCTATATTGCCAACTGCACGCAACAAAACAATGCTTTAAACGCATCGAGGTCTAGGTTGGCTGTGCATAAGTGAAACTGCGTGCGATTATTCATTTGTTTATATCTGCACATCGCGTTTATAAAGTGATAATGTTTGCATGCGTTCCGACGACAGGGAAAGCATTTGTATTAAAGAAAATATCTCGAGTCTATCTATCAGGGTAAAATTTACGGGATAATAGTTTTAAGGTTTTGACTATTGTACTATTTGCGGGTTAGGCAAGCTTTATCACTAAGCCAAATGTCAGAATACCTTTATTTACTCGAGAGTTGAACTGTGGCGGACAAAGAAGATACGGAACCCTAAAAAATGATAAACAGATAGTATGAATTGGCACTAGGCCCAAATAATCCCGGCTGGGTGCTGGTACCCAAAAAAAGTAAATCGCACAGCCCTAAAATTATAATCTTGCACATGTCTGGTCTTAGTAACCAAATTGTATGAAAGTTTAATTTTAATTATCCATGAAAATAGTTTTAATAAAAAAAACAACCGTCTTTTGTATATAAAATGTATCTCGATATCATATAAAAGCAATAAACAAGTTTTAGAGAACAAAACAGTAAAAAATAATTGCAAGCGATAAAAAGATAGCACTTGTTTCGGTCAGAAGTGCATTTGCATAATAATATGTACAACTATTAATCAGTGATATTGTGTGTAGGTCGTGAACGCTGTCCGAAATTTAGACTGGGTTCGGAATAAACTCTTCATTCCAAACTACATTTAACTGAAATTAATTATAGTCTTCTATTTCCTTACAAATAAAAAAAAAAAAACTTGCACAAGATGTCCTATACGTCTCAAGGAACCTTTCGATCTTCCTTAATTTTTTTTTCTTCCGAAGTACTTTTATAAATCCCCGAAAATTCCTACTTCACACAGCGTCTGTTTCCTCTTCATTTCATCAATTGGCTAGGATTCCTTTCTTCTTCCTTCCTTCTATTTACTATTCCTACAAAACCGACGCTTCCCATAAGAAGTACCAGTTTTCTTAGAAGACATAAAAAAGAATGATTTCTTCGATCCTTTTTTTTTGCCTTCTTTCCGGGGACTATTTAACAATCCTACTTCTCATGGTAACTATTACTTCTTCTTCATTTCATAAGCGCCTTAGTATTCCTTTGTTCGTTCTTTGTTATTCCATTAATTTTCAATCCTTTCTTTATTTCTTCCGGAGTTCATTTAATAATCATAGAAGACATCTTCATTCCATAACGTCCCGCCGTTCCTTACTTCTTTCTTCCTTCCTAGAAAAAGCACATATTTTTTACCCGTTACTTCTTCCTTACGTGAATATCCTGATCTTTCGTTTCCCTTCCATTTAGAAACCAATAATAATCTTAGGGCGTCGCTGTTTATTATAGGTTCTTCTTTCATTTATGACTTTTCATTATTTTTCGTTCCATCTGGAAATTCTCCTAACGACAGGCTTATTTTCTTCACGCGTTCAACCAGTCCATCCGATCATACCCCAAATATTCTCAGCTTGAATATGAAGACCACACACTTTACCAAAATCTCGAACAGACCCCAGGGTCGGAATGTCCGTACCATTGGCGTGATTCAAAATACCGTCCGGTCAAAACGAGACACCAAATGGACTGCATGTCGACGATAAGCAATATTGGTGAATGCATCCTTTTATGGCTGTCTGTTAAAGTGATTTGTGTATTTTAACAATCTTAAATGCGTGCCACAAGTGGCAATTAATTCGTGTGCATTTACTTTCGTCCAAATGCATCCATCTATCCAACCACAATCATACGTTGTATTATTTATATTACTATTATTCACAAAACAAACGACAAAATCGTTTAAGTTAGCAAAATAAAATCAACAACGAATGAATATTTCAGTTCATTAGTGATTCAGTGCGCCATTTTTCGCAGTGCAAGGGTCGGCAACCTTTTGAGACAGAAGAGCCAAAAGTTACAATTTACAAAATTTCACAGTTTTTAAAGAGCCACTAAACATTTTCATTTCTGTATTATAGTATTTGTTTATATAGGTATAATATATATATCCGAGGACGACACTTCGCGATGGGGGCGGTGCCGGTAAGACGCGAGTGGAAATGGCTGAGAGATAGGCATGGTGCTCAATCATGGATCGATTGAACGATTTTTAAGGGTTTATATAATAAAATAATTATTTTTTGCGTATGGAACTAGAGAGCCGCAACTTTACATCAAAAGAGCCACATGCGGCTCGCGAGCCGCAGTTTGCCGACCCCTGTCGCAGTGCATCCAGACGCCCGCGTCGATTCGATAGAACTAAATTCATTTACGTTCATTTATTTATACTTTAAACGGTTAGGGGTCGCGCCTTTTCGCGAGTTTAGTTTTAAAATAACGTTGATGCATTAATTTCTTTCTACTCGACGATGCTGTAGTTTTTCTTTACAGTGAAAACCCGAATCACTAATGAACTAAATTTATTAAATTGTCGCTGATCTGAATTTTCCACGACATAAACAATTTTGTTTTATGACCAGCGATATTACAATATGAAGAGCAATAAACCTTCGACGTTATAAAAAACTACTTGTTAGTTCCAATAGTGTTATATTGCTCATTATATTAAATAAGTAATAAAATTGCAAGAGGACAAGGTATGGCTTTGCACAAAAAGGCAGCAGCTAACCGTTCAAACACAACATAGTCTTAGTTAATTTGTGTGACTGAAAATTTTAACTCAGCTCCGCAGATGAGCTGGAATGTCCAAATTTCAAGCTCGGCTTTGCCTAGATACATTTTGGTTCGGCAACGAAATATCAAAAATCAAGAGCAATTAAATTTTTCACATACACCAATTTAGCAAAGATATCGAGTGCGGCATCCCCAACTTGTATTTTCGTTTCCTCTTTTATTTAGGGTAATAATATTACCCTGGAAGAAGTAGATTTTTAAACAGTGACAAAGGTTTTCAAATCGACTGATTATAGTTCATGAAATTATTTGCGACAAACTTTTCCTTTTAATATTATAAGAGTACAGATTCTTTCTATGACAATTCAATTTCGGTGCTAACCCAAAATACACCCCCCCCCCCCAACGTATATTCGTCCTGAAGAGTCGTAGATAGATTATAGACGCTAAATATCTGAGGTCATCAGCGTCTATTCTGAAGAGTCTTAAATAAACCTCTCGATAAATTATACGGAGAATAATAAATTATTAATATTTAATATGTCCTTGATAAGTTACAATATTTAAACCGACAATAACGAGACAAGCATTTCCGGAAAGATGTCACGTACTTACAAAACATATTAAATAAAACAACAAATGTATATTTAGTCAGACTGGAGCTGGAGGGAGGAAAACACTACAAATACTGTTGAACTCAAGGGGTGTCAACCACACCAACAAACAATTCTGGTCTCACTGCCAAAACATGTACATGGCTGTCATCTGAACAAGCACCGTACAAACAGAAATGGGATATATTTTTAATCTATTATGTTCAAAGAAAACTATAACGGTTTCGCTAAATTTAAATTCAAGTCCAGCTTTAAATTCCGTTCTTGCTAAGTTACAAGCATTCATGATAAAGCAGAAAAACATCACAATAATTTTATGTGACGTTAAAGTTACATGTCCGTTTCAAATGGTAGCTTTGACGTCTGTTGTAACGTAAGCCCAGCCAATTGCTATATTATGACGTCATCACTCATCACGGTAAAACGTGAACCAAATAAAGGACGTTCGTTTGTTCGTCAGATTACGTTATGTTTAACACACGTTTTAAGTGACAACTTTTCTTACAAAATAACGGATATTGTAATAAAATTCGTAATTCATACCAGATTACACAGCGTAAAGAAAAAATACATCGCTACGTCAGGTAATCCTGTATTATAAATTATAACAATATTATTAGACTACTAAACGCATTTCAGTGAGTTGCAATAGGATTCTACTGTAATAGAAAAAGAAGTGAAAAAATAATAAACCAACCCGATTCGTCAAGAATTGTGACCTGTAGAGCTGGACGTGCATACATATGTACAGACTAGCCGACAACTTGCTGCTGTTAGGGATTTTCAAGTACAATTTTAAGACTTATGATGAACTCGAATCAATCTAACGCTGGTTCCATTTTATAGAACAGGATCTTCCGTTTTCGAAAAACTATACAAATTAGTTCGACTTCTTGCGAAATTAACCCAGATTTAACTATTTGTATGAATGAAACTCAACACTGTTGACCGTTTATCTTTAAAACACAGTAGTTCGACATGTCTAGTTTTACAATAATCTGGGTTGTGTATATGATGTTATAAAAAAAAGACGGGTTGCACTCCGGGAGTGCCGGCGGAAGTGAAAACTTGAATATTAACGTCTTAATTTTTTGCTTTTAGAAGCATTGTTTATTTATTGACAACACTTGTAAATAAAATGGTTTGTATCATAGATTGCATTTTTATGTACGATATTTCAACGCTAGATGTCTAACGTTGTATAAAAAGTATCTGGCAATTACTATCACTTAGAGAGTCTCACCCAGTTCTTACTAACCTGACGCGAGTTTAACATTTTTTACCCATTACAAAAAAAGTGTACAACGCCGCTAAAGAAGTTTTGTAAATAAAATGGTTTGTATTATAGATTGCATTTTATGTACGATATTTCAACGCTAGATGTCTAACGTTGTATAAAAAGTATCTGGCAATTACTATCACTTAGAGAGTCTCACCCAGTTCTTACTTTTCCTGACGCGAGTTTAACATTTTTTACCCATTACAAAAAAAGTGTACAGCGCCGCTAAAGAAGTTTTCACTTCAAAAATCGAACAGCATTCTTATTTATATCTTCTGCAGTAATTAAATGTTGTGCAGCCCTGTTCTTATACAATGGTACTAGGTTCTTCCGCTTACTGAGATAATTATCTCCCCCACGGATCGCTCCTCCACGTCTGATAGCGCAGTCGGTGGCTCTTTCCTTTTTATTAACATGAAGTGTCCATTCTCCTCCAAATACGTCACTCATCATTTCTGTCTAGTGGCTAAGGGTCAATAATCACTCAACGATCTATTTTGACTATACACAAGGTCTTGAACCCCATTTAAAAAACGCCGCCGATTGCTGATCCATAAAAATAATAAATTGTGTATATAGTGCATGCAACGATTAATGCAACAATATGATAAAAACGTGAGCCAGCGAGTTTTAACAGCCACACGGGTCAGAATATTTGTAAGTACCCTGACGTTCACTTGATTTTCAAAAATTTTTGACGGTTCACTTCTAATTGTAAACTGCCATGTAATCCACATGCGGTTACTATGGAATGGTAGTACGACGGCATTTGTTAACTTTACTAAAACAAGGGTCTAAACCAGGCAAAAACTCATATGATATCGCGGGCCACATTACCTATTTTGTACTAAGTTTTTAATGTTAAAAAATATTGATAAAATACGATTGTTAGAATGATTATATTATTAGACTCAATGTTTTTTAACGTCTCGGCGGGTCGCATGCGGTCCGCGGGCCGCGTGTTTGACATCACTGGTCTAAACACTCTAAACCATAGAGATATAAGAATAGAGTAGTGAGAGTGTCCGCAGTTAATAGAGAGAACGCTGCAAAACTTCCGTAGTTCTATGATAACTAATGATGCAAAACAATGCTGATTTAAGTGAACAAAATGGTTTTCGTTTATAAAAGACTAGCGGTCCCGTCCGGTTTCACCCGGGTGCAAAAGAACGAATGGGGTTTACCGAGATGAATGTTGGGTTTGGGTCCAAATTTTATTTTTATTACTTATTTTAAACTCAAACCTAAATTTTTGATGAAAATATTTTTTTTTAGTAATAATTATTTCTTTTAAATCAATTATTACTTTATAATTAAAAAAATATAATAAATATTTAATTGAAAACACTGTAGGAAAATTATTTTTATATATAGGTACTGTAATAGTTTTCCAATGAGCTATTATTTAGATTTATTTAATTTTAATTAGTCGTAAATTAAACTAAAATAAATTTAAATGATAGCCTTAGAAGAAAGCAATGTAGAAAATAAAAAAACATTAAAAACATATTCGCCCAAGGTGGGGCTTGAACCCACGACCCATGAGATTCAGAGTCGAGCGCTCTATCGACTGAGCTAAGCGAGCTACTATGCGTGTGCCGCTAATATTGGGATATTCAGTTAGGGCATTTCACCTGAATATAAGTATATTGTGAAAAATTTTGACTGACATTCTGCAACATTTTTCATTGATTTTCCGCTCCTATTAGTCGTAGCGTGATATTATATAGCCTATAGCCTTCCTCGATAAATGGGCTATCCAACAAAAAAAAAAATTTCAATTCGAACCAGTAGTTCCTGAGATTAGCGCGTTCAAACAAACAAACAAACTCTTCTGCTTTCTATATTGGTATATATATAGATATTATTGAATTAGAATACTGTCTTCCTGATATTCGGGCTTAGTATTCTCTTTAAGTGGTTAATGTAGGTGTTATTAGAATACTCATGTCTCCTTGATAATCTGGTTTAGGTATTTTTTAATAGGTTATAAAGTTGTGTGTTTTAAGTTTAATTCTTCAATGACACTTTAAATGCAAAATGGTAAAAAGTTTCACAGGTTTGCTTTAATTATGAATGGCCATACGAAAGAAGATATGATTAGTAATATTTACATGTAAATAGATTTCCTACAGACCAGCAGTTCAGACAAAAATGGCTCATGAGAGAAAGAGAGAATTGTACTGAACTTCTGCAGCGTTCTCTCTCTTAACTGCGGACACATTCACTTATGGCAAGCATACGCACTAGCGTACTCTATTCTTATATCTCTATGATCTAAACTGAAAAATATTGAAAGTCACTGCTGTTGATAAACCGAAACTGAAAACGCAATTTCCACAAATCTCCAACATCATAATCTCGTTAAATATTTATTACAGAGCTGTTTGCTGTTGGCATGTATCTTGTTCATGGCAACACGTGATAACATTTGGCATTATTGTGTATAATTTGTATATCAAAAGCATTTAGTTTCATTTGCGAGGCGCCTTTAAGGCTATGGAAGCTGATAAAATAAGTAACTCTTCACACCTAAAACTTTCAGTGTAAATAAACAAGGGTAGGAAAAAAAGACGTAGATATATATGTACGTTAAATGATTGTGCAGATTGTTTTCAACAGCTCCTAGTGTTACTTCTTTCTGGGTTGGGCCGTGCAAAAGGAGTCGTTGTTTACATCGCCTACACAACTCGGCTCTCGTTTTCCGGGTATTTATCGTGGATTTTTTTTTTAGAATCTAGAATGCGTCTGCAATTAAATATTTTACTCTTTTTGTTCAACTTACACGAAGGGACTATTTCTCGAGAAAACAATAGCACAAGAATTTCGAAATTCTATTCTTGAATTCTCGGCACTTCTGAAGGATTCCCGTCATTGTTTTCATGAAGTCTAAAAGCACCGATATCTTTCAAAAGGCGGGTTATTACCAATAAAATCCTTTTTATATGTATTAAGTATAGAATAATTATTATTTCGCAATTAAACCAACTCGTTCGAGAGAATAAAACTGAAATTATAAAAACAATATAATATTATAAAGAAAATTAAAAATAAGGGAAACAATTAACATATACGCTTGAAAACCAGTGAAACACAAACGAATTATTTAAATAATTACAATATATATAATATACATACATAAAATTACATCTAGCAACGAGTGAATAACGTAAGTCAGTAAATGGAAGAAATCGTGGGATTGTTTATCTATACTAATATTATTATTATAAAGAGATATAAAGTTTGGATATAGGAGGTAATCTCCGAAACTGCTCACCCGATTTCAATTTTTTTTCATCAATATTTAGAATTGACGTTCAGGATAGACATAGGCTATACTCGCATTGAAATAAAAGCGCTTTTCGTGGAGACCAATTTTTAAACTATAATATTACAAAGACGTAAAGTTTGTAAACTTGGATGTATAGGAGGTAATCTCTAAAACTACTCATCCGATTTCAAAATTTTTTTCACCAATATTTAGAATAGGCCTTCAGGATGGGCATAGATTATAATATAATTATCGCGTTAAAATAAAAGCGCTTTTTTGGAAACCAATTCTGCAGCGTAAGTCGACGAAAAAACGGTGGCAATTTGCAAATTCGGGCGAACCGGAACGGGCCGCTAGTATGTAACAGAGACTGCCGGCTTCGCTCCCACTATTGTCGTTTTTATCAGGAATCTTATAATGTTTCAGAGTGAATTGTTGGATAAAGAGTGCCAAATCCACCCAGCTTCTGTTTTCTTTCAATACTCTCATTTCAATTCTACAAGTTCATCTGTCAGTTAAAGGTTAAGTGGATCGAAACCAAATTTTGGTAGAATGTTTGATACATAAATGGGAATTAGGCCTCGCGACTATTTTTGAGAATAACACACATATATACCTACTATATAACTTTCATCAATAACAAAGGTATACTTTTCATAACGAGTTATTATATTACACATTTTTAAGCCTTTCTCGGTTTAGGAGCCACGAAACGTATCAATGTGGACATGATGGTAAAGGAGCCACTTGAATTGCACATACCGCTAAACTAGCGGTATGTGCTTTATTATCGCTTTGTGCGTCAGAGCTGACTTTCGTTCATATAAGAAGTTATATCTAAGTTAATTTCACACGAAATCCATTCAAATTGAAGCTTTTTGAAAAGAGGAGATTCTAATCTATAAAATAGAACCATTTTTAAATCAATTCGAGTTCATAAATACTATTAAAATTGTAATTGAAAATCACAAACAGCAGTTGTCGGTTGGTCTGTACGTATGTACGTACGTACGTCACGACTCTACAGATCGCAATTTTGGTCGGATTGCCTTGGGTTATATTTTATTCACTTTGTTTACTATCAGACCAGAACCCTATTTAAATTCACTAAAATGTGTTCAGTAGTTTAATTTTTATAAACAGTTTTATTTTTTATTATTTTTGACAGCTAATTATTTAAAAACAATATAATAAATGCTGTGCAAATATAGTGTAATCCATAAAACAAGTGCTACACTTCTATACCGTGATAACACCACTACACGTATTAGGCCGCCGTGGCGTAATGGTTATGCCGTTGGATCCCCAAGGGCAAGGTCCTGGGTTCGATTCCTTACGAAATCATTGATTTTTTTCTTTTTTTTTTCTTTTTATTTTGTTTTATTTTATTCCACTTGATATTAATTATATATTATATTATGTATAGTTCTTAATTTTTTTTATTTTTGCATACTTAAAAAAAAATATTTTTTCAATTTTTAATTATTTATTTCTTTAAATTTTTAAATCTTTTTAAATTTATTAAAAATATTTTTTAATTGTTATTTTTTTATCATACAGTGGAAAACTTGCGGGATGTGCACTTTTGGTTTTGCCAACTATTTTAAACTACGTGCAAAATTTGAAAGTAAGTGTATACATGGGATTCTCACTCCGCCCACTGCGCAGTGTCGTATCATAAATAAACTAACTACGTAACAACGATTGTTACACATTATACTTTTTTTACACTCGCGGTGTTCTTTAGTATTCAAAAAAATTACCTACGCGGTAAGTAGTTTCTCTTCTGATAAATTCTCGATTCGAAAATGGCGGGGTCAAAACAACGAACAAACGGAAGCGATTAATTACTGCATTATTTTCCGGTTTGTGATTTCTTCTTTCTGCCTACTCATTTATCTGAACATTGCAACTCTTAACCGACATTTAAACAAAAAAACAACGTTATTCCGGTAGTGTGAGTGAGACAGATGCATTTGCTTTGGATTTATAAGATCAAGTACACTTATTGTTTGCAGAAACGTTTCCCATAAACAGGTTAAAATAATAACAATACAAATCTCACGATTAAAAACAACGAAACGAAGATTCTATATATGAAGCATGTATGTGTATTACATATTATGTACGCACTATCCTATGCCTGTGGGGGTGTAACAAAAAGTTTTATAGAGAAAAAAAATACGACACAGTTTTCAATTAAACTGGGTAATCAAAACGGTTAACCTTTAGGACATAAACTATTATAACATTACTTGAAATTTTTGTCATGAACATTTTTGCAGTTATAATTCTTGCCCTAAAGTCAACCGTTTTTGAGAAAATTGCACATTTCTTCTAAGAGCGTTGACTGGAATAATCACTGGCAGTGGCACCATAAAAAAAAAATAAAAATTCGACAAGTAGAAAAAATGTGTTACTCTGAACTTGAAACTATCTCGTAACACATTTTTTCCACTTATACAAATGCAATCGTATGATTTGCAACTAGAAGTTTCACTTCTGTAATGCGTTCTCGTAATATATTTTTAATTTTTTTGCAAGTTTACTGCAAATAATAAATAAGAAAACACAAGCAGACAACAAAAATTTTGCGGGTTTACTACAAATATTGTTTTTTTTTATTTGCGCAGGTTTAATGCAAATATTGTTTAAAATAATAAATAAAAAGAAAACAAATTGTCGCGCGCACCTGAAGGTAATCGAACACAGGCTGGCCACGTGGTATGCCAGCATCCTACCATTGAGCTAGCAATGCTTACCACAAGGGTTACTATAATAGTGCAATTTCGTGACAAATTCTGTTACAAATTTCGTTACACAGGGAAACGAGTTTACCCCCGTTTTTAACTTCAAAAAGAACAACTGATGGGATCCAAAATAAAAAAATGTAATATATTTTTGTTGTTTTTAGAACAGGCATTCTAAATTGTAGTTTATGTATATCTTATTCGTGAGTGAAGGTATTTTAACGAGGGGTGACGCTATCTTAAAACGACCCAAGTTATTCGAATCATAACAGCATTATACATGTAGAAGATGTATGTACTGCATTCTAACACGTATATCTCCTATAAAATAGCTAGTTTTCACATCATAATAAATAACTATATTTGTAATATTTTTGACAGTTCAACGCCTACTCTGATCTCTTTTGCTCATATGGAATTAAATGGCAACTGCCAGAGATATCACTATTGGATTTGTAAAATCGCATTACGTTTGTGTCACTTTACGCTGCACTAGTGGGAAAAAGTGTTATTTTACAACCGCTATTAAAAGCAGCTATTTATAGGAGATCGTGCAAAAAATAAATTTATTCAACACACGTGAGTAATATATAATTTCGGGGCCCTGCTAAATTCGGGAGAAATAATAAATTACTTCATGTTGACGCGTAGAGTGTTAATAATGAGCTGTATGATAATGAATTACTGCATAGTTTCTGGACCAATAGGAACGCGGTAGCGAGCCGAAACTGTATACAGTAATGAATTAAAACTGCATAGTTTCTGGACCAATAGGAACGCGGTAGCGATTTGTATATATGAAAACACCATCGCCATTCAGCGAAAGTCAGGGCCATTTTGTGTGCATCGAGGACGGTGGGTACGTCAATCAATGAAGTGATTTATTATTTTTCCCTCTTTTATCAGGGCCCCGATTACATATTACTCGTGCTAGTTGAATAAAATATTATGTGCGACCATTGATCGAAGGAGAATATTCCACGCTCATGGAATCTTCTCCTTCTCTCACTAGTCGCACAATATACTTTTATTTTTGAGTTTATTGAAATGATTTACGTGTCGTTTTGGTCAGCACAAAAAATCTTTTTCAGTTAGATGATGTTTCGAAGACAATGAGAGTTTTTATTTACATAAAAGTCGTCGTTCAAAAGGAGCACTTCCTCTCTAAAATATGACGAATATTTTGATTACTCATCGCATGAACAAAATAAGGAAATCGTTCTGATTACAGACCGGAGATTAAAGAATGCATAATGTATAAAATATTATACAACTACTACAAACTCTATATATTATAGATCCTGTTCACCAAATGCTCTATAAACTCTATGACCACAAAGCAGTGAATATCTACGACTACATGGAAAAAACACTTAAGTCGAATTGTTGGTTAAACAATATAAATGGCAATTTAGTCACCTAAGTGGGACTCGATATAATTAAAGTATATTACATCACAAGGGCCGATAGTGTGATATTCTTGCCCTGCACGCCATGACGCCTGAGGCGAAGTCGAGGGCATCATGGCGCGAAGGACAAGGCATCACACTTTCGGCCATTGTGATGTATACTATTTTTCTTCACACCTCGGTCGTGAGCACGCTTATTAAATACATTAATTAATTAATTACTTATTAATTCCAAGCAAGAAGCTTTGAGGTTATATGTAAAAACACGAATGGCATATGCTCGCGACTATTAGCTAAAATTTAATAGGGTTGCTATGGAAACGACATCTAAACAACAGTTGGTTGGTTGTTTTTGCTTTACTGCCGCCCGAACGTACGAACTTCCCGCACTGGTGCCGTGTAATCCCAACAAGGAGTAAATGTTCGACTTTCTGCCGAAAGTATGCACTTTAGATCGAGGTATGAAAAAAAAATATTGAATAAGCTTGAAATAGGAATAGGTTATATTATATAGAGTTCGACTTCCTATCACTGTTAAACAAAATGTTTACATTTAAAAATTATTTTTAACTTTTTAATCCACACTGCTACAAAAGAGTGTTTTTTTTTAGTTTTTAATTATAACCCTAATAACCAACATTCAAATGACTATGTTTATATAAATTATTTATATATTCATAAATACTTATGTAAATTATTGTATTGTCATGGGTTTTCAATACGTGTGCAAAATTTCAAATTATTCAGACGTCTGAAAGTCAGTGAAAATTGATTTAAAAGATTCCATTAGATAGATACATAACTATACAGGTAAAGTTAACAAAAAGAGTGCTAATAATAATAATGAGTTGAAAAAGATAATATGAAATTTGAAGGAAGACCTTCATGGCATACGATCAACAAATGACCAACCATCCCGGGACAGTTCCGCATTAAAGTCCTGTGTCCCGCATTAATATGTGTTCCTGAAAAAGTCCAGCATTCATTTTACAATATTTGATTATATTTTACTCTTGTGACTATATGACTATACGAACGCATTCACTCATTATAGAACAGTCACTCAGTTACGGGCATGCTTATGTTTGTTGTACTTAAAAAAACTTTTTAACAAAAAAATTAAACCGCCGAAAAACTGAAAAGCAAAAAATAATAAATCTTTTTATTTAACTAAGTTCTATCTAAGTAGTTGAACGTATGTGACAGTATAGTATATCTAAGTAATTTTGAGTCGGCGTCAACAATCCTTCTTAGGAAATCTCTGAGCGTTCACGAAGTTAATGTCAGCGACAGAGCAACCCGAACGGGCACACTGAGGGCACACGTCTTTGCAAGTGGTCGTGTAGAGAGCGCATGTTTGGAATGTAAATGTTTATCGCTGGAGATTTCACGTATCATTGTTAATTTGATTTGGTTATTTCTTTTAGTGATCTTTGTTCATTGATGGTTTGACGCCGACTCAAAATTACTTAGATATACTATACTGTCACATACGTTCAACTACTTAGATAGAACTTAGTTAAATAAAAAGATTTATTATTTTTTGCTTTTCAGTTTTTCGGCGGTTTAATTTTTTTGTTAAAAAGTTTTTATTTTATAATTTTTTGTGGCTATATAATTTATAATTGTAATACACAAAGCATGAAAATCTGTGAGTGAACTATAAATCACCCCTATTTTCCCACCCTTAGGGTAGGAGTTTTTTTTCCAAATTTATATGAGACGAGCCTCGAGATATACCCTATGGCCTATCCAATAAAAAAATAATTATCAAAATTGGACCACTCTGTAAAAAGTTATGTGTGGTCAAACATTACAATCGGTGAGTGAACAATCAATCATCTCCTGTTTTCCTACCCTTAGGGTTGGATTTTTTTTACCAAATTTATATGGGACCAACTTCGGGGTATACCCTTTCAAACAAAAAAATAATTATCAAAATCGGACTACTCTGTAAAAAGTTATGCGTGGTCATACATAAATAAAAAAAAATAATAAAAAAAAAAAATATACGCGTCGAATTGAGAACCTCCTCCGTTTTTGTTTTTCGTCGGTTAAAAAGGAAGTCTTTACTCAACGAACTGAACAAACATTTTCTGCCCCGCATTGTGTTACGATAAAAATGGTCACCCTATGCAAGACTGATGTTTAAAATTGTATTTTTAATATTTCGATAGCAGATGATACAAATAGTATCTAAATTCGAAACGTTAGTATGTTAAATGCAATTGCTCTTTATTGATTCTATGCCACGAAGTCCTTCCTTCAAATTTCACAGTGCAATTCAAGGATCATAATCTAACTTCAAATTCCTTCTCAAAAGAATGCGCAGATGTTCATCAGACATTCCAGTGAAGTTTTTGTAGGGATTCTATTCCCACGTTTTATTTGAAAAAGTACAATTTCACTATACAAGCACTGCAATATTATAACAAGTGCAATTTTTAAATTCTTTATGAAGTGATTTACTGCACCTATAATCGATTTGATAGCGTGCTGCATTGGCTGCACTAAAAATTCATTACTCCGAGGCATATAATTACAGAGAATATTTTATTAAATGGCTTTACAAACGTGTTTGCACAAAAACACAATATCATATTACCTGTATCACTGTCTATGCAAAAACCTCCACGTCACCGATTCGTACGTTGACTCACCGCCATTTTGTCCTTATTGGAAATTAATAATGGCACAAGACAAACAAATTGCCAAGTGCAAGCAGAACTCGCGCATTGGGGGTTCCGTACTGTACATAAATGCTTATCAAAAGTTTTATTACCATTACTAAAAACGCAAATCCGACATGTTTAAATTTCTCATTCCTTAGGTTTGAGATTATATTAACATTTCATAAAAAAAAACAAATCTTTCTTTTGATGTAACTACAAATTTACGGTTTTCGTATTTTTCCCTTTATTTGTGCTATAAAACATTGCTTCTTGCCAGAAATGATCGTACGTCAACGGGAAGTACCCTATATGTTTTGATTCCCTTGCGAGTGTCAAAATATCCGGTATAAACGACCGTATCTTTTGATTGCATTGACTTCACCCCAGAGGGATTGCAAACCTGAATATTTGATATTAATTTCAACTTGATACCTACCTCTCCAGGTTCCTGAGAAAAAGGGTGGTGACAAAGACGAATTGATCCTAAATGGGTTTCTTTTTTCCTTTGGACATTCGAAACCCTAAAAATGGAATGGAACAGAAGGAGGCTAATATAGTTTTTAAATTGTAGGAGTTCACGGAATAACTTAGTAAAGTCAAATAGTGATTTTTTTTGATAATCTTGGTTTTCAAGTGAAGCCAAGTAGTAAAAACGTCAAGCTACTTGACTAGACCAGGGGTCGGCAACCTGCGGCTCTTTTGATGTAAAGTTGCTGCTCTCCAAAAAAATAATTATTTTATTATAGAAAACCTTAAAAATCGTCCAATCGATCCATGAATGAGTACCATGTCTATCTCTCAGCCATTTCCGCTCGCGTCTCACCCGCACCACCCTCGTCGCGACGTGTTGTCCTCGGATATATATATATTACACCTATATATAAGCAAATACTATAATACTAAAAATGTTTAGTGGCTCTTTAAAAACTGGGAAATTTTGTAAATTGTAACTTTTGGCTCTTCCGTCTTAAAAGGTTGCCGACCCCTGGACTAGACGAATCCCTATAATTTTATATGAAATTAAATAAATGACCGAAATAAAGGCGTTGTTTAATTTGAATTACATTGTTTCATTGCATCGTCGCTCTGTTAAGTGAACCGTACTATAATGCGGAATCACTCTCTACTATTTCAGAACCGTAGTATCGTTCCTGGACTTCCTGACAAGTTATTAAAACTTATTTTGGAACACGCGGAAGTGACGTACTTATGGTTGTTCATAATAGATATTTTAAAGTGGCTTCTCGGACGCAAGCATTAAATACTGGTTTCTATATTATTTAAACCGAATTGCATGAAACCAATTTAAATCCAGACACAACGAAAATATTATTAATATTAGGCATGTCGTTTAAATGTATATTGGCCTGCATATATTTGGCAATACAAAAAAGCGATTTGCATAAAACGTCGTTAAAAATTGCTTGTCAACTTAACAAAAAAATTTTAAAGCAAGCCGTTTTTAGAGTGTGTTAATTAATCACATTATAAGCTTCACGATTAAAATTCTTTTTTATTTCGATGTTCTCAAAAAATGAAATAATTTAATCATAAATGCTAAAACACTCAATTAAAAAACAAATTATGTAGCAAGGGTGTCTGAAGAATTTCAATATAGATTTATAAAAACGGCCAAGTGAGTGTCGTAAAAGCATTAACTCAAGGACGTTGCACACGAGGCTGGTTTTGCCGCTAGATTTGACTGCTATATATCAAGCGAGAGGTGACGCTGGTTTTGGCGATGGCTTTTATGTGTTTGTTTTGAAGCGGTTGCCTTTTCACTCTTTTTTTTTTAATTCGCTAGTGCAAAAACGGTCCGCGTGTTTCGGCTGGCAAAAAAATTTTATTATATAATTAGGGTATTTCCTTCAATGCTACCGCATTTTTATCCGGTTGCCTTTTCAAAAATTTTTTGATTTTGCCCCACCCCCATATCACCGCCCCTGTCACTTTGGCCGCTACCAGGGGACTCTGTACCACTCAAAGGCCCAGATTACCACTCGCCATCCGGTTGCCTGTCCGATACCGGATTGACGTGCCACTGCTTTGAGTACTAAGGAAAAATTCATTTAGGATTTAGGAAAGATTTTTTGTAACATTTTTAAAGACCTATCCAACGATACCCCATGGAATGGGGTGCGTGAAAATAAAAACGTTCTATGTATGGAACGCTACTCTTAAATTATTTTTTTTTAAGTTCTTTAAACGATTGTATGACGGCTTACATAAGACCCCTGTCTGTAAAATTTCATCAGAATCGATAGAAGAAAAAAAAGCAGGACAAAGTCAGAGGGCGGCTTCGCACAGAAAAGCAAATGTTAAAAAATAATAGTAACTATATTAAAACTCTCTGTAATTCAGAACATCAAAAGTAACTATAAAACAACAAAATTGAAAAAAAAATAAAAATATAATGTTTCCGCCCGGGATCGAACCGGGGACCTTCCGCGTGTTAGGCGGATGTGATAACCACTACACCACGGAAACTGCTTGGCAACACACCCAGTTTTAGAAGTGGCATGTTACGGATTGCTGTACAGCGTTAAGACCTCTTACATGGAAATTAGTATTTTCTGTTTCTGAGTTTTTTGTAATGAATAGATTTCTTACTTGAAAGTTAGTTCTTACAAACTGTGGATTTGGAAATATAAATACTTAGTTAATTTTGTGCATTTTTTGTACTTATAAAAATATCGTCTAATAAGTATCATAATTCGTATACCTAATGGCTTTCTAGTAAATTCCAGACCTATTATTTTGGAACATGAAGATTACCATTTTTTTTTCAAATTAAATAATGACTCCAAATCTAATTAAAAGTTTTCTTACATTGCAAATGAATCAGCGGATAAATTACATGTTTTACACATTTTTATTAATTTTATTCGGTTAGCGCCAAATTTTTTTTGATGAACTGGCGTTCTTTTTATGAAAATTCTTTTATTGATATTTATAAAAAATGTTTGAGCACCAAGGGCAATCACGGCGTCCATTAAAATGAAGAACAATTAAATAAATCTTTATCTCGAAAAAAATGACAAAATTTTATTAAAACAAAGCAATATTGATAATTACAAGATAAGCAAATCCGCGAAAAGTATATCGTTTTTGTCGAATTTTTGACGTCTGTCTCTAAAATGATAAAATATAACATATTTTTTATCAATCCACGAGTCTATTATTTAAATAAACAATTAGCGTATTTTTATACATTTATAAATATGCGGTAGTAATTTATATGAGCAAACAAAATAAATCGAACAATTTACAAAGAATGTTGGAAAACCCAAGCAGATTGTTTTATTTCAACAATATTTTTCCAACTGGCGTTTTTACACCTTGAAAAATTGGATACAATATTGTACTACATTGTTTGTTAAAAATGCCATTTATGTCAACTACATCTATAATACTAATATATAAAGCTGAAGAGTTTGTTTATTTGTTTGGTTGGTTGAACGCGCTAAGCTCAGGAACTACTGGTTCGAATTGATTTTTTTTTTGTTAGATAGCCTATTTATCTAGGAAGGCTATAGCCTATATAATATCTCGCTAAGATCAATAGGGGCGGAGCATCAATGAAAAATGTTGCAAAATGTAACTCAAAATTTGTCTGTCCGACAAAAACTTTCAAACGGTAACTCCGATCATCATGAAATTTGGACACAACATTCATCTCGGTAAACTACGATGAATGTGCGTACTCATTTACTATACAGAAATTGCAGGCGACCGACTGATGCGATTGTTGCTGGTTACAGGCTGTACTTGTAGGTGCTAGTCTAATAATGCACTACTCTGTTAAATAAGAAGAGTACCTTCACGAACAGGTTTTTTTTTTCGTCCGTACCGTGCTGGTGGTACTTGAAAAGTGTGCGCGATCTTTTACGCAGTATAAACAACAGCATCGCTACACGCTCGGCCATTCTCCGAGCGTATTTTCATCGTATCATTTTAGGAAGCACGGTTAAAAATAACCAATTCATCAACAAATCGAATTCAATTCCGGGAATTATGTTATTACTTTTAAAATTAACTATTCATAGAAGATAAAACGTGTCTACTGCAGAAATACTATGATTAAATAATAAATCAGTCAATATTTAAATCTCTTGTCCCTGACCTTAAGTCCCCAAAAAATAGTCGTGTTATCACAAAACATCATACAATTAGAGCTGCCATAGAAAAAATTATCTCACATGTCACAATCCGTTCCAATCTAAGCACCATCATTCGTTTCAATCGTACGGAATTGTTTATTAGACTGTGAGTTTGTTTTTAGATAGATACGTTTGTTTTTATTAGGTCTTTATACAAGTTATTTTCCACATTTATCTATGAGGAAAACAACACAATCTAGGTCATTGGCACGGCTAAATTTCTGATAAGAATTAAATTTACTTATCTTTAAACGTCGACAGAACAAATAAAATAATCCCGTAGTATTATGCTCAATGGCGAAATACTCACCTGGTGTAAGAAACACGCACTTAAGAACTTACGAATCGTTAAAGCTTCAAAAAAAACGTCAAAAAAAGAGAACTCGTGTTAGATTATTTAAAGGATCAACATTAATAATAAAATTAATATCTCAATAAAACATTTTAAACAAAAAAAAATTGAACCGACTTCACACTAAAAAGTAAAAAATAATTGCGTATTGAAATGTTTTGGAGTCGGTGTAGTTCTCGGAATAGATTTCATTTTGGCTGACACCGACTCCAAAACATTTCAATACGCAATTATTTTTTACTTTTTAGTGTGAAGTCGGTTCAATTTTTTTTTTGTTAAAAATATTTTATTTTTCTCTTTTTAGTGTTAATCTAACACTAAAAATCGGTGAACATACATAAAAAACATTATGCGTGCCTTTGAAATTTGAGAGTTTCCCTCGATTTCTCCGGATTCCACCATCAGATCCTGACTTGCAGTTCCGATGGGACCACCTCTGAGGTGCATTCTTTCGAATAAAAAAAAAATTGAAAATCGGTCCATAATTGACGGAGAAATCGGTGAACATACATAAAAAAAACAAAAAAAAAATATACCTACAGTCGAACATAGAACCTCCTCCTTTTTGTTGAAGTCGGTTAAAAATATAAGAAACTGTATTTTTATTCATCAGTACATAATATTATATTATGCGATCTCTATCCAGTCTCCACACTGAATGTCCCGCATGTGGAATGGTACTAATTTAGGTTAAAATTTATTTTTCAAAATTTTACAATATTTTCAGTTTTGAGGTCCCCCGAATCAAAAAAACGTATTTTTGGAAAAAGTCCTTGCGTCTTTTTGTCTCTATATACGATGCGGGTCAAATGGGAGGATGTTTGATATACAAAAGCCCTTTGTTTTTGGAAAAAATCGGCGCATGCGCAAAAGAAATATATGCTATAACGTCGTTTTTTTATATAATATACTTTTAATAACGGTTTATTATTCTATTTATTTTTCCAAGAAAGTTTTGTCAATTTTTTTTATAAACTCTATTTAGGAAATACTTTTTGTGCTTTCACCACTCTCGACTTCCTTGTGTGTGCGGGCGCATATACTGTACGCTCGTTGCTTCTCTGTGTGAGCTGTCACAACTCACACAGAGACGCTGATGTGTACTGTGTGTGCGACTACACTATGCTTGACACGTTCGCCGCTTGTATACACACTTTGTATTAGTTACAGGGTGAAATTTAGTTACGGGGGGATATTTAGTCACTAGAATTTCGTTAGTTGACGGGGCGAAATTTAGTTACTAAAATCGTCCTACGACAGCTCCTAATTTTTTTTCATATTATCACAACTAGTACATAAAATATCGCATTACAATCTGGATACATAAAATACTATTTCATTATACGGTAGATGTTTATACTGTCTGTAAATAGACATCTATAATTTCCAGTAAACACACTTTCGAGATCACGGCGCTGAGGTGTTTTAAAACAAGAGTAAAACAAAAGAATAGACACGTTTGTGTAATAATAATTTAATATGCATGCTGTAAACATTTATACCATTTATCAGACTGGAATATGCAGAAAGTTGAACTTGAAAGAAAAACTACTTTGTATATATTATTAAATGTAATCAACGCGTTTTAAGAGATATTTAGAATTATTAATCTATGTAAATACTCACACGCCAGTTTCGTATGTACTTACTCGGTGGCGTTCTGTTACACGCAAACGCACGGGGGTCAAGAGAATATCATAAGTCGCGTATTTTATCTTAGATGAAAACGCCCAACATACCTGCAACAAAATAAAAATATAATTGGTTAAAAAATCATTTTAAACATATTATGCGAAAAAAAAATTATAAATTCACTGCTGCCCTAGCACTGGTATTTACCATGTTTTATTATAATATTAGTATTAATTTTTATATATTATGAATAAGAAATAACAAATTGTTTTAAATTAAAAAAGTAAAAAGTAAACATTGAAATTACAATGCTTTATTTTATGTAAACCGTGCAGGGTTTGAGAACATTTTTTTTTAAATATATCAAGATCCATTCAACCGATTTTGTTCAAAATCTTATCAAGTAAAATGCTGAGATAAACAACGAAAAAAACCACATGATCCTACATATATTGTTTCGTTTTTACGATATTAAAGGAGATAAATTTCCCACATATACAACCAGACAGTATAGCCATCAATCAGAAGATAACCTCGAACGATTCCTAGGATATCAATAAACTTTAAAAAAAAATTGGACCTCCTTCAAAAAAGCGTAAAATAACAAAATTTTGAGGTCGCCACCAATTTAAAATACCTACCTAAGTAATAATAAAACGTGATAGTAATTAAATTGGTATAGACCTCAAAATATTGTTATTGTACGCTTTTCAGTGATCCTTTTGTTGAATGAGGTTTTGTCTAGTTTTGTCCAGTGTCGCTCCTTGGAACGACTCCCTCTGAGCGACTCTTTTTAGTGAGCGGAGCGCACGGAGCCAGCTCCCAATAAAAAGTCTTGTCGACACACCACTACTCTGATGAGTTGCCGAGCGATGAATTGACGGGATACCATTTCAAAACATATAATAATTATTGTCTCCCAATATTGCATTCACAGAGAGTGAATTGAAAAACACATTATTGTATTGAATTATTTTCCAGTCTCAAACTCAATAACATAACGGTTGAGTTGGGCGAAGTGGGGCAATGACCAACCTTGACTGGGGGCAACTACAAAGACACATACATGTACGGCGTCACACTGTAGCATTGCACCCCCAGTTAGACATGCTATATATAGTTATATCGCCATGCCTTCGCACCGGCCCGGGTATTGGATACCGGTTGAACTGAGCAAAGCAGTTCCAAAGACGGCACGTTTCCGAGAAACATGTCCGGGAACGATATTGTTCCATTGTCAGCTTCGCGTTGAAGAAAAGAAATGATATGACGAGCGTCTGCGGATTGCACGAATCGATCTCGTTCCAGAATTCTTAAATCTAAACGGACATGCCAGACAATGAATATGCACTCTCATTCGGAAACGAACGAATACTGGGGCCGTTGTTGAAAAATGGTAATTCATGTGCCGGTCATCTTGTTGAGGTTTTCCATAATTGTCCTCAATAATTCCAGATAAATATTGAGATGGTTCCTTATTCAAGGCTATGGCTGATTTGAATCCCGGCGGATGTAGATGTGGCTGGGACTTTTTTCCACTGCCTCTCGCCGGGAAACGGTAACTCCTGTACCGGACATCTTGTTGAGGTTTTTCATGGTTTCCCTCAATAATTCCAGATAAATATCGAGATGGTTCCTTATTCAAGGCCATGATGGCCAATTACCTGTCGAACTCGTATGCTCAAAATTTGCCTACCTTATTCTAATGTCCTAAAATTCCTTCATTCGCCCATTGCTATAATTAAGTGGAAGTTTAAAAAATGATAGATGGTGCTAATTATGACATAAAGTCGAGAAACGGACGTTAAACGCATTATTATTATTATAGAAAGATACGATCTATAACTAGATATGTACATCATTTGAAAGTGCCGAAAATAAGCGAAAGTGGCGCCATTTTACGGGATGGTTACGAACTATATTAAATTGTCCGTCTTTTTCGTGTCGGGCCTACACTCAGAGAACACTGTGTATACATACGATATATTTTGTACGAACATAAACAGCTCTCATTGGCTAGACAGCGGGGCTGTAAGTCCTACCTACCCCAAAGCAGGGGCAAAGAACCTGAACGAATATACGTGGCGCGGTAGATGAGGCAGAAGGTAATTTTTTTTTCAACCGGCGCAACTCTCCAGACGTCGGTGGAACGGGACCACCAATCATGGAAGAGTCGCTGCTGCGTCGGCAGAAAACCCAGACCTAGTCACGCATTTATTTAGGAACCCGCGCCGGTTGCGTACAATTCTGTATTTTACTGTCAGCGCATGATTGAAAACTCTCTTTTGTTTTTACGCATCAGTGCGGACCATCGACTGTTCTCTTATTATTATTATTTGTTTTTTTTCGTGTTTGTAATTTACCGTTAACAATATTGTTTGACATCTAACGCACCTTATTAAAATGCGTAGATATCTACTATATCGACATGTAAAATATGCGTATTATACAGGATGTTTTTTATCATTGTAATTCCACAAATGGGGAATGATATAAACGACCCCACACAAACCTTATGGGATTTGGTACTCGATTAAATTGATCGAAAATGGTTATATTTTATAGTTTAAAGGTCCTTGGATGAATAGACTAAAAACCAATAGATTTTTAATACAGATATGTTTAGCGAGATTTTAGATATAGGGATATCCATTGAGTTCACAATCTTAAAAAATCCTAAGCTCTATAAATATGTTTTCGAGTGCGCTGAATCCGAATATGACATTATTATTTTATACAGGCTGACACCTTCCAGCATTACCTAGTTTTAGACTATTTTTTATATTTCTAAAAAAGCACAAAAGCTGAACATGGAACATGTTTCTGAATTCAATGGATATCCCTATATCTAAAATCTCGCTAAACATATATGTAGCTAAAAATCTATTGGTTTTTAGGCTATGTGCCCATGAACACTTTTTCTTAGTGACCTTTAAATATAAAATAAAACCATTTTCGATCAATTTAACCGAAAACCAAGTCCCATAGGGTTTGTGCGGGGTTCTTTAGGTCAAAATTTACTTTTCAAAAATAAAATGTTACGACATGCTATGATGAGATAAGGGATTAAAGAATAGCCGGGAAAAAACGTTATGTAATATTTAAAAGTTTTCTACTGTTAATTAGGAACAAAATTTGATATCAGTGGGTATTCCATGGGAATAACGAAATTTTTGTCAGATTTCCAGTTAGATTTTCGAATTCTGAGGGTAATGATTGCGGCTGTCCAGTATCTATAATAATCTACTATCTCTCTCTTGCAGCATTTCTGTCTGTTTGTTTGTATCAGCATCATGAGCTTCGACCAATTTTGATGAAACTTTGCACACTATCAGCTGATAACCAAACTTTAAAAAGTAGGATACCTTTAAAGCAAGGTTCCTCGTGTGTGTTTTAACGTGCCCGCCAAAAACACGAGAACTACCTGTCTATTATGTATTAAATTTACACTCTGGTGAAGCGGGAACTAGGCCGCTAGTTCACAGAAAAATATATGATTTGTTTTTCGATGTCACGCGTGAAGATGTATCATTTATAAAAAAGACGGGCAAGACGAGGGGAGTGAAACTTCTTTGATGTAATGAACTCGTTTCATTGATGTGTTGCCGCAAGGTCTTTCTTATATTTCCCGACCATTGAATCATTCCGTCTTTAATTTTGCGTTACCATGGTTTCTCTTAAATTTACCCGCCAATTTCCCCTTTACCGTTACAGAAAATTTCAAACAATACGCCGCTAAAGAAGTTTCACTTCGAAAACGTGCGAGCCTCACCCACATAAATCATAAGGGAAATGAAATTAATAATAAATCTTTATTAGGGTACGGACAAGCCCTTTACCAAAAACAATAACAATACACTCGTGAAATATAATAGTAAAAACATTTAAAAAAATATCAATAGGTAAAATTACGTTAAAAAAATATATATTTTGCGTTACCGCAAGGTTTCTCTTATATTTATCCACCGTTGAAACATTTCCCCTTTAAAATCTTTGACTAACGTCTAAATAGAACTCTTCAAATAAATAAAATAGTCGACCAAACTAGTCAAAATTATTAAAAAGGGAAAGGATAAACTAAACAAATTACAAAAACATAATGTTATAGAAAATTTCAAATAGATATGTCGCTAAAGTAGTTTCACTTAAAAAAAAACAAAACAAGCTAGTAAATTACTCTTGATTTAAATTAATGAACTTTGTGGCAGAATAGTTCAAAAAAACTAAAAAACAAAATATTGGGATGACAACTTAGGTACTATACGTCGAGTACTACTCACTATTGATAAATGAAATCATATAATATTCATTATGGATAGAGCTTTTTGTTTTAAAGCATTGTTGTGGAAAGTTGGCACAGAAGTACACAGAGAATTGAAGCTGACAGCGAAAGCTCGTTCGAAAGACCCAACCCCATTCGTCGACTGCAGGTGGATCCACAAACGGGCGAGTAGAGCGAACGCCGCCGCCGCCGCCGCCCGTTTGCAAGTCAAGGACGCACAGATACGACGGCGGCGACACTCTCATTTATACTCTCATTTTCGTTGTCGCCGCATAAAGCCTCCTCCAACTGCCTCCCTCCGAATCCTTCTCTCTCTCTCTCTATCCCCGCAAACCGTTTCTGCACGCCCGTGATCCACTACGAATGTTACGGCCAAGGCCGCAGTAAGAAAAAAAATGGGAGGGTGTAGTGAATCCAACCTTCCTTTAAATCCCGTTCTCCGGGTGTTAATGAGTAAAATTTCGCGAGGAGTTTGAATCTTGGCGATGCCCTCCCCTAGCTACGACCTTGGTTACAGCGTTACGATAGAAATTCATCGAGTTAAGGAGCTTGATGTTCTTATAAATCAATAAACATAACCATCCAGCTTTAAAAAATTTTTAGTACTTGATTTAATAAGCTATTTTATTATTATCACTTGATAATGACTCGTTTACGAACGAATAATTTCCGTAAGCCTATGTGCGCATTTATGTATAAGCTAGATGTTACTCAAGCTTGGCGTAATTATTTTATGTAATAATTGAGAAAAATATATTAAGCTAGTGTGCTTTTGTATACCTACTATTATTTCTTTTAGAAAAAAAATCTAATTGACGACATGGTTTTGTAAATAAGTCTTTAGTGCAAGGCTCATTGCCATTCCTTGATACTAGAATATTAAATTGATAGTAGTATCTGAGATGTTTTTACTTATGCGTTGCCAGAACTAGTTCACATGTTCTTTTTTGATAAATTCCAGTCCTCCTTCACCGAAAATTATGATCATGGTGTCATTTGATTCGGAATGACATCTAGAAACTTTTTGAAAAAATTGAAGTGTGGGACGAAAAAATTGCAAAAGAGTTTTAAACATTAAAAAAGAGGGGTATGATTAAGTGCGAATATCTCAAAAACTATTGCAGATAACTGAATATACAAAAAAAATTCTGAAAGAGCAAGAATTTCCTACAAAAAGTCCCATCTCCTGAAACTCTACCACCAATATTTCTAATTTTAATTTAGAGGTAAAAATAGAGCTAAACATTTTTTTCTATTTTTTATATAATTTCCAATATTTTCGCGACTTTTAGCTTGTCGTATAAAAAATAGAAAAAAAATGTTTTTAGCCCTATTTCAACTCTAAATTAAAATTAGAAATATTAGTGGTAGACTTTCGGGAAGTTGGACTTTTTGTAGGAAATTTCTTACTCTTTCAGAATCTTTTTTGTGATTTCAGGTATCTGCAATAATTTTTAAGATATTCGCAAAAAAACAAACCCTCTTTTTTACTAAAATGTTTATAACTTTTGCAATTTTTTCGTTCTTCACTTTAATTTTTTCTTAAAGTTTCTAGATGTCATTCCGAATCGAATGACACCATGATCATGATTTTCGATGAAGGAGGACTGGAGTTCATCAAAAACAGACATATATGTATAAACTAGACTATAGTCATATTAGATGTCCGGCAGTGGGTTCAAATCCACGTACCAGAAAATTTTAATATGGATTTTTTAATCGATAGATAATTAATTAGTATTAAAAATGTGATTTTAAAAATGATAACTTACTATCTATTTTTTTAAATTTTTTAATGAAAAATATAACAACTAACTGACTTGAATTGATATTAATAGTTGATTCGATTTTAAGTCAAGTCAAGTAAGTTGGATAAAGTGTGAATCCCTAGTCTCGACCATGACCCTAGTCACTAGGACGCGTCTTGAGCCGCGACGCTTCGGTGCGAATGAGTGAGACAGGGCTAGCAGTGAATGACGTCACGCAACGCATACATCGACGCCCTTAGTAACGGGACGGACGCCCTGGCAACGGGTAGCATTGATTGTCGACTCGGTTTTATATATGATATTATTTGAGTGAAAGTACTCCACATATTATAGATGATAATAATGATGATGATCTTTTCAAATGATGTTATCCACTCTGTTTAGCTCATACGAGAAACGACCACATCGTTTCTAATGCTAATACAGGGACTGCAGCAAGGCGTAGTTGTAGCAGACCTTAGTTTCTTTTTAATAACTTGAAATAACGATACAAGAATAAGAACGGATAAGTCAATTCATTAATATATAAAATTATTTTAAATATGCTCAAAATGACACCCAATCTTCAATTTATATGTTCCGAAAAGGTCTATAATTATCTCAAATCAAATGTCCCTAATTTCTTCATTAGTGGATATGTTACGGCTAGAGCCCGAAGTTCGGCTACACCTAGTTTTAGCCGGTTAGAACTAGGTGTACCCACTTACCCTTGGTTAAATCTAGTATTAGCCGATTGTTTTCGGTTAAAACTAGGTCTAGTCGGTACCATTCCGGCTAAGAACTAGGTCCAACCAAACCAATTACTAGGAGTAACCTACATACATGTTGGCTACTCTGGGTGGAAGTTGTTCTACTAACTCTACAAAGCCACATATTTCTGGCTTTTAAGATATTAAAAAAACACCTAATAATAATAATAACGTAAAGAAAATAAAATTCAACGAATTTATTTTAATAATTGACTTTTACTAAAGTAGGACTACAATTTCAATTTTAACATAATAGGAACCTGCTGAGTAATATTTGCATACTTCTTTTTAGCTTCTACAACCATTCTGTTTCTTCCGCTGTACCCAACGCACATGTGTATATCATGAAGAACATCGAACAAGTCTTCATTCTTGACGTAGTATTTGATATTATCGGTACTCGACACAGGATAAATCAACTTTTCGATATTGCCAATACAACAAACATCGACAAAAAACATTCGTGGATATTTTGGCAGCTTTAACATCTTCTATAAACTTGGAATAGTGTCCATCATCCATGTAACTTTGATTATCACCATGTTTTTAGCTAATAAACACTGCAATTATTCCAAAAAACTTGACTTCATAGTCTGTAGGTCTTCACCCACAGCCATTTTGATTTAGAACGTATGAGCGCGCAGAAAGTACGTCTGTTTCGCACAACGGCACAGTGCGTATAAAACATCAAGCGCCAGTCGCCTGTTACACGTTTGATCTTGTTTGCCACTAGGGTTTGGTTGGACCTAGTTCTAGCCGGCATGATATCGGCTAGACCTAGTATCAGCCACTAGGGTTTGGTTGGACCTAGTTCTAGCCGGAATGGTACCGGCTAGACCTAGTTTTAGGCGAAAACAATCGGCTAATACTAGGTTTAACAAAGAGTAAGTGGCTACACCTAGTTCTAACCGGCTAAAACTAAGTGTAGCCGCACTTCGGGTTCTAGCCGTAACAGATATAGATGCTTGACTATTGAGGTCTTTACTGCCTTTTGTGGTAGCCTTAAGGCTAAAGTATACCAAACCAGAGTTACCCACACTCTGGAAGAATTATAAAACCGTATAAGTATAAAGAAATTGAAGATATTATTTAGCAGTTAAGTAATGCAGCAGTTGATTACTGAATTACAAAAATGTACATCTGTTAACGGAGCACATTTAAAACAAGTTTTTGTTAAAAAATAATTGCATACTCATGAAAAGCATATTTCTCTTATAGTTATTTAATACCACCATAGAATAGCTTAAGAACAATTGAACCGATTTTGATTAGAGAAAATGTTATTTTACTTGGACACGCACTGTCTGACAAACAAACCGTTTAGAATATTACTGTGTATGGAGCATGACTTTTGGTACACCTGTACAGAATCTGGTTGAATCAAATATCTGTCTGATGTTGCAGGAATAATGATATCTTTTTAAAAGTTTTAAAGAACATTTTTATACAACTGATATTCATCAGATGAAAAATGTATAAAAAGAAAAATTTCATAGGAACGTTCTTTATTTAATTTAACACTAAAAACGTTTGTTCGGCGTAAGTTTTCTTTTTTTTTTTACTAAAATAATGTTGTAATTTGTCTAGTCTTGAAAATTGTTCACGTTGTGAATATTAATCAAGCAAATAGGTAAAAGCTAAGAGCAAAACTGCCCAAGAAGGTAACAAGGACGTTTTCTTACTGAAGTTTTTATATAGTATCACTATTGGCGTCGGTCGGATGGTGGGACCTAGGGGTCGGACCATAATTTCTCGAAATTTCATAGCTTCCTGAACAATTTGGCAACATTTTTGAAATTTTGTATATATGTTACGGTTTATACCCGAATTCGGTCAATGACCGAAATAAATGCGCAAAACTAGTTTTGACCAACGAATATTTCCCAAACCCGAAATCCTACATTTAAACGGGTATTGAGTGTTATAAAATGAGCAAAACTAGTTTTGCGCATTTTCAATTGGTCAAAACTAGTTCTGTCCATTTTTGACCGGACAGTACTAGTTCTGCTTGTTTCATTCAATCAACGTTCGAACCCGAACAAAAGTAGGGTTATGTTCTTGTTTATGTACCTATCTATTGAATGGTTCTCCTGAATGTTATAATTAATATAATTGCGGAATATTCAGTGTAATAATTAAGTAAAAATGCAAGATGAATTCGAGTCTCAACTAGTTCGCCTATTGGAGGCTTCTGAAACATAATTTTATGACGAAACATAATTACCTTACTACACTAAGTGAGGTTAAGAAAACAAATTTGTTGAAAGCTAAATTAAAACCTCTGTCTGCTAAACAATACAGAAGAATAAATCGCTTTGATATAATAAGTATCATTGAATTGGAAAAGTTAATTAAAAAACGAAAAGAAGATTCCGATGCCATACTAGTACTGTCCGTTCAGAAATGGACAGAACTAGTGTCATTGAAACTGGAAAGTTTCAAGTCGCTAGGATATGTGAAAGTAGGTCAAAATTGGAAATCAAGATTTGAACTAACAAGTGAAGTTAATAAAAAAGTTTATAAAAATTAGGAGTAATTAGTGGAGAAGCTAGCCAACTTTCCCCTCGTAAAGTCGACGTTGCGGGTACATCGTGATTATCTGTATTGTGTAATCGAAAGCCCTTCAACATATTTCAATGAATCACTTTCTGAGCCAGACGCTCAACCTGGGCAGACCGAAGAAGTTAGCTGCAAACAGGATTGGCCCGACTACCTCATATTTCAAGTGTCAAATTAGTCTCGTCTACCAATCCTTGCACCTGTGTACGTACCGACTTGCACGATAACTTCGTTCGAACTAATTTTTTACAATATAAAAAAAACTTTTGGATAAAAATAACATAATATGTCAATTACTAAACAGAAGAACATATTGAAACAAAGTTTCTACATTAACTATACGAATATACCTAATATACCAAGATCCCAGATTCGCCAGACCTACTGCTAAGATTTTATCAGTAAATGTACAATATTTAGTTAAAAACGTATGCCAATTTGCTAGCTTGAAATACAATTAAAAAAACCTTCAGTATTTGCTTAGTTCATCGATCCTATGCCACCAGGATTTATCCTTTAATCTTTCAACATTTAAGCAGGATCATCATCAATCTAATTTATTAGTTATTTTTCACAATAATAATAATAATAATGCGTTTAACGTCCGTTTCTCGACTTTATGTGATAACAGACGCCGTTCGCACCATTACTATTTTCCATCTATCACACTTCCCGTTATTTTCTACAACTTTTAATCTTCAACTTAATTAATAGCAATGGGCGAATGAAGGAATTTTTAGAAGATTAGGATAAGGTAGGCAAATTTTGAGCATAGGAGTTTGACAGGTAATCGGCCATGGCCTTGAATAAGGAACCATCTCGATATTTATCTGGAATTATTAAGGGAAACCATGGAACACCTCAACAAGATGGTCGGTACTGGAATTACCGTTTCTCGGCGAGAGGCAGTAAGAAAAAGTCCTAGTCACATCTGCCCCCGCCGAAATTCGAACCCGGTACCTCCCGAATGCGAGTCTAGTGCTCTCACCGCTACGCCACCCCGCTCGGTAACGAAACAAAATCGTTAATTGTGCCACGTCAACTAGTTGAAAAACCAGTAGATTTAGTTAAATTATATTGTGAAGCAAACATTTTAATTTTCCTTTAAAAATGTGAAGTTCGTTATACAGATCTCGCTATTTTTACGAAAATCAATTTTCTCAATTTGCATTTTTTACATTATTAAAATGTCTCTATAACAAGACACAGATCACGCAGTTCTATTAAAACGTGACAAAATAAATTATTTTAAAATAAAAAAAAATACTGTGTATTTTTCCACTCAACTTGTAAAGACTATCGAAATATTATATTCATCCACCAGCTTTCGCCCTCGGTGCTGTGTGCGTGAATATATCATGGATTGACGCAAGCAAAAAAGTTCCAGTCGATTGGGCGACAGGACTATGCCAACTTCAAAAATATTGACTTTAGACATATTATAATATACAAACCAAAACTTCTGTTAACGCGTGCAGAGACGCAGGTACCGGCTAGTAATAAATATTATATTTGCTATTCGCTTGCATGCTTACAATAATATGGTTTCTTACATATAAAAATTAACTAAAGAATGCAAAAAATAAGCTCATTTTTTATATTTTTAAAATATTTCCGAAACTACAAAGTTTAGGAAAAAAAATTTTATTATAAAATTTTTTTTGACAAAATGAACAGAATAATAAACCGTTATGAAAAGTATACCATTATAATATAAAAATTCCAGTCAATTGTACGACGAGATTTACATAAAAAATTGGTTGTCTGTAAAGTCGGTTTACGGACGATAGTTTTACGTGATAACGTATTCCGTAATACATAACCTAAATTTATATAATAATTATAATAATTCGAATCTATGATATTGCATCTTTCGCTTCAAATTTAGGTTAATTTTATTTATTTAAATTACTCACCATATAATATAATTGTTTTTTTTAACTTTCTTTCTTTCGTATTTATTTTAAGTCTCAAAGATTAGCTGTCATAATATTTATAAAACAATTGTTTCACTGTTTATAATATAAAATTCCAAAACCTACTTACAATATTTAAGTATTTTCATACGTCAAAAAATTGATTTTTATAATGATAAAATTTGTAAGAAAACGATTTTTTCGAGAGATGAGACCTAGCTAAAACGATTTTTGCCCCCCAAAATCCCTTTTCAGTAAATTTCATCCAAATCGTTAGGGCCGTTTTCGAGAAAAGCACGCACAGGGTCAGGCGGAACGTTACGCGTTACGCGTTACGAACGTTAGGAACGTTACACTTTTTCGTGCATGCAGCCGGTGTTTTATCAATTTATAAGATTGGTGATTCATCAATTTATAAGACGTTATCACGTCAAAAATGCCATTGTTTTTTACATTGGAGTCGTCGTCACTCATTTGTGGCAGTGTTTTTCGTTTCATTAATTTTACGCCCCAAATAGGCGAGGTAGCATATAAGAAGTGTCACTTCAAAAATTCAATCTACATAGCACGTAACTAGGAAACCCAGTTCGAGCGTATCGGTGGACCGATATCTGTCGCATGAACCAATATGGCGTCAGCTACTGGGTAACGCACACACGTTATATGTGTGTAGTGCCTGTGAAGTTAATCAACTATGGCGAAAGCAGGTGGAAAGAACAGAAGTTTTCCCAGGTAGTGATAACAGCGCCAACTCGCGTGCGCCAGAAAACGGTCTCGAAACACAGCAAGCATAGAAAGCTAGATCTCCTAGTTACAGACTTCGTGGTACATAGGCTTTTTCAGAGTTCGTCACCGGGGACACAAATTTAACGAATACATTATATAACCTATAGACAGCCAAAGGCTAACAAAACAATTTTTTACAGATCACTTCATCAAAGTATAATGTAATATATTATATTATCTAATAATAAAACTAGGTCATGCATATTATATTTGCGAGAGGCTATTGGTTCTTCTTTTCCAGACAAATGTTGACAGTGAAATGACTCGAAATATTTCTATATACATATTATAATGCCGTCGCTAAAGAACTACATGTCACGTTGAAGGGCGGCGTCCAATATTTACTAAGCGTCTGGAGACATCGCGACCTTCGACTACTTAAGGTGGGAATCGCGTTGGCTCCGGAATTGCATATTTCTTTAGTTTTAGTAGAGACCGCTAACTTTCCGTCACTTCTACCTTCAAAAAGTGATCGTATAATTAATTATACTTTGTTTTATGAAGGTAAAAAAGGCAAATTATATATTTGATCTAAGTGTGTAGGGCTTTCATGGTCGGCGTTTTTTCAAATCTTCTTGATTTCCGGGCTTGTAGGCTATTGGTATTTGTACCCGGCATTTCGTTTACAACTGCGGTAGACATTATCAAGACGACGAAGCAGTGAGCGAAGTGTCCTCCTAGGCGATTCACAGAATATATATGTGTCGATGACTGGTGTTCTCTCTATTTTTTTATGCTCAGTGTGTTTGTGTTCTCTGCTCGGTCGTAGTTCCTTCTCCTTTACTCGTTCCGCTCAGTCGTTTTGTATGTCGCGGTGCTGGTGTTTTATTTAGATTTAGGCATTCATCCTTTCGGTTAAAATTCTGCGTGTGTATTTATATTTATGTGCCTCGGATTTCTTCGGAGAGGATCTTGTGGTGTGTTCAGCTATTGTAGATTTTTCTATGTGTCCCAAAGTACAGCTTTTTTTCTACTGTGTTATGCGTTATACTTCAAATATGACGCCTGACATCTATGAGCTTATCAAAAACAAGAGATCTTAAGTGTCTGGATCCTCAAGCTCAAGATAATTTACACCCTCTTTATTACCTTTATATATGAAAATAGATCTAAATAAATAAAGATTTTAAATTAGTATGTTTTCGTTTTTAATAGTCTGGCCCGCTAACACCCTAAATCTTATAAATGGCCCTTTAGAAAAATCAGTCTGACACCCCTGCTTTAAACCATCGCCTACTAGATTTGTTTATAAAGCTGGCACGGGTGAGAATGCGATCAGTGACATTATTTAGGGTTTTTTTTCTCTAATTACAAATATATTTTTGATAAATAAGAACACCGAAATTTTTATTTAGGGGTTAACAGTTAAATATATAATAAATAAATACATTAAGTAGCAGATACACTATTTTATAGGCAACGTTTGGCACTGCGACTTTGTAGACGCCGAAATAGTTTGAAACGCCTGGCCTTAACATAATTACTAAGTTTCTTTTTTCGACCACCCAATTTCTGTTCACAATTCAAAAACTTCAGTAACGAAAGATGAGTTAATTAAGTAATGCTATTTATTTTTATGACAAGCAGCTAAAAGTAAAATAAACATAAAAAAAAATATTGCCAACATACAAAAACTCTTAATGAGACTTATTCTGAAGAACACCTAGTGTTTATTTGTTGCCAACAGTCAAGCGCAAAAAGAATATCAATTATGAGTTCTGACCTAACGACAAATTGTCTACACAACTTTCATCTGTTATCGTGCTAAGGTCCAACTACAAAGCGGCTTATGTCAAATTTTCGAGAGCAATATTTTAATCATTAAGTTAATTTAATTCCAAATTATTCTATTGTCATCGATACAACATAAGTATGCAAAATATCAAAGTAATAGATCAAGTGGAAGTGGTTCAAAATCGACTTGCAAGATTTGACCGAAACATGTGAAGTTTAATAAAAGTTTGTAAAAAGAACTGACTTTTGATAATTCATTGATATCAAAACTCTGGCATACACTGGAATAGGTAAAAAATGAATGGATTCTATTATTGTATAGCGTTGTGAATTATGGTTTATGTATTGCTTATGTAAAGCCTAAACGATTTCTCACTGTTAATTTTGAAAATAATTCACATAAATATCAAATATGTAGAAAAAGACTACCAAAAATTGACATAAACCGTTTTGCCACGGACCACACATACATGACGCTATTTTGTCGCCATTCAGTTTACAAATTGACGTCAAATGGGCGTCCAACTGAATTTCTTAAGAAATAATTTCTTGATTTAAAACACAAAATACACCAGTTTTTCCACTGAATGGAAAGACATTTTATTAAATCAAAAATTGAAGTATGTGAATTCCCGGTACCCTGAAGAGATATGTAAATAATATTCAGATTCTATTACGAAGACAGCGAAGTATAACCTCAAATATAATTTTGACATACTTGACCAAAGTGAGGTTAGTATTTATGGGTGTGAAATTTTGTTTGCGTAATTGTCCAGGTGAGGAGCGAGAAACAAACAAAAAAAACTGTTTTAGTACAAGTAGCGACATCTGATGGAATTCGCTTATCTATTAGTTCAGAAGCAAATCTGGTAGAATTTGCTTAAAGGTATTAGTTCAGACGCCGGGCCGCAAACGAAATAAATACCGCACCCGGGTGAAACCGGCCCGGGCCGCTAGTACTTATTATTATTAACATCAAAAGAACATTCTGTATAGTGTGTATTGTAACGATTGTATGTATAGGTAGGTACTTTCAAACTACATTGTATAAAAAGTATCGTGTACCAACATTAAAAATAGAAAAAGATAAAGATGCAGCACCGAATAATAAATCGTTTTGTTTATCGAGATTTTTGGTACAAAAACATCTCGTTTATACAATGTATTGCTTGAAATTTGAGCCATAGGCGACTATCCAGAACGTGAAACTAAATTTTGGCAAATATTGGCTCTCCTGCGTACGTTTTAGAGCAAAATGATAAAGAAATTATTCGTTCAGAATTTTGAAATGCATTTTATGTCGTATTTTCATTACTATATTACGTATTTCATAAATAGTTTCAAAATAATAACCATTCATGACTTATGTTTGTCTTAATATTATTATTTATTACCTATATACTATTTTAGCAGGTAAAAATTTATTTTCGTTAATATTTTTTCGTCGCTAATTTTACGTCAGATATGTAAATTACTTTATGTCACAGCAGATGGTCAAAGTGACAGTTTGGAATAAACATGTAATTTTTTAAGGATACCAACAGCTAGACGGTTAATGGTTATTTCAGCCTATAGCCTCCATGTTTTTAATGAAAATCCAATTGGTACTTTTACCAATTCTCGGATTAGAATCTGGAAACTAGGGGCTTGTAATAGAGGAGCCATGGTAATGACATATTAAACATCGAGCACTGTTGTACGATATTTCCACAGATTCAATAATGTTGGTTTCATAAAATTGTGATTTTCTTGGGTCTAGTTTTTATCCTGCAAGTTAAATTCTATCTTTAGCCAAGTAAGAATGGGTGGCTTAATTTTAAATATGTGAATTTTAATTTAATAGGACGGTATAGACGTTCGACAACAGACAACTTTAGTGTAAAATATTCCTGGTGTATAAATACGGATATTAAATACAGTTTCAAAGACTTGTATTTTTAGACTAAACATTTTTTTCTGACATGCAATTTTATTTGCACACATTTTTATGCCAAATAAAAAGAAGAATTGTTTACATATATCCGATTCTAAAAAATACAAAAAAAAAAAATGCAATTAAATTAAATTAAATATTTGGCACGATGCACTCGTCACGATATGCCAAGATTACGTGCACTGTATTCCTACAGAATGTTCTACTAAACGTGTTCTGGAGTGAGATTAGCCAAGTGTGTATCCAGCGAGTTGACACAAGTCTTCCTTTCTACTTTCTCATTTGACTCCAAGCCCAATCTATTGTCATTCAGAACCCAAAGGAAGGGTGAGACATATGGTGAGAAATGCGCCAAACTGTCCTAAGGGGGGGTTTTGACAGGGAAACTATGGAGGCAAAGGTTGATTTAGAAAAGCATGATGGAGGCTAGGTTAGTCTTCATCATGTTTTTCGAAATCAATGTTTACTTGTCAAAAACCCCCCTTAGGACAGTTCGGCGCATTTCTCACCAGAGGTCTCACCATTGCTTTGGGTTTCGAATACCACAACAACAAAAATAATGTTTGAGAATGAAATAAAGTAGTAAGGTGGTATCTTTGATTAAAATAATGATGGTGGTGAATTTTAGATAGCCTCAAATATAATTCAGGACTACATGCTGAACATAACATTGAAAAATAGTGATTGTGGCAAAATAAATTGTTATGAACTATTGTGAGAAGCGACTGCGCACTAAAATTAATCAAAATAAAGGCGCTACCACAGCTTATTGATATTTTTGGTTACTTTTAGTAAGTTACTTCTTTTATCCAACTCAATTCAGATGGTAATACTTTAGAAGTCGTTATATCTAAGTTAATTTCGTAAGAAATTGATTCAAATTGTATAGCTTTTTGAAAAGAGGAGATTATGAATCATTTTTTAGATTAATGCGAGTTCATAATAACGCCTAAAATTATAAAATATTTTTAACAAAAAAATTGAACCGACTTCAAAAAAGGCACTAAAAAGTAAAAAATAATTGCGTATTGAAATGTTTTGGAGTCGGTGTAGTTCTCGGAATAGATTTCATTTTGGCTGACACCGACTCCAAAACATTTCAATACGCAATTATTTTTTACTTTTTAGTGCCTTTTTTGAAGTCGGTTCAATTTTTTTGTTAAAAATATTTTATTTTTCTCTTTTTAGTGTTAATCTAACACTAAAAATCGGTGAACATACATAAAAAAACATTATGCATGCCTTTGAAATTTGAGAGTTTCCCTCGATTTCTCCGAGATCTACCATCAGATCCTGACTTGGTTCCGATGGGACCACCTCGGAAGTGCACTCTTTCGAATAAAAAAAAAATTTGAAAATCGGTCCATAATTGACGGAGAAATCGGTGAACATACATAAAAAAAAATATATACAGACGAACACAGAACCTCCTTTTTGTTGAAGTCGGTTAATAACAGCAAATCGTCAATAGCAGTTGTCGGTGTACCTATGTACATCTGAGCTATACATGTCGCAGTTATTGACGGATCGCCTTGGTTTTTTCTTTATTCGCGTTGTTCATTGGCTATTTTGGATCATCCTTTATAAAGGATCAGTATTTTAGTTGTTTGCTATTAATGCAGTTTTGCGAGCGCTATTCATAGCATATGCACGGGTATAATAAGCAAGCAGAAAAAAAAACTTGAAACAAGTTCGCTTTCAACCGACTTTTTTTCGTATTAGTAACCATTTATTTATACGTACAATATTATTTTATGTATAGATGCATAATATACAGTGACTCACGTAATTATTCGCACCTCCTGAAATCTTGTAACAAGTTAATTATTTTTCGAAGCATTACCTTCAAAATGTTGGCAGTAGTTTTTTAAAATACTTAATTTAAAGGGTGTAGTATATGAGTTTTAAAGGACTCTTTCGAATTGTTTTGGTAGTTATACTATGGTTCTGAAACAGTAGAGAGTGGCATCATTGTAGTATGGTGCGCTTAATGGAGCGGCGAAGCAATGAAACAATGTTAAGCATGCTCGTACCAGAAAAACGGTGCCGCTTAATTGTGAAGTAGACATGGGAAAAGTCGTTACTACGAGATCACAGTGACTGTTATTCCGGTTACACAAAAATCACAGTGAAAAATCATCGTGACTTTGTCACGTCGATCACTCACATCACAAGCCCGCACGGTCTGACGTCACAACGGCGTTGTTTGCCTACTCCGTTCATGTTTGACTTTGAGCGACAGTGAGTACTGAGTAGTGACTGCGGTGACATGGAACGACATACGTTACTTTGAAACATAGATCTATTGGAACTTGGAGCGAGCGTCGTGACTGCGGTGACATGAAACGACATACGTTACTTTGGAACGTAGATCTATTGGAACTTGGAGCGACCGTCGTGACTGCGGTGACATGAAACGACATACGTTACTTTGGAACGTAGATATCTCGTCAGATCATAGTGTCATGTTTGAGCGACAGTGACTGCGGTGACATGGAACGACATACGTTACTTTGGAACGTAGATCTATTGGAACTTCGAACGACCGTCGTGACTGCGGTGACATGAAACGACATACGTTACTTTGGAACGTAGATATCTCGTCAGATCATAGTGTCATGTTTGAGCGACAGTGACTGCGGTGACATGGAACGACATACGTTACTTTGGAACGTAGATATCTCTTGTCAGATCACAGTGATTATTTTAGACGGCTTGTCACAGTGATTTTTTCATCGTGAAGTTATTTTTTCCCCAACTCTAAGTATAAGTGCATGGAGACTATACAAGAAGCCCAAAATCAAATGGGAAAAATTGACAAAATCTGTCCACTTAATCATACATATTACGTTTTCTTTTCTTACCACTAGCGTCGCTAATTTCCTCATTGTACTGACGTGAATTTAATTTTATAATCGATTTCAAATTGAAATTTTAATTTTGCTATGGAAATTTTCATTTTTAGAAGAATTCTCCATAGTTTCGGTACATGCTGAACACTAATGACCTCTGATTTTAAAAAGATATTTGTATATGTAACGGTCTATAGTCGAATTCGGTCAATGACCGAAATAAATGAGCAAAACTAGTTTTGACCAACGTATATTTCCCAAACCCGAAATCTTACATTTAAACGGGTATTGAGTATTATAAAATGAGCAAAACTAGTTTAGTTCACAGCTCACGGTACGATCTATTCAATTGTCCCCACTCTATATTCTGCACCTTCGCGGCCTAACGGGTGAAAACGGGGAGAAGTTGACTTTCTCTAAAATCGCTAAGCTGGAAACAGGATCACTCGAAAAAAATATCGTGTTTAAAAAATTAAAAAACACGTGTTCGACGGTTTTGCAGAAAAATTTCCCGAACAGGTGTAAACGGCGAGGGGATGAATTTTTCGAGTACATTTTTACAATGAGCGAAAGGCTGACGTTCTCAACTTCACTCGGGCGAATCCGGGTAGTTATAAATAAACAGCAGACATTTTTAGAAAGAGGTATGAAACAACAACATAGAAGCCACTGTACGCATATTATGACACAAACACATATACAACTTGCATTAACCTAAAAAAACAAGTTACCAAGCCTTTGTTACAATATCATGTATAATATTATTAAATAATTTTAGTTCAAATCAATCCATGTCGACATAAATCACTAATTAATGCAGGTTTGTTTATAGTTGAGCGCAAAGTGACAATTTTATGCACATATATTTTTAAAGTGAAACTTTTAAGAGTAACGCAGAATTTTCTGTCACGGAAATGTGGGCAAGGAAGTGACCATGCCGTAGCTCAGTCGGTAACATATTATTTTTATGCTATGTACAATCTATTCAATTTAAAGGACGCGGGGGCCCGCTCTAGAACCCGGTTTACGCTGCAATGGACTACGCCGTGAATAGCGTTTCCAATCCTCCCAGATTGCCCGGGAGACTCCGATAATAATGGTTAACCTCCTGGGATGCAATAATTTCTCCATTAGTTGTTATAAAATAAAATAAGACACCTTGGTATTATGGTATGATGAAATTAACAGGATACAAGGCTAAATATAAAAACAATGCAATTATTGCCTTCTTCAGAACCTTAAAAATGTCTATTAAGGAGTCACAAAATAATTTCTCCGGTTTTTCGCTATGCACGCGGCGCTGACCGGTTAAAAATTTATAAATAATTGAGATTTTCTTTCAACACCCCACTCGATTTTTTCATGTAAAAACTTTTATGATTTTGTGATAAAAATCGTCAAATATTAGATGCTGTTCGAAAGCAAAGTAAATATGAATTCAAAAATTAAAAAATTATTGAGATTTTCTTTCAACCCTCCCCCACTCGATTTCTTAAAATTCTCCCGGGCTGGTCCTTTCGAGAGTTGGTAACCCTAGCCATGAATATAATTTTTATCATATATTATGTCGATTTTGATGAAATTCATTTATAAAAATCGATTTCCAGTCCGGAATCGCCCGAATTTTTAGATTGCCACCGTTTTTTCGTCGACTTACGTTGCAAAATTGGTCTCCACGAAAAGCACTTCTGTTTTAATGCGATAATATATATAGTCTATGTCCATCCTGAAGGTCCATTCTAAATATTGGTGAAAAAAAAATTGAAATTGGATGAGTAATTTTGGAGATTACGTCCTACATCCAAACTAAAACATTAGTATAGAATATAGATGATACAATAGACTTTTTTGTTGGTTTAATATAATTGAAAAAAAAGACGGCATATGTGCAGTGTTCACCCTTAAACTGGCCTATCTTCTGAATCTCAAGCAAAAGCAGTCCCACGAACTTAATATGATGCCAATAACGCAAAAGTTCAGACAGGACTTTCAGTCATAATAAATTCGCAGAAGCAATTAAAAAACACACAGACATTTATGTTTCGGTGTGCAGGCCGGCGCGGCGCAGCAGTCGCTGCATCACGCGGGATGCAGGAAGACGGTGCAGTTGTGCGCGGATTAAGGCCACTGCTCCTGAACGCTAAAACACACACACGTGCACACAAACAAATATGTTCAAGTCGACATCGTGTATGTTTTGTTTTACATATTGCATTTGTTCTATATAAACAGTTTCGCATCAGTCCTCAATATGTTGCATCTTCATTTCCAGCTATTATTTCAACCCTCATCAACGTTACTTCTTACGTCCCTCGTATTATAAACTTCGACATTTCTGGTTGATTTCTAGTATCCTACTGATTAATCGGCTATCGCCGCAACCTTCGGCCGAAATGAAGACTTAAAATCCCTAAGCAATTCAGTTTAAATTGGCTACAACTGCTATTAATGATTTTAAAACTTTTAAATTGAAGTTTACATTGACTATATAATATAAAAAAGGTAATTTTAATCATCTCTAGAAGTCCATCGTGCGTTCTCGCTCGTTCGCAACAGTTCGTTTAATTTCGGCACTTGTTAGAAACCTTCGGCTTTGTCCAAAACTTCAGCCAATTTAGGTCGAAGCCGAAGGTCACGCCGAAGGTGGGTTTTTTGGCCGAAGGTAGCCGAAGCTTAGGTCGGACACTACTGCTTTCTTATTTTTGGGTACATTAAATAATCCTAAAAAGTCACCTTTCGGTTTTTCCTACTCTTTCATTTCGAAGTTTTTTTCCTCACTTCTGAAATCCATTTAATAATCAAGGAAAACATCGCGTCGGTTACCTCTTCATACCAGGATTGTTTTGACATTTCTTTCTTCCTATTTTCTTGAAGGCCTCTACGTTTCATCGCCGACACTTCTTTATTTCATGGGTGGCTCCGCACATTCTTGAGAGTATTCATGGAGTAGACCTGGAATTATTTAATAGACACCAAGAGGAAGAAGGAAGAAAAGAAATTTGAATCAATTATATGACGAAAAAGTAACAAAACCTCTTCGATGTAGAAAACTGTCTGAGATTAATAAATGCAGTTCAGAAGAATTTAGAAATAACAGAAAAATTAGACGCTTTTTGTAAACAACATGACAAGTAAATGGCGTCTCAATTTTGAATTTTCTGTTCTTTCTAAATTCTTCTGAACTGCATTTATTAATCTCAGACAGTTTTCTACATCAAATAAGTTTTGTTACTCTTTCATATCATACGTGGTTCAAATTTTTTTTCTTCCTTCTTCCTCTTGGTGTTTATTTAATAATTCCAGAAGGTTTATTCCATAAATACTCTTAAAATTAGAAGGTACTGGTAGCTGTTAAAGATTTATCTATATATATAAAATTCTCGTGTCACAGTTTTCGTTGCCATACTCCTCCGAAACGGCTTGACCGATTTTGATGAAATTTTTTATGCTTATCCATTATCTATGAGAATCGGCCAACATCTATTTTTCATCCCCCTAAATGTTAGGGGTAGTCCACCCCTAAATTTTTTTTCTTCCTTCCCCATTCGTTCTTTTGCACCGGGCACGACGGCGCAGCCGGAGTGCTCGACATACACACATATACGTCCATGTATATTTTAAAATAAATAAAATAGATAGATAGACGTTCCAATTAAATTGTTTTATTATTTCACTTTATACGTAGCGAAGCACGTACAGGGCCGCTAGTTTTGCTATAATAGGAAAAAAACTGCATACAGCGGGCATCAATATAGATGAGTTTTGTGAAAATTCGCAATTCGACATCTAGCATAGGAGATCCTCATCACTTTTCATGACCTCCAGAACTCGATTACCTATACTAGCTTTCAACTGTTAAACGATCAATATTGACAAATGACCCAACAATACTTTTAGAATTTTAGATCATATTTATAAATCAGTTTTAGAAACTGTCTTCTGAATAATTTGCCATTGTTAATTTAGAAACACTGGTGCAAATATATAAAATAGGATGCAGATGCTGATAAAAAACAAAATAATGCATATCCTCAGTTATAACCTAGATAAAAATCGCGCACACCATTTATTTTTTCTTTTGATATACAACGGTTCCAAAAAGACGACTCTCAAAAAAGCATGCCGCGTGTTGTAATGAAACAGGAAATTATTTTTAAAGCCGTATCTCTTATGCACTTAAAATAATATAAAAAAAAACACGTCACTTTTATAAACCGGGCTATTAATTTTTTACAATAAAATTTATGAGACCTAACATTTTCTTAAACAGCTTTACTTTTTTTTAAATCTATGGACGATCTATAGACAGATCTAACCGATTGTTCAGAAGTTTTCAAACGGATTATTATCGAACTTGATAATTAGACCAGGCGCCGTTCCGATTTCCATTCGGATTCAATTTTTTTTTGTTGTAATCAGTTCAACAGGTTAAATATTAATTTAAAAAAAAAACGTTATTTCTCCTGTTTTGACGCTCGCTAAAAGTATAATAAAAATGCTTTTTTTACATTGCATCATTTTTAAATATCTTCAGACTTTACGTACTTCAAAAAAAAGATTTTTAATTTTTTATGTATGTAAAAGTTAGGTTGAAAAACAGCCAGTGGCTGAACCTTGTCTTTTAGTGCTTTAATCTGGTGCTAATACAGATTTTAATTTGTTTAAAATCGCGCTGTCTTATGCGTATAATGGGATTTCTGTTTATATATCGTGATCAAAAATGTATTAGTGTAATCATTTTTCGTGTATATTACTATATTAATTATAAAAATTATATAGATTAAGTTCCGACTGACAATAATCCTCAAATAACCAGGATTATGGACTCAACATATAGAGTTAGATCTGGCGATGAGTGTGTGTCAGATTTAACCAGCCACTTCGTTTAAGAGGACTTTTTGTCGAGCTCAGATTTAAAAAAAAATGCAACGTTTCTATTTTGCTTGTATTTTTATTTAGGAGTAGTTAAATCAGGTCAAATACACCACATTTTGTTGTCGACTTTTTTTCCCTCCTCAAACATAAAAAGTCTAATTTTATCGATGATGCACTGTGGAACAGAGGGTAACGACTTGCAAAAAAATATTCGCGACCAGTGGCGGAGGAAATGTCGAACAAGTTTTTAATGATTCGATTGCATCATTCACCGTACACTTTAAATGTATTGATTTTGGCACCACTCGAATCCCATCACGACTAGAGTTGTAGCACCAACTCATGTTTTCAATTTATTATTTTTATGAAAATTAAAAACCAATTGATATTTTTTACCCGACTGAAGGATTTCGTCAAAATCGAATATCGCTTGTGAATCTAAGGATTTCGTCAAAATCGAATATCGCTTGTGAATCTATGTGCTAATATTAGAAGAATTTTTTTAAAGATATTTGCATTCATTGCAGTGTACTAAAAAGTAAAAAGAAAAAAAATAATTTTTAAGAACTATCATAATCATAAAAGCGTGGGCTGCAACCTCTATGATCATGTAGTATTAGTCACAACTCACGCTTTAATAATTATGAGCCTAAATTATAAAAAACAATTTTTTCCTTATTACTTTTAAATACACTTCTAAGAAAGTTTGTTTTTAAAAAAAATTACTAATATTTTTTCTTAGTCTTTCAAAATATTTAAGTACTATTAAAACATTAATTTATTAAAATTAAACGATTATCCAACTCTAAAAACGATTGAATCATGATTTGTCATCAGGGATACACATGTGTGCAAAATTTCAAATCAATCGGATATGTGGCGTGGTATTGGGTTTACAATGACGCATTCCACTCGACAAACTCTTTCGTTTGATACCTATTTTAAAAGGAATGTGAAGAAAAAAATAATCCGCCAACTTGCGTCGTCCGTCATATTGGATTTTCAATGATGCCACATAACTTATCATATTCCACTCGTCAAACTATCATTGATAGGGTTTTGAATAAAAAAGGTAATCCGTTATTTTGGGGCGTTCGCCATTTTGGATTTATGCATTGTAACCGGACTTATACATGTGTGCAAAATTTTAAAGCTCTAGTTTGATTAGATCTAGTCGAAATTTTGATGGCATGTTTTCACCCAAACTGACTGACTGACGGACAAACATTGGAAGATAAATAAAAAGTGTGTGTGTGTCAGCCCCGACGCACGACTGGCGTTTACTCCTTGATACGCTGTGTAATGTCTTCCATCTCATTTTTTCGCACTTTAAATCCTACAGATATATATGTTTGTCTCTTTTGAAGCAGACGAGCCTAACGTCACACTTGAAGCGGTGGAGGGTAACGCCTCACTAATTGATTTTACTACTCATAAAATTTCCGTACCGGGCCTTATAACTCAAAATCGTTTCTTAAGGAGTAAATTCCAAAAAACAGTACAACGTTACTTGAATGGGTTCATAGAATAATGGAGACATTGCTTTGAGATTCACTCGGGCGAAGCTGCGTGTCAAACTGAAAACAAATATACGCGGGCAGCATTCTGAATTTATCATTTTCATAATTTTATTTCGGCGGGAGTACGCCACTGGTCGATGCATCTCCCAATGCACTGCACACGGCCGAGGCACACATCCCAATATTTTATGTTTGCAATCGTAGATCAAAGTGCCCGTTGCACTGATTCTGCACTGTTATTTGTTTATGAAACATATACAGGGTGTAGATTTAAAAAAAAACAAAGAAATTATTCGTCGACGTTTTTCTCGGAAATTTACTTGGATAAAAAACACTACACAGTAGATTTTCAGTACTTAAAAACATTCGATAAAAATCTAAAACACGAGCACTTATTTGTCTCGGCGCAATTTTCGTTTACCATTTTACTGATGATGTTTTAACTTTTGAAGTGGAACTTCTAATGTGGCACCTCGCCGATTTTGGGGGTAAAATAAATGAAACAAAAAAAAAAAAAAAAAAAAAACACCTACACAAATAGTCCAAGAGCTATGAAGCATTTTTGGGTGAAAATGTATTTTCTTTTTCAGGGTGCCGTACCCGAAGGGTGCCCAACGAGACCGTATTACTAAGCTTCCGCTGTCCGTCTGTCTGCAGTCAGCGGGCTGTATCTCACGAACCGTAATAGGTCACAAACTGTATTTTTCTATTGCCGCTATAACCGATTTTTTTATACACAATCCATTCTATAGTATATATTATACACAAACTGCAACAACGTACTACGTACGTACACAGTAACAAGTTCCAATACAAAATAAGCGTCCGCTAACGGTGCGTTTATACAACAGTATACTCGAACATTTATTAAAATACAATTATGTAAACTCTTGCATACAGCACGGTACGATCGCTAGGCTATCAGATATAGCTACGGGATACAGTACAGTTAGGGTAGTCCATCTGAACTCATTGCAATTATACACTTAGTTGGTAAACTGACCGCAACCCATGTCAATGTATGAAGACAACAATTTTCCAACGGCAAAGCGGGAAAAATCTTCGAGATCTGAGTCCCGTGATGGACAAACTATTTACATACCTACAAGTTCGTATGGAACCCTCAGTGCGCGAGTCCGAGTCGCACTTTTTTTTTAAAACCGATTATAAAAGACGTTTACTATTATTTCTGCGTTTCAAAAAAATCCACACCCAGTATATATATCCACAGATTTGTTTTAAACGTTTTTTTAATAAATCTGATGGATGTACAGATAATTGCACACTATTTTTCTTTAAAGATCTTTCGCATGTGCTCAGTGTTTATTGTTAAAAAAAAATCAAAAATAAGTATAAATCTTACAGTATAATATAAACATTTCAAATGCATTTTTTAAATGGATGGTTTTGGTAGTACTGTTTGATCACTGTACAAGCCTATGTATCGCGGATTTAAATGAAGCAATAAGTCAACTAGATTTTTACCTTTAGTTATTCATTTTTTTATTTTTTTTTAGGTCGCCAACAGCTAAGGTTATTTGGGCCTAGCACTAATTAGCTTCACCTGTTAGTGTATTAGCATTGGTTAAAATATTTTAATCAATGTAATTAGTCAAATATTGTAATAAAAATTTCGACTCGTTCTAGTTCTAAGCTAGAACTTTTTTTAAACATGACGGATGACCCAAAATGACAGATTGATCTTTTTCTTTACAAGGGGCCATTCAAGTATCACGCAAGCAGAATTTTAGTAATTTTTGACCCCCCTCACCCTTTTCAGCAAAAGTAAGCAAAGTTCTTACAACAAAACTTTATATGAAATTCACTGTGTGTTTACTTCAAATCAACCTGTACGTTACTCATACACATTGCATTTTTTTTTATTTGAACATTGTTCAACGCATAAATTTTTATGTAATATTTCAAGATATTATCTAAATGAAAAATATAACAAAAACATGTTGATTTCACCAAATTGATCGATGATAGCCTTTGTGAAAGTTACGAGAAAAAAAAAATGGTCGAACGACACAAGAATCGATGCGAAGGCCATTTAGTCATATATCTAGTTTTTACTAGTGACATTATGATCATCTGAAGACATCGAAAAATATAGGTACTCTTATAAATCACAGCCCACTTTATAGATCTTAACTTAAAGCTATGACTTCAAGTGCCTTAATCCATGACTTTCCAAACGAAATAACAAAACAATAGACTTTTTACAGTTCGACCATGCGCCCAATCTGAGTCACACAGTTATCCGGCGTTACGGGCAGCTTCTTCCGAGCGCATTTTCTTATAATCGTTGCACTCGAGGCTGATTTTGCTGCTAGATTCCTTGCGACATTTGGATCCTAGACGTTTGAGGGGAGCTCTTTAAAAACATAATTACGGGATCGTGTCTATGCGATGGCGTTTTTTTGCGCAGTGGAAATGGGAGGGCGTTTTGGGGGAGTTCTTTAAAAACAATTACAGGGTCGTGTCGATGCGATGGCGTTCTTTTTGCGCAGAGAGAAGGGGAAGGTGTTGGGGAGGATTTTTTTAAAAAACAATTACAGGGTCGTGTCGATGCGATGGCGTTTATTTGCGCAGTGAAAAGGGAAGGGCGTTTGGGGGGAGTTCTGTAAAAAAACAAGTACGGGGTCGTGTATACAAAGTGAGATAGTAATTCTACACCAGTTGCTATGACGTGTATATGTGATTTATGATTGGTTAAATTTAAAAAATGACAGTGAAAGACGACAAGTAATTCCGTTTTTTACGTATTTCTGAGGAAATTTCTGAATAATCTGCAAAGTTTTTTTGGCACATCAAAATTTAGCGTTTTCAATGACTTTAAAAAAAGTCAAAATTTGGTCACATCGAGTTATAGTACTGGACCCGAAAATTTTACTTAAAAAACATTCGAAATGTTCTCAGCTCTTAAGTTCTCCTGTGAGACTCTCACTTTCATCAAGAAATTGAAATCTATTGTGCAGTAATAACTTTATTATGCCAAACAAGTCTGTCATACCTACGACGACGTACGTACATAAACATAATAGGTACTTACAGAATTGGCCGGTAGTGCGCCTTGACACCGATTTAGTTATAAAGTAGCTCTTTCCACGCCACAAACAGATGGCCGCACTCTCAACATGGCGGCGCCACAGGTAAAATTGCACAATTATATACGGAACTATGATTTAATTACGACCTATATTCGACGGCGATTTATTCATATGCAGTTTGTAAAAAAAATAAAATTAAATCATCGACCTTGAGTTCATTCCGCACTCCGTTCTGCAAAAATATGCTGCCTAATACAGTAGAATCTCGATAAGTCAAAGTTCAAGGAAAACGTCAAAAAGTTTGATTTAACTAAAATAGTGTTTAAGAGTTAAGGAGATTTTAAAGGACCAAATTTTCAATTACTGCGGTTGCAATTATGTGCTTTGGGGACCTGAATCACAAATGTTAGGTTAAATACAGAATGAGGCCAACAATCGATCTCAGAGTGAGCTGTGGACTAAATGACCAATAAATCATGTAACGTTTATAGAGTTCGATTTCATGTGGTCGTCAAATGTTTTCGTCGTTTATTAAGAAGCTTCTCGGTTCAAAACAATAATAACAAGGCAGTTCAATCCCGCTCTATTCCCGCTAGCAGTGCTAGTAGTCTTCGTGGAAGTAAACGTCGAATAATATATATTTTTTTTACATTTTTCCAAATAATAATATGTTTTTTTCAGTGTAGCAACATAAATACTACATTTTCTTAACTGTGTATAAAAATTTCGATAATTAAAGGTTTCGTTTGATTATTATTACAGTTATTTGAAAAATGCTCATTTGTCAAGATGTTGTAAGAGCATGAAAAATTGCGGACGGTAGGCGGTGCTGCCATCACGCACCCAGCGAATGCTTTATTTTTGAGTTACTGACGCCCAAATACTCAGTTATTCGTTTAACTTGTAGATGTTTCGTATTTCAAGTAAAGAAAATTTCAGGACCTGTGTGAAAAGAAAGAGATAGGTAACTTTATTAATTTATAGACGTTTTTAGTTATCAAGGTTTGAGTTATCGAGGTTCTACTGTGATTAATAATAAGAATACTATGTTATCGTCTAAAATCTAAATGATACAGCGTCACCATACACTCCTGTGCAAAGAAAATAACTGCGTCTAACATAAAATGAAGATATAGAAACGTTTTCAAAAATTCCAGCCAATTGGGCGACGGGACCATTCCAACTTCAAAAATGTTGACATTTGATTATAATAAAGAAAATAAAATTTCTGATATCGCGTGAGGTGACGCGGGTAATGGCTAGTATTCAATATAATATTTGCTATTCGTTGCCATGGTTATACCTACATAATATGTTCCACGTCATGTAAAAATTAATCAAAGTCTATTTCTGACAAATCCATAAAACAAAAGAGCGGCTGATTTTGTTTTATTTTCAAAATATTTCCGAAACTATTAAGTTTAGAAAAAAAAATTTAAACGAAACTTTCTTGAAAAATTAAATAGAATAATAAGCCGTTATGAAAAGTATATCATTATTATATATAAAACACTGTTATAGCATATATCTTTTCTGCGCATGCGCCGATTTTCCCCAAAAACAATAAGGCTCTTCATATGTGCATACCAAACATCCTCCCAAAATTTGATTTCAATCCGCTCATCCGTTTGATCTGTATCGTGTTCACAGATAAACAGATTAACAGACGCACAGAGTTTTTCCACTTATATGTTTTTCGGATTCGGGGGACATCAAAACGAAAAGTGATTTTTGACCTAAACTAGTACCCGCTTGTGGGTTGGAACGGTAGTACTTATATTAACATTTTCACGGACTTATTTATTTCGATTTTTTTTTCTTCTAATTAAACGAGGATTGTTGTTACGTCAAAATATGCAATAATTCGAAAAATGTAATAATCAAGGCATGTCGGTATCGCGCTATTGTAAGTTCACCCGGTATATAAAAAAACGTTTCAACTATTTTAAATTTATTAAATTATCCTCTGAACATTTTTCCTAAAATTTATGTCTACATTAAAACCATTAAAAGTATGCTTTCACAGAAATTTTAAAACATATTAAGTTGGAAAATATATTATGAAAGCCTACAGAAGTATGTAATTCGTTCAATTTCTTTTATTTAATTTGGAGTTTTAAAAGGAATTTCAGCTTCATATTTACAGGGAGATATTTAATTAGAATAATGCTTTGATCTTTAGAAATTATATAATATTTAAACAAAAATGAGAATAAAGTATATTCGCCTTTGACTTTTTTAGATAACGACCTCAGCTGTCGAGCGTCTATAACCTCTCGGAAAATAGTCGATAAACAAGAAAGACATAGAAATTCCATTTCTCTCGCTTAGTAAACGGAGTGGATGGTAGTGAAGCCCATAACTTTTACAGAAATGAATCGAACCAATAGTATTCACGGAAATTCGACTCGGGCCAATACTGTTCGCAGAGATTCAGAATAAATAATCATATATATTAATACGCTAAGGTTAAAGATGTTTTCCTCACTTTTTAGAAAAAACCACACAACTTCTCCACATACATTATATATCATTTTACAGATAATTGCTTGCTCTACTGACATCGACAAATAAAAAATTTATTATTGCTTTTGTTTTTGTAAATTAATTAAAATACAGCAACGCTGAACAACGTCTGCCATCTGACGGTTTTAATTTTGAAACAACGTCAACACTTCGATCTGTCATCTGACCTTCATATTGTAATACAACAGACACAATACTGCATACTGTCATCTAACGGCTTTAAATTTGAAACAGCAACGTCACAGCAATGCGGCATGATGCCATCTGACGGCTTAGCTCAACGCTTTTGCTACTTGCGCCTCTATATGACAATTTTAGTAAAATATTTCTTCGATCTGTCATCTGAGCTTCATATTGTAATACAACAAAAAGAAGAACGTTATAAGCAGTGTGCAAAATTAGAAACGAATTGAATACCTGCAATCATATTTAAAAAATAATTTTGTAAAGTGATAATTATTATACTTATTTAGTGCGAATAATTCGCACAGGTCACTCTAGTGTTTATTAGTTCCAGATTAAAGCACTAAAAGACAAGGTTCAGCCGGAAGAAAAAAAAGAGTATGGTGCCGATTTGAGTGTGTTAATTCGCACACATTGTGATGAAACATACATCGTTCTCTTTGTTTTAATGAGGGGGAGTACACAATATAGGTTTCATCACGATGTGTACGAAAAATCGATTGGGGAAAAATCCATATAAGAACTTCAATAATGTTCAAACTCACAAATTTAATGAATTGCGGTCCAATTTCGATCACTGGGCGACCACTCGTTTAAATAAATCCTGCTTTAGAATTTCCAGTAGCGAGAGGAGAAGAGAGAAGATAGTACATTATATACCAGGAGTGGCCAAGCTCCTTGATAGTCTGAGCCATTTTTCAAAATTTGAAATTTTTCGCGAGCCGCAATTAAATACGTATTTAAAAGGTATGCAAAAAAAGTATTAACAATTTTTTTACAGAAATTATATTTATTGAAAACATAAATAAAAGTACAAAATATGTGTATTGAATTAAAATATTAAAAATTAAAAAATTCAAAATTAAACACATTTATTTTACTTCTCTTGATAATTATTTATTTGGTAATTCTTTGAGATGCTGGCTAGCTAATACTGATCAGTATTTGGATTTCACGAATTTTATTGTGGAATAAAATGATTCACATAAGTACATTTGTTCTGAAGATTGAACATTTATCGAGAGCCACAAATAATCCTTCAAAGAGCCGCAAGATGGTCTCCTCTGGTGTATACTAAGCTGCTTGTGGTAAACAAATATTTGTTTATGCCTACTGGATCGTATAATCTATTTGCCTCAAGCAATACTTGTTAACAAAATATTTTATTGGTCCAAATAAATTATTCAATAGACACAAACAAAGGTTTTCTTGCCTCAAACAAATTTTTTCTCAGTGTAAACAAAGCCTTTTAAATTGACATTTGTTTATATTATAAAATATCTATAGTTTGTCGACAACTATTTTTATCTACGCCAATCTGACAACCTATTTCCAGACGACATAAAAAAGTGTTGAGTATAGCCCACCGCCGCCGAGACAAGAGAGAGCCTTTATTCAAGTCCGCCCGGTCATTGATAGCAAAAGCGACGCAGGGCCCTGGGGAAGTGCGCTTGCGTAAAACAGTATATCGAGGCCTACCTCAACCCACAGACGCTTATACACAGGCGTCGTCGACGTCGACGTCGCCGCCGCCGCCGCCGTGCCATCGTCACTTTCCCTTTCCGGGAGCCGCGCGTATCGACTCCGGCTTTTCTGCGCCACATATCCCACATGCAGGACCGCACTAGCTTGTATAATAGTAAAATAATGCGTAGTTTCAGTTACTGCACTGCGCAGGTGATTTTAGCACTAACACGAACTAGAATTCGAACTATCCAAAGTATGGACGACAAAAGAAATGATCCAATAGTGGGTGGGTAGTTCGCGCGGGCAAGTAACCCAAAATTTTTTTCTTTAGACACGTGTTTACAAAATAACATAAAGTCTTTCTAAAGTGCTCCTCCTCAATGATATGCAAGATGCTAAATAAATAAATACATTTTGTTTTCAATTTTTGACTGAATTCTTTTTTTTTTAATTGAAAACTTCTATAGCCACGATTTTTGGATAGGTAAAATCTTATAAATTCGCGTCACCGACATGCTAATGTTAACAGTATATCTGTAACTATAAGTATGACGTAATATATATACTTACTGACGCGCGCGCAGCCAGTACACATATACACAAAAACCATATTTACACGCATCGTCAGTCTGCGTGGAAGCTTATACAAAAGCCACTGTTATTTTATAGTTTTAAGTTTTCACTTCTGCCGGCAGTCCTCAATGAATGCCTATTTTTTTTTTAAACGACCTCTGAAAATTATCTGTGAACCGCAATACTCGAGCTGGATATAAAATTTCCAGGTCCCCAGTTCCGCCGGTTACAGAAGTTACAGACTTTAGACAGACAGACGACGAACCACTTTGATACCCAATCATAAATATTGTCAAAATTGGAGACTTCTTGTGAATTTATTGATACAAATCATTTTTTAAAATAAATTGAACATCCAATCGATACTTTTATCAGCCCTGAATTAAAACTTGAAAGCTGGAGGGCTTGTAATAGAAGAGTCATAGCAATGCCATATAAACAACGACATTGCTGATCATTCTCAAGTTAAATATTAGATTGTATATCTTAGCGTTGTAATGGGTTATATTACGGCGAGGAGCGACATTATCTTTAAAACGAGAGCCAACGAGTTTCAACAATCACCCGAGTCGTAATACTATGACGCGCGAAATAAATATGGTATTTTTTTTAACGTAGTTCTAATGAAATGGCTGCTTTTCACTTCAATTTCAAATTTTCCGACAGTTCACTTCTAAGCAAACATAATTACTAATAGCAGGTTATGAAATAAAAATAACAGCGATTTACTATGGAATGGAGATGGGCACATGAGAAACGTAATATAGATGGCAGCAGGTATAAAGCTACCAAAGTTACGATTGGTTTTTATAGGAAAACGCACTTTTTCTCTTCTGATAGATAAACTTATTTTGTACATAGTACCTACCTACTATGAATGTTCCACAATTCGAGGTGGTTATATAGCTGGCGCCTCTAGCGGCCAAGTTGGACAGTGCCCATACTCATTGGTACAGCACGACCAGTTTTTTTTTTATTTAGAAGATAATATAAAGAAAAGATAACAAATAAATATAAATAATTAAGGTTTAAATAAAAATAAAAAATGTGTGCATCAACTGCTGTGGTTTGTTACCTCGCTAGTGCGTAATGGATCACTTTACATACAGCCATATTATAGGGGGTAGTCAAAATAAAAAAGGCGTCACTGCCTCGACAGTCGCGCCACAAATTTCTGGTTGATGAGGCTGAAAATAAACTGACCTGAATGTGTAATTTTCAATTTCGATTTGTTATGATAAGACGGCAGCAAAAAATCACAAAAGCCATTCTATAAACAAACAACGAACGCGAAAAATACCAAATAATTGAATTTACATGGCCGCGGCTGCCACTTTGGATTTTCCAGGACTATCTCGTGATTTATTTACTTTGAAAATCCTCTGCGGTTGCTCTGTTTACTCTGTCTGCGAAACTTCCAAATTGAATTAAATTTTCTAAAATATATTATTTAGAGTACGTATCTACACCACAATTAAAAAAATATATAGGGTAAGGCCGCTAGTTCTCGACCATTCATTTGTGGTCGAACACTTCATACTTGCCGGAATTACATGAAGAAAAGCATGTTATTAAAGTGAATTTACTCAGATTGCCCGTCAATTTCAAACTGTGACCGCAAAAGATTATTAGTACTGTTTTTATTCGATGTGATTAAAGATTAAGTTCATAAAAGTTGGTTTGTTGCTTAAAAAATTGAAAATACACTTTTTTTGTCCTTAAAATTGTATCAAAAAACGTGATATTTGACAGTTCTTTACAAATGTACATATTATGTTAAAAATACTGAGAAAATTATCTTTTCCAAATTGTTTTTTGAAATTTATTTTTTTCATGTATGGGTCTAAGGACACCGCACAAACTTTACGGGATTTTGTCCTCGGTTAAATTGATTAAAAATGGTTTAAAGGTCACTAAGAAAAAGTGTCCATGGGCGCATAGCCTAAAAACCACTAGATTTTTAGCTACAGCGAGATTTTAGATATATATAGTGATCATTGAATTCACAAACATGTTTCATGTTCCACTTTTGTGCTTTTTTTTAGAAAAAGAAAACTAGTCGGAAACTAGGTAATGTTGGATTCAGCGCACCAGAAAACATATTTCTAGAGCTCAAAATTTTTTAAGATTGTGAATTCAATGGTTATCCCTATAATATCTAAAATCTCGCAGAACATAGGTGCTATCTATCTGTATAGCTAAAAATCTATTGGTTTTTAGGCTATGCGCCCATGGACAGTTTTTCTTAGTGACCTTTAAACTATAAAATAAAACCATTTTAACCGAGAACCAAATCCCATAAGGTTTGTGCGTAGGTCCTTTATGCTATTTTTGTGATTTTTTCATGATTTTCAATAATTTATAAAAATCTGGCTCAAATTCATACGATACAAATGGATGTATCTATTTGTATCGTATGTTTTCAATATAAGTAATATATATTTATATTGAAAACAGTACTATTAAATATTGAATAAGATTTTTCATTAGAGAATTTCGGAACTGTTTTTTATTTTGTACGCACACATATATATATGTATATTGTAAATGCGAGTGAATAAGAGGTCACATTGAACAGCTGATGAAGTCATCTTAAAGCCACAAACAGCTAAGATTATTTGATTTTAGCACAAGTTCATATTTTATCACCGTTTACTTACACGAAGACTACTAGCGCCGCTAGCGGGCAATAGAGCGTAAGTGAACTGCCTTGTTATTTATTGTTTAAAATCACGACGCTTTTTACTAAACGATATGGCAAGGAGCGCGAGAAAAACCGAATCTTATGGCCACATGAATCATACTCTATAATAATAATATTTATTTCCAGTAGACCATTCATAAATCAGTGCTTATTTAGTTGGAATTTAAAGTTTCGTATATTTTACCAATAATTAATTTTACACATCACAACATATCAAAACTATACATCCAGGGATGTGTTTTTGTAAATAAAGAGTTGATTTATTCAAGTGTTAACAGAAACATACAGGATATATTTTCTTATCATAATAATAATTACCATATATTATATTATAAAATGTTATAATAAGTCAACCGTTTTAAAAATAATTCCACAAAAAGGTATAGTTAGTTGTGTAGCCTACATTCAAGAAGACTAGAGAACAGCAGAGCAATAGGGTATTTTGCACCATGTAAGAAAAAAATATAATAATATACTTATTCTTGATAGATTTTGTAAAAAGTAAACGAGAAATATTGATTTCTATTCATAATAATTAATTCACTATAAATTTTATAATTCAATTTTTTAATCGTTTCTTCAAAAGTCTAAAACGCTGTTCGCCATGTTGGATTCCGGCATGTCAAAAATTGTAGTATTGCTTAGAGAAGATAGCAGCGTCATTTCTGTGTACAAACGAGTTTCGGGTCGGAAAGGGTCTATGTTTCCTAACAAAGGGTCCGGGTAATCCCATGTGCATTAACATTACAGATACCGCCTGTGATCGCTTTTTCCACTCTTCTTATTTCGCAGTTTCCCCACCTTGCTGCTATCTTTGCTACACGATACTAGTCTACGCTTTGTTTAGATAGAGCCATAACCTAAAAAAAAAACTACGATATAAATGAATAATGAAAGAAAGAAATCTTCTTTCAAAAATAGTTATTGGGTAAGAAAGTATGAACATTTCCAATAATAGGTATACATTATAGAATTCACCTTTTTAGTTCAGAGAAATTTTTTAAAAGTCCGGTCCTGCTGAACTAACTACGAAATAAATTTAGCTCAGGTTAAATATGGTGTGACCTTAGTGTCAACGCACTACTTAGAACTATATAGAACTATAATGCGGCTGTCTACAGTATTTTGTCGCCTTTATAGAGTCAGTCAAAGCGTGCGAGTGGATCTAATCAACCGTTTTACACTGAGCCTGGTTCACATAAACGTTCGTCAAAATAATTTACATAGACAAACCCTATTGATTAATAATATACTTATTTTATAGCAAACAGAAACGTAATTTTTGCCAAAAAGTCAATGTTTGATTTATAAATGTTGAACGACTATACTGTCATCTCTTGAGAGATTATAGAAAACTAATTTCTAACCTTAAATTTTGTTTTTCTCATATACTTAATACTCCTATACTGCTAGTAGAGGTCTGAAAATGGATGACGATCCAGCTGTGCAGACACATACGTCGGTCTCCGTCATGTAGACCTCATATGTTATGCGCATGCCCGAGAATGGAGCATGCGCTTGTTCACTTACCCACTACAGTCGCAACACTTGCGCATTAAACGGGTCGAGTATAAATAAGTGAGATAGAAGTATGCAGTTGCGGTCTCTCTTAGTGGGCAACATTTCCACTTACGGGAACTAGCAATAATGGAGTATTAAGTATATGGGTTTTCTACTAGCTATACATAGTCTCAAAACCCGTGTCCTTTTTGAGAAATCTTTAGTTTTGTTTTTATTATAAGTATATATTTCTTAAAAAAGATAGTAAGTTTGAGAAGTAGCCGAGCATCTAGCAATATATCTGTTTTATTATGACTCCTCTAATAATAATGCCCAGTTCACAGGTTGGAGTTCGGAGGGCTGTAAAAATTGAATTTTTTATTCACTTAATGACCATATTCAGCGAACCTAAGTAGTTATTTATTCGGTTCATTTGTTCTTATTCTCTGAATAAGCATAATTATGGTTACTGCAGGTATAAATCTATTCTGTCTTACTTCTAGGGTATAAATTTTTATTCGCTGATAAAATAATAATGGCCGCCACATAGATCATAATACCATACCTATAAGCGTGGAGTATTATATATACAATGAATTATGTTTATTAACCTTATGTGTAGTGCATATTTGTAAAATATTAACGTTGGTGGAAGTTTTGTGTGTAATTGGGTACTTTAACTTTTTCTAACTGTAATTGTGTTTGGTGGATTGAATGTAAATTTTTATCTAACGAATAAATTTGTTTCAAGATTAGTAAATTTTATTTTAAATAGGGTTTGATGAATATGGCCATAAAAAGAATAAATTTAAAATATGATTTTGTTTTCAAACAAAAAAAAAGACGAGAGAAACAAAAAAAGTCTAAAGTTGTCAATTTTACATCGATAATAATAATATGCCAAAATGAGATTTCAAATAAACGAAGCATAAAAAATGTGCTCATTAATTGTCGTTTCTTCTAACATAATTATAATTTAAATATAATAATCTCAGCATTCAAATTTGACAATAAACACTCATCAGGTACCTACTTGAATTGACATCAGTGTCTCCCCGATACCTGGGGGGAACGAGTTGGAATTCTATTGAGAAAAACATCCACTTGTCTGAGGGGAGTTTCAAGGGCATTTATGAAGTACAATATACCAGTGATTCACAAACTGAGTGTAGCGGCGTCTTAACGGAAAAGGAAGCAAAAATTTGATTTATGCGTCGAACTCCAAACATTCGCACAACACTCCCCATTTCATACCAGTCCAGTTACACAGAGTTCAGTCATCAACCATTCTAGTGGGATACATTAAAAAAAAATTTAAAAATAATTTTATTCGTCTGATTATAAAATGATACAAAAAAATAACATCATTGTTAGTGCAGTGTACCTCTAAACCTACTGTAAAATAAACATACTAGAAGAAGTATATACATGGAAGAGCAAAATTTTTTTTTTTTTTTGGGAAAAGTTTAAAAAAACATAATTCTGCATTTAATGCAACGAACCACGCACAAACCGTATGGTATTTGGTTTTCGGTTAAATTGATCGAAAATAGTCTTATTTTATAGTTTAAAGGTCACTAAGAAAAAGGGTCCATGGGCACATAGCCTAAAAACCAATAGATTTTTAGTTACAAATATTATGTTTAGCGAGCTTTTAGTTATAGGGATATCTATTTGAAACATGTTCTATGTTCAACTTTTGTGCTTTTTTGTAGAAATAGAAAAATAGTCGAAAAATAGAAAATGTTGGAAGATGTCACACTGTATAAAATAATAATGTCATATTCGGATTCAGCGAACTCGAAAACATATTTCTAGAGCTAATGATTTTTTAAGATAGTGAATTCAATGGATGATATCCTTATATCTAAAGTCGCGCTAAACAAAACTGTAGCTAAAAATCTATTGATTTTTAGACTATGCGCCCATGGAAACTTTTTCTTAGTGACCTTTAAACTATAAAATTAAATCATTTTCGATCATTTTTTTACTGGACTGTTGAAAGCGATTTGTGTGAAAACAGCGTATACCCGTCCCGGTGGAAATGTAAGTTTTTGACAGTTAGCGCAAAATTGACACGGCTAGGGAGATGTTTTATTGAAACGTTTTGGAACCACTGTTTTATACATACATAATGAGGCCCTTGTATTGGGAATAAAACGGCATATCTACACATACATTTATACAGGTCGGTTCAAAGACAGTTTTGTTGCAATGAAAGTGAAATATCAAGCGTCTACAATCTATAAATAGAAAAATTAACTGAAGATGTAGGTACATAGGGAAAAAAAAAATGATTTCAATGATGCAAACATGATACAGGTCAAACGGATGAACGGATTGACAACAAATTTTGGGAGGATGCTTGATATGCAAATTTGAAGATCTCTATTGTTTTTGGGGAAAATCGACGCATGCGCAAAAGAGATATGTACTATCTATAACGTTGTTTTTTATATAATAATGGTCTACTTTTCATAACGGTTTATTATTCTATTTATTGTGTCAAGAAAGTTTTGTTAAACATTTCTTTTTCTAAATTTTATAGTTTCGGAAATATTTTAAAAATAAAAAAAATCAGTTGTTCTTTTGTTCTGTAGATTTATCAGAAAGAATTTAGTTACGCATGCTTTTATTAATTTTTACATGACGTGGAACATAATATGCAGGTAACCATGCCAAAAAATAGCAAATATCATATTTAATACTAGCCATTACCCGCGTAACCGCACGCCATATCAGACATTTTATTTTCTTTATTACACTAAAGTATATAAAATGTCAAGTTGGAATGGTCTGGTGGTCCAATTGGCTGGAATTTTTTTCATAAATTTTATTTCGATTGTTCGTAGACGGTGGAAGCGACGGGTCATACATCCTGTATATGAACTCCCAGATTTGAGTTCTAAAAGCGAAAGCTACAGGAAAATCAATGACAGCGTCTGGCGTCACGCCGGGAAAACTGTGTATGAATGTTTTGGAGAGACGCGCCAGACTATGGCGGCATGGGAAAAGTTCAAGGGAAAACTTCATCAGCCGGCGACGCTGCGCAGGTCAGGTCTGCACTAACGCATTTACGGCGCACTCAGAACATTATTCAAATCCACAGCAATTCGTGCCGCCTCGTTTGATTATACTTTATTTCACTTCATGAATTCACTTTCATGAATTTTACAATTTACAGTACTAAATATCTACCGCTAAAATTTTTATAACTTTTTAATAAGTTGAAATATTAGATATCTATATCTATACTAGCGGTCCCGCCCGGTTTCACCCGGGTGCAAAAGAACGAATGGGGTGGAGGGCGTTCATCTTAGTTTACCGAGATGAATGTTGTGTCCAAATTTTATGATGATCGAAGTTACCGTTCAAAAGTTTTTGTCGGACGGAAAAAATTTCAGTTATATTTTGCAACATTTTTCATTGATGCTCCGCTCCTATTGGTCGTAGCGTGATATTATATAGCCTATAGCCTTCCTCGATAAATGGGCTATCCAACAAAAAAAAATTTGCCGTTATATTGCCATCTTGCAACCCTATTGCGCATCTGTGGATGAAAGTAAAAATACTAATATCGCTATTAAAAAAATAGGGGTTGGTGGTAGAACGGTGAAAATTTAGGGTTATAAGTATTTTTTAATGGCAAATCATAAAAAAATTAAAAAAAATTTTGTACAAAAAATTAAGAAAAAAATTGAAGGGGGCCACCCTTATCACCTAGAGGTATAATAAATAGTCTACGACCTATTCTCAGACCTACCAAGTATACACAAAAATTTCATAAAAATCGGTCTAGCCATTTCGGAGGAGTTCGATAACAAACACTGTGACACGAGATTTATATATATATAGATATATAAAATTCCTGTGTCACAATTTTGGCCGCGCTAATCTCCGAAATCACGGAACCGATTTTAATGATATTTTGTACATGTGTCTTGCTTGGTGCGACTTACACTATAGGATAGTTTTTAATAAATATTTTGTACAAAATTACAGTATTTTCTCAAAAAACCTTTTTTGGTAACACATCTGTTCTATCAGAAGTCAGTTCAAAAGCAAACAAACTTTAGTACTAAATAACGACATCTGTTAGAACTTGCAATTTGCTCAAAGCTATTAGTTCAAACACCCGGGCCGCAAACGAAATACTTTTTGCAGAATTATATCTATCGCACCTGGGTGAAACCGGGACAGACCGCTATAATATTATAAAGATGTAAAGTATGTCAGTTTGGATTTAGGAGGCAATCTCCAAAACTACTCATCCAATTTGAAAATTCATCATTATTTAGAATGGACCTTCAGGATAGATACAGGCAATATATTATACTTTTCGTGGAAACCAATTTCGCAACGCAATTTGACGAAAAAACGGCGACAATATTTCGCCAAAGCCGAACCGGACCGCTAGTATATATATATATATAAAATTCTCGTGTCACATTTTTGGCTGCGCTAATCTCCGAAACCACTAAACCGATTTTAATGAAAGTTTATAAATGTGTTTTGCTTGGTGCAACTTACGCTATATAGCTTTTATTAAATATTTTGTACAAAATTACGGTGTTTTCCCAAAAAGAACCGACGACCTGCGCTTTATTAGCATGACGCTCTAATCAACTGAGTTAAGCGGCGAGTTGACCGTACGTCACTCATTTCTGAACGCAGTTGTATCACTCTTTTCATTTTACTCCCCAAATCGTCGAGGTGCAGCATAAGAAGTTTGAAAATAGATCGCAAAAAGTTCTGTGGAATACCTACATTTAATTTAAGTTTTCAATATAACTCTGGAAATAAGAAAGAAACCACAAAAAATTTTTACAGTAAATTAAAAAATGCCGACTTGAAAATTTAACAGACTATATTTAAAGTAGGTACCTATACATTTCTCGTTTAAAGTTTTTCTCAAAGCAACTGAGAAACTTATTAAAAAAAAATTGGCCATACATAAAATGTTCTTTTTTTGTGGTCGGCTTTGACAGACGTTATTTTTTGTGATATATGAGAACTTATTTGAAAAGTCAATAATCAATTAAATTCGTTTCCTTTAGAAACTTTCACAAAATAGACCTGACAAAAACAGCGTCATTAAAAAGTCGAACGAAATTTAATCACCAAGTATTTTAAATGTATATAAACACGCAAAAAACGGATGCATCCCCATTTTCAGATTTGAAAAAAAAATCCAGCCAATTGGGCGACGGGAAATATCTTGAAAATAAAAAAAATCAGCAGTTCTTTTGTTCTGACGTAGATCTGTCAAAAATAAATTAGCTAAGCATGCTTTAAATAATTTTTTCATGACTTGATAACATATAAATAACCATGCAAATGAATAGCAGATATCATAGTATTTAATACTAGCCGTTACCCGCGTCACCGCACGCTTTAACAGAAATTGAGTTTCTATATAATAATTTTTTATTTCTGTACATTCTTTAAAAAAATTAAAAACACGTACATTTCAGGCTTTTAACTAATTATAAAATATATAGCTAATTTATTGTTGCAACTCACGTTATCAAAAATCCAATTGCGGTAGGTTCTGTGCGGCGTGTCCCAAGCTATAAATAAAAGACCGCGCACATGACCAATACAGCACGAGCCTGAAAAGCTTAGCCATGTTATTTAATGGAGTAGCGCACATTAGACCAGCACCTGCAACCAGCAGCTAGCAACGACCGTCAGTTAGACGCCCACAATTTCCGTCTAGCCATATTGGACCGATCTTGTGGGCCGTTTTCATTAATACATTTTCATTAATTGGAACTCAACCCTTCTTTTTTTTTGGCGGGTTCATTTCCAATTTATTTGGGTTATTTATGAATACTAGACCTACTTTGCGGTCTCTGTTGAGCGTGAAAAGAGAGGTATGATTTACTGTGACATGTGTCGAGACAATTGAGAATTGCGTTGCATGCAACCGGCCATTTCGGTTGCATGTATTAATACGCGCCACGAATCTAAAAGGCTCGGAATGCGGGCTTGCGCTTGCACAGTCTGTTGAAAAACTACAAACTCGCAACTCAACAAAACTAAAATAACAAAAACAACTTGACAATAGCGTACTCGACTGTACTTTAAAGCAGGAAGGCGACAAGTGCCAAAGGTAACGAGTGATGACGGCCAATCACCGACGATAGCACGTTCCCTAAGGGCTATATTTCACTGGGACACCATGGCGGCGCAACTAGTCGCGCCACCGTGGTGTCCGTAAGCTACCAAACTAGACACCATACAGACACCAGAGTCGCCACACCTTGCGGCCACAGTATCAAATGCATTTAATTTATGTTTACTTTTTTTACTTATGAACCTTTTATCTATGTAGTTAATCTGTATTCCCGTGACACGTCATGTATTTCTTGATGACAATAAATATTATTATTATTATTATTATTAAAAATGGACCTAATTCATTAAGCTCTATTTTGCTCAACGATTTGCTCCTGTGTTCCAAACAAATCTACAACTTCCTCCCAACATTTCTTTTTCAAATCTCTTTTGGAATAATCTGATGAGGAATTATCCCAAATTGATGGTCTACTTTGAATTTTGATAATAAACCTTTCTGTATCGAAATTCCATCATACTGCAATTAACAAACAAAACACAACAGTTCACAAGTGTTGCGGCTGGACTGGCGGCCGAGTGAGTGAGACACCATACAGCGCTATAGTAATTCGTGGTGGCGCGACCAGCCTGGTGGCGCGACCAATATATTCTGTGCATGATGTCTGAGGTGGGAGGTGGTGGGAGTCTCAGCGGCTCTAAAATTTTCCTTTGCGATGCTGTTTGTGACTAACTTCCGAACCTTTTAGATCCGTGGCGCGTATTATAAACACCTATCCATCTGTTTACTCGATATAATCGAAAAGTTTTTCACGAGTTTTATCAACACTCCATACTATCTCTCAACTTGATCATTTCAGTTATTTAAATGAAAATAATTAGTTTGATTACTTTAAGCTCGAGTACGTCGCGTAAATAGCAATTCCCTGAACTGATATGCATGGCCATGAAAACAGATCGATAGACTGAAAATCTAGAATGAATCGGAAAAATAGAAACACGATTTTTTTGAAACCAATAGCTGTCAAAAGTGTGTCCAATCTTACAAAATTTAAACGCAACGAAATCGTAGTGGACATTTCTCAATTACGCTAGAAGAGTATCTTTGATACGCGACCTTTGCGCCATCTCATGTTTGATTTTTTAAAAACTGGTTCAGTCAAAACTTCTAAACACATGAAATCAGCTTTATTCTTATCTATAAAAAAATATTTACGCACAATATCTGTAAAAAAAACTATATCAACGATAAATATTTTTTAAATCTTATTTTTGTTAACAAATTAATGATTACAAACGTAAAATAAAACCCTTGACGGCGTACTGCTGCAAATACATTTTTTCCCTCTCTAATTCATAAGAAAATCCAGGAAAACGGTGGAATTGTAATTCTGGATTTTTAGTTGGTGTATTTTTACAATCAACAACACTGTCCATCGAGATAATACTAATTAATAAGAAAAATCGCAGGATTATGAACAAAAAATTTCATAATTATTGTTTTGAATGTTCTGTATGTACCCACTTGAAAAAGTCTAAATCTATAGACGAAATGTCGTACACTAAATAAATCTAATTTTTTGTCCACAATCCTGCGATTTTTCTTATTAACTTATGTGAAAATTAGAGTCGATATATAGGCAAAAAAACTTTACGTAGATACGATATCGTACAATGTGTACTAGCTGCGCACGCGCCAGTTCACTGCTGGCCAAGCGCAACAGGTCATCTTATAGCTACAGATATATACTGCTAACATTAGCATGTCGGTGACGCGAACTAATAAGATTTTACGCATCCAAAAATCGCCTAACGTGCCTACGTAGAAGTTTTCACTTCAAAAAGATTTATTGTATGCAATACAGTGGAACCACGATAACGGAAGTTAATAATCAAATTAATTCGATCTTAATATTTTGTCTACGTAAATCTGAAATGTGCGGTTAATCTAGTCGAATGAAGGTGACTCTGCGATGATAAATGTGTGACAATTTGAGTGTGCAACAGTGTAACAAATGTGTCCGCCAGAGTGAATCAACATAATATTGTGCGCAATACGAAATACATGGACTATTTGAATGTCACTTGTATTAGGGTAGGTTATATCAAAGGCCTGCGTGGGACTCCGTTGCCGTCGCGACGGCATCGGAGTGTGAGTTACGTCGTTATTGAAGGCACCCTAAAACCGATCCTATATTGTCGTTTGCCGGCACATAAAACGAAGTTTCTCGTTTTATTATTATTATTGTTGACATGATATTAATTGGGTATATATACGTTTTGCTTTGATTTCACATCACGTTTTCGTTACTATTGAAAATACGCCATAAAGACTTGATGCAGATACAGAGTGAATCATATATAGAGCACCAAGTGCGTCGACCAAGTTCTCGGAAAGCACTGCTTCGCACGAACCATTTCGAGCACTCTTCGACTCAATTCTATCTCCGAGGTTATAATTACGTTACAGAACAGATATTTTTTTCAGGGGTGTTAAGGTTAACACAAAAAAGAAGTATTTCAAATTTCTTATGTCTGGCGGACTAGTTTCCAAGGCCCGAGTGCTCAAAAATAACGATTTTGCGCATTCACTGATTGACTAACTGATATTCTGATAGACTGGAAAAAGCTATCAAAATCCGCATCACGAAATTTTTAGAAAATAATAAACTTTTATCACCAAACCAATATGGATTTAGGGATGGACTTAACACAAATGACGCACTAATGAGACTGACTACTACTTTAGTGACTGACATTGACAATGACCAAAAAAATTTAGTTATATTTCTTGATTTGGCAAAAGCATTCGACACTGTCTCGCATAAAATCCTATGCAAAAAATTGTCCGAGATCGGTGTGCGTGGCGTCGCTCTAAAATGGTTCATGAGTTACCTGACAGACAGGAGTCAGATTGCGAAAGTGAACGGGAAATGCAGTGACAGCATATCATTAAACTTTGGACTTCCTCAAGGAACCGTGCTGTCTCCAATTTTATTTTCAATATATGTTAATGATTTATGTAACATCGACATAGATGGTGAAGTCATTTCCTTTGCAGATGATACTGCCCTGTACTTTTCAGGTAACTCATGGGACCAAGCCGTAGCTAGAGCGAATGCTGGGATGAACAGGGTATACCAATGGCTTAACAATAATCTCCTAACACTAAACATTAACAAAACAAAATACATCACATTCAGTCCCACAATAGCTGGCCAACCACAAAACACAAAAATCACATTACACACATCACATACATGCACACAGAATCAACATAACTGCACATGCGCACCACTAGTACAAGTACAACACATTAAATATTTAGGATTAATAGTAGACAGACACCTCAAATGGAATTTACATACTGACACATTATCAAAAAAATTAAGAAAACTTTGTCACATATTCATAACACTTAGAAACATATTACACATGGAGTTGTTGAGACAGGTATACTTTGCTCTGTGCCAATCAGTAATCGAATATGGCATTTCTATCTGGGGTGGCACGTACAAATCTACACTGATGTCACTTGCTTCCACCCAAAAACTCCTTCTCCGGATAATCCATAAAAAACCTCGTCGTTACCCTTCCTTAGAACTCTTTAGCGAATTTCGAGTATTGAATATTACTCAACTATTTGCTAAAGCTGCTCTATCCCTGTTCCATAAAAAGCCAGAAAACCGTATCCCATATCATCATAATTATGAAACAAGAATGATGTCCCAAAATCCCATACAAGTGCCAAAAATGTCGAAGACTTTTAGCCAAAACCATGCGGTATTCCTTGCTCCTAAGCTATACAACAGCATACCTGTTAAATTCAAGAAAATAAAGCGCCTACAAACATTTAATAAAAAAATATTCGGCTGGTTGTTACATGGAAACAACTCAAAAATTGTTTACAGCATCCTCAATCACTCTGAATTTACTAAAACTTCGTAAGCTATTATTAATTCATTTTATTTATTTTCTTTCAATTTTTTTTTCAATTCGTATTTTGAAAATATACGCTACAAATACTTATTAAAATTGTAAAATGTTTTGTTTCCTACCCTGGAACTGGCTCTGCCAAGTTGGGTAGGAAAACTTACATATTATAATTACATTTTGTAAAAATAATGTAAAAGTAAGTAAATAAATTCATATTCATATTCATATCAATGTATCTAGCCGGTGCTGAGAGCATCGACCCGAATGCATCAGCCGATCGTCCGAAGAGTACTCGTGGCTGGTCGGTGTAATATAATGAAGTGTGGTATACCTATAGCTATAGTGTTGCCAGGCGTCCGGATAAAGCCGGACATAGTTAAGCTTTTTGATTGCGTGTCCGGCCAAAATAAACAGTGTCCGGCTTTTGTTACGCTTTTTACATTTCGCAAACGAGCGAGCGTCGAGCGTGGCCGAGCGCAGACGAATATGAATAATGATTTTTATTAACTTTTGCTTAGATTGTTTTTTATTTTGTTTTGGGAAGTAATAAAGGTACATAAGACTTATTTGTGCAATTGCCTTTCATTAGAATTTAAGAAGAATTTAAAATGTTGATAAATGTTTATCTAGAATTTAATTTTGACTGATGACTTTGGCTGATTAGTAATAAAGTACTTGAACTGATTTGGCATTCGAAGTTATTTATATTTCATTAAAATTTAACAAGATTCATGGTAATAATCAAAAAAGCTTGATTTTACATACCATTTTTTTGTCGTACCTATTAACACTGAGACAAAATCGTCAATAATGTAGGCTGTCCGGCCTTTTTATCCAAATGTCCGGCCAAACTTGCTGGTCTGTCCGACTATTTGGTTTGGCGACCTGGTAACCCTACCTATAGCTATGATATAATGATAAACTTTAAAGTAAGTGTCATCTAGGACATTAGAACAGAGGAAACGCCTTTCCATTATTTTTTTACTGGCATCTGTTAGCGAGATAACTAATTTCTCTATACTAGTGCCGCAGTTCGATTCTCCTTAGGGACGTTCCCAAAAAAATCAGTTTTCTTAGGATTCTTTTGAAACTTTGAATACACATACTTTCCTTTATACGTAGAAATTTTTTTTCAATAGTTCTTGCGGCAGTAAATATTGACTATTAAAATTTGCATATTTAACATGGGCTTTCTGTAAAAATAACTATGACAAGCGTCATTCGTTTTGTTATAAAAATATTGAAAACGACCATATTTTCGATGATTTGTAGTTCTTCGCATGTGAGCAGAGGCGAACTTGTATCTCAACTATTTTTATTGTAGTCATGTTAGTCATAGGAGGATTTTTTTATTTACATGTTGAACACGCCTGCTCTTTGGGAACGTCTTTAAGCCTCCAGCACTATTTTCGTTACGGTTTTCCACAGAATCATTCCTACCGAGCTCATAAAGAAGTTTCTCTTATAAAATGCGAGACGGTTACATTTCTTGAAATGTCAATAACTCGGAAATGGGATTATTTAACAAAATAGGAGGTAGACGGTCCGTTTATAACTAAGATTTATCCTAATAATCTTCATTTCTATATATGTGAGTACGTAGACGACATTACTTAAACTACTTAGCATGTCTTTCCAAGTCTCGCGAAGTAACGTCTCTCCAGTCGAGACCCCAACCCATACTTTGTTACTCGGGGAATTACCCCGAAAGCGCTATGAAGTTGTCTGCTTGCTTATAAAATCACTTTTACATTACTACACCAATAAGCTCTATTATATCGATGGTAGAGCTGAATGTCACGTAGGTATGTCAGACAGTTTGCGGAGTGACACTTGCATGTTCGATGAAACAGCGGAATAATACCGTTATGATTGCGGAACAATTCCGTGATAACTGCAGAACAGTTATAAATAAAAAAAAGCGAGTGTGCTTTAGACCACACGACTGAAGTAAAACTTCTTACTGTCATAATTTGTTATTATTCACCCGAAAATTCACAAATATGAACTTTAAAATGAATTTACAATTTTATTCACTTTAAACGTAGAATATTACATAAAGATCTCGACTGGCAAGTAAAGAGTACTGCTTATATTTTTTGGCCATCTGATGGCGCCACTAGCCAGTGAAGTATTTGTTGAGGTAGAGAGAAAGAAAATGTGCGCGCGCACCTCTCTCTCTTGCCCCTACAGTAATATACGAAACGGAACTCTCTCTCTTTCTATCTTCACTAACTTATATCTCCCTCTCAACTTCCAATATACGATACGTAACTCTCTCTCTTTCTATCTTCACTAACTTATATCTCCCTCTCAACTTCCAATATACGATACGTAACTCTCTCTCTTTCTATCTTCACTAACTTATATCTCCCTCTCAACTTCCGTTCACCTCGAACGATCACGCACCGTTCGCCTCATCCGATTTCCGTAAACGCTTTCGTCAGGCATTTACCAGCTTACTCCCCAAGTCAAACGTGCCTAAAGAAGTTTTACTTCAAAAATAATTTTCTGTATTTTGCTAATTGGTAAACTTCCGCTAACGATTGAATCCTATATTAATATATTTCTTTCACGTTTAAAATATTTTGAATATACATAATATTTATTACATCTAAGTACATTATTTTTCAATGTTTGTTAAGTGGATTTAATTCGATTTGCATCCGGACGAAACCGGACCAGGCAGTTTGTACTTTTATACACCTCGAACAAAATAAAGTGAAAGTAGTTGTATTAAATTTTTACTGCATAAAAAGTCTCCGTTCAGGCATCACGCAAAAACTAGTTTTATTACAGTCGTATCTGAAGGAGGAATAATCATTAATCACGATTCACGGCATAACGCTTGTGATAAAAGCTTAGTTTGGCAGCCGACTGCAGGTGTCACTATTGTAGTTAATGACGGACTGAAATAAAAGCACTCTATAGAACTATAGAAATATAATATTACACGAGTTTGCAAGTGGCACTTTCTGAATTACAAAACTGATATTGTTCAAGCTTAAGTGATTTTGACAAACTCAGTTGCCTTTTTAGAATGGAAGGCACGACGCAGACAAACTCATTATCTCAACAGATTGCTACAAAATATATCTTCCTTATTTACATACCGCTGTTATAATGAGTCAAATCATAGAAAAAATTACGAACAACGGGCGTTGGCGCGTTTTACGAACTGTTTCTCTAATAATTTCGGATATTCGGATAGCGCAACTACATTAACAATCGAATTAAAAAGAAAACTCCTTTCTAACACGCTTATATTAGCTTGACCTGTATGTATGTAAAGGAATCTTTCAGTGTAATTTTCAACAATTTCAAGAAGTTTGATTAACTTGAAAATTTGCTCACGTGTCAAGGGCCGATGACAATACAGTTATTTCACAAAAATAATTTTGAAAAAAAATTTAAATTTGAAAATTTTGGAACAAATTACTTTTGATGTCGTTTTGAGACTAAAAATTAAGAAACTAAATTAGAGTTTAAAACAACTAAAAAGTAGAAAATAATTATTAACAAACCAATTCAATTATAGTAAAAAAGCGTGGGGTGCCAATTACTATATATTCATTATAACTCTAATTTTATAAATAGCTACCCCACGCTTTTTTACTATAATTGAATTGCGTTTTGTTAATAATTACTTCCTACTTTATAGTAATTTTTGCAATTTTTGACCCAAACTGACACACTGACTGACTGACAAACGTGGTCAGTTAAATGAAAGCTTGTAAAAAAGACGCTCGAAAAGAGCACTACAAAATCTATATTTTATAAGTGAAATAAAATATGTATTTACCCATCCCTGGATTTAAACTCTATAAAGTTGTAATAATTAATTAATAGTCTTACCGCCATTTGCGCTAGGGAAAGTGGAATTATTGATACAATGGAATTAACAACAAAATGCTATTATAAAACAATTCAGACAGTTATCTATTATACTTCGTTGACAAAGTACAGAAAAACAAAAACTTATTCTAAAGAGATAATTAAGTTTGTCATTTAACCGCATCAGATGAATTTAAAATTAATATTGTCTACTATTATTTGGTCATATACAGGCTGATTGATAAGTCACAGTTGACTGAGAAACAGTTTTTCACTACATATTATAAAACAAAGTGCCCCGCGCCTCGTTTGTCTGCTTATCTGAATGCGATAAACTCAAAAACTACAGAACGGATTTTCATACGGTTTTCACCATCGGACGGAGTTATTCAAGAGAAAGGTTTATGTGTATAATTCATTAATGTTTTATGTAAATTGGTTAAAATATGACGATGCTTGTTGGAGATGTCGAAAAAAATCAAGCCGACTAGAAGCTTTCATCAAAAACGCTGTCTAATCTCTTTGAGATAAAACAAAACAACGTACGGTGAAATTGTTCCTCATTTATAGGTCTACAGAAAAGTCCGTGATGGCATATGTCTATCTTTTAAGGATAACTTACTATACCCATTTTAATATTAAGCGCTTTTCGTGGATATCAATTTTGTAATGTAAGTCAACGAAAAAAACAGTAGAAATCTACAAATTTGAGCGAAGCCGGACCGTATCGCTAGTATAACTATAAAAAATCTGACAAGTTTTTCTAGATTTTAGCCGTAAGTACTAGTTTTGGAAATAGAGGACAAATCTCGAAAACTAAGTAACATAAAAATGTTTAGAGACCCTTAAAGAAAGCATTTTCAAATGATACCCTACATGACCGAATATAAAGATTTTTTTGGGAATAATACCGCGTGTTACCGCACTCTCTACGCTTGTGCGGCAAATTTCACGCACATGGAATCTTCTCCTTCTCTCACTAGTCGCACAATATACTATAACTTTCACGAAAATCCAATTCGATTCACTTTTTTAAATCCCTATATTATTAAACGAGCTAATCTTGTATCTACCTATCTATCTATGTACCTATGTCCCTAAATATTTTCTCGAAAACGGCCCTAACGATTTGGTTAAAATTTACTGAAAAGGGATTTTGGGGGGCAAAAAATCGTTTTAGCTAGGTCTCATCTCTCGAAAAAATCGTTTTCTTACAAATTTTATCATTATAAAAATCAATTTTTTGACGTATCTATGAAAATACTTAAATATTGTAAGTAGGTTTTGGAATTTTATACAAACAATGGTACAATTGTTTTCAAAATATTATGACAGTTAATCTTTAATTACTATCCAAGTGAGACTTAAAATAAATACGTATTTGAATATCAGTATTTTATTTAACTTTCCGAGCAAAGCTCGGTCACCCAGGTACTCTCCAATTAAACGACATTACAATAAACAAATGAATATTCAAAGCTACTTACAGTTCGGTGCAAGTAATGAAAGTAGTTTTTGCTTACCTGAAACAAAAATAAATCAATATTAAAAACATGATCAATCAGAAATTGCGTGTTTTAGAACGAGTCACGATTGCTAACAAAAAGTTTAACTAGTTTATGGTAAGTTTCATTGACTCGACTTTAAATATCTACTTAACAGTAATTAATAAAAAATATTAACGTTATTAGTAAACATATACCTATTAGATATCGTGTCCATCGAGACAATAATTAATAAGAAAAATCGCAGGATTGTGAACAAAAAGTTAGATTTATTAATGTACAACGTTTCGTCTATAGATTTCGACTTTTTCAAGTACAATATGAAAATTCAAAACAATAATTATGGTTAGTAATTAATGTTTATTTTCATAATTATTGTTCTGAATTTTCATATTGTACTTGAAAAAGTCTAAATCTATAGACGAAACGTCGTACATTAATAAATCTAACTTTTTTTCCACAATCATGCGAATTTTCTTATTAGTTATTAGTAAACGCTCAATAGAGTATAGTTCCTCTTTCTTATAGTTTTTATTTTTGATCGCTACACCATCGACCGGATTTTTGGGTGAACGTCAAAATATTCAACAAAGAGACCAAGACGTATAGTGCAATGGATATTTATTCTTCCAGTAACTATTCTACCTGACATTTTGCGTGGTGAATTGAAAGTAAATTTTAATCCAAGGAATAAATTTGTTCCAAGGTTAGTAACTTCTATAATTAATAGTGTTCAATGAATACGGGCCTAAGCCATCTGAAAGCGGAAAACGTCAATTTTTATTTTATTATTGGTAAAATTAGGGGAATTATAAATAAAACGGTCGAATAAAAAAAAAATTGGTGACTGATGATGAGATACTGTTTTAATAACTTGAGATATTAAAATAATAGTATGGGTGACTAAATTACCAAGTGAGCGACTAGAATGCCTTCGGTAATTTTGAAGCAGATATCTTCTTTTGATTTTACTTTTTATTTTTTTTTTTTCACTTTGAGACTACAACTTAAAACTCACATTTTCATGAAGATTGAAAACCACCGCTTTTTTTGATAAAGGGGTATGCGAATTGTCTCGCAGTGAAACGCGATGGGGCAAAGGTGGAGTTTTCAAAAAAATAATTCCGGGGTGAACGATAAACGGGTATGCGAATTGTAATTCCGGGGTGAACGATAAAGGGGTATGCGAATTGTCTCGCAGTGAAACGGGAAGGGGCAAATGTGGAGTTTTTAAAAAAACAATTCCGGGGTGAACGATAACGGGGTATGCGAATTAAATAGTTAATTGTTTGAATAGAACTGCGTTTTCTAAAAAATGTATATTTAATTGACAGTCAATTAAATATATATTTTTTTAGAAAACGCAGTTCTATTCAAACAATTAACTATTAACAACTTAGTAATTTAGTCGCTCACTTAGTAATTTAGTCACCCAACTATTATTTTCTCGTCACGCGCAGTCAGTCGCTCACTTAGTAATACAGTAATCTAAATTGATTATTTTTGTCACACAGTCATTCGTTTAAATACTACCCGTAAAATTCAAACGCCTAAAAAATTGTTAAAACTGTTATATTTTTTATACAGATTGACTTTTTAACTAACTAGTATTATTTTTAAAATTTATAACAGTAAAACAAATAAATTATATAATAACTGCACCTAATATAAATAAAACAGTAAAATGTCAACAGGAATTTAAAACACAAAACTAGACATTTCATTTAAACTAACAGACAGGCAGACAGGCGAACAAGTTTGTCTGTTTGTGTTTCATTTAGTAAAGCGAACGTCGCCCCCCTTTTTAGCCAGTCGCGGCTTATTATAGCACGGCTTTGTGATGAAATGTATCCCGCTTTCGACTAGACGCAAAGATTAAATTTGATGTTGAGTCTTCAAAGTTTGGTTACAACACCAGCTTGATGAGCACACATTTTCATTAATTGTAATTACTTAGTTTATATACGCTTCAATTAAAATAATTAGTTAGAGGGTTTACAAAAAAAATAACCCTTCTCAAAATATAATACAGTGGAACCGGGGTAAGCAAGAGTTAAGGGACCGCGACCTCTTTGATCTAAAAAATACAGCAAATATAATATAGTGATAAACATGTATGTATTATTCGACAGACATAATAATTTAACATAAATGCTAAAAACCGAAACAAAAAAATCTTACACACTAATATTTACTTAAACCGTTAATTTTTCCATTCTGTTTTTACATTTTGTGTATATTTTTCTAGCTCATAAATTTTATCAAATATTGTTTTATCAACAACCGTCGAGTATTCAAAAAACTTGTGGAGAGACTCATTTTTGAAATTTCGTGAAACCATTAATACGTTCGATTATCGATTATTATAGGTACAGGCAAGTAGTAGTCTCAGTTATAGAGGTCCATGAGTGAAAAACGTCTTTCTCTTATAGAGGTTTCTGTTTCTCATTTAGGTTTTAGAGGGTTACAAACACGGTACCTGGCAATTACTCTCACTTAGAGAGCTTTCTCGCTTACCCAGTTCTCATTCATTGTGACGACCATTTTTTACATTCCAGCTGTACTATTAGGTAGGGAGCCGGTGACACTGAAAGTCTCGTCATCGTGGAATTGAATTTTCTTATGTAAATCGATAGTCAACAGCTATACGAATAAAATGAGTTGACTTAATAAACCGAAAATATGTTTAATAAAATTAATTATCATGAAAAAGTAAAAATGTGTCATCGTTATCGCGGATCTTCATTTTGTTTTTATTTTAACAGATCTTCAATTTTTGATATCCTATAAAGCACTGTTTGAGACTATTTTCTCATTAATGCATGCAAATGTGTATGTGTCTACTTAGATTTCGTAAAAATGGAACAACATGAGGGTCATGTCGAATTAACAAAATCGTCGGATTACTGGAAGGGCACAGCATAAAACTGTATGTTTATTAACCGACTTCAACAAAAAGGAGGAGGTTCTGTGTTCGTCTGTATATTTTTTTTTTTATGTATGTTCACCGATTTCTCCGTCAATTATGGACCGATTTTCAAATTTTTTTTTTTATTCGAAAGAGTGCACCTCAGATGTGGTCCCATCGGAACCAAGTCAGGATCTGATGGTGGAATCCGGAGAAATCGAGGGAAACTCTCAAATTTCAAAGAAACGCATATAGACCGGACTCTCAGTGGAGTTCCGTTTGCAAAAATTGCGGACCTCAATCTGACTTCTGATATATATTGTATAGATCCCAGACATCCTACAAACAAATGTTGCCAACCAGTTTTGTGGTCCCCCTCCCCCCTCCCCGGCAATTAAAAATGGCATACTACAAATAAAAAAAAAATCATCAAGCCATGCCGTGTGGGGTATCAAATGAAAGGGCTTATTGAGTAGATCACGAATATATAACACACTATAACATTTCTTACACTTTCTCTAAGAATTTTTTGAAAATTTTCTAAAATGCTCCATTTTCGAGTTAACTTTAAACCACTATAGATTGAAAACTAATGAATATATTTTTATAATTATTATTTTTAATAACTAACAATAGTCCATTGTTTACGAACCAATAGTTCGTACCGTGAAAAAGTTGCACGGGGAAGTGGGGGGAGCAATCAAAGATGGCGAGTTTCGATATTTCAATATATTTCTTAAAATTTCGGACTCTCAGTGGAGTTCCGTTTGCAAACATTGCGGACCTCAATCTGACTTCTGATATATATTGTATAGATCCCAGACAGCCTATAAACAGATGTTGCCAACAAGTTTTGTGGTCCCCCCCCCTCCATCACAAATATTACTGATAAATTACAAAGATTTTTGGTTTTAATATGGAGTTTCATTAGAAAATTAGTAGATACTTATGTGTCTAAAAATTGTTCAAATCGGATGGTATTCGAAATTTATACTGTCCTAAGTACAAATAATAGTGTGTATCAATGCCATCCGATTTCGATTAAATTTACCCCTATTTAGCCACCCCCCAAAACTCATGAAAATAACAATTTTATGCAGCGTGTGGCATTATTTTTATTGTTATTGAGTTTTGGGGGGTGGCTAAATAGGGGTAAATTAATCGAAATCGGATGGCATTGATACACACTATTATTTGTACTTAGGACAGTATAAATTTCGAATGCCATCCGATTTGAACAATTTTTAGTGTGTTTTTTTACTTATTGTTGAAAAAATCGAAAAAAAGGGTTTTTCGGCGACTTTGAGGGGCTGTTTCTCCGAAACTGCCCATCAGGATCGGATGGCAATTTTTTTCCAACGTTTGGTGGTGTCAATAAGTATGCTCACTAATTTTGAAGCGGTTGCCTTTTCAGTTTTTTTTTTAATTTTTTTTTATTCGCTAGTGCAAAAACGGCCCGCGTGTTTCGGCTGGCAAAAAAATTTTATTGTATAATTAGGGTATTTTCTTCAATGCAACCGCATTTTTATCCGGTTGCCTTTTCAAACATTTTTCGATTTTGCCCCACCCCCATATCGCCGCCCCTGTCCATTTGGGGTCACTTTGGCCGCTACCAGAGGGTTCTGTACCAATCATAGGCCCAGATTACCACTCGCCATCCGGTTGCCTCTCCGACACCGGATTGACGTGCCATTGCTTTGAATATAAATATAGAGCAGCGATAAAGGGAAGGGGGGGACTGAATGACACAGGACCGCGCGCGCGCGCGGCAACATGGCTTTTTACGATGTGGATAGCATCAGGTAGATGAATCACAAAACATTTCGCGGTCCGCTATTTTTGCAAACGAACATCCCCTTGTAGCCTGCTCTAATAATGTTTTTTATGTATGTTCACCGATTTTTAGTGTTAGATTAACACTAAAAAGAGAAAAATAAAATATTTTTAACAAAAAAATTGAACCGACTTCACACTAAAAAGTAAAAAATAATTGCGTATTGTAATGTTTTGGAGTCGGTGTAGTTCTCGGAATAGATTTCATTTTGGCTGACACCGACTCCAAAACATTTCAATACGCAATTATTTTTTACTTTTTAGTGTAAAGTCGGTTCAATTTTTTTGTTAAAAATATTTTTTACAAAACAATATAATTATACAGTAGGAAAATGTGCACGTAAGAAACTGTCCACACTGTCGGATTACTGGGTTAGCGCACGGCCGGATTATAGAGTCTGCTGTATATGCTGTATTGTCAAGTTGGGGTAGGATATTTCTACTAATATCAACCAATTTTCCTTTTCAAAGCGAGAATAGCTCTGTGTAATCATCGCCGAGTGTAAAGATATTGATTGGACACAGCCAATTCCCAGAATAATAAACAATCCCATATTCGAGAACGTGGGCGTGATGCGTAAGAGTGAGATAACAACATACGAAGCTGAACACACTTTCCTTCTCTTGCGTCGCCGAGTCGACATCCGTAACGACGACGATGTTGCGCTGACTTCGGTCGGTTACGGTAGGTCGTGGCGTAGGCACAGCAGCCGATGTCTGTAGCCAGAAATCCAGAACTCGACGCCTATATTGTAAAAACTCAGGTCGCAATGCCCAACCCTGTCGACAATACAGTCTATTTGCCAATACAGATATTGTGACTTTATTAGCAATAATCCCAAACCGTTCCCAAAAACTGGCGACGTATGCGAACGCTTTTAAGCAACTGCGCATGCGTCGTCAGCGGACGATTTGGGGTCGTTGGGCGAACAGAGATAATATGTGAACTTACGTTAATTTTTGGACAGAATGCAAACTTTAACACCATAATACATCCTTGAAAATATGTTATTAGCATCCTCACCCACAAATGAAGAAAGGTACTACTAGCTTAAGTCAAAAATCACTTTTCAAAATTTTACAATACCTTTTCGTTTTGAGGTCCCCCGAATCCAAAAAACATATTTTTGGAAAACCCTGTCAGTCTGTTTGTCTGTGAGCACGATACAGGTCAAACGGATGAACGGATTGAAACTAAATTTTGGGAGGATGTTTGATATGCAAATATGAAAAGCCCTTTTGTTTTTGGGGAAAATCGGAGCATGCGCACAAGAGAGATATACTATAAATTCAACATCTGCACCAAATTAAATACACCCTTCAGTCAGTAAATCCGTATCCGTAAACTAGTGTTTTCATAAAATCTCAAAGTAAGATCCTGTCGAGCTGATTTTATTAAAATTTCTGCAATACTTTCGAAAGAGTTAATTGATTTTAATGAAATTTGGTACAAATATTGGATTTCATCACCGCATGACATCAATTTAAAATGAGATAATCGGACCATTTTAAGGAATTGAAAAAGACTCAGAATACCGAATAAACGATTTCAAAATTTAAATTTTGAAATCATTTATACTGTATTCTGAGTCGTTGGCTCGATCTCTAGGTTCCGCCATCCGACCAACGTCAATAGTGTATATGGCAAATATACTACAATTTTATATACTCAACGTGCTGTCAACCGCATGAACGATGAAACGTACAGTAATAAGCGCCCGGATTTATTATATATAGGGTGTTCAGACTAGTCGAAAATGATATTAGACAAAAGCCGGCAGGGAAGGTTCAAGAAAGTCGCACCCACCCCTTACAATTGATTTTTTGAGGCTGCCAATATAGCTAGGGTCGTGTTTGAGGCCCAGCATCAATTTCTATTTTCAAATTTTTATTTTTGACACCTTTATATTAGTCTTAGTTCTATGTTGTATGTAAAAAAAAAAAAAAACAAAAAACCTTACAACTCGATATTCCCCCCTTACCAAATGTCTAACTAGCGTGTATCTTTGAATTCGTTGGTAGTTTTGATGACAATATTCTGATTTTATTAATTTACCAAAAAACACGCTTATATCAGCGCACTAAAAAGTTGAAAACAAATGTCTTTCTTTTCTATAACGCATAGAAGAGTGGAACACTAATTTTGCATATATTTCATTTAATTCGTCGAGTGCCCCACGCTTCTAAACGTCATAGAACAGAAAGAAATTTATTTTCTATATTTTGGTGTGTTTATACCTATGGGAGTGTTTTTTTAAGATTTTCTGAAACTACACATTTTTATAAAGATAAATAGAAAAACCAATTGCGCTTTTGAGTTTTTAAAAAATTGTGATTTTTTAATTTTTTTAAAAATCATTTATCAAAAATACTAATATTGAATACCGAGAAGGAATAATATTTTAAAGTCATACATAATTAAAAATATCACGTGACTATAAAACGCGTCAGGAATGTTTATGACGTCGTTATGTTAAAAGTTGTTTATTTGTGTATTCATACTATCAATGTAACCATGGATACAAAACATGACGTCACACGCATTTTTGGCGCGTTATCGGAACTGAGTTTAAAAATTATTTTTAAATAAAATATAACTTTTCAATTACTAAGAAGTAAAAAAACAAAATAAAAGTAGTTTTGCTATAAAAATTCTGTGATCTTTCCATTTATGAAAAAAAAACTTTCATTCAAAAATCTAATTGGTAGATGTTTTCAGATTAGAATTTAGGAACTGACATAAGGCCAATTTCTCTATTTATCAATCGATTTTTATGACATTTTTCACGGCATAAAACGGCTTTGTAAAACATAAAATAGTTTTTCTCTTCGTTTGACAACCACCTTCCCTACCTACAGTCAATCAGATTTCGGTTTAAATAAACCACTATATGATTATGAATATAGGAAAATAATTGAGCAGACCACTGACTAGGTAGGAAAGACAAACGTTATTTAATTTTTTTTTTCAAAGGAATTCTGCCTCCATTTTTGAAGTCGGTTCAAATAAAAAATATTTTTATTAAAGTACTAAAACCAGATCACCAAAGTTGATTCGCTAAGTTAATAAACGTCATTCAATAAAGATCGAAATCTGACAGAAAAAGAAACACGCATTAGTAGATCATGACTCCAGCGCATGAATTAATATTTTATGACGCAGTGTGATTATTAGGGGTAAAATGAGAGCCCAGCAAGTTTGAATGGTGACACAAATCATAAAACATCCACGAATGATATACATAATATATTATTTTTTGCACGTATACCTCAAATAAAATAGCTGATTTTCATGTAACTTTCAAAATTTTTGACAGTTCAATTTTGAGCAAGATCACTTCTAATTCTCATGCGGGGTTCGACTATGATTTACTGTGTATAGTACGAATATTATTTTACTTTACGCAACTTTATAGCACTAGTGTTATTTCACAACCGTTATGCAGACATGAAAAGCAGTTATTTTATAGGCGGTAGTGCAAAAAATGTTTTTCATACATAAAAACGCGGAAGAGAACTTTACGAAGTATCCAAATCGCTGTAAAAATACAATTAAAAGTTTCTCATTTTTAATTATTTGCCGCGTAAAAACGCTTTGCCATGTTTTCCTCCACGCTTCGCCCACAAGGGTAACCATTTTCAACGTCCTTGAGAAACAAAACATTATTATTATTGTGTAAACGGGACTGACGACGTACTACGTTCTAACGCTATATGGTGGCGGTGGCGGGTGTCGTGGCGGAGGCGCAGGGTATGGGAACATCGTAGCTTCGTACAACGACTCCTTCTCAAGGTCGAGGTTATCCTACATATATAACTCGACTGCCGAAATCAGTAAACAGACAACAAATTATTGTTTTGGCTTGCCTAATACGTCTAAGCTCTTCTATATTTATGACTTCACAAACAATTGAACGCTATTTTTGTACTTAGGAATGCTCGTGTTTTGTTTCATCGTAACGCACCTTTGGAATTAGAGAAAGCATATTTGAGAAGTCATTTTCTATTTTTTTTTTCAAATGAAACTTTTTCTGATCGCAAAATTATAATTGTACAGAGACAACACACATGTAAGACATGAACATGTGTGCTTTACCCAGTGGCTGACGCCATGTTGGTTCATGCGGTCCACAGCTACGCTCGAACTGGGTCTCCTGGGTACAGACTTCGTGAATTTTTCATAGAAATTAGAGATTTGTTGTTTTGGATTATTTCGATGACGAATAAAAGTGGCCCGGACGAAGCCTGGGTGAAAACTGATAAAAGTAATTCAATGAAAATTTCAATCGGTTCTGGGCTCAAATGAACCTGGCATTAAGGAAAAATATGAAAGAGAAAAAGTTAAAACAAGTGCCATTTATAATTAATTTTGTAAAATTAAAAACATTTTGGAAAGGGAAGCCCTTCATAAATGTTTCTCATTAATTTCAAGACGAGTTTAAATGTATAAACTTTTTGTCTATTTTATTTTTTTTTGTAATAGGTAAACACATGTTTCCCTTATTTGAGTTAAAATTCTTGCCACTAGATGTCATACGCCGACTTGTTAGATCTCAATACTGCAAATTACCATTCCAACCCACAAGTGGGGAATGGTAGGTAGGTACCAGTTTCGGTCAAAAATCACTTTTCAAAAATTTTACAATATCTTTCCGTTTTGAGGTCCCCCGAATCCAAAAAACATATTTTTGAAAAAACTCTGTGTCTGTTAGTCTGTGAACACGATAGAGGTCAAACGGATGAGCGGATTGAAACCAAATTTTGGAAGGATGTTTGGTATGCAAATATGAAGAGCCCTACTATTTTTGGGGAAAATCAGCGCATGCGCAAAAGAGATATATGCTATAACGGTGATTTTTTTAATAATGGTATACTTTTTATAACGGCTTATTATTCTATTTATTTTTTCAAGAAAGTTTCGTTAAAAAAAAATTTTTTTCTAAACTTTATAGTTTCGGAAATATTTTGAAAATAACAAAAATTAGCCGCTCTTTTGTTTTATGGATCTGTCAGAAATAAACTAGTTCGGCATGCTTTGATTAATTTTTTACGTGGCACATATTATGTAGGTAACCATGGCAACGAATAGCAAATATTATATTGAATACTAGCCATTACCCGCGTCACCTCACACGATATCAGAAATTTTATTTTCTTTATTATAATCAAATGTCAACATTTTTGAAGTTGGAATGGTCCCGTCGCCCAATTGACTGGAATTTTTTTTTACTGTTTTGCTTTTTCTGCAGTCTGTCTGCTACAAGGTTTGCAAATCGATTTTGGTATAATTTCGGTCGTCTAATTTGGTTGAAATTTTACCTTTGTATTTGCGTTGACAATAGTTTTTTCATAATTTCCCTACACTTTTAATATATCGAGTACCTATATAATTTCATCCAAATCGGTTGTAATTTTATATGTGTATTCAAAGTTTCAAAAGAATCGTAAGAATACTTTTTGGGAATGTTCGTAAATTTTACACATAAAATCAAACCTGAATCAATCATTGAATTAATTAATTAATTAATGATGCCCCTGAAATTTTTGTGGTCAGATTCTATACGACTGCATTTTAACCATAGACCGTACCTTTTCGATCGTCGTGTACAGCAGGGATGTTGCGGATGCAGATTTTTTCACATCCGCGGATGCGGACGCGGATGCGGATTTTAGAAGGCTGACATCCGCGGATGCAGATGCGGATGCGGATCTGTACAAGAAAAACTTAAGTGTGGGTAAAAAAAATAAAAAGACAGTAATCCTTATCCTTTCTATACTTAAAAACTCGGGTCGCAGTGCGAAACCCTGCCGACAATATAGTGTATTTGCTTTTATAAGCAGTGTGGCTCTATTGTATGAACTTAACTTTGTTTTTGGACAAAATAAAAAAAATTACCCTCTAATACACCCCTTAAAACAACATTTTTTTACTTAATTTCAATACTACATACCAAGTCAACATCTGTACCAAATTATATACACCCTTCAGTATGTAAATCCATATCAGTAAACTTGCGTTTTCATAAAACTTGTAAGTCCGGTCCTGTCGGGCCGATTTTATTTAAATTTTAGCAGCACATTTCAATAATGACTAAAGGGTTAAATTTCAAATTTGAAGTGATTCTGAGAATTTTTTCCGTATTTTCGGGCCCGAAAACTTTTTTCAACCCCTAAATACCACCCTTAACATGGCCCGATTGGGCCCATTTTAAATAGGCTTCGTGCGGTGATGGATTCCAACGTGTGGACCAAATTTCGTTTAAATCGATTAAGTCTGTCGAGAGTTATCGTGCTAACACATATATATATATATATATAAATATATATATATATATATACATATATATATAAACATTTCCAAAAATGGTGCCAAACTTCTTAGAAACTTATGAAACGTCGAGAAATTTTGGTCCGACCCCTAGGTCCCGCCATCCGACCGACGCCAATAGTGTAAGTGCCTTATGGCAAATACACTAATAATAAAGTAGTGAGTAAATTACCTACTATTACTGATTATAATAAATTATTTTAGTAATTAAATTTGAATAGTGGAGCATTATCTTTAATGAAAAGAAGGATAGCCGCCTTTTCGGGCTCCAGTCTGTTTCGCAACGGTTCGTATATTAATCCTGGGCTACTAAATAACTGTTCACTTGGAACACTTTCTTTCTTGTCGCAACCTGCTACACATCCGCATTCTCATCAGCTCCGCATCGATTTATGCGGATGCGGATGAAGATGCGGATGTCTAAATTGATGCGAATGTTCCGCATATGCGGATGCGGATGCGAATATTCGCAACATCCCTGGTGTACAGCATTGTCAGAGCCATAGAGATACAAGTGACTAGACTACGCTAGTGCGTATGTTGGCCATAAGTGAAAGTGTCCACAGTTAAGAGAGAGAACGCTGCAGAAAAACACAAATTTGTTTACTCAAATCATCATTACATAGAGATAAGGAACTGTTTTCTTTCTTAATTGCAGACACTTTCACTGCTCTCTCGCGTACTCTATTGTAATATCTCTATGGTCAGAGCTTTGACCTTGTTTTTTTTAAAGTTCACCGTGATCGATTTTGTAAATCAATTAGCGAGACGGAGAGGGAGGAAGGTTGGTGAGAGAGGCATGAGAGAATCACGTAAACACGGTGTGAAACACCCGTACCTACATAATATATATATACAAAAGAAAACAAATTGCATTCATGAGATAGGCTGCTGGTGGAGTTGTTTTCCGTTGTTAGGGAGGTGGAGGTGGCGGGAGGAAGCGTGTTTACCGGTGTATGGCAGGAGGATGAGAAGGAGGAGGAGAAGGAGACGGAGAATGGGACGAGTGGACAGGCGGCGTTGTTATTGCGCAGCTGTAAACAGATGTAGGGCATTACACTGACACCACTTAGTAGAGCGGCGATTCTAACGCGACCCCGAGAGAAAAGGTTAAGTAAACACGTATTAAATATGTTCGAACCACACAATCAACACAACGGCCAAACTTATTGGCCGCCATTAAAACACTGCCGCCAAAAAGGAAAAACAACTCTACGAGGGAATTTCAGATTATGGTCGATTTTTCGGATTGCATAAAAAAGGCGTGTCGCGGCACACACTATCGGAATAAAACTTCTACTGGTATTATTTTTTTTAAACAAGTGCTTAGGTATTAATAGAATATATACAAAAAATACTCGGGTCGCAGTGCCAAACCCTGCCGACAATATAGTGCAGTGTTTTTCAACCTGTGGGTCGCGACCCCCTGGGGGTTTTAGTAAAAAAACAATAAAGATAAAAAAGATTGATTTATTAAGTAAGAGAATTTTAACAAAAGGATATACGTATTCGATGTATGTACATAATTGTTAAATAATATGTTTTACGTACTATATTATGTACTTATATCCGAATCCTAATTATGGAGACGTATAAAAACGTCGTATGGAATATTTGTAACACTGTAACATACACATACATACATGATAAAAAAGCGAAGGATCGGGGGGTCGCGAGATATTTTTTCATACCAGGGGGTCGCGAAATATTTTTTCATACCAGGGGGGTCGCTTAATGAAAAAGGTTGAAAAACACTGATATAGTGTATTTGCTTTAATAGGCAGTGTGGCTCTATTGTATGAACTTAACTTTGTTTTTTAACAAAACAAAAAAAATACCCCTTAATACACCCCTCAAAACAACATTTTTTTAAAATTTCAATACTACATATCAATTAAACATTTGTACCAAATTATATACACTCTTCAGTATGTAAATCCAGATCAGTAAACTTGTGTTTTTATAAAATTTGTAAGTTCGGTCCTGTCGGGCCAATTTTTTAAAAATTTTAGCAGCACATTTTAATAATTACTAAAGGGTTAAATATCAAATTTGAAATGAATGTTTTCGGTATTTTTGGGCCCAAAAAAATTTTTCAACCCCTAAACCCCACCATTAAAGTGGCCCGATTGGGTCCATTTTAAATAGGTTTCGTGTGGTGATGGAAAAGCATTATTTTTTAATCGAATTCGGCACTGTTCGGAAAAGTCCAAAGTGAGCTTCAAACATCTAGGTATGAATCTAGTTTCATCTCACCGTTCAAGTAAGCAGACAAGAATGAAAAAGGAGCGTTTAGAATCGTTTTTTTCATAATACAAAGAATAATAACAAAATGAAAAATACTGACCAGGTGCCAATATAGAGTTTATACACAAGTCAAAAAGTGATGACGCATCTGTGCAAGAAAAAAAAAATAAATCGGTTGAGTAGGGACACTAGAAACTGTAGTATTGTCGAAAGAAAGTATCTTGTTTCCGACATATGTACTGCAGATGGCAGGATCAACAATCACACCATATGGTTTCGCGCGCATATTCAAAATATTCAAATCGTGCGGTTAAAACCGACTGTTATTATACCCCTCGTATTGGGAGGGAGGGGAGATGAATGTACGTGCGTCAAACACGCAGGTTGGGTGGTTCGGCGTGTGTAGGTGGCTGTTGGAGAGCGAGTCACGGTTTGGGGGTGTTGGAGGTTAGGGTTCATGGCTGAATAGTGAGCTGGGTCAGTGTTCGACCTTGAACGGGCGTCGCCCGGGCATGAAAACGTCGCCTGGCAACGCGCGTCGAATGCCACATATATACATTATATAAGACACATAGGGTGAAACAAATGACGAACTAAAAACACTGGAAACGCGAACGACTCGTGTTGCACGAGATTTCGACGAAACAAGACAAGACAATACTCAGACACCAGAAAATCTCTTAATCTTATCTTTGAGAGCAGACTCGTACAAAATAGCTTTTAAAAGTATATTTAAATACAAATACTTACTCTTGCTTCATTAAGCATTTAAATACAAATAATACTTTTCATGCATATACTTGTAAAAAATACTTTTTAAAAGTATTTGAAATACAAATACTAGAAAAATATTTATATTTGTATTTTGAAATACTTTACAAGTCTGTTTGAGAGTAGGTATATATGCTACCCACAAATATCTCCTTCATACTTCATCACAAATCCTTTCCCTTCGCCTAAAAACGGTTACAGCTCTCCCGGCGCTATTTTTAAAGTTAAAGGGTTCGGGTAAATGCCAAATGAAAGACCAAACAAATCAGTGCATCTGACACTTTTGCAGACTTGTAAAGTATTTGAGTAAAAGTATTTCAAAATACAAAAACAAATACTTTTCTAGTATTTGTATTTGAAATACTTTTTAATGAAAGTATTTGTATTTCAAATACTTTTTAATGAAAGTATTTATTAATTATATTTAAATACTTAAAATCAAGTATGTTTTTCAAGTATATACTCGCTTTAAATATTTAGATTTTTCTCTTTCTCTAAAGAGATCCTCTTAAACATCGTGCGCGTGTTTTTTTTTTTCAAGCAACGAGCGTAAAGCGCTTCTACTTGATGCAGACTTGTAAAGTATTTCAAAATACAAATGCAAATACTTTTCTAGTATTTGTATTTAACTACTTTTAAAAAGTATTTTTTACGAGTCTGCGTAAATAAGTGTTGACACTTTTTACACTGGAGCACGACACCAAACACACCTAATGTGTATCGGTAAAATTGAAAGTGATCGTTCCATCTACACCCTGTATAAACCTACGCACCGTCATATTTTATGTTTTACACGACTTCTGTGTAAAAATAAAACAGGTATGCGGTGGACGCATGGATAACTGATAAAATATGATAAACTTACAACGGCTTCGGGTACACATTGAAGTTCTTTTGTCTGGCCAAAACAGTTGAAATATCGTGACGCTCTTTGACCGGTTTCGAAAAGGCTATCCGAACAATATAATATATACATTTTCTGTTGCTCGACGCGGTAGTTTAAAAGCGTTTTAATTGTGGAAAAGCAGTCTCATTAGAACTGTATTCAGGGTTGTCGGGAGAGTTTTTATTCAATCGATTTGAATTTAGTTTTAGAAAAATAAAATGTGAAAATGTACCATCAAAAAATTCGCGTTTTAAAAAAGCCTATCTTTTTGAGATACATTTTTTTTAAATATTGCGAGAAAATTTTAAGTGTCTTCATTTTCTCTCCAAGTTCAAACTTTGAGAAATTCTCGAATATCCGAGTGGAACCGGCCCTGTACAACATGCTTGCGCTATTCATGGGGTGGGACGGTGCAACAGTTCATTAACATATTTATTGGGAAAGAACAGTTATAAATAACGTCATACAGTGAAAACTTTTCAGGCATTTATTTTTTTTTTGTTTTTATTTTTGAGTTAGAAATTAGAAACATTTGGAAGGTTGAATATTTGTACAAACTTTAATTTTTACCAATCCAACACCACAATGGTAGTAATTTAGGTCGAAATTCACTCTTCAAAATTTTACAATATTTTTTCGTTTTGAAGTCCCTCGACCCAAAAAACACATTTTTGAAAAAAGTCTGTGCGTCTCTCTGTGAGTCAAACGAATGAGCGGATTGAAACAAAATTTAGGGTGGTTGCAAATATGAAGAGCCCTATGGTTTTTGGGGAAAATCGACGCATGCGCAAAAGAGATATATGTTATAACGTTGTTTTTTATATAATAATGGTATAATTTTCATAAAGGTTTATTATTCTATTTATTTTTGCAAAAAAGTTTTGTTAAACATTTTTTTTTCTAAATTTTATAGTTTCGGAAATATTTTGAAAATAAAAAAAATCAGCTGTTCTTTTGTTCTGTTCATTGTAAAAAAGGAATTAATTAAGCATGCTTAAAACATGAAACATATTATATGGAGGCAACCATGTCAATGAAAAGCAAATATCATAATAATTAATACTAGCCGTTAACCTGACGTATATAGTCAACTAGTCCGATATATCGGACTAGTGACTATTAACTATTTGTTAGTAGAAGTTTTGTTCCAAAATATGTATTGAAGAGTATTCGTCCCTGCAAATACCCCCTGCACCCTTCATCTCAAATCTTTTCCCCTCGCCTAAAAACGGTTCGCGCTCTCCCGACGCTATTTTTAAAGCTAGAGGGTTCTGGTAAACGCCAAATGAAAGACAAAGAATCAGACTACAGATCCTTTAGGCGAATTTTTTGAAAAAAAAAAAATTCCTGAAAAAACTTACAACCTTTTGAAAAAAATAATAAGTTACGTAATATTACACACGTAGGCGAAACTGTTTTTCAAAAAATTCGCCTGAAGGATCTGTAGTCTGATTCTTTGTCTTTCATTTGGCGTTTACCAGAACCCTCTAGCTTTAAAAATAGCGTCGGGAGAGCGCGAACCGTTTTTAGGCGAGGGGAAAAGATTTGAGATGAAGGGTGCAGGGGGTATTTGCAGGGACGAATACTCTTCAATGCATATTTTGGAACAAAACTTCTACTAACAAATAGTTAATAGTCACTAGTCCGATATATCGGACTAGTTGACTATATACGTCAGGTTAACGGCTAGTATTAATTATTATGATATTTGCTTTTCATTGACATGGTTTATTTAAAAATAGCGTCGGGAGAGCGCGAACCGTTTTTAGGCGAGGGGAAAAGATTTGAGATGAAGGGTGCAGGCTGCATTTGCAGGGACGAATACTCTGAAGGAGATTTATTTGGTTGAGGAACAATTGAAAAATAAGCTTTACCAGAGTATCGCTTGTGGCCAACTTTTCGAAAAATATATTTTTGATGATGAAAATATATTTTTCTAAGCGTTGGCCCCAAGCGATACTCTGGTAAAGCTTATTTTTTAATTGTTCCTCAACCAATTAAATCTCCTTCAGCTATTAACTATATATCAAAATGAATATCGGCAATGGTATTTTCCCGCTGTCGGATCAGGTTCTCGCAGAATTGCTTACGCAAGTGATTGAAGTCACTATACACATCTCCAATAAAATCGGAACCACTTTTTACGTCCGCCGTTTGGACTAATCTAAAAAAATATATAATCTGTTTTCAAAAAAAGTCCTCGTCCACCAGTTCCGCTTTTCTTGCTATTTCGTTAAGAATGTGGCATTCGCAAAAAATAATTTCTTCGTCATCGCCTATCTTGCATCATATAAAGCGATTCAAGACATTTTCCGAAGACCAAACCGAGAATGCGATAGCCAACGTCGAATCTCGTTCGTTGACCTTCGTTGGGCCGGTTTAAACGAACCTTTAGGCAATGAATGGCAGACTGATTGCATAGGGTGATAAAAGCCCTCAAATAATCCATTCGATGTTAAATATTCATAATGTTTTGAAGTTCATAGCTCCAAAGAAGGAGTGTACACGCAAAGATGATTATCACATTCACATTATAAAATCAGAATGTAATTAAGAAAACGACCTTGAGTTCTCAAGAGTTAACCGGAAGTGAAATAAAACGCAAACCCGGAAATATGCGTAACGAGGAGAAAAACTTTGAAGTTTCATTATGTGACGAGCACTTGTTTTCATATAAAAACTTTTTCGTTGGGTTACTCAAACACACATTACTATGATTTTTTTTATTTCATTAATACTTTAGATTATTGCCAAATTTTGTTTTGAGTTTTAGCTTTCTAAAGTTGCTTTAGATCAGTGATTCCCAAAGTGGGCGACACCGCCCCCTGGTAGGCGCTGCAGTGATCCAGTGATTGGGGGCGGGGAATTCTGAGTTCAATAAATAGTTTCATAATTTTTCCATTCAAATTTTGAACCCCCGTTACACCCTTTTAGTGGTTGAATTTTCATAAATCTGTTCTTAGCGCAATGTGTGCCAAATTTCAGCTCAATCCGTCTTGCGGTTTGAGCTATGCGTTGATAGATCAGTCGGTCAGTCAGTCGCGGTTTCCTTATATCAATGTTGGTAATAATATTACCGTTTTAAAAGTTACCGGTAATTTTACATCACTAGTTACGGGACTTTCTTAGATGGAAACGATAGCATATTCAAATTGCGGGGAAATGGAACGCTGCGCCCTTTACAGCAGTGAAAGACGTTTTTTGATTACATAACTGTTTTCGTGTTCTTTATTGATATAAAACAAGATTCACTCAGGCTAAAGAAGCACTGACATTAATTATTTAATTTAAAATCTTTATTCCTTAAATTCTCAGAAACTCTTCAAAGCGAAATTGTATTGAATAATCCTTATAATATCACTTATGTTATAACGAAGAAAAGTTTGTCTGTTTGTTGTGGGTTATCTTATAGGAACTAATAAACCCATTAAAAACGATTTATAAAAGGGCTTTCAAGTAGCAAACTGGCACACGTTTATAACTAAATATTGCACATTTATACTAATAAAATCTTAGCAGTACTGAAAAGTCTGGCGAACCTGGGATCTAGGTATACTAGTGATTACAGGCAGTGGTTAACAATTTTGTAATCACTGTGGTTACGTATGAACAGTAATTAGATCATAAATGGTATACAATATAGCTAAATGTTTGGAAAATACTGTCAAACAGTGTGTATCAACGGTATAATAATATCATATAAAAGGAAAAGTTTGTTTATTCGTGAAGGGTTCACTCAGAAACTGAACCAAATTAAAACATTATCTATATATATAAAATTCCCGTGTTACAATTTTGGCCGCGCTAATCTCCGCAACCACTGTATCGATGTTAATAAAATTTTGAAAATGTGTCTTGCTTGGTGCAACTTACGCTATAGGACAGTTTTTATTAAATATTTTGTACAAGATTACGGTGTTTTCTCAAAAAAACTGTTTTAGTAACATGTAACGACATCTGATAGAATTTACTCAAAGCTATTAATTCAGAAGCAAATCTGGTAGAATTTGCTCAAAGCCAATTAGTTCAGACGCCGGGCCGCAAACCTTAATACATTTTGCAGAATTATATCTATCGCACCCGGGTGAAACCGGGACGGACTGCATTGTAATTTACAATTTATATTATTAGTAGATTCGCAAATATTTTATTAAATAAAAAAAATCGCCATCTGAAATTCGACCGAGCAAAATGAAATACGCGAAAATCGAATTGGGATTCAATCTCACAAACATAAAAATTGTGAAATACATAAACAATGAAAATAAAAACCACTTTTTTTATCACGCACCGATATTATTTTTATAAAGAAAATATAAAATTTTAAATCTTCACCGAAGTGGAAAACAATATATCCCTATAAACAATCACTGTAAAAATATTATATTTCCTTGAGATGGAGAAAAGCTTTAATCCAAAGCTCACGCATAAACAGGTGAATAAAACGCATATACAGTACCTTATAAAAGAAATTAAACAATTTTTTTAAACATAGTTTTTCCTCTGAAAATACTGTACTGTCAGTTAGGCAGTTTTCCAGTTTACTTTTAATCATGGTACAAAATTAATGGTGAAAAACTTTTGTTATGCTACTTCAAAGTTTAAATTTGAGAATTTTCCGCGCTATGTCGTTCTATCAGTGCGGATGATGTCACGCGGCACAAGTGTCATATTTATAAAAGTAACAAATTATATAGTAGGTCATGAAGGCAACAGAGAATTAACAGATGAACATACATTTCAAAATTAATGTACCTAATGACAATTATGAAATTGATGACTTACTAATTTATTAGTTCTTATAGAATAGAATAAATGTATTATCCGAAACAGCTAGTCGCAGGATTAATCAATTAATTACAATTAAAAAATACATCAGCAGAATATACAAATAAGTTTTAATTAACAGTGACTTTAAGCTCTCTTTTAAATTTTGGAAATGGTAATGTCTTCCTGTCAATAGGGAGACAATTATAGAATTTTAAAGCTGAGTATTCAGAGCTATTTCGAAAAAAACTTAGGTTAGGTTTGGGTTGCAAGATTGAATTATTGTAACGCGTTTGATAACTATGCAGTTTTTAAATGACACATTGTGCCGCCGGACGTCATTATGGTCGATCAGTCTTGTTTGCGACATCTGATACAAAAAATTGAATTTCAAGATATCGAAAAAAATCTTTTTGACATTTTTAAAACTATACTTATTAAGTTATTACAAAGACGTGACAATATTATGAATAATATTTTTGTCAAGTGGAAACTTTCTAATTGTGGTCACAACTTACATGTGTTAAAGTTTCCAAGACGATAGAATATTTTGTGGAATTGGGTCAAAATTAAAAAAAAAAACAAATCTGATTCTAAATAATAATTTAATAATATAAGCTTGTGAGTTACAAACGAACACACGTATATACAGTGTAAACTCTTTATAACGTCCTTCGTTATAACGAAAAACTCCCTATAACGTCGAAATTTTTACGATTTGGTTGGTTTACCTTAAAACCTATACATTAATACCCTCTTTATAACGCAACATTATGAAGAAATATGTTCATATTTAGACGTCAGCAAATGTTTACAGACATAAAGAGGACCATTCTGAACCATCACCATCTATTCAACAAGCACTTGATGACGCCAAACTATAATAATAATAATAATAATAATAAGTTTATTAATGCTAAGACTTAAATAAGTATGCACAAGTCAAATACATAAAGTAGTACTAAAATTACAATTCTGGTTCGTACAAACATTTACTAACAAGGTAGCTCCTCAAGACTGATTTTAATTTTTTATTATTTTTTATTTCATTTGGCAATTTGTTATATAGAATGCATCCTTTACATATTGGCGCTTTACTGTAGCGTGTTGTATTATATTTTTCTATATAAATCATATCACTTGTTCTGGTGCTATAGTTATGGATATCTGATCCAAATTTAAAATTATTTATATTGTCTTTAACGTACAACAGTAGTTCAAATATATAAATGCTATAAAAAGTCATTATGCTGTTGTCTATGAAATATTTTTTACAGGACTCATTGTATTTTGCTCCGAATATTAATCTTATAATCCTTTTTTGGGCTCTAAATACTCGAATGGATTCTGATGCATGGCCCCATAAAATCACACAATATTTTATGTTGCTATATGCAAACGCATAGTATATACTTAACAGTGCTCTAGTGTCGAAAATACTTTTTAAAGATCACAAATAGTAATATATTTTGTTCAGTTTTTTACATACGCTGTTAACTTGCTCTTTCCATTGTATCTTACTGTCCACCATTATCCCCAAAAACTTGGTTTCAGATACTTCATCTATGGCAGTATTCTTATAGGACACATTTATTTTAGTACACACATTTGGTCTGTCAAATACAACATAGTTCGTTTTGTTAAGATTAATAATTAGGTGATTTGTTTTACACCAGGTGTAGAACTCTTCAAGTGATTTGTTAACATAAATCTCTAAATCTTGAAGAGTTTTTGCAGTTACTAGTATACTTGTATCATCTGCATACATTGTGACTTTTCCACAGCTTATGTAGTTTGGTAAATCATTTATGTAAAGTAGGAACAATATTGGGCCTAAATTACTGCCTTGTGGAACTCCAGTTTTCATATCGTATTTAATAGATTTGTGTTGATCGATGCTAATAATTGCTGTTCTATTTTCTAAGTATGTTCTAAACCAATCGTTTGTAGTGCCCCTTATACCATGTTTATTGATTTTTTCTAGAAGAAACTGATGGCACACTGTATCAAAAGCAGCTGACAAATCGAAGAATAGTAGACAAGCGAAGTATTTCTGATCCATTTGCTTAAGTACATATTCCATAGTGCTACAGCAAGCTGTGCAGGTAGAGCGCTTGGGTCGAAAACCGTGTTGACATTCTGTTAATATATTATACTTTTGTGTGAAATTTATAAGTCTATTGTACATGAGGCTTTCTATAATTTTAGTAAATATTGTTAAAAGTGATATTGGCCGATAGTTATCTATTTTAAGCTTATCACCTTTTTTATATATTGGCACTATTTTTGCAGTTTTCAATTCCTTTGGGAATATTCCAGTTACCCAAGATAGATTGGCAATATGTTTTAATGGTTCAGCAATTAAATCTTTAACATATTTGATCACTGCAGATGGAACATCATCAATTCCAGTAGCTTTAGTATTTTTTAATGTATTAATTACTTTAAGAACTTCATCTGTTGTTGTTGGGTAGATAAACATGGTCTGTTGATGTAATTGAGGTGATATCGTACTAGCTCTAGTTAAGTTATTGCCATAAGCAAGGAGTAGCTTTCTGCTAGTGATTGTAGAGTAATAATCACCAAATAGATTTACTATTACCTCTTGGTCAGTGACTTTATTGTCATTGTCATCTACTATCTCTGTTATGTCACTATGCTGCTTTTGTTTTCCTATAGTCTTTTTTATAATGTTCCATTTTTCTTTTGTTTTGTTACCAGAAGTGTCAATTATGTTGTGTATGTACGTATTTTTTAATAATTTAATATTTTTCAAGTATTTCTTTTTCCTTATTTTGTACAATGTTTCAAGCTGATTTGATGGGAAGTCTTTTTTTAGTTCAAACAAGTCCTTTAAGTTTTGTCCTTCAACAATTAGATCTTTATTTATCCATTGTGGGCGTTTCAAGTTAGTGTTGATTTTTAATGTGGTTATTGGGAAACATACATTAAAAACATACTGGAAGTTTTCTTGAAAAATCCTAAATGCGTCGTTCACATTTTCAAAATTATATACTTCAGTCCAGTCCACATCTCTTAACATCCAGTGGAATAACTGTAGATTCATTGGAGTGTATTGTCTAATATGTTTTACTGACTGGTTGTCATTTTTATTGTAATGGGTTGTGTTACATCCACAGTGAAGCTTTTGTGCCAGATGATCACTTAAGTTCAAATTGAGTACTGCTATTTCTTCATATTTTAAGGTATGTGTGTATTTTAAGGTATATGTGTTTGTATATGTGTTTGGAATAAATTAATTTTGTGAAAATTGGTTATTTTTCTTTCTTCCCTCCATATAACGAAAATTCTTTATAACAAAAAAAATGTTCGGTCCCTTAAAATTCGTTATAAAGAGATTATACAGTACATTGAAGATTATTGTTAATTTGGTTGTTTTTATTTCTTCACTCCATATAACGGTAACTCTCTATAACGATAAAAAATGCTCGGTCCCTTGAGTTTCGTTATAAAGAGTTTACACTGTATTATAAACTGTTAAAATCATAACTTACTCTCCATTTTTTCGTAGTTGGGTAAAAAATGGCGACGAGTATAAAATACTTCCGCTTCTTTGCATAAAGTTTCTTTTGTACAATAGTTAAATTCGTATTTTAGTTCCACATAAGTATCTATAAAATTGATATTTCACATCAGAATAATATTTTAACATATTTCTTTTGATATAAAAAAACGGATCATAATATTTTTTATAACATTCAATCCATAAATTTTATTAAATAATTTCGGGATATGTATACTATATGCAGATTTGAGTTTGTTCTAAAGTTCTAGACAATAAAACAAACAAAAACATCAATTCGTTAAACCAGCGGTTAGCAAACTGAATGGTGTACGCTCTAAAAAGAGGGTCAGACCTTCGTGCCATTAAAATTATTCAGATTTCACTGTTAAACACTTTATTCGTTTTGAATCTGAAATTTTGTTATATGTCTTATTTTTTATAATCTTCTGTTTTTAATTAAATTTTATAAGACCTTGTTTTTACAATCGTTAAAATTTCCTGAAGTACGATTTAAGGACTTGAGTTAAAAGGATAATACACATTTCTCCATTTGATCAGTACCGAATAGAAAATACCAAAATCAGATTTTTTTTAATGAAGCCTTGATACCCTTTAGAGATATGTAAACATTCAAAATCGAATACATTTACATATTGTCTTGAAAAAACGTTGATAGTCAACCGAGAAGGTAAAGATGACATCAGTGGAACTTAGGTTACTTTCACCGTTCACGGCACACTAGTTACTTCAACTTTTTACCCAATCACTTCGCAGATATTAGAGGGTGCATAACAATTTTTGCATATAAAAAAATCGTACGTTTTTTTAAAGTTTCACAATAAGACAAAAATATTAAATATAATTACTATACGACTATGTAAGCCATTTTTGTTCCATTGAATATGCAAAAATCGCGTCATTTCTGTTTTTCGGTCATCAATCTACGTCCGTATACCAAATTTAATCTTAAGGAGGTTGATGCGTTACAGTCCCAATCAAAAGTAAGTCGAATTCTAAATGGGAACTTTTCCATAATAAATTTTTACAAAAGGTTATAAGTCAATGATACTAATAAATTATTGTCATAAAGGCATAAATAAATATTTTTTTTTAATATTAATTAATTATTTCAGTATTTTACTTAATGGACTAACTTTTGAATTTTTTGTACAAAGTTAGGTTAGAAACAATAAATTTATGTAAATATCTGTATTTTACATATTTTTTGCAGTAAATAATTAAAAAAAGAAATTAGAAGTAATAAAAATTAAAATTAAATCATTAAAAAGTTAAAAATTCAGTTAAAATTGTCAAGAATAAAAGTCCATAATCGAAAAGTGCTAAGGTTTAATAATTTTGTTTAATGACTAAAAGTCTCCTAATTAAATTGGAAAAAATATTAAAATATGCGTAAGACATCGATGCTTTACATAGTTAGTTTTCGGAACTGCTGACATTATTTGGTTATTTGCAAAAAATTAAAATGTACCGTTTGCATGCTAGGTTGACATGTTTTCCATAAAACTACATGTAAAAGTTTTTTTTTTAATTTTTAACTTTATAAATCTTCTAATGATTTTGGATTTTTTACAGAAAATTTTGTCATAAAAAAAATCTAGAAAAAAAAACGTTATTTCAGATTTTTTTCATTATCTTCGTAAAACGGCTCAACCTCCTTAACTGGTGTATATTTATACAAGACGGACGGACAGACTGACCAAAATTATAAGTGTTCCTAATGTAGTTTCAAGAGGTATCTAAAGTTTGAGAAGCGCAGATCGTAGTAGCTCATAAAAAATTACGAATCAAAAATATGAAGAGGGGTAAAGAAATGTTACCATAAATATTTCAACTGCAATTTTTATGCAATGCAAACATAAGGCAAACGTTTGTAGGTAGGTACTAAGACGGTTTTGGAAAGTCATGGAATTTAATTTAACTTCCATTATGAGAAAATTTTTAATTTGCATAGGTTAAAACGAAAATAAAAATTTGGAAGAAAAATATTAGAAAAAAAACTTTTTAAAGACAATCTTTTTTGCAGTGTACTAAAAAGAAATAAATATTTTTTAATAAATTAGGTTCATAATTTATGAAATCGCGGGCTATGACTAATTAACTATCATAGAGCTTACTCAATAACATATTTTTGCCTGTACAAAAAATGATTGCAACCAATTTGTATTAGCTCCTAATCGAAAAAGGTTTGGTGTCTCCACGCGGTCGGTCCGAGTTCGATTACCGTCAGGTGCGCGTAACAATTTGTTTTTTATTATTTTTCTTTTTAGAGTTGCAAATCAATGATTAATTTTTGTTTAATAATCCTATTATTAGACAAGTAAAAAAAATTAAAATTATTTAAACGTGAAACTATCTCGTAACACATTTTTAATTTTTTCCTCTTGTCCAAATGCAATCATACGATTTGCAACTAAAAGTTGCACTTCTGTAATGCGTTCTCGTAACACATTTTTAATTTTTATCGAGCGGCTCTGGGGTCCACGCTGCAGTTATGCATCATAAAAAAAACAAAACTTTTTAACAAAAAAATTAAACCGCCGAAAAACTGAAAAGCAAAAAATAATAAATCTTTTTATTTAACTAAGTTCTATCTAAGTAGTTGAACGTATTTATATGACAGTCTAGTATATCTAAGTAATTTTGAGTCGGCGTCAACAATCCTTCGCCGGAAATCTCTGAGCGTTCACGAAGTTAATGTCAGCGACAGAGCAACCTGAACGGGCACACACTGAGGGCACACGTCTTTGCGAGTGGTCGTGTGAAGAGCGCATGTTTGGAATGTTAATGTTTATCGCTGGAGATTTCACGTACCATTGATAGTTTGATTTGGTTATTTCTTTTAGTGATCTTTGTTCACTGATTGTTTGACGCCGACTCAAAATTACTTAGATATACTAGACTGTCATATAAATACGTTCAACTGCTTAGATAGAACTTAGTTAAATAAAAAGATTTATTATTTTTTGCTTTTCAGTTTTTCGGCGTTTTAATTTTTTTGTTAAAAAGTTTTTATTTTATAATTTTTTGTGGCTATATAATAATTTATAATTGTAATACACAACTCAGCATGAAAATCTGTGAGTGAACAATAAATCACTCCTATTTTCCCACCCTTAGGGTAGGAATTTTTTTTTCCAAATTGCTATGGGACCAACTTCGGGGTATACCCTTTCCAATAAAAAAGAATTATCAAAATTGGACTACTCTGTAAAAAGTTATGTGTGGTCATACATTACAATCAGTGAGTGAACAATCAATCATCCCCTGTTTTCCTACCCTTAGGGTTGGAATTTTTTTACCAAATTTATATGGGACCAACTTCGGGGTAGTATACCCTTTCAAAGAAAAAAATAATTATCGAAATTGGACTACTCTGTAAAAAGTTATGCGTGGTCATACATAAATAAAAAAAAAAAACAAAAAAAAAATATACGCGTCGACTTGAGAACCTCCTCCGTTTTTGTTTTTCGTCGGTTAAAAAACATCTCGTTTAGAACAGTGTCGTAATGTGAACTCGGCAATTTATTTATCCTAGTGAGCTGAGACACATAATAAAAAAAAGCCACAGGATTTAGTGAATGGCCTATTAAAAGCGAATATTATGGGACAAACGTGTCGTGATAATGTCAACATTGAAGAAGAAGTGTTGCGTCGGACAGGTGCAGCGTTTTAAACGAACGTAAACATCCTTTTGACGCAAAAAACGCACATTGTGACACTAAATAATAATTTAAGCACTACTTGATAGCGTGCGTGTCAACTCGGTGCAGTCTGACCTTAATTTTCAAGTTCAGTCTGCACCAAAGATATCTTTGGTCTGCACGCATAAATTAGCCTGATCGGTTACAAAAAATAAAAACAAATCCAGTCAACAGGCTGTGTGCACGAAGCCTACTAGCGCTGCTAGCGGGTAATAGAGCATTATTGAACTCACTTTTTATGGAAATCGCGACATGTTTCTAAGGTGATAAGTCAAAAACTTTAATTGGCCATGATGTGTCAAAAAAAATGTAATACGAAAAACTGATGTTAATTTGTTTACACTGACAGCGGAACGTCAAATTAAGGCGCCAGTGGACTTCATTTTACTAAAATCGCCATCAGCGCAACAGCCCGGAACACAACAAGCATTTCCAGATCACTTAGTGTTACCCATGTTTTCTTTGTAATTAAAAAACTTCATAAAATTATAACTATTTTCACTTTTATTAAACATTGTTCACTGACATAGGGAAAATTTGAGCTTGAAGTTTTCCCTAGTGCTCACCACAAACGCTCGCATCGAAAAATTTGTAACTACGCCTCCCTGCACATAGCCCATAGGGCGACAGGATCATTCCAACTTTAAAAATATTGACATTTGGCATCCATACTAATTTAAAAATGCGAAAGTAGCTCTATCTGTCTGTCCGTCTATTACGCTTTCACGGCCAAACCGCTCGGTTTTTATCAAAAAATTTGTAATTTTTGAATTAAAATGCATTAATTTTTAAGAAATATACTAAGAACCGTTCTCGAGATATTCTCGTTTTCTTTAACGTGGTATACCTCCAGCATGTTAATTATGCACATTTTGATTGTTAATGTCTCGTTTTACAATCAGTGAAAAAAATTTCATTTTTTTAAATTAAACATAAGGCAGTTTTATTAACCTTATACTTCAATTTTATTAAATTCCTAAGAAAAGCCGGTTTACAAGTGAACTATCTTAATTGAATTATAAGCTCCAAAATAGTGGACGACTGTAGTAGGTACTTTGTCAAATTTGTCGGTATTTTCCAGAACTCTCACTTTTCACCTAAACAAAATGGATCAATGTGAGAAGGTCGACCATTCGTTACTTGTTAAAGCTGGTATGACACCAATTCGATAGGAGATTTCCATGTTAACATATGACAAAACATAAAACCTGCATTTCTCGGAAGAATTACGCAACTGTTTTGGACATATAAGTATATTGTGAATATATTGCTTAACCTTGTAATCATTTCTTTTCAACATTCTTATTGATACAAGTCGTAGGTATATTTTGCGGTTTTCCTTTTACGTTTTTTTGTTTATTATCAACTAACCTAATTTGTACTAAAAATACATTTTTTTTTAATCAGCTGTTTGGTTTTAATTAGATCATGATAATAAACTGTGCATTTGTGATTACGTCTTATTATTTCTGAAGTTATACTTCTTTTGGCACGTTAAAAGGTGAATTTTTACGATGCGTACTCACTGTAACATCAAAATTAACAGGATGAAGTTGCTCGCTAAACCATACGGCTTGAGAATTTTTTATTTTATGCACGTTTGCCAAAAAAACGACTGATGGCGCAGCGATCGAAAATATAAAATAGTAAATATGACAGATGTCAGGTGATGTTACATATCGAAACGAAAAAAATATTTTTAAGATCCCTGTCGGCCCGAAGTAATGTGAAAACAGTTCCAGGCCGACAGGAAGGAAGAGGAAGGGGGTTTAGTGGGTATTGCTGTAAGTGATTGCGGGCGTCCGTATTGGGATTTCCTCCTCATTAAAAAAAAATATTTCATGTCAAAGAGGCAGGACTTCCATAAATAAAAAATATTCATACAAAATCAAAAAACGACAGAACTGATCGACTACGGTTGAGATAGATATTATATTTGTGTACAGCAGTGGTTTGCAAAGTTGGGGCGCAATATTCATCAGGGGGGCGTAGATTAATTGCAAAACAGAAAATATTTTTTTAAATAAATTATTATTATTATTTCTATTTCCATACACATAAATTATTGTCTAATACCAGCTTTAAAATATTAATTAAAGTATTGTACAATTTTCATGATTTATGTTGTATATATCTATATTTACCACCTTTGTAATTATTTTTTTTTAGTAAACAAATTGTTTATAAATTTTTTCAAAGGGGTGAGGGCGGCAGAGGTAATATTTTTTATATGGGGGGCATTAGTGCACAAAGTTTGGAAACTGCTGGTGTAGGTAATAAATCATTTTGGTTTTTGACAGATTTCAGTGGAGTAGTAAAGACTAAATAACCAGTTAATTTTAAGACTATTCCAAACGTCGTCTAGTAATTGCAATAATAATCAGAACAGTCTTAAAGTTTACTCGTCAATAAATATTTACCTGTATTTGGGAATGATTTAAAAGAAGGCTAGGTACCAATCACTGGAATCCGTCAGAAACTTCAAATCACTATTATTTATTACTCTAAATTATTTCAGGATAGGATATAATAGATTATAAACGTTCAACAACGCAGTTCACAAGCGTCTATCGGACTGCTATTGAGCGGCAGTACTGTTAGTGTGTTTACCTATACACAGGCATACCAACTTAGTAAAATAGTAACTTACTGCATAGTGTACCGACTACCGGTCCTTGACCGAATTATCTCAATGTGCTTGCATACAAAGTGTATACGACGTACGTGTAATAATAGTACATATCATAACGTGTTGCCTATGAACGAGAATTCTGCACACATAATATTACGTCTGTGACCTGGAGCGCTTACGTCAAATTTTTCGCAATTTCTAAAGTTTTCCTTTATAAAATGTATGTTAAATATAGTGAGAAATTTAGCTTGTTCAACAATTTTTTTGAAATTTAATTATTTCTGTATAGGTATATATTTTGTGTTAATCTTACTTTGGTCATTTTTAGCTGATCAAAAGTCAATTTTGTTTGTTTGCTTCTGAACTAATATTAGTTCAGAAACAAACAAACAAGACTGTTTTAGTACCAAATAGCAATTTGCTGAAAACTATTAGTTCAGACGCCGGGCCGCAAACGAAATACATTTTGCAGAATTATATCTATCGCCCTCTGGTGAAACCGGGCCGGGCCGCTAGTAATAGATAAAAATCTGGCTCAAAATCATAGGGAAAGAATAAAACATACTTCTAGTTCCCAAACTTTTTTTGTCTTGTAGACCACTTGCCATGTTTTTCGGTTTTGGGTAGACCCCCTGCTTATCTGAAATTGATTTTTTGCAAATTCATTCAAATGTATTTTTGACAACCGGTATAGTGCTACTCACTTTGAACGATTTAAATTTATAACGGTAGTGAAATGTAGTGTGAAAATGTTTAGTTTTATACATTTATTAATTAGATTCAAATTAAACGAATCAAATTAAAATTTACGTTCTGTTACATAAAATAACTAAGCAAAAAATAAATGCTTTTAGTGTGAGGGATGAAACTGATGCTTTAATAATAAATTTTCAACATTTGGCATCAATTTAGTTAGATTTAATCTTAAATCTTTTCGGTTAACAATGTACAGTTTGTTTCTTTTTTTGTTAGGAGATTCACTATCGTTGACCCCTATTTTCATTTCATGGACCCCCCAATTTTTTTTCTCGCTGACATGGACCAGGGACCTCTTGCAAGTTGTCGTCGACCTCTGGGGGTCGATATAGACCACTTTGGGAATCATTGTTCTAGTTTATTTTGAAAGCATTAAGATCAAAAATTGAATAAGGTTTTTCATCGAAATCAAAGAGTTCCGAAATGGTTTTTATGTGACTATGCACACACACATTCAAATGCTCGTAATATAAACCTATGCGGGTGAATAAGGGGATATATTGAACAGCTGGTGAACAGACCCCTTAAATGCTAAAATCAAAAGATTTTTATTACAATAGGTATGACTTATTATTAATTATAGCTGTTATTAATAATTGCAACGATGCAATTCACATCTGAATACAAATTATATCTCTAATAATATTAAACGATTACAAACTGTCTTTGACCTGTTTTTATTTTAAATCACAAACATTTGCCAACGATCGATCGAAACACGTTGAGGCACCTTGCCATAATAAAGCGTTAATTAAATCATACATCCTAAACGAAGTTCCTGGTGCAGCGTTAATTAATCATCGCCTGCTACAATAATACAATGTGTGACAAGGGCAGAAAATTAGCGATTACTAACGAGGGTGGCATTTGCTCACCAGAGCGCGACAAGGGCGGCTATCACTCGAGTCCCATTCGCCATTTTCGCCCGAATACGTTTTGCAACAAGTGTATTGAAAGAACAACATTAAAATATTTACAAAAAAAAGCACACACAAAATATTACATTGGCTACACTGTACACATATGCATGGTATGGGGTAGTGCTTCAAAATAGTAGGTTATGTTTCTAGACTCTGGTGCATTATTATGGCGAATGTGATATTATGTTAAAAACGAGAGACAGCGAGCCTTAACAGTCACATCATCCATAATATCATCACGCACGAAAGACGTATAATTTTTTTTCGTACAAAAATAGCTGATATTCACACAATTAAAAAAAATGACAGTTCAATTTTAAGCAAGTCCTCTTCCCATTGTAGGCTGAGTTTGATTTTTATACTTTTACTAAGGAAATGGTAGTACGACTAATTTATTTTTTACGCACTCGTGCGAAATAGGTCGGTTTACTACCGTTATACAGGCATGACAACAGCTATTTTATAGGATTCGTGTAAAAATAGTTTTTTTCAAAATTTCCCTACACTTTTAATATATCGAGTATATAATTTCATCAAAATCGGTAGTAATTATGGGGCTATGACAGATTTATAGACGTAAATGACAAGAAACGAGTTCCTAGCGGTTACGCAACCCTAAAAATGAAATTTTATGCTAAAAATGTTATTATTGTTACAATAAACAATTATAGTCACGATGAGTTTGAAGAGCACAACTAATAAAGTTATAAAATAATTTCAATTAAACTTAATAATGATTTCTTAACCATTCGCCATTATTTATTGTGGTCGATTGCGTCATGGGAATCCGCGATTTTATTTTATAGTAAACAGAATTCGGATAAACTGACATACTTTTTTGACTATTCCGAAACTGCACTTTTATTGGATATTATTAGATCACAGCAGTCCTCAACAAATCGGCATTTTTTTTTCATCCTCACAGCGTAATAATCTACCTATATCTAGCTTATGATAATCATCAAGAAAAAGGTTTCTTAAACCGTGAATATCTTTTTCAAATTGCTTCAGCGGTTCTCGAATTTTGAGATAACGTACACAGAACAATCTCCCATTATAAAATTAGTATTATCTGGGTGTGTGACGGCAGCACCCACCGCCTACCGTCCGCATTTTTCAAAGAACTAATAATAATTAAACGAAACCTTTTATTATAGAAATTTTTATACCCAGTTAAGGAGATATAGTTTTTATGCTGTTACACTGAAAAAACATTTAATATAATTATTATTTGAAAAATGTGAAAAAAAAAATGTTATCTATTCGACGTTCACTTTCGCGAAGACTACTAACGCAGCTATAGCGTGCAATGGAGCGGGATTGAACTGCCTTGTTATTATTGTTTTAAACCGCGAAGCTTCTTAATAAACGATCTGGCAGGAAGTGCGACGAAAACGAAATCTGACGGTCACATGACATCATACACTATACGCGTTGCATGGTTTATTGCTCGTTTAGTCCACAGCTCACGCTGCGATCGATTCAGCTGTCCCCACTCTATACTCTGCACCCGACCAATGGACTGCGCTATGTCGGTTTTAACAAGGATAGTTTATTTTAACACAAAAAGCTAAATAAAAACTTCCCTAGATATACTTTAAGTTTGGATACCAAGTGGCATAAATAGACAGAAGGACAAAAGTCCTAGAAACACGAGTGTACGCAAATGAAGTCTAAAATGATTGAAAAAAGTTTTTTTTTCTCTTGTCATTAAATGTTGCGTTTGCAGATTGCTAGCACAACACACGATAGATATAAAATGTTTAAATGTTATTTAATTTAATTGCAAATTGCTCCAAGTTATTATAATATTGTGGCGAAACATTTTATATTGTTCAATTTGTATTTCTAAAGATACGCCGCGATTCATGCAAAAATATATGTCACAAAATAAATAACCATTGTTAATTTAATTTGGGTTGGTGTTTTTGAAATTTTGTTGTCAAAATATGCACTTATTTCAAATAATTGTGCAATTTCCAATGTCGAACAATGGTCATTTTTTTTGCCCTTTTTATTTTTTGTATATTAAAAATTCAAGTACTATTTAATTCGTATTTTAAAAACATAACAATAGATCAATTATAATTACAGTAACATTATTTGTTTTGTAAATGTAGATATTCTTTTAAACGATTTTTTAAATAGCAAAAAGAATGCCAATCTAATTATTCGAATCGAACTTACGTTTATCAAAATGTCAGGAGACTCACTTACCTGAAATAAAATAAAATAGAATAAATAAAATCGCCACTTTGTAACAATAATCAATGCAAGGCGGCTTTGAGATCGGCCAGCGTGTAGCTATGCCGTTGTTCCTCTATAACAAGCCCCCAGTTCTCAGGCTCTAACCCTAAAACTGGCAACTTGAGGATTATCAATAATAAAAACCAATAAAAATAATATTAATATGACAAAAAAATATTAATTTCTTAGCATTTTATTAGGAAATTTTTTTCTTACTCCTCTTTTAAAAAATAATGTTTTTCGCTAATGTAACGTTGCAATTATATCTTCTATCAGCCTTTACTTTTACGTTAGGTAATAAAGCCTTAGACTTAGTATTAATAATGAACTTAGTACCCAGAACCACTACAAATGTGGATGCGACTTGCGCAGCCAATCAGCTGTCAAATTTTAGTCCAGATTTAAAAAAACTGAATATTCGCATTCACTATCGCGAATATCGACTACAGATATTGTTTAAAAATTGACATTCGTTACATCACTAGTGTTTATACATCAGGGGACAGTATAGGGTCCATATCATCATCGCATGGGGGCTGAGCAATAATAAAAAAAAAAAACGGACATTGACGTGAATGAAGCCGCGAATTAACAAGTGCAGACAATAAACATAAAAAAACGTGTAGGTAAAAATATATACAATATACGACCGGGTTCCGTCAAGTTGGTAACTCGTCGATCTATTACGACATAGGTGTTAGCCTCGTACTCAATAATGTACTTTCTCTGTTTTTAGTTTAGTGTTCAAATACACAAACAACACATATGAGTGTAAAGCAGTGCGTGTATACCTATATACTGAATGCAACAAAGCACTCGTTGAAAATTTAAACGAATTTAATTTAATTTAAATATTGTTACACGTAAACCCCCCCCCCCCCACCCGATTGATGCAACACTGTTTTCTGTGGAATGCTCTCGAAAACAACAACAATAACGAACAGGTATAAGAGTTTTTTTTTTTTGGTGACATGAAGCCAAATCCCAAGCTTGTAACAACAATGAATGCAGGTATAAGAAAGGAACAGAACATTCTAGAAATCTCTTGAAGGTATACCCAGCACATATAAATACGACCAGGCGAGCTCGGTGGGTCAGTCAGTCAGTAAGTCGGACGATCAGATTTCGTGTGTGAGTGAGGTCATAGTCAAAGTTAGCAAACAATTTTTTACAGTCATTGTCTAAACAAAGTAATTATGTAATAGTATTTTAGTCAATTTTTCGATTGAACTAGAAACGTGAAACCCGGACAGATATTATTTATTTTTCAAAAATAGGCTTTCACTGAAACCACTTGATACTTGAGTCAGAAAATCGAACGGTGTTTGACGAATATTCGATATTTGCGTTTTCCGAAAAAAACTGCGAGACACTGAATTTTTCAAGATACTGTTTAGAATGATTCGAAACACTCGGATTTTAAACTTCTCTTCTGCTAAAAAGAATATCGAAAAAAATTATTGAAGCGTTAAAAAAATTCCAGCCAATTGGGCGACGGGACCATTCCAGCTTCAAAAATGTTGACATTTGATTATAATAAAGAAAATAAAATTTCTGATATCGTGTGAGGTGACGCGGGTAATTGCTAGTATTCAATATGATATTTGCTATTCGTTGCTATGGGGTTACCTACATAATAAGTTCCACGTCATGTAAACAATAATCAAAGCATGCCGAACTTGTTTATTTCTGACAGATCCATAAAACAAAAGAGAAGCTGATTTTTTTTTTATTTTCAAAATATTTCCGAAACTATAAAGTATAGAAAAAAAAATTTGTTAACGAAACTTTCTTGAAAAAATAAATAAAATAATAAGCCGTTATGAAAAGTATTATATAAAAAACACCGTTATAGCAAATATCTCTTCTGCGCATGCGCCGATTTTCCCCAAAAACAATAGGGCTCTTCATATTTGCATACCAAACATCCTACGAAAATTTGGTTTCGATCCGCTTATCCGTTTGACCTGTATCGTGTTCACAAACAAACAGACTAACAAACACACAGACTAACCGACTAATAGACGCACAGAGTTTTTCCAAAAATATATTTTTTGGATTCGGGAGACCTCAAAACGAAAAGATTTTTGAAAAGTGATTTTGACCTAAACTAGTTGCGGGTTAGAATGGTAAAATACAAAGCACTAAATTCATACAATTTTTTTTGGAACAATACGTACGATTAAATAAAAATACTATGTGTGTGTTTTTTTTTTTTTTTGTATCTATGCTGCAATGACGATTTGCACTCCGCATTTATCGATCGATTATCAATTATTATTCTTAATTTATGTAACTGGGTGGGTGAAGAAATTTAGAGCAATCTTGCTTATATTGTTTATTTTATAATTCATAAATATATTCAAAAATAAACGCTAAAAACAGCTATCGTTAAATTCAATTCATTGGAAATTCTGTGCACTTAAAATGCAAAACAATATCCGCCGTGATAGACGTCATCAATCAATCAATAAAGTTCAAAGTATGCTATGATCCACAGATCTAATAAATATTGATAACACTGTTTCAAGGGATTTGACATCGTAGTAGAAAACTCGAACCTGAAACACACTTTAATATAAATTTGGGGATGGACATTTCAGGATGAGCTACTGTCCATGTTCAAAAAACAAAACCAAGACAGCGGACGACCTCGTCAATTAGAATGGCTGCTTTCCGGTTGTCTCTGGATTTGCTCTTAGACAAAAATTCAATTTTTTTTCTTGAATATCAAACTTTTTCCGTTACTTTTCAAATTAATTGTATGATGCCAGCACTTTATTAATTTATAAAATATTGGCATTCAAAGCTTTTTGTAAATTTTGAAGTACATTAAAACAGCCATAGCTTCCTAATCAAATGAGATACAGAAAGGAAGAGTGCGGTGTTTCAATTTTTAAATTAAAAAATATTTGAGGAATAATTCCGCCAAAAATTAAAAAATCAAACATTTTATTAAAAATTAAAATAAAATACGCCCTCTTTAGTTGTTCAAAAGTTTACGACAACCCCTTCTAAACTAAAAGAAACGTTCTAATTTTTGTACAGGACGTCGGTGTGTGAAGTTTATAAAAAAAGTTTTAAAAATAACGCCAATATCTTCCCTAAATTGGGAAGACAGAGAGTGGGGGGGTAGATTGTAGGTTATAGACGCTCAACATCTGATTCGCGTCTGATGTCTAGAATTAGAAAGAGTCGTTGGACCGCTGTTTGTTCGTCACTGATTTATAAACGCTTGTTAAAAATTATTATTAAATAGCAATTATAGTTTAAATGTCGATAAATACACGTGTTGTTGACTGCCACTATGTGTGTATGTGTGTGTTTGTTGAACAGAGCAGACGAACGGACGCGAGCTCCGCACTAATACGTGAGTCAGTGTGTCGTTTGAGGCGGAGTGGGGATTTTGGATAGTCGCTCTGTCAGTGCGTTGCAATATCCGATCCATTTTTATAGCGACATAATTAATACTCACGGCAATTATGATACATTCACAAACAGGGTGTTACAGAAATGAAAAAAAGTTACGGTGTATTTACACACTACAGAAGCAATTAATGTGATTATACACACACGCGTACATCAATTTTTTTACAAAACCTTGTTACAAAGAATTCATCAATAGAATAATAAATAGTCAGTAAGATCATTATAATAGAAAATAATAAAATAAATATTTTTTTAAACGAACTCAAAAGTATACAATATTTTTTTAATTTGTAGGATTTGAAACGAAAAACGTGGGGCGCATTATTCGTTTTATCCCATAAATAGATTTTTTCCTTGACAGCTACTCTCTACAATGCTTAAATATATAACTGTCGCATGCGCCCCACATTTTTCGTTTTAAAAACGTGGTATACTAAAAAAATAAAAATATTATAGGTTGTTTGCATAACGTCGTATGCGACGGTAAATAATTTATTAAAATTTCTTTATTTCCTTTATTATTTTCTTCTTTATTTTAGTATGTTCTCGTATTGTCATGTAATTCTGAGTTATATTAAAAATTTCACGTCTTTATCTCATCGGGAAGTTACAAAGGTCCACACCACATACACGAAAAGCATGTTAATATAAACCTAGTAATAATAATAAAATTACGTTGAAGCGCATATACCTTCCGCGCATGCGCCGCTTTTTCCCAAAAACAATAGATCTCTTCATATAAAAAAAAATTGGTTGTCTGTAAAGTCGGTTTACGGACGATAGTTTTACGTGATAACGTCATAAAGAAACATTGATGAACTCTCTGACGTCACGCGAGAAGAGAGAGAAATGCATACAAGTCGACGCTTGGGCCGATCGTGCCTCTCTATCGCTTATACCGCGCTCTCGCTTGCACACTCAGGCTCAGGCGGAACGGGACACTTTTTCGTGCGTGCAGCCGGTGTTTCATAAATTTATAAGACGTTATCACGTCAAAAGAGAGATTTCGATTTTTGCGTAAAGAAAGGTACCTACCTATATACACATTTTTGTTTCATTGTTTATCTATTACTGTTACACCCTGTATAAAGTACAGAGTGCGTGTGTCGAGATAACTTAAGAAACAACGACACGTGGAAGTGAACGACCTTGTCCCAGCAAAACTAATTGTGCGAAAAAGTAAACTGGGCTCCCGCTCTGCTTTGACACCGAATTTTCGTCAATATTTGGGACATTATGCAAATACGAAAATTAAATTATCTAGGTAACATAATTAATCGATTATTAATTACGAGCGGATTTAAACGGGTGACCGCGATGTTCCAGTTTAAAAATATCAACAGGAAAATTGCGCCATTTTTTGATGAAACAATTGGGTGACGGGACAATTTTATTTAAATGCTCTAAAAAGAAGAAAATAAACTTTAAATTAAATCAAGACCACCATTTACATTATAGTACAATTTATATGATATAAAAGCTTATCGCAACATTTTCCTGTGTAAATAAACAAGAATGCAACATGTAACTTTATCTTGACACAAGTAATTCTATGAAAAAAAGTGTATTTCATAAAATAAATTTATTCCGAAAAATGTCGCGACAAGCTTTTCATATCATATACATTGTATAATGTAATAAATATGGTTGGGTTTGATTTAATTTAAACTTTATTTTCTTCTTTCTAGAGCATTTAAATAAAAGCTTGTTTTTAAAAATGTTTTTTACTATGAATTTTTGAATAATTATTTTGGAACATTGAAGTCATGGTCTCGAGATCGTTTTTTTACTCGTGGATATGTCTAAAAAAATAAAAATAAACCCTATTCGTTATTTGCACAGGTTAAAGCGGTTAAAAAGTCACACAAATATTTATATATCCTCTCGTCATATAATATAGGTTTGGTTTGGTGAACATCCGAACGACGAACCCAACTCCCATTGGGACTATACTAAAGGGCTATTTAAATACGCGACAGCCACGTTAGAAATCATGCTGTACCGCTCGTTCACCGATAGCAAACATCGTCGACGTTAACATATTTTCGCGAGGATCATTTTGTTGTTAGTATATGGAAAAGCAAAAAAAATACGACCGAATTGTCTCAAAAGGGGGTAAAAAATATCTACGATCTGTCATAAATACAATACATGCACATGCTTAATATTAATATCAAGGGCACATGCTTCTTAGTTTCTGAAAAGTTGAATTATGGTTATCTTGAAAATTTTAAATTGTAACACTACTCTTTTGAATCGTATATAATTACGATTCAAAAAAGAATAAAAATCCTTATCAAAATATAGTTAAAAAACACCCATGATTAAAAAAGTTTAATGTTGTCTCTCATCTGTAAAGAGATATCGCCGATGACTAATATCGCCATTTTGTAGAGAATTTACGAAAATATAGGCTTTGACAGAATGATTTTCAATTGTAACAATAATCAATTCATGTTAAAAATCGACATACGGGTTTGGAGAGCAAGGACCGAAAACCGAAATTAATTTCGGTTTGGTTTTTAAGAGGACCTAAATTCCATTTTTACGGTCTCTGAGCGTAACATATTTCTATTTGAGTTTCAATTTTGGTTTTTGGAGATTTTACATTTCCGGTTTGAGTTAAACGGTTAATCTAAGATTTATTTTCGGTTAACTAAAATCTTACGGTGCGTTTTCGGTCCTTGCTGACGAGTCATATCCGCCGGGACAATCTCTATAAAAGGTAGATGTTTATATATACTGAATCAATCGTAAATCGGTACTTCAAAATTCCAGAGCCACTAAACCGATTTACATAGCTTTTGCGTGACAAACAGCCCACACTGAGTGCTAGAGTGACATATGTAATTATTACGCTACTACAAAATAAGGGGATGAATAATAAGCAAAAATACCGATTTGTGCCCAAGCGATATTTGTCCAAGCTGCTAGTTAACCTATACCTAAGTACCTACTAATATATAAAACTGAAGAGTTTGTTTGTTTATTTGGTTGAACGCGTTAATCTCAGGAACTACTGATTCGAATTGAAAAATGTTTTTTTTTTGTTGGATAGTCCATTTATCGAGAAAGGCTATAGGCTATACAGGATGAGTTTTAAGTTGATGCTTTTTTTTACAGCGTGTAAAAATCAAAAATAAGAGAGAAACAGCCTTTCGAAGTTTAAATAAATTTTATTAAATTTTCTTTAATTTTGAGGTCGGTCCTGGGGTTATATTATGTCACTATGGAAATATGTTATTATTATCAAAAATAATTGAGGTACACACAATTCTCTCAAAAACAGAACAATACACATACTTGATAATAACAACTTATTTCCATAGTGATATAACCGACCTCAAAATTAAAGAAAATTTAATAAAATTTATTTAAACTTCGAAAGGCTGTTTCTCTCTTATTTCTGAGTTTTGATAAAAAAACTATTTGAAATATTTGCTCGTCTATTTGATTTTTACACGCTGTAAAAAAAAGCATCAACTTAAAACTCACTCTGTATAATATCACACTATACGACCAATAGGAGCGGATCATCAATGAAAAATGTTGCAAAAAATATTACTCAAAATTTGTCCGTCCGACAAAAACTTTTAAACGGTTACTTCGATCATCATGACATTTGGACACAACATTCATCTCGGTAAACTAAGATGAACGTGCGTACTCATGCCCCCCCCCCATTCGTTCTTTTACACCCGGGTGAAACCGGGCGGAACCGCTAGTCTAATTAATATATAAACATATTCGGTACCTATGCGTCCCTATAACATTCATCCGATATAAAGAGGGTAAGGTTTGTAAGCTTGGATGTAGGAAGTAATCTTCGAAACTACTCATCCGATTTCAAAAATTGTTTCGCCAATATTTAGGATGGGCCTTCAGGATGGACATGGCTATGTGTTATCCCTTTAAAATAAAAGCGCTTTTCGTGAAGACCAATTTTGCAACGTAAGTCGACGAAAAAACGGCGGTAATCTACAAATTCCGACGAAGTTAGACCGGGCAGCAAATTATAAAACAAACGACCTGAGCGTACAATGACAGAATATATTTGATAATACATTTTCACTAAAAAAAATACCCCCTACAGCAGATAACCCCTGTGTCGGTCGAACGGGATGCTAAACATCTTTAAAAAACACGTGAAGCCTTTCAAAAACAGTTGAAGTGACGGGAGTGTGTAACAAGTGACAAACCAACGCACGCGCACTTGACGGGGTTGAGTGCAATCATCTCTTTGGTATATAGCAAAGGAGGTATGCGGTGTGTTTGACGACTTGGGGGGAAGTAATATATCTAACTGATTTGTTTGACGTTTTACATAGCGTAGAGGGTCGGTTTAACGGTGTTAATGAATATTAACATTTTTACCTCCTGTTTTTGTTTCATTAACAGGGAGTGCTTATCGACCTGATTTGAAACAAGAAAGAATCAAAATAGCACGTTTCGTTCATATGAAACTTCTTTAGATGTTTTGAAAAGAAATAAAAACTTTTTAACAAAAAAATTAAACCGCCGAAAAACTGAAAAGCAAAAAATAATAAATCTTTTTATTTAACTAAGTTCTATTTAAGTAGTTGAACGTATGTGACAATCTAGTATATCTAAGTAATTTTGAGTCGGCGTCAACAATTCTTCGCCGGAAATCTCTGAGAGTTCACGAGAGTTCTCTAATTTGATTTGGTTATTTCTTTTAGTGATCTTTGTTCATTGGTTGTTTGACGCCGACTCAAAATTACTTAGATATACTAGATTGTCACATACGTTCAACTACTTAAATAGAACTTAGTTAAATAAAAAGATTTATTATTTTTTGCTTTTCAGTTTTTCGGCGGTTTAATTTTTTTGTTAAAAAGTTTTTATTTTATAATTTTTTGTGGCTATATAATTTATAATTGTAATACACAACTCAGCATGAAAATCTGTGAGTGAACAATAAATCACCCCTATTTTCCCACCCTTAGGGTAGGAATTTTTTTTCCAAATTTATATGAGACCAACCTCGAGGTATACCCTATCCAATAAAAAAATAATTATCAAAATCGGACTACTCTGTAAAAAGTTATGTGTGGTCATACATTACAATCAGTGAGTAAACAATCAATCATCCCCTGTTTTCCTACCCTTAGGGTTGGAATTTTTTTACCAAATTTATATGGGACCAACTTCGGGGTATACCCTTTCAAACAGAAAAATAATTATCACAATCGGACTACTCTGTAAAAAGTTATGTGTGGTCATACATTACAATCAGTGAGTGAACAATCAATCATCCCCTGTTTTCCTACCCTTAGGGTTGGAATTTTTTTACCAAATTTATATGGGACCAACTTCGGGATATACCCTTTCAAACAAAAAAATATTTATCAAAATCGGACTACTCTGTAAAAAGTTATGCGTGGTCATACATAAAAAAAAAAAAAAAATAAAAAAAAAAAAATAAAAAAAAAAAATATACGCGTCGACTTGAGAACCTCCTCCGTTTTTGTTTTTCGTCGGTTAAAAATGGTATTTCGATGGAACGCGTATTTAAAATTCTTAAGCGTTTTATCAGAAAAGAGAGACTGTATAGAAGTTCAATTCTGTATTATATTTGGCGATCACCCCAAAGCGCCATTCCCATCTCAATGGCGATGCAGCGCACTCAAGCTTCGGAACCGTAACGCCAGGTGGCGATAATTAATGATTTCAGCTTCACACCTTAATCATTGTATTTTTCATAATTTCTTATTAATTAAAAAAACTCAACAGAAATTGATGAATTTCTTATATTTATTATCATAGGCGTTTAGATAAACGCTCAAATTTACTTCTGAAGATGAGAGATGGAAATATACGTCCCCCACCTCTGTACATCGACACTCAACCTCGATCGTTCTGTCATCTAACAGAAACAAGACAAACTAAAACTTCCGATCACACTGTTCCATTTGAAATAAACTTCTATACAGTATCTCTTCTCTGTCCATACTGTCAAAAATAAAAATACTGTTAAAAAATCGGGTGAAACAGTCAATACGCGTTTTATAATAATAAGAAGTTTCAGTTCATTCGTATGTTCCGCAACACATACCTTTTTATTCTAATAATCAAATTAAGCCAAGAATTCCTTGCAAAAAACGTAAATAGACGCGCTTAGCTATACGCTTGGAAGCTAATTATTTCGATTCAAGTAGTAACCAAAAATCAGATATTGTATATAAGGACAGTGGCATAATCTGGGTTAAAAAAGGGTGTGTATTTTACACTGCACACTACAGAAGTAAAATTGACATAATTGTAAAAAAAGTAATGGCACCGACCGCCGAGATTGAACCTACGACCCTTAGGTTACGACGAGGTAAGTATGTTTTATGTCGCCGCCAACTTAGCTTAATATTCTTCAGCCAGTTTTATATACGTTATACAGTATGTAAATTGTAAACACGTAAGGTGCACATAAGGAAATTAACATTGGGAAAAAATGACTGGATCAGAGTGAGCCTTGAAATCTTGTTTTTAAATTTGACAGATAATATTCTTTTGCAAAATGAATGTGTATACTACCGAAGAAAATATTCAAATGATTACAACATAATCGGACTTTTTTTATTAATGGGACATTAAATTCCCAAAAATACTTAAATAATATGGTGCGAGATCAAATATCGCCGCCTATTCGTGTTAAACCTAAAGACATTGGGTCACTGATTTACCAACGCGAATACGTCATACAAGTTAGACAATTTTTGAATGAAATGTTTCCAAACAGATGGAGTTGTTTTTTTGTTTTATTTTTGTACAAAAAAATTAAAAAAATGATTTATAAGAGCTTTTTATTATTAAAAAAGTCAAAAAAATAAAAATAAATCAAAATAAAATAGAAACCCTCAAGATTACCACGATAATTCAATAGAAATAACAATTAATGCAGTCATGGCTAACTCTGATCCAAGTATTTTTTCCCAATGCTAATTTCCCTATGTGCACCTTACGCGTTTACATACTGTATATAAATTGCGATACGTTTGTTATATTTCCAATCTTATGAAAGAGAAAAATATTAATTTTCAAATTGGTATCAAATTGACAACTATACATAGAAAGTAAGTTTTAGTAATTTAATTTTTTGTCTCTTTTTAGAGGGTTTTTAGAAGGCGGTTCGATTATTTTTTTTAAAAAAAAATTTAAAAAAAAACATTTTAAATGAGAATTTTTATTTTTTGATCGAAATTTTAATTCATAACTGTTCCGCAACCTGTCAAATTTTAATGAATTGTTAAACGCACCCCTCCAGTATTATTAGTCTGCCCTATTATTAAATGTTTAGGTACTGGACACATTTTCAATGGAATCATTATTTGGAAAATTGATATTTACATCTGGATTTGACATACTTATATGATTTCAAAATACAAAATTATTGTTAACAAATAAATTCAATTCCAACAGTACCTACGCATGAAACAAAAATTTCTATGAAATGGGGTCCGAAAACATTTTGTTAGAGCCGCAGTTCTCAGAAAATTTTGATTTTTCGAGCTTTCAAAAATACACATTTCTAAAGTGCTACAACTTCGTAACAAAGCGTTTTCAGATCTCTGTCCATAGGAACTTTTTTTCTTAAAATCAACTAAGGAATCGTCTCTCACAATTTGTCGGTGTCATTTTGCAACATTCATACAGTAGAATCCCGCTAATTTGAACCGAATCTTGTTCGGATTATGCCCATATTCACCGAGCACTATAAAAGATAGAAGTTACTAGTCTCTGAACAAATTTATTCGTTCGAATAAAATTTACTTTCAATTCACCAAGCAAATTATCAGAATAAAGAATAAATATACACTGCACTATACTCCTTGCTCTTTTTGTTGAATATTTTGACGTTCACCCAAAAATCCAACCGATGGCGTTAGTGTAAACGTCAAAAAAAGTTTCACAAAATAATAACGTTTTATCCCAATCCAATTGCACACAAAACTTCCACTAACTTTAATGTTTTACACCTATACACTTCACAAAAGGTTAAGAAATTCACAAGAGCAACTGTAGATATAATACTCCAAGTTTATAGGTTAGGTATTATGATCTATGTAGCGGCCATTATTATTTTATCAGACGAATAAATATTTATACCCTGGAAGTAAGACAGAATAGATTTATACCTGTAGTAAACATAATTATGGCTGGTGAATTGAATGAGAAGTAATTACATGGTCAGCAATTATAAAATTTGGCGAGCCACCCAAAAGCAGCATTTAAATAATTTGGTCAGCATACAAAGATTTTGTTTGCAATAAAAAAAATCAGGCAGCAATTCTTGTTCTGCAACTAATTTTGATAATGGTCAAAAATTAAATCATACATAGGCAGCCAACAATAACATGAGTCTGCATAATAAACATTCAGTCCGCAAAATAACTACTTGAGCGGCAAGATTTCATGATTGAGCGGCAGAAAAACATGTCTATAAGCAGTATATTTGATTGGTATGCATATTTAAAACATGGTGAGCAAAATAACTACTTGGATTGCGTTTTTGTTGAAAAAGCGGCAATGTACGTTAAAAGTGGGCGGAGCAAGAGCAGGCGCGTGACACGAGCAACCAATCGCGTGCGAGTATTGTCATTCGATGATTATGCGGCGATTATTAACAGTCAAATTGCAGTGGTAACAATGTGTTTTAAAGAGATTTGTGTGGTTTTTGTGATTTTGCGATTGTTTTCCTAGTAAAATGGATAATAATTGTAATGAAGAAGGAATACAACTAGTTCCCGACTACGAATCGGATTCGGAATGCTGCACTGACAGTGAAGAATCGGTGCTGGTGGCTAAGAAGAAACCAAAACTGTCTTTGGACTGGAAGTTAGTTCAAAAGTTTGATAACTTCGAACAAGCCAAAACATTCGTGAAAGCTGAAGGTACTTGGTCCAAAAATTATTGTCATCAAACAGAGGAAGGAAAAAAGACATACTATAGGTGCAATAAATTGCAACGTCGTGGTCCACAGTGCTCTACAAGAATGTATTTGTTATTCGAAAGCACCTCAGATTCAGTGTTAATGTTCAAAACGAATGCTGATCATGACCATGATGAAAAGAAGGAGTTTACCTCGTCGTACGGTTTGAGTGACACCGTGAAGAACGAAATTAATCGATTATTTGATTTAAAAATGAAACCAAAAGCTATAATGGAAAGTCTATTAAAAATGAAAAATATCAAAGTTCCTAAAATGTCTCAGTTAAGAAATTATCTGAGTGATCGTCGTCGTACTATATACGGCCAATCTACCATAAGTTTAGGAGAGCTTGAAGCTTGGATTCATTCACACTCAAGTCTTCCTTTGGATCCGCATGAAGTTTTTGTGCTTTGTTACCGAATTGACGACAGTGATGAACAAAATCCCACTTTTCGGTTTATTATGTCTACTAAATATTTAATTGAAATTTCCAAAGATGCCAGCGTCGTTCATGCAGATGCCACGTACAAGCTCATCTGGCAGGGTTTTCCTGTATTGGTCTGTGGAACCACGGACCAAAACCGCAAATTCCACCCTCTATGTGTAACGGTTTCAAGTAATGAAAAAAAAGAAGATTTCAAATTGATGTTCCAAGGACTTAAGGACAAAATACAAGAAATTTTTGAAAGTTCTTGGAATCCAAAAGTATTGGTTTGTGATGCTGCTAAAAGCATACAAAATGCATTTCTAGAAGTTTTTGGAGAACATGTCGTAGTTCGGATGTGCTGGGCACACGCAAAAAGAAAAATTCAAGAGAGGATAGAAAGGATTAAGAACAAGGTGCTGCGTGATAATATCTTAAATGATGTTGATTCATTGCATTCTATTACAGATGAGAATATATTTGACGCAGCTTCCGAAGCATTTCTGCAAAAATATAAAGATCAGATTGAATTTGTCACGTATTTCAGAGCACAGTGGTTAATACAAAACCGCAATTGGTTCCTGGGAGCGGCTCCCAACTCTCCATCAACCAATAACGCTTTGGAGTCTTTTAACAGAGTAATAAAGGATAGCAATACACTCCGAGAACGCTTCCCTTTGTCCAGGTTTTTGGTGGTTGCAAAAGAAATGGTAAACCAGTGGTCTAATAAATATATTACTAACCCAGAAGACAATTACATTGCCAACGTACCCTCTTTAACTACGAAGCACTGGACTGAAGCTTACCAGTGGGCAAAAAAACCAAAAATGGTGACCCTGCTACGTAAAGACGACAAATACAATTATTACCAAATTCCTGCTGCTCAAGCAACTAATTGTGAAGTTTTCGACGCACAATGGGAAAGTTTTGACGATTTCAAGAAACAAAATTTCAGCAAGTGGCTTGTCACTTTGCCAATTGAAAGAAACGATTGGATAAAAGGGAGATGTGACTGTCCAGCTTTTTTTAATTTATATATATGCAAGCACGTGATTGGTTTGGCGATTCGCTTAAAGTATGTGGTTCCTCCACTTGAAGCTAAAAATATTCCCATAGGAGAAAAAAGAAGACGTGGCCGTCCGTCAAAAGCTAAACGGGCATTGATAATACAATAAAATTATTAAGCTAATAATAATAATACGCTGATTTCAAGAACCTTCCTAATCGTTTGATAACTTTTTGATTTGATCTCATTTATAATTATAAGAATGAAACATTTTGTTTATATTTAATTTTAACACATTGTATAAGAAGTTGCATTGTATAAGAAGTTACAATTATATTTTATAATAATAAAAAAATCTTTTATTAATTTACACTTCTATAAATAATAAATACCCAAAAAAACACATCCACTCAGAGAGTAAATAAATTAAATAATCTTTGTAAGGAATGCGCCCATTTTGCGCATGACAAGTAAAGTATTTTTGCTACTTTTATATGCAGCACAAAATGCATTTTTTTGCTTACACTCTGAGTGCTTACCAAAATTTTATTAAACATGAGCAGCTGATTGCAGCTTATATAATTAATATGCTGTACAAAAATAATTACAGCCATCCAGAATGACATAAATTGCTGATTGATTTTGAAATGTTTGCTGACCATGAGTTGCTGACCAATTAGCTATTTCTGCTCACCGATTATATTTTTCTGCTCACAGAAATAATAATACTATGCTATCCATTTAATTGACACCCGAATTGAATTATCGCTATTTATTCGGAGGAATAGTTACCTGAAAAACAAATGAAGCCAATAAAAATAACTCTTAGCTTGTCGAATAAAAGTCTATACTTGACCACGTAGTACAGTTACAATACAAACTATTTTTTGTGGAATTCTGTGTTTTAGGCATCATTTAAAACTGAAATATAACAAAACGTACTGTATACACTACGCAAACTAAAAAATTCCTCTCCGTCGACCGAAACGTGTTCGGATTGGCTGGACTCCACTATATATGGCCGAATTTTCTTATACGAACATTCGTGATCATCTTTTCCTGGGATGGCGTGAAAAATGTTCATATGTTATATCTAAACAAATTTAAAGGTACATTAAAAAAACATAACAAAGCTATTTTGCCTAAATATATACACATGTATAGGAGCAGTTGTTGCACGGAGCGCCCCCCCCCCTTTCCGCCGACGCCCTGTCAGCTTCAATTCGCAGCCGCCGCGTCCTGTTTTGAAATCATCAATATTTAACACATCCGACTGAATGCGTAATCCAACCAACAAATATGTGCTTGTAGTAGGTACTCGTCGTCGTCGTCGTCAGTGTAGAGTTAATGTACCTCCATTTAAACATAGACGAGAATGAATATAGAAATGCAACGTTAAAGTATCTCCGAGACGGTCAATTACGATTGTCAATATTTACGTGATTGATGTGAAAAATTATCGTTTATTTGGGCAATGAAGATGGGCACTGCCCAACTTGGCCGCTAGAGGCGCCAGCTATATAACCACCTCGAATTGTGGAACATTCATAGTACTGTGTACAAAATAAGTTGAGGTATTTAAAATAATAAATCATTGACAATGCCGATGTGTTGTGTTTATCAATGTTCCAATTATAAAGGTTTTGTATTTCCAAAGGATTTGGACCTGAAAAAGAAGTGGTTGCATGCTATCAGAAGAGAAAAAGTGCGTTTTCCTATAAAAACCAATCGTAACTTTGGTAGCTTTATACGCTTCTTAAGTGCCCATCTCTATTGAAGCGATTGTCAATATTACTCCGGGATTGACAGAGAATGATAACAATTTTGATTGATATCGTGTACTTCGTAATAAGACTATTAGGAAAAATCGCAGGTAGGTATGTGTACAAAAATATTAGATTTATTTAATATAGACGAAATGTCGTAATATTTTTGTCCACATACCTGACTATTTTTCTTATTCTTATTAAGGAATGTGACAAAAAGTGTCAGCAAGTAATAACAGAGCGAAATACGACAAAAATGTTGAATAATTTCATTGAAAAATTCAAAAAATGTCTGTATTAGATATTGATTTTTTAACAGGCGTTTAATAAATTTTTTATTATATCGTCGTTGGTTATGTAATACCTCTTATGTGCAAAAAGTAAAATTTTCAGGAAAGGCCAAAAAGTGGTTATTTCAGCAATGGATGGTAAGAACTAGCAATTTCAGAGGTATATTACTAATTCATATTCACTATACATGTTTAATTAAGACGAAGTATTTTCTTAAAAAATATTTAACTTTAATTTCGGAGATATTGGCACATGGGAGGAATTAATTGATGCAACTTTTCACCTAAGAGTTACTTCCCCTTGTTGGTTACTGTAAAATTAATTTGGAGGTATTACTAGTGTATAGAGCTCCGTTTCCTGAATCTTTTCATCTAAAAAACGTAAAATCTGCCAACTATGCACATAAGATCTATTACAGAACCAACGACGATATATCGTCGTTGGTTCTGTAATAGCTTATATTTTTTATTTTACGTTTTCAGTGCATTTTTTTGAAGGAGGTTAAATTTTTTTAGTACCTATGTAATAAGTTGAAAATTCAACTGAACCTGAAAACCGGGGGCTTGTAAATAGAGAAGCCAACGAATCATAAATAACGTCATCGCTCAGCTATTCGTAATGTCTACCCACAATTTGCTTATTCTATGGTCATTTCGGTGTCACGGCATAGCTTATATGCACTTGCATCGGAGTAGACGTTTCGTACGAACACGGGGAATGCATCATCATCATCATCTGTCAAGCGATGGATGCGCCGTGTGACTTAATGCATGCGACATCTTTATAAACATCGGTTCACACGAAATCGCAATCAGTTAACCAAATAAAGATATGCGCAACGCACATGTGTGTAAATTGTTGCATAATCAATCAATCAGTCATTCCTGATCATTTTACCGCGCGTTTTACTTAATGATGTGGATGAATGAATACGTCACGGGGTTAAACAAACCAACTGGTTTCCTTAGAATAACGATACTGATCTATATATCTATATTCATTAGTCTATAGTAACGCCGGCTTTCCGGCCCCGCAAATTATTGACTACGGAAATATCAAATGTAACACTGGGCTCGAATCCCGGCGAGGGCAGATGTTGCTGGGACTTTTTCCTGCTGTCTCTTGCCGAGAAACAGTAATGCCTGTACCGACCATCATGTTGAGGTTTTCCATGGTTCCCTCAATAATTCCAGATAAATGTCGAGATGGTTCCTTATATTCATGGCCATGGTCAAATTATATGTCACTTATATGCTCAAAATTAGCACTAAATTCCCAAAATTCCTTCATTCGCCCATTGCTATTAATTAGATGAAGTTGAAAAAAATGTAAAAAATAACGGGAAGTGTGATAGATGGAAAAAAGTAATGGTGCGAATGGAGTCTGTTATGACATAAAGTCGAGAAACGGACGTTAAACGCACTATTATTATTACTATTAATATCAAATGACACGTATTGGCCAGTGAATTCCAAAACAAAACAAAATTAAAAGTTTACGAAATTAAAATCCAAAAAGTTGAAAAAAAGCATCGGATATTATGAAAAGTAGTCGATTTACTGAATCGAAAAATCTTTTTACCCGACTACTTTTAATATTGAAAGCTTGTTCAACTTTTTCGTAGTCGTGTAGTTTTGTAAACTTTTGTTTTCATCAGACATGTTCCGTGTTCATAGAATTTTAAATTAAGAAAAATCGTGGGTAGGTATTTGGACAAATAAATTTGACGAAATTTTACGTTAACTTAACATCGAGTTAATGCTTGTCCAAATACCTGCGTTTTTTTCTTAATTTTATTGAAGTAAAAATCTCTATAGGCGATATTTGGATGGGTAAAATCTTTTGAGTTCGCGTATCCGACATGCTAATGTTAATAATATATCTGTAGACATAAGATAACGTGTTGCGCTTCGTCAGCAGTGAATTGACACGCGCGCAGCCAGTACACATTTATACATTGTATAATATCGTATCCTACGTAAAGGTTTTTTGCCTATCTTGACTCTAATTTTCATTATTGTAAGATTGTAACATTAGTGCTGTGTATATGTACCTATATAAGTAAAGTTTGACTACGTGGAAAGTTTAATGTGTGTAATTGTGTATACTGTGCATTGTTTCAATTGTGTTTTGTTTTGATTACTTTAAATGTTCAAATGTAGGATCACTCTACATTATAAAAGTGAGTATTAAATATTAAGATGAAGGAAGGTTTTGGTTGAGGATCATAAAATAAGCTTTACCAATGTTTCGCTAGTGGCCAACGTTTCGAAAAATATATTTTTGATGATGAAAATATATTTTTCGAAACGTTGGCCACAAGCGATACTAAAACTTATTTTTCAACTGTTCCTCAACCAAATAAATCTCCTTCAACTATTAACTATATCAAAATAAACATTGGTAAAGCTTATTTTATGATCCTCAACTAAGACCTTCCTTCATCTTAACATTCTATTGGATCAACACTACTTTATACTGAAGTATTAAATATGTTAATATTTTTCAAATCTTTGATTAACATCCTGATTAGAACTCTTCAATAAATAAAATTATCGACCAAATATTTGTCTGTAAAATTGTTGGTAATTTTATTTATTGTTAATACTTTTATATAGAAAAATGAATAACATAAACAAAGCGTGTATTTTTAAATGTTTCCAATATTCGTATCAATATTTCCGTTTAAAAATTTGATATTTATTTTTTGAATTTTCACTTCTCACGGCAGTCCGCAATGACTGCCTATTTTTTTTTTAATAATGTTAAACTGTATTGTAGCCAAATAGAGTTATATTAAAGTAACCGAATCTATTCTGAACGCGTGTACTACTTAATAAAATGTAGTAACTGACCAAATACGGTAGAAACTTCTGTTACGGTAATGTTGTTTGTACACATAACACATGTTCCATTGTAATGTTACAATCAACTAGGTATTCATTCCCACGGCGACTGCGCAATAGAATGACCAAATCTTCTTGTAAACAAATGAATACTTCAAACGATTGTCAAATAAAACCGATTTCAGTTTCATTTCAATTAGAAAGTGAAACTTGCAAATCTATTATTTTTAAATTTTATGTGATGTCAAAAAAAAAGTAACAGTAAATTTCCGCTCTGGGGAACTCGTATCTTGAACGATGGTCGCAATGAGAGCCCTCATTTTCAAAGTTTATCGTCTCAAAGGACCCCGCACAAACCTTATGGAATTTGGTTCTCGGTTAAATTGATCGAAAATAGTTTTATTTTATAGTTTAAAGAGCGCGTAGCTTAAAAACCATTGGATTTTTAGCTACAGATATGTTTAACGAGCTTTTAGATACCATTAATTTTGAATTCACATGTTCAACTTTTGTGCTTTTTTTTAGAAATAGAAAAATTGTCAAAAACTAGGTAATGTTGGAAGGTATCTGTATAAAATTAAAATGTCATATTCGGATTCAGCGCACTCGAAAACATATTTCTAGAATTTAAGATTTTTTAAGATTGTGAATTCAATGGATATCCCAATATTTAAAATCTCGCTAAACATATCTGTAGCTAAAAATCTATTGGACTTTATAGGCTATGCGCCCATGGACACTTTTTCTTAGTGACCTTTAAACTACAAAATAAAACCATTTTCGATCAATTTAACCGAGAACCAAATCCCATAAGGTTTGTGTGGAGGGTCCTTTGTGAATTAAAGTCCACTCAATCCTTTTCGCTGTCGGGTCGTGTTATCGTTGTTTAATTCTTTTTATTAAGGCCACCAACAGCCAGGGGTGTTTGGGTCTAGTACCAATTCGTATTTTCAATCGATCTCCAATTTAGACCTGAACTTTCCTTATGAAATTAGTTACCGAATGGTAATAACTGCGCATTGAAATCTGTTTAGTATAGCGAATTCCATCCGATTTTCAACCGGGCGAAGCTGGGTCGGATACTTATTGAGATATAAACCTTCCCTACGAAATAAACTATCGAAAAACCGCTTATATAATAATAAATAGCTACCTAATTAATTTTTTTTTGACAGATAAGTATTCAGAACAAATAAACAGCTGACTTTTAATTTTCAAAATATTTTTTTTTTATATAAAATAAAAAGAATAATAAACTCTTGTGAAAAGTATAAAAAAAACAACGTTATAGCATGGTTCGATTATTCCCAAAAACAATTGCAAACATTCTCCCCAAAAGTTTCAATACGCTCATCCGTATATCTATATCGTTTTCACAGACAAGCAGACATACAGACTTTTTCCGAAATAGTGTTTTTCGAAAAAATATTGTAAAATGAATTTTGACCTAAATCAGTACCATTCCCCAGTTGGTAAAGTTCTAATGGTAAAATGACAAAAATTCGACATAGATAGTTTTACCCTATAAATTGTTACAACTTTGTATGTCTTTCTCTGTGTATGTGTGCATAAATCCAGTGATACGCATGTATGTGCGCCCGTTTGTGCCACAGTACGTTAACGAGGTCAGGGCTAATTGCACTACCGACGTACACAGTACACACCTCTGAGTGTATGTCTGCATTCGCACTATTTTATAAACACACGCCGATTTATGCACACCGCTCCGCACACAACTGTTCGTTTCAGGAACGGATGTGCCGCAATACCGACAGTAGAAAAAAAAATAAAAGAATAGATCAGCGTTCGTATCTAGCGTAATGGAATCCATATACTATAATCTATACTAATATATAAAGCTGAAGAGTTTGTTTGTTTGTTTGAACGCGCTTATCTCAGAAACTACAGGTTCGAATTGAAAAAAACTTTTTTTGTTGGATAGCCCATTTATTGAGGAAGCCTATCGGGTATATAGTATCACGCTACGGAGCGGAACATTAATGAAAAATGTTGCACGATGTATCTCAAAATTAGTCCGTCCGACAAATATTATCAGGTGAAATACCTAAACTAAATATTGCAATATTGGCGCGTGACGGTCACAAGGTGGGATAGCTCAGTCGGTAGAGTGTAAGATTCTTAATTTTTTTTCTACATTGCTTTCTTCTAAGGCTTACATTTTTTTTAAAATTTTATTACGACTAATTAAAATTCAATATTTATTATATGTATTGAAAGAAATTTTATTACTTAAAAAAAGTATAAATACTGCTTTTTAACGACAAAAACTTTTGAACGGTAACTCCGATCATTATAAAGTTAGGACATAACATTCATCTCGGTAAACTAAGATGAATGTGCGTACTCATGTCCCTTCCTTCCCCATTCGTTCTTTTGCACCCGGGTGAAACCGGGCGAAATCACTATATTTTATAAATGCAAAAATAACTCTGTCTCTCTGTAACGATTACATAACCAAACCGCTGAGCCGATTGTGACGAAATTTAATATGGAGATTTTTTTAATTTGTTTTGTAGTTTGTGTCAAAATGGTAGAATAAAAGTGTTATATTAATTGGATAATTAGTAGCTTTTATTTGATACCCATATTGTTATACTCCCCCTCACCGCCTTGATTCGCCGACGCCATGTTTAAATATGATACCCTGTCACTCACGCAATCAAGACGAAGCTAACGATACCTCATATGTTAAAATCCATCAAGCCGTTTAGGTTACAGAGCGTGCCAAAGAAATAGACTTAAATAATATATTATATCCATTCGAAAATTCGCTAGTTCGAATTTGTCATAAAATGACATGACATCTGGTGAGAGAAATTTAAACCATAAACACATCACATTTTACCAGCTGTTAATCTATATATATAAAATTCTCGTCTCACAATTATTTAGGCCGCGCTAATCTACGAAACCACTGAACCGATTTGAATAAAATTTTATAAATGTGTTTTGCTTGGTGCAACTTATTCTATAGGATAGTTTTTATATTAAATATTTTGTACAAATTCACGGTGTTTTCTCAAAAAAACTGTTTTAGTAACATGTAATGACATCTGATAGAATTTACTCAAAGCTATTAGTTTAGAAGCAAACAAAAAAAAACTGTTTTAGTACAAGGTGGCGACATCTGTTAGAATTACTCAAAGCTAATAGTTCAGAAGCAAATCTGGTAGAATTTCCTCAAAGCTATTAGTTCAGACGCTGGGCCGCAAACGAAATACATTTTACAGAATTATATCTATCGCATTCGGGTGAAACAGGACGGTCGCTAGTATTACTATATGTAAGTTTGAACGTCCCGCCAAACTATGTTGTTTTGTCAGTAAGGATCGGTGGTGGCTTGGTCTGAAAAATGTCAATTATAAAAAAGACAGTTGAATCTTAAAATTAAGATTAGAATAATTTAATTTTCGACAATTGTATTGAATCAGTTATATTTTCATATTATATTAGTATTCAAAATATATATTTTACTGCTTCAATTTGACTTTGATTTCAAGTCTTACAATTCAATACAATGGAGAACAAAGCTAAGTTCCAGTTTGTATCTGAGGCTGGTTCAGATACCAAGAGCACTATAGTAAAGGTAAAAACTATACAACTTATGAATCAACCAGAAATTTTTCAGTTTCCAAATGATAAACAAAACAGCACACAGCATAAAGAACTTTTTGATACTACGGTGGTTAAAAATGTCGTAAAAAGCTTGAAAATTAGAAATAAATTTCGTAACGTGATGATCACTCTGGATGCAGAATTACAAGATATTTACTTGGATGAAGAGGGAAATGTTGCATTCAACAATGAATATTTAGAAGAGGCTTTACCATTACAAAAACCAACTAACACAGATATTCAAGAAAAATCTACTAGATCTTTAGCAAAAGATATGATTATAGAAAATTTTAATGGAGAAAATTTCAAGGCCAGTACTTGGATTAGATTATTCGTTCAGGAATGTATGAGAGTAGGAATCACACAAAATAAATATGCAGAAACTTTGAGGTTATTTTTGACAGATTCTGCTGTAAATTGGTTCAATGTTTGTATGAAACTAAATTCTTTAAACAATTGGGAATTATGGAATAATTCTTTTGTAGAAACTTTCTCAGTACAGTCCTGGACTGAAATAGCATACGCATATAATTTTAAATATTTAAATGGATCTTTATTAGATTTTGCCCTTAAGAAAAGAAATTTATTAATGGAAGTAGATGAAAATATCTCTATAAATTCTCAAATAAACTTAATTGTTATCAGCTTACCAAATTTTATACAAAATAAGATAGAAAGAAGAACAATAGGAACAATAGAGGACTTAATGTCAAAATTAAAACAATTTGGGCACTTGAATGATAAGAAAAAAGAAAACAATAAAACAGTACCTTCACATAAACCATGTTCAAGTTGTGAAAAATTAGGATTTCCAAATAGATTCCACCCAGAAAATATGTGTAGATTAAAAGAGCAACAATCAAGTAATAAAAAAAATAATAATATTAAAGTAGTAAATAATGTAGATTTGGAAGATGCTATAGCAAAATCAGAGGAAGCAAAAAAACGAATAGTTCTCCCACTTATTAGAATAAACGTGTTGGTGGATGATAAATCCGCTGTGGGCCTTTACGACTCAGGGTCTAACATTTCACTAATAAATTATGAATTTTTAAACAAAATGAAAATGTTAAAAAATATAATAAGTGGGAATGAAAATACAAAAGGAGTAGCAGGAATAGCCAAAGCAGAAGGCACTGTTACACTTAAAATAAAAATTTGCAATATAGAAAGTAATTTTTCATTTTTCATAATAAAAAGCAAAACTTTTAAAGATGATTTATTATTAGGTCTGGATTTAATAAAGAAATTTAGGTTATGTCAAAATGAGAATTTAAAAATTACTCAAAAAGACGAAATAAAAAAAGATAAACAAGTAAATATAAATGTATTACAAAATAATAAAAAACTACCCAATAATATACAAATAATTTTGCAAAAATTTGATAAAGTATTTGCAAAAACAAAATTTGATATTGGAATAATAAAGGGGTATGAAGCAAATATAAAACTAAAAGAGGTTAAATACATTTCAAGAAAACCATACAGATGCTCATTTCAAGATAAGATTGAAATTGAAAAGCAAATTAAAGAATTATTAAAAGCAGATTTGATTGAAGAGTCATGCAGCCCTTATGCAGCTCCAGTGACAATGGTTTATAAAAAAGAAGATGGAAAAAAATCTCGTTTGTGCATAGATTTTACAGGTTTAAACAAAATACTTGTTCCTGAAAGTCAACCGTTTCCTAGGATTGACGATTTAAAAATATGTGCTAGAAATTGTAAATATTTCACAAAACTAGATGTAAACTCGGCGTTTTGGTCGATACCAGTACGTGAAAAGGACAAGTACAAATTAGCTTTTGTAACCCATCAAGGCCATTGGCAGTGGAAATGCTTACCATTTGGTTTAAAAACCTCACCAGCGATTTTCCAAAGAATATTATCAAGTGTTTTAAGAAAGAATAATCTAACGGAATTTGCTGTGAATTATATAGATGATATTTTAATTCATTCACTGAACTATGAGGATCATTTAAAACATGTAAAATTAACTTTACAGGCACTTCAAGACCAAGGTTTTAAATTAAATTTATCAAAATGTGTATTTGCCAGCAACAAAGTGATTTACCTAGGTCATGAGATAAGTGATAACTATATAAAACCAATGAATGATAACCTCATTGCTATAAAAGAATTTCCTGTACCACAAACTAGAAAACACGTCAGACAATTTTTAGGGAAGATAAATTTTTATGTAGAATATATACCTAATCATGCTATACTGCTAGAACCTTTATATAATTTATTAAGGAAAAACATAGAGTTCAAGTGGTCAGAAAAATGCCAGAATAGTTTTCAAAAAGTAAAAGAATATTTATGCGCGGGTCCGGCTTTAGCTATATTTGATCCAGAAGCCCCAATCTATATTTTTACCGATGCAAGTATAGAAGGAGTTGGAGCAATATTAAAACAAACTCAAGAAAATGAGATGTTAAAACCAGTATTTTTCTTCTCAAGAAAATTAAATAATTCACAAAAAACAAAAAAAGCAATATATATTGAATGTCTAGCTATCAAAGAAGCCATCTTATATTGGCAATATTATTTAATAGGAAAGAAATTTGTTATATTTACAGATCACAAACCTTTAGAAAATTTTAATATTAAGAAAAGTAAAGATCCAGAACTAATTCACATATTAAATTATATATCACAATTTGAATTTGACATAGTATATAATCCAGGAACAGAAAATCTAGAAGCAGACTGCTTATCTAGGAATCCGGTACTAGAACCAAGAAAAGAATGTGATGAAAATTCAATAATTAGAATAACAAATTTTTTACAATTAGAAGAGATAAAAAATAACCAAAGAAGTTTGCAACTAGATGACAAGTGCAATATTAAAAATGATATCATATATAAAACCCTGAATAGAAGAGAAAAAATATGGTTAACAGAAGACTTTGGAAAATCTCTGGTACAAAAAGTACATGAAAAACAAGGACATATTGGAACCAAACAATTAATTCTAATGATATGTCATAAAATTTATTTTAAAAACATGTATAAACACATCAAGTTGACATGTCGTTCTTGTGAAGTTTGTAACAAAAATAAAACTAGAATTGGATGTTTCAAAGCACCTTTGTCTCAATTAGGTCCGGCAAAGGAACCTTTTGAAATTGTCTCATTGGACACAATAGGAGGCTTAAAAGGAAAAAGTACTAAAAGATATATACATTTAATAGTTGATCATTTCACGAGATTCGCTTATATAAGCACATCAAAAACTCAAGTTGCTAAGGATTTTATAAATTTAATTAAAAAAGTAGAACAACAGGGGAAAATTAAAACAATATTAACAGACCAATACTCTGGCATAAATTCTACACAATTTAAGAATTATGTTAATGATCAAGAAATAAATTTAATATTTACAGCAAGTGACTGTGCATTTTCTAACGGTCTAAATGAAAGAACAAACCAAACTTTAATTAATAGAATGAGATGCAAGATATTTGAAAATAGAAATAAATCTTGGCCAGTAATAGCAGAGGAATGTGTAAAAGATTATAATAACACAATCCACAGTTCTACAGGTTATACACCAAATTACTTGATAACTGGAAAAGAAAGTTCTATTCTACCTGAGATATTAGAAATAAATAATAAAGAGAATTGGGAAATTAATAAGAAAATAGCGTATGAAAATTCAAAGAAAATACATGCACAAAACAAAAAATACTATGATGAAAATACAAGGAAAATAGAATATAAAGTAGGAGACTTAATATATGTTCAGAACAAAAACAAACTGAACAGGGATAAACTAGATACTATCAGAACAGGACCATTCAGAATTAAGAAAAAAATATCAGATGTAATATATAGTATTGCTAGTAGATCTCGAAAAAATGATAGTTTATTTCATGCAAGTAAGTTAGTGCCATACGCTGGGTGAGTGACTCCCTTGCCGAAAAGGGGGGATGTAAGTTTGAACGTCCCGCCAAACTATGTTGTTTTGTCAGTAAGGATCGGTGGTGGCTTGGTCTGAAAAATGTCAATTATAAAAAAGACAGTTGAATCTTAAAATTAAGATTAGAATAATTTAATTTTCGACAATTGTATTGAATCAGTTATATTTTCATATTATATTAGTATTCAAAATATATATTTTACTGCTTCAATTTGACTTTGATTTCAAGTCTTACATATATATACAAAAAAAAAATGGCAGGTTCGACATTACATTCGGCCTAAGCTCCGTCCACATGTCACATCTCAATTAAAATAACATAAAAGTAATTTAATAAAAATACTAAATAGAAATAGTGCAAATCATAAAAAACAAATTAGTAAGGTGTTGCCGCTTTCCACGTTGAACTATAATTAATGCAAAGTTAGTCTGATTATAATTACAAGTTTTCTCTCTGATTAACGTCGTTTATCGACCATTCAATGATATCAAATAAGATTTTATTATCTACTAGACTTTGGCCGCGGTTTCATTCACGTTAATGTCGGTTTTGACAAATATCATTTTACCTGACGATAGCAACAGCAGACATGAAATATTTTATGGAAGTAGGCTCGGCCGTTTTTTCGTAATTCCCAAATAAACGAAATTGCAATGCCCGAAAAAATCCAAATGTGGCGTTGAAGAATTAATCTTTTAACGTTTTGTAAGGAGACGGTTAAATTTAAATGTTATAAAGCTGTTTTTCTCGAAAAAAATATTTTGTTAAGACTTACATGTCCACCAATGGTTTAATAAGACCGAAGAAACATACCTGAAACAAAGAAGACAAATTTAATAAAAATAAAACAAAAATATTTAAAACTATTAAAAAAAATTGTTTTTAAAATATGTTGAATTAAGAGGGACGTGTGTTTACTGCTTCTGTATTTTAATCAAAATATATGTCGGTCAACTTTGTATCTTAAATATTTGGCACACGGTATTAGTTCTAAGCGATACTTTACTTTTGTATAGCATGTAACACAAATCAAATCTGTTGGAAATTCGACGTAAACGAGATATCTTTCTTGGACTATTTCTATAGCCTGAACCATAAATGTCTTTTTAAAACAACTGCTATCATTTCATTTTTTATCTTATTTATTTACTGTATATTATAGACCTACAACTAAGATGGTAAGATAGACATTTTCATAGTTGAAAATGTTTTGTGCGCATGCCTCCACGTCCGCCATATTTTTCGGGCACTTTTCATTTAGACACGTGAATTATGATTGATTTTGAAAAAATAAAACAGCAGTTAACTAAGTTATACTATTTAAAGAAGTGATACACCATAGAACAATATTTAACTAATTTTGAAAATAAACTTTTTACAAACGAAGATAACTGTATCCTTTCAACCAGTTTTCGTTTACTTCCAGCACCAGTTTTTCCCATCGTGGCGCTTCAACAACCGTTCCAATTGAGCATAACTATACTCCAAACATTTAGCTTAGGGCCTCGCAAAATCAAAGTACGGCACTGATATTGTTTAGAATATAAATACGGACATATTGATCTAATCAAAATAAAACGCAGAGAGATTATGCAATTCGATTCATAATTAGAATGCGTATTATTCAGTTAGTTTGCCAAGTACTATTATAATGACCCCAATTTCGCATGTAAGATGATTTACAGCGTACGCAGTCTTCAAGCGCTGTGTGAGAGCGTTCTGTTTGTTCGTTGTAGACCTTGACGCTCGCTTGTTGCCAATACACAGCGCTGCGTTTCACTTCTATTATACATAGGGAAGTCGCGAAAGGGAAATCCTATACGTTTGCACAGAGGTACTACATAAACAATTATTATATATGATAACCGTTTTACATGCATGCTATTAATTAAACCAGTGTTTCTAAAATTTCAACTGCCGGTTCCCGAAAAAACTAAGATTATTTGAGCACCAATAAATATTTTCATTTTATAGACTTACTTTTGCCATTCATCACAAGTGTCCGAATGGTACTAATTTAGGTTTAAATTCACTTTTCACAATTTTACAATATTAACATGTATCATGTTTTAGCCCTGGGGTACTAAATTTTTTTGAGCGTCAATTTTGAGCGTCAATTTTTTCCGCGCAGAAAAAAAAAAAACAAGTTTATAGAATTTCGAATCAATATCGAGGAGAAAACATGATACATGGTTGAAATTTTTGGTTCTAGAACAGAAATTTGAATACTAGCCATTACCCGCGTCTTATATGTGCATTTTTTCGTTTAAAGTCCCCTGAATCCAAAAAATATATTTTTGGAAACAGTCTGTGCGTCTGTTTGTCTGTGAACACGATACAGGTCAAATGGATGAACGGATTGAAACCAAATTTTGGGAGAATGTTTGATATGCTAATATGAAAAGCCTTATTGTTTTCGGGGAAAATCGACGCATGCGCAGAAGAGATGTATGCTGGAATGTTGTTTTTTATATAATAATGGTATACTTTTTTAACGGTTTATTATTCTATTTATTTTTATGAGAAATTTGTTAGAAAATGTTTTTTTCTAAACTTTATAGTTTCAGAAATATTTTTAAAATGTAAAAAACAGCTGTTCTTTTGTTCTGAAGAAAGAAATTAATTAAGCATGCATTGATTAGTTTTCTTTATGTGGGTCAAATCTTTGATTAACGTCTGATTAGAACTCTTCAATAAATAAAATTATCGACAATGAATATATGTAGGTAACCATGGCAACGAATAGCAAATATCATAATATTAATTAATACTTGCTGTTACCCACGTCACCGCGCGCCAAAACAATAATTTTATTTTCTTTATTAGACTATATCAAATGTCAATATTTTTGAAGTTGGAATGGCGCCGTCGCCCTATTGGCTGGAATTTTCAAATTAATTGAAAATTCAATTGAAACTTTTACTAGTTCTCGAATTGAAAACCTAAGAAATGAAGGCGTCATGAAAATGCCACATAAACGACGGTACCTATGTTACTTGGCAAGAAATAAACTTTTAAACAATGAAAGGATTTTTCAAATCTGTCCGGTAGTCTCCAAGATTACCTGCGGCAAACAAACAAGCGAACAATCTTTTCCTCGTTATTATAATATTAGTTGTAAATTAATCATCAGAGGCACAATCTGAACATTGCAATCTATTTTGATTGTTGAATTCAGTGTTTCTGATTTTCCGACCTCGTTTTGGATACAACTAAACAGCGACATCTATACGTCACTAATATAACAATCCTTGACATCAATGAAATTTTCAAAAAATTACTGTAAACACCTGCTCTACTTGAAATCCAATTATTTATACAAGTGTTTAGAAGAAAGGCGGCATTGAAGAAGAAAATGTAAATCTTTTAAACAATAAACGTTTGTTTAACCTTACATCTGTAGTAATCAGATTTCAGAGTTCATTTCTACTTTTCCAGTTGAAACGACCATCTCCGGACTGAAAATACTAAACAAATAGGTTATATTATTCTGGAATCTAGACCATAGAGATATTATACTAGAGTACGCGAGTGAGCCATGAAAGTGTCTGCTATTCAGAGAGAGAAATTCCTTATCTCCATGCTGATTTGAGTAAACATACATAATGATACGGAACGTTTGCAGCGTTCTCTCTCTGAACGACAGACACTTTCATTTATGGCAAGCATACCCGCTAGCGTACTCTAGTACTTATATCTCTATGATCTAGACAGTGACTCTCGCGTTATACTTCACAGTATAATATAATCGGCACAGTTTTGATGCGTGGGACGGATGTGCTTTATATTGTTTTATTGCTTCGCGAACAGTACGGAACGACGAGTCACTGTCTACTATTTCAGAGCCGTAATGTAAGTATATTGTAGAGGAAACTTTTTGATATCAAGCAAAAATCGATTTTTTTAGATGCGTTATCAGGTCTCTGAACGGTCGAGCCCAAACAAGTGGTTTCTAAAACATGTTCCCTTGTTTGTATGTGGTAAGACCGAGAACTCAAGTCACTGTACCGATTTAATTCAAATTTTGCATGCATTTTTAGTAAACGCCTCAAGACGAAACAGATCAGATGTGGCTCCCTAAAAAGTAAAAAGTAGAAGGGGCTTGAGAGTATCCGAGCGTGTCGCAATTCCGTTGTTTATGTACGTATATCCATTTCCTCCCCTGCAAAAACAAAGAAAAAGAAAGACCGAGTCCGAGTATAGGGAAACGTTATTCCTGATTTATTTCAGACCGTAAGTGAATATACATTTATCAACAGATTGGCATTAATCAATCCTATGGGCTATGTGCACGGAGGCGGAGTTACAAATTTTTCGATGCGAGCGTTTATGGTGAGCACTAGAGAAAACTTCGAACTCCAATTTTCCGTATGTCAGTGAGCAATGTTTATTAAAAGTGAAAACAATTATAATTTTATGAAGTTTTTTAATTACAAAGAAAACAGGAAAACTAAGCGATCTGGAAATGCTTGTTGTGTTCCGGGCTGTTGCGCTGATGGCGATTTAAGTAAAATAAAGACCATCGGCGCCCTAATTTGACGTTCCGCTGTCAGTGTAAATAAATTAACATCAGTTTTCCTTATTACATTTTTTTTTTTGACACATCATGGCCAACTAAAGTTTTTGACTTATCACCTTAGAAACATGTCGCGAATTCCATAAAAAGTTAGTTCTATAATTCTCTATTACCCACTAGCGGCGCTAATAGGCTTTGTGCACACAGCCTATAGGGACATTTGGTTAGTGAAATCTAACTGCAGCACAATAAATTAATAATGCACTTTCTCAGTTGTGGTAACATGTCGCGTGTTCAGATGCAGAAAGAGTACTTCCGATGAGATTTTCCCTTGTTTACTACTTTCTGCTCCCGCTGAAGTAATACAGTAATGTATAAGAAGCCTAGGTACTTTCGATGACAATCATTAGGAAACAAACAAGTGAAATCGTAACATCGCGCCGTTTCAATAAAATAATTGTATCTAGTATTACCGCCATATTCTTACTCTTCCAGGTGCCGTTATTTTTATAAAAAGAAGTCGCGGTCAAGGGTGTAGATATTTTTTTTCCTGATGGGGGGGGAAGCAAAAAAAATTCAATACTTTTTTTAAGCTTTATTAATATCACACAAGAATACTCACGAAGGAAGATGTCAAGCAAAATATTAATTCCCAAACTAATTTTACAAATTCCTTTTCAAAAAGTATTTATAAATTTTATTTTTAGCCAGGTATTCGTATTATTTTCAGTTTTATTTTTGTATTATTATGATCCTGGGAGGGGGGGTAATTACTAATTACCCCCTTTATCCCACCCTATCTACGCCCTTGGTCGCGGTAAGTGTATATAGCGGCTAATCTCGAGAACAACTGAAGGGATTTGAATGCTGTTTTTAGCATTTGACAGCTATTTCTTGACGAATGTTTAGGTCTATAGTGCAAATAGGATTGAGTTCAAAGTTGAAGAGAAAACGAGCGAAGCAACCGTGGAATGAATTAAATAACTATTTTGAGCGAACGAGCGAATAAACTCGATTTAACGAACGAAGTGAGTGATACCCAGCAATTAAAGAACTTATTTGAAGAAAGTTTTAATCTACACACGGGGTATATATGTACATATTAATTATCCTAATGATATTTCAGTTCGTCAAAAGTAGAGAGTGACTCATGCACCCATACTTTACAATTTAATATAAGCGGCACAGTTTTTATACGTAGGCCAGGTATGCTTTACATTGTTTCATTGCTTCGCTGCTCCATTAATCATGATTAGTCAATGTCTCTACTATTTCAGAGAAGCAGTTGATATGTCGAATTAGTTGTGTCGGAGCCCGTCCGATATTATGCAGTCTAGAAAAGATGGTGGATCTGGGTCACAACTATTCAAAGCCTGACGCGATCGCTAGAGCAAAAACCTTGACAAGTTCCTAAATGCAATCGTCTAAATTTTGTTTATACGACAAATCAAATTGCAAAGTTGACATGGATTACAAAAGCAGGTTGTCTATAATTGTGACCTATCACCTAAATATAAATGACGAACGCTAGAGTTCTGAATATTTCTTCTTGCTAAATCTATAGATACTAATACTGCTCATATCATTCTCGGGACTTAATCCATTTACGTGTATTTTCAAGTTTTCTTTCATCTTCATTTTGCAGCAGTCACGGATCAATAAAAAAACCTTTACCTATTATAATTTGACGTTAAACGTTGTCAAATGTATTTTTTCATTAGCTGAGCAGGTAGGAGAAGACACCTTGCGTGAACATTGGGGACTAAAAACTTGAAAATACGTGAGTAAAATCAGTCGAAAACAGAAGGTGTTGAAAAAACATGAGTTGAAACTGAACTGTATGATAATGAGGTAAGTCTATTTGTTTGTCTATTTGACTAGTCAAATATTTACCGTTTAACGTAAAAAGCTTTTTTTTTACCTATTTTTAAGTTTTTACTTTATAGAGTGCTTTATTAAAAATTCGATTTGCATTCGGACGAAAACCGGATAGGTCAGTTAGTTATTATAATATTGTATTGTCATCGGAACTAAAAACCGTTTACTTAACTTAAAAAGCTTTTTTACCTATTTTTTTTTTTTTTTATTTAGTAAACGCGCAGCAGCGTGGCTATATGCGTTATATTATTTGGTTATATTGTAAGCACTTGGGTGTTGATGTATTCTGTAGTTGTAAGATGATCTTGATTATGATGTTTGATGATGATGATAGGTGCTCGGTGGATTCGGATGCAGCTGGCAATGATGAAGATATTTGATGCGATGATTGTGGTTGAGAATGAGCCAGAAGATTTGCTGTATCTACAGATGCGTTGGCGCGGAGTTTTATGGTTAAATGAAGGTAAGTATTATTTATCTATTTTATTTGTTTGTTAGATATTTTTATTTATTTTTGTTAATTATACATTAATTATTTAGTTGATTATTCGATTTTATTATTATTTATTAATTAAAACTGATTTTTCCTATTTTATTTTTAAGTTTATAGCGTGCTTTATTAGAAGTGAAATTTGCATCAGGACGAAAACCGGATCGCTCGGTTAGTTATTATAATATTGTATGTATTGTCATTACGCATGCAAAATTTCAACTCAATCGGATAACAGGAAGTAGTTGAAAAAGCGAACGCAATATTTGAAAAAATATAGTTATTGTAATAAATAATCAAATATGCGGGGTCAAGCTAAACAAAACAGTTTAATTATGAACAATCATTGAATAAGTATTACACCCGCAATGATTGTCAGTTAGTTTTGTATTAGTGGGTATTTATGATTGAAAATAATAAACTAAAAATATTGATTGGTACTAGGTCCAGACAATCCTGAAAGTGGATGGCTTCAATTACCACCCCCTTTGTTTAGAGTAGTTTGGTGTTTTTGTTGTCGATTTATTAATTACCTATGCCAATTTATGCAGAGGTAAAATCAATTCGATTCATAAAACAATACAGCCAGCGAGCCAACGCATTATAAAGTTGAAATTAAAATTCCGTGCTGCAGTTTTCTCATTATTTATGCAATCGGTAAAATGTCAAAAACGTGTAAATTTGCAATTTAAAATAGTCTCGACGTTGATTTTTATTGTTTATTGATACACATATTGGAATGAACTGCTTACGTCGTTCACTGATTCAAATGATTTTTTTAATAGCTCTAAAACCAGTACGACGGAACGCAATCAAGTTCTTTTATTAGCAGAGGCAAACGTGTCAAAACTGGTGCGCCGAGAGTTCCGCAGAAACGAACATACATACATTTTATTTTATTAAATCTTATCCATATAGTTAAATTGACACAAATTAATTGTAGTTCGCAAAATTTAGTTTTTAAGGTTGATAGGTTATTTTTTTCTCGAAAATTTTAAAAGTTATTAGCCTTTCCCACCAACAGATATAGTTATCACATGAACATCACATACTTGACTATAGGACACAAAAAAATCTGATTGGTTGTTGAATTGCGTTGAGTTTCAAGTGACCAATCGGGTAGTTTAGGATTTGACATAAAACGATACGATATCTGGTGACAGAAATTTAAACCATACACACATTACATTTTACATCATTATACATGCTGTTAATATTACTAAGTAATAAATATATATGAAAAATGGCGGATTCGACGTTACATTAATCTAAACCCCGCACATATGCCGCGTCTGTCTGTCTGAACGCGATAAACTCGAAAACTACCGAACGGATTTTCATACGGTTTTCACTAATGTAAAAAGCAATACACGAGGAAGGTTTCTGTATATAATTTGTAAATATTTTGTAAAAAATGGCTGAACTATGACGGTGTTTTGTCAGAAAAAAACTGTTTTCGTAAGTTTACATCAAAACAATGTAGGTACTTTGATAGTTTTGCTGTGTAGATGGGAAGGTCAATATAATATTTCCCGAACAGTTTTGTACCCGGTTGAACCCGGGCCGGACCGCTAGTAGATTATACACCCTGTATCAGTGTGAATATTTTTGGATATAACGAGGAACAAAGTTTCAAACGAACATTATCAAAAACAAGTAAACAAATAAATAAAATTCAGAAAAATTAATACCGAATTGATTGGGCATTAAAAAAGTGTTGCAAACAATCCTGACTCATTTTTTTGTCAGTAATCGGTTGGTGAATTTATGGTAGCGTGTTTAGAGCCCAGCCTGTATATAATAATTAAATAATAATTATTTAAAGGTAAACTTCAACATTTGTAAGAGAATTGCACCTCTGCCGCGCAGCAGAGATGACGTGCAGTGATTAAATTCCGCGACCGGATTATTTCTGTGCGAATTTAACGAGTCAATTAATCGTTTATTAGGACATTGAAGCGGCGTTATTTAAAAATCTTTATTGATCTGTTGTGTAAATTCACAAACTGAAAATAAAAGTGTGTCCCACGGCAATTTAAGATGACGTAACGAGTCCAACCGTTTTGCATCGTACAGTACAATCTTAGGTCCGAATTAAATTGAAATCATGATGACCTCGAAATACAGGTGCTACATTTTGAGAGTATGACAGCCTCCTCCTTTCCAATTAAAAATATATTACACGCTCCCGGTCGTATTTTTGAACCGAGGATAGGTTTTTATCGTCAAACTGATGCTAATATTGATCTTTATTAAGGAGCCATACGTGAAACTGGAGTGGGTTCGAATCCCGTCTACGCTCATGGATATTTTGTGAAGCCGTTTTTAAATTAAAGTTAGTCGACACAATTGCCTTAATATTCGACCATCTGTGTGTTTTACATTACACACTACAAAAGTAAAACATGCAGATAGTAAAATAAAAACAATAATGTCACCGACGGCCAGGATCGAACGTACGTCTTTTAGGTTACGAGGCAACCGTTCTATCTCGCCGCTAACTTAGCGTTATTACAGCCGGTTTTTTATACGTTCATTATATTTTCAATCTTAAAAATCAATTTTCTTCTGTTTTTCTTCTTTAGACACGGTAGAGCAAAATTGATTAACGATAAAGGATGCGTTGAGGTTCATAGGCTCTTTTTTTTAAAATATTGAAAAACATTTTGAATACACCAACTCTATTTTTGAAGTAAGTATAATACGCGCCACGGATCTAGAAGGTTCGAAAGTTAGTCACAAACAGCGTCGCAAAGGCACATTTTAGAGCTGTTGATACTCCCACCACTTTACAGCTACCTGCACGGAACGTGCGCTCGTCGGTAATTGGCCGCGATTGCTCGTTGCCTCTTTGTCACTTGTCGCTTTCCTGCTAAGTACAGTCGAGTACGCTATAGTCAAGTTGTTATTGCTATTTTAGTTTTGTTGAGTTGCGAGTTTATAGTTTTTCAACAGACTGTACAAGCGCAAGCCCGCATTCGCATCTAACTTCGAAGCCTTTTGGATTCATGGCGCGTATTATAAAACTTCTTTCGAGTCAGGTGTACTCAAAATGTTTTTAAATATTAAAAGAGCCTATGCACCTCAACGCATCCTTTATCTTTAATCTAAAACCAAAACAGTTAATCTTATTATAGCTGGAGGGCTCACGTACCACTTTTCACTAAGTGTTTGATGCACGTAGAAATTTTTACCAGTTGTACAGATAGGATAGATGAACAAGAAAAAATATGTTTGCCTGACTTATGTGATACTACAGGTACTGCGCATACAAGTAATGCGCCCAAAAATTTATGTCAAAAAAAGTGTCTGATTGAAAGAAATCATCTAAACATGCTTTGATTAATTGGAACATATTATGTAGGTAACCATGCCAATGAATAGCAAATATCGTATTTAATAACAAAAATATTTAGTTTAGTGTATTGCTGAAGATGAGAGCATAGCTCTCGAAATGTACATCCACTAATAAACTTGTTGTGGTAAGAAGTAACTATTCTCTATTTTTTATCGTATTTAATACTAGCCATTACCCGCACACCGCACGCGATTTAATACAAAAACAATAATCCGATCAAAATGGAATGTGTTTCTTTTGTAATTTGCAGAAAAATGTCAATAATATCGGCAAGATTAAAATTTGAGGTACAGTTTTGTGGTTATACCATTAAATTTTTGGGCGCATTACTTGTATGCGCAGTACCTGTAGTATCACGGTAAGTCAGGCAAACATATTTTTTCTTGTTCATCTATCCTATCTGTATCATTGGTCAAAATTTCTACGTGCATCAAACACTTCATGAAAAGTGGTACGTGAGCTCTTGGGCTATTAGTAAACAGTGTGTTTGGTATCGTGTCGCAGTGTAAAAAGTGTTGACACTTTCCATCCTATTGCGTTTGTTTTACAAAAGTGTAACCATGGATTATACACGTCATAACGTTAACTTTTGGGTGTAAACATTGCGTTATCTACACCAAACGCACCTATAATTCTGCATATTCCGTGAATAACACACTAATCTGATTACAGTCATCTGATATTTTGATAACATTTTTATTTAATTCATTATCAAGTCATATTATTTTTAATTTGCATGAACGACACACTCTGACTTTTATAGTTTAAAATAGCAACTTTAAGATATTTTTACATCAGTCATCTGATATTATTAAATCAAAACCTGTCATTTGATTATAAAATTAATGTACAATATTTCATTCTTAGAATTCCGTCACCTGCGTATTTTCTTTGACATCGGAGAACTAATTTAACTATTTGCTTGACAGATTTTTTCTGTCTGTCTGTTCGCGATTAACTAGAAAATCGTTAAATCGATTTTAGTTTGATTTTCACGGTTGTATAGAACATTATTTAGGTAATTCGGATTACAAAACTTTACTATTCAAAGTCTATAATCGGAATCTACTCTGCAATTTCAAGGTCATTTTAAATATGAAATAATTTATAGAAAAATGTGACAACAGTACTTAAACATTTTCTTTTCTGAAAAAGTTTATTTAAAACTAGCCTATAGTTATAATATAAAAAAGAAAACAACCTGCTGTTTCATATAAATTTACAAAAATGGCACTCCCACGACACTTGACAATCGCTGCAGGTTGTACTTTAAACAGAATTCATAAATCTACAAGGTGGTCCCTAAAACTCACGAAAACGAAGACTAGAAAACGAGGCTAGAAACGCTGCTATGCGAGGTAGGTTGGTACGAAGCTGGAAATGACGTCACTGCGGGCTGCCTTGCCAGCTAAGAAGATAGGTTTTAAAATTAGAACAGGGGCTATTTTCCCTGCTAGATTTGTTGCTAGGAGTGAGCAAGAATCAATCAGGAAGCAGTATCTTCACGTAGGCAGTTGAACACCCACATGGCGTCATTCTGTCAGACAACAGACACGTTTTGCTCTGTGTTTATATTCGAACGCACCAGATCTATCCACAAAACACGCTTGACAAATAATCTCGTGTGAAGCGAGCACTTAACAGCAATCAAGAAAACCAGCGCTAGAAAACTAATAGGCAAATCTAGCAAGGAATCTAGCAGCGTTTCTAGCCTCGTGTGCAGTGGCCTTTAATGACGGATTGGTGAAAGTAGCGGATTAGAGAACTTTGTATCAACTAGTTAAATAATAATTAATAGTGTTCCGTGCGATCAGCCCCCCCACCTGTGTGTTCTATAGTCAAATTTTGGTTCTGCAGTTATAAAGAACTAAACAAGTAAATTGCTTATAACAATTGATGGCGCTCGATTTTTCAATTCTGATATTTTTTTCTTATTCTTCCTAAGCTTTCACAAACTTTTTACAAAAAAGAATACTCAATAAAAAGAATAAATTAAAAGTTAAGCTCGATATTACATAATATCACCTACTCGTTGATAATACACTTCGTGACGTCTAAAATATGTAAACCACTATTTTTTAATATTTATTGGCCAGTAAAATGATGAACTCAGTTTCTATTAATTCGAAAAGTTTTCCATGGTTGCAATATTGAATTTTGACAAGATACAACTGGTGAAACACAGTTATTTAACCCTTTTTTAACAAGTTTCAGTCATCGCACGAAGGTGCAATTTTGACAAATTATGTATCATTCCCTCCAATTTGCACCCTTTTGCCATTTTGTGGAAATGTTTGAGGACAAATTATCATCATTTTACTGGCCTAATATACAAGTATGAAAAGCAGCCATTTTATAGGGTGTCGTGAAAAAATAATTTTTTTGCGATTTTCCTGAAAAATTGTAATATTATATTTACATGTATGTAATTTAGTCGAATGTTCAATTGAGATACAGTAAAAGTCGACGTAAGTGGTTTTGTCTATTAGTCGCAGATGATGATTATGGGGTTGCTGCGGCATTTTTCAAGTCCCCTTTACAAACAACAAAAATATTTCAAAATGCAATAACGGTAACAGGTGCCGCTAAATAATTTTTAAAACGCGAAACTGACCTTTATACCTTCAATCTGATTTCATCATGTGCAACAAATCAGATGTGATTTTTTGCGCTGTTTTTGTCGGCACATTTCACAAGTGCATCTTTTTCCACTTAAAATACTTTAAACATTTAAAATATTCATGTGCAAGTGTATTGATGTGGAGTTTTTAAAAATTTTAAAAATATTAAATGTGTTCGTATATTTTTTTTACATAAACAGTAAACACATTTTTCTTTTTAGACACAAAACAAGAATGCAAACTTTATTATACGAAAAGAAATTTATAAAAAAACAAAACATTTGAAATATTAAAAATATTTATGATACTACAATTTTGTATATTAAGTAGGTAAGTAGTATTTTTTTACATTACCAACTTATTTTTTATTCTAAAATGTACGCTATCTATACTAATCTATATACAGGGTGATTCAGGAGGAAATGTATTCTCAACCGTTACAGAGATACAGGGATAAACAAAATAAACAAAAGTGCGAGTATAGAGCATTAGATGATTTTTATAAAATAAAATAAGACATCTTGGTATTATGGTATGATGAAGTTAACGGGATACAAGGCTAAATTTTAAAACTATATTGATTTAATAGCACTTCATTTAATAGTCAACGTTTCGGCAAACAATTATTGCCTTCTATTTAAAGTCCTGAAGAAGGCAATAATTGTTTGCCGAAACGTTATTAAATAAATATTGTTTTAAAATTTAGCCTTGTATCCCGTTAACTTCATCATAGATGATTTTTGTTTTGACAGCTTCATGACGTTTAGGTGTTTTATCACAAACACTAAATATTGTACATTTACTGATAAAATCGTAGCAATACTGAAATGACGTAGGTCTGGTGTGTCTGGAATCTTGGTCTATTAATACAAACTACTATACTAGCGACTTTTAGGGGTTGAATTTCCTAATATCTGTTCTTAGCGGATGTCTACGTCATAATAACTATCTGTGTGCCAAATTTCAGCCCAATCCGTTAAGTGGTTTGAGCTGTGCGTTGACGGATCAGTCAGACAGTTACGGTTTCCTTTTTTATATTTATATTTTAAAATGGGAAATCGAAGTCGGTGAGTATTGACATAGTGACTTAAGTCGACGATTCCTCGGTGTCCGTCTGCCTTCGTGTTGTTTTTTCCATGGTAGTGTCTCGGCGGCGATAGTGCACGGCACTATCTATTCCCTCAGTAGATATAGTGTCTTTGAATGCGATGATCATATATCTATTAATTAACTATATGCATCATTGTCTATCCACTCAATGTGCGGTGAGCGAAGGCAACAAAGCGTATCGGAAATATATCTGCGTTTCTTTCTTCGATGTAATTCCCTGATTTCTCCGATGATAGGATTGGTTGATGTACTTGCATTCAATCTGAATAAAGTATATCTGTTTCGAAAACTTTGTCTTTTTCTATGACTTTAACATGGTCGTACCCCAGCTTTTGGCCCAGGAGGGGGCAAATTAGAAATTTCTTAAGCCGGGTCCTCCGTGCTTGTTTTGCCCTCCTGGATACGCCAGTGGTTACGGCTTAAAAAAAGACAGAAGTATATGTTTGCACCCTAATGGTTCGATTGCGATTTTATTCCTATGCTCAGTACCTATAGAATAAAAGTATATGGTAGATATAGTGTCGTTGAATGCGATGATGCATATCGACGCATGCGGTGACCCCTTCCTCCAACGCCGACCCCCCCTCATTCAGAGTAACAAGTGTAAAAGCAATGCACATTTACAACCCGCCGAAAGATGTGCCGCGTCGCTAATGTGTTCGCCTGTCGACGTATCGCATTACACAACCGCAACTACAAAGGATTGTTTTGTTTAATAAGGCCCCCGTGTTTTTGTTTTCCTTTTCTTTTTTTTTATTTTATTGTAACTAGCAGATGCAACGTGCATATCTTCACAGACAAGTATGTCATTAAAAACCACACACAATAATAAATGAATATTTCCGTGAAAGCGCGTACATGTCCGTTAGAGATGCGCGTACCCATACAATGAGCAACTTGTAAGATTTCCCAATTGAGTGTAAAAAACAGCTGAATTGATTTCCTTTTTTTTTTAAAGGTCACCAACAGTCAAGGTTATTTGAACAAAGCACCAATTTATATTTTCAATTATAATAACTAATTGATATTTTTACGAGTTTCGGATTAGAACTTGGGGCTTGTAATATAGAGGAGTCATGGAAACGCCGCATGAACAATTGCTTTGCTACATATTCAATAAAATTCCCATGTCACAATTTGGAACGCGCTAATCTCCGAAACCACTGAACAGATTTTAATGAAATTATGTGTCTTGCTTGGTGCAACTTACGCTATAGAATTTTTTATTAAATATTTTGTACAAAATTACGATATTTTCTCCAAATACCTGTTTTAGTAACACGCGTAACGACGTCTGATAGAATTTACTCAAATCTAAATAGCTATGAGTACATTCTATCAGGAGTCAGTTAATTTGTTTGTTTGCTTCTGAATTAATATTAGCTCGGAAGCAAAGCAACAAAACTGTTTTAGTACCCAATAGCGACATCTGTTAGAATTTGCAATTTGCTCAAAGCTATTAGTTCAGACGCCGGGCCGCAAACAAAATACATTTTGCAGAATTATATCTATCGCACTCGGGTGAACCGGGACGGACCGCTATATTATAATATAAAGAGATAAAGTTTGTAAGTCAAGATGTAGGAAGTAATCTCCAAAACTACTCAAAAATATTTTCACCATTATTTAGAAGAAACCTTCAGGATGGACATATAGGCTATATATTATCGCGCTATAACACAATGGGTTTTCGTGGAGACCAATTTTGCGACGTTAGTCGACGAAAAAACGGCCGAACGAATAAGATTCTTACGAACGCTACCTTAACGATAAAAAAACATATGAACACTTTTTATAGAAAATTAGTTTGAATCTTAAAAAGGCCTGTAAAACAGTCGCAACGACATATGTCTATAATCTATGTGCTAAAGTTAATTTATAGATTGAGCCACTGCAACGCGTGGCCGGGTATAGGTATTTAACATAATATATTAAATCACGGGAACACAGGCAATTCATACTAGCGACTTTGTAATCTTAAACTGACCAACGCACCACCTATACTATAGTCGATATTCAAAATTTAAGGAGTGAACACACTTACACTTCACAATCTATACTAATAGATATAGCTGAAGAGTTTGTTTGTTTGTTTGGTTGAACGCGCTAATCTCAGGAACGACTGGTTCGAATTGAAATTTTTTTTTGTTGGATAGCCCATTTATCGAGGAAGGCTATAGGCTATATAAGATCACGCTACGACCAATTGGAGCATCAATGAATAATATTGCAAAATGTAACTCAAAATTTGCCCGTCCGACAAAAACTTTTGAACGGTAACTCCGATCATCATGAAATTTGGCCACAACATTCATCTCGGTAAACTAAGATGATTGTGCGTACTCATGTCCCCCCATTAGTTCTTTTGCACCCGGGTGAAACCGGGCGGGACCGCTAGTGTAATATAAATAGCGCAGTTCTATACATGGGTACGCTTTATTGCTCTATTAGTGTTAACCGTACTATAGTGATGAGTAACTTCTTAAATTTTGACGCCTTGCTAATCATTGTGGAATTTATTACAAAAATATCAGTCTAAATTCAGAAAAAAGTTGAAATGAATCGGAATAAACAGAAAAAATAATAAAATTATGACTTGAGCGATTTTGTTTTCTAGTCACAGATACGTAAATACGTGGTTTCTTGGAGTTTGAATTGCGTTGGCTCGGTTCCTCGCCCAACGCGACGTGAGGCTCGGCCCCCGACCGACCTAACCCAAACCCTCGATCATTGACTGTCTGCACCGCAGAGCGCTTTGAGGAATTTAACAACTTGTTTAGACTGTGTAACACCACTACCACCACCGCCGCACGTCGCGTCACCACAACAATCAATGAGCCAACAATGCCTTACAGTATGTAAGTATAGGCGAAAAATAATATATTACACTGCAAGGACAGAAAGTTTGATATTCTTGCACTGCGCGTCATGAAGCCCGCGGCGAGCCGAGGGCATCTTAATCCGCAGTGCAAGGTATCAAACTTCCGGCCAGTGTGGTGTATACTATTTTTCTTCATACCTCGGTCGTAAGTACGTTTATTAAATACATTAATTAATTACTTATTAATTACATAAAGACATACATAAATTCAAAGCAAGCATCTTGGAGGTTACACGTAATAACATGAATGACAGCTGTTCGGGGCTATTAGCTAAAATGTTTGCTATGGAAACGACATTTTAACAACAGTTTTCTTTACTGCCGCCCGAACGTACGTACTTCCCGCATTAGTGCGTGTAATCCCATCAATTAGTAAATGTCAGACTTTCTGTCTTACAATTGATGCCGAAAGTATGTACTTTCGATCGAGGTATGAAGAAAACATTATTTACACACAATGTCAGTAAAAAACTAACGAGTGGCTTTCAAAAAGTGCAACTAGATATTTTTAGAAAAAAAAGTATCTCGAAAGGTGCAAAATTATGCACTAGTTTTCATGTATTGATATGAATGATTTTCGGCGTATTTTTGGTACAGCTAGAAAAATAATACTAATTATTATAATTAAAATGTTGTAATTGAGGTAAGTCTAAAATTTTGGTTTAAAACTAACCTAAATCAGATGTGGCATCAGCACAAATATCATAAACACTACAGGAAAAAGTAAATTTATCTTCAAGAATTGAATTTTTAATTATTTTTAATAAGATTTTATTAAGGTTTTGACAACCAGAATTTAAAAAAAAGGTTTGCACTCCGGGAGTGCCGGGAGAAGTGAAAACTTGAATATTAACGTCTGACGAATTTTCGATCAAAATGGTTTGTATCATAGATTGCATTTTTATATACGATATTTCAACGCTAGATGTCTAACGTTGTATAAATAAAAGTTCAGGTCACGTGTCCTGACGCCTGACGCGAGTTTTTACCCATTACAAAAAAAGTGTTCAACGCCGCTAAAGAAGTTTTCACTTCAAAAAAATAAAAGTCACGCGTCATAGATACTTGAATAGCCTATATATTTTAGTAAAGATTTTGTTAAACACATCTGCCTGCTTTTTATTCTTAACTCAATGTAGTGTTTTGACTGGAATATTCCCTTTAAAGTAATCTTTGTGTCTCGTAGAGGCAGCACACATTCGGGCCATAAACTAAAATTGGTGACTTGTTTTTATAAAAAATACGATAACGCAGCTTCGCGCAAATCATAACCTCTAAATGTGATTTATTGAACAATGGGAGTCATTCACAATGTCAGACGACATTTTAAACTTGTAGTTTATAATAACCAAAATGGTTAAAACCACAAATCCACAAACAAATTCACTTAATATTCGTAACGATTTGTTGACATCATTTACTCCACAGTGTACCTACATGATCCCTTCTTATATAATATGTAAACATTGATTCCTCTGCATGTGGGAGCTAATTTAAAATCGTAATATTGCGGCAACCATATTGTGCAGCTATACCGAGCGGGGTGGTGTAGTGGTGATAGCACAAGACACGCATTCGGGAGGTACCGGGTTCGAATCCCGGCGGGGGTAGATGTGGCTGAGGAATTTTTCCTACTGGCTCTCGCTAAGAAACGGTAATTCTTATTACCGGCCATCTTGTTGAGGTGTTCCATGGTTTCCCTCAATAGTTCCAGATAAATGTCGAGATGGTTCCTTATTTAAGATCATGGCCGATTACCTGTCAAACTCTTGTGCTCAAATTTTGCCTACCTTATCCTAATGTCCTAAAATGTCTTCATTCGCACATTGCTATTAATTAAGTGGAAGAGTTTAAAAATGTAGAACATAACAGGAAGTGTGATAGATGGAAAATAGTAATGGTGCTAATGGCATAAAGTCGAGAAACGGATGTTTATTATTATTATTATATTGTGCAGCTATGGCGGAAAATTGGGGACTGCGAATTAATATGACATTGAATCTTCAAAGTGCAACAATCACACGAATCGCAATAAGGGCATTGAAAGAACAACATTCAAAATACTTATAAGAACATCGTAAGTGAATGCTGCACATTTGACAAACTATCAGATATAGTTTACAATTCTCGCATGGAATGGTTCCACTTTCGCTTACTACTTGAAAAAAATCCCGAGGGACGAAAACACTATTTTTGATCTGGACATGCGCAACTTTTATTTTTCGTCAAGTTTCAGTTCCGAAATCATGTACTGTTACACTTTCAAAGCACGTTTTACAATAATGTTTTTAATCGAAAGATCAGGAAGTCATTAATCAAATACGAGATTTTGAGTAACTATATTATAGTCATACAGTTTCTATTTCTGCTGCCATAAACGCTATTTGTTAGCTACCCTTAGACACGAGATACCTACTATCCAATACTAAAAATAATAATAAAAAAAAACAAAGATAGAACTTTTGACGTGATAACGTCTTATAAATTGATGAAACACCGGCTGCATGCAGGAAAATGTGTCACGTTCCGAAATGTGTCACGTTCCGCCTGACCTTCGAGCGGAATACGTTATCACGTAAAACTATCGTCCGTAAACCGACTTTACAGACAACCATTTTTTGTTTCTCTGTAGGTTTCCGTACAATCTATAATTATTCTATTAATCTATTATTATTTGTAAGTAAGTAAGTTGCAAGATTAGTCACCACGAAAAGCGGTTTTATTTTAACGCGATAATATATAGCCTATGTCCATCCTAAAGGTCTATTCTAAATATTGGTGAAAAAAGTTTTGAAATCGGATGAGTAGTTTCGAAGATCACCCCCTACATCCAAACTGACAAACTTTACTCTTTTATAATATTAGATAATTAGTATAGATAAAGTTTAGAATCGTACGAAACCTGAAAAAAAAAATGTTTCTGTAATCTGGGTTGAAATGCCAGACTATAACATAATTATTTTCGTTCATTGACAATCACTGAAGAGTAACATTATTATTCTGGTTACTTCTTGGAATTCCCAATTTTCTGTGACCACTCTGAGCTTCCCAAACTTTTCCTAATTTCCCAGAAGTGGACACACTGGTATAGTTTGTGCAAAGTGTTCCATGGCCATTTCTTATCGTCGTTATAGAAATATCTGTGATTTAACTTTCAAATCATGTTAGGTTAGCATATTTTACTTCTGTTAACGGAATATATTACAGACGTTTCCACCATTAAACTTCGATATAAGCTGTTGGTTCCGGATCATCCAACACTATCATAAAACGGCAAAGATTATAGACACAGTCCTTATAGTCATATTTCTATATCTTTAACGACTAAAGCTAAACACACAACAGAAAGCAAATGTTTCATCGTTTAATAATTACCACGTTTTTATTAACTCGCTTTCTTGTATGTCTCTTGTACGTCTGTCCGGGTGGAACTTTATAATTGATTTTAAACTCACTTCCTGATGAGATAGTCTTGAAATTTTTAACATAACTCAGAAATAGATGACAATACAAAAAAAACTAAAAAGAAGAAAATAATAAAAAAAACATATAATATACCACGTTTTTAAAACGAACTAAAAACTATAAAATAATGTCTTTACAGACAGATTTTTAACTTGTAGGATTTGAAACGAAAAAGCGCTACCGGTGCGTTTATACAGCATACTATGAGAACTCTCGCATACAGCACGGTACGACAACTAAGCTATCATATATCGCCACAAGGTACAATACAGTTCAGTAGTCCATCTGAACTCATTGCAATTACACGCTTAGTTGGCAAACTGGCCCCGACCCTTGTCGATGTATGAGGACAACAGTTTTTCAACGGCTAAGCGGGAAAAATCTTCGAGACTCAATTTCCGTGATGAACGAACTATTTACATACCTACAAGTTTGTACGGAACCCTCGGTGCGCGAGTCCGATTCGTACTCGGTCGTCATTCTTCTAATTTGTGTGGCTCTAGCTTTAAACTTGAGTCATAATAATATAAAACTTCTAAGCAGTTTATGCCTATTCTGATAATAAAAGTTTAGTTAACATTTAACCAGAGATTATGTCGACATTAAAACATTTATAGGCATTTAAATATTTTTATTTTTTCCGACCGAAACGTAAATAAATCAGCTTCGACTGTGATTTACAGTAGTCCACTGTCAAAAAACTTGACACCATCTGTTTCTTGTTGTTATTACAACACTTAAGTACCTATCAAGGGTCTTTAAAGAGGGTGAAATGCACACTTAACGACACTTATTATAATACGTGCTTTCCTCGGAATGTGCACTGTGCATGTTGACGCTGTGAGTTTACATATTCAATTGAACGGAAAGCCTCTGTTTTTTAAAATTAATCGCATGTAAAAATAATCATTGAGATTTGCCCATCCCTGGGGACATAATTAAAATTCCATACCAGCTAACACAAGACAGGAAAATGTGTTTTTGATTTTCATGCCTGTAGGTATAACGGTAGTAAAATGAACGCAAAGTAAAACAAAAGAAATGCGATTGTACCAATCCAATTGTAATTTCCCTGTCAGTTGCCAATTAACGCCGTATGAACAACCAGTGACGAATTTACACATTTCCCAGGGCTTTTAAATTTTTGCCGCCCTTACATCTATAATTGTCAGTTCCTAGCTTATTTTTACAATATAAAAATTTGGTTGAAATTACACAAGAAATAGTTTTGGGTATAGGTATTTCTGAATTAATCAAAGCATAACCATGAGTATACTACTTACACAATAATGTACAATCGGAGAATCTCGTTAGAGATTCTCTTCTGTGCTAAATTCCGCACATCTCTAACAGATTCTTATACATTGATTTTGCCTCTCTCCCATATAACGCCGTGTATAAGAGGCCAATTTCCGAGTTTAATAGTTTTACATATACGGTAAATGTAATTAAATAACCTTAATTTGCCGCCCTAGGTTTAAGCCTACTCAGCCGCTGGTAAATCTGCCACTGTGAACAACAGAGACAACAAAGTAGGTCTAGTCTTCGTAAACAACACAAATAGATTTCAATATATAAATCTATACAGATAAATAAAATTGAAGTGTCTGACACTTTGTAATCTCAAAATAGCAGCTCTTTATTGAAATTTAAATGCATATGACAGTGTATACTGTATAGGGTACTTATAACAAAAAAACAATTTTTAAAGTTTTTGTCTGTCTGTCTGTTTGTTCCGGCTAATCTTCTATACGACTGGACCGATTTTGAGGCGATTTTCACTGCAGATAGCTAATGTTATAAGGAGTAACTTAGGCTAGTAAAAACTGTAGTTCGTCAAAATATATTTGCATTGAAAAAAAAATTAGATTTCACAATGTTACAGTTACAATACTATATAAGAAAAATTTACAAAGATTTGAAAATGAGTTATTTTGTAGAAGGTACGTACAAAAAATTAATTTAAGACTCGTGTAACTTAAAATTTGCTGGTCACTTGTTTTAACATAATGGCATTCTCGTACATAAAATAATACATTACAATCTAGATACATACACTATTTTAGATTTTCTTTGTGATCTAGTTAAGCAAAACTCATAAGTGGTAGACCGATTTTGATGAAACTTGGTCGACTGTCAATTGATACTCAAACAGTTATTTTTATCCGAGTACAGTCGGGTTAAGATGAGGTTCCGACATTCACGCGAGTTGGTTTCAATGGAGAATTCGTCTATAATAGAGATCAATTACCTTTTGCAGTATGCAGATAATAAAAGTCTGAGACCAAACATAAAAGAAATAATGTTTACGCCAAGTCTATGTTACACAGGTGTATATTATATATTATTGTGGTGCAACTATAAAGCGGTAAATTTGCGTGCTTGCACTCTCCACGCAACAATTGAAACGTCCCAAACTATTTTACTTTCCACTTCTACTATGGTAGGTGTTAGTCAGAACTTTTTTCTCTCTCTCGAGATATTAATAGATCTTTTGACATCCTAGGAATCATTAGAAATCATTTTCGATTGTAAGCTGTGTGGTAAAATTTTTTCTCCTTCGATATCTTAATAACGGAACGACGGGTCATGCAGTTTGTTTTGTTGTATTTGTCAGCACTTGACTTAAATCTGATTAGACTTTTAGCAAAATCGGTTCAGTGGATGCTAAGATATTTAAAAAATAATTCTCAATCACGCATTAACTGGAGCGTTCTAGATGTTCAAAATTGTTTTTTTTCTGAAGCGATTGTGGAAGTAAGAAATCACTTACACTGCAATACGTAGTAATTGTTTCAGTTGGCAAGCGTCTATAATCCGATTATGCTCGGGTTAAGATAAAATTGAAACCGGTATTAATATTAAAACTTTTTAAAAACAAGCTTTTATTAAAATGAAACCAAAACGAAGATAACAAAACAATCAAACAAAATCATTTTATTATCAATGTTGGCTTAACCTAAAAGCTTTTCGAGAGATATGTACATAAAAAATCAAAATTAAACTTCTCTTGAAAAGCTTTTAGGTCAGAGCAACAATAATAATAAATTAATTTTATTTGTTTGATTGTTTCTTATTTTCTTCGTTTTAGTACATTTTATTAAGCTTGTTTTTAAAAGATTTTTTACGTATCGTACGTTGAAAACAATAGTGACACTATACAAAAAAGTTAACTTTTCACCTTTTGTAAGATTCATGTTTTACTGCAAGAGTGTCACTATACGAAAATTTCCGTTTGCTCATAAATCCACTTATTTCCGCTAGATTGAGCTATAGTGTTACTTTATATTTTGAAATAATTGCCCATGGTCGTGTATGATATAACGACACTATTTTAATTGTGTCAAAGCAGTTGTTTGGTACGTACGTCGCTGTAAGTGAAAAAGTGACACATTTTGTTAAATGACAGTTTACTGATTACAGTTGCTACAAAACTTAATGCAAGTAAGTAAATACATAAAATGACACATTTTGTTTAGTGACACTTTTTGCAGTTGAAGTCTCCAATTTATTGATTATAGGTTATGACAACAATGACACTAAACAAAAAATTATTGTTGAAAGGTCTTTTTTTTAATAACTTTATTTTTAACATTGTGGTCAACAAATAAATTAAAACAATAATAAATTGTCGCATTATTAACAAAAGAATCTCTATAAGCAGTATTTATTAAAACTAAAAAGTGCTCTACTGTAAAATGTAATTTTTTGCCAAAAGCCACTTTTGTTTTCAACGTGCGGTATATTTTTTATTTCCATTTTAATCATCTACTCTATGAGCAAATAGAATGGGTGTATTATCATCAGAACCATCTGTCGACCAAAGCAAGCCCAAACAGGATATGTCTATCAAAGGCAGTTATAAAAAGTTGCATAGTGAGTTATCCTGACTACAGCATCGGGCCATGGGTATCAACTATCAGATTATTGTATTGTCATCGATACGACATAAGTATGCAAAATTTTAGTGTAACAGATCAAGTGGAGGTTCAAAATCGACTTGTAAGATTTGACCCAAACTGACTGACTGACTGATAAATAAAAGCTTATAATAAACAAAGGAACCAAGGAAATGAGTGTACTGAGTGAGTAGGGACCAAGAGTTGTTGAACACACGTCATACATGCATCTGAACAAAGTTCTTAATTTGCATCTTTACAAAATAGTTAGGGCCAATTACCTCGCGTCTGCTGCAATGTCATTAAAAGGTGACTTTTGTGCCGAATGTTCACATCTGTGTTGCTAGGGCTCTGCACCAACGGGGCTCATCCGCCATTAATTTTTTAATACTAACACGCGTTTGTCATCACGTTTGAGAAATTAACTTCTAATACAATATATAGGATCAAGGTCAATAGCAATTGTTTATTTTTGACGTGAAACTTCTTTATAGGCGCAGAAGGTTTCTAGTGTTCAGTTCAGTTCCGTAGGTCTGCCAGGTATAAGATGAACAGAATACAAAAAACAAAACAGTAGGCAAGGGCCTCTGCCAAAGACCCTGACCTGTGGCCATGAATGAATAAATAAATTAGGGTTTATGGATTAACAGCCCGTTATGCACGTCATCCTAAAAGAATTTTTGTGCTTCCCCTTGTCCTGAATCTAGTCGTCCAATAGTTTGGATGTTCTCATGAACTCCAGAAGATTGGTGACTAGACTGTCCTGAGGAATTACTGCGCTCTCATCAATGTATCCAAAGATGGTTGTTTTCCTGTAGGCTAGGGCCTCGCATTCGAACAGTAAATGGTTGACTGTTTCGTCCTCCATTTCGAAAAATCTACACTGTGTCAATTCCTGACGTATCCCCATCGTGTAAAGATGTTTCCTCAGGAGTGCATGATCAATTAAGAGGTCAACTACTTTCCTGAGTTTAGGTCTACTGAGTTTGATCAAGTCCTTTGAAGGGCCCACAAGCATCCTTTTCCCGTTTAAGTTTCCTGGATTCAAGCTTCAGTCAGTGGTTTGCTGACTGCGGGTCCAGCTTTTGACAGTTTGTTAAATATTAGTACTGAGGGTTTATGAGTCGTTTATACATAAAAAACAAAAATATAGGTCTGAAATCTGCGCATCTTTCTAAACGTAAAAGTGCGTGTTTATTATCAACAATCAAAGCGATTGTTTTGCAACATGGCGCATCGCGTGATAGATTAGCTGTAAGCGTTTTTTTGGAGAATGTTTACGAAACTAATATCGATTTAAAAGATTAGTTCAAGCTAAACATTCCGCAATCCTCATCTGGGTCATCCTCTGCATATAATTTTTCCAAAACGAAAGATAGCTAATTTTAACAGTCACATGAGCTATAATTTCAACAGTCACGATAGACCGATAATCTTTTTTGCACGTACCCGCTAGAAAATACCTGATTTTTGGATAATTTAAAAACATTTTGAGCGTTCCACTTTGAGCAAGTTCATTTTCAATAATTTTAAGCTGCGTGACTTTTATACTTTTACTACGGAAATGGCAGTACGACTAGGTTTCGCATTTTGTTTTACTTCACGCACTAGTGTGAAATGTGTCGTTTTACTACCGCTATATAGAGACATGTTATTTTACAGTGGGTCGTGTAAAAAGAAATACTGACAAACAATGTTATTTCGGTACAATTTTTTGGGGAAAATATGCTTGTTGAAATTGTTAAGCTGCAAGTCAAATTTTGTGAAGCTTAATACTAAATCATAGCGAAAAAAAACAGTATAGTAAAACGTCCTTGCGACCACAATTTGAAGAATGTTTTTACAATTGGAATGAAGAGTCACCTTAGTAATAGATAATGGCAGATCTGGACCTTAGGGAAGGCTGCCGACAACGTTTTATGAACTTGAAATTTTAAGTTTTTGTCCTGTAAAGATTAGAATGTGCAGTATTTGTTCGCAATAACATCAATCTATTTAACAACTATAACCAGAAATATACCATCCGTAATAAAGAAAAGCTAAAACCAGAGGCCTCTTCACTTACAGTTGTGCAAAACGTGCTCAAAAATGCCATGATACGGATATACAATAAAATACCCGATGAAATAAAAACAAAAAAAATATTCTTAATCCACCATGCAAATTACTTAGTTTAGAAATGTTTTTTTAAAATGATGCAATTTATAGATGTTAATGTCCAAAACTATTATTATTAATAATAATCAATATACCTTCACATATTTAGTGACCAACATTGGCATAAATCTAATATCATAACCGGGAGCAGTCAATCTCGGGCAAGGCCGGGTAAATATTGATACAATTCTTAAACACAATTATACAAACGTGGAAACACAAGTTTTTTTTTATGTTAGACATGCAATTAACATAATATTCTATATACTCCTCGATTGTTATTTAGTAATTTCGTGAGATTCTAAGAATGCGTTCCCTGCATTCAAAACTCGAATGATTACAATGATTAGCGCTAAGAAATAGAGGGAAAAAATGCCCACACATTCGTTATAACAACAAAACAAAATAGCAGACAAGCGTTTCCTGCAGCACGCGAGATTCGCCAGTCCTGCTGCTGCCGCCGACGTCGCTGCGATCGCAGGCTCTGCGAACAGGTTGTTGTACATGCATTTCTTCTGCATGCACACAAACACATGCAGGTGTCAGCAAACTAACAACAATAAACTGCGGTTTGCATCGATAAAGATTCGACACGCGGAACAAACTTATTTTTAGGGGTCCCTGACTCAAAAAGAAAAACCGAACAAGTGCGAGTCGGACTTGCGCATCGAGGGTTTCGTACCTACTTTATAGGTATATAAATAGTTCGTTTATCACGAAGATATTTCCCGCTTAGCCCGTTGGAGAACTGTTGTCCACATACACCGACAAAGATCGAAGTCAGTTTACCAAACTAAGCGTGTAATTGCAATGAATTCAGATGGACTACTGAACTGTATCGTACCTCGTGGCTATATCTGATAGCCTAGTTGTCGTACCGTGTTGTATTCGAGAGTTCTCTTATTGTGCTGTATAAACGCACCGCAGCGGACGCTTGTTTTGTATTGGAACTGCTACTGTGTGTAGCATGTTGTTGCGGTTTGAAAACATTAGTTTTTTCAGTGATAAAACTACTTTAAGGTTTTCGGGTTTTTCCCTTTACTTGTGTTATAAGACATTGCTTCTTGCCTTTCATGATTGTAGGTCAACGGGAAGCACCATATATGTTTTGATTCCCAAACTGATCATATAATGGTTCCTTTTTTCTTTTGAGGTACGGAACCCTAAAAAAGAACCCTTATAGGATCATTTCATTGTCTGTCTGTTAGGACCTTTTTTCTCAAGAACGCGTGGAGGTATCAAGTTGAAATTAATACCAAATACTCATGTCTGCAATCCCTTAAAAAAGTCAACGCAAACAAAAGATATGGCCGTTTATGACGGATATTTTGACACTCGCAGGGGAATCAAAACCTTTAGGGTACTTCCCGTTGACCTAGAATCATGAAATTTGGCAAGAAGGAATGTCTTATAGTACAAGTAAAGGAAAAAATCCGAAAACCGTAAATTTGTAGTTACATCCCAAATAAAATATTTTTTATAAATAACCCCACATGCTAGTAAGTTAAGATAAGGCAATCTTGGTGGCTTTGAATTTAAAAAAATAATGTCTGCTTATAACACGATCTTGAAAAAACGTCAGTTAACAATTCTTTAACTCGATTCAGCTATCCCATCCTATACTCTGCATCCGGCCAATAGGTGCAAACCAAGCCTGGCCCGAATCATCACTGTATTGAAGTCGAATCGCTGCAACGGACTCTGCGCGAACCAAACCACGGTCAACAAAGGTGTTATTGCCGTCGGTCCCGTCTCTTGCACTCTGCACTCTCCGCGAGTCCCGTCTGGGCCACTGACTGACCCATAGACGTATACACTACAGTGTCTGCCACCATACTTCTATGGTTGGACCAAATGCAGAGCAAAAAAAAAACGATCCTTAGACCTGCCACAATTTTTTAAAGCGGAACTCGAACGCTTACAAAATATCTACTGGAATCGATTTTACCTGCAGATATCGTGCGTTTATTCGACCTTATCTGCAGGTAAAAACTTTTTTTATAGGAAAAATTTTTAATTTTAAAGACGCTTTATAATATTAAAGACCTGATCAACTTTTTTATTCTCTTATATTTTTCATAATCATGGTCTCGCGGCGCTACGTTTCATATTTTATGCATTGTCTTTGACTTGTAAGAGGACTGATTCAAAATGGGAAATAGATTTCTCAGTAATGCATTTCGGAAGAAAGATTTTTTTAAGATCAGAGTTATTTTTTAAGTAACAGCGTAACGGGAAAAAACTAACGAAAAGCGACACAGTCAACAGCAGGAGAAACGAATCGGTAGCGAATAACTGATTGGCTGGCGGGTAGTGTAGGTACGAATGCGTTGACAAGGAAACTCGATCAACACGCTTATGCTGGGTTGCAGGAAGGGTTGTCAAAAAAATTGATTTGACAATGACCTTAGGTTGTGAACATACATATTTCTCCATATGAAACAGTGTTTACTTGGCTACAAATGTTTATCCACGAAATTTAACAGGTAATATGCGTGAGATTTCCACGCACCAAATTTTTTTAAATGAATTGTCACAGTTCTCAGATTAGAGCCTAGGAACTGGGGCTTGTAATAGAAGAGCCGTGCACTGAGAAAAACGTTGAGGCAAATAAATATTTGTGCTGCCTATTGGATTGTGTAATCTACTTGAACAAAACAATACTTTTTTTTTGATCGTGTAATTTATTTGGATCAAACAAAAAATTGTTTGAGGCAAACAAATATTTCTTGAGACAAAGTTTAGTTAACATTACGATTCAAATATTTGATCGTGTCTATTGAAACGTATAATATATTTGAACCTAACAATATTTGTTTGCCTCAAATAACTTTCTTTCTTAGTGCTTGGCTAATCTCAAGCTCGCACTAGAGTCGGGGAATAAATAACTTCACGATGAAAGAAATCAGTGACCAACCGTCCAAAACGATCACTGACAAGAGGTAACTACGTTCCAAAGTAACGTATGTTGTTCCATGTCATCGCAATCCCGACGGTCGCTCCAACCGAGTAGTCGACCAACGCTGATGTAACGTCCGACCGAGTATTTGATCTGACAAGAGGGAACTACGTTCCAAACGTATGTTGTCTATGTAACCGCAATCACGACGGTCTCTCCAACCGAGTAGCCTACGTAACGTCCGCCTAAATGTTTGCTCGGTTGGGATTGACGTGACAAAGTCACGATGATTTTTCACTGTTATTTTGGTGTATCTGGAATAACAGTCACTGCGATCAGATAGTAACGACTTTTCCCACGTCTAAGACGCACTGGATTAATCCCTACTTCTAGAATTATTCATGGTAGATCCGACACTTCCTCATCCTTGAGTCTCGACTGCGTTGCATCAAATCGGTGTCTATTTCCACATAGGCGTGTGTCTGCTGGCGTGCATGGTAAATTCGTGTGTCCGAGAGACCGAGCAACCTGTTCCGAGGGGTTGATATCCTAATTCATTGCCAATGCCATTCCGGTCTTCGCTTGCAGACGGACTATGCGAGCCAGTTAACTCGATCAACAGCAAATGCGCTTGGAATAATGCAATCAAGCTATATTGGTTGCACGGTTGCAGAACGCATTGTCAGAAAATTTGAGTTGACAATGACCTTAGATTAAGAAATCGAATATTTATTTGCACTACCTCCTATAAAATAGCTGTTTTTCATGTCTGTATGACCCATTTAGCTCTAATGCGATCTAACCAATTTTTAACCCATGTTTGACCCTGGAGAAATTGCTCCAATTAACCTTAATGTTAAACAATGTAAAAAATGCCCATTAATGAAATGAAATGCTGGAGCAAAAAATGGTCCGAACTTTATTGATAGCATTTCCTGTCTCCTTTCAAAAGAGCCAATAAAAAAATGTGGGTTTCCATTAAAAAAATAAAGTTATGGCTGCTATCTCGACTGGGGAGCCCCATGTGACATGGTGCATACCGGCACAACATATTGCCTCCTCAACAGTAAGCAACTTTTATACAGAACTTTTTCTTCCACATCTGGAAAATTCTGAGATACCGCATAAGGACAGTTAGGTAAAAATGAGATACCCATATTATCCCGTGTGATTGTTAAAACTGTTTGGTGCTCATTTTTAACATGTCACATTTCGTTACGAAACTAGATATACAATCTACGAACAGGCTAACGTCATAAAATTTGAACATTAGATTGCGCTCACCAAAAAAGAATTGACTCTACCTAAAAAAATACCGTTTTTAGGGTTCCGTACCTCAAAATAAAAAAAAACGGAAGCCTTATAGGATTACTCTGTCTGTTTGTCCGTCATTGCTGGCCCCACCTTTCAAAAATTGTTAATTTGTTTCTTTCCAATTAATTATTTAGATAAGTTAGTAAAGATATTATATTAAAAATGAGGCAAATCATTTTAGATCTACCACATTTGACCTTCTCAAAATTTACCGCCCCCTAAAATGTTCCTCCTTATTCCACTTATGCTACTCGGCTTATTAGAAAATTCAGCAAAGAACATCATCTAAATAATTAATAAGACGTGTGACTCCTTATTTAAATAACATGTTTTTAGAAGATGGTCCTAAATTCGAATCTCGCAATTTCTATGTCCGTAACTGTACGTGTTTGCAGACGACTGATGACGAGACTCGGTTGAACCAACTCGTGCCAATGCTCGATGTCCACATCTATGACGACGAGACAAAACAGCTTACGCCCAATTTTCTCATTTAGGAAGTATTGTTAATGCGTGGAAAAATTCGGTTTTTGGTAAATATATACGTTTCCGTGTTCCCATAAAAAAACTACGCCTGCTTTGCTGTCTCTGTTCCTCGTATAGATCGCTTTTGGAAATTAATTTACACCACTAGTGTTAAATTTTACTACCGCCATACAGGCAACTATTTTATAGATGAGAGTGCAAAAAATATTTCAATTAGACATACGCAGTTTTGACTTTGTGTCACAGAACTACAATGCAAGTCGGCAGATATTTGGATAGACTGGGATATAGAAGTCAAGGTCGGACGAGAGAAGATGCAACTTAAAACGTCATCAAATTACAATCATATAATAAACACAACTAATTATGTATCTGTTCATTGTAGTGACTTGATAAGTAATTAACCCATTAATCGACTAATAAGTATCAATTTAATTTTTTTTATTCAACACGCGTGAGTAATATATAATTTCGGGGCCCTGCTAAATTCGGGAGAAATAATAAATTACTTCATGTTGACGCGTAGAGTGCTAATAATGAGCTGAAACTGTACGATAATGTATTACTGCATAGTTTCTGGACCAATAGGAACGCGGTAGCGAGCCGAAACTGTACGGTAATGAATTATTACTGCATAGTTTCTGGACCAATAGGAACGCGGTAGCGATTTGTATATATTATGAAAACAGCATCGCAATTCAGCGATTTATTATGTATCCCTCTTTTATTACATATGACTCGTGCTAGTTGAATAAAGTATTATGTGCGACCATTGATCGAAGGAGAATATTCCACTCGCGTGTTACCGCACTCGCTACGCTCGTGCGGCAAATTTCACGCTCATGGAATCTTCTTCTTCTCTCACTAGTCGCACAATATACTATTCCTTTCCTAAATTATTTATTTCTTATCTAATTCCGACCAACAAATCATTTTTGTCAGCTCTTACCCTAGCACTCACTTGTCAAGTTGGTGCAATACAGACACGATAATCCAGACTAATTAAAACATACGGGATCCGGATAATAAAAAAATCCTAATTACTTCCAGTAATGTTAACTAAATACTTATATTAATCTTAATATATAAAAGGAAACCGTAACTAACTGATCTATCAACGCACAGCTCAAACCACTGAACGGATTGGGCTAAAATTTGGCACACAGATAGTTATTATGACGTAGGCATCCGTTGTCATAGTACTTTTCTCTATATTTTATCACTGCTTAAAGTACGCCTTACTGAAACTGCAGGAATCCAGATTACAATTTAACATAAATACAGTCGAACGACAGTTCGAATTCGGACTATCAAATTTCGGATTATCGAGTATGTACTGTAAAAGGGATAATTCTTAACATCATATATAAATATGTGAAAGAAGGAAAAAAGTTGTGGTATGGATTTGAGTGTGTTAATTCGCATACACGATGAAGAAACATACATCGTTCTCTTCGTTTTAATGAGGAGAAGGCCATAACTCAATCAACTTCAATAACGTACAAACTTAAAAATTTAATGAATTATACGGTTGTATTTCGACCACTAATTTTTATAAATATCTTAAAATCGTGTACTGCTAATAAAATAACAAAATGTAAATAATTAAAAGCTACTTTTTAACCGACGCAAAAAAGGGGTTATCAAATCGTCACTTTTTTTTTTGAGATGATTCAAGTGAAAACAGTCTGAAAATTTTATTTGGTAACAGGACTTGGAATGAAAGACACTGTTTATATGTTTCCATAGACTTCAATTGTTTGAATCTGCTGTCATTTTATTTGCAGAATGAAATTAAAACACACGTCACTATTAATTTGCGTCGCGCCGGTGTTTACGATATTATGTTGGTCCGCGACGGTCCCCCGTACCCCGCGCCCCTCGACGGTGCAGCGAACCCGACGATCGTCAACTTTTTATAAACACGATTGCAGGAATTATAGAGTACCGACCGCCGACTGGGATGATGATGATGACATTTTAGTGAGGTGAAGCAAACAGACAAAATATGTTCAGCCGTAGGGTGATACATATTGGGATTTTATCTCGAGGCGGAGCCAATTTCAAAATATTCAATATGGCCGCCCTATGCGAAGGGCTTGCATCATACAGTGTGTCCCCGGATTGAGTTCACAATAGGTGAGATTGACCAAAAATTCTCGAATTGGAATTTCATATTTTGGGATTCCGCCCTACTTGGTCTGAAACTTATTTTTAGTTTACTTTCGATTTTTTTTAAATCAAGTAGGCCTTTACAGTTGAGCAAAACTTCTTTTCGTTTTAGGTAAAGTACCTTTTCCGTTCATAGTACGCAAAAGTGTCACTAGGAAAAGTTGTTCACAATGAAAAATTATGGCGTTATGCAAATTTTCAGAATGATCGACCTACTTTGATAAAATCCACTTTTGTTTTGTTTTGTTTGAAAAACAATCGCGTGGAGGAAGCCAAATAGAGTATTTGAAGTTTAATTTATTTTTTTTTGACAAACTGTAAAAATTTGAATGTTAATTTGAACACTTCTAATCATCCTGTTTTCTCATCTAAGATTTATCATGTAATCGTTAATAATAAATATTTTTCTACTTCTATTATCAAAGTAGGCCGATCATTCTGAAAATTTGCATAACGCCATAATTTTTCATTGTGAACAACTTTTCTTAGTGACACTTTTGCGTACTATGAACGGAAAAGGTACTTTACCTGAAACGAAAAGAGGTTTTGCTCAACTGTAAAGGCCTACTTGATTTAAAAAAAATCGAAAGTAAACTAAAAATAAATTTCAGACCAAGCAGGGCGGAATTCCAAAATATGAAATTCCAATTCGAACATTTTTGGTCAATCTCACCTATTGTGAACTCAATCCGGGGACACACTGTATAATATAATTAATCAAGTTAATATTAACTTAATGTGCGGTGAGTGAAGGCAGCGTATGGAAAATATATGTGTCTCTTTCTTCGATGTAATTCCCTGATTTCTCCGATGATAGGATTGGTCGATAGCCATGACACATATCTGTCATCATTATACATATCAAAACAGAGCAGTCAATAGTATCTATGTTTTAAAAACTTTGTCTTTTTCTATGACGGTAAGCCAATGACGAATTCTTACGACTTAAAAAAAGACAGAAATATATCTTTGCACCCTAATGGTTCGATTGCGATTTTATTCCTATGCTCAGTATAGAATAAAAGTATAAGGTTTGCATTGACCGTATACGAAGTTTCGATGTTTTATTTAAGATGCATATTTCTGAAGACGAAATTTGTCATTGGGGTGATACTAATCCTCCAAACCGCAATTAAAATAAAGGGAAAAAAATTGCGAGTGCTGGACACATCGTAACAAATGGCAGAATCATCGATGCAAGCTGTTTTGTTATTTTCTGCATGCAAACGTTAAAATGAACACAATAAACTAAAACACACTTATAAATAACAGTCTTTTGCTAATTTTCTTCAAATCGATCGCGACGGTCGCCTTGAACCTCAGACTCCAACGTCGTAAATCCGTCACGCAATAATAGTTTCAGTAAAGGTTTTAGTTGTATCATTAAAACACATACAAAGCGTTGTTGCATTTACAATTACAATAATTGTGTACAGTACAAATATCAATTGATTCAAAGAGTCTGTATGCTCTGGAGAAACACCGCAATCGAAAGGAACTAAAAATATGGCGGAAGGCAGCTGGAAGAGAACTGAGCAGCAATACAAAAACAACCTTTAAAAGACATACTTCTCTGAATAAGTGATTCTTAACGTATAAACTTCCCCTAGGGAAATTAAAGTAGGATTCGTCTCGACACCTCTTATTTCGTTACTTTCTAGAACGTATCTTTTCGACTTTCAAGTTTCAACTGGATAAAGGGAATTCTTGAAAAATCTCATCCCGAGTATTAAGAATAATTCTTTATTGCTCCAAAGACAAAATAAATTGCATGAAAATCGGAGTTATATAAACAGTTGATTTTCTAGATTTGACAAAGTAATCGTCCACCACGTCGGGTCTTATGATTCAATCAAAATATATAAAAGTTTTCGTAATTAAGGAAAACTGAACAATTTTACAAATAAATATCAAATGACAGATAATCATTTCCATATTCAAAAATACATCAATTACCTATCCAAATATAAACTTGAAATGTTATTGTAATGTTGCATTTTTTGAATTACAACCAAAATAAATGTTACTAGGAACATTTTCCGTCAGTCAGTCATCTTGGATCGATATCCATTTTTTCTCTATCCCAGATTCCTAAAAGGTTGTCCGTGGAACACTGGGGTTCCGTGGAAAGATCACAGGGGTTCCACGGTCTGTCCGAGAGTTAAATAAAAAAAATTCGTGCCACGTTTACAAAGTAAACACTTTAGTTATCAAAATAGCCAGCTAGGGTTCCGCCAAAAAATATGATCAATTAGAGTTCTATGCCGTGGTGTGCTAATTTTTTTTTTACCGGAACGCGTATATATAATTATATAGACAAGGCCGATCCTGGGTAGGCGGCCGCTCTGTGCGGTCTCATGTCCCAAATTTGACGACGGGGGGGGGGGAGGATTTCCCCCAATTTTCGCCCGTCGCCAGGATCGGCCCTGTATATAGCATAAAAAGGAAAGGAAACGAAAATCATTACGAAACCCATTTTGTGTATGGGAATTTCAGTGGGTGAAAAGAGGTAAAAAACTGTAACTGAAAAATACATTAACATTATTTTTTTCATTGTTTGGAATTTTTCTATTTGTTCTATTTGTTTTTTCAATTGTTATGTCGATTTGAGAAAAAAAAACAAATTACGTTAATAAAATCCTAAAGTAAGATTTACATTATTTTTTCCTTTGTTTGGAATTCTCGTTATCAGAAATCATCTTTAGTTCCGGAAATCGTTCCTGTCCAAAAAGGAAGTACCGGAACGGCGTTCCGGAGCGTTCCGGCTCGACAACACCACTGGTTCTATGCCAAAATAAAAATGGGAACCTCTGCTGTCTGCCCCATGGATTACTTGTTAAATCTAGATACTTCAAGTGATCATATCTAGTAGATTAGCGGAAATTATGTTTCCGCAATGCTTCAAACGTTTCTTCTACAAAGTATAAAGACTTATCAGAGTTCCAGAACTCATATAGCTACCGCAGATCCTTTTTTACCTTACACCAATTGCACAGCCTATACCTTAATACCAGCGATCGGTAATTAATTTGGTTGGTGAGCACAAACAATTTGTTGGACCCTATTTCTGCCCTTTACATGAATGCAGATTGTTCTTCCTTCTGGTTTTGCGAGCCAGAACGGAAAGTTTCGATGGGCGGATCTGTCCCGTGGGCCTCCCGTTGCCTCACACGTTAATAACTACCAATAAAAATTGTTTCTCCATACAATCATATACTCCTAGAACCGAATTGTGTAAGGTCATTGCTTGTCTATGAAACGCCAATATCGCAAATTGCAGACTTGATAACAAACAAGACGTATTTTAGCATTATCCAACAACAAAACACTAGCAAACAACGGCATGTTTGTTGAGGAGACAGAAGGAAGAGATTGTTGTCATTAGAACAAAGTTGCGAAGTACTAGCATGTGTACATAATATTGTTATTCACTATAATATGCAGCGCTGCAACACATTAAAAACACCATGAATTACACTAACCGACCACATACCAATCCAAACATAGGCCAAGCGCATTTTTGGACCGAAATCACACTTTCATTGAATTAGATGAGACTTTCGGTCATATGAACACAGTTGTCGCGCGTCTACATCAATCTCTCTCCTCTCCCCGCTTAGATAAGTATTTAGCTGGCGAAAAGCAAAAACTGGTTTTATTCCAACCATACGTTCGTGTAGGGAGGCTATAATAAGTTCGTTCCAAGCAACCAGCAAACGGTACCGAAACCGCCACCCACATGCGCAGTAGGTAAAACGAAGCTGTTGGTGGCGATTTTAGAACACATTTTAGCTATTGCGCAAGCGGGTGACGGTTTCGGGTACCGTTTGCTGGTTGCTTGGAACAAACCTATAATAATACTAATAATAATAAGCAGTCTTTATTTATACATTCTTTTAAGAATGGTCCACAAATCGAGGTGGTTATATAGCTTGAGCCTCTAGCGGTCAATTTTGGCAGTACCCATCCTCATTGGAACGCTCGAATAACAAAATTTTACTTATATCTCTATAGTCTATACTAGATTTGGTTACAGATTTTAGACACCCAACAACTGAAGTCATCTGAGTATATCTGCAATATTATAAAGAAGTTTGTATGTTTGACGATAGAAATATCAGGAACTTACTGAACCGATTTGAAAAATGCTTTCACTGTTTAAAAGACTACCTACTTCCTGCCCCGGATCTGGGAGGGGGGGGGGGCAACAAACCGTGAGGCAGTTTCAGGGGGCGCCTAAATCATAATATACCTAACATGGTTGAAAACCACACCCACTCGGTCCTTTTTCCAATTTACTCAATCTGTTATTTTCTGACGGTTTCCCGTTCACGAAAAGTGCAAACCATTATATATTTGTGAGTTTTTTAAAGTAATTTATCTCAAACGCTGGAGAGAGGGGGTGCAATTATGAAGTTTCTGCCCCGGTTCGAAAAAATCGTAGATCCGGGGCTGCCTACTTCATCCTGAGTGACGCTACTACGATAAAAGAGAAATGAGCAGTAAGCGAAAATGTAAAGCACTCTAAATTGATGTACGCTGACTGAACTATTAGAGATTAGAGTATAGAGCAGGGGCGGGCAAATCTTTTGATCGGCGGGCCACATAGCTGATGAAAATTTGACCACGGGCCGGATGGCTGACGAAAATTTCACCGCGGGCCAAAAACTTGCAGAAAAAAAGATCCTCACATTCTATTTCCGCATTCGGAGAGCAAAAAAAGGTCCCCGCATTCTATTTCCGCTACTATTTTTCTAAAATTTCCTAAAATGCTTCGCGGGTCGGATAAAATTGCGCTGCGGGCCGCCATTTGCCCAGGCCTGGTATAGAGGGATGCATGAAAAATGTATTGCTTTTGATAATTTCGCTGATAAACGAAACCTCTAGCCAGGCTGGAAACTAAACGGCAATTTGAGGCGTCCAAACATTTGGAAATTTACAATCCTATATAAATAGAGTTTCAACTTCATCGCCCAGGATCGTGATTCGTTAATCGTTAAGGCAAGTAATACCGCGACATATTAACTTGTGCGGCAGGTCAGTGTGGTATGTTAGGAGAGCGTTAATTGGTCATTGCAGCGATACCGTGCAACATCCATGTGAACGGCCGACCGGCTGCGCTGGCCGCTGCATGCGGCAGTGGCGGCGAAATCGTGTACCTCTTCTATCATCTCCCTTATGCACTAGGTCTTAAGGCGAAGCGACGTAAGTCACATTTTCAGTTAAATAATACTTTTACCATTCCAAAAAAATTGCCAGACGTCCCGATTTTGGCGGGATGTCCCGATTTTTAAATCAAAATTAAATGTCCCGCGCGGGACAGGCTCAGTCCCGCTTTTCGGGGATGCTAGAAATAAATGCTCCGTAAAATTAATGAAAGCAGAATTACTCATCCAGTTTAATCTACAGCTATCCTGTGAAGAGTTCTTCATCTTTATTAAAGAGAAAAAAGAAACTTTAAAAGAAGTAAAATCTTCACACAAATAATCATGAATAAGTAATTCTTATAAATAATTATTCTCTTATTGTATAAGCTGCAATTTGTTGTAACACTCACTCCACAGACTATTGTTTGAAACGCCAAATTTTTCTAATGAATAAAACTTTTTTGATTTTGATTTCTGTTTTTTTTTTTATTCTGTAGACAAATAAGATTCAACTATTTAACGATAGGGTAAATCTGATTTAAAATATTATATTTTTATTAAAATACATTTTCTATGGCTATTTTTGCTATCTATTGTCACGTAAACGTAATTTTAATTCAAATAAAAAGATAAATATTTGAAAACTTCTGATTATATACGTTTTTTTACTATGTCCCGCTTTCGACGAAAGAATCCCGCTGTTTTCACTCAAAGAGTTCCAAAATCCCGACTTGCCAAAAAAAAAAAACTGGCAACGCTGATTCCAACCCACAAGTGGGGAATGGTACTAGTTTAAGTCAAAAATCACTTTTCAAAAATTTCACAATATCTTTCCGTTTTGAGGTCCCCCGAATCTAAAAAACATAATTTTGGAAAAATTCTGTGCGTCTGTGAACACGATGGGATCAAGGTTACTGATCGGAGTAAGTGTGGTAATAAGTGGAAGGAGCGGAGCTACGTCTGCAATGTAGACGCGATCGCATACACGCGCGAACAGGCATTATATGCGGACCTCTTCCATGAGTATATATTTTTTTCTTTATGGCAATTTCCAACGTAATTTAATTACGTTTATAATTATTAATTTATTGAACAATAAATAAATTAATTAATATAATAAAAAGGAAAAAAAAACAACCCCGAACAAATACGGCTATTTTTCTACAAAAAAGTTCGCTGCAGTATAATATATCTATTTTTAACAGGTAGTCTACAAATTCGGTTGCTTTTCGTTTCCATGGTTCTTATAGTTTCAGACGTATATCTATAGTTCCACATATAAAAATCAACTAATTCCTTTTTGACAGATCAATATAACTGCAGAATAAAAGAACAGCTTTTTACGAAACTGCAAGGTTTAGACGCGACATTGTGTTGCGGTCACAGAAACCATATAATATATTAAAAATTCTAACTGAAGATTCAACATGAGCGACATTGGCTTGTAACCAAAGATGTCACAAAAAATGAATAAAAAAAACTTCGGATTGATGCAGTATGGAAAAAAAGTTGGCAAAATTCGGCATAGGCGATATTGCGTTGTAACCACAAATTTATATTGTGGCGGCAGTGGGAGAGGTGCGCGCAGGGGGCGGTGTATGTCGGGCACTGGGCGTCGACCCCCGGCTGACTGCAGCCGCCAAGGACACCCAGTGCTCGTATTGCAACAAACAGCACGTATGCACACTACAACAATACATACAGATATCTATGGTCAAAAGAGAAAAATGCGTATGTTCAGTTTTTCACATTGATTTTTGAAACTAATGATTCTTAACGCAGGTGGCGTACACAAATTTCGAATGAGCAGTCAACTGTGAAATAACGAGAGTCACGTTTCGTGACGATTTATTACGTACCTATTTGTGTTCAGAGCGTAACTTATCCAGCTATAATACTGCAGTGCTGTAATATACTCATTATTCAAGGTAAAGGCTGCACACGAGGCTAGATTACTTGCTACTTTTCTAGCGCTGGTTTTCTTGATTGTTGTTATGTGCTCGCTTCACACGAGACGTCTTTTCAAGCTGGTTTTGTTAATAAATCTGGTGCGCGCGGAGTGACAGTTCAAAATATATAAACACAGAGCAAAACGTGTCTGCAGTCTAACTCTAAGCAGAATGACGCCATGTTGGTTTGTGGGCGTTTGTTCCTCATAACAAGATACTGCTTCCTGATTGGTTCTTGCTCATACCGAGCAGCGGACCTAGCAGGGAAAATAGCCAATGTTCTAATTTTAGGGACCGATTTTCAATTTTTTTTTTATTCGAAAGAGTGCACTTCCGAGGTGGTCCCATCGGAACCAAGTCAGGATCTGATGGTGGATCCCGGAGAAAACGAGGGAAACTCTCAAATTTTAAAGGCATGCATAATGTTTTTTTATGTATGTTCACCGATTTTTAGTGTTAGATTAAAACTAAAAAGAGAAAAATAAAATATTTTTAACAAAAAAATTGAACCGACTTCAAAAAAGGCACTAAAAAGTAAAAAATAATTGCGTATTGAAATGTTTTGGAGTCGGTGTAGTTCTCGGAATAGATTTCATTTTGGCTGACACCGACTCCAAAACATTTCAATACGCAATTATTTTTTACTTTTTAGTGCCTTTTTTAAAGTCGGTTCAATTTTTTTGTTAAAAATATTTTATATTTTATAATAACGATTTGACTTGTGCGGTTTTGTTTTTTGACCAGTGATATGTGATGTTGATTACTTTACCCTATAAGTCTATGCTACGTTGAGTACTGTATCTAACTATTTCATACGGTCCCAACGATCAACGTCGCGTCAACAGGAAGTATCGATGGCGGAAATATAGGGTCCGTTTGATCTGTATGACAAGTGTCATAACAATAGGATCGCAGGACGGATAAAATACCCCGGCCTGATAGGGCGGTGAGCACAGGGGGATCCTGACATTTATTATTACAACATTTAGTAAAATTTGCCACGGGCCTCAAACTGCAAGGTGCAGTCTGCACCGCATCGTATAACAATAATCTTCATAAAAAGTGATCGGAATATCTAATTTAGATCAATATTTTGGACAGTTCAGTTTTTGAAGTGAAAACTTCTTTAGCGGCGTTGTACACTTTTTTTGTAATGGGTAAAAACTGTTAAATTCGCGTCAGATCTGACGCGTCAGGCGTCAGGGTCACGTGACCCTGACGAGTTGTTGAGACGGTCTACCGTACTTGCTTCGGCAGTACATATACTAAAATTCGCTAGATGTCAGTCGCAATATAAGTTACATGCAGTGCAAAAAATTATAAGCTATAAATCTAATATTTGTCCACAATCCTGCGATTTTTTATTTATAATTATCTCGATGGACACGATATCTAATATATATAAGCTATAAGCTTTAACAAAACCTTAAGAGATGTCGCCATGTACTCAGGTTTCGTGAAACTACAAATTTAAAAAATTACATCCAGTGACTGGCTGCATGTAACTTTATAAATGTGTAGTTTTACGAAACCTGGATGCATAGCGACATCTCTTAATGTTTTGTCAAAGCTTATAGCTTATAATTTTTTGCACTGCATGTAACTCATATTGCTACTAGCGAAATTTAGTTTAAGTACATCTAGGTTTTCACTTCTGCCGGCACTCCCGGAGTGCAACCCGTCTTTTTTTTTATTCATTTAAACAGACAACTTATTAAAACCAACAATGTTGAGCTATTGTCGAGGATTTTTTTTTTATAATTTTGAGTTAAGGTCACATAACGCTCTTCTAAGATGATTTTAAGTCAGCTTTGTTGATAGCACGCAAGTTCAAAAATGAGTTCGTGAGAGTGTAACAGGTATATATCACGCCCGTATAGCCAGGGCCAAATCGTAGTACGGGCAAATAAGAACGAAGGACGGGCGAGATTATATAACAACAAATGTTTCAATAAGTGTGATTGTAAAAAACCCTCTATACTATAATATATCGTTACAAATTATATTTATTGAGAATTTTGCTGAAATTATCGATTTGAGCAAATCTAATACAATGGCAGTATTTTGGGGAAGTTTATACGTATTTAATGCATTTTTGCGACGTTTTTCAAAAGTCTATAGTATACAAGATCAATTTTTGTATACTATGACTTGAAAACTGAAAATCATACAAGCGACTTGCTAGTACGGGCAAACAAACCGCTAGTACAAGCATCGCCCGTACGTGGCTACGGGTCTGATATATATTAAATAGTGTATATTAAATTTTTTATTACATGTCCAATTATCCCTGAAACCGCGGAAAATATTACAAACTAGCAGCTATCATACTTAACTAAATTTCTAAATCGATTTCGATTAAAGTTGGCAATAAAGTAAATTCATTATGTAGTCTATATGATGGGTATTGGGTGCTGTGAAAGGGGCAGTTGGTAGGTACTTACTACATGGCCTGGGGCCTAGGGCGGCCGAGACTGCAAATCCGCCACTGCTTTGAATCAATAGCGTCTGATTACATCAAATTGAATTAAAGGCCATCACTAAAGATTCATGAGTGGAGTTGGGATATGAACCCACGGCAGTTATTAAACGAGGAAGGAGTGTTTTAGTTAATTTTTTAGAAATGGCTGCGGGATATACAGTTTAATTTAAAAAAAAATACATGATAAAAAAGTAAAAATAACAAAAAGTTAATTTTAATCCGGGTTTAAATATTTATCGCCTTAAATAATTTAAAAACTGTTTAAAATGTGTGTACTCAATTAAGAAAGTGATTAAAATTCAAATATAAAACCAACAAAAAAATAGTATGCACAAAATGCAAGTTTTTTCACAGATGTCAGCACCTACCTTTAATGATCGGCTTGATGTCGAGATCCAAACCATCGTCGCCTTGACTGTTTTGATAGCTGCTAAGCGCGGTAGTTAACTGTTGATACGATTGTCCGCTACTAGGTGTCGCGAGTTTCTCTGCGAGAAGCGGGTTCGCGGCCGCGATATTTTTACGCGTCGCGTTACGCATTTCTATCAGCGCACTCTTTGAACCGTTCGCGGTAACACTAGACGAAACACTCGAGTCGGTTTGCGAATTTGGTATATTATTGTTTTCCTCCTGAAAATAAATTTTCAAACAATTATTTTCGATCTTTTAAAGAATCTACAGTAGCAGGGTGGGCTATTACTACAACCACAAAAAAGGATGAGTAAAACACATTAAGGATGTATGCGAACTAAACTGGTGGCTGAATCAACACGGAACCAAGGAATAAACAGACCGCAAGATATTTATCCTTGCTACATTTTTTTTTTGAAGTTATAACGTCTTATAAATTGATGAATCACCAATCTTATAAATTGATGAAACACCGGCTGCATGCACGAAAAAGTGTAACGTTCCTAACGTTCCGCCTGACCCTGTGCGTGCTTTTCTCGAAAACGGCCCTAACGATTTGGATGAAATTTACTGAAAAGGGATTTTGGGGGGCAAAAAATCGTTTTAGCTAGGTCTCATCTCTCGAAAAAATCGTTTTAGCTAGGTCTCATCTCTCGAAAAAATCTTTTTCATACAAATTTTATCATTATAAAAATCAATTTTTTGACGTATGAAAATACTTAAATATTGTAAGTAGGTTTTGGAATTTTATATAAACAATGAAACAATTGTTTTCAAAATATTATGACAGTTAATCTTTGAGACTTAAAATAAATACGAAAGAAAGAAAGTTAAAAAAACAATTTTTACTATATGGAATTTTATATAAACAATGAAACAATTGTTTTCAAAATATTATGACAGTTAATCTTTGAGACTTAAAATAAATACGAAAGAAAGAAAGTTAAAAAAACAATTTTTACTATAGGTGGTGAGTAATTTTAATAAATAAAATTAACCTAAATTTGAAGCAAAAGATGCAATATCATAGATTCGAATTATTATAATTATTATATGTAGAAGATAGGAGAAATAGAACATAAATTACGTATTACGGAATACGTTATCACGTAAAACTATCGTCTGTAAACCGACTTTACAGACAACCAATTTTTTTGTAGTAATCAAAGATTACAACCCCAATCCAAAAACGAACTTATTTTCAACGAAAGTTTCTGATTCCAGCATATATATAATAATTACTATATGAAGCATTGTCTATTTACTCAATGTGCGGTGAGCGAAGGCAATAAAGCGTATTGAAAATATATCTGCGTCTCTTTTTTCGAATTAATTCCTTGGTTCATCAGACAATATATTTGATATATATATATTAGCATGGAGTATATCTCTCTTCATCAAAAGTTTTATGTCTTTATCTATGGCGTTAGACAATCAGAACCAACGAGCTCTTACGACTCTAAAAAAGACAGAAGTATATGTTTGCACCCTAATGGTTCAATTGCGATTTTATTCCTATGCTCGGTATATAATAAAAGTATATTATGGTTTCCAGACATTATTGCCCTTCCCGTACATAAAAACCCAAAACTCCCAGATTTGCGCTGATTGAGTTATCAGGCATCACGGCAATGGCACTTAAATTTTCTTATATAAACCTTCATACCAATAGTGCCAAAATTGTTCTCTAGAAATTGAAACACTTCTTGACACTTAAGTTCGCTTGTGGATTGGGGCTGCGTGAGTTAATAAAACGAACAAAAGCCAAGTGCAGTTTTATTACCTTAATTTCGGTGGTTCCATTCGTGAGATCATAAAAAAAATGATCCAATTCGAAGTTATTCAAAGGCTTGAACAGATCTTCTGAATCGTTCAAATGCTTGAAGAGATCTTTCGAGTCGTTTGTCTGTTCGGCCTCGTCGGAGAGTCCGGTGTCTAAGCTAGTGAGATCAGATTGTGTCAGTTCACCGAGTCCCGCCATGGCCACGGCCTGTTGACCCACTGCAACTGCATCCTAGAAACACATCAAAAAGATTTTATATTCTAGAATTATACATTACTAAATTATCCTCAAAATTCGCCTAAATGAAGACAGTCGGAAATAAATTTTAGAAGTAAAAAGTAATTGTAATCGTTTATAAACAAATAATTATCTGTGAACGCTCATTTTTAATATTGTTATTATCGCATTAATTTACTGTTTATGGTTTCTTTTGACGTGATAACGTCTTATAAATTGATGAAACTCCGGCTGCACGCACGAAAAAGTGTCACGTTCCGCCTGAGCCTGAGCGTGCAAGCGAGAGCGCGGTATAAGCGATAGAGAGGCACGATCGGCCCAAGCGTCGGCTTGTACGCATTTCTCTCTCTTCTGGCGTGACGTCAGAGAGTTCATCAATGTTTCTTTATGACGTTATCACGTAAAACTATCGTCCGTAAACCGACTTTACAGACAACCAATTTTTTTTTCTGTCTGAAGTACGAGTGTATTTTTTTTTTTTTTTTGTTTAAAGTCAGAACTCAAAACATATTACTCATTAAAATAGATCGAAGCTAATGGCGCGAGAACATCAATTTTAAACTCTTAACTGGTGGTGCAGTCTAGTGACTGCTGCACGTAGTACAATCTAGCGGCGAATAGTTGAAACTAACCTGTAGACAAGATGAGAGATCGACCATTTTTCCGTCATTGTCGGGACACCACAAGAGGTCGTCATCTATAAATGGCATCGCTAGCGACATGGGCGGCTGGCCCAAAACGTGAACTCCCGCCACGATTACTCGATCGGTAAACCAGTTTGTTGTTTTAGTGTGATTGCGGGGAAAGACGACCAATCGATTCAATCAAACACACACAAAAAAACAATATCGCTGCACAAATTGCACTTCAAGATACTATTATCTAATAGTTCCACCCAAACGTATTCTCAGTAAGGATCTGGAATGAAAACATATTCAATATTAACACTTTGACTGTCCTATTAATAAAATACTTACCTTGATATGTCACGGTATATCATACGCCTTTTGCAAAACATTAACGCTAATTCTTCTTTTATCCGTTCTCCTGAAACAAAAAGAAAAACAAGCATCAATATAAATGTATTAACAAAACATAATTTACAAAAATCAATATTGAATTTCTCTCAACTCCGGAACTGGTTTCGGTATTTGGGATCTCAGTTCCGGAATTTCGAAATTAGTTCCAATATCAAGAAAAATATAAAACACATATTTTACAATTCCAACTCCCTAATTCCGGGGGGGGGGGGGGGTGTGGTAATCATTTACATCAAAATTCACAAAACTTACAATATTAATTTCGTTTTAAGGTTCTCAGTCCAAGAAACATATTTTTGGGGAAAAGTTTGTATGTACATCTGTGAGCACGGATCGAAACCAAATTTTGATAGGGGGTTTTAATCCCGAATTAGAATTGTAGAATTAGAATTGTAGACACAAACCCAATAACGACACGTGTCCCACGTGTCGTCCAATAGTTTTGAATAACGACACGTGCCCCACGTGTCGTCCAATAGTTTGTTCCTATCTTAATAAATTGGTACCAGTGAATATATAGCAGTTTAAAATTAGCGACGGTATATTTGTCGAATTTATTGTGAATTTTTATTACTATATCTTGTTCGTCGCATCTTCGTTACATCATTCCTGCTATATAATGCCTCCACTACACACGTGGCCAGCACCGCCACTTACAGGCACTCACGATTGTGTAGAGGGCATATTCGTCGGTGCGTGGACATAATCGCCTGTAATCGGCAGTAATCGGTTGATTGTCGGTACATCAAAGGAATGCGTGGCCAGCATCGTGCGCCCGTACACACAATCGGACCGGCACGATTGTGTGGAGGGCTAGCTAATCATTGCGGCGATGATAGGCACTTATTTGAGTGGCGGTGCTGGCCACGTGTGTAGTGGAGGCTTTAAGATGCATTTGTAGGGTCATTGCACTGCCTAATCGGCAGTTTTAAATTATATAATAAAATACACCAAAACCCCGATTCACGTGGTTTCGCTAAGAGCTGTTAAAAGTCACCTATTCAGTCATTTCTTATTTGAAAAGTCAGAGTCAATTTCTTATGTTTCGACTAACGAGCATACGATACAAAATTTCCACCGTGTATCGAACAAATTAAGAAGTTTCCACTTGACGAAAATACTAACAATGATAGCGTCACATCATTGTAGTGACGATAATTTTAAAAATACTGACATAATTATTTAGAAATCTTTAAATGCAACGTAGATGTTCAATTTTTTGTACGTCGTGCCTAGAAAATACAATCCCGAACATGTTTTTCAATCCCGGGATTAAGGGATTTTTGATGCGTAATCCCGGGATCCCGGGGCTATCCCGGGATTAGACTATGTGGTTTCTAATTAGGCTCAAATGAAAAAAAACTTGAGTAAGTTCTTAAAAAATGTTTTTAATATCGTTGCAAAACACAAATCACAATATAGTAAGAAAAGAAAATAGACAAAACAAAAAAAAAACTTTACTTTTGCAAGAAATCAAAAAGACAACACAAAAAAAACATTCAGAATTCCGAAAATACAATCGCAGAAATATCAAAGTAATGTTTGACTTCCAAACCTGCTTCATAGTTTATTGCCAACATAAGCAGCAGCTGAAAACGCTCGCTCGCTCTGGTTGGAGGAATAGATAATAATATGCTGTTTCTAAGTGATATCCACCTCCATTTTCGAAAAGGCTTATTTCACGTCTAATACTATTTGCCAACCCCGATTTATTTTGTATTTGTACTTCAGGATCTGGAGATTTCATATTCTTACATATCGTACCGAGTATTTAAGGATTGTTTTTTGTCGTTATGTAATAAATAATATTAATATAATCTAGGCAAGGTAATTGTCAAGGCGCAACGGATTACGGAATGCAAACTAGATCTGTTTGTGGCAATCCCGAAAATCCCGAGATTAGCCAAGTACGGTCCCGGGATTTTCGGGGCCAAAAAATGGCCGGGATCCCGGGATTGTATTCACTAGTCGTGCCCCAAATGAGACTCATCAACTGGTCGACTATGATGGCGTCCCGCGGCACAAATGTAGGCATAGTAAATAATAAGTAATAATACGTAATTTTTTATATATTAAGACGTGAAACTTTCTAATTGATATTACATTAATTTTAATATATCTATGCAACTATTCACTCTTTGTTGTCTTCATGACTTGCTATATTATTAGTTACTATAAATATGAAACTTGTACCGCATGACGTATCCAGTTAAGGAGATAGTGCTTATGTTGTTGCACTGAAAAAAATACGTTCAGCATAATTATTTGTAAAAATGTAAAAAAAAATATATTATTCGGCGTTTACTTCCACGAAGACTACTAGCGCCGCTAGCGGGGAATAGAGCGAGATCGAATTGCCTTGTTATTATTGTTTTAAACCAGGAAGCTTCAGGGAGCGCGACGAAAAGGTTAACTGGCGGCCACATGAAATCATACTCTATAACAGCTGCATGATTAAGATTTATTGCTCATTTAATCCACAGCTAACGCTGCGATCGATTCAATTATCCCCACTCTATACTGTGTACCCGCCCAATACTTTCATTTTCTGCCACTGGATGTTGTAGCGTGAAATTGCTTGAAGGATTCGACATGGGGGCGTGGCAACTATTCAATCCTTAAAAAGAATTCGGCAATCTCGTTACATTTGACTCTACTTTCAGCTACCAAACCTCATATACATATGGTGCTAATCTGGACACATCAGCTAACAGAGGTTACAGAATCGCGCTTATAGCGTCTCATCTCGGAATCGTTATTAGAGCTGTAACAAACCGTATGTATTCGTTACTGAGTAACGGGTACATCATCTGAATGGAAGTAACGAATCGTTACTTACAAATTCATTTCGTTACTCGCATTTGTCGTATCCATGTCAGTTCGACTCGTTTGATGCGATTATACGTTATACAAGCAAAGTCATACCGTATCACGTATGCGACGCGCCTCGATGCGATGGTACATGCTTGATGCTGTTAGTACACGATTGTATGTCGTATGAAAAGTAGCGAGTAACATAACGATACGAAAGTAACGGGTACTGGTTCTTTAAGTACACAATTTCTCGTTACTTTTACAGCTCTAATCGTTATCGAACATTCGGCGCAAAGCGGGGTTCATGTGTATTTAAATAACATTTTACAATTCAAAACAATAATTAAAGATTATAAACAATAGCCGCCCGATTTCCTGTTTGCTTCCTTTTGTTGAAATGTCAAATATGTGAGCCTATACAAATAAAACTAATTGTTTTATTATTATAAAATAATTAAAACAGAAATAAAACATTATATTTTTACCGTTTGTTGCTACCTGATATAAGATTACTATGTGTTGTAGAGAAGAACGATTTGAGATTTTACTTTCACTTGCCGATTAAAAAGTGCATTTTGTTTGAACAGTGAAAGTTGAAACGAACGATCATAATCGTATCATGAACCTATCAAATCGTTGATAACAAACTTAACAGACGTCGATCTGATATCAACTATACTAACAGAAGGGTAGTACCTATATCTATCTTCTAAATATATAAAAGGAAACCATGACTGGCTGAGTACTGACTGATCTATCAACACACAGCTCAAAGCCATTTTTAGGGTTCCGTACCCGAAGGTCAAACGGGACCCTATTACTAAGCCTCCGCTGTCCGTCTGTCTGTCCGTCTGTCTGTCCGTCTGTCTGTCCGTCTGTCTGTCAGCGGGCTGTATCTCAAGAACCGTAATAGGTAGAGAGTTGAAATTTTCACAGAGTATGTATTTCTATTGCCGCTAGAACAACAAATAATTAAAAAAACCCCAAAACTCTCCAAAGAGGAGCAAATTCAGTTTTTTGCTTATAAGTCGCTCAATTTAAATCAGATCGTTTCGAGACCTGTCTTAAACGAAAGAGCAGAAAATTTTACATAGATTTTGTATAACAGAATTCGTCGAAACACTTTTTTTATACAGCTTTATATAGAAATAAAATGTATAAATTCAATTTTGTCTAATCCATAGCATACACGGGGATCGTCTGTCTTCGTTTGTTGCATACTGTACTATGGGAATTTAAAAATTGCGTATGTTTTGTCTTAAAAAAAGATTGCATTTGTTCAAAAACGAATGTCATTTCAAATCTTTTGACATTAGTGCAACGCCTTCTGAGTTAACGATTTGAATAACTAATTTTAATTATTAGAACATATTGCTTTGACAGATGCAAACGTCATTTTTGACATTTTTTACCATTCCAACACCATGGATGAGCGGAATGAAACCAAATTTTGGGAGGATATTTGATATGCAAATATGAAGAGGCCTATTGTTTTTGAGAGACGTCGGCGCAAGCGCAAAAGAAATATATATTATAATGTTGTTTTTATAAGATAATAGTATACTTTTCATAACGGCTTATTATTTTGTTTTACAGGAGTTTTGTAAAATAAATTTTTGAAAAAAATCGGCGCATGCGTAGAAGAAATATATACTATAAGGCTGGTTTTTATATAATAACGGCATACTTTTCATAACGGTTTATTATTCTATCTATGTTTACAAAAGTTTTGTAAATTTTTTGGGAAAAATTGGCGCATTCGCAAAAGAAATATATGCTATAACATTGTTTTTATATAATAATGGTATATTTTTCATAATGGTTTAATATTCTAAAGTTTTGTATATTTTTTTTTTTTGGGGAAATCGGCGTATGCGCAACAGAGATATTTGCCATAACGTTGTTATTTGATATAATGGTATATTTATCAAAACTTTATATTATTTTATTCTACAAGAAATTTTTGTAAAAAAAGTGTTTATAATATAAAAACGCCGGGGTGTATTATTGTAAAATTTCACGCCTTGAAATTCTTGAGCTACTTGCATACTCCCACTGGTTACATATTGTTATAGCGCCTCTCTTGTTTCTTTTACAAAAGTATTTAAAAAGTACATAGTGTACGGAACCCTTCGTGTGCGAGTCCGACTCACACTTGGCCGGTTTTATTATTACAAGTCAGAATATGCGTTTTCCAATGTAGAGTGATGAATAAATTGAGAGCAAAAGCATTGGCAACTATGAGATCTATTTTTTTCATTTTTAATCATTGATTTAAATGTATTCTACTACATAGGTCATTGAGTATTTAAAAAATAGCACTTCACAAGTCAAAACATGTCTTTACGATTTTTTCAAATCTACTAGTTCATTGTTTTACGCAATAAGTAGGTAATTTAACGCCAGACACTTGACGTAAATGTACAGACAAAAGTGTCAAATGTAATCGCACATTTATTCGTTTATTGTTTTTTGACTGATTTCTTTCCTCACATGAAGAGCGTTCAACGCGCGTTGGGCCAACGCGCGTTGAACGCTCTTCATGTGTGCTAGGCCTTAAAAACAATACGGGCTTTCCAAAAACTAAATAATTACGCTTTTAAAAAATTAAAATCTTTGATTTACATCAAATTATGTGTTTTAATGTAACTGATCCTTTTCTAACGACATTAAATTATTTAGGAAAACTAGATCCGTGGAATCTTTCATTTCCTTAGGGGGTAGGGGCGTCTAAAAATGGCCAAATGCGTCCTTACGTCATTAATGAATGTCCCCTTATTATATCCGTTTTAGTCATCTACAATGGGTGTGTTCCGAAATATAATCCCGTATACTGGCCAGTGCTAATGACGTCATGAATCGACGCCGTACTGTTGATTCGTTCCGAAATATACTGGCCAGCGCGTTGACGTATTATTATTTCCCTCGTCCACCAAAAGTAACTGTTTACTTTGTTGATCAGACATTATTGCAAATAACAAATAATAAAATAAAAAATTCAACAGTCTGATGAACAGACGTCTGGTTGAATTTTTATGCTACGTCACATCTGTCTCACCAGTACAATATGGTGGCATATCAGTATAAGTGTGGCGTTGAATCCATGACGTCATTAGCACTGGCCAGTATACTGGGTTATATTTCGGAACACACCTTCTATCTATACTAATTACTAATATATAAATGAAGTGTTTGTTTGTTTGTTTGTACGCGCTAATCTCAGAAACTACTGGTTCAAATTGAAAAAATTTTTTTTTGTTGGATAGCACATTTATTGAGGATGGCTACAGGCTATATAATATCACGCTACGGCCATTAGGAAGGGAGCATTAATGAAAAATGTTGAAAAATGTATCTCAAAAATAAGCTTCCATTCAGGTGAAATGCACTAACTAAATGTACCTACTCATATTAGCGTTGTGAGTACACAACGTCGGATGGCTCAATCGGTAGAGCATGCGACTGTCAATATCAGGGTCGTGGGTTCGAGCCCCACGTTGGGCGAAAATATTTTTATTTTTTTTTTATTTTCTACATTGCTTTCTTCTAAGGCTTTCATTTTTTATTTTAATTTTATTTAATTAATTAAAAAAAAAATTATTAGTTTAAAAAAGTATAAATACTGCTTTTTATCGAAAAAAGTTTTGAACGGTAACTCCGATCATCATGAAATTTGGACACCACATTCATCTCGGTAAACTAAGATGAATGTGTGTACTCATGTTCCTCCCTTCCCCATTCGTTCTTTTGCACCCGGGTGAAACCGGACGGGACCGCTAGTAAGTCTATAAGCACACAGCAGGGGTGCATTATTAAAATCATAATCATACGGTAAGAGTACAGCGTATAAGGCGTACTGAGTTAGACCAAAATCAGTCCAGGCGTTCTCAAGCGATGACACAGACAGACAAAAATACTTTGAAAGTTGTGAATGGAACGGAATAAAAGAAAGATCTAATTATGTATTTGTTTACACGTCAACTTAAGAATAATACTAAAAGTTTCAAACTAATTAGATGTGCAAATTATATTATAATAAATAAATGCTCTCGATGCAAGCAAATGTAATTTTATTACAATTATTTACTCTCCATTTTGAAACGAATGGCAAAACAATATGAGTTCATTGCCATTGCTCTAACACAGGTTGCATAAAGAAATTATTATAAATTTTTGCACACAAATAATTCTGTAATAACTTTCTCTAAACGAATCAATTATTTTTTATTAGGCAATTTGTATGAATAAATTCGAAAACCTGAAATACAGCTTTGATTCGGAAAAGACCAAAAAATATTCATCGTTCACACACAAAGAAAACAGTTAATAATAATGAAATTGTTTATAGACTTCGGTTCCCGACCACCAGAGACACAGACGCGAACGGGAATTTTACTTTATATAATACTAGCGGTTCGCTTGATTTCACCCGGGTGCAAAACAACGAATGGGGGGAAGGACATGAGTACGCACGTTCATCTTCGTTTACCGAGATGAATGTTGTATCCAAATTTCATACTGATCGGAGTTACCGTTCAAAAGTTTTTGTCGGACGGACAAATTTTGAGTTATATTTTGCAACATTTTTCATTGATGCTCCGCTCCTATTCGTCGTAACGTGATATTATATAGTCTATATATAGTCCTTCTCGATAAATGGACTATCAAACAAAAAAAAAAACTCAATTCGAACGAGTAGTTCCTGAGATCAGCGCATCAACCAAACAAGAAAACTCTTCAGCTTTATATATAAGTTTAGATATAGATTATGTAGTGATGACAGATAACCCGCGTCTAACTTGAAATGTTCTATCCTTTGATAGTGCAATAGGGTATATGCACAATTTTTGAAAATATTTAAAATCAATTAATTGCATACTAAAATATCTACATCATCCCTAATACAACGCACCGGGTATTTGGTGTTAGAATGAGATCGCGATACTATTTGCTTGAACTTTAATTTTGAAAGAAAAGGAAAACAACAATCAATTACCATTACCTATATTCACGAGAGTCAAATCAATGAAAGAGATAGTCGCGGATGCGGATGTCAAATGTCTGCATCATCCCTAATACAACGCACCGGGTATTTGGTGTTAGAATGAGATCGCGATACTACTTGCGTGAACTTTAATTTTGAAAGAAAAGGAAAGCAACAATCAATTACCATTATATTCACGAGAGTCAAATCAATGGAAGAGATAGTAGAAATGCATCTGATGCATATTTTATAATAAAAGTCAATGAAACGCAATGATTGATCAAGAATATAGAGTGACGCACTAATATAATTTATATTATCGCAATAAAAACAGTGTGATTGCAATAACGTCCTCGTTTAAAATCATACAATAACGCCTCGTTGCATTTGTAGCTTGTCTAAACTCTAAAGTGAGTCTTCTGCAAATCTATACATTGCATTTAGGTAGCGTATGCCACGAAGGCCTTTACGCAACCTGTTTTTTGCTTCAGCAAAATTGCTACTGCTCCCAATAAAATCTGACCAAAAAAATTCAGAAAAATGTATGTAAATCGTATCACTGCTTCTTATATTATAAGCGAACTAACGCGGACAGACAGACAGAGAGACGTCGTGTTAAACATTGCGATTTGCGTTTTTTATAGTTCTCTAAGACTAGACAAAAATTAAAATAATTAAATTCACACAGACAGGTGTTTGCGATTTCCTTAGATTCAAAGCACGAAGCTGTAGTTAAATTATTGTTGATAAACAATGCCTCATCATTAGCTCATTATTATAACATTCTTAGGCAAAAAAAACACATTAGAGATAATCGCGTATTATATTTCTATCCAAAGGCATAACTGCTGATATCAAAATTTTCACAATTTTACCATTCCAACCCACAAGTGGGGAATGGTACTAGCTTAGGTCAAAAATCACTTTTCAAAAATTTTACAATATCTTTCCGTTTCGAGGTCCCCCGAATCCAAAAAACATATTTTTGGAAAAACTCTGTGCGTCTGTCTGTCTGTTTGTCTGTGAACACGATACAGGTCAAACGGATGAGAGGATTGAAACCAAATTTTGGGAGGATGTTTGTTATGCACATATTTTTGGGGAAAATCGGCGCATGCGCAGAAAAGATATATGCTATAACGGTGTTTTTTATATAATAATGGTATACTTTTCATAACGGCTTATTATTCTATCTATTTTTTCAAGAAAGTTTCGTTAAAAAAATTTTTTTCTAACTTTATAATTTCGGAAATATTTTGAAAATAAAAAAAAATCAGCCGGTCTTTTGTTTTATGGATCTGTCAGAAATTAACTAGTTAGACATGCTTTGATCAATTTTTACATGATGTGGAACCGCATGGCAACGAATAGTTAATATCATATTGAATACTAGCCATTACTCGCGTCACCTCACGCGATATCAGAAATTTTATTTTCTTTATTATAATCAAATGTCAACATTTTTGAAGTTGGAATGGTCCCGTCGCCCAATTGGCTGGAATTTTTTCATAATATTATGATGTGTAACCATAGACATACAATAAAATCTCTGTGTGTGACTTGTTTGCTACAATGACTCGTAAAGTTGAATAAATACATTTCGTTCGAATCGATAGGCATTCACGCTCATATTTATATTTCACTAGCGGTTCCGCCCGGTTTCACCCGGGTGCAAAAGAATGAATGAGGAAGGAAGGGACATGAGTACACACATTCATCTTAGTTTACCGAGATGAATGTTGTGTCCAAATTTCATGATGATCGGAGTTACCGTTCAAAAGTTTTTGTCGATAAAGAGCAGTATTTAAACTTTTTTTAACTAATATTTTTTTTAAATGAATTAAATAAAATTAAAATAAATTTAAATGTAAGCCTTAGAAGAAAGCAATGTAAAAAATAAAAAAAAAATAAAAATATATTCACTCAACGTGGGGCTCGAACCCGCGACCCTGATATTGACAGTCGCATGCGCTACCGATTGATCTACCTGAGGTTGTGTTCTTTCATCACTAATATGAGTATATCTAGTTAGTGCATTTCACATGAATAGAAGCTTATTTTTGAGATACTTTTTGCAACATTTTTCATTAAAGCTCCGCTCCTAATGGTCGTAGCGTAATATTATATAGCCTACAGCCTTCCTCGGTATATGGGCTATCCAACAAAAAAAATTTTATTCAATTTGAACCAGTAGTTCCTGAGATTAGCGCGTTCAAACAAACAAACAAACAAACTCTTCAGCTTTATATATTAGTATAGATAGATAGATTGCAGTGAAAAACTGGGAATACTGATAATTTTTTTCAAAAAATGTTTAATGTAACTATGACGTGCCCACATGCAGACAAAGAAACATACATAGTTGTCAAAAAAATGAATGAAACAATGATAAAAAGAATAATTTCGATAATGCACTGAGTGAAACTTTTTCGTATTTGTTATTTGGTGACAGTCAATTTTTTACGACATCTAGCATATTATTAAATATTTAGATTTTGCCCCAATAATTTGTCAGCTAGATGATTCAATCGTCTTATTTAACCACTTAAGTGGTTTTGTCTTTTGGTCACACATTACGTATGAGAGTAACTGCCTCAACAATTGAGTTTTTAAATAATTATTCACACTGCATTGCGTATGCGCCATGCGTGCAAACATATAGAGTGCATTTAGTGCATCAAATGAAAGTGAAATATTATGAGAGCATTTCTACTCTAACTGGTCGTTATTTTTTATGCAAAAGTGAAATTATATTATTTCTTGTTCCCATTGCATGATGAATATCTAATGATTGCATTCGCATGCTAAATTCAACGTTTTTCCGCTGCTAAATTATTTGAAATTAAAAACAATGAGTCTCTGTGCTTTTATAATAATATTTGCGGCGTTCAGTACAATTGTCACCGTTATACCTATGAATTAATAACAATGAATCCCATCAACAACGTTGTATGTAACGTGATTCAAACAAAGAAGATTTAAACTGTAAGGAAGTTAAAAAAGCGACATATATACCTAATACAAAATATAAAAATTCCTGGCTGTGAAGTACCTAGTGCAAATTTACAAACACTTTTTGTTATCCTCGCTCGCTTTTTAGCACAAAAAATTATGTTGGTAACAAAGAAGGATTCTTGTAAAATATGAAGTATAAACAAGGGCGTAACAATGGGGGGGGGCTGAGTTAAAACACAATGCGTTTGCAATTTTCTTTTGCATATAAAGGACACGTTAAAAGAAAGAAATATTATATGGAGCACAGATATTAAAAGTTTATTTATTAGGTTCAAGTGGGCAGCTGACCAATGCTGGTACAATATAATTAATAATAGTAGATTATAGACGCTCGACAGCTTAAATCATTAGTGAAATTGAAATTGTGGAGCCGCATTTAACGATAGTATTGAATCACTTAACCAGAATTGGATAGAAGTCAAACATTAGCGAATTCTGTCAAAGTTCAAAATGTTCATTCGTAGTTCCGAGTTCTACATAAATACAAAAAAGTTAGCAGTGTTTCGCTAGCACACCCTACTTAGAACAATAAAAGGTTTAAGAAATAGGTATATCTAAGTATTTGGAAAAAAGTTTTATAAGAAACATAAAATATTTATATTTGTTATTATTTCTAGCTACAGAAATAACATTTAAAATTGTTTATACAATCAAAAACTTGTAAAAATTACGCAGTTACAAATGAAAACCGCACGTAAACTTAACGCTAAGCCATCTACGTTACGGTACGTTCTCGAATCAAACCAGCCTTTACACGTCTAAGCTTGACACAGTCTTTTGTCATGCACGTGTATCGGCGCGCCAACTTCATACAGTTATATCCAAAATGGAGGACCGTAAACGTCAAAGTTATAAACAAGACGAAAAACAAGTGTCTAGTGATAGTGACGATGAAACTTTGGACTTTTCGAGTACACAATTCGATCCGTTAAAAGCTTTATATTCGAGTGATGTTCAATTACCAGTTCCTAACGCGCGACCGTACTGCAACATGAGTAAATATTATAGTTGTGCCGTGCGAGGCCTACCGGAAAATAGACGTACTACGCCGGCAACAGCACGTGGTGGTGGCGCCGCTGTGTCCGGTAGAAGAGATCAAAGTACGTGAGAAACTAAAGTTGCGTTTCCATCGGGGACGATTTTCACATTAAAATTTGTTTTAACTGAATTGGTGATCTACAGGAAGTAGATAATAGACATTTTAGCGAAATTATTCGAATACTTAACAAGAATCAAAATATTATTATTATTTAATATAAATTCCATCAAACACCAAATCTTTTGCCTTTTGATACATTTTTATAGAATTGCGTACAAAATAATGTAATCTAAAAATTAAATACCTACTTTTTTATTAGCTTCAAATAACAGATTGTGTATATAATGTCGTATGGGTTATATTACGGCGAGTTTTGAGAGTATGTTTAAAACGAATGTCAGCGAGATTTAACAGTCACACGAGCCGCAATACAATTTCGCACGAGATATATATGGTATTTTGTCGTTACCTCTCATATAAAATGGTAGCTTTTCAATTCATTTTTAAATGTTTAAGAGTGCACGTTTGAGAAAACGTCACTTCTAATAGTAATTTAAAAACAACTGACAAACACTTATTTACAGTGTGGAATTGGTTTTACATTACTGCACTAGTCCGTAATGGATAACTTTACATGCATGCAAAGAAGCTTTATTATACAGGATAGTTCAAAACAGTCGTTCCGTCACTAGTACTTGAGATTAATAGTTAAAAATCTATAATTCAGTTATAGTCCAAGAGACAGCTGCAGAAAATGTGTCGTCATAAGGTGGACGAACGAAAAAATTAGAGATGATAGTTAAGACCATAATTAAGAAAGATCGCTAAGGTTGTCTGCGAAAATCCTGCCGAAACAATGTTTTTTTCATTTGTTTATCAGTTAATAGACCAGTGAAGTTAGCTTTTGACAAGGACAAAATTAATAACAGAAAACGAATGACCAGGAAAGGAAGAAACTGCCGTCAGAAATACAGAAACCAAAAATTCAAATGCGTAAAAGGCCGGAGGGCTGTGGGGGGTGCATTTTAGGAGTCAAACGCGGTTTTTCGTTATTTCCGGCGAAAGTTGACTTCCAATCGAAAAATGTTGTATGGCAATGTTGTAGGTATTAAAAGGATCTACAACTTTTATGAATATAACTTTTTCACATAACCTTAAAGATTCAAAGAAATATTGAAAAAACCGTGTTTTTCGTTTTTAATTTTTTTTCATGAAATTTTCAGGAGACTTACCTTTCTATGTTCTAAATAAGCTGTAATTTGCAGGAGAAATAAATTAAAAACGAAAAACACGGTTTTTTTTAATTTTAACCCCAATTTAAATATTAATAGTTAATCTAATAAAAAATGGGTCTCCATTGGGCTTCAATAAGCTCTAGACCACTGATGTTAAAGATAAAACCCGCGGGCCGCATCCGGCCCTCAAGCAACCAGAATTTATCCAGAGGGGATTCTAGACACCTGACATCAATGAGCTTATCAAAAACAAGAGACCTCAGAGGTGTTGGATATTCAAGCTCAAGATAATTTACTCTATTTTTTACCTTTATATGAAAATTAATTTAAATTAAATAAATAAAGATTTTAATTTAGTATATGTTTTAGTTTTTAATTTAGAGTCATGACCCGCTAACAGACCATCTTGTAAATGGCCCTTTAGAAAAATCACTCTGACACCCCTGATCTAGACCCCGTAAAACCTAGATCCGCCCCTGCTTATACCACAAGACAAAATATATTAATCTGAATACTTGATTATTATTTTTTTTTTTTTAGATAATCCAAATGTTGTTGGCTATGCTAGAGCGGGACCTTCAAATCCGAACCTCGAACAACCTGTCAGAAGGTTCTTGCCTCACCAAGGTAAGACTATTTCTTGATTATCGTGATTTATAGATATATTTATATTATGGATTTTATCGTAGTTTAAGTAGGTGGTTACAACTAATGTATAAATTATTAATATTTAACTAGATATATAATAAAATTGACATCACTATGTTATGAATATTATGTGTGGAATTTTAGTACATTTCCTATAGGTACTAACAAATACATTGCAGCGTCGATTATCTGATAGACATCACGTATAATAGAAAAAATCGGGTTTCACTGTGGTTAAAAGCAAGCTAATACAGGCAGCCAGGTCCGGCTTCGCCCGAATTTGTAGATGGCTACCATTTTTTCGTCGACTTATGTTGCAAAATTGGTCTCCACGAAAAGCGCTTTTATTTTAACACGATAATATATAGCCTGTGTGATATCAGAAATTTTCTTTTCTTTATTATAATCAAATGTCGGCATTTTTGAAGTTGGAATGGTCCTGTCGCCCAATTGCTTGGAATTTTTTGTATTTATCTACTCTCGGATTACCGACATTGACGAGAACGAATATTCGGATAAAATAGACGAGCGTAATCGTGGGTAAATGTTAGTCACTGAAAATTATGCAACGAATCAGAGAGGATGTGATTGTCATTTATTTAAATTATAATTTCACTCGAATATTATTGCATGTATAAAATGCATAAGAAATTTGCATCGATATAGATATGAGATACATAATTTGACATAACAAACTAGCAGGAATATATTTATTAATAAATATTCAGTTAATCAAATATTAATTTATTTATAATGAGAAGGGAAACTTGAAACACAAGAATTAAAATAAAAACAGTCTTCGTTGATTGTCACACCAAATACTATACGTAGGTACTTAACTGCATTATTAGCCGGGTGCACAAGTGCGTAGATATGGGGGGTAAAGGGAATAATTACCCCCCCTCCCGGATCATAATAAAAAAATAAAACTGAAAATAATATACCTGGCTAAAAAATAAAATTTAGAAATATTTTTTGAAAAGGAATTTGTAAAATTAGTTTGGCAATTAATATTTTGCTTGACTATCGTGAGTATTCTTTCAGTACTAGAGAAAAAATGTGTTAAATGCTTGTTGTGCGTGAAATAAAATGTTGGAACTAGTTTTGAAGAAGTTTAATCACAATACAAATCACTGAGTTTCTCTACGTAATTCAATAACCTTTAAATATTACAATCAGGCTCAATAATAATTTTTGATAACCAACAAATTAAGTAGTATTATCTTAACTCAACTTTAACAAAAAATAATCATTCTTGTCATGAAAAAGGAACCTTACATTCAAATTTAATATTGTGCCTATTCAGTCTGGTTTTGAAAATTTCACAAAAATTCTAAAATCGTAGTCGTAAATTAAGTACCAAAATTTAACTAAGTAAATATACATAAAATAGTTAAAATTAAAGAAAGAAAAGCAGAAAGAAATTGAGATAAAGTCACATGGGTGTTATTTACTTTAATAAAACATTGTTCACCGGCGACGATTACAACATTTACAGCTTGAAAAAATAGTTAAAACATTAAAATTAGTATAATTTTTTGTAGTACAAGAATTCCCGGGAAATGGATTTCACTTCTTGGGACTGAAGGCGATGGAATTTTCCGGGAATTGCCGGAAAGTTCAGTACCGGTAATTCCCGGGAGCAATTTCTAGTCTCAAGCATATACTTTTATTCTATACTGATCATAGGAATAAAATCGCAATCGAACCATTAGGGTGCGAACATATACTTCTGTCCTTTTTACGCCGTAAGCACTGGCCCAGGAGGGCAAAGCAAGCACGGAGGACCGTGCTTAAGAAATTTCTCATTTGCTCCCTTCTGGGCCAAAAGCTGGGTACGCCTATGTTAACGTCATAGAAAAAGACAAAGTTTTTGAAACAGGGATACTTTATTCAGATTGAATACAAGTACATCAACCAATCCTATCATCGGAGAAATCAGGGAATTACATCGAAGGAAGAGACGCAGATATATTTTCGATACGCTTTGTTGCCTTCGCTCACCGCACATTCAATGATTCATATAGTAAATTAGTAAATATTATATGGTCTCAAGTCAGCACACAGGCGGGTCTCGCGCGAGGCCCAGGACGAGGGCCCGCTTCGCCCACGCCTAAACTATGCCACTGCCCAAATTAGTCGACCACCAGTCCCGTATCACTTTAACATTTGGCGAAAACAAAATAAAAGTAACTCGAAATCGACCATAAACTTATTCCCAAAATTTGTCTGAGACTGACCTTAATAACAGTTGACACGACCTTAAAAAAAGAAGATCGAGTTGTGATCCCGCAGCCTTGTATAAGAGAACTTAAGCGACACGCATGCCCGTTGAACTCTGCTCAATGGCAACGGCACACACCACCTCGATGTCCATCGAGCGAAACCGACGTCATGATCGTGGATTGTCGCACACCGTCGGACGTCGCGGTCCGTGCAGTTCGTTCGCCCGACGAGTAAAAGTAGAAGTAAAAGTTACACTGAACTGTGTTTACGCGTCCACATTGCTTGATTTTGTGCTCAGGGATGAAACAATATATCAAAATTGCCATTGACCCGATTTTACGAATCTTCGGGTTTTTGGTATACGCATATATTTAATAATAATAATTTACTATATGAATTATCGGTCCTTTTATATAGATCTGAAACCTGGAAAGCGACGAAAGCCATAACAACTAAACTGCAAATCTTCATAAACAAATGTCTCAGAGCAATCCTCGAGGAGAAATGGTACGAACAACGAACTTTGGAAACGTGCATGTCTTGAACAAATCTGTATAACTATAAAACGTAGGAAATGGAATTGGATAGGACACACGCTACGAAAGACATATGACGACATAGCGAAGAGAGACTTGGATTGGAAAGCCACAGGGATACCGAAAAAGAGGAAGACCAAAAATATCCTGGAGAAGTACTGTTCGTGAAGAAGGAACAAGGAACTACCTGGCTTCAAGTAAAAAATATGGCAAAAGATAGGGCTAGATTCAAAATTTTCGTAGAGGCCCTATGCTCCACTTAGGAGTTAAAGGAATTTATTATATATGATATGAATCATTGTCTATCTACTCAATGTGCGGTGAGTGAAGGCAACAAAGCGTATCGAAAATATATCTGCGCCTCTTTCTTCGATCTAATTCCCTGATTTCTCCGATGATAGGATTGGTTGATGTACTTGTATTCAATCTGAATAAAGTATCTCTGTATCAAAAACTTTGTCTTTTTCTATGACGTTAACAAAGGCGTACTCAGCTTTTGGCCCAGGGCGGGCATATTAGAAATTTCTTAACGCCGGGTCTCTCGTGCTTGTATTGCCCTCCTGGATACGCCAGTGCTTACGGCTTAAAAAAAGACAAAAGTATATGTTTGCACCCTAATAGTTCGATTGCGATTTTATTCCTGTAGAATAAAAGTATATGGGTATACGAATGTCAAAATTTACATTGAAATTAATCATTTGTTTTCAACTAAATAAAGATCTTCAGTTAGTTGAAAACAAATGACATCTTAAATCAAAGTCGTAGATACCAGAAATATACCAATTTTATTATTAAAGGCCGCTGCACACGAGGCTAGAAACACTGCTGGGATTTCTGCTGGCCGGTAGACTGGCGACGACGCGAGAAATGACATCAATGCGGGCTCGCCTGATGGATTTTAAAATTAGAACAGGGGCTATTCTTGCTTAGCCCTCTTCTTGCTCTGAGCAAGACCCAATCACGAGACAGTCACGTGGGCGACATGAACAAACGCCCACAAACACTGTGCCATGGTGTGTGATCTGTTCAGAGACAATAAACATCCACTTTTGTTCCTTTCTATCACTGCGCCCACCGAACTACCTACAAAATAAGCTTGAAAAAACATCTGGTGTGAAGCGAGCATATAAAAGCAATCAAGAAAATCAGCGCTAAAAAACTAGTAGGCAAATCCCGCCTCGTGTGCAGCGGTCTTTAGTCTACTAATCAATTTCAAAGTGAATTTGCGCGATTTTTTTTTGTTCTCCATTAGACAACCAAAATAAAGACAGAGTGTAGATTATAGATGTTACGGTTAATACAAGAAAGTAGTTTATTCGGGAATTAACCGGCTAATACCCAAATTAACCAACGTCAAGGATTGGTTAATTCGGGTAATTAGCCGATTAATTCGCGAATTAACTACTTTCTCGTATTAACCGTAACATAGACACTCGACAGATAAAATATTATTATTGAGTTTTGAAGTATCCAGGTACTTAACGAAAAAATATATTTAATTCTGCTATACCAGTAGCTGTTATAAGTTATAACATACATTTTAAGCTCATTGTGCAATAAAAAGTCCCAAAAGTACGTTTTTAATTTTAAACATAATATTATATAAGATAATGTCGCTACGGAAGTGACGCAAACTATGTTGAGCCATTCACGGTTAATTATACTGGTGGTCGAAATTCAATCGTAATTCACTCCGCATTTACTCCGCTAATTTTTTACAGTGTATGAACGTAAACAATGAATGCTCTATTTTATTTAATTTAATGTATTTGTAACACATAATTATACCTAATTATACCGTATTGACATGGCTGATTATGTCAGAAGATGTGGAGGCCAATAAACCATATATAAAAAAAACATAATTATATATGAATATCTTTCTGCACTTCTTCTCTCCATGAACTTTAACTATACCAAATCTCACACTCCTTCGTGCGCGCACTATGCTTAAAGAAGTACAAAGTTTTTTCTTCACGGACTAATATATAGATTCCCCTAAAACTGCTATTAAAATGGCTTTATCATCTCCATTTACAATACGAATACATTATATAACAAACGAATGCCCATGATATAGATTTCACCTGAATCGTATACATCGTGATGAAACATATACTGTGCACTTACTTACTTAAACCAAAGTGAACGATGTACGTTTTATCACAATGTGTACGAATTAACACACTCAAATCGGTACCACACTAGTTTTCCTTTATATAGATTCCATTATCTCAGCACACGATCGCTTGTCTATCTTGCTCACGCAATCAATGGACGTACGTCCCCGTATCGAAATAATGTTTTCAGCATTTTTAAAGTAATCCTTATTTTCAAGTGGAAACTACCTAATTGATCTGACTTGTAGTCAAGGAAACGTCGGTCGTATAATATGGCCCCTTATAAACCAAATTGTGAATTTTCTCAGCCCTGGCCAACATTTTATAAATAATAAGAAAGCTGAATTCCTACTTTTTATAAACATTTGTATAGCATAATATTACGCTTACGTTAAGTCAGGAGCATTTTTACTTTTTAACTCGACGTTACGGCCGTTGCATATTATTATTCTGCTTATTATTATGTGTATTTATTATGCATCTCTCTAAAAAAAACCTTTTATAAATTTAATCGACGCTAAGAAGTAATCGCACTGCCATTGTTCGTGCTACTTCTTCTTTAAAATTAAAATTAACAAAAATTGTTTGAATGCAGTCAATTATCATTATAGTGACAATGGACTCGCGCTTTTATATAAAAAACCATTGACTTAAATCGATTCAAAATAGCTTTCGGTTTCGGTTTGAGAAATTTATAGCCGGTTTTAAACTGGTAACTTAGCTTAAAATATACTGTTTCACGTTATGAATTTTTTATAAAGACAACCGAAACAAGTTGCTCATAAACCTGTAAAAAGCTGTTTTGAGACCTCTAATATACGAAATATATATATTTAAAATAAAAACAGTTGTGTGGTTTTAAGAAACCACGACGCAAGTGAAACTTTTATTGGATTGTAGGCGTTGGATTGTAGACACTTATCCATCACGATTAATTATAAACAACAATATTCACATGAATACACGAATAAAAACATGTAAACACTATACAGCACTTGCCCGCATGACAGACTGACTATGTGTTATACATACTACACGGTCAGCTGATGCTAACCATGGGCGCCGCCATATTGGCCTTGGCTGCTCTACCGAGCGTTATACTCCAAACGCCTTTCACTTTACCCCTACTCCGCGGCCGCCTGTAATGCGACATGCAACAGACGGCCAGAAAAATTCGGGGCGTTAGAATAAAAGTTTCACTTTAAAAACTCCTTTTTAGTTTAAGACGGGTTTCGAGTCGATCTGATTTTAATTGACTGAAGATCGGGCTTTGTTAATTTCTACTCCCTCCGCCACCAAAATTAAAAAATCGAGCGACATCAGGAACACCTAAATCTCGAAGGAATTGAACAAAATCGGTTAATTATAGATAATATTTTTATATTTATTTTATTTTTTAATGAAGAATTGAATTAATGAAAACTGACTAGTAGATAGTCTCAATATAAATCATTAATCGGAAATACTAAAAAAATAAGTTCAAAAACTAAAACCCGACTATTGAAAAGTATGAAACAAGAAAATATTCTCATCTGAGGATAGCCATGGTCATATGCCACCTACCCTAACAAAACATTACATTTTAACAGTACCTAGTAAGCGATCATAAGCTCTAGGGAAAAATGCATCACGCTATACATCTAGAGGGGCCTCATATATATGAGATGGCATACGACCACGGCTATCCTCAGATGAGAATATTTTCTTGTTTCATACTTTTCAGTAGTCGGGTTTTATTTTTTAATTTTTATTTTTTATTTGAATAATATTCTTGAACTTATTTTTTATTTGTTTTCAATTTGCCCTCAGCTGGGATCAAAATTGAAAAATAAATGTAGCCTATGTTACCCGGGCCACAATAACGAATCGATTGACACCTTTAATTTATCAAAATCGGATGAATAGTTTAGGCGCTACGGTGGAACATCCGTAAATACAAAACATGCATAGACTGCTAAACTCATAACCCTTCCTTTTGGCTTCGCCGCAGTCGGGTAAAAAATAAATAAAATTTCAGAAGTAAACAAACTTCTCTTTTATTTCCTTGTAAAGGCCTAGAAATTGTGATTTCTCGAAAAACAATTGTTTTCGTAGTTTTTTGTGAGGGACGGTGATAAACTAAAGGAAAAGTGTTTTATCCTTTTTATTGAAGTCTAGTAAAGTTTTTTTTATTATTATTATAACGAGTGATTTTTTTGCTGGTATCTTTTTGGCAACACTGTTTTTGACAGATCACGCGTGAATCGTGTCTTGTGTCATTGTCAAACTTGTTCAGTTTGGTCTATAATTTAATCATGAATCGACTTACGAACGAACAACGCTTGCAAATTATTGAATTTTACTATCAAAATTCATGCTCGGTTAAGAGAGTGCATCGCGCACTTCTTCCAATTTATGGGCAGTTTGATCGGCCTACTGAGGGAGAGCTATTCGGAAGCTTGTGACTAAATTTCGAACCCAGTTTACACTTTGGATATTAAGCCACTAACACGCATACGTAGAGTGAGGATTATGGGCCGGTGGCATCATCGGGTCGTACTTCTTCAGAGGCGACGATGGCCGGAACGTTACTGTGAATGGCGAGCGCTACCGTGTGATGATTGACGATTTTTTTTTGCCCAAAATGGAAGAATTGGACATGCCTGACATGTGGTTTCAACAAGACGGTGCCACATGCCACACGGCGCGCGAAACAATGGCCAAATTGAGAGCCGCCTTTGGTGAACAGTTTATCTCACGTTTGGGGCCCGTCAATTGACCGCCTAGATCGTGTGATTTAACGCCTTTGGACTATTTCTTGTGGGGCCATGTTAAGGCTCATGTCTTCAGGGATAAACCAGCAACGATTGACGCACTGGAAGCCAATATTGAAGCGTTTATTCGTGAAATATCGGCCAATATGTTGGAGAGAGTATGCCAAAATTGGACCTTGCGCATGGGCCATCTACAGCGGAGCCGCGGCCAACATTTGCATGAAATCATCTTCAAACATTAAATTATATTGATCGTTCTATCGATTCCAATAAAGATTTCATCAATTTTTTCAAATTTTTTGTGTTTTTTTTGAAAATCAAATCCTATACCTCTTAAAAAATCACCCGTTAGATAACTACTTAGAAATGGAATCATTATTGCCAACCGCAAATGGTTACTGACAACGGTTTGTATTTTCTGCAACATGTTTGATGATGCGGTTTTGTTTCTGCATTCAAGTTGACCGCATAATACGATCTTTATCAGAAGATAATACAGGAAACTGTGTGTGCAACTGAAAGAGTTTCATTGTCAGGATTAAGGTTAATACACAATGGCTGCTTTTTTTCCAACAAAACTGACCTTTGATAAAAGTACGATGTTGGTGAAATGAAAAATTCATACTAACATTATAAATGCAAAAGTAACTCTGTCTGTCTGTCTGTTATCTTTTCACGCGTGAATCGCTGAACATACCTATATCGCAAGGAGATAGATTGCATCTTGAGGAAGGACACAGGTTAACTTTTGTCTAAAAAAATCCCTGAAGGAGATGAAAATTTGTATTGGGAATCCATCATTTCTCAAGTTAGGGATTTAAAATTCATATTTAGGCTTTTGGTAAGAAATAAAGAATTACGTGTTTCAGTGTTCTTGCAAAATCATCCCTCAATAGTGTAAAATACAGAATGATTTCTAAATTCACGCCTAATATTATACCGTTCATCCGATTACGAAACTTTGGTGAGTTTTGCGCGTGCCCGCAAAGGCTTCTGGCAAAAAACCAAAGTGTGTACACATTGTGTTTAAAAGTGGTATTGCACCACGGTGGAGCCAGGGGCTCTACTTCTGCTGTCGTTGCCGAGTGAGGCGCACTGTAATACGGTGGAGCCGAGGGTCCCACTACTGTGCTTCATCTCAATCGCGTGCGGAGACGCGGGTACTTAGTTAGTCTCTTATAAATTATAGGTATAGTAATCAGATTTTATTTGGTACTAAATAAGTTTTGTGTTTGCTTCTGTGCTACATTGTAAGTATTGTTTGTCTATGAAACACATGTGACGTAGAATTAATAATACCACATTTGCTTCTGAACTAATAGCTTTGAGCAAATTGCCAGTTCTAACAGATAGATGTCGCTATTTGGTACTAAAAAAAGTTTTGTTTATTTGTTTCATATGTAAATTAGCTCAGAAGCAAACAAACAGTTTTTTGAGAAAATAACGTAATTTTGTACAAAAAAATTAATCAGAACTATCCTATAGCCTAAGTTGCACACATTTACAAAATTTCATTAAAATCTGTTCAGTGGTTTCGGAGATTAGCGCGGCCAAAATTGTGACACGGGAATTTTATATATAGAGAAATAATAATAATCAACGACTAACGTACAAGTATTTCATTCATTACTCCGCACGAAAAGTAGTATTTTTTTCCATATAGGAAGTATTTTTGCAACGCATATGCCGTCTTTACATAAGAAGCCGGAGTCTTTGGAATTGGCTTGCTGCCAGACAAGTTCAAAGAGAACGAAGCAAACATCCATAAAACACAAATCTACTTAAATTCTTAATAGTCATAAACTATGAAGCGTCATTTTTAACTCGCCTACAAACAGCATTGCAGAAGTCGCGAAATAAAACATTGTACTTGACGACGTTTGTCATGCCATGTTTACGCGGTAATGACCAATCTATAAGTTTGCTCGCACGCAAGGCAACTCGCTTAGGGGCTATGAGCTAGTGATGTGTCGCTTCTGAGCGAGTCGTTCATAATGAACGACTCCTTTCTCGGAGCGGAGCGAGCGCTCTTTTTTTTGTGAATGACTGATTCCGAGCGCCATTGCTCTGTACTGTTGCATTCGCACATTTACAGAGCGCACACAGCACAGGCCACAGAGGCACTAGTGAATTTTGCACGTACGGAGTTATCTTTGCTGAGTCATTTAATGTTGAATGACACACTGTAAGTGTAATAGTACTAAGTTTACATTACAGTATATATTTATTCTGTAACTAAGTGTTCTACCTGACATTTTGCTTGGTAGATTGAAAGTAAATTTTATTCTAACGAATAAATTTGTTCGAAGATTAGTACCTTCTATCTTTAATAGTGTTCGGTGAATATTGGCATGATTAATATACCTAAATTAATTTTCAATGTTATCCATAAGATAGTTGATGTTTGTTGATCTTTCTTTAAAACATTCTTTATTAGAATCAAGTCCCTATACAATCAGCATTACAAAAATCAAGCGACTCATAAACCGAATGAAAACTGCCGGATTTCACGTGGCGCATATAAGAGAGGCTTCACTGTATACCAGTGCGGTGCAGTGTACGATTTACGTACGGGGGGGCGTGTACTCCACTATATAATGTGAACGTACGGAATGGCAACAATTTAAAAACTACACAAGAGCCGTGGCTTTTTTTATTTTCCGAAGTCGCGGAATCGCAGAACAGAATGCGCTCCAACATACAGTGTGGCCATTCCGAAACGTGACATAATATTATGCATATACAGGGTGAAAAGTATAATTATGTCATGCTCTAGAGGGTGGATAGAGATCGCGGAGACAAGCATTTTTAGTATAAGAACCCATGTCCGGAAATGCACCGTTACGGAGTTAGTGCGCCGGGTGGGTAGGCAACCCGTCAAGTAGATTGAATTTCTCTACCCGGGTGGGTAGGCAACTCGACTGCATGATTAAATGGTAAGTAAGTTGCTCGCTTTCCGAGCTGTGAGTCGCGCGCATCACAGGAGTAGCGCACTACGTTGTTCGAGAAAGACGTTTGACAGTGTCAGTCCTGCGTGTTTCATACGGGCTACGTTTTGTGCAACCGATTTCAATTAAGGAACAAAGCCTGACGCGGCAGTAAGTCGGCAGTACTGTCGCCATAACCTTGGTGTCTTGCTACGTAAACCATGAAAATCTACTTGACGACGGGTTGCCTACCCACCCGACGCACTAACTCCGTAACGGTGCATTTCCGGACATGGGTTCTTATACTAAAAATGCTTGTCTCCGCGATCTCTATCCACCCTCTAGAGCATGACATAATTATACTTTTCACCCTGTATACGAAGATTTTACATGTGACGTCACAGATGCCGACTACGCAGATGCAGCGATGCCTTGAGATTTTTGAAGTGTAACTTAAATTTAAAAAAAGTTTGCGTTTGAAGTAAGCAATACATCTGTATTCTACAGATATTAAACAGGCAAAAAATGACGAAAACTGAAAATTCACTCTAAGAATCTTTAAAACTGCTCTATTACAGATAAGACTAAGTTACTATTTTATTTATTTGTATATTAATGAAGCTAACATATGTAGGTATAATTCATTGAAAAATAACTCTCGCAGTATGTGGATTTTGTAATCCGTCACTATACAGACACGGGAGAGTTCTATAGTGCCCGCGGTGAGAGTTGAAGCCAGGCACGTCATCAATAATATAGTAGTGAACGCCTACTTGCCCGCAGACAGTGGCGTGTGGAATAAATTCGACGTATCCATTTATAGCGATAGAATAAAAATAAACACTCGACGCACATGGATCTCCGAAACAGCCAATAGCAAGCTAAAAGGCGGGCGCAATGCGTTCACATCACTATGACGCAGTAGCTTCATCTTTCGCCGCAGCTATTCTACTATATTATATGTAATACTAGTTGCTCCCCGCGGCTCCGCACGCGATTGTGATGAAACACGGTAGCGACAAAAGTATAGTGGAGCTTTCTGCTATATATATCGTTGGACGGGGAAGCGGTGAGTCCCGACAATGACATTGTTAGAAAGTAAATTGTAACAATGTGAAATCTAATTATTGATATCAATTTTTTTTTCAATGCAAATGTATTTTGAGAACAACAGTTTTTAATAGCCTAAGTTACTCCTTATAACATTAGCAATCGGCAGTGACAATTTCGTAAAAATCGGTCCAGTCGTTTCGGAGATTAGCCGGAACAAACACACAGACAGACATTAAACATTGTTTTTTTGTACCTTCTATACTTTCGCATGAATTTAGTAAAAAGCTGTTATATTTTAACATTACAAGACACTTCAATTTTATTTATTTGTATAATTTTTTTAATGACATATCATCGCCGGCCGAGCCGCCGGCTGTGGCCGCTGTGCTGCCCTCTCAAGTGCCCTTTTCGCCATGTGGTAAACATGTTTCTGGACATACGCCGTTCTGCCTTGTGACCGTGCATATACATGCCATGTGAACACATAACGCGGTGTGATGGCCTATGTTTAGTATATTGTTGCATTGTTTATAGTAAAGTTATGTTTTCAAGCTAGATTAAGCTTGCAATATTCGTAATCTTTTACAAGCAAAATTATTGTTGCCATTGCAAACATAAGGAAGAAAATAACACCAGATATTTGTTATAGTAGGTGTTGCTGAACAGTCAACCATTATAGAAACGGTTGGTTGTTCTGTAATCTTTTTCGAAAATGTAATTTGCTTCCATTTTAAATTTATATTTTTTATGGAAATGCGCATCGAATGCACGTAAAAGCAATTTATCTAATCTTTTTTAAATGAAATATAGATGGGTAGATTATAGACGTCCGATAACAAAAGTCAGAAGTATGGAAAAAAGCTAAAGGGTTTAATTTATAGGTACACACCTAAAATTTCTAAACCAAAACAGATAATTTTTTGCATACTAAATCTGAAAAATATCGGTTTTTAAAAAAGATAAACATGTACAAAAAACATTACAAATAAAAAATCTGTAGTAGCTATTTTAAAAATTGAGTCAAAAAATAAGAGAAATTAATTAGCGGCCAAAAATGTACGTCTAAATATAGGTATGTGTAACAGGACCCGCCATACACCTTATGGGATTTGGTTCGCGGTTAAATTGATCGAAAATGTTTTTATTTTGTTGTTAAAATGTCACTAAAAAATTGTCGATGGGCGCATAGCCTAAAAACCAATAGATTTTTAACTACAGATATGTTTAGCGAGATTTTAGATGTAGGGATATCCATTACATTCACAATCTTAAAAAATCTTAAGCTCTAGAAATATGTTTTCGAGTGCGCTGAATCCGAATATTTTATAAAGAGTGACATCTTCCAACATTACCTAGTTTTCGACTATTTTTTTATTTCTAAAATTAAGCACAAAAACATGGAAAAAACATGGAACATGCTTGTGAATTTAATGGATATCCCTATATCTAAAATTTCGCTAAACATATTTATAGCTAAAAATCTATTGGTTTTTAGGCTACGCGCCCATGGACACTTTTTCTTAGTAACCTTTAAACTAAATCATGTCCCTTCACTCTGCTTATACTTATCATAGTTTAATGTTTGCTAAAAACAATATTCAAGAATTTGTTAAAAACAAAGACTACCATAATTATAACACCAGAAACAAAAACAACATCAGTACCCCACTACACAAACTAGCTGTAAATCAGTCCAACTTCAATTACATATCAATTAAATTATTTAACTTCTTCCCGAATCATACAAAAATCTGCCCGCCAAGAAATTTAAAACCTCCATTAAAAATCTACTCACTGCAAATTGTCTTTACAGTATTGATGAATTCACAAGTGAATTTCTGTAATACTTTTAACTATGTCTGTAATACTTTTAACTATGTACCTATTTGACGCTATTGTTTTCCGTTGGAATCGTAAATAAAGAAATTTATTATTATTATTATAAAATAAAACCATTTTCGATGAATTTAACCGAGAACCAAATCCTATAAGGTTTGTGCGGGGTATTTTAAATACTTTTTTTTTTAATTTCTACACATCCAAAACTTATAAACGAACGGTTCTTAAATAGCATGGAATTGTGCTTTCTCCAAATAAAAAGCAAGGGAAGTACGCAGTGCCCAAAAGCTTCATTATACTAACATTCAAAAGTTTACAGGTTTGAATCGAAGAAAGACGAGAATGAAACATAAAGGAGGTGTGAAAATGGTATCTAAATCGAGAACATTTCGGAACAGTTGTGCCCGCAGGCCCTTCGAACGCATTTCCGTCCTACGGAGTTGGGACCGCAGTGCTGCGAGAGCGCAACGCGTAGTGGTAACGCCACTTTCGCCGCATCTATAGAGAGAAGAGAAAGAGTGAGGTTACAATAACACAACATTGACCAGCAGGCCAGGCACTAAGCGGCAGCGGCGGTGTATCGCGGGGTGAATGACCGCCAGTAACTTCGCGATGTAACTACCGCGGACGGTGAGTGCACCAACTACATACATACACAGAGTATGGAGCGAATTCTATAGCCGCGCAGCGCTAAGCCATATCGTGTTGAGCTTACATGGCGCCGACGACGCGCTGCTGTGCGAATTGATTTATGCGCTCGGTCGTATTTTTCTGTGGTCGTTAACTGCTTGGTATATCAATTGAGAAGCATATAGGACGTAATAAGTTATTTGACACTATAAAAAATAAATTAAAACTATACGCTGCCCGCCAAGATGGTTTGAAATGTGACGTCAGACTTGTAGTAAACACACATCTTTATAAGTATACAGTGTAATCTCACTAATCCGACACTTCGATAGATCGGCACGTCCAATAATCCGGCACTCTCCGCCCACGCCTCTTTTTAAAACTAGTTAATTACATTTGTACTTACATGTTAATTTAATACATTACATACATTTATTCCCTCTATGAAATGCTTTATTTTATTCATTACCTATGACTTTTTCACTATAATCCAGTAATCCGAACATTCCAATAATCCGGCATCCTCCGGGTTTTAATAGTGCCGGATTAGTGAGATTACACTGTATATGAAAATCCCGTGTCACGATGTTCGTCCGCGCTAATCTCCAAAACCACTGAACCGAGTTTAATGAAATTTTGTAAATGTGTGTTGCTTGATCTAACTTACGCTATTATTAAATATTTTGTACAAAATTACGGTCTTTTCTCAGAAAAAAAAACTGTTTTAGTAACATGCAGCGACATCTAATAGAATTTGTTTAAAGCTGTTAGTTCAGAAGAAAACAAAAAAAAAAACTGTTTTAGTACCAAATAGCGACATTTCATAGAATTGCGGTGAGAACACCACACTCGCCTCCTGGAGGTACCGGGTTCGAATCCCAACTGACACTTTTTCCTGCTGCCTCTTGTTGAGGTTTTCCATGTTTTCTCTCATTAATTCCAGATACTTATCGAAATGGTTCTTTATGCAAGGCCATGGCCGATTACCTGTCAAACTCCTATGCTCAAAATTTGCCTACCTTATTCTAATTTCCTAAAAAATCCTTCATTTGCCCATTGCTATTAATTAAGTTGAGTGGCAACACTGGCAGTTTAGGACGGTTGAAGTTTAATAATATTAACGGGAAGTGTGATAGATGGAAAATAGTAATGGTGCGAATGGCGTCTGTTAATGACATACAGTCGAGAAACGGACGTTAAACGCATTATTAATGCCGCTGCACACGAGGCTAGAAACGCTGCCAGATTCCTTGCTAGATTTGCCTACTAGTTTTCTTGATTGCCGTTATGTGCTCGCTTCACACGCGACGTTTTTCCAAGCTAGTTTTGTGAATAAATCTGGTGCGCGCGCAGTGACAGTTCAAATATAAACACAGAGCAAAACGTGTCTGTTGTCTGACTCGGAGCAAAATTGCGCCATGTTGGTTTGCGGGCGTTTGTTCAAGTCGCCCACGTGACAAGATACTGCTTCCTGATTGGTTCTTGCTCATACCTAGCAGCAAATCTAGCAGGGAAAATAGCCCCGGTTCTAATTTTAAAACCTATCTTGTGAGCTAGCAACGCAGCCCGCTGTGACGTCATTTCCAACTTCGTACCCAGCCTACCGGCTAGCAGAACTCCTAGCAGCGTTTTTAGCTTCGTGTACAGCGGCCTTTATTATTATTATTATTTAAGCTTGTCAGTGTATTGCATGTCTGCGCATCGCTTGCGATATGACCCGACCTTCAGCCATTTGTATTTTATATGACGCGCCTTGCATACATTACAAAGATAACACATTATATGCACTGGTTAAACTGTACTCCATCCAGCGTGATGTACGTAATATTATATTTATATTACAAAGTAGACGAGCACATGCGCCTCAGCATTAACGTTTTCCATTCACGGTTCACTTGGAGATAAATGCATTTTTAACAAACGTCCCGCCGATATGCGTGCGTCGATCACATTCGCTGACCAAAACTTCTTATCTCACAATTAAGAAGTATGAGTGATATCTATATTCTATACTAATATATAAAGCTGAAGACTTTGTTTGTTTGGTTGAACGCGCTAATCTCAGGAACTACTGGTTCGAATTGACTTTTTGTTGGATAGTCCATTTATCGAGGAAGGCTATAGGCTACATAATGTCACGCTACGACCAATAGGAGCGGCGCATCAATGAAACATGTAATGTAACTCAAAATTTATCCGTCCGACAAAAACTTTTGAACGGTAACTCTGATCATCATGAAATTTGGACACAACATTCATTTCGGTAAACTAAGATGAAAGTGCGTACTCAGCCCCCCCCCCCCCATTCGTTCTTTTACACCTGGGTGAAACCAGGCGGGACCAGAAATTAATGACAAGAAAAATGATTTCAAATTTCCCTGATAATTCCAGGTTTTCCAGGAAATTTATTATACTTTTCCCTGATAAGAATATCTTATTTGTATAATCGATATATTTAAAGTTTTGATTAAAGTCATTTTTTTTTATTTTTTAAAATCGAAATTAAGCATTAAAAAAATTTTCTCGCATTTTTTAGGCATACAAAACTTTATTTCTTAAGGCAATGATGCCACAGTAAACCATTTTTTTTACTGTGCGATCATTAGTCAGACATATCGATGGTAAAAAAAGATATTGTCAAGTTACGAGTTTGTAGTTTTTCAACAGACTGTACGAGCGCAAGCCCGCATTCACATCTAACTTCCGAGCCTTTTAGATTCGTGGCGCGTATTATACGCGAGAGTGAGTATATTTTTAGAAGAAAAGAAAAAATAGAATATAAGAAATAATCATAGCAAGCAAATGATACGATAAAATTTGTTTTTGTTTTATTTAAGAAGTTATTGGTTTGTTAGTTTAGGATATTAGAAATGACTCTTTTCTGTAGCTTAACCACCTGAATATTTTTTTACTGAATGTTTAATGTTTCAAATTTGATTGAATTCAACCGGTATGCTGTTCTATAGTTTTGGACCAAGGAACGCTGTGTGTTTTTGACTGAAAGTTTTCGATATTTTTGAGATCTGGATGGGATTTAAGATCTGCGATCTTGTACTGTAGGGATTCTGGTATAAGCTGCTTGGTTTCCTGGATGTTTATGGAACAAGGATAAAACTGATTTAGCATATTTTTGATATATATTAAGCACCCTTAGGCTACTAAATAGTTCAATGGATGGAGAGAGACAAGGTTTTTTTAGGATTATTCGTAGAAGTTATTGGGTAGACATGAGTGATAGTAAAATAGTTTCTTATTGCGTCATAATTATTTGCGCACAAAGTAAAATGTAAATTAGGTTCATCAATGAAAATATCAAACGGCAACTGTCTCTTTTAATTCTGTCAATCAATTCGTTCAAGAGTAAGACAGACAATACTGTTTTATGCTAATTGATGGTGTCCTTGAGATTGTGGCAGTAATTCGTATTCACATAATGACATTGCGAATAATTAATAATGACGAAACTCGCCATTGAAGCGAGGACGACAGTATGTGGGCATACGCTATGGGTACCTGAATATATTTAGTTGAAATGTGCAGAACTACCTATACTCTACCAAACTGCAATTGAAACATCCAAACACCATGATGATTCATGAATGATAGATATGCTATATGAAGATTAGAATATAGAATACTAGCGTGACCTGTGCGAATTATTCGCACTAAATAAGTATAATAATTATCACATTACAAAATTATTGACGTGATAACGTCTTATAAATTGATGAAATACCGGCTGCATGCACGAAAAAGTGTCACGTTCCGCCTGACCCTGTGCGTGCAAGCGAGAGCCCAGTATGACAGCTACTAAAATTTAGGTTATGTATTATTAAATATGATATTCGAGCGGAATACGTTATTACGTGAAACTATCGTCCGTAAACCGACTTTACAGACAACCAATTTTTTTTTAAATATGATTGCAGGTATTCAATTCGTTTCTAATTTTGCACACTGCTTATAATGTTCTTCTTTTTGTTGTATTACAATATGAAGCAGATGACAGATCGAAGAAATATTTTCTAAAATTGTCATATAGAAGGCGCAAGTAGCAAAAGCGTTGATTTAAGGCGTCAGATGGCATCATGCAGCATTGCTGTGACGTTGTTCACCGTTGCCAGTCAGATGGCAGTATGCAGTATTTACAATATGAAGGTCAGATGACAGATCGAAGATTTGACGTTGTTTCAAAATTATAGCCGTCAGATAGCAGACGTTGTTCAGCGTTGCTGTTAATTAATTAATTTACAAAAACAAAAGCAATAATAAATTTTTGAGTTGTCGATGTCAGTAGAGCAAGCAATTATCTGTAAAATGATAAATAATTTATGTGGAGAAATTGTGTGGTTTTTTCTAAAAAGGGAGGCAAACATCTTTAACCTTAGCGTATTAATATATATGATTCGCTGGGTGCGTGACGGCAGCACCGCCTATCGTTCGCAATTTTTAATGCTCTTATAACATTGTGTCAAAAGAACATTCATAAAATATCCACTTTCTTAGGAGGGGCTTGGAGAGGGTGCAATTGGTCAAAAATATCTGCCGCCGGTATTTCCCGGTGATTTGGCTCTAACAGAACCTAAAAACGAAACGGTAGAATTTTTTTAAATTTTCAACATTTTTTTACCATCTTTGATATTTTTTATCCCCCTTTTCTTAAAATGGGTCCAGATTCCCCCTACATATATCATATGAGAAAAATTGTTTTAAATGATTTAAATAGCTTATGTACCGGACGTCAGAAAGTTGGGACGACATGTTTTTTTTTTGCGCGTCAACTCCCTAACTAATATATACAAATGTTTAGTTCTTCAACGCAAACTCAAAGTTGGTGTTACCGCGCGAAAACGTTTACTACACGACTGATATGAGTGTTTGATTCACAATTGACGGATGTGCCTGCTAAGAACATGGCGGTCGTTTGCGCAGCACGTATGTGCGAGTTATATTTTATACTTCGAGTGATTTAGCTTATTTTTATTTATTTATATATAATGGCGCGCTTATTGAGCAGAAGCGGTTTCAAATTGGGACGCAGGCTAGTTCTGAATCATACATGCAGTTTTTTACCATCATAGAAATACAAGCGGGGCGGCTCTCATATTTTTAACTACCTATGTGCAAGAATAATGATATATACAATGTACAATTCATACACGATATACCGTTAAAGTGTGTTCCATTGCAACTTATATAACCTTTATTTAATTAGACGGTCCCAAATATAATACTAATAATAGTGATTAGTCACTCTTGAGCTATACTGTACGTTGTTCGTGACTATATTTTGCACTCTTTCTTTCACTGCATGTCGCCATTAGCGGTTTGTGGCCTATTGGTCGTTTCTAACCTTAAAAATCGCGATACGAAAAGCCGGTCAAGTATAAAACTTCCTCGACGATTTGAAACGTAAAATGCTGGGCAGAGTTGGCTAGATGAAACGAAATACGTCAAAAATATGTGTTTTTTAGTAATAAATACTGGTGACGCGAATTACCGAAAAAAGTCTAAATAAATCATCAAATCATTTTGATCCATTCATTTTATATCTATACTAATATAATATTTTCCGTATGGTATGTAGGTATGTATGTATGTAATCAAATGTATTGTAAGCACTTGAAAAAATAAAGAAAATGCTTAAACTTGAATTATAAACAATTCGTGATACACTGTTTTCGGAAGATGTAATTGATGGATTAATATTTTCAGAACTTTGAATTTTCCTGCGTATATAGCTAAGGAAAAGTAATTTTGACAATACCTTTACGTTTTGAGGTCCCCTGAATCCAAAAAACATATTTTTGGGAAAACTCTGTCTGTTAGTCTGTGAACACGATACAGGTCAAACAGATGGGCGGATTGAAACCAAATTTTGCTAGAATGTTTGGTATGCAAATATGAAGACCCTATTGTTTTTGGGGAAAATCGGCGCATGCGCAGAAGAGATATATGGTGTTTTTTATATAATAATGGTATACTTTTCATAACGGCTTATTATTCTATTTATTTTTTCGTGAGTTTTGTTAAAAATTTTTTTTCTAAACTTTATAGTTTCGGAAATATTTTGAAAATGAAAAAAAAAATCAGCCGCTCTTTTGTTTTATGGATCTGTCAGCAATAAACTAGTTAGGTATGCTTTGATTAATTTTTACATGACGTGGAACATATTATGTAGGTAACCAATTGGCTGGAATTTTTGACATGTGTCTTATGGTCCTGAAATTAATTCCTTATAGCTAAGTTAATTAACTATAATTAAATTTATTTTTTGGCATATACCTACTTCTAAACAAGTATCTATATAAAATCGTAACGTTTTGTCAACGCAAACCGGTATTCTCTCTTCTCCCGCGAATGTGATATAGGTTACAGGCGCACATAAACAGTGAAACATTCAATGAGAAGACATTGGAATTTTGACTTCGCAGTGTACAAGTGCTCCTAGTTGGAGGCTTTCTTTAAGTTTCACGAATACCGAGATAAAATATTTGGAATGGTCTTACTATATCCTAGACCTAACATAACAAAGGGCTGTTGGCAATGTTCATTATAGTAGTAAAAGCTGCAACTCGGAAACCACTTGTGAACAAACGGAGTTGGCACTTGATCGATTGTATCAAATGAGTGAAATAAAAAATTTAAATATTTATTATTTTATTTCAGAGCCTATCCGCTCCACACGAGAATGGAAAACAAGGAACGTCATGACGCGAATGGACGAGTTTACTGGACCTCTCAGTTTATTAAAGAAATTTATGGACGATCGCATTAGAGTCAAGGTAGGTTTTTTTGCCGTCCCAAAGCATTTCTTTTTTGTACATCCCTTATAAAATAGCTGGTTTTCAGGCGTGTAGGTAGAGCGGTCGTAAAATTATTCATTTCGCACTAGTGCATAAACATAAACAAAAGAAATGCGATTTTACCAATCCAATAGTAATATTTCTAGCTGCCATTTAAATGCAATTTTGTTGTGAAAATTAGCTATTTTATAGGAGGTACATGCAAAAAATGCAGTATGTGCATGGATTTTAATGCTTTTATGACTCGTGTGTGTCAAAACTCGCTAATCGCTCGTTATTAACACAACGTCACAACTCGTCATAAAATAATGCATTACAAATTAGAAACATCATAAACTACTATATTACACATTCCTTACAAAATAGCTGCTTTTCATGCGTGTATGGCTTTCGTAAAATGACCCATTTAACACTAGTGAGTAAAGAAAAACAAACGTACGCATCTGACAAATTCAACAGTAATTTTCATAAACCATCTAAACCTATAGAAATATATTATGTAAAAAAACAGCAGGCGCGAGTAGTAATTTTTAAACGACCTAATAGAAGTGAAATTCGTTAGACAACTGAATTGTCAAAAATGTTTAAAATATACCTACTGAAAATGAAGTGAAAAACAGCTATTTTATTGATAGTATGTGCAAAAAATATAGTATATATCTCGGACGAAGACGATCTTTGGGAAGCCTTAAGTTTACCTATGAAAAATTTTAAAATTAAGTAATTCCATATATTATTTTATAGTAATTCAAATATTACAGATAGCAGTTCTTTCAAGGATATTTGCAACGTTATTAATTTAAAGGGGTTTATTATCTACAGAAATATATCGTTGCGAAAACAAAAACATTGCGCGATTGCGATAAAATTGTGACCCAGTTTCGGTTTTAAGTTTGCAACAAATATTTGTATAAATCATGGTCGTGAAATGGGAGACGGGGGTACGAGAGATGAATCGTGAAGGTTTTATTGTCCACGCCGTATATCAATACGTATATACAAGGTGTTTTGTTGAAGTGAAACTTCTTTTGGAGTGATTTCGATCCTCCCCTCTTTCCCTCTAGGCACGTGTCCAGGGCCCCGCGATCTATAGGGGCCCCTTAGTTCCTGCCACATCACCAAACGATAACCGATAATTAAATGTATAAAAATACAATTTAAGAGAGATTAACCTGTTTGTCGCTGATGTCCATAAAATGTGATGTGCTCAAAAACATAGATTTTGAAGAAGTGATTAACGATTTTGCCCATATTAAATCTAGAAGGGTACCTCTTCAATCAACAAAGCAGTAAAAATAACTATATATTTAATACTAATATAATATGAAAATAACTGTGGTTCCATACAATTGTCGATTTAATTCTAATATTAATAGTTCAGATTCAACTGTCTTTTTCATTTGACATTTCTATCAGCCCAAGCCACCATCGATCCTTACTGACAGTTTGGCGGGACGTTCAAACTTACAAACATATTATTATAAAGTTAAATTAAAAATTAGACTAAAATTAGGAAAAATGGTTAATTTGGTATTTAATGTCAAAACTTTCTTAAAGCTGCAATTTTAAATAGTGGTCGCCCAGTGGTCAAAATTCGACCGTAATTCATTAAATTTTTAAGTTTGAACATTATTGAGAATGGATTTCTCCTGAATCGATTTTACCTGGGTTAATTGGTACACATCGTGATGAAACATACATCGTGCACTTCCCCTCATTAAAATCAAGAGAAAAATGTATGTTTCATCACAATGTGTGCAATTGACACACTCAAATCGGTACCACACATTTTTCCTTCCCATATTTGCATATATATATATAGATTCATTTTTTAAGTAAAATAAACAAATACGTTATTACTATATTTGGACTAAGTATTATTATATATTATGAATGTTTTTGAGGTCACCATTATTATTATTCAATTTTTTGCCGGTCATCTTGTATGTTAAATTGTAAATAGACGTCACACATTTAATACATATATATTTATTAAGTGTTTTAATGAAATATCGATGTGAAAGGTCAGTGCTAAATTTTTAATAAACTTGGCAAATGACCCGCGAAAAGTTCTAAAACTGTCAGACTAATTTCGGCGGTTGATTGGAAAAAAGATTATTAGTAACTGATGTATTTGTAAACACAAAATAAATAATAATATTTACGAAAAAGGAGACTGGTCTTGAGATAGGCCGCAGTATGATGAGCCTGTTTCGAAAATGGACGATGACGGTGAGGGTTCGTAAAAGTTTTGCGCGCGGCGCTGTAGCCTATAAGGCCTCGGGTCACGTGCATTGATTCACCCTCCATTATTCTATGAACCCATTCAAGTAACGTTGTACTGTTTTTTGAGTTTACTCCTTACGTAACGATTTTGAGTTATAAAGCCCGGTACGGAAATTTTATGAGTAGTAAAATCATTTGGTGAGGCGTTACGCTCCACCGCTTCAAGTGTGGCGTTACGCTCGTCCGCTTCAAAAGAGACAAACATATATATCTGTAGGATTTAACATGCGAAAGAATGAGATGGAAGATGGTATACACAGCGTATCTAAGGACTAAACTCCAGCCGTGCGTCGGACCTGAAATACACACACTCTTTTTTTTTAAATTCAGTTTATTTCTCTTTTGCAAAAATTTAACTTGGACTCTTATAGTTTCACCGTCTATATACTGGCGGATTATTTTACTCGCTTTTTAGGCAACAGTGAATGTAAGAATATTTCTCTCTATAATGTCCATGACCTCATTATTCGATTTATGCCGATATTCACCGAACGCTATTAAAAATAGAAGTTACTAATCTTGGAACAAATTTATTCGTTAGAATAAAATTTACTTTCAATTCACGAAGCAAAATATAAGGTAGAAAAGTTAGTTAAAAAATAAATATACACTGCACTATACTCCTTGCTCTTATTGTTGAATACTTTGACGTTCACTCAAAAATTCGACCGATAGCGTTAGTGTAAACGTCAAAAAAAGTTTGCAAAATAATAATGTTTTATCATAACCCAATTGCACACAAAACTTCCACTAACTTTATAATGTTTAACAACTATACACTTCACAAAAGGTTAATAAACAACACATAAATAAATTCGGACGAGCAACCTGTATACCTAATGTGGCGGCCATTATTATTTTATCAGGCGAGAAAATATTTATGCCCTGGAAGTAGGACAGAATAGGTTGATACCTTCAGTAAACATAATGATGGTTGGTGAATTGAATTATCGCTATTTATTCGTAGGAATAGTTACCTGAAGAACAAATGAACCGAATAAATAACTACTTACGTTCGGTGAATATGGCCATTAATCGAATTTCGAAAAATCAGCGAACTTTTACGAACGTATGTAAAAATTGTTTACGAATTCTCCGGAGCCACCTGTCGTCGTAAATCCGGTCCTGGTATTATTATAGTGGTTGCTTTTAATTTTTCTCTAATAAGTAATAATAGTAATCATTGCAGCTTAAGTTATAATTAATTTTTACGACTTAAAGGAAGAGGTCGTCCTCTAAAAACTGTTTATCATGAATCATTCATTACATTTTTAGAGGTCGTTTATACCTCTTATATTATTCGTTTTATTAATGTTGTTATTGTACATTTTTATTTAGTTAAACAACTCAAGTCGCAAATCGTTGCGATTTTCGTTAAAATATTAATTAGAAAACATTTGCAATTATTTGGTATTTTAACGCATATTAAACGGAGTAACAATCAAGATTAAAAATTCAATATGTAAAAAAATCCACGAACTGTGATATTATGTTTAAAACGAGGGCCAGCGACTAACAATATATTATACACTTAATAATTATTATATATGGCACTAGCGGTCCCGCCCGGTTTTTTTTCGGGTGCAAAAGAACGAATGGGACAGGGAGGAACGCACATTCATCTTAGTTTACCGAGATGAATGTTGTGTCTAAATTTCATGATGATCGGAGTTACCGTTCAAAAGTTTTTGTCGGATGGACAAATTTTGAGTTACATTTTGCAACATTTTTCATTGATGCTCCGCTCCTATTGGTCGTAGCGTGATATTATACAGCCTATAGCCTTCCTTGATAAATGGGCTATCCAACAAAAAAAATTTGAACCAGTAGTTCAATACAATAATGGCATTTTTCTATTAATTATTTTGACATGAGAACGTCTTATAAATTGATGAAACACCAGCTGCACGCACGAAAAAGTGTAACGCCGTAACGTTCCGCCTGACCCTGCGCGTGCAAGCGAGAGCGCAGTATAAGCGATAGAGAAGCACGATCGGCCCAAGTTTGACAGCTACTAAAATTTAGGTTATTTATTATTAAATATGATATTCGAGCGGAATACGTTATCACGTAAAACTATCGTCCGTAAACCGACTTTACAGACAACCAATTTTTTTTAATTGTCTTTTAAAAGGTTATAGAGGCAAGTCTTCAATTTCACTAGGAACTGTTAAAAAATTGGTTGTCTGTAAAGTCGGTTTACGGACTATAGTTTTACGTGATAACGTATTCCGTAATACATAACCTAAACCTCCCAAAATTTGGTTTCAATCCGCTTATCCTTGGTGTCGGAATGATAAGAAATGTCAAAAGTGACGTTTGCAACTGTCAAAGTATTATGTTCTAATAATAATTAGTTATTCCAATACTTAACTTAGAAGGCGTTGCATTTCACAAAATACTAATGTCAAAAAATTGAATTAAACATTAGAAATGCAGCCGTTTTCATGTTAAGACAAGACATACGTTATCTTCTAATTTCCATGTACGGCAAACAAAGACGACCGACCGCGTCGCGCCATGCATTAGACAACATTGCATTTATACAGCTATTTTTCTATATAAATTTGTATAAAAAAACTGTTTAGGCAAATTCTGTTATACGAAATCTATGTAAAATGTTCTCCTCTTTCGTTTAAGACTGGTTTCAAACCGATCTGATTTAAATTGAGCGAGAAATTAGCAAAAAACACGCACAGGGTCAGGCGGAACGTTACGCGTTACGCGTTACGAACGTTAGGATTTAGGAACGTTACACTTTTTCGTGCATGCAGCCGGTGTTTTATCAATTTATAAGATTGGTGATTCATCAATTTATAAGACGTTATCACGTCAAAATGTTCACTAAATTAAAATTTACATTATTTCGATACACAGGATTTTGGTAATGGAGTACGCAGGTTGCCAACTCGTCTGGTGTTCTTATTGTGTATCGAAATACTGGTACTAAAATAATTTGAATGGGACACTTCATAAACATAAAATCGAGTAAAAGGTTATAATTTTGTAATTTTTAAAACAAGGTTTGCATGAGGTTCGTGGACTGAGCTTAAATAATAGTATTTTTTTTTGAAGTATAAAGAGACCATTGCAATCACACAAAAGCATAGTAAACAGACATTAAAACGTGATAGTTACACTGGAGAGATTCCTTATCACATAAACATAACGAGCAAGCTTACCCTTGAGGAAATCTATATGAGTTTTCCGTGAAAAATTAAAATCCATAAAAATACCCAAAAATTTTATATTAGAGCCATTATAAGCCATTATAAGTATCGATAGATCAAAATTAACGATAATACTAGTCGATTATTCGTTAAAGTTATTTTACTCGTTTATAAAATATGTAACATTGAAAGTGAAACAAGTTTAGTTCACTAGGTTGAGATTTGAATTAACTCAAGGCACCCGAACGTGTTGTGAACTTCTCACAAATAACAAGCGAAAACTAACTCTGCACGTTTAGACACAGAAAAAAAAAACATTTTATTTGTGCAATTATTCCCGCGAATTCGCTGGTTGCAAACGTCGGTTTTAATGGGAAGAAGGCAACACTTCAATTTTATTTAGTTGCATAAATATAGATAGATCAAATTGTAGTCACTCAACATAATTTAATTTGTTGAACAAGTTATTCTTATTTTAAACTTATTCAAAAAAATTGAATGATTTCGAGTTGGACGACTTGCCTTTCTATCGCTCATGAATAAAATTTTTATATTTATAAATTATTCTTTACTTTTTAGTCCACATTGCTATAAAAGAGTGTTTTTTTTAAATTTTTCTTAAACTATAATTTAAGGATGTATATAACATTTTTGAATTCAAAGATTTTTGCCTAAATTTAAAATATGTTATAGAATTAGACCTCCTGCATCGATTAAAACCAAAAAATAGATACCTTACCGACCTTTTTAATGAAAAAATTCATTTTAAAATCACCATTCACTCAATGTTATTTCTACCAGAAGTGTTAAAAATTTTGAGAAGATTAAAACATTTATCATTTTATTTCAATGATTTATGATTCAAAAACTTATTATCAGTTTCTTTGTACAATTTGCGATTTTTCAAGCCCAAAAAAACGTGGGGTTACCGGCAATTTCACGGAAATATTTTATTTTGAAAGTGATGAAATCAATTCTTCGAATCTTAATCTTAATTAATGGCGGATGTAATGAGACAATGAGGCAACGTCGCGTTCCTGCATGTCGATAATAAAAATCGCATTTATGAAATGTCATATCACGTGAACCAACTGTCAATTATTCTGGACCTGTCATTTTTGAGATTTATGTGCATTTAGAACACAAAATGCGTTTATATGTCGGATAAACGCTGTAATGTAACAAAAGTATGTAAAAGATTTGAGATATTTATTTTTGTTTGGAAAACTAAAATGTTCGTACAGATTATCTGCAATTAATTTGAAAAAACTTTGCTTTAACAAAAATCTGCCAAAAGTAAACTTTAATTACTGACTTTATGTATCAGTTTATTACTTTGCGTAATGATAATTGATTTCTTAATCACCACTTTGATTGCTTGATAATAATTCATAATAAAAAAACTTTCTTTGAATTTTGATTTGACATTTTTATTTATTATTATTTTTATAGTATCCATAGCTTCAAATTTTTGAGGTCAGAAATTCTATCTCCACGTTATGTTTCCGAGTGTCAGAAGACCACGTGGACAGCCATGTTGCCTGATTGTTTTTGACTAAAGTCACAGTAGTCAAATTAAATGTTAAATATTTGTTCATAATATTTAATTATAGGAAAATTTTTAGAAAATCTACCATAAAAAATGATTAAAATTAACACAAAGTCTTCGCAAAAGAAAATTTTTATATATTTATGATTTTGAAAATTTAATTAGATGTACTACACAATTTGACCTTATACACATCCTTAAATTAATTTTTCGTTTTAAATATTTTGGCGTGATATTTTAATCTTTACGTAGAAAAAAACATAACTTGCTAGTTCTCTCAATCAAATTTCATTTCTCAAACAAATTCACATAGTCTAGTTCACATGTCCCTTTTCGATGACTTCACTGAAAAATATGATCATTATGTCATTCGGTTCAGAATGACATCTAGAAACTTTTTGAAAAAATTGAATATCTCAAAAACTACTGCAGATATCTGAAATCACAAAAAAAGATTCTGAAAGAGCAGTAAATTTCCTACAGAAAGTCCCATCTCCCAGAACTCTACCACCAATATTTCTAATTTTGAGGTGAAAATAGGACTAATTTTTTTTTTAATTTTTTTATTCGACGAGCTAAAAGACGAAAATATTAAAAATTATATAAAATATGAAAAAAAAAAAAATGTTAGGCCTATTTTCACCTTTAAATTAAAATTCGAAATATTGGTGATAGAGTTCCAGGAGATGGGACTTTTTGTAGGAAATTTCCTGCTTTTTCAGAACCTTTTTTGTGATTTTAGATATCTGCAATAGTTTTTGAAATATTCGCAAAAAACCAAACCCATCTTTTTTCTTTTACTAAAATGTTTATAACTTTTGCAGTTTTTTCGTCTCCCACTTCAATTTTTTCAAAAAGTTTCTAGATGTCATTCCGAATTGAATGACATCATGATCATAATTTTCAGTGAAAAAGGACTGAAATTCATCAAAAAGGGACATGTGAACTAGACTAACAACTCTGTATATAAATTACGTGTAAATAATCAATTACAAATAAATTATTAGTTGCATATTACGCCTAGTACAACACGTCATTAATGCGATGTTAATTATCTATTTTTTTAATTATTTTTTACTATATATTAATGCTTCTATTTAAGACAACTTACTGTGTTTCTTCCGCGTATACATATCCACCTTACAAGGTTTTTCTATTTAAATTTGTGTATTTACCACATTTAGGTTTTTTTACCTTCGACATAATATGTCTGCATTCTGATGACAAATAAGTTTTTGGTTAAACTTCTTTAAACGCGTTTTGTGAGTTGCCGTCAATTAGTATATATCTATTATTATAAAGAGGTAAACAAATCTTTGATTAACGTCTGATTAGAACTCTTCAATAAAAAAAATTAATAATAATTTTATTTATCAATAAAGAGGTAAAGTTTGTAAGTCGGAGGTAATCTCTGAAACTACTCATTCAGTTTCAAAGAAAATAAATTCTAAAATATTTCGAATTGCCCTTCAGGATGGACATGGGCTACATATTACCGCGTTTTAAATAATAATAATAATAATGTTTATTTGGTATTAGTCAACCATCTCAATACGGGCCACGACCAGAATCTATCCAGTGAGGATTTTAGACACCTGACATCAATGAGCTTATCAAAAACAAGAGACTTCAGGTGTCTGAATCCTCAAGATCAAGATAATTTACCCTTTTTAAAAATTAATTTAAACTAAATAAATAAAGATTTTAATTTAGTATGTGTTTTAGTTTTTTATTTAGAGTCTGGCCCGCTAAGACACTCTAAATCTTATAAATTGCCCTTTAGAAAAATCAGTCTGACATCCCTGAGTTACACCATAACATGGTCAAATACAAGTAAAATAAAAGCACTTTTCGTGGAGACCGATTTTGTAACTTGATGCGGATAAAGTGTAATGTACAAGCTTGAGGTAACTCTATTTTGTAAAATAGTATGAACCCAATATTTTCGATTTTTTCTATGACGCTGTCTTCTTCGATATATAGCATCCATAAACAGATTGCATCTGCAACGGCCAACGAAAAGCACCGGTCGATAGAGCAGGAATAGACACACAAGACGGCCAATGGAAAAATTGATTCTCTAATTGTTAGGTGAAACACACTTCTCTACTTGCAAACACAGTCGCACATAACCACTAATTTCAAATCGGTCGTGTTTATGTCAACCCATGACATACGAAAGGTCACAAAACAGTCGCATCCTGAATCGTTTTAAAGCATTTTTTTAAATGAAAGTTCTCGTCGCTTGAATGAATCGACCATTTATGAAGTGTTCGATGCTTCAAGCACTTCGGTTCGGTGCTTTGCCCAGCTCTGGTCAAGTAAATCACCGGTACTTGCTATGGAGTAAGTTTTTTTTAAAGAGGATTAAGTGTTCGGTTTCGCATTAGCGGAGCGCGCCCGTTGCCGCGTTAAAAAGGCGCGGCGCGTGTTACAGTAAACGGCGGAGACTCCGGAGCGGTACCTCCTGCGGCGTCGGCTCCAGTAATAATACAGTAACATTGCATATTAACGTGTATGTGTGTGTGTGCGTCTCGACTTTCGCACTAGAAGTGAACGCGTACAACAAACACCGTGCACAGACCTTGTACTCGAGGTCTGGTACCGAGGTCAAGCGCGCACCTCCCCCAAGGTCATTCTTGTACATACACGTATTTTGGGTAGTCCTACATCATAGTATTATGTGTGACTGATATCTATGTATCATAATCTCGCTTTTGTACTTTTTTTTGTATGTAACTCTGGTTTTGAATATTGTAAATAGTGTTTATAGATTCAGATGTTAGGAAAAAAAAATGCGAACTGTACTCGCGTGGAGAGGGCTTCGTACCATTCCGTTTTCCAGGAGAATTTTAAGACTTAGGATTTTCGTTTACATTACAACTATGAGTGAGGTTGTCATATATTCCCTATTTTTTCCAAATTTTATGCTCAGTTATTTAGACGATAGATAGATAGATATTTATTAACAGCTAAAAAAACATTACTATAAACGTGTGAGCTTACGTCAGTAAAATACAAATATATAAAATGTTTAAACATGCAATTGATAAAATTCTCGTTTATCGTATACAAAGGATTCTCCAACAACTTTCTTTTAATGCGATTTTTAAAAACATTTCCTGGTATCTCTCTTATATCTCCAGGTAAGGCATTATACATTTTAAGTGCCACGTAATCTGGGGCCGTTTGTGAGACAGTCAGCCTACACCGGGGAAGGTAAACACTGTCTTTATTTCTGCTGTTATGACTATGGCAGTCAGCATGACTAGTTGAGGTACCCAGTGTAAGAAGGGGGGCCAGGAATGTTCGATTTAGTATATTTTCTTTAATATTTTTCAAACTGCATTTTAAAATATGTATATTAATTGTATTTCTCATAACGACCCCTTTTATTTGGTACGTCACTGGTGCACTTGGAAAATACAATTCGTTTATTTACGCTAACTATACGCTAACTCTATAGGTATATGTAGGTAGGTACCTAATTTTAACATTTTTCGTCCAGTATATTCGAAGAAAATAAGCTGTGACAGACGGTAGACACACTGATAGGAGAGTGTTTTATTATTTACTGTTATTTTTTTATATTTTATTGTTACTTTTTATATTTATTGTTATTTTTATATTTATTGTTATTTTTATATTTATTGTTATTTTTTATATTTATTGTTATTTTTTATATTTATTTATTGTTATTTTTTATATTTATTTATTGTTATTTTTTACATTAATTATTGTTGTTTTTTTAAATTTATTGTTGTTTTGCTCATTTATTTATTTTACGTATTCTACTTTCAACAATTTTCAATAAATAATAACCTGTAAGGTTGTATGTATTGTATTGCATTGTATTTAACCTATTCCATACACCTTTTTTGTCCAAGGAATGAAATAAAATTTGAATCTGAATCCTATAAGGGTTCCGTTTTTCCATCGGGATGTACAAAACCCTAATTAATAACGCATGTATTAATATGTCAAATAAAGATTCATAGTTCTACGGCCCTTAACTTTGCGGGACTTCAGTCTGGCTCTGAAAACTTTTGTTCTGAGGTTCCATTTACAAAAGAGCTAGCGACGGATTTACTTTGGGTATTTTAACAATCATAAAAATGGGTAATTGGACCATAAAAGTATCAATTGAATTTTGAATTATTAAAAATAATTATACAAATTGAATATATGAATTGATATACTAATCATTCATTCTCGAATGTTGTGGGGATTCCTCAGTCCCCACGCAAACGTAAGTAAGTCTGCTTTGAATATATTATTACAATGATTTCAACGGTTTGACATGTTTAATTATGTATAACTAATTGATATGCCTATACGGCTATACAGTAGTTTGTTTGTAATAATAATGCATAGACCGGTAAACTACAGTGCAATTAATTATTGATGAATAAATATAAATAAACTAAATAGCTATATTGTTGTCAACTTCTTGTCAAAATGATCCGCCCATAATATGGACACGTTAATTATTTAATGGCAATAAACATACCTCCGTTTATTGTAAGATATTTCGAATGAATTGATCAATTAATAATTTATTAGATCGGCGATTTCCAAAATTTTCGCGTCAGTTCCCCGAGAAAGCGTGAGACGTTTTAAAAAGATTAGAAAAAAAAACTTAATTGTTGTGACATTTTGCGCGATTGATAAATAACTAGCTAGGTACTTATTTTTTTTTTGGTGATTTTTTTTATCTAATCCGAAAATATTTAATTTTAATGACTTCTAAAAAACGTAATAGACGCATGTATGAATGAACTGTACTTTGCTCACTTTTACTTTCATTCCCCGTAAAAAAATGGAAGCATGGTTACACAAACAGACTAACAGACGCACAGACTTTTTCCAAAAATATGTTTTTGGATTCAGGGCACCTCAAAACGAAAAAAATATTGTAAAATTTTGAAAAGTGAATTTTGACCTAAATTAGTACCATTCTCTTTGTGGTGTTGGAATACTAAAAAAATAAATACAATACCTAGCTGGAATTTTCCAAATATAGGTAATTACACAGGGTTAAATAATCTACAATCTCTCTCTCTCACACACACACCTTGTGTAAATTGTAATAAACAAGTTCTGGAAAAATCACAGAAAAATGACGACCCGACCATCTCGACTTGTTCTTCATCCAAAGATAAAGTACAAAAAAAAAAACTTTATTTGGAATGTACAAAAATACGTGTTTGCTAAGATCATTTTAATACAACATTTTTTGTTGGATGGTTAAAAATATCATGGCCGATAATATAGATATCTGCATAGAGAAATTATTGTCAGATCAAGACCTCCGGGTAATATGCCATAGTCATATTGTTGCGAATAATAACAAAATGTCAAGGGCTGTATATAAAATCATTGTCGATTTCTTGAAACTCAAGTTTCATTCATGAACTGGCAAAAGTAGAAAACTGGATTTTCGATTTACTATTAAAAATATGAATTAATACTAGCCGCAAAGTTCCCTCGAAACTGCGCGGATGCGAGGCCGAAAGTTGCGCAGCAGTTTTTGTATTCTGCGCACAATGGGCTTGTTCACCATTTATTTTAATTTCATTTTATAAAAGAATTGTATCTAAAAATGGCAAAAAATTCAAATTTCACAAAAAAAACTACAATTTAGAGGGTCAAAATTTGTTTTGAAATCCACTTTTGACATGTCAAACGAAATCTCACAGGACCCCCTCCCCACACTTTTACATACGTTCTGAACATTTTTGCTTCCAGATACTTTTGTATCGCGCAGTCAGCGAAGAACTTAGAGGGAACATTGGTACTAGGTGACCTAAGTCCCAATAATTCTATCAATTGGCCTTAAAATAAATTTTTAAATGCTCTCAAAAATGACGTCATTACATAATCCGTCGGAGTTTTAAATATCTATGTATATATTAAAAAAAAAAAAACATACTTCCGATTGGCACCAAAATCAATAGTGGTATTGAAGTTCACATCAAGACAAACATTTCTAAAAATTATGTCATTCAAATCGATTATTTTTTGCAAAAGTTTCAGTCAGACAAACACATATACCGACAGTCATGCGGTAAACAACTTTTCTTTGGGATTTGTAGGTAAAACAGTCAGAATCTTACTCTAATCACCATATACCTTCCCATTTCCTTACGAATTACCTACTATCCGTTGTTTTAGATTAAATTTCAAAAAAAAAATGTATTCTTTCTACCCTTCTCAGATTTTGTTTTTCTATTTACTTCTAATCGTGTCTCTTTAGATTGTAATCGCCATTTTATTCTTTTAGTTATGATTTCAGCAAAGCATTCTTAGTAACTATGGCATCTTCTTTAATTTATTGGTCGCACAATGAGCCATTGTCTTCTTGTGAGGTTCCTTATAAGAGCAATCAAGGACGTAGCAACTTTGCTTAAAGTGGAGCGGTTATATTTAGACCAACACTAAGCGCCGGTGTTCGTTACTTTTTATACCCTATTTGCATAATTTAAACATTCCTTGTCGTGGAAGTATCATGATGATGAAAATATTTACAAAAAAAGCACTTTGTAAGGCCGTCAGTAGAGTTACTTGGACCAATTCATATTTTCAATTTATTTTGAAAACTCAACTGATACATTTACACTAGTTGTTGAATAAGAACTTAAGAACTGATGGCTTGGGGGTCATGGAAACGGAAGAGCTACACGCTCAGCTCTTTTCAAGGTATTACATGAAATCAACGATATACCAGTGATGTAGGCAGTTAATTAAAGATTTCAGTTTGGCAAAGTAGAATCTTTTTTTGAAGTTCTACAGTATAATTCCAATGCAGTAGTTCATACTTCATATATTTTCTTTTTTATCAACAGGGACAATTAAATATTTTGAATTTTTAATTAGCTTGACTTGTACTTTATTATAAGTTATTGCAAGTACTTATGTAAAAAAATTGTAATTCGTTTTTCTTCCAAATATCCAATTGTGTCGCATGTAGTTTTGATGAGAATATAATATTCTGATATTTTGGCAGTACTAGTACCTATGTATACAATAACTGGAATAAATGGAAATAAAAAAACAAATGGTGGGAGTGATGGTGCTAATGGTGGAAAAACGTGTCTCCAGCCGGTTAAATTTAAAAATAATATAAGACAAAAAATCAAAATAAAATTTATAGTTAAAAAGCAATCTAAAAACAAATTATCAACGCACTAAAACGTATAAAATACAATTCTTCCTGTTTTATAAAGTTTAGAAGCATATGACACTCAATGAATTGAATAAAACATGTAAAATGAATGCCCCACGCTTTTAAATGTTATAGAAGAGAAATAAATTGTTTTTTATTGATAGATGCGTGTTTTTTAGATTTTTACGTCAAATACGGGAACTCTCTTTAGATGTACCCATTATTTTTCCAAATACTCACTTTTTAATTTTTTTGGAAACGTCTTCATTCGGATTCCGAAAAGAGTTTTAAAACTGTACGTGCGTGAGCTTTTTGTAGCGGTTTTATGATCGTAATAAATAAACAGGTGTATTCCATTTGTCTTTAGGTTTGGACACGTCACGATCGCGGCATCAGAGGTTATTGTTTGGCCTTCGTGGCCGCTTTCGACAAGCATTTCAATTTGGCACTGGAAGACGTGACCGAAGTGTGGACGAGGAAGAAGCGACGGAAAATACCAGCCTTGGGTACGTAAGACATTTTAGATAACACCATAAGAACACAAGCTTTCCGGATTGTCAGACTTCCTTGAAGGGGTGAGATAAGGGATGTTCAAAGCTGTCTGCCGGGGTGTTTCGATCGGAATTTTGTTCTGCCTTTTTAAATACAGTTTAAAAAAGGTGTGCCTGAAATACTGTGAAAACCTCAGCCTTGCCAAAATGAGTTAACGTTTTCAACCTTACTAGTGCATATTTAGGAGTTTAATATCCCTAAAGACGACTGGACTTGGTGATGCAAAATGTCATTTTAATGCACTGATTAATAGTATATTGTGCGATTAGTGAAAGAAGGAAAAGATTCCATGAGCGTGAAATTTGCCGCACGAACGTAGCGAGTGCGGTAACACGCGAGTGGAATATTCTTCTTCGATCAATGGTCGCACATAATACTTTATTCAACTAGGACGAGTTATATGTAATCGGGGCCCTGATAAAAGAGAGAAAAATAATAAATCACTTCATTGATTGACGTACCCACCGCCCTCGATGCACACAAGATGGCCCTGACTTTCGCTGAATTGCGATGCTGTTTTCATATATACAAATCGTTACCGCGTTCCTATTTGTCCAGACACTATGCAGTAATAATTCATTACCGTACAGTTTCAGCTCGCTACCGCGTTCCTATTGGTCCAGAAACTATGCAGTAATACATTATCGTATAGTTTCGGCTCATTATTAGCACTCTACGCGTCAACATGAAGTAATTTATTATTTCTCCCGAATTTAGCAGGGCCCCGAAATTATATATTACTCACGCGTGTTGAATAAACTACATTATCAAGTGTGTCACTTCCATGCCTAAATCAGTTTCCAAAAAGTTCGACAACTGACTGGCAATTTGGGTGCGAGATAGCTATTAGAACAATGCAAAATATCGCACGCAGTACGCACTCCTCGGACGGTTTTGGATTTCTGTAGGACATAAAAACTTCTTTTGGCACGGTAGGATAAAATTGATTCTTGAGACTGAAAATGTAACGAGCTAGTCGGAATGGACGTATGCCCTACACCAGTGATTCCTTTTTTTTGTCGCGGCACACTTTAAACGATTTCAGAATTTGGCGATGCACAAAGAAAAAGATAAGTTTAAAAGTTGTTTACTTACCTATGATACACTGTGTAAAATAGTTTATGATATTGATTTTGAATGTAAAATAAAATAATATGTACCTACTACAAAAACAACAGCACGTTTATTAAGGGATTAATTATTATAAGTTAATAATAACAATACTTTTAATGAGAAATTTTCTTTAATTTAAACTTTACTCGTAATTAAAAAAAGCATTATAATTTTTACTATATAGATGCATTTCTAAAATTTGGCAGCATACTTTAAGAATTTCGCGACACTGTAGCTGAGAATCACTGCCCTGCACTATAAAAACCGACTGTAGAACATTAAGCTATATTGGCTGCAAGGTAGAACACTTGCCTCATAACCTAAGGTAGTGGGTTCGATCCGGCACTCGGTGCCAATATTTTTATTTATTTTTTTTTTTTTTATATTCTACCAGTCTATCTGCTGTAGGTAGTGTGTAGTATAAAATATGAAGTCTTTTTTTTAATTTTGAAATTGTTTCTTTGTCCGATAACCTGTCAAACTCACCAAATTGCCCAACTCAGTCTTAAATTTCTCCTGTTTACACAATTTTTCACTTGTTTTTATTTTTGCATTTGTTTAAAAACAATATCATGTCATTAATTAATTATATTATTAAATTTTTAAATTCATAAAATTTTGTTTGGTGTTTCGAAATAATTAGAAACATTTACTGTAAACAAATAATTTACGGCTTACGAGTAAATGTTAAACATTTTGTTGCAAAAACTATTTAGCTTTGTTGATTTATTTAATGTTTTTTTTTTATATTTATATTATGTATAACAAAAACACAACAAATTACGAAAAAAATTACACACCTGAGTAATTTTAAATTGTACGTATTTAAGAATAAAAAAAAAAAAACAAAACAAATTGGTTATGTAAATTTTTTTTTCACTTTTTTATGTTTTGATATTTTTAGAACTTTAATTTGTTCAATCTATAATTCGTCCAGGTCTATCGAACATGGTTGCCAACTTGGGGGGTTTCCCCCTAATTTTGGGGGGGATAAAATGTAGAATGGGATATTTTAGGCTCTTAATATTTTTCTCGTGTTTGGTTGTGCACTCGAATGTCGCCATTTATCTCGAAAACGGCTTTGATCAATTCTAATGCGGTTTTCTGTAAAATGTGTGTAATTCATATGCGATGGTTCTTAGCGCAAGAAATCTCTAAAAAGTTTAAAATAAAATAAAAAACAAAATTTAAAATTTTGAAAACACCCACGACGGATGTAAACGTTGTAATTGAAAAATATTAAATAAAATTTTGAAACTAAAAGAAGATAAGTATTCAAAGAAAATCCGTCGGTGGCTGCCATTCGTTGCCCTGAAATTAACTAAAATATTACAACTTTCAAATCACGTTGGGTACGTAAATAATTGTAGTCTTCAATTGATATTTTCCTATTCTTATTTCGGGGCAGCGAATGGTAGCCTCCGTCGGATTTTCTTTGATTACTTACCTCCGTTTTTAACACATAGTGGGAAGTTTTTGAGTTAGCTCATAGCTTACTGATTTCCACATTTTTTTGTGCTAAAAACCAGGGTATTACAAGCTTGGCACCATCAAATGGTCGAGTTTGCCGAGGGTCTGAAGAAAGATTTGCTGCCTGTAATAGCTCTTCAATTCTGTTGAAGCGCCAATGTGCTTTCAGAACTTTTCAGAAATTGCAGAGATATGACAAACAGCTAATCTTCCTCCAGGTCTTCGTCACAGGGCCCGATCTAGAGGGGGGCAAACCGGGGCGGCAAAATTGAGGGCGGCGTGGCGTCGGCGGCGAAAATGTGAAAGATGGTTAAACAAAAAAAAATTACACCATCTATGAAACAAGGCATGGGTAAAAGGCGGCAAATATTATTTTACCCGGAGCGGCGAAATAGCTGGATCGGGCCTTGCTTCGTCATACTGGTTCGCGACTATCTGATTGGTCCAAGCTATATTATACCCTGGTTTCATCAGAAAACACGTACTTCCAGTAATTCTTTCAATTCTAAAAGATGACAGTTAAATGGTGTGTTAATTTTATCCACGACGTGTGATATAACAAAAGAGGAACGACTAAACAAAAGAAGTTACTAGTTTTTGAGAAGCCACACTTTTTATACATGATTTCGTTGAACACCATTTGAGAATAATCTCAATTCGGAAGTCCAAACGAATACTTCGAATAATCAATGTGCATACAGTAGAACATTGATTAATTATCCGAACTATTTGTTTAGACTTCCGAATTGAGATTATTCTAAAATGGTGTTCAACGAAATCATATATTAAAATAGTACGGCTTCTCAAAAAACTAGTAAGTAGCCCCTTTTGTTTAGCCATTCCTCTTTTGTTATATCACACGTGTATTCAATATTATCGACTACATGTGACACTGTTTCTAGAACACAAATATTAATAATGGGTTAAGTAAATAGACGTTCTGAATTACCGACCGTGTTATAGCAAATACAGCACAAACTGTTACAAACGCCATTACTATATACTTTCTAAATCGAAAGTAAAATGAAACAGAAAGCTATTAGACAAACTCCGAATAGATCTGACGCCACAAGGCGTAATCACGTATGTAAAGAAATGTATTCGGTTTGGAACAAAGAATAATTAATTCTCTAATACTTAAAAATGAAAATTTTTCAAATAGAATTATACAACCGATGTCGGAGCTCTGTCAGAAATGGTACCGTAGTCTTTTCAAAAATATTCAGTCGAACGAACATCGAAATTCTCTCAACTTACAACATTTGAATATAATTCTTGAAATAAAACACACAATAAAATCCCCTAAATTATGTCCTCGAAAAATTCCGCGAGTTCGCTAAGCCATTGAACTATAGCATATCGAATTTAAACAAATGACGAAAAATATGGCAGGTATTGACATTATGGAGGATCTACAACATGATCTGTCAGAATTTAAAAAAAAATAGCATACGCCATTTTGTCTTGTGGCCTCGCTATTCGAGATGCCACGCTTCTGTAGAGCCAAAACGCTGAACACTGCAGCGAATAATACAGCTTTGGCGCCCTACACCGGACACCGGACCATCTGTCATAGCCGAGTTTAGAAAGTATTTCGAAACACGCACTTTAAGGGAAATTTAAGTATAATCTAGAAAATTACTGTATTTATATGGAATATCGAATATTTAGACGATTATTTTAATATTTAGGATGCGTTCTATTGACAGTACTGAAAATAGGCAGAGAAGATTATAGACGCTCGACAGCTGAGTTAATAAATAATATCTACAGTCTATACTCATATTATAATACAGAGTTCGAATTTTGTAAATTTGTCTGTATGTGGAGGGTAATCTGTTGACGCTTTCTTTATATGTATACGTTGCCTGAACAGTTAGAGATAAATCAATGCAATGTAACAATTAGCCCCACGTTGGGCGCCTATTTTAACACCTGTTGTCTGGCCTGGAAAATTGGCAGTAACAACTTTACTGAAACAAAAAAACAAAAACAGGCCGAGTAGCTACCAATAAAGCAATGTACAGAAGTTTTCCTTTCGCGTTTGCCATAAACTCTAAAATCGCTGAACCGACTTCAATTTTGTTTTCACGGTTGTATTACTCTGGGAGTGTGCTTTATCAAAATAAAATCACTGTCAAACACAAAATTGTAACCAAATCTCTGACATTTTTAGAATTCAATAATAATAATAATCATAATAATGCGTTTAATGTCCGTTTCTCGACTTTATGTCATAACAGACGCCATTCGCACCATTACTATTTATTTTTCTACCACACTTTCGGTTATTTTCTACATTTTTTTTTAAACTTCAACTTAGTGGCAAAGGGCGAATGAAGGAATTTTTAGGAAATTAAGGATAAGGTAGGCAAATTTTGAGCATAGGAGTTTGACAGGTAATCGGCCATGGCCTTGAATAAGGAACCATCTCGATATTTATCTGGAATTATTGAGGGAAACCATGGAAAATCTCAACAAGATGGCCGGTACAGGAATTACCGTTTCTCGGCGAGAGGCAGTAGAAAAAAGTCCTAGTCACATCTGCCCCCGCCGGGATTCGAACCCGGTACCGCCCGAATGCGAGTCTAGTGCTCTCACCGTTACGCCACCCCGCTCGGTACATTTTTAGAATTTATATCCACCTACGCAGGTAGCACTTTTTACACGGCTACACATGAGTTAAACGCGAGCAAATCTTAGGATGAAATTGATCTACAAAGATTTTTCTTTTCAGATGGTGCTCTACCTGTGCCTCCAAATCGGCGCGTGGAACTACCGCGCATAGTCGTTTTGAAGGTAACTCCGAAAACAGAAACTTGCGAGAGGCATATTGCGCAGCTTATGATGCGTGGAGAACATGTAGTTATGGTCGCAAGGGATATCCCTGCAGCGACTTCGTCTTCCAAAAGCACTTAACTGAGATGTCATGTCTTCAAAAACCGAATCAGTGCAAATTAAAAGAAGTCAATTTCAATATGTATTGTTCATGTGAACTAAAATTTAAAATAGTCATAATCAATGCAATTGTGTTGTATAATATGGTGTTTTCACGGGTCCTCTATTACAAGCCCCCAGGTCGTTTTTCAGTTTGTTATTATTATTAAAAATAGTAAATTGTTACTGCGCCTGAACAGTCCGGTTAGCTGGCGGTTGTTTGGCGTAACACTAAACTTTTTTCAATTCTGATTATACATTTTGCTCAATAGTTCAAAAGTTCATATGGACAAATCTATTTTTGAAATTACTTTCACATCTTTAAAATTAAGCAAACGTGCCTATCGAAATGATGTTTTGACTATAAAAAATTAATTATAAAAATATTCATATTTTTTTTTTATTTTGTTTTGGGTCGTTTTTAAGAAATTTGTTTCTGTGTAATTTCTTTTAATATCGTTTCGAAATACCTATATCTATGAAATAAATAGATTTAAAAATTAAAGATTTTGTGTTAAAACTTTTTCCTACTTCACTTTAGAATCAATAAAGATTTATTTTTAAAATGTTATAAAACTATTTTTTAACTGTGCAAAATCTTACGTATGCAGTAAATAAATCTGCCTGTATTTTTTTGGATATTTGAATATCTAAATGAGACAGCGGGTTAGCAGAATTTTCATCTGTCCGTCAGCATGTTCTGACATCTGTCAAATCGATTTTGAGGTAAAGTTCGCGATTTTTTTACCCCCTCCCCCTTGGTGCCGTGAGATTTTGCTCAAAACCCCCGTCCCCCTCTAATGTCACGTGAGATTTTTCAAAATGCGTTTTTTTTAATGAAAATACGTAAATATGTGCTTGATTTCGTTCGATTTATTAAAAAAAACATAATTTTTATGTATGTTTTTTTGAAATTATCCTTTTCCAGGCTAACGTCTACTGTTCTGCCGCTGTAATCAAGTTTCTTGCGGGAAAAAAATTACGTGATATTTGCCGAGACCCCCTCTCTCCCCCAAGTAATTGGGTGAGGTTCGGCTCGACCCCCTCCTCCCCTAAACGCCTCATGTAATTTGTGAACGCCCCCTCTAACGTAGTGACTGGTGGTACCCAAGCAAGTATAGGGCACTTTTTTACAGGCTGTGCTACTAGTTACAAAATTAAAATAGAATCCTCGTAGAAACAGACATTATCCGCACGGAAAATCGACACTCACGCAAATTAAGCCGCAGGTCAAAGCTAGTGGACACGTGGAGAGCAAAGGTAGGTTTATAAAACTACTTACTACAGTATGGTCCCGTAAACCGGGTCCCCGTCTAGCTGGGCAGGTACCAGTCCGACACGGGGGGGAAATTCGTTTCTGTTTTGGTTTTAAAGATAGTCCACATCTAACTAATATATATAAATTATGACTTGGTTTAGTATTTTCACAGTAACTGTGGACGTGTTGTTTTGATCTGTTCAAGTAGTGAAATATTTATCTACGGTGTTGTATCACTTCTTTAAATAATATGTCTTATTTCATTACTATCTACTTTTTTCAAAAGCAAATAACTTTGCATCTATCAAAATGAAAGGTGCCCGAAAAACATGGCGAGACTTGAAACATACGCACAAAAAATGTTCAACTACGAAAAGGTCTATTGTTTTCAAGTTCGCGTTATCGTGTTGGGGGACGCCTAATCAAATAACGAGTGCGCACAATTATTCCACACTGACAAATTATTTCGCTAAAATGAAAACAGCAACAATGCACCGCAACACATTGTTTTAAAAAAAAATCAAATGTGTTACGCGACAACAAATTATTATTTTATTCTAATTATAATATTATTTAAACAGCTGCTTCGCAATTTTTTAAAATATATTTTATTATAAATATTTAATTATACGTCACTGCACTACAACAACTTTTTGTAGTTTGCTACAAAAAAGAAGGCAAAATATCAATATTTTTGTTATTGTGTTACAATGTTAAAACAAAAATTACATATTGGCGCACAAATGTATTCAAGTCAAACGGTTCGAATCCGGCAGTCGGTGCAATTATTACTTTTTTTACAATTAAATATAGCAATTTTACTTCTGTAGTGTGTAGTGTAAAATAGTCTCTTTTTAAGGTTCCGTACCTCAAAAGAAAAAAAAAGGAACCCTTATAGGATAACTTTGTTGTCCGTCTGTCTGTCAAGATTCTTGGGAAATAAAACCTATAGGGTACTTCCCGTTGACCTAAAATCATGAAATTTGGGAAGAAGTAAGGTTTAAACCAGAGCAACACGCTACGCACGTGCACAGTAACAGTTCTAATACAAAACAAGCGTCCGCTACCGGTGGATTTATACAGCACAATACGAGAACTCTCGCATACAACACGGTACGACAACTACTCTATCAGATATAGCCACGAGTCAGAATACAGTTTATAGTAGTCCATCTGAACTCATTGCAATTACACGCTTAGTTGGCAAACTGACCGCGACGTTTGTCGATGTATGAGGACTACAGTTCTCCAACTACTAAGCGGGAAATATCTTCGAGACTCGATTTCCGTGATGGTTTACATACCTACAAGTTTGTACGGAAAGCTCGGTGCGCGAGTCCGACTTGCACTTGGACGGTTTTTTATAGATACGTTGTCTGGTCAGGTTTTAGTCTAGCTGCCCGGCCCCGGCTTCGCCCGGGTACAAATCGGATTGAATTCAAGTTGGCATGAAAGTTTTATGTCGATTTCAATTAAAAAAGTGTAAAGAAATTAATAAACCCAATGAAACGCACATTTGCAGCCGAGTGAATCCGGAACGAGTAGCTGGTTACTAATAAGAGGTTAATCTATTTTTAGTAAGTAAGCAGAGTCATCTTACGAACGGATTACTATACCAATTTTTTGAAATTTTGATATTTAGAATGTGTTACGCTCGTAATTTTCCGAGATTACACGTCCGGGTTCGAGTGTGTGTAATCTGACGGCTTCGACGAGATGCAAATGCAATTTCATCAGGAATTCTTTTAAAAGTTGGATAACCGGCTTACCTTGGGTCAAGCCTACTTAGAACTTGTATTCTAAATAATAGATATACTGGTTTGACATAAACGCAAATTAAAATCACATACAATGCCAAAACGACAAATCATATTTTCAAGGTCGAAAGATCAATAAAATGGGGAGAGTTATATTAAAAAAAAAAACTTACCGTGAAAAAAATTATACAGATGCTGTAATTGTTTACGACGAACTTTAGTATTTAATTCGTGTGTTTTTTAATCCATTGGCTATCTGAAACAAAACAAAATTTCATTGAAATCGGCGAACAATTTTTATATTTTTCGATACCTATACTATAAAACATGTCTTTTAGCTTGGTTATTCTAAGACGCACCGAGTTTTAAAGAACATCAACGTCATTAATGACCTAAGTTGTCAAAAGACTATAATCTACAATATTACCATTCCAACCCACAAGTGGGGAATGGTACTGATTTAGATGAAAATTCACTTGCCAAATTTTACATTTTTTCGTTTTGAGGTCCCCTGAATCCAAAAAACATATTTTTGGAAAAACTATGTGCGTCTATTTGTCTGTGAGCACGATACAGGTCAAACGAATGAACAGATTAAAACCAAATTTTGGGAGGTTATTTGATACGCAAATATGAAGAGCCCTATTGCTTTTTGGGGAAAATCGGCGCATGTGCAAAAGAGATATATGCTATAACGTTGTTTTTTATATAATAATGGTATAGTTTTTAGAACGGTTTATTGTTTATTTTTTTCAAGAAGTTAAATTATATACGCCGTCGTTGATAGGATTCATTATCTAAATTTCATAGGTATAACTGAAGCAAACAAACACTTTACTTGAATTCGAAATAATTATAAAATGTACCTATTTATAATATTTATTAGATGTACAAAACATTTTTTTTGAAGAAAGATGAAATTGTTTTTCTACACCGACTATGGTTTTCATCTTTTCGAGAAATTAATAATAAACTATGACAAACAAACTTATAAATTATACGATTGGCTAAATGATTACTAATTTGTGATATTATGGATTAGATTTAATTGAGATGTATTTTAATTTAATGTATTACATATATTGTTTGATAGCTGTACGGAACCCTTGGCGCGCGAGTTATCTCGCATTTGTCCCGCTTTTTTAAATTATTTTTTTTATTATATCCAAGTGCCATTAATAAATAATACACGTTCGTGGCCTTCGCTATTTCATACTAATGAATTAAAAATTTATAAGTGAAGAAAATCAAACACGGAGAAAGTGAAATAGTAATTTATTTTTAAAACTTTATTAAAAGCATTCAATTAAAAGATTCTAATCGAAATTTACTATTTATATGATTAAAATTAATTAACGATCCTATTAACACAGCATTAATAAATTAACAAAGTTAATATTATATTTAATAAGCCCAAGTACGAGTGTTGTTAAATATGTTGTATTAATGTTTAACTTAATTAACGGTCACTTTCTGGTAGCATCGGTACCTGTATGTTAAATATGTATATCGACACGTTAGATGCAACAATCTGTCCCATGAACGGATCTTCACTGGGTGCGTGACGGCAGTATCGTCTATTGTCCACAATTTTTTATGCTCTTATAACATTGTGTCAAATGAGAATTTTTCAAATAATTGTATTGATAATTAAACGAAATCTTTAATTATCGAAATTTTTATACCCTGCAGTTAAGGAGATATAGTGTTTAATGCTGTTGCACTGAAAAAAACATATTTAATATAATTATATTATTTGGAAAAATGTAAAAAAAATATATTATTCGGGTTTACTTCCACGAAGACTATACCTACTAGCGCCACTAGCAGGCAATAGAGCGGAATTGAACTGCCTTGTTATTATTGTTTTAAACCACGAAGCTTCTTAATAAACGATATGTCCGGGAGCGCGACGAAAACGACATCTGACGATCACATGAAATCCTCTATAACCGTCAAATTTTATATTTTAAATAAAGCACATTCAAACTTCGCAAACTTTCAATGCACACGCTTCGCATAGGGCGGCCATATTGAATATTTTGAAATTGGCCTTCGAATTATTCTCAGACCTACCAAGTATACAAAAAAAATTTCAAAAAAATCGATCAAACCATTTCGGAGGAGTTCGATAACACTGTGACACGATTTTTATATATATACATGGATGTAGCTAGACCGGACTGCCATGAGTTAAAGTTTGTCATATTTGACCATGCGGAATTTTGCTTGTTGATCACATGAGTAAATCATGTATGCATTGCAACGATAAACAGATGACTGCTAAATCATTAATTCAAACACTAAACATGCACAGAAGTGATTATAACAAACCTCGAGATTATTAAAAAAATATTCTTAATATCATTTTAATAGCAGTTCCTCAATACGCAATAGGCGAACTGAGCAGCAAGGCTAACCACGAAAAGATGACAGAATTTATGCATCAATAAGAGTAAACACAACATAAATCTACATTCTAATAAGCGAAATACCATTTACTGACTGACTGACTGACTGACTGACTCATCACGAGATCTCCTAAACTATACGTCCGATTAACTTGAAATTTGGCATAGTTGCTCCTTTCTCGACGTTGACACCCACAAAACACGGGATTTTTTTGTAAATCCCATCCAAAACGGATCTTTCACCTATAGCTGTACCATCACATATACTGTGGGTGTGAGTTGTTGCAAGGGTGGGTGTGGATGGTTGCGTAGTTCAGAAGGTCAATCTATAATAATATATTAAGCTGAAGAGTTTGTTTGTTTGGTTGAACGCGCTAATCTCAGGAACTACTAGTTCGAATTGAAAACAAAAAATTTTGTTGAATTATCGAGGAAGGCTATAAGGCTATATAATATCACGCTACGACCAATAGGAGCGGAGATTCAATGAAAATGTAACTCAAAATTTTTCCGTTCGACAAAAACTTTTGAACGGTAGCTCCGGTCATCATGAAATTTGGACGCAACATTTATCTCGGTAAACTAAGATGAATGTGCGTACTCATTTCCCTCCCTCCTCATTCGCTCTTTTGCACCCGGGTGAAACCGGGCGGGACCGCTAGTATAATATTTACAGAGAAAGAGAGGAAAATCTCTCTTTCTCTGGAAATATTATATTGACCTTCTCATCTACGCAACAACTCACATTCCATAGTATACGTGATGATATAGGTGAAAGATCCGTTTTGGATAGGATGTGAAAAAATCTACTTATAGTGGGTGTCTACGTCGAGAAAGGAGTAACTATACCAAATAATGGAAACGCATCCCCCTACACAGTATCTCATGGGTGATAAGGAAATCTGTGTAATGAGAGATTCACTAACTGACCCATGTTCTAGGGATTATGAATAATAAAATACTATACCTAAATACTTTAAAATCGCCTACCCAGTTTCAAGTCTAATAGTCAGAGTGCCCGTCGTTTTATTGACACATACTCTCCCCAAACTTTGTATATGGTTTCATTAGGCCTAGTCTGACACCTATTTCCTCTATAACTTTTCTTGATTTTGGGGCGTTTTCCCTCGAACTTTTCCGAAAGATGTCGTTTTGACAACATGTAAAAATTTATAGATACGGTTTGTTTTTTTAATTGGATAGCTTAAAAGCTTCAACCAAAACGCGAAAATAATGTTCTCTGACAAATAACATGAACCATTTAAAATGTCTGACACCTCGAAATTGTCGAACATATTCGAGGTGTCAGACATTTTAAATGGTTCATGTTATTTGTCAGAGACCATTATTTTAGCGTTTTGGTTGAAGCTTTTAAACTATCCAATTAAAAAAACAAACCGTATCTATAAATTTTTACATGTTGTCAAAACGACATCTTTCGGAAAATTTAGAGGGAAAACGCCCCAAAATCAAGAAAAGTCATAGAGGAAATAGGTGTCAGACTAGGCCTAATGAAGCCATATACAAAGTTTGGGGAGAGTATATGCAAATAAAATTTTTGCCGACTGGCACTCTGAGGAGGGTACTAGCATAAAATATACACATTGCTAAAATTCAAACTATCATCTCAACACACGTTTCGCTAACGATATTAGCCTCATCTAGGTGAGTTGAAGGACAAAAATTATAATAAGAAACCTGAAACGATTTTGCCTCAACAGGTGGCCTATCCAACAGTTCTACGTTTTTTTTTATAATTCAGGCTTTTGTCCATTTCGATACATATTTTTTCTCCATAACTCGAAAAAATTAATTGGACCTCTGTATCTCGAACATAGCAACTCAAAATTAGTTACAATGAATCTTAACCTCTACCAGTCGAATATTTCCTTTCAATATCCTTTTAAAACTCTATAACTCGAATTTTTCGGCGTCTCCCTTGAAGTTCGATTTACAGAGGTAATAATATAAACAAATACAAATAGTTCCTTTTGTTTATAAGTTACTATTCAAAAAATTCTCACTCCGTTTAATTTCCAATAATGGAATGTTTTGGTGACGTTCAACGAATAAAGTTACTATAACAAAAAAAAAATAGTAATCGGTCAAGTTTTATGAATCACAACAAACAAATTTCAAATTAGTTACATAGAAAACAATTTTTAAGATAATGAAGTTCAACGTACCTGTTTGTTTTAGTGATAAGCAATTTGTCAGTTAATGAAAAAAACGTTATCAACAATTTTACATTGTCACGGCAATAAGTACAAGGTAATCAAATCAAAACTTAATCGTGCTTGAAATTTAAAAGGTAGCTTAACCGTGTTTTACCTTATTTTTTTAAGGTTATTAGCCTACTACCATGATAGTATAATTGCGTCTCTATTTCGTTGTAATAAAGAAAAAGTTACACGACTATGAATGATTAATTCTTATTCTAATATATATGGTACATTATATCCTCTTTATTTTTTAATATTTAAGAAACTAATACCTAACTAAACATAATTTTAATACCGCACTATATTCATAATAATGTATCTGACAGAGACGGGTATTGTTCAAACATGGCTGAGAGCATTTTGAGAGTTTTTTCGATAAGTTTTAAGTAATATTTCCGGGAAACTACACCTGGAAGTTCTTTGTTTTAATTTTTACGTTACCTAAAAGAGTCAAACTTTCGAATAAGTATTCAGTTTTTCAAAACTTTATCTGGATCAAATTATGATCTAACTTTAAAAAATATGTGCAATTCCCGTGAGTCTCTCATTTTACATTAAAAAATCGCATTTTTAATAATTAGTAATTACCCTTGAAAACTAGACATCAACATTTTTTTCAACCTATTATTTTTTTACCAACTGATATTTTATCATTTCTGAAGAGCCATAGAAACGCATAACCTAGGTGCGTTTTGTATCGTGCTCCTTCGTAAAACTCGTTGACACTTTTGATATTATTGCGTTTGTTACAAAAAAGTGTAGCCCTGAACTATATACCTAACGTACACTTTTCAGCGGACATTCACCGATGGCCGGGTGCAGAGTATAGTGTGTGGGGACAACTGAATCGATCGTGAGCTGTGGACTAAATGAGCAATAAATCATGTGGCCGTCAGATGTCGTTTTAGTCGCGCTCCCTGGCATATTGTTTATTACGAAGCTTCGCGGTTTAAAACAATAATAAAAAGGCAGTTCAAGCCCGCTCTTTTGTCCGCTAACGGCGCTAGTTGTCTTCGTGGAAGTAAACGTCGAATAATATATTTTATTTAAATCTTTGCAAATAATAATTATATTACTCAATACGTTCTTTTCAGTGCAACAACATACGCACAATATCTCCTTACCTGAGTATAAAAATTTCGATAAACAAAAGATTTGTTTAATTATTATCACAGTTATTTGAAAAATGCTCATTTAACACAATGTTATAAAAGCATGAAAGTTTGCGGACGGTATACGGTGCATCATGCACCCAGCGATATAGAAAACACGTCTAATCCTTCTCACCAACAGATATATTTTTCGGCAAGGATAGGGAATCTACATTATATCTCGACAGAAAGATATTTACACACGCTCAACAAGTTAAATAGCAATTATTGTAGTTGTTGTCTCGCTTTTTATGTTGCATCACGACACTATAATAAAAGTATTATGTTCTCTTTGGTTCAGATTAACGACCTGTGGAATTGATGACATTTATACTTAAACTTTATTAAATACAAATATAACCAAAATAGCATTCAGATGACATTTTAGTCGAGACATATAGGAAGTGATTCTTCCGCTTTTCTTTCTTTTTTACACATTTCCGCAAGAAATATTTTGTTGGGCGTCTGCATTTTAGAGTCGCGTTGAAAAAACCGGTTTCTGGTATGCGATTGTCGTTTTTTTTTTTTGTTTATTGCTTGTCTTTTGTTTCATGAACATATATAAAATCGATAAATCGCCCGTCGGGCTGATGTCTTCATGTTTGAAAAATTATGATTGAAAATTAAAAAAACGTTACCTCTATGGCATAGTGCAAAGTTGAAGCCACGAATTTACACAGTTGTTAGATTGCACGTCTATCTGTGTGCCAGCGTCGATACAATGTAGTTTTTTAAACGCTTTATATTAGCTTGGGTTGTAACTAACTATGTATGTATGTAACTAACTATGTATGTATGTCCGTAACGGAATCTTTGAGCATAATTTTCACCAATTTCCCGAAGTCTGATTAATTTGAAACTTTGCATACGTATCAAGGACCGATGACAATGCAATAATTTGATAACAGTTTCCCATTATCCTTATTAGGACCCCCAGGATTAATAAATTCTTTTATAGATCCTCTGTAGTAAACGCTTTATTTTCACCAATTTCCCGAAGTCTGATTAATTTGAAACTTTGCATACGTATCAAGGACCGATGACAATGCAATAATTTGATAACAGTTTCCCATTATCCTTATTATTAAACGCTTTATATTAGTTTGGGTTGTAACTATGTATGTATGTCCGTAACGGAATCTTTGAGCATAATTTTCACCAATTTCCCGAAGTCTGATTAATTTGAAACTTTGCATACGTATCAAGGACCGATGACAATGCAATAATTTGATAACAGTTTCCCATTATCCTTATTAGGACCCCCAGGATTAATAAATTCTTTTATAGATCCTCAAACTAAAAAGTGAAAAATAAAATATAGTTTAAAAAAAACTAAAAAACACGCTTTATATCGGACTAAAAAGTAAAAAATAATTGTTTTAAAATAAGCTTAAAAAGCGTTGGGCGCTCGATGTACGAAAATGTGGAACAAAGCGCCCCACGCTTTTTAAGCTTATTTTAAAACAATTATTTTTTACTTTTTAGTCCGATATAAAGCGTGTTTTTTAGTTTTTTTTAAACTATATTTTTTATAAACATGTTTTATTTATTGGCAGTACGTATTTAAAGTGGAATACATTTTTTTATTAGTTTGCCCGAGGCGTCGTTTACGTCAGAGTCGGCTTTGGCAAAAAAAAGTAGCGGATAAAAAGTAGAATTACACTATCGGACCACTTAATCTTTGATATTTCTTGGTTCATTTTTGCTTAAAAAATTCCAGCCAATTGGGCGACATTTGATTATAATAAAGAAAATAAAATTTGATGACGCGGGTAATGGCTAGTAAGTATTCAATATGATATTTGCTATTCGTTGCCATGGTTACGTACATAATATGATCCACGTCATGTAAAAATTAATCAAAGCATGCCGAACAATTCATTACAAACAAAAATACAAATCCTGTATCTTTATAATATTAAGGCCCCTTCACACGATGCAGGATTTCCTGCTCGCTACTGCTATGCTTGGAGTCTTGCAGGCAGCTTTGCACGCTACGCTGTCGGATGTGACGTCACTGATTGGTTCGCTGCTCGCTATCTTGCTATATTTGGGTGATAGGTTTTAGTGCTATTTTTCATGTAGCGCTGGCTGCTAGTTTGATAATTTGACCAATTATAGAGTCGTATTTTATCACGTGATATCGTTTGACATTTGTTAAATATGGTGTTGTTTGAAAAAGCTTCCAAGCTTCCAGCGATGGGGCCAAAAGTTGTAAAATCAAAATGTAAATGGACTCGACAGGAAATAAGTTTTCGCTTTGATTTTTCTCTTCTCTCCCGAAGCTTTTCAATCATTATTAAAGTCATAGTAGCAATTCGTCTACGACGAATTATTTCTTGCACAACCATTACATCCATATTGAAATTTCAAATATAACTGTCAACCTATAGCAAAGTAGCGAGCAAACAAGCAAGCTGCGTGTGAAGCGAAACTAGCAGTAGGTACTCCCAACCAACCACCAAGCAGGATACCATGCATAAGACTTCAAGCAAGCTAGCGAGCACAAAATCTTGCATCGTGTGAAGGGGCCTTTAGTATAGATTAAGCTTAACCTGAATTTAGAAACGTTCTAAAAAACATATGATATCACTCCAGGATAGACTGTAAGTGTAAAGTTAAAAAAATCACGCTGTCAATTATGTTACATATCTAATTTTAGAACAGTCGGTATATAATTTGAATAAAAAGCTGTTATTACGTTTTTTTTTCAAATTATCTATATTTAAACATAGCACCTACAATATAACTAAAGTTGAGGTATGCATAAATAATTAAAATTCAAAATAAAATTATAATAAATAAACGACCTTAGTGAACTGCATATTTTAAACACGTTTAGGGAAATCATTTATTTGGTGGCCAACTATACCTATAAATTATAGTCGAAACGACTTTGTTTTTTAAGAAAAAACAACAACAAAAAAAACGCTGTTAGAAATTAAACAAAAAACCACACAACCAAAAAAAGACGTATTATATTGTATGAATGAAAAATATTGATACTTTTTTGACTACCGTATATTTCAGACTATAAGACGCACATTTTTGTGGACTCAAATTTTGGGTGCGTATTATGGTCCGAAGGTAACATCAAATTTTTTTTTAATAAATCGTCTCTAAATTAACAATAAATAAAATTTATGATCCGAAAGTAACAATCAAATATATTTTTCTAAAAATCATCTTATAAACTTTGAGGTGCGTCTTATAGTCCGAAAAATACGATAATAACTTTTTCATCACTTGTAATGAAAATTTTTGTTTGTTTTTATGATACTTCATTCAGAAATGTACAGCGATTTAAATCATTTTGGTTATCTTTCTGACAGATTTCATTGGAAGGTACCATATACTCTATACTGAGCATAGGAATAAAATCGCAATCGAACTATTATAGGGTGCAAACATATACTTCTGTCTTTTTTTACGTCGTAAGAACTGGCGTATTCAGGAGGGCAAAACAAGCACGGGAGACTCCTGGGCCAAAAGCTGAGTACGCCCATGTAACGTCATAGAAAAAGACAAAGTTTTTGAAACAGAGATACTTTATTTAGATTGAATGCAAGTACATCAACCAATCGTATGATCGGAGAAATCAGGGAATTACATCGAAGAAAGAGACGCAGATATATATTTTCGATACGCTTTGTTGCGTTCACTCACCGCACATTGAGTAGATAGGCAATGATTCATATAGTTAATTAATAGATATATGGTAGGTGCCTACTTCTTTTAAATCATTCCAAAATTCATATAGACTTAATATACAATAAACTTTAAAAGTGTCAAACTGTATAAGTGATTATTGTATTTAATATCTTGTTATACAAATTGTAATAAATAAACATCGTTTTGAATCTTTACCTGAATTCGGGAATGGTTTAAAAGAAGGCTAGGCATCTTCTCCCAGGTACTGACAATGAAAATTTGGGAATACTAAAAAATAATATTCATAATATAGACATAATATGCTACATCGGACTTTCTTATAGTTAGATAACAATGCTTAATCAAAATAATAATAGTTGCCAATGGATAGAGTTTTTAAATTTGAAATTGACAGATGATGAAAAATCGAGACAAATGTCATCCCGCTATAGTCCCCTCGTCGAGACAAGGGACAAAGAGGTCTGAAATTGAGACAGTTAGCGATCCTAGTAGCACTAACTTTTGCCAGTAGCTTCACTTGAGTGAATGTCATTTTACTCCACAGGAATGTCCGTTTTGACGGATATTCTACATTAATTCGAGCGTGGCTCGATAGAAAACACTTTACGTTCGAGTATAAATTGACTGATAGTATGCCATGTTTTCAAATGATGCGGACACAAACAGACAAAAATTCTGAGAACGCGTTCCGTTCATCTGGACATCACACAAAATATCCGAAAAATCCGTATTAACACGAAATTTAAAGACCGATGTCCCACTATAATTTTATAAATGATTATTATGTAGACCTGCATTAAAAAAAGATGCAATAATATGTATTACACGAGTTGAAAAAAGAAAGTGATATAATAATTACAGCTGCATCGGAATGCAATTTAGTTATCTACTTTCAATGACAGCAACCACACAAAAAACACACTAATATTGGACATATTTTGCTCTTTGCAATCAATGTTAAAAATGAAAGTGAAGTCAAATTTGCAGTTGAAATTTCTTATAGATTAAAAAAAAAACAAAACAAAACAAAACAAAACACGTAAAATTGTGTAGCGTTCTAAAGATATAGTAGAGCACTGATTATAAGTGTACTTCACGGATATCGCAAATGTACAAGCGAATAGGAGCGAGTAAAAAAACTTAATAAATAATTGTATAGACGAAATACCTAAGCTATTCTACTGATCCCCAAATGCAGTCAAATTTACATTTTAAGTTGATAAAACATTTTTTTTTAAACTATATAACGCTTCCTAACGCAGACCTCTGTGAACTGCGAAAAAACCGGCGAACGAGCGTTTCGAAACAAACGAGTATATACGTAATTTGGTTGCTCAGACAAGAACCATAGAAACCAAGCGCATATATCGGTAGCTCTCAGGTTCAAATACCAAATAATTGTTGCTTTCTTTACTAATGACCTTTTTTATATTGCTTTTTAAATAAATATTTATTTTAAATATATTTATTAATTTAATCATGTTGTTGCTTTTTGTTTATACGTAAATTTTAAACATTAATATAAAATGCGTAAAGCGCATAGCTTCCGTCGTATGACCACGAACCGACGCTCTTGTTTTTTATTTATTTGCACAAAAAAAACTTACTTTATAACAATTATTTCGCACAAAATACTGACAGCATCATCATAGTATTCATCAATCTTACAATACTGCATAAAAAGTTATTAATGCTCGCTGAACGCCTTTTTTGCGAGAAAACGTTATTTAAAGTCGTCAATAATAACAGCAATCTTAAAACACGCATTACACGTGACGTAATCTGACGAACAAACGAACGCCTAGGTCGGACGTCATTGATTCGTTTGGCCAATGAAGTCGTTATACCGTTATTGGCTGAACTGCTCGAGTCAGATTACGTCACAACTGATGCCAAACCGTTAAACATGTAGATTTATTCTGACAAACAATATTGTAGGTTTCGTCTGCCAAATCTTATTGTATGTTAAAACTATCTTAGTTTTATGCTGGGTTGCAGATTCCACACATCAGGAGCAGTCTAACGTCGTAATCAAACTCCCTGTCATCCAGGACATTAGATGGTACTCGCACAAAAACAAATGATTGTTCTACATAGAAAAATATCACATTCCAAGCTAAATTTTGATCAAAATGCGTAAAAAAAAGTTGTTTCAAAGTGGAAACTGTACAAAAAATGATGCTAAATACATGTATACACATTTTAAGAAAAATATCGTTTCAATCGATCAATTGTTTTTCGAGTAGGACCGATTTGAAACTCTACAATGCTTTTCATATGGAGAGATATGTAGGTTCACAATCTAAGGTCATTGTCAAATCAGTTTTTTTGACAATCCTTTCTGCAACCCAGCATTAATGTATCAATGGTTGGGTTATATCAGAAACGTAAAGTTTACTTTTGCGGAACCATTGTCATAAACTCGCACGTTGCACATAATCGAGAGTGTATTGTACAAAATTGACATGCATAATATTCAATTCAGTAACACGATGACCTCCGTCTTTTTAGATAAAACAACGTCAAAGTCTTCCGGATTCTAAGATCACATATTTTGCTTACCGTTACTACGTCATTGTGGTAAACAGCCACAAAAAAAAAACAATAATAGATACTTCTGTATGACCAAGAAGGTTAAAATACTGTAATCTATTTCTAGATTAGTCTCTACCAGCGACTTGACTCGCATGAATTTTTATGGCTACTGCTTTGATAGTCACTCGTTTATGCACATCGTGTCCACGCGAAATCTTTTTCAGGCATTTTATTGTTGATTTAGAAATTGGAAACTTTTGAAGGCTAATCGATAAGGGCACAGAACTTGGCATTGATGTCGAATCGTAACGTTGCCTCCAACTGCCCCCAAGACCACCGGATTTGTTACTTTAAGTAGCAGCTTATATTTTTTCGATGATTATTTCGTTACCAAACCAAAATCTGCCCGGACGAACCGGGCCAAAAAGTTAATAATACATAGAGTAGAACCTCTTTTAGTCGAAAACCTCCAAAACTCGAAACAATGTTTTGTTCCCTTCCCTTCAAGCCCCAAAACCTTCATTACTCGAAATCTCAACCCTCTATAGGTCGAAATAATCAGTGCGTCCCTACAAACCATTTCGGTACATATTTTCCTCCATAAGTCACAAAAATAAATTGAACCTCTGTATCTCGAACATAGCAACTCAAAATTTGTTGGAATGATTCTTAATCTCTATACAAGTCGAATATTTCCTTACAAAATCCTTTATAAGCCTAAAACTCGAATTTTTTGGCGTCTCCCTTGAAGTTCGACTTACAGAGGTTCTACTGCACACAGAAAATATGCATTGGTATTATGCCCAGATATCTCGAACAGTTGATGATATTGATAAAAAAAATATTAATAATTTGATTATATAACGAGTGCCGCCGAGTTTTAACAGATATAACAGCATAAATTGGCTGTTTTTTTCATTTTCAAAATTTTTCAGTCAACTTTTGCACCAACTTCACTTTTAATAGTAGGCTATAAAAAGCAACTGACAAACAGTGATTCACAATGAAATTGGTATAGCGCCACCAGTTTTATTTGACTTTACCGCACTAGTGCGTAATTGGTCACTTTCCATGCCTTTATACGTGCATGTAAAAGGTAGCTATTTAATAGGGTGTATTGCACAATAGATTTCTAATGCGTGATGACATAATATATTGTAGCGATTGTGATATTATATGTTAAAAACGAGCGGCATCGAGTTTTATCAGTCACATGAGCAGTAAAATCCTCACGAACAGAGATATATAACTTATACTTATATATAGCTTATATGCTCATAATTTTAAAAAATCCCGATAGTTAAATTTTAACCAAGTTAATTTCCGATTATTATTCAAGGTTGCGTTTAATTTTCATACTTTTTCGATGAAAATGGTAGAACGACCCCGTTTCGCATTTATTTTGTTTTACTTTACGCACTAGTTCAAAATTGATATTTTACTAACGCTATACACTATACAGGCATGAAAAGCAGCTGTTTTTATAAGTGGTCCTACGAAAATACTTTTTGTTACGAAGCTTGTAAACACACGCATGTATACATAATATATCTAAAGCACCAATAAATTATTGTCCCAAACAAATTATCGTCTCAGTAATTTGAACACAATTTTTGGGTCAACCTAGATCGCATTATTTACTTTACATTGCTCTAAAAAAGTGACATCAAAACCTTGACATAATTTAAAAAAAATTAAATAATAATATTTTAATTATTTGACATATATATTCCAGCGTTTGCAAACTATAATCTGAATAATGTAGTATACATATTTAAAATTAACAAAAAAAAAAATTTTACCTTAAATTGATGATTTTAGAAGATTAATCCAATTGTTTCAGAACTATTTCCAATAAAACTCACAATCACACAAATATTTAAAAATTACCGTTAAAAAATACGACGTATGCATTTAAAACTGATTGAAATAATTAAGTTTCACAACTATTTCTACAATAATAAATCAAAAACACATATCAGCATTATTTCTATACACATTTAATAATATTAAAACAATGTACAGTGCACGTCACTATTAATTCACTTGTTTCTATGTCTTCTTTTGTTTTACGGTTGAGGTTAAATTGCTTGTCAATTCTTGGATCATTCAAATGTTCATTTATTATTCATTCTTCATTTGATCTTCGTCTGCTGGAGTTTTGAACTTACGTTCAAGTTGATTGATTTGTTTTATCAAAGGAATATTAACACAATTGTTTTTATCGACACTGTTTTGTTTTTTTACTTCACTTCATAATGTATTATAAGAAGTTTAAAAACTAAATTAATTATTCTAAACACTATTCTACACAACTAAAAAAGAGCAAGTTTGATGGAATTTTAATAATTATTTTTAAACGAATCAATAGATTTATGAAGCACAGATTTAAAAAAAATTCTATATTCTGGATTAATTCTGATAGTGAATAGTCACAGTTTTCACACAACGAAAACAGAAATTTTAAATTAATGCAACGTACAATTCTTTATAATTATCAAAAAACAATTCTTCACGCGCGTAAAACCTCTAATATTACGGTGCGTATTTTTTAATTACTAGCTCAGCACAATGACACTATAGAAGAAGTAGTGAAACACACGCACTACTTTACCGATTTTCAGTACAGTGAACTTTAAAGAAACATAATTCGTTATTATTTTGTTATTAACAATGTATGTTGTGTGAACACTTACTTTCGTTAATAAAAAATTCAACTGAATTCGTTAAACATAAAACGTTTCAATGGCAAATAGTAAGGTAAAATAATTACACGGAGAGAACCACTACACAACTTTCACTGTCTACTATAATATTATTAAGCGTTCTGCATTTGTGCATAAAAAAATTGTTCAATTGAGGTTAAAAACAAGCCGTTATTCGTCCGTCAATTGAAAATGATAGTGACAGATAACTGTATTTGTTTACACTAGCCGTGATAATTAAAAAACTAAAACTTCTTAAATGTGCAATTATTAATCGATACTTGAATGTTTTAAGTAACAAATGAAATAAGAAAAAAAAAACTTTAGAGGTTAACCTGGTTCAAATTTAATTTACGTACGTAGTCACAATTCTTGATGAACGCTTAAAAGTGAAAATAACAGTTAAAACTTTATTTTTGTAACTCGTTACCAGTCTGTTTTATCAGTGTTTTATAGTCGAAAACGCGAAACACTATTACTGTACTTCGTTTGTTTTGATCAGAATTAAAGGAAATATCTAAAATCTACTTGGTGAGTTAAAGTTCACTAACTTATCAACACTTTCATTTGACATAGTTTACAGTTTAAAATTTCCGAACTGATTTATTTTGGCTAACGTCTATATAGAAAACACCACTACAAAAGGCACTAAAAAAACTTCGGTGTAAACTTTTAAAGAAGTAAATAACACTTTCACTCTTAAAACTACGACCGAAACTAGAGAAACATTTGACAAAATGTGACAAAAAGTTGTTCGACTTTCACTGTCAAAATTATAGCAAGAAAGCAAAAAAAAAAAAACGAAACAAAACACTATAATTAAAAGTTATTTCACTGAGCACACACTTATAAAACAATTGCACTTAAATTTTTAAGGCACGACGTTTTTCGAAAAAAGCGAACGCGAAACAAAACCAAAAACACTGTCAGAGTATGCGAGAGAACATTCACATTGTCGGACCGATAGGATCGCGACGATCGACACGCTGCCCAAGTGAAGGTTTTGATCAGACTGAAGCGCTTATTCCTAAACAACTCGGAGAGAGAGAGAAAAACCCGCGATACAAATGTAGTGTTTAGCTAGACTCTTGGCTATATTCTAACCTTTCTAAACACACAGCAGAGCGGCAATTTTCACACACAATGTGCAACAAACGGCCACAGTACAACGGCAAGGCTGCTGAGAGCGTCGTACACCGTCGCAACAATGCGGCAACAGAGAACCGCTCCCGCATCAACCTTTCTCTGCAGCAGAAATAATAAAAACACTCTCTTCTTCGACGCTGTTAGGGTACGTGCACCACGGAGCTGTGATACTAGATGATAGCAGTGATGATAGCTGATAGCTTTACAGCGCTGATAGAATTTTATCGCATATTTATATGAAAGCGTGCACAACCAAGCAGAGAGTACATCGAGTATGCGAATTGTTATAATCGCTTGTGTTTGGCTTAATTTTTTCCAAAATATAATCAAACGTGACTGGCTCAATTCTCATATATTCAAAAAAACGCTGTGGATAATTTCTTAATTCATTAAAGAGGTGATGATATTCACCAAGCGTAGATCGGTTCTTATTTATAGGGTGTCTAGACAAAAATTTAGTTTGCCTATTTAAAATAAACCATTTTGTCGCTGCAGAAGCGAAATAATCATCGTCGCTATTACTCGACATCTTGAATTAATGGATGGCTATTGAAATTATTCTACAATCGCAGCAAGTAAGCAATGCTTAGTTGTGCACACCCATCAGCGCTTGTATTCCACTCTATAAGCTATCATCACTGCTATCATCTAGTATCACAGCTCCGAGGTGCACGTACCCGACAGTAGACTACGGCCACACGCGCACACATGCCAAACCTGGCATTGGCAAATATTTGCTTCCAATGCTGTCTTCCTCTACTCCAATAAAGCATCAGCAACACAGGTTGGCTACACACACCGGTCCGATCTTCCTTGGCGAATATTTGCTCCCAATGTTTGTCTCCCCCTACTCCAATAAAGCATCAGCAACACAGGTTCGCTACACATACCGGTCCGATCTTCCTTGGCGAATATTTGCTTCCAATGTTTTTCTCCCCCTACTCCAATAAAGCAGCATCAGCAGCACACGTTAACTACGCACTGGTCCGATATTCCTTGGCGAATATTTGCTTCCAATGTTTGTCTCCCTCTACTCCAATAAAGCATCGGCAGCACAGGTTGGCTAGTCACCAGTCCGATGTTCCTTGGCGAATATTTGCTCCCAATGTTTGTCTCCCCCTACTACAATAAAGCAGCATCAGCAGCACACGTTAGCTAGACACCGGCCCGATGTTCCTAGGCAAATATTTGCTTCCAACGTTTGTCTCCAATGAAGGGTCAGCAGTACAGGCTTGCTACACACTGGTCCGATGTTCCTTGACGAATATTTGCTTCCAGAACGCTTACCAACGATATTCCGGCTCAGTAATTTTGCAGTAGATCAATTGATCTTTCAAGTCATCAAACTCTCAACCCCGAAGATTTCGGTTAGAATTAATAACAAACAAATAAATATACGGATCGAGAAGTTAAATAAAACTAATCAGACACGACAGACGCTATTGCAAGGGCGTAGATATCGGTGGGTACAAGGGGTAATTATACCCCCCCCCCCGAACTATTATAATTAGGGTGAGAAACCGTCCCGGATTTTCCGGGCCAGTCCTGCATGAGAGCCCCTTGTCCCGTATATTATTAAATTTTACGAGACCCTTGTATATTTTACCCGCGTGTCTATAGGAATGCATTAACTTATGAAAAGAACCTTTTTTTTCTTCAAATGTACATACAAGATAAAGTTGTTTTTTAAATTAGCTTACTAAAAAAAAGGTTATTTTTATTTGTCTTAAGCTATATTTAAAAAAAAAGGTTATTCGTAATAAAAAAATGATTTTTTTTTACTTTACCCCACCCCCAAAGAAAAAAATATCTACGTCCTTGCACTATTGGTCTTAGTTTTCGAGCGTCTAGAATCTGCAATAAATACTATTAAAATGATACATTATTATAATTTATAAGTATATGATTAGATATATTAAGAATTTGAAATTAGATTTTATGTTTTTCACCAGGGTCAAACAAAAACAATTAAAACTAAGATACATAAGTATAGTTGATTTGTGGAGGTTATTTATTATTGCACAACAAGACGTAATAAGTACTATTTAACGGTTCAGAAATTTCTCTGAAAACCTGAAATATTCATTAAAAATACTACATAGTATTTAAAGCGTGTCTTTGTCAGGACTTTAGTGCTCATTTGAAATGTTCTTAATCGAAAAGTTGATTCGAATTTCAAAAAACCTAAGCCTGAATTGTGCTTATAACAATAATGGGGCAAATCGGTATGGACAGAAAAAAATTTTCTAATACAAGTGTATTCGTACCATAGCGGGTGTGTAACATTGTAAAATAGTATATTACATCACAAGGGCCGAAAGTTGAATTTTCGCCGAGGGCATCATGACGCGCAGGGCCGAGATTTCAACTTTTAAGGCCCGTGTGGTGTATACGATTTTTCTTCATATCCGCTCAAAAGTACGTACTTTCGTCAGCAGGGACGAAAGATTGACATTTACTCCTAGTGAGAACGGCGGGAGGAAAAAATTTCTCATGCGTATTTATACTCGTAACTATGGTTACCGCTGTCATTTAATATAATAAATAACAGGGAGGAAATGTCAAGCTTTCGTTCCTGCTATAAGGGACGAAAGTACGTACTTTCGATCGAGGTATGAAGAAAATGTATTTATTCAATATAACCTAACACTATAGTAGATCTCTACATTCTAAATTGTGCAAATTTTGTACAAAATTATCCATCTTTGTTCAATGAAAATTGTAATAAACACGATTATACAACAAGAAATAAAAATAATTTAAAAACTACTAATTGTACACTAGTACAGTGACTGACAAAGGTGTGCGCAACGCTATAACAAGAATAACAATAACATACCTACTGAAATCACAGTTGCAAATTCCAAATAACAGTTTAGAAAAAATTGAGAAAAAAAATACTTATTAGCTAAAGCTCACTATAAGTTGGACGAGTTTTTATAATTCTTTTTTGTTGACGCTATACTTATGTATACATTTGATGTATACCAATCAAATAAAGATATCTATCTAATAGATAACAGTAATAATAATACAATAACCATTGACCTGTTCCTGATACTTGGCTTCGGCCCGTACAACACGACATCCAGGCAATCTCCTACAATTCAAATCGTATATATGAATAATAACTAGTGGTCGTCAAGTAGTCTAAATTCGACCGTAATTCATTAAATTTTTAAGTTTGAACGTTATTAAGGTTCTTTTGTACACATTTTTATGAAACGTATATTCGTGCACTTCCCCTCATTAAAACGAAGAGAACGATGTATGTTTCGTCACAATGCGTGCGAATTAACACCACTCAAATCAGTAAAACAACTTTTTTCCTTCTCGTATTTATATATGACTAGCGGTCCCGCCCGGTTTCACCCGGGTGCAAAAGAACGAATGATGAGATGACATAAGTACACACGTTCATCATCGTTTACCAAGATGAATGCTGTGTCCAAATTTCATGATGCTCGGAGTTACCGTTCAAAAGTTTTTGTCGGACGAACAAATTTTGAGTTATATTTTGCAACATTTTTCATTGATGCCCCGCTTTTATTGGTCGTAGCGTGATCTTATATAGCCTATAACCTTCCTCGATAAATGGACTATCCAACATAAAAAATTGTTTTCAATTCGAACCAGTAGTTATTCAGCTTTATATATTAGTAAATATATATTATTAGTATATAGATAATAATGTCCTTTATTAGGGCACGAACATAATTTTTGTATATATCAAAACAAAATGTACGCAGTTACTGTGAGAATAACAAACCAAATCATAATTGTTTACTGCTCTTAACATCTATTTGACTACTTTCAGAACAAAAACAGAAACGATTTTTTCTCTCTCGCGCTTGTTTCAAGCCGGTTCCTTCGCCAGCGTTCGGCGATGTCCGATTATAAGAGGCACCCAACTAGACGGGGATCCGATAACCGCGATCCCACTGTAAACTTATAAAAGCTATATAGCACTGGTGATTAGAATCGTCGCTTAATGCTTATTTATATTAAAATGTTGCAGTCTCTGAAGAATACACCAGACATAACATCGCGAGAGTCTGATTAAATAACAGATAATGATCAGACAAACCACCTGTCATTTTTTTATGGCAGCGATATGGAATACGAACAAGTTCAAGCAGCAGCAGCTTTGTCTGACCATCGCGTTGCATCATATTATCTATATATTTCAGCAAAATACAAACGAACTAAAACAATGTACTCAATCGAGAAAACGATGGTACAATTTTACTCAATCGTCGCTTTCGATTATGGCAAATTTTGAACACACCTTAACTATTAGTTTAGTAATAGTTAAGGTGCGTTCAAAATTTGCCATAATCAAAAGCGACGATTGAGTAAAATTTTACCAAAACGATTATGGGTTTTGTGCATGACCTTGGTATATAATATGACTAAAAGCGCCAATGATGACGAAAAGCGAATCATTTTGGTGGACTAAAAAGTAAAAATATTGACAAGTTATGTACCTGTGGACATGAAAAACATGCATAGGGACATTTAAATTGTGCAACATTGTAAAAACATAGTTAAAAATTCCTCTTCTGTAATTTTTTTATTAGTTACTGCTGGAGGAAGTTTTTGGAAGAATCCGTGGCAATAAGATCAATAAAAAACAAATTTAAAATTGCATTTATCAATTATCACTAACGTTTCGGTACTCTTTGTACCATCTTCAGAGTGTTGTGCTTTTTATTGATCCTACTGCCACGGATTCTTCCAAAAACTTCCTTCAATAGTCTTCAAGGATCAGAATTGCTCTGTTTACTTAGGGTCAACTTCATATTAGATACTGCATTTTAATAAATACAATGCATGTACTTTTTATATTTTTAATAGATTATTTAGTCAACCATAATAATGTTTAAAAATCTATGTTGATTGAAGAGGTACCCTTCTAGATTTGAGATGGGCAATATCGTTTATCAATTCTCTAAAATCTATGTTTTTGAGCATATCACATTCTATGGACATCAGCGACAAACTGGTTAATCTCTCTTGAAGCGTTGTACTCAAATTGTATTTTTATTATATATACTAGCGGTCCCGCCCGGTTTCACCCGGGTGCAAAAGAACGAATGGGGGAGGAACATGAGTACGCACGTTCATCTTAGTTTCCCGAGATGAATGTTGTGCCCAAACATGATGATCGGAGTTACCGTTCAAAAGTTTTTGTCGGACTGACAAATTTTGAGTTACATTTTTCATTGATGCTCCGCTCCTATTGGTCGTAGCGTGATATTATAATATAGCCTATAGCTTTCCTCGATAAATAGACTATCCAACAAAAAAAAAATCAATTCGAACCAGTAGTTCCTGAGATTAGCGCGTTCATCCAAACAAGCAAACTTCAGCTTTATATATTAGTATATCTATGATAATATATAAAGCTGAAGCAGATAGGTACAAAAAAATATAAACAGAAAAAAGTAATAAAAACTGAAAATTCGCTAGTAATTCACTAAAATTACCGAATAACCGCAAAATATATTCCAAGTATATCATTATTTCACAAAAAAAGTAGTTCAAATCTGATTTATTTTAAGAAAAAAGCGTTTCGTGTTAAAATCAAATACTGGAAATTTTAAAAATAAAACAAAAGCGAAACAAGAAACAAAACAATTCACACACCAAACTTCCTAGTCTTCTTTGATGCAGTTTTGTTTTAATAAAAAAACTGGTAGGTAGTAAAACCACATTTGACAACGTTCACAATCAAAACGCTATTTATTTTTAATAAAAACTATTATTAACATTAATTATTTATAAAACGATGCAACAACGTCTAATTCAATTTTTAAATCAATTTGCTGCAACAATTGCATAACAGTAATTGTTGATCAAAAATACAATTTGCAGGATTTTGTTGAATCACAAATTAGATAGTGAACGACTAGACACAATTGGCCTTGAAAGTTGGCTGCATTTTAGCCTGACCCTTGTTACGTAAGCATACTTAAATCGACGGCTCCTCCTTCCCCCCTCCACCACCGAAATGTCCAAGAAGTTAGTTTCGTGTGTAGCGAAATAACAAAACAACTGAAATATCGTATTCTGGCGACTGCGATTTTTATAGCCCTGTTCGTGCTAGACGTTTTTTTATAAATAGTTAAAAAAAAACAAAATAAAATCAGCAACGCTATTCGTTTGTTCCTACGTTTCTTTGGTATGTATATAGACACCATAATATTATTATATAGGTACTCCTCATGTAATGTGTAGTAGGCCAAAACTGCATACCAAAATTTTATACAATGTTAATCCCAATATTTTCTTTCAGAGATTCCAAAAAGTCGGCGCCCCTGTCCTGGTTGTACCAGTTCTTTAAAAATATTTCCTGAATGAATGAATAAATAAATTAGGGGTTATGGCTTAATAGCTTTTTATGCACGTCATCCTTAAAGAATGTTTGTGCTCTCCCTTGTCCTGGATCTAGTCCTCCAATAGTCTGGATCTCCTCATGAACTCCAGAAGATTGGTGAGTAGATTGTCCTGAGGAATTACTCCGCTCTCATTAATGTATCCAAAGATGGTTGTTCTCCTGTAGACTAGGGTCTCGCATTCCCAAACACTTTCCTGAGTTTGGGTAAGTGGTTGGGCTCCGATCATGCACCCCTGAGAAATCATCTACACACAATAGGGATACGTCAGGAATCAACACAGAGTAAATTTTGCGAAATGAATAACCATCTTTGGTTACATTGATGAGAGTAGATTAATTCCTCAGGATAATCTAGTCAACAATCTTCTGGAGTTCATGAGGAGATCCAAACTATTGGAGGACTATATCCAGGACAATATTTGTTACTTCATTATCTATTATTTACTTTTTTCAAAATCAATTTTAAAACTGTCCGAATAACACAGCGGAAGTGAATGCATGCGCAGGAAAAATGTTTATTATTCTCATGGCGTACCTGCATACAAGCCGGAGTGTATTCCATTTCCATTTCCCGTAGGAATTTTCAATAAATACAGTCCGTTCAAATGAGAAGCGCGGTAATGTACCGGTTCTTTAGCAATCTCACAACTAAACAAAACACGTGCGCATGTAAACGCACGTGTTGCCCGTCTGCAACTCCCCCCCCCCTCGTCACCAACCCGTTCGCAATGATTTAAGATAAGGATTTATACACATTGTGTTGATTCACATCTATATGTTACGGCCAAAAACCAGAGGATGGGAATTTTAGCATTGAAAATTACAGGAATCAAATAAACATGTGTGGTAGGTACTGGATATTAAAAAATATCCCCTAACATTATTTTCTCATTGACTAGTCATTTTAACACAATTGATTAAATAAAGATTTAAAACAAGTTTTACTATCTCCTCATTATGATGTTGCTAACTGTGTGAGCGAAACGTGCGTCGAGAAAAAGTGTTAGTTGTTTGGGGGTTATTTTTTAATTTTAAAGGAAATTTATTTTGGTTCAGGAGCAATTGAAAAAAGAAGCTTTACCAGTGTATCGCTTATGGCCAACGTTTCGAAAAATATATTTTCATTCTCGAAACGTTGGCCACAAGTGCGATACACTGTTAAAGCTGCTTTTTTCAATTGTTCCTCAACCAAAATAAATTTCATGCAAACGTATTAGTATAAGAGCCAGTGATCGGCTACCAGTATGTATTTGACCAGACCTGATTTTTTACACAGTGAGTCTCCTATACCTACCATACATGGAATGGGGACTCACTAAGTCCGGAGTGGCCGCCGCGGCCCGTACTCAGGTGCGACAGGTACAAAATTTGACAAATTTTCAAAGTATTTGACCACGTCTGCCATTTGGAAATTTAATAATATATTATTATTGCTATTGAAAAATAACAATGGCAGACCATTATCGCGCGACAATCATCGTGGCAGACAATTTTTTAAGTACTAAAAAATATGAAATTTTGAAAGGTATGTTTTTCATCACGGATTATTATTCTATTTATTATTTCAAGCAAGTTTCGTAAATAAAATTTTTTTCTAAACTTTATAGTTCCGGAAATATTTAGAAAATTAAAAAAAAATCAGCTGGTCTTTTGTCTTGTAGATCTGTCAGAAATAAACTAGTTAAGCATGCTTTGATTAATTTTTACATGACGTGGAACATATTATGTAGGTGACCAAGACGACGAATAGCAAATATCATATTGAATACTAAATATTTAGAAAATTAAAAAAAAATCAGCTGGTCTTTTGTCTTGTAGATCTGTCAGAAATAAACTAGTTAAGCATGCTTTGATTAATTTTTACATGACGTGGAACATATTATGTAGGTGACCAAGACGACGAATAGCAAATATCATATTGAATACTAGCCATTACCCGCGTCACCTCACGCGATATCAGAAATGTTATTTTCTTTATTTTACTATATCAAATGTCAATATTTTTGAAGTTGGAATGGTCCCGTCGCCCAATTGGTCGGAATTTTTTATTTGTTCCAAAACAAAAATAAAAAATGTCAAGAGAATATAAAAAATTATTTATGCCTATACCTATAAACAATATTTTTATTCTCACTTGACACTTTTTAATTTTGTTTTGGAACAAATAAAAAATTCCGACCAATTGGGCGACGGGACCATTCCAACTTCAAAAATATTGACATTTGATATAGTAAAATAAAGAAAATAACATTTCTGATATCGCGTGAGGTGACGCGGGTAATGGCTAGTATTCAATATGATATTTGCTATTCGTCGTCTTGGTCACCTACATAATATGTTCCACGTCATGTAAAAATTAATCAAAGCATGCTTAACTAGTTTATTTCTGACAGATCTACAAGACAAAAGACCAGCTGATTTTTTTTTAACTTTCTAAATATTTCCGGAACTATAAAGTTTAGAAAAAAATTTTATTTACGAAACTTGCTTGAAATAATAAATAGAATAATAATCCGTGATGAAAAACATACCTTTCAAAATTTCATATTTTTTAGTACTTAAAAAATTGTCTGCCACGATGATTGTCGCGCGATAATGGTCTGCCATTGTTATTTTTCAATAGCAATAATAATATATTATTAAATTTCCAAATGGCAGACGTGGTCAAATACTTTGAAAATTTGTCAAATTTTGTACCTGTCGCACCTGAGTACGGGCCGCGGCGGCCACTCCGGACTTAGTGAGTCCCCATTCCATGTATGGTAGGTATAGGAGACTCACTGTGTAAAAATTCATGTCTGGTCAAATACATACTGGTAGCCGATCACTGGCTCTTATACTATATTATTTGAAACAAAACTAATAGGTATTAACAGTCATTTTTTAATATTCCATGTCTTCAAAGGATTAATTGAAATCAATAAAAAATATAAATAATTTAATGATGATAAAATATCAACAAATCCTTAATAATAATTTTTTCTTCGAAAATATTGCATAGATTTGGTGGAAACAAAAATATGGAAACCTGTTGACCTGTAGGCCAACCCTAACTTCCTGCTGTATTAAATACGTCACAACAAATTGATACTATCGTGTAAGTGATAGGTATTTGGAAAAAATTCCGTGGCATAAGCATCATAAATGAAGCAAAACTGAGATTTTTTAAACATGCATTTAATGCTAACGTTTCGATACGTTTTGTATCATCTTCAGAGTTATTATTATTGTGTAAGATCATGCAACAAAAAAATCTGAAAAACGGTTGATTCTCCGTTGTTTATGTGCTTAACCAAGGTGCTAGACAGCTAGACATCGATTGATCAGTAAATATGATGGCCATTCTTTTTATAAAAATATAAAAAATGCTGTTGTTTTGTTATATATTTTCCGTTTTGTCACAATTTCGGGTGGCTTTCCCTTTTTATGAACAACTCTGTACTATTTAATCAATCGTTTTTCTCTGTAACATATATTAACACCACGTATATATTTTATCTAAACTACACTAATAACATTTTATTAGCTATAAAAGTATTTTTTCTTTAATGAAGAAATTACAGCTGCTCAAAATCTTTATTAATTCTAGAAAAAAAAATATGTCTCCAATTACACCCTATTTTATGCCAACATTACAGTGCAAACAAATTAATGAAGCATAAGATAATTTCATGACATGAATTTTATTTGATTTTATGCTAAAACAAGTTGCTAAGTCTCCCTATAAATACAGTCGAACCTGTTCAAGGGACCGCGATCTCTTTTTCGCTTATGGATGTTTTTCACTAGCCCGAGTTTCTAGCTTATAGAGCTAGAAGAATAACCTAACTCACTTACAGAGGTCTATAGAAACTATACAAAACAATACAGGTAGGTATAGGCAAGTAGTAGTCTCAGTTATAAAGGTTCATGAGTGAAAAACGGCTATCTCTTATAGAGGTTTCTGCTTCTCACTTATAGAGGTTTTAGAGGGTTACAAAGAGAGAGAGTTTTCTCGCTTACCCAGTTCTCACTCACTTGCGTTTGACTGTATATTTATAGTGTAATGTGTAAAACACTCCCAAGATCTCTGTACAATATTAAAATTGGTTCAGCGGTTTAAAAGTTTAATCTCTTCCATAGTGTTTGCCAATTCATAAACAATATTGTCGGAGGATTTTATCAAGTCAATTGGAATTAACAAGTTTTTTCGATTAATCTGCCCATTACAGTTTTTCAATAAACCTAAACCTTAGTACAGTTTGACGAAGGAAGCCGAAAAAAAAAACAGTTCTGTAAAATGAGTTGCTATACTTATACCTAACAGTATCAATTAGTAACTCGACATCTATTGACCCATTATTATGCACTTAATGCATGATATTTTATTATCAAAAATGCGGAATAGCGTTGTTATTTAATACAAATTTTTACCATTTTATCTAATTCCTCAGCGAATTAAGAACAAACAGGGTGATATTTCAGATACATAAATAAATAAATTGTTTATAATAATTCGTACTTATCTCGACGTTACTTGATACCATCATGGAAGTGCAGATGCAATACGAAATATCTCTAAATTGATACATTTCGTCTGTTTGCACTGAACGTAACATTACGTCACATTAGGTATACCTATAACGATGCCACGTAGATACCAAAAAGATCATGACTCCCACTGAGCTCTAGCCTGGAGGCCCGACATTAGGAGGCGCCCGTCGTGGCGGGTCCAGTCAACTAATAAAAAACTTGTAGGTATGTAAATAGTTCGTCCATCACGGGAATCGAGTCTCGAAAATTTTTCCCGCTTAGTCGTTGGAAAACTGTTGTTCCCATACATATCGACAAAGGTTGCGGTCAGTTTGCCAACTAAGCGTGTAATTGCAATGAGTTCAGATGGACTACTGACATGTATTGTACCTCGTAGCTATATCTTATAGCCTAGTCATCGTACCGTGTTGTATGCGAGAATTCTCATATTGTGTTGTATAAACGTACCGGAAGCGGATGCTTGTTTTGTATTAGAACTGTTACTGTGTACGTGCGTAGCATGTTGTTGCGGTTTAAAAACATTATTTTTTCCTGTGATACAACTTTTACGGTTTACGGATTTTTTCCTTTACTTGTGCTATATGACATTGCTTCTTTCCAAATTTCATGATTCTAGGTCAACGGGAAGTACCCTATGGGTTTTTCCCAAGTCTTGATAGACAGACGGACAATAAAGTGATCCTATAAGGATTTCTTCTTTTCCTTTTGAGATACGGAATCCTAAAAATCGAAGGTCGTTGAGAAACCCACCAAATCCTGGCTACACTCACTACTTTCGTGACATCTCACCGAATGACTAGCAGAAATTAGGGACGGGCGCGCCTGTTTACTCATCAAAAACTGTTAAAAGAAACATTTTTAAGAAAAATATAGATTTTAATTATGACAAAACAAAGGTAAATTTATTGATTGTATTGTAAAAACATTATTTATTTTTATATCTTCACAATAAAATAAAGAAGGACAAATGAATCATATAAAATATTACAAGTCAAAATACAAGGTTTCACGATACAAAATATTTTACATGTTTTATTTTTGTTCCTATGTATTTTTTTGACACAAAAATCCAACAATATACATAATTAATTATTATCTGTGATGATTGATGATATTATAAAGTTTAATAAATAAAATATTCGTAAACTAGGTGAAAGTTGAAACGTCACGACAGAGGCACTGAGAAAACGTGATTGGAGGTTTATTAAATGTAGCGTGAAGAAACTGTAATTGAGGATAAAAAGTAAAAACACGCCCATGCGCACAAGCGACGATCCACTTATTCTAGTTCAATGGCACAAATAAAAACTATGATTCCATATCTACAGTCAATTAGCTAATTTAAGGTTGGACATCAAAGGTTTCGGTCCGTAAGTTTTCTCAAAAAATGACAATACTTTCGAGTGTCTATAGACTTATACCTAATCCATCTTATATAGCAGGGGTGGCGAACCTATGGCACGCGAGCAACTAAATTTCTTTGGCTGCTTGTCGGCACGTCTTGGCTACATTAAAAAAATTTTTAAAAAAATTGGTAAATAGATGCAGAAAAGTTCCACTGTTATATAGGATTACTATATTTTTACCCGACTACGGCGAAGCCAAAAGCAAGGGTTATGAGTTTAGCAGTCTATGTATGTTTGTATTTACGGATGTTCCACCGTATCGCCTAAGCCCTAAACTATTCATCCGATTTTGATAAATAAGGTGTTAATCGATTTGTTATTATGACCCGGGTAACATAGGCTACATTTATTTTTGAATTTTGGTCCCAGAGGGGAGCAAAAAGAAAACAAAAAATAAGTAAAACTCGACTACTGAAAAGTATGAAACAAAAAAATATTCTCATCTGAGGATAGCTTTGGTCGTGTGCCATCTCATATATATGAGGCCCCTCTAGATGTATAGCGTGATGCACTTTGCTCTAGAGGTTATGATCATTTACTACTGTTAAAATGTAATGTTTTGTTAGGGTAAGTGGTATATGGCCACGGCTACCCTCAGATGAGAATATTTTCTTGTTTCATACTTTTCAGTAGTCGGGTTTAAGTTTTTGAACTTATTATTTTGAAAACTTGCATTTATATAGATCAAAATTCTAAATCCCGTACGTACATTATGTCGGTCGAACTTTATATACCTAACTTGTAAGTTTCAACTTCCCCGAAATTAGAATCGGGTTGATTCGTTCAATATTTTTGACCAATTACAAGCGTGCAATTTCTGTTCGCTACACACGTGCTGTGTGGAAAACCCCGTGATGACGTCATCCAGGCTTTCTATAAAAACGATAATATATTTGTCAGAACATTTCGCGTCCACTCAATTGGAACGAGTAATGAGGTACGTCAGTTCCTTTCTTCTCAACTCAATCAACTTCGGACGACCTACATTTTCCCAGATCAAGAATACAAAGAAATGCTCTCTCTCAGATAATATCATCGTCAATTGTTTGATCACTGATCAATTATATTAAACAGAATCTGTTTCAGAAACATCTGGTCACATTTGGTATACTAGCTTCTACCCGTCACTTTGCTCATATTAATCAGTTTTAACGGAAACTAAATCAATCCGAAAATAACCCAATAATAATAGTTTAAGTCGAACGTCCGTTTCTTGACGTTACTCTTTTACTATCTTTACTTTGTCGTTATTTTCTACATTTTATAAATCAGTAACAATGTTGCCAGTGGAGGAATTATTGGAAAGATACACAATTTTGTGGGCATAAAAGTTTGGCAGGTATGACCAAGAAACCATCTCGATATGAATCTAGAATTGATAGAAAATCTCAACAAGATGGCTGGTGTATGAATTAGGGGAAGACGGGGTCAATTGTAACACGGGTCAATTGTAACAGTATTTATGTACATTCAGTCACCAGCAACTGAATGTACACCAATGCAGTAGTATCATTTTCTCATTTTATTGGTAAATGTCACTAAAATAGTCACTGTTACAATTGACCCGTGCTACAATTGACCCCGTCCTCCCCTACCGTTTCTCGGCGAGAGACACTAAGAAAATGTCTCCCGTCGAGACATAATGCCATACAAAATACTCTAAGACTTAAGAAGAGAACAGACAGAGGTCCTGTTGCTAGTTTACGCTGTTAATTATAACATGTACAGAAACAAAGAGATCTATCTATCTATGTCAGTATTAATAATAAACTGAAAATCCTATTGTGCTTTTATCAGTACGCAGAATAGACATTCGAATCGAGACATTTAAACGACATCTAAATCCTTTAAATTGAAATACAAAATTTATTTTTCGAATATTTCAAAATTATCTATAGAATATGAAATCTTAAAGAGAAGGTGATCACTCTTAATTCTTACTTTACACTCTTTGGGTTAAGAAATGTCGATTATTTTTTCCGCTAGTTTAAGCGCAGCCTTAGGCGCACTAGCAACATAATCTATATTCTATTAGGCGAGGAGCCAGCAATCCTGAAAGCTCCGTGATTAAGGATAATACAATTTTTAATGAAAATTGAAAGTTTACACTTAGACGAATAAGATGCGCTTGGTCGGCGTGGATTTTATTAGCCCAAAATGTTTTAAATAAATTATATATTGTTAAATGTCTTTAATGTTTCCCTGTCATCGTGGATTTTGATCTTTCCTAGGTAATTATGTGCAAAATTTCGTACTTATTCAGAAAAAATCCGGCCGACCAATGTTTTTAGCCGGAAAGGTCCCGCAAACCTATTTAAATGATAACGTGATAGGGGGGTACAATTTCTCAATTATCACGGTATCCTTTTTTTTTATTTTACGTGTTTTAACAAAATATCTTTTCCAAAATATCTTGGTATGCGTGCTTAGAAACAACCGGAAGTATCGCGCATACCCCTGGTCTATACTGTTATGTATGTTTGAACGAATTGAACATAAAATCTATTTGACGATTTTTGATGAAACCTTTTTGAAATGTTTCTTATTATACCAGAAATGCTATAAGCTATAAGTTTTATTTCACTATTGAAATCAATTTTTATGTTAATAAATTAATTGCATTTATATGGGTTTTCTATTACTTATTTTGGCCGTCACTAAGATCCACTGTCCCACCACTTATAGAATACTATATTCCGATCGCCCGTAGTGGGATCAAAGTTATTGGTCGAAGGGGATATGGTAATAAGTGGGAGTGGGAGCTACGTCTTTAATGCATACGCAGCCGCGTGGACTTACACGCGCGAACGGGTATCATATGCGGACCTTTTCTATGCACTCGAAAATTTTTCATTTTCAAACTAATTTAATTTTGTTTATAATCATCTATTAATAAATTTGTAATAAATACATTGTTAATTTATTTAACAATAAATATCTTCATATTAATAAATAATAAAAAAACAACACGGGGCAAACACGGCTATTATAATAACTTAATAACCAGTGCCCGGCAGACAACACATATTTTTACAAACCTGAAATATTTATACGTTATTTATAGTAATAAGTATTATAAGCCTATATTTTTGATGGCAGGCATTTTCTCCGGTTGTGACAACCCGACAGACATAATAAAAAGTCCGTTGTATGAGCGCGACGGTATTATGCAAACATATGAGTGCGAGTGAGAGCATTAGATGGCTTTTTTTGACAGCTTTATGAAATTTTGGTTGTTTATTTATTCCATGGGATTTTTCTCTCTTAAACGCATAGACCACTCATAAAGCTGTCAAAAAAAGCCATCGAATACTCTCACTTGCACTCATATAATAATACCATCGCGCTCATAAAGCGGACCTTTTATAGTGTCTGCTGGGATGTTACAATCGGAGAAAATGTCTGTCATCATAAATTTAGGCTTATAATATATTACTATAAATAACATATAAAAATTTCAGGTTTGTTAAAATATGTGTTGTCTGGCCGGCCACTGGCTCTTAGCTCTTAAAAAGTGGGCTGCAGCATGTCTATCTAATTGCAAATTTACAAATCCGGGTGAAGCCTGATCGGGTTGCTATCATAAAGAAGCCGAACTTTAACTCCTTGTCTCATCTGGAAGTAGATTACAACTTCAAGATACACTAAATACATTTTCTGCTTTAGGTATATAAATAGACCACAGAGAAAAAGGACAGAAAACTACTGATTTGCTGAAAGAAATATTATAAAATAAAAGATGCGCGTATCTCGGTAGTGTTTTGTTTAAAGATACGACCTTGCACATCCGTTCAGCGGCATCGCAATGCAGGAAGTGCATTCGTCCGCAGGCTGCTTAAATGACTACCGTCGACTGACTGGCTGTTACACAACACAAACACACACACACATTTTCAGCCTGCATGCGCTACTGTTCATACGTCACAGGTGACGTCATCGCGTCACCGGACACATTCATTTGTTATAAACTCTATCTACTTACTTTGATCAAAAAAATACTCTCCAGTTTGTAGGTATGTTTATTTAACAACGATGGCATTCATGAAATCGTTTTGATGTTCATATTTTATTCAGCACGTTATTAAATAAGATGACGTTTTACGAGTACACCCTGGAGACGGATTTTTCAATCGAACTTGGCCTTGACCAAGACCGAATAATGCAGACAAAGACCAAAACCAAGACTAGAAGTATTTGAGCAAGACCGAATAATCAAGACCAAGACCGATACCAAAATTATCTCAGTCTTGGTCCTACAATGTTAATTGTATATATAATTTATACCTATAAAAAGCCTTGATGATGATAATATTAAGAAAAATTAATACAAAGACGTAAGTAAAGGTTGAATGAGTAAGACCAAGACTGAATACGCAAGACCAAGACCAAGACTAGAAGTATTTGAGCAAGAACAAGACTAAGACCAATACCAAGACTATCTCAGTTTTAGTTTTGGTCTTGCTTTGCTCATCATTACTATAAGAATTAGTAGTTTAGTTTTGTGTAGGACAAGAACATGGATTTTTTTGAGGAATGATCAGACGAACTATTTAATCTTGATTCAATTGCATAATAAAACTGTGTATCCGGCTTTTTCCGAGTGCAGTGTAGAATGTCAGCGTTTCGTTCGTTCTAAACAGTGACAGTTCTTCGAAATAACTATCCCCTCACAGTTCACCCGTTCGGGTAGTCTTTCCGAAGAGTATCTTTCCAGGAGTTTCACGTTTTTAGCTTAGCAGTTTGACACTCGTACTTATCAAGCAACCCCCTAACAACTCAAAATCGAAAATTATTCTACCTATATTAAAAATGTGGAAACCGTACGATCTCTGAGCAAATCTAAAACTTCCCGCTATGTATTAAATACGTTACAATAAATTGATACTATGTGTTAACAGTTAAAGAAGGTTGTTGCACAAAATATCAATTAATTAGTTATGAATTTCTAAGTCATAAAAGAAACATTGCTGAAGTAAAAAAATATTATTTAATAAGAATTTTAAAGTTATGTATATGATAGCCTTTTCTATATTTAAGCTAATTTAAGTTTTAGTGAACTTTTCTGATCACGGTATAAACAAGCAGATTAGGGGTTATGGTAACTGATTGACTATAAAATCTAATCAGATCATAGCTTCAATAAACCCTTTCGAATACCTCAAACCCGATCTCAATCGGTTGATGCGCACTAAAGATATCGTACGACAAAAATTTATTTACACACATAATACATCCATCCAAAAATAGGACCCGAAAACGTCGAGATCTGATGAAAACTCAAATTTCGAAAATCGAACCGGAAACAATAAGTTCCATTTTTAAAATAAAATGTCAATAGCAGAACATTAAAAAAAAACAATCATGTCAAATTTTTGGAAAAAACCATTCGTCGTTCATATATCCCTTTGGATTTTCTGTACGGTAGTAGTAGTGTAAAACAGCTGCAATCGTAAAAAGTACAATACCGAATTTATTTAGTTTTCGCGAATTGCACTTGTTTGTGTGAACTTTAGAATGCGCATGTCACTTCCGGCTACAGTGCACTGCGCTGCACGTTTACGATTTACGGGTCGCCAAACACATTCCTGCAAGCGCAGCACACTCCGATGATGATAAATTATGATGTTGAAGCTGTTGATGATGACACATATAGATATCAGCATGAACTTGTGTGTTTTTATTTGTTATTACTTATTAGTGTTACTATTATTACGCTATTTATCAATAAGTACTAGTAATAAAATTTGTAAAACGAGAGATTAAGTTTTTTTTAAGGTTAGGTATTCGATTTATATGTTACTAGCTGCCCGGTCCGATTTCGCCCGAATTTGTAGATTGCACCGTTTTTTCGTCGACTTCCGTTATAAAATCGGTCTCCACGAAAAGCGCTTTTATTTTAACGCCATATAATATATCGTCTATGTTCATCCTGACGGTTCATACTAAATACTGTAAAAAAATGTTGAAATCGAATGAGTAGTTTCGGAGATTACGTCCTACATCCAAACTTTACCTCTTTATAATAAATAATAATATTATATAATTATATTATAATAAATAAATAATAATAAATAAGTATAAATTTGTATATCTTATACATTCAACTACATTTTTTTAAAAGAAACTTTTGACGTCTAGTTTTTAAGTAATTAATTTATATTAAAAATGTGATTTTTGACACAATTATAAATGAGACTCGGCCGATGCACATAAAAAATAAAACTAAACCAAACTGGCTCCAGACAAAATTTTAAAAACCGATTATTCGAAATTTCGACTTGCTTAGATAACGCAAAAATTATAATGAAAAACAGGGAAAAATTACTTAAAAATAATCGAAGCAACTGTCAAAATTACTTGTCAGCCATGTATACACTGCTGTAATCAGTGGCGTAACAGAACGGGCAAAATGCCACGGGCCATTAGGCCATTAGGACAGGAGAGCCATGTTAAGGGTGGTATTTAGAGGTTTGAAAAAAGTTTTCGGGCCTAAAAATACCGGAAAAATTCTCGGAATCGTTTCAAATTTAACCCTTTGGTAATTATTAAAATGTACTGCTAAAATTTCGAATAAAATCGACCCGACAGGACCGGACTTACAAATTTTATGAAAACATAAGTTTACTGATATAGATTTACATACTGAAGAGTGAAGGGTGTATATAATTTGGTACAGATGTTGAATTGAAGTATTGAAATTAAGTAAAAAATGTTGTTTTGAGGGATGTATTACGGGGTAATTTTTTTTATTTTGTCCAAAAACAAAGTTAAGTTCATACAATAGAGCCACACTGCCTAGAAAAGCTAATACACTATATTGTCGGCAGGGTGTGGCACTGCGAACCGAGTTTTTTATATTAAGGAAGGGCCCCATCTAATGAATTTGCCACGGGTCTCAGATGATATAGTTACGCCACTGGCTGTAGTCAAAACATATTATCTAATGTTTAATTATTATTAAAATAATTATTATTGTATTAAAAAATTAAACTTTCATTTTAAGGATATGTGATTTCCCGTACTTTGATAACTATTTGCTTCAAGAAATGGCAGGTTGAACTGTCGTATTGAAATTTCTCGAGAATTCTCTCTATCGGGACGAAAAAGGCGCCGTCGAGAAAATACCGAAGTCGAGACGAAACCGAGAAAAGCAATGTCTAATCTTCTGAAACCTTCTACCAACGTTAAAAACTTCTTTATTGCTTCTTTAATATTTGCATAATTCAACAGAAATCCGCATGAAATTGCAACCAGAGAATCAGCAGACATCAGGGCAGTGCGGCATTTCTACGTAGGTAGGGTTCGTTCATAGATAATGCACCTACGAGATCAAGTAGTGCGCTGCACACTGCCTCCGAGGCTCTGCCCACACTCTTACAACTAAACAATGACTTGGTTTCCATGGCATATTTCATTTTCTAGACTATCATCAGCTTTCAAGCGGATCTGAGGTGTCTGGCTATTGATCGGTTTGTTTTGAAACAATTTAAAAACGATTTTATGTCAGTTTTCGAGCGATTGTTAACACTCAGATTATAAAAAATGGTCTCGGGATATTTTAAAATGTGGTCGCAAAGGACATTTTTTTTTGTAAAATGAATAGCTTATATATTAGTAGGTACTTCAATATATCAATCGAGGATTATTGGGAATTAGTCACTACCCGCGGTTCCGTACGCGATTGAGATGAGACAATGTTTTATATCTCAGAAGTGGACCCTCCACCGTATTATAGTATTATTTGTTGGCTTTTTATCGGATGTCTGCAATTTTTTGTATGATCTAAAATTAGTCTACACTTGACATTGTTTCAATTTATAGATTAAATATTTAGCTTTGTTGCGGGATGAATTTTCAAAAATCATTTTTTAGTGTTCATCTACGTTACATAAGAAACTCCTGTGCAAAATGTCATGCTTCTAGATCCGCCGCTCTAGGCCGTGCGTTGTCTACATTTTAATGTGAAATTACAAAACTAATACAGTCTAGTTCACATGTCCTTTTTTGATGAATTCCAGTCCTCCTTTAGCGAAAATTATGATTATGATGTCATTCGATTTGGAATGACATCTAGAAACTTTTTGAAAAAATTGAAATGGGGGAAGAAAAAATTGCAACAATTAAAAACATTTTAGTAAAAGAAAAAAGATAAGTTTGGTTTTTTTCGAATATCTCAAAAACTATGGCAAATATCCGAAAGAGCAAGAAATTTCCTACAAAAAATTCCCATTTCCGAAACTCTACCACCAATATTTATAATTTTAATTCAGATGTGAAAATAGCGTTAAAAAGTTTGTTTTCTATTTTTTATATAATTTTCAATATTTTCGTGTCTTTTAGCTTGTTGTATAAAGAATAGAAAAACAAACTTTCAGCCTCTAAATTAAAATTAGAAATATTGGTGGTAGAGTTCCGAGAGATGGGCCTTTTTATGTAAGAAATTTCCTGCTCTTTAAGATTCATTTTTGTGATTTCAGATACATGCAATAGTTTTTGAGATACCTATTCGCAAAAAATCAAACTCATCTTTTACTAAAATGTTAACTTAAGCATTTTTTTCTTTCCCCACTTCAATTTTTTAAAAAAGTTTCTAGATGTCATTCCGAATCAAATGACACCATGATCATCATTTTCGGTGAAGGAGAAATGAAATTCATCAAAAAGGGACATGTGAACTAGAATAATAGTAAATAATCCAAAAATGATCAGAATAGAATAAAAATTATCGAACAGTTCGGTGGAAACACAATTAATAGCGGAACAGTACGACGCGCTACGATGATGGAATTGTGGAACTGTGTGCGGGCGATCTGTGAGCTGTACTCGCAGATGCTGCGGCGTGTCCAGGTTCAACCAACGAACCATCCGTCTTCCACTTCAACAGGCCACCACTCCAAGTATACATGCCAGACCACATCGTGTGTCTCTGGTTTCGAAAGTCCACCATCTTCAAAATACACCGATGCATTTAAAACTGGACTTGGGAATATTCCAATTATTTCAATAATCGAAAGGTTGCTATTCGAAATAATTTTATAATCGAATGATTCATTCAAAATGATTCCTTCGCATAAGGCAGAGGTGAGCAACCTTTTTAATCAACGGGCCAATTTAAATTTTAAAATTTTTTGGCGGGCAGCACATAAAGTAACACTTATTAATAATTTACAAAACTTTATTTATAATAAACATTAGAATAAAAAAATATAAAATTTAAAAAAAGTAAAGATTTCATATACAAATTTTAATGCAAAATAAAAACAAATAAGAAAAGAACAGAAAAAAGAATTTACTTGAAATTTTTAATGAGAAATTTGGCACTGTTTTTTCGATACAAGCTGATCAATAATAATAATAATAATAATAATAATAATAATAATTTTATTACTCCAAGAACATACCACAATGTATAGGAGAAGTCATCGTTTACAAAAAACATTTAAATAATATAAAATTACCTATTAAAAAATCACTTAAAGAATAAAAGCAGCTATTACTCAAAAAAGCTCTGAGTCTCTTTTTAAAGTGATGAACGTTAGGTGCGTTTTTAATATCATCTGGAATGGTGTTGAATATTTTACTACAACAGTACATTGGGCTTTTTTGATATAATGTTAATTTTGGCGTATTAGACACTAAATTATGTTTGTGTCTTGTGAGGTACTGGTGATTATGTTGCGAAAACAAATTATAGTTGTTCCAAACGAAGATGCCAGATTTATATATGTAAATAGAAGGAACTGTCAACAGTTTATTATTTGCAAATACATTGCGACAGGTGTCACGTGGCTTAATATTAAAGATGATCCTCAGTGCTTTCTTTTGTAAAATAAAAATTCTATCCGCATATGAAGAGTTACCCCACATTAGTATATCAAATTGTTTTTTTTTTCTGCAAATTTTTGACAGTAAATCGAACTAAAAAGTGGAAAATAAATATAGTTTAAAAAAAACTAAAAAACACGCTTTATTTCGAACTAAAAACTAAAAAATATTTTTTCTAAAATAAGCTTAAAACAATAATGAATAAAAAATACAAGTATTATTGTAAAAAAAGCGTGGCGCGCTCGATGTACGAAAATGTGGAACAAAGCGCCCCACGCTTTTTTCACAATAATACTTGTATTTTTTATTCATTATTGTTTTAAGCTTATTTAAAAAAAAATATTTTTTACTTTTTAGATCGATATAAAGCGTGTTTTTTAGTTTTTTTTTTTAACTATATTTATTTAATGTAATTGACGAATCCTGCATACAGCTGGTACGGATAATAAATTTATTCTATTCTATTAAAATAACAAATTGGAAATATGACCTGAGTCCTCGCAATTAGAAAGTCTTTAAACAAAAATATATTCACTTTTCAGCGCTGTAGACAAGCACAGAGGCTTAGAAACCCACGCAGGATATGCACTTGCACAGTTCAATGTATAATAAATTATAATATTTTTCTATTTTAAGACAAAACGTGACGAAGACTATGATATATTGTGTATGAAATACAGCTATATTTCACATTACCTACATGCATTCTTCAGGAAACTATACAGAATTACTTTGCTATCTAAAGTTTAAAATGGCGACCATATATTTAACCTAACTTATTGTAACTACAGTAGAACTCACGTGTTTTCAGCCTCACTCCGTGGCATTCACAGAGCAATCACAAAAAGCCTTTATTAATTTCAGGTGAAACGTTTTCAAACGCATTTGTCAATTGGAAGAACAGCGTGTGATACTTTCCGTGAGAAAGTAAAATCAGTTGAAAATAGGTGGATTGATCTTTTTCTTTTCTTTCACTATTATAAGCACATTATTATATAATTATGTACTGAACTACAGTGCTAATAACTCTGCGAGTTGATGCACGATTTTTTATTTCTTTTTGTTTTGTATTTTGTTCTTTTGATTTAAATAAAAAAAAAAAAAAAAAAAAATAGGTGGTGTTGAAAATACACGAGGCAGACTTAAACATAAATACACGAGCACAGTGGTGAGTGGTCGGAAAACTAGGTAGGTTTTTCGATGATGAGGGAAGACGCCATTCGGAGTATATCTCCACTATACCTACATTAAAATCGATTCTTAATAAGGATTAATTGTCGGCTTTTGATAAAAATCGTCTCTGAATGTTTCTCGATTAGAATCTCAGTTCAGATCGGCTTTCAGTTCGGATCGGATAAATCTTCCTCTGAACTGAGAACCAATTCGAGTCGCAAAACATTCCGAATCGATTTCAACCAAAAGCAGACGTTTTCCAAGATCCGATTCTTACTGACAATCGATCTGAACCGAAATCCAACCTTTATCGAAACCGATCTGAATCGAGAACCGATTCTTACCGAGCCGGTCCAACCCAAGGTTCTCACCGAAAGTCGATCAGAACTAAGATCGAACCTTGCCGAGAGCCGATCTGAATCACGAGTCGATTTTTTAGCCGATAACTGATCCGAACTAAGAGTAAATCAAAACAGAAAACCTATCTGAATAGAGAGTCGATTATAGAGATATAAGTAACTAGAGTTCGCTAGTTCGTATGTTTGCCATAAGTGAAAGTGTCCTCAGTTGAGAGAGAGAACGATGCAGCGGGTCCAGAAAACCAGATACATGTTTACTCAAATCAGCATTGTTTTGTATCATTAGTTACCACAGTGATAAGGAACTTTTCTCTCTCTGAATTGCCGACACTTTCACGGCTCACTCACGTACTCTAGTATAATATCTCTATGGAGTCGATTATTACCAAAAGGCAAAAGCTGAATCTTAAATCAAGAGCTAACAGCTGATTCTTAGTGTCCGACCGAAACTAGTTTTTACAACAGAATTTCGGTTTCTGTTTCAGTTTCGGCCGAAACCGAACTTTACTTCCATGGCAATTCTAGTGAATATTTTTTAAGCTTTTGTTCATTTTAGTTGTATTTGTGTTCATAAAAGCAATTATTTGATAAACGCACGACAGCGAACAGTTAGCACGAGCGCGAGGGGAAGTCGACAGTGACACTGACACTCTCCGCCGCCGCTCCACTACGCCGATTGCTCCCGAACGCCGCACGAAAGCTCACGAACCTACTTTCATTTTCTGCCGAAACTGAAACTAAACCGAAACTCCAATTTAACGCCGAAACAGAAACCGCAAGTTCGGTTGGACACTACTGATTCTTACCGAGAATAGATGTGAATCAAGATGACCGTTTGAATCGTGCTTTTTGATCGTTAACATAAACTTTTTAAACAGACGGTATCTCTGTTGGCATATCCGTACGGCTAAGAAAACACGCGCCATGACTTACGATGAAGATAAATCTGCAATTAGTCAAAAAGTTATTACAGCTCCGTAATTCTCTTTAATCTCATAACTTTCTATCTGTACGATGGCTTAGCGCGGCAGAACACTGCAACACTGCAGGCAACTGTTGTGTCTGCGCTGTGCAAGAAGCCACTCACTGATGTTGAATATTTGAAATGAGCGAATCTGGTGAAATAGTAACATCTCGGAATTTACTTGCTTTTTTAACTACCTACCACAGGTCTTTAAGATTTTAAACGTCAAGTCAATCTTCGCGAATTTAACCGAATTTTTGAAAGGCTAGAATTCATATACAGTCGAACCTGGATTAGCAGGAGTACAAGAGACCGCGATCTCTTTTTCGCTAATGGAGGTTTTTCACTAACCCGAGTTTCTAGCTTATAGAAGTACAGGAGTGGCCTTTCTCACTTATAGAGGCCTACAAAAACTATACAAAACCAATACTATAGTTCAGCTATTTATGACTTATTTTTAAATTTTGTGGAACTATTAATACGTTCGGCTATTGCTTATAGAGGTATACGCAAGTAGTAGTCTCAGTTATAGAGGTCCATGAATGAAAAACGTATTTCTCTTATAGAGGTATCTGTTTCTCACTTATATAGAGGTTTTAAAGGGTTCCAAAGGCGGTACCTGGCAATTACTCTCACTTGGAGAGTTTACTCACTGAGGTTTGACTGTATTTGTTTTAACCGAGTAATTGAAAGGCTGGAATTCATTTATTTTTTTTTTTAATTCTCTCTGAGTTTTCTTACTTTGGACTTAAAATTATTTAATAAATAAATTGAAAATCCAATTGACGCTTTTACCAGCTCGCGGGTTAGAAAGTGAAAACTGGGGGCTTGTAATAGACGAGCTTTAGCAAAGTCATATCCAACTCATATCGCCACATGCTCGGTTATTCTCAGGTTTCTAAAGGATTTGAACGAGAAGCCAATCTTCGCAAAAAAGCGAAATGATTTTTGAAGAAAAAATTTATTTCTGAATTTGGCGACTGATTTTCTTAGTCAGTTGTCAAAAATGTTTTGAAGTTATATGTGTAGCTAGTAACTGTCATCCTATTCCAGTGGGTATCTCTAGGGTTCATCCCCACCCCCGAAAAAATGGCAGAAGTTAGAGAAAACACTTATAGATATTTAAAAATTAATGATAGAACCCGGAAAACGGAGATATAAGAAAAGTCGCACTCACAAATCTTGTAATGAAGTTTTTTTTTTAGATATGGTCTTGAATTTGGATGTTTACGCATCTTTTAAGAATGCCAGAAACTCATCTTAAATGGGCAGCGGTCACATTCCGTGCGGCATTCTGTATATATGTTACGGTCTATACCCGAATTCGGTTAATGACCGAAATAAATGCGGAAAACTAGTTTTCACCAACAAATATTTACCAAACCCGAAATCTTAAATTTAAACGGGTAATGACTATTATAAAATGAGCAAAACTAGTTTTGCGCAATTTCAATTGGACAAAACTAGTTCTGTCCATTTTTTAATGGACAATACTAGTTCTGCTTGTTTCATTCAATCAATGTCTGAACCCGAACAAAAGTAGGGTTATGTTCTTGTTTATGTATGATTGAATTGTTCTCCTGAATATTATAATTAATATAATTGTGGGACATTCAGTGTAATAATTAAATAAAAATGCAAGATGAATTCAAGTCTCAACTAGTTCGCCTATTGGAGGCTTTTGAAACATAATTTTATGACGAAACATAATTTACCTTACTACACTAAGTGAGGTTAAGTAAGGAAATTTATTGAAAGCTGAATTAAAACCTCTGTCAGCTAAGCGAAGAATAAATCGCTTTGATATAATAAGTATCATTGATGTGGAAAAGTTAATTAAAAAACGCAAAGAAGATTCCGATGCCATACTAGTACTGTCCGTTCAAAAATGGACAGACCTAGTTTTGTCCAATTGAAAATGCGCAAAACTAGTTTTGCTCATTTTATAACACTCAATACCCGTTTAAATGTAAGATTTCGGGTTTGGTAAATATTCGTTGGTCAAAACTAGTTTTGGCCATTTATTTCAGTCATTGACCGAATTCGGGTATAGACCGTAACATATATAATGTATAATACTAAGAAAAGTTTTGACCATCAGGCGGACCACGATTCATGGTGACCATAGTAAATTATGATAATGAAACGTTTGTTTGGATTCATAAATCAGCAGTTTTTGTGTTCAAAATAAAAGCACGTTTTATGGGTTCGTTAAACCAGAAACTGTATTAAAAACTAACTAATTTCATAGATGAATTTTTACATAAAATATGTTTACCATAATATTATACCGAAGTTTTTTTAATAACAAAACATTTTACGAGTCCAGATCATAAAAAACGTATATTTTTTTCATTTTCTTAAAAGACTACAAAACAATGCCGCGCTTTTCAAAATATAGGTAATAATTAAGAAGTAATTAAAAATAAAAAAAAATATTAGTTTTTAGAAGTAGGTAATTAAATATTGCGGTCGATAGTTTGAAATTAAATTTTTTTAGGCGCTGCGCGTTAAAAAGATTTCGACAAGATATGGAAAATGCGTGACGAGAAAGAATTAGATAATTCGTTAACTTAGGACAGTCAAAAATAAATGAAAAAGTGTTTCCTCTCTTTCAATAAAGAGTCTAAGATTGCGTTTATTAAAAATTTTGCATTATTCTTGGTGTATGTGAATTAAAGAGGGCGCGGAAGTGTATCTACCAGTGAGAGAGAGAGAGAGAGTTTCACTTGAACACAATTTATTTTTTTTAAAGTATCTAATTATATAAAAAATCTTGCAACTCGAGTTTCACCCTCTTTCAAATGTGCAATTAACGTAAAACTTTGCAGTCATATGTAGTTTTGATGACAATACAATATTCTGATATTTTGGATGTAATAGTATTTATATAACAAGTTAAAAAATAAAAATTAAAAAACAAGTGATGGGAGTGACGGTTTTGATGGTGGGAAAATGTGCCTCCAGTCGTTAAAATTTATAAATTTTAATATCAATTCATAAGATAATTGTGACTAAAAATTCGAAAATAATATTTACAGTATCAGAAAAATCTCAAAAACGCGCGTAAGTCAACGCACTAAAAAGTAGAAAATATATTTCATTGACTTTTATAACGTTTAAAAGCGCAGGCCACTCGATGAATTAGATGTAATATATAGTGAATAACCCACGCTTTTAAATATTATAGAAAAGTATTTTTTATTATATTGATATAAGCCAGTTTTCGTTTTTTTTTTCACGTAAAATATCATTTCAATCATTTTCTAAACCAAGAAAATGTTACCTTCGATAAAATATTCCTAAATTGTTCAAATGCCCTTTGCAAAACGGCAAGTTAAAGGCCACATTGCACGAATAGTTGACAGTGATGGTCAAACTTCACGCATGACATAACGTTAAATATAATATAAATATCTAGTAGGCGTGGGTTAAGTATTCAGTTTCCCTAATCAGCTTAAATATACGTTTTAATATAATTCCAACACGAGATGTTTTGACGGTCAGATTTGTATCTAGATACCTGTTTTTTATTAAGGTTTGCACATTTCTTGTTTAGCAAAGGCCGCACAAATCAGGGTCGTTTAGGTGTTTAAAACGCACATGAAGTCAGGTTCTTGTGACTCATGGGTGTTTAAAAAAATAGGCAAATTACGTGATTTCTTTTAAGTTCGGGTGGAATAATTATAAACTACAATTAGACAGCTTTAAGACCTTCTAAAATGCTTAGTTCACTGTACTAAAATACAAAATAGTTGAAATGACTCAGACGTCCAAAAAAATAAGTTGTAGCGATCATACCAACAAAAACAACAAATGTATATTTAACGAAGAAAAAAACAAAAAATCAAACAAATAAAATCGATCATTGTTGATTTAATCTAAATTCTAAAAGATTGTCGTGAGATATGTTCATAAAAAATTCATAGTTTAAACTTCTTGTGAAAATCTTTTAGGTCATGTCGATAATGATAGCAAAATGATTTGATTGGTTTATTTCTTACTTTCTTTGTTTTCATACATTTTAATAAAAATCTGTTTTTCAAAAGTTTTTTAGTTATATTTTATTATTTCAGTTTTAGTCGTCTACTCTATAACGTCTGTAGTGCTCTCAGTGACAGAACGGCTCCTATAAGCCTATAAGGTCATAAAAAACAGATATATATCTCACAGGATTCTTGAAACTATACTCCCAAAGAAGAGATGAGTTGAATATATATTAATTTTAACAACGAGTCAACAAAAATACTGTTAAAAAATAATCATTTTATTTCATTTTTTAATAACACAGAATTTTTGATAAATTTATGTATATCACAGAGCCTTGAAATTAAAAAAACTATTTTGTATTATCTATACACGGGCTTAAAGGTCATAATCCAATGTTATTGAGTCGTCTTAATATTGCAGTCATAAATAATCGGCAATATTTATGGAAAATCTTATATATTTGTCCATAATCATTACATGAATACATTCACTAAAATATAGGAGTGCCAGACCTTAGTAGGTTAGAAAAATGACGTCCTGCAACAAAATTGTTTTTCTCTTGAAAACTGGCTTAAGTTTATTTTTAGCTAAAAACTCTCCATTAGAATAATTTTAGGTTATTAAATTCTTTACAAAAAAGTTTAATACTTTTTTTTCCCTAAATACAATAGTTTCGTTACAAATGACTCATGAATATTACAGAAATAATTGAATATATGAATTGGTCCTGAGCTCAAACAACCCTTGAAATAGCTAAGATGACTTAATAAAAGGCATCATGTGCCAATTGGGTGATAGGATCATTCCAATTTCAAAAATATTGGCATTTGAGATAGTAAATAAAATATCTGTTAATGCGTGTGCGGTGACGCCGGTAACGGCTAGTATTAAATATTATGACATTTGCTATTCACTTGCATGGTTACCTACATAGTATGCTATCACGTCATGTAAAAATTAACCAAAGCATGCTTAGCTAATTTCATTCTGACAGATCTACATAACAAATGAACAGCTGATTTTTTTATTTTCAAAATATTTCTATGAAATTTTTTTTACAAAGCTTTCTTGGATAAATAGAATTACAAACAACGGTATAATCCCCATAAGTAATAGGGCTTTTTTTTGCATATCAAACATCCTTCCAAAGTTAGGTTCCAATCCGCTCATCCGTTCAGCCTGTATCATGTTCACAGAAACAGGTTTTTTTCAAAAAATATATGTTTTCTGGACTCGAGGGACATCGGAACGAAAAAATATTGTAAAAATTTTGAAAAGTGAAATTTGATCTATATTAGTACCCTTTCCCACTTGTGGAGTTGGGATGGTAAAAGAAACTAAACAACATTGTTAAAACTATAATTTATTTCTATAAAGAATCAGTTTTTTTTAAAACGAATAATATTCTAAAACAATAAATTCCTGTCAAGAGTTCAGTTCCGAATAACAAAAAAAGGGCAATAAAACAAAGTCACATTAGAAACTTGTAACAGTTTATTGACCGTAGTTACCAACTTCGCGCAGACAAAGAAACTGTCGGCAACTGCTTCCACCACAAACGAAATAAAAACGAAACTTGTATATCGCGATCATTTTGGTTTCAAATATTTCTAGTTTAAAATTGGATACACATTAAAATACTTTATTCAACACGCGTGAGTAATATGTAATTTCGGGGCCCTGCTAAGCGTGGGAGAAATAATATATTACTTCACTAGTGTAATAATGAATTTTCTGGCGTGGGAGAAATAATATATTACTTCACTAGTGTAATAATGAATTTTCTGGACCAATAGAAACTCAGTAGCAAGCCCAAGCGCTAAATAATGAAAAAAAACTGCAAGTAGCTTCTGGACCAATAGGAACGTGGTAGGCGGTATTGTATACTTATATGAAAACAGCATCGCAATTCAGCGAAGTCATGGCAAACTTGTGTATACACTGACGGTGGTACGTCAATCAATGAAGTGATTTATTATTTTTCCCTCTTTTATCAGGGCCCCGATTACATATTACTCCTGCTAGTTGAATAAAGTATTATGTGCGACTATTGATCGAAGGAGAATATTCCACTCGCGTGCGTTTTACCGCACTCGCTGCGCTCGTGCGGCAAATTTCACGCTCATGGAATCTTCTCCTTCTCTCACTAGTCGCACAATATACTATTTTTATTGCATAAAATTACATAAACCACAAAAGGTAATTTTCTTTTTCAAATATTTTCTAATTACTTAAATTAGAGCAGCGTTTGCCTATGTGTATTCCGACAAGTTTAAAAATGTTCACCAATGCCATAGCGTTCAATGTCAAAAAGAATAACAAATTCAAAACTAAATATCGATAACAGATAATTCATTTTCATATTTTCATATTCAAAAATACATAAATTACTTAAATGATACAAATTTAAAATTGTGTAAATGTTATTGTAAATTGTAATGTTAAAAAGTAAATGTAAGACAAATCATTTTCTGTCAGTCTGCCATCTTGGATCAATTTCATTCACTCTAGCACATGAGTACAATGGATTGCGGTACTTTGCTTAATCTAGAAACTTTACGATATTTTATGACAAATAATCGAAAATTGAAAAATATGTCGGATAAAATTACTCTACTTCCGAGCCTTGCAATGGTTGACAAGCAACATTCTGAATGGAACTTTACTGTCAGCTGTTTGCGATGACGTCAGTAATAATTTTTGATGTTCAATGTGGAAATAATAAATCATTTATCAATGCATTTGTGGCCATGAGACATGTGCGGGATCATTTGTTATTTTTTAAGGAAAATGTATTTCAGTGCATTATTTTCGGAATAAATGAATAATAATTTACAGAATAATTGCAAAGTTCATATTTTCAAATGAATTATTAATTGGTTAATAAATAATAACAAATAAGTTTTGTTTAATGAGCTAAATATGCAATATGAATTAGTTTTTGTCGTAATTTTGAAATTTTAATCGTTTTGTTGTATAGCTTATGTTTTAACAATTTTAACTAAATATTTTTCTGTATATGATTTTTTATGGTGTGGTGAGTTCTAATGACTAGATTAGTTCTATCAAAATTGTGTCCAACTGTTTTTCATGGATTATATTCACTAACACTAACAAATTTCAACGTTTACAAAACTCAAGTTTTTTATACCTTTTAAAACTCTCATACACCAATTGTCCCGACCATTGACTTGCTAACTATTATATATTTTTATTTATGTATTTGTTTAATTAGAATCTACGCTACAAATAGATTATAAAACTATTTTTTTGAGAATTTTTCGGAAGCTTTTTTTACCAGAAAAAATCCAAAAATTGTGCATTTTTCAATGTAATTTTAAATATAGAATTATCCGGCCGCCACGGAAATACGTTATGTCGGGATAGTTTCAGCTAATTGGCTGCCTGTAGTTGAATCACGTCCACTGATCCCTTAGACTTTATTAATAGGTACATAAAGAGAGATTACTTTTAATTCATACATAAAGGGAGATAGATAGGTAGTAAATCAGCTGTTTTTATTTCTGATGCATGTGATTATTCTATTATTAAAAATCTTGTAAAATACCGAAAGATTTTGTAACGATTGAATATTGGAAAAGTTTATATGGTTTTATACGTTTGTCTAAAATTGGTATCGCTAAAGAAATCGTTATAAAATCGGTTAGAATTAATTTTTTCCAAAAATTCCAACGGGATACTAGACCAGCGAAACCTGTTTGTGAAAAAAATGGCGCAATTTGCAATTAAGGAAACAAAAAAAAGTGATCGTTAATTACTTGAGAAGTAATTGACCGATGACGCTAAAATTATTCATGCATGTTTGGGTCAACATGGACAGCATTTTTGAAAATTTTCAGACATCTATGTGCGGTCATTTTTTAGTAAAAAAATAGTGAAAAAAACGAGTTTTTTTAACTTTCGGGGCTATTTGCCAGTTAACAATTGCACTTAGCGACCTCTGTCAGTGCCCATTTTTTAGGAAATTTCATAAGGAACAACTTTCTCAATGCATATGCTATACTAAAAGTCAAGAGGAACGGAGATATTAAAGGAAATAGAGAAAAAAGCACTATTTTCGTCACTAATTGTCAATTATAAAATCAAGCACACCAACAATTTGTAAGCAAACATAGGGGGTTGAACTACATCCTAAAACGAAGCGATTCCAACAATAATCTCGTCTGTGCCCGAGTAATGCACTTTTTAATGTTTTTACGTCCTCGCCGTCTAGCCTATAATGTTTTAGATACAACATTTTTAGATACAACATTAGACTGATCCTGATGATGGTAATTGTAATTGTATGATCACATAATATAAGGTCATTGTCAAATCAAATTTTTGACAATCCTTCCTGCAACCCAGCAATAGTTAATTATTTCCCTGTTTGTATGTAAACTCAAAGACGGCACAACAAAGAGTGAGCTAATCAATGGCGTCGGACAACATAAACGGAGTGCTGCAGTTGGGCGCTAATAGATCCTTGCCCTCGCCGAACTGGTGAGGTCAAGGAGCTCTACAATTACTTTTACTGCGTTCCGTCCGCGCAGCGCTTTTGATAAACATTGCATTGTAATTCCTCCATCGCCGTATAATAATTACGTAGACGCATTGTAGTTATTAGATCACACCAATTCATACCATGATCACATCATTCATATATCATACTGAATAAAGCGCAGGTCATTCCTGCATGATATCACATCTCGCTGATTAACTCGCGTTTTCTTTCCGCTATTGTGTACAGGTGTTCCACAAGTATACAGTAGAATCCGTATAGTACGAATCTATACTAATATACTTATAAAGCTGAAGAGTTTGTTTGTTTGAACGCGCTAATCTCAGAAACTACTGGTTCGAATTGAATTTTTTTTTTTTGTTGGATAGACCATTTATTGAGGAAGGCTATAGGCTATATAATATTACGCTACGACCAATTGGAGCGGAACATAAATGAAAAATGTTGCATGATGTATCTCAAAATTAGTCCGTCCGACAAATATTATCAGGTGAAATGCCTTAACTAAATATTGCAATATTAGCGCTTCAGGAATAGAAGCCCGGATAGCTCAATCGGTAGAGTGTAAGACTCTTAATGCCAGGGTCTAGGGTTCAAGCCCCACGTCGGCGAATATATATATATACCTATATATATATTTTTTTTTATTTTCTACATTGCTTTCTTCTAAGGCTTACATTTCAATTTTTTTAAATTTTATTACGACTAATTAAAATTAAATAAATCTAATTAAAAGGTCATTTGAAAACTGTTACAACTATAAACACTTATATAAAAAAAAAATTTTACAAAAAAATTGAACCGACTTCACACTAAAAAGTAAAAAATAATTGCGTATTGAAATGTTTTGGAGTCGGTGTCAGCCAAAATAAAATCTATTCCGACTCCAAAACATTTCAATACGCAATTATTTTTTACTTTTTAGTGTGAAGTCGGTTCAATATTTTTGTTAAAATTTTTTTATTTTTCTCTTTTTAGTGTTAATCTAACACTAAAAATCAGTGAACATACATAAAAAACATTATGCGTGCCTTTGAAATTTGAGAGTTTCCCTCGATTTCTCCGGATTCCACCATCAGATCCTGACTTGGTTCCGATGGGACCACCTCTGAGGTGAACTCTTTCGAATAAAAAAAAAAATTGAAAATCGGTCCATAATTGACGGAGAAATCGGTGAACATACATAAAAAAAAAACATAGAACCTCCTCCGTTTTGTTGAAGTCGGTTAAAAATAATTTTCCTACAGTGTTTTCAATTAAATATTTATTATATTAAAAGAAAATTACTTTAAAAAAGTATAAATACTGCTTTTTTAACGACAAAAACTTTTGAACGGTAACGCCAATGATTATGAAGTTTGGAAACAACATTCATCTCGGTAAACTAAGATGAATGTGCGTACTCATGTCCCTTCCTTCCCCATTCGTTCTTTTGCACCCGGGTGAAACCGGGCGGGACCGCTAGTTCATTTATAACGGCCAACCGCTTTTAACGACGAAAACAACCTCAAGTTTGGTTTTCATAAAACATACTGCGAAAGTATATCCGTTTATTACGACTTCGGTCAAAGCGATCAACCGCTTTGAGCGACGTAATTTATTAGAACGACGTGCGTCTCAAAACAAATTATAATTTCAAGGGCAAATGCTTCGCATTATCTCGCCGCCCCACTCCCTCCATTCCCAGATGCACGCTATATTGTTCCCGAGTAAATCACAAAGTATTTTTGTTACCTTTTGATGAATCACTGCATTAACTTCGTGTCAACGCCCGCTAGAATGAGTTACTATTTAACTTTCCGTCCTCCGGCTTCGCCCGTGGCAATTTCGTCGTCCGATTAGTACAGTCGCTCTATCCGGATTCTAGTTTAATTTGAAAAAAGGGCGTCGATGCGGAATGGGAGTCAAATCGCGTGAAACAGCTAGAATTCGGCGAAAAAAAGTTTTTGTAAATTTAGACAGACGTGTATTCAGAAAAGCAGGAACTTTGAAATTTACATTATATGACCTGTCGTTTTTTTAAATTCCTTCCTTGGCTCAAACATTTTTTATCGTCATCTTTACATTGAGATAACAGTGTTAACACGAAGTCGTCGATCGGAATTATTGTTGATATTTCATAAGCTGAAGCAAACTTGACACTGCATTGGGTTCCACATGTAACAGTCAAGGGCTGCACATTCGAACTCCAACCGGCAACCACATACTAGGCAGCTGATTGTACTGACGTCATAGTTGCCACAGCATTGACGTTACAAATGCATGTTTTACACTCAAAGCTCTTCATTGTCACTACCTATATGTTTACAACTAGAGTGACCTGTGCGAATTATTCGCACTAAATAAGTATAATAATTATCAGTATTATCACTTTACAAAATTATTTTTGAAATATGATTGCTGCAGGTATTCAATTCGTTTCTAATTTTGCACACTGCTTATAACGTTCTTCTTTTTGTTGTATTACAATATGAAGCTCAGATGACAGATCGAAGAAATATTTTACTAAAATTGTCATATAGAGGCGCAAGTAGCAAAAGCGTTGAGCTAAGCCGTCAGATGGCATCATGCAGCATTGATGTGACGTTGTTCGGCGTTGCTCGCTATTTCAAAATTAAAACCGTCAGATGGCAGTATGCAGTATTGTGTCTGTTGTATTACAAATATGAAGGTCAGATGACAGATCGAAGTGTTGACGTTGTTTCAAAATTAAAGCCGTCAGATGGCAGACGTTGTTCAGCGTTGCTGTATTTTAATTAATTTACAAAAACAAAAGCAATAATAAATTTTTTAGTTGTCGATGTCAATAGAGCAAGCAATTATCTGTAAAATGATATATAATTTATGTGGAGAAATTGTGAGGTTTTTTCTAAAAAGGGAGGCAAACATCTTAACCTTAGCGTATTAATATATATGATTCATACAGATTGCCGTTTCTCTGTTGTGAGATGTAATTTTGTGATTTGACGGGTACCCAAAAAAGCACTGCATGAATAAGTTGACGTATCTACGGATAAATAGTCCTACGTCAAAAATTAGTAAGTACTATCTATTATGACTGTAAGTAACTGAAATACTCTTCTAGAAGATTAAATTACTAATTGCACGGGTATTTATTTACGGACAATGTAACAGAATTGTGTAAGTTTCGCACACATATACAATGTTAAATAGAAAACCTTGATAGCAGGGCCAAAGTGATGGTCAATTAAAGAAGCATTCTACAGATTTTGTCTGTTATCGTGAATTGTGGTTTTTAGTAGATCCGTTTGTTATTTGTTTGTACGTAATGAATAAAACATCTGGCCGTCCCACAATTTAATATAAGATTTACGTTAAGTTCTTTAATGACCCATTTTTCTACAATCGCGATCGCCTCAGAAACGTCCCGGCATCATTCATGTTTTCCATCTGGAAACCCTAGATGTAACCCAGTCATTTTTTTATAAACATACATAAAAAAAACAGAAGAAAGTTAGTATTTAGGGTTCCAAATAATAAAAAACACACCTGAAAATTCACCAAAACATTTTCTCTCCCTCAGACAATTAGCCCATTTGCAGGAGTACAGACATATATATCAAGTGTGTTTTTTATTATTTGTTATTAATCGTATTATTTTACCAAGTGCCGAGTGAAAAATCAATGCAAATTATTTAAGGGTTTCGTACCCGAAGCCTTCGCTGTCCGTTCGTCTGTCTGTCAGCGGGCTACATCTCAGGAACCGTAAAAGGTAGAGTTGAAATTTTCACAGGGTGTGTATTTATGTTGCTGTTACGTTCAACTGTTTTACAGGCCTTTTTAAGTTTTACACTTTTTCTATATAGAAAGCACTCATATATCTTTTGCCGTTGAGGCAGCGTTCATAAGAAAAACATTCGCTCGACTGTTTTTTCGTCGACTTATATTTGCATAATTGGTCTCCACGAAAAGCGTTTTTATTTTAACGCGATAATATATATGGCCCTCTTAATAATACAGTCAAACCTGAATGAGTGAGAACTGGGAGAGTAATTGCCAGCTACCGTCTTTGTAACCCTCTAAAAACAGAAACCTCTATAAGAGAAAGGCGTTTTTCACTCATAGACCTCTATAACTGAGACTACTACTTGCCTGTCCCCTATGAGCGATTGTCGAACGTATTAACAGTTCCACGAAATTTAAGAATAAGTCATAAATATCTGAACTAATTAACAGTTTTTATATAGTTTTTTATATTTTTTTTATAGTTTTTAAAGACCTGTATACGTGAAAAAAACCATTCCTGTACCTCTATAAGCTGGAAACTCGGGTAAGCCAAAGATCTCCATAAGCGAAAACGAGATCGCGGTCCCTTGAACTCTTGCTTATTCAAGTTCGACTGTATTAGTATATATGTTACGGTTAATACAAGAAAGTAGTTTATTCGCGAATTAACCAGCTAATACCCGAATTAACCAAACGTCAAGGATTGGTTAATTCGGGTATTAGCCGGTTAATTCGCGAATTAACTACTTTCTTGTTTTAACCGTAACATATAATAGATCACAGTCGATTATATAGTAGGTACATACAGGTTACTAGTAGATCAAGGTCACGTATTTCACTTCACAATAGGTGAAAATGCCACCGCAAATAATTACGTAAATGAACAATTATTGCGAACGTCGGCGGTCGATGGCGAATGCAGACTCAAGGGACGCTTTTTTTGGTAATCGTTATTTGCATGAGTATCCGCGCAAGGTTTCCGGCGAGGCCATGCTGCACACACACAGCCATATTATATGACATTAGATGTTACAATACCTACTAAGCACAGTATGTAATATTTAAAAGTTGTATGTACAGAGACATCGCGAAATTTAATTTTACTCTTGTTAGGTTTCCATAAATCGATACCGGTTTAGTAATTTTGTTAGATAATATTAATAACATTAGCTTTGTTCCTACGGAATTCCAAAACCGTCTGGGACATCAGAGTGAGTGCGCAGTAAAATTTTTATTGTTCCATTTGATTCCGCACATTTTCATCCCTCGACAAAATATCAAAACTGGCGTTAAATTACTGTATTAATATCGCACTTTGTATACACGACCCCGTAATTGTTTTTTTTTTAAAACTCTCCCCAAACGCATTCCCCTCTTCACTGCGCAAAGAAAATGCCATCGCATCGACACGACCCCGTAATTGTTTTTAAAGAACTCCCTCCAAACGCCTTCCCCTTTTCACTGCGCAAAAAAAGCCATCGCATCGACACGACCCCGTAATGTCGGGGGATATTTTGCTCATAGAATATTTAGTCAAGATGATATGTCGTCGGGGGATATTATGTCGGGAGATCAAGACGCGCATTACCGTTCCATGTCACTCAAATCACCAGTTACGTATTTCTGTACACCATTTTTTTTTCACTGCGTTTATGAGTCTATCCGAGTGACATAGCCGCGATGTATTGCTACAGCAACAAGAAGGGATGAGCAGTGAGTGAACATAGTAGTACTAGCATAATTGGACGTATCATTTTTAGTTTGTCCATCTACCATCCGCAATTTTTCATTCTCTTATAACATTGTGTCAACTAATCATTTTTCAAATAACTGTAATAATTAAACGAAACCTTTAATCATCGAAATTTTTATAGTCAGTTATTGAGATATAGTGTTTATGTTGTTGCACTGAATGTATTATTCGACGTTTATTCCACGCTAGCGGGCAATAGAGCGGGATTGAATAGCCTTGTTTTAAACCTCGAAGCTTCTTAATAAACGATATAGCAGGGAGCGCGACAAAAACGACATCTGACGGCCACATGAAATCATACTCTATAACCATTGCATGATTTATTGCTCGTTTAGTCCACAGCTCGCGCTGCGATCGATTCAGTTGTCCCTACTCTATACTCTGCACCCGACTAATACCCTAAACTTCCTACTGGATCTAAAATAGCGACTAGCAACATAGTTTACATAGAACGGAATTTTAAAAATTAGTGATAAAATTCATGATATTAATCACTCAGCAGCAGCGAGCTGAGAGCCTGCAACTTGCATTTATTTAAAAACTTTTAAGGCCACTGACACTATTCTGTATGGTCACTGTGAAAATTAACAGCGCTGTTAATTTCTGTTCCACTTTAACTTATTTATGTTAAATTTATTACAAAAAAAAAAAAAATAAATAAAAAAAAAATATACGCGTCGACTTGAGAACCTCCTCCGTTTTTGTTTTTTCGTCGGTTAAAAAAAAAGAGATGCGACGGTTCGTGGACATTACGATTTTTATATCAAATTTTTTTGTTTATTAAAAAACATATTAAATGTATGCTGATTTGTGATTTGAACAGTGGCTACCAATTGTCTTTGATTGACGATTTTAAAACAGGTATACAAAATGCAGTTCTTATTTTGACAACACATACGTATATGTACGCCTTTGTTTCTTGGCTCGTCTCACATGTCGCTCGCTCGCTCATTTTTCGCAGTTTACTGCCTGTCTCGAGACCTGCCTTCAAAAATTAACAGCACTGTAAATTCTTACATTAATCGATATGACGATATCTCCTGACGCAATCGTAAACTGGAAGCTGTCGTTTCCAGTCAACGTATAGGGCTTAATTCTGAGATTGGTAAAGATTTGGAAAGGTGAAATTACAAAATCGAAGTGATGACCCTGTACATCCGACGTTGTTCTTGATCGCGGTGCAAACTCCGAATTACTTAAACAGCCTCCAGGCGGCCAACTAACCAAGCCTACTGACTAAACTTAACTGTCATGTTTTGCCGAACCGTGCTGCAGAAACTGTACAATGTCATTGGTTCAATTATAATTTATACAGGGTGTCCGATTTACTGCTCAATTTGAGAAGTTTTTTGTATTGCACATATCGCGAAACTAGCGGTATGTGCTCTATTATCGCTTTGCGCTTCAGAGCTGACTTTCGTTCATACAAGAAGTTATATTTAGGTTAATTTCGCACGAAATCCATTCAAATTGTAGCTCTTTATAAAGAGGAGGTTCTGTTCTATAAAACGGAATCATTTTTAGATTGATTCAGGTTCAAAATTAGTCCTAAAATTGTAATTGCAAATTTCGAATAGCAGTTATCGGTTGGTCTGTACGTATGTATGTACGTCCGAGCTCTACAGATCGCAATTTTGGTCGGACCGCCTTGGTTTATATTTTATTCACTTTGTTTAATATCAGAGTAGAACCCTATTTAAATTCAATGAAATGCGTTCAGTAGTTTAATTTTTATAAACAGTTTTTAGGGGCTTTTAGGAACTTGAATCCAGGAAACTTACATGGAGAAAGGATGCCCTTCAAACAGGCTTACAGAGGACTTGATAAAACTCAGTAGACCTAAATTCAGGAAAGTGGTTAGGCTATTAACCGGTCATATACCCCTGAGAAGACATCTACACACGATGGGGATACGTCAGGAATCGATACAGTGTAGATTTTGCGATATGGAGGACGAAACGGCCAACCATTTACTGTTCGAATGTGAGGCCCTAGCCTACAGGAGAACAACCATCTTTGGATACATTGATGAGAGTGAAGCAATTCCTCGGGACAATCTAGACACCAATCTTCTGGAGTTCATGAGGAGATTCAAACTATTGGAGGACTAGACAAGGGGGAGCACAACATTTCTTTTAGGATGACGTGCATAATGAGCTATTACCCCTATAACCCCTAATTTATTCAACCTTGGGATGTCCGTACCTGACATGACCTTCGGTAGCTCGAGTGCTGAAATATAGTAATCGTGGCTGAGGGGGTCTACAGTGTGACGCAATTTTTATGGTGCACGGTGAACTTTGAGTCAGTGGAACATCGGATTTTGTCGAATGACGCCTACGAAAGTGATGTCATTCGAAAGCTGATGCCTACAATTGAATTCAATTGAACCACAAGCATCGTGAACTCCACTCTTCTTCATTTAATACAGGACCCAGCATCATAGCCCAGTAAAATGAAGATGATTTGACCCTAAACATTTCCTCAAAATCGCAAAAGAGTGCAAATTTGAGGGAACATTTATATAAGTATGATACACAGTCTGTCAAAACTGCATCTTCGTGCGATGACTGGAACTTGTTAAAAAAGAGTTAAAAAACTGTGTATCATCAGTATTTTGCTTGTATCTCCAGAACAGTTAGAACTAGCCATATTTTTATTGATAATATCGTAAAAGAGATAATGACTCGCGAAAAAGTCTTTAAAAACAATTATCCATGTAATGTAACTTCGAGGTTTTGCGTTTAGAGAATGAATTTTTATCTTAACAAATTCTAGCTTACAATTTATAATTATTACACAACAGTGCTATTACATAATAACTACAGTAGGTACTTGGATTTATCATTATACATCTCCCTCTGAAAATAAGAATTTCATCTCTCACTTAAACAACATAATCATTTTTAAACATAACTCAATTACTGATTAAACAAAAGAAAATTATATATAATATTATATTTCACTTGAGAAAATTAAAACTTTGAGATGTTCATACGATAACCAGGTTTAACAATTCTTCCTGATCTTGTCGTATAAAATTGTTTATTATCAGATTCAGACATTGTATTCTTAGCATCATTTTTATAATTTTCCCAATATGAATGTTTAGGCATATTATTTAAATCATTTTGATTATAATTTAAATTTGGTATAGTTTTAAAATTATAATTACTATTATTAGAAAAATAGTTTATATCGACTTGATTTCTTCTAATAAATCGCTTAGTTTGCAAATCTAATAATTCCACAGAACGAGGAGAATCACTTAATTTTATTATTTTTGCAAGTTTCCAAATTTTGTTAATTTTATCAAAATACGTAACTATGTCGTTAATTTTAAATTTAATTTGTCTATTGCAAGCGTTTTTGTCATGATAGAATTTTGTTTTATTTTTATGTTCTTGCAATACTTTATCAAAGTTATATACAATTTTAGGTTTTAATAAATGATCAGATATGGGTAACTTTGTTTTTGTACGTCTACTGAAATTTAACTGTGCAGGGGAATAATCAGATCCTATAACTGGTGAATTCCGATATTCCAATAAAATTATGTTAAGATCGACATTTGTTTCTATTGATTTTTTAATCATTTTTTTACTAATTCCAACATATCTCTCACTAAGTCCATTGCATTTTGGATATCGAGGGCTTGCGGTTATAATTTTAAAATTCCAAGTGTCTGCAAAATTTTTAAATTCGTAAGATCCGAACGGCATGTTGTCACAGATCAATTTTGACGGTATGCCGTGAACAGAAAATATATATTTTAATTTATTAATAATTTCTAATGAATTTTTACATTTTAATTCCATCAATTCCAACCAGTGTGAATAATAATCAACTAAAACAAGGTAATTTTTATTGGCATATTCTAATATGTCACATCCTATAATTTGAAATGGAAATTTAGGTATTTCGTGAAAAAGCATAGGTTCTTTGGGATTAGAATTTCTAAATTTTTGACAAACATAACAGGCACTAACATATTCTTCCACATCTTTGTCTATTCCAGGCCAGTAGAATAAGCTTTTAGTTCGAAATTTTGTTTTGACTATGCCAAAGTGTGACTCGTGAACTTTATTTAATATCATTGAACGTAATTTCAAGGGTATCATAATTTTATCATTCATAAATAGAATACCGTCATTAAGATATATTTCATTTCTTTTATCGAAATACACCTTAAGATTTTCTTTTATATTGGATGACGCTTTAGGCCAACCGTCTTGACAAAATTTAGTTATCAATTTAAAATTTTCATCACATTCAGTTTCATTTTTTATTATCAATTTTAAATTATCACTAGTATTAATCGTATGAACCACTTCATTTAGATCAGAATCGACTTCAGGTTTGTCTGCATTAGTACAAGCACGACTGATAGCATCCGCAATTAGCATTTTTGAACCTGGTGTGTATATTAATCGAATATCATACATAAGCAATTTCAATTTAATTCTTTTTAATCTGTTTGACGGTATTTTATTTATCTCTTTGTTCATTATACCAATTAATGGTTTATGGTCAGTTTGTATTTCTACCTTTTGACCATAAATATAATGGTGAAATCGTTTACATGCAAATAAGACAGCTAAAAATTCCTTCTCAATTTGAGCATATTTGGTTTCAGTTTCAGTTAAGCTCTTTGACGCAAAAAAAATTGGTTTATTATCTTGCAATAAAACAGACCCTATGCCGTTCTTACTTGCATCTGTTTGAATAGTTATTTTTTTATTTCTATCAAAATTTTGAAGGGAGGGGGCTTTACAAATTAATTGTTTGATTGAATTTAAACATTCAGTGTGAGAATCATTCCACACAAATTCTGTGTTATTTTTAAGTAACTGCCTTAAACTACTAGATAATTCTGCTAAATTAGGAATGAAATCACGAACATAATTAATAAGACCAAATAATCTCTGTAAACCTTTTTTATCTTGAGGTATATCGTAGTTTAAAATGGTTTTTATTCTTTCAGGATCCATATCAACAGTTTTATTTTTGAATATGTGCCCTAAATATCTAACTTCTCGTTGTCTAAATTGAAATTTATTTTTATTAAATTTTACATTCATTTGTTTGGCTCTTTCTAACACTTGCTCTAAAATTTGATCGTGTTTTTCTTGGGTATCAGCATATATCAACAAATCATCAATATAGACAAATACATTGTCAATATTACCAAATAATTCAGTGTTAAATTTCTGGAAAATTTGTGCACTAACTTTGAGACCAAAAGGCAATCTTTTAAAAGCATAGCAACCAAAAACTGTAGAGAAAACACAATATTGAATACTATCTGGATGTAATTTTACATTCCAAAATCCATCTTTGAGATCCAAAACTGAAAAGAAATTTGCATTCGCTAATTTTGATTTTAAATCAGAAAGTGTCGGAATAGCATAATGCTCATCTTTAATATTTTTATTAAGATGCTGCGGATCAAGACATAATCTCAATGAGCCATCAGGCTTCTCAACCACAGTCAGTCTGCTTGCCCAAGAAGTAGGTCGATCAAATTTTTCTATAATGTCCAATTGACATAATCTATCCAATTCTAACTTAACTTTGTCTCTTAACTTTAATGGAAGTCGATATGGTGGCAATGAAACTGGTATTGCATTCTCTATTAATTCTATTTTATAAGAAAACGGAAAACATCCAACACCTGTGAATATTTCTTTATAACTATTCATGATAATATCTTTAGTAGTATCCTGCCTGATACAATTTACTGTCTTTTTAATTAAATTTAACTTCAAGCATGTAGGCAATCCTAATATAGGGACAGTGTCAGGTTTAGTGACAATAAATTTCTCTGGAGAAAATCGATTGTCATTCTCAACCAAAAGATTGACACAGCCATAATTTTTTATTTCATATCCACCATATGCATGCAACTTTATTTTGTTTTTTGCTAAGACTAATGACTTTACTGAATTTTTTCTAATCGAATCATAAACATTATATGGAATTAAATTAACATCAGAGCCAGAATCTAATTTGAATATTATATTCTTATTTTCAATTTTTAAATTTTTCGTCCAAGAAATATAATTTACTTTGTAAATACTATCACAGTAGTACTCGCAATATAATCTCTATCATTATTAGCTACATTATCACAATTATTACAACTATTATAGTTGCGAGTAGTACATTTACGGGCAAAATGGTTGAATTTGTTGCATTTTTTGCATTGTTTTCCTCGAGCCGGACATTTATTTTTGGGATGTTTATACCCGCAAAATTTACATTGAATTACATTAGAACCATACCTATGATCTTTCGATTCATCATTACTCTGATCCTTTGACTGGCTTTCTTCTTTCTTCATCTCTTGATTTTTCTTTTGTGTCCTTTCCTTCGCTTTCACTGCGTTGACTTCTTGACTGCTTTCTCCATGAATTTCTTTTGTCTGTTTGCGAATAACTTCAGCAATTCTAAATTTTTCTGTTGCATCCGCCAATGTTATTTCTCCCAATTTAATTACCGAATCCATTGTCTCTCTATCCGACGCATCCAATACTATTTTGTCTCGCAATATCTCATCCGGATTTTTAAACTCGCAATCTTTAATTAACGTCTTGCAATCAGTTAAAAATGAATCATAGTTCTCATTTTCTTTTTGTTTACGCGTGTAAAACAAAAATCTTGCGTGCAGTATATTTTTTCTCGGGTTGCAATATCTATCAAACGCTTCTAATACTTTATCTATCTTCTTCAAATCTTCTTCATTCTCATACGTAAATGTATCGTGTATTTCAACAGCTTCAGGACCAATCAAATTTAATAATATTGCCACTTGCCTTTCTTCAGGTTGCTTGTTGTAGGTCGTAGCGGACATAAATATATATTAAATAATTTCTTAAATTTTTTCCAATTTTCGTTTACATTTCCAATCAAGCTTAATGGCGAAGGCACAACAAAATTTGCCATTTCTTCTTTTATCCACTTTTAAGTAGATATAATTTAAACTTATTTTTAAATCGACTGCGCCATGTAATGTAACTTCGAGGCTTTGCGTTTAGAGAATGAATTTTTATTTTAACAAATTCTAGCTTACAATTTATAATTATTACACAACAGTGCTATTACATAATAACTACAGTAGGTACTTAGATTTATCATTATACTACAATCCACCTATTGTCGAAAATTAATAAAAAATATATTAAAGCAGAGAAGTGGAAACGTCTAAGAAATTGTCTAAAAATATCCAATATTTAAAAATACGAAAAATTATCACTTATTTGATTTTTTCTCTTTCCTATTGATTTTTAAAAATCGGGCCAAAACTGTCTCCTTATCTGCTCCGAGTTCTAACTTTCCATTCTCAAATATGAAAGTTAGTGTCTAATTTGCTATGAAACAACCTGTATATGCAAGCTGCTACCATATGCGGAATTCATTATCTTTACTATCATTAATTACTACGAACTATATAACTAATAAATAATAGACAAGTTATAATATAATTTATTATCGATAGATATTAATTTATTTATTCAATCAGAGATGATATTGAACGATACAAAGTGCTTGAAAATGAAATGACGTATAAACTTCGAAGGTCTGTTGAAAGTGAACGCGTTCAAAATGTAGCACCGCTTTGAGCGTTGAACACTTTCAAGAAAAAAATATAGTACCTATATCAGCGTTGCCAGACGTCCCGATTTTGGCGGGACGTCCCGATTTTTAAATCAAAATTAAATGTCCCGCGCGGGACAGGCTCAGTCCCGCTTTTCGGGGATATCTCAGGGATAAATAATAATTATTCTCTTATTGTAAGTTGCAATTTGTAACACTCATTCCACAGACTATTGCTTGAAACGCCATATTTTTCTAATGAATAAAACTTTTTTGATTTTGATTCTGAAGACGAATAAGGTAAATCTGATTTAAAATATTATATTTTTATTAAAAATACATTTTCTATGGCTATTTTTGCTATCTATTGTCACGTAAACGTAATTTTAATTCAAATAAAAAGATAAATAGGTATTTGAAAACTTCTGATTATACCTATACATTTTGACGTGATAACGTCTTATAAATTGATGAAACACCGGCTGCACGCACGAAAAAGAGTAACGTTTCGCAAGCGAGAGCGCGATATAAGCGATAGTCTCTCTCTTCTCGCGTGACGTCAGAGAGTAGTGTGCGTTCAACATTTTTTTCGGCTGTTCCAGCGAAAGCTACATCTGACAGATGGCCAGATAAATTATACGGTTTGTTAACATATATAATTTATTTCAGGACAAACTAGTTTGGCCTACTATTCATACTAGGACAAACTAGTTCAGCCTAGGCCAAACTGGTTTGTAGAACTAGTTTGGCCTAGGCCAAACTAGTTTGTCCTGAAATCGGGTTTGGCCGGTAACATATACATTCTTTTAAATGTCTTTTATAATTGCTTAAAAATATGTATTTTGCTTTGGTTGATCAAATTATTAGTCGGTAAAAATATAGTTTGTCAGCTACTAAAATTTAGGTTATGTATTATTAAATATGATATTCGAGCGGAATACGTTATCACGTAAAACTATCGTCCGTAAACCGACTTTACAGACAACCAATTTTTTTACTATGTCCCGCTTTCGACGAAAGAATCCCGCTGTTTTCACTCAAAGAGTTCCAAAATCCCGACTTGGCAAAAAAAAAACTGGCAACGCTGACCTATATATACTTAAGGCATAGCTTTGTAGGTTGAAAATGAACGTTATTAAGCCACAATGAACAGACTCAAAAAAATAATACAGAAACAGTTCTGTAGGTCTGTAAAAAGTGGAGGCGATAAAAAAGTAGTAGCGCTATAAGCGGTGAGTTAGCGCTCCAAGCGGTGAGTTAGCGCTCCAAGTGGCGAGTCAGCGCTCTGAAAACTGAACACTCTAAAAATGTGTTATTCATTGAAATTAAAATTTATGAGAATTTCGACTACTGAATATGAAATGGTGTAGGCATTTAGTTCTAAAAATAAACATCAACCGAATGATTATTAATCTATTGTCTGTTTTTAGTTTTATATGAGATGAAACAAAAAAATACTGCGATATTTAAAATAAATTTAGCCTTCACGAGGACTCAAACCTTCAAACTTTCACAACAATGTTTGAAAATTAAACCCAATGTATGAGCTTGCAATAAAGCGATTTTTTTTCCTAAATTAATAAATCACAAACATTGACTTTATGTACAGAATGGTTTTCAAGTTGATTCTTCTTTTTTAACAGCGTGTAGAAATCATTAATAGACGAACAAATATTTTAAGTAACTCTTATCAAAACTCAAAAATAAGAGAAAAACAGCCTTTCAAAGTTTAATTAATATTTTTAAAGTTTTATTAAATTAATTCAAAAGCCCGGTTAACACACGCGAATCGAAAATGCATCCCAAATAATTCGCGAAAGGTCCTTATCGCTACTACAAACATGTACAGAAGCATGGCTACGACGCACACATCTTTGTGTCCAACAAAACGGGGGCAACTTTGAACAATGTCTGTGAATACTTGATAATGACATAACATATTCCATAGTGACATAACATAACGCCAGAACCGACCTTAAAATTTGATAAAATTTAACAAAACTTTGAAAGCCCGTTCCTCTTTTATTTTTGGGTTTTGACAAAAAAGATGCTCGAAATATTTTTCGTCTATTTGATTTCTACACCGCAATGTTAAAAAAAATCAATTTGAAAATCACCTGTATAGATCTATTTTTAAAAAAATTGGTTGTCTGTAAAGTCGGTTTACGGACGATAGTTTTACGTGATAACGTATTCCGTAATACATAACCTAAATTTATTTTTTTTTTTTTAATATATGGTTTATTGGCCTCTACATCCTCTGACATAATCAGCCATGTCAACCTAAATTTATATAATAGTTATAATAATTCGAATCTATGATATTGCATCTTTCGCTTCAAATTTAGGTTAATTTTATTTATTAAAATTACTCACCACCTATAATATAATTGTTTTTTTTAACTTTCTTTCTTTCGTATTTATTTTAAGTTTCAAAGATTAACTGTCATAATATTTTGAAAACAATTGTTTCATTGTTTATATAAAATTCCAAAACCTACTTACAATATTTAAGTATTTTCATACGTCAAAAAATTGATTTTTATAATGATAAAATTTGTATGAAAACGATTTTTTCGAGAGATGAGACCTAGCTAAAACGATTTTTTGCCCCCCAAAATCCCTTTTCAGTAAATTTCATCCAAATTGTTAGGGCCGTTTTTTCGAGAAAAGCACGCACAGGGTCAGGCGGAACGTTAGGGACGTTACACTTTTTCGTGCATGCAGCCGGTTTTTTATCAATTTATAAGATTGGTGATTCATCAATTTATAAGACGTTATCACGTCAAAAATGGCACACTTTTAGAAAAAGACATGCTGATTTCACTAAGTATCATGAAACCTTTTTTAGTTTAGAATTTGAGTTTTATAGTTTTTGGGAAACTTTAGACAGTCAAAACTTTTAATAACAGGAGTGCGCGTATATACAGTAAGCTTATCAAAGATCTGAACGATTCCGATTTTTTGTCAAAAAAATATTATTGTGCTCCTTATATCTGTAACGAAAACAGCTTTTAGGGCACGGCAGAGTAGGGTAGGACGACTGTCCGTTAAATTGATAATCAATATTGCATCACAAAAGTATCTGAGCTTTAATTTAATATACAAAGAAAATAAAACGAAACGGCAGGAAAAGTACGTAGATATAAAATGAAAATATATATATAGACAACAGGCGGTCGTTTACCTTGCTATGAATACACCTACAAAGACACAACACACCTCCTGTTAGCCCATTAGCAATTTTTCCTCTCGGAAAGCTCCACCGGTTTAGGTTGAGTTTACACTTTAAACCCACGCCTTCCAAGTTTCATATTTTCAACGCATTGTTTATTTTTAACAATTAACCGGAAAAAAATATAAATAAAATATCTTTCAAAAACAAGGTTTTATTAAAATGTACAAAAACGAAGAAAATTAATATACAGCTGAACCTGGATAAGTAAGGGTTCAAGGGACCGCGATCTCTTTTTCGCTTGTGGAGATTTTTCACTAACCCGAGTTTCTAGCTTATAGAGGTACAGTAGTGGCCTTTCTCCCTTATAGAGGTCTATAAAAATACAGCAAAACATGCATGTATTATTCGACATAGATGCTACAAAAGAGAATGACTCATTCTTAAATTTCGTGGAACTATTAATACGTTCAACTATCGCTTATAGAGGTACAGGCAAGTAGTAGTCTCAGTGAAAAACGCCTTTCTCTTATAGAGGTTTCTGTTTGTTCTGATAAAGGTTTCAGAGGGTTATAAAGACAGTACCAGACAATTACTCTCACTTAGAGAGTTTTCTCGCTTACCCAATTCTCACTCACTCAGGTTTGACTGTATATGGAAGTCGTAGTCCAAAAATGAACCCAGTGCAGATCGTTATATGTTAACAAAGGTGGCTAAGTTAAAAATTAACGAATCAAACAAATAAAATCATTTCGTCGAGAAGTTTAAATTATAAACATATTTCGCGACAAGCTTTTAGGTCAGGTCAACAATGATAAAATGATTTTGTTAGTTAGTTTCTCCATTTTAATACATTTTAAGAAAAGTTTGTTTTGGAAAGGTTTTTTACTTATATTTTAATTCAAATTGCGTCATTTAACCGTTACGAAGTATCTTTTTCTGTATTTTAAACTTTTTGAACTCATTAATAACACATAAAATGGAGATAGCGCTTCGTCACTTTTCTTAGAATAATTAATAGAACAAAAGAAGGTTCAAAAACAGACCAGATATAATTTTGTTAGGGATGGGCAAGTGTAGTGGATTTTTATTTTTATTTTTTTAAGTGATCAACTTTATTATTATTTATTTAACGGAATATTATCAGTTCGTTATATAATTTTGTATAAATTAAAAATCCAAGAAATTAATTTATGTTAATTTAAAATATGAACCTGAGAGTTTGACGTATTTAATAATTTATAAGCATATGACGTAACGATCGCAACTAGCGGTTGTCTTTGGCTAACAACCAACATGCATACAAAATGCAGTTCTAATTTTGACAGTCAGACGTCTCCCATCCCTTCCCAGATCGGTATTAACACACCCCTTAACAGGAAGAATAGACCGGTCTGAACAAAAAAGTATATCTTCTTGTCTAAGCTATGTTCAGAACACAAATACGTATCGCCTTTGTTTCATGACCGATCTCATATGTCGGTCGCTCGCTCATTTTTTCCACGTTGACTCCTTGTCCCGAGGCCTGCGTTAAAAAGAATAGCTTTAAAAACATGTTTTACTTTATATTTTCTCGATTTGAGATTCAACGAGTGGTACCTTGTCCACTAAACGGGCACCAGATTATTCGGATACTTCCACATCCCTAGATTTTATATCTACATAAGGTAGGTAATTGTCTCATGTTTCCATGTAAAAGTACAAATTATTAACACACGAATAATATCATCTTTCTAACGATATTTAATTGCTAGTTTATAATGAAAAAAATCAACACAATAAAAAAAACTTTCTGTCAACGTCCTTTCAGTATTGCCAACAGTAACTAGGTAGTTGCTTGCCATTAGTTTTTTTTTATAAAAAAAAGTTGAGACGCTATTAATTATTTATAATGAATAATTATTTGAAATAAAAGCAAGCAAAAGTGAGGTTTACTTCAAAGAAGAAAAGCAAGAAAGCATTTTCCGGAAGAAAAAATATCAAAATTGAATTTTAAATAATCAATAACCAATGTACCATCAAGGCCATCGGTAGATCGCCGAGTGTGTGAGACAGACGATTTACTAAATAGCCTTATTTACAGGAATACAAATACATTTTGGCTTTTTATTTTTATACCGACAGATGGCGTTATCGTGCTATTTTTTACATATTAACTTTATCATCATAAACTATGAGGGAGGCCCTATGTTTCCTATTTTTTCAAAATCTTAAACTCGGTAGTTCCGGAGATATGGAGAAGGAATATTCTATTTTGAAATATTGTCTTCAATTTCTTTTAAATTATGCATTTTAAAATTATAAAAAAGTATATCTTTGTATTTCTCATAACTGCCCTATCACTTGAAAAATAATTTGCCCCCCAAAATCGCTATATCTACGTCCATAACTGGGTCATCTAAATCTATATACAGTGTAAACTCTATATAGCGACACGTAAGGGACTGTGCACTTTGTGGCGTTATTGAGAGTTGTCGTTAAATGGAGAGAAGAAATAATTAGTGATGGGCGTTAAATCAACGAACTAGTTGAATCAACCGTTGACGTGCAATCAACGCTTCAACGGTTTTTCATTATCTGATCAACTAGTTAAATTCGTAAACGGCTAAAAGTAAGTCTCGGTTTTTTGTATCAACGCACAAAGCAACGTCAACGCTTTGGTAGCCGTATTATACAAAACTTCGTTTATCCTCGCGATTACGTTAATAACTTCGACGGTTTTACTAAAGTGAACTCTAAATACAACTTGATTGCGTTATTATTGCCATAAGCGCGTTACGGTATAAGCCTATTCAGCCCGAGTAAAATGTAAACAAGGATGCCGATAGTATAATTTCGCAAGTGAGAAAGAGAAAACTGCGTTTCAATTAACTAATCGCAACGTCGTTTACTCTAGTTAAATAAAAAAAGTAATCAAACTAAAACTAAGAAGTTGATGCGTCAACTAGTTGAAGAATTTAACTAGTTAATCGACTAGTTGATGAACGAACGTCAACGGTCTCGTTTCGTTAACGAAAAAAGCTTCAACGACCCACCACTAGAAATAATCCATTAATTTCTTCTTCCATATTGTTGATACGCTCGAGCGACTAAATCCAAAACGTTTTCCAACATCACTTATCTTTTCTCCCGCCTCTATTGCGCGTATTAATAAATTTTTTTTCGTCATTACACAAAGATTTTCTTTTACAGTTTGCAAGTTTGTAGGCAACTAAGAATATGACTACTTATTGATAAGCAGCTGAGCTAAACATATGAAAGATAATCCCAACAAACAAAATAACGAATTTCTTAGAATCTTCGGTACGCACGATGCCGACAACAAAGCAGCAAAATAACAAACAAGTACTGTTTATTGCTTAATGATAACGTATTGTTGTTGTTATTTAGAGTGAGTGTGTCGTTATTAAGGGTGTAACATTGTATAATGAGGTAAACCAACTAGGAGTTCAGTAATTTCGACGTTTTAAGGAGTTTGTCGTTATATCGAGTGACGTTAAATGAAGTTTACACTGTATGCACCACTTTTTTCGTCCAGTAGATTCGTAGAAAATAAACTGTGACAAACGGACAGACAAACAGACACGAGAGTGATCTTTTAAGGGTTCCGTTTTTTCATCGGATGTACGGAACTCTAAAGAATGAAACTGAAACATTTTCGGAGCACGCTGTACGTGTTTAACGAGCGTTGAACGAACTGTGCAAAGTGAGTGTATTCACCCCGCGAATCACCGGAGAAAGTTTGAAATCACGTGACTGCTTTTACTTTTACTCTAACATTTTATAAAAGTGAATATTATATTATACACATATATATAGAGAAGTTAGGTATTATAAATGCGCGAAAACACATTAGCAGAGATAATAGGTATCTAAGTTTGCATATGTATTAGCGAAAAAGCAAAAAATACAAGAATAACAGATTTACGAATTTTTGTCGACTTTTTTCTACGTAAATTCAGATTACAAATCCGATCTAAATTTGGAGTGACGGTTCTAATTAGCATGTCTGTCCACTTTCTTAATTGTCGCAAACTTTGCACTAACCGTTTCGCGTTAGTTACAGCTTCATAACCTCAATGGTGCGTTACAAAAATTCGGAAAGTTGGTTGGAGTTACGGAAAGGCACATGCTTCCTTTTTGAATAGATCTGTAACAAACCGTATGTATTCGTTACTGAGTAACGGGTACATCGTCTGACTCGAAGTAACGAATCGTTACTTACAAATTCATTTCGTTACTCGCATTTGTCGTATCCATGTCAGTTCGACTCGTTTGATGCCGTTATACGTTATACGAACGAAGCCATACCGTATCACGTATGCGACGCGCCTCGATGTGATGGTACATGCTTGATGCTGTTTGTACACGATTGTATGTCGTATGAAAAGTAACGAGTAACGTAAATATATGAAAGTAACGGGTACTGGTTCTTTAAGTAACGAATACATACGAGTACACAATTTATCGTTACTTTTACAGCTCTATTTTTGAAACCTATAGCACGTAGACGACGAACACAAGCTACTGAATGGCAGTCTACTAGAACAAAAAACGAGCGTCACGTTTCGTGACGTGTCCGTTTCAGGATACAAAGACGCACATACGTATTTGAGACAAGGAAAGGGCCAAAGAAAGTACGTCATTGATATTACCACAGTTCAGATAGTGCTTCAATACTGTGGTATTATATACTTATTTTTGACTATAATACTCCGGAATAACATACCTAAACGAAGAGCGTTATGTGGCCGAGCGGTTTAGTACGCCTGCTTTGATAGTACAAGGTAGCTGGTTCGATCCTCGGCAACGCCAGTACTGTTTTTTGTCTTTTTTTCACTAATAACAATATTTCGTATTAAAGTGCCTTTCTATTATTAAAAATAATTTCTATAGCAAAACTTAATGATAGCATTTTATAATACAATAAGATGTGCATTATAATTGTTCTTTAACGACTTGATTGTTAGTAATTTTTGCGTAATTGTTTAAAAAGTGAAATAAAATTGTTACTTTTATAATTTTATTATTTATATTGATACCACGTCGCTGTGACAAATTATGTTAAATAACTAAAATAGAGGTACGTAATCTTTTTTTTAATATCACACTAATCAAAGATATTCTATGAAGCTTAAATGTCACTATCATATTTTGTTTTATAAGATTACTAAAATTAAATTATACATACTAGCTTACAAGTAGGTATCCTCTTTCAAAGACAAGGTACACTATTTTGCTCAAAGAAAGTTGGCAACCCCACCCTAGGGGTTCGTGAGCATATCCAACGGGATTCACAGACTCATTGGGGAACAAACAAACAAACAATCTCTCAGCCTAAACGCATATACCTTCTTCGTTCCGTCGTGGGTAAAAATGGATTTTTGAAGTTTAAGCACAGGTGATTAAGGAGTTCACTTCAGAAATTTGCACAGTCGTGCTTGAATGACTTGAAATGACAGCATCAATTTTTTGTGTCATTTCTGTACTAATATAAAAATAACCTCTGAACGGATTATTATCATTCCGGTTCCGAAGTGTCGCCAACCCTGACGAGGCACAACAACGCGTCCACGCGACAAAATTGTCTATGTCGTTTTGATGTGAAACTAGACGCGGTAGCTCTGTAGAAGTGATTTCAATCGACAGTGTAAAGCAAAAACGTCATGAAAGTAGACGTGCGTGTAAGAAGAAAGTAAAATGCAACAGCGGTACTAATATAAAGAAATTAGTTAATTCACTAAAAGATGGCAGTAAAAAATAAATGAATTAATGAATTTTTCTAATCACCTTACAAGGAATTACACGAAAAAAAACCGTGATTTTTATTCTTTAAATAACTTTGAAACTACTTGACTCCAAAATGTAATCAGATAAACTCCTTCAAATGACGCAAACTTGATCTCAATCGATTAATTCGCTCTAAAGATATCGTACGACAAAATGTTCTTACCACACACACAAAAATACGGAAGTTCATCCAAGAATAGTCAAAGTAGCTTCTCAAGACCCCGAAAGGTCGAGATCTGATAAAAGCTCGATTTTCGAAAATCGGACTGAAACCAATAACTTTCCTTTTTTACCACGTTTGATTTAACTTGCTTTCTTGTGTGTCTGTCCGGGTGGACAGATACATATAATTCATTCTTACTTGTTTATCGTTGTAAGGCACATAGCAGTCACTGATCTATGGCTCAGTTGGTTAGAGCGTCGTGCTAATAACGCGAAGGTCGCGGGTTCGGTCCTCCATCGGACATATTTTTATTTTTTTACGATGTATTTTTATTTTTTTTTTTACTAAAAAGTAAAAAAATAATAACAGTTTTTTTAATATTCCACGTTTTTAAAGCAAACTAAAAAGTATAAAATAATTTCTTTAAGTACTGACAGATTTTTACTTGTAGTATTTGAAACGAAAAATGTGGGGCTCATGCGACAATTATATAAGAAGTGTAGAGAGTTATAGCTATCAATGAAAAAATCTATTTATGAGATAAAATCAATAATGCGCCCCACGTTTCTCGTTTCAAAACCTACAAGTTAAAAATCTGTCCGCAAAGAAATTATTTTATACTTTTTAATTCGCTTTAAAAACGTGGTATAACAAACATTTTTTTTTATTTCTGTTATTATTTGAAAATTTTCAGTAGCGGTAAGTTAAAAGAAAAAAATTGGTTGTCTGTAAAGTCGGTTTACGGACGATACTTTTACGTGATAACGTATTCCGCTCGAATATCATATTTAATAATACATAACCTAAATTTTAGTAGCTGTCAAACTATATTTTTACCGACTAATAATTTGATCAACCAAAGCAAAATACATATTTTTAAGCAATTATAAAAGAAATTTAAAAGAATGTATATATATATTATATATTTGTTAACAAACCGTATAATTTATCTGGCCATCTGTCAGATCTAGCTTTCGCTGGAACAGTCGAAAAAAAAGTTGAACGCACACTACTCTCTGACGTCACGCGAGAAGAGAGAGACTATCGCTTATATCGCGCTCTCGCTTGCGGAACGTTACTCTTTTTCGTGCGTGCAGCCGGTGTTTAATCAATTTATAAGACGTTATCACGTCAAAATAAAAATTTCTACATACATCAGTTCAGTTTGTTCCCGCAGATATATATACACAGATACTGGAGGCGCAACGCCCGCGATGCGCTTGTTACATTGCACGCAGGATCATTGACCTCGGTCGTACATATAGGCAGCGAAACAACCCCGTAGTTAATGGGTGTTCAACCCCCTCTCATCACTCACCTCACTCTAAAATACCTACGCCCGTGTCATAGTATCGCGAGGACATTGTACCACTTTCACTCTCTCTCTCTCTCTCTCTCTGTTACCTCTTTGACCCCCACGATAGCAAAATCGGATAATGAAATCCTATCCCACTAAAATATTCCTTATAATCATTAGATTTTGCCAGATTTGAAGTAAGTATAATACGCGCCACGAATCTAAAAGGCTCAGAAGTTAGATGCGAATGCGGGCTTGCGTTTGTACAGTCTGTTGAAATACTACAAACTCGCAACTCAACAAAACTAAAATAACAATAACAACTTGATAATAGCGTACTCGACTGTACTTTAAAGCAGGAAAGCGACAAGTGACAAAGGCAACGACGAGCGCACGTTCCGTGCACGTAGCTGAGAGGTGGTAGGAGCCCAACGGCTCTAAAATGTGCCTTTGCGACGCTGTTTGTGACTAACTTCCGAACATTTTAGATCCGTGCGCGTATTATAAATGACGCGTCGATTATTATATTCGTTGCTATTCGTTTTTTAAAAGTTTTTTTCAAATCTATGCAATCTACGTATCATACAGAATACAGATTGTCCTGCAATATAACAGTTTAAGTATTTTCAACACGTGTATATTAGCTTGACTTGTATGTATGTATGTAAAGGAATCTTTGAGAGTAATTTTCACCAATTTCAAGAAGTCTGATTAACTTGAAAATTTACACACGTGTCAAGGGCCGATGACAATACAATTATTTCAGAAAATAAAATTTAACTTTAAAATTAAAATTTAAAATTTTTGAAAAAAATTACTTTTGATGTCGTTTTGAGACTACAAATTAAGATTTTATAAATATTAACAAAATAATTCAATTATAGTAAAAACGCGCGAGGTGCTTGATAATGTTACAATTATTTCATTGGTAGCTATTTGTAAAGTTAGAGTTATAATGAAAATATAGTAAATGGCAACCCACGATTTTTTACTATAATTGAATTATTTTGTTAACCAATTAGTTTTTATTTTAATCTTATTCCAAATTAAGTTAGTCATAATTTATTGAGTGTGGAACTTTCTATTGCTGTAACACAAACGAGCACCCAGCGAGTTTTAAAAATCATACAAGTCGTAAAATAATCATATACGACAGAGATACATATAGAGTACTTTTTACACGTACCCCTTTTAAAATAGCTGATCTCACGTAATTTTCAAAAAATTGAGAGTTCAATTTTGGGCAAGATCACTTCAGATTGTAGGAACTCTCATCCGGTTTATATTGGAAAAATGCTACCACTATATGTTTATTTTACTTTATGCAACTTTACAGCACTAGGTTCGTTCCAAGCAGCCGCGAACGGTAATAAAACCGTACAGTCTTGTCACTGCGCAAGACTAATTTGCGCACTAGCTCAAAAATCGATACTGCGCAAGACAGTCTTGCGCACTAACAAAACTGTGTACGGTTTTGTTACCGTTCACGGCTGCTTGGAACGAACTTACTGTTGAACGTGTCATTTCGCAACCCTTATATATACATGCAGGCAAAGCAGCTATTTTATGGAAAGAGGGTCAGTTTTACGGAACCACCCTGTGTGTAATATAGTGCGTGTGTCGCACGCACATGACCCCGTGTGACCTTTCGCAATAATACGTTCATTCTCGTGCTGTCAAGCTCTAAGTTCGCTGCACATCTATGGATATATACGTTACATCTATAGGTTGGTATCTATATTATTATAGATGGAAACGGCGATAGGCTTGGTAGGTACCCTACACTACATTGCAAAAGAAAATTGTGTATGATAAACGAATACTTGTTTGTGCCTATTGGATTCGTATAATCTATTTGGACTAAACAATATTTCACCATTCAAATTCCACAACTGGGAAAATCGGCGCATGCACAGAAGAGATATATGCTATAATGTTGTTTTTTTTTATTATTGTAATGGTATACTTTTCAAAATGGGTTATTATTCTATTCTATAGAATAGAACAGAATAGGACTTATTTGAAAATCGCATGGGCAGATTCATATCTACACTAATATATAAAGCTGAAGAGTTTGTTTGGTTGGTTGAACGCACTAATCTCAGGAACTACTGGTTCGAATTGAAAACATTTTTTTTTGTTGGATAGTCCATTTATCGAGGAATTGGCTATAGGCTATATAATACTACGCTACGACCAATAGGAGCGGAGCATCATTGAAAAATGTTGCAAAATGTAACTCAAAATTTGTCCATCTGACAAAAACTTTTGAACAGTAACTCCGATCATCATGAAATTTGGACACATTAATCTCGGTAAACTATAAGATGAACGTGCATATTCATGTCCCTCCCCCTCATTCGTTCCTTTGCACCCGGGTGAAACCGGGCGGGACCGCTAGTATGTTATAGTTTTATTTTTTAAGAAAATGTTGAGTATTTTTAAAAAATTTTTAGGGGTAAAACCTGTACCTACCTATTGACTCTGGCAGGCGGTTGAATAATTTGTTAGCCATGTAATCCAGGGCAGTTTGGGACAGATGTAGCCTTCGAGGTAGGCAAATAGCATTTTTTGTTCTTGTGTTATAATTACGACTTCTAAACATAAATTATTAATTAAAATTTCACTTTACTAACTGTTAAAACCAGTAATAAATTTCAAAATCGCTCTTGCGTTTCTTTCGTATCGATTTTAAAATGTCCTTTTGACAAGTCAATAGAACGAACTTCGAAGTTTCAAAGTTCCTGAATAAGCAAATGTACGCGTTGTATTTGTGCCCTCAAGTTAAAACCACTTAGGTAAAAATATACCAGATATATTATTTTAAACTCTATTTGGTATAACATTGCGCAAACAAAACATAAAAATTTGAGCTGCAATTCAGAACGGTTTATTAATCCATGTACGTGACTCTCTTTTCCTCTGTAAAGAAAAGAGACACTGCGCCGTCGAACACAATCTCGAGACACCTTCCTACAACACGAGCGACGCGAACATTTATTTAAATTTATTTTCTATATATAGAGACATATAAAAGAAAGCAAATTTTTTATTGCATTTTCTGTTTGTTCACTTAACCCCATTGGTCCTGGCAGTCATTTCAATGGACATTCTATCCTAACGCGTGTAATTTCAGTCAGTGTACCTATCAAATATAAACATTTCATTGTGCTTGGGGCTCATCTGAGATGGAAGGCATGCCAAACAAAACAAAAAAATACTATGTGGGTATAGGTAGAAATATCGAGTCAAGTGTTGACCGCAGTCAGGGATTCAAGCAAAGCTGGTAAAAGTGTACATTCTGATTATGTATTAGGTACTTAGTACAACTTATATGTTTTCATAATGAAATGTAATTTTTCTTGTGCGGATATTTATTTTAATATTATGATGTTAACATTACTAATTATACTTAAAAAGTAATTTAGCATCCTATTTTAATTATTGGATCAGCAATAAATTATTATCTTATCTTATGCTAGTGATTAGGTACCCTAAAAAATAAATTTGTTTGACCTGTTATCCATTTTCAATAGACATAGGATTTTCCAAAATTCTGTGACTGTTAAATTTAGTTTTTCACTGAATATATACACTCTTCAAAAATATAAAAATATAAAATTCAGGTCCGAATGGCTTAAAGAAGGTACGTTTCAGGGTTGTGTCGAAAAACATTCTATAAGAAAATGGTGCGGCAGGTCAAAAAAGTTTGGAAAGAAAATAACGAAATATTCAACATACGTGCTTTTGTCTCTTGGCCGTAGATATGTAGTAGGCAGGAACATACACAATCATAATAAGCTTCGGTTGAACTCGTTTGACCTTTGAGAGAGAATTCACTAACAAGATTGTCAATAAAAATCGCACCTATAGAAGAAAATCCTTGCACAGGATAGCTATAAAGCTTCACCTGGGTATATCGTGTCAGGTGAAAGATATAGCACACGTTTTTTTCCATTCTTCTAAAGTCCAAACGGGTAAAAATATGCCTCGTTGCGTAAAACGTCAGGCCTACCAGAACATGCCAGACACTCGATATATGCACTCTCATTCGGAAAAGAATTGTTGCTCGTGTGTGTGGCCATTGACGTAATTGGACTATCTTCTAAGGAAAGATAGAAATCATCTCTGCGACAAAGAATAATAAGATTTCTCAGCCCCGGATCTAGGATTTTTTCGAACCGGGGCAGAAACTTGATAATGGCGCCCCCTCTCTCCAGCGTTTGAGATAAATTACTTAAAAAACCCCACAAATATATAATAGTTGGCATTTTTCGTGAACGGGAAACCGTCAGAAAACAAGCAGATTGAGTAAATCGGAAAAAGGACAGATTGGGTGTGGTTTTCAACCATATTCTATCATGATTTTGGCGCCCCCTGAAACTGCCACCCGGGGCGAGTGCCCCGGTTTGCTCCCCCTTAGATCCGGGGCTGTGATTTCTAGAGCTATATAAATCATTCCTTGAAAAGCAATTCTCCAAGATAACACAAAAATATACCTTGCTCTTATTTGAACACGTTTCGTTTGACCTGTATACTCGTGTACATATTTACACAATTTTGCATAGATTGTAACATATTTTTCGGCGACTTACGTTGCACAACTGATCTACACGAAAAGCGGTTTTATTTTAACGTAACGCCTATATGGCTATGTCCATCCTGAAGGTCCATTCTAAACATTGGTGAAAACATTTTTGAAATCGGATGAGCAGTTTCGAAGATTATCTCCTACATCCATACTTAGAAACTTTACTTCTTTATAATATTACTAGCGGCCCGTCCCGGTTTCACCCGGGTGCAAAACTGTTCTGGAAATATTATACTGACCTTCTCATCTTCATAGCAGAACTATCAAAGTACATTGTTTTGGTTTTGGCCAGCGTTATCCATGTAAATATTTTTCCTTTTACTTAGTGTCATATTAAAATTGGGGAAGCGAGTTCGCACAATAATATAGATATGATTTTTAGAAAATCTTACATAGTTCAGAGAAAAATTCCCGGAAAACTAGATTTTGGTATGAACCTTGATAGTACGGTTCTAAACAAAATGTCAAAAGTCCCCATCGACGCGACTGCCGCTAAAAATGAAATAAAATACATGCTTTACATACCTCTGAACAATAGCTCTACACCCATAAATACAACATCTAATGTCAGCTGTCACTGGCTGTGACGTCATAAGCGTTTTCGCGATTACTTCATAATAGAAAGATAAAATTGCAATGATTTGCGTTAAAATTTAATTTAATTTTGAAATAATGTTTTTTTTGTTTCGGAAATAGTATACGTGTACCTGCATTATAGAACGGGATTTGTCTAATTTCTCAGGACTATACAGGTGTTTCCCAACAAAATAAATCTGTGAAACTTTGCTCTGAAAAATGTGGTTGATTTTGTCACATCGTTTTGAACTGGGCATATTTCCAAAAACTTGGTTGTCGATCGTTTATAATCCACAATAATAAACTTCAAAATATCTGCCCTTTTTTGGAATCCGCCCATACTCAATAATTCGCCCGTCTTATGCAGTTCAACTTATAGTAAAAGCGAGCACGTGTTGTGGCAACAAGAGAAAGAGAGAGAGAGAGAGGGGAGAGCCCGGGTCAATAGCCCCGCGGCGCGGCAGCTTAAATATACATACAGTAACAGTGTCGCTGACAACAGAGGAGAGACGCAGTACCGCCGTTCCCGACCTTCCTCAACGAGATGTATCTCGTGCGTCACCGGCCGTCGTCGCACAAAACAACAGACTGTGTCGCTCTTCTGTGCGACCGGCGCACACTCAACACCCGAACTCTCTCCGATCTATCGATGTCCACAAAGACGTCTCAAATCGGATTAGAAATTTGAATAACTTCAACAATAGCTATTAATAATTATTATCTATACTAATATATAAAGCTGAAGAGTTTGTTTGTTTGAACGCGCTAATCTCAGGAACTACTGGTTCAAATTGAAATTTTTTTTTCTTGGAGAGTCCATTTATCGAGGAAGGCTATAGGCTATAACTATATAATGTCACTACGACCAATACGAGCGGAGCATAAATGAAAAATGTTGCAAAATGTATCTTAAAAATGAGCTTCTATTTAGGTGAAATGCCGTAACTAAATATACCAATATTAGGTTACCGCATCAGAAGCCCGAATAGCTCAGTCGGTAGAGTACGGGACTCTTGATATCAGGGTCGTAGATTCGAGCCCCACGTTGGGCGAATAGATTTTTATTTTTTTTTTATTTTCTACATTACTTTCCTACTTTTAAATTTATTTTAATTTTATTTACGACTAATTAAAATTAAATAAATCTAATTAATAACTCATTTGAAAACTGTTATAACTATAGGGACCTATACAAAAAAAATTTCCTACAGTGTTTTCAATTAAATATTTATTATATTTTATTAATTCCAGTAATTATTGATTTAAAAGAAATTTATTATCTATACTAAAAAATATAATTACTGCTTTTTAACGACAAAAACTTTTGACCGGTAACTCCGATCTTTATGAAAATTGGACACAACATTCATCTCGGTAAAACTAAGATGAATGTGCGTACTCATGTCCCTTCCTTCCTTCCCCATTCGTTCTTTTGCACCCGGATGAAACCGGGCGGGACCGCTAGTATATATAAAAAGGTTCTTTATAAGAAAAATTGTAAATGCTACCTGTCGGGACATGAACCTGGAACTCTACATAGTGTCCTGAAATATGTATTCATATCATCGTCTGTATTTAGCACTCGTAAAACGTTTTATACTCATATTATGATTTAATTTCAGAGATTAATCATTTAGCCATAAACTTTGGAACTGCGGGACTTAGGAAATAAAGTGATTCACTGTTACCCAATCTCCGCTAATGTTGCGGAGAGAACCATATTTTTACAATCTAAAACCCATGAAGTCATTCAAAATGAAACGTTGAGTAGCTTTTGGATAACAATAAATGTTAGTGTAATTGTAATAGTAAATGGCTCATGACTCCGACAGCCATCCATGTTGGCATTCAATTAAAATTAATATTCTGTTAACGCGTGCTATTTACCTATATCTCAGTTATCTACGGAACATACCTACTGAATGTATTCCACATTCTTAGGTTTTTTCGAATGAAAAATATTTTAAAATAAGCTTCCTAACACGAGATTTGAATACATTAATTTCCATAACTAATTAATTAAACTTCGAATTTTATTAAATATTTGATGTCTAAAAATGATAAATAAAAGATACGAACGGCTTATTCTGGGATTTTCATAATGATTCTCGTTATAACAACTCCGACTGGGAGCTGAGTGCTTGTAATAGAAGATCCATGACGTTATTTAGTTATTACTATGAAATTTTCATGCTTTCGATGAATTTTGAGGTGATAGCGTCTTATAAATTGATGAAACACCGGCTGCACGCACGAAAAAGAGTAACGTTCCGCAAGCGAGAGCGCGATATAAGCGATAGTCTCTCTCTCTTCTCGCGTGACGTCAGAGAGTAGTGTGCGTTCAACATTTTTTTCGGATGTTCCAGCAAAAGCTACATCTAACAGATGGCCAGATAAATTATACGGTTTGTTAACAAATATATAATATATATACATTCTTTTAAATGTCTTTTATAATTGCTTAAAAATATGTATTTTGCTTTGGTTGATCAAATTATTAGTCGGTAAAAATATAGTTTGACAGCTACTAAAATTTAGGTTATGTATAATTAAATATGATATTCGAGCGGAATACGTTATCACGTAAAATTATCGTCCGTAAACCGACTTTACAGACAACCAATTTTTGATGAACAGAATGCATTTTCTTCTATACACGTTCTTCAATATTTTTTAGGGTTCTTTTATCGGATATAACGGTTGTATTTTAGCGATCATTTCGTCGAAAAAACGCAACTTACATAAAACCAAGTGTCTTTAAGTACAGTATTCTTTTATTAAATTTTACTTGACACAGTGGCGGATCTGTTGAGGCTTCAGCTCCACCCCCTCTCTCCCACAGGTCATATTAGATTTAAAATAATATTTTAAGGTGCTTTTGAGGCACTTAAGGCCTAAAAAGCAGGTGTCAGGCACTGTACATTTTTTTTCTGGGAAAACCTCTCAATCTTTTCGCTGTACAAGGGATATTCCTTATCATTCTGACCTTCTCCTCCGGGGTGTAAAATACTCCCACCCCTCGCAAAATCGGCAGGATCCGACCATGGCTTGACATGACAATAATCAAATTATTATTATAATCATTTTTTATATAAATTAGCTTCTACCAACTCTGATATTATTTGGTACAAATTACAATTTCCTATTCTTAATTATTATATTAATTCTTGCTGAATTTCGGCCGGGATATAAAGAGTCATGACGTTAATCCGGCGCCCGGACATATATTCTAAAATCCGAAGACTTTGGGTAATATCCAAAGCGGTGGCAACCCTACAAATAATCGATTTTCACTATACGAAAATTTTCCATGAAACCACATCACGATATTTGAATTTGTTTAGAATTTGAATTACCAAAAAAATGATATATTCAAATTGTAAATTGATCTAATTAACACACACACACAATATGCGCAAAAAACCAGTTTGTAATTGAAAAAAACTTTCCCACAATGAAAAACAAAAATTTTGCGAATAACATGAAAGAATATTATGTAATGTACTTCAAAGTACATGACAAATACGTTAATCCTTGACATAATAATATGTATTATTCATGCAAGCAAAAGACTTTTTTTTAATTCTCAAACTGGAAGCACAGTAAAATCGGAATCATTGTCAATTGATTACTTTTCTTAATCATATTGTAGACTTAATTACAATATGGAAAGTTCTGAGCCAAAAAAGCAACGACGCAATCTCCCGAAGGCCTTCGCTGAAAATGTGCAAAATCATTTATTTTTTACTTTTTAGTACCTACTTATTTTATTTAAATATAATTTACTATATGGCCAACGCCCTTTCTTTATATCTACAAAACTACTTAATAAAAAATCTTTTTTACAAAACTTTCATGTAAACTTTTCATATGAAAAGTATTATAAATAGTTCTTCGTACTGCTAATCAAAATTCGGTTCCGATTCGTTTTGCCGCTTCACTGATATCGTACTGACAGACAAGTATGGAGAAGGCACTAAAAAAAAAAAATGAAAAGTGAATTTTGATCTAAATTAGTACCATTTCCCATTTGTGAAGTTGGAATCGTAAAAAAATATAGTTACTAAACGGGGCACGTTATAAGACAGGATGTCCGAATCATGTACGCATTAATACGTGCTGTGGCCCTCTTGCGTATCGATTAAATAATCAATGAGATACTATATCATTCACTGAATAATGATTATACTTAAGTTGAAAATTAACAATTAATATTTCGAATTGTTCCGCCATTTTGATAAAAATTGTCTCAGCTTCACCCGAAAGGATAAGACTTGCATAATCAACCGGTATACTCGAGTACCGGTAGCAGTTCGATCGCGAAGAAGAGACAACGACATATAGCTTCTCCCCGGAGACACAAAATAGTTTGAATGGTAATACGAGTAATTAATCGAAATCTCTCAAATGAATTTTGAGTCAAAGTCGTTGGATAACAGTCTACGTATCCTCAGATTCCGCAGGAATAGCACAAGTAGCCATCATTGTCAAGTTGTTTTTTTAATAATTATCTTCAGCATGATGAAGAACTTAGCTTTTACTATATTTAACTATCTCCAGATTCTCAGGAAAAACAAGACCATTAGAATGATTAAATTATCAGATGGTTGCCTTCGACATGATAAAGAAGACACCATCTATCTCTGAAGTAATAGCAAAAATATGCTTTATCGTCACTGTGACCTTAAGATGAGGAAGAAGACATTATATTTGACTATATTTAACTATCTCAGGATTGAGCTTAAATAACATTAATATTCTTCACATTTATCTTTGACTTGTTGAAATCGTTTTACTGTCTCTTACTACTTTCAGATTTCGCAGGACTATCTTTAGTCATGCCGGCTTTTATTCAAGAATTTTAATGTTCTTATTGTTAGTGTTTATATTTTGAACTGTATATTATTTTATAAAAAAACAAAAGCTATTTCAGTAAAAGAAATCAAATACATAATTATCAAACCAGAAGTAAAGAAAATATAGGTAAATTATAAAGAAAATAACTTAACAACCACACTAAACTGCCCATTTAATACAATAGTAAAAATTTGTAATAAATTACCTTTACATGTGTGGAATTTAAAGGCTGTGAAGCTAAAAACAGTTATAAAATATGTACTTTCTTATAAATAAAGTAATATACAGTTTGGATGAATATTTTAATATAAATTTTAGTACCGAATACCTTTTAGTATCGAGTAAGTAATTATATTATATTTTGTATATTTATGACGCATTTATATGCTGTTTTTACCTATCACATACAAAAATAAAGAGACCTATCTATCTATCTATCAATACGATGATTGTTGAATGGTTACCTTCGATATGATGAAGCAGACAACTCTCGATTTTTTTACCGCACGAATAGCAAGTACTCTTCATCATCACGCTGAAGATGGTTCTAGAAATATTAATTATTATTATCTCCCGATTCCATGATATATATTCATCATTATGACGATTTTACCTTCGACATGATGAAAAAGACGATATCATCTACTATGTTTTTCATCTCTGACTTCTGTAGGAACTCTTTATCATCACGCTTAAGATGGTCCCAGAAAGATTATATTTCAATGTATTATTACCTCCAGATTCCACAGTATCAGCAAGAATATTCTCCACCATTATGACGATTTTACCTTCGACATGATGAAGAAGAAGATATTACTATGCTTTTATATTAAGTTCATACGTTTATGGTAATGTTTTCAGCTATCAATAAATTAATACCTATCTATCTCTGAGTCCCGTAGGAATTGGCAAATAGGAAGTAATCATCATGACGCTAAAGACGATCCCAGAAAGATTATTATTTAGTGTCTAATTATCTTCCACAGGAATGGCAAGTGCGAGGATATTTTTCATCTAGCGTACGTGCATTATCATGAATCATATATTATGCTTATAGATGTTGGCATTTCTCACCGATATGCAATGTAATTTTAAATTGTGCATAGCAACACTAACGTCTGTAACAGCTCTCTGTAATAACAACAACGCATGGTGAAGTTAAAAATGACAACAGCCGAAGCCGTGCATTAACCCATCGTCTACGCCTGTCAGTTATTAATGCTGAAACGCTTCAGAGAACAAGATGGATGCGCGTTCTTTTAAATTGTGTGCATTCGAAACAAATGCACGCCGCTGCAGAGGTGCCGATTTCAAACATATTTTCGAGGGAGGCGTTTTCTGAAAACTGGTTTCGCTCACGTGAAAGTTTATTTTCGTGTACTAGTTTATACGCTGTCATCCGGATGCAAAATTACACAGTAAAAAGAAGTTTCCACAAAATACGGGCGTCTCACGAGAAATGGATAAAATCATACCAGCATAGTTAGCGAAATGCGTCGGAAAAAGTTAGGCGTAACAAATTTAATTAAAATTTGATTAGCTCGAGATTTAAGAATTATGGTGAAATTCATAATGCAATATAAATTCTGTAATTCAATTTTAAGAATTGTATTTTTTATGTTCATCAAAAGTCTACGCTGTTCGCCATGTTGGATTCCGGCGTGACGTCACTTCGTTTGTAAACCAGCTACGTTTATGTTGTGCTGTGTGTTACTTTGAAGTTCTTTCAAGTTATTATCACGGTTATAGGTTTCTATCCCGTATTTTATTGCATCATGGAAGACGGTTTCGTAAAATCAGAAAGTACTAATCTACCACGGATAAATACATTTAATAAATAAAATTAGTTTTACTAACGTATATACTCACTGATGGTAATCAATTATTATAAAAATTGTAGACCTTATATATCACTTTAGGAATTCATTTAAAACACTTTTCAAAAACAGTGTAATAGCCTATTGCGAACTTCGGACATAACGAACCTATTCTTATAGTTTCTTGAGAATCGTTATAACCGAGTCCTATAAAATAGCATTTGTGAAATGACACATTTAACACTAGTGCTGTAAAGTTGAGTAAAGTAAAATAAAAGTAGTCGTACTGCCATTTTTATAGTAAATGAGAATTGAACGCAACCTATGATCAAAATTCAGCTGTCAAAATTTTTGTACAATTAGGTGAAAATCAGCTCTTTCACAGGAGGTAAAAAATGTAGAAGGTATGTATGTTGTTTATAATGATATTACGACTCGAGTGGCTGTTAAATCTCGCTGTTTTAACATATTAATGTCACAATTTGCTCGTCAAAATACCTTCATTCACGAACAAGATACATAAACTAACATTTTAATTTTCCTTCTTGCAGGATTTCCTGCTATTATTAGTTAAATTTTGCTTGTTCTGATTGTTAATAAAATATTTGCGATAAAAATTGACTTGCGACTTAATAATTTTTCGATTATCTATTATCATAATGTATGCCAAAAAGACGTATTGTTTAAGTTCATAACAGTGAACTTCGAAAAGATCAATGACACATAACACTTGCTACGAAAATATTTGATTAACTAATTACTGATTATAATAATAATAATATATTAATATTAATAAATATAAATATAAAAGAAATAGTGTCATTGACACTGATGTTATCAGTTTTAATTCATGCTATCATCGAATAAATAGCCTACTGATTAAAACAATGGGATTAAATTGTTGAGTATTATAATTAGACTTATTAATATTATACTGGTTAAAATATCAATAACTAGATTTGCTACGAATTTTAACGCAGCTACACGGTAACGTTTTTACTACTAGCCAGAAGTCCCGAATATTTTCGCAAAAATTACTAATTTGTCACACTATCCGTTACATTATAATATTATACAGTCAAACCTGAGTGAGTGAAACTGGGTAAGCGAAAAAACTCTCTAAGTGAGAGTAATTGCCGGGTACTGTCTTTGTAACCCTCTAAAATCTCTATAATTGAGGAACAGAAACCTCTATAAAAGAAAGACGTTTTTCACTTACGGACCTCTATAACTGAGACTACTATTAATAGTTCCACGAAATTTAAGAATGAGTCTTAAATAGCTGGACTAACTAACATTGTTTTTTTGTATCATTGTTTTTTTTTGTTTTCTTTTTTTAGTATCTATGTCGAATTATTATCTATGTTGAATAATACATAAGTACATGTTTATCATTACATATTTGCTGTATTTTTATAGTGAGAAAGGCCACCCCTGTACCTCTATAAGCTAGAAACTCGGGTTAGTTAAAACCTTCATAAACGAAAAAGAGATCGCAATTCCTTGAACTCTTGCTTATCCAGGTTCGACTGTATTTTTTAAACTTCAACTTTATTAATAACAATGTGCGAATGAAGGAATTATGCGAAACTATAATTACGATAAAGCAGGCAGCTTTGTGAGCATAGTGGCTCGGTAGGTAATCGGCCCTGGCCTTGCATATGGAATCATCTGAATATTTAGCTGGAATTAATGAAGGAAACCATGGAAGTCCTCAAAAATATGGCCGGTATAGGAATTACAGTTTCACGGCTAGAGACAGTAGGCGCAAAAGTCCCAGCCACATCTGTCTCGCCGATATTCGAACCCAGTAGCTTACGAATGCGAGTTTAGTACTCTCATCACTACGCTACGTTGCTCGGTTGTTTATTTAAATATGATTTCTCTATTACACTGCACGCAAGAAATTATCTAGCATAGAGGAACTATAAATGAATAAGAACTTGAAGAAATTAAAGTAATTTGGGATTTTTCCACCTCCAAGTTCCGGATTTTCTAGTTTATTATATTTTTTTTAATATACCAAGGTGTCCAGAAATTGTAACTGAAAATTACTGAAAATAACGGTCATGAAAAAATACCCTTGTTAATTCAAATATGTTAATAATTGCATTATTTTAATCTAATCTATATTTTTATAAGTATTTCGACGAAAATTATAAAAAATAAGGAAAAAAACAGTATTTAAACGGACTAGAAGTACTATGAACCTAATTAGTCGTTCAGATTATATTGGAACATATTTGAACAGTAGAGCACATATTATACAGAATGTCTACAAAATTAACAGAGAAAATTTAAGATAATAATTTCCTTCGACAATATTCAAGTTTTCTACAATTCATTGCATAATCGCATTCACCCTTAGTTTGGAAAGTAACAAATTTAGACACAGACACACAGAAATAACGACTTAGTTTTATAAATACTAGTGGTCGCCAAGTGATCGAAATTCGACCCCTGATTCATTAAATTTTTAAGTTTGAACGCTATTCAGGCCCAGTTTTCACTAATTGGAAAGTTAGAAGAACTCGGAGCGGATAAGGAGACAGTTTTGGCCCGACTTTTAAAAATCAATAAAAAATAGAAACATTCAAATAATTGATAATGTTTCGTATTTTTAAAGATTGGGTGTTTTTGAACATTTTTTTGGAATTTTTAACTTCTCTACTTTAATATTTTTTAATTAATTTTTGACAAGAGGTGAAGAAAAATTTTTAAAGACTTTTTCGCGAATCATTATCTTTTACATTATTATATCAATAAAAAATATGGTTAGTTCTAACCGTTCGAGATACAAGTAAAAAACTGATGAAGTACAGTTTTTTAAGTCTTTTTTTAACAAGTTTCAGTGATCGCACGAATGTGCAATTTTCACAGATTGCGTATCATAGATACTTATAGTAAATGTTCCCTCAAACTTGCATCTTTTCGCGATTTTGTGGAAATGTTTAGGGTCAAATCATCTTCATTTTACTAGCCTACAAGGTTCTTTTGTCATTATATGGATTTCCATGTTAATTCGTACACATCGTGATCAAACATATATTGTGCACTACCCATCATTAAAACGAAGAGAACGATGTAATTTTCATTACAGTGTGTGCGAATAATTAACTCACTTAAATCGGTACCGCACTCTTTAGAGATTAGAGATACACATGGTATGTTATTGGAAATTCTTAGGTATATATATAAGAACTGCCATTAACATGCCTTCACTTTGACATTTGTTCCTTACGTATCCCTCTAGCGGCCAAATCTATAAAAGTTCTTCTAATGGCCATATTCACCGAGCGAAAGTATTTTTTTATTCGGTTCATTTGTTCTTCAGGTAACTATTCTACGAATAGCGATAATTCAATTCACCAACCATAATTATGTTTACTGCGGGTATAAATCTATTCTGCCTTACTTCGAGGGTATAAATATTTATTCGCCTGATGAAATAATAATGGCTGCCACATAGATCATAACACCTAACCTATAAACGTGGATTATTATATGAACAGTTCCTCTTGTGAATTTATTTATGTGTTGTCTATTAACCTTTTGCGAAGTGTATAGTTGTAAAACATTAAAATTAGTGGAAGTTTTGTGTGCAATTTAAAAAATCGTTTTCTTACGCTGCTGCATCAATGTACAATAGAATCCCCACAGAGTATAAAGCACTTAAGCCCAGCACTTTTAAACAGAAATTAAAAATATTTTATAAGTAAAACTTTTGTATAATTATTGTATTTTTTGTATTATACCTATATTATGTATATATACACAATGTCAATTTTTCAATTTTGATTTATATGTATTGTATTATTCATGATTTTTGTGATGTTAATAATGGTTGAGTGCAAGATCAGTTTCGACTGAACTCCGCCATAATAAAGTTCTATTCTATTCTATTCTATATGGGTTAGGATAAAACTTTTTTTTTTGACATTTACTGAAGAATCGCAAGGAGTATAGTGCAGTGTATACTTCTTCTTTAACTAACTTTTCTACCTGATATTTCGCTTGGTGAATTGAAAGTAATTTTTATTCTAACGAATAAATTTGTTCCAAGATTAGTAACTTCTATCTTTAATAGTGTTCGGTGAATATGGGCATTAAAGAAATATTATTCGTATAAAAGAAATTTCGATTCATATTAATTGTAAATTCTTAAAGAAAAACTCTTCCAAATTATTTTTATGCTGGAAGCATTTTTCGTTAAGAATTTCTAATTTTACAATTTGTTCCTCTTTTTCATCTCTATTCAAAATATACAGATCTGTTTCCTTTACCTTTATCCTCCATTGAAAACGGCATCGCTACACGTTCGCCTATTCTCAAGCCCGATTTTTTTGTCGGTCGAAGTGCCTAAGACTCGGCACATCAAAAGCAAAATATACACCCTGCGTATGTTGGTGTGTGTGTGTGTGTCGACGCACACACATCGCTTTCGCTAAACACCAGAGTTCAACGACACGTGTCTATACAATTTATAATATTACAAGCCGGCCGATGTAACCGAGTATTCTATGTGTGTGTGTGTGTGTGTGTGTGTGTGTGTAGTGCGAATCGATTTGAGCGAGTCGGCGCGCGCGCCGCGAACTAATAATGGGACGAAAGAACAAAAATGGCTGAATAATTCTTGGGGAACTGTTCCTAAAAAAAAATGAAAAAAAATCGATACTCTTTAAAAAAATGCGACTAAAAAGCGTAAAACAATATAATTTAGACGTCGCGGCGCCAATTTAATTACTGTATCTTTTAATGCATCTATGGACTTTCGTTAAATTGGCGCCAAATTCAAAACTATTATTATTTTACACTTTTTAGTGGCTTTTTTAATTTTTTTTGATTTTTAGCGGCTTTTTAATTCTTAGTTAGCACGTTCCGAATATTTTAGTACTTAACTATAAACAAAAACTGCTGAGCCCATTCATGTGAGACTAGTCTGCAGATATGCCTTGTATTACATAAAAAAGGAATCAGCAAAATCGGTTAACAAAAATGACTTGATCAATTAAAAAAAAATGTTAAGGTACCGTTCCGTAAACAACAGATACTAAAAGAATAGGCTCCAAAAAAAATAAGTTCAATAACTAAAACCCGGCTACTGAAAAGTATGAAACAAGAAAATATTCTCATCTGAGGATAGCCGTGGTCGTATGCCATCTCATATATTATATGAAGCCCCTCTATAGATGTATAGTGTGATGCACTTTGCCCTAGAGCTTATATGATCGCTTTCTACTGTTAAAATGTAATATTTTGTTAGGGTAGGTGGCATATGACCACGGCTATGCTCAGATGAGAATATTTCCTTGTTTCATACTTTTCAGTAGATAGTCGGGTTTTATAGTTTTTGAACTTATATTTTTAATTTAAATTATTTTTTTTAGCTAATTTTTTATTTGTTTTTAATTTGCTCCCCTCTGGGACCAAAACTCAAAAATAAATGTAGCCTATGTTACCCGGGCCGTAATAACGAATCTATTGACACCTTATTTATCAAAATCGGTTGAATAGTTTAGGAGCTACGGCGGAACATCCGTAAATACAAACATACATAGACTGCTAAACTCATAACCCTTCCTTTTGGCTTCGCCCTAGTCGGGTAAAAAGCAGATACTAATATAACTGATTATAGGATCTGTTATTTTAGAGTATCCGTTATAACTTTAGGAATGTCTAGAATTGATTCTTTTTCGGTAACACGTAAAATAACAGGTACTGAAAGAACAGTTATTTTTCATTGTTTGAACTGACCAGGAGTAGTATTATGACGTCATCATGGTAAAACATGAACCAATGAACGACGTTCAAACTATGTGTTCATTTGTTCAGATTCGTTTTAGAATTAATTATTGTACGCCGTACGGGCACACTAAATGGACTAACAAATGAACAATAAAAATGTTTAAAAATAGTTGGGCTTCTTTGGTTTTCAAATAATGATACTTCAACAATCATTTCATATCGATTTATTTTTTAATTTATAAAAAGTGTTGTATGAAAAAGTCCTAGGCGAAAAATTCCGAACGACCCCATTACTATTAATATTTCTTAGTACAGAGGGCATTTAAAGGGTTACAAATAACGAAAGTGCGATGTCAAAAGTGGCATCGGGACGGCGCGGATAGACGTCTTGTGAGAGGCCACCGACACGGCAATCCTCTACGCTAATTATATCTATAGAGAGATATCGCAATCTATAAATGAGTTTTCCTATAAATACATCGTACTCTATATATATATATATATCTTTGGTCTCAAGGCAAAACCACTATGTCGATTTTCGATGTGAAACATCTAATGGCATCTAAAACCGTGCAATTGGCGCGACACTTTCATGGGACGACGTTACGTTTGTGTGCGTCGGATTAAACATGGCTTTAGTTGAAGGCGACATCTACATAACAGGGCGAAATTTAGTTACTAGTTGAGTTTTTTATAATTACCTACTAGTATTTCGTTAGATGATACTGTATAATGCTTGCTGTGTGTATGCGTTGGATTGTAGCATGGCTTTTGTTGAAGGCGACGTCTAACTGAGATTTATTAGTTACTAGAATAGTCACTTGAGTGGCGCTGCCAGTAACCTAAAGTTTCAGAGTCCGTAGGGCTTTAGGAAGTATTCGTAAAGTGTCCACAGGGCTTTGTAACTTAAAGTTGCATGCTACAATTTATGTTTCACATCTGCCAGGCGTCCCACGACGGTACCAATTTTTTTTATGAAGCTTTTTTTCGGCATGAGCAGTTTTGCTTTTTAGCCACAGATTATAGAGCTTCCCGAGATGCGTAGGAGTACAGTGCAATAGCTTCACGTCCAATGTTGCCAGCACTTCCACGCGAATAAAACCGCAAGTAACACAATCGAAGCTATCAATCAGTGTTGCCAACTTCAAAAGAATTATATTGCGTCTACGCAGGAATTAAAAATGAGCTAACATTTTTCGGGGATTTAAAAAAAATATGTTATGGTATATTGGGTGTTACATTAATAAAATACATGTTTTAGATTACTTCAAATATAATAATTGCCCCAGCAGCTAATTTTCAGTAATGAATAGTGAAATAGTAAAAAAAATTGATGTAGCCCACTTAAAGTGTGCGAATTCACTTATCGCATATACCTACTTTTTATTCTATACTGAATAAAATCGCAATCGAACCATTAGGGTGCAAACATATAGTTCTGTCTTTTTTTACGCCGTAAGCACTGGCGTATCCAGGAGGGCAAAACAAGCACGGGGGACCCGGCTTAAGAAATTTCTAATTTGCCCCCTCCTGGGCCAAAAACTGGGTACGCCCATGTTAACGTCATTGAAAAAGACAACGTTTTTGAAACAGAGATACTTTATTCAGATTGAATGCAACTACATCAACCAATCCTATCATCGGAGACATCAGTGAATTACATCGAAAAAAGAGACGCAGATATATTTTCGATACGCTTTGTTGCCTACATTGAATAGATAGACAATGATTCATATAGTAAATTATTAATATATGACTTATCGAAACGATAGTTGTAAAATTTCACGTCACGACGAGAAGAGACGAGAGTACTTATTTCTCGAGAAGAGACGAGAGTACTAGTTTCTCGAGAAGAGACGAGATAACCTATTTTTCGACGAAAGTAAACGATAATATTTATTCCTTGAGAAGACGAGAATATCTCTGAAGAGACAACACGTGAATATTTGCAATTCTGGACGAGATGGCATCATCCATAACAAATGCAGCATATGTGCCGCTTATGCAATCGGCGCGGCGCATAGAAGTGCAAAATACACGTAATGCCAGTGCATTTTATGGCTGTTATATAATTATGCATTATGCAATAATAATAGCTGCTGCTGCATGCACACGGCGCGACCGTTGTTTTTTATTGGTCGGTTTTAGTTTATTATTTATAAACTTTATTTTAGAACCGCGGCTGTTCAACCGAATTCATGTGTTGCGGATACTAATTTTACAAACAGAAGTATGTATCGTGTTTGTTTGCGGAACTACTTAATCGATTTAAAAAATTCTTTCACTTCTTAAAAGCCTTCTTCTTCCTGAGTGAAAGGACGGGCTAATGTGTTTTACGCTACGATACAAGATAGCACGATAGTGATGTGTCGCTCCTGAGCGAGTCGTTCATAATGAACGACTCCTTTCTCGGAGCGGAGCAAGTCGCTCTTTTTTTTGTTAGCGCCATTGCTCTGTGCTGAGCTGTTCTGTACTGTTGCATTCGCACATTTACAGAGCGCTCATAGCACAGGACACAGAGGCACTAGTGAACTTTGCATGTACAGAGTTATCTTTGCTGAGTTGTTTAATGTTGAACGACACACTGTTTACAGTGACTTAAACCATTCACATTGACGTCGTTGACAAAAATATAATATTGTAACAATAAACATTATTATTGCTAAGCTTTTATTATACTTTATAGTTTATCCGAAATGCGAATAATAATATAAGATCAGAATCATATGAAAATGAGCTCAAAGCTAAGTGTGTGTATTGTGCTGTGCAATGCTACGTGACTCCTGAGCATGCATGATGACAGTTCACACCTCTGCAGTCTGCACTCTTGTGTAGTGCGTACTGTCTAGTGTCGCTCCTTTGAACGACTCCCTCTGAGCGACTCTTTTTAGTGAGCGGAGCGCACGGAGCCAGCTCCCAATAAAGAGTCATGTGGACACATCACTAGAGCACTAAGTGAAAATGTAAAGCAAGTCGGGAGGAATCTCGCATGCAGGGTTGTCAGCTCCTAAAAATCTTTCCCCCAACCACAAGTTGAAATATCCATAAAAATCCCCTAAAAAAATAACTGTTTTAGGTACTTTGATTTTGTTTATTAATATTTAAGGAGACAGAGCGCTCGGTCTCCTTATATAGCAGAAGAGTGAATAATAATAATAAGTTTGTTTTCCGAAACAAATACAAATTGCAAGGAAATTGTCAAAAGTTACATACATTACCTACCTATATGTTAAAAAATTCATTTATTGAGTAAAGATATGCACCAATCAATTATTAATTCCCTCTTAAATGATAAACTAGTCAATTCTTTTACATAATTATTAGGGAAATGGTTAAAAACTTTATAGCACTACTGTATAATGGACTTTTGGTAAGTAAAGAGGGTAAGATTTGGCTTTGGTAGTTGTCGGATATTGATGTGAATTGCTGTCATATTCGTAAAACTTTTCGTGAGCGTGCATTGCCGCATGAAGTAAATATAAAGCTGGTAAAGTAAGGGTTTTATTGCCCACAAAAATGTTTCTGCACTACTCTCGATATTTAAGCTTGAAAATAATTCGCAAAGCTTTCTTCCGCAGTATGAAAACCCGCTGTGCTTCGGTAGAATTACCCTAAAGCAGGATGTCATAGTTAATATGAGGAAATATGAAAGCTTAATACAGCGAAAGAATTGTTACTACATTAACCAGTCCCGACATACGACGTAATATGAATATGCCTTTTGAAATATAGCTTAGTAAGTTTTGCTCTCAACTGTCTACAATAAAACAAACAATCTCTCAGGTTAAACGCATACGAACCTGCTCCGTTCCGTCGCGGGTAAAAATTCTCAACATAATATATGTTTAACATAAAAGCCTTCAAACGCTTTTGGAGTTTACTCCTTAAGAAACGATTTTGAGTTATAAGGCCCGGTACGGAAATTTTATGAGTAGTAAAATCAATTGGTGAGGGGTTACGCTCCACCGCTTCAAGAGTGGCGTTACGCTCGTCCGCTTCAAAAGAGACAAACATATATATCTGTAAGATTTAACGTGCGAAAGAATGAGATGGAATACAAAAGAGACAAACATATATCTGTAGAATTTAACGTGCGAAAGAATGAGATGGAATACATTACACAGCGTATCAAAGGAGTAAATTCCAATCGTTCGTCGAAGCTGACACACACACACACACTTTTTTTTAAACAAAGGAAAAATAAATTTACCTAAAAAACACATTGATATTGGTTTTTAAAAACTCAGACTTGTATTTAATACATAAAAACTACCTAGTGAACTACAAATTAATGTTTATAACCCCATATTGAATATTTTTTTTATAGTGCATATACCCTGTGATGCTGAGCACTTATTTTTATTAAAAAAAAAATGTTTATAACCCAAAATCGAAATTTAAAAAAAAAACTTTTAATAATAAATTGTGAACCAAACGTTGCAGCTCAGGTGACCAGATCGTATCTGAGATGAGGCAGATGGTAGGGCCAGCTCAAAGGCACGAGAGGCACGGGCTCGCGCCCTAACAACATTTGCCGCCTTGTGCTCTGCTCTGGCCGTCTACTTCCGGCAGAGATGGATTCGTCGGAGAATGTTGTGGCCCAATCTTAATTCCATTAGCTTCGTTGTTTATCTCGATGAGCCCTTCTTGGATCTTTTCATAAATTTCCTTTGCCGTATTTATGAAAGCTTCTTCGACGTTCGCAGCGGTTTTTGCCGATGTTTCCATAAACACCAAACCGTGCTCGCGGGCGAATGCTATACCCTCCTCTTTCTTCACTTGTCGTTTACTTTCCAAGTCACTGCAGAAAAATCATCAATAAATAGTATATTGTGCGACTAGTGAGAGAAGGAGAAGATTCCATGAGCGTGAAATTTGCCGCACGAGCGTAGCGAGAAATTTTTTTTTTCTAAGCTTTATAGTTTTGGAAATATTTTGAAAATAAAAAAATATCAGCTGTTCTTTTTTTTGTAGATCTATCAGAAATAAACTAGATAGATAAGCATGCTTTGACTAATTTTATTTTTACATGACGTGAAACATATTATGTAGGTAATAACCATGGCAATGAATAGCAAATATCATACTGAATACTATAGCCATTACCCGCGTCACCTCACGCGTTATCAGAAATTTTCTTTTCTTTATTATACCATGTCAACATTTTGTCAAATGTCAACATTTTGAAGTTGAAATGGTCCCGTCGCCCAATTGGCTAGAATTTTTTACACTACTTTTTCTCTTGTTTCTTCGACCCTGAAGCGCCATAACAGCAAACATACTTCGCGGAAGAATGATAACGTAAATTGAGCGATCTTTTAGAGAACTATAATGCACAAGTCTAATACTCGTATGTGTGCAGTGATGGATTTACGCCTAGGCCCGTGAGGCCCGGGACTAGGGTGGCATAATTTGAAGGGCGGCATAATTTTTGAAATGGCGAAATTTTAGAGACGAAAAGTAAAGACAAACAGTTTCAAAAATTGGTTCAGATTAGTTTTCATAAAAAATTTTCTATAGAATATATTATAATTCAATTCATTAATTTACTTCTCAATCTGTATGGGTAAGATGTTAATTTTTTAATAGATCAATATTATAGTCTTCTTCGAGTTACTTTCTGTTCCTTTAGTGAGATTAATTTGTAACTTATTTATCTGTCATATTTATTACCTAGTTATATTTAAAAGTTATATTTTAATAAATAAACTTATTTTTAAATAAAAATATTGGATCAAAATTAATGAAATTCATTTTATCAAAAAGGGCGGCGCATCGAATGGGGCCTAGAGCGGCAGCAAACCTAAATCCGTCACTGTAAAAATAATTACCTTTTGTTTCCAATAAGCATAATGACCATGTTTGAATTTGAATGATGTCGCGCGTCTTCTAACCAAGTAGTCAAGTGGTTAAACGTTTCACGAAGCGTGATATCATACACGAGAAGAGCTCCTGCAGCTCCTCGGTAATATGATCTCGTTATCGAACGAAATGCTTCTTGACCTGCTGTATCCCAGATTTGTAGCTTAATTTGTTTTCCATCAATTGTTATCATACGAGCACCAAATTCCACGCCAATTGTCAAATCATAAATTGGCTGGAAACGTTTATCCGTAAAATGAAGTAAAAGACACGACTTTCCAACGCCTACAATAAAAATCCGTTTTTTTATACAATCCAAAAAATACGCAAGGTGTTTTTTTTGTACCATATTTGTCTACTTTAAATTTTAAAAAAATGAAACATTATCATAATAAAGATTCATAATTAGACCTCGATCAATATAAAATTAAGGGATAAAGGATATCCTAAATTAAATAACATTAAAATTGAAAAAATAATCGATATCTTAGCACTTACCAGTATCTCCTATAACGATATATTTGAATAAATAACCGTACGGCATAATGTATACGTTTTTTCAGGTGTTTTTATTACAAAACAACAATAATTCTTTGTTTTCAGCCACAAAGCAAAATCGACAAGACTAAATAAACTCAAAATTATTTGTGATATCACAGCTGGTTTGTACGTCACTTTCTGAATTTGAAAACCTATAACAGTTTGGCACCTATATATTTCACAGTAAAAGTACACAAACCAGAAGTATCTACTATGCAGTTAGGTATATAAATTATCAAAATATCTATGTAATTTGATGGATTAAGCTTTTAATAAAGACGATTATCATGTAGGTATGTACACTTTGAATTTGTAGATTTTATTAAAAACATTAATATTCCGAAGAACCATAAAATACAAATATTGACTCAGACTTAGTGTTATCACCATAATAAACAATAGATGGAGTTTTATCGAAAAACATACTGAAATTAAGAAAGACTATTTTATAACACTCTTTAAATTTTGTCTGAATACAACATATTTTGTATATAATAACCTTTTCTATGAACAAGTTTTTAGTATATCAATGGGGATCCTTTATCATGTATTTGTGCTAATTTCAAAATTTGGTCATAACAGAATTACAAAATATTAAATAACGTTATTAATAATTTAACTTGGAAACCCATATTTTTTAAAACATATATTGATGATATTTTAACAGGGGTTCCAAATGAACATAATTATTAACACAATTGCAAATCAATTTTCAAATTATATATATTGTGATTCTAATAATTACAATGTCGTATTCAAACTCCCTTTCATCTAATTCTAGAACATTAGATTGTACTCGCATAAAACAAACGCTGTTAAACAAAATACAGTGTGCTTTAGACCACACGACTGAAGTAAAACTTCTTCCTGCCATAATTTATTATTATTCACCCGAAAATTCACAAAATATGAACTTTAAAATGAATTTACAATTTTATTCACTTTAAACGTAGAATAGGTATATAATGTATTGAACAAAATATTAATTTATAAAATTGTTCAAGAACGAAACGAACAGCCTAATGTAAGAAGAAAGAAATATAAACATAAAGATAATGAAAACAAAAGTAATACTTACATTGCAATTACTTAGCTCTCGTTGGATTTTAAGCGTAAATCTTTATGAAATATTATTTAGCTTTGCAAGTTAAGCAGGTTTACAAAACTTTTTTCTGTCATTCGATATCGCCACTGGCAAGTAAATTATATGTCATTCTAACAAAAATATTAGGAGCACTGTGGTTTGAATCTAATAAAAAATAGAGAATAGTTACTTCTTACCACAACAAGTTTATTAGTGGATGTACATTTCGAGAGCTATGCTCTCATCTTCAGCAATACACTAAACTAAAGTTTAGTGTATTGCTGAAGATGAGAGCATAGCTCTCGAAATGTACATCCACTTGTATTGCTGAAGATGAGAGCATAGCTCTCGAAATGTACATCCACTAATAAACTTGTTGTGGTAAGAAGTAACTATTCTCTATTTTTTATTATATGTCATTCTATTGTTAGTACTGCTTATATTTTCAGCCACCTGATGGCGCCACTAGCCAGTAAAGTATTTGTCATCCTCTTTGTATCTTCACTAACTTATATCTCCCTCTCAACTTCCGTTCGCCTCGCCCGATCACACTTCCGTAAATCTCTCGTCACGCATTCACCAGCTTACTCCCCAAGTCAAGGGTTTTACTTCCAAAACGATACGAAATGCATACGTATATACACAGTTTAAGAAAAATATCATTTCAATCGATCAATTATTTTTCGAGTAGGATGATTTAACTCTACAATGCTTTTCATACGGAGAAATATGTATGTTCAAAATCTAAAGTCATTGTCAAATTAACTTTTCTGACAATCCTTTTTGCAACTCAGGAGAAGAGTTAGGTACATCGAAGATCTATAACTCGGGCAAAACCAGACCCGAAGTCAATGCTCAATAAAATAGCGTTTCGACAGTATAATATTTTTGCCGCAGCGATATTTAAATGTTGATAACGATTAACGATTAGAGTAATACATGTCACGAAAGTTTATTTTCTAAGCGTCCGGGATTCGTTTTTAGCAGAGGACGTGGCAGGTTTTGATTTTATCATATTATTTTTGTAGGGATACGAGCCGGGCACTTTCTTAATATAAAACTTATAATCAACATAAAAACACGTTTGCCGTGTCATCTAGATAAAAAAAAATTATAAACACTTACCGAAATTATGATACGCCAACTGTTGTTCCAAATACATGCACTGCAAAAAAAAAAAAATAAGTCATGACTTCTGAAGTTCTAACAAAAAATATTAATATTATAGAATATAGATCAATATTTTTTTTTATGCGGTACCATAACTTTTTTTGTACAAGCCCCTATAAATAGCTGCAGTTGTTTATGCCTATATAGAGGTCGTAAAACGATTCATTACGCACTCGTGCTTTGATCTAAAACAAATACATGCAGTCCAACAGTAATTTTCAAAAGCAGCCTGTCAGTTACTATTTAATACTATAAGAGGAAATGAGATAGCAAAGCAGCACAAAGCTCGCGTAGTTTTCGTAAACAACTCAAATAAATGGCAACACACTTAGCTGTCAAATATAGTTATTATGTGTGAAAAACAGCTTTTTATAGGAGGTAGTATGTGCAAAAAATATGATCTATAAACGTCGTGCGATGATTATTTTATGTTTTGTGGGACTGTTAAACTCGCTGACGTTCGTTTTACTACAATGTCACACTGCGTCACAAAATAATAATTCACGAAGTAGACACAAAACCTAAAAGATTATAAAATAATAATTTTATAAACAAGATAGATTATTTATCCACATTTTCGTATATACTATAATTAATAAAAACTAAATTTAAATAAATATTGGATGAGGCAGCCCCATCCAATATTTATTTAAATCTATATTATAAACACCAGCCGTACTAACGTCAAAAATAATTACCTAATTAATAATAAAAACTAAATATTTTTTGCCAAAGGCAATTTTTCACGAATTAAAAAAAAAACTACTATATTAGTAACTAAACAAATACGCATCAACATTTTACCTTAATTTGCATATATATAATTTATAAATTTGCATTTTAAGTATACCTGTTACCTTCCAGACAAATGAAAGTGAAAAAGACATCGTTTGTTGTTATATTTATAAAAAAAGTGCAAAACTATAATTCTTATTCATGAGTCATCTCAGGAAACAAAAAAATATAAAAATAATCATTGCGTCAGAAACATCTGTGAAGTGGCTAAACTCATAATGAATTGCACAAAGAAAATACATAAATTCCAAGAACTTTTTTTCGTTAGTACTTTAAACATTTCTTTCCTGAAAAACAAATATTTTAACCAAAAAAACTTCATACGCCCCCACTATCACGCTCTATTGGAGTTGAAAGAATAAAAAAAAAATAGGAAAATAATTATAATATTTAAAACTAGCTGGTAAACCCGGATTCCCATTTCAAAAAATGACCAATGTTAAAATAAAACCATGTAATAAAATATGTAACTTAGACCGCTGCACACGAGACTGGCTAGATTCCTTGCTATAGATTTAACTGCTAGTTTTTAAACGTTGGTTTTCGTGATGGCTTTTATGTGTTCGCTTCACACGATACATGTATTTCAGCTTGCTTTGTAGATGGGTTTGGTACGCGCGCAGTGCTAGTTTGAATGTTAACAAAAGTAGACGTTTATTGTCTCTGAACAGAACACACGCTATGGCACAGTGTTTGTGGGCGTTTGTGACAAGATATACTGTTTCCTGATTGGTTCTTGCTCAAAACAATTAGACGAAAAAGCAAGAAAAATAGCCCCGGTTCTAATTTTGAAATCCATCTTGTCACCTCGCAGACGAGTCCACGGTGACGTCATTTCCATCTTCGTAACCCGCACGGCAGTCAGCCAAAGTCCAGCAGTGTTTCTAGCGGCAAACCCAGCCTCGTGTGCAGTGGTTTTTATATTTCCTTGGAATTGTATTTTTAAAGGCTACTATAACTACCAAGCTTATTTGATATTTATATTTTATAATGCGTAATTAGATTGATACTTCTACCAGTTCTCGGAACAGAACCTGGGAACTAGGGGCTTGTAATAAGGGAGCTACGGAAACGCCCTATAAATAACGGCATCCCTACATGCTCGGCTATTATCTAGCCCCTGCTGCGGTTAACTACGAAGCATACTATTGCCCTATACTAAAATTGAAATCGGTACAGCGGTTTTTCATACAGGCGAACAGAAAGAGGTATTTATTTAATAGACAACAATTCTGGAAACACGTTTGTCAAGGTATGATACAAGACTGAAAAAAGCCGAGAAACAAGCAAAAAAAAACCCGAAACAAATCGACATAGTTACAATATTTTGGTTTGACAATCGGTTAATTGTGTACCAATTTTCATTAAAATCGGTTTACGAACTTTCGAGTGACACCGGTACGGACAGACAGACAAAAATTCTGGAAACACCTTCTCCCATCTGATACGAAAAACCTAAAAATTCAAGCTTTGTGGTCCTGTTCTAGGATATTATGTTCGGTAAAATTTTACTGAATTAACGCTTCCGATTTTGGCGTTTCGGGGGACATTCTTATAACGGGGTGGTGTCGATGCGATGGCGTTTTTTGGTGCTGTGAAAAGGGGAGGGCGTTTCATTGGACTTAACTTTAAAAAAAACGATAACGGGGTGGTTTTTGCGTTTTAAATTTTGCCAAAATCGGAGGCGTTAATTCAGTAAACTGTTGCCTTATGTTTAACTAGCGGTCCCGCCTGGTTTCACCCCGTGTAAAAGAACGAATGGGAAAGTGAGGAAAATGGCAAATTCAGATGAATGTTGTGTCCAAATTTCATGATGATCGGAGTTACCGTTCAAAAGTTTTTGTCGATAAAAAGCAATATTTATAGTTTTTTTAACTAATTTTTTTTTAATTAATTAAATAAAATTTTATTTAAATGTAAGCCTTAGAAGAAAGCAACGTAGAAAATAAAAAAAAAATAAAAATATATTCGCCCAACGTAGGGCTCGAACTCTAGGACCCTGATATTGACAGTCGTGTGCTCTACCGATTGAGCTAGCCGGCGTTGTACTCTGGCAACGCTAATATGAGTATATTTAGTTAGTGCATTTCACCTGAATAGAAGCGTATTTTGTAACATTGTAACATTTTTTATTAATGCTCCGCTCCTAATGGTCGTAGTCTGATTTTATATAGCCTATAGCCTTCCTCGATAAATGGGCTATCCAACAAAAAATTTTTTTTTCAATTTGAACCAGTAGGTAGTTCCTGAGATAAGTGCGTTCAAACAAACAAACAAACTCTTCAGCTTTATATATTAGTATAGATAAGGCATGTAAGTTTATAATACTCTCAGTTCCCGAGCGTCTATAATCTACAGATTAATAAATTATTATTACGAGGCGTTTACATTGTGCGAGCGTCGCGCGTATCTGCCCCGGAGTTCAGTGACTCCCCACGACTGACGTTCATAACTCGGACAACGACAGTGTGTTGAGAGAGTTCAACACATAAACATAGCATGCCTGCAGTGCTGTCGATATATCTACGGCCGCGAGGCAAAGTTGTGTAGGTCATTGTTATTCTGTACGTTTTTTTTAGTGTCTGTCTGTCTGCGGGCTGTATCTCACAAACCAGGTAAAGAGTTGAAATTTTCACAGAGTGTGTATTTCTATTGCGGCTATAACAACAAATAATGAAAAAAACAATTTTTTATACACAATACATTCTATAGTATACATACACAAACCGCAACAACGTGCTACGCACATACACAGTAACAATTCTAATACAAAACAAGCGTACGCTAACGGTGCGTTTATACAGCAGTATACTCGAACATTTATTAAAATTATGACAACTCTCGCATACAGCACGATACGACCGCTAGGCTAACAAATATAGCGACGGTATGCAGTGCCGTTCGGGTATAGTCCATCAGCTGAACTCTGCAATTATACTGTCTGCGATCAATGTCAATGTATGGGGAACAGCAGTTTTCCAACGGCAAAGCGGAAAAAATCTTCGAGACTAAATTCCCGTGATGGACGAACTATTTACATACCTACATGTTTGTACGAATTACCCTAGGTGCGCGAGTCCGACTCGCACTTGGCCGGTTTTTTTCTCTGAAACTTTGGTTCGGAAATAACTGAGAGTTAAGTAATGACTAGGTACTTAACTCTCAGTTATTTCCGAACCAAAGATTCAGAGAAAGAAACCGGCCAAGTACGGTTCATTTAATGGAGCGGCGAGGCAATAAAATACTAGGCTTCACGCATTTTAAAACTGTAGTTGTTTTGTGAGGTAGGTAGGTAATAGGTATACACTATACAGTCAGACTCATGTATTTTCAACTGGTTTTACTCACGTATTTTCAAGTTAGTCTACTTCTAAAATCTAACATATACTTTTATTCTATACTGAGCATAGGAATAAAATCGCAATTGAACCATTAGGGTGCAAACATAATACATACGTTTGTCTTTTTTTAAGCCGTAAGCACTGCTGTATCCAGGAGGGCAAAACAAGCACAGGGGACCCGGCTTAAGAAATTTCTCATTTGCCCCTTTCTGGATCAAAAGCTGGGTACGCCCTTGTTAACGTCATAGAAAAAAACAAAGTTTTTGAAACAGAGATACTTTATTCAGATTGAATGCAAGTATACATCAACCAATCCTATCATCGGAGAAATCGGGGAATTACATCGAAGAAAGAGACGCAGATATATTTTCGATACGCTTTGTTGCTTTCACTCACTGCACATTGAGTAGATAGACAATGATTCATATAGTAAATTATTAAATACAGGGTGTCCCACGATATGACTGTCATAGCCTGGGACTGTGTTGCTGGGTGATTTCGAGTCAAAAATGTCTAATGAACATATACCCGGAACGCTATCTTAACTGACCTAGAAGCATTTGAAATTTTAGATAAGTAGTAGTAGGAACTCCCTACTAATTAAAAAAAATTGCTTTATTGAATTAGTTGCTCAAAATGTCCACCCAGTTGCTGTATACATAGTCTAGTTCTTCTTAGAAATGAAGTGGTAGCTCTGCGAAGAGACTCAAGATCAGCACGAATAAATACTAATGGTGATTCACAGCCACCTGGTCTTTTTAATAATAGCAAAACCAACAGCCGAACCTAATACCTGCATTAGTGGGCTTACCTATTTAAAATTTCAAATGCTTCTAGCTCAGTTAGGATAGCGTTCCGGGTATATATCATTAGACATTTTTGACTTGAAATCACCCCAGCAATACAGTCCCAGGCTATGTCAGTCATGTTTTGGGACACCCTGTATATGACGTTTGACAATTTTTAACCTCAAGTTTATACAGGTTTTTCTGATTGATCTATGACTGCTACAAAGTGAGGATGAAGAAGTTGAAAATACATGGGTTCTACTGTAGTCACTGTACAATATTTTCGTACCTGCCTATACAGGGTGGGAAGTGTTCGTGACGATAAAAACACAGAATACATAAGTCACATTGTCTTGTTACCACACATATTAACACTATACACTGCGAAAGCTCTCTGACTCTCTGTATGTGGTATTTTCACAGTGTTTATACTCATTCTCTCTCTCTCTCTTTCTAATGTATTGTTTCCGTTTCACTCACTCGCATATGGACAGACACGAATGCGTTCTATACACATTTACTTCCTCATTCAATTCCTGAGCTTCTGAAATTGAATTCTTGCGGTTTCGAACTACATATTATCTACGTTTTGTTCGAACTCGGAAAGAATATTGAAAGATGTGATCGACACCTCGTTTGGTGTTTCGACATTAATGTCTAGCTCAAGGTTGTTGGGTAGAAATTCTGTATAGAATTATAACCTGTAGCTATAGCTACAGGTTATAATTCTAATTTTGTAATTCACATGAATAAAATTAAGTTTGATTCTGTTTTACTTAATATTTGTCATATTGCTTAATTTGCTACTCATAACAAGTCAATTCATCCTATTTCATAATAAAAGAGCAACAAGAATCACCCACTTCTCTTGTTATTTGATATACAAAGTAATGAAGTAGTGGCAGAGGCCAAAAGATGGCATCACTGTAGTGGCTGCTGCAGTTTGAAAGCAGGGTAGTTATTTTAAATAATAACTCACAATAATTCGTTCAAATCAGTATTTATTATCAATTAATATCAAATAATCAATTCAATACTCAACGCCATGTTAACATTTTACCGTCTACACGAAGAGTGCCTCTCGCATATCTCCTTGGTATTTCATATACCATGCATATTACTTATCTATGCGTTATTATAAACATTGAACCTTGCTTAAAACAATATGACTTCGTGGGTAAAGGGAATTCCCCTCATGTAAACAGCACCAGATTATTGTTTTTTGTTGGAAGGGGAAAACTCAAAAAGGCATCACATCCAGAACTGATGAAAATACTCGTTATGGTACAGAAATTGACTAATAAAACTAAATATATGGAAAGTTCAATTATGTCCTATAAAAAATAACTAAAAAATTGCCTTTTTGAAATTGAAAATTTTCCGAAAAACATAGGGAAAATGTTTCTGCACACGCCACTAGTGATACGGTTGAAAAATCATGTCCGATATAACTATAAGATTAGATTTTGATTGCCCTCAGAACGTGAAATAAAACACTAAAGTGTATTTATAAAATCGGACCGCAAGAAAGCACGGGTAAGACGATTTCAGTTTCAGCGCGTCAATGCAACGGGCGGAGAAATGAAAACATTATATGAATTAGAAAAGAGAGGCCGATGACCTGCGATCGAAGCTGCATGAAACGTACATAAATATTATGACGGCTGCTAAAATCTACAAGTCACGGACAAAAAACACATCGATTTGCACCGTACTTGACACGCCAAATTCTTCCCCATCTATAATATAAACATATAAAAGGAAACCGTGACTGACTGACTGCTCTATCAACGCACAGCTAAAACCACTGGACAGATTGGACTGAAATTTGGCACGCAGATAGCTTTTATGACGAAGGTATCCGCCAAGAAATGATTTTTGAAAATTCAACGGCTAAAAGGGTGTAATGGGGGTCAAAATTTGCATAGAGAATCAACGCACAGCTCAAACCACTAGACGGATTGGGCTAAAATTTGGCTCACAGATAGTTATTATGACGTAGACATCTGCTAAGAACAGATTTTTGAAAATTCAACCCCTAAAAGGGTGTAACGGGGGTTTAAAAGTTGCATGGAGAAATCATATAAGATACATAATATATCAATTCGAAAATGCGCAGTACTACTCCTTATCAACAAATAAAAAAGCACGTGTTTCGTGCTTTCTCAAAAACAATCCCTTCAGAGGGTGAAAAGAGGTAAATAGTCTAAAGATCAACATGCGTGTCATTTTCAAGGTTTTCCAGGACGTTGATCACGTGAATGTCATCAATTTTTAAATTTGTTAGAGGAGTTTACGTCGAGAAAGGAGTATCTATGCCAAATAAAGGGAATGCATCCATATTTCGTCTCAATCGTGTGCGAAGCCGCGGGTAACGGCTAGTAAACATATAAAAGGAAACCGTGACTGACTGACTGCTCTATCAACGCACAGCTAAAACCACTGAACGGATTGGACTGAAATTTGGCACACAGATAGTTTTTATGACGTAGGTATCCGCCAAGTAATGATTTTTGAAAATTCAACCGCTAAAAGGGTGTAATGGGGGTCAAAATTTGCATAGAGAATCAACGCACAGCTCAAAATCACTGGGCGGATTGGACTGAAATTTGGCACACAGATAGTTTTTATGACGTAGGTATCCGCCAAGAAATGATTTTTGAAAATTCGACCGCTAAAAGGGTGTAATGGGGATTCAAAATTTGCATGGAGAATCAACGCACAGCTCAAAATCACTGGGCGGATTGGACTGAAATTTGGCACACAGATAGTTATGATGTAGGCATCCGCTACGAAGAGATTTTTGAAAATTCAACCGCTAACAGGGTGCAACGGGGGTTCAAAATTTGCATGGAGAAATCATATATCAATTCGAAAATGCACAGGATTACTCCTGCCAAAAAATAAATAAACACATGTTTCATGCTTTTTCAAAAACAACCCCTTCAGAGAAAAAAAGTAAATAATCTAAAAATCATCGTGGGTGTCATTTTCAAGGTTTGTCAGAACGTTGATCACGTGAATGTCATCAATTTTGAAATTCATCAGGGGGGTCTACGTCGAGAAAGAAGTAACTATGCCTAATAATGGGAATGCATCCGTGTCTCGTCTAAATCGCGTGCGAAGCCGCGAGTAACAGTTAGTAAAAGATAAAACTTCTGGATATCGGAAGGCGTTCAGAGTTCTATCGTCGATGTTAGCAGAGAGCTGGGCAAAGCACCGAGCATCAGGGCCGTACCGACAAGTGGGCAAGCGGGGCTCACGACAAAAAGGGGCCCCGAAGGAGCCTCTTTCGTTGCCTATTTTTTTAGGGATTCGAAGGTGTCCTCGCTAGTTTTTTACTTTTTGGAGCCCTTCCACAAATTACCTCTAGAATTGTATATATAAAAAAAGACATTGAAAGAAAGCACTTTTTAAATTCTACGTAGGGGACCCCAATTTTACTTCTTGCCCCGGGGCAAACGAGGTTCTAGTTACTGCCCTGATGGCACTTTCATAAATCGGGTCAAGTGAGTTCCAACTCTGCGGCGGCAATCCGAAATATTTTGATGTGAAACATCTATGGGAGCGTTACTGAGCTTCATATGCCGTGACGCTCTCTCATGCCGTATGCCGTGGGCCCGTGACGCTCTATCAGGCCGTCATGCCCTGGCGCATTAAGGCTCTTGTTAAGGACCGTTTTAGTCAACGGGTAACGGTTACCTTTGTACACGATCCGCTAATATAACGTGAGCGCATCCTTTGTTATCGATATCAGTTCTATACTCGAAGGGCCTATTTTATTAGAGAGTCTTATGGAGGATTTAAAGAAAGACCATATCAATATCAATTTTAAACTCCATATTCACAATAAGCAGCACAAGGTAGGTAGGTATAGATAAAAACGTGCGCGCACATCTGTTGTCGTCAACAGACCTCTATGAACTGACGTGGTCCACTGCATCGGACCGACGTCGTTAACCTTACTGTGATTCGTATATGTTGTGCGTTGTTATAATATGTTGGTAAGTTACATTAAAGGGTGAAATTTAGTTAAGAGGACGAAATTTCGTTACAGTGGTAAGTTACATTATACAGGGCGAAATTTCGTTCCAGGCCGAATTTCAGTTACAGTGTGAAATTTAGTTTCCAGAATTCCGCTTAAATGTATGTTTCACATCTGCCAGGCGTCCCACTACGTCTTCTCTTTTTTATAAATTAAGAAACGGAATTATCGATCATTTTTATTATCATTTATACGCCGTCTGCTAGATAATTAAGACATGAACACGTTGATGACCTCAGATGTTAACGCGGGTAAAAACTAGTGTATAGTAATAACAACTAACAATAAACAATAAAAAAATATTATGACGTTGTTGTAAAATACAAAGAGAACGACTTAACAAAAAAATGAGATGTAATATGTTACAATATTACACATTAACATATTTGATCATACACAAGGCCAACAACAGACTTCCAACATACGGAACACAAGGTTCTTTTTAAATTATACAAAGGGTCCTCCCACGACTTCATGTCGTCGCTTCGAGTGCTTGTTCCTCATGCATGCTGGGATTTTGAGTTCCACGTGCAATGAGGACAGAAGCGGATGGGGTCGCCGAGATACCGGGAAAAAAGTTCCCGGTGGGCCGCGTACGGCGTATCAATGATTTTTAGGAATCGCCAGGAATAAAAAAATGCCAATATTTTTGAAGTTGGGCTGGATTTTTGTAAATAACATAATTATTTACAAAAATCATAACATAATTATTTACAAAAATCCAGCTCAATTTAAAAAATATTGACATTTGATATAGTAAAAAAAAAACAAGTTTTTAACAAAGCTTTCTTGAAAAAAAAATAGAATAAATAAACCGTTATGAAAAGTATAGCATTATTATAATAAAAAACAACATTATAGCATATATCTCTTTGATTTTCCCCAGAAACAATGGGGCTCTTCATATTTGCATACTAACATCCTCCCAAAATTTGGACTCAATCCGTTTGACCTGTATCGTGTCCACAGATGTTTTCCAAAAATCGAGATTGAACCGTGATCGAACCCTTAATAGTTTGAATACAGTAAGATTTTACCGAACCGTGACCAGCACTAGACTGTGAATCGGGCCTAACTATTATTTTGACATATACACTTTGTTTCCTTCTGTAGGGAGAATTTAAGTGACCATAATTCGTGAGGCATTTGTGTCTGCCGTAAAATAATGATAATAATAAATAATAAAGCTTATTATTATAAAAAAATAGATGAAAATCTACTGTAAGTAGGTACACCTATTTGTGGTATTGATTACACGTCTTCAGGAATGAGATTCCGAAGTTATAACACAAAATCGTAGACAATCGTGTCTCATCGGAATGTCATGTTGCGATTTTATTTGTCAACATTCTGCATTTTATAAGTTTCTAGAGAGCTTTCGGTGAAATTCTTTCTAAATGGGGGGAATGAATCAGTCAAAAAGTTTCCAATACAACTTGGGTCTGAAAATCCCGATGTCCAAAGTTGCAAGCTTATCAAAAGCTGTTTTGTGGCAATTAACGAACAACGTGAAATATGCAGGCACCCGTGGAGAAATAAATAAATTATATATTATGTATGTATAATATGTAAGTCGGAAAAGGAGAGAATACAGTAGCCGAAGCGCTTAGGCACTTCATTTCGCTTGATCCAAGTTTAATCAATTTAATCAAATTTTCACCATATAACAAATAGGTTTGGTAATGAATCCTAAGTCTCGAAGTTCAAACCTATTCACTGTATCGCTTCTCCAAACTATCTATTCACATGTCTCCAAAAACAATTACGACGTCATGTCGGTTTTCAACAGGTATCTCCGTAAGAACCAATCACAGACCTAGAGTCGCAGGCTACATTTACAGAGAAGGTCTCTGCCCAAACCCAAGCTATTATCTTAGGTAAATACCCTTAAATCTCCGGGTCATAAAACCAACGGTAATTTGGAAATGCCGTCTTTAATTGCAAATCATAAAATCAAACGGTAATTTTTTACAATTTCCAGGTAGGGTTGATTTGTTAATTACAGGAAATCAAATCGTTAATTACGGAAAAAGTGTCAATTAACATCTTTGAAATATTTGAGACATGCGTTTGTCTATCTCCGACATGTATATATATTAGTGATGTGCCGGATCGTCAAAAATGTATATCCGCGGATACGGATCTGAATACGGATATTTGGTTTCAAGTTCCGCGGATACGGATACGGATCTTAACTGTCTTAGAGTACGCGGCGGTAAATACTGCACATCGATCTTTGGAAAGAGACTATCTGTTATGGGAAAAAGTTATTGACCTATTTAAGAGTTAACTCTCATAACAGATTGTCTCTTTCCAAAGATCGATGTGCAATATCTCATTATAAAGATAGTTTTTTAGTACCTTTGAGTTATGTACTATTGGTATGGTACTCACTACGATAAATGTTTGCAATATAAAGGTGCCAAATACGATTTTAAAAAATAAAAAATAATCTGAATGGAATTTAACAATTTTTCATTATTACCTAATCACCTATACTACCTATATATAAAATTTCATCTATGAATTGAAAATTAATAAGGTAAAAGATCCGCCAAAAACTAACGGATACGGATCTTTCTACTCCCTCGGATATCCGCGAATACAGATACGGATATCCGGCACATCACTAATATATATAATGACATTTACAGATCCAAGTTGTATTGAAAACTTTTTTCAGCATCAAATGACTGATTAATTCTCCCCAGTTAGAAAGAATTTCACAGAAAGCCATTTTCCCATTTATTAGGTGCGAGGTCCTTTCAGATTTTCTTACGATTAACATTTACTCAAATTTTACTGCGAAAACATATCTAGTAAAAATTATGTTCACAGGGTCGCAATTCTCCACTCGAATCGACATTATATAAAATACTAGCGGTCCCGCCCGGTTTCACCCGGGTGCAAAAGAATGAATATGGGGAAGGAAGGGACATGAGTTTACCGAGATGAATGTTGTGTCCAAATTTCATGATGATCGGAGTTACCGTTCAAAAGTTTTTGTCGATAAAGAGCAGTATTTAAACTTTTTTTAACTAATATTTTTTTTTTAATGAATTAAAATTAAAATAAATTTAAATGTAAGCCTTAGAAGAAAGCAATGTAAAAAATAAAAAAAAAATAAAAATATATTCACCCAACGTGGGGCTCGAACCCACGACCCTGATATTGACAGTCGCATGCGCTACCGATTGATCTACCTGAGGTTGTGTTCTTTCATCACTAATATGAGTAATCTAGTTAGTGCATTTCACATGAATAGAAGCTTATTTTTGAGATACTTTTTGCAACATTTTTCATTAAAGCTCCGCTCCTAATGGTCGTAGCGTAATATTATATAGCCTATAGCCTTCCTCGGTAAATGGGCTATCCAACAAAAAAATGTTTATTCAATTTGAACCAGTAGTTCCTGAGATTAGCGCGTTCAAACAAACAAACTCTTCAGCTTTATATATTAGTATAGATGTCCGTTGTATTTATGGGTGCGCGAATAACTGACCTTGAAAACAATAATAATATAAATGTGGTCGCGATGACGTAACGTTGCAGAGATCGCCACTTGCATTTAAGCCCGGTGTGACGGCGAGGGAACGACAGGGGTTGTCGAAGGCGAAGCCCCATAAATACTCGAGCACTGGGTCACCGTGCACTCAGCGCTGCATCCGCCCCTCCCTCATAACGCATGCACTACACACATATATTTTATTATCGGTCGTTTATTTACTCCGAGCTTCTGTTTGAAACGGGGGTAGTGGGAACTATATAAGAAATAGTGATGTGCCGGATATCCGTATCCGCGGATATCCGAGGGACACACACACATGCTTTACCTACGTACGTACGGAATGGCATTATGCATGCATATGAGTGCGAGTGAGAGCATTAGATGATTTTTTTTTGTTTGACAGCTTTATGAAATGTAGGTTATTTATTTGTTACCATGGAGTTTTTCTCTCTTAAACTCATTGACTACTCTGTGTGTGTGTAAACCATAAGAAACTAGAGTACGCTAGTGCGTATGCATGCCATAAGTGAAAGTGTCCTCATTTAAGAGAGAGAACGCTACAGAAATCCAGAAATAATTAGTTACCATAGAGATGAGGAATAGTTCTCTCTCTTAATTGCAGACACTTTCACTGCTCTCTCATAGACTGACTCGCAAAGGGAGAGTTTCTCGCGAGGGGATGTTGGTGCGAGATGACGTTTTGTGCAAGGAGAATTCCCGTATAAAACGTACGCGGGGTATATTGGTGCAATCGTGCATCTTCGGGACTTCCCAACCTTTGATCGCGAGATTCTTGTATTCTTCAATTATATAATTTTTTCTAATGCAGTCCACCTCCAAATTCATAACAATTTTCTTAAAACTGTGACTTTCTCATCAGATACTTAATAATAATATTCTTCCACGAATCATGATGCCATTTTGTCATTCACGTGTTTAGGCACTTATAACCTAGTATTTACTATATCAGTGTTTTTCAACCTGTGGGTCGCGACCCCCTGAGGGGTCGCGAAGCTTCTGTAGGGGGGTCGCCAGAGGTCGAGAGAATTTTAGTAAAAAAACAATAAAGATAAAAAAGATTGATTTATTAAGCAAGAGAATTTTAACAAAAGGATATACGTATTCGATGTATGTACATAATTGTTAAATAATGTGTTTTACGTACTATATTATGTACTTATATCCGAATCCTAATTATGGAGACGTATAAAAACGTCGTATGGAATATTTGTAACACTGTAACATACACATACATACATGATAAAAAAGCGAAGGATCGGGGGGTCGCGAGATATTTTTTCATACCAGGGGGGTCGCGAAATATTTTTTCATACCAGGGGGGTCGCTTAATGAAAAAGGTTGAAAAACACTGTACTATATAATATGTTCCACATATTTCACTAATGCGATTAACCGATGTTCCGAACAATGCGTCGTTGCCGTATCGTAAACGAAATTTAAAAAAAATGAAGAATGTTCTGAACCAGAGCCTAACAGTTTTAAACTGTTTAATAAGTACTTAAGAAAATACATAGGATATTTAATGTTAAGAGGATCCCGGGCAACCATACATAATCACGACATTATTCAGTTTGCGCCTACAGATTGTTTCAAAACATTCTTTACCCCGGACATTAGTCCATTCACTATTCAAGTCATTATTCGAAACTGATTTAAAAAAAAAAACATAAAAGCCTATACTGACGGCCACATGAAATCATATTCTATAACCGTTGCATGATTTATTGCTCATTTGGTCCATAGCTCACGCTGCGATCGATTCAATTGTCCCCACTCTAAACTCTATACCCGGCCAGTATATTATTGCACTAGGGCAAAAAAGGGTTAGTAACTTTTAAGGCTGGATTTGTCGCTAGATTCCTTACTACTAGTTTTCTAGCGCTGGGTTTCTTAATTGCTTTTATTTGCTCGCTTCACACGAGACGTCTTTTTAAGCTTGTTTCGGAGATGGATTTGGTTCGCGCACAGTAACAGTTCAAGTGAACACAGAGCAAAACGTGTCTGTTGTCTGATCATAATGACGCCATGTTGGTTTGTGGGCGTTTGTTCATGTCGCCCACGTGACAACATACTGCTTTCTGATTAGTTCTTGCTCAGAAAAAGCAGAGGACCTAGCAAGAAAAATAGGCAGTGTTCTAATTTTAAAATCCATCTTGTGAGCTAGCAGGCGAGCCTGCAGTGACGTCATTTCAAGCCTCGTAGCCAGCTTGCCGTCCAGCAGAAGTCAAAGCAGTATTTCCAGCCTCGTGTGAGGCGGCCTTTAAATATTATTTTACACTAGCTGTATTACGCGGCGGTATCCGGCAAAGATAATATTTCATCATGCTATAATCAGCGTGACCTGTGCGAATTATTCGCACTAAATAAGTATAATAGTTATCACTTTACAAAATTATTTTTTAAATATGATTGCAGGTATTCAATTCGTTTCTAATTTTGCACACTGCTTATAACGTTCTTCTTTTTGTTGTAAAAGAAATATTTTACTAAAATTGTCATATAGAGGCGCAAGTAGCAAAAGCGTTGTTCAGCGTTCCCCGTCAGATGGCAGTATGCAGTATTTACAATATGAAGGAAGGTCAGATGACAGATCGAAGTGTTAACGTTACGCCGTCAGATGGCAGACGTTGTTCAGAGTTTAATTAATTTTCAAAAACAATAGCAATAATAAATTTTTTAGTTGTCGATGTCAGTAGAGCAAGCAATTATATGTAAAATGATATATAATTTATGTGGAGAAATTGTGTGGTTTTTTTCTAAAAAGGGAGGCAAACATCTTTAACCTTAGCGTATTAATATATATGATGATTCTCGGGCAATGCTGGGTAAATACGTCTACTACAAAATATAGTGGCGATAATCTCGTACACATATGGTACGAGAGAGAGAGTATGTCCCACGCTGTGATATTTGCAATTTGTCTCAAGGTTATTATGTCATTTCACACGATTATTCTGACTGTTGCAGTTTTAACTTCAGTTCCATTGTCATGCAAATTCACAATTCAAAATAAATAACCGCTACAGTTAGAAATGAGAAACCGAGCCAATTTCAATTATCATCATGATTAGAGTGGTTCGGAAAAAAATTGAAATGAGGACTTGTCGGCATTGAAAAACTGTTTGTTAAATGTCAACAAAATCAGTGCCAAAGTTTTCTCAATACGTCGCGGCTCGGACGGATCCGGTGATGTTTCCATAATTACCATTCATAACAGCACCGATATCTACAATAGCTGAAGAGCCAGTAGCCGCCAACACATATTTTAACACACTTGAAATTTTTATAGGTGTTATTTATAATTAAATTATAATCCTATATTTATGATGGCAGACATTTCCTCCGGTTGTAACATCCCGGCAAACACAATAAAAGGTCCGCTGTATGAGCGCGATGATATTATTATGCAAACATATGAGTGCGAGTGAGACCATTCGATGGCTTTTTTTGACAGCTTCATGATTCCATGGATTTTTCTCTCTTAAACGCATGGACTACTCTGCATGTGTGTGTAAACGAATAAAGGGTATAGCCGGATAGATATGGCGAGTTGGCCCCCAAATGGCAACCTATATCGAAACTTATGTTTTAATATCTACTTGATGTACGAACTCTTTTTATATATGTGTTACCCCCGCACTCCCCTTTGACCTTGAGTTATAGAGCAAAAACCAGCCTACCTACGACTATCGTTCAAAGAGACATATCTCGAAAACTAATTGAGCTAAAGAGGTAAAACCAACGCGAGCATTTAGGTAACCTTTAAGAGCACATTTTATATTTTTTTTGGATTTTTGCGAAAAATTACACACAATATTAAAAAATAAATAAAAATATAATTTTCAATTTTTCAGTGTTCTCTGTGACTTACAATCACTGAAATAATATATATTGTGGCACTTGATATGCACTACTACACATACAAATTGCGTTAGAAAAAAGTTGGTGCAACACTTTGAAAAAAAAATTTTTTGACGCGCATCACATCATATAAGGATACAAACTTGACATAATACACACATATATAAATATTTTATTAATTAAAATTATTGTTAGAATGGATTGAATGAAAATATAAACAATTTTCAGGAAAATATTGATTTCATACGGCGCGGTGCCGGGAATTATACGAGCGACAGCGAGTTCGTACTTGTTATTGCACTGCTTGTTATTTACGTGCTTAAGAGTTAAGACTGTTTATGTGTTTACACCACCACGTCATAATTTCATTAAATTAATTAAACAAATTAGCGTCTTTGTCAGTTTTGATAACTTTTTTATAACCAGTAACCTTACGAAGAACCTTATTTTTTACACATATTATCTGACATTATTATAGATATCAAAATAAAATAATAGCTACAAATAATAAATAATAGCTACTTCCGACAGAAAATGATGCCATGGTGGTGTAAATAAATAAAGTCTTAACTCTTAAGTACGTTAAGTTCGAACTCGCTGTCGCTCGTATAATTCCCGGCACCGCGCCGTATGAAATCAATATTTTCCTGAAAATTGTTTATATTTTCATTCAATCCATTCTAACAATAATTTTAATTAATAAAATATTTATATATGTGTGTATTATGTCAAGTTTGTATTCTTATATGATGTGATGCGCGTCAAAAAATTTTTTTTTCAAAGTGTTGCACCAACTTTTTTCTAACGCAATTTGTATGTGTAGTAGTGCATATCAAGTGCCACAATATATATTATTTCAGTGATTGTAAGTCACAGAGAACACTGAAAAATTGAAAATTATATTTTTATTTATTTTTTAATATTGTGTGTAATTTTTCGCAAAAATCCAAAAAAAATATAAAATGTGCTCTTAAAGGTTACCTAAATGCTCGCGTTGGTTTTACCTCTTTAGCTCAATTAGTTTTCGAGATATGACTCTTTGAACGATAGTCGTAGGTAGGCTGTTTTTTGCTCTATATCTCAAGGTCAAAGGAGAGCGCGGGGGTAACACATATATAAAAAGAGTTCGTACATCAAGTAGATATTAAAACATAAGTTTCGATATAGGTTGCCATTTGGGGGCCAACTCGCCATATCTATCCGGCTATACCCTTTCATGAAGCTGTCAAAAAAAGCCATCGAATATCTCCCTCGCACTCATATGTTTGCCTAATAATATCATCGCGCTCATACAGCGGACCTTTTATTGTGTCTGCCGGGATTTTACAACCGGAGGAAATGTCTGCCATCATAAATATAGGCTTGTAATATTACTATAAATAACATAAAAATTTCAAGTTTGTTAAAATATGTGTTGTCATCCGGCTACTAGCTCTTAAGCATACATGTGCTGGCTGGCGCGCTGGCTACGAGGATGGGAAATAATGTCACTTCGGACTCGCATGGGAGGTCACAAAATGGATTTCAAAATTATAGAATCGGAACTCTTTGTCGTGCCAGTTTGTCTGCTTGTTTTGAGCATGAACCAATCAGGAATCAGTATATCTTGTTACGTGGGCGACACGGGCAAACGCTCACAAACAAACATGGCGTCATAGTGTGCGTTCTGTTCAGAGACAATAAACGTTCACTTTTGTTAACACTCGAACTGTCACTGCGCGCGCACCAAATCCATCCACAAAGCGAGCTTCTAATACACGCATCGTGTGAAGCGAACACATAAAGCCGTCACGAAACCCGGCGTCACAGCACACTTGGAACATAGCAGCCAAATCTAGCGGCAAAACCAGCCTCGTGTGCAGCGGTTTTTACACGCTAAAATAACCTCACTAAATACCCATAGCCCGTTTTTATCCACTTAAGAGAATGAGAGAGAGAGAGAGAGAGAGAGAGATGCAAATATAAGGTGCGTTTCATTTAGTGAAGCCAACTGGCCAACATAAAGCACCTATCGAATGAACCGGCAGTGGACGGCATTCGTCATCTGGGTTCTTGACAATGAACCACTTGTTAAGTGGGTCACCCAGTTTCAATACATGCAAAGTTGGCAATATAAATATATATATATCGTGCGGAGGGCCATGCTGGAGGGACGATTCGAATTTCGCAAACGGTACTTGATACCGGGTGTACGATTTAACACGTCCATTTTTAAGAACTGTTCAAAGCTTCTTCAAGTTTGAAAAGTAAACGCTGCCTTGCCGAATGACTCTCTCGCGGCTCCATTTTAACTCCTAATTTCATCCAGCAGATATCATAGCATCTAATTTTAAATTAGAGAACACTAAAGCCACTTTTTAGTTTTATTTTTTCCAACCCATAAACGGTACTAGTTCAGGTCGAAATTCACTTTTCAAAAAATAGACAAAATAGATTTTGTTGACGTTTCAACCAAAATTTGGTCCTAGTCAAAAATAGTCCAATATTGACCAAACCTATAGAGAAATTCCGAAAACTGTAAGTTTTGTTGAATTCGTATCTACAAAATATCTAAATACAAAAAAACAGACACTGATAATATCTGTTGTCGAACGTCTATAATCTATCTACTTGGCTTTTACTGATTTTTTTACAATATTATAGTAAGAAATGTGTACGGGAACGCCATACTAAAAGTGAAAAAAAAAACATTTTTTTAAATTAGGTAACTTTATATTGAAATTATTATTATAACAAAAACAGCGCTATTTATATAGTGTTGAAATGTGTCACGTGATTCGCATAATAAATGTTTTTAAACAATGGCGCGTGTTGCAATTGTTTTGATAAAATGTAAAAATAACAAAAAAATGACAAATATAAAATGATACATTCGACGGTAAACAAAAAATAACTCGCGAATGCTTCGACTGAAGTCCAATATCATTATTTAAAAACGTTTAAAAACATACAATAAAATGTTTCAACAAAAATTGTGCGCAATATGCACCGCTAGGAACGCTTTGAGATTAGAGACCTTACAATAAGTGACAGAACGTGATATAGCAGCCTGTGATCGCGGCCCGTCATTTATTTTCAAAATAGCTACACAAAAACATCATAGCAACTGTGATTGGGTCGTTCAAAAAGAAAGAAAGAGGATAGAGACCCGTGATTATTAATCTTTGGCCCGAGAAAGAAAAATCACAGCAATTACTGTCATTGGTCAGATCTGTATCACAGACAAAGACAGAACAAAGAAGACTATAGGAACGTGCGCTTGATTCGTGATTGACCATCTGAATTGGTTCATTTTTATTCGAAGAGAAAGATCGCAACAACTGCCATTGCTCCTCTCTCTACACTATCAAAGAAAGCAATCAATCTTCACAATAAAAACTGCAATTGATTCGAAGAATGAGATAGAGAGATAAAAAAATAGTTCTGCCAGTTTTCTGACATACGTCATGCCCAGTCTTTTATTGAAGGGTTTCTACATCACCACAGTTAAATTTTTGTCAATTAACTATCTTTTGTTTATCTATACATATTATTAACTTCCGTTAGCATAAACTTTAATAAAATTATTATTATTGATCATATTTTATATTAATATTTCGTGTCTTGTTTTACAATTTCAACCTTGACTAAAGATTCTAAATTGGCAGCCTTACAAAATATCAATTTCATAAATCATAAGCCACGGTCCACCAGTTTTGATTATTTATCGACAAATTTATAACCGCAAATGTTTTAATGAGATACCTATTTATCATTTGTTATTTATAGTCAACTGTTTTTCATTAGTCTGTTGTGTACAAAGAAACAACAATGGAAGGAATAGCTTGCGTTAACGTCAATTTTGATCGAACCGATGCCGGATAAAAAATAATAGGGAATGGTAGTTAAAAATTTAGGTCCCCGAGTCCTATAAATATATTTTTTCGTATGTAGTATGTGAGTACGACACAAGTCAAACGCCTGGCGGATCGAAAGAAAATTTTAATATTAAGATGTTTGATGTTTTTGGGGAAAATCGGCGCATGCGCAGAAGAGATACGAAGGAACGTGTCTTTATATCATAATGGTCTAATCATAGCGGTATATTATTCTATCTTTCTTTTTACCCACGACGGAACGAAGCAGGTGTATGCGTTTAGCCTGAGAGATTGTTTGTTTGTTAGTTAGTTTGTATGTTTGTGCACTCGAATGTCGAGAAAGTTTTGTACAACGTGATGAGTCAGTCAGTGAATGGTATTTCGGTTATTAGATATCTCAATGAAAATCTTTAAAAAAGTCACTTTGCCTTAAAGTACAAGATATGAAATGTTATCAAATAATCTCAAGGTAAAAAATGTCAAATAATAATTATAATTACTATTAAATTTACATTATGCACTGCATTTTAATATAATCAAATGCCGAAGGAGATGCGGAAAAGCAAAAATCTAATTTATTTATGAGTTTATGAGATAGCGTAAAGGTGACCAGTAAATTTGTCAACATGTTTGCGAAACAACAATAACAACAAATAAATTACTACGGATTATTTATCAAAACCTGCTTACATGACTAATATAAATATATTTATTTTTGCCCACCCCCTATATAAAATAGCTGCTCATGCATATATAGCGGTCGTGAAATGATAACACTGTAGTGTTTCAAAGTTGCGTAAAGAAAAATAATATAATAATATCTATTTTGAGTTTTATATTCCTATAGATATGTTTTTGAGCATATTTAAATGCAGAAAAATTTCATGTTTCGCCAAAACATGATATATATAGGTACCATATTTTGGCGAAACATGAATTTTTTCTGCATTATAAATGCTCAAAAACATATATATAGGTATTAGTGATGTGCCGGATATCCGTATCCGTATCCGCGGATATCCGAGGGAGAAGAAAGATCCGTATCCGTATCCGTTAGTTTTATGGCGGATCTTTTACCTTATTAATTTTCAATTCATAGATATAACTTTATATATACTTATAGGTGATTAGGTAATAATGAAAAACTGTTAAATTCCATTCAGATTATTTTTTATTTCTTAAAATCGTATTTGGAACCTTTGTATTGCAAAAATTTATCGTAGTGAGTACCATACCAATAGTACATAACTCAAAGGTACTAAAAAACTATCTTTATAATGAGATACTGCACATCGATCTTTGGAAACTGACAATCTGTTATGAGGGTTAACTCTTAAAGAAGTCAATAACTTTTTCCCATAACAGATAGTCTCTTTCCAAAGGTCGATGTGCAATATTTACCGCCGCGTACTCTAAGAAAGTTAAGATCCGTACCCGTATCCGCGGATCTTGCAACCAAATATCCGTATTCAGATCCGTATCCGCGAATATACATTTTTAAGGATCCGGCACATCACTAATAGGTATATAAAACTCAAAATAGCCATTTTGGCTTTAAGATACTTCCTCATTCACCCAGCGATGTATGTTCACAATCTAAGGTCAAATCAGATTTTTTGACAATCCTTTCTGCAACACAGCATAAATATATATTAGTTAATCTCAAAAGAATAGCTCTTACACATTTTTTGTAATTTTTGACTACGAGTTAGTTAGAATATAAGGAGCGAGAAACCATAGCATAAATAAATTCGTAATTGTAAAAGTGAAACTTGAAAAGCGAACGATGCGTCGAGATTATTATAAAAGTGAAATGGTCCTCGTTAATCCACGCAATTATAATGCAACAGCGATAATACGCGATGCGTTGATACGTGTTAACGAGTTACGATCTCGCGGTGGCCCAAATTCACACTGCAGCGAGATAACGAAGAAGAATCACGCAAAAGCCCGACCATCATCAGAGCTCGTCCGACTTCACAGATTAATTATTTATAAAGGCGTTTACACATGTGAGAACTTCACTTACAGGGCTTTACAAATGTGGCTCATCGTCTTTCTATCATATACTTTTATTCTATACTGAGCATAGGAATAAAATTGCAATCGAACCATTAGGGTGCAAACATATACTTTTGTCTTTTTTTAAGCCGTAAGCACCGGCGTATCCAGAAGGGCAAAACAAGCACGAGGGACACGACTTATGAAATTTCTAATTTGCTCTCTCCTGGGCCAAATCTGGGTACGCCCATTTAACGTCATAGGAAAAGACAAAGTTTCTGAAACAGAGATACTTTATTCGGATTGAATGCAACTACATCAACCAATCCTATTATCGGAATCACCAGAGAATTACATCGTAGAAAGAGACGCAGATATATTTTCGATACGCTTTGTTGTCTTCGCTCACCGCACATTGAGTAGATAGACAATGATTCATATAGTAAATTGTTAAATATATAGTTTCTATACTGATACTAATAGTCCAAGATCCCGGAGCTCACAGGCGTACTTTATTTTGTGAAAGACAAAATGTGGGGCTTTGAGTAGTGTTCATAACACTGTGTGTAGTGTTAGACGGCCGATTTATAGGTACTAACTACCAGGTGAGAAAATTAAATAAAAATATGACTAACTTTAGGTACATATATTCTGAAAGTTGACTTAATTTATATATTCTATAAAATATTATTACAAAATAATATTCAACACTGCTAGACACTTTCTGCCGGCCATACCTTCTGCCAGACGCAAGCTCCCAAAAAATTATAGTACTTATACTTACATTCCGGCGCTTGATTTTTATGTATCTTACTTAGGGGGCTAGATAATTAAAATTTTTAATTTTCAAAATATTTCTGAAAATATGAAGTTTAGAAAAAAAAATGTTTTAACGAAACTTTCTTGTAAAAATAATTATATTATAATAATAATTATATTATTTAGAATAATAAACTGTTATGAAAATTATACAATTATTACCTACATAAAAAATAACGTTATAGCATATATCTCTTTTGCACGTGTGCCGATTTTCCCCAAAAATAATAGGACTCTTCATATTTGCAAATCAAACATCCTCCCAAAGTTTGGTGTCAATCCGTTCATTCGTTTGACCTCTAATAAGTTTACAGAACAACTGACGCACAAGAAATGTGTTTTTTGAACAAGGGTCACCTCAAAACGAAAAAAATATTGTAAAGTGAATTTTGACCTAAATTAATACCATTTCTCAAAACAAAAAAAATATTGTAAAGTGAATTTTGACCTAAATTAATACCATTCCTCATTTATGGTGTTCGAATGGTAAAATACTGAACCAATTTAAGTAAAATTTATGTGTGCCCACTGCCCACACTAACGGTTTGCTCTATTGACTATTTAAAAATAATTAAAATATAGGTTCACAATTATTGGATGAGATATCGCGGAGCATACATAAAGAAATTACTGAACCAATTTTAGTAAAATCTATGTGGGACCGCCCTGACGGTATGCTCTATTAAATAGGACAATAGAAAACCTCTTATTTTTTTAAGTCAGTTAAAAACGTAAATAGGACACCCTCTGTACATCCTGTTATCAAAAACATAACTGTTTTTAATCCACGATGGCGTGCTAACAAAAATTAAATTTGCATAACTAACGATGGAATTGTGGATAAAACATAGAAGAAAGTTACTGATTCACACGATTTAATGAAACAATGTACAAAAAAAAACACACAAATAATAATTTATGTAAATTATTGTTGTAACTGTAAATTCTTTAGTTACCATTATTGTTTACTTTAATAAGTCAATTTCATTAGTAGATCATACTGCAATCATAATGTAAAATTGAGTTGGTAAGCGTTCATAATCTACAATCTGGATGTATAACCTGTTTCGTTTTCCTAATTTTGTGGGACGGCCACGATTAGCTTAGCCCAACGGCGCGGGGGACGTAAGTCACAAATCGTTAACTAGAAAGAAAATGCCTAAAATTGGGCTAACAAATAACTGTAATAATAAAATTAAACGAAACCCTTAACATTTTCATACCCAGTTAACCAGATATAAATAGTATTTTATGTTGTTACACTAAAAAAAACATATTGAACATAATTATGAGTTGTAAAAATGTAAAAAAAATATATATTAATCGACGTTTACTTCCACGAAGACCACTAGTGCCGCTAGCGGGCAATAGATCGGGATTGAACTGCCTTATTATTTAAAACCGCGAAGGTTCTTAATAAACGATACGGCAGGGAAGCGCGACGAAAACGACATCTGACGACCACATGAAATCATACTCTGTAACCGTTGCATGATTTATCGCTCATTTAGTCCACAGTCCACAGCGATCAATTCAGTTGTTAATACTTTGCACCCGGTCAATAGGGTGCTTTTTATTCGGCTACTTTTACGCGAATGAAGCCACGATAAAGATTACTAGCTGTAAGATTTGTGCAAAATAAGTGTAACAACATGGGTGACATACGGCAACCCTGCGTTACACATTAAAATGAACGAAGTAATTAGTGATGTGTCGCTCCTGAGCGAGTCGTTCATAATGAACAACTCCTTTCTCGGAGCGGAGCGAGTCGCTCCTCGTTTTGTGAATGACTCACTCCGAGCGCCATGTGGTGAGCTATTCTGTACTGTTGCATTCGCATATTTACAGAGCGCACACAGAACAGGTCACAGAGGCACTAGTGAATTTTGCACGTACAGAGTTATCTTTGCTGAATCTATAATGTTGATAGACACACTGTAAGTGTAATAGTACTAAGCTTATAGTGACTTAAACCATTCACATTGACGTCGTTGACAAAGATATAAATATTGTAACAATAAAAATTATTATTGTTAAGCTTTTATTATAGTTTATTCGAAACAAGATGTATATCTTCATAAACAACAAATTTATTATTATTATTATTATAGTTTATCCGAAATGCGAATAATATAACATCAGAATCATATTAAAATGAGCTCTAGAACTGAGTGTGTATTGTGTTGTGCAATGTGACTCCTGAGCACACATGATGACAGTTCACACCTCTGCAGTCTGCACTCTTGTGTACTGCGTACTGTCTAGTGTCGCTCCTTTGAACGACTCCCTCTGAGCGACTCTTTTTAGTGAGCGGAGCGCACGGAGCCAGCTCCCAATAAAGAGTCATGTGGACACATCACTAGAAGTAATGCTCCCAATAATTATTATAACTGAATGTTGACTGTATTTTAAATACATACATAAAAGTTATCAAATTCGATTTCTGGCAAACAAAAATTAGCTCAACACGATTTGCACAAGTGTCAATTGACCTTCACAAAAAAGAGGTACTTCGCTATACAAAAGTCGCGTTACATTACTTACGGCATATACCGCATGTTTATTCAAACACAACACTTCGAAATTCTACACGTGAACAGTCGAACGGTACAAATACCAAGCTGTCAAAATAAATATAAAGTACAGAGTATATATATATCGGCAATATATTATATATCAATGCATTCAGACCGGTTTAATTTACATGTAAAGGGGTGCATTTTGTATACCTGTTTAAAGGTCGTCACTCAAAGACAATCGGTAGCTGCGGTCGCAACGTTGCGTCTGTTTACAAATTATTATTAAATATTAGCGGTCCGTCCCAGTTTCACCCGGGTGCGATAGATATAATTCTGCAAAATGTATTTTGTTTGTGGCCCGGTGCGGCGTCTGAACTAATAGCTTTGAGCGAAATCTAACATATCGCTACTTAACACTAAAACAGTTTTTTTTGTTTGCTTCTGAACTAAAAGCTTTGAGTAAATTATATCAGATGTCGTTACATGTTACTAGAACAGTTTTTTTTTGAGAAAACACCGTAATTTTGTACAAAATATTTAATAAAAATTATCCTATAGCGTAAGTTGTACCAAACAAGACACATTTACAAAATTTCATTAAAATCGGTTCAGGACTATTGAAAAGTAGTGATAAGTTACACTTAGGTAAAATGATTTTCTTATTGTGACTTGTTTGATAATTATGTTTATTCAACACGCGTGAGTAGGTAATATATAATTTCGGGGCCCTGCTAAATTCGGGAGAAATATGTTGCTGCGTTCCTATTGGTCCAGAGACTATGCAGTAATATATTACCGTGCAGTTTCGCACTCTACGCGTCAACATCAAGTAATTTATTATTTCTCCCTCTTTTATCAGGGCCCCGATTACATATTACTCGTGCTAGTTGAATAAAGTATTATGTGCGACTATTGATCGAAGGAGAATATTCCACTCGCGTGTTACCGCACTCGCTACGCCCGTGCGGCAAATTTCACGCTCATGGAATCTTCTCCTTCTCTCACTAGTATACTACTATTACTTAGTACAAGAGAAAATCTATTTTTATGCTTTTGTGTATATAGCACAGAGAAAAATAAATGTACATTGAAGGAACAGTTAAGATGTGATGTTTCACAAAATACTCCTTACAAGTTACAACAATTTCGAAACTCAAGATTAAATATAGTTCTAATGGCTTTTTTCTGCAACAAAAAAATTCTATTGATAGCGGATTCCATATTTAAGGTAAAGAACATTCGGTATTTGCAATTTATTCATTATCTATTAATTACTTTTTTATAGAACGCCGTTTACACGCACTGTGTGTGGTGGAAAGTATTTGCCTTATGGACACCGCTCTGGCAATGGTGTGCGTTGCTGTGCTGTGCTGCAGTTCGCGTTTAGTAAGCCATTGTCACTGGGACAAGGTCTTTAGCTGACACCAAATCTCAAATACAAAACTGTACTTGACTTTATGCACATCAATATCAGTATAGTTGTTCGATTATCTATTCCAATTAACTCAATTCGAATCGACATTTCTGTTTAAACTCACTTGATCAAAATTAACTAGAACAGGGGTCGGCAACCTGCGGCTCTTTCGATGTAAAGTTGCGGCTCTCCAGTTCCATACGCAAAACTTAATTATCTTATTATTCTAGCTAAAATACTTTAATATGTTTTGTGCTAAAAATATGAATAAATCGCTGGGTGAATGCAGAAGTATAAGTCCAAAATGGCTATTTTGAATTTTATATACCTACTAGCGGTCCGTTCCGGATTGCCTATTAAAGATAGACATATTATGCTACATCGGACTTTCTTATAGAATAAAGAGTCGTATTTACAGGCGTTGTCATATATTTATTAATAATAACCGTTGCCGCGAGATGGCGCTGCTATCACTACCTGGGAAAACTTCGGTTTTTTCATCTGTGTGCATTACCCAGTAGCTGACGCCATATTGTTTCATGCGACAGATATCGGTCCACCACTACGCTCGATCTGATTTTCCTTAATATTATAGTCATTAGAACAGAGACTGTATAGAAGTTTAATTGTAATGGAACAGTGTGGCCAGAAATTTTAGTTTGTCTTGTTTCTATTAGATGACAGAACGATTGAGGTTTAGTGTCGGTGCACAAATTCGCTATTTGGTACTTAAACAGTACGGTGTGTTTGCTTCTGTGTTTACATTGTATTGTTTGTCTATGAGACACATGTGACGTAGAATTAATAATACCACATTTGCTTCTGAATTAATAGCTTTGAGCAAATTGCGAGTTCTAACAGATAGATGGCGCTATTTGGTTTCATATTTAAATTAGCTCAGAAGCAAACAACAGTTTTTTTGAGAAAAAACCGTAATTTTGTACAAAATTAAAAAGCTAAAGAGTTTGTTTGTTTATTTGTTCGGTTGAACGCGCTAATCTCAGGAACTATTGGTTCGAATTGAAAACATTTTTTTTTTGTTGGATAGTCCATTTATCGAGGAAGGCTACAGGCTATATAATATCACGCTACGACCAATAGGAGCGGAGCATCAATGAAAAATATAACTCAAAATTTGTTCGTCCGACAAACACTTTTGAACGGTAACTCCGATCATCATGAAATTTGGACACAACATTCATGTCGTTATACTAAGATGAACGTGCGTTCTCATGCCCCTCCCCCCATTCGTTCTATTACACCCGGCTGAAACCGGGCGGGACCGGTAGTATATACCTATATACATAGAACACGCAAATACTGCTGGCAAAAACGTACAAGTGTATAAACATTGTTTTTTAAAGTGTTAAGTACTACAGTACGGTGGAGCCTTTGTCGCTGTTTCATCTCAATCGCGTGCGTAGCCGCGGGTTGCAGCTAGTTTATAATATTAGCATGGATGATAATAATCGGACGGCCATGCGTGTACGCAGGGCACCTAGCTTTAAATAAAGAGCGATTGTAATCTCAAGACGGTCGACGAATGCGCCGCAAAGTGTTGGGCAATTCGACAATGGCAGTGAACGCACAAGTGCGTAAGTAAGCCAGTGTCAATAGAGCATCAAGGTTATTGCACAACGCCAACACACTTTTACAACATACCAACTGTAAATGTACAAAATACACAGCTAAACTACCTTACACAGTAGGTACCATAAAACTTTACAAGAGTTACGACCCGAAAGTTGGTACAGTAGATGTACAGTAACCGGTACAATGGAAAGCGCATGTAGTATGGACAGGGTGGCTTGAGGATTATTATATTACATACTGTCTAGCCTGTTAGCGTCTAGCTAGTGTCCGACCGAACAGTTTCGACAAAAAAACTGGTTTCAGCTTAGTTTCGGTTGTAATCCGGCCGAAACAGAAACTATATCGGGAAGTTAAGCGCTAAAATCAGACATATTCTTGTCGTATTTGTAAGGTAGGTACTTATTAATTTTAATTTTATTGTAGTTCGTTAACCAGGGTATTATACAAAATCAGTATAATTTTAAACAAGTTACATTTGACACGTTTATACAATTTTCAGTAAAAATCTGTCGTTTTTTCAAGAGAAATAGTAATTTTAATACCCGTTGATGACATTTTTTATTTTAATTTATTTTTTACATAACAGTACTGAGAAAACAGACAGCATTGATTCTCCGAAGATGGCATAAAGTTTGCCGAAACTTCAGACAATAAAATGCAATAAAAAAAAACCTTCAGTATTTGCTTAGTTCATTGATCCTATGCCACCAGGATTCATCCTTTAATCTTCCAACATTTAAACAGGATCATCATCACTCTAAATTATTAGAGTTATTTTCACAATTATACAAAATGACCAACGTTTAGAAAAAATAATTTTGTTCTTAAGATGAAGTTTTGTTTTGTGTACCTACCTAAACATATTTATTATAGGTAAATACTTTTTACTAAAAAGTAATTTTGTTTTGTAGCTTTTATTTTATTTCATTTCATAATATCAAAAAAAGTATATTTATTTGTGCTTTTTGAAATAAGGGGGTTAAAAATATGATATGATAAGTTGATTAAAAAATCAGAGGCTGAATGATTAATATGTGATTGATTTAAAAATTAAAAAAAATCAAGACTGATTATGATAATGTTTACTTTATTTTTCGGTTTTGATTTCGGCCATAAAAGCTAGTTTCGGTCGGACACTACGTCTAGCGCTATACGAAGACCTGCACACAACAAATTGTAGATTATAGACGCTGAGGTTATCAACGCAGCGCACAACGGCAAAAATACGGAAAACGTGCCCAGAATAGGTTGGTCACGTAGAACGCATTTCGGAGGTAGCACGGAATCGACGCGGCGTGGCGACTTTGTTTTATAATATGGCATGAGTTAACTTTGATTTGTTTGTTTGTTTGTTTGTCCAATGCAAGTGCGTACACACCACCGGCTCTTCGTTTATTACACTTCACTCATTTAAATATTCAAAGATAATTTGGACTGTGGCCAATGTCATCGAAGGCATTAATAGAACCGAATTAAACTGCAACCCAGACTTCAGGCATTTGTTTAACAACAACTATAGCTGTGCGAGTTCAATATAACCTTGGTGTTTAGTATTTAAGCATGTCTTCGCCTCATTTGAAAGATTTCCGAAAAAAAACAATAACGGGATCGTGTTGATCGACCTTGAAAATTTACAGATATAAAATTTCCATAGGTAAATATACCACGCTTGTTTCCTTCTTTTACGTTGTCGGGTTTTATTTATTTTTTACTTCTAGTTTTATTAGACATTTTTAATGAACCATATCTAGGGTGGAATGTATTATTTAGTTGTTATTTATTTGTTTACTTATTAGTTTTTATTTAGTAAGTATCCTAAGAAACCTTATTATGGAATTATATAGAGATGTACGATGCAGAGTAGCTCATAAAGGGAAATTATCAGAACATTTTGGCATCAATTCTAGAGTAAAACAAGGCTGCATACTTTCGCCAATGCTATTTACGTTGGTAATTAATTATATAATGGAAAAGGTTATTAGTACACCAAGAGGAATTAGGTGGACATTAACTAGAAGACTGGAAGACCTAAAGTCCTAGACTATGCGGATGATGTCTGCCTTTTTTGGCAAATAATAGCGCGGATATGCAAGCAAAAATAGATCTCCTCGTGGAACAGGCAGCAGTCGCAGGTCTTCGTATCAATATAGATAAGACAGTCGCTATGAAAGTCGGTAAGGTGAGTCGTCAACAGTTGGTAATAAAAGATATACCTTGAAGTTAAAGAAGTGGAAGAATTTTGTTATCTGGGCAGTATAATTAGCAATGATGGAGGAGCAGAAGTGGATATAGATTATAGACAGTAGAATCAAAAAAGCATCCCAAGCGTTCGGAAGTTTAAATCGTATTTGGCATTCAAGTATGATTTTTGAAAAAACGAAGTTACATATTTTTAACTAGAATGTAAAATCGGTCCTTCTATATGGATCTGAAACCTGGAAAGTGACGAAAGCCATAACAACTAAACTGCAAATCTGCATAAACAAATGTCTCAGAGCAATCCTCAAGGTGAAATGGTATGAATACGTCTCGAACAACGAACTTTGGATGCCTTGAACAAATCTGTGTAACTATAAAACGTAGGAAATGGAATTGGATAGGACACACGCTACGAAAGACAGATGACGACATAGCGACGAGAGCCTTGGATTGGAACCCACAGAGATACCGAAAAAGAGGCAGACCAAAAATATCCTGGAGAAGAACTGTTCGTGAAGAAGTTATGGAACAAGGAACTACCTGGCTACAAGTCAAACATACCTATGGCAAAAGATAGGACTAGATTTAAATTTTCCGTAGAGGCCCTATGCTCCACTTAGGAGTTAAAGGAATTTATTATTATTATTAAGTATCCACGTATTTTGACTGCGGCTACACAAATTCTTTTCTTATCCTTGCCGAAAATAAATGTATTATTATTATTACATAAAGGTACGCATTGTGACAATGCTAAAAACGAGGAGTCAGTGAGTGACAATCCACAATATCATTCTGGCCGAGATATTATATATTCTACTAGCGGCCCGTCCCGGTTTCACCCGGGTGTAAAACTGTTCTGGAAATATTATTGACCTTCCCATCCGGCATCTACACAGCTAAATTATCAAAGCACATCGTTGTGATATATCTCTAAAGATTTGGTCAGCGTTAGTCATGTAAAAATAAATCTAAACAAAAAAGAAATTCTCAAGATTGCCATGGTAACACAATTGAAATATTATGCAATTAATGCAGTCACGGCTAACTCTGATCTCTCATTTTAACGATTTTTAAAATATGCCAATTTTATCAAAAACCTTTGCACCCCCTTTATACCCTATTAGGGGTTGAATTAAAAAAAAACCGCTGAAACGCGGGTTTGTTTATATTTAATAAAGAGTGCGTATGTAACATCCAATCTCTCATTTTTGCGATTTTTGAAATATTGCCATTTTATCAGAAACCTTTACACCTCTTTAAGATGCGGATTTAAAAAAATCCCTTCTTAGTGGGTGCTTACGTCATAAAAGAAACCTACTGTCCAAATTTTAAGTTTATAGCTCAAGCGGTTTGAGCTAGGCGTCGATGAATCAGACAGGACAAACTCTTTTATATATATAGATTGTTTGCACGTGTCGCCTATAGAAGAGCTGGTTTTCACTTCATTTTCAACGTTAAACTGAGGTCAACAGCGCCTAATAAAAACCCGATATAAGTGAGTTTGCTTTTGAGTCACAAATAAAAACAGCTTCTGGTTAAAATAAAAGTTCGAAGTAGATCTCATTGCTGAAGTTTTGGAGATAAACAATCAATTATTATTTTTATGCGTCGCCATTTAATTTTAGAATAATTTCTATTTACAAAGCGTGGAGATTAAACACACACACGCATGCGTCAGTGTAATTAAAGTTGTTTGAAACGTCAATGTTCAAGTGTTATGCACATAATATCATATAATATTTTCAGCTACGCAGATCCCTGCATCTCTAAAGGCCAGACATTACAACCGAAACCACCAATACAAAAATAATAATGTTGCATTAATTAAAAGTCTCACAGTTAAATTATGAGATTTCATTAAACGACTTATACACTCAAGTTGTAAATTTATGTTCTCAGCAAATGACCCCGCACAAATTTTAGATATGGGATTTGGTTCTCGGTTAAATTGATCGAAAATGGTTTTATTTTATAGTTTAAAGGTCACTAAGAAAAAGTGTTCATCGGCGAATAGCGTAAAAACCAATAGACTTTTAGCTACAGATGTATTTAGCGAAATTTTAGATATAGGGATATCCATTGAATTTACAAACATGTTCCATGTTCAACTTTTGTGCTTTTTTTTAGAAATAGAAAAATAGTCGAGAATTAGTATAAAATTATGTCACATATTCGAATTCTGCGCACTCGAAAACATATTTCTAGAGCTTAAGATTTTTTAAGATTGTGAATTCAATGGATATCCTTATATCTAAAATCTCGCTAAGCATACCTATATGTATAGCTAAAAATCTATTGGTTTTTAGGCTATGCCCCCATGGATACTTTTTCTTAGTTAACCTTTAAACTATAAAACAAAACCATTTTCAAAAAATTTAATCAATAAGCCACATCCCATAAGGTCTGTGCGAGGTCCTTTCCGGATGTCTCTACTTTGTCTTTAAACGATTTTATGTTCACTCAGATAGTAAAAAAAATGTTCTCGGCAGATTTCAAAAGCCATGGTCGCAAAATTTGGCTCGTTGCTTAAAAATTGCAAAAAACACATTTTTTATCCTAAAATTGTAAACGCGTAGTGGATGCTGAACACGGTGGTGATATTGTCTTTGGTGTTGCGGAATCCCCCAAAACGTCCAAAAACCATCCCCGAACGGGGTTAAACACGGATTACGTTATTTCCTTTCCGAAAAAAAAGTTTTTTTTCCGTTTTTGAGGATGCTGAGCACGGTGGTGGTGTTAAACATTGCCACCGACTCTCACCAACCCCTCCACCGGCCAAATCTCACCCCCGAAAAGAGTTTTTTTTTTTAATATCAGCGGCTCAGTGTATTTGAAGATGCTGTTCATGAAAAAAATAATTATACATAATTTTATTTACTTACATATAAAAACGATTGATGACATTTTTTATGACGCGTGTAATTACACTTACAATTGTTACGGTAACTTTTCTTAAATTACAAAAATTCATACGCAATGATAACATTATACTTAAAGATAAAATATGAGTCAATAAATCGGAACTTATCTGTATTTGTGTAAAAATTAAAGTGCGTGAGATAAAGTCCCCGAAGCTATACGTGAAATCTTACGCATTAAATTTGATACACGCATGCGCATATAATAGATATATGATAGTCAAAACACAATTAAGTCTGCCATAAAAGAGAAACTATCCAATTTTGTAATTTAAGTTCGTAGATATTACAAACTATTATTAATTAATTTTGACAAAAAAAAAAACACATTTCGTCATAGCTTAAGAATCAGGATTTGATAGTTTGAATGAACTTGCTTTTATTTGATTACCAAAGTCTTGATTCATTACAGTTTTATGAATGACTAGCTGCTCCCCGCGGCTCCGTACGCGATTGTGATCTGATGAAACACGGTAACGACAAAAGTAGTGGAGCTTTCGGCTATTATATGTATGTTACGGTTAATACAAGAAAGTAGTTTATTCGCGAATTAACCGGCTAATACCCGAATTAACCAACGTCAAGGATTGGTTAATTTGGGTAATTAGCCGATTAATTCGCGAATTAACTACTTTCTTGTATTAACCGTAACATATATATTATACTATATAGAGGAACACATAAAAATACCTAAGCACACAAAAAATTATGATCTACTGCTAGAAAACAATTGTTGAGACCATCCGCAATAGGCAGCGCGACAGGATTGATGATTCGAGTGGCATCTGTTATGAGTTATGACATAATGTCGAGAAACGAACGTTAAACGCATTGACATTGAGTCTTAAAATAAAAAAAATGATGAATATCGAGAAACCTTATTGTCTTTTTTTACGCAATAATATTACAAAGTAACGATTTTTAAATATACCTAGATAATGCTAATTAAAGAAACCAAACAAAAATTATAATCCTGCACAGATACCAAAATATTTGCCTACACAATACATAATATCAAGGTAGCACTGGCAAATTAGCCCATTTTCATGATTCCATGGTAAAGTTACCCACTTTACAATATTCCATTGCAAGTATTATACAGTGGAATCTCAAGAATTTCTAAATATAAAGGATTTAACTGCTAAAATTTCGACTTAAAAAGGCACAATTTACTAACTTTGACTTACGGAGTCTGTTTTTTGAAATTCGAGTTATAGAGTAAGTAACAATATGTAGGTACTATCAATACCTCACAGGGATATAACACTTTGTTTGAGTTACAGAGTCTAAATAATTCAAGATTTAGAGGTTCAGTGGAAGGAAATAGCAATTTTTTTACTTACTGAGGATTATCGAGTTATCGAGATTCCACTGTAATATTAATTTCATAAAAATTTATTGTATTTTGTTTTCATTAACTAATTTTTAATCAGTAAATGGGACATAGATAAACTAAAAATCAACTTTAATAATAAAATTGCAAATGGATTTGACAATAATTCTGCATTCTTTACCTTTTAAAATAAACTATTGGCACCTGAATAGTTTAATATTACTTTGGCGTCCCGTCGTCAACAGCATCTCTATTATTCAAGCTGCAGACGGATGTCTTACTTTAACTAAGGTGATTTTAATACAGAATAGAACCATTCGTTTTCATTCTTAAAAAAACTAAAGCCCGGTGCACATATATGCGTTTTTTTAAAAAGCGTTTCCGCTGCGTGATTGTAGCGCACACGTAGCGTTGAAATAACGCTATTTAACTCAAAAACAATATTCTCTATATCTGTATTAACGCCCACCATGTGCACAGGGCCTTAGTTATGTTTATTGTGACATTTGCCTATAATTTAGGATATACACTGTACCTAACAGATGGACATACAGACAGAATAGTAAGAGCCTAGAAGTTGGAAACTTGACTTTACCGCCATCACAGAAATTTTTTTCAAGATTTTCAAAAAAAAAACTACCATATTTTTCGTCCGGTGCGGACGATAAGACGCACCTCAAATTTATATTCAAAAAATGGAGCAGGATTTTTTTTTTTTTTTTTTTTCATTTATAAATATCAATGTAGTTTATTTTTCCAGAGTGAAACAAAGCACTACTAAAAAGTAAAAAACACTGTCAAATTATAACCGAAGGTTGTGACTTTGTAAGGTTGTCGGCGTAGCGGAAAATCAAGTTTAAACAGACGCATGATCGCCGGAGAGCGCCACCGCGCGTGCAAATCGGAACCAGGTCAAGCATCAACAATAATAATAATAAAAATAATAATAATGTGATATTCAAACAAACAACAAACGGCTGCTCGGGCCGGCCGATTATTATACGAACGTATAACGACCGGTCGAAAACTAACCTACGTCGAAGTGAATCATTTATCAGAAACGATCACAACATTTTGTAATGCAATTTAAATTTGAGATTTGTATAGTTTTTTAATTGTGTCCGTATTTTTCGGTAACAATTAACTTATAACTTCGAACAGTATTATTTCTTTAAATCAAAATTTATTTTTTTAATATTTACGAAAATAATAATTACAATAACTAGTACGGGATACAAAGCTAAATTTAAAAAAAACGGGCGACGCGACGTTATCATTTAAGTTACCCGGAGACGAATCGAACAAAAAAAAGTTTTTTAAAATCGGTTAATGCGTTTGGGCTGTACGCTGGATACAAAAAGCGTGACCCACAGATTCACAGACAAATCGAGTACATATTATAGGCGCTTCCAGCTAAAGCTTGGGTCGCGCCTAACAATATTTATCTACTATACATATTAAAAGGTCAACGTTTCCGCATAAATTTTTGACTTCATCAGGATCTTAAAAAATTAAGGTCCTGAAAAGGGCAAACATTTGTGGCGAAACGTTGACCATTAAATATATTTAGTAGATAAATATTGTTTTTAATTTAGCCTTTTATCCCGTACGAATTACTGTAAAATTATAAAGAAGGTGTCTAATTTTATTATTGAAAATAATTCTTATTATTCTTAAACATTATAGACATAATTTGACTACAGCAGTATACTGCGTATAATGTGTTTGGCAGAGACAGATATACTTCAAATGTGACTGGCAATAAGTTTGCAGGTTGTTCCGATAATTGTTCAGTAGGTAATATTTCCTAAAACCACCCGTTAAAGTTTTTTCATTTTATATTTTTTACAAGAGTCAAAATTTCGAATAATCAGTCAGCCACATCTGCCCCCGCCGGGATTCGAACCCGGTACCTCATCAATGCGAGTCTACAGTGCTCGCACCACTACACCACCCCGCTCTGTCATGGAGAAATATGTGTGATCAAGTGATCACAATCTAAGGTTGTTTAAAATCAGATTTTCTGACAATGCTTTCTGCAATCTTATTTATTTAGTAATTCAGTTTGAGACGTTACATAGTTCTGAATCGCGACGTACGTATATTTAACCGAACTCATTAATTCACTTATATAAACGCAGATACGGCATTACTGAGCTCTGCAATCCGTGTCTACAGAATAGAAGAAAGTTTTATTCGGTAAAAAAACTTTCTTCGCAGTGAACACTTTCGCCAAAATATCAAATAACATTAAAAGTGCAAATGTCGCACGCACATGTACATAAACATACGCATGCGTAAGAAATTATTATAAATAGTTGACAAACGACAATTCTTTATTAATAGGTATACTACTATTAAAGGAGTTAGAAGGTGCTATCCTGAATTAATTTGATTGTAATCTGATGAAACTTTACTGGCTGAAGGGTCAATTTTGAACTAATTATTATTGTATTATTCGTACAATTTGTATATGTCGCCGGGATATTGTCAAACCCGTGATATTATAATTTCACTTAGTGAAATTATAATATCACGACTCTTTGTCAATCGTGATATTGTAATTTCACTAGTGAAATTACAATATCACGGATTTGACAATATCCCGGCGACATATATACATCATATATACTTTTATTCTATACTGAGCATAGGAATAAAATTGCAACCGAACTATTAGGGTGCAAACATATACTTTTTTTACGCCGTAAGCACTGGCGTATCTAGGAGGGCAAAACAAGCACGGGGGACCCGACTTAAGAAATTTCTAATTTGCCCCCTCCTGGGCCAAAAGCTGGGTACGCCCATGTTAACGTCATAAAAAAAGACAAAGTTTTTGAAACAGAGATACTTTATTCAGATTGAATGCAAGTACATCAACCAATCCTATCATCGGAGAAATCAGGGAATTACATCGAAGAAAGAAATGCAGATATATTTTAGATACGCTTTTTTGCGTTCATTCACCGCTCATTGAGTAGATAGGCAATGATTCATATAGTTAATTAATAGATATATGATATACATCCTCAATTACATCCTAATTTTTTACATTAGAGGATTTTTCAAAAACTTTTTCCTTCGCCATAATTATAATATTTTTTATTATTACTTTATTCACTTAAAAAAAAATGTGTACCTGTTATAGACCATATGTCTGGAATCTTATAAAAACAAACTGTATTACCTACTTTGTTTTCCTGTATGACAATAAACAATCTTTTTATTTTATTACGATCCCTAAGCCAATAAAGGAGTTTTATGCCACCATGTAGTACGACGCTCGACCATTCGATCCGAAAACTTATATTTTTATGTTTTTCCGTGAGTGTATTAAAAATTCCATTTATTTCCCAGGTTGTCAAAAAACATATTTATTTGTAACAATACGCCATCTTATGAGTGTGTAAAATTCCACAGAAATTTAAAAACTTTTCGTTTCGTGTAATTTTGAAACTCTACATGCGGTAGTAGTATAATAAAAAGTTTACTGACCCCGGTCATAAAAACAATGACCGAAAATCATTAAAGCATTATCACTGTTATCACAATACAATAAAAGTAGGTACCTGCAATTAGGCAATAATGTCTATTCTGTTGGTACGACTGTCGATAAGACGTACAGTGCAACGCAGAAGTACCGTAATTTAGTGTGCAATGCGTTGCATACACACGTCTGCGTCTAGATAAGATAACGTACAATTTTAAGGTTAATTCTAGTCAGAAACTTGTACGTTCCACAAACAATAATTTGAGAGGCAGAAAGTCCAACATTTACGCTTTGGTGGGATTACACGCGCTCGGGCGGCAGTAAAGAAAAACAACCTATCAACTGTTGTTTAGATGTCGTTTCCGTAGCAACCCTATTACATTATAGCTAACAGTCGCGATCAGCTGTCATTCGTATTTTTACGTATAACCTCAAAGCTGCTTGCTTTATCTGCGTTTTTATGTAATTAATAAGTAATTAATTAATTCATCTATTTAATAAGCGTACTTACGACCGAGGTATGAAGAAAAATAGTAGGTATACTTCTGTATAAATAAAATAGAAAAGTATATTTCAAAGATTATTTGACAAATATTGATGGCAGTAAACAAGTTAAAAAATGAGTAATAGTGTGCAGTAACGAAAAAATGGTAGTGAATGTTTCTTCAGACTGAAAGTTCTCAGAATGAGGTACGCTTGTTAATTTTACGTTTGCTAATTTTAAATTGTTAATTTTACGTTAGTTAATATTACAGTAATTATATTTCCGCATATCATTTTAAGTGATATGATAATATTGAGATCATTATATAACCTCCCCCTTGTATTTTTTTTTAAACAATAAACTTTATTCTATTCTGTTCTACATTTTAATTTCTATATAGATACATTTTAAACCGAGCGGGGTGGCGTAGCTGTGAGAGCACTAGACTCGTATTCGGGAGGTACCGGGTTTGAATCTCGGCGGGGGCAGATGTGACTAGGACTTTTTCCTACTGCCTCTCGCCGAGAAACGGTAATCCTGTACCGGCCATTATGTTGATGTTTTCCATGGTTTCCCTTAATAATTCCAGATAAATAGCGAAATGGTTCCTTATTCAAGGCCATGGCCGATTACCTGTCAAACTCCGATGCTCAAAATTTGCCTACCTTATCCTAATTTCCTAAAAATTCCTTCCTTCGCCCACTGCTATTAATTAAGATTAGAAATTGTCAAAATAACGGGAAGTGTGGTAAAAAAAATAGTAATGGTGCGAATGGCGTCTGTTATGACATAAAGTCGAGAAATGGACGTTAAACACATTATTATTATTATACATTAACTGTTATAACTTTTAACCTAAAAGAGATGCGGACTTCCGCTTGAAAAATTAGCGTAACTTAACCTCAAACAATGCATTTCTGTATTGTTTAAGTAGTTTGCCAACATTTTTGTTGGCGACCATAAGTTTGCTTATGTTATTGTAGTTTTACATAAAAACGCAATGCATTATTAAAACTATATCTGAATAATTAACTATTTTCACTTGCAGCTGTTCTAGTAAAAGTGCAAGTGAACTTAAATGGGACCAGTCACAATGCAATAATTACTTGCACGACATAATATAATAAAACATTGTCACTTTAAAATCGATAATTTTATCTCAAGGTAAAAAAATCTTTATCTGTACCTACCACATATTTAAAAATCTCGTGTCACGATGTTCGTCCGCGCTAATCTCTGAAACCACTGAACCGATTTTAATGAAATTTTGTAAATGTGTCTTGCTTGGTTCAACTGACGTTATAGGATAGTTTTTATTAATTATTTTGTAAAAAATCACGGTGTTTTCTCAAAAAAAAACAATTTAGTAACATGTAGTGACATCTCAGAATTTACTCAAAGCTATTAGTTCAGAAGCAAACCAAAAAAACTGTTTTAATACCAAGTAGTAGTCGTTCAAAGTTATTAGTTCAGAAGCAAATCTGGTAGAATTTGCTCAAAGCTAGAGGTTCAGACGCCGGGCCGCAAACGAAATACATTTTGCAGAATTATATCTATCGCAGCCCGGTGAAACCGTGACAGACCGCTAGTAATTATCTAAAACTCGACATAAGGGATCTTGCCTTGCAACCGCAGATATTTATTTATTATTATAAGCGTTAAATAAAGTCAGATAAAGAGACAATGGTGCATAATCACGGCGCGGCAATAATAATTGTCATGGTGTGAATGTCCTCGTCGCGCCTATGATAACAGCAGCTCGCATATGTCATCCTTTTCATTACAGTGCAGTGCGATCACAGTCGAGTAGTGCGTTGTACGCCATGACGTCACGCTGTCTGCACACATATGACGTCACGACGGTATGAGGTAATTGCGTAATAATATAGTCCTGTACATTGTACTCGGTGATGATAATATTGATAACTGATAAGCATTATGCTCGTATCAACAGTCCATATACAAATATCCAATCGTTAGAATTATCTGGACCTAGTGCCAATATATATATTTTCACTGACTCGTTTCTAATAGTACTTAATAATCGAATTCTTATACACAAAGTCCGCTGTAGATGTATTTAGGTAGTGTTATTGTGTTTTAATTTAACGATATATAAAAGCAGATCGGTAATTGCTCGTGTACCTCTCGGGAGAAGAAATTATGACTAATTTGGAATGATTTAAACTCAATAACTTGGGGGTGGGAAATGCATCATTTTCGAGAAAATCTACTTCAGTTTTATTTTTACAAAAATCCGAATATGAGAGTTAAAAACTAAAAAAATCTCACTTTTTGGCGTGAATTTTTCCATGATCTGATAGTTTGCCAATTGGCCAACCTTCCTAAAGCTAAAAATCACGAAATTTACTGTTAGATTTTATGTTGTGTGTTAAAATTTTACGCATGTCCCACGACATGACTGCCATAGCTTGGGACTGTGTTGCTGGGGTGATTTCAAGTAAAAAAATGTCTATTGAACATATACCTGGAACGCTATCCTGAGCTAGAAGCATTTGAAATTTTAAATAAGTAAGCCCACTAATGCAGGTATTAGGTTCGGCTGTTAGTTTTGTTATTATTAAAGAGACCAGGTGGATGTGAATCACCATTAGTATTTATTCGTACTGATCCTGAGACTCTTCGCAGACTTACCACTTCAATTCTAAGAAGAGCTAGATTATGTATACAGCAACTGGGTGGATATTTTGAGCAAATAATTCAATAAAGCGATTTCTTTTTAAATGGTTTTTAAATTAGTAGGGAATTAATATTTACTTATCTAAAATTTCAAATGCTTCTATTACGGAAGCCGGGTTGGCTCATTGGTGACTAGTGGAGTAGTGGCACCGCACACGGCCACTTCCAACATGTTAACGCGTGCACGCGTTAACATGTGTCCGTGTGCGGGATAAATGCAGATTTCTGCCTTATCCGTGTGCGGGATAAATGCAGATTTCTACCTTATCCTGGAACGGTAATCGAGCTATCTCTGTCTTTTAACTGTCAAATTCTGTGAGCAGCGTTACTTTTTGCATTGAGGTTAGGCGTAGCTGAAGTTTTGTTTATAGTGAAATAAAGTAATAAAGAATTTCAAAGTAAACATTAGAAATGAGTTTATTGTTCATCACAGGTAATTTTACGGTAACATTTTCATTTTTAATTTTAACGAAACTCATTTCTAATGTTTACTTTGAAATTCTTTATTACTTTATTTCACTATAAACAAAACTTCAGCTACGCCTAACCTCAATGCAAAAAGTAACGCTGCTCACAGAATTTGACAGTTAAAAGACAGAGATAGCTCGATTACCGTTCCAGGATAAGGTAGAAATCTGCATTTATCCCGCACACGGATAAGGCAGAAATCTGCATTTATCCCGCACACGGACACATGTTAACGCGTGCACGCGTTAACATGTTGGAAGTGGCCGTGTGCGGTGCCACTACTCCACTAGTCACCAATGAGCCAACCCGGCTTCCGTATTCTATAGCTCAGTTAGGATAGCGTTCCGGGTAATATGTTCATTAGACATTTTTGACTTGAAATCACCCCAGCAAAACAGTCCCAGGCTATGGCAGTCATGTCGTGGGACACCATGTATATACTAATATTTATAACGTAAAGCACTTCCAGAATAATTTTCTACAATATATACAACCATGACAACCAAATTTAATTCGGTCCTGCGAGTTGCAAATATGTGACTTTAATTGATAAATAGATTTGTCACCTCGCGCCTTAAAGTGCAGTCGGTAATATCAATGCAGTCATTAACGTTAAAGAAACATAATAGGGTCGAATTAATCGTTTTGTCCGAACTTTGGACAGCCCACATAAAACACCGACGTACAACCAATCTGTCTGTTGTCACTTAATGTTGTGTTGTTGGCAAACCTTGTCACCGCTTCGCTCAACAAAGCAAACATTGTACAATGCAAGAATCGCAATTTGACAATGACAGAGTCGAAAACTAACATAGTGTCTCCATATTTTAGAAAAATTGTCAACGATTTTACCATTCCAACCCACAAGTGGGGAATGGTACCAGTTTAGGTCAAAAACCACTTTTCAAAATCTTACAATAAGTACCTATCTTTTCGTTTTGAGGTCCCCCGAATCCAAAAAACATATTTTTGAAAAAACTCTGTGCGTCTGTTAGTCTGTTTGTGAACACGATACAGGTCAAACGGATGAGCGGATCGAAACCAAATTTTGGGAGGATGTTTGGTATGCAAATATGAAGAGCCCTATTGTTTTTGGGGAACATCGGCGCATGCGCAGAAGAATGCTATAACGGTGTTTTTTATATAATAATGGTAATTTTTCATAACGGCTTATTATTCTATTTTTTTAAAAAGTTTTGTTAAATTTTTTTCTAAACTTTATAGTTTCGGAAATATTAAAAAATAGTTGGCAAAACCAAAAGTGCACATCCCGCAAGTTTTCCACTGTATGATAAAAAAATAACAATTAAAAAATATTTTTAATAAATTAAAAAATATTTTTAATAAATTTAAAAAGATTTAAAAATTTAAAGAAATAAATAATTAAAAATTGAAAAAATATTTTTTTTAAGTTTGCAAAAATAAAAAAAATTAAGAACTATACATAATATAATATATAATTAATATCAAGTGGAATAAAATAAAACAAAATAAAAAGAAAAAAAAAGAAAAAAATCAATGATCTCGTAAGGAATCGAACCCAGGACCTTGCCCTTGGGGATCCAACGGCATAACCATTACGCCACGGCACCCTACTACGTGTAGTGGTGTTATCACGGTATAGAAGTGTAGCACTTGTTTTATGGATTACACTATATTTACACAGCAATTATTATATTGTTTTTTTAAACTATTAGCTGTCAAAAATAATAAAATAAAACTGTTTATAAAAATTAAACTACTGAACACATTTTAGTGAATTTAAATAGGGTTCTGATCTGATAGTAAACAAAGTGAATAAAATATAACCCAAGGCAATCCGACCAAAATTGCGATCTGTAGAGTCGTGACGTACGTACATACGTACAGACCAACCGACAACTGCTGTTTGTGATTTTCAATTACAATTTTGAAAGTAATTATGAACTCGAATTGATTTAAAAATGGTTCTGTTATATAGATTAGAATCTCCTCTTTTCAAAAAGCTTCAATTTGAATGGATTTCGTGTGAAATTAACTTAGATATAACTTCTTATATGAACGAAAGTCAGCTCTGACGCACAAAGCGATAATAAAGCACATACCGCTAGTTTAGCGGTATGTGCAATAAAAAAAAAACAGCTGTCAGAAATAAACTAGTTAAGCATGCTTTGATTAATTTTTACATGACGCGGAACATATTATGTAGGTAACCATGGCAACGAATAGCAAATATTATCATATTGAATACTAGCCATTACTCGCGTCACCCCCTCACACGATATCAGAAATTTTCTTTTTTTATTATACTATAATATCAAATGTCAACATTTTGAAGTTGGAATGGTCCCGTCGCTCAATTGGCTGGATTTTTTTTACGTTACCGTTACTGTTTTTCTGGCACGCATCCTTAGAATTTTATAATTTGACAGAAAAAAATCTTTCAACGCGCGGTAACTTAAAATCAGTTTGGCAGTACATTTTTTTTAAACATATGCAAAGCGAAAAAACGAAACTGAACTTTAATTACCCATTAAAAGTGCACACAATATTATCTGTGACCACAAGGCAAAACCGCTATATCAGCTTTTTGGTTATGTTTTCAGATTTTTTTAAGTCTATTTTCAGCGACTTATACCGCATTTGCGAGAGGATCGATTTTAAAATTTCGCCGACAGTGGCGTAACTATACCGTTTGAGGCCCGTGGTAAATGTTGTATAATAATAAATGTTAGGATCCTCATGTGCTTACGGCAAACTCGCGCCAGGGGCTCCTTCCGGCCCGGGGCCCGTGGCATTATGCCCATCCTGCCATCCTATTGTTACGCCACTGATCGCCTCGAAACCTGACAGCTCTGAACAAAAGTGATTTAGTGGTTTGAGTTCTAGGTGAGATCACAGACGATAGACAGACATCTGTTTAAAAACCGTGGAATCTCATAAAACCGTTTTTTTGCACGATAACCAAAATGTATTGTAACAAAACTATTCTTTGATGTTGTGGCAAATATTTATTTTCAACGATAAAATTGTTAACAAAACAAACAAACAAACTAAAAGTATTTGTCTTATATAATGGAAATGAAATAGAAATAATGTAACAAACAAAACAACAACTTCTAAGTAATAAAAAATAATACAAGTCACTATATACACAGAAATTTATACAAGAAATATTTATCTATGCGCTCTAGAAAATTTATATATGAACTCAATGATTTATGTCTAGCCACTGTTGTGTGCTTGCACAGGCTTACACAGACTATCTAACTGACTTGTGAACTGCAGGCGCGGTTGTATTTACACCTCCACTGCCGCGCGATCGAACATTCTGAAAAAAATCCACCTGCGTCGATATTCATTTTACTCAATTCTGAGGTTTTTCTCGAATGTTCGAAAGCCATTCTCTAACTACTTTTCAAAAGCTCTTCTAGCTACTACCTGCCCGCAATATCAGATTCTAAGCTCCCAAAGCGTCTATTGGCAATATAGAACTCTACGTACACAGCTGCGTGTTTATTGGTTAAAAGACTCGAACTGTTGGAACGTGGTTCTAGCAGTTCTATAGGATGCCAGAAAACTGTTGTATTCGAACAGTTTTCTATTGGTGACAAACGTTTTGGGAGTTCGAGAACTTACAACTACTGTGCGCCCAACAAAAGAACGTATGTGCGGAAGGGGAGTGGAAATTTAGAATTGCGCGAAACCATAGGCGGAAATGTCTCTTCACCGCATACTTCAATCACATGAGCTATAATTTACCGCGAACCACTTCGTACAGTTTGTCCTCGCGTACTATTCATTTTTTACCTAAAATCTCGTCAACTACAAGTTCGATCAATTTAACCTTAGCGTATTAAAATATATGATACTAGCTTTCCGCCTCGTATTCTTTTGGTGCACGTTCTTTCCCCGGCCAAACAGTAATATGTCTGAAAATATTATCGACAATTCAACATACGCGGTTTTGTGTTTCGTCCGATGATATTATGTTGATCTTATGTGTGCACATTGATGCGCATGCGTCGCCGAACGAACATCCAAGTCGGAGATCGTGAGAATTCGTGAGTGTAAGTGCGGTCGTTGACACCGCTTTTATCAGTGTGTAGGGCATTATTGTTGGTTTGTATCGCAGTTGAATTACAGTGCCTTCGGTGGCGATCACCTGTAGTACTTACTTCGCATGCGTTCAAAACTAACAATTACTTATTACTTACTACAACCGTTCGTTGGTGCAAAGTGCGATGCCTTTAATGTCATGCACTTTCTACATTGCATTCTCAAGTGCACTGATCTGAACTACGCTACGTGAAAAGTTGTTTTTTTTTTTTTTGGAACATCGGGAATTCACATGTAAAATTGAACTTCTGTGCATTTTCATATAATTAATAATTTATACCGGGTGAGGCAAAAGTCCCGGAACGGTTGAATATCTCGCATACTACGCATCATCAAAAAAAAAAAAATACGTGTCAAATATTTTTCGCAAAACTATTTTTTGATACCACACATGACTCCCCACCCCCCACCCAGTTGGTGGGGGGAGGGGCAACTTTAAAATTTTAAATAGGAACACCTATTTTTTATTTCAGATTCGGATTCTACGGGAAAAATTACATCAATTTTACTTCGATCGTTTTTTTCGATTCGCGACCGATGTCGCGGTAATCGCGAAAAACTTAAAAAAATCTATCCAATTTCGCAATAATGGATGACATTCCATTCACAATTTCGAAGTTTCCCCTCCCTCCACACACTGGTTGAGGGGTGGGGGGTCATGTGTGGTATCAAAAAAAGTTTTGCGAAAAATATTTGATACGTATTTTTTTGTTTTTCAATTTTATGCGTAATATGCAAAATATCCTTTTCCGGAAATTATTGATTTTTTAAGTTTTTCGCGATTACCGCGACATCGGTCGCGAATCGAAAAAAAGTAAAATTGATGTAATTTTTCCCGTAGAATCCGAATCTGCAATAAAAAATAGGGGTTCTTATTTAAAATTTTAAAGTTGCCCCTCCCCCCACCAACTGGGTGGGGGTGGGGAGTCATGTGTGGTATCAAAAAATAGTTTTGCGAAAAATATTTGACACGTATTTTTTTTTTTTTATATTATGATGCGTAGTATGCGAGATATTCAACCGTTCCGGGACTTTTAACTCACCCGGTATATGAATTATTGTCTATCTACTCAATGAGTGAAGGCAACAAAGCGTATCGAAAATATATCAGCGTCTCTTTCTTCGATGTAATTCCTTGATTTCTCCGATGATAGGATTGGTTGATGTACTTGCATACTTTGACTTTTTCTATGACATGGGCGTACCTAGCTCTTGGCCCAGGACTTATATCTTAATTATTTCTTAAGCCGGATCCCCCGTGCTTGTTTGTCCTCCTGGATACGCTAGTGATTACCTACGGCTTAAAAAAAGACAGAAGTATATGTTTGCACCCTAATTGTTCGATTACGATTTTATTCCTATGCTCAGTATAGAATAACAGTAGGTATATAAGTATTTTAGATCGGCGGGGCATTTATAACCAGATTCGGGTGACACCTAAATCAATCGACCTGGAGGAAGTAAGAAAAGCACTGGGGGAAAAGTTGTGCGGGTCCAGCATTTTTACTGTTCTATTTTCAAAGTTCTGCTTAGGGTTGCCAAATGTTTTTGACAAAAAAACGTACGTAACTTGTCTTTGAAACAGCAAGTGCCTACCTATTTGAAAGAAAAAAAAATGTTTTCTAAATTTAAGTTTTTATTGCCTTAAGAGAATGTTCGAAAAATATTATTATTATAGAAGAAGAAATATATTCCCCCCAAATATTTTACAAAATATACATGTTTTATCATTTATTGTTTCTACCCAACTTCATTTAAAATCTCTATCAAGATATTTTTAATTAAAAATATAACCGTTTATTGTTTCTATACTGATTACATTCCCTATTCCCTGACTTGGCGTTGGCCTGGAGTCCCTATTCTGAGACAAAACAATGCACAATAATTCAAGTCAATTGCGAAGGAAAGAAAATCCCACAGGCACACGCTAAGCCACTTTTTACGTTTTAAGGCTAGTGCAAATGCAATTATAGATAACCTGAGGTTATCTTGAATACGACTTTTCGACCCTATCACCCCATATTTCAGGGATCGACAACCTTTTGAGACGGAAGAGCCAAAAGTTACAATTTACAAAACTTTCCAGTTTTTAAAGAGCCACTAACGTTTTTTATAATAAAATAATTAATTTTTCCGTAAGGAATTGAAGAGCCGTAACTTTACATCGAAAAAGCCGCAGGTTGCCGACCCATGCCATATTTCCATTTCCTTACGGAACAAGTAAAATGATAGCAGAGCGTAGTTCATTCATAACATCCGTTACTAGCTTTCCGTCTATTTCTTTTTGAGGGTAGACCAACACGAATTTTTCGATTCAATCACCATATACTGTTACACGCTCCCCGTTGCGACGACAAAGGATTTCGTGAGACAACAATTGGCTCGTCATTCTAACAATGAAACACAGATTGTTGTTCTAACAATGATACACAGATTGTTGTACGCAACAACAATCTGTTTGTTGTTCTAAAAATATACGTAAGTAAAAAAGGGCTTTGTTGCCAAATTCCAGACAATAATAAATGCAAGAAAAGAAAGAACAATCCAGCGCATATATAAACCGAGGCGATAGCTCAGAGGGGGGAGTCATACAGTGTTTCATCGACAAACACTGCGCGAAATAAATAGTTACATACATATCTCTTGTATATAGTTAATAAATAAGTGTGCTAAGTAAATTTTGGTGTGTTTCTGTGTTGTAAATATTTCGTGTACATAAATAGTGACTTTGTATTCTTCTTCATTACTTATTCTTCTATTTTCTCAGTTACTTTTGTTTCTGTTACGTTATAAAGAAGTACTTTTTCGTTTGTTTGTTTGTTTTTTTAACGTTTTACTATAGTAAATAAATATTTTCCACCACGAAATAAAACAGTTTTGTTACAATACTTTCATTACCTTACGAAGAAGTAAAACAGTAGCAGAGCGTAGTTCATTTATACATTCGTTACTAGCTTACCGTCTATTACGATTTGAGGGGGGTACATTCAGAATCTGACATGATAATTCTATTTCTTTACGGAACACGAAAGTAAGTGTCATTTAGAATCGGCATCCATTAAACATTTATGGAACGTATTCCAGTTTCCGTATATATAACTGCTCATTCTGAATACCTCTTGAGGACCCATCTACTGAATAATGCGAGTATTAAGGCCGCTACACACTAGGCTGGTATTGGCGCTGGAATTTGTGCTGACTGACGCGCTGGCTGCGAAGATGGAAATAACGTCACTACGGGCTCGCGTGCGTGCTCACAAGATGAATTTCAAAGTTAGAACCGGGACTATTTTTCGTGCTTGTTTTGAGCAAAAACCAATCGGGAAACAGTATCTTGTCACTTGGACGAGATGGGCAAACGCCCACAAACAAAACATGGCGTCACAGTGTGTGTTCTGTTCAGAGACAATAAACGTTCACTTTTGTTATATAGCATTCGAATTGTCACTGCGTGCGCATCAAAACCCATCTACAAAGTAGTGTGAAGCGAACACATAAAATCCATCACGAAACCCAAGCACGCTTGAAACTTAGCAGCCAAATGGCAAAACCAGTCTCGTGTGGAGCGACCTTTAGATGTAAGGTTGACAAATTATGCAATATTTATTATGATGTTCCGTCCTTCTTCCGACACTAATTTGTTTGTAAAAATGTATGAATAGCAATAAAAATAAATCAATGACCTTGACTTGTCAAGCTACCGTCTTTCATTTGTTATACACCCAACCCTTAAAAAAAGGTTGCAATGCACAATAAAACTTTCGTTTTCTTTTTTTTAGTATTGTGCAAGAAGTTTTCTATAGTCATTTCAAATGTATATTTTTTACAAACATAGCATACGTACATATTTTTTGAATGACAACAAATAAAATCAACAAAAACAAGTTATCTAAATAAAAAATTACTAGTGCAGCACATATTTTGCCCCATTTATTTAATAATAAAAAATAATCGGATGTGTTCAGCTCTGGTCGTACCGCAATGTTTCCCAGCTCTTTTGAAAAAAAGATTTTGTATGCATTTTTTCAATGTTTTTTAAATTGTATACTAAATTAACTAGCACATACATTCTTTAATTATAATGGAACGAGACTTCTTTGACTTTCAACTAATACCTCAAACATTTTTTACAAAGTTATAGTAATTAAGCCTCTTCATAAAAAGTGTATGAGTGACTCGAAGTGAGCCTGCAAACATATACGTGGTCCTACTGTTTTAGCTAATCTCGTATTTCGAATTTTACAATCCTCATTAAGGTACTTTCTCGCCTCGATAACGACAAGATCTCGTCAAATGAATCCCCGATCTCGTTTTAAAATACACGACGAGAAATATTGTTAATATCCCGTCGATATTTCCCGTCGTTGCGTCAACATTACCGGTACACCATCTTACAATCAATACGCTAATAATATCAGTTGTCTACCGTCTATAATTATAATCTCTTTCTCTCTCGAGTCAATAATTGCAAAAATGGGGCATCAGAGCTCCCAGAAACGTATATTGGAAACCTTCCAATCTATAGATTTATCGACGAAAAATATAATCGGTAAAGTAGGTCAAATGCTAAATTGGTTCAGTTTACGAAGTAATTATAAAAAATGTACTCCTTATACGTTCAATTTTTCGCTACGCAGTACGCACCTGCCAAATGTAACTTCGTGCTACATTTTGAACTGAATACCAACTCTCCGGACCGGCTTTGCTCCGGCGGGTTTGGGCTTAGCAGAGTAACATAGCTACTAATTGGCCAATCTTCCTAAAGCTAAAAACCATGAAATTTACTGTTAGATTTTATGTTGTGTGTTAAAACTTTCAAAATATTTTTCAAATCGGTTTAGTAGTTTGCATGTGTCATCGATTAATGAACGAAAACATTTTTGTGTACGTATTATCAATATTAAATCAACTACGCATTTACAAGCGAACTGATCTAGTAAACAAAATTTAAGTGAAAATTCGAAAGCATAAAAAAATTTTATAATAATTTTAATATATTATTTAAAATAAATTAAAGTATACAATATTATGTTATTTAAAACAGTGCAATAGCCAAGGCAAACCAGCCTATAGATGGAAAAATATTTACTATAGAATATCGTTCATATACCTACTTAGACATTTGAAGGTTATGAATATTTTCCAACAGAATATTTACTGAGGATAAAACTATTTAGAAGTCTAAAAAAAATAGTTAGTCCGAGGACAGTATCGCTGAAAATGTTTAAAAAAACAGAATTCGGCATCGAAAAAAAAATGTGATGCTAAAAGTTTCATGTTAAACAAAAAAAATAAAAATGCGATCAAGCATTTTTTGGTCCACTAAAATTAAAAACTCAAAGGATACCTATATTTAATATAGCATTTATTAAAACCACTCTACTACCGAATGCAAATGACTTTGAAAGAATTTTTGCTAACAAGTTCTTTTTATAAACTAGATGAATTTCTGTTGAATCATGAATGATTGTGTCTGTGATGGACCTATCTGCACTATGGCACCATAAATATATAATAATTATTATTATTATTATATTATTGCTCGCTTCTCAACTCCCTTTTTGTAGTATAGCGAAATAATACATAGTCAAGATGTAAGCTTTTAAATAGTGCAAGAATTATTCAAATCGGTTCAGTGGTTCTCGACTTACGTAAATGACGTACATACACGGCTCATACAAACCTCTTTATCCCTATATTATTAAACGAGCAAATCTTGTATCTACCTATGTCCCTAAATATTTTCTCAAAAACGGCCCTAACGATTTGGATGAAATTTACTGAAAAGGGATTTTGGGGGGCAAAAAATCGTTTTAGCTAGGTCTAATCTCTCGAAAAAATCGTTTTCTTACAAATTTTATCATTATAAAAATCAATTTTTTGACGTATGAAAATACTTAAATATTGTAAGTAGGTTTTGGAATTTTATACATACAAACAATGAGCATATCAGTATTTTATTTAACTTTCCGAGCAAAGCTCGGTCACCCAGGTACTTTATATAATACCAGTATTTAAAAAGTAAATAATTTTTCTTTTAAAAAACAAAAATTCATGTCAACTCATGAGTTTTAGTGTAAGTAATCCTCTTCTAACGACATATTTGACCTATTTAGGAAAACTAGGTAAATCTTACGTAAAAAGCGGGAGGGTCATGAGTCTGAGGAATCTTACATGTCCTTACATGGGGGTAGGCGGGATCAAAAATGGCCAAAGTCTTCCTTATGTAATTAATGAATGACCCCTAAAGAAGCTTGTAAATCGGATTACTAGTACTCGAGTCATAAGAGTAGAGGACTACTGACAGACAGACAGACGTGCTTTATATATAGAAAAAGTTTACCATGCCTGTACGTATGCACCGTATTAAAACTGCGTTAAAAATCTCTCATTGAATTTCATTACACATTATTTTCATTAACTTATTCACAAACTTCGAGTATGTACTTTCTATTTTTACCATTGTCAAGGTTTGAATCGCGCGGTTATTGTTTTGGTAAATTAGGCAGCGAATAATACAAACAACCTGAAAAATACATTATTCACTAATAAATCAGTGCCACCATACAATTATTATATCAGTAGCGTGCTGTAAAAGAAAGGGAATTATTTTTTCTCACTAGCCGAGATCGTAAGGATAATCTTTATTCGAATGGCATTTTAACAGATAGTCTAATGCAGTGGTTCCCAAATAACAGGTAATCGTGGACCCTAAGTGAACTAGCTAAGTAGTCGGGAAAATTTGCAAAATTACACTTAAATTGGCACGTTTTTAGCGTATCTGAGCATGTTTTTAGAAAATTTTTTTACTATTTTATTTTTTACCGGCTAGCCGCGGACCCCTGGGGGTCCGCGGACCACTTTTTGGGAACCACTGGTCTAATGCACACTGCTAATATCGTTATACAAAAAAATATACAGGCACTTTGAAAGTCGTGAGAGACCACTATATTTTGCCTCTAATGCTTTCTCGATATTGATACACAAAAAAAGGATCTCTTGTTGATTTGACCGAAGATTTGCCTACAATTTTCAAGAGTAAGACAACTGAGATTAAAAAAGTATTGCAAATATATACCTATCTTAATCTATATCAATCTAAACTAATATTATAAAGAGGTAAATATCTTTGGATATAGGAGGTACTGTCCGAAACTACTCACTCGATTTCAAGTTTTTTTTTTCACCAATATTAGGTCATAGGCTATATATTATCGCGTTAAAATATAAGCGCTTTTTGTGGAGACTAATTTTGCAACTTATAAGTCGATGATCTACAAATTCGAGCGAAGCCGGACCGGGCCGCTAGTATTAATACAAAAGAAAAATATAAAAGAAAATCGAAGACCACTGAGCCGACTCGAATTTTTTTCCAATAGATTATATATTATTCTAGTACGGCAAAATGGGGATGAGCAGTAAGCGAAGTCGGCCTAGACAAGTAGTTACTTAAAAATCAATTTTTACGAAATATTCGTCATATTTAGAGTGCTCCCGCTTCTGTAGGACGCAAACTGGTCATAGAAAACAGCCTGTATAATTGCCTCTTAAATGACGATTCGCTATATACAAACACGTGCCATAACAATGCTTTTGACCTTTCGTTAAAATTATAATTACGTAACTTATTTTATTGATAACATTCAATTTCTCTCCTCAATTATTTATGTAAAATCACGGTAATATAAAAAAACTTTAATTATAATTATTTATTATAGCCATTCTATCAAAAGGAAAAATTTCAAATAATTCGTTATTCATAATTCAAAATTATATTGGCAAGGTTTCTTATAAAATGAATATTTTGTGACGATTAAATAGTTTTTTCTACATAAATACCTATATAGTATTTCCATTAAAGGTTTTATTTATTTGAATAACCGTTTACTATACTATAATTTATAATTAGTATGCTGTTTATATATGACAAGTAACCTTGTTTAGAGGTTGCGAACATTACTGCAAAAGGTCTGTCATTATATTTATAATTTAAATTTAACTCAGAGAGTTAAACAATAAAACAGTATAAAACTAATACAAAAAAAACTTACCTAAACAATAAGATCCTTATTCCTTTTGTAACAATGCATTCCAATAAGCTTTGTCAAAATCACTGAAGTTTTCACCACCAATATTAAAATTAACAAAAACACAGTAAATAATTATGAACTAAAACACAGCAAAAAAACAATAAAACAGTAACTATAATATAAACAAACTGACGTAATATGTCTGGACAATCATCATAAAAAACACGAAAAAGTTAGGTTAGGTTAATACAATCACTCAATTGTTTTCTAACACCATCACCACTTATTGTTAAAAAATGAAACTGTCACTTAAATCTAGAAGTAATGACAATTGTTTTTATATAATTATAACGCAGTTAATAATAAGAATTCTTTTTTAATTTGCACTATTCAACGTAAAGGCACACTGTTATTGTTGTTAAACAACAAAACAAGAACACATCACACACTAACAATCAGCAAAGAAGTACTAAACGCTGCAGTGCAATCGCGAAAGCTCCGTGCGGCTAGTTGCATGGCAAGCGAGCGGTGACCGAACGAACGCGACTTGTCACGAATTCATTGCATAACATCGCTTCACAAAATTTACGTGAATTTTGTAAAATTGTGTTCATCATTTATTTGAAATAGAGCGTCTTTTGCAAAATTAATTTAAAACTAATAAATTCAATTTATTTTGGTATCTTTCGTAGCAGTTAAACAGGTTTCTAAAATTCTATTTACCTAATTTAAATTAGATTTTCAGTAATTAGCTCATATCATTTTCTTGCCTGAGATAAGTACTATAGATACATTAAAATTTAAGTTCTGCACTAACTTTTACCCGTGGTTTCCTTGCGTTAATCTCGGTTTTAACTTGAACCCTATTTTAACCATAAAATTTTAAGTTTGGGTATTCCAAAAAATACAGAAGTCAACAGAAAATCTAGTCTTTCAAGACAAGATCAAAATTAGATAAGTAGGTATGTAAATTATTATTTTTTTATAATATATAAGTTAAAAAAAAATTGGTTGTCTGTAAAGTCGGTTTACGGACGATATTTTTACGTGATAACGTATTCCGCTCGAATATCATATTTAATAATACATAACCTAAATTTTAGTAGCTGTCAAACTATATTTTTACCGACTCTCTATCGCTTATACTGCGCTCTCGCTTGCACGCACAGGGTCAGGTGGAACGTTACACTTTTTCGTGCGTGCAGCTGGTGTTTCATCAATTTATAAGACGTTATCACGTCAAAAATGGCAATTCTAATTATGAAATCGTATTATTACGTAATAAATTATCTTTTTAAAAATGAAAAGTATGAAACTGAGCTGATATTTGAAAGGTTCAAAACCCGCCAATTTCGTAAATGACGTCAAAAGATTGCAATGCTGTGTATTCATTGCTGCATAATACATAAATTCTTCTCTTTATCTATGCAAACATGTATCTATCATTATTATTATTAAGTTTAAAAAAGTTCAGTTTCTTAGCAACGAATTTACTTTGACAGGTAAGTGCCACGTACCTATTTAGCCTTCTTTTGCTTGTACGTGGACTGCAGACAAATGTCACGCATTTTTCGATATAATATGGTCAATTTTCAATTAACTATAACTTTCTTATTTATTGATATATTTAAAAACGAAAAAATGCGGAGAATTTATATGTTTTAATTGTCGAAATCTTGTCGCTATCGAAACGAATAAAACACCCTCGAGAAGATAACGAGACGAAAGTTGTAAAATTTTTCGTTTCGATGTACGAGAATGATACGAGAGAGAACAGCTTGACGTAAAGTATGTTGGCTTTTGGATCGATCTGCCATCGGTTTAAATTCTACCTATCCTCATGGGTGTTTTGTGATATTGATAAAATTAGAAATAAATGACCATAGTTGTCGGGTGTCTATAATATAATCTGTATACTTATACATATATAAAAGGAAACTGTGACTGATGACTGACTGACTGATCTATCAACTCACAGCTCAAACCACTAAACAGATTGGGCTGTTTGGCATACAGATATTTATTATGACGTAGGCATCCGCCAAGAACATATTTTTGAAAATTCAACCCCTAAAAGGGTGTAACGGGGATTTAAAATGTACATGGAGAAAGACAGATGTATCAATTCGAAAATGCGCAGGATTACTCCTGTCAACAAATAAATAAACGCGCGTTTCATGCTTTTCCAAAAAGAACCCCTTCAGAGGGTGAAAAAAGTAAATAGTCTAAAAATCAACATGAGTGTCATTTTCAAGGTTTGTCAGGACGTTGATCACGCAAATGTCATCAATTTGGAAATTTATTAGGGGGGTCTACGTCGAGAAAGGAGTAACTATGCAAATAATGGGAAAGCATCCGTGTTTTGTCTCAATCGCGTGGGAAGCCGCGGGTAACGGCTAGTCTACAATAAATAAATTAAAAATCTTGACGAGATGACATCACTGCCAGTGGCGGATCCACGGGGGGGGTTTCGGGTCCAACCCCCCCCCCCTTCCAGAGAATCAAAAATCCCAAATTAAAATCTTACTGCGTGATAAAAAAAAGCTTTTCATGTTTTTCATGAAATCTCCGCAAAAGGAGTAAAAATTTTTCAAGACCCCCCCTTGCCGTAATCCTGGATCCGCACTTTCCTGCACTTTCACTTTCTGTCATTTGACAGAGATAGAGATTGTAGACGCTCGACAACTGAACATTTGAAGTAATTATACTGTTCCATTACAAGAAAAAAGTTAAATCATGCTTGTGACGTCATAATGATTAATGAGCTAAGTTTAGTAAAAACGTCAGGTGTTGACAAAATAGCGACGCAGTTCACAGCCATAGGCTCAGCGTAAAAATAGTTTACCTTTACGACGTTGGTCAAATTTAGCCCTGAAGAATTCGATGTAGTCATAGCACAGGTTTCCAAACTGTTGGTCTTGACCACACCGGGGGGAGGGTGCAACAAACTAATAAATTTAAAAAATTTTATTTATAAATCAGTATCAATACTAATTTTAGTATATAGATATTATAATTAACTAGCGGCCCTGTAGGTGCTTCGCTACGTATAAAGTGAAATAATAAAAAAATTTAATTGGAACATCTATCTATCTATTTATCTATTTTATTAATTGCTAGCTAAAATATACATGTGGGTATATGTGTGTATGGAAATATATATGACTGCATACTTCAATAAAAAATAGCGTAAAGTATTCGTGGATAACTGGTCTTTAAAACACTTGTTCTATTTCGAGGGTTCACTCCGGCTGCGCCGTCGTGCTCGAAAAAAAATAGCGTGAAGTATTCGTGGATAACTGGTCTTTAAAACACTTGCTCTATTTCGAGGGTTCACTCCGGCTGCGCCGTCGTGCTCGAAAAAAAATAGCGTAAAGTATTCGTGGATAACTGGTCTTTAAAACACTTGCCGGTACTTGTAAAACTGATTCGCCGTCATCTTGATCTATGATATTGCATCTTTCGCTTCAAATTTAGGTTTAAATTTATTTATTAAAATTACTCACCTATAATAATAACTGTTTTTAACTTTCTTTCAAATACGTATTTGTTTTAAGTCTCACTTCGATAGTAATTAAAAAATAACTGTCATAATATTTTGAAAACAATTGTTTCATTGTTTGTATAAAATTCCAAAACCTACTTACAATATTTAAGTATTTTCATACGTCAAAAAATTGATTTTTAAAAAATGCCACTTTCGTCGTAATTTTATAACTCAAGAACGGGCTCACCTATCCAAACCAAATTTTTAGGCTTTGTTCGGACTATTTAGTAGATGGTTTATGTGAAGTTTGCACAAAATCGGTCGAGCGGTTCTTCATTTATCACATTTTTTATATATCTTGGCATTGATTTTTGTTACAAAAAATGTGATAAATGAAGAACCGCTCGACCGATTTTGTGCAAACTTCACATAAACCATCTACTAAATAGTCCGAACAAAGCCTAAAAATTTGGTTTGGATAGGTGAGCCCGTTCTTGAGTTATAAAATTACAACGAAAAGTGGCATTGATTTTTATATATATAGATAAAGATAATAAAGAGAGAAAGTTTGTTTACTTCTTTGTTGCCAAATCTTGAGAATTTTTTAACCGATTTGATAAAATATTTTACCTACTGTTAAAATCTTTGTCGTGTTGTTGATAGTAAACTGAAAAACTGACACCGGGGGCTTACAACAGACAAAATGCGAGAAGTCATATAGTGACAATGGCATTGATCTCAACTGTCGAGCGTCTATACAATATACAACAACAGCATCGCAGCGATCGACCGTTCAGTCTTAACAAAAGCACTAGTAGTTGCTTCAGTGGCGGCGAAGCGGCCGCCGCAAAATAACGGCGGCCGAACGACGGCGGCGGCACACGAGGAGATCAGAGCGGGCCGCGGCGCCGGCGGCGGCGATGAACTCTCCTCTCGATGCGAAACAGCTGAGCCAGAGAGGCGGCGCGCGCGCGCACCGACGCGAGGCGGGCTTCAACCTCTGCATATCGCGCGGGGTGAATGACATACGTCCCGTGTGTGTGTGCGTGCGTTCGCGTTGTCTTTTTCTACTATACCACATTATTGAGGTACCACCGATCCTTAAACAATGGATAACGGATATTAGAGATGGGCAGGTCCGCGATTTTTGAGGATGCAGGTCCAGCCCTTCGGATCTACGTGTCCGCCGGACCTCTATGGGTCCAGCTCACCTACCAAGCGATGTGTACTGTACAATGTACATACTGCGTACATAATATTCAATTATGTCTCCGTCTACAACTGCCGCTCGAATGATTTTCACACCAACTCCGGTCACACTTCGGCTGTGGTCTGCACGTTTACAACCAGGTCCGTCCACCTAACGCAGTGGCTCCCAAACTCTTTTGGCACACGGACCCTGGCTAAAAAACTACATAAATGCATAATAGAAAAATTAAGAATTTAACTTTGATGTCTTGAATGGTAAATGGTGACCTGAAAATAAAATATAAATAAAACATTTTGTTAAAGAAGTATTTATTGAAATTATAATTTTAAAATACAAAATAAATTAATGATTTGGATGAATCTGATGGGATTTGTGAGCGTATTTATGTCCGGCTCAATGTTTGAGTAGCAACCGCAAATCCCCACGAGTACTAATTTCTGGTCGGTTTCTTTTTTTTGTGACGAGGCTCATAACGGCACTGAATCCACGTTCTACCAAATAGGAAGACGGAAAAGCAATTAAAAGCTTCTGCACAATAACCCATAATGCTGGATATAAAATTGGAATCTGTTTTTGTAACCAGAAGTTTCATGCACCTCTCTGTATTTATATTTTATTTGGGTCTTAAAAATCGCTAATAATTTACGTATTCATTGTAATTTATTTTAACTTCTATATTAATAAAAATGTATCACCATTTTTTTATTTTATATTAAACCTTGCGCGGATCCCTTGACGTTGTTCAGAGACCCCAAAATCGATTCTATTTTTCCAAGGACCCCCTAAATGATCCCAGGGACTCCTTGGGGTCCGTAGGGAGCACTTTGGGAACCACTGACCTAACAGGTTCATGTACGTAACAGTTCCAAAGGATGCGCATCCGACTCAGATACAGTTGATACAGGTCCGGACCTGCATCCATCCGGATCCTACACATCTCTAACAGATATGTTCTTCATACCTTTTCAAAAACGGATGAACGTCCTGAGAGAGAGGGAGACAATTTTTACGGCAAATTTGAATGGAGAAGTTTCATGATGTTAATTGTTAATACCTACCATATTTAACGTAATGATACTAAAATATTGATCAAAACTAATTAATCACTGACATTTTTTTTTAAATCCACCAATAAATGATGATTAAAGTTTACGTATTTTAGCGCTGAACGTTTGTGGTCTCTGATTTGCCTGTGACGTCATTTTACCTATCCGAGATCGTCGCACCACAAATCACTTACGTATTAGTATAAGTGTACGGGCAATAACTTTCGAAGGAGTTAATTGATTTTAACGAAATTTGGTCCACATATTTAAATCCATCACCGCACGAAGCCTATTTAAAATGGGCCTAATAGAGATATTTTAAGGGTAGTATTTAAGGGTTGAAAAAAGTTTTTGGGCCCGAAAATATCGAAAAAATTCTCAGAATTGTTTCAAAATTGAAATTTAACCCATTAGTAAAGATAGAAATGTGCTGCCAAAGTTTTATTAAAATCGGCTACAGGATCGAACTTCAAAATTTTATAAAATTTATCGACTATAGGTAAAGTGACGTCACACGCTGGAGTGCCGTGTCTAACGAAATTATTCTTGCAAGCGCAACTTCAAAGTTCCATAACTTTCTCATTTTTAAAGATATTTTAATAATAATTTCTTTCACATTTTTGGTTCATTTTACTTACATTTTTATAATTAATCCATTAAAAAAGAAAACTTCATTATGTCAATAGACTTCTCGAATACGTTATGTTATATAGATACTAGCGGACCCGGCGAACTTCGTACCGCCTAACAGTATAATATATATATATATATATATATATATATATATATATATATATATATATATATATATATATATATATATATATTATACTGTTAGGCGGTACGAAGTTCGCCGGGTCCGCTAGTATCTATATAACATAACGTATTCGAGAAGTCTATTGACATAATGAAGTTTTCTTTTTTAATGGATTAATTATAAAAATGTAAGTAAAATGAACCAAAAATGTGAAAGAAATTATTATTAAAATATCTTATGTTTTCTATACAAGGTGAGATCATTTGGTGATAAATGCTATACAAATGGAGATCCGTTTTGACAAGCCGAGATCCGAATCGGATCTCGTTGTGTTTCTATGTGTATATCAATTTTTTTCGGTTAATATGAGTGTGGGGAATGCGCAGTTAAATTTTAGTCCGGATCTCCATTTTCCCATTTTTATCAATTTTTATACACGAGTAGTTCAACCAAACGCACTAGTGAGGTCACTGCTGTGCCAAACTTGTATATAACATTTCGTGCACAACCTGAGATCCTGTATAATCGGCAACACTGCGTCGCATATTTTCATACACACAGACGCCTTTATTTATTTTATGTTATATCATCTAAGTTTGTTTCGGAGCTCAAGCCTCAAACCGAGTGAATAAAATTCATAACTTTGGAATTTTGTAACATTGCATTTTATAATGATCATGTTAATGAGTAAAACCGTCGGAATAGGTAAGCGTAAGATTAAAGGCTAGCGGTTAAATATAATTGATTTATCTACATATTATATGAGTATTTGAAAAAAAAGTTGAGCATGCTATGATATTCAAATTGAAGTAAAAAAAAATAGATAATCAATATTTCTACAATAATTTCTTTTAGTTGTTCGTTTATTTATAATAAAGGAGTAATGGCTTGAGGCAGGAAGCAAACAGTGTAGATATTTCCAGAAAAAAAAAATAAAAAAAATATTATCATAAGTTTTTATTAAACTGAAACTGTACTTATTACAATAAATAAAATTATCGACCAATTTTTCAGACAAATATATTAACAAAAAATAATAATTAATACATTGACGTTTCGGTATTAATTGAAATTTTTTGTTAATATATTTGTCTGAAAAATTAGTCGATAGTTTTATTTATTGAAGAATTCTAATCAGACATTAATCAAAGATTTATACTTATTACATATTTTTTAATTTAATACTTTTATTTATACCCAGTTCTTGTCCTTAAATAAATCTGGATATTTTTCCCGTAATTTTAGACATTCTGCTTTTTTGGGAGAGTTTTTTTTATATGAGTTTTGAAAAATTGTAACATTTTAGATTTTTGCTGTTTATTCCATGATCCAAGGCAATTTTTTTTGTCTGTGTTTACTTTACTCTTCTCCTTTTTGCGTGGTGTTTCTGTAAAAAATAAGCGTAAGAAGAATTCGAATTTTCGTATTAATAATACAAAGATTATTAATTTTATTTTAACGTGATTTAAGCTGTTCTGTCAAGTTTGCAAGTCTACAGAAATCGCATAACTTCGAGTTCGCGCAATTTGGAGTAGCGTAATTCGGGATATTACAGGGTATATAGATTTTAATGGGATTATCTTCAAAAATAAGTCATGTCTGTGACACTCTGTACCTATATCAGAATAAACTTTATGTACCTGTAAGCAATAATTATTTTTCAAAATTCTAAATTTCAACAGAGATTTATGTGGTTCATGCACTTTCGGTGATCATTCATACGCAACCTTCCTCTGATTCAGAATTAATATCGTTCTGGGTTTCATACTCGGGGACTACAACAGTATTTGAATCATCTAGTGTACCTCGTTGACTTGGGGCATCTGATAACAGACAGTCAAAAATGAGAAAAAGTGTTACGTATGTGATTTTTAATATTTTAATGTTTGAAAAATAGTTTTAATAATAATACGTGATCGACCAGAAAATGATCGACCAGAAAAGTGAACGACCAGAAAATGATCGACCAGAAAAGTGAACGACCAGAAAATGATCGACCAGAAAAGTGAACGACCAGAAAATGTTCGTCCAGAAAAGGGAACGACCAGAAAATGATCGACCAGAAAAGGGAACGACCAGAAAATGATCGACCAGAAAAGGGAACGACCAGAAAATGATCGACCAGAAAAGGGAACGACCAGAAAATGATCGGCCAGAAAAGGGAACGACCAGAAAATGATCGACCAGAAAATGATCGACCAGAAAAGTGAACGACCAGAAAATGATCGACCAGAAAAGTGAACGACCAGAAAATGATCGACCAGAAAAGTGAACGACCAGAAAATGTTCGTCCAGAAAAGGGAACGACCAGAAAATGATCGACCAGAAAAGGGAACGACCAGAAAATGATCGACCAGAAAAGGGAACGACCAGAAAATGATCGACCAGAAAAGGGAACGACCAGAAAATGATCGACCAGAAAAGGGAACGACCGGAAAATGATCGACCAGAAAAGGGAACGACCAGAAACTGATCGACCAGAAAAGGGAACGACCAGAAAATGATCGACCAGAAAAGGGAACGACCAGAAAATGATCGAACAGAAAAGGGAACGACCAGAAAATGATCGACCAGAAAAGGGAACGACCAGAAAATGATCGACCAGAAAAGGGAACGACCAGAAAATGATCGACCAGAAAAGGGAACGACCAGAAAATGATCGACCAGAAAAGTGAACGACCAGAAAATGATCGACCAGAAAAGTGAACGACCAGAAAATGATCGACCAGAAAAGGGAACGACCAGAAAATGATCGACCAGAAAAAGGAACGACCAGAAAATGATCGACCAGAAAAGGGAACGACCAGAAAATGATCGACCAGAAAAGGGAACGACCAGAAAATGATCGACCAGAAAAGGGAATGACCAGAAAATGATCGACCAGAAAAGGGAACGACCAGAAAATGATCGAACAGAAAAGGGAACGACCAGAAAATGATCGACCAGAAAAGGGAACGACCAGAAAATGATCGACCAGAATAGGGAACGACCAGAAAAGGGAACGACCAGAAAAAATGATCGACCAGAAAAGGGAACGACCAGAAAATGATCGACCAGAAAAGGGAACGACCAGAAAATGATCGACCAGAAAAGGGAACGACCAGAAAATGATCGACCAGAAAAGGGAACGACCAGAAAATGATCGACCAGAAAAGGGAACGACCAGAAAATGATCGACCAGAAAAAGGAACGACCAGAAAATGATCGACCAGAAAAGGGAACGACCAGAAAATGATCGACCAGAAAAGGGAACGACCAGAAAGTGATCGACCAGAAAAGGGAACGACCAGAAAATGATCGACCAGAAAAGGGAACGACCAGAAAATGATCGACCAGAAAAGGGAACGACCAGAAAATGATCGAACAGAAAAGGGAACGACCAGAAAATGATCGACCAGAAAAGGGAACGACCAGAAAATGATCGACCAGAAAAGGGAACGACCAGAAAATGATCGACCAGAAAAGGGAACGACCAGAAAATGATCGACCAGAAAAGGGAACGACCAGAAAATGATCGACCAGAAAAGGGAACGACCAGAAAATGATCGACCAGAAAAGGGAACGACCAGAAAATGATCGACCAGAAAAGTGAACGACCAGAAAATGTTCGTCCAGAAAAGGGAACGACCAGAAAATGATCGACCAGAAAAGGGAACGACCAGAAAATGATCGACCAGAAAAGGGAACGACCAGAAAATGATCGACCAGAAAAGGGAACGACCAGAAAATGATCGACCAGAAAAGGGAACGACCAGAAAATGATCGACCAGAAAAGGGAACGACCAGAAAATGATCGACCAGAAAAGGGAACGACCAGAAAATGATCGACCAGAAAAGGGAACGACCAGAAAATGATCGACCAGAAAAGGGAACGACCAGAAAATGATCGACCAGAAAAGGGAACGACCAGAAAATGATCGACCAGAAAATGATCGACCAGAAAAGTGAACGACCAGAAAATGATCGACCAGAAAAGGGAACGACCAGAAAATGATCGACCAGAAAAGTGAACGACCAGAAAATGGTCGACCAGAAAAGGGAACGACCAGAAAATGATCGACCAGAAAAGGGAACGACCAGAAAATGATCGTCCAGAAAAGGGAACGACCAGAAAATGATCGACCAGAAAAGGGAACGACCAGAAAATGATCGACCAGAAAAGGGAACGACCAGAAAATGATCGACCAGAAAAGGGAACGACCAGAAAATGATCGACCAGAAAAGGGAACGACCAGAAAATGATCGACCAGAAAAGTGAACGACCAGATAATGATCGACCAGAAAAGTGAACGACAAGAAAATGATCGACCAGAAAAGGGAACGACCAGAAAATGATCGACCAGAAAAGGGAACGACCAGAAAATGATCGACCAGAAAAGGGAACGACCAGAAAATGATCGACCAGAAAAGGGAACGACCAGAAAATGATCGACCAGAAAAGGGAACGACCAGAAAATGATCGACCAGAAAAGGGAACGACCAGAAAATGATCGACCAGAAAAGGGAACGACCAGAAAATGATCGACCAGAAAATGATCGACCAGAAAAGTGAACGACCAGAAAATGATCGACCAGAAAAGTGAACGACCAGAAAATGTTCGACCAGAAAAGGGAACAACCAGAAAATGATCGACCAGAAAAGGGAACGACCAGAAAATGATCGACCAGAAAAGGGAACGACCAGAAAATGATCGACCAGAAAAGGGAACGACCTGAAAATGATCGACCAGAAAAGGGAACGACCAGAAAATGATCGAACAGAAAAGGGAACGACCAGAAAATGATCGACCAGAAAAGGGAACGACCAGAAAATGATCGACCAGAAAATGGAACGACCAGAAAATGATCGACCAGAAAAGGGAACGACCAGAAAATGATCGACCAGAAAATGATCGACCAGAAAAGTGAACGACCAGAAAATGTTCGACCAGAAAAGGGAACGACCAGAAAATGTTCGACCAGAAAAGGGAACGACCAGAAAATGATCGACCAGAAAAGGGAACGACCAGAAAATGATCGACCAGAAAAGGGAACGACCAGAAAATGATCGACCAGAAAAGGGAACGACCAGAAAATGATCGACCAGAAAAGGGAACGACCAGAAAATGATCGAACAGAAAAGGGAACGACCAGAAAATGATCGACCAGAAAAGGGAACGACCAGAAAATGATCGACCAGAAAAGGGAACGACCAGAAAATGATCGACCAGAAAAGGGAACGACCAGAAAATGATCGACCAGAAAAGGGAACGACCAGAATATGATCGACCAGAAAAGGGAACGACCAGAAAATGATCGACCAGAAAAGGGAACGACCAGAAAATGATCGACCAGAAAAGGGAACGACCAGAAAATGATCGACCAGAAAAGGGAACGACCAGAAAATGATCGACCAGAAAAGGGAACCACCAGAAAATGATCGACCAGAAAATGATCGACCAGAAAATGATCGACCAGAAAAGTGAACGACCAGAAAATGATCGACCAGAAAAGGGAACGACCAGAAAATGATCGACCAGAAAAGGGAACGACCAGAAAATGATCGACCAGAAAATGATCGACCAGAAAAGTGAACGACCAGAAAATGATCGACCAGAAAAGTGAACGACCAGAAAATGATCGACCAGAAAATGTTCGTCCAGAAAAGGGAACGACCAGAAAATGATCGACCAGAAAAGGGAACGACCAGAAAATGATCGACCAGAAAAGGGAACGACCAGAAAATGATCGACCAGAAAAGGGAACGACCAGAAAATGATCGACCAGAAAAGGGAACGACCGGAAAATGATCGACCAGAAAAGGGAACGACCAGAAACTGATCGACCAGAAAAGGGAACGACCAGAAAATGATCGACCAGAAAAGGGAACGACCAGAAAATGATCGACCAGAAAAGGGAACGACCAGAAAATGATCGACCAGAAAAGTGAACGACCAGAAAATGATCGACCAGAAAAGTGAACGACCAGAAAATGATCGACCAGAAAAGGGAACGACCAGAAAATGATCGACCAGAAAAAGGAACGACCAGAAAATGATCGACCAGAAAAGGGAACGACCAGAAAATGATCGACCAGAAAAGGGAACGACCAGAAAATGATCGACCAGAAAAGGGAACGACCAGAAAATGATCGACCAGAAAAGGGAACGACCAGAAAATGATCGAACAGAAAAGGGAACGACCAGAAAATGATCGACCAGAAAAGGGAACGACCAGAAAATGATCGACCAGAATAGGGAACGACCAGAAAAGGGAACGACCAGAAAAAATGATCGACCAGAAAAGGGAACGACCAGAAAATGATCGACCAGAAAAGGGAACGACCAGAAAATGATCGACCAGAAAAGGGAACGACCAGAAAATGATCGACCAGAAAAGGGAACGACCAGAAAATGATCGACCAGAAAAGGGAACGACCAGAAAATGATCGACCAGAAAAGGGAACGACCAGAAAATGATCGACCAGAAAAGGGAACGACCAGAAAATGATCGACCAGAAAAGGGAACGACCAGAAAGTGATCGACCAGAAAAGGGAACGACCAGAAAATGATCGACCAGAAAAGGGAACGACCAGAAAATGATCGACCAGAAAAGGGAACGACCAGAAAATGATCGAACAGAAAAGGGAACGACCAGAAAATGATCGACCAGAAAAGGGAACGACCAGAAAATGATCGACCAGAAAATGATCGACCAGAAAAGGGAACGACCAGAAAATGATCGACCAGAAAAGGGAACGACCAGAAAATGATCGACCAGAAAAGGGAACGACCAGAAAGTGATCGACCAGAAAATGATCGACCAGAAAAGTGAACGACCAGAAAATGATTGACCAGAAAAGTGAACGACCAGAAAATGATCGACCAGAAAAGTGAACGACCAGAAAATGTTCGTCCAGAAAAGGGAACGACCAGAAAATGATCGACCAGAAAAGGGAACGACCAGAAAATGATCGACCAGAAAAGGGAACGACCAGAAAATGATCGACCAGAAAAGGGAACGACCAGAAAATGATCGACCAGAAAAGGGAACGACCAGAAAATGATCGACCAAAAAAGGGAACGACCAGAAAATGATCGACCAGAAAAGGGAACGACCAGAAAATGATCGACCAGAAAAGTGAACGACCAGAAAATGGTCGACCAGAAAAGGGAACGACCAGAAAATGATCGACCAGAAAAGGGAACGACCAGAAAATGATCGACCAGAAAAGGGAACGACCAGAAAATGATCGACCAGAAAAGGGAACGACCAGAAAATGATCGACCAGAAAAGGGAACGACCAGAAAAGGGAACGACCAGAAAATGATCGACCAGAAAAGGGAACGACCAGAAAATGATCGACCAGAAAAGGGAACGACCAGAAAATGATCGACCAGAAAAGGGAACGACCAGAAAATGATCGACCAGAAAAGTGAACGACCAGAAAATGATCGACCAGAAAAGTGAACGACCAGAAAATGATCGACCAGAAAAGGGAACGACCAGAAAATGATCGACCAGAAAAGGGAACGACCAGAAAATGATCGACCAGAAAAGGGAACGACCAGAAAATGATCGACCAGAAAAGGGAACGACCAGAAAATGATCGACCAGAAAAGGGAACGACCAGAAAATGATCGACCAGAAAATGATCGACCAGAAAAGTGAACGACCAGAAAATGATCGACCAGAAAAGGGAACGACCAGAAAATGATCGACCAGAAAAGGGAACGACCAGAAAATGATCGACCAGAAAAGGGAACGACCAGAAAATGATCGACCAGAAAAGGGAACCACCAGAAAATGATCGACCAGAAAATGATCGACCAGAAAATGATCGACCAGAAAAGTGAACGACCAGAAAATGATCGACCAGAAAAGGGAACGACCAGAAAATGATCGACCAGAAAAGGGAACGACCAGAAAATGATCGACCAGAAAATGATCGACCAGAAAAGTGAACGACCAGAAAATGATCGACCAGAAAAGTGAACGACCAGAAAATGATCGACCAGAAAATGATCGACCAGAAAAGGGAACGACCAGAAAATGATCGACCAGAAAAGGGAACGACCAGAAAATGATCGACCAGAAAAGGGAACGACCGGAAAATGATCGACCAGAAAAGGGAACGACCAGAAACTGATCGACCAGAAAAGGGAACGACCAGAAAATGATCGACCAGAAAAGGGAACGACCAGAAAATGATCGACCAGAAAAGGGAACGACCAGAAAATGATCGACCAGAAAAGTGAACGACCAGAAAATGATCGACCAGAAAAGTGAACGACCAGAAAATGATCGACCAGAAAAGGGAACGACCAGAAAATGATCGACCAGAAAAAGGAACGACCAGAAAATGATCGACCAGAAAAGGGAACGACCAGAAAATGATCGACCAGAAAAGGGAACGACCAGAAAATGATCGACCAGAAAAGGGAACGACCAGAAAATGATCGACCAGAAAAGGGAACGACCAGAAAATGATCGAACAGAAAAGGGAACGACCAGAAAATGATCGACCAGAAAAGGGAACGACCAGAAAATGATCGACCAGAATAGGGAACGACCAGAAAAGGGAACGACCAGAAAAAATGATCGACCAGAAAAGGGAACGACCAGAAAATGATCGACCAGAAAAGGGAACGACCAGAAAATGATCGACCAGAAAAGGGAACGACCAGAAAATGATCGACCAGAAAAGGGAACGACCAGAAAATGATCGACCAGAAAAGGGAACGACCAGAAAATGATCGACCAGAAAAGGGAACGACCAGAAAATGATCGACCAGAAAAGGGAACGACCAGAAAATGATCGACCAGAAAAGGGAACGACCAGAAAGTGATCGACCAGAAAAGGGAACGACCAGAAAATGATCGACCAGAAAAGGGAACGACCAGAAAATGATCGACCAGAAAAGGGAACGACCAGAAAATGATCGAACAGAAAAGGGAACGACCAGAAAATGATCGACCAGAAAAGGGAACGACCAGAAAATGATCGACCAGAAAATGATCGACCAGAAAAGGGAACGACCAGAAAATGATCGACCAGAAAAGGGAACGACCAGAAAATGATCGACCAGAAAAGGGAACGACCAGAAAGTGATCGACCAGAAAATGATCGACCAGAAAAGTGAACGACCAGAAAATGATTGACCAGAAAAGTGAACGACCAGAAAATGATCGACCAGAAAAGTGAACGACCAGAAAATGTTCGTCCAGAAAAGGGAACGACCAGAAAATGATCGACCAGAAAAGGGAACGACCAGAAAATGATCGACCAGAAAAGGGAACGACCAGAAAATGATCGACCAGAAAAGGGAACGACCAGAAAATGATCGACCAGAAAAGGGAACGACCAGAAAATGATCGACCAAAAAAGGGAACGACCAGAAAATGATCGACCAGAAAAGGGAACGACCAGAAAATGATCGACCAGAAAAGTGAACGACCAGAAAATGGTCGACCAGAAAAGGGAACGACCAGAAAATGATCGACCAGAAAAGGGAACGACCAGAAAATGATCGACCAGAAAAGGGAACGACCAGAAAATGATCGACCAGAAAAGGGAACGACCAGAAAATGATCGACCAGAAAAGGGAACGACCAGAAAATGATCGACCAGAAAAGGGAACGACCAGAAAATGATCGACCAGAAAAGGGAACGACCAGAAAATGATCGACCAGAAAAGGGAACGACCAGAAAATGATCGACCAGAAAAGGGAACGACCAGAAAATGATCGACCAGAAAAGTGAACGACCAGAAAATGATCGACCAGAAAAGTGAACGACCAGAAAATGATCGACCAGAAAAGGGAACGACCAGAAAATGATCGACCAGAAAAGGGAACGACCAGAAAATGATCGACCAGAAAAGGGAACGACCAGAAAATGATCGACCAGAAAAGGGAACGACCAGAAAATGATCGACCAGAAAAGGGAACGACCAGAAAATGATCGACCAGAAAAGGGAACGACCAGAAAATGATCGACCAGAAAAGGGAACGACCAAAAAATGATCGACCAGAAAATGATCGACCAGAAAAGTGAACGACCAGAAAATGATCGACCAGAAAAGTGAACGACCAGAAAATGTTCGACCAGAAAAGGGAACAACCAGAAAATGATCGACCAGAAAAGGGAACGACCAGAAAATGATCGACCAGAAAAGATAACGACCAGAAAATGATCGACCAGAAAAGGGAACGACCAGAAAATAATCGACCAGAAAATGATCGACCAGAAAAGTGAACGACCAGAAAATGTTCGACCAGAAAAGGGAACGACCAGAAAATGTTCGACCAGAAAAGGGAACGACCAGAAAATGATCGACCAGAAAAGGGAACGACCAGAAAATGATCGACCAGAAAAGGGAACGACCAGAAAATGATCGACCAGAAAAGGGAACGACCAGAAAATGATCGACCAGAAAAGGGAACGACCAGAAAATGATCGAACAGAAAAGGGAACGACCAGAAAATGATCGACCAGAAAAGGGAACGACCAGAAAATGATCGACCAGAAAAGGGAACGACCAGAAAATGATCGACCAGAAAAGGGAACGACCAGAAAATGATCGACCAGAAAAGGGAACGACCAGAAAATGATCGACCAGAAAAGGGAACGACCAGAAAATGATCGACCAGAAAAGGGAACGACCAGAAAATGATCGACCAGAAAAGGGAACGACCAGAAAATGATCGACCAGAAAAGGGAACGACCAGAAAATGATCGACCAGAAAATGATCGACCAGAAAAGTGAACGACCAGAAAATGATTGACCAGAAAATTGAACGACCAGAAAATGATCGACCAGAAAAGTGAACGACCAGAAAATGTTCGTCCAGAAAAGGGAACGACCAGAAAATGATCGACCAGAAAAGGGAACGACCAGAAAATGATCGACCAGAAAAGGGAACGACCAGAAAATGATCGACCAGAAAAGGGAACGACCAGAAAATGATCGACCAGAAAAGGGAACGACCAGAAAATGATCGACCAGAAAAGGGAACGACCAGAAAATGATCGACCAGAAAAGGGAACGACCAGAAAATGATCGACCAGAAAAGTGAACGACCAGAAAATGGTCGACCAGAAAAGGGAACGACCAGAAAATGATCGACCAGAAAAGGGAACGACCAGAAAATGATCGACCAGAAAAGGGAACAACCAGAAAGTGATTGACCAGAAAAGGGAACGACCAGAAAATGATCGACCAGAAAAGGGAACGACCAGAAAATGATCGACCAGAAAAGGGAACGACCAGAAAATGATCGACCAGAAAAGGGAACGACCAGAAAATGATCGACCAGAAAAGGGAACGACCAGAAAATGATCGACCAGAAAAGGGAACGACCAGAAAATGATCGACCAGAAAAGGGAACGACCAGAAAATGATCGACCAGAAAAGGGAACGACCAGAAAGTGATCGACCAGAAAAGGGAACGACCAGAAAATGATCGACCAGAAAAGGGAACGACCAGAAAATGATCGACCATAAAAGGGAACGACCAGAAAATGATCGACCAGAAAAGGGAACGACCAGAAAATGATCGACCAGAAAAGTGAACGACCAGAAAATGATCGACCAGAAAAGTGAACGACCAGAAAATGATCGACCAGAAAAGGGAACGACCAGAAAATGATCGACCAGAAAAGGGAACGACCAGAAAATGATCGACCAGAAAAGGGAACGACCAGAAAATGATCGACCAGAAAAGGGAACGACCAGAATATGATCGACCAGAAAAGGGAACGACCAGAAAATGATCGACCAGAAAAGGGAACGACCAGAAAATGATCGACCAGAAAAGGGAACGACCAGAAAATGATCGACCAGAAAATGATCGACCAGAAAAGTGAACGACCAGAAAATGATCGACCAGAAAAGTGAACGACCAGAAAATGATCGACCAGAAAAGGGAACGACCAGAAAATGATCGACCAGAAAAGGGAACGACCAGAAAATGATCGACCAGAAAAGGGAACGACCAGAAAATGATCGACCAGAAAAGGGAACGACCAGAAAATGATCGACCAGAAAAGGGAACGACCAGAAAATGATCGACCAGAAAAGGGAACGACCAGAAAATGATCGACCAGAAAATGATCGACCAGAAAATGATCGACCAGAAAAGTGAACGACCAGAAAATGATCGACCAGAAAAGGGAACGACCAGAAAATGATCGACCAGAAAAGGGAACGACCAGAAAATGATCGACCAGAAAATGATCGACCAGAAAAGTGAACGACCAGAAAATGATCGACCAGAAAAGTGAACGACCAGAAAATGATCGACCAGAAAAGTGAACGACCAGAAAATGTTCGTCCAGAAAAGGGAACGACTAGAAAATGATCGACCAGAAAAGGGAACGACCAGAAAATGATCGACCAGAAAAGGGAACGACCAGAAAATGATCGACCAGAAAAGGGAACGACCAGAAAATGATCGACCAGAAAAGGGAACGACCGGAAAATGATCGACCAGAAAAGGGAACGACCAGAAACTGATCGACCAGAAAAGGGAACGACCAGAAAATGATCGACCTGAAAAGGGAACGACCAGAAAATGATCGAACAGAAAAGGGAACGACCAGAAAATGATCGACCAGAAAAGGGAACGACCAGAAAATGATCGACCAGAAAAGGGAACGACCAGAAAATGATCGACCAGAAAAGGGAACGACCAGAAAATGATCGACCAGAAAAGTGAACGACCAGAAAATGATCGACCAGAAAAGTGAACGACCAGAAAATGATCGACCAGAAAAGGGAACGACCAGAAAATGATCGACCAGAAAAAGGAACGACCAGAAAATGATCGACCAGAAAAGGGAACGACCAGAAAATGATCGACCAGAAAAGGGAACGACCAGAAAATGATCGACCAGAAAAGGGAACGACCAGAAAATGATCGACCAGAAAAGGGAACGACCAGAAAATGATCGAACAGAAAAGGGAACGACCAGAAAATGATCGACCAGAAAAGGGAACGACCAGAAAATGATCGACCAGAAAAGGGAACGACCAGAAAATGATCGACCAGAAAAGGGAACGACCAGAAAATGATCGACCAGAAAAGGGAACGACCAGAAAATGATCGACCAGAAAAGTGAACGACCAGAAAATGATCGACCAGAAAAGTGAACGACCAGAAAATGATCGACCAGAAAAGTGAACGACCAGAAAATGTTCGTCCAGAAAAGGGAACGACCAGAAAATGATCGACCAGAAAAGGGAACGACCAGAAAATGATCGACCAGAAAAGGGAACGACCAGAAAATGATCGACCAGAAAAGGGAACGACCAGAAAATGATCGACCAGAAAAGGGAACGACCGGAAAATGATCGACCAGAAAAGGGAACGACCAGAAAATGATCGACCAGAAAAGGGAACGACCAGAAAATGATCGACCAGAAAAGGGAACGACCAGAAAATGATCGAACAGAAAAGGGAACGACCAGAAAATGATCGACCAGAAAAGGGAACGACCAGAAAATGATCGACCAGAAAAGGGAACGACCAGAAAATGATCGACCAGAAAAGGGAACGACCAGAAAATGATCGACCAGAAAAGTGAACGACCAGAAAATGATCGACCAGAAAAGTGAACGACCAGAAAATGATCGACCAGAAAAGGGAACGACCAGAAAATGATCGACCAGAAAATGATCGACCAGAAAAAGGAACGACCAGAAAATGATCGACCAGAAAAGGGAACGACCAGAAAATGATCGACCAGAAAAGGGAACGACCAGAAAATGATCGACCAGAAAAGGGAACGACCAGAAAATGATCGGCCAGAAAAGGGAACGACCAGAAAATGATCGACCAGAAAAGGGAACGACCAGAAAATGATCGACCAGAAAAGGGAACGACCAGAAAATGATCGACCAGAAAAGGGAACGACCAGAAAATGATCGACCAGAAAAGGGAACGACCAGAAAAGGGAACGACCAGAAAATGATCGACCAGAAAAGGGAACGACCAGAAAATGATCGACCAGAAAAGGGAACGACCAGAAAATGATCGACCAGAAAAGGGAACGACCAGAAAATGATCGACCAGAAAAGGGAACGACCAGAAAATGATCGACCAGAAAAGGGAACGACCAGAAAAGGGAACGACCAGAAAATGATCGACCAGAAAAGGGAACGACCAGAAAATGATCGACCAGAAAAGGGAACGACCAGAAAATGATCGACCAGAAAAGGGAACGACCAGAAAATGATCGACCAGAAAAGGGAACGACCAGAAAATGATCGACCAGAAAAGGGAACGACCAGAAAATGATCGACCAGAAAAGGGAACGACCGGAAAATGATCGACCAGAAAAGGGAACGACCAGAAACTGATCGACCAGAAAAGGGAACGATCAGAAAATGATCGACCAAAAAAGGGAACGACCAGAAAATGATCGAACAGAAAAGGGAACGACCAGAAAATGATCGACCAGAAAAGGGAACGACCAGAAAATGATCGACCAGAAAAGGGAACGACCAGAAAATGATCGACCAGAAAAGGGAACGACCAGAAAATGATCGACCAGAAAAGGGAACGACCAGAAAATGATCGACCAGAAAAGGGAACGACCAGAAAATGATCGACCAGAAAAGGGAACGACCAGAAAATGATCGACCAGAAAAGGGAACGACCAGAAAAGGGAACGACCAGAAAATGATCGAACAGAAAAGGGAACGACCAGAAAATGATCGACCAGAAAAGGGAACGACCAGAAAATGATCGACCAGAATAGGGAACGACCAGAAAAAATGATCGACCAGAAAAGGGAACGACCAGAAAAAATGATCGACCAGAAAAGGGAACGACCAGAAAAAATGATCGACCAGAAAAGGGAACGACCAGAAAATGATCGACCAGAAAAGGGAACTACCAGAAAATGATCGACCAGAAAAGGGAACGACCAGAAAATGATCGACCAGAAAAGGGAACGACCAGAAAATGATCGACCAGAAAAGGGAACGACCAGAAAATGATCGACCAGAAAAGGGAACGACCAGAAAATGATCGACCAGAAAAGGGAACGACCAGAAAATGATCGACCAGAAAAGGGAACGACCAGAAAATGATCGACCAGAAAAGGGAACGACCAGAAAATGATCGACCAGAAAATGATCGACCAGAAAAGGGAACGACCAGAAAATGATCGACCAGAAAAGGGAACGACCAGAAAATGATCGACCAGAAACGGGAACGACCAGAAAATGATCGACCAGAAAAGGGAACGACCAGAAAATGATCGACCAGAAAAGGGAACGACAAGAAAATGATCGACCAGAAAAGGGAACGACCAGAAAATTATCGACCAGAAAAGGGAACGACCTGAAAATGATCGACCAGAAAAGGGAACGACCAGAAAATGATCGACCAGAAAAGGGAACTACCAGAAAATGATCGACCAGAAAAGGGAACGACCAGAAAATGATCGACCAGAAAAGGGAATGACCAGAAAATGTTCGACCAGAAAAGGGAACGACCAGAAAATGATCGACCAGAAAAGGGAACGACCAGAAAATGATCGACCAGAAAAGGGAACGACCAGAAAATGATCGACCAGAAAAGGGAACGACCAGAAAATGATCGACCAGAAAAGGGAACGACCAGAAAAAATGATCGACCAGAAAAGGGAACGACCAGAAAAAATGATCGACCAGAAAAGGGAACGACCAGAAAAAATGATCGACCAGAAAAGGGAACGACCAGAAAATGATCGACCAGAAAAGGGAACGACCAGTAAATGATCGACCAGAAAAGGGAACGACCAGAAAAGGGAACGACCAGAAAATGATCGACCAGAAAAGGGAGCGACCAGAAAATGATCGACCAGAAAAGGGAACGACCAGTAAATGATCGACCAGAAAAGGGAACGACCAGAAAATGATCGACCAGAAAAGGGAACGACCAGAAAATGATCGACCAGAAAAGGGAACGACCAGAAAATGATCGACCAGAAAAGGGAACGACCAGAAAAGGTAACGACCAGAAAATGATCGACCAGAAAAGGGAACGACCAGAAAATGATCAACCAGAAAAGGGAACGACCAGAAAATGATCGACCAGAAAATGATCGACCAGAAAAGGGAACGACCAGAAAATGATCGACCAGAAAATGGAACGACCAGAAAATGTTCGACCAGAAAAGGGAACGACCAGAAAATGATCGACCAGAAAAGGGAACGACCAGAAAACGATCGACTAGAAAAGGGAACGACCAGAAAATGATCGACCAGAAAAGGGAACGACCAGAAAATGATCGACCAGAAAAGGGAACGACCAGAAAATGATCGACCAGAAAAGGGAACGACCAGAAAATGATCGACCAGAAAAGCGTATGGCAATATTGTTATTGTTATTGAGTTTTGGGGGGTGGCTAAATAGGGGTAAATTTAATCGAAATCGGATGGCATTGATACACACTATTATTTGTACTTAGGACAGTATAAATTTCAAATGCCATCTGATTTGAACAATTTTTAGTGTGTTTTTTTTACTTATTGTTAAAAAAAATCGAAAAAAAAGGGTTTTTCGGCGACATTGAGGGGTTGTTTCTCCGAAACTGCCCATCAGGATCGGATGGCAATTTTTTCCCAAAGTTTGGTGGTGTCAATAAGTATGCTCACTAATTTATAAATAAACCCCCTTTAAAATTGACAGTCAATTACGAAGCAGCCTGTATTGAAAAATAATTTGTTTTAGTTGGTACACATAATAATTAATTATTATTTATTACCTATATAAGCTATGTTTAAAAAAAATCCTAAAATATGTATTTAGGTATTATTTAATTATATAAGAAGTTTTTACCCGAAATAAAGCGAAAGAAAAATAATTTTCTTCCTACAATTTTTATAGTTTATTTATAAAATATACATAAGAAGACGCACGAACAGTTTTGTTCGTGCGTCTTTTCGTATGACCCATAAAAGTAGCCAATTGTTCCATTTCATTATCATTAAGGTTTAAAATTTGTAAAACAGTTGCAATTTGTTTTCTGAGACGGGAAGATGTTAATGTACCCCGATTTTTTTCGTTTTAACGAAACAAAAGGCAATTTATGTATTACAATTTTAATTTATCAATGATGAAATATTAAAAATAACAGTTTTATAGTCTTTCAAATTTTATTACAAAATGCTTTTAATAACAGCAAAATATTTTGCTGTACTATAAAATGGTTTTTGCATTCACAAAAAAGAGTTTTGCTTGAATGTAGCTTAAAAATTAAAAAGTTAATTTAACTTACCTTTGTCTTGTATACTAGCAGTTGTCGTGTATTTTTTATTTATAGCCAGATTTACTAACTTTTTCCCACGTGATAACATTTTGGAGCAAATTATTTTTCGTCACTATCACAATTTGAACACTTATTAACTACTAAAAGTGCACGCGTACTGCGTAGCAACGTCACAAGAATTTGGCAATGCTGCAGGATCTCATTTTATGCTACATACATCGTGATATACATTTCCGGATCTCCACTTGTATACATTTCATAACAGATCTCGTTTTGTTCAAATTTTGTCACGAAAAATTTAAACGCAGAAATTGTTTCCCCTCTGCGGGGTTATAGATTAAGGACAATAAAAGGAAGCTTTTTGTGAAAAATATACTCCAGAAAACCTTTTTTTTGTGGTGGACCTCGGGTTGTCTATAATTTAGTCGGATCTCCACTTGATACAAAAACATATATATATATATATATATATATATGTGGTTTATGGTTATTGGTGGCGCGTAGAATGACGCATCCATCACAAGTCGGACAATTTGTTGACTATGGCCACCGGCATCGGATACCAATTCTCTGAAGTATGAATTTTGACGACTACGCGTGGAGTCACGCATTGTTAAAAGTTGCAACTAAGCAGATCATTATTTGTATAGGAGATGGCACGCGCAAGCAATATTTTAGAGAATTTTATGACCTATATATATATTATTATTGGCATTTAGCCGATAAAGATAGATATACCTAGATAGAGATAAAATATAATTAGTTTTTTATTTATTATACAAATGAAAACAATGTTGACTGTGCTTTGAGAACTTCACTGAAGTTTTTCCTTAGAAAACAAAATCATTTTTATTTATCATTTTAATACTTACTAAGATAATTAATACATGTTTTATATTTTCTTGGTTAAATTAAAGTTAATAAGTAATTATTTATCATTTTAATACTTACTAAGATAATTAATACATGTTTTATATTTTATAGGTAAAATTAAAGTTAATAAGTAAAATTATCCACCAATTTTTCATACATATTAACAAATTATTTAATTATAATTCAATTGACGTTTCGATTATTATATGTCGCAGTGATATTGTCAAACCTGTGTCTTCAGAACGCATTAACAAATGTTTACTTTAAGTATTTGGCATTTAAAACTGTTTCCCGCAATTCCTACAGAATAAAGGCCTTTTTCCTACCTTTACCCAAGCATGTTAAAATAATTTCATATACTGTATGGTTTTTTAAAAACCGAACACCTGATTTATTCCCTTAGGTTGCATTCAAAGGAATTTTACCCCCCGTAATAATCTCCATAGTTTCAGGGGGGAAATCGATTGCCTATTTTTTTATGACCTAGGTCCCAGTGCATTCCGGTGCAGTGCAATGCACTTGCGCACTCATTTTTTTTAACGGGGTCCCCATTTAAGAGTATTCGTCCCTGCAAATACCCCCTGCACCCAACATATCAAATCTTTTACCCTCGCCTAAAAACGGTTTGCGCTCTCCCGACGCTATTTTTAAAGCTAGAGGGTTCTGGTAAACGCCAAATGAAAGACAAAGAATCAGACTACAGATCCTTCAGGCGAATTTTTTGAAAAAAAATTCTTGAAAAAACTTACAACCTTTTGAAAAAAATAATAAGTTACGTAATATTTCACACGTAGGCGAAACTGTTTTTCAAATGATTCGCCTGAAGGATCTGTAGTCTGATTCTTTTTCTTTCATTTGGCGTTTACCAGAACCCTCTAGCTTTAAAAATAGCGTCGGGAGAGCGCGAACCGTTTATAGGCGAGGGGAAAAGATTTGAGATGAAGGGTGCGGGGGGTATTTGCAGGGACGAATCCTCTTTAAAAAAATGAGTGCGCAAGTGCATTGCACTGCATCGGAATGCACTAGGTCATAAAAAAATCCGGCAATCGATTTCCCCCCTGAAACTATGAAGATTATTACGGGGGGTAAAATTCCTTTGAATGCAACCTAAGGGAATATAAATCAGGTGTTCGGTTTTTAAAAAACCATAAAGTATATTTAATTTAAAAAATTTCAGAATCGTTTCTTCGAAAAATCCCTAGGAGACAGAAGGCAGATTCAAAGACATGTATATTGAAAGTTTCAAATTAATAAATACGCATTTATATATTTTTTATTTTCTTGTAAATAGAAATTTTCACAAAGTATGAATTATTAGCCAAACACATAGTATTTGTAAAAATATATTTTAAATATAGTATTTTTAATATAAAATAAATTTCTTATTTCTATGAAGGTCTAAGATGCAAATTACCGCATTTTGTTATATCTCAAAAAAACATGTATTCGTTAAGCTGTGTCCTGAGTCAGACCACCCGTAGCGGTCGTTTTTTTCGAAAACGGTTAGCCGTAGAGAGTTGTGTATTCGATTCTTTATTAGGGCTTTTATAATGCAGATTTTTGACACAACTCTCTACGACTAACCGATTTCGAAAAAATACGAGCGGTACTGGTGGTCTGACTCACCCTGTATAGTTACAAAAAAGCTATTTTCAATTAACAAACTAGCATTTAACTTACAAGCAATAAATTAACATAAAAAGTAAATACAACTAGCTTCACAAGCGAATTTCAACAAGGGGCGTTATTATTTAATTTCTGTCGTTTGCATTCGGCTTGGACCCACGACTTTATATGAGCGACGGACCTTTTCTTTAACACATTATATTCAGAAACTGTTCGTAAGCATTTCTGCGATGTCGGAATTTTCCCTGCAGCTATCTCGTATGCAAATAATTGACGTGCTACTTTTTTCTCCGGAGTTGACCAACTTCTACGACTCCGGGAATCTGTAAAAAAACAAAAATATTATGAACATGTGACTTAAAAGTTCTAATTCAGTTCAGTTCAGTTCAGAGGAGAGAGGTGAAAATTTTGTGTTGATGTTTTTAACTAAAATTATTATACAGGGTGTTCACGCGAGGAACAAAGGCAAGTTTATTTCAGAAATGAAGACGCTTACATAAACATGTTTCAGACAAAAGTTGTTAGGTTCGATCTGCTCTACAACTGGAAAATATTTTCAGCTATACAAGTTGTCCTATTTAAGCGGCACAGACCAAAGTTATGTTTTCTTTAATGCAGCACCCTGTTTTTATTTGATTTTTAATTCTGCACCTAATTGTAAATAGAAACTGTAAGGAAAACGTTGCTCGAAAAATTAGCAGTTTTTGAGTTATTCAAGTTTTTTTGAAATTTTTGACATATGCAGACCTTTACCAAAAATTCGAGATAGCCCAAACGAAAAACTTTATCAAACTGATATTTTGGAGATCAATAGGTAATGAAAGAGCAAATTAATTTTTGTATTCAAAAAAATAATTTACTATACAGGGTTCAAAATATTGTACTACTTTTATCTAACTTAAATCGCGTATAACTTGTGAAAGTTAAATATCACGGGGTGGTTTTTATGCCCGAATTGCTTTCTTTAGGATATTTACTAATTATTTACTGATATGAGTTTTAAAATGACTATTTTCAACTGTTAAGGTAAAAATACTTCACAGCACACTGCGACAGTACTTTTAAAAGGTGAAATTTCGCAATATCGCATTCAAGTCGCAATAAACACGAAAATACCAGATTTAGGTCTAGGGAACCCTTTATAAAAGTGTTAGTAAATATCCTAAAGAAAGCAATTCGGGCATAAAAACCACCCCGTGGTATTTAACTTTCACAAGTTATACGCGATTTAAGTTAGATAAAAGAAGTACGATATTTTGAACACCCTGTATAGTAAATTATTTTTTTGAATACAAAAATTAATTTGCTCTTTCATTACCTATTGATCTGCAAAATATCAGTTTGATAAAGTTTTTCGTTTGGGCTAACTCGAATTTTAGGTAAAGATCTGCATATTATGTCAAAAATTTCAAAAAAACTTGAATAACTCAAAAACTGCTAATTTTTCGAGCAACGTTTCCCTTACAGTTTCTATTAACAATTAGGTGCAGAATTCAAAAATCAAACAAAAACAGGATGCTGCATTAAAGAAAACATAACTTTGGTCTGCCCCGCTTAAATAGGACAACCTGTATAGCTGAAAATATTTTCCAGCTGTAGAGCAGATCGAACCTAACAACTTTTGTCTGAAACATGTTTCTGTAAGCGTCTTCATTTCTGCAATAAACTTGTCTTTGTTCCTCGCGTGAACACCCTGTATTAACCAAACATTCAATTAACTCACAGAGATCCCATATTTTAAGTAAAGGTTTCCGATAGAAAATTAGCACACGATTAACCTTTGAAGTCCGCGAAGAAGTGTTTACAAATAAAAAAAAACATATTGTACCTTTCGACTTCTGTCTGTTGATTTAGTTATGAGCCGATAGTCGAAGCTGCATTCCTGTTCGTTTTTGAAAATCTTTAACCGATTTTACAATCCTTTCGCAATCATTTATGGGGGGGATCTTCTCATCTGGAATAAATGTAGACAAATGCCTTTTCGCAGCATACCTTTCCGGAGTGGTCCATGTTCGCCTGATAATATTAGGTTTGAGATCGAGCTCTATATCTAAAAACAATATCAAAACGTGGGATATCGAATAGACATACAAGAATATTAAAACGGTTTGTCTTCTGTCATGTTAATTTAGAAAACGTTTAAAAATAATATAATATTTTACCCAAACCGGTTTCACATGTAGTGTTTTTATCTTCCTCTGTATCGATATCGGTGTCACTCTGTTCCGACACGCCATGACGCAAATTTTCGATAAAAATGCCTTCTTCGCTGCATTTCGAAACAAGTATCGGATTTGAACCAGAAGCAAATAATTGCGAAGTGACACCCCGGGGACATATTATATTTACTTCGCTTCTTGACAAATTTTGGATCTGAAAACAATAAAACTTCATTTTGATACATTTATTTAATATAATAATTTTGAGAATTTGTGTGAATGTTCATTTATGCGTTTTATTTAATTAAGTAAAGTATAATTCTTTAAGGCGTAAGGGAACGCCATACTTTCAAAAAACGCGAGTTAAAAATTGTAGGTATACTTTTAAAAATGGCCATCTCGTCGAGTTGTAACAGAACTTACAAAAAATATATACATTTTCGCCAATTCTAAAAACCATTAGGCTTATTTCAACCTCATAATGTTTACCGATAATTATTGTTAAAAAGTACTTACTTTTTTCATTAGCTGGGAAATAGTGCATTTTACTTCAATGACAATGTAACCTTGAAAATGAAATTTTGTTGGCGGTGTGTTAAATCCAAACACTACAACAAACAAATGTAGATAATAGCACGAACAACACAATAAACTTGTCTCTGACAAATATAAAATATCGTAGAAAAATGTCAGGCACAAAATATAAATCAAAAAACAGCATGGCTTAACAAGCATTGCGTCATTTTAATAAGCAGTGGCCAACTATAGTCTATACCTCCATGGCAGCGAAGTCTCTGGTAATATGTAAAGGAAAAAGATAGAAATATCTGCGAACTCATTTCTCTATATGCCTGCAGTACAGTTTTACCAAAAAATTAAAGAACACTGATCAAAGGAAAATATTTACCTATTTCAGAGTTTAGAATATTTCTGGTCAAATTAAGGTGCGTTCACACCAGAAACTAATATTATCGAATTGATTTTTTCCAAAGATGATTTGTTTTAAATCAGTTCTTGGTTAACATACAAATACTTACTTGAAATTAACAATTTTTGTTTATTTTTATACATAACTAGCGGCCGGCTTGGCCTGAATTTGTAGATTGCCATCGTTTTTTTCGTCGACTGCGTTGCAAACTTGGTCTCCATAAAAAGCGATTTTACTTTCGCGCGATAATATGTAGCCTATGTTCATCCTGAAGATCCATTCTAAATATTGATGAAATAAAAATTGAAATTGGATGAGCAGTTCCGGAGACTACGCACCGCAGTTAATTATCAATCTGAAAACTTTTTAGCTTATATCTCGAAAACGTTGCGTCGTTGGGCAAATTTGTTTGATACTAAATGAAAGCTCATAAAATCTTCTAAAACTTTCGTTCGTTTATTACAAGAAATTAATTGTATTTCGATCAGTGCCGTTCGGAACGTATTACATAATAACGATTATCATAGTAGATCTGCGCGAAATATTGGGTAAATGATATACATTAATATTCTAAAAGAGAAACTTCTGTCCAGTGCAGCAGCATTAGGTTTTAATAATGGTTGGATATTTTTACAAGATAACGATCCAAAACATAAAGCATGGAATACTCAATCGTCGATCCTATTTACCACCCCAAAATAAATTCGAAAACAATCAATTTCTAGTAAAGAAACACCTCGCGAAGCATAGACACTGATACCCTATTCTTATACTTTTTATATAAAAAAAAAACCAAAGAAAGTCTATCAAATATGTGTTGTTGTTTTTTTTTATGCAAAGTTAGGTGTACGAATACTTGTTACACTCCACTGTACCTTCTGTAGAATACAATTTTCCAATATCCATTTTTACAGTGTAAACACACCTTTACTATTTGTTATTTTTGTTATCGCTATTTTAAGCAAAGTGTTAATTATTTCCACAAAATAATATTATATACAGATTATATTCGATTGATTTTAACTCAGTTGAATACTGAAATTTTGAAAAAAGCATTTTTTTACGTACACGACGACTATTCACATTCTGAGCAAAACTCCGTATTGATTAACACGTTTGTCATACATTAGACTGAACGCAACACAACTATTTATAAATTTTGTTATCGCTATTTTAAGAAAAGTGTTAATTATTTCCACAAAATAATATTATATACAGATTATATTTGATTTATTTTAACTCAGTTGAATACTGAAATTTTGAAAAAAGCACTTTTTACGTACAAGACTATTCACATTCTGAGCAAAACTTCGTATTGATTAACACGTTTGTCATACATTAGACTGAACGCAACACAACTATTTATAAATTTTGTTATCGCTATTTTAAGAAAAGTGTTAATTATTTCCACAAAATAATATTATATACAGATTACATTTGATTTATTTTAACTCAGTTGAATACTGAAATTTTGAAAAAAACACTTTTTACGTACAAGACTATTCACATTCTGAGCAAAACTCCGTATTGAAACACACGTTATATACCATTAGAATGCACGGACGAATACTGTAAAGAAATTGAAAATTCTACTATTTAATGTTGAAGCAGTTGTAGTCGTTTTAATGCATTGAGTTTTCAAGAGCCGTATTAAGTATTATTTTTAAAAATTTTTAACAGATTCATCTGTGCTAATTGAACCAGTATACTTTTAAACTTGTCCAAATAATTACTAAATGTTTTGCACAAAAATTATCTCACAAAATTTTATCATAGTTTGAAAATCGGTGTATAATTTTGCGACACTTTGAGCTTAGTAATATAATTTAATTTGAGAAAAAAAGAAGTAAAAAACATTCAACGAACCAAGATTTAATCTGTCAGCCGTGAAGAAATTCTATTTTTATGTGAAGTGGATTTAATGCACTGACGTTTTCCCAGAGCCGTATTAAGCTATAAATCTATCTTCTATCTATATATACAAGAGTTCCGCGACTGACTGATCTATATATACAAGAGTTCCGCGACTGACTGACAGACAACGCACCGGCCAAACCACTGAACGGATTGGGCTGAAATTTGGCACACATATAGTTATTACGACGTAGGCATCCGCTAAGAACAGATTTTTGAAAATTCAGCCACTTAAAGGGTGTAACAGAAATCATATTATACATGCGTTAATTCGAAAATGCGCAGGATTGCTCCTGTCAACAAATAAATCAACGCGTCTTTCATGCTGTATCAGAAGCGAGGTAAATAGTCTAAAAATCAACATGGGTGTCATTTTCAAGGTTTGTCAGAACATTGATCACGTGAACGTCATTAATTTTAAAATTTATTAGGGGAGTCTGCGTCGAGAAGGAAATAATGGGAATGCATCCGTGTTTCGTCTCCATCGTGTGCGAAGCCACGGGTAACGGCTAGTATGAAATATGACATTTGATATAGTATCATAAAGAAACGAAAATTTCTGATATCGCGTGAGGTGACGCGGGTAATGGCTAGTATTTAATATGATATTTGCGTAATATGTTCCACGTTATGCAAAACTGACAGATCCAGTCAAAACAAAAGAACAGCTGATTTTTTTTATTTTCAAAATACAGTAGAGTTTTACTAATCCGGCACTATTTAAGTCCATATTTCAAAAATCGTTAAAATGAGAGACACATGATTTTTGTCCGTGCAAATTTGAATCCCTGTTAAATCCTTTTAGGGGTTGGATTGTAAGTGAAAATTTAAAGTAAAAATATCATTTTTTTTACAGTCTTCTCAATATCATACAAGAATACTCACGAAGGAAGGTGTCAAGTAAAATATTAATTTCCAAACCATTTTTAAAAAAATTTTTTCAAGAAGTATTTCTAAATTTTATTTTTAGTCAGGTGTTCGAACTATTAACAGTTTTATTTTTTTATTATTATAATTCTGGGGGGTAATTACCCCCTATCTACGCCTTTGAGGTCATCATCCGTTTGATTTATTTTTTCATAAACAGACTAACAGACTTTTTCCAAAAAACATGTTTTTCAGAGTCAAAAAGCCTCAAAACGGAAAGTTATTGTAAAATTTTGAAAAATTTTGACGAACTCAAAAAAATACGCAGCCCTTAAAATCCGTCATCCTAGGTGAAGAAAAAATTATTTTAAAAATTTAAAATCAAAATTTCGATTAAATTTGAAAGAAAAATAATGAAATTTGTATATTACATACAAATCGTTAGTCCAACCCTATAAAATTCACGTTTAACATCAAAAATATTTTTAGTTTTCTAATATTCACAATATAATGCACGAATATCTGTAGAAAGTTTACTGCGTATTTTTAACATTTTCATAAATTTTATATTGGTTTAAGATTAACTTTTTCAATTATATAAATGGTCAAAATCTTTATTTATGACAAAAAAACGGGTTTATTGGTCAAAAATTATGTAATTACATATAAATAACTTCGAAATCGGACTAAAAATGAGTAAATTATAAGCAAAGATATTGCCTAGATTTCAGTTTCAAATTGGCGCTTAAAAACGCCTACGATATATATAATACAACAGTTTGTCCTGACTGACTGATTCATAAATGTACAGGTCAAACCGCTTGAGATATAAACTTGAAATTTGGACAGAAGGTTCTTTTAATGACGTAAGCACCCGTTAAGAAGGGATTTTTTAAAATTCGCATCCTAAGGGGGTGGAAAGGGTGTGTAAAGGTCTCTGATAAAATGGCCATATTTAAAAAATCGTTAAAATCCAGGGGGACATCTACGATTTTTGTCAGTGCAAATTTGAACCTACGTTAAACCCTTTTATGGGTTGAATTTTCAAAAGTCTGCTTTTAGCGGATGCTTACGTTATAATATCATGTGTGCCAAATTTCAGCCCAATCCGTACAATGGTTTGTGCTGTATGTTGATTCTCCATTCATATTTTAAACCCCCGTTACACCCTTTTAGGGGTTGAATTTTCAAAAATCCGTTCTTAGTGGGTGCCTACGTCATAATAACTATCTATGTGCCAAATATCAACCCAATCAGTTCAGCGGTTTGAGCTGTGCGTTGATAGACCAGTCAGTCAGTCAATCAGTCAATCAGTAACGGTTTCCTTTTATATATACAGAAAGATTTAAAGAAATTCTATTTAATGCCGAAGTGGATGTAATGCGGTGGTTTTTCCAGAGGCGTATTAAGTATTAATTTTGAAAATTTTCAACAGTGGATTATTTATCTGATCTTCAAAAATATTGACATTTGATATAGTATAAGAAAGAAAAGAAAGTTTTTTTTTCTCTTTAAAACAAAAAAAAAAAAGAATTTTTTTTACCCTTTTTTAAATATCACACAAGAATACTCACGAAAAAATGTGTCAAGCAAAATATTAATGCCCAAACCAATTTTTTTTTAATCAAGATTTTCTAAATTTTATTTTTAGTCAGGTATTCGTTTTTTTTCAGTTTTATTGTTTTATTATTATGATCCTGAGGGATAATTACCCCCTCAACCTTCCCCTTATCTATGCCCTTGAGTACATCATCCATTTAATTTATTTTTTCACAAACAGAGTAACAGATTTTTTTCCCAAAAACATGTTTTTCAGAGTTATGTAAATTTTTGACGAAATCAGAAAAATACACAATCCTTAAAATTCGCCACTATTAGCAAACAAAGCATTATTGTAAAGTTTTGAAATATATAGAAAAAAACAAATAGTTATTCCAGCTCTGTAAAAACCACGTTAACATTAAAAATATGTTCAGTTTTCTATCTTCATAATATAATGGTCGCATATTATTAGCAAGTTGACTGCATATTTTTCTACAATTTGATGTATTTCGTTTTAATGTGAGATTATTTTGTTCAATTATAAAAATTCACAAAATCTTCAGTTACAATAAAATGACGTATTTATTTATCAAAAATTATGTAATTGCATATAAATAATTTCAAAATCAGTCTAAAAATGAGTTAATTATAAGCAAAAATAATGCCTAACTTTCATTTTCAAATTAGCGCTAGAAAAATCCGCAGTCGGTAAAACAGGGTTCAAATCGATTCAGTTATTGTTAGCGTACAATATATTGAATGTTTTAACCTCCATAGTCTATGGTTTTGATTAAGATTCGGAGCTGTCAATTCATAAATGTAAGGTTAAACTCTTGAATTTTTACATATAGTATACTTTATGCGGTTTCAGTATTTAAATTCGACGTTTTAAACAAACAGATCTACAATATTATGTGAATTTAGCTATATTTCGTTTTTTAACGATACAGGTAAAATGCATATATTTTCTAGTTATTACTATGTATTATGAAAAAAAAAGAATTTCGACGTTATGTTTTATACACTTTTAGGTAAAAAAAAAAAATAAATCTGCGGTTTAGAGCTATCGTTACAGACCATTTTCAAATCGGATATTCAGGAAATAGCCACGATCGAAAGCTATACGACAGTTTAGTCGACTCGAAGCAACTTGTAATTCGTGGATCGAAGGTTCATTCGGAGACCACTGTTGTCAGCACATTTCCAAATCAATCTTATGGTAATTTTTTCTATCTAATCGTAATGTTATGTGGTTATGTGGTATGTGTCTCGGTTTAATTTCGTTATTTGAATAATAATTTCATATATTTTGCTTACTATATGTGAAGAAAAAGATTTTCGAAGTTAATTTTTATATACTTTTAGGTAAAAAAAATATAAATCAACGGTTCAGAGCTATCGTTACTACCCAGATTATTGTGAAATCAGATTTTCTCGAAATGGTCACCTTCGACAACACAACGTATGATGATTCGAAGCAACTGGAATCCGTCTTTCGTTGGTTCGTTCGAAGACCAGTTGTCAACACAATATTTGAAAATCAATCTATTATGGTAATCTTTTTCTATCTAATCTTAATGTTAAGTAATTTTTGTATATCGGTTTAATTGTAGGAAACGATTAGTATGTCTCAAAAATTAGTGCAAATGTTACGCTCAAAGACCGATAACGCTCATTGAGCTACAAAACAGCTCCCAAAGCGTTGTGGTAACTGTAAAACATCCACATCGCGAAATTCGTGTTACTTCAATGAGCCTTTTTGGTCTTTGAGTTTAAAGGCCACTGCACACGTGGCTAGAAAAGCTGTTAGATTCCTTGCTAGATTTGCCTACTAGTTTTCTAGCGCTGGTTTTCTTGATTGCTTTTAAGCATACGGGACTATTTTTCAAGCGTGTTTTGTGGATAGATCTGGTGCGCGCGCAGTGACAGTTCGAATATAAACATTAAACGCAGAGCAAAAAGCCGGGTACTCATTAGCGAGCCGTAACCGTAACCGTTGCATGTACTGTTACCAAAAACATAGTGTGTACGTGGTCCGTAAACCTGCTGCGATCGGTACGCGTGCCGCTTGCAGCGAGCCGACGATTGTCGGTTTTTGCCGCGAATCAAAAAGCGCTCGCAGTGCGCTTGTGGACGTCAAGAGGAGAGGTTGTAACTTGTTTGTTGTATCAACAATAGAATATTCGAGTTTATAGTCATAAGTGAATGGTCAGAGGAAACTGCGGATAAATCCGGCTTGTCAGGCCACTGGCCTTCTCGTACACACTAGAACTTCGTTTCTGATCTGTTTGGTTACAGTTACAGCTCGCAAAATGAGTACGCTCGGTGAAAGCGTTCCGGTGACGTCGTGAGCCTAAACTGTAACACGCGTACACACTAGAACCTCGTTACTGTCACACATGTTACAGTTACGGCTCTCTAATGAATACCCGGCTAAACGTGTCTGTTGTCTGGCAGAATGACGCCATGTGGGCGTTTGTCAAGTGCCCACGTGAAGATACCGCTTCCTGATTGGTTCTTGCTCATACCTAGCAACAAATCTAGCAGGGAAAATAGCCCCTGTTCTAATTTTAAAACCTATCTTCTGAGCTAGCCAGCAGTGACGTCATTTCCAGCTTCGTACCCATCCTACCGAATAGCAGAACTCCTAGTAGCGTTTCTAGCCTCGTGTGCAGCGGCCTTAACACATACAGAAAATGTCAGCGTTTTACGTTAGGTACATTTTTTAAATTTTGTATGTGTATAGGGCCACCACAGCTAAACCTTTTAAATATTTTTGTTGTTTTTTTTAGAGAAGAACAACGTATTGCTATATTTTCCAAAATTCGGGAACAAGCATCAAAAAACAAGTATTTATTTCTGCGGTTGAAGTTAATAACAGGAGACGCCACGCCGAAAACCTGGAAAATGCTCATCTAAGCCGGGCTGAGGGTCCTTCCACAATCTACATATACGATATTTCAAGTCATTTATAAAGATATACTGTTGATAATGTTAGTTAGCGTACAATGTGATACCAACAATGTGTAGAATCTTTTTAAATAAACACGTTTTGTTTAAAATTTTTCGTTTTATTGTCTAAATATATTAAACGGTAACTTTGAAATCCGTATATTTGAGAAATAGCATAAGTCAGTATTTTTAAAGAAAATAAAAATACACTTGAAATATTTATACTTAAAATTTATTCAAAAATTTAGTTAATCTATTTCTTGTGCCAAAATCATACGAAATATTATTATTATGAACATTTTAAAGGTCAAAAATGTAAAATATGTCGTTTAGAAAATTTGTTTATAGAGAAAATAGGAAATATTCAATAAATTACAGACCTAATGACCTATAAATTTTAAAATTATGCTTTTAAGAGTTACTTTCGCATTCTTCAAATGTTAAATTAAAGATTGATAAAATCATAATCACAAATGTTAATAATTATTACGTCGCTATAAAATTTAGACCTAAAATATATGTAACTTTTGTTGACATAATATAAACACTTGTGGTAGAATCATTTTTTGTAGAAAAATTATAAATTTAAAACAATTAATGAATATATTTTGACATATTTCATAAATATTGCTTCCATAGGAAACAAATTATCCCGTCTTAATGTTATTTTTGGATAACAACACAAGATTGTGTTTAAAAAAGCTAATTAACAATTGCAACCGGATACCTAATATTGTCATTCTGTTTGAACAGTCACTTTTTTTTTTTCGTGAAAACAGTTATATTTCGGCGGTTATTCAACTTTTATTATGAATTATAATCCCTATAAAATGTGTAGGTCTTGATAGTATAAGCAATTGCCCCATATAATTAATGATTATTAATGTTTTTAACAAAACAGTTATATTTCAATTATGACCACTGAAGTATTATGCCATTTGGTGGCTCTCTTGTCGGCATTACAGATACCTGCATTCAAACATATATTCGCCGCCAAAAAGACTAATAAGAAATTCAAGCTAATTATCTCTGTTAATTATGAAAAGAAAAAAAATTCGTCTTAAACCAATGCTAATTAAGTAAGTCTTAATTAAACAAAGCTATTTAAAAAATTGGCCATCATTAACCCTAAACCATATACATATATATATATATATATATATATATATATATATATATATATATATATATATATATATATATATATATATATATATATATATATAGCGGCCCTGTACGTGCTTCGCTACGTATAAAGTGAAATAATAAAACAATTTAATTGGAACATCTATCTATCTATTTTATTTATTTTAAAATATACATGGACGTATATGTGTGTATGTCGAGCACTCCGGCTGCGCCGTCGTGCCCGGTGCAAAAGAACGAATAGGGAAGGAAGAAAAAAAAATTAGGGGTGGACTACCCCTAACATTTAGGGGGATGAAAAATAGATGTTGGCGAAGTGACACCTGTAGACATCTGGCGGGGATAACTAATTAAATGACGATTGATCAGTTTTCGACCGGACAGGAAAAATGATTAAATTACTAAAATGGCTATTAAAAAATAAGGGTTGATCGTAGAAGGGTGAAAATTGAGGATTGTATGTATTTTTGTATGTTGTATCATAAAAAAATAGAAATTAAAAATTTTGTCTAAAAAATAAAAAAAAAAAATTTAGGGGTGGACTACCCCTAACATTTAGGGGGATGAAAAATAGATGTTGGCCGATTCTCATAGATACCGGATAAGCACAAAAAATTTCATCAAAATCGGTCAAGCCGTTTCGGAGGAGTTCGGCAACAAAAACTGTGACACGAGAATTTTATATATATAGATGTTTAATACAACGCTTCTGTGTTTAAAACTTGTGAGCAATGAAAAAATATAGGTATATACGGTTTGAAAAATGTCAAATCAAATAGTCCGTCAAGGCATTACATGGGTAAATGAGTTGGTTTTAGTTTTACACAGTTGCTGCCATTCACTATCCATTCATTGGAGATCAGTGTGTGTTATAGGCTACGTTTGAAATGAACGTCGGTAAGACCCGACGTTTTGAACATTTGACACGAACAATAAGGCCCTTCTCACACGGAGCTACTCAAACGAAACCAATTACTAACTCGAGCTACAAATCAGTCTCTAGCACTAGTATTTCAATGGAGGTTCGCACACGGCGCTATCGGTTAGTAATCAGTTTGTGACCAGTTAGTGATCAGTTTCAAGCGACGCGGCGTGCTGGTCCCCACGCTACTAGTTACTAACCAGTTACCAATAAAACAACAAAAATGGCTGATCCAATCCAAAATTTAAAACTGGTAGAAGCTGTCGAAAGGCATACTTGCCTATATAATTACACGTTAAGTGATTATTCTCGAAAAGATTTCCACTAAATTTAAAAATGTTTCTTTGGACATTCTATAGAATGCCAAAAATTTCGCATCATTTTCCTGTAGCTCTTTAGCAGCAACACATGCCCTACAATTTAAATGTGTTTCTATATAAGGATGAATCCAATATTGGCGTTTTTTCATTCGTCGTTGTCTTTTTTGATTATAATAATATAAAATAATATCCTCATCACTTGATTTAGATTCAGAAAACATTATGACAGCTCAAATGAAACAAGTGATTAAACAATGATTTGAGTAGCATCGTGTGCAAAGTTTGGTTACTAATTAGTTAGTGATTTTAGTTAGTAATCAGTTTAGTTTCTTTTGAATAGCTTCGTGTGAGAAGGGCCTAAAGGCTCTTGCTAGCGACATAGAAAATGGACTGAGCAAAAAATAAAGTTGGCAGTGCTCTTTGCTTGTGACTATCATATAGGTACCTACACTTCGTCATAGAGAAATATTACAAAATTATAATGATGTAACGAATGTCAATTTTACTCCAAAACAATTGGGCCGTTAATATTTGCATACCAAACATCCTCCCAAAATTTGGTTTCAATCCGCTCATCCGTTTGATATACGTGTCCCATTAAGAATGGGACATAGAACAATCGCAGATTCTCCAATTCAAAATAAAACGATTAAGCGAATTTCGAAATATGCTTAGATAAAATGTTACTCGCTCTACCAGTGGCGTACGGCAAGAGTAAGTAATGCTTGTACCCCTTCTAAATGTTACGCCGCTGTCTAAATTTTAATTTTGACTATAATTTTAATTTTTTTGATATTTTCTAAGTCAATAATGTACACTTGTTAGTTTGTTGTAAAGTCATTGGTTTTCGAGATATTCGCAGTTAAAGATAGATAGCCATGTACTTTTTATTTGTATTATTAATTATTAATAATATTCATTTTTACAATTTTGTCTTAAAAAGACTGCGAATATCTCGAAAACCAATGACTTTACAACAAACTAACAAGTGTACATTATTGACTTAGAAAATATCAAAAAAATTAAAATTATAGTCAAAATTAAAATTTAGACAGCGGCGTAACATTTAGAAGGGGTACAAGCATTACTTACTCCTGGTAGACCGTACTGAACTAATTTTTTTATTGTTAGGTGCATTTTATGATATTTAACAAGTGTGCCGATTTGAGTAAAATCATACGGTGTATTAAAAAAATTATGGACATTAATAATTTTTCAGTTTTCAACTTCAATTTAAACGAGTGACATTTTATCTAAGCATATTTCGCTTAATCGTTTTATTGTGAATTGGAGAATATGCGGTTGTTCTATGTCCCATTCTTAATGGGACACCCTGTATATCGTGTTCACAGACTAACAGACGCACAGAGTTTTTCCAAAAATATGCTTTTTGTATTCGGGGGACCTCAAAACGGAAAGAAATTGTAAAATTTTTGAAAAGTGATTTTTGACCTAAACTAGGACCGCTCCCCACTTGTGGGTAGGAATGGTAAAATACAGACCTGTGGGTGTGCTGTTTTATCTCATCGTGAACAAACCCTCAGCTTGTTTGTATCGCCGCCGCTTTGTCGACATTGCAATAACATACCGCCGACTACTCTCCACATTTTATAAAAAACGAGGTGTGCTAAAAAATGAGAATTTATAAAAAAAAATATTGAAACATTTTATGTATAAATAAGCTTAAAACGGTAAGGCAACCTCGTTTCTACGAATTTATTTAAATCTTTTTTTTTTACAAATGGCTGTAGTGCTCAGGGGAATACCCCATTTATCAAACATAATATTTAGATTTTAAATGTATACGCCGTTGGTCGCTGATGATTGAATTTTGTTCGAGTCGTCGTTCACGACGCCTACGACTTTGTCTTATTGGAAATCTCGGTGCAACAACCAAGGTAACTGTAAAAATCAGCTATTAAAAATTTTGATTTCTTGCACATAGTAAGTACCTAATCACACGTTTGCATGTTTCATACTTTAAAATATTTCTCAAGGTCAGTGTCTATATTTGTAATTTCAGCGCATATGTTAAATTTATAATTAATATTGATTGGTAATTTTAACCGATTTAGAATAAAGGTCAATTAAACAATTAAACTCGATATTTCAGTCATGAAATGCAGAAAAAAGAAAACAGAAGATCTCTATGAATTTTAGTTTTTCACAAATAGATGACAGCAAAATCGTCATAAAAAGAAAACGTAGACAAGATAGAATTGATCACATCAGTGAAGCAGAAGTAATTGGTATTCTAAATATTAAGAGCACTGTGGTTGAAACAAAAATAAAAAATAAAGAATAGTTACTTCTTACCACAACAGTTTTATTAGCGGATGTACATTTCGGACGCTATGCTGTCATCTTTACCAAACACTAAACTCTTTAGTGTTTGCTGAAGATGAGAGCTTAGCTCTCGAAATGTACATCCGGTAATAAAACTGTTGTGGTAAGAAGTAACTATTCTTTATTTTTTATAATTGGTAATCTGTTTTTGAAAAACTAAATTTGTCATTATTTCTGTTAATAAATAAAACTTTTCTTTGTATGTTGCTGAATATAATATCCCACCAAAACATAAATGTGAGAAAAAGGGTCAAGTTCTCGTCAAAACTGCGTTTTGTTATCTTAAAAAAATAGTTGAAATGTAGAGAATATGCCGAATTCCTTGCCGACACGTTTATAAATTTACACGCCAAGCTTGGCAAGTCTTCAAGGGTCTCAATAATGATCACTTCTTTAATAAAAATTTGACAAGTTTGGCGTGTTTTATAAACGTGTAGGCAAGGAACTTGGTATACCTACTTTCTACATTTCAGCTATTTTTTTAAGATAACAAAACACAGTTTTGACGAGACTCTGGCCCTTTTTTTCACATTTATGTTTTTGGTGGGATTCCAATACTTTTTGAAAAGTTATGTTGAATATTCTATTTAAATATTATCTAGATTCTATATACATTACATACCATACTTCATTATATCATAGCAAACGGACATTCATTTTTACATATTAGATATAATTATACTTAATTTGTGGAACTCAAGAAGTGAATCACTTGAAAGTATTAAATGGGTTACTTGGTGACCCGCGCCACAGATGCTTTATGATGATCTATGAATCAATGAATGAGTGCCCGAAATCGTGATTTTTGGACACTCATATCTTGGAAACTATTCCACTTAGACGTATGAAATTCGGAATACAGCTTCTTGACAATAACCTTTGCATCTCTGGAAAAAATAATTTCTATAGCGTAACTAGTCTTGGAGATAGAGGGGGTCGAAAAGGGTTCGTGTAAATATAGCAGAGTACTTTGCGAAACCTTGGCCGGCGCATTCCGTGCGCTATAATATTTAGAGGCATTTTTTTTATCTTATCGTTAGTTCCAAGAACTAGTCACGCTTTTCTAACGTTGCACCGACTATAATATATATCCTTTTTGCAAATACCAGAAATAAGCAAATAATCTATTAATTTAAATTAAATTAAATTGAGTTCGTAATTCTTACCTTTCTTTTTAGCGCAAAAAGTGTGAGGCAAGTTAAGACCACGAATCCACTTGTAGAAGATTATGTTTTATGATGAAGGAAGGTTTTTTGATTGAGGATCATAAGTAAATAAGCTTTACCGATGTTTCGCTAGTGGCCAACGTTTCGAAAATTTTTTTTCATCTTCAGGCCCTGAAGATAAAATAATTTTTTCGAAACGTTGGCCACTAGCGAAACATCGGTAAAGCTTATTTACTTATGATCCTCAACCAAAAAACCTTCCTTCATCGTAACATTCTATTGGATCAACACTACTTTATACTGAAGAAAAAAATTATGTTTTATTCTTTTCACACTTTTTTTCCATAAATTAAAAAAAAAAATTTCTTTCCTGGTTGACCTTGAATCCCTAATCTAGAATTAGGCGGAGCATTACAAGACGAGAGTGTGTAGTATACTCAGAATAAAGTATGTCATTGAAAAATTATACTTTAAACAATGTATAAACATATTTTTAATAACAGAGAATTTTTAAATAAATCGATGAGCTATTTGAATAAATTTGCTGAGTTAGTTTATTCATGGTACGACACTGCGTAAAGTGAAAAGCATGCGCGGTCGGGGGAGTGGAGATCTCATGTAGTACACACTATACATCTTTCAAATCTTACATTTACTTTCATAAAACACGAGTCAATTGATTCCTCCACCTCATTGCTCACATCGATACGTCTGCTGGCTCCAATCCTAATCGAGAAAGGAGTAAAAGAACTATTATCGCCGAGGCTACTTATTTCATTTTTTTTTCAAATTTAGTTTCAAATCAATCATAATTCGCAAATAATAAGATCAGACCCACCACACGTAGTGCCGATCTTGACACTGCCACTGCCTTGAAAAATAATTGGGTCAAAGTCTATATAGGTATACATAAGATTACATAGGTAATTTACATGTACGATATTATGGAGGTATATTCAGTGTAATCGAAAGCAGGCTTTTATCGTTTATTATATTACAGTTAAGCGGCGATTATCCGTGCTAACTGAAATAATAGGTGTGTTAGGTACCGTACCCCAGTTAAAAAAAAGTGTAGGCACTATTACGTTTGTTACATAAAAGTGCAACCATAAACTATATACCTAATGTGCACTGTTGGATTTTTAAAAGAAGACCGGTCTATGGAATGTAGTCCTATGACCTTATTGCAGAAGAGCGCACTGTATTTTATATTACATAATATTAGTAAAAGGTAATGATCCTGGAACCGCTTCTATGCAATAAGGGAGTCCAGTCGACCAAACGTTTAACAATTGTGTTATCGCGATAATTGTACTATTGCTATAGCTGTACGACTATACAGCGACACTTGCTAACAGTACAAAAAAATCATACACCAGACAGTACATAGGCGTGCGTCCACGGACTAAGTTGAGAGGTGTTGTCTGAATATCATCAAAATGGAAAGTAAAAAGGGAAAAACAGTTAGAAGTGGCGCTAGGGAGGTCATAGCGAATGTAATTAAAATGTGCGAGTTAGAGGCTCAAAATAATGCCTTAAAATTTAAAGCTATACATTGTTTGCATGCCGTGCCATGCGCCGCCTATGAATTCCGATAATTTGGGAACACATCAGCGACTTCTTGCCCTTTCCCCACCGGTCTTCTTTCGCCGATCGCACAGTACTTTTCAGTATAAATTTCACTACATGACAACAATATACCAAACGCACCGAAAGTATAGATTGTCAGCGCTTGGAACGCCTGGCTAGTGCTAAATGCTAATGACGTCAGGAATCCGACGCCATAATTGTACTGGTATGCCACCATATTGTACTGGTGAGACAGATTTGACGTAGCATAAATATTTAACCGCACGCGTATTTGTGGAATTTTTTATTTTATTATAATTTGTTATTTGCAATAATGTCTGCACAACAAAGTAAACAATTACTTTTATGTTTTGTCAAAATAATTGATCATCGGACAATCGACGCTTCACCGTACTTTTACCATATTCTTTTACTCTTTAACAGCGGGGTATAAAATAATATCGCATATCATTAGAAATAATATGATTTTCCAATACTGTCAATATGCGATTATATCATTCATATGATTTCATCTATGTTAATCAAGGTCTATCTTTTTGCTAGCCTGAATACCCGACTTCTCTCGCTTTATATCTACCTATTTTTATAATTTTTGCTCGCGGTTTTACTTTCCTGAACGTTATTTTTACCCTGAAATTCGCTCGGTTGTGACGGGAAGCCTAAAGAAGCTCCATAATACCTATGTACCTATACAGAATTCTACTGAAAATCAGTTTAGGCTATTGCTAATTTTTTATGATGTCACAGCCGCTATTATCGCTTATTATCCTTTTATTGCAGCGTAATAATACATATAATCTAAATGATTTCTAGAATCTTCTGCTTTTGACCATTGAATCCCATAAAAAATCGGTTCAGGTTACCTCGATCCTTGAATGACGTCAGCTAACAGACCGTTTATATTTATCAACCACGCAATATGAATTGAGAGAATCCAACGGAACGAGGTCACATCTGCATCTAATAACCTTGCTGATAGACAAACAGCACTTTTATTGATAAATCTTGCGCGTCATCTAGTAGAATTAGTTTATAACGGTAAGGTTCTAGCAAGTTAGTAAGTTATAGTTGAGACTGTCTGCCCTCTATCAAAGGAAATACGCAATAACAGTCAAGTTGATAAGTTTGAACTTTTTGACAGGTGTATACAACACCTGCAGGCCCATCTATCTGATGCTGTTTCATTGAATCAGTACATTGATCTTTGGAAATCTCACAAACATTCAGATAAAAGATAACTACGCTTGCGCCGTGTATTAAGGTTACCCGACTTGTCTTTATACTGTGTTGACAAACAGGTAAACCTCCATTTTGTGTGTGTACTAAGGTTTTGTGAACGTTTTGTGAAAGTGTTTGCGATGGACGACCCAGGTCGTATGATGGGCCACGGGGGCAGTGGCTTAATGCCCCCGCAACCGTATGGCATGGCACCACAAGGCGATAATCAAGGAGGCGAAAATGAAGCCCGCAAACAGGATATTGGTGAAATCTTACAACAAATAATGAATATTACCGATCAAAGTTTGGACGAAGCACAAGCCAGAAAACACACACTCAATTGTCACCGCATGAAACCGGCTTTGTTTTCGGTACTCTGTGAAATTAAAGAGAAAACAGTTTTGTCCTTGAGAAACACACAAGAAGAAGAGCCTCCAGATCCCCAACTGATGAGACTCGATAACATGCTCATCGCAGAAGGCGTTGCCGGTCCCGAGAAGGGTGGCGGAGCCGGCGCTGCAGCGTCGGCATCCGCCGCTGCTCAAGGAGGTCCGGGTCAACCCGACAACGCCATCGAACATTCTGACTATCGGGCCAAACTTGCACAGATCCGTCAGATATATCATCAAGAGCTCGAGAAGTATGAACAAGCTTGTAACGAGTTCACCACTCACGTAATGAATTTGTTACGAGAGCAGTCACGAACGCGTCCCATCACTCCGAAAGAAATTGAACGTATGGTTCAAATCATCCACAAAAAATTCAGTTCGATACAGATGCAGTTGAAACAGTCGACTTGCGAAGCAGTCATGATTTTAAGGTCGCGATTCTTGGATGCTAGACGAAAACGACGGAACTTCAGCAAACAGGCGTCTGAAATATTGAATGAATATTTTTATTCACACCTATCTAATCCGTATCCCAGCGAAGAAGCCAAAGAAGAATTGGCTCGTAAATGCGGCATCACCGTAAGTCAAGTTTCGAATTGGTTTGGCAATAAGCGTATTCGTTACAAGAAGAATATCGGTAAAGCCCAAGAAGAAGCCAATTTGTACGCCGCTAAGAAAGCGGCCGGTGCGTCGCCTTACAGCGGTACGGCGACTCCGATGATGTCACCGGCTCCTCAAGATTCGATGGGATATTCGATGGGCTCGGCTTACGATCAAGGTTCAGCATACGATGCTAACTGCGGTTACGATCCCATGCATCAGGAATTATCTCCTTGAAAAGGAGAAGTTTAAAAATAATGCACAACATACAAAAGTATACTATATATACGATTTCTTTTAAGTATCGAGAGCTGTTTTAAATTTTTATTATGAAAACAATGTATACCAATATTGTATACTGATTGAAAGACTTCAGATCTGTTGTCAGTAGTATTAATTTTAACGAATGCATATTTTTCTGTACAATTTTTTTTAAATTGGTGTGCGATGCAATATATTTTGTTTTTGGTGTACAGACTATTCGGTTAATGTGTATATGAATAGATGCTCAATTCATATAATCCGATTTAAGTCTCATTGTAATTTCTAAATACAATAAAATAAAACAATAATATCAGTCTATAAAATATAATATGTATGTGTTTATTTATCAAAAAAATACACTTCCACTGATGTCTTAAAGTAGAATGATATGCTGGAATATACTATGTAGCTGGAACTTTCGAAGGAAAAATGCACCGCAGAGATCTATTCAATTTTCCTATCAGTACTATTTACATGGAAACTTATTTCATTTATCTGAATTATCTACATTTAGAATAAATAAATTATATTTTCAAAAATTGTACAATCGTCTCATATTTACATGATAAACAAATTACTTTCTGGCAAAAATCGATAACTTAACATTATTATTTCAGCTTTTCTTTATACGTCAAATATAAAATCAACATTCAAAATATTTAGGTATATAGTGTATAATTTTTGCGTACATAATTATACTAAAAAAAAATAATATCTAAAATATAGTTAACTTCTTTTTGTCTTTTCTTAAAGTTTGTTCATTTGTTATATTTCTTTCACATAACTTCAAATTTCTTAATTCAGTTTGTTTTGTTTCAAGCTGGGTTTTTAAATTTTTGTTCATAACAGATCTCTCATCCGTATGTCTCGTAAGCGTCTCATTAATTTTCCATATATCTCTTTCAACTTTTCGAATATCCTCTTCTACTTTAAGACCGCAAACATTCAAATTACGATTTGATTCTTTGCCTAAATCCTTTCTGTGGGTACTTTTTGAAAAACCAGGTTTCGTTGGATCGTTTGTTTTTAAAATCGGTTTTGAACCAAACGTATTGTTTAAAAATTCAAATACATCGGTTTTTTGTTTTGCTTTATCATACGCTTTTTTATTACGTTCTTCTTGCTTGCGTTTCAATTTTTTCAATCTTTTTTCAACTTTAAATAGATTTTCGTCTCCTCCTGCCTTTTCTTTTAATTTCATACAATGATCTATTGAATAAAAAAAAATGTTAATAACTTTTTGAACTGCCCGTGACATTCACTAAGTCACGATAGTAAAAATTTTTGGGGGCGCATACATCAAAAATAATAATTTACCTAACGATTTTCCAGTTGGTAAAATTACTGCTTCTACTGGTTCGATTCGACCATCAGAATTTTTTCCTAAACCAGTTCCAACCACATATCCCATCTGCTGTAAGAGCTTCGAACCAATTCCCTGAAAAGTTCAAAACAAATATTAAACTGTTTCATTACCAACACAAACTATGCCAAAAACTTTAAAAAATTTATTATCAGACTGAATCTAACCGAAAATTTATTAGAGATCATTAGATATACTGTGATTGTACTTTAATAAAAAACGCGGCTACTTATAGAATATCCTTTGCGAGATAAAATTCAATTTAATAAAAATAATTTACTTTTGTATGCTTCTCCCAATCACCAATTGCTTGCGACGCTGGCTGATTTACTAAACTCTGTTCAATTAAGTTTGTGTCCACTTCTTCCTCATTTTCAGAATAGTTGCTGCTTTCTGTATCAGAACGATCTTCTTCAGTATTTTCCAATGGCATAACATCGGCTAAACTCACATCCACTCTATGCTTGTTTGATTCAAATTGAACTTCACACGTGTTATTTCCTAAGCCCGTCACTTTCGCTCTGTGCCATAATTTGTTAGATATTTGTTTTGCTAAGACTTGACTACCAACTTTTATTTTGGCAAAGTCCGGCTCTTTGTATTCTTTTAAACTCGACAACGAAACTATTTCACCATGTGAAAATCGACACTGTTCGATTGAAAATTTACATTCCGATTCTAGAAAGTACGGACACGGTAACATTTCTTGATGTGTCGGATTCGTAAACATGATCCGTACCTATCAATACATAAAAATAAAATAATAACGAAAACTTCGTCTGTATTTTCATTTTTTTTTTTGGGACGCCTAGATGGGACAACGTATTTATACCGACATCAGTAGAAATTTTTTGTACTGATTTTGATCAAATTTGGCACAGTATAAATTGATACTTAAAAGTGTAAATAACTTTTTTATAATATATGCTTGTGTAAAGATATTAAAATCGACTTTAACATGATCGGATCTGCAATAAAATCGACATTCAGGCGAAAAGCAACAAACAAAAGCTAGTCTTTTTACACGCTTTATATTAACTTCACTTGTAAGTTTGTATGTATGTTTGTTCGTAACCTTCGTTTGGACTACAGCAAGTGGTTTATTACTGTAGTATAATATGCCAGCACTGTAACTACAGTGGTTAGCCGTGCGGTCTAAGGCACGGGTCTTCACTGACGTCAACTCTCGGAATCACGGGTCGTGGGTTCTAATCCCGTCCACGCCGAAAAAAAAAATTGTTTTTTTTCGGCAAATTTTTTACAATAAATCGAACTAAGAAGTGGAAAATAAATATAGTTTAAAAAAATCTAAAAAACACGCTTTATATCGAAAAGTAAAAAATATTTTTTTTTAAAATAAGCTTAAAACAATAATGAATAAAAAATACAAGTATTATTGTGAAAAAAGCGTGGGGCGCTCGATGTACGAAAATGTGGAACAAAGCGCCCCACGCTTTTTTCACAATAATACTTGTATTTTTTATTCATTATTGTTTTAAGCTTATTTTAAAAAAAATATTTTTTACTTTTCGATATAAAGCGTGTTTTTTGGTTTTTTTTAAACTATATTTATTTTAAAAAAATACTCTGACAAGTAATTAGCTAGTTTTTATATTAGACTAAATTGAAAACAAAGGCTAGTTTAATATAATGGAAAAAAAGTAATAATGGCTTCGACCGCCGGAATCGAACCTACAACTTTTAAGTTACGATGCAAGTATTCTACCTTGCAGTCACCTTAGTTTAATGTTTTACAGCCGATTTTTATAGTATGCGGTAGACGACACGTTCATTAGATTTTCAATCTCGAGTATCAATTTTACTCTACTGTGCCAAAAGAAGTTTTACTTCAAAAATTATGTTTTAATTACTAATTGCAAAAACAATTTCAAGACATGGTGAATTATAAAATATACATACTTTTATATCTTCGAAAGATTGTTCCTCATCAGAAGTAACGACAGAACAAACTAAAGCGTTATGATAAACGGTTCCGCCGAAATGGTGATCATGAGGTGCCTGACATTTCATCCCTTCTAATGAGCTCAACTCTTCCTACAAATTATTTTTTTTATAAAGGCATAACTCCAACAGATTCGATACAAAAAGAAATACAGAATACAGACCTTTATATTTGGCTTTTCATTAGAGTTATCATCTGATGATTCCCCATTGTCAACTGCTCCAATTTGTTTCATTTCTGCCTGTTTTATATACAAACCAACACAATGAAAGTATTCAAGGAACGTACTGTATACAGTTATCAAAACTATTAGGAAATCACTTGTTTTTAAAGTTAGCAGTCATTTATTTATATCGAACAATGCGCATGCGCAGTCACTGAAACTTATTTCAACTGTTTTGGCTCTTTTTAACCAGAGCTGGGCAGTAGTTAACTACAAAAGTAGTTAACTACGTAGTTAACTACTTTTATTGGAAAAGTAGTTGTACTCTAACTACTTTTCTCCACGTAGTAGTTGTACTCTATTATTTTGAATATTTATACAGTAATCACAAAAAGTAGTTAAAAATGTAGTTAACTACTTAGTTCTAACTACTTTAGGTAATCTAACTACTTTTTTGTAATCTAACTACTTTTTTGTAATCTAACTACTTTTTGTAATCTAACTACTTTTTTGTAATCTAACTACTTTTTTTGTAATCTAACTATCTATTTTGAATTTTAACTACTTTTAAAATAAATAAATAATGATTTAATCATGGGTAAAATTGGACAAAATGTACTTATACATATTTAATAACAACACGACATTTCGGCCACGATATCTACCCTTTTCAAATGAATATAAATAAAAAATTCTACAAAAAATAGTAATCATTGAAGAAAATAAAACTAACAGTAAATTAAAAAACAACTAACAGACTAGAATGTCAAAAATAAATATTAAAATATACAAAACTTGATGACAATTGACAGTAATATACCTAGCTATATATTTTTTCTACATTGTAAATTGTTTTTTATCTTAATGTTATTTTTGTTTTCTCCCATGATTCTTTATTTTTAATGTTGTTTTTTGTATAGAATTTTTGATTTATATTCATTTGAAAAGGAGTAGCATCTTGGCCGAAACGTCGTGTTGTTACTAAATATAAGTAAATTTTTCTGTTAATTTAGTAATTTTTTATTATTTAAAATAATTTTCATTTTGCAAATCTTTATCAATAGTTTTTTACGAAAAATTCAGGTTTATTTGTAATTTTAGAAGTATCTTAAACAAAATACACTTTATACCTATTTTTAACGTTGCATCTTTTTTATTTTGCGTTTATTTGTTTATGTTGGGATATTATGTACAGATTTTACGACATAAATACAGAGATTTATATTATTATTATTATTATAGTAGTTAAAAAAGTAGTTAAAATTTTAACTACTAACTACTAGTAGTTAGTAGTTTAACTACTTTTAAGAACGAGTAGTTTAACTACTTTTTTGCTTAAGTAGTTAGTAGTTATACTCAACTACTTTTTTCAAGTAGTTTGCCCAGCTCTGTTTTTAACATGGTTGCTAAAAATGACGTTCGCCTCAATTGTTTTTTTATTAACTCAAAGTAGTGGAAGTAATCAGTTTTTTGTTCATTTCTCCAACCCCTCACATATGCATTAATGATGAATATATGCCTCTTTATGGAATCCCCTTTGTTAAAGTTATACACTAATGTCCGTTTTCTGAAAGAACAGGTATATAACTTTGTGCAGGGACTGTTCCGATAGTTGTATAAACGATAACGGTGCCGGTACCATTCGTTCACAAGATGGACATAAGCGTTATTTCAGTCACATATCTTCGTTTTAAAAAAATAATATGCATCTTTGTTCAACTTATACTTTCTGCTATTGCCGATAAATAAGAACTTACAGAAAAAAAACTTTTTTTCGTTGTTCTGAAGAAGGATTTCCTAATTTTTTTAATAACAATTTTTACACACTCCATTTGTTGAAATGCACTTAAGTTTCCTCGATGTATCCCAATATAGTATGCAGATCTCGAATTTACAAGTGAATTTGTTTTTTTTGCGCGCTCGTAAAGTATCTCGTCGCAATATGTATAATCGGATTTTTTTAGTGTGAATAAGATATGGTTCCTCACACTAAAATAAATCCGATTATACATTTAAATTGATTTCCTTGTTTACATTTAAACGAAAACAAAGGAATCCCGAAATAATGCAGTAGTTTGGTTTATGACGCTGCTCAGTTTTTAATGGTTCATCAGTTTACAAAACAGAAGAGCCTCTGGAGGTTAATGCAACGAACTTAAATGCATTTCTATACAAAAAATGGAGTATTATACCTAAAATCCAAATTTTCTAACCATAAATACTGCATATTCATCTGTAACTCTGTCATTTGATGGTTCATTTGTTTTACTAGAACTCGCTTCTTGTTTGTCTTGAAGAACTGACAAATTTTCTCTTGTCAGTGATAAAAGTTGATTGATATCATTTCGTAAATCAATTAAACTATTTCTTTCTTCAGTATCAGATGTTGCCGAAATTGCAAGTTCGATTTGGGCTAGCTGAAATACAAAAAAAAAAAATAATTATGTAAAGTAAGAAATGTTGAATATAAGAAAAAAACATGAGCTTGAAAACCTGTGTTTCATATTCAGATATTGAGCTGATAAGGCTGTTTTCATCCATTTCAAAATATTTTCAATTTTTCATACTTCTAAACAAAATGTCAAGTTGTCAGAATATTTTAAGGTTATGACTCTCATGTGTGTATATCTATGGTGTGTGCATTGAGTTCGCATTTCGCAACTTGAACGCTAGATGGATCATAGAATAATCGTTTGTGGTCAAGCAATTCAAAATCAAGTTTTCCATTGTATTTTCCTTTGAATATTTCTCTATTCTATGGTATTTTCTCTTATTTACGTACTTATAATAAATAGATTAATAGAAAAACTCGGGAAAATGAGAACAGGTCCTTAAAATAAAAAGCAATGCAAAACTGAATATTTTTTGTTTTTTTCATAACATATCTTTTCTTCTGTAATGCGTCTCGAATTTTAATAATATACTTCAATTAATGTACTGTTAAATTTTTAGTGCCTATTTGTGTATATATAATAAAATTGTCTTTGATTAAAAGAACATAATTTGATTAAAAAATTACTGAACATAAATAATCGTTAAATTATTAATTATAACTGCTATACATTTTGCTAATTTGAATAACGCCGCTTTGTCATCGCGACTTTTACTTTCAAAATTAATATGCGATATTGTGGATTGAAACTATATTGACAAAAATGTATTTTAGTGAAATATAAAAGAATGCAATAAATCGCTTATCCGCTCGGTACGAATTTAGATAATAATTATTATTATGGAATAAGTGCTTTGCAGCATTGTGTCAGCATTCCAGGATCCAGTTTGTCCGTGGTTTATCCCCTCTAACTATCTCAATAGTGGTGGTAGTGCCTTCAAACCGACAACTTCTTCGGTATGCAACATAAAAAGTAGTTTCGCAATATTTTCTCACGGAGGAAATCAATGTTATGCCACGTTTCATGCTAGAATTTTCTATGTTCCTAAAAGAAATTTCAATACTGACGACGATTCAATAACCATAATGTTGGAATATTGTTTGAATAAGTTTTAAATAATGTTATTGCATTGCATGAACTCTTCGGCGCGGAGTGTTACATAAAAACGGCAGCCATCACTGTTTAGGGACTATTTTCAGCGCACAAAGCGTCCGGCATTCGAACGTACATGCATGCGAAGGCACTAAGGAACAGTTTGTGTGTTATTGCGAGAAGTTATAAAAGTTTTTTGTGATGGAAATTGTTTATGAAAACTTGACTATTTTCAGTGAAACTAATAACTGGAAAATGTAACGAATGTTGTGCTTTTAGTTGATATTACTTTATTTTGTGTGCGTGCATTTATTTTATTATTATTTGATAGTGTTTTGTTGTGTTGTGTGCTGTAACAGTTTAAATGTTTTGTGTCCCATGTGGAGAATCAATTTAAAATGTGGAATACAAATTCTAGACGGGATTATTGGATTATCCTAACGTCTGCCACTTTACTGTTTTTCTGCGTCGTGCAACCAGCAACAGGTAGGATACAAAAGATATTTTAAGACTTCTAGTTATAAAATCTTACAAGTGGTTTGAAACACTCACCGAAGTCAACGGGAAGTTATTTATATAACTTGACGCAAACGACTTAAAATCATATCTACAGTAAATTCAAAATGAAAAATTGAATTAAGCAAGGAACGTTTCTGATTTTACATCAACGGAGTGTAGAAATATTTAACAACATGAGAATATATTTTTATAAATGATTTGACCTAAAATGGGGCTAGCTGTTTCATTTACAAAATAATAAACTGACATCAAATGGTTGTATGATTTATCCTCTCAAGTGAGGATGCAGACATTTTGCCCGAAAAATGTCTATAAAAGTATTTCTTAATTCAATGCTTTTGGGTTTTAACCTGAAGTTTGTTTGGCGAAAGCTAGAAATTTCATTAGAAAGTTAATATGCAAAAACAAAACAAAAATAACTTCTGACATAATTTTGCAAAAAGTTTCTCAAGTAGGTACCTACTCATTGCAGTTGTGTAATAATTAATCTATAAGATTTACGCATTTTAACACATTTTTTTTTGTTTCGTACACTGTAGACTTTGTAAATGAAAGAGTTCACAGGAAACCTGTTATTTGGAGTTTTATCTATCAAGACGATTTCGTTTATTCTTATCAAAATATAAATTTTCTTATACAAATATACATCTACCTAGTGCTGAAAGATTTCAACACATAGTTCCACAAACTTGATAGATAATAATATATGAGTTTTGAACTAAACTTATTTAAACAAATAAAGCAAAAGATTACACTTTATCCGTTTTAAATAAATTTTGTATTTCATAAAATAACTGATGCACGTATTTGTGAACTGTGGTAAAAGTACATAGACTTTTAAAACCAGAACCCTCCATTTTTCGTACTCGGTTAAGAATAACGTTTGACAAATCACTTTGTTTATATGGCCTTTATTACAAGCCCCCAGTTTCCAGGTTATATTCTAGCGTAAACGTCAATTGAATTTTCGATGTATTGCTAAAAAAAAAAATAAATCTCTGAATCGGTACTAGCCACTAGGTTAAACTAACCTTGATAGTTGGTGGCCTTAAAAAAGGATATCAATTTAAACTTCAAATGGGCGCGTATATTATTAGCGTTTCTGAAATGATCAGAGACAGCACTGCCGGCCGCATGTTTTTTCAGACGAGTCGAATAAACCTTTTACAATTTGCAAAAAATCTGTGAAATGGCGCACACATCAAGTACTACAAAAACAATTTCTGAAGCACGGAAATTTGTTTAATTTCGGTACAGTCAAAGTATTGATATTATTTTAAATGAAAAAATGTAGTCTGTGCGTCGCGAATAACAATTTTTAATTGAGGAAGTTGATCGAACTTCTACTTATTTCGTCGTGATATCATTAATATCCGTTAAGGTTTGTGGGAAGAAATATAATCGACGGCTGTATTTTTACATCATCTCATTTTATTTACGTACCTTAGGATGGCTGCTTCGCTCGCGTGGACATTAATATTATCAGTAGAATCGTTCACATTTACATCGATAATGTTCGCAAATTCGTTAACGATTTTGACAAGGACTTTATTTTAATTGGGGCGAGGTCGGATAAAGAATACATTATCCTTTAAGTTTGGGTATTAATTAATAGTCTACCAAGTTTAATCGAAATCGGTTTTGCCGTTTTTGAGTTAAGTCGGTGAAACAAACATTCGGGAAGCGCGACCATCATGTCGGGATTGTTTGAGCCTAGAATCGATTTATATTTTAACTAGCTGCTACCCGCGGCTCCGCAAGCGATTGAGATTAAACACGGCGGCGACAACCGTATTGCAGTACCACTTAAAAATTCAATGTTCATACACTTTGATTTTATTTCACCCCTTCAGAGTTGTTTTTTTTTTAGACAAACAGTAGCTTATGTCCATCCTCAGGATGCAATCTATCTCCTTACCAAATTTTATCGAAATCTGTTCAGCGGTTTACGCGTGAAAGCGTAACAAACAAACAAACTCACATTCGTATTTATAATAGGATAATAAATTGTATTTCCAATTATAATTTTTCCAATTCTCGTGTCAGAACCTAGGAACAGAGGGCTTGTTATAGAGTAGCCACCTTAACGTTTTGCGGTGTCATACCAAATACTCACAAAAAAACTCGCGAGAAAACGGAAATAAAGACAAATTTCGTTGCAATTTTACCTACTGGTATTTTATTGATTTATTTTTGATAAGTAAGGCTCTAGTAAGACTGTAATTCGTTCAGCAGTATTTTTTTCATATTGGAAAGATACAGCACGTGTGATTCACGAGTGGTAAATAATGTCGAATTCCGCGCCTACTGAAATGTAATTAATTTTCTTTGAAAACACTGAGATATTGCATATAAATATATTTTTTGCACAAACCCCTATAAAACAGCTGCTTTTGATGTCTGTATAGCGGTTGTAAAATGGCTGTTTTTCGCACTAGCGCGTGAAATAAAACAAAGTCGATTTTACCAATCCAATAATATCGGTCAGTTGCCATTTAAATCTATGTGAGCAACAAATACAGCATAGCAGGCAGTGCAATCGTAAACAGTCCACATATAATTCCAGTATATGCCCGAACTGTCAAAAATATTTCTGTTATACTTGTTATAATGTGAAAATCAGCTATTTTATGGGAGGCACGTGTAATTGTAATGGTTTATTTTTTGTACGAGATGAGAGATAGACATTTTTTGTGTATGGAATTGGAGAGCCGCAATTTTACATCAAAAGAGCCGCAGGTTGCCGACCCCTGGTCTAGACATCTATACGATAATCTTGTGCATCTAAACGTCGATATTTACAGACGAATCTATGATTTTATTTATTGAACACAATCTAGGGTCTTAAATATTGTTAGCCGAAATAAGACTGGTGAGTAGAAGAGGAAAAACGAACATAGTGTTATTTTGAAATGAACATCGCAGATAGCTTAGAGTACGATCGCCTACATTGCATTTAATTGGTTACTTTGGATTTTCCCAAATTGATAACGAAAATCTGCTAGTAAAATAGCGAAGAATAACAAATCTGTTAATTACATTACTTACGTTAGTTATAATTTATTACTAATTAATACTCATCGATCATGTGTTTAGATATAGTTAAAGATAACGTAGTGCCAATAGTGCAAAACAAAACATGTCTGAGTATCAATAACATTATTGCATTTTTTAACATGTTGACATAACTGTTTTAGAACATTGAATATGTTAATAACCTCTTCGGTAGACTATGTAAGATGTAGCTGTCGATAATATACACTATGCATTTACCTCTTATTGAAATAACTGAAAAAGATGATGATAACAATTTTTTGTTTCCCTTTCTACGAAATTCAACTTCTTTAGATTTAAAGCCGATGTAATTTCTGATATTTGAAATTGGGAATAAATTCCAGAAAGTTGAAATAGATTTTTTTAATACATTTATTTCGATGATCTAATTCAATACTTTTCATAGGATTTAATAATTGACTATATGAATCATTGTCTATCTACTCAATGTGCGCTGAATGAAAGCAACAAAGCGTATCGAAAATATATCTGCGTCTCTTTCTTCGATGTAATTCCCTGATTTCTCCGATGATAGGATTGGTTGATGTACTTGCATTCAATCTGAATAAAGTATCTCTGTTTCAAAAACTGTCTTTTTCTATGGCGTTAACATGGGCGTACCCAGCTTTTGGCTCAGGAGGGGGCAAAATAGAAATTTCTTGTTTTGCCCTCTTGGATACGCCAGTGCTTACGGCGTAAAAAAAGACAGAAGTATATGTTTGCACCATAATGGTTCGATTGCGATGAATCAATTATTGTGACTCCAAGTTTTGCGTCGACAACTTAGTGTCTAGTATGTCAAAACTTCAAGCTTATATACCGAAACACAACCCATCCGATTTTAGACTACGAAATTTCAAAAAATGTAAATACAGTTTTGAATGCACTTTGAAAATTCTGATCAAACGATGTCTTTACCGTTTTGCTGCAAAATTTCGTGAGCTTGCATTCGCAAATGTTTAGATTTTAGATGGTGATTCCCTATACGTCCCAAATATTAAGCGACACGGTGTATATTGTTTAACAAATATACATCCTAATCAGTAATTCAAATTTAATGAATGAAACTGTACAATTTGTTATAATCGAATTACGCGTAGACGTAGTTCATCAATCATCAATTACTCAGCTTGACTCAACGACGGTGGGTTGTTAAAAAGAACAGCGAAGGCGGATTTCGTTGTCCCACTGAGAACTGTTGTTATTTCGCTACGAAACAAAGACATCTCATTACTAATTATCTTCAAAACATAATTAATAATTATGAAACAGAATGGGGCCGTTCTACTCAAGAAAATGGGATCATCCCACATTTTTTTTTCACAAATTTTAAAACCATTTTTTTTTGGGAATCTATAATAAGTATATATAAAATTCTCGCGTCACAATTTAGGCCGCTGAACCGATTTTAATGCAATTTTGTAAATGTGTCTTGCTTGGTGCAACTTACGCTATAGGATAGTTTTTATTAAGTATTTTGTACAAAATTATACGGTGTTTTCTCAAAAAACTGTTTTAGTAACATGTAACGACATCTGATAGAATTTAGTCAAAGCTATTAGTTCAGAGGCAAACAAAAAAAAACTGTTTTAGTACTAAGTAGCGTCATCTCAAAGCTATTAGTTTAGACGCCGGGCCGCAAACGAAATACATTTAGCAAAATTATATCTATCGCACCCGGGTGGTGGAATTACGCCTTTAAACGAGCGACGTACGCAACTTTAGCTTGTGATTTACTGTGATGAGTCCATGACCCACTGATTTGTAAAAATATCCTAGTCTAGTGCTGATTCATATTGTCAATTTATTATTCGTGCTCAAAACTAATTATTTAACTTTGCGTTTTGATAATAAATTCGGGAAAAATACCCAATAAAAGAGACAAGATGTACTTATAATCCATGATCCCCTGCGTTTTAATGGACGAGGATTAAAAATTTGGCCGGCTGTACGCAGGCACCGGTGACACTGTCGGAGGGTTCTTTGCGTGACGGTAGGTAAAGGCTATGCAAAGGCATCCATATTGTGACCGTCCATCACACGCATTTGTTGAATCGACGGTGTCGAACAATAATCACATAACTAAGTTAAAGATTATGTTAGTGTATGACGGTAAAAGTCATTACATCGATCGTGCTCGAACAGTCGGCTGTAATAATGTTGATAGTGGTGTCTTGCCGTAAACTAAATGCGTCGTTTTATTATAATATCAACTAACAGTCCGTCCCGGTTTCACCCGGGTGCGATAGATATACCTAATTCTGCAAAATGTATTTCGTTTACGGCTTTGAGCAAATTCTACCAGATTTGCTTCTGAACTAATACTGCCGTAAAAAGGCAGTAAGTGACCACCTTATGAATTTGAGTAAATCAAGATTTACTAAAAATGTCTTGACTGCTGTTTTGCCTCATCAATCTACCTAGGAAGAAAGTGTGCAATTCATCTGGGGGTCGGTTTAAAAGCTGCAGCACTTACTGCTGTCGTTGGCTTCAGTATGAACTTATTTTGTCAACAAATGTCACTTACTGCCCTTTGCCTTTTTAGGGCAGAATAGCTTTGAGCAAATTCTATGATATATCGCTACATGTTACTGAAACAGTTTATTTTTTACAAAACACTGTAATTTTGTACAAAATATTTAATAAAAACTATCCTATAGCGTAAGTTATACCAAGCAAGACACATTTACAAAATTTCTTTAAAATCGGTTCAGTGGGTTAGAAGAGTAGCGCGGAAGAACATCTTGTCACGAGATTTTTATATCTATAAAAATTTCATAAGTGTAACACATTACAATAGGGAATTTGACACTATAAAAAATAAATACTTTTTCATCTAAATCGTATAATAGGTAATAAATATCTTCATCCAAATGGGACACGATATTATAAACTTCAAATTATCTATTATCTGTTTGAATTGGGATTTCATAAAAACAAATTAAGATGCGATATTCTTCTTCGAGTCGTCGATAAGTTTTTTTTTGTGTGTACACATTCCCGAGTGTTTAAATTTTAGAACGTGTATAACATCTTTAATATAATATTACTTTTTGTACATAAATGTGCGTGCCTGCACCCTACTTGATGCAACGAATTATGATTCTTTTTTTATAAAACAGACATCTAGACAGACCTTGAAGAGTCTTAACAGTTCTTTTACATGGAACTGTACTATTTGTTCTAAAAATATCATACATTTTTAAATTTTGTTGAATATTTGCGATTTGACACAGATGTTTTACAGTTGACAAGAATAATGTTAAAATAGGTAGTAGTTCATGTTTCTGGACCGTAAATGCAGTTATTATGTAGGTATGAATTGTGACATTATGGAAAAAACGAGGGTCAGCTATAGTTTTAACAGTCAAACGAACCTCATAAAAGAGCTGATTTTCACATCATAATAAGTATTATCTTCAATATTTTTGACAGCTGTATATTATGGAGTCATTAGCAATCTGGTTGGGTTGTTTACAAAAATTAAGCCTGCTTTGCTATTTCTGTTCTTATAATGCTAAATGGGTAACTGACAGTAGCTATTGAAAATTACTGTTGAATTTATTTGTTTTAGTTTACAGCACTAGTGTTAAATTTATCATTTTACTACCGCAATTATACAGGCATGAAAAGCAGTTATTTTATAAGAGGATGTGCAAAAATTTTTTTAAGTCTTATTAAGAAAGTAGACCACTCCATTATTGATGTAGGTAGTATCAAAAAAAGTTTTTGTACGGAAATAGAGATGAATGTGTTAAACATTTCACTAGCAATTTAAGAGGAAAATATAAAGCAGAAAACACTGGTTTTAATAATAATAATAATAATGCCAAGTACATATTTGGGTGGATGATAAAGTCATGCAGCACAGCGTTCTTTTGTTACATATTTGTGTTATGATTGTTTTGTTTTATGGGTAAATTCAACTGTTTTATGTACGGCTACATAATATTTCTTGGAGTTGAAGGTAAACAACCGGATGTGTATGCTGGCCAAATTATGTATAGTACGTAAGTTGATTCACAAGACAACAACGTTACTGACTTCACTGCGGTGATACATTCATTCCATGAGAACTTTATTAATATGGACATTCAATATGCATTGAGACAAGAATATTAAGTGGATTAAACAATCGTATAGAAATCAACGATTGAAACATTTAGTAAATTAGTACCTATGAGGTGTTTGAGTAAAACACAGAAATGAATTAAGTCAACTTACCAAACTCTTCCATGCTGCATTTCTTTAACCACATCTCGCTAAATTAAAAATTATTCATTATTTTTGGGTGTCTAGTAACCTTAACGCTAAATCCGTTTTTAACCTAACCTAACTTAATAATGTAGTTTATTAATGAAAGGATGAATTAATTCGGAGAAGGCTATAAAAATGATTTCTAATGATATATGTTACCGACGTTTCGGAAAATATATTTCCTTCCTCAGGGCTTACATATTATGTATTAGAATTATTTAATTTGTAACTTAAGTTTTCAATTGGCATATTGTCACAATAAACAATCAAGTTATATCAGTCAAAATTTTCTCAAATACAGTTATACTATTAAAAATATTAAAAATTATCGGTATCTGAATTTTGTACATTTAACATTGGAAATTTTTTGAAATATTTTATTGATTTATTCCCCCTATCTTAAAATGGGTCTAGATTCCGCCTATATATCATAGAAGAAAAAATGCTCTAAATTCTTAAATAACTTATGTACCAAGCGGCAGAAGGTAGGGACGACATGCTTTTTTTACGCGTCAGCTCCCAACTACGGAAAAGAATTAAATATGATTTAGCATTGACGTTCATATAACCAAAATTTACTTAACTCGAAGATACCGGAAACTTTAAGCGAATTCCACTTGACCGATTTTGTTTTTTCTTTTTTGAATTATCGTGTAACTAGAGTTTCCACTCTACTTTGTCCTGCCATTTTTTAAATGTAAAATCTTTGTTTCGCCTCCGCAAGGTAGGCACTAGCTATAGTGTTTGTTTTAACCAGTAACTTTCTGTTGTGACGTAATCTGATTCGCTCAGTGCAGTCACTAGCAATATTATGACGTCATCACGGTAAAACATGAACCGGTGAACGACTTGCGAACTAGATGTCCGTTTGTTCCCTAGATTACGTTTTCTAGAATCGAGATTTTTTTCGATTTTCGGCGTTCGAACGGCAGCCGTTCGGTAACAAGAATCGGTAAATGCAAGCAGCATCACTGTGTAAAATACCGGTAATTGCATACACATGAATTCACAGATGTCTGCCGCACATAAAATTATATTATAAAGAACACGCCCGATCCGCGCCTTTCACAAATGTTGTATTTATGTCTGCATGTAATACCGTTCTTGTTTAACATCTTTCTATGTACGTAATATTATGTCTCACGTATGGATGTACAGGTGATTTTTAAGTCTCGGCCTGCGATAGTTGGCCGGCCTAAAAGAAATGTAAACATTTATCGATTTTTATGTTCAACCCAGATCGTTTGCATACTTTATATTAATCAAAATTCACATTTCAAAATTTTACAATATTTTTTCGATTTATAGGTCCGCCGAGTACCTACCTACAAAAAATATATTTTTGGGGAAAAGTCTGCCCGTCTGTTTGTCTGTGATCGAAACCAAATTTTGAAAGAGCCCTATTGTGTTTGGGAAAATAGACGTATGCGCAGAAGAGATATTTGCTACAATTTTTTTGTATTATAATGGATGTAGGTACTTTTCAGAACGGTCTGTTATTCGATTATTTTTTTAAGAAATTTTTATAAAAACATGTTTTTTTGTGTACATCCTAGTCTCGTAAATATTTTAAAAGTAAAATAAATTAACTGATCTTTTGTTCTGGAGATCTGTTAAAAAGAAATTATTTTTTTTTTTTAATTTTTACATATGAAACCAATACAATATTTGTACTAGCCGTTACACGCGTCGCACATTTTAACAGAAATTTTGTTTTATTATAATATGTCAAATGGTCAGTATTTTAAAAGCCCAATTGGCAGGAACTTTTAATTTTGTTGGATAATTTCAGTCACCTAGGTACAAAAAAAACTCGTAACATTCTCTCCAGAATCACTAAAAAAAGCCTTTATTTACTTAAAAATTATACCTAATCAGCAAACGCCTAGGAATATCTCTGTCGTCAGATTTATAATTAATCAATTAATTATTGTGATGACTACTTTATGATCGTTTGTTTAAACGGCATTTTATAGTCATTTGAGCTGAGCGCGTCATGTAAAATTATAAACTATATATATTTGAATATTTCATGACTCGCTCTTTTCACGAAGGGATTGTGAACCGTATCGGGGCTCTTTTGATTGGCGGAATGAAAGAACACTCGACGATATGTCAGAGCATTTTGTTATGTGTTATTGCTTATTGTTATTAATTTATTGTGGTTGAAATACAGAGAAAGGTGACAGATCCACACACCTGTATCTGTATTTATGCTAATTTTCTAATTATACATATGTGCCTGTTCTAATGCCATGGGAACATAATCCAGTGACTGCAGAAATCATAACCCTTCCTTTTGGATTTGTCGTAGTCAAGTAAAAATATTATGAACCATTTTTCAAGTGTAGCTACCTTTTTATGCGAGTACGGCTCGTTTCACGTTTGCGTTAAATATTTAGCGTTACCGGCTCATATATTATATTCTGATATAATGTCAATTTATATAACACTAGCGGTCACGCCCGGTTTCACCCGGGTGCAAAAGAACAAATGGGGGAGGGACATGAGTAGCACGTTCATCTTAGTTTACCAAGATGAATGTTGTGTCCAAATTTCATGATGATTGGAGTTTCCGTTCAAAAGTTTTTGTCGGACTGGCAAATTTTCAGTTATATTTTGCAACATTTTTCATTGATGCTCCGCTCCTATTGGCCGTAGCGTGATATTATATAGCCTATAGCCTTCCTCGATAAATGAACTATCCAACAAAAAAAATATTTTTTCAGTTCAAACCAATAGTGCCTGAGATTAGCACGTTCCACCAAACAAACAACCAAACTCTTTAGCTTTGTATATTAGTATAGATATCGTGTCCATCGTGATAATAATAATAAGAAAAATCGCAGGATTGTAGACAAAATATTAGATTTATTTAATGTACGACGTTATAACAATCGCACTTTCTGTTTTCACTGGATTAAATACATAAGAATTTACCGTTATATTGCCATTTTGCAACCCTATTGCGCATCTGTGGATGAAAGTAAAAATACTAATATCGCTATTAAAAAATAGGGGTTGGTGGTAGAACGGTGACAATTTAGGTTTATAAGTATTTTTAATGGCAAATCATAAAAAAATGTCCAAAAAATAACAAAAAAAAACATTCTGGAGAGGGCCACCCTTATCACCTAGGAGTATAAAAAATAGCCTACAACTTATTCTCAGACATACCAAGTATACACAAAAAATTTCATAAAAATCGGTCAAGTCGTTTCGGAGTTCGATAACAAACACTGTGACACGAGATTTTTATATATATAGATATATGTAGTTAGATAGGCAATCTACAAATCCGAGTGAAGCCGGACCGGGCCGCTAGTATTAATATATATCCTTTTTGCGAATACAAAATGCAATGAAATTGTCGACAGCGCATACGCACAGCGTCCTCCTCACCTGCAACACCGCGGTCACGGAACACTTGTTCCATATATGGCTCGGAACACTAGTACCCGTTCCTGGAGAATTGCCACTACAACATCACAACTTTTACGGTTGGCCTCACATAGCTACTCAGCGAGTCCATCACACAAAGTAACAAATTTGTGAACTTAAACAAATCGATAAAAATACAGACAAGCCGGTATTTTTTTGAAGTGAATACTTCTTTAAAAACGGTGGTAAACTCGTTTCCCTATATGTAACGGAATTTGTCACGAAATTGTATTATTAGTAACCCTATATAATCAATGATTCAAGCTTTAGTAGGTCTGCGGTATAATACTGGCATACCACGCGTTTTTAAATCGCATGAACCCAAAAAGTAATTTAAAAAAATGTAGGTTTATCTATATAGCACAAGGGATCCAAACCACTGAATTGCAAAATAGTAAATTTATCCTAGCTCAAATATCGGGAAATCAGTCCGATTTCTGTTGGATCGTTTATTTAATTTTTTGTTTCGTGAGTTTTTTCATACTTTTCCACTACAGTTAATTCCAACACCCATGTATGGTCTGCAAGTTGTACAATTGAAAAAACTTGTAAGTAATTCATTACTTTGTTATTCATATAAAGTAACCGATAATATCATTAAAAATACGCATACAATGAACGCTAAGCTAATTAGCGAAAGCAAAGAAACACAACGCAGAAATTAATAATTTTTTTATTATAATTAGATAAAACCTACTACCTACATTTTTATGTAAGCGGTGCAGATTTTCATGTGCTCATATAATTTGCAAATTCGCAGCTCTTTTGTTTTAAATAAATAAGTAAATCAAATTATAAGTTTTTTTTTTTTTTTTTTGAAAAATTCCGACTGTGATGTACCGAATTTTTCTCTGTTTGTTCTTGTTTAACTAAAAAAACTACTGAACTTATTTTCATTGAACTTTTACTATAATTCTTCACCATAAAGGGGAACTGTGAACAGTGGCCAGAAAACCACTAGTCCAGTAATTTATCGAGTTTTTTTTTAAAGCTAAACTGCAAGAGTCCTAAGTCTAACTCTAGAAGCACGTCAGATTTTCCCAATCTTTGTGTAATTTCCGGCTAACGCTTGCCAACGATACTAAAATTCGACTACTGACCAATCTCTTGCAACGAAAAAAATATATGTATTTTTTACGGAGGAATTTTTTATATTCTTGCCGACTTTTCCATTGCGACCTACTTAACCCTTCTTTGCCACTCATTTGAAAAATCCTATTTTGTAATTTTTTCGATATTAAAAATATATATCACGTAGTATCTCGATAACACATCAACTGGTATAATTTAAAAAGAGTAGAGTATATATTTTTTTAAATATAAACAGATACAATAATAATTCTCAAGCTTTCTCTTCTGCTTTATCAGTTATTGCAGCGCGCTCTTTCTAAGCGAAACAGAAATACTTTGCACTGAGATGATTTTATATGATAGCTTCCTCATAATCGTGTCTCTCCCATTTGGCTAAGCGTTCTTTGCTTATTGGTAAAAAAGTTAACATCCCTGCGATCAGATGCAATCTTTACCGCAAAATATATATTTTGTTCAACTGCTTATAAAATATTTGCTTCTCGTTATATGATCCATTACATGCCAATGATGAGCCGGGCTGTAAAGGAAACCAAGAAGATTTGGATCAACACCGGCCGTAAAAGCCTACACACTTGGAAAATGTAAAATATGTTAAAAAAAGAAAAAACCGGTCAAGTGCGAGTCGGACTCGCACACGAAGGGTTCCGTACACTATGTACTTTTTAAATACTTTTGTAAAAGAAACAAGAGAGGCGCTATAACAATATGTAACCAGTGGGAGTATGCAAGTAGTTCAAGAATTTCAAGGCGTGAAATTTTACATAATTCACCCCGGCGTTTTTATATTATAAACACTTTTTTTACAAAAATTTCTTGTAGAATAAAATAATATAAGGTTTTGATAAATATACCATTATATCAAATAACAACGTTATGGCAAATATCTCTGTTGCGCATGCGCCGATTTCCCCAAAAAAAAAAAAAATACAAAACTTTAGAATATTAAACCATTATGAAACGTATACCATTATTATATAAAAACAATGTTATAGCACATATCTCTTCTGCGCATGCGCCGCCTTTCCCCCTAAAACTTTTTACAAAACTTTCTTTTAAAATAGAATAATAAACCATTATGAAATATATACTATTATTATATAAAACAACGTTATTGCATATATTTCTTTTGCGCATGCGCCAATTTTTCCCAAAAAAATTACAAAACTTTTGTAAACATAGATAGAATAATAAACCGTAATGAAAAGTATACCGTTATTATATAAAAAACAGCCTTATAGTATATATTTCTTCTACGCATGCGCCGATTTTTTCAAAAATTTATTTTACAAAACTCCTGTAAAACAAAATAATACGCCTTTATGAAAAGTATACTATTATCTTATAAAAACAACATTATATTATATATTTCTTTTGCGCTTGCGCCGACGTCTCTGAAAAACAATAGGCCTCTTCATATTTGCATATCAAACATCGTCCCAAAATTTGGTTTCATTCCGCTCATCCATGGTGTTGGAATGGTAAAAAATGTAAAAAATGACGTTTGCATCTGTCAAAGCAATATGTTCTAATAATTAAAATTAGTTATTCAAATCGTTAACTCAGAAGGCGTTGCATAAAAATACTAATGTCAAAAGACTGACTAATATTTGAAATGACATTCGTTTTTGAACAAATGCAATCTTTTTTTTTAAGACAAAACATACGCAATATTTAAATTCCCATAGTACACTATGCAACAAACGAAGACAGACGATCTCCGTGTATGCTATGGATTAGACAAAATTGAATTTATACATTATATTTCTATATAAAGCTGTACAAAAAAAGTGTTTCGACGAATTCTGTTATACAAAATCTATGTAAAATTTTCTCCTCTTTCGTTTAAGACAGGTCTCGAAACGATCTGTTTTAAATTGAGCGAATTATAAGCAAAAAACTTAGTTTGCTCCTCTTTTGGGAGTTTTGGGGGGTTTTTAATTATTTGTTGTTCTAGCGGCAATAGAAATACACACTCTGTGAAAATTTCAACTCTCTACCTATTACGGTTCTTGAGATACAGCCCGCTGACAGACAGACAGACGGACAGACGGACAGCGGAGGCTTAGTAATAGGGTCCCGTTTGAGCACCCTTCGGGTACGGAACCCTAAAAACCGAAAAGGAATATTTTTATAGGGTGTAGTACAAAAAATGCAATGTGTATCTAGAATGCAAAGCTATTTTGACTCGTGTGACTGCTAAACTCGCTAACGTTCTTTTAACGTGTCACCTCATCGAAATACGCCTAGATATACAAATGACTACAGGTGTGCGAACGGTAATTTTATCGTCACAGTCATGCGCAGTACCTGAAATGAAACTGTTTTGTATCGTTTTTGTGCGCATGCATCGACTTTGCACAGTTTTGTGGCTTAAGGGGCAGTTCTAAGAACCGTTCTAATCTCGGTTGGAATACGTTTTAGCTACTGCGCATGACTGTGATGATAATATTACCGTTCGCAGAGAGGTTGGAACCAAATAAATTACGCAATATAAGAGTGTAATGGTGTACTTGTATCTCGTGTAAACTCACAGCTTTGAAATTCTAAAGTTGATTTTTTTTAAAGTGAAACTTTTATTCTATCGCCCCGAATTTTTCTGGCCGTCTGTTGCATGTCGCATTACAGGCGGCCGCGGAGTAGGGGTAAAGTGAAAGGCGCTCGGAGTAGGCGCTCGGTAGATGCAGCCAAGGCCAATATGGCGGCGCCCATGGTTAGCATCAGCTGACCGTGTATAGTATGTATAACACATAGTCAGTCTGTCATGCGGGCAAGTGCTGTACAAGTGTGTACATGTTTTTATTCGTGTATTCATGTGAATATTGTTGTTTATAATTAATCGTGATGGATAAGTGTCTACAATCCAACGCCTACAATCCAATAAAAGTTTCACTTGCGTCGTGGTTTCTTAAAACCACACAACTATTTTTTTATAAAATCCACTGCACAGTAAAGTTACTGTTTTTTTTTTTTTTTTTTTGTAAACAATTGTTGATTGTTACGCCGATCAATTAGTAAGTTGATATAATAATAGTAACTACTGTATGTATTATGTCAGAGAGGTTAGGTATGACCGTATGATGCATATAAACAATATGGCACTGTTGATTGTTGACGTTTCTGAGTGCCCTGCGCCGTAGGTAATACAGAGAAGTTGATTATGTGAACAGAATTTAATTATTTTCAAACGTTTAAAGCGAACAAAAACTATAGTGTGGTTCGTGTAAAATTCCTTGATTGTGTAATACCGAAAAGGATATATAGGGTGCGGCAGCATAACTTCCTTTTTAGGGTTCCGTACCCGAAGGTCAAACGGGACCCTATTACTAAGCCTCCGCTGTCCGTCTGTCTGTCCGTCTGTCTGTCAGCGGGCTGTATCTCAAGAACCGTAATAGGTAGAGAGTTGAAATTTTTACAGAGTATGTATTTCTATTGCCGCTAGAACAACAAATAATTAAAAAACCCCCAAAACTCCCCAAAGAGGAGCAAATTCAGTTTTTTGCTTATAAGTCGCTCAATTTAAATCAGATCGTTTCGAGACCTGTCTTAAACGAAAGAGCAGAAAATTTTACATAGATTTTGTATAACAGAATTCGTCGAAACACTTTTTTTATACAGCTTTATATAGAAATAAAATGTATAAATTCAATTTTGTCTAATCCATAGCATACACGGGGATCGTCTGTCTTCGTTTGTTGCATACTGTACTATGGGAATTTAAAAATTGCGTATGTTTTGTCTTAAAAAAAAGATTGCATTTGTTCAAAAACGAATGTCATTTCAAATCTTTTGACATTAATGCAACGCCTTCTGAGTTAACGATTTGAATAACTAATTTTAATTATTAGAACATATTGCTTTGACAGATGCAAACGTCATTTTTGACATTTTTTACCATTCCAACACCATGGATGAGCGGAATGAAACCAAATTTTGGGAGGATATTTGATATGCAAATATGAAGAGGCCTATTGTTTTTGAGAGACGTCGGCGCAAGCGCAAAAGAAATATATATTATAATGTTGTTTTTATAAGATAATAGTATACTTTTCATAACGGCTTATTATTTTGTTTTACAGGAGTTTTGTAAAATAAATTTTTGAAAAAAATCGGCGCATGCGTAGAAGAAATATATACTATAAGGCTGGTTTTTATATAATAACGGCATACTTTTCATAACGGTTTATTATTCTATCTATGTTTACAAAAGTTTTGTAAATTTTTTGGGAAAAATTGGCGCATGCGCAAAAGAAATATATGCAATAAAGTTGTTTTATATAATAATAGTATATATTTCATAATGGTTTAAAAGAAAGTTTTGTAAAAAGTTTTAGGGGGAAAGGCGGCGCATGCGCAGAAGAGATATGTGCTATAACATTGTTTTTATATAATAATGGTATATTTTTCATAATGGTTTAATATTCTAAAGTTTTGTATATTTTTTTTTTTTTGGGGAAATCGGCGTATGCGCAACAGAGATATTTGCCATAACGTTGTTATTTGATATAATGGTATATTTATCAAAACTTTATATTATTTTATTCTACAAGAAATTTTTGTAAAAAAAGTGTTTATAATATAAAAACGCCGGGGTGTATTATTGTAAAATTTCACGCCTTGAAATTCTTGAACTACTTGCATACTCCCACTGGTTACATATTGTTATAGCGCCTCTCTTGTTTCTTTTACAAAAGTATTTAAAAAGTACATAGTGTACGGAACCCTTCGTGTGCGAGTCCGACTCACACTTGACCGGTTTTTTTAAAATGCGCGCCATTTAGTCGGTTAATGTAGCGGAGTGCTAGTCAGAACTATAAAGTTTTGTCCCGACACAGTTCACTGTTCAGTCGCCATCATGCGTTGGAATAATGAGGAGCGTGCGTTTGCCGTTGAGGTCTACTTTTGAACGGATGTTCTGTGATCGCAACCCAACGTGCTTTTCGGAATCAATTGTTGTTATGTGGGTCACTACGTTCAGACAAACTGCAAGTGCGACAAGACGAAGAACTGGAGTCGCTCGTCCCATTAGACCACCTGAGAACATTGAGGCAGTGAGAGCTTCAATGTTGCGATCACCACGGCGTTCTGCCCGATTTGTTCCCTTGTGATTTTTTGAAGTGAAAACTTCTTTAGCGGCGTTGAACACTTTTTTTGTAATGGGTAAAAAATCTTAAACTCGCCGTCAGGTCACGTGTCCTGATCGGTCACGTGTGTGTAAGACGGAAACTTTTATTTATACAACGTTAGACATCGTACATAAAAAAATGCTATCTATGATACAAACCATTTTGATCTTAATATTCAAGTTTTCACTTCCGCTGGCACTCCCGGAATGCAAACCTTTTTTTTCTGAGGGGTTTTGTGAAATCCTGTGTTTATGTGAACCGTCCAAGAACCTTACAAGATTTGAAAACTAACATCCAGGAAGAAATTACCAGAATAACACCTGATATTCTGGCAAGAGTCATGACAAACGCCAGAGAATGGAGGACGTCATCTACCTGATTTGATCTTTTAAAAACAAAATTCCACTATGTGACTACGACATATTATGTTCCTTCTTCGTTTCGATTGAAAATAGATGGTGTTGAAAATACATAAGTCCGACTGTATCCAATAGAATCATCACATTCTTACGACATCTGTTGTCGAGCGTTTGTAATTTAAACTTTATCTAACCAACATTACTCGGGTACTCAATCAATTAATATGTCTATCGATAAACGAAAAGTTAAAATCTCACATGTTCATGCAGATTAGCCGTATCTTTTAAAATGCACGGTGCATGCGTTTGTAGAATGGACATAGAGGTTTGATATAATGCGCGGTCACACCTGCTGCCATACAATTTTACATAATCGCGTCGCTCTGACGCCACAATCAGACACATTTATTATGTGTCGATGTTTTCAAATATATGAACACAATCAATCAAATGCACTGTCATAATCAAACTCATCATCTCTCAGTCTCGAGGTGTCTAGCTCTAATCTCTATAGACCGGAATATCCGATATCGTTGAGATGATTTTTTTTGTCATGACTATTTTTTCCCGTCTTTTCCGAGATCTAACTGGACATTGGAGCCGTCCCGCGTTTTACCATTCAGGGTAAGCACGAATTTAGGTCAAAATTTCACAATATTTTCCGTTTTAAAACCCCTGAGTCCGTTTGTCTGTGAGTGCGATACAGGTCAAAAGATCAAGTGGTTCGATATCAAATTTTGGTAGGATGTTTAACATGTAAATACTAATAGGAAAGTCTTATTGTTTTTGCGGAAAATTGGCGCATGCTTAGAAAAGATGCGCCCTAACGTGTTTTTTTTTATTTTAGGAGAAACCATAGAGTGGTTGCCCAGTATAGAGTAATCACAATAAATTTTCTATTTCCAAAAAACCTAGTCCAAAGTTTAGTGGCAGATATCAGGGGGCAAACCCTTGGTAGCATTTAAAATAATTAATAAGAAAAATCGCAGGATTGTGGACAAAAAAATTATATTTATTAATGTACGACGTTTCGTCTATAGATTTAGACTTTTTCAAGTACAATAAAAAATTTTCAAAACAATAATTATGAAAATAAACAGTAAATACTAACCATAGCAATTAACAAAAGTTAAGGTAGGTACATAAGACAAAAACATGGCAACAAGTTTTATGTATAAATTTTTAAACAATTAAGTCGTGCGCAATAGTTAAAACGTGTTCCAACCGAGATCAGAACGGTTCTAGGACTGTCCTGTAAGCCACAAAACGGTACAAAGTCGACGCATGCGCACAAAATCGATACAAAATAGTTTCGTTTTAGCTACTGCGCATGACTGTGAACATAGTATTACCTATCGCAGAGAGGTCGGAACATAGCTTTTATATTCATTTTTACATCTTTTCAACAAAGTTTTTTTCAAAAATATTTTTTTTATCCTATGGCGTAAGTTGCACCAAGCGGCACATTTACAAAATTTCATTAAAATCTGTTCAGTGGTTTCGAAGATTAGCGCGGCCAAAATTGTGACACGGGAATTTTATATATCGTCGTTGGTTCTGTAATAATAATTGGCAGATTTTACGTTTTCGAAATGAAAAGATTCAGGGAACGGAGCTCTATACATTACTAATACCTCCAAATTAATTTTACAGTAACCAACAAGGGGAAGTAACTCTTATGTGAAAAGTTGTATCAAATAATTCCTCCCATGTGCCAATAAATCCGAAATTAACGTTCAATATTTTTTAAGAAAATACTTCGTCTTAATTAAACATGTATAGTGAAGATAAGTATGAATTAGTAATATACCTCTGAAATTGCTAGTTCTTACCACCCATTGCTGAAATAACCACTTTTTGGCCTTTCCTGCAAATTTTACTTTTTGCACATATTAAGAGGTATCTATTACAGAACCAACGACGATATTATATAGATTTTCAATAACTTCAAGTGTAAATTTCCAATAAATTACGTAACAAAATGTGAACTGTTCTTTACATTTTATATTTTTTTGTAAGAAACGGAACAAATAGTCCATTCATTCGTCTATATGCGATGTTATCAGAAAACTGTTTCTATTTGCCATGTTATTCATCTGTTAACAATTGAATGTCAATATACAAGATAGTGTTTTTATCAAATAGTAGGTACACAATAATTTTCGAACTAAAACTGTTCAGTCTTCACACGTACGAAGTAATTGAATTTCTAATCTCAATTTTCTAGAAATTTGCATGTTATTTATTAACAAAAGTGCAATTAATCAGTTCTTATTTAAAATATAAAACGGCCGGTATCGTAGATATTCCTTTGCGTTTCGATGGTTCGTCTATTCACTATTGTAAATATTCAGTTCCCAGGTTCTGACCTGAGAAACTGGTGAAAGTATTATTAAAAACAGCAATGAATAAAAAAACGTGAATTGATATTTAGATAATCCTAGCAGTTGATAGTTAAAATGAAAACGTTTAAAAAACTAAAAAAATAATACTCTTTTTTATCTTATTCATTGTAGGTAGGTACATTTTTCAAGTTTTTTTTATTAGCTTCACGTAGTCACTTAGTCAGAGTCAAATCTCGTATAAGACCCTTGAAATCTCTGTTGACGAGCGTTTATAATTTTTTTCCCATCGATAGCATACATAGTTTCGACAACACAAAATTTTCTTGTCTCTGAAAAACCTTGTTAAAAAAATTAACAAAATTTATTCTTAAATGTCTGAAAAATGTTCTATGTAGATAAAAAAAGTAACAAAATATTAGTGTCTTTGGCCTTTAAAAACGTATTGGACACACAGTATATATTTGTGTGCATTTAAAAGGGAGGTTAGTAGGCTGTGACTTTCCTACCCCCTCGAGTATATTTATTGTCGGTAGATTTTGCAGACCGAGGGTTGTTAGAAACTTATAACGGTTTCGGCAGGTGTTGCATTGCAGCGAACCTAACCCCACTTTATGCATAACGTTTCTAGTTATTGTCGTTTGTTTTCATACGATTGCGCCGAAGAGGGCGTGGACTTAAAAACTGTTTATGCAGATTCATGTTTTACATAAACAAGACAAAAGAATAACATTTCTTATGTTCGATTTATATTACAACTCTCTAAGTTCAAAAATAAGATCGCGGGAGAGTGCAAATTCTGAACGTTTGTTTTTTACTTTTTTTTGCATTACAATTTACAAGCGACGCACATTTTTGTTTTTTCTGGCTTCATTTAAATACCACTTATTAATAGTAAGCGACATAGTGTAATAATTTTGGTTAATCTCGAACGTAATGCTGTTATGACTTTTGTGACTGTTAATACTCGCTGTTCGTTTTTTCAATACTGTCACAACTCGTACATAATAACTGCACTTATGTTTTGTACCTTCGTTAAAATAAACCTTCTTTTCGATTTTTATATATCCTAAATAGTTCAAATTGGTTAGCTACCTTTAAAATGTTCTTCGTTTATATAGATCGAGGATCATAAATAAATTAAATTTAAAACAAGGAACCTTATTCATGCGTTAGCATTCGACCACCTGGAAGTCAGATGATAATCATCCACCATCGTCCATCAGTCAATATATACAGTGTGTCCCCGGATTGAGTTCGCAATAGGTGAGATTGACCAAAAAATTTCGAATTGGAATTTCATATTTTGGGATTCCGCCCTGCTTGGTCTGAAACTTATTTTTAGTTTAATTTCGGTTTTTTTAAATCAAGTAATCCTTTACAGTTGAGCAAAACCTCTTTTCGTTTCAGGTAAAGTACCTTTTCCGTTCATAGTACGCAAAAGTGTCACTAAGAAAAGTTGTTCACAATGAAAAATTATGGCGTTATGCAAATTTTCAGAATGATCGGCCTACTTTGATAATAGAAATAGAAAATAGGAGAAAAATATTTATTATTAACGATTACATGATAAATCTTAGATGAGAAAACAGGGTGATTAGAAATGTTCAAATTAAAATTCAAATTTTTACAGTTTATCAAAAAAATAAATTAAACTCCAATTACTCTATTTGGCTTCCTCCACGCGATTGTTTTTCAAACAAAAACAAAACAAAAACGGATTTTATCAAAGTAGACCAATCATTCTGAAAATCTGCATAACGCCATAATTTTTCATTGTGAACAATTTTTCTTAGTGACACTTTTGCTGACTATGAACGGAAAGGTGCTTTACCCGAAAAAAGGTTTTGCTCAACTGTAAAGGCCCACTTCATTTAAAAAAAATCGAAAGTAAACTAAAAATAAGTTTCAGACCAAGCAGGGCGGAATCCCAAAATATGAAATTCCAATTCGAAAATTTTTGGTCAATCTCAGTTATTGTGAACTCAATCCGGGGACACACTGTATATGTATATAATCAGTGGTACAATAATTTTATATATATACAAAAGGCCACACATATAATATACCTACTCAATATTATTCGACTCGTCTTTATACCCGCCTGCATCTTGGCCCGCAGGTGGTTTGAATCTAATCTAATAAACCTCATGGTAATACATAATCACTAAGCAAGCCTCCCGCTGAATTAGAATTCACGTTTCATCCAGCCATTCTCACTTGACTAAGATGCAGTTTAGCATACAGATTGGGCGAAAGAAAATATCACAAACGTAGTCTGATTCGAGCAGTCCAGATAATCACGACATCGCATTATAACGTGAACCAATAAACGACGTACATTCGTTCGTCATCTCGGATTGCGTTACGTTTTAAGCGCGATAAAAAGACTAAGTTACGTTTTCGAATAGAATCGATAATAAAAAGTCCTAACCTAACTAAGTTGACCCTGTCTAGGGTTGAATATCGAAAGAAAAACATCGAATGATCGCAACTAACCATCGATGTCCAAAACATCGAGTGATCGCAATCAACTATCGATGCAAAAAGCATCGAATGATCGCAAGTAACCATCGATGTCCAAAATATCGAATGATTGCAATTAACTAACCATTGATGTCAAAAACATCGAATGATCGCAAGAAACCATCGATATCAAAAACATCGAATGATCGCAAGTAACCATCGATGTCAAAAACATTGAATGATTGCAATTAACCATCGATGTCAAAAACATCGAATGATCGCAAGTAATCATCGATGTAAAAACATCGAATTATTGAAATTTGCAGCTAACCATCGATGTCAAAAATTACGAATGAACATCGAAAGAGAAAGATGACATCGATGTTAACATCGAATATATCGTATCTAACCATCGATGCTAAAAAACTTGGATGATCCGGTAATCGATGTTTGTAAAGTGTCGATATTATTTAACAAAATACATAATTCTACATAATATGATCCACTAGCAAGTAGCAATCTTATATTGTCATTATTCAAATGATCGATTCAATTAAACTCATTCAAAAGCTTATAGTGAGACGATGTTACAAGAACATGGATTGTAAAACATATGTTTGCGAAACAATAGGTTTGTTCCAAGCAGCAGAGAACGGTAACAGAACCGCCATAATCAGGTTACTGTGCAAGACTATCTTGCGAACTAGCTCAAAAATCGATATAAACAGTTTCGTTTTAACTAGTCTGCAAGACGGTGATGGTTCTGTTACCGTTCTCTGACTGCTTGGAACATTCCTATTGATTACCGATGCCATCCCTTACCCTCCCTATCATCATCTACCAGGTACCGAATAGACTCGGCTTTGCACTAATTATGATAAAATGAAGTTTATTCATCTATGTAGTGCTTCATCAAATAAATTCTGGTCTGTTTGTTTCATAATAAAATAATGGTAGGTAATAAAACAGCTTTTAAATAATAATAATTTAATAGTTGGTACTACTCCAAAAGAAGATACAAAGTAATTTTATAATTAACGCAGCAGGCTTACAATTTTTTTTAAACTTATAACGGATAGATGAAACCGATGAATTGCTTTCAAATTAGTAACCGAATAATTTCTGTAATATAAATTGTTGTGTGGTGCATTGAACAACATTTGGAATGAGGATTTAAAAATAATTAGTTACTTCTAGTTTATTGTAATTCCGCTGTCGGTTATATAATTAAAAATAATCATTTCATTCAAAAGATTGCGACATTTCCCTGCGACCATTACTTGTTTAGTCGCAATATAATGCATTTTTGTTGTGGAAAACCGTACTAAGACGTTTTTTTTATAATTACCGTGAAAAATATTTTTAATTATGTGACCTCGGCTGAGAATGTAATAATTTTTTATTGAATTAGATGGCACGTTTATCAACGCTAACTTTCAAAATATATTTAAGAAAATCTATTTCTGAAGTAGCATTGATTCTCAACGCCAATTCAACTTTGAGCGTACCAGAAACCGGTGTTTGGAATCGAAAATTATTGTCATTTTTTTGTTAGTGTTAGTTATTAATATTCCACAGACAGTAACTTCTACTTTTTTGTGCTGAGGAGGGAATTTTTCCCCGTCTTATTACTGTCCTATGTAGTTCCTATATATAATCTCAAATTTATTATAAGTTTTTTATTTAACTTGCTTTGTCTGTCTGTCTGTTTGCTACAAAAACTTGCAAGTCCATTATGACGCACTTCCGATTATGCGATTGCATTGAAATTTTGCATACACGTGTAGTTCCGATAACAATACACTAAAACGATTTTGTTAGAATTAAGTAATCATTGAATTTTAACAAATTAATGTTTTTTTAAGTTAATGAAGGGATTTGAAACTGGCGTATAGTAATATTGAGTTATATGGGAAACCCGCCTATATAGCTCAGTCGGTAGAACATGAGACTCATAATCACAGGGTCGTGGATTCAAGTCCCACGCTGGGCAAATGTAATTTTTTTAATTTATTCTTAATTATAGTATTAAATTATCGTTTTTTGTAAAAAAATTTAAAAGCTAAAAACTAAAAAAAATAAAATATTTGTAAAAAACGTTTTAAAGGTAAGTTTTTATTGAAAAGTAGGTACCTACCTACTAAAAGCGAAAAGTATTCATAATTATGAAAGCGTGGACTATATAAACTCGATGCGATACTTCACTAGTCAAGGTCCATGCTTTTATAATTATGAACCTAAATTATTAAAAAAATATTTTTTTCTTTTTTTGTACCTACCTACATTTCAATCTTATCTTTAAAAAATGCTTTTATTTTTTTTCTATGAAGCAGCGTTCCAACTGGGCAGCGTAATTATGTACATAAAGTACAATAATTTATAATATGGTTACAATGCGACAAACAAAACACTGGCGGGTGCGTGCATTGCGCAGATGCGACGATGATATCATGTGTTAAGTCCACTTAACTGGGCATGCTCCCTGTTAATTAATACAAATCACTAGAAAGGGAGATGCGTTAACACAACGATAGCGATGGTCAAAAAGCAAAAACATTTAAGACGGATTTATTGTAATTTTTACGATTTCGTACCTCAAAAGAAAAAAACGTAACTCTTATAGGATCATTGATTTGTAGTCTGTCGCAATAAAATTTCTCTGGACTAGATTAAGGTCTCGGATTGAAAATTGACATAATATATTATAAAGTTAATTAACCCGCGTTGTAGTCGACTGTCGAGCGTCTATAATTAAAATATCTATTGTTTTTGTTTGACGACGCCACTGTGTTGTGTGAAACATTCTTAATGGTCATATTCATCAAACACTATTTAAGATAGAAATTACTAATCCTGGAACAAAAACGTTACAATAAAATTTACTTTCAATTCACCAACCAAATTATCAGGTAAAATAGTTGAAGAATAAATACACACTGCACTATACGCCTTGGTATTTTTGTTGAATATTGTGACGTTCACCTAGAAATACGACCGATGGCGTTAGTGTATACGTCAAAATAAAAGTTTCATTAAAATAATAATGCTTTATCCTAACCCAATTGCACACAAAAATTCCACTAACTTTAAAATGTTTTACAACTATATAAGTACACTTCACAAAAGGTTAATAAACAACACACATAAATTCACAAGACCAACTGAATACTCCACGTTTATAGGTTAGGTATTATGCTCTTTGTGGCGGCCATTATTAGTTTCTCAGGCGAATAAATATTTATACCCGAGAATTTGGACAGAATAGATTTATACATGCAGTAAACATAATATTATGCTTGGTGAATTGAATTATTGCTATTTATTCGGAGGAATGAAACAAATGAACCGAATAAATAACTACTTACGTTCGATGAATATGGCCATAAGTGTAAATAAATTTATTTTCACCGCAAGTAACGATCGAATTACAGTGACGGCAGAACGACTTTTTTTGTAAATAGTAAACATGATAACTTAACATGGGGAGGGGGGGGGGCTCGACGCTATTTTGAATGAGGCTTAGCAGTCGCCAGCCCCCCCCTTCCTTCGTCAATGTATATACTTACAATGCAATAGTTAAAATGTAGGTATCGTTTAGAAAAGATTGTAGCAGGGTGGGAAGTCAGTAGTAAAAAGAGTGGGCAAAGCAATGTGATGGGCTACTACAGACGGTATCTGTACTGTCGATGATGGTCTCGACTAGCGACGAACTACTAAATTATTATATTCACAGGGCCCCCCCATATGTTCAAAAACATTGACCCATCCTACCCGAAACTCGTTCGCAGAAGTGACGCTACTATCTTTTCTAAACGGTAGCATTCTATGTGTCTGATGCGATAAACGGACATATTCAACTTTGTCAACGTTTGTTCTTTGTCCGAGATCTTGGACATGCGACAGAGATAGCGATCGCGCCCGAATGTTTTGGTGTGACAGAGAGGGCGTACAGTACCGTGTTCAATATTAGCTCTAAATACGTTTTAGACTAGCCATATCCCGGATGGAAGGAATTAAGTGCTCATATAATGCATCACTGTAGAGATATTTATATGTAATGTTAAATGTATCATTTACATGCTTAACGCATTGACGAATACTACTATACCAGAGATGTTGGTAGATGGAGGTACCGAATTTTGTACGAAGTTCGATACGAAACTATGTGAGATTCAATTTAAATTGAACTGTACAATCTATCAAGTACAGTCTGTTTTCGATATTCGCTGGATGGTTTTCGGGCAAGATTCATGTTTTCGCGGGGGCGAACGAAAACTATAAAACGGTCTGAGCAAACGACATCCGACGGAATTTATTATTCTAACAAAACTGTCCTAATTCGAGGTGGAAATTATTTATTTACAATAATTAAAGTTTAACAAAACAGTTAAACACACAAACAGAAAGCACTTCTTTAACTTAACAGAAACAAAACAGTAAATTCTAACTAATAAAATAAAAGAATAATTAACGAAGAATATAAAGTCACTAATTATGTACCTACACAAAATATTTACCACCAATCACCATATAGACAAGATTATTTACAAGACAGGAACACCAAAATTTATTTAGTACACTTATTCACACTTGTCTATTAACTACATACAGTTCTATTTATTTCGTACACTATTATTTACACACTTCATTTATTTATTTATCTTAGCAGTCACATTTATGTCGATTCTTCAGAATGTATCTGTCCCCGTATCACTGTCGTATCATGACTGACGTATGATGACTGTCGTATCATGACTGACGTATGATGACTGTCGTATCATGACTGACGTATGATGACTGTCGTATGATGATTGACCTTATTTATTTATCTCTGCAGTTACCTCAATATAATATGTCGATTGTTCACTCGATGAGGGACAGAGTCAGAGTACGTCATAGTACCTACATGTCAAAAGTTATAGGTATAAAATAAACTTGTAACTTAAAAATTCTTGTATACTGCCCCCAAGTAAAGAACGTCTGTTAAGAAAGAGAGTCAGTCCGCACCATCGAGAATTTTGCGAAAATGTAGACTATGCACATTCTTTCGACAGTCGTACTTTTCTTGGTCTCAATGTAATATGTTATACTGTATCTTAGCCAAGTAAGAAGTGCTTGATTGAGATATGTGAATATCCATTGGACTTGGTATAGTTTTGTATCGAATCGTAGATATTATCCTATGCGTGAACATAATTATGTGTTCAATGTCCGTTTGTTTATTTATACTTCTTAAATTTTTATTTTGAACTGGTTAAATTAACTGATGTGAGAGAAAGAAATGTTAGGTTTAAAATTACTACGTCCACGAATTGGTCACAGTTGTAGCATAGTTTTGTATACCGACCCTTGAAAACAAAATTACAGTGCTTATAACCTAAAATTATTAGACACCGAATTTTAAAGATTTGTTGAAAAAACGATTAATCGTAAGAAACGCATTCGCTTGACCGCTTTTTCGTCGGCTTACGTTGTAAAATTGGTCTCCACGAAAATCGCTTTTATTTTAACCCGATAATATATATATGCCCGTCCTGAAGGTCTATTCTAAATATTGGTGAAAAAAATTTTGAAATCGGATGAACAATTTCGGAGATTAATGTCTACATCCAAATTTTACCGCTTCGTAATATTAGTATAGATTTAGTTTTATGAATACGGTTATTTGAGAAACTCGACTCGGAGCGTGTTTTAGAAAGAACGTATGAGCCGGGGCGTTATAAATTGGGAGTCGACTGTATTTTGCATCGATCATGGTGCAAACAGAGACATCATTTGAATCGAACAACTTCTTTGCAATCAAATAGAACGCGACTGAATGAAGACCGTGACATGATGAGATAATTATTGTTGCAATTCTTCCATTGAAGATAACCGTAAAGAGATGTAATAACTGTCCGTGATTTGCATTCGCAGAAGAAGGAGTAAAAGAAGTAATTACTGAGTGCAGAGCAAGCAATGATTAAAAAATAGCGTACATTCATTGTCACACGTCATTGCTCCTCATTGTCCATCTGCCACTGGAAAATATATTGGGTGTCCTTTGTGCAGCAGCTGCACATAGCGAACAGGGTATACTTGGAGAAAAGTGGTCAATAAGAGTGAGAGAGACGGAGCGTGTGACGGCCAGTTTGTATCCATTTTCTAATAGTGTCACTAAATAGAAGTTGGCCGTCTTATACTCTATCTCTCTTTAATTTTTGACAATCATTTTTAATGCATTGTTACATGTAGAGAATACAATCCCGGGATCCCTAATCTCGGGATCCTGGCCGTTTTCTGGCCCCGAAAATCCCGGGATCGTGCTTGGCTAATCTCGGGATTTTCGGGATTGCCAAAAACAGATCTAGTTTTCATTCCGTAATCCATTGCGCCTTGACAATTACCTTGCCTAGATTATATTAATATTATTTATTACATAACGACAAAAAACAATCCTTAAATACGCGGTACGATATGTAAGAATATGAAATCTCCAGATCCTGAAGTACAAGTACAAAATGAATCGGGGTTGGCAAATAGTATTAGACGTGAAATAAGCCTATTCGAAAATGGAGGAGTTCGTGGATATCATTAGAAACAGCATATAAGTATCTATTGTCTATTCCTCCAACGAGCGCAGAACCTGATCGAGCGTTTTCAGCTTATGTTGGCAATAAACTACGAAGCAGGCTTGGAAGTCAAACATTGGATGCTTTGATATTTCTGCGATTGTATTTTCTAAATTCTAAATAGTTTTTTTGTGTTGTCTTTTTGATTTCTTGCAAAAGTAAAGTTTTTTTTTTTGTTTTGTCTATTATCTTTTCTTACTATATTGTGATTTGTGTTGTGCAACGATTTTAAAAACATTTTTTAAGAAATTACTCAAGTTTTTTTCATTTGAGCCCAATTAGAAACCACATAGTCTAATCCTGGGATAGCCCCGGGATCCCGCGTCCGTAATCCCGGGTTTGAAAAACATTCTCGGGATTGTATTCTCTAGTTACACGGTTGTCGCTGTCAGATTTTCTACTGAAACCGACATTCGAGCGAATCCACTGACAAAATCGACGTCCACGCAAAGCTGCGACAATGATATCGTTTTGCAAGGAACACACTTTAGCCCGCCATACACACACAGGTTTGTCTGAGGACTTTATCCAGCGCGGTTATAGTCTGTCGACAAAACCGCACGTTAGTGAGTGAGCACATGTCAGACACGTCCCGGTCTTATCACGCGCAGTCTTGTCTGAAAGTTAAAATCTACAGGTTAAGTTTCTTGCTACCATTAATTTACAGTTTTCTGTGACGGTTTAAGTCAGCGGGCATAAATTATTATTTATACTAGCGGCCCTGTACGTGCTTCGCTACGTATAAAGTGAAATATACAAACAATTTAATTGGAACATCTATCTATCTATCTATTTTATTAATTGCTAGCTATTTTAAAATATACATGGGCGTATAAGTGTGTATGTCGAGCACTCCGGCTGCGCCATCGTGCTCGAAAAAGAATAGCGTAAAGTATTCGTGGATAACTAGTCTTTAAAACACTTGCTCTATTTCGAGGGTTCACTCCGGCTGCGCCGTCGTACTCGAAAAAAAAAAGCATTTGTTTTAAACGATATTCAGTTTTTTTACATCCTCGATCTAGATATATGGTTGTTAAGTTTTCTTAAATAAGGATTCTTAAATTTTCTCTTTTTCCGCGCAATTTTTTAAATTTTTTCTGTCATAAGAACCTTCTCCTGACAATAACAAACACAACAAAAAAAAAATATTGAAATCGGTCCAGCCGTTCACGCGTGATGGCGTGACCAAGGGATATAGGGATTCATTTTTATATATATAGATTACCAGAAACGGTAAAGACTTTCACTAAAAACTTCTGACAAGACTGAATTCAACAGTTTTGGCCAAGTCGGCAGACAAGTTGAAAGATTTCGCCACTAACAGACAGTTTTGTTTGCTACAGATTAAGTATCCTAAAGTTGTCTGCGGACATCTCTTTTAAGTTAGTGGAGTGACTAAGATTTAGTCTGTCACATGCCAAGTCCGCGAACGACCGCAGACTTAACCGCGCTGGATAAAGTCCTCAAACAAAACCTTTGTGTGTATGGCGGGCTATTGTAGAGTGCACAAGGTCAGCGCTTCGGTGCACGGTGGCTGATGCACGCTGCTACTGCAGCGGAGGCGCTGTGGTCGCCCGGTTCTGAAGACAGCGGAAGTGACGTATCCATGTACAATAGCTCCAATGCAGATGTTTCAATGTGACGCTGCGAATGACGTAGCTTATTGCTCGATCGCTTCATTATGCGATTTGAGTTTTTGTTTTATGTAACAAGAAATTGCGCTCGCTTGTTTCGTTGACTTCGCAGGAATGTATACAGGCGATGATTCATAAGTTTGTAAGACATTTTATGCAAAAGAGGAGTTTGTTTTATTTGACGAAATTGGTAACATTAACGCCGCTTCAACAATAACTTGTTATTGTGGACCGACCCTTTATCTAGAATTATCGAAGAAGTCGGTTTATACGATTTTTTTAAGATTTTAAAAAACAACTTAAAATCAACATTTTTCTTAAAATATTTATTTTAATCAGACAAAAAAATTATATAATTTGGATTGTTACGCGCGATAGGTCGGTTTACGGGAAATAAAAAGTAAATGTTTCATCGGTAAATCGCGAAATTGGCTCGGTTAGGCCTAGTTTATACGAGAGGCGTTCAACGCGCGTTAGCCCAACGCGCGTTTACAATTTCTATACAATTGTATATAACTGTTTACATGATAACGCGCGTTATAATGTAGACAGTTCTATACAATTGTATAGAAATTGTAAACGCGCGTTGGGCCAACGCGCATTGAACGCTCTTCATGTGTGCTAGGCCTTAATCACTGGATTCTACTGTAAATACAGTAGAGGTTAAGTAACATGAACTAATGTTATGTAATTGAGAAGGTAGATATAATTAAGATTAAGTTTTTATTAAATGAACATTGATTAATAAAAACACCTTAAAAAATAATTTTCATTTATAAAATAGATAGCATATTATAATATCAAAAAAAACTAAATATTTGTCGTTCACGTTTTAGAATGTTCATGCTTTAGGATGTTTACCGAATGATAAGAGGTTCTTGTCCCGGCGGAGGGGGCTGCTGTGATTAGGACGTTTCCCTACTGCTTCTGACCGTGAAACGGCCGTCAAGATTTTTCATGATTTTCCTCAACGATCCTAGATGAATTTTAAGATATATCCCTGATTACAAGGAACCAATCACTCTGACGAGCGGACCCTTATAACAAATACATTGAAAATACGTATCGGTACGAAAAGCCGTGGCATTTGGTAACCTTTAGAAAGAGAAAAAATAGTATTTAAAAATCAAACACTCGAATGGTTGCATCTGAGAATTATTCACATAGAACTGGTACGGCAAGTTTGATGACAATGTAAGAAGTAAAAAAATTAGTTCAAACGAAGTCTGCGATGGATTTGATGCCGAGTCGCTGAATTTAATTGAACAAAGCGTGAAATGATAATTTAGATACATCTGCTGCATAATTATGATTAATTCTGAACAATTTTTGGTCAAGGATAAATTCTTTGTTGTTAAATAATAAAACACTCCGTTGTAGTTTACGTAACAAGTGGATTGAATAATTTGCTGTTATAATGTAAGGTTATTTTAATTTAAGGCTTATGTATTTCACTTATCCAATATGCTATCTGATTAAAATCATTTTTTTGTCCGTGTATTAAAACGAGATGAAGTTTTTTTAATATAATTATTATGTGTATACAGTGTGTTTAATTTTTACATTAAGAGCGTTTGGTATCGTGCTCCTTTGTAAAAAGTGTTGACACTTTTGACACTATTGCGTTTATTTTACAAAAGCGTAACCATGAATAATTATATATCTATAACGTACACTTTTCCGTGTGAATTTGAATGAGTACACTAGCTATATTACTAATATACCGAATATTACCGAGGTGAAACTTCTTATGTATGAAAAATATTAAAAATCGGGATTTTTTTTTAAATTTAAATAAAAATATATCAAGTTTACCGCCATTATAAGAAATATTAATTAACTTAAAACTAAACTCCAACATAAAAACACAAAATATTATAAGGCCGACGGGAGATCAAACGGACGACATTTGTGTTACTAGCATGACGCTGAAGTAAGTGGCCAGTTGATACCTCTCATGGAAAGTACGTCACTCATTTGTGAACGCAATTGTGTCACTTTTAATTTTCGTTTCATTCTTTTTACTCTCTAAATCGTTGAGATACAGCTAAAGATGTTTGACTTCAAAAATAGCTTGGGGGCTTTTTTGTTAGGTACTTATTTAAAAAGATTTTCTAGATCTGAATTGGTTTAGTTTAAAAAACTAAATTTATTGACGCCACGGCTCACCTAGGTTATTCTTATACTTTTTCAAATTTCCTCACTTGGTCGAATTTCGAGATTATTTTTTAAATTCTTGTAAATATTTTGTTAATTACATACAAAGCACGTATCACAAAGCTGAAATATAGAAAATTATTCGCTATAATATTACAGGTTCTTGGTAGAACTTCGACGGTAGCAATTAAAATTTAATAGCTTCTCAATTCTTGCGACGAGTTACATAAATGGAAGCAGTCTTTTTAATTAATCTAAAATTCTAAACGTACCACAAATTACACGATTTTCAGAAGCAATTTAAAAATTAGTATTGCGTTTCTAAACCACAATTTATTATAGCCATGGAAGAAATTTATTTATAGCAAACATAGCACGCATATTAAATATGTATGCTGGGATTGAAAATACCTGAGATCGTTGGTATAACTATAATAATATATCGTTGTTTGTATGACGTGTCCATGGTTACTCTAATACGAGCATGATTCGGGATTTGTCAAAAAATTCGAGTTACAGATTTTTATCCTTATAAAAGGATTTCGACTGAGGTGGGTTTTGTAAGGAAGTTTTCGACCTGTAGAGGTTCTTATTCTAACTAATTCAAGATACAGAGGTCCAATTTAGATTTTCAAGTTATGGAGGGAAAATATGTATTGAAATAGCTTGTAGGGATTCACTGATTATTTCGACTTATATAGAGAGTTGAGATTTCGAGTAATGGAAGTTTTGGGGCTTGAAGGCTAGGGAACAAAACATTTTTTCGAGTTTTGGAGGTTTTACTTAAATAGGTTCTACTGTATTTTGACCAATATTCAGAATAGGATTGACAGGCTGTATATTACCGCGTTAAAATAAAAGCGCTTTTCGTGGAGGCCAATTTGGAACGCAGTTGAAAAAACAGTGGTAATCTAAAAGTTCGGGCGAACCGGTACGGGCGCCAGTGTTTTAATGCAGAATATATCTTAATTAATTTGTGGCTTAACTCAGTAGAGGTTATTCCACAGTTATATATTTATCCAGTAGGTACAATTTGTTCCTACTGGATAAATATATATATTAAAAAAATACACATTTTTTACATTTTATCATTCAAAAAAGTTCGACATCTTGAATGCGGTGATGCACACTTGGTGGTCCGCTAATTCACAACTGATTTCTGTATGCAAAATACAGAAAAACGTACATGAATTATATAAAAGAAATGTCAAAATAATGAGCAGTTATAAAAAGAGAAATTATACCGTTCATGTTTTGTCGACAGCAGATTGGATCGGTCACATCTGTTCGGTAGGAAATTCATTCATGCAATTACTCGAGTCACATTGTATTTACAGTGGGTTTTCTTCATCTCAATGAATTTTTCATAATCACTTGTGTATTTTTTTTCAATGAATGTTCATTGGCTTTTAGTTTAAGATTTTTAATTTTTTCGGGACTTCGTGCTCTCACGGAATCATCAGTTTATCCGTCCGTCTGTACATCTGTCTCAATTTATCTAGATTTAAAAGGTATCAAGCTGCTATTTTTGTCGTACGAAGTTAATGCTTTCATCATTAAAATATTCAAAACAAGGAAACAATCACGTTCATCTATTGTTTTCGTTTAATATTTATCATTATCAACGTAGGCGATGCATTGTTAAATCTGAGCATTTATCTAAAAGTTTATTGCTAATAATTGAATTATCATGAATTGGTTATATCTTTAAATAACTTTTTAATTAACTTTATCGTGGTTATAATTGGCAACTCTCAATTTTTATATACAAAAAAATCGTTAAATTGTTAATCAATAATAATGTTTGTATATGAAATGTAATTGTTTGAAATTCGCTACGCAATTAGCCAATCGATTTCAATATTATGTATACCAAACCTATACGGTATATGTAGGGTTATTTTTAAGAAAAAATATTCAGATGTAATTCTTTTAAGTTTCAAACAGCAATTAAATTTTTATTTTAAGAAAAAGAATTTGTTTTACAAAAAGTTACTTCATTACATAATGTTTTACATTTATTATTCAATTATTTAAATATAAAATTTGAATGATAAAGTACACTGAAAAAAATATTTTTATAATAAACAAAAAGCAATAATTAGTTATAAACAAAAAATAATAGCGGCGATGTTTTATCCAACAAACCCCCTCTCGACGCGTGTATCCTTTACACCTAATCCGTGTAAGCATTTGTGATGACTCGGTCCGCAGAGACTTTTTGTCAGCACGTCAGCAATCATATCGGTGGTCGGTAAGTATTCTATATCAATGAGCCCTTTTTCATATATCTCTCTAACGTAGTGATACCTTACATCAATATGCTTGGTGCGTGAGTGGTGTATTGGATTCTTCATTAATTTTTGAGCACCCTGACTGTCACAATACAACTTAACTCCTTTTTCATCATTTTCAATGAATCCGATTTGCTTCAGAAAACTTCGTAGGTAAACTGCTTCCTTAACAGATTCAGAGAGTGCCATGTATTCTGCTTCTACGCTAGAAAGAGCTACACTCTTTTGTTTTCGTGATTCCCATGTTATTGCCGCTCCGCTGAGTTTAAAAGCAAATCCAGTTTGAGAAATTCTGTCGTCTATATTACTTGCCCAATCAGAGTCAACGAATCCTTCTAGAGTGCCGGCGGTTTTATTGAATATTAATCCGTGATGACTAGTGCCTCCTAGGTATCGAAGCACTCTTTTTGCAGCATTCCAATGTTCCATTGTTGGATTATTGTTGAATCGACTTAGCATACTGACACTATATGCTATGTCTGGTCTCGTTCCGACGGTTACATACATTAATGCCCCAATTAATGACTGATAAGCTTGTGAAGTAATTTCGTGATTATTTTCGATTTCTGAATTTTTAGATAATTTTATTTTTGGTTCCAGGGGTGTAGTTGACGACTTTGCATCGATCATATCGTAACGTTCCAGAACATCTTGAATGTATTTATGTTGTGTCATAATGACTAGGTTTTTATTTAAATCATGTTTGAATTCTATTCCCAGACAGTATTTCAATCGTCCAGGATCTTTCATTTTGAAATTTTCACTTAATTTTTCTTTAAGTTTTGCGAATTGCTCTGACTTATTCGTCGCTATAATAAGATCATCAACGTAGACTAATAAGAGTAGAGTACATTCATAATTTTTAAAGAAATAAAAACATTTATCGGCATCTGTGCATCTCAGTCCCAGTTCCTCTAGTACTTGGCTCAATTTGGCATACCATTGTCTGCTTGCCTGTTTCAAGCCGTATAGAGATTTCTTCAACTTGTAGACAGTATCTTTTTGACATTTTATTTCAAAACCTTCTGCTTGTTCCATATACAGGTCCTCTTCGAGATCCCCGTTAATAAATGCCATCACCACATCCAATTGATACAGTTGAAGGTTCCATTGCACTGCTAGTGCCACCAGAATGCGAATTGAGCTCATTCTTGCCACCGGTGCAAAAGTTTCTCGGTAATCAATTCCAGGTTGCTGACTATAGCCTTTTGCAACTAGTCTAGCTTTTCTTCTTTCAATAGTTCCATCTTCATTAAATTTTGTCCTTAAGACCCATCTGCATCCAATTACAGATCTATTCTTTGGTCGCACGACTAACTCCCAAGCACCACTTTTACTCAGCTCTTCAAATTCTGTTTTCATCGCCTGTCTCCACTCTTTTGCGTTTGGACCGGTTAATGCTTCCTCAACACTTGGGCAGGTGATCTCTTCATAGGCCAACTGAGCTTGACATGAATAATGTCGTGCTCTTGAGTAAATTTTTCTTGGAGCTCCTGGCTTCCCTGTTCGTTCCAGCCTTGGTCTCCCTGGACCCCTCTTGAAAGTGACATTTTCAGGTTCAACTGCAGTGATAGGCGGTTTTCGTAAATTTTCATTTTCTTCTACGCTACTTTCACTTTCCGACTCTTCAGACTTGAATTCTTGGAGTTGTTGAAAATCTTCAGGATTCTCTTCATCTTCAAGATCTTCTTCACGTCTTGTTTCTTGAGCCTTCATTTCATCTAATTTTTCATTATATTCGTTTGTGTCATCTTCCAGTTCCAGAAAATTATTCTTGATTTCTTTCACACCTAAAACAGATTTTTCAATAAATTTTACATCCCTACCTTTGATTATTTTCTTGGATTCGCTGTCCCAAAGTCTGTATGCCTTTGATTCATCAGAGTACCCGACGAAAATACATTCTTTGGATTTAGCTTTGAATTTATCTTTTCCAGGTGTTTTATCCAGTGCATACGCTTTACAGCCAAACATTTTGAAATGTGATACATTCGGCTTCCTGCTAAACCAAACTTCATACGGTGTAGTACTGACAAGACTTTTTGTTGGACATCTGTTTCGTAAGTAGGCAGCAGTTGAGATCGCTTCTGCCCAAAAACTAACTTTCAAATCGGATTGTAACAACATGCATCTTGCCATTTCTACTAATGTTCGGTTCATTCGCTCTGCAACCCCGTTCTGCTGTGGAGTGTACGCCACGGTGCGTTGCCGTTGTATTCCCCAGGTTTCGAGCTCCTTATTGAAATCTTCCGCACAGTATTCCAGGCCATTATCCGTTCTGAGAACCTTTATTTTTCGTTCCTTCAAATTTTCTACTAATGCCTTATACTTTTTAAAAGCTTCCTTCACTTCAGATTTTGATTTCAGAAAATATACTTGAACCCATCTTGATTTATCGTCAATAAAGGTTGCGAAATAGCGTGCTCCACCAATAGACTGAACTCTCATAGGTCCACATACATCCGAATGGATTAGATCCAGTATATTTTTTGCTCTATTTTTTGATGATTTGAATGGCACTACAGTTTGCTTCCCTTTGATACAAACTTCACAGATCGAAAGTTTTTCATTTGAATTCATTGTTATGCCGGTTACCATTGATTTTGATAATAAAGCTTTCATATCAGCCTCATTTAGGTGTCCATAACGCCAGTGCCAACTCTCTAACTGTCCCATCTCATCTTTTGCTGTCGATGCGATTTCTTGAAACGGTTCAATAAAATACAAATCATTTTTTCTTTGTGCTACAGCTACGATTTTATTTTGTTTATTTTTGATAATAGCTTGCTCTTCAGTAAATATGACTTCCTTTCCACCAGTCACAGCCTTAGAAATAGACAGTAGATTTGTTTTTAAATTCGGTACATATAATGTCTTTTCGAGTCTTATTATACCAACGTCGACTCCATTTGGCACAGTAAGACGAACAGTTCCAATTCCCTCGACTTCTGTTGTTTCATCGATTGCTAATCTTACTTTTTGATTTGCCACTGGCTCCAGTACTGAAAATTTGTTTTTGTTATTGCACATGTGAGATGTGGCTCCACTATCAATGCACCATTTATTTTCTGTCATGGTTGTCATACTCAGTGCATCAGCAATTGATGCCTTGTGTACAATTTTCTGAACGCAGGCAAACATTGCTTCTTCCTCGGTATTACAAGCTTTATGTCTTCTGTCTGCTGCCTTTTTCCAGCAATTTGCAGCTTTATGACCGGGTTTTTGGCAGTAATTGCACTTGTAAGTTTTTCTATTGAAAGTGGAATTATCATTTGTGTTCGTACTTGAGTATTCTTTGTCAGTTTCAGACTTTACATTGCTTTGATTACCTCGTGAATTTCTTTTAAATTTTGCGATAAATGCTTCCTGAGTTTCTTGTCCCTTTCTCATTCCCTTTCTAGCTTCAGCTTCTTCCAAAAGTTTGATTTTGAGAGCTTCCGGTGTTGGTAATGTGTCGCGTGTTTCTATTGCGCACCGAAAGTTTTCGTAGCTTCCAGGAATACTGTATAACAAGAGTATTGCCAAGAGATCCTCTGCGACATCGATTTTTATTTCAGCTAATTTGTCAACAGTCGTACAAAATGTATTTAAATGTTCAACCATGTCACCGTCTTCAGCCATCTTTGTAAACAATAATTGTTTCAGAAGTGTTGCTTTTCTTGCCGGTCCCTTTGGCTGATAAATATCTTCCAATTTTGTCCAGACTTCGTTAGCTGTTTTACAATGACGTACGTGACAGAGTTCCGAAGGATTCATAGCTAACACTATATCGGCTTTTGCCTTTTTATCGGCTAAATCCCACGTTTGGGCGGCGACTGCATCTTCAGGTTTTATTGCGGTACCTTCAGCATAACTCCACGCGTTGTTTTTTACTAGTATTGCCTCCATATGAATCCGCCACGTGTCATAATTGTCTTTGGAAAGTTTTTCTATCATGACGCTTAATCCAGAAGCCATCGTTAAATACTTGATTAATAATGTTTTAATAAGTTCACTTTATCACAGGCACGACCTGGGCCCATAACCTTTGTAGGGTTATTTTTAAGAAAAAATATTCAGATGTAATTCTTTTAAGTTTCAAACAGCAATTAAATTTTTATTTTAAGAAAAAGAATTTGTTTTACAAAAAGTTACTTCATTACATAATGTTTTACATTTATTATTCAATTATTTAAATATAAAATTTGAATGATAAAGTACACTGAAAAAAATATTTTTATAATGAACAAAAAGCAATAATTAGTTATAAACAAAAAATAATAGCGGCGATGTTTTATCCAACAGTATACCTATATAGTTTTGTTTTTCACAGAGCGAATTCAAGCGTGTGAGGTGATTCCGTTTTAACTCGACCTTTTACCATTTCTGTGATTATAACGAAATTTTGTAAAACATTGTCTGAATATAATGCATGATTTTGCGAGTTAGTAGTTTGTATGGTATTAGCTTGGGCTATAATAATAGTAGGCAAAACTCCTTATCGTAAGAATATTAAGGAAGTTTCTCAATATTGAGTTAGGGGACTTCCTGTCGCTGTTTATATTTAAGGATTATTTTTTACCTTTTAGTCCACTTTCTTGTATAAGAGCGTTTTTTGAGTTTTTTTTAATTCTAATTTTAATTATAATTCTAATAAAAACCAACACAAAAATGACTGTATTCATTTATACTATACTAGCGGTACTACTTGTTTCACCCGGGTGTAAAAGAAGGAATGGGGAAGGGAGGAACATGAGTACACAGATTCATCTTAGTTTACCGAGATGAATGTTGTGTCCAATTTTCATGATGACCAAAGTTACCGTTCAAAAGTTTTTGTCCATAAAAAGCAGTATTTATACTTTTTTTTACTTAATATTTTTTTTTCACTAATTAAATAAAATTAAAATAAATTTAAATGTAAGCCTCAGAAGAAAGCAATGTAGAAAATAAAAAAAAAAAATGTATTCGCCCAACGTAGGGCTCGAACCCACGACTCTGATATTGACAGTCGTGTGCTCTACCGATTGAGCTAGCCGGCGTTATATTCTTACAACGCTAATATGAGTATATTTAATTATTGCATTTCACCTGAATAGAAGCTTATTTTTGAGATACATTTTGCAACATTTTTCATTAATGCTCCGCTCCTAATGGTCGTATAGCCTGATTTTATATAGCCTATAGCCTTCCTCGATAAATGGGCTATCCAACAAAATTTTTTTTTTTTCAATTTGAACCAGTAGTTCCTGAGATTAGCGCGTTCAAACAAACAAACAAACAAACTCTTCAGCTTTATATATTAGTATAGATTTATATAAATTTTTGTCATGGGTTCTTAATACTTGCGCAAAATTTCAAATTATTCAAATGTCTGAAAGTGGGTGAAAATTAATACCTATACAGGTACATGCATACAAGTGAAGTTAATAAAAGAGTGTTAAACATTGACACTTTTGGTAAACCTAACGTACAATTTTCAGTGTAAATTTCACTGAGTTTATCTACACTACACCGAACACGCCTTTTATAAAGATAGAAATATTTTATGTGAATTTTATTAATAGCATAGACATAATAAATTAAATATACTTATATATTGTCAATTCTAATCTATAGAAAATAATCTTATAATATGCAAATTGTCACAATGGTTTACCGGCATGTGAAAGTAAACCGATCTAAATATTTATTTATTTATAATTTTTCTTAATAATTATAATTAGGCGTGTCTCAGTTTTATTAATCAAGTGGGAAGACTGTGATATAATGCATATGTCTCGCGGCAATCATTTTTTAATCTGCAATGTTATTTTTTTATATTGTGGGAATGGAGCTAATTAATTTATTTCTAACACATTTACATAAAAATTATATTAATAAGTGTTATAAATGCAAAAATATTTTGCATATTATTTTTTACACGCGCGATATTAATATTATTGCTGAACACTCTGTATTTTTAAACGCTTTATATTAGTTTGGGTTGTAACTAACTATGTATGTATGTATGTATGTATTATGTATGTATGTATGCATGTAACGGAATCTTTGAGCATAATTTTCACCAATTTCCCGAAGTCTGATTAATTTGAAACTTTGCATACGTATCAAGGACCGATGACAATGCAATAATTTGATAACAGTTTCCCATTATCCTTATTAGGACCCCCAGGATTAATAAATTCTTTTATAGATCCTCTGTAGTAAACGCTTTATTTTCACCAATTTCCCGAAGTCTGATTAATTTGAAACTTTGCATACGTATCAAGGACCGATGACAATGCAATAATTTGATAACAGTTTCCCATTATCCTTATTAGGACCCCCAGGATTAATAAATTCTTTTATAGATCCTCAAACTAAAAAGTGAAAAATAAAATATAGTTTAAAAAAAACTAAAAAACACGCTTTATATCGAACTAAAAAGTAAAAAATAATTTTTTTAAAATAAGCTTAAAAAGCGTTGGGCGCTTTGTTCCACATTTTCGTACATCGAGCGCCCAACGCTTTTTAAGCTTATTTTAAAAAAATTATTTTTTACTTTTTAGTTCGATATAAAGCGTGTTTTTTAGTTTTTTTTAAACTATATTTTATTAAGAACATAGTATGGAATTTAAAAAGAAAGGAAAACATCAGATTTATGAAAAAAATGATTTTTGATAAAACTCGAATATGCGTGTGAATATTCATTATTTTATATAGTTTTTGGAAAACTTAGAAGTCTTTTAAATTCTCAGCCAACTGAGATACAGAAATTTCCTTGCGCTTATTGGAATTAGTTTGTATTTTTCTAAATAATTTCAGTTTCTGTCAAAATTACAACGTTTTATTTACCTCAATTTTATATCGCACGTACATACAAAATGGCTGAACCAATTTTCAAAAACTTGTTAGATTCTTGTCAAGTTATTCAGCTCTTAACCTGATTCTTAAATGTGAGCCCCCGGTTGGGCGCCAGTTTCAATATCTAATATTTTTTTATCTTTTTAATAAATAAATTAAACGTGGTTAACATTCGTCTTTTATTTTTGAATTTGTTTTTATTTATGATTTTGATAATAATAATGAAACGCGATCTTTCGATTTTTTAATTAACACTTACAATTAAAAATTAATTTGCTTTTCACACAGTTCGTACCTTTCTTGTTTCATACAAATAATGCGAAATTGCAATCAAGTCATTGTTATCATTTCCATGGGAAAACAAATTATAGAGCAACTCTTCAAATTCAAATTAGCTAAACTTTCCATCATATTTTATTGTGAAATTGTAACGGGGAATGTAGTAAAACATGCACTGAAATTATTTACGTAACAAATTATTAGTCATTCCTGTAATAAAAGCTATCATGTAATTAAATTTATACAATTATTGATTCGTTTAGCGTCTTACAATATTTAAAAATGGAAGGGCTATCAAATAACACAGATTTGCAATTGCCTGTTATAAACGGACATAGTATCCGTCACTGAAAAGCTCAATTTATCTAAAATTGACATCCCTAAATTATTATATTATCGATTCGTTTAATGTAAAAAAATCATCTGGAACGACTGGAACCGACTTTGTTAGATTTTTCTACTTTAAAGTTCATTTATTACATATTATTGTTGCGTATAACATTGTTGATCGTGATGCTATGAGATAGTGTAAAAGTCGTTGCACACGAGGCTGTTTTTGCCGCTAGATTCCTTGCTATGTTTGGCTGCTAGGTTTCAAACGAGCTCGTAGCGCTGTTTCGTGATGGGTTTTCTTTGTTCGCTTCACACGATGCTTTTTTTGAAGCTAGCTTTGTAGATGGGTTTGATGCGAGCGCAGTGATAGCACGAATGTTAACTAAAGTGAACGTTCATTGTCTCTGAACGAAACACACACTTTTGTGGGCGTTTGTCCATATCACTTACGTGACAAGATACTGTTTCCTGATTGGTTCTTGCTCAAAACAAGCAGACAACCTAGCTTAAAATAGCCCCAGTTATAATTATGAAATCCATCTTTTGACCACGCACGCAAGCCCGCAAAGACGTCATTTCCATCCTCGTAGCCAGCGCGCCAGCAGTGATTCTAGCGGCGAAACTAGCCGCGTGTGCAGCGGTCTGTACATTACTCATGCGGAAATATTTGATAGAGGAATAATTTTGTGCATTCGAATTGTCATGTTCCACACGTTTTGTAAGTTTTTTACGGAATACATTTATTATTATTACTAATCTCAAGTTCATTTTCTCTATATTTTTTGACATTTTGATAACCTGAGAATGTCGCAAGAATGTTAATGGCCAGTAGATCGTAGGTTGCAATGGTTTTGAAGGTTTCGGTGGTTGATATTTCGGTAACCAGTTAGAAATTCGCAATCTGATAATTAATAGATTAAAACATATTGCGTAATCAAATAAATTAGTTAATCTTTCAGAGATCTCAAAGAGGTGTGTAAATTACTGCACATATTTTGTAAATTAAGTTGTAAGGAACTTTATTAAATACTTTCCGCGCTGTCGCGTGTGAAATATGGTGTTTGCACGGTAGTTCAACTGTTTAAATACGTCGTTTAGAACGACGATGCGTTGCCACTCTTTCCGATTGTTCTCTAGGATAATGGCACCTTGAGATAAGCTGAGCATGTAGCGATGTCGTTGAGTACAAGCTCCAAATAATCCTGTAGGGTGACCACAGACTTGGAATTATCAGGGAATTTAATGCAACCTGGAAATATCAGGGAATGTTAGAAAGTATCAGGGAAAATAGTATTTTGGAGTTTAAGTTTTGTAGTTTTGAAAATTTCTTAATGTTTTAAAACGGCCTTCGAAAAATGTTTTTCCAAGCTTTTTGAATACCTGATCATTGAGCCTCCTGGTGTTCAAGCTTCAATTTGGTATTTTTTTGTTTTCTAATGCGATTATTTATCGCTAAGATATCGGCGATTAACTAAATCGATATCTACTAATGATCGTACAGTAAAAACAAAGTTTACTTTGCCATCATTAGATTAAGAGATAAAGTTTTGTATGTTTGAAAAAATGCGAGAAAATTGTTTTGATGCTCAATTTCGATTAGAAAAAGTACAAAAAAATGACGAATCAAAACTTTAAATATCTCGATCATGCAAATAATATTATATTCAAATCATGGAAAAGTATAATAAATTTCTTAGAAAACCTGGAAATTATCAGGGATCTTTTCTGTGGCCACCCTGTTCTGGATGTTACAAAAAAAGATAATGACACATATGCGTTCTTATACGACAATGACTTATCGAAGTGTAAACAACGACAGTTATAATAATGGTTTTAACGTCCTTTTCTCGACATAACAGACTCCATTCCTACCATTACTTTGTATTTAATTTCCTAAACATTTTTTGCGCTATTCTATTACGAGTGTAAACGAACCTTAACTAACGTATTATGTTTAAAAATGTGTTTATATGTTTTACACATGCTGATGTTCTTATGTTATTATCTTCTTCAGTGAATACGATGTTCAGATATTTTCATTAAAGTATTACACACTCTATGAAACATGAGCACAAAATTTAATTGCTTCGTTTTATTTGCAAAACAAGTGTACAAATTTTTATTGGCGCCTCCCTCCCCCCAAACATTTTGCTATTCGGTGAAGTGTAGACTCTAGATTATAGACGCTCGACAATTGACGTCACTAGCGTCGCGGAAGTGAAGTTTGGCGAAAAGTTAAACTCATATGTTGAGCGTCTACAATCTTTTGGTCAACTACCTACTATACCATATAATATCCAAGTATACTCGAGCGTTCTTTGAAATAGCTTATGTTTGTAGAGCGTGATGACATAATCTATACTTCTATACTAATATTATATAAAGCTGAAAAGTTTGTTTGTTTGGTTGAACGCGCTAATCTCAGGAACTACTGGTTCGAATTGAAAATTTTTTTTGTTGGGTAGTCTATTTATCGAGGAAGGCTACAGGCTACGACCAATAAGAGAGGAGCATCAATGAAAAATGTTGCAAAATATAACTCAAAATTTGTCCGTCTGACAAAAACTTTTGAACGGTAACTCCGATCATCATGAAATTTGGACACAACATTCATCTCGGTAAACTAAGATGAACGAGCATATACTCATGTCCCTCCCCTCCATTCGTTCTTTTGCACTCGGGTGAAACCGGGCGAGACCGCTATTACTTCATAAGTAGAAAACTATAACTCGAATTTTTTGGCGTCTCCCTTGAAGTTAGACTTGCAGAGGTTCTACTGTATAAAACCGCTGTTATTTCATAGTTTTAGGTTTTCACTTCTTGTGAAATGACTGCCAATTTTTTTTTCTATCGTAAAAAATTATCAGTAACACAATGTTTATTTTAAGAACATTTTAATATAAATATTCTCGATTATAATACGGTTATAATTTGAACGTGGGCGACACTGTTAACCAGAGGCGTGCGTAGGAAGATTTGCATTATGAGGTTTTATTGTTAATAATCGACATGTCTAAAATTATTATTGAGTGATATTGTAATGATTCAATTTTCAATTGATTTTATTTACGACTTAAGCTTTAAAATCAAATTAAAACACGCCTAACTCGTAAATAAATAAATCACAATTTGTAATTAATTTTTACAAGCTTTTTATTAACTTCACTTGTTGTTAGTTGTTATAGTGAAATCTTTTTATCCGATTTTGACCCACTTTCGCATACCCTATCGACTTGAAACTTTCGCAGTTTTTGTGACATTAAAACATTTTTTTAAGAATCTAATATAATTTGCATACTCAGTTTCTTCGTCGTCTTTTTTTTCACCATAAATATTCCGCTGCTCTCACCATTGAAAATACATTTTCATGTCTTTGGGAAAATTTTCGTTAAAAACTTTTTGACGTGATAACGTCTTATAAATTGATGAAACGCCAGCTGCACGCACGAAAAAGTGTAACGTTCCGCCTGTGTAACGTTCCGCCTGACCCTGTGCGTGCAAGCGAGAGCGCAGTATAAGCGATAGAGAAGCACGATCGGCCCAAGTTTGACAGCTACTAAAATTTAGGTTATGTATTATTAAATATGATATTCGAGCGGAATACGTTATCACGTAAAACTATCGTCCGTAAACCGACTTTTTTTTGACAAACAATAAATAAGTCGTCATTTCCATAAGAAAATGGAAGTAGCTATGGCCGAAAAGTCTTGCCGTATCCGTATCGATAAGACTAAAAATATTGTGTAAAAAGCTGTTTCAAAAGTATTTACGTATTTTGTCCCTTCTCCCTATAAAATAGCAATTTTTTTTGCACGTTTAGCGGTCGTAAAGTGACCCATTTAACACCAACGCATAAAGTAAAACAATAGTCGCGTTTACAAATTAAAAAGTAATTTTCATAGATAAACTAACTATAAGTGAAGTTATAAATGAAATGTCGAAAATTTTGAGAATATACTGAAAATGAAGTGAAAAGCAGCAATTTCATACGAGATATATTATAGGTAGTAGATAGATAGATAGATAGATAGATAGATATTGTTTCGCGTAGCCACAAGGGAAGCGAACGTCAAAAACAATACAATATTGTATAAAATAAAATAAAATACATGATTATAACTAATTAAAAAGCGTCGTCATATGGGCAAGCATTTATTAAATAGTGTTTCAAACGTTTTTTGAAAATTTTGATATTTGGACTGTCCTTAATGAAAACAGGGAGTTTGTTATAAAAATAACTACCCTTATTAATTGCGCTGTTATCTGATCGAGCAGTTCTGCAACGTTCTAGATGGATGTTATTTTGAGCACGAGTGTTGTAATTGTGTACATCAGAATTTAGTTTCAGACTGTTTATTTTATTATATTTATATCGTGAACGCATTATGGCTTGTGTTACTTTTTGATTTACTCGATAGCCGCTTTTATTTTTGACCGATTTAAAAAAGAGGTTTTAAATTTCTCTTTTGTTCTTTCTTTTAATGTTTGTTCAGCCATACCTTTTGGAGAGATTAACCGATTTCAAAAATTTCGACACAATTTTGTTCAGAATGTGCACGGATTGATAATATTTATATATTTTTTTAAATCGGTCCAGTCGTTTTGAACGAATTTAAAAAAAAAGGAGTTTATCTTCATATCATCCTCATTTGTGAACTGGTATATTTTTGACACTGGTCCATTAGTTTTAGGTGATAAGTGAGAAACAAGTGGAGAGCCGCTGCTCTAAACTAAGTGTTTTAGCATACACCTGTGATTTCTAAGAAATGTCATATTTTATTCGAACTCAGGTTGCATCGGACAAAGGCACGAAAGGTACACAAAATAATAAATGCAATGGGCAAATGTTCCGAGAATGCTCTAAGTATACTCCTTTATCCGATGTTTACTTATTTGTAAACAGACATGTCACGAGATTGCTAACAGGTCCGAACAACACACCAACATATTAAGTGTTAAATAAACGCGCTCAACATGTTTATATATAATTTTTGAAAAAAAAATTAATTCATAACAATATTGCACTTACGAAGTCCTGAAATTACTTATCATTGGAATGTAGTTTGCATTCCCATGTTTTTTTTTTGGGAATTAGTGCGCTCCCAGGAAGCTCTTACCAGTCGGTTTGTGTATGGTGACTGGCAGATTCTCTAATACACAAAGTTTTTATAAACTCGGTTAAGTTGTATTGTAATAATGATCAAACCGTTTCGATTTTCGAATGAATAAAGACATTATTATTATACAGTATGTGAACACGTAAGATGCACATAGGAAAATTAACATTGGGAAAATATGAGTGGATCAGAGTGAGCCTTGAAATCTTGTTTTTCAATTTGACAGATAATATTCTTTTGCAAAATGAATGTGTATACTACCGCACAAAATATTCAAATGATTACAACATAATCGGACTTTTTTTTATTAATGGGACATTAAATTCCCAAAAATACTTAAATATGGTGCTAGATCAAATATCTCCGCCTATTTGTGTTGAACCTAAAGACATTGGGTCACTGATTTACCAACGCGCATACGTCATACCAGTCAGACAATTTTTGAATGAAATGTTTCCAAACAGATGGAGTTGTTTTTTTGTTTTATTTTTGTACAAAAAAATTAAAATAATGATTTATAAGAGCTTTTTATTATTAAAAAAGCCAAGTAAAATAAAAATAAATCAAAATAAAATAGAAATCCTCAAGATTACCACGATAATTCAATAGAAATAACAATTTATGCAGTCATAGCTAACTCTGATCCAAGTATTTTTTCCCAATGCTAATTTCCCTATGGGCACCTTACGTGTTTACATACTGTATAGACACTGATGACCTCAGCTGTTGAGCGTTTATAATTTGGAAACTATCGAGTGAAAAATGAAAATAAAAATCTTTAATTTTCTGTCGATTTCGAACGCATCATTTATTTATTCCATTGCGGTGTTCACTTTTAAAATCGCCACATTGTCCTCCGTCCGTTATTTGCAAGGGTCGTCTGTTTCGTGCTGACCCCTTTGCTAGAACACCCCATGCCAGATTAAACCAGATGATATTATAAGAGAAGATACGCGCGGGAATTTAAAGTTCATGGGAGAATTCATTCGAATGCCGTCAATGGATAAACACTTGTGTTACTGAATAGGGAATTTAAATGTAACATAATAATAGAACATTATTGCTACTAATGCCACATCTGATTAGCCGTATAAACTTTTAAAATGGGGTCGTCCCGCCAAATTGAAATTCACATTTCCATTCTTTCTTGGCAAAACTAAAGTTTAACATTGTGTGACACGAATTGGGCAAAAGAAAATAACTATTTTGTCAGATCCAAATTGGTATAACACATCAAAATGGCATAAATCTAAGTGATGTGATAAAAATGTTATGATCAGGAAATATTGCTTTTTTTCAATTCATGATCAGTAATAATTGCTATTCTGTTTAAAATTGCAATCTTCCATAAAAAAATGATAATAAAACAGGTTATTTTTTTTAATTTTTGAAGTATTATTTCTTAAATCTTTTTTGTGGTTCAATATTTCAAAACATTGGGTACATGACTTCATGCAGTCGGAATCATTATTCAAATCAATCTAATGATACTTGTTTGATTGATGGCTAATATTTATTGCTTATTTGTATCTATATACTAATTGAGCATAATACAATAATTAATAATTTATTATGGTATTGTAAACAATAACACATTAAAACAATACTTTAACGCGTGTTTTGCTAGCAAAGTCAGTATAACTCAAGGTCTGTACCAAGCTATCTGAGAGCGGTAACAGAACCATCACAGTCTTGCTACTGCGCAAGACTGCCATGCGCAGTAGCTCAAACATCGATATAAACAGTGTTGTTTTAGCTACTGCGCAAGACGGTGACGGTTCTGTTACCGTTCTTTGACTGCTTGGAACAGACCTTCAATTATTCTCGATTAAATTAAACAAGGAATAAGTATAGAAGAAAATTACAATTCTATGTGAGACTAAAGTTGCAGTAGTAGTAACTTTTCACATCTGTTGCGACGTAATCTGATTCGAGTAGACCAGTCACCGGCTGTGTTACGACGTCATCACGGTAAAACATGAACCAATGAACGACGTGCAATGTAGATGTTCGTTTGTTCGTCAGATTACGTCATGTTTAACGCGCGTTTTGACGAGTTTTAAATTTCCTTTTCTCACAAAATAAGAGTTCAGCGTGCAATTTTTAATAGCGCTCTGATGAAGCTATTCAAAAAATTACGAGACGACGCTATATTATTTGTATCGATTGTGTGGTATATATAGGGATGGATTAATAATGTGATGTTTGTTTGTTTCAGGATTCGTGTCATGTTCGCCCAGCCCTTGCAAGAATGGCGGCGTGTGCATATCGTCGCCTCGTAGCGAATCCTATTGCAAGTAAGTACTTTGCATTTTCATTAAATATTGCGTGGATTTTACGCCGCATTTACTTTTATTATAACTCTAATAATTGATTATATTGAAAAACTTCTTGGAATAATAATGGAACTTGTTTAAACCAATCGAAAGCTCTGTAAAAGTCATAAAATTAAAATGAAACACCGCGGCTTCACACGAGGGTAGAAACGCAGCTAGATTTGCCTACTAGTTTTATAGCGGTGGTTTTCTTGATTGCTGTTAAGTGCTCGTTTCACATGAGACTATTTTTCAAGCTTGTTTTGTGGATAGATCTGATGTGCGCGCAATGACAGTTCGATTATAAACACAGAGCAAAACGTGTCTGTTGTTTGACTCTGAGCAGAATGATGCCATGTTGCTTCCTGATTGGTTCTTGCTCATACCCAGCAGCAGATCTAGCAGGGAAAATAGCCATTTGTTCTATTTTTGAAACCTATCTTGTGAACTAGCAGGCCAGTCCGCAGTGACGTCATTTCCAGCTTCGTACCCAGCCTACCGACTAGTAGAACTCCTAGCAACGTTTCTAGCCTCGTGTGCAGCGGTCTTTAGACTCTCTCGTAATATAATTTGGACTCGTGGAAATTAGTCGTTACTTTTGAAGTAAAACTTAGGCGCGACTTTTCGCACAATACAGTAGGCAAAAATTATTGTTTGACGAAGCCATGCGAAGTACCTAATTGTTATAAATTTACGTTGTTAAATATAAATAATTCAACACAAGTTTTATTTAATGCTAAAATGTAAGACATTTCGAGGATTTTCTAGATTGTTCTTTGGATCGTTTTCTAATAGTTTTTTGCATCAATGGATTCCCCAGAAAATGTAGCGTTTTTCTTTGATTGTTTTGAGGTTTCCTAGAATATATTATTGTAACAAAACTGTTCTTCGATGTGGTAGTAAATATTTATTTTCAACAATAAAAATGTTAACACAACAAACTAAAAGTACTTCTCTTATAGAATGGAAATGAAATAGAAATAATGTAACAAACAAAACAACAACTTCTAACTTCTATGTAATAAAATATAATACAAAGTCACTATATAATATATACACAGAAATATATACAAGAAATATTTATCAAAGCGCTCTAGGAAATTTATATATGAACTCAATGATTTATGTCTAGCCATTGTTGTGTACTTGCACCGGATTACACAGATTGTCCAACTGTTTTGTGAACTGCAGGCGCGGTTGTATTTTTACCTCTGCTGCCGCGTGATCTAAAAAATCTACCTGCGTCGATATTATTCTTACTCAATTCTGCGGGCTTTTTCTCGAATATTCGAAAACTCTTCTCTACCTGCGCGCAGTATCAGAGGCGGCTGGGGTGCGTAACATTGTTTTTCCTAGGTTGCTTTGAGTGTTCTTCCCTGTTCTCTCTCTGTCTCTATCGTTCCTCTCTCTCCCTCTTTTAGATATATCTTAAAATCGCGAAACCGCTTTGTCTATTTGCACACCTGCGAAGTAAAATCTCAAAACGGTAAAATCATTTTTGTCAACTTACGTGCAGTAGAATGAATCACGATGTTTATAATTATTTGTATAGAAGATAATGATCAGTAATCTGTATTTTAATAACAATGTTTTTTTTATATCCATTATTATTTCGCACTTTGAGCAGCAAAATTACACAGGAAGCCGTCTTGATATTGGTGTAATTAGTAGGTTTCTGCTTACACAAAAAAGTACCTATCTAAAACACATGACATTGCTAAATGCGGTGGATCTGTGCGCGACTTATGCTACTTTCTCTGTCTTTAAAAAAATCGCTACTCGATCGCCTGAAGCTCTAATCTTTGAAGTCTGTAACTATAGTCTTTCATAGCAACAGATGTAGGAATTGTTTTATCTTAAACATCCATTGCTACGTAAAAAGATCCTCAATCCTTGTCCAGGATTATAGCGATATCTGTTGACGGGAAAGAGTTTAGTCACGTCGACTGTTACACACGCTTATCTGTTGGTGGAAACATGTTTATTGGGCGACGAATTGTAAAATAGTTGGCAAAACCAAAAGTGCACATCCCGCAAGTTTTCCACTGTATGATAAAAAAATAACAATTAAAAAATATTTTTAATAAATTTAAAAAGATTTAAAAATTTAAAGAAATAAATAATTAAAAATTGAAAAAATATTTTTTTTTAAGTTTGCAAAAATAAAAAAAATTAAGTACTATACATAATATAATATATAATTAATATCAAGTGGAATAAAATAAAACAAAATAAAAAGAAAAAAAAAGAAAAAAATCAATGATATCGTAAGGAATCGAACCCAGGACCTTGCCCTTGGCGATCCGACGGCATAACCATTACGCCACGGCTGCCTAATACGTATAGTGGTGTTATCACGGTATACAAGTGTAGCACTTGTTTTATGGATTACACTATGTTTAGCCAGCAATTATTATATTGTTTTTAAACTATTAATTAGCTGTCAAAAATAATAAAAAATAAAACTGTTTATAAAAATTAAACTACTGAACACATTTTAGTGAATTTAAATAGGGTTCTGGTCTGATAGTAAACAAAGTGAATAAAATATAACCCAAGGCAATCCGACCAAAATTGCGATCTGTAGAGTCGTGACGTACGTACATACGTACGTACATACGTACGTACGTACATACGTACAGACCAACCGACAACTGCTGTTTGTGATTTTCAATTACAATTTTAATAGTATTTATGAACTCAAATTGATTTAAAAATGGTTCTATTTTATAGATTAGAATCTCCTCTTTTCAAAAAGCTTCACTTTGAATGGATTTCGTGTGAAATTAACTTAGATATAACTTCTTATATGAACGAAAGTCAGCTCTGACGCACAAAGCGATAATAAAGCACATACCGCTAGTTTAGCGGTATGTGCAATATAACCGGTTCTAAAGGCCGCTGCACACGAGACTGGAAACAATGCTTGGACTTCTGCTGGCCGGCAGACTGGGTACGAGGCTCGAAATGACGTTACTGCGAGCTCTCGTGCTAGCTTACAAGATAGATTTTAAAATAAGAACAGGGGCTACTTTTCTTGCTAGGTCCTCTGCTTGCTCTGAGCAAGAATCAATCATGAAACAATATCTTGTCACGTGAACGACATGAACAAACGCCCACAAACCAACATGGCGTCATTCTGCTCAGAATCAGACATGTTTTGTTCTGTGTTTATATTTGAACTGTCAGTGCGCGCGCACCAGATCCATCCACACTGCAAGCTTGAAAAGACGCCTCGTGTGAAGCGAGCATATAAAAGCAATTAAGAAAACCAGCGCTAGAAAACTATAGTAGTCAAATCTAGCGGCAAATGCAGCCTCGTGTGCAGCGGCCTTTAGTTATTGTAGTATTAATTAGTTTCAGCCCGCGGTTTTGATCGTTTGAACTCTAATTTACCGATTTGTTCGCATTTTGACGAGAACTTTATTTTAAACCGAATATAGTCGGGCAAAGATTTTTGGATGTCAATTTATAGTTGCGTTTAAATCGATGAACTTAAAATTGAGGAGAGCAAAAAAATGAAAAATACATGAGCAAAAAATTGATTCATATTTGTTACATCGCTTTGCTGGGAGTTTTTGTGGGTCGTTATTCTCTCATGCGCTAATTATTATATTATTAGAACAGCGTATATATAAAAAAAAGAACATTTTTGATTGCGTGACAATTCACCAGGTAACTTAAAGCAAGTTTTATATACAATATGTCCTCGGATTGACTTTATAAAAGGGAAACTTTTTTATTTTTACGTAAACATTTCAAAGGAACAAATTTTTGTTCGACTTGAAACAAATGATTTGCATATTTGATTACAGACTTTATTTCGTGGCATGAAATAATTTTGTTCTTAAAATAAAAAAGGAAAAAATGTTTTCCCTTTTACCTATATAAATCGGACGTCAAGTTACTTTGGAACTGTTTTTTATCCCATTTTGTATATTTTTTTACGGAAATCCTTCAAAATAAGTTAAGTCCGTATACCCAAATAAATCCGTATATTTTTTATGAAAGCTTAATTTATCTAAAATGAATTTATATTCAAATCAATTGAAACATTTCGATATAAATGTGTTTTGAAAATTGAAACCTTCTTTTTCATTTCAGTGGGATTAAAACTCAAAATCACTGAAACTAATAATGGATTGTACACTAAGGGCGCTATTCTTTATGGTCAATGTTAAAATTAACAGCGCTATTAAATTTCTGGTTCTTTTTAACTTTTGTGATGTTAAATTTGTTAGAAAGTGACAAAAAATTAACAATACTGTATATTTTGGCTTTGACCATACATAATAACTCTCAAATATCCAAGGAAAAGCCAGCTTTAGAAGCTGTTGTGGCATGCCAATCACTAATGGAAACAATTTCACTCATGTTTTTTTTTAATCCTCTTAAATCTCAAGCGGATTTAAACTCGGATCATTTAAAATCCTCCCATCTAAATTGAGTACATTAATTTAAGCATCCAAAAAAATTCATACGGCTATTTTTTAAAAGCATATTTCGATATTACTGTGATATTTCAGTACGTCCATTGGACGCATTTCTATTTCATAAACACTACTTCTTCTTTATACCTCTGTGTGTCCTGAGGCAAGACAGGTATTCAAACAATACCTTCGCATAAGACCGACAGAGACAACTACATGCCTTCCTCAATGTGCGAGACAGAGATTCGTAGCATTTAGTTTCTGGGCGTGCCTGGTGTACAAACAAACTCTAGGTATAAACATTCGGGCAGTATTAATAGTCCACGTTTAAAAACTTAAACCCAGCTTAAATTCACTGCTATCGACTCGCATTCAAAATGCTGTGTGTTCGAAACCCGAAGGGCTTAATTTGTATTGGTGATTCATGTGCCAAAAATCTTCTGAAGGTTTCTCGTGGTTTTACACTGTATATGTTGACGTCCGAACTTGAAAATATACTTTTTACCCGGTAATCTTGAGATTGAGGTGCAGGGTCATCGTCATATAATAACGACGAGGTTCACGTAAGATAAGCCGACCTAATCCATTATAGACAAAAGCTGTTTCTATAATCCTACAAAGAGTGTTTGTTTGCCAGAACTACTGAATCGATTAAAAAAATTTTTTCACTGTTTAAAAATCTATTTTTTCTCGAATGTCAGACGGAGGACTAGCAGTGAGCGAAAAAGTGAAGCGATTCCAGGATTCCGCACGCGTTTTCTGAGCCAAATTGATGTACGTCCGTTGAACTATGAAAGAATCAGTGAAGTTAAAAATGTGTGGCTTTTGGTTATTTAGCTGCCGAACCAAAATGTTTCCGGGAGAAGCCGGACCGTAAGCTATAATGCCTATTTTTGGACTTGGGTCTACCCTAGCTGTTTTTAGTGTATTTTATTTTGAGCAATTCTTCCATACAAAGTTCCAATTTTTTCGGTGAACTTCTCTTTCCAACTTATTTTGGATCTACCTGTCCTTCTTTTTTGTTGCTTCGCAATCGATTTAGTTACCTGTGTTGTCCACTTGAAGGTCTTTTGTCTCTTTGCATGTCTTTCCCATTTCCCTTTCAGACGACAGCAAAAAAATGCAATGTAACTTTTATTTTCTGTCTCAGGTCCTCGTTTCTTATTTTATCTTTTAAAGTGATTCCTAACATCATTCCATACTTCATTGATTAATTTGTCAAACAATAATATTCAAATTGAAGTTCGACTTTTGATACGGGCATCGTGTTCTGAAATCTTTTGAATCGACAACATAGGGTCTACGTTTTGTAAGATAGAATTATTATTGTCTTTCTTATTAGGACCACACCAACTGCCTGTGAGGTCAGATACCTGTTTATTATACACAATAAGCCGAATATCATGACATATCCACTATTTCTTCAGCTAATGGACCGGACAACTGTCTTCTATAATCTTCTTTACAAAATTCTTTATTTCCTTATAGTTACATCTATAATGCATAATTATTATTATATTAAACCTTAATTCGATTTTGTTAAGTCTGCTAATGTTGAGTGTTTGTAACTAATTGGACATTTATAGATATTTTTAAAATATGAAATTGACATTAATTAAAAGTGGCAGATAATTGATACTTTTTAAATACTAGGAATGCCACAAATTCAGCACAAAACCATCAACGGGTACAGATTATTTCGTCGGAATTTATGCTAATAAATAAAATCATAACCGTCGTATTTTATAAACCAACTCCTTTCAACGCTGTATGTATTTTTTCAACCGATTCTATTTTCCATGGCTTATGTGTTTCAACTTCAATTTGTAAATCTAAGGATATCAAATTGCGTATAATTCAAATCTTCAAAACAATTTTTCCATATTGTTTATGAATCAAATCCATCCATATAGCCTCGTGCTGGTGAAAGTGTTCAATCTCGATAAATCCACAACATTAAGTTATGTGGTGTCCGATCACCCAACCATCATCAGTCAGTCAGTCATCATCGCGAAACACACCGTTGTTGTTGTTGTTTGTTGTTATTCACAACGTTGTTGATTGATTGTTTATATATTTAAGGCTCCGACCACATTCAGTGCTTTTGACAAGTGCTATATGTGTGCAATTCTTTTTGACATATGTTTTCAAACAAGATAAAATTATTTCTTGCCAACCGTAGTTGGTTCTCCATTTACTGTTTGAGTGACTTTTAATTTTTCCCCCACAAGTTACTTCTGAGAACCTCGTAATTCGTAGAGGCATCAAGAACTTTCGGAATTGTTTGGGGGTGTTTAAATATTTCTCCAAAATGAATGATTTTGCTTTTCCGAAATCAAACAAAAAATGTTTTAAATTGTTCAATGTTACTGAAGTACGTTATACTAGTCATTACCCGCGGCACACATCAACAGAAATTTGTTAATCTCAGACCCTCAAGCGCGATAGTGCGTCATAAGTAATATATATTTTCGGATGAGTACTGAGTATAGATCTTCCCTCTTAGAAATCAATTTAATGTGTCGATTTTGATATATGAGATGTCGTTAGATTCGTCTCAGTGTGTCATAGGCTATAAAAAATTCCAATATTGCCAATTACCCGCCACATTGTCTCGGATGTTATAAAAATTGAAATAATTAGTAGTATTTATTATTTAAAAAAAGAATGTTTGCAATTTTTATGAAATGTGAGCTGTCACGATTTTTTCCCTGGTATATTTGCAACAATAAGAAGACGTTGACCACTGCTTGAAAACACAGACGTCTGTAAGTCAGTAGAGCCATTAAAGTTGCGGCCAGCAACAATGTTTTATCATCGCTTTTAAGTTTTAAGCATTATAACATATACCTGTGGAAGATATCACGTAGAATGCATTGTCATTGTAGCACTTTACGATGAGGTCATAACAAAATAATTGTCTCAGCTCTCAACACATTTTTTCCATCGCCGGCGTTCAATTTACTTATTATTTTTTTAGTGGAATCAAGCATCAATAAATATTAATTCAAAATCACAAAAATATAGTGAAGGTCTACAAAGAAGACCTGCCTTTGTGGATTTTCACTAAATTTTGGATTTTAATTAATCCTCATCAGCGATTCAATTTTCAATCATGTTATCAACATCACCGTCATCTTTAATTATTATTATTAGTACGAGAAGGAAAAATTCCGTAAAGAATTCTGCATCCACAAGCACCCTGAACTTCAAGTTCGTCACCGTCATACAAGGGATATTTGCGGAGCAAGATACAAAACTATAACCGTGTCTCAAACCATGAATTGGGCTATTACAGTGAGTTTGGGTCGTGCGCATGGAGTACACGGAGCGACCCGATAAGCACGGCTTTTTGCATGCGATAGACTAGTGACATGTCGGAATAGATTTTATATTTGACTCCTCCAAGAACACCAGTTATAAGAACAATTAATTTAACAGAATACTCTGGATACTGCTTCCTGAGTTCAAAAAGAAGGTCCTGATATTTTGTCCGGTTCTCAGTCTCCTTCGCGGCTATGTTCAGCAGGAGCTGATAGCTCGATGACATACATAACTCGCGTGGTTTTATCAAGAAGAACTATATCAGGCTTTGTAGCTGAAAGTTGTCTGGTAGTACTGAATGAATAGTTCCAGAAAATCTTACACGATTTATTCTCGACAACGGACTTATTATTATTACATAAAAAACATATTTGTGCGCCCCGCTCTACAAGACAGTAATACTGTGGAACCGAAGGCTTTCACGACTGTTGTCGCTGCCATGTTCGAAATAAATCAATTGGTGTGTTTCTCTGTTTAGATGTCACCTTTCTGAAACCGCGAACTGAACAAACGATTTCGGTTTTGAGCGTCCAACTGCTCATTCATAATTCATTTAAGTTTTGTTGTCATCTGTGATAGTGATAGCTCTATTGAGTTGATTGCCCGTATCGGAAAAGGGGTTGTCATGTGACCGCAAGGGGTGGTTGCGATGTCCCACGCGCGTGAACCTGACGCTCCACCGACCGCGTCTGGATCATCCGACAGATGCATCAAGTGCGCGTGATGATTAGACGATTGTTCGCCACTTCACTCCTTCGGGACACTTTGTAACATGTGCGTGATTCTGCACAGACCCGGCTGTATCTATTTTTTTAAATATTTGAGTCTCGTTAGTTTGCATTTCGATTTTATCATTCCACAAGTGAGTGGGCAGATGTTTATGACTTCTGATGTCGAGCGTCTATATTATCTACAATATTTATCTATCCACAAGTTTTTCTTCTTGAAATTTCCGACGTTCAAAAAACATTATTTTGAGCGGTCAAATGAATGGACAGATAAAAATCAAATTTTAGTAAAATATTTGACACAAATTCAGATAGGTAGACATGTTTTGAAAATTAATATCAGCTGTTCTTTTGTTCTGACGTAATTGATCTGTCAAAAAGAAACAAGTTAGCTGGTAAGTATATTAGATTCTTTAGTCAATTTTGACATGTGAAACCGTGAATAGATAAATGTCATAATATTATAAACTAGCGGTCTGGCCCGATTCGAATTTGTAGATTGCCGCCGTTTTTTCATCGACTTGCGTTGCAAAATTGATATCCACGAGAAGCGCTTAACTTTAAAATGGGTTTGCCTGGAATTTTAGTATAAATAAAGTATTTCACAGAGGCCACTCCTGTAAAACGCGTAAATAAAACGGGAATAAAATTGTGAGTGTTGTGTTGTGTACATGCATATATAAATAACGACAAGTGAACCATATCGCCCGCTGCATTTGTAAAATCGTTATGTATTCGGTGGGCCGTTGTAATAATAGCCACTTACATAACAGACGGAACTCTATCGTTACTCTATTATGTATGTATCTATAAAAAACGGTCAAACAATACGAATATGAAAAAGTGTTTATTTAATACGATTATCGGTAAACCCTTAAACGTTTTTGTACTTCTAGTGGGGCATAAATTAACCTATAACTGAGAACAACTCCCTATTACAGTAGAACGTTTTGTCATCTCACAACTTACAAATTGGGATAGTTGAAGTCTAGCCTCAAGAGCGTTAACTTTTAAAATCTCGGATAGACAGCATTGATTTAATTTGTCCTGCGTCGATTATCTGGAAAATATTATCTATTTGTTTAATTTGTACGCTTCGTGCATCTCGAGACATCCTTGTCAGTTATACTGCCAGAATTTTGATCGAATTGCTCGAGATATCGCAAACAACTTCACGTTAGAAGAGAGAACCAATCAGGAGCTCGGAAAGCCGGACGAAAATGGCAGCCTAATAAACGGCAACTTCACTGTTGTGTTCTCCTTTGTCGCTTTAGATAATATCGACTCGATACAAATAAGTCTTTTTGGACGGTTAAATCAAATATCTTAAAATCTGTAGATTAGTAAAATGGAGATGATTTAACCGTAAACATTTCTATAAAATCGCAAAAGGGTGCAAATTTAAGGGAACGTTTATAAGTATGATACACAATCTGTCAAAATTGCACCTTCGTGTGATTACTGGAACTTGTTAAAAAACGTTCAAGAATGGTAAAAAAAACTGTATTAGGTACATGGAAAAGTTCTTCTAATTTTTGAATTAGTGGAAACTGAGATCGTCATTTTACTGGTCTGTCTGGCTCAGTCATATGGGAAAAATAATACATACTTACTTCTAGTTTATTTTTAGAGCATTACCAAAAATTGAGTAAAGGTTTTTCGTAGAAATTAAGAGATTCCCGAAACTGTTTTTAATTCATTTTACATACACACACATTCAAATGCTCGTAGTATAGAGCTATGCGGATGATTAAGGGATAATATTGAACACCTTAAGAGTATTCGTCCCTGCAAATACCCCCTGCACCCTTCATCTCAAATCTTTTCCCCTCGCCTAAAAACGGTTCGCGCTCTCCCGATGCTATTTTTAAAGCTAGAGGGTTCTGGTAAACGCCAAATGAAAGACAAAGAATCAGACTACAGATCCTTCAGGCGAATTTTTTGAAAAACAGTTTCGCCTACGTGTGAAATATTACGTAACTTATTATTTTTTTCAAAAGGTTGTAAGTTTTATCAGGAATTTTTTTTCAAAAAAATCGCCTGAAGGATCTGTAGTCTGATTCTTTGTCTTTCATTTAGCGTTTACCAGAACCCTCTAGCTTTAAAAATAGCGTCGGGAGAGCGCAAACCGTTTTTAGGCGAGGGGAAAAGATTTGAGATGAAGCAAAATACTAACATTTAATTCCCCTTAACACTGGAGAATCACAGAACCGATTTGAAAAATTCTTTCGATCTCGAGTAACAGAAACCCAAAAGGAGATGAGCAATAGGAGATAAAACGGGGTTGAGAAAATAGCGATTGGCAACCGGCTTGCACATTTTAATTCCAAAAACAAGCGTACATTTGTCAAATTGTTTCCCTCCGTTTTCGTACCCGCCTTGCGAACTGTCAGTCCACGAGCAGGTTTCACTGTATATTAAACAGACTGCTGCGGTCGACACAATGGTGTGATGATCAAGTGAGCCTTGGGCCCTTGGCCTTATAACAGAGGGATGCGTATATATTTACATCTGCCGGGTAACAACTTGCAGTATATGTTACAGAAAATATTACAACGTATGTGTTTTTTATTTAACGTTAGGGCGACCAGAAAATAACCGATGACGGTGCATTAAATCATCTATAATCAGAACTCATTGTTAGATATTTTTTTTATGTTATGCATTCATGATTGGATCAACGTTTGACATTATTTATACAAAAAATAATGAAATGAAATGTTTTATACATCTGTGGATGTGTGTAAGGTTTTGATCTGGTACTAGCTTTTTGGTCCGGTTTCATCCGGGTAGATTTTGGTTGAGCAGCGAAATCAACAGTGTAACACGGTCCATAGGGTTGCCAGGTCATAAAATTCAAAAGCCGGACTTGGCGCTGTATTAGGCCGGACATTTTGCCCTACAAGCGAGACATATTTTTTTTAAAAGCCAAACATACTTTTGACGTGATAACGTCTTATAAATTGATGAAACACCAGCTGTTCGCACGAAAAAGTGTAACGTTCCGCCTGACCCTGATGTGGGTGCAAGCGAGAGCGCAGTATGCTTCGGCCCAAGTTTGACAGCTACTAAAATTTAGGTTATGTATTACGGAATACGTTATCACGTAAAACTATCGTCCGTAAACCGACTTTACAGACAACCAATTTTTTTTAAAGCCGGACATCTTATAATAAAAAAACTCAGTTAGGTTCGTAATAAAGTTGTTTATTAATTATTATTCGATAGTGAATCGCAGTTTTGTTATAAAATTAACAACATTCAAAAAACAGTCCTACCTATTATCATTTGTATTTATACCTATGATATTAATGAAGTGACTATTAGTAGATAAATTTAAAAAATAAACAAAACAAATACCAATAGCTCTCATTTAACAAAAAACTAAGTTTTCGTTAACCAAATCACAAACATAATATCCATTCTTTTGGATAAAAACAAAAAGATCTTTATTAAAAAATAGCAATTTCAAACTCTTGAAAATAAATAAATAAAAAATATAATTAAAAGTACACAGACCAAAAGCCTAACAAAAGCCGGACACGACCGTCAAAAGCCGGACGTCTGGCAACCTTCAAAAGAAGAAAATGTGCTGCACGGAGGGTTTTAACATTTTCTTGCAAAGTTTCCGGGATTGTTAAATACATCTAGACGAGAAAACGTGTTTCCAGAAAGTTCTTCAGGTCACGATAATCTCGAAAGGAATATTTTTACACTTTGATTTATGATGTAAAGTTATGAAGAAGAAAGAGATGTGTCCGTGGACACACGACGGAAATTACCTTTTCATGTTATATTAATGTTTTGGATATCTGAGAGGTTGGACATATTATATCTAATATTTTTGTAAAGATATGACGTAAAAACCGCAGCTACCGATTCTCTTTGACTGACGACCTTATAACAGCTATACAAAACGCAGTTCTGATTTTCACAGCTAGTCTCCCACCCCTTCACATGTAGAATAGACCGGTCTCAATACAAAAGTGTACAATACATGTCACATTTTTTTTTCAGTAAACTTGCCGTTTCCGAGAGCTGCGTTACTAGAAGCATAATTTCAAAATTTTTTTAAACAGAAATAGGTCTTTATCGATGTTAAAAGTTGCGCTCATTGTTAACGTTTCGTATCTTCAGATACATTATTGCAAATTATAGATGCTCAACAACAGAAGACATAGATATGCGTTTAACTCGCAACTTCAAAGATCTGGTGTTAATCCACTATTTTCAAAACGACATGAACCCAAGCAATGCCGCGGATAAATGTTATAGTTAAATAATAAAACTTCGGCATCAATGTCGCTTGCGGACGTCAACATAGCGGCGACGTTGCGTCATTCTGAACAGCGCTTTAGTTTGCTGTATCGGTGAACAAGACGTCACATTCGGAGGCGGTCGGTGATATTATGTGTGTGTGTGCGCAGAGTAGAGCAACGAACACAACCGGTGCTCTCCGTGCAGAACGTGGGAATCGCGGTCACGTGGTCGTCGCTGTGCTCTCTGTCGTCGTCGTGTTTTCAATTCGCCTCCGTCTTTGTCTTTGCTCTCCGCGCGACCGATGTTTTTATAATATTCTCTGTGTTGTTCAACTGTTTAAACTGCAGTCACTTGTTTCTTCAGACCGTTTGTTGTTATAGGAGTTTTTCCCTCTTATTTCTTGTACTTTGAACAGGGATATGTGAAAGGCGAATCGTTTCATTAGGCTCTAATGTGCTTAGCACCACTGTTATCGAGCGTCTATAATTTACATTTTCTATCAAGAGCGCTTAATAGATTGAAAATACGTAAGCTACCTATACTAATATATAATCGGAATGTATACACTTTTACCAGCTCTGCGTGAATCCATGACTGCGGTCAACACTTGACTCGATATTTCGACCTACACACATGGTATTTTTTTGTTTTGTTTGGCATGCCTTCCATCTCAGATAAGTCCCAAGCACAATGAAATGTTTTATTTGATATTTTATTACGTTGATTTAAATTAAACGCGTTAGAATAGTATGTCCGTTGAAATGACCGCCTAGACCGAAGGGAAAAAAAATTATGTATTATGGTGAAAAAAATCGAAATTCAAATTTCGTCAGATTTAGACAGACAATGGATCGAAATTCGAAACCAAATTAATAGATTGCATCATGGAAATGCGTAAGTTATACTAAATAATATAATTTAATCGGAATGTACACTTTTACCAGCTTTGCGTGAATTCATGACAGCGGTCAACACTTGACTCGATATTTCGATCCACATACTTACATGGTATTTCTTTGTTTCGTTTGGCATGTCTACATCTCAGATAGGTAAGTCCCAAGCACAATGAAATGTTTTTATTTGATATTTTATTACGCTGACAATGGATCGAAATTAGAAACCAAATTTTAAACTTAAGAGGTTCCAACAATTTAGTTTAGGTATATTTCACAAATGTATAAAAACCCTTCAGTGTGCCACCATTCGGACAAATATATAAAGGTAGTTTATTAATGAACGAAAATACAGTTGAACGAGATAGCAGCTGAGGTTGAGCCGTCCTGTTTGTTAAACTCTTTCAAAATAGATTATTTTTGTCATCCCTATTTGTAGGTTATACGAACTTGGAACACATGAACACATGTTTCTTTTTTTTGCCATATCAAGTGTATTTATTTCCAATATTGAAACCCGCGTGTGGTTGGTTAAGATGTCTGACATCCTCCTGTTGAATATTCATTATAAATATTTATAAAATTGATCGCGGAAGTCTCAAATATACAATTGTATAAGGTAAAGTAGCCTAATAAGAGACCTGTTTTTTAAAAAACTCATAACTTCTGGTTAATGAAACTTTTTACGAACTTCAACACATTTATTAAACAAGAAATCTATTTCTTATAATAAATGATTAAAAAAAAAGATTTGTTTCTAAAATTAGCACAAAAAAAAATTAAATTCAAAATTATGCAAAAATTAGTAAAAAAAAAAAGGTTTCCTAATAAGAGACGGGGGTCTCTCATTGGGACCCCCAGTATCTTATTAGGAACCGTAAATATTTTTGGAAAAGTCAGTTAGTACTAAGGCTTAATATAATTTTCTTTTTTCACACATTGGACAGACGAAGTTTTCACCTTCTGCACCGCAATCTTCGTGAGCCCATTGGTAACATTTTGTGCACTTTACCCACTGTTCGCCATGTTTATCTTCAGAATACAGGTTTGTGCAAAATACACACTGTGCATCGTTGTTTTCTTCGTCATCACTCTCGTCGTTGAAAGAAACTTCAGTGTTTGATTAAAATAACAACTTTGCCTTAAAAACGAATTCCTAATATTAGACCCGTATTCCTAATATGAGACCCTCCTCATAATAGGAACCCTCGAGAGTCTCTTATTAGGGAACAGTAACATGTCAAACAAAAGTTTTTTTTGAGGTTAAACAAATTTAAAATTTCCCATATGCATCTGGTACTATTAAATATACTTTTCAATAGCTATCTAGGGGTATTTTTAGGAAACATTTTGTACTTACCATTTCGAAAATAATAATAACTGTAATTAAACACTTTAAAATCTTTCTCAAGCACGTTTTTCAAATGCAACCACCGTAAGTTTATTTCGATGATCTGAGCGACACCTAGCGACCAATAGACGTACTAGGTATTAAGTAACTGTAGAATCAGGTCGTTAATTCCATAGAGTGCATAACAAGCGACATCATAGGGGGTCTCTTATTAGGGAGGGTCTTCTTATTAGGCTCCTTTACCTTACCGCATGTGACAAGTGCATAATTTATTTAATGCGACATCTCGGCTATGGAATCTACAATGAAGGGCTTGATTTAACATCTGGCTTAAGAAGTGATCCTTTTTGTGAAAGGGATAGTGTCGAAGTGAAACAGAAAGTATTTAAACGCATTGCGATCGGATTTGACATGACGCGTTTATTTTAAGACACAATTCATTCCTTTTTCAGTCACCACTTACAAATTTGGTTCAAATTTAATTATACTTAAGTGGGTAATAAAATAACTTTGATTTCTAATTTTGGTACGGGACCCTCAGGACGCGAGTTATACTCGCACTTGTCCGTCTTTTTATACTCAGTCTTGTCTACCGCGGCTTTGTTCATCAAATCGTTTTTGATGTGCGTAAACCCAAATTTTACATCGGTGGAAACACGGTCTTAGAACTTTATAGGGCTTATAGAAGAATGTCAAATTGTTCGTGCATAAAAACTGTCACTTTTGTTTATAATTTCACTCATACTCTTGCAGAACAACATCAAAAGTTCCTGCAAAAAAGGAACAGTTCCATACAGTTGGCAACACTGAATAATTGTATGAGACATCACACTGCAACACCCAGTCTCACGTGCAACTTTCAGAGCAAATGAAAGATCTCACTTTATTATCATAATTATTTATCCATTATTAAATTAGATGTATATAATTATGTAATATTTATGATTGTATGTAAGAATTAGTAAATAGGTTCTCTTCACATCGCCATGTCACGATAAAAGGCTGCTGCGTTGCGCTTTTGTTCTGGTCTGCGCGAGCATTGAAATCTCTCAATGAACAGAGCGTATAAGTGCGTGGTGCTTTTCATGTGTTTAAACAAATGAAAGACGAGGCGCGCTTGCGACACCGCGGCGCAGCATAATTATCGTAATTGGATTTTGTATTGTTTTATTCGTTACAGATAATTTTATTTCACATTTCTTAATGTTTGAAATTATTGTCAATATTAATTAATTTTTTAATTCGCGAGTTTCTATTTTTAATTGGCAGTTTTTTTTTTTTGATATTTGCATACAAATGCATGTAACTCAATTTAACTCTATAATTAAATAACAACGGTGGGGAGGGATTAGGGCTCCTTTCCTATAGCTTGATCTTTTTCTTGTGGGGTCCAATTTTACACAATAAAAAATGACAAGTAGAAAATGCGAATCGAATATTTAGTATACAGTAGAATAGCTGCGGCGAAAGATGAAGCCACCGCGGCATAGTGACGTGAACGCATTGCGCCCGCCTTTTAGCTTCCTATTGTTTGTTTCGGATATCCGCATGTGCGTCGAGTGTTTATTTTTATTCTATCGCTATATCTACCGCTATAAATGGATATGTCGAATTTATTCCACACGCCACTGTCTGCGGGCAAGTAGGCGTTCACTACCATATTATTGATGACGTGCCTGGCTTCAACTCTCACCGCGGGCACTATAGAACTGGTGTATTTTCAACTTTTCTGTCACTCCCTTTGTAGCAGTCATAGACCAATTAGAAAAGAAATATTTATTAATTTGAGGTTAAACGTTGTCAAACGTATTTGTCCATTGGGGGAGCAGCGTATGAGGAGACGCTTTAGGTAAAAAGTAGGAACTAAAGTCAGTTTAACCCCTTCGGTCCTAGCGGCCATTTTAATGGACGTACTATTCTAACGCGTGCAATTTAAGTAAGCTTAATTAAATATCAAATATAAGCATTTCATTATGTTTGGGGCTTTTCTGAGATGTAGGCATGCCAAACAAAACAAAGAAATACTATGTGTGTCGGTGGAAATATCGAGTCAAGTGTTGACCGCAGTCATGGATTCACGCAAAGCTAGTAAAAGTGTACATTCTGATTATGTGTTACTTAGTATCACTTATGCATTTTCAGGATGTATCTAATCTATTTTTCTTGTTCCGCGCATATTTATTTTAATTTTATGATGTTAACTTTACTAATTATACTTAAAAATTAATTAAACAACCTGTGCTAGTGATTACCGAAAAAAAATAAATTTTTTTGATATGTCATCCATTGCAATGGACATAGGATTTTTCAAAATTCTGTAAATATTAGTTTTTCACTGAATCAGTGAATATACCTTTATTACACTCTAAATAATCCCAACACCCTAAAATAGTATATTACATCACAAGGGCCGAAAGGTGAATTCGCCTCGGGCTCATGACGCGCAGGGCCGAGATTTCAACTTTTAAGGCCCGTGTGGTGTATACAATTCTTCTTCATATCCGCTCGAAAGTACGTACTTTCGTCAGCAGGGACGAAAGATTGACATTTACTCCCAGTGAGAACGGCGGGAGGAGAAAAATTCTCATGCGTATTTATATACTCGTAACTAGGGTTACCGCTGTCATTTAATATAATAAATAACAGGGAGGAAATGTCAAACTTTCGTCCCTGCTATAAGGGACAAAAGTACGTACTTTCGATCGAGGTATGAAGAAAATATTTTGTTTCAAAAATATAAAATTCAGATACCTACGCAAGGGTTAAAATAGAAGGTGTTGAAAATATATGAATTCGAATCAAATCCAGTGGTAGAGTAGGTATATTAATTACTGGCACAATTGGACTTACGCGAGTGGCACACGAAAAACGATGTAGGTAGCGGTCGAGTAGAAAAGTACTCTTGTCATTTGTTTAAAATGATAATCGATTTATAATGAAGTTATATACGATTGTTATAATTAATTAATATTGTAGTAGTGGCATTCTTTGTCAGCCTCTTTACGTTGGTAACATTATTAAACAACAGCTAGTGCTTTTATCTGTAATAATCAAGCACACCCCCTGTAGATCGAGCGGGCTCTTGGTCAGTGCGCAGGCGGCGGTTAGCAGCTGTTTTTTAGATGCACTCGCGATCCGCTCCCGCGGTGACTTTAATTGTTACCTGCGCACGTCATTATTATTACATATGAAGTAGGTACCTGGTAGTTCCCTATTTTTATAATAATTCGATTCTCAAAATGTCATTCACCCGGGTGACTTCGTTCGCGTTAATGTCGACTTTGACAGGAACTTTAACGCCAGCTATGGAAATTTATGTTTCTAAAACGTAAATGCAGTTATCATGTACGAATTTTGATATTATGAAAAAAATGAGTATCAGCGAGTCTTAACGTTAATATGCCATGGAATGGGGTGCGCGAAAATAAAAATGTTCATCCCTCAGTTCTACAATATAGCTAGATAGAAAGCTAACCATAATGGTTTTTTTTTGTAATTTCATTAGGTACACAATAGGGCAAATGCACAATTTTTGAAAATATTTAAAATCAATATTCTTATTGAATTAAAAAATAAATATTCTTTTTGGGCAAGCTACTTTGATTATTCAAACGCGCCATTTTTGCGCGGGAGATATGTGACGTCATAATATAACATGTCAACAATTTTGTTTAAATAAATTTGTATTGAAATAGAGGCAATTATTCTACAACAGTCATATTATGTTTACGTGTATTTTGACGTCACACTAGTCAATAGCATTGCGTTTCGATATTTTATATTTCGCGCGTATTTTTTTGCATTTTTGTTTAATTAATATATTTTATTTAGCAAAAATTTAAAAAGAAAAGAACAGTTTAGAGTTTAATTAATTGCAATAAAGATTACAAAAAATAACATTTAAACTAAATATAAGTTACATGCATATACCCTATTGCATGGCGATTCATATAAGATTAAATTTCATCCGAATCGATGGAAAGATATGCAGGGTGACCGGTAGTTGCTCGTATTTCTCTCGTGAGTAGAAACTGACTAATTTGGGATGATTTAACCTCTATCACTTGGGGGTCTGAAATTCGTCATTTTCGAGAAAATCTATTTCGATTTTCTTTTTACAAAAATCCGAATTTTGGGAGTTGAAAATTAAAAAAAAAAATGTCTCACTGTTTGGCCTGAATTTTTCCATGATCTGATAGTTTAATAATTGGCCTACCTTCCTAAAGCTAAAAACCACGAAATTTAGTGTTAGATTATATTATGTTGTAACTTGTGTGTTAAAACTTACAATAAATAAAAATTCTTCACAGAAAATGACGCATTTCCGATCCCCAAGTGATACAGGTTAAATAATCCAAATTAGTCGTAGTTTCTTCTCCTGAGAAGAATACGAGCAATTACCAGTCACACTGTATAAACAATAATCAAACAGACACATCGCTAAAAAGTTTTACTTAAAAACAAAATTTAAGGAAACGACATTGAACATTAATGTTCTTTTATGCTAATGACCTCAACTGTCAAGCGTCTATAATATAATCTACAATATCTAACTGTCCACACACTGTTTGATTTTTTGTATTGGAAGAAAGAACTAATCAATGTGGAATGTATTTAGAAATTCCAATATGAAGAGAATTCCGTTTGGACTAACAATAAACATCGAGAGCCGTAATTCATTATACGACGTTCACATAATACAATGACATCGGGACATAAATTTGCTAAAACATAGAAATAACATGATAAATCGATGCTGGAATATAAAGTTGAACTTGTCGTTTGACTCACTGACAGACTTATGCCCATATTCACCGAACACTATTTTTTTTTTGTACGGAGGGGGAAATCCAGTTACGGATACCCAGGTGTTCTCTGGGTAGTGTGGGACTCGAAGCATTGCTCCATACCCACTAAAACCCCCTCCCTCACCCTCTTTGTGTCCCCCACGGTACCGACCTCCAGTCATTTTTCCGAACACTATTAAAGATACTCCAGTGGCTCCAAGTTGGCTACACTCTGGACCAATGTTCCTTGGCGAATATTTGCTTCCGATACACATCCTCAATTATTTTGCAGTAGGTATATTATTAATACCTTTCAATAATCATTTCATTGAAACCTCACCCATGCACATTTTGGATTACCTATAATTAATTACAAACAAACAAATTGTTTCTCAATATCTAATACAAAATGGCTAGTTGTGCTTTAGTATTTAAAAATTGAATGCACAATACTTATTCTCAAAATATGTTTATTAAAATAATATACTTTTTGTGTTATTATAAATAATAAAATAATATACTTTTTGTGTTATTATAAATAAAAAAATAATATACTTTTTGTGTTATTATAAATATACCCAATATCGTCCAATGACGATCATTGTTCCTGGTGAAGCGGCCACATAATCGTCATTGGACGATATTCGGTCTGGCTTGCCATGTATGAAGTCTAGGTTTAGTTATTACCTATAATACGTTTGCTTGCAAGTAGCAAGCACAAATCATAAGCTACGTATTATTATTTTTAACCGAAGCAATTTTTTAAAACATTCTGCTTTTCGGAATGATTAATGTCATTGGTTAATTCTTTAGTGAAACGAACTATAATAAGAAAGAAGATAAAATGTATGGTAATTGCGGCAAGGATTCTATTAATCACGATTTTATACTTTTATTCTTTTATTGGTGCTTTAAAGTACACACATAATGTCTAATGAATGCGCGCCGTCTTATTTCTTCTTACCTCAGTACCCCTCACTACTCATTCCCGTACATACCTTATAGCAGCGTTTCCTAAACTTTTTCTCCTGCGAACCCCGTAGAGATTCGCAAAATTGTCGCGAACCCCTGCATTAATAAAAAAACAAAGTAATTTATTTATTTTTTTAAGTAGGGACGAAGTGCAAGTCGAACTTTTTTCAGACTTTTCTGAGTCAAATTTTTTGTCATATTTATTATCTGAATAATTTATTCAGATCTAAACCACATGATTGCTTAACTAGGCCTAATTTCAATTCTCTAACTTGTTCTGTTTGGCTCTGTAAGCTTAATATGGTGGACGGACACATACTGAAGTTAGGCTATAAATAAGGTAAATGATCCAATACCGGAACGACGAAGGACCTGTGACTAGTTTTTATTATTTAAAAAATATTTAAGTAGTTCATAAAAGAAAATAATTTTCTCCATTATATAAAATAGACATTTGGCTATCCGGGAATAATCAATTTTTTTTTTGAAAAATATATAAAAAAATGTTTTTCGAAAAAGTCTAAAAGATCCAATACCGGAACAATAAATATAACGAGTTTTTTTTGTATATCTATGTAAAGATTATACTTGCCGTAAACTAAATGAATTAAAACAGTGAATAGAGATAGAATAATGATAATAAATGATTCGGGGCAGTAATAATAAATGATAGAAGCATTCAAGATAGAAAATGAGTGCAGAGTCCCTCGGATAAGAACTCCCTATAGGAATCCGCGAACCCCAGTTTAGGAAACGCTGGCTTATAGGCTTTTCTCCATAATATACCATTGTCATCATAAACATGGCAGCTTGTAAATTATACACTAGGACAGGTTGTAATTCGTTTTATACTTACTAATGTTACGAGCGAGAACCGACAAATTATACAAAAACCTATATATGCCTCACAAACGGTGCACCATACAAGAGCTCCGTGTTTCCAAATCTCGATATTTGATGATTTTTTTGTCCGAGAACTTCAAATGGCTGACCGTATAATTCTGTAGGGTTAATATTCAGAGCTTAGTACGAGAAATAAACGTTAACTTTACGATATAGTACCTAATTGTGTTTTTTTCTGAATTCTTCAACCATATTAAAGGCATGACAACCTTGATGGGATCATCCCAATGCCTAGATTATTAAAAAATTTCTTAAAAATCTTACGGAAGCTTTCTTTCTTTCTTTCTAGTTTTTTTCTTCCCGTATTTATATATAGATGCACCTACCTACTTATTTTGTTAATTCTTGTTTGGTCTGGCCTCAAGGAATACCGGGACTTTTCCCGGTGGGCCGCCGGTTCTCCGTGGTTCGGATGTTTTTGTTAGTTTCACGGTCACGTAGGGTCGTTTGATAATTTGCCTGGTAACTTTTTAGGTACCAGACCGATCCTGTTTGCAATTAAGAGGAAGAATATCAAAACAAGAAATTTGATTTACATTATTAATTGTTTATGTTTAAGGAATATAATAATACCTAATAGATTTCTGTAAATCACCACTATTCGTCGACGTTAATAAATTCTACTATTTTGCTATTATTGGACAGCTCTGATAATACTTTATTATTAATGGCGACTGCCAACATTAAAGAAATGCTATAAGACATATTATATTTATGGATTCATATAATGAACTATTGGCCGCTGCATTAAAATAATTTATTTGTAAGTATTCTGAGGCGGCAAAATTTCCAAATCACGTTCTTCATTTGCATTTTAATGCAATAAAATGACACATTTAAACGAAATTAATACAGATTTCACACATTTGTATAAATCACTAGATTTACTCTTAAATGTTAAAAATTCAACCTCTTACGTGCCCATATTCGCTGGGTGCGTGACGACAGCACCGCCTACCGTCCGCAATTTTCCATGCTCTTATAAACATGTCAAATGAGCATTTTTAAATAACTAATAATAATTAAACGAAACCTTTAATTATCGACATTTTTATACCCAGTTAAGGAGATAAAGTGTTTATGTTGTTGCACGGAAAAAACATATTGAGTATAATTACATTATTTGAAAAAATGTAAAAAAGGTACATTATTCGACGTCTACTTCCCCAAAAACGAATAGCGCCGCTAACGGGCATTAGAGCGGGATGATTAAACTGCCTTGTTATTATTGTTTTAAACCGCGGAGCTTCTTAATGAAAGATATAGCAGGGAGCGCGACGAAAACGACATCTGACGGCCACATAAAATCAGACTCTATATAATCGTTGCGTGATTTATTGCTAATTTAGTCTACAGCTCACGGTGCGATCGATTCTGTTGTCCTCGCTGTATATTCTGCACCCGGCCAATAGGCCGTCTATGGAAGTCTTGTGCTCGAAAAAAAAATTTTTTTCAGGTCTTCTGAACAAAACTAAGGTGGCTTTAATGTTCTGTATACTTAATTGATTTGTTTGTGGTCGTACTTGCAACACAAACCGCTTGACTGATTTTTATCAAATTTTGCAAGCGTGTTCACAACGGTCAGACCTCGAGACGTTGAAAAATCGGACTATGAGAAAATTCGGGGCAGGAGGCGGGTGACAAGCTAGTTTGGGTTGTCTCGGATCGATTATTTCATTCTATAAAAAATTCGATTATACCTAATTATAAGTAAGGTCGATTAGTATAAAAGATAATCTCTCGGTTAATTTCGTAAATGTTGTATCGCGTTTAATTTGTGTAATTTTTAATTTTTCTTGTGGTTTTGTTAAGTAAATATTTTATGAGAAATTATAAACAAATAATAAAGCAAATTACCGCATACCTAAGTATTTCAAAATTTAATAAAAGTTGAGTGTTTTATAGTAGGATAAGATCGCGGTGAGCGTTGCATATTTTTTTTATAATTATTATGCTTTTTATTGTTTTTTAGATCTTCTACATGTGTGGTCATTTGGGATGGGCCTAATAACTCGTATAAACCCCGTTTTGTTTTATTAGTACATTTTTTTTATCTCGTTTTTTTTTAGTTTTTCGGACCTGAATTTTATATTTTTGAAGCACGAAATATTTTTTAGTGTGTTGTGCTTATTTAGGGTGTAATTAACGTATATTCAGTGAGAAACTAGATTTAACATTTACAGAATTTTGGAAGATCCTATGTCTATTGATATGGACAACAGGTCAAAAACTTTTATTTTTTTACGGCAAAGACTAGCATAGGATGTTTAATTATTTTTAAGTTTAATTAGTAAACCTAACATCATAGAATTAAAATAAATATCCGCGGAACAAGAAAAATAAATTAGATACATCTTGAAAATGCGTAAGTGATACTAAGTAACACATAATCAGAATGTACACTTTTTCCAGCTTTGCGTGAATCCATGACTGCCGTCAACACTTAACTCGATATTTCTACCTACCCACATAGTATTTCTTTGTTTTGTTTGGCATGCGTACATAATATATCAAATAAGCTCCAAATACAATGAAATGTTTATATTTGATATTTAATTACACTGACTTAAGAGTATTCGTCCCTGCAAATACCCCCTGCACCCTTCATCTCAAATCTTTTCCCCTCGCCTAAAAACGGTTCGCGCTCTCCCGACGCTATTTTTAAAGCTAGAGGGTTCTAGTAAACGCCAAATGAAAGACAAAGAATCAGACTACAGATCCTTCAGGCGAATTTTTTGAAAAAAAATTCCTGAAAAAACTTACAACCTTTTGAAAAAAATAATAAGTTACGTAATATTTCACACGTAGGCGAAACTGTTTTTCAAAAAATTCGCCTAAAGGATCTGTACTCTGATTCTTTGTCTTTCATTTGGCGTTTACCAGAACCCTCTAGCTTTAAAAATAGCGTCGGGAGAGCGCGAACCGTTTTTAGGCGAGGGGAAAAGATTTGAGATGAAGGGTGCAGGGGGTGTTTGCAGGGACGAATACTCTTAAATTACACGCGTTAAAATAGTATGTCCATTGAAATGGCCGCCAGGGCCGAAGGGGTTAAACGTATTTCTACAGAATTTTTATCTACCTAACTTTTTATTGGCATTAGAGAAAAATGGCTGGACGGATTTTTGTTACTTTTTAACGCAGCTTTCTTACGAGTAAAACCGCGGTTTAAAGTTAAAGAAACGGCATTGTAATTACCAGGAAACTGAAAAGTCTTTATTCAGTATATGTCGCCATACATTTTTGCCATCCATTTAAAAACTAGCATTATGACAATTTCAAACAAAATGCGCATCAATTTATGACAGTCATGCATCTTCTTCACATATCCGTCTTTATCGGTAGTTACGACGCACTTCAACTTTTTCTACAGTCTATTGTTTATTTATATTTTTCCATCATGCGCAGTAAGTGAATGCAATGTGTTTCCAGATGTTTGTAATTTCTATAGCGAAAAGACAAAATCGCGCAAGTTTTAAATGGTGGAAAAATATGTAAATATACACTTGCCGAATGAATTCACGTCACTGAAACAATCTATTTCATTTATACGGCAGTTTAACATACAGGAAAAATTTCAGCCAATTGGGCGACGGGACCATTCCAACTTCAAAAATGTTGACATTAGATTATAATAAAGAAAAGAAAATTTCTGATATCGCCTGAGGTGACGCGGCTAATGGCTACTGTTCATTATGATATTTGCTATTCGTTGCCATTGTTACCTACATAAAATTATGTTCCACGTCATCTAAAAATTAATCAAAGCATGCTGAACTAGTTTATTTCTGACAGATCCATAAAACAAAAGAGCGGCGGTTTTTTTTTTATTTTTAATATATTTCCGAAACTATAAAGTTTAGAAAAAAAAATTTTTAACAAAACTTTCTGGATATATATCTCTTCTGCGCATGCGACGATTTTCCCCAAAAGCAATAGGGCTCTTCATATTTGCATACCAAACATCCTCCCATAATTTGGTTTCAATTAGCTCATCCGTTTGACCTGTATCGTGTTCACAGAGTAACAGACGCACAGAGTTTTTTCAAAAATATGTTTTTTGGATTCGGGGGACCTCAAAATGGAAATATATTGTAAAATTTTTGAAAAGTGATTTGACCTAAACTAGTAGTATTCCCACTTGTGGGTTGGAATGGTAAATAGCAGAAAAAATCATAATTTTATCAGAAATTAAAATTACATGTTTATTTCAAACTGTACCTAGCTTTTGACTTCTGTCAAGACGTAATCTGATTCGAGCAGTCCAGCCAATATCTGTCTTACGACGTCATTACGGTTAAAAATGAATCGATGAACGGCCTGAAAACTACATAATTTGAATTAATGATTACAAAAATTGTAATTATAAGTACCTAATCTTATTTTAAATTAGCTTTTTTTAATATGTATAGATTCAAAGTGAACGGTTTTGTCTTGAGACCGTAGATTTTAAAATATGTATTACCAGTTTATTTGTTATAAATGAGTGGCGTTTATATTATAAATAAATGTACTACGAACCGTGGATAATGTGGCCGTAGATTGTATGAATGTTTGTTTTTGCATTAATTTAAATCAGATTTGAGCAGACTTTTTTCCCACGCGCATATGTAGGTATTGTTTGGTTCCGGTTGCGTGTTTTCCTTTCTTCTTCTGCTGCTTCTTCTCCTTTTGCAGGGTGTTTCAAAATAAAATTATCAGCAAATCTAGAAATAAATTTCAGTAGATATATTTTTTTTTTCTTCAGTCGCGACTTTAACAGATGATGAACTTCAACTAGTTTAAAATTTAGCGCACTCCCGATATTTATTTCGAAAAAATCAAACGATAATGACTGACTACGATATAGTGCCCGTGGTGAGAGTTGAAGCCAGGCACGTCATCAATAATATGGCAGTGCCTACAGTGGCGTGTGGAATAAATTCGACATATCCATTTATAGCGGTAAAATAAAAATAAACACTCGACGCACATGGATCTCCGAAACAGCGGGCGAATGCGTTCACGTCACTATGACGCGGTGGCTTCATCTTTCGCCGCAGCTAGTATACCTATACTTGCTTATTAGCTTTTACATGTGCGAAGCTACTTTACTCTCTCGCCCGAAAATCAGGCTTTCCGATTTCAGCATGTTTAAGTAAAAAAAATATAAAAATACAATTTATGTACAATGCTTCACGAGAGATTAACCAGTTTGTCTCTGATGTCCATAGAATGTGATATGCTCAAAAACATATGGATTTTGAAGAAGTGATTAACGATTTTACCCATCTTAAATCTAGAAGGGCACCTCTTCAATCAACATAGATTTTTAAGCATAAACCTGTGAATGCTAAGAGTTCCTGTTAAGGATTATATTATATTACCTATTCATTTAATGTGACTGTAAAGAAATAAAAAAAAATCAAGAATCTTGCTTATCTAATTTCTTGGACAAAATACTGCTCTGTCAATGTCATAGGGGCCCCGATATTCTAACGTGCCCAGGTTAAAGACGGCTCTGCTCAAAAAATGTTTTTCTGACCATGTATTAATATCGTCAAGCAGGCTTTTAAACGGTGAAAGATTTTTTTTAAATCGGTTCAGTGGTTAAGGTTTTAGTAGTGATGTTTATATAATTATACAGTAGATATACTATTTTACTTATTGTAGTATTGTATAGTGAGAGAACATGTTATTTTTAAAGACAAACAGTAATTTCAGGTTTTTGTTAACTGGTTTACTTATTTACACTTTTTTTTTATTGCAATATTCATATATTAATGCGAATGCATTCAGAGACATCAATAATCAGTCAGAACACGAACCTCGAGCGGTGTTTATGCATTAAAAGATACGAGTGATCGATCAGACAACGAACTTCGGGCAGTGTAGTAATTTTTTTAGTATTTTTTGTAATGAAAATGTTAAACTTATGAAATGTCAGCGCAGTGCTCAGCGCCCACATCGTTTGCATTTTTAAACGCGCTAATAACGTTGAACAACGGTCAGCTAATTTATATTTCAGTCGTATAATATTATATTGATATTAATTATTGTAGGTAAATGTGATGCAGTTTTACGTAAATCTAATTAATTTAAACATTTTGGCTGGTTATTAGAGAAGTAATTCAGAATGTAGTCTAGATTTGGAAATAGGAAATAATGTACCTAAATAAAATTTGAATATAGAGTAAGCTAAATAAATTAAGAATATCAAATAAGAAATTATTGTGTATTGGCCGGGTGCAGAGTATAGAGTTGGCAGCGTGAGCTCTGAACTAAATAAGCAATAAATCATGCAACTGTTATTAATAAATCCATATCAATATCAATTTTAAACTCCATATTCACAATAAGCAGAACAAGGTAGGTATAGGTAAAAACGTGCGCGCACATCTGTCGTCGTCTATGAAATGACGTGGTCCACTGCATCGGACCGCCGTCTCGCCGAGGGGTGACGTGCGGGTATCCGTTGAGTTTTGTTGCAACGGTTACATGCCCGTCACGTTAACAAACACCCACACTCACCTATTGAACGCTGCGCGTCGGCCCGTCGCCCGTCATAAAAATGGGGCCGTTATCCGTTGTCGTTAACAAAAGGCCTTACAGTGTTCGATTTCATGTCAGATGTCGTTTTCGTCGCGCTCCCTGCCAGATCGTTTATTGAGAAGCTTCGTGGTTTAAAACAATAATAACAAGGCAGTTCAATCGCGCTCTATTGCCCACAATATATTTTTGAAGTGAAAACTTCTTTAGCGGCGTTGTACACTTTTTTGTAATTGGTAAAAAATGTTAAACTCACGTCAGGGTCACGTGTCCTGATCGAAAATGCGTAAGACGAAAACTTTTATTTATACAACGTTAGACATCTAGCGTTGAAATATCGTACATAAAAATGCAATCTATGATACAAACCATTTTGATCGAAAATTCGTAAGACGTTAATATTCAAGTTTTCACTTCTGCCGGCACTCCCGGAGTGCAAAGGGTTTTTTTTGTTTTTTTAATTAAATGAAGCTACTCATTTTTTTCAGCGAGATTGTAGACCTTAATATTTGTTATTAATTTCAACGAATGTACCTCTATCCTTTTCTCCGGAACCACTGCACGTATTTGACATTTTTTTCACTAATATTTAGGAAGGACATGGGCTATATCTATATTATCGCGTTAAAATAAAAGCGCTCTTCGTGGGGATCAATTTTGCAACGTAAGTCGACGAAAAAAACGGTAACAATCTACAAATTCGGACAAAGCCGGACCGGGCCGCTAGTTTGATATAAAATAATAAAACTTAAAAGTGTTTGCCTGGTTTATAACTTGTTGAATGCATAATGTTACGTTATGAATAGCTAATTAACTCTAAAACACAGCTCATTACCAGCCGACCGGCTCCGAACGGTGACTGCGCGCTGCATACATCCCAGTGCTGCTCACGTTTGCTCCTCGTATCTGAATTAACGATCTGTCACAACGATAGCGATATTAATTACTTGAAATAAAGCGGTCGCGCCCAAATATTATATTATATATATAGATGTGACACGTCTTAAACTGTACATACACGGATATCTTCGAAATTATTGACCTCAGGAAAAAGCTACTTGAATTAAAAATTGTCTCACAGGATCAAGATTATCGGAAGATTGCCGAACTCGTGAGAAAGAAAAACCTTATTTACAGGAATACACATACATTTTGGCTTTTCATTTTTATACCTAGAGATGGCGTTACTGTGCACATTTTTACATATTATCCTTATAATAGGTACTAAACCTCAATTACACAAATGGTACCTATTTGTTTCTTTTCATTTTGCCATGGTCTTATTGTACTCATTTTTACATTATCTTCATCGTCGTAGTAGGTAAAATAATGATTTTTTTTATATTTGAGACTACTGGCAATTTATTATTAAAAAAATACAAATATAGTTATACTAGCTGCAACCCGCGGTCTGCACGCGATTGATATGAAACAGCGACAACGGCTCCACCGTATTGTAGTACCACTTTAAAAAACAATGTTTATACACTTTGGCATTTTTGCCAGCAGTCTCTGCGTGTGAATTTTGAAATCATCTCCAATTTTACACTCTCTAGGGATGATTTTGCAAAAACGCTGAAACACGTAATTCTTTATTTCTTGCCAAAAGTCGAAATATGAATTTTCATATCTAACTTGAGAAATGATCGGTTCTCCATACAAACTTACATCCCCTATTTCACGCTTTCAGAGTTATTTTTTGAGACAAACAGTACCCTATGTCCTTCATCAGGATGCAATCTATCTTCTTGCCAAATTTTATCGAAATCTGTTCAGCGGTTTACGCGTGAAAGCGTAACAAACATACAAACTCACTTTTATAATATTAGTTAGGATTATACCTACCAACAAAAATGAGTGATATAAAAAAACACATTTACAATGAAAACTTGAAGTTGGTGAGTGCGACAAAAATAACTGATCTCAAGTTTCGAGAGCGTAGTGATAAAAATAAAATGAATAGAACGAACTAATCGGTCGACGAAAAATAAAATAATTTTTTTACAAAACGTTTATGTTTTGTCGATTGATGAATTCGTTCTATTAATTTTATTCTTATTACACTCTCAAAATCTGATATTAATTAATTTTGTTGCGCTCGCGAACTTAAAGTTTTGAGATAAGGAACATAGGAAATCACCGCAAGAACCGTAACTGCAGGCGTCATTTACAAAATACTGAAAGCGAAATACTTGTATATAGAAAAATACATGCAGTTTGACATTTAAATTGTTGCGTCGTGTTCGGTCAATCAGAGTTCTAGATCTTTTTGACTCCTGTATAATTTATGTACACCGCGTGCTGATGAAGAACGCCAATGAGCGGTCAGTTTTTAAAAAACAAAAGCTGTGTTCGAACAGTAGAAGATCACAATTGCAATAATTGTTGGTTACACTTGTATCTGTCACAGTGTTGCCACCGTTTATAAAACGAAAACTCACAATTACTGGAGTATTTTGTGCTGGTAGGCCTGAGAAGACGTGAATGAAGTGTATTGAATAATAATAGCAATTAATTCGCAAGTAAACGCAAAACACGCCGACCAACTGTTTAATAATTATAAAATAAAGATAATGATGCAGTGCTTTGTATTCTGTTTAAATATATCTGTCAGTGGTGTCAGGCTAAATAAAAAATCCCCCAGATTAAAAAACATTTTTTTAGACAAAATTTTTGATATCCATATGCCTACTAGAAGCAAGATATCTATACTTCTATACTAATATTATAAAGAGAAAAGATTTGTTAATTTATATTTTTGTTTGTAATGAATAAACACAAAAACTATTAGACCGACTTTAAAAATTCGTTCACTAATAGAATAATGCTACACTAGTGTGACCTGTGCGAATTATTCGCACTAAATAAGTATAATAATTAACACTTTACAAAATTATTTTTTAAATATGATTGCAGGTATTCAATTTGTTTCTAATTTTGCACACTGCTTATAACGTTCTTCTTTTTGTTGTATTACAATATGAAGCTCAGATGACAGATCGAAGAAATATTTTACTAAAATTGTTATATAGAGCCGCAAGTAGCAAAAGCGTTGAGCTAAAAGCCAGATGGCATCATGCAGCAAGTAGCTCAATCTATATAAATAGTTTTGTTTTAGCTACTGCGCAAGACGGCGACGGTTCTGTTACCGTTCTCTGACTACCATTGTTCCCACTCAGCTGTTGAAACAGGTGTATCGTGCATTGGTGGATTGTTTTCTACTAAGACACGGAACTGTGCTGAGAGCCTAAGATAGTTATAATTCAATGATTGTCTTAATAATGCCTCTTTTTATTGTGGTAGATAATTTAATATTTGCATTTTATTAGGTTACAGTCATCTGAAGAAAGTATTAAAAAAAGTTATATAAAATAATGTTTCCTGCCCCACTATAACTATATAAATATTTTTAAAGATTTCCAAACTTGCATACAATGAAAAATTGATTCCAGTCAACTGTACGAAATTGATTGCCTTGCAAAAAGAATTTGAATGCAAGAAATTTATTAAAAAAGAATTATAGCGTCTAAGCGTGTATATCACAGACGAAATTTAAGTTGCAAAAGGTATAATTCTTTAAATACCAACAGAAATAGCAATATAAAAATCTAATTTAGTGAACATATAGCTCGAGCAGTTTTTTAAGGTCATGACACCCATAGTTTGTTATTAATCCCAAGTCGAATGCAAGGCCCTGGTGAGATAAAACATTTTGTTTATCGGTTGGCAGCTCTGTAGAATTGGTCGCTGATCAGGTTGGCCAACTATAAGTAATATACGTGACTTACAAACTCTATATTTCTATGTCAAAACTTGAAACTAGTGGTCGAAATTCGACCGTAATTCATAAACAAAAAATATATACCTAATTAATACATTAAAGTTTCGATCCGGATTAGGATCTTGTTCAGAACTGATCTAAAAAATATAAAAAATAATTAATAATTAGTTTCTAAAATTTGTTCAAAGTTTTTAATATCGAAATATTGAAAAAATAATAATTATTAAATATTTTTTAGATCAGTTCTGAAGAAGATCCTAATCCGGATCGAAACGTTAATATATTAATTATATATTTTTTGTTAATATATTGTCTGAAAAATTGTTCGATAATTTTGTTTATTGATGACTGTCAAAATATTCAACAATAAGAGCAAGAAGTATAGTGCAGTGTATATTTATTCTTTAACTAACTTTTCTACCTGATACTCTGCTTGTTGAATTTAAAGTACATTTTATTCTATAGAATTAAATGTACTTTAAATTCAACGAATAAATTTGTTCCAAGATTAGTAACTTCTATCTTTACTAGTGTTCGGTGAATATGGGCAGAAGTGCAAATAATTAAAATCATATTTTATGTAAAATGATAGGTGGCAGGTAGTAATGCAGCTGATTAGAAATTTCTTTAAAGTTAATTATAAAACTACTAAAATTAAATTATAATTTGAAAGTTATAAATAAATGTAGACTTTCGTCTATGTTTTGTGAACATTTGTAAAACTGTTATTAAATAACACAGTTACAAAAAACATTAACTTTTTAACATGAATTCAGTTTCTAGCACAAAATATAATTCGTCTCACTGACATTTCTCTGTTTAAAATTGACGGAGGAAATTTGTTAACAGCACTTTAATAAATACTTTATTATTTATTTATGTGTGATCTTTTTTTTATTTTTATTTCACGCTACAAAAACATCTCTGCGGACATCGCTAGACGTGTTTTGATTTCGTGTTGCAAATATTTTTATATGCTTTTTAGGCATATCTTTCTTCTTTGACAAGATTAATAAATATCTTCAAATTATTTTCAACTGACTACGTTTTTTCTAATCTTTTATGTTTGTTTTTATTGTTTTTAAAAATTTACATGACTTGGTAAATAGCTGAAATCGTCGACGTGTCGTGTTGGGATCATTCATAGATTATAGATGCTCGATAATTAAGTTTTGTTTATAAAAAATCCTCTGTAAAAATAACTATGCCAAGTCGAGCCGAGACCGTTGGATTCCAATGGCTTACTATGCTTCATCTATTACAAACCCTTTTTGTTATTTTAAAACAATAAACATTTAAAAACGCGGGAATTGGTTGCCCTAAAAAAACAAATAAAAATTAGTAAGAATCAGCCCCAGAGAATCCTGAAAAATAGTGATCATAAAAGATATGCTAACCTGGGCTCAGAAAACCCTGCGAATTTGGCACTAGGTTCAGTTGGTGCGATCGTAAAATAACCTACTAGTTTTTTCAGAATTAAAAAAGCCCTATGGACCTTTAAGTTACTAAAACTGATAAAAAATACATGATGTCAGAAAAAAATTGAATTGAAAGGGTTGCGTGACTATTCTGGTAACTAATAAACCTCAGTTAGATGTCGCCGTCAACAAAAGTCATGTTACAATCCAACGCATACACACAGCAAGCGTTACGCGCTGACATCTAATGAAATACTGATAATTAAAAAAACTAAACTGGTAACGTCGTCCTATAATAGTGTCGCGTCAATTGCATGATTTTACTCCCAATCAAACGCGCCGTTAGATGTTTCACATCAAAAGTTGGAAACTATTCATTATTTGATGCCGCAAATCGCCTCGTAATAATGTTATTAATAATACGCGCTCCATTCCAGTTTTGTTAATTACTGATCTATCCGCCTCTCTAACCCGCCATTGTTATTTTAATAGGTAGTGTTTTTTTTTGTTTTTTTTTCAAAAATTGGCGCTCACATTTGCAATGTTTTTGTTGTGGAGTGAAATTATCGCACGGTAAATTATTCGATTGACTACCGACTTTTCCAGTGTTAAAAATACATAATGAAATACCGTTCACTTTTCTACAAATCACTCATCTTGACAGTTTAAACCAGTGGTAGCCAATAAAATAAATTGTGAGTTAACCTATGTCTCAAGTTTCTGTTAGTTTTTCATAGTGCAGTTAAATTCAATGAACTCCTAGAGCCTTAAAAATAAGGTACTAAAAAGTTCTCATGTATATCGTTGACGCAACATCCTCTTTCAGGCGAAAAACCAGGGTGGGACTTGGCCGAAAGGGCCCGAATGGCTTTTCACAAGTCCGGCGCCCGAGACTGCATAATGGTAGATGGGATACTATCTTACCTATCGCCTGGCTTGCGGCAAGCCCCGCAAATCAGGCTCGTGGGGGCCCCGCGCAGGCTGGGGCTTTGCTGGCAAGCGCCACCTCGACTATAGTAATATACAGTTTTGATGAATATTTTAATATAAATTTTAGTACCGAGTAGGTAATTATATTATATTATGTATATTTATTCAACTCATGCGCGTTATTCATGTTTTATCATGCCTAAAAACCGAACCCTAAATAGCCATTTACCGACTGGTGACAATTACTTGTCATAACTCAATGAAGATTCCTACTAGCTCGGCCATTGTGGAGTAATGAAAATAAACGTAACTATTTTCTGAGTCGTAACGAAATAGTAGGTAACAACAACTCCGTTGTTATCCATTGAGGCTAAAATTGAGAGGCCGAATGTTTTCGACATGGAGTTTATTCATAACCGGCTAACCTCAAACCAAAACATTGAATCGTGCTGTTTGGTGCTGTTAGTATTGACAGTTTTTTTTATAAAGAAATAAATAGATATTTACAACATCTCATTATAATTAAAACATGAATAACGCGCAATTGTTGAATAAAATTATGGGCGCAACTTGTAGGCTAAGTCATGACACGCCATGAATGACTTAGACTACTAGTTACGCCAATAACTATTATGACGCATTCTACGCTGTTTTTATATAGCACATACAGAAATAAAGAGACCTATCTATCTATCTATAATTATGATCAATCCGACGCTGTGAAGAACTACCCCTCTGGAGGAGCTGTTTTGATTTTTCTTCATTTATCTTCTAAGCCGTTACTCGAACGAAAAAATTTCATAAGACAAAAATTGTGGAGCTTTGTGTAGATTCGATGTAGTTTTGTAGCAAATAAACACTTTTTTCATCATATTTGACTCAACATTTTTTAAAGCGGTTGGAATAGTATTTGGTATTTGATTTCCAAGTCGATAAAAGTATGAAGGTTACATAAGAAAACAATATTGAAAAAAATGTGGTACTCGAACCCACAACCCTCTGATTATGGGTCTCCTGCTCTACCGATAGTCCCAATTTCGAACTTATATCAAGGCGAAATTTCAGTAGCAACGTATATTTTTTTGGGCGCAATAAGAATAGAAAAATGAATTGTTTCAAAATCTAAATTTGATTTTTTATAGTAGGAATTCAAATGTACCTACCCCTACAATAAGGAAATCGACCAGACAAGACCGGATTAACAAAATTTATTGAAACCAATAAATTCGGTGTATGTACACCGTTTGAATAACACTGCACTGGTGTAAACATTTACAGTCATTTTTGCGATTTGTCTGCAGTCTCCCGTACGGCCGCGTACATGTGTTAAGATAGCGCATACAAAACCCAACCACGCCTTTCTAATCTGCTTCGTAAGATTGATTTGCATTTTGCTTGAGTTTGAGCTGATAAATTGCTTAAAAGTCAGAGCGGGTGTTGAATTTCTATAATATTTCGTGCTTCAACCGGATTCGCTATTAGCACGTTGTTGTTTTGTTTTTATCGGATGACCTAAATAGAACAACGAATCTCAAGAGGAAGATTAGGGTATTTGACGCTATTTTATTTATCGAATAAGAAATCAGAATTTTTCAGTTTGTAATCACAAAAACATGAGTTCGATTTATTATCTCAATTTTGAAATTGTAATCATTTCACATGGTCAATAAACGCTGCTCGCCATTATGGTTTGAAGTGTGACGTCAGAATTGTAGTAAACACACATATATTTATAAGCACACGACATGTGAGTAAACACTTAATGAACCTCGTATAAACGATGCCGAGCCTTATTTGCACTTGTTTGTATACTACAAAAATGATGTCACAGTAGGTAAGGGGCTGTTCAAGTATTACGAAAGCACCAAGGGGGTCTTTGCTTAGTTTTTTTTTTTGAAGTAATGGGGGACGGGGGATCTAAATGGTGATTACGTCAGCAATATTTATTTATTTACTTTTTCTGATTTTTCTGCAAAATTTAATGGATTATGATATGACAACCCATCCTTGTCTATGCTCGAAAGCGAAAAGCATGTTCAGGGATTTCCTAAAAAATCTTTAAAAAATGTAATCTCCTTCAAAAAAAGGGTCACTAAAATGGGTAACCATAGGTGGGTGGTAAGAGCTTTGCCGACAAGGAGGAGGAGGGGTCAAAATTTACTAAAATTCTGCTTACGTAATACCTACTTGAATGGCCCCTAAACATGGCGGCTCGAGTTTTCGCTTCAACATCATATATATTAATACGCTAAGGTTAAAGATGTTTGCCTTCCTTTTTCAAAAAAACCTCACAATTTCTCCACGTAAATTATATATCATTTTACAGATAATTGCTTGCTCTACTGACAGCGACAACTAAAAAATTTATTATTGCTTTTGTTTTTGTAAATTAATTAAAATGCAGCAACGCTGAACAACGTCTGCCAATTTAACGGCTTTAACTTTGAAAAACAACGTCAACACTTCGATCTGTCACCTGACTTTCATATTGTAATACAACAGACACAATACTGCATACTGCCATCTGACGGTTTTAATTTTGAAACAGCGAGCAACGCTGAACAACGTCACAGCAATGCTGCATGATGCCATCTGGCTTAGCTCAACGCTTTTGCTACTTGCGCCTCTATATGACAATTTTAGTAAAATATTTCTTCGATCTGTCATCTGAGCTTCATATTGTAATACAACAAAAAGAAGAACGTTATAAACAGTGTGCAAAATTAGAAACGAATTGAATACCTGCAATCATATTTAAAAAGTAATTTTGTAAAGTGATAGGTAATTATTATACTTATTTAGTGAAAATAATTCACACAGGTCACACTAGTATGCATTTAAAATTTTGAGTGTTACTCTATATTTTATGAAATTCCCTGTCAACAATTAATGATTGATCTACATAGAAAAATATTACGTTTCAAACTATTTGGAATAATATGCGTAGAAAAATTCTATTTCGAAAAGGATATTGTGCAAAAAATGATGTCAAATACATGTACACACAGCTTAAAAAAATATCTGAACATTGTTTCTGTTCGCAGTATTAATTGGACTGCATCTTATTTTTGCTCAGTGTAATAAAAGCTTTTTGTAAGAACGCGCGAAAAAAAATCAATCGATTTACAAGTCTGAAAACATCGCGTTCCAGGACTTCTTTTTGACCTTTGTAACAGAGGCTTTCTTGTAAGAACGCGTGTACGTCATAAGTCATCATCGCACAGCTGATTGGCGATTATTTAAAACAATCAACGATCGAATGACGTGACGTCCAGCGATCGCTAGATTAAATCATTATAGTTATTATTATTATTAGTACATGGTTATCGGTGCGGCGTAGAATTATTGTTTAATGGATGCTGTCAAATGGTGTGCGTTCAGATTGCATTTAGATAATTCGATATCAGAAATGGATTTGAATCAGTTAATTATATAAATTAATCTTCAGACAACAGCTTCGTTAGACGAGCCACGTACTGCTGAGACGCCCCACAGCCAACATACGCTTCTTTCAGCGATGGTAGATAAAACTGGAGCAAGCCGAACGAATATTGTTATGCAATGATTTCGCATTTTTCATCTTGTTAAACATCGAAAAGTAAACTCACAATATAGAATCACACAACCCAAATAACTGGTTATGTCCCCTGAAAATTGATCCATTTGGGGAGATGTCTGCCAACTGCCAGCTATATTAGTTCAGAAGCAAACAAAAAAAATTGTTTTAGTACCAAGTAGCGACATCTGACAGAATTCGCTCAAAGCTGTTAGTTCAGAAGCAAATCTGGTAGAATTTGCTCAAAGCTTTTAGTGCAGACGCCGGGCCGCAAACGAAATAAACTTTGCAGAATTGTATCTATCGCACCCGGGTGAAACCGGGACGGACCGTTAGTCTATATGTATATAAAATAAAGTCCCTCCGCCGCGTTGTCTGTCTGTTTGTCTGAATGCGATGAACTCAAAAACTACCGAACTGATTTTCATACGGTTTTCACTATTAGAAAGAACGATGAACGAGGAAGGTTTTTGTATATAATTTGTAAATATTTTGTACAAAATGGCTGAACTATGACGGAGTTTTGTTAAAAAAAATGTTTTCGTACGCTTACATGGCTAACATTGACCAAATCTTTAGAGATACATCAAAACAATGTACTTTGTATAATATTTTCAGAACAGATTTGCACCCGGGTGAAATCGGAACGGGGCGCTAATAGTATATTAATAATATACGCTTACTTTTGCTCTTCATTTAATTTAATGTCATTTCTATGACTTCATAATCACTATTTTGTGTCAATGTTTGTATAATTTAATTCATTTTACCTCCCAAACCGGCGACGTATCGCTCAGAAGTTTTATTTCAAAGATTGAGGTAGTTAATTCCCGATTAGATGTTTTCCATCATATTTGAATTTTCTAATAATATTTCTGTTATGCCTATAGATTAAGGCGAACAGAACCTCACTGATTAAATTTAATAATTTCTATATTAATTTAGTTTTTGTATGTAATAATTATTTTTATTTTTTTTTTCTAGGTAAGTAACCACCTATACCTACTTAAATTTTACTTGCAAGCAAAAAAGTTGGGTAAGAGATTTAAAACAAATGTTTTCCAATCCGTATTTAATACATCAGAAGATAATTTAATCAATACAAAATTATCCCTATCAACCCTTAGTGGGATCTTCGCCAAACCAAGTTATCCATATTTCACTACAATGAAAGTAGATTTGGCCCTACGAGTTAATACAATTATAATAGACAGAATCATAACCCTACTCTTTTGTTGTCGGATAAAAATACTCTTCTACCGATCATTTAAAACGGTTGAAACTTGAAAACTTGAGCGAACTTAACAAGCGCTACAATAAATAAAATTATCGACCAAATTTTCAGATAATATATCAACAAAAAATATAATTAATACATTAATGTTTCGATCCGGATTTGGATCTTCTTCAGAACTGATCTAAAAAATATAAAAAATAATTAATATTTAATTTCTAATTCGCTTTATTTAAAATTCAAAATATTGAAAAAATAATAACCATAATTTTATTTATTGAAGAGTTCTAATCAGACGTTAATCAAAGATTTTAACAAGCGCTAGTTTTATTTGAAATTTATTTGACTTCGGTGAATAATTTATGGATCAAAAAATTTTTGGGTTTGTTTCATCAATTTGTACTGAACTGCATTTGTCAATGATTCGAGCTCTTCGTGTAGTTTCGACGCTTTGCGAAGCAGCGCCATTGTACAAACACAATGACAAGATCGTTACTCAGCTGTTTTTTTTTTCTTTACCTATCCATAAATATCAATTACTATGACTTGTTCCAGTATAATTTTACCGGGTGTGTAGTTTTACGTATCTCATTTATAAAATATTTTTATAGTAATTTGGTGTTCTTACGGATTTTTTTTTAATTTTTGAGTTGAAACTATGCAGGGAGATAAGTCAGACCGTTGCGCGTTATGTCAGAGGGTTATGGGTCACATGTAACCGACTTACAACAACACCATATGCATGTAAATAATATTGATTACATGCTTTACAGATTGAGTTTTAAGTTAATTCTTCTTTTTTAACAGCGTGTAGAAATCAAATAGACGAACAAATATTTTAAGTAACTTTTTTATCAAAACTCAAAAATAAGAGAAACAGCCGTTCAAAGTTTAATTAAATTGTTTAAATTTTATTTTATTCAAAAGCCCGATTAACACACTAGAAGAAATGATGGCACGAATCGGAAATGCAATCCAAATAATTCGCGGAAGGCCCTTATCGCTACTACAAGCATGCGTACAGAAGCGTGGTTACGACGCGCGCATCTTTGTGTCCAACTTCGAACAATTTCTGTGAATACTTGATAATGACATAACATATTTCTATAGTGACATAACATAACGCCAGGATCGACCTTAAAATTTAATAAAACTGTGAAAAATAACTCTAAAAATTTAGAGTGATGATGATCCTGTTTAAATATTAGAAGATTAAAGGATGAAACCTGGTGGCATAGGATCAATGAACTTTGCAAATACTGAAGGTTTTTTTTAATTATAAAATTAATAAAATGCAATAAAGAAAACATTCAGTATTTGCAAAGTTCATTGATCCTATGCCACCAGGTTTTATCCTTAATAAAACTTTGGAAGCCCGTTTCTCCTTCATTTTTGAGTTTTGATGAGAAAGCTACTGGAAATATGTATTCGTCTATTTGATTTCTACACGCTGTTAAAAAAAGAATCAACTTAAAAATTAACCTGTATATAAGTTTCATCACGTAAATGTTGGATTCAAGCTCTTTTTTTCGATATAACCTGTATAACTTTTTGTTAAATATAAAAACAGTCGGTATATTTGGTGATGGCACAGACATACCGTATGTATTCAGATCTCTAAAGTTAGTCGTCTCAGTTGGCGCTGTCAAGGCAGCTTTTTATCAATTCACGTGCCAGTCACTGTAGAGTGTAGACCCCCGCGCTCTGGACCCATCGGTACCGAGAACAGAGAAGTGGAACTATACCTAGAACAAGTTCGATTCCCATGAGGAAGATATTCGATGACAAGCGTTCTAAGCCGCTGGTCTGCAATAAACGCCGTAGGTCGCATACAGCGTCACGCCATACGCCGCGTCTGTATGCTTACTATGGAAATGTATACATACGGTCTCTTTTTCACGTTAAACGCAGCGTCCAAATGCCATCCGTCGTACCTAAATGTTGTAGGCAGCGTCTTTAGTTATTTTCGAGCATTGTAGCGTCACGGACGCTGTGAAATACGCCGCGCAATGAGTAGATTTGATAAAGACAAGGACGAGTTGTACCTATTGATATGTCATTTTTAACTAGTTTCAACACGCTCATGAACTGTTCCCTTGACAAACGAAGATATTCCACAAACTTGATATTTTTGTTATTTATGTGTTTCAGCAACATGTTAAAACACCCTTCAGTATCCCTCCTCACAAATAATTCGTGTTTTCTTCGTCCCTTTTTGGGCAGTGACATTCTTAGGAGGTCATCGTCATCTTCCTCGAGTAAAAGAAGCGTTAAAATTGTTTTAGCATCCATTTTTTAACAAAACTAGTTGAAAGATCGAACTATACCTACTGACGACGAGCGATCTCCGCGCATGACGTTCTCTTTTTATAGTGACCACTAAGTCGCGAGTGACGTACTAACGTTGTACGCTACGTCAGCGAACGCTGGACGCAGCGCATGGCGTAAAAATTGCAGACCAGCGGCTTAGGGAGAGATTACTGTACACTCAGCGTCACTTTCACATATCGAACCGACTTGAAACTTTGAACACATACAATATATTTTGTAAGGATATAATTTGCATAGTCAGTTCCTTAGTTGTCAAAAATTTCACGAGAGATTTCCGTTTTTTAACCGACTGTGAAGCGATTTCGATGATTCTTTTTGTATTCGATAGAGTATGTCTCAAAGTTGGTCCCATATAAATTTTAGCAAAATCGATTCAGCAACTTTTTATAAAATTAACGAAATTCAAAAAAAATATTGCAAAGGCTGTAATTGTCGACGTGAACGTTTTTCTTTAGTTTCATTAGACACTAAAAAATAAAAAACTTTTTTGAAAATAAATTGAACCTCCTTCAAAAAACGGTCACTGAAAAGCATAAAGTAGCTAACGAAGTTTTGAAGTCGGTGGCTATTTAATTACTATCATGTTTTATGTAATAAAAGCCGACCTCAAAGAAAGAAGTTTTTTGAAGTGAAAACTTCTTTAGCGGCGTTGTACACTTTTTTTGTAATGGGTAAAAAATGTTAAACTTGCGTCAGGGCAAATATGCGTCAGGGACACGTGACCTGATCAAATTAAACTCGCGTCAGGGCAAATATGCGTCAGGGTCACGTGTCCTGATCGAAAATGCGTAAGACGAAAACTTTTATTTATACAACGTTAGACATCTAGCGTTGAAATATCGTACATAAAAATGCAGTCTATGATACAAACCATTTTGATCGAAAATTAGTAAGACGTTAATATTTATGTTTTCACTTTTGCCGGCACTCCCGGAGTGCAAAGGGGTTTTTTTTTATTTTTATCTCACCGGTGAAGCGGTATGTGCAATAACTAAAAATTTTTATCACAGCTCGATAGTGCGAGAAGAAAATCTCTTCCTTATTTTTTTATAGGATAAAAGGTTTGACGTGTGCGATTTATCTTTGTGGCTACATATTTGCTGCAATGTCGACATTTTGTTTCTTTATAAATGTAAACGAATCAAATTACGGGGTGGGTCAGCGCATTGTATAACGTAACCCGATATGTTCTTGTTTTATTTTTGTTTTTTTCTGTAATAATACATGCAGAACGTGTACACGTAATAGATTTATTACAGCGGAATTTCAGTTTCGTTATTCCTGATCATTTTTTTTCATTTTTCTTATAATTTCGTCTCTCTAAAGTTCCTTATTTGCGGGAAGCGAACGTTATTAGTACGAGCTGGCAGCTGCTGCCTTAATTATATCTAGCGCGTACTAGAAATAGTGGTTTGGGAAACCTCACTGTCCTGAGATCTAAACAACAGACACCTAACAAATTATTTTAGAAAAAATCATAACTTTGTTTAATAAAATTGTATTACCATAGATGCTGACGAAAGAAAATACTTTTGATGTGCATGTATGTAGGACGTAGGTATGTTCTCGATTTTCCTGAAAATCACTGGACCGATTTCAGTTTGATTTCCACGGTTAGATTTATCTGGGAGTGTTTTAGGCATCACATTTTAAAAAAATCTCTACAATGTCTGGATTAATTTATAATAGAAAACTATTTTTTTCTAAAAACAAGTGACATTAATTGCTAATAGACCGAGCGGGGTGGCGTAGTGGTGAGAGCACTAGGCTCGCATTCGGGAGGTACCGGGTTCGAATCCCGGCGGGGGCAGATGTGGCTGGGAGTTTTTCCCACTGCTTCTCGCCGAGAAACGGTAATTCCTGTACCGGCCATCTTGTTGAGGTTTTCCATGGTTTCCCTCAACAATTCCAGATAAATATCGAGATGGTTCATTATTCAAGGCCATGGCCGATTACCTGTCAAACTCCTATGCTGAAAATTTGCCTACCTTATTTCCTAAAAATTCCTTCATTCGCCCATTGCTATTAAGTTGAAGTTTAAAAATTGTACAAACTAACGGGGAAGTGAGATAGATGGTGCGAATGGCGTCTGTTATTACATAAAGTCTAGAAACAGACGTTAAACGCATTATTATTATTGTTATATTAAATGCTAATAGAAGCGCATTTGTTTTGTTTGCATAAAAAAGAACGAAAATTATGAAAAAATAAATTTATGTTATAAATGTGACAAAATAGCTACAAATTAAAAAAACATAAAAAGAATGTAATGTCGTAAATTTGAAAGAACATTTAAAATATTTATGTGCTGGTATTTGTAAAAAATGATACGTATTTTTTTAATCATACGCCATTTGCATGTTATTTATACAGTGTGATTCATAATCCGTTGCCACACATACCTATTGCAAATATTAAGGAAAAGCATATTCTTAACCGGAAACAATTGCGTTGATTTTGAAAATTTTGTTTTACATCAGAGAAGAAATACTGTATAGAAGTTTATTTCTAATGGAACAGTGTGGTCAGGAATTTTAGTTTGTCTTGCTTCTGTTAGATGACAGAACCATCGAGGTTTAGTGTAGATGTACAGAGGTGGGGGACGTATATTTCCCTCTCTCATCTTCAGAAGTAAATTTTAGCGTTCAGCACCATAGAAAATAAATACTCATAAGTAATTCATCAATTTCTGTCGATTTTTTTTTAATTAATAAGAAATTAGGAAAAATGCAGTGATTAAGGTGTGAAGCTGAAATTATTAATTATCGCCACCTGGCGTTGCGGTTCCGAAACTTGGGTGCGCCGCACAGCCATCTGGACAATTGGACAATTGGGGTGGGAACTGCGCTTTGGAGTGACCGCCAAATATAACACAGGATTGAATCTATACAGTCTCTCTATTCTCTGATTAAACCTAGAATACGTTTTTTTTCTCTTAATTTGACGGCTTAAATATTTAAGAGTCAGATATGTAGTATAAACGTTCGACAACTAATGTCTTTAGCGTCTATTTACTTATTTAAAATATTATATTTCATCTGTCAAATCGTTACGGGCTACAACGACCAGAAATTTTTTTTATGGTTTTCTCCATAAAAAACATGAGCAATATTGGCAAGGTTCTACTGTAGTCGGGTTCAAGTTTGTGTGAGCGTGTGTCGGCATTTTTATCTTGTGCAAGCGTTCCGAGTAATTAATGTCTTTGAAAATGCTCAAATTGCAATAAAAATGCGCTAATGAAGCATCTCAATGGACGCCTTCTATATCATGCGTTATTTACGCAGATCTGGCGCGATTGATAACGTGATTTTGTCTCTTTAAGTTCTTTTGTTCGTCATTCGTCTTGACGAGAAATGAGCATTTTCGTATTTTAAGACGAGTCATTTTTGAGTCGACTTTTTAACCTCGTCTCGGAATTCTATAGCCGAAAAATATGTTGCAGCGGCAACATTAAATATGAAGATTTATAATTGGCGAGAAATTAGTTTTTTAAGAATTAATAATTATTGACCACTGCCCACTTATTCCATGAGTATCCTTAAAATTAAGTGTGAAATATATACTGTAGAATAATTTTATATATATTTGTTAACGTGGCGTAAAACATAAGTTGGCAATAAATTTGATTATTTTATTGAATATGCTAAATCCCTAACTTAACTATAGTTTTATGTACACCGGTTAAAGTGAAACAAATTTGCCAAATAAGTAGCATGTGTTTTATTTGCGATCCGAACTAGTTTTTTTGTTCGTTCATTTTTTTCTTGTATGGTCCATTAATATTTTATTACTATATTTTGGATAGCCTGTCGAAGAATATTTTCGGAACAAAGTGTAAAAATTGTTTTTAAATTAAATATAACTTTTCATTTAAGAAGTAAAAAATAAAATAAAAGTAGTTTTGCTATAAAACTTCCATGTGATCTTTCCCATAATGAAAAAAAATTCATTCAAAAACTTAATTCCAGTAGATCATAATGTGCAACATTATATTATTAATGTGGTCGCAATATTGTATGCTGTGATGTTTATTATTATATCTAAATCGTTATACAAAAAATGTACTGAATTTCCGGAATTTTAGAACATCTGCGACCCATATTATGTTAATTCACAGCCACCGCTATCCGCGTACAATGTATTTATGTTTGTCAGACCATTTTTTTAACGAAAGTTACAATGCTATCTATATTGTTCCAAATATCCCTTCGCCATTATAGGGTTGTTGGATTGACAATCAAGATTTCCAGAACATCAACAGTGTGTTAATAAAGAATTTTAAATCTTGTATATTATTAAGCCATAGAGTACATACACTATTTATTTCAACGCTAATCACCCCGTTGTCATCTGCCGAGCGTCTATAATCTACAATTTATTTCAGGGGAAATAAAAAAAATAAGAGTTATTGAATTTATCAACCTTAGCTAATACCGGAGTAAATTTATTGAAATCACGATTTTTGGATGGGTAAAATCTTATGACTTCCCGTCACCGACATGCTAGTGTTAACAGTATATCTGTAGCTATAAGTGTGACGTGTTGCACTTGGCCAGCAGTGAACTGACGCGTGCGCAACCAGTACACATTTATACATGGTATAATATCGTATCTATGTAAACTTTCTTTGCCTAGCTTGACTCTAAATTTCATTATTGTAAGATTGTAGCATTAGTGCTGTATATATGTAAGTAAAGTTAAATTGACTACCACTGTTATTTCATAGTTTTAAGTTTTCGCTTCATGTCTGCAGTCCTCAATGACAGCGTGTTTTTTTTTTCAATTTTGAATTAATGTTTGATTCTTAGGAAGCTACCTGAGTATTGTAATAAAGAGACATATTGATATTTAACAAAAAAAATAGCTACATACAGCATGAACCCCGTATAGAAGACCTAATTCATGAATATGGAACAAGCTGACGAATTCCTGCCGCTGGAGACCCAAATCAGCCTAATCATCAATAAGGCCTCGCACACATGAAGAGCGTTCAACGCGCGTTCGCCCAACGCGCGTTTACAATTTCTATACAATTGTATATAACTGTTTATATGATAACGCGCGTTGGCGGCGCGTTGAACGCGCGTTATCATATAAACAGTTAGGCCTAGTTTATATGAGAGGCGTTACAATTGTATAGGACTGTTTATATGATAACGCGCGTTCAACGCGCCACCAACGCGCGTTATCATATAAACAGTCCTATACAATTGTATAGAAACTGTAAACGCGCGTTGGGCCAACGCGCGTTGAACGCCTCTCATATAAACTAGGCCTTTTATACAATTGTATAGAAATTGTAAACGCGCGTTGGGCCAACGCGCGTTGAACGCTCTTCATGTGTGCTAGTCAATCTATACTAATATATAAAGCTGAAAAGTTTGTTTGTTTGGTTGAACGCACTAATTATCTCAGGAACTACTTGTTCGAATTGAATTTTTTTTTTGTTGGATAGTTGGGGTGAAACCGGGCGGGACCGCTAGTATTTTATATTAGGCATATTAATAATGTTCTGAATAAGTTGCTTTTAATAATCCAACGTTGACAACTAAGGAGGTCTACGATTCGACGATCCTTGATGAGGATCATGCGCAATCCATTAAAAAGAGGGTTCTATTTTTCAGACGCATCTATCAACATATTATTATTTATCTACCTACTTTGTACCTAGATCAGAATTCTTGATCTCTTTTGTAATGCCTAGACCAGAGCACGGGTCTGTGACTTGTACCCTGTATTGCCGACCATCTGTTTCTTGTCGATACATCAGTGACCACTTGCACCGGCAACGCTTGTCTACTAGTTTTGCGGTGTGCCATAGGGATGAGAAGGATTTTACGAGGAAGAACGCGATTTTGGCGGTTCTCATTCAACTTAACAGACAACAGATTTAAATAAGTTACAATGTATTTCGGAAAAGGGAATGATTCAATTTTATATGCGTCAGAATGCGTGGTTGGTAGCTATTTCGCTCGACTATAGACAACAGATTGAAACGCGCAGCGATAAAGGGGATAAAAAGGATACATGTCTTTGAATCTATTTAATATACATTAGAGCCAAGCCCGTATCGAGACTGGTGCTGGCGGTGCGGTGCACCGGGGCCCCCAGAACCAAATAGCTTCACTTCAAAATTAAGCTACTGTTTCGAAATAAAAATTTGCACCTTTTACCATTCCAACCCACAAGTGGGAAATGGTACTAGTTTAGGTCAAAAATCACTTTGAAAAATTTTACAATATCTTTCCGTTTTGAGGTCCCCCGAATCTAAAAAACATATTTTTGGAAAATCTCTGTGCGTCTGTAAAGGCCCCCATACACCTCGTTCTTTTTTGGCAGTTTTCATCGTCACGATAAAACACGTCGGTCAAAACCGAAGTGTATGGGCAAAAACTGTCGATGAAACACGGCAGTTTTTTTATCTGCCGAGTCTTGATTTTAAACACGACGTGTTTGCTGGTTGTCGTTTTAAATCGTAATGTGTGGCGCTTTCCGATAAGAATCGACGTGTTTATTCAGTGGTGCGACGTACAGCAAATAAGTCATATTAATTAAATGATTGTAATTAGTTTGAGTATTGATTTATATTTTAACCGTTTTAGTGCTAAGCAATTTTGACAAAAATAAATGAAAATTGCTATAAACATATTGATTAATTTAGAGGAAAAAATAATGGTGTCAAATAAAACACTCTAATTTAGACAAATATCAATCAATTTTATTAATTATTTTTGCATTATATTGTTTATTAATGTTTATTAAACATAAAATAATATCAATATTATTGTATTTTCCATCAAAGCAGATCGTATTAATGATGCCACGACTTCAGAAAAACTGAACGAAACTACGCCTCTGTGTGGATATGGCCGTTGTTCGTGTTTAAATTAACCGTACAGTTTTACCCGTGCGGTTAAAACTGCCATAAAAGAACGAGGTGTATGGGGATGGCCGTTGTTCGTGTTTAACCGTACAGTTTTACCCGGCGGTTAAAACTGCCAAAAAAGAACGAGGTGTATGGGGGCCTTTAGTCTGTGAACACGATACAGGTCAAACGGATGAGCGGATTGAAACCAAATTTTGGGAAGATATTTGATATGCAAATATGAAGAGCCTTATTGTTTTTGGGGAAAATCGGCGCATGCGCAGAAGAGATATATGCTAAAACGGTATTTTTAATATAATAATGGTATACTTTTCATAACGGCTTATTATTCTATTTATTTTTTCAAGAAAGTATTGTTACAAAATTTTTTTCTAAACTTAACAGTTTCGGAAATATTTTGAAAATAAAAAAAAATCATCCGTTCTTTTGTTTTATGGATCTGTCAGAAATAAACTAGTTAGGCATGCTTTGATTAATTTTTACATGACGTGGAACATACTATATAGGTAACCATGGCAATGAATAGTTAATATCATATTGAATACTAGCCATTACCCGCGTCACCTCACGCGATATCAGAAATTTTATTTTTTCAACGTTTTGAAGTTGGAATGGTCCCGTCGCCCAATTGGCTGGAATTTTTTTTTTAAGTCAGTTTTCAACAGGAAGGATCCCTGACAGTTTTTCCACTGGGGCCTCCAAACCCGGCGGTACGGCCCTGATTAGAGCGCTATCTCGCTCAACTACAGACAACAGATTGAAACGCAAAGGTCCCGATTTCCGACTACACGTATCTCGGTAAAAACATATACCAAGGATCCCACAGCCTTAGCTGAATGTCTCGACGCTTTTATAGTCTGTTTATTTACCTTGTTTTGTACATAATAGGGCATACTGCAACCCTGCTGCTGCAACTTCTTCGACGTGCGTTGCATAGTACCTGCCACGTTCTCTACTATCCGTGCTACGTATGTGAGGGCGCGCGACTTACTGTTCATTCTGAAAACATTGCGCACGGTTGCGTGTCAGTTTTTATTAGTACGTTTACACCGTTTGTTATACCACATTCATCACACGTCAACTTGTCTCTTTCTCTCTTTGCATCACTCCGTCTGATCTGTGTCTCGTTGTCTCATTTCTTCTCGTTGTCAAACGAGTATTTACAGATTCTCGGAATTTATTCGAACGTGACTCATAATTTTCTTAGATAACAATTGACCATTCCGAATCCAAGTAAGAGTAATTAGGAATCACGCGGAAAATAACGATGCGGTGGTCTGGTGATTAGCGATCGGGCTGCTGGCAGAACTAAAATTGGAAGAGAATCGTGTGCGATGATTGGTTCTTGTCCCTCATTAAAGGCCGCTGCACACGAGGCTGCAGGTTTTGCCACTGCTGGAACTTGTGCTAGCTTGCTACGAGTTTTGAAAACTCTGAAGATGTTACAAAACGTATCGAAACGTCAGCATTAAATGCAATTTTAAAAAATCTCAGTATTGCTTAATTTTCGATCCTTATGCCACGGAATCTTTTCCAAATACCTATCATTAACTTCAATGGATCACAGTTACTCTATTTATTAAATAGTGTCAAATTCATTTATTATTTGTTATTAATCATGTGCCGAGTGAAAAATCAGTGCAAATTAGATGAAACTTTTGGCAAACCTGTATACTCTAGGTACATTTATTTTGTTTAGAATTTGTGTTTTGTTACGTTTGATGTATAAGTACATTTCAACATGGTGTCTTCATAAATAAAAAATATCAATAAGATCACGATAGTGTCTGTATACGTAGAGGGTATATTAGATTTTTTGGCATTAATTCTTGAATAAAATTGATTTAAATCAGCGAGCCCCCCTCAGTTTAGATCGACCCTCGTGAATCAAAATTACCTACTTTCAAGAATTCCTTTGTTGAAATGTCAAATTGTTTCTGTGATCAACAGAACAGTTCTTCCGGAATTAAAAAGCATTATTTAGGTACTTGCATTTGATTCATGTAGAGAGATATATTAAATTACCATAATAATCGTAAACATCTGTCAATAATACCAACACAAATAGGTGAACTGATTTGTCTAATGTCAATCAATAAATTCCCGAGACATATCGTCTTTTATGTTGGTAAACTCGTCCCCTAGAAGAAAATCCGGTTTTGTTTTTAATTTGTGCGTTGAGAAATATCAACTCTCGAGAAGGACACGAACCCATGCAAAAGATTGGTTGTATAATATTGTGCGGTGAAATCGGCGAATGGCGATGGTGAATGACCGTGGGTATTATATTCTAAACCCCCGGTAGTTAAAAACTGTATATACTACGTTTTAAGATAGGTTTTTGTATACCTGTATATTATTTTTATTTCGTAGAACCATCTGGACATTTTTATTCTACTTTGTGTTTTATTCTTACAAAATATAAAACTTACCTAAACAACATAATGTAAGTCTGCATACGGGATGTTTGTTTTATTTTGTACAATGAAATAAACTGAATATTTCGAACAGTGCATGGAATAACGGTAAAGTTTCACTGAATGGGCTCCAACGATTTCGGCGAATTCTGAAACGGGGTGGTGTCGATGCGATGGCGTTTTTTTGCGCAGTGAAAAGTGGAGGGCTTCTGGGGGAAGTTCCTTAAAAAACGATAACGGGATAGTGTCGATGCGATGACGTTTTTTGTGCGCATTAAAAAGGGGAGGGCGTTTGGGGGGAGTTCCTTAAAAAACGATAACGGGATAGTGTCGATGCGATGGCGTTTTTTTTGCGCGTTTCAAAATTCGTCAAAATCGTCGGAGCCCATTATTCAGTGAAATTTTACCGGAATAACTGACAAGTCAGTCAGCGCGAATCTAGGAGCTTTGGATTCGTGTTCCGGCAATAGCACTTAAAGTTCTGGTTTCCTAAAGTCGCGTTTAGACCGAAATATAGGTTCGCGAACATAGCGCTTACGCCAAAAATTCACTGTTCGCAAAAATTAACAATTCTCGAGAGTTCGTCGAGGGTTCGCGTTTTATATCAAAACATGCCACAAAACGAAGAAGATATTTTGACAGTTTGTGCTGCCTTTTTATTTTTGTAATCTAAATCTTTTGGATCTCACAAATTTGGATGGCTCCTATATTCTTCAATTAAATTGACTTCTGATCACTCCATGTTTCAGATACAAATGTAAGTTTATCTGAATAATAGATCATATCTGTTTAAACACCACGCATATATATTACTAGCCGTTACCCGCGGCTTTGCTCGCGATTGAGACGAAACACGGATACATTCTCATTATTTGACATAGTTACTCCTTTCTCGATGTAGACCTCCCTAATAAATTTCAAAATTAATGACATTAATGCGATTAACGCCCCGATAAACTTTGAAAATGACACCCATGTTGATTTTTAGAGTCTCCTTTCTCCATTTGAAGGGGTTGTTTTTGAAAAAGCACGAAACACCAGTTTTAATTTACATTACCGCACTAGTGCGTATTGGGTCCACTACATGCATGTAAAGCGAGTATTTTATTGGACGTAGTGCAAAAAAAAACCCAAATCTATCGAAATCGAAGTTTTCTTTTGTACTCGTCGAATGAAGATACAAATTTATTCCAAACGATAGCATCGTTTTGAGACACATTGTATTTTTACATACCTACATATATTTTATTATAGTTGTAGATTGTTGATAATTTTATTTTATATAAAAACTATTGCGAGCATAAAGGTGGGTAAAAAAACAAGTGCTGCTGGAACTCTTACAACGGTTGAGTGCTGTAATTACATATGTATTCACTTTTATTTTTAATAGTACAGTAGGCGCTCGATAATCCGGCGCTCGCCAATCCGGCACGCTCAGTAGTCCGGCATTTTGGGACTCAGGTAGCCCGCTCTATAATCCGGCATTTTACACTGCTGAACGCCGGACTACTGAGCGGGTTCGAGTAGTTTCTCTCGCTCGGCAGTCCGGGCCTAACCTTAATAGTGAAGCCACGTGTTTGTTTTGCTTTTTCTTGTTTCGCAGCGTCGCTTTGACAAAATGGTGGACAAAAAACGTAAACACGAAACATTAAGTTTAATTAAAAATTATACATTCGATAATCCGGCAGTTCCGACAATCCGGCATAGAGGGAAAAAATCGGGTGCCGGATTATCGAGCGCCTACTGTATTACTTTTAACATGACGACTAAAAAATAATAAATTGAAAATATGAATTGGCACTAGAGGCTCTACCTGGTGGCTATTTTTAAAAAACAAAACTTCTTTTAGCATATCCAAATTTTTGTCCTCTTTCAAATTTTAGTCGCTTTTAAAATTCGTTAAAAAGAAGCAAACAATTAATTAAATCTTACACTGACCACGCAGAATAGTACCACTACATTCCAAAAAAAAATTGTTTGAACAAATATTAAATTGATTTCTATTAACAGAACTTTGCGACAATTTTGATAATCTCTGGGCGATCCGTGGGCGAGACAGTTTAGTAGACGCTGATCTATTCGATCGAAAACTTATAGTACCGTAGCAAATCAGCATAGATATTGTGTGTTCGAAGCATAATATGATTATTGATAATGGACACTAATTACGGTGTAAAGCGTTGTTGATAAGTTGTAATTTAATTGAGCGTGTTAAACGCCGACACTTTGCCGATGAGACCGTGGCGAATTAACGAACCGCGCGCGGGTCCGTATCGCGTACCGCGTTCGCGCTATTTGAACATGTGATCGCACGGTAGTCTCGAGTATGCGCGATTGACGGCAAATCAAAGTAGTGATGAGCAAAGCAAAGCAATGCCAAGACTTAACCTGAGATAGTCTTGGTATCGGTCTTGGTTCTTAGTCTTGCTTATTCAGTCTCGGTCTTACGTATTTGGTCTCGGTCTTATAATAATAATATATTTATCGAAAACTGCTCCAAAAATAGGAAAAGGATAAGTCAGCTTATTTTGCCTGTTACTTACGCCTTTTTAATAATTTTTCTAAATAATATAAGCATCGAGGTTTTTATAGGTAGGTATAAATTATAAATTCTATACAATTAATATTTTACTAATAAAACTTTATTTCTTGGTCTTTGTCTTGCATACTCGGTCTACCAAAACCAATTTTGTTCATCACTAAATCAGAAATAAGTTTCACCAGTCCGTGGTCTTTTCTTAGTGCTCAGAGGAACGAACTCGAAGAAGACAATGAATGTAAGTAGTTTTTTGCACGCCTCCCAATGAAATAGTTGCTTTTCATGCCTGTATAACGGTCGTAAAATGACACATAGTGATGTAAGCTGCGTAAAGGATAAAAAAAAGCCACATGAGAATACAACGCAGCCCACTGTCGAAAGTGAAAATAGAGCTGTCAAACATTGAAATTCGAGTTTTGCGAACTTACACTGCAATGGCTTGCTCTAGTTTCCAATATTTCTACCATGAAAGCTGTTTTTTGAGGATTTATTTTTGAAGTAGAAGCTAACTTTAATTGGTTTAAGAACCTAAATGAAAATTTGCATTTATTAGCTAACGTTGCGTAAAAAATTATTAGCTTTTTTCCGTCGTCCAGATTTAAGTTTTTACAATGTTCATAAAGTATGAAAATATTGAGCATTGTTATACAATTATAACAATGTAATTTTCGTTCCGCATTTTTGATATAAACGTTCATAAATCATATCATTTAACTAAAATTATTAATGTAGCATTTTAAAGTGTATTTATTACGTATATTAGCTGGTGTTTGGGTTCTCAATGTGATTTATGTATTTTCTGTCATTCTATAACCGCAATCTGATGAAATAGCGGACCATTTTATACAACCCGCATCTACACACTGCCACACTTGACTTCGACCCACACAGTACAATATTCGGGTTAAACATGTAGAATCTAGATGATATAAAAATATAATAAAAGCGAAGCAATTTACACAAAAAATATTGTCTCCATGCTAATTATACTTGACTTCGACCCGAACAGGTTCGTCAAGTGTAATCCAGGAAGTATAAAATATATACGAAACATAGCAATTTACACGATAGTTTAATTTGTTTAATAGTCCACATTCCCGAAAAAAATTAAAAAAAAAGAATAATAATAATAGTAATGCGTTTCTCGACTTTATGTCATAACAGACGCCATTCGCACCATTACTATGTTCCATCTATTACATTTCCCGTTATTTTCTACATTTTTCAACTTCAACTTAATATAGCAGTGGGCGAATGAAGGAATTTTAGGACATTGGGATTTAGGTTAAGGGTAGGCAAATTTTGAGCATAGGAGTTTGACAGGTAAATGTTAATCGACCATGGCCTTGAACCATCTCGATGTTTATCTGGATTTATTGAGGGAAATCATGGAAAAGCTTAACAAGACGACCGGTACAGAAATTACCGTTTTTCGGCGAGTGGTATCAGGAAAAATTCCCAGCCACATCTGCCCTCGCCGGGATTCGAACCCGGTACCTGCCATATACGAGTCTCTCACCACTACGCTACACCGCTCGGTTAATGCTTGTAATAATAGCTCGTAAAATACAGAACGTTGATCTCACGCTTCGACCCGCACATCACTCTGTCAGAATTGACTAGTTTTTGAGATTTTTTTAATTTCAGTGTCCTACATCCCGGTTGTTAATTCTAGAATAAACTTGTGGAAGGGAAAATACGGTTATTGGAGATGGATTTAAGATACAAATTATGTCGAAGCGTTTCTCCAATTAACTAGCACGTTCTTTTCTCACTTTGGTGCGATATTCGTAATTATACAGCCGCTATAAATTATTGCCGTCTACGCCCTTATTAATAAAACAACTCGGCTTTCGTCTTCAATTCTTAACGTCGCAAGACGGCCGCCGTACGCAAAAAGCGTCATTACATGTCTCGTACATTTTCAGAAATATTTTCTCAATTTTCTCTATTTAGGTACCTATCTCAAATTTTGTGCAAATCTGTACTTATCGCTTTTTGGCCCGTTTATTAACGGAATTTATAGAAAAAGTCAAGCTGAATCGATTCCGACCAATCGCGCCATTACCTATGTCAGGAAATACGGAACCCTTATAGGATCACTTTGTTGTCCGTCTGGCTGTCTGTCAAGACTCTTGGGAATCAAAACCTATAATAGAGTACTTCCCTGTTGATCTAGAATCGTGAACTTTGGCAAGAAGCAATATCTTATAGCACAAGTAAATGGAAAAATCCGAAAACCGTAAATTTATAGTTACATAAAAAAAATAAAGTTTTTAAAGCGGCAACAACATGCTACACACGTAGACAGTAACAGTTCTAATACAAAACAAGCGTCCGCTACCGGTGCGTTTATACAACACACTATGAGAACTCTCGCATTCAACACGGCACGACAACTAGGCTATCAGATATGGTCACGAGCTACAATAAAGTTCAGTAGTCCATCTGAATTGCAATAACAGCTTAGTTGGCAAACTGACCGCAGTGTTTGTCGATGTATGAGGACTACAGTTTTCCAACGACTAAGCGGGAAAAATCATCGAGACTCGATTCACGTGATGGACGAACTATTTACATTGTATGGAACTCTCGGTGCGCGAGTCCGACTCGCACTTGGCCGTTTTTTTTTATTTTTTTAATTGCTTACTTATATTTTTTATAACAATTGCCTTAGTTGAAAACTCAAATAATCCTGGTTATTCGAAACCTTAAAAAAGAGTTCCAAAGCGAATAGAGGCACCGCGGCGCCATTTTGAACCAAGGCTTTTATAGTGCAGTATCTGTGTCAAAATTCAAAACGTTATTTATATATTGTATTTACGTATATTCATCGTAGCAATTAAAATAATATAACACAATATATTTTATAGCCCGACGTTTATAATGAATCTTTTTTTCTCTCTTTCTTGCTTTCAACTAAACCAGGAACTCCACACTAATTTGCTTAGTTCATATTTGGTTATATGCGATGATCAATAATCATATATCTTAAGACCATTCGGAAGGCAAACTGATCAGTGGCAATCAAAATTCGGTGAAATTAATCTAATTTTGGCGAGCTACGTTTTAAACATTTTTTTAATTCATAGGTACTTCTTTTGGCGCGTTATGAAAAAATGATGAGCGTGAAATTCGCCCGCACACTTTCTAATTAATAGAATGAAGTTGATCGCAGAAAAAGGCTACCAACAAAATAGAGGTAGAAATAGTGAGTAGTGACCGTGTTCGTATGCTCGTTCTAATAGCTATTTTTATTCCATTGTTTTTCTTATATTATTTTATTTCAAATTATTTTCATGCAAATTAAAAATTGATTTTCAATCATGTCAAAGAAGTATAACTTATACTTATAACCATTCTGATACTGTAAGCCAAGTCAGGGATGCCGTACACGATTTTTGAGCTTAATTGGTGTACGCTGCCTGAACTATAAAACGTAGCGAAATAATATGTATAATAAACACATACACACATTACACAACGCACTCACACAACACAAACACATGCACATTTACACGTTTAACACGAAACACAGCCATATTGACACAGAGTTCGCTCTAGTGAGGGGAACTATCCTTCATACACATTTTTTTTTGTATACCTCAATTTGCAATAAAAGTAGACTTATAAATTAAATATAATAACCTGTCACTTGATCGGTAGTGTAGTTTTTGAGATTAGCGTAGACAAGCGCAGATAAAATCTTTTATAAAAATTGAACTACTGAACGCGTTTCAGCAAATTTAAATAGGGTTCTAGTTTGATAGCAAACCAAGTGAATTATAAACTAAATCGATCCGTCAAAAATGGCAATCTGCAGAGCTCGGACATACGTACGTACGTACAAAACCAACCGACAACTACTGTTCGCGATTTTCAGTTACGATTTTAGATGTAATTTTGAACTCTAATCAATCTAAAAATGGTTCCGTTTTATAGAACAGAATATCGCCTTTTCAGAGAGCTACAATTTGAATGGATTTCGTACTAATTTAACCTAGATATAATTTCTTGTATGAAAAATGCGAAAATAGAGCACATCCACTGCAACGATACAATAGTTCAATGGTCGTTCTTGATTTATTTCGTTGCCAAATCAAAAAAGTCGATCCGAAAACGAGTGTTTTGGCGTAGTTGGTAGGACTATCAGAATTTGAAATCCGTTAACTTTTGGCGCGTTCTTTAAAACGGTTGTATTATGAGACACTTGACAGTAACAAATCACCAAAAGGAAGATATTGAATTCACAAACATATCTATTGGACTTGTTTAATTGTTAACTTACAAATACGTTTGCATGTTATTTTAAACTTAATGAGTAATAAATCAATTTTTCGTTCGCGTAATGTGCCGATACCTATAGCTTGTCGTAATTCTTAATTAAAAATTGTTTAGAAAGTACTGCGCTACAACACCGAAGTCTGTCCAAATCTACAACGGATATTATTTCTTTTTGCATTTATCATCCTTTTGTTTGAATCACAGGAAGCGGACCGGCAATTAATTATTTTTACTTTCGCTATTTTTTTTATATAAAAAAACGGTCAGTTTTGATTCTAATTTTTTGTCGTTTCCTCCTTTTTTTTCGTAGAAATTCACATTTCTAGTTCTTTATGTTGAAATTGAAATATAAGCACCTCGACGCGTGTTTCCCTGACCAGGTTAATATTATCAAGGACGGAGGCGTATTTTGTCGCCTCCTCTCTTTCTTAGAAATCGAATATTTAATCAGCTAGACTATGAAAAGATTAAAAAGCATTTTAACACAACCGCCAAATCCGTGAAATAAACCGCGTCGCGCAATAATCTTGTCACTCAGGAAGAAGTTACAGTTAAAGAATTTTTCAGATTGGTTCAGTGGTATCTTACAAATTATCCTCTTTGTATAATATGTACATTACGTAGCCTATGCTCTCGAAAAGAAGTACGTTTTTAAAAAATAGTGAAAGAATTTTTCAAATTTTTATAAAGCGTCTATCCGAGAGTAAAACAATTAGGGAAGGAGGGGCTACTTGAGCATAGAGGCAAGTTGAGCCCCAACTATATATCTTTGAAACTGTCATATGAACTTACGAATCACAGTCTAAACACGTAACCCAGAGTAAAAAAAATAGGGAAGAGGGTGACTAGTTGAGCATAGGGGCGAGTTGTGCCTTAACTATATCTTTGAAACTGTCATACGAACTTATGAATCAGTGACCAAGAGTAAAAAAAATAGGGAAGGAGGGGCTAGTTGAGCATAGAGGCAAGTTGAGCCCCAACTATATATCTTTGAAACTGTCATACGAACTTACGAATCACAGTCTAAACACGTTACCCAGAGTAAAAAAAAATAGGGAAGAGGGTGACTAGTTGAGCATAGGGGCGAGTTGTGCCTTAACTATATCTTCGAAACTGTCATAGGAACTTATGAATCAGTGACCAAGAGTAAAAAAAATAGGGAAGGAGGGGCTAGTTGAGCATAGTGGCAAGTTGTGCCCCAACTATATATCTTTGAAACTGTCATACGAACTTACGAATCACAGTCTAAACACGTAACCCAGAGTAAAAAAAAATAGGGAAGAGGGTGACTAGTTGAGCATAGGGGCGAGTTGTGCCTTAACTATATCTTCGAAACTGTCATAGGAACTTATGAATCAGTGACCAAGAGTAAAAAAAATAGGGAAGGAGGGGCTAGTTGAGCATAGTGGCAAGTTGTGCCCCAACTATATCTTCGAAACTGTCATACGAACTTATGAATCACCGTCTAAACACGTGGCCGACAGTAAAAATATTAGGGAAGAAAGGAGATAGTTGAGAATGTGGGCAAGTTGTTCCCCAACTATATCTTCGAAACTGTCATACGAACTTATGAAACACAGTCTAAACACGTGACCGATAGTAAAAAAAAATTAGGGAAGAGAGAGGCTAATTGAGCATAGTGGCAAGTTGTGCCACAACTATATCTTGGAAACTGTCTTACGAATTTATGAATCACAGTCTAAAAACGTTACGGCTGCGTGACCTACGCAAATTACGATGGCTATTTATTCCAAACTTTCAGAATGTCTCCGAGTATTGAATGCTATAGTTGTGTCTCTGAAGCCCTTCTTAGCAGAGGGGGTATTCGAGTATGTAAAAATAAAAAACAGTTTACATTCAGTGAAGAACAATATGATATGTTAATTGAAGAAGGAGGCCGAATATTTCAACTGCCAATTGCCAACGGCTGTAGGTACTTACAGTTCGTCTTATTCATTTACATATACGTTGGAACTGTTCACATGACTGCCCTCTAAATTATGACGCGCCGATAATAATTCCGATTCGGTGAGGTGACCGGCCAAAACATTGTACGAACTTTTAGAAATTGCTAATCATAACATTTCTATTTTTACGGTTACGTACCTCAAAAGGAAACAAGGAATCCTTATAGGATGACTTCGTTGTCTGTCTGTCTGTCTATCAAGACCCTTTTTCTCAGGAACGCGTGAAGGTATCAAGTTGAAATTAGTATAAAATACTCAGGTCTTCAATCTCTCAGAGCTGTGAAAATATCAAACTTATTTAAGTCAACGAAATCTTATTCAACCCCTAAAAGGTTGTAACAGGGGTTCAAAATTTGTATGGAGAATCACCGCACAACTCAAACCACTGGACGGATTGAGCAGAAATTTGGCACACAGATAGTTATTATGACGTAGGCATCCGCTAAGAACAGATTTTTGAAAATTCAACCCCTACAAGGATGTAACAAGGTTTCAAAATTTGCATGGAGAAATCATATAAGATAGGAGTATCAATTCGAAAATGCGCAGGATTACTCCTGTCAACAAATAAATAAAAACACGTGATTCGTGCGTTTTCAAAAACAATCCCTTCAGAGGGTGAAAAGAGTTAAATAGTCTAAAAATCAACATGGGTGTCGTTTTCAAGGTTTGTCGGGACGTTGATCACGTGAATGTCATCAGTTTTGAAATTTATTACACTTGAACAATAAAAAAATTCTAAAAAGTCATAATTTATTATTATTGCTCACGCGTAAGCTCGCTCAGTAGTTTGGTGTTTTTGACACCAACATATTGTCTATAGAGAAGCTTTTTAGATAATATTTTTTTCTATTATTACGACTATATTGTTTAAACCTAAAATTAAAACTTACAAATCAAAACCAAATTTGGCGCGAGCGAAGCCGCGGACAAAAACTAGTATAAAAGAGTTGAAAGCCCTTCGAGATCGAGCAATGTGAATGCGTCTTTAGCGGTTAATCAATGAACAATGGACACTGTCTGTTGTATATAGTTATGTACGTGTCAGAGAGCGGTTCTTTGCTAACACAAAATGGGATGACGTCCAACTCTTCTCTGTGTTCTTTTGTGTTGCTTAAACGAAACGCATTTGAGGTGTGTGCGCTGTACGAGGGACAGACATAAAGTTGCAGGTAGACGAGCCACTTTGAAGTTTTTTTTGGGATGTGCTAATCAGAATGCCTCTAAAATTCGTAAATGGAAAATTTGACTTTTGACTCAATTTTCGTAAACGCGGTCTACATCTATATTTTGGATATAGCTAAGATCTAAAACATTTGGTTAAAGCTGTTATTTTGTAATATCTGATACGACTTTCAGTTTTCAATCTAGATTTAAACCTGAAAGTCGTATCATAACTGTCAAAGGTTGTCCGAGCCTAACACTAATTCATATTTTTAATTTACTATTATTAACGATAATAATAAATTGAAAACCGATAAGTGTTAGGCAGATGAAAACAACAATTTTATGTCAAGATTAAAATTGCGTCTGTAAATGATCCAAACAGTGAAACAATTATTATTTTAAACATTTGTTGTGACGTAAACTGATTCGACCAGGCCTGCTAACAGCGGTATTACGACGTCATCACGGTCAAACGTTTATTTGTCCGTCAGATTATGTCACGTTTAACACGCTTTTATATTATTTTCTCACAAAATAAGAATTTAGCGAGTACCTACTATATATCTTGTACGGTATTAAGTTGGGTCCTGAACCCCTCTGTTGATGCTATAATAAAGTAACGAACATTCCCATTATTTCATGTTTTAAGACTTTAAAAATGTACAGTATTTGCGGTGGTTCCTTCCTAGTATATTTTTGTACAATTATTATTACTCGGTATATGTGATATTCGTCAATTTTAATGGACATGTTAATCTGTATTGACGCTTACCTGTTGGCCCGGCCTTACCCATTACATGCCCATCTTCTAACAATATCAGGGCTGTACAAATTATGCCTTTCACTCTTTGAGTCCAGTATTGAAGAGTGCCAAAAATCTAACTGTCCTCTTTCCTGCGCGAATCTACTAGCGCCGTGCATGCTGCGTGGGTATACGAGTCGTATCGCAAAGTGAAATTGTTTTTGACTGTGTAGTCGGAAGTAGTTTTCCATCTTGTCTTTTTGATAGGGGAAAGGTAGGAGATCATTAATTAATTACGTAAGGACGATTTTGGCCATTTTTGATCCTCCCCTTCCCCATGTAAGTACATGTTAGAATCCTTGAACTCCCCCTCCCCCTTACGTAAGACTTTACCTAGTTTTTCTAAATAGTTAAATGTTGTTAGAAAAGGATCAGTTACACTATACGTACTCGTAGTTTGACATTAAATAATTAATTAAATAATTAGTCTTTTAAAAAATAAAAATGTTTGATATAAGACTAATTAATTATTTAGTCTCTGGAAAATCCGTATTATAATTTTATATAAAATATTACGTAAGAATGGCTTTTACCCCCCTTCCTTCCCGAGATAAAGTCACGTAGAGCAGAATAAATAACTACTTACGTTCGGGAATATGGCCATAAGTCGGTTAAACTTCTTTTATTAATTTCTTGAATCTCAGGTTCCTATAGATTATAGACATGAAGTAGTCAACAAATAAGATCATTATCGCTTGTACATCCCTGATTAATACACACTTTAAAGATCATTTATACGGGCGCATTCTCCGGTATCGGGTTTCGTCTACAAGATCGCTTGTTTTGATTAAAAAAGAAAATAAAGTGCGAACACGGCCCGTTTTTGTGAAGTGCCTTTTGTGTTCCATTAAGTACAATGCTTTAGAAGAAATGTATGAGCATATATCGCATCTTTTGTTCTTTTTTATGGAAGAAGGGTTGACGAGCTCAAATCATCATCATCATCATCATCTTCTTTATCTATGATTGTTTTCAAAAGCTTTTAATTTAATTACATTCCATTTGTGTAAATAGCTATTCATTGAATTGTTTGGAGTTTTCATTTTTTAAAGGCAGGTCACCAGCTGGTCGCCCTCCGCAACTTTTAAATTATTATCTTCTTTGAACTCAAGAAACACAGTTCGTCAGGTGAAATCGAATTTTACTTTCTAAGACCCTTGGCTGTTTATTACAAAGGTTTTTTTGGTTAGTTGGGTTAATCAAATCTTGGATTAACGTTTGAATATCAAATAAATTAAATTATCGACCAATTTTTTCCAGAAATAATTCAATAGATGACGTTTCGGTCCGGATTTGGATGTCTTCAGAAATAATCTAAAAAATATAAAAATGAATTAGTATCTACTTATTTTCTAGTAGAATTAAGATTGAATTTTTTATTTGTGAAATATTAATGAAAAATTATAATTTTGTATCAATATACAGTCGGTAAAAAATTGGTCGATAATTATATTTATTTGATTAGTTGGGTTAATGTTAATATTAACCAAATCTTAACCTGAACATAACCGGGCAAAAATAGTGGAAGTCGGGGTATCGATTGAGATTGTTCGTCACTTTTCCTTGATGAACCTACTATTAGAGTGAGAGTTTGAACAATATTAGTTCCGTGATTTTTGGGTTAACTCGAACATATTTTTTTTAGCCCATACATAGTTCTAGATATTTGGCACCAGCTGTCGAACTTAGAACTTGGGAACCGGGGGCTTGCAATAGAAGAATCAACCACGACATCGTTATACGCTCGGTTTCTGAGCTTTTACAAATGCTTCTCTCACGCCGGCATGATTTGTAGTTGTCCTAAGACCTAAACGATTAATAAATATTTTTTTATACATTTTAAATTTTGTATGAAATCATTTCCTGTATCTACTACTGTGTTGCTTCTTCATTGCGAGAAAAAAAAATATATAAAATTAAATTTTGTAAAATTCAATTTAAGATAATAGTAGGTTTGGTGCCATTGTGTTCCCGCATTATGGAACCATTTTGTGGTACTTTTATCGGTGCGTGTTATTACAGTGGTTTAAAATAATACAAGTTTGCGGTTACAGAGCCCATTTCTGTCGGGTTTCAGGACAGTGTCGGATGACGATAAGAAAGACATTGTTTTATACAAACACAATCTATCTGATATGTTTGACAAATTTGAACCAGTTGTCCCAAAACTTTGCAATTTCCTAAAGTTGAATGAATTTAAATAAAACAAGGCGTCAAAAAAAAACTAGACTTCAGTTTTTATAAATGATATACAACTCTATCGCACTGACTCACTCACTCAAAGATTTTCGTTCATCAATAAACTACCCTTTCTGGATTTCTTCGAACCAAAAAATCTAGACGCTGATGACCTCAGCTGTTGAGCGTCTATAATTCACAATCTCTCTCTCGAACCAAATGAACGAAGGAATATTGAAGGGTGATTAATGACATCGATTTATGATATATTAGCGGCTCGGTCCGACTTCGCCCAAATTTGTAGATTTCCACCGTATTTTCGTCGACTTACGTTGCAAACTTGGTTTTTCCGAAAAGCGCTTTTATTTTAAAGCGATAGATCCATTCTAAATATTGATGAAAAAATTCTTGATATCCGATGGGTAGTTTCGGAGATTACCTCCTACAAGCAGTTAAATCTGTTATTTTCGCATGAAATCCTTTCAAATTGCAGCTTTTTAAAAAGGGGGGACTTTGTATTAAAAATGGAATTAATTACTTGTAATAGAAAATTGTGAACAGTAGTTACTCTGTACGTACTTACTCGATTTTCAAAAAAAAAAAAAATTTAACCGACACCAATAACCACCCATATTTCGAGAAATTTCATTAATGGGAAATTAAAAATAAATAATCTTGTTTTAGTAAATATATATTAATCAGAAATAACACGAATGTTGTTCAGATTTGTACGTTTTTGTAAATCTTATTTAATGTGCAGTACGGACCTGCCATTATCCTCGTTACTTGTTTGTCTACTAATAGCGCTGCAAGTCGACACCGCGCTGTCATCGGTTTCAGACCTCCGGGCGATATTTTCTCACCAGGATACTGTGACAAAACACAATCTCGACGACCACAAAATATATCTATACCCGTATCTGCGACAAACTTTGATAATAATGATAGTCCATCTCGCTTAATCGCGTCGATTGACGTATTTGTTTTTCTTTGTCTGAAACGTGCAATGCCATTATTCGACACCGGTGCTTTGCTCTTCTATACTTACTTCATGCCCTAAACAATGCGAATTGACCCTTTCTTTAAGCTGCTAAATTTTGACAAGTGCTGCGTAGATAGATGATAGACGGTCGCCTACACAAGTGTTGAACATTTATACTGGGTTGACGAAATGATCTTACATTAACACACGCATATTTCTCCATATGAAAAGTATAGTAGAGTTTCAAATCGATTCTGCCCGAAAAATAATTAATTGATTGATTGAAACGATATTTTTCTTAAACTGTGTGTACACAATTTAGCATCTTTATTTTTTGTACAGTTTTCACTTCGAAACGATGTAATTCTACGCATTTTGATCAAAATTTAGCTTGAAAATATGTATAACAATAATTTGTTTTTGTGTGAGTACAATCGAATGATTTAGATCAGGGGTGTCAGACTTAAAAAAAAGTTGTTTTCATTTTCAAAAATAAATTATTATTTATTTATTTTTAACTTCTATACTTCTAAAGACTGTTTTATATCAGTGGACCAAATTTTTGAGAACATGACAAAAAGAAAAAAAATTGTTGACATGGTCTAGTGAAGTACTTTTTGTTTCTGAGTTGTGATTTTTGGTGCCCCCTGAGACGTGATGACTTAAGCAGTCGCTTACTTTGCTTATAGGTTAATCCAGTACTGGATGTATGGAAACTGGAATATGATTACAATCTAACGTCATTGTTAAATCAGTTTTTTTGATAATCCTTTCTGCAACCCAGTATCCAAAAAATGTATGTGTTTCATACAACCACAATTGCAAACACTGCTATTTTGTATATTATGACCTTACCAACGGTAATTAAAATTGGATATTAAATCTAAGGTATAGATATTAAATGGATACAGTACCTATATCAAGCATAGCGGGTTAGAAGAAGATATGAGAGATTGCGATTTTCTGGGTAATTATGTCGTAAAAATATTGCTAAAAATCAAAGTCTTTCATATATATTTTATATTGAGAATTTTTATAGAACAAATCTCGCTGATTTCAATGAACGAAAGCGAATTTTTTTTTATCTTTTTTGGTTTAGAAGAGACGACTATTAAAAGTTTTTTTGTGATTTTTTAGCAACCTAAACGCATACATCTTAACGAATTAAGATATAGACGCTTGCTTGTACCTACTCGTTGGAATCAACGTGTCTTTTTTTAGTCTTGAAATATTGATAAAAGAAAGTTTTCTTGTTTTTCAAAATGTCAACTGACTTCAAATTAAATATCGTTCCTCTTGCAAATGTCAAAAACAAGAAATTTGTGAAAATAGATGACTGAATTCAATTCCTTCCAAATTCTTATTATTCAATTTGTATCCAAACTTACAATCCGACATTTACGTGAATGAAACCACTGGTAAAGACTAGTTGCAAAAAATACAGCCAATTATAATTTATTCTACATGATAATATGTATTCGCGACAACACCTAATGATTCAGTTATAAAAAAATTGCAATAAAAAGTTTCACAGGTATTTTAATTGTGTAAATATCTATTGATAGCGCGATGTTGATCATTGAATAAGGACTTAATTTTGCGTTGAATTAATGATTTAACATTTGAGTGCAATAAATCATTTATTCATTATTATGCGTGTATTCAAGAATAACTGGTGATCTAATTTGAGTTGAGAGTGATTTGGTGGTGAAAGATTAGGTACACCTTAGTACAAGTACCAAGGACTCCTTGTATACTGGGTGTCCCAGAAATCACACAGCAAAACAATGTCATAAAAATAATTTATATTATACTTAGCATTTTCATTAAGATACATCTAGGTTTTTTGGTTTTTTAAACGAGCAGATTGTTCTTATTGCTGCAGAATAGTTAAAGAACTTATTTCGGTTTGAAACACTTGTCTTTAGTGTTTCGTAATCGTGCCAATTGGAACAGTTCGATGTCCGTCCATTCGTCTGTCGTAAGCGATTTTCTCAAAAACTATTTGACGTAAAAATTTAAAATTTGGCACAAAGGTAGAGTGTGGTGGCCCAATTACAGACCTGAAGAATTTTGATTTAAGGGGTTAATTTGTAAAAAAAACGAAATTAATAAAAAAAATCATATATCATATTATACCTATAACAAGTGGAATGTAAGTAAAAATCGATTTTTTAAAATGTTTTATACATTTTAAATTTCCATTTTTTCTAACCTAGATAAGCTTTGGACTTTGTTTTAATCGATTCAGCATACTTTATCTATATGGCAAATTAATTGGGATGTTAAATCCGAGGTATTTATATATTTTTTCATGTAGGTATTGTAATTGATTCCATCTTGTCATGCGTTTTGCAAATTGTGATTTTTTCAGGTGTGATGAGCTATCATATTTTTACCAATTTTGGGTTGGTACTAGGGAATTAGAGGAATGTAACCAATTTTCAGATATGTAGCATGGCAGTTTTTTAATCTTAGGGGTAGTTGACGTTGTCATGTTCACATTTTGGACAGCCTGTAGAGAAAAGGGTGGCGGGGATCCGGCCATTATTATGAATGACTGTTGTAAAATATCAAAAACTTTCACACATGCAATATTGTGTTCATCACGACTTAATTTTACATATATGCATACCGGCTGTTTTATCAAAAAACAACAATGGCCGGACTGTTTGAGTATACACGCTCAAGCAGCCACCATCCACCACCCTAGCAGTTTTTAAATCTGGCGTCATTCGTTCAAGGTTAAAATTTGACATCTGACTGACCGCGCAAGTCGCTCGCACACATTTGTAGTGGTTGAATATTAATACTTAGTCTGTAACTTTATTACCTAATATTCAAATCTTAGATTAACGTCCCTTGATCCTATTGATACGCACGCCACTGACAGTGCGCGCATTAGTAGAGGCAGGTAGAAGAGTTTTTGTGTAAGGAAGTAGAGAAGGGTTTTGAACATTCTAGAAAAAGCTAGAATGGGTATCCGAGGCATATTAATACCGCCGCGCGACAGTGTACAGCAGTGGTTCCCAAACTTTATTGACCTACCGCCCTCTTTCCAGAGAAAAATATTACTCGGCCCCCTGGAATTTTTTTTTTTTTAATTTTTAATAGAAATTAAACAAAGATATACCTATTATGTATTAATGTTTCTACCTTTTTCGTAAATTATAAGTAGTAAAAAAATGTGTAAATTAGAAACATTAAAGTTCGAAATTATGAAACTATATCTATTGAACTTAGAATTAACTTCTCCCAAATGCACCTGTGGCCATCACCGCCCCCCTGGATCGTTGCAGCACCCACCAGGGGGCGGTAGCGCCCACTTTGGGAATCACTGGTGTACAGGGAACACAGTTGGACAGTGTGTGTAACCGAATTCACAGCGGAGACACGGTGGCTAGACATAAATAATTGACTTCGGATATAAATTTCTAGAGCGCTTAGATAAATATTTCTTGTAAGTATATATTTCTGTGTACCTATAGTGATATTGTATTATTTTCATTACTTAGAAGTTGTTCTGTTTGTGATATTATTTCTATTTCATTTTCATTCAATGAGAGAAGTACTTTTAGTTTGTTTAAGTGTTTTGTTAACATTTTATTGTTGTAAATAAATATTTACCACCACAACGAAGAACAGTTTTGTGACACTATTTTGTGCAGTTCCAATGTGAAAGCAAAATATTATGTTGACTAAATTGACTAACAACGATCATATTATGACGTTTTCCTCGACACACGGTATACGCCGCAGTGTTATTTACTTTATGTATTCTTTGTGTAATAATTCTCATTACATTTGTTGGGCAATATATAGCCACTTTTTGACAGTCGGTCTTGCTCTCATATTATACATACGAGTTGTTCCGTGAGAAGACACTGGAATAGAGACATGGTCATGTTAATACTCATAAGGTACCACGAAACGAATGAACATGAATGCACGTTTTTGATTTGAACATCTATTGGCGCGCCTTGGCAGTAAAACCATACCAAACGGCACGACGCTCCCTTATGCCGTCATGCCCCCTCTACGCCGCCGCTCTCGACTCCCTTGTGTGTATGTGCCCGCATACTATAATCTCGTTCCGGCTTAATTACATTTTTCGAGGTTTTTTCCGACTCACACACGCCACTAAATGGCAAATCGGGGAACTTTGGGATTGATGCTTCCAACATAATCTACACTTATGCCGTATTTGGCCCGCGGGTCTCTAACAATTACCTACCGATCGCTGCACAATGCCATTGCACTAAACTGTATCTATATTTAGGTGTAGGTATAGAAAATCATCGGTGCTAGTAACGTTTTTTATTTAACCTTTTGACACCTGTCAAATTAATTAGAACGAGAACATTTGGCATTAAGATTTTCTACATTATCATATTTACTGATTATTTAATTATTTGGACGATTTAAATTTTTTATTGAGGTTGAAGTCTGGTGAAACTTTATGGTGAGTCTCAAGAGGTCATCGCTAAAAGATTCAACCGCTCGGCGCAGTGCTATAAAACATGCATGTAATTAATTTAACAAGAAGAAAAAAACTAATTAAGTTTATAATATTATAATACAGTATAATAGAATTAATAGCGTAGGCATTGTGGTTTGCAGGTAAATGTTACTATATTAATAAAAATGTTATATTTGTCAGGATATTAATAAAATAATAATAACTCGATACATAATACAAAAAGCAGCATGGGTTTTCTCTCTTTCTCATATATGAGAATAGTTCAATTGTAATTAATATTGAATATTGTTGCAATCCATAGTATGATAGTACAAATCTATAGGTTCTTTGTCCTGTTTGAATATGCTGTGTTCTTATTGGGTAGAATCCGGATAGTCAACTTCGTTTATAAAGACCAACCGCTTTTAACGACGTAAATGCAACCTCAAGTTTGGTTTTCATAAAACATACTTTAAAAGTATAATATCCGTTTAGTACCTGTACGACTCCGATTAAAGTGACCGCCCGCTTAAAAAGTCGTTCGGTTAGAACGACGCCCGTCTCAAAAGAAATCATAATTTCGAGGGCAAATTACTTCACTTTATCTCGCCGCCCCCACTTCCTTCCTTCCCAGATGCACGCTATATTATTTCCGAGTAAATCACTTATAGTAGTACGTGATGCGTCCACATGACTCTTTATTGGGAGCTGGCTCCGTGCGCTCCGCTCACTAAAAAGAGTCGCTCAAAGGAAATCGTTCAAAGGAGCGACACTAGACAGTACGCACTACACAATTGTGCAGATTGCAGAGGTGTGAACTATCATTATGCATGCTCAGGAGTCACATAGCATTGCACAGCACAATACACACACTCAGCTCTGAGCTTATTTTAATATGATTCTGATCTTATATTATTCGCATTTCGGTTAAACTATAAAGTATAATAAAAGCTTAACAATAATAATGTTTATTGTTACAATATTATATCTTTGTCAACGACGTCAATGTGAATGGTTTAAGTCACTGTAAGCTTAGTACTATTACACTTACAGTGTGTCATTCAACATTAAATGAAAGATAATTCCGTACTTGCAACATTCACTACTGCCTCTGTGGTCTGTGCTGTGTGCGCTCTGTAAATGTGCGAATGCAACAGTACAAACCAGCTCAGCACAGAGCAATGGCGCTCGGAGTGAGTCATTCACAAAAAAAGAGCGACTCGCTTCGCTCCGAGAAGGGAGTCGTTCATTATGAACGACTCGCTCAAGAGCGACACATCACTAATTTATAGTATTTTGTCATCTTTTGATGAGGCACTGCGTTAGTTTCGTGTCAACGAACGCCAAAATGAGTTATTATTTAACTAGCTTTTTGTCTTTCGGCTTCGCCCGCGGAAATTTCAGATCGTTTTGTGCATCGTTCATATGGCTTTGCCGCTTCATTAAGCGATCGGTACTGTAATGATGCCTTACTCCTTAAATTTTGGTACCTTTACTATGAAGGCTTGAGAATAGTGGGCACATTTGCAAACCCCGGTTCTCGGATAATTGAAAGTAGTATTTAAATTAACTGCAATCAATACTAAAGGTAAAGTTTGTAAGTTTGGATGTAGGAGGTAGGTAATCTCCGAAACTACTCATCCGATTTCAAAATTTTTTTCACTAATATTTGAAATGGACTTTCAGGATGGATAATAGGCTATTTATTGAAATTAAAGCGCTTTTCGTGAAGACCAATTTAGCAACGTAAGTCGACGAAAAAGCAGTGACAATTAACAAATTCGGGGGATCGGGGGAAGCCGAACCGGGTTGCTAGTTAATAATTTTATCTACAGGGTTTGTGTCGCTTCGATCCGGGTGTTTGTGTGTGTGTGTTTTTTTTTTAGTTTGATATGAATCTTGCGGTGGAACTTTGATATAAAATATATGCATATCAATAAAAGCTATTAAATATATTCAAGAATTTATCCGATTGTATAAAATGAATATTATACAGTGCTTCAATAAATCGATTTGACACGGCAATCTTTTAAGCTGCGATTTGAGTTGTCTATCTGTTGTTTTAATACATGTGCTAACAATCTATAGACATAACATTGTCGTTTTTAAGAAATTTGTTTCAAGTAAAATGTTTCTTGAACGGTCTCTATAGGCTGTGTGCACGAAGCCTATTAGCGCCGCTAGTGGGTAATAGAGAATTATTGAACTAACTTTTTATGGAAATCGCGACATGTTTCTATGGTGATAAGTCAAAAACTTTAGTTGGCCATGATGTGTCAAAAAAAAATGTAATAAGGAAAACTGATGTTAATTTGTTTACACTGACAGCGGAACGTCAAAATAGGGCGCCAATGATCTTTATTTTACTTAAATCGCCATCAGCGCAACAGCCTGGAACACAACAAGCATTTCCAGATCGCTTAGTTTTCCTATGTTTTCTTTGTAATTGAAAAACTTTATAAAATTATAATTACTTTCACTTTTAATAAAACATTGCTCACTGACATACGAAAAATTGGAGATCGAAGTTTCCTCTAGTGCTCACCACAAACGCTTGCATCGAAAAATTTGTAACTCCGCCTCCGTGCACATAGCTCTGAAGGGACGTTGTTAGGATGCTGTTTCCATGGATACATAATAGTCTCCCTTTTGTCGCAGCTTTTAAACAATGAAACAAATCGGCTCAGTAGTTTAAGATAAATGTTGATAAATAAACTTTACATAATAGTCGTGTTTTATGTCGTGCTCTAGTGTAAAAGTTTAAAGTGTTATCACTTTTGATGCTATTACGTTTATTTTACAAAAGTATATTACCTATATCAAATTAATATTTCGATAATTAAATTCAAACTTCATTCTATTAGAAAATAAGTAGATACTAGCGTGACCTGTGCTAATTATTCGCACTAAATAAGTACCTATAATAATTATCACTTTACAAAATTATTTTTTAAATATGATTGCAGGTATTCAATTCGATTCTAATTTTGCACACTGCTTATAACGTTTTTCTTTTTGTTGTATTACAATATGAAGCTCAGATGACAAATCGAAGAAATATTTTACTAAAATTGTCATATAGAGGTGCAAGTAGCAAAAGCGTTGAGCTTCGCCGTCAGATGGCATCATGCAGCATTGCTGTGACATTGTTCAGCGTTGCCCGTCAGATGGCAGTATACAGTATTTACAATATGAAGGTCAGATGACAGTCAAGTGTTGACGTTGTTTCAAAATTATAGCCGTCAGATGGCAGACGTTGTCCAGCGTTGCTGTTAATTAATTAATTTACAAAAACAAAAGCAATAATAAATTTTTTAGTTGTCTATGTCAATAGAGCAAGCAATTATCTGTAAAATGATATATAATTTATGTGGAGAAATTGTGTGGTTTTTTCTAAAAAGGGAGGCAAACATCCTTAACCTTAATGTATTAATATATATGATAGTTACTAATTAATTACTATATTTTTTAGATTATTTCTGAAGAAGATCCAAATTCGGATCGAAATGTCATCTATTGAAATATTGAATTATAATTTTACTATTTTTGTCAATATATATAGTCTGAAAAAAATTGGTCGATAATTTTATTTTTTTAAAAAGTATATATACCCAACATATTAAAACCGAATCGAAGCAAAAAAAAAATAACTAGCGTAATAAAATTCTATGAAATAAGGTCCGTAAACAATATACCCGCGGTCATTGCAGTCCGTTGTTTGTTGATCCCTGGTATAGATTATGTATTATTGATATCCGGTTATCCATTTGTCGTATTACATCCCTGGTGTGTATTGTGGTCGTATGTAAATAGTTATTAGAAGAAATCGCTGTATACCACAAAAGTGTTGATAAATATCAAGTGTCCGATTATTATAAAAGCTGTTGGTTTATCTGACGTGCATTTAAATGCAAAACATGGATTTATTTCTAAACCACAAAAACAAAGATACATCTCGATCTCAGTAACATTATCCATTATGTTAATAATAAATATATTTTGTTTTATGCAATAGCTCAATGACATGGGGTTTAAGATTGTACCATACCCTAAGAGGCGATATCTTGACGGACATATTGTTGAATTATAAACGCTCGACATTTGAGGTCATCAGCGTCTAAGGATATCTTGGTGTAGTGGTTAGTCTGATTTGACTCTGGACCGACTCGGCGTGATTCTAATCCCGTCTTCTCATATTGTGATGTCGTTTTGGCCCATAGAGCTGCAATTTGAGCTAAATAATTATATTATATATATATTATGTTCGGGCATCTCTACAGGATATTCTCTTGTACATGTGATCTATATATGTGACTAGTGACCCGGTCCGGCTTCGCTCGAATTTGTAGATTGCCACCGTTTTTTCGTCGACTTACGTTGTAAAACTGATATCCACGAAAAGCGCTTAACATTACAATGGGTATGATAAACTATCCTTAAAAGATAGACATATGCCATCACTGACTTTTCTGTGGACCTATAAAAGAGGAACAATTTCACCATACATATTGTTTTGTTATATCTCAAAGGAATTAGGCAGCGTTTTCGATGAAAGCTCCCAGTCGAGTTGGTTTTTTTCGACATCTTGAACATATCATCGTCATATTTCAACCAATTTACACAAAACATTATTGAAAACTTTCTCTTGAATCACTCCGTCCATTGGTGAAAATCATCTGAAAATCCATTTGGTAGTTTTTGAGTTTATCGCGTTCAGACAGACAGACAGAGGCGGCGGGGGGACTTTTTATAATATGTAGTGATTATATAACGAACTAGCAGTCCCGCCCGGTTTCACCCGTGTGCAAAAGAACGAATGAGGGGGGAGGTACATGAGTACGCACATTCATCTTAGTTTACCGAGATGATTGTTGTGTGATGATCGGGGAGTTACCGTTCAAAAGTATTTGTCGGACGGACAAATTTTCAGTTATATTTTCCAACATTTTTCATTGATGCTCTGCTCCTATTGGTCGTAGAGTGATATTATATAGCCTATAGCCTTCCTTGTTAAACAAAAAAAAATTCAATTCGAACCAAGTAGTTCCTGAGATTAGCGAGTGGCTTGATCTAACGTAAGTTTAGAAGCGATCGTTAGATTTCCGAGTTCGTGGAACAGACGATCTACTAAAAAAAAGTCTATTTTACATGAATACAGGTACATTTTGGCTTTTCATTTTTACACCGACAGATGGCCATTGCGTTACTGTGTTTATTATTATCATATAGTACCTACACAAATGTGAATTTTTGCTTTTCATTTTGCCACGCAGGGATGGCGTTAGTGTGCCCATTTTTACATACTATATTTTTGAGCAGGATGTATTGATTGCTTGCAGTATTCGAGCACAGATTGCCAGCAATAAAATATATGATGTGTGTTGTGCATAATTTCTTGGTATCGAATGAATGAATCTGCTGCATCAGACGAACGCATCGCGCACAGACACGAATTCCATTAACGGATTGAAATTTCAAATTAGACATAAATATACCTTCATACAATCTGTACATCATCAATCAAAATATGTTTTATCTGTTTGCTGTCGGCGCGACTCTGAGATTTAACATTGTTGATTGATCAGAGATCTATCAGAACCGCTAAATGGGCTGTTTCCATTTTGCAAAACTTCTACAAATACAGTGCTTTTTTATAGTTTACTCATGAACTAGACAGGAATCTTATCGCGAATGTAGCCGGATAAAAAGTACCACATTTTGCATGTTGTGTAAGTACGACAGATATTAGATATGGAAGTGTCGAAGAATACACCTCTCCATAGGAATTGATAATGATTGATAGTGATTGCAGAATTTTATACCCGAAAATTTTTTGATTACAGAGATTGTGCAAATAGTGCTGTCGGCAAATTTTAAACGGTGATCGCGAAAGACATCTTGCTACTGTTTGTATGCTATTCTCGCCATTTTTACGTCATTTGAAATCATATAGTTCAAATCAATAAATATTGCAAGTTTGGATATAAGAGGTAATCTCCGAGACTACTCATCCAAATTTAATTTTTTTCACCAATATTTAGAATGGACCTTCAGGATGGATATAAGCTATATTATATGTATTATCGCGTTAAAATAAAAGTGATTTTTGTAGAAACTAAGTTCGCAACGTAAGTCGGCGAAGAAACGGTGGCAATCTACTAATTGGGGTGAAGCAGGAAGACATATGTGGAAGATGTTACATATTTCTAGTTTATTTCGAAAGCATTACCAAAAAAATTAAACAAGGATTTTCATAGAAATTAGAAATTTTTGAAACTGTTTTTAATTTTTTTTGGTATGCACGCACATATTTTCAAATGCTCGTAAAATAGAGCTATGCGGGTGAATAAACTGGTGAACACTCAGAAAAGCTTTTTCTCTAAAATAATTAAGAGAGCAGGAAATCACGAGTGCGATTTTTTAAAGCCCTATGATTTTATTGGCCGGGTGCGGAGTATAAAGTGGCGACGACTTGACTCAATCGCAGCGAGAGCTGTGGACTAAATTGGCACTAAATCATGCTACGGTTATAGAGTATGATTTTATGTGGCCGTCAGCTGTCGTTTTCGTCGTGCTCCCTGCCATATCGTCTGTTAAGAAGATTCGCGGTTTAAAAAAATAATAACAAGGCAGTTCAATCTCGTCCTATTGCCCGCTAGCGACGCCAGTAGTCTTCGCAGAAGTAAACGTCGAATAATATATTTTCCAAATAATAATTTTTTCAGTGCAACAACATAAACACGTAACTCAGTATAAAAAATTCCAGCCAATTGGGCGACGGGACCATTCCAACTTCAAAAATGTTGACATTTGATTATAATAAAGAAAATAAAATTTCTGATATCGTATGAGGTGACGCGGGTAATTGCTAGTATTCAATATGATATTTGCTAGTCGTTGCCATGGTTACCTACATAATAATATGTTCCACGTCATGTAAACATTAATCAAAGCATGCCGAACTTGTTTATTTCTGACAGATCCATAAAACAAAAGAGCGGCTGATTTTTTTTTATTTTCAAAATATTTCCGAAACTATAAAGTTTAGGGGAAAAAAATTAACGAAACTTTCTTGAAAAAATAAATAAAATAATAAGTCGTTATGAAAAGTATACCATTATTATATAAGAAACACCGTTATAGCAAATATTTCTTCTGCGCATGCGACGATTTTCCCCAAAAACAATAGGGCTCTTCATATTTGCATACAAAATGTCCTCCCAAAATTTGGTTTCGATCCGCTCATCCGTTTGACCTGTATCGTGTTCACAGACAAACAGACCAACAAACAGACTAACAGACGCACAGAGTTTTTCCAAAAATATATTTTTTTGGTTCGGGGGACCTCAAAACGGAAAAATATTTTAAAATTTTTGAAAAGTGATTTTTGACCTAAACTAGTACCATTCCCCACTTGAGGGTTGGAATGGTAAAATCTATAATTAGAGGCTTCGTTTAATTATTATTACAGTTATTTGAAAAATACTTATTTAACAAAATGTTATAAGAGCATGAAAAATTGCAAACAGTAGGCGTTGCTGTCGTAACGCATCTAACGAATAGTCGCAGACAGCACCCTGTACATGTATTTTGAAACCCATCTTTATTGCCAATTGAAATGGAAATAACTGACCACGTAGGTATTTATTCATGTGATATTGTATAGACTTGGTGGTGGTGGTGGCTCCAGCTGTACCTACATAGATTGAACGCGATCACATATGCTGATGACCCCCATGGCACGGCCTGAAGTTTAAACCGGCAGATGCTTTGTTGTGAAGGCCACTCGGACAACCGGCCGGGATGACCGCTGCGGCCGCGCCCCCGCGCCTCCTCGGACACCGATTTATCGAATCCGGATCCCAACCTGGCGCTTGCTAAATTAACGCAGCGCGCATGGACAAACATTTTTTGTTTCTAAGAGTCTTTCGTGCGAATTGTTTGTTGGTCTGTTTTTAACTCGGGAAAAAGCAAATTAAAATTATGTCACCATTGCCGAGGACAAGTTTAATTTAATTTGATTCAATTAGGCGCTGACTCTGATTGTTGAGCGTCTATAGTTCACAATATATATAAATAAACGTGTCAATTTTAGTTTATTTAAAATCTTAAATCTCCCGAAATCTCACCGATTGCTATGAAGTTTTGATACAACGTTGCAATTGAATACGCGTGTGTTTTTATATATCTACCTATAGCGGTCCGTCCCGGTTCATCCGGGTGCAATAGATATAATTCTGCAAAATGTGTTTCGTTTGCGGCCCGGCGTCTGAATTAATAGCTTTGAGCAAATTCTACCAGATTTGCTTTTGAACTAACAGCTTGGAGTAAATTCTATCAGAGATCGTTACATGTTACTAAAACAGTACAAAATATTTAGTTAAACTGTCCTATAGCGTAAGATGCACCAAGCAAGACACATTTACAAAATTTCATTAAAATTGGTTCAGTGGTTTCGGAAATTAGCGTGGCTAAAATTACACGAGATTTTTATAGATATAGAAGATTATACGTATACCTATGGATGTCACACATGTGCTTTTTTTTTGAAAAACAGCGCCATACAGCACCATCTGTACGTTAAAGCAACACACGCTATACTAAATATTTTACGACAATTGGAACACTATCTGTCTAATACAGTGCCATTTTTTGAACGTTTAAGCAACACCCGCTACACTAAATATTTTATGGCAATGCGAACGCTATTTGTTGAACGTAACAGCAACACACGCAAACCAGATTAAGCCACAGCAACGTGTGACTTGTACAGCGTGTAAATAATGAATTTCCTTACGAAACATGTCGAGTTAAAACGGGACATCAGTCGTTTTGCTAGTTCGGTGAGTTATGTCCGTATTTATTTTTGCGAAAAAAAGCAAAACTATAGAAACAATTAATGTAAAATCGACCAATAATATATTTCTGCTGTTGTGTTGTTTGCGTGGGATTTGTTGTTTTTGCGAGGTTATTGACTCCATTATTCTTTTAATAAGTATTATTTACAAGCGTCCCAATACTAAACTTCTGTTTTATAAAATAGAACTTTATCTAGTTTCATTTTTTTACGTTTTTTTGTATTATGGGACAATAGAAAAAAAACGTGTTTGTAGAATGTAAGTACGGCCAAACCAATTTTGATGAAACCTCGTACCTACATCGTAAACTTAAAATATATACGGTATTTTTTACACGACCATGTTCGTAATGGTCAAAACTGACATTCGATCGAAATCGTGGGACCACTAAAATGATAAAATAGTTGAAATACGGTGCAATTCACAAATCACAAGTGCTGTTTATAAATATTAAATAATATTTTTTCTCTAACTGAGGGCTGAGGCTGTAAAAAATTAAATACTCTTTCCTGGTAAAAATTATTGCCATAAACACAATGACCCGTTTTCATTTCAATACGTTCAATCTCTTGTGTGAGATATAAAAGATTTATGTCAAAAATTGTCTAATTTTTTACGGGATTTATGTCTAAAATCTAAATTGTATCCTCTTTCGTTTGATATTAACGGTTTAAAAATTAGGTTTCACAACATTATTTTGTCCTTTACACCTGACACCAAAGAAATATTCACGGAGATAAAAAAAAATTAATTTAATAGGTACCTGCTACGTCATCGGCGTCAATCGCGTTTCTCTGCAAATATTATCTACTGTAGATAGCAAGGCCTCCTGTATTCCCTGTGCTTTGATCTCTCACGACCAGTGGGCCGTGGTGTTTGCCTCCAATAAAGTAAGCCTCTTAAATATTTATTTAATCAACTTAAAAAATTTATTGTTAAGCAGTTTTAAATGCTAGACCAAGGGTCGGCAACCTTTTGAGACGGAAGAGCCAAAAGTTAAAATTTACAAAATTTCCCAGTTTTTAAAGAGCCACTAAACATTTCTTTTCAATATTATAGTATTTGCTTATATAGTTATAATATATATCCGAGGACGACACGTCTCGACGGGGGCGATGCGGGTGAGACGCGAGTGGAAATGGCTGAGAGATAGACATGGCACTCAATCATGGATCGATTGGACGATTTTTAAGGGTTTATATAATAAAATAATTATTTTTTGCGTATGGAACTGGAGAGTCGCAACTTTACATCAAAAGAGCCGCATGCGGCTCGCGAGCCGCAGGTTGCGGACCCCTGTGCTAGACGAAAATTCCAACGACTATATTTGAGTTACACGGAGATCATTCTAGTGATTTAGAATTTTAAGACTCATCATTTGCTAATTATGGCATGTCACTAAACGGAATATCACTTTTGGCTCATTTATATCCTACGTTTATAATCAAATTACGCTTATAATTGCAAATCTTTAATAGGCATATTTTATGCGGTTTTGTGGTTTTCTTCTGATTAGTGATTACATTTTAAACTGTACAATTGTTGCGCATATTTTTATTACTTTCGAAGAAATGTGATACAAGCCAAAAATAACAATATTTATTTGCTAATGATTAACAATAGTAGGTTATGTATCTAGGTGCGTTAATTATTATTTTATGACGCAATTTGACGTGATGGTAAAACGAGGGCTAGCGAGTTTTGATAGTCCAACAAGACAAAATAGTTACGCATATATTTAGTACTAGCGGCCCGGGTGCGACATATATAATTCTGCAAAATGTATTTTTCTTGGGACCCGGCGCTACTGCTGCAAGATTCTGATTTAGCGCCCTCAAAATTTTATTGGGTAATATAATATTTACACCTTTTTATGAAGCGAATTTCTAAAAATCTCTTCTTAGCGGGTGCTTCCGTCATAAAAGGAACCTACTGTCCAAATTTCAAGTGCATAGCTCAAGCGGTTTGACATGAGCGTTGATAAATCAGTCAGTCAGTGAGTCAGGACTAACGATCTTATTATAGCCTATAGCCTTCCTCGATAAATGGACTATCCAACACAAAAATAATTTTTCAATTCGAACCAGTAGTTCCTGAGATTAGCGTGTTCAATCAAACACGTAAACTCTCCAGCTTTATATATTAGTATAAGATTTTTATCCCTTGTAAGATAGCTGATTTTCACCTAATTAAAAATGTTGACAGTTCAAATATATCATTTCACTACCGATATACATGCATGAAAACCAGATATTGTATAAAAAAGCAATTTTACCATTTTGATAGCAGACATTTTCCATGTTTACTTATTACGTTGAATTGCGCAGTTCAACAACCTTTGAAAAATGAATGAAGTCAGATTTTCTTTAATTCAACAGATCATTTACTCCGAACAATCGATTGGATCTTAGAGAAGTAATTCCGATTTGTTGCTTTGTTGCGGATTATTAGAAAAACCGATTTATTGTGCTGGCTCAAACTCGTGACTGGTGATAAAAAAGTTATTGACATCTTATTGGTTGGCCGCCATTACTCATGCGTGTCGATTGTCACTTGTCATTTGACTTTTTGTGTGTCATCTCCACAAATCTGCGTATAACTATTTCTGATTATACTTGCAATGATGATGAACATAAAGCTGGGAATGCACCGAGTAACATTAGATCTATATTAAGATGAAGGAAGGTTTTTTGGTTGAGGATCGCAAAATAAGCTTTACCAGTGTTTCGCTAGTGGCCAACGTTTCGAAAAATTTATTTTGCGATCCTCAACCAAAAAACCTTCCTTCATCTTAATATTCTATTGGATCAACACTACTTTAACTGAAGACATTAGATCTATATATTATATAAAACTAGCGGTCCTTCCGGTTTCACCCGGCCGCTAGTACCTATAATATAAAAATCTCAATGAAATAAGTAAAAAAACTTTTAAGTTAATCGGCTTTATTGTACAATCGATAATGTACTAAAAACTAGAAAATATTATTGTGAGTCACCATAGGAGACTTTGATTAAACTAAATTAAAATAGTGGGGCGCATTTAGAAGAAAACTTTCATTTCTTTAATCGATTCAAAACTGCGTGTTTTAGAATTATAGTAGGTACACTAAATAATGTACACATTATCAAATTACTCACCAAAATCTGAGAAAATTGGTTTTTAATGTTAGTAGAAAATGTCAGTGCGTGTGTAATTGATAAAGAATTTTGTTACTTTCATTTTCATCGCACATCAAACATCTGAGATGAAAAATATCTTGTCCATTAATCTTTAGGAGTAATAATTGCAATTGATTCGTGAACTAATATACCGAATGTATATACATTTCATAATCTCGTGTTAATTTGTTATCATCGTAAAAACTGTGTTCATATGTTCCAAAACTCAAATCTTTCTATAAACCTGAAGAGTTTGTTTGTTTGGACGCACTAATCTCGGGAACTACTGGTTCGGATTGAAATTTTTTTTTGTTGGATAGCCCATTTATCGAGGAAGGCTATAGGCTATATAATATCACGCTACGACCAATAGGAGCGGAGCATCAATGAATAATGTTGCAAAATATAACAAAATTTGTCCGTTCGCCAAAAACTTTTGAACGGTAACTCCGATCATCATGAAATTTGGACACAACATTCATCTCGGTAAACTAAGATGAACGTGTGTACTCATGTCCCTCCCCCATTCGTTCTTTTGCACCCGGGTGAAACCGGGCGGAACCGCTATAGTTTTAGATACGATATTTAAAGTTATGGTTCCCTATTTAGTAACGGTTCGAAAATAATTGTTAGTGATTCATACACTTATAGTTCAAAATTAAATTTGTTTTTATGCTTTACATTGTTTCGTTACTTTGCCGCTCCATTAGCTTGTTAATAACGTATGAGTCACTGACAATATTATTGTTTCGCATCGTAGCTGTCCGGCCACTACTTCGCCTGGAGCGTGATAAATCTCTGGACAACTTAGTCTGACAGAAACCGGGAAGTGAACGTTAGATTGTGGATTATAGACGTTCGACAAGTGCGGTCACTAGAAAGGAAAGCGATTGACGTATCGAGCTAAAAATAGTCAGGAAAATTGCGCTGTTTTTTGTGCTTTTACAAATTCGAATGAATGTGACTATTTTTGGCTCTATCTGGACGAAGCCGGGCCGAAGAGCTAATCGACAATAATCTAGTGTAAACAGTTTTTATACGTGAATTTAGATAGATAATTTAAAATTATAGACGCTCGACAATAAAGGTCATAAGAACTTTTTTAATAAGAGTAAATTCACGCGTTATTTTTTAACTTAAATTAATATAGTAGAACATCTTACGTCTAATACCTACCTCCAAAACTCGAAAAAATATTTTGTTTCCTTCGAGCCCCAAAACCTCTATTAATTGAAATCCAACCCTCTATAGGTCGAAATAATTAGTGAGTTGTGAGTGAAATTGGATCTCTGTATCACGAACATAGCAAGTCAAAATTAGTAAGAATGAATTTTAACCTCTACAAGTCGAATATTTTCTTACAAAATCCGCCGAAATCGAAATCCTTCGTAAGTCGAAAATTCTATAACTCGAATATTTTGGCGTTTCCCTTGAAGGTCGACTTACAGAGGTTCTACTGTAATTACATTGTGCTATAACCTGAATGTTGAACGAATGAAAATGAATGCTCAGATCGTATAAAAGCGGTTATGTAATGACTTCACACAAGTCATAAGTCATGTCATAAGTGTCATAACCTCCACTGCTGTAGCACTAACCTTTCTGTCACTATATATTAAGCAAACGAATTCGAGATCAAAAACGTAAGAAAATCATATATTAAAATTTTTAACTGGCATTTTGTAATTTGAATATCTTAAGAAGCTCATGATCTAGCCTGTCGATCGTCTATAATCTACAATCACTCTTATATGACTTGATTTTTAATACTGTCAATTTGGTTGATAGTGAGCTTAGATCTTCGACTTGTCTATTAGTATTCCAGGTTGGGAAAATGGTGAAAATATCTGTTGGAGGCCTTAATTAAACAGCAAATTTTGTATTTTTTTTTTAAACTGAGGGATCAAATAAAGAAATAGAATAAGCCGATTACCCGAGCTGTCATGATGTTTTTTTTTTAATTCCCAAGGAGATACCTACGGTCTTCCTTCGCCCCAGGATATGACCCGAAAATTGGTTCGACTATTTGAGTGTAAAATATCGTTTCAACAAATGATGAGAGATTCGATGTAAACAAATAATTGTATTCACATATTTTTTGCTTTAATAAAACAATATTAATAATAATTAGATTTTCTCTGATTAGTGCGGCCACCTTGTAACAAAATAATATTGTAATTGAATACAATTTTAATCAATAACATAGTATGATAAATTACTGCGATGATGCTTTATTTGATTTCTCAGGTTCTCATATCAAAGTAGCTTCTGTTAATTTTATTACAGTCTGATGACCTAGGTAAGTCAGAATTCATATGCAAACAGGCAGAGCCGGATCTGGAACTATCGATTTATCAATACAATTATTTTATTGATGTGTACATAACCTAGCCTTTGCTTTGCAGTGTGGGCTTCATGTGAGTATGAGTGTCGTTTGTGTGTGACACACGACCACGATACACCTATTGCCTATTGTACGGCGGTATGAGAAAAATGTAATACATATTAATTATTTTGATATTGCACTAACTAAAACAAAATAAACTTTTAGGCTAGAAATGCCTAAATGAAGCCCTCTTTTTAACAATGTCACATCTCGTACATAAAATCCCATCAAAAACATAAATGTGAAAAAGGAAGCAGAGTTCAATATTCAATACAGAAAGAATTGAGATCTAAAAAGGTGCCAAGTTTTCACTCGGCAAGTTTTTGTGTTTTTTATTATGATTTATACCTAAACTTCATGTTCATATTTATGTATGAAAACTTACCAAGCGAAACCTTGGCATCTTTTTAGATCTCAATTCTTTGTGTATTGAATATTGAACTTGCTCCCTTTTTCACATTTATGTTTTTGTAAAGAATTATTATTATTTATTATTCTAGAGTGATTTATAAAATTACTGTTTTCTGATTGTTTCTTTTATATGTCAGTAAGTGAGTCAGTCAGTGATAAAAATGCCGATGTTTTGACGTTAATATCTCAATAACCGCCCCCAGCTGTTTTTATGAAATTCGGGGTTCTAGTTAATCTAAAGAAACCAAATTTCATGTGTTTATGTTAAATAGATTTTGAGTTATTAAGGGTTCAAAAGTGGCTCCAAATGATTCGTGTAATATAACACACGGCAGCTGTTTCCTTTTTCTTTGTTGAACTTGGCTAAATAATGTATTCGAAAATTGATACATGAACTACTATTTTGCGAATTTTGTCAGTCCGACTCTGGTTATCCGCTCTCCGCAGCGAACGCTCCCGTTTGGCTGATCTTCTTGTGTTAATCACATTTTGTTTTTTATTGATTAATGACCCGCCCGTATAGCTTAAGTTTAATTGATTTCTTTAATAGACGCGTGAGTGTGATTTTTCAATTTATTTAATTACAAAAACGTACTGCCTCACATTGCTCGGACTTGCAATAATTATTATTATAAGAAAATAAAAGACACTCGGCGTATATTTAATTAATGAATTACTCTTTTTTTCGTTCGATTATTTCAGTCATTACTGTTAGCCATTAATAATAATAGCCATAAGTAATTAATATTAGGTACTGCATGTAGGTATTATAGTAAAATTATACATGTTTTTATTTTGCTTGGCTTCTTCAGTCAGAAAGGATAATGTACAGTCCGATTAGAAAGTCTTTGTGGGTATTTTAGGTTCTTTTAAAATGATGTAACTAAAAATAAAAAATATAATTAAAATTTTGAAAAACCCACGACTGATGTAAGCGTTATAATTGCAAATGTATATAAGACTTATATTATATTAATTCCTTAGAAATCAACAAAATAAACTATATTGCGTTGCTCTGAAACAAAGTTTTTATTTTATTAATCCCAAATTATATTTACATTATTTACACAAAATCCTACCTGAAACAAAGAAACGACATTTAAAGCTTATAATTAAATGTTAATTCCAATATAATAATATTTAACTTTAAAAGAAATTTAAAACCAAACTGAAACATGCCAGCTATATCTTTCGCTATTCTTGCCAATGACTTATCTAGCCTTTCCCTTTTCTCTTATGTAATCTTTATTTAATATTTACGCGTAGCGCGGCAATATTTAAATTAAAAGAAGTACACTTCTTTTACATGTATTAAATAATTTCGAATCCCAAGTATGCTGAAAAGCTCCGACCCAGAAGAACTAAATATTAATTGTTTGTTTTTTTTTTGTCTGTTTTCAGTTGTACGAGTAAATTCGTGGGCGAGTACTGTCAGCACTTGAACCCGTGCGACACGGGCCCGGGCCCTCGATGTCAAAACGGCGGTTCGTGTCACGTGCGCGTCACGGCGACGGCATCGCCGAGCTTTACGTGTTCGTGTCCGCTCGGCTTTAGCGCGTCCCTGTGCGAAATACCGATCGCGAACTCGTGCGATTCGAAACCTTGTCACAACGGCGGCACCTGCAACCTCATATCGCTCGACACATACCAGTGCACATGCGCGCAAGGATTCACAGGTAGATCTATTCATTTTATTATTTTTGTTGTTACAATTTACCTACAGATTGAAATGTACCTATATAGTAGACATTTTTGCAAGACGCTTATAATCTCTTGTCGAGCGTTTATAGTAGACATTTTTAATCGTACTATTCAAAGCAATGGCACGTCAGTCCGGTGTCGGAGAGGCAACCGGATGGCGAGTGGTAATCTGGGCCTATGAGTGGTACAGAACCCCCTAAGGCGGCCAAAGTGACCCCAAATGGACGGGGGCGGCGATATGGGGGTGGGGCAAAATCGAAAAATGTTTGAAAAGGCAACCGGATAAAAATGCGGTTGCATTGAAGGAAATACCCTAATTATATAATAAATTTTTTTTGCCATCCGAACCACGCGGGCCGTTTTTGCACTAGCGAATAAAAAAAAAAAAAAAAAACTGAAAAGGCAACCGCTTCAAAATTAGTGAAAAAATTTATTATATAATTAGGGTATTTCCTTCAATGCAACCGCATTTTTATCCGGTTGCCTTTTCAAACATTTTTCGATTTTGCCCCACCCTCATATCGCCGCCCCCGTCCATTTGAGGTCACTTTGGCCGCTACCAGGGGGTTCTGTACCACTCATAGGCCCAGATTACCACTCGCCATCCGGTTGCCTCTCCGACACCGGATTGACGTGCCATTGCTTTGAATATACCGTCGCAAACGACAAAACGGAGCTATTGCAACTATATTCAATTACGAAGTTTCCCATATTTTTATTTAAATTCCTAATCACAGTACCTATTTAAAATCTACAAATTAATGGCGAAATAATTTTTGTAATATCTTAAAAAATAACAAAGTGTTAACAGTTATTGAGAAGCTGTTACTTTCAAGTAACAGGTTAACAGTGAGATATTCCCACAATTTTTTATAGTATCATCAGGGAACTCGTTTCTCAACCTAGAATGTTGTAAAAGTATAACCTCGTCAATCTCTTTACTTTCCGAGAAAAACATAATTTAAAATCGTGACGTAACCTGACGGACGAACCGTTTGGTTCGTTCGACAGAAGCTCTTCGTTGATTCGTGTCTTACCGGGAAAGAAAGAGAGATTGTAGACGCTCAACAGCTGAGACCATCAACGTCTATCGGGTTGTTCACTCAATGCTTTTAAACAGAACCCTTATTTGACTATTCCATTTTAAAGTAGTACCATCTGAAGTGAGTCCCAGGGTGAGCAAATTGGAAACAAAAAATAATTAAATAAAAAATAAGTTCAAAAACTAAAACCCGACTATGGTCCAGGTAACATATAGGCTACATTTATTTTTGAATTTTGGTCACAGGGGTGAGGAAATTAAAAACAAATAAAAAATAAGTTCAAAAAATAATTTAAAAAAAAATTAAGTTCTAAAACTAAAACCCGACTACTGAAAAGTATGAAACAAGAAAATATTCTCATCTGTGGATAGCTGTGGCCGTATGCCACCTACGTTAACAAAACAATACATTTTAAAATTACTTATGAATCCTCACATGAGAATATTTTCTTGTTTCATACTTTTCAGTAGTCGGGTTTTAGTTTTTGAACATAATTTTTATTTCCAGCTGAGTTTATTTTTGTATTCATTTTAGTGCACAATCGCTTTCCATAATAGTTTATAACAATTTCTTTTATCACAATCACTATTTTCAATATTATGAACTCGGCACGTAGTTTTGAATTATTTTTGAGGTTATCTGAAAATTCACCAGCATTGTTATTGTTGTTGTAGTATGACAATAGAATGGATAGTCAAATAAGAAAAAGTGGAAAGGGTGACTTGTGTCAACCCGCTGGGGTGATGTAAGAGATTGAGAGTTAGCACAATAAAGCCCTAGAGCAGACCTGGGCAAATGGCGGCCCACAGCGCAATTTTGTCCGGCCCGCGAAGCATTTTAGAACATTTTAGAAAAATAGTAAAATGCAGAATGTGGGAACCTTTTCTTTTTTTTGCTCTCCAAATGCAGAATTAGAAAGTGAGGACCTTTTTTTTTGCTCTGCAAATTTTTGGCCCGCGGTCAAATTTTCATCAGCTATATGACCCGCCGATCAAAAGATTTGCCCGCCCCTGCCCTAGAGGCTGCCGTACTTCCGACGGCAGGACAACACTTAAAGCAAAAAAATCCTTACTATACAATTTTAATTCATTTTTTTATCTGCCTAATCCTTATCATGTATAACTGTATAATAGAGAAACGTGATTTTTAATTCAGCGGGACGATCCCATTAACTTACCCCATATATTAATGATTAATGGCCGTATTATTTACCACGGTGCTAGATTACTTACCATTCAAGTGAACTATTATGAATGATTAATTCCGTGCGTTTTGATTAAATGCTAAAATTATTCATGCAATGTTACACAATATTACTATACGGCGGATCTTTCACACCTTCGTTTTTAAAAGATCACGGCCAAAAAAACAACAACTGGAACATAGAAAACATTGCGGAAATACTTCCAAACGATCGTCGAAACATCTCTAGTTCTGATACCATTACTTTTTGGTAAATTAAAATCGTTGACAAAGTGCAAAACACCCTATAAAAATAGTTTTTTTACAATAAATTTATAATTATTTAACTACTGAACGAGGTTCAATGAATTTCAGTTCTGATAGTAATCAAAGCGAATAAAAAATAAGTCAATACGTCAAGAGTTGCGACCTGTAGGGCTCGGACGTACATATATAATACACCAACCGATAACTGTAAATAGCGATATTCTATTACAATTTTAGAATTCGAATTATTGCAAAAATGATTATCTTGATATATAAAATTCCGGTGTCCGTTTGTTCGTGATTCCCCTCCTTCTAAACGGCTTGACCGATTTTTGTTTGTACTTATGGAGTCACCTGGATGGTCCTTAGCTATATAGCTGAAGCCAGTAGATGCCGCTGTTGTCGAGATTCAGAATTTTTTTTTTTATTTTTCCGACCAGATTTCTTTTTATTTTTTTTATCACATAAAACACAGAATCCAAAATTTTCAGCTTCCCAGCACCTCTCAAAAGTCTACAAATCGGGGCGAAGCCGGATCGGGCCACTTATTTTATACAACAGAACATCCACTTTTCGAATAACTATACAATTTGTTGTTTACTTTACATCAATCTGCTAAAAAGCTTTATTTACAGGAATACAAATACATTTTAGTTTTTCATTTGTATACCGAGAAAGGGCGTTACTGTGCTCAATTTTTCATATTATCATCATAGTCCTGAACCTTATTTACACAAATGTTTTGCTTTTCATTACATTTTCTCATTAAATTTTGGGTTGGGATGACCCAATTTCGAAACGACAAGGCAAAAACTTTGGCACACGCGTTAAGCGACAGAGTATTTATTAGCTATATTGCATTTGGCAGTTTAGATCTATGATAGATTATGACGCGTTGAACCGCGCTAATGGCCGCTCATTTAAATCAAACGTTTTGCAGCCATTTAACCACAACGAGAGCTGGAAAGGTTAATGAAAACGATCATTAGACATACTTACAACAAACGTATTATTCTGTCAGTTAAAAACGTTAATCGGTCCTCGAATAACAACAACAGTTTGATGTCAAATTATTCGCTATATACTTTATATGATAGTTATTTATCATTGAAGTAAAAGATTACCACCTGAGAGAGAGACGTTCAACACGTGACGATTATTACAGATGATCTTTGTTACGTAGATTATAGACGCTCGACAGCTGAGGTCATCAGCGCACAGTCTGTATACAGACTGACGCATGTATTTTTAACACCACGTATTTTAAAGTCTCTACTTCTCAAGCAAAGTTTCTCCTCATACGCTACTTATGGCCATATTCATCTACACTATTAGAGATAGAAATTATTAATCTTGGAACAAATTTATTCGTTACAATGAAATTTACTTTCAATTCACCAACCAAATTATCAGGTAAAATAGTTAGTTGAAGAATACTGCAATATTACTCCTTAGTTTTTTGTTGACTTTGTGACGTTCACCCAAAAATCCGACCGATGGCGTTAGCGTAAGCGTCAAAATAAAAGTTTCATTAAAATAATGATTTATCCTAATCCAATTGCACACAAAACTTCCACTAACTTTAATGTTTCACAACTATACACTTTGCAAAAGGTTAATAAAACAACATCATAAACAAATTCACAAGAGCAACTGCAGATATAATACTCCCATGTTTATAGGTTAAGTATTATGATCTATGTGGCGGCCATTGTTATTTTCTCAGGCGAATAAATATATTTATACCCGACTCCGAGAATTTGAACAGAATAGATTTATACCTGCAGTAAACATAATTATCTATGTTTGGTGAATTGAATTATCGCAGTTTATTCGGAGGAATGAAAAATGAACCGAATAAATAACTACAATACGTTCGGTGAATATGGCCATTAGTCAATGGAAAAATCAATGCATATCTTCTCTTTCATCTTCACTTCGTGGCAGTCATAGACCAATCAGAAAGAAACCTTCATTAATTTGTTTAACTTCAGATTAATGAAGGTTTTTTCTGATTGAGTGCCATGAAGTGAGGATGAAGGAGACTGATCGAAATTACAAGAGTTTTCGTATGCGTGTAAATGGATCAATATTTCCTCAAAACTTACGCAATATTAAAAGAATATTCGCCAAATATTTCCCCACACGTTTAATGTATTATCCTAAATTGTCTCAGTTGTCGAGCGTCTATAATTTATAATCTCTTCATCTCATTTTGTAAAACCCGAAGTTTATCCTTGGTTCATCCTATAATTTTCTTTAATCTCAATCTCGACTCTATAATTATTAAAAAGACCCTAAAATTATTAATAATCGCGGTTGCGCCACTGCGGAAAAATGTTGTTTTGGTTTTTGATTTATTGCTGGTAATTTCTTTTATGTTTGATTGTTATTGCCAAATGGACAAAGACGGCTGTGGCATGCTCGATTATCATTTATAACAGCCCGGTGAGACAGAGACGATGTAAGTACGTCATTTTCATCTCTCTCAAGTCTCAGTTCTTCTTGGCATTTCAATTTGATAAATATTAATTGCAAGCCTTTAATGCAGATTTAATTTCATTCTATTTATCTTAAATACTTGCATTACTTCACTCGAATTGCGCAAGATTTGATTTTCCAATTTCAAGGATGTGTTTATTAAAGTTCCTCTCTTGACCTAATGTTTGTCTCTCTGTATAGTTAATTCGTACATTGCGTTTTAGCCAAACGTGGAGTACTGCAGGGCTTCGTCCCGGAACTTACGTAACTGAAATAGCTCCGCTACTGTTGTCCGCTGCCTCAGTTGACAAGCGTCTATAATCTACTTTCTTTTCAGCAACGATCCACTTTTTCGGATTTAAAATTGTTTTGGCACCTCTAATGTCTAACCGCTCTTATAAAGTCAAGATGAATCAAGTTAGACCATTTAGCACCTTATTGTGAATCGTAGTCATGTTTACGTTAATGTTAGTCAGTTTTTTGTTGCGCAATTATCCTTGCTCAATGCTCATCACAGTTCTTACATGTAAATTGATTGATGTACGGCATCGTAACATTATTGTGAACTGTAATCACGTTAACGTTAGTCAGTGTTCTGTTGCCTAAATCGTCATTGTTATTCCTTTCATACATTGAAATTGATTTGGATTACGGCAGCGTAACGTTATTGTGAACTGTAATCACGTTAACTGTAATGTTAATGAATGTTTTGGCTCGCAAATCGCCGTTATTATTATTGACTTGGATTTAAATTGATTGAAATACGATAGCGTAACGTTATTGTGAACTATTGTCATGGTAACGTTGATGTTAGTCAATTTTTTATACGATATTAGCCATTGATCATCTCTCTTTTATATTTAAATTGATTGGACTACGGCCGCGTAACACTGTTGTGAATTGTTGTCATGTTAACGTTAATGTTAGTCAATTTTTGGGTTACTCAATTCGCCATTGCGCATCTCACATTTACGTACAATGATTAGATTTATGATAACAACAAAAAAATCTTTCGGACTGTAGTCATGTTAACGTTAATGTTGACGAATTGTTTTGTTGCGCAGGTCGTCACTGTGAATTGAAGGACTATTGCGCGTCGCAGCCGTGTCTCTACGGCGCAAAATGCGAATCGCTCGACAAATCGTACAAGTGCCACTGCGCACCGGGCTTCAAAGGAGAAAATTGCGAGAGCGACATCGAGGAATGCGACATGAACCCGTGTCGTCACGGCGACTGTTTCAATACGCATGGCAGCTACACGTAAGTACAAGAATACAATTTTTAAATAGACAGAGGTGTCCCAAGTTATTCTTAGGATACTACGCCTCTTATATAGCCATTTCTGAAACTGTGAGTTCCCGATACTCTCAAAGGATGTGTAAACATGCAGATTCGAGCACGATGACAGCTACACATAACCTCAAATTTGACAGCTGACTAAGCACATAATATAGCACGTATCACTAGATCAATTTTTTAGTAAACGTCAGAAAATAAAATGCAATAAAAAACCTTCAGTATTTGCAAAGTTCATTGATCCTATGCCACCAGGTTTTAACAGGATCATCATCACTCTAAACTATTAGAGTTATTTTTCACAATAAACATTTTATCTTGAGCTAAATAGAACTTTCTGCCTTTTTTTGCTTTTTGATTTTTTCTTTTTCAATTGAAGTCGAACTATTTACGTTTTTTTTTTCACCTGAAGCAAATGGCCGAAAGTGGGAAAAAATATTGAATTTTGACTTCAACTAAAAAAGCTACCTTTAACTGCAAGGAATAGTGAATTGACTGTAATGACCTTATAGCCCAGGGAATAAAGACAAAACATAAGTCAAACTTCGGAAAAATTAGGGGAAATTTAGATTTTGAAGTGAACCTTCATTTCGTGCTTCTAAACAATATCCGCGACCAGTACTTACATGTGCCGCTAAAAATATTACGCGGCTCAAAGGTCACAAAAAACGGTTTTTCGCGAAAATCTCGTTAACGGTAACTTTTATAGAAAAAATAGTTATTATCAAATTTGTAGCGTAGAAAATGGCCTACAAAGACATAGTATTACTTTTTTCCGTAAGACTAAAATTACTAATTAAGTACGACGTACGACGCATGCTGCGAGATACTCGTTCTCTCACCTCGCATTCGTTCAATCGCTTAGTGAACCGTTCCAGTTCAAGCATCTGGATGATGTATGTCGATTGTATTTGTTCGTATAACCGCATCAATCGAATCGAAATGACGCATAAGAAAGATAAACGTTACAACTTTTTAAATTAAATTTTATTGAAAACCGCTAGTCTTACGACAAAAAGTAATAATATGTTTTTTGTAGGCAATTTTCTAAGCTACAAATTTGATACGCACTATTTTTTCATAAAAATCACCGTTAACTAGATTTTCGCGAAAAACAATTTTTGTGACCTTTCATCCCGCGTAACATTTTTAGCGGTGGGAACTTTTGATATATAAACGAAATTTCTTGCAAAAATTCATCTTTCCCCTAATTTTTCTAGTCTGAAATGTCATTATTCCCTGTATTATTAGTTGTCATCCGATATCATAAATGTTTATAGGTAAATACGTATAATATTCGGTTCATTTTTGGATCTTGATTAAACAACATTTCCTGGTATTCTGGCACACCGCGCGGCCAGTGCTGGATTAACCTATAAGCAAATTAAGCAGCTGCTTAGGACATCACGTCTCAGGGGGCACCAAAAATCAAAACTCGGAAATGAAAAGTACCTCACTAGACCATGTCAACATTTTTTTTTCTTTTTGTCATGTTCTCAAAAATTTGATCTAGTTACTGATATAAAACTGTTAGGAAGTAGGTATAATATAGAAGTTAAAAATAATAATTTATTTTGGAAAAAGAAAACGATTTTTTTTTAACTTAAAAGTTTTGTAACTTTTTTCAATTAATCGTATAAAAATGCCTAAGGACCGATTTTGTAGACAGTAAAATTTTCAATGAGAGCGTTGTTTCTAAAATTCAGTTATTTCCCTAAAATGCTATGCTTTTTAATTTTTTTCTATCAATTTTAAACTTGACATTCACAATTTGAAAAAAAATTTATACACTTAACACGACAGATAGATAATCCGGCACTGCGCACGGCTTATTATAATTATTATCAGACCGTTTGTCTTGAATTTCTCTTCAGTCGATGCTGAAATATATTTTCTTCTTGTGTGTGGTGTTTATAAATAATTGACCGGTAATCAGAGACGGTGTTACGTAATTGATATTTTTGCTCTTGCACAATCACAGACAACGCAAATACATTAAATAACTACTTTTCAGTAAAACACACAGTGATAATCGTGCAATACGAAATTGCGTTTCTTCTTATAATTTCCATCAGAGCCGGTGTGATTGTGATTGCTTACGTCGGCGGTACCCAACCTTTGATCTTAGAAGTTCGCTTGAAGAATTGATCGCGACTTGGCTCGCAGATGGTTTTAGATATGCGTTTATTTTTTAATAATGTTCAGTTCATACTTCCACCAATTTCTAGCTCTATATAAGACAATAATGATTTCAGCAATCTTGACATACAAATATCAACGCTTTGCGCACATAGAATACGCGCCACGGATCTAAAAGGTTCGGAAGTTAGTCACAAACAGCGTCGCAAAGGCACATTTTAGAGCCGTTGATACTCCGGCCACCTCCCAGCTACCTGCACGGAACGTGCGCTCGTCGGTGATTGGCCGTGATTGCTCGTTGCCTTTGTCACTTGTGGCTTTCCTGCTTTAAAGTACAGTCGAGTACGCTATTGTCAAGTTGGTATTGCTATTTTAGTTTTGTTGAGTTGCGAGTTTGTAGTTTTTCAACAGACTGTACAAGCCCAAGTCCGCATTGGCATCTAACTTCCGAGCCTTTTGGATTCGTGGCGCGTATTATACCAATAGTTTTGTAGATTAATTTCGCACGAAATCAGATCAAATTGTAGCTTTTTGAAAAGCGGAGATTATGTTCTATAAAATGACACTATCTTTAGATCGATTCGAGTTCATAATAACTCTTAAAGTTGTAACTGAACAGCAGTTGTCAGTTAATCTGTACGTACGTAGCGAAATATGGTTTAAAGAAGACAATAGCGTCATTTCTGCGTACAAACGAGTTTCGGGTCGGACGGTTGTCCTATGCGCTTGTCAAGATGCACAATTTACAGTACTTGTGGATTGCCTCTGACATGGCAAATCACCCCTACTGATCGCCTTTCCCACTCTTCTCACTGTACAGATTTCACATCTTGCTAGACGTACGTACCTTACGTATTATTATATAGGTAGACCAGTAAAATGACGAACTCAGTTTCCACTAATTCGAAAGTTACAAGAACTTGGAGCGAATAAGGAGACAGTTTTGGGCTGATTTTTAAAAATCAATAAAAAATAAAAAAATTCAAATATTCGTATTTTTCATTATTATCAATAACAAAAATATGACTAGTTCTGTTGTGGAGATACTAGCAAAAAACTGATGAAACGCGGTTTTTTAACTCCTTATTAACGTTTTTTAACAAGTTCCAGTCAACGCATGAAGGTGCAATTTTGACAGTTTGTGTATCATACTTATATAAATGTTCCCTCAAAAATGCACTCTTTTGCGATTTTGTGGAAATGCTTAGGGTCAAATCATCTTCATTTTATGGCCTAATTAGAATTGCTGTTTATGATTTTCGTAATATTTGTTGAAGATGGTCAAAAGCCGCAAGAAAATGGATATCACTATAGCCTAGGAAAGCCGGAACTCTTAAAGCCACTCCTGGCAACGTTTGGTTAATGATTTATAATATAAATAATAAAAAACTGACGTACCTACAACAAACAAAAATTGATTCTATTAGAGTGATTTGCATATAATATGATTAAATAAATAAAAGGCGAGACCACAGAGTGGATAATGCGTGAATGTATTGATCTAGTGCGTCTGCGTGCTTTTGTCATGCCCGATTGAATCCGGACTGACACGAACACCCGCGGTGACCGTTGATAATCGGACAACAATGATGCGATCTAACGGTCAGTCGGAACTTGGAACATGGCCGATAAAAAAAAAACAATTGAGAGCGTTACGTCCGGAAATTAAAACTTTCCCCGTTGATTTTTCAAAAGATAACAGGATCAATAACTAACGATGTAAAATGGTAATGGGACATTTGTCTGTAATTTAGTTCTCTTGCAGATTGTAGTACCCATATGCTCCCAAATGAACATGAAGATTTTAGAGTTTTTGTCTGTCCGCCTATCTGTTTGTACCATTAGTAGGTAGGTACCTAAAAACAGATGAATCGATAGTCTTCAAAATTAAAAGTATAGGCTGCTAGATTATGCTATGGTTAATTTAAAATTGTCAGTAAAAATAGCGTTTTTAAAACACGCATTAAACATGACGTAACCTGACAATTAAACCAACTGTAAATTCGCACGTCGTTCTTTTGGTTCATGTTTTACCGTGATGACGTCATAATATCGCTATAACTGTTCGAATCAGATTGCGTCATGAGAGGTCTGAAATTATTCTTTGAACCAGACATGTCTATTTCAATCAAGTTTTCTGTCCAAATTCTCGGGTATAAATATTTATTCGCCAGAGAAAATAATAATACCCGCCACATAGATCATAATACCTAACCTATAAACGTGGAGTATTATATCTGCAGTTTGCTTTTGTGAATTTATTATTTTATGTTTATTAACCTTTTATGAAGTGTAAAACATTAAAGTAAGTGAAAGATTAGTGTGTAAATGGGTTAGGATGAAACATTATTATTTTAATGAAACTTTTTTTACCTGATAATTTAGTTGATGAATTGAAAGTAAATTTTATTGTAACGAATTTTGTTCCAAGATTAGTAATTTCTGTCTTTAATAGTGTTCGATGAATATGGCCATTGAGTTCTCGATTGGGCTAGAGAAAAACACGTGAGTTAAAGTTCAGTCAAAAACTAGACGCATTGGTTATATTAAAGATGAACGGATGGGTTGATGAGTGACTGGGTCGTGTGGTCACTGGTCAATGATCAGATCACACTGGCCACTACTACTATATTGTATAATGACCAGTAACTGGAGAGAAAGATTGAGTGACCACTGAAGACCACTACCGTTTCCCACAACCTTCGGCGGGCAGCTTGTGTTACACGGCGCGTAGCATACCGCGTGTATATAATAATAATACACACACTATTTACTGTATCATAGCCGTAGTTGTACTGTATATAATATCCTCTGCCCACAACATATTGAGCTGTAAGCTTCCACACGGTGGTCCAGAAACTGCGATCTATTAATTTTTGAAGTAAAACTTCTTTACACACGCTTGACTTGAGGAGTAAGCTGGTGAATGCCTGACGAGAGATTTACGGAAGTGTCATCGGGCAAGGCGATCGGAAGTTGAGAGGGAGATATAAGTTAGTGAAGATAGAAAGAAGATGACAAATACTTCACTGGCTAGTGGCGCCATCAGATTGCCGAAAATATAAGCAGTACTAACAATAGAAGGACACATACTTTACTTGCCAGTGGCGCTATCGGGTGACAAAAAAATGTTTTGTAAGCCTACTTTAAATGATATTTCATAAAGATTTACGCTCAAAATCCAACAAGAGCTAAGTAATTGTAATGTATTACTTTTGTTTTCATTATCTTTATGTTTATATTTCTTTCTTCTTACATTATAGACTGTTTCGTTCTTGAGCAATTTTATAAATTAATATTTTGTTCAATACATTAAATATTCTACGTTTAAAGTGAATAAAATTGTAAAATTATTTTAAAGTTCATATTTTGTGAATTTTCGGGTAAATAATAACAAATTATAGCAGGAAGAAGTTTTACTTCAGTCGTGTGGTCTAAAAGCACACTCGTTTTTTTGTGTACGGATGAGACTCCTCCAAAGACTATTTTGATAATAGATATGGGACAGAGCTGGTGAATATCATGAGAGAAAGGTTTATGACAAATTTTTGATTAACGTCTGAATAGAATTCTTCAAATAAATAAAATTTTATTTATTTGAAAGGTTTATGTGTATAATTTCATTAATGTTTTGTGTAAATTGGTTGAAATATGACGATGATTGTTGAAGATGTCGAAAAAAATCAACCCGACTGCGGGAGCTTTCATTGAAAACGCTGCCTAATTTCTTTGAGATATAACAAAATAATATGTATGGTGGAATTGTTCCTCTTTTATAGGTCTACAGAAAAGTTTGCGATGGCATAATGTCCATCTTTTAAGGATAATTTACAATATCCATTTTGATGTTAAGCGCTTTTCATGGATATCAGTTTTGCAACGTAAGTCGACGAAAAAACGGTGGCAATCTACAAATTCAAGCGAAGCCGAACCGGACCGCTAGTATTTAAACATATTTTACTTTACTTTAGAGCATCTGTCGGTATCTTTAATTTTAGTTATGAAACTAAACACGAGAATAAATTTCAGGGCCCAAAGTTCAATAACGGCCAATAAAAATGGTAGTTTGAGGTATAAGCTTTGTGAATTTTCACACTTGATTCCATTATTCCAGACCCAGCTGCTCTTTTAACGTACGCCTATGCTACTTAGTTTACTTTATTTTTTGATGAACCCTTAAGGCTCAATTACATTGAGCGAGTTTACAAGCTGCTTGTTGGCGAGTTTAGAAGCGGGCGAGTTGACTAGTGAGATACGGATGACACACAAACTTCTCACTCGCTCACTAGCCAACTATAACTAACGAACCACGTATTGTGAATTTGTTGTTGTTTTTCTTTCATTTCCGTCGAAATTTTGTAGACACTGAAACCAGAAACTACCAAGACGCATCAAGTTCACTAGCAACTATGATGACACATGGCTAGTTTACTAGCTAACAATCCCAAACGCCAGCGAGTAGCGAGTAAAGTTGACCGGCTTTCAACTTTAACTCGCAGATAGTTTATAATCTGCTACTTGGCTAGTAAACTGATTACGCTGAGCAAGTTTACTAGCAACTAGCGAATTCGCCAACAAGCACCTTGTAAACTCGCTCAATGTAATTGAGCCTTTAGACAGATTGTCTTATCAAAAACTGTTGAGTGCCACCGATCAACGTCATGTCGTCGTAATAAACACAGGTAATGTTTCAGACATCGAGCGAGAGGGCTTGGTCTTGTAACATGTTTATGATAAGAACATTGAGGAACATGTTCTATAATAACGCACGTGCATCAACAGTTTAGTAGGCTCTATCATTGTGTCTCTTTTTTTTCAAGAACTTGAATAAATAACACAGCGCCGCATGCCCACTTGATTCACATGCGGGTATCTACTATAATAATATAACGCGATACACTCGACTTTTGTAAAGTAAACATTCGAAACATTCCTTTCCTCCTTGATGTGAGATTGAGTGTCTTGGATGATATGTAATCAGAACCTGATTTTAAACGCTTATGAGCTCTCTTGTTGAGCGTCTATAATCCAAGGTAAATAATGCAAACCAAACTATAAAAGGTAGAAAATAATTATTAACAAAATAATTCAATTATTGTAAAAAAGCGTGGGGTGCCAATTACTATATTTTCATTATAACTATAATTTTAAAAATAGATACCAATTAAATAATTGTAACATTTAATATCAAGCACTCTACGCTTTTTACCATTCCAACCCACAAGTGGGGAATGGTACCTACTAGTTTAGGTCAAAAATCACTTTTCAAAAATTTTACAATATCTTTCCGTTTTGAGGTGCCCTGAATCCAAAAAAACATATTTTTGGAAAAACTCTGTGCGTCTGTTAGTCTGTTTGTCTGTGAACACGATACAGGTCAAACGGATGAGCGGATCGAAACCAAATTTTGGGAGGATGCTTGGTATGCAAATACGAAGAGCCCTATTGTTTTTGGGGAAAATCGGCCCAATTGGCTGGAATTTTTTACTATAGTTTTGTTAATAATCATTTTATAATTTTTAGTTGGGTTTGCTATTAAAGCGTGTTTTTTTTTAGTTTTTTTAAACTATAATGTTTATATGGAAAACGGTCTAAACCCGAGTCTGCCCGGTTAAAAAAATCGCCTAATACCGTAAGTTTGGATATCAGTAATTGAAATAAGATCTGTTCCAACCTCCCTGTGAACGGTAATAGAACAGTCAGAGTCATGCGCAGTAGCTAAAACGAAACTGTTTGTATCGGTTTTGGAACACGTTTTAGCTACTGTCACATGGCTGTGACGGTTCCGTTACCGTTCGCAAAGAGGTTGGAACATAGCTATATACTCACTTTTATTATGATATCGGTCCAAACCGTTACAAAGAGACAAAAATTTCGGAAACACGTAAAAGATTGCTTCGAGTCAACTGCATCATGTCTTTGCTGCCAATAATAGAAAAATGTGTCTAATTTTCTTTTGTTTTCGTATCAACTGTCCAACCTTTTATCAAAGAATTGCCATCGCATAACAGAGAATAGTTTATTGAATTAACTTAATGTGTTTCGACGCATTGATTGAGCAGCTTCAAATTTGATTTGCATCTCAACCCGGTGTCAATAAACGACACGAAGCGCTAGTATCGCACCGATAAATAATAGAGGGCATACCGTTACACACCGGATGTCAACTGTTATTGCACAAACAAATGAAAATCGATCAGCCGTAAATAATGTCACAAATTGATTTAATTTTATTACCGATTCTCTGAGCAACTGGTTTGACCCCGTAATTACTTCATGATTGGATGCGGTGTTTGAATAACATTAATTAATAATTATAGGTTATGTAATTGAATAAGTTTTCGACGCCTAAAATCTGTAGCAGCTACAATTATCTATATGTTACGGTTAATACAAGAAACTAGTTAATTCGCGAATTAACCGGCTAATACCCGAATTAACCAATCCGTGACGTTTGTTAATTCGGGTATTAGCCGGTTAATTCGCGAATAAACTACTTTCTTGTATTAACCGTAACATATACACTAACACCATAAACTTTTGCTTTGAACTGTGTTTTGTTATTAAAACAATATAAAACTTAAAAAATATACATAAAAAGTGTGTCGTATTGATAACCTCTTCCTTTTTTTAAGTCAAAAGTTAATAAAAAATAAGTTCAAAAACTAAAACCCGACTACCGAAAAGTGTGAAACAAGAAAATATTCTCATCTGAGGTTAGCCGTGGTCATATGCCACCTACCCTAACAAAACATTACATTTTAACAGTAGTAGGTAAACGATCATAAGCTCTAGGGCAAAGTGCATCCGCTATACATCTAGGTGGCCTCATTTATATGAGGTGGCATACGACCACGGCTATCCTCAGGTGAGAATATTTTCTTGTTTCATACTTTTCAGTAGTCGGGGTTTAGTTTTTGAACTTATTTTTTTATCAAAATTATTTTTCTTTTTTAACTTATTTTTTATTTGTTTTTAATTTGCTCCCCTCTGGGACCAAAATTCAACAATAAATGTAGCTTGTGTTACCCGGTCCATAATGACGAATCCATTGACACCTTATTTATCAAAATCAGATGATTAGTTTAAGCGCTACGGTGGAACATGCGTAAATACAAACATCATAGACTGCTAAACTCATAACCCTTTCTTTTGGCTTCGCCGCAGTCGGGTAAAAATAAGAAAATGCGCTCACATGAAGCTGACTGCAATGCCGGATTACTGAATACGCCTGATTATAGAGAGTCTACTGTATTTTGAAAAAAAAAAAATATGGCGTGCAAATGCTGTAGAAAAATCGTGTTCTGAAATCGTTTTGAAGAGCGTTGATCTCAAATAATATGGAAATTATAATTCTTTTCTAAAAAGCTGTTGGTTCTGTGCGAGAAATTCCGTCTGTCCGTCTGTAAAATGAATTCCTCCAGGCTAGGAATTGCGTGGGTTTCACTAATGGTATAGATTACGGCTATGAATATTTCGATCCACCAAGAAGATCACAAGGTTGTTTTACAGGTATTATTATTAGATTCTGGGTTTGGCCGGCGTATTGTGTGTAGTCCGGTTAACAAACGTGTTGGGTCGACCATGTGTGTTACAGCATACCACACAGGGGCGTATTTAAAGATCCTACTTTCGACTCGTATAACCTAGTACTGCATGATATTGCCAAGCTGAATAGACTAATTCCGAAGACTATTTTATAGTAAAATAGCATGAAGTGCGTATATTTTTTGGAATAGATACTATATTTATTTTTGAAGTGAAAACTTCTTTAGCGGCGTTGTACACTTTTTTTGTAATACACAAATAGATTCCAATATGGCCGACAATTCAAATCTCTGATTTATAATATACATAATATGAAATGAAAATCAGCTATACTTGATTGTAATGCTCGTGTGACTGTTAAAACTCACTGGTCGCTCGTTTTTATATAATGTTACTTGCTCGTATAACATCTTCATTTACGAATGAGATATATAAACTGCTCATCTCATCGTATTGTTTGGATTTTAAGTGGGCAATAATTATTTTTTTATTGTTTCATTCTGATTTAAAATAGTGTACCTACTTAGAAGGTGATTTCGAACTACTTTGTATATCATAAAAAACGTTAAATATTATTTTGTTGAGAAATTTTATAATTCGTTTGTATCCAAAGTAAAAATATTAATGGATTTTTAATAATAACGTTTCTCAAAGGCCGTTATTTTTTGTAATGACACAGACACTCATCTGTCTGTTCTATTTGAAGCGTCTTCATGCAATTATGGCAAACACGTAATAAATACAGTTGTGTTCCGATTTGTGTCCACCGGCAGGTTATTATTTAAACCGTCATAATAGATTTTTTTTACATTGACGTCTAATTACTTACGCGGACGGAAGCACCCCAACTAAACAATTTTTTTGTTGACGTTATCTTGTCTGTTTGTCTGTATACCATAATAAATACAGCTATGTTCCAATTTGTGTCCATAGATTGGTTATTTATTAAACCGTTGTAATAGATTTTGTTATATACTTGCGTCTAATCACTTACGCGAACGGAAGCACCCCAACAGAATATATTTATATTTTTTATAGCCGCCAAATCTCGGGGTTGTCTTCTGCACCGTAATATAGCTGCGACCAGATTGTCTACCGGTTCTAATTTAAACGGTTATAATAGGAAATGTATTAATATCGGTCTCTATAATTACTTACAATAACAGAAGTACCCCCAATAAATTTATTTATATAATTATATTCCTATATTTTTAAAGCCACTAAATGTCAGCGTCGTATGATCTGTAAGTGTGTGTACCCCAGTATTTGTCGAAAACGGCAGAACCGATTGTGATAACGGAACGATCTCACAGTTAAAGATTAGTATATAGCGGGGGTGGCCAATATAGTGGTTTTTATCTCGACCTTTATGGAGGTCCACTTTACAGTTTTAAATTGTTTTAAAATGTGGACAACCGGCCTAATCTTAGGGCGGTAGAATTGTATGGGCAACAAAATTCAAACACGACGTTCTTCTACTCGAATGGGACGAAGAATATTGCCGATGATTGAAAACATAAGCTTTGTTCCCACCTCTCTGCGAACGGTAATATTGTCGTCACAGTCCTGCGTAGTAACGAAACTGTATCGATTTTGTGCGCATGCGTCGACTTTGAACTACTTTGTGGCTTTAGAGTACAGTTCTAGAACCGTTCTAATCTCGGTTGGAACACGTTTTACCTACTGCGCATGACTGTGACGATAATATTACCGTTTGCAGAGAGGTTAGAACAGAGGTCTCTAGTAAAAAAGTTACGCGTCTTACGAGAACAGTTTTTTCGTTCAAATCATGAGTGTTCTAGAAGAATATAATTTGAATAATTTTCTTAGTTGTAGTTTTTTAGCGATCGACTAAAAATGGTGCAATCGACCGGTATCCGTGATATACCTATATGTATAGAAAACAAATAATTTCTTTCTAAAATTTGTGGGATTGATTGAACGCTATAATCGTGATAGTTTTAGAGAAACATAATTTTGTGTTTGAATAACAAAATCGCGTGATTGGCTAACATTAACGGTCTCGTAATAAATTGAGTATTAAAAAAAATATTTATCAACAGACATTTTGTTTTTACATAATATTATCTCATTATTGAGAATTTATTGGCATCGATTAGTCACTTCTCTTTTTCATGGAATTTTGAGCGAGGGCGAATCTAGCATTTTTTATCCCTGGGATATGATAGTTTGATAGTTTATTATCATTATTGACCTATACAAAGGTATAAATTCGTCAGTACCTATTATTTTAAAAATTATGTGAAAATTAATATTTTCATTCTTCGAATAGAAATATTCATAGTTCCCGTGATCATTCACTAAAATCTAAATCATCAGTATTTAATTAATCATCACCTGTCGATTCTAAACATCGTTACCGAAATGTTAGTTTTTTAGTGTTCAGGCACAAGATTTGTAAAAAATACTTTTTAAAAGTATTTAAATACAAATAGGTATTCAAATCTTTGATTAACGTCTGATTAGAACTCTTCAATAAATAAAATTATCGACCAATTTTTCAGACAAATATATTAACAAGAAATATATAAAATCAATACATTAACGTTTAGGTCCGGATTTGGAGTTTCTTTAGAACTGATCTAAAAAATATAAAAATTAATTAATAATTAGTTTTTAATAAAATTCGCTTAAAGCTTTTTAATATCGATGACTACTTATTAAAAATTGTTTGTTATTGTTTTTTCAATATTTCGATATTAAAAAACTTGAAGCGAATTTTATTAAAAACTAATTAGAATGAATGAATAAATTAGAGGTTATGGCTTAATAACCCGTTATGAACGTTATCCTACAAGAATTTTCGTACTCCCCTTGACCTGGATCTGGTCCTCCAATAGTTTGAATCTTCTCATGAACCCCAGAAGGTTGGTGACTAGATTGTCCTGAGGAATCACTCTCAGCAATGTATCCAAAGATGGTTGTTCTCCTTAGGCCCTAGCCTCTCATCATTCGAACAATAGATGGTTGACTGTTTCGTCCTCCATTTCGCAATATCTACACTGTGTAGATTCCTGACGTATGACCGGTTAAGACCCCAACCACTTTCCTGAGTTTGATCAAGTCCTCTGAAAGCTTGTTTTTTTTTTCTTTTTTTTTTTAATCCGGATCGAAACGTTAATGTATTGATTTTATATATTTTTTGTTAATATACATATTTGTCTGAAAAATTGATCGATATTTGTTTATTGAACAAATACAAATACATACCCTTGCTTCATTGAATATTTATTTAATACAAATACTTTTGCTGCATTATAGACTTGTAAAAAATACTTTTAAAAGTATTTGAAATACAATTACTCGTCATGTTAAAAAAAAAATAAAAAAAATGAAATTAATCGCAGAATCACTTCGATCGCGTGTGCCGGTACGTATTCTTTTTTAATTTTGTAAATTTAAGGCTTGAGAATATCCGATCGTGCGTAATTTATGACTCTGTTACAAAATACAAACCCTCAGACCCCAAGCTCTTAAAAGTCTTAAAAAACAAATGTAATTACTATACGGGAGTGGGGTTCTCCTACACTCCCGCCGTTGAGAGTGCGTGGATTTGAATGAAAAATAGCGTGATTGAATGATATTATGAAAGAAATGAATATTATTATAAAATCGTATATATAATATAATGTTCTTAAAACAAAATGTTTGCAACGGCTTTTTCAGTTCATTTAATGATAAATAATTTCAAGGCATATAATGTTTAGATTAGAGACTCAAATTGCCGAAATGACATTTAAAGTGATAAACAAGTGTTTTTAGTGTGCCAGTGTCGCAATATTAAATTTCATTCTCGTTAATGGATTCCTGGTATTTCAGCACTTTTTGTACGTTTAAAGTTTGGTTCTGTATCTTGTCTCTGTGACTTTACTGTTTGTAAAATAAATATAGAAACACGATCCCGTAAGCTACTTTTTACACGCTTTATATTAACTTCACTTGTAAGTTTGTATGTATGTATGTTTGTTTGTTTGTAACCTTCGTTTGGACTACAACAAGTGGTTTATTACTGTAGTATAATATGCTAGCACTGTAACTACAGTGGTTAGCCGTGCGGTCTAAGGCACGGGTCTTCGCTGACGTCAACTCTCGGAATCACGGGTCGTGGGTTCTAATCCCGTCCACGCCGAAAAAAAATTTGTTTTTTTTTTCGGCAAATTTTTGACAATAAATCGAACTAAAAAGTGGAAAATAAATATAGTTTAAAAAAAGCTTTATATCGAACTAAAAAGTAAAAAATAATTTTTTTAAAATAAATAAGCTTAAAACAATAATGAATAAAAAATACTAGTATTATTGTGAAAAAAGCGTGGGACGCTCGATGTACGAAAATGTGGAACAAAGCGCCCCACGCTTTTTTCACAATAATACTAGTATTTTTTATTCATTATTGTTTTAAGTTTATTTTAAAAAAATATATTTTTTACTTTTTAGTTCGATATAAAGCGTGTTTTTTAGTTTTTTTTTTAACTATATTTTTAATATTGGATGTTATTTTCGTTAGCTTTCCATAGCCGACAATTGAATCAAATCCAAAACTGACCAACTGCTTTTTTAATAAAATTGTAAACATACAAAAACATGTTTTGATTTGTGTAAATTACCTTTGAAATCTGTCAACAAAACTGAAAACTCCCGGATTTTTTTCTCTAAGTTGACCATCTCATATTATGATCATTGAAGTCTTGCCTTAAGATTAGTTGATTTCCAAAATGTAGAAAATAACGGGAATAGAGATAGATGGAAAATAGTAGATAAAAAGATAGAGAGCGTCCAATGGACGCTCTCTATCTTTTTATCTACTATTTTCCATCTATCTCTATTCCCGTTATTTTCTACATTTTTAAACTTCAACTAATTGATAGCAATGGGCGAATGAAGGAATTTTTAGGGCAAGGTAGGCAAATTTTGAGCATAGGAGTTTGACAGGTAATCGACCATGGCCTTGCATAAGGAACCATCTCGATATTAATCTGGAATTATTAAGGGAAACCATGGAAAATCTCAACAAGGTGGCCGGTACAGGACTAACCGTTTCTCGCCGAAAGGCAGTAGGAAAAAATCCCCAGGCGGGATTCGAACCCAGTACCTACCGAATTCGAGTCTAGTGCTCTTATACCACTGTGCTACACCGCTCGATTAAATATAGAATTGTACCTCTATATAGAAATAACGTAGATAATTTTCAGCTTGTGATTGACTTACTAGAGTTACTCATTCGAACAGATCTGCGCGAACCGGGCGAAAAATAATTTATATAGATAAAGAAGTGTGACTAATCCGTATGGCGTATTTATGATCAGCGTTTAAAATATGACTTCTTTAAATTCTTGTTTGCATTTAAGAAGGATATAAGAACGAAATATTTGGTTTATACCTATTATTTATTTGTTTAACACCTGTTCAAAATTATAATATTTTGATACGTAGAACGACCCCATTATACAATGTAGATTTTCGTCTGTGTGTGATAAAGTCAGACGCGAGCGAAATCATCGGTAAAGGTATATATCTATTAATTAACTATATGAGTCATTGCCTATCTACTCAATGTGCGGTGAGTGAAAGCAACAAAGCGTATCGGAAATATATCTGCGTCTCTTTCTTCGATGTAATTCCCTGATTTCTCCGATGATAGGATTGATTGATGTACTTGAATTCAATCTGAATAAAGTATCTCTGTTTCAAAAACTTGGTCTTTTTCTATGACGTTAACATGGTCGTACCCAGCTTTTGGCCCAGGAGGGGGCAAATTAGAAGTTTCTCAAGCCGGGTCCCCCGTGATTGTTTTGCCTTCCTGGATACGCCAGTGCTTACGGCGTAAAAAAGACAAACGTATATATTATGTTTGCACCCTAATGGTTCGATTGCGATGTTATTCCTATGCTCAGTATAGATTAAAATTATATGGTTAAAGGCAATGTTTCTATATTTATTCACAGGGCTGTGTACGTTGCTCTGTTATTATTATTTCTCATTCTTTACAATATGTTTGTTTGTTACAAATGACAGAGACATGTTGGAGATCTTCTGCGATGATAAAGTCATAAAAGTTTGGTTCAATTTGACGATTGTGTATCAACTATCAACGCCAACTTATAGTGTTTTATTTTTTATTTTAATTGGCTACTGGTTCCTTGAAATACAAGATTCTGCAATTGAGTCAATCCCCATTTCTTTTATTACATAATATTATACTTCGTTAAAAAACATTTTAAAGACAAGTTTTTATTGAAACATATTGAAAAGGATAAATTAGTTTTTATAATTTAGGTTTATAATAATAAAAGCGTGAGCTGTAAACTCTGTAATCGTTTATTAGTCACAGCCCACAATTTTATAATTATGAAACTAAATTGCTAAAAATTATTATTTCCTCTTTATTGCATTTCGCAATAAGAGCTTGTCTTTAAAAAGGTTTTTTTTCTAACATCTTATTTTGTTCCTTTTAGTCTTTGAAAATTTTTTCTATTAAAACATTAAAACGCGCACACGTGTCAAGCATGGACCAGCACTATGTCGCACACTACAAGCCAGCACAAACAAGCAAACGAAATATCGCTAGCACACTATATCGGTCCAGCACGGCTGAACAGAAATTGCTGGCGACCGCCTGACGGTCCTTGTTAATTGCAGGTTGCTGGTCTAATGTGCGCAAATCCGTTAAATAACATGGGCACTTTAACGAACAGACTTTTCTGGTCCGTGCTGTACTGATCGGGCTGATAAGTGTGCGCGATCTTTAAATCGTAAGTTAGCCACCCCTATTTTAAACGTTACGTAATTAATGTCATATACGCAATTTATTGTTGTGCGCAAGTCAGATTCCTTTCAATGGACGTTTAGCAATATCATAAAAGAATTTGTGAAATAGTCGTTCATGCTATTTTCTAGTTATGGTATCAAAATAAAACCAGCGAATTGTGAATAAATATATGCGGAGCGCGAATTGCGAGGGACGTATTAAGGATTTTTTTCAAGTAGATCCATAAATACAGTGTTTTAGTGCAGTGTGAGTGCTAACGATGCGTATAGACTGTGTGCACGAAACCTACTAGCGCCGCTAGTGTGCAATAGAGAATTATTGAACTCGCTTTTTATGGAAATCGCGACATGTTTCTATGGTGATAAGTCAGAAACTTTAGTTGGCCATGACGTGTCAAAAAAAAATGTAAAAAGGAAATCTGATATTAATTTTTTATATCATAAAATTCAGATTTTAAACCATTATACAAATAGCATAACATAAAAGGTACTTGAGAATTATTTATTTATCAATTGTGACGTACAATATATAAATAATTAATTTGTTTACACTGACAGTGGAACGTCAAATTATGGGCGCCAATGGTCTTTATTTTACTTAACTCGCCATCAGCGCAACAGCCCGGAACACATCAAGCATTTCTAGATCGCTTAGTTTTGCCCGTGTTTTCTTTGTAATTAAAAAACTTCATAAAATTATAACTATTTTCACTTTTAATAAACATTGCTCACTGACATACGGAAAATCTAAGTTTGAAGTTTCCCCTAGTGCTCACCACAAACGCTCGCATCGAAAAATTTGCAACTCGGTCTCCTTGCACATAGCTCATACGGTGATGTGACGTTCGTTTCAAAAATTTCTTTTAACCAGAACCTATTTTGAAGCTTTCTGTAGATGTTAGTTTTTTGAGGACTTTAATGGAACGTCGTTCGGGCCTGCTCGGTTTGCTCTTAAACCCGACACGATTAATAACCAATCATTAGTCACCATACTCACCGCTGTAGTAATTACTTATTGTAGTCGTTTTATACTTGCATAGGCCAACGAATGCCGCATTTATAAAATGTTAATCAAGTAAAAGTATACTTGTCATAGCCATTTCTGTAAAATTTATAAATAAATTCAATAATATATATACTTCTCGCTGCGTATTCATCGAGAATACTAATTATTATTGATTGTTTGGACAATTGATAATATAATCATCAATGATTTATTTATACGTCATTTTTCCACCGATTGATCGGGCTATCTGGGTCCAGTATAAATCCAGCTTGATTTAACCGAAATCTAACTTCAATTTTTTTTTCACTCCCTCGTCTGATTTTGAAGCCGTAGATACTAGCCCTGTTCCAACCTCTCTGAGAACGGTAATAGAACAGTCAAAGTCATGCGCAGTAGCTAAAACGTGTTCCAACCGAAATTAGAACGGTTCTAGAAATGCCCTTTAAGCCACAAAACAGCGCAAAGTCAACGCAAACTGATACAAAAACTGTTTTGTTTAGCTACAGCGCGTGACTGTGACGATAATATTACCGTTCACAGAGAGGGTAGAACAGCGCTGGAAGCTTCGGTCGGACTTGACAATGCCGAAATGCAGAACTGATTCTCTAATCAGAAATATATCTATAAGCTACAATCTATCTTCCTATAACACTGGTCTGCAACAAAATCCTCCTTTAAAAAATTATGTCATAAATGTGATGATTTTGATGCTCTGAATCTGTTCCCGATGGCCGATTTTTTCTATCACGTCTAGATTTTTCAAAATGGTCGATAAAAAGCAGTATTTATACTTTTTTAAACTAATAATTTTCTCAAAAATTAATTAAATAAAATTAAAATAAATTTAAAGCAATGTAGAAAATAAAAAAAAAAATAAAAATATTTTTGCCCAACGTGGGGCTCGAACCCACGATCCTGATATTGACAGTTGCATGCTCTACTGATTGAGTCATCCGACGTTGTTTACTCTCAACGCTAATATGAGTATATTTAGTTAGTGCATTTCACCTGAATAGAAGCTTACTTTCTAAAAATTAATTAAAAAAACATTTTCCAGTGGACCAAATTGTGAATCTAAACCATTCTCGAATCCCCTTGAACACACACAAAAAATTTCATCAAAATCGATCCAGCCGTTTGGGAAGAGTTCAGTAACATACACACGGACAGAAGAAATATATATATATATATATATATATATATCTTATAAAGATTTCTATAATTTGTGACTGTAAAATTAGCATATTTCGCTGTAAAACTTGGACCGTAGACTTTTTTCACTTATTTGTAATTGTTGTTACTTTGATAATATCATTTTTTAATTAAATTAACATTATATTTAAAATCTATCTGCTGTATTTATTTGTATGTTAAATTCCGTGTTTAGAGCACCGAATATGATGTTATTATGCATAAAAACATTGAGGAGAAAAAAATTTTTTTTTTTGCAGACCAGTGTAATATATTCGTATGTTATGTCTTTTCTCAAACCTGATCAATAAATTAGACTGATTAATTAATTATTAATACTTTGTGACAATAGTTACAATTACATGCTTTAATGAAAAATTAATTATACTTTGAGTGTAATCTTATGCTGTAAATTGCTATCAACAAGGCGTATAAAAATTGAAAGTTCAAGTTTTATGTCAGTCCAACTAATACTTTTCATTCTCTGAGAAGCACTTTTATAACTAGAAAAAAAACCCTGTTATCAAGTGTCTATAATCTACAATATCAGACTAAAAAGCTGACATTTTTTAAACAATTTCTATTAAAGTCTGTAGTCAGGATAACGTTTATTCAAAAGTGAGTTGTCAAAATTTTTGAAAATAAAGTGAAAACCAACTATTTTATAGGAGGTACGTGCAAAAAATATAGAGGTACTTGGTATGTTTGGTATTATACGGATCGTGTGACTTTTAAAACTCTCTAGCACTCGTGTTAAACATAATGTAGCAAGTGTTGTTACATTAACTCTCTCTCTTTTGTAATACTGTCAAAATTAATTTTCCTTAGCCGAGCAGGAAAAATGAGTGTTATTAATTTGGAAAATATATATCAATTTATTATATCTTGAGAAAACAGTTTATTACGACTTGTTTATAATTATTATTTATTTGAGGTAAGAATTTTTCCAAGTGCTACAATTGGTGACCCCTGACAGCTGATTGAACACGATTCTTATTTTTGAGATACTTTTATCTCTCAATAATATTAGAAGTTCCATAAAAAAATGTGACCTTTTAGTATCTTCTGTACCAATTTCAATTGTTTCTCGCGTAAGTAATCTAATTTTCAATATCCCAGATAATTAACAACATTCATTTTTCCTGGTTGGCTAAGGAAAAATAATTTTGACAATATTACAAAAGAGAGAGTTAATGTAACAATACTTGCTACATCAATGTTACAATTTGCCGTAATATAATCCATTACACCCACTACACCTGTCATAATAATCATCGGAAAATCCAGTTGATAATTTCACTTGTTCCAAAATTAAAAGCTTAGAATTGGAGGTTTGCAGTAGAAAAAAATAACAGAAATGCTGTTTTCTTACCATTAGAGCGAAAAAATGAGACTGTATTATTTACTTGTAATTTAATCCAATATGTTACCCTAGATTCGAGACACCGATTTTGACGTTATGGTCCCAGACATAATATAATGGTCAATAGATTCATCACCAATCATAATAATTGTTTTATGCTGAAACAATTTGTCGCTTGCCAATCAATTTAAATGCCCCGTGAAATGCATTTGTTGTGCATAATTGGCCATACGGCATTGTTGCACGTGTTTAACTCACTTCTGATTGTTTCAGAAATGCCATAATTCGATTGAAAATTGGTCAAAAGTTCGAACACTCCTCATACAGACTGTCATAATGATAATACCATGTGACGAGTCTATGACGCATATAATATTTTCAGTCATCTTGGGCCGATGTCACGGTGGCCATTAACCCCATCGGACTTCAATTTTATATTTTTGGAACACAAAAAATTTTTTAGGGTGTAATTAAGGTATATTCAGTGAAAAACTAAATTTAACATTTACAGAATTTTGGAAAATCCTATCACCATTGAAATGGATAACAGATCAAAAAATTTATTTTTTACGATAATCACTAGCATATGATGTTTAATTACTTTTTAAGTATAATTAGTAAATTGATGAATTCTTTTACAGTATAGTTCGTAATTACTATAATACATTACAGAGTAGCTACTGTTTGCTGCAATTGTTAAGAACACCCAATGTTACAAACGCTATCAACATTAGAACATTTTTTCTAATGTTGATAGCGTTTGTAACAATGGGTGTTCTTAACAATTGTAGCAAACAGTATACAGCTACTCTGTTATAATTAGTAAAGTTAACACCATAAAATTAAAATAAATATCCGCACTAGAAAAATTGATTACATCATGAAAATGCGTAAGTTATACTAAGTAATATATAATCAGAATGTACTCATACACTTTTATACTAGCTTTGCGTGAATCGACGGTCAACACTTGACTCGATATTTCTATCTTATATTTCTATATATTATTTCTTTGTTTTGTTTGGCATGCCTACATCTTAGATAAGTTCCAAGCACAATGAAATGTTTATATTTGATATTTAATTACGCTGACTTAAATTACAATAGTATGTCCATTGAAATGACCGCCAGGACCGAATGGGTTAAATAAAATCGGATGCAATTTGATCGTGTATAATTGCCGTCCCACCAAGCTGGTGCAATTTTACCGAAGGCAAACATTCATTGCATGTTGCAATACTGTTTGGTTGGATCGTTTATTTGATCGTGTTTTGTGACTTGATTCGATCACGCGATTTTGGCACTGCGAAATCAAAAAAGAACCTAAATTAATTTTTGAAAAATGACTAAAAGTGTATTTTCGTCCGACATGCTAACTGTTCGAAAAGGAAAACTTGTACGGTGTTACATTTTCCAACAAAACTGCACTGAAATTGATTTTGACAAAATCGTACTGCAACGTTGGAACGTGAGGGGCGGACTTTAGAGTTTCCTTACCGGGTTGACTGTTGAAATGAATAATTCAAAATCAGCTACACCTCCTTGATTTTCACACGCTTCGCTAGCCATTGAGGCACACATTTTGGGTAGCATATTTCAACACCAGGATAAGCCCGCGAACAACTTCTAAACATCGGCCCACACTTGACCATCAAATTAGCAAATGTGCATACATAAAAAGGTGTCATTCCATGTTTATTATGTAACAATAATATTATAATCAAAGCGTGTGAACAAAACGTGTAATAAAAACAAGTCAAATCTTATTAACATATGCATGATTTTTTTGGGACTACTAATTGTTCTCAGCTGGTCACTTGGGCCCCCTATCATTGATCTTCAATTATAGGGATTGGCTCCTTTTGGTTTGAGAAAAGCAGAAGCGTGTAGTGATGTTGTTCATATATGACGTTTCCATAGCTCGTCTATTACAACCCCCCCCCCCCCCCATTTTCAGATTCTAATCCCAGAACGTATCAATCGGATTTTAAATCTATACTGATATTATAAAGAGGTAAAGTTTGTAAGTTTAGATGTAGGAGATAATCTCCGAAACTACTCATCCGATTTCAAAATTTTTTCACCAATATTTATAGAACGGGCCTGTAGGATGGACATAGGCTAGATCAGAGGTCCCCAAACTTTTTTGTCTCGTAGACCACTTGTCATGTTTTTCGGTTTTGGGTAGACCCCCTGCTTATCGGATATTGATTTTTTGCAAATTCATTAATTTCAAATGTATTTTTGACAACCGGTATAGTGCTACTCACTTTGAACGATTTAAATTTATAACGGTAGTGAAATGTAGTGTGAAATGTTTAGTTTTATACATTTATTAATTAGATTCAAATTAAACGAATCAAATTAAAATTTACTTTCTGTTACATAAAATAACTAAGCAAAAAATAAATGCTTTTAGGGATGAACCTGGTGCTTTAATAATAAATTTTCAACATTTGGCATCAATTTAGTTAGATTTAATTTTAAATCTCTTCGGTTAACGATGTCCAGTTTGTTTCTTTTTTTGTTAGGAGATTCACTATCGTGGACCCCCAATTTTTTCCCGCTGACATGGACACCTTGCAAGTTGTCGTCGACCCCTGGGGGTCGATATAGACCACTTTGGGAATCACTGGGCTAGATATTATCGCGTTAAAATAATAAGAGCTTTTCGTTGGGACCAACTTTGGAACGTAAGTCGACAAAAAAACGGTGACAATCTACAAAATCTTATATGAAGTGATATGAGTTATAATTGAGGTATCAGAGCTGCGTTTTATGTCGTTCTGATGTGATAAGCACAGTTAAATTGTGCGTTGTTGTTACTTTGGACAGGCTATCGATACCGATCAACATAATATGTGAAACTCCAGAATCATAAATTGCGTTTTATATTACAAAAATGGTAAAACTTAATTATTACGCTTTTTTATGGATAAAAAAAAAAGATTCCAGTAGCTGAGGTCATTGAGAAATAGCTCATTAAATTTTATTGTAGGCTGTAACAAAACTGTCGTAACTAATTTTCTTTCATAAAATTTATGTTTCACAAACTTATTAAAAACACACTTTATTGTTCTTGTTTCAGATGCTTTTTAAAGATTAAAATATTGATACAGTGAAAATGCGAATTAATGACAGAATATTTTTGCTTTATTGTTATAAACACCGGAAGTAGGACGTTCTCGTTGTTGTTAACTGTAAGGTTAATTCAAAACAGTTAAATCTTGCGTTGAGAGCACTATAGACCTTAATGAATTACACATTTATAGCTTATGCTATCTCTCAATCTCTTATATCACCCGATCCAGTATCCTCGTTCCTTGTACTAGCTTGTGCAGTCCGTAGACTGGATGATTGATATAATCTTCTGGAGTCGTCGAGAAATTGTAATTCCTGTACCGGCCATCTTGTTGAGGTTTTCTATGCGGTTTCCCTCAACAATTCCAGATAAATATCGAGATGGTTCCTTATTCAAGACCATGGCCGATTACCTGTCAAACTCCTATGCTCAAAATATGTCTACCTTATCTTAATGTCTTAAAATTCCTTCATTAAGTGGAAGTTTAAAAATGCAGAAAATAACGGGAAGTGTGATAGATAGAAAATAGTAATGGTTCGAATGGCGTCTGTTTTGACATACACGCATTATAAATCTTCTGGACTCATTCTAGATTGTTCATAGATTATGTGTCTTCTACGATCCAAAGCCTCAAATTCGCACAGAATATGATACGCTGTTTCCATCTCCTTATTGCACTATCTGCACTTTCAGTCACTGTTAAACAGTCCGATTCTTTGGAGGTGTCCTTTCAGTCACAATGTCCTGTCAGGAGGCCTACCACGAAACAAAGATTGTCCCTACAAAGTTGTAGAAGTTGTTCTTCATTCTTCATCTTATTTTAGTTAAAGAACTGATTTTTACTCGTCGCTTTGCCTGCGTTCTTAGGTTGTAAGTTCTGAGCTCCCAAAGCTTGTGTCGGCAATGCAGAATTTTTGGGAGACAGCTGCGTTTGTGCCGGCCAGATTTTCGGATTAATCGTAGTTTTTCTAGAGATTTTATCAATTTCGGAAGCCTGAAATGTCCGAGAATTTGTTTAGCAGACATTCTGTTGTGTCCGAAGAGTTCTATATTGTAGAACTTACCAACAAAAATCCTTTGATACATCAACCAATTAACATCAACTCCAGCAGATAATCTGTAATATTTTTTTCCTGTGGGTATTAATTGTATTTATTATCCTTTAAAATAATCTATAAATACTTAGTCCTATCCAGTAGCTATTGTTTAATGTAAAAGTTCTTCAGGAAATGGCTGGTATAGGATGTTGGGCATAATTACCTTATTTCAGTATGACTGTAATGTAGACATAAGTTTGGTTATCATCAAGTGTCATCAAAATGGGCCCAGGTGTTCTCGAATGTTGCTGGTCCAAACAGGCAACAATTGTGGATCTGTACATTTTCCTATTTAGGTATCAAACAAAATTCCCAAAAACCCAGCAAAAATTCAACCTCCTATCTTCTGATAGTAAAATGTATAATGAAAATCACAGTCTTCCTTTTTTCGTAGTCGGAACAAAAATTGATGTTTAAACTACAGAATTATCTAAAACAAAATGTTATTAAAACCTTTAAAAAAGTTAAAATACGACTCATATCTACCAACTGTGTAATTAAATAACCAGTTGTATTTTTTTTTTATAAAAATCATATAAAAACTTCAGAAGGATGTAAGTAAAAAAATACTTCTAAGCTCAAACAAGGCATCTGGTACCATTTAGTTTTAGTGTGTTTTATAAGTTATCAGCGGGTGCCATCAGATAGTTTTTAAACACAAGCAATAACAGAGCAAACTATATGTTACGAAGTCACGAAGTTTGTTAAAATAAAAATGTGTCATTTGTTTAAAAAATGGTTATTTTCAATACTAAAAATTTGTCGATTATGTGCCGTCTCCGCTTCTCGTCAATAAAAATTCGTATTTCACAGACTTGAATTCTAATTTATTAAGGACTAGCCGCTACCCGCGGCTACGCCCGCGATTGAGATGGAAATCGACTTTTGACATGCATATCAGGGGTTGAGGTATTGCACATATTTTGACAAACAATTTTCTTATTTTTCGTAAAAAATTTTTATTTTTTTTTAATAAAAAGTATCCTATGTTACTTCTAATACCTTCAAGAGTGTATGTGCAAAGTTTCATGATGATCGGTTAAGTAGTTTTTGCGTGAAAGCGTAACAAACTTACATTCGCATTTATAATATTAACATTCGCATTTATAATATTAATATGACAATTTTCTTATTTTTCGTAAAAAATTTTTATTTGTTTTTAATAAAAAGTATCCTATGTTACTTCTAATACCTTCAAGAGTGTATGTGCAAAGTTTCATGATGATCGGTTAAGTAGTTTTTGCGTGAAAGCGTAACAAACAAACTTACATTCGCATTTATAATATTAATATGACAATTTTCTTATTTTTCGTAAAAAATTTTTATTTTTTTTTAATAAAAAGTATCCTATGTTACTTCTAATACCTTCAAGAGTGTATGTGCAAAGTTTCATGATGATCGGTTAAGTAGTTTTTGCGTGAAAGCGTAACAAACAAACTTACATTCGCATTTATAATATTAAATATGATTACAATGCTTTTATTCAACGTCACGTGTGTCAGTCAGTCAGTTTGAGTCAAATCACGTGATTTATAATTTTGAAATTTTGCATATTTCTGTAATATCGATGACAATACGATAATCTGATAACCATGACCTGATGTTGCAGTCAGGATTATCAGTTCAAGTAGCAACTTTTTAGCAGCCTGTGGGAGACGTGCCGTGTTTGGGTCCGTTTTGGTCGGCAGACAGTTCTGATGATAATATACCCACGCTATGTGCTTATTAGAGTAGATGGCTAAAACGGAAATAATGAAATATAAGTGAAAAATCTTTTAAAAGCAAGCTTTAATTAATTAAAATGCAATAAAACGAAGAAAATAACAAACAATCATACAAATAAAATCAAGATAAAACCTGATCTAAAAGATTGTCACGAGATATCTTCATAAAAAAATCACAATTTAAACTTCTCGCGAAAAGCTTTTGGGTCAGGTCAGCAATGATTGAAAACTTGTTTTGTAAAAGGTTTTTACCTATTTTTTTACAAATTAGTATTAGGCACCACGAAAAGACAAATGAAATTTCTGGGTCATTTAATATTAACTGGGAAAATTAGTGAAAAAAATAGAGGTAGAAATAGACTTATGTTTCTGTAAAGTTTAAGGACTAATATAAACTCATTAGACATTTTAAGAATTGCGGATAACCGCGAACAGTGGAAATCCATGATTGCCGATGTCTGTAGCAGACATGGCAGATTTGATTGGTTGATTAGGCACCACGTTATTTCAAGTAATGTTTTGTGCGATAAATGTCGGTCTCAAAAATTGTCATGTTTGACCAACATCCGCACCTGCGCAAGATAAACAACCTGCGATCCTGTGGCAGAGCGCCAAGAAACGGTTGTCCGCGGCGGTGTTTCAAAACCACTAGCTATAATAATAGCACACCCCGACTAAATGCACTCAAGTCGTACTATGTGCACTATCCATTATAATTTAAAAACAACCACTTCATTCTGGGCAATGCACTGCGCATGTGTGCGTTTTTTTTGTTCTTTAAACCGCAGTCTCATAGTGGTTTGGATTGCTTTTTTTATTAGTGTTCTTTGTTTACTTTTTTGTACAGTCGTGTTATGGAATTTTTGTTTTCATATAGGTATAGGCTGTGTGCACGAAGCCTATTAGCGCCGCTAGTGGATAATAGAGAATTATTGAACTCACTTTTTATGGAAATCGCGACATGTTTCTAAGGTGATAAGTCAAAAACATTAATTGGCCATGATGTGTCAAAAAAAAATGTAATAAGGAAAACTGATGTTAATTTCTTGACATTGATAGCGGAACGTCAAATTAGGGCGCCAATGGTCTTTATTTTACTTAAAACGCCATCAGCGCAACAGCCCGAAACACAGCAAGCATTTCCAGATCGCTTAGTTTTCCTATGTTTTCTTTGTAATTAAAAAACTTCATAAAATGATAACTTTTTCACTTTTAATAAACATTGCTCACTGACACACGGAAAATTTGAGTTTGAAGTTTCCCCTAGTGCTTACCACAAACGCTCGCATCGAAAAATTTGTAACTCCGCCTCCCTGCACATAGCCCATAGTTTGTATTCAAAATTGCAAGAGTGAGTCATAACAATGTATTAAAAGCGGCACAGTTTTTATGTATGCCACGGATATATGGTGCACATTGTTTCATTGCTTTGCCGCTTTATTAAACGAACCGTACAACAATGATGACTAGCTCCTTTGGTACTTTCCTACAGTTCAATAGCTAGTCGTCGTCAAGGGCAAATTGGGCCGTTTAGAGCTCTGGAAATGTGCAGAAGGTTGGTTTTGAATCCCGGGTTACACTTGAAATAAATTTGGCGCTGTGACATGTTAAAACGAACGATAAGCGAGGTTTAACAGTCGCACGAGTCATAAAACCATTACAATCGAGATGCGTACTAAATTTTTTGCACCTACCTCCTATACCTGATTTCACTTTATAATAATTATATATTTATATAAATAAGGGAAGGAAAAAGTTGTAGTACCGATCAGGGTGTTAATTCGCACACATTGTGATGAAACATACATCGTTCTCTTCGTTGTAATGAGAGGAAGTGCACAATATACGTTTCATCACGACATGTACGAATTAACACAGGTAAAATCGATTCACGGGAAATTAATATAATGACAAAAGAACCTAAATAATTTGTATTGTCGCTCATATGATAACTGACAGAGGTATAACTATTCTGATCCAAAGACCAGCACACTAACCGCTGCACCAAACTTTAAAAAAACTACAACACGTAGCACTGTTTATAAAAATAGTGGAGATTGAAACGTTCAAACTGTAATAACTAATAATACTCAAGTACTTAACCTCTGTGCCAATCGAATCTTCTATTCTTTATTATAGATTACGTACATAGAAGGGGCGTGGCCATCTGTAAAGCCCTTGGGCTAAAGTTGCGCGATCTTCGCAACATTTTCATCTATATAGTAGTGCGAAACTGAACACTGGTACAGCAGCGTACAAAAAAAAACTAATGAAAATCAATATGTTTGTTTCTTATAATCACGCCTCTCAACGACCCAATGACTATGAATGAAATTTTGCATTTATGTAATTTAAGAGCTAATTTTGACAGTGGTTCAGTAGTTTGTGAGGGATATACGAGGTTGGGAAGCTTTGAATTGCTAAAAGATTTGTTGGCAATATAGAACTTTTCAGACGCAACTTGCGGAATGTTTGAACTTGGTTCTAAGTTCTTAAAACAACCATCACTATTAAAACCAAGTTCGGGAATTTGACCAGCAAACACGCAGTTATGTACGAAGAATCCTGTATCGGCAATGCAGAACTTGTCATCGAACACACCTAAGACGAAACTTTGTTATTTTATAACGTCAAAAAGACCGCGCGCACTTATCGAACACGAGCCAGCACGACCAGTACAACACGATCCAGAAAAGTCTGTTCGTGTTATTTACCAGCACCTGCAATGAGCAATCATCAACCAACAACGACCGTCAGTCGGTCGCCAGCAATTTTTGTCTAGTGTGCGACATCGTGCAGGTAGCTAGTCGTGCCGGTCCATGCTTGATAAAGGTGCGCGATCTTTAAAGGGGACAACCGGTTTGAATGAAATTTTACACGCGGAGAGTCATGACTAAAAGTAATTTTAATTTTAATCTCACAAATTACGTGAGGCGTTTAGGGGGAAGGGGGGGTCAAGCCGAACCTCACCCAACTCACGTAGGGTAGAGGGGGGGTCTCGGCAAATATCACGTAATTTTTTTTCGGAAGAAGTAAAAAATGTTTCTCCCCTAAAATATGGCTAAATCATATGCAGTAATATTTATATTTATGCTTTTTTAAATAAATTGAACGCAATCAAGCACAGGTTTACGTAATTAAAAATACGCAATTTGAAAAATCTCACGGGAGATTGGGGGGGGGGGGGTCGAAAAAAAGCCAAATTTGCCTCACGTCATTTGTGAACGACCCCTGCACGAGAGATAGTTTTAAAACAAAAATCAGAAAAGGTGTTTTGTTAACATATTGGACTGTGTAGGGATGTCAAAAGTGAAAAAAAATATCGATATATCGATATTTATAAAAATATCAATATCGACTTCGATATATCGAGTAAAAATAGAGATATATGGGTCAAGTTTTCAAAAGATTTTGCGTTTTTAAAATAATAGTGTATTAATATTATCAATAGTAATTTTTATACAAAATTACAAAATTATTTTAATGTACAAAAATCTCAATAAAAATGAAGGTATATTTTTACCAGTATTTCTTTTTATTAGGCAATATAATAATTACAAAAATAATTTGGATTCTAGTGACTTTAGTTACATAAATAAAAAAAATATATCGTTTTTGATACAATTTTCGATATTAGATTTTTTGTATCGATATATCCGATCAAAATATATCGTCTAAAAATATCGATTATTTGAATTAAAAATATCGATACTTTTCCTACATCCCTACTGTGGTGCCGGGGCACGCCGCTGTCCACATATGATTTCAGCGCATTCGTAATCGAGTTATATTTTTGCGACTGAGAATCTTATCGTCCAATCTAATGAGTATAATTTAATTAAATGTAATAACGATTGTTACATAAAAACCGTAAATATTTTATGATCGTTGAGGAACGAATAGAAAGTCGCACAGTTCACGGCGTTTTGATTTGTTCTTAAGATAAATGTGTTTATGTTTTTACATAATTATATTTTAAACTTAAATTTGCAAATTTTTCTCATCTAAAAACAGGTTCAATCTTTAACATCAGAACCGGCTCTAGGAGTAGTAATGTAAACTTTGATTTGCCCGTCTGTTATCTAGTGCTCCCCAAAAAAAGCTCTTGGGTATGCCAATTTCTGGGTAGAGCTGTACATGATGTCTAAAATTTCGAAAAAAACTTGGAACTCAAAAATTACTTTTGCAGGCATGGTAAAATGTGGATTAACAATTAGGTGTATAGAATTCATATAACAAATACATACTGTCGTTTTGCACAAAATGGAATAACCTGCATAATTGAAAATATTTTCCACTTGCAGATGTGATCGAACCTTACAACTTGATTATAAAACATTTTTTCGTAAACGTTCTCATTTTCGATTTAAACTTGCTTATTAACTTCTCCTGAACAGCTTGCATAATAGATTTGGTCGGTGCTTGATGTAAATTAAGAGTATTCGTCCCTGCAAATACCCCCTGCACCCTTCATCTCAAATCTTTTCCCCTTCGCCTAAAAACGGTTAGCGCACTCCCGACGCTATTTTTAAAGCTAGAGGGTTCTGGTAAACGCCAAATGAAAGACAAAGAATCAGAATACAGATCCTTTAGGCGAATTTTTTGAGAAAAAATTCCTCAAAAAACTTACAACCTTTTGAAAAAATAATAAGTTACGTAATATTTCACACGTAGGCGAAACTGTTTTTCAAAAAATTCGCCTGAAGTATCTGTAGTCTGATTCTTTGTCTTTCATTTGGCGTTTACCAGAACCCTCTAGCCAAAAAAATAGCTTCGGGAGAGCGCGAACCATTTTTAGGCGAAGGGAAAAGATTTGAGATGAAGGGTGCAGGGAGTATTTGCAGGGACGAATACTCTTAACTAAAGAACTTCGTCAGACAAAGATTTCAAACTTATTCTTTTTCCTTGTATCACATTCTCCTATCGTAAATAAACTACAAACAAGGGATTTTTAAAAAATTTATTTTTTATTTATTAATGGCAAGAATGGAAGAAAATCGAAAGAACATGTTAAGTAGTTGTTACAAATGTAAAAAAAATAGGAGCCGTCCTGGGACGCATGACTAAATTTCGCCCTGTAACTAAATTTCACCCTGTAACCTAACAAACGTCAACTAACGATATCCATAGTGACTAAATATAGTCCTGTAACTAAATTTCACCTTGTGACTAATACAAAGTGTTTATACAAGCGATGAACGTGTCAAGCATACTATAGTCGCACACGCAGTACACAGCGTCTCTGTGTGAGTTGTGACAGCTCACACAGAGAAGCAATGAGTGTACAGTATATGCGCGCACACACACAAGGAAGTAGAGAGCGGTGGAGTAGAGGGGGCATAAGAGACAGTCAAGCCGTTTACGTCGCGGCATGGTTTTACTGCCAAACGCGCTAACAGATGTTCCACATCGAAAATCCCTTATTAAATACGATGCAATGATTTATGGAATGGAATAATGACGGTTGTGTTTTTTCTTTCAGGTGTGTTTGCAACCCGGGCTACACGGGACAGGACTGCGAGAGTACATACATTCCTTGCGAGCCGAGTCCTTGCCTCAACAACGGAAAATGTGAGGAACTGGATTCTCTCAAGTATCGGTGCGAATGTCCAACCGGTAAGTCGAACGACATTTTTATTTTTATGCATACAATTCATAGGTTCCCTCAAGAGATTATAAATCTGACATTTCACGTCGGTTTCTTAGGACTAGCGCAGTCGTCGACAATTTTAGCTGAACTATAACCGATGCCACGTCAGCTAGTTGAAAAACAAGTTGATTTCGTTGACTAGTATATTACAAAGAACGCATAAGTAATACTCGAATCAAACCTTTGCTATAAGATGTATATCTTTATAAACAATAAACTTATTATTATTATTATTACAAAGAACGCTAGGCAGGCTCGTTGCGACCTCAGATGAAATTGCGACCTTAATAGTCCGGGAGCCGGCAATAGTGAAAGTGCACTTACACGGATTTTCAAGATTTTATATAAATAAATAGTACATAACAATACGAACAGAATAAGCCCGGTATGACAGGGTTTATCCTGGCACCTGTATTTTTTATGCATTTTAGTATATTCAAAATTCTATTATGTTTTGCACCTATCGCGGAAATAAATTTTAATTACACTATTTTCTTGCAAATTTTATGAACTTTTCAAAAGTCTTGGTATGACAGCAATTATCGTGGCAGAAAAGCCTGTCATACCGCCTTAAAGAATTTAGAAGTTATCAAATTTTACCCCCATCGCGGATAACATTTTTTTTTTTTTAACTTCTTCATTTTAATGTATTTTTTCAATATATTTCAGTATGACAGCTTAAAACATGCCGATAATCCCTGTCATACCAGTTTCAAAAAACGTAATTTTTTTAAGAAGCTGACTTATATACCGTATACAAAATTAAATATTATAAAATTACTTAATTGACAAAAAAAATATTGTTATCAATGAATAAGGGAAATTAATAAGGGAATATATGTAGATTATATGGTTTAACTTATTTATTTAACAAAAAATTACTTAAAAATAAAATACAATGTTAATATTACTTATTCATAATTATCGATATCGTCACAATATCGTATATTTGTTTGTTCATCGTCTTCATCTTCATTTTCATAATTTTTGGTAATTTCTTCAACAGTTAGCGGAGCTGCCTGGCCAATATACCATAATGGTTCAAGTCTATTTTTTTCATTAAGTTGCCAACCACACGTTGTTGGGTCATATAAAATGCAGGTTTGTTGAGTAGCATTTTGCCACATTGTATTTATAAATATTGTTCTTAAAATTTTTTGTGATAAACTTTTCCAACAAGGAGGAATATTGCTGGAATTGAAGTTTATCATGCCTTTATAAAATGCATCGTTATTACTCGTACTGGCAAAAAATTTCAAAAAAAGTTCATATCTTGCCTTATTTACATTGCTATTGCTGACTCCGTACATTTCACTGGTAAACTTTTGAATTATTTTCATTTTATCTTCATTGTAAATATCTTGTGGATCAATAAGATCTTGAAAAATCTGAACAATTAGTACTATACCCCACTTGTGGATTAGGAATGGTAAAATTGAAATAAAAATGAGTCCGACTCTGGTAAGCCGCCATATTGTTGCTACTTATAAGCTCCACCTACTGGTACCGTTATTTATCACTCTATTAAATGGTCATGACGTCTCCTGTTATACTACCTCAATGGCCCTAAACTTGTGTAGGGGCTGCAGGGTAAATTTGGTACAATGTATTATGCATATATATATACATATATATATATGTAGTGTTCTATAATCTATAGTATAATAATATTTAAAATTGTATACATTAAAACTTTTCTAAAAGCTGAAAAAAAAGTTATGCAAGGTTCTGAATGGATCCTTAGAGTTTCTGAGGGCGAAAGCTAGACAATAAAGTGGTATGACAGGGATTATCGGCATGTTTTAAGCTGTCATACTGAAATATATTGAAAGAATACATTAAAATGAAGAAGTTAAAAAAAAAAAAAATGTTATCCGCGATGGGGGTAAAATTTGATAACTTCTAAATTCTTTAAGGCGGTATGACAGGCTTTTCTGCCACGATAATTGCTGTCATACCAAGACTTTTGAAAAGTTCATAAAATTTGCAAGAAAATAGTGTAATTAAAATTTATTTCCGCGATAGGTGCAAAACATAATAGAATTTTGAATATACTAAAATGCATAAAAAATACAGGTGCCAGGATAAACCCTGTCATACCGGGCTTATTCTGTTCGTATTGTTATGTACTATTTATTTATATAAAATCTTGAAAATCCGTGTAAGTGCACTTTCACTATTGCCGGCTCCCCGCCTATAAAGCTGTTTGTATTAGTCATGTGTCCACATGACTCTTTATTGGGAGCTGGCTCCGTGCGCTCCGCTCACTAAAAAGAGTCGCTTAGAGGGAGTCTTTCAAAGGAGCGACACTTGACAGTACGCACTACTGCAGAGGTATGAACTGTCATCATACCATGCTCAGGAGTCACGAAGCATTACACAGCACAATACACACTCAGCTCTAAGCTCATTTTAATATGATTCTAATCTTATAATATTCGCATTTCGGATAAACTATAAAGTACACCTATCCCTCGATTTACACGGTAGATATCTACGTTCCTGAGAAAAACGTGTAAATCGAAAATTAAAAATTTTCGAGTCAAAACCGTGTAAATCGAAAAGCTTGCAGAAAATGCATAATTTTGCTATTTAACAGTTGTGATTTTTTTCAATATTTTTAGGTGTACACAGAAATAAAAATAAAATACATTGACAGGTTCTGAAACTGTGAAACTTTCACTCAAATACAATTTTCCGTAGATAAAACTTTAATTTTATGCGAAGAAATACAGACATAGTGTGCGTGTGCAGCAAGTCAGCACATAAGCTCGGGATTCCCCGTGAGATGTGTACTTAGCGCACGTGTTCAATCACAGTAGCATTTAGTAGAGTGCGATAAAAACAAAAAAAACTTATTTGGAAAACCGTGTAAAAGCGAAAACGTGTAAAACAAGTTCCGTGTAAATCGGGGGATGGGTGTATAATAAAAGCTTAACAATAATAATGTTTATTGTCACAATATTATATCTTTGTCAACGACGTCAATGTGAATGGTCTAAGTCACTATTAAGCTTAGTACTATTACACTTACAGTGTGTCATTCAACATTAAATGACTCAGCAAAGATAACTCCGTACGTGCAAAATTCACTAGTGCCTCTGTGGCCTGTGCTGTGTGCGCTCTGTAAATGTGCGAATGCAACAGTACAGAACAGCTCAGCACAGAATAATCTGCCTCGAAGTGAGTCATTCACAAAAAAAGAGCTACTCGCTCCGCTCCGAGAAACGACTTGCTCAGGAGCGACACATCACTAGTTTGTATTTCATTGGTTTTAAAATATAACGAACACATCACATAGCGCTGTGGTTCGTGTATCGGTTTCGTTCGTTAATTGAAAGAGTTCTTTGCGTTTTGTTACCGTTAGATATCCGTATCCCGATTAAGTTGCTTGTAGGTCGTCAGATGCAGCAACCAACTGTGTAAGAGCACTCCGTTCGCTGAAATACACAACCGGTGTATCGCGAACGTGCGATAGTATGGATTCATATTAAGTTACACTCCTCACGCACAGGCGCGCAAATACGGAACAAATGCGTGGATCGTGCGATCGTATACGAAACATTTCGAGTAATGGTTAAATCGCGATGTAGTTGCTAAATCGCACGTTTTCGATACAAAAAGTAGCATGATAGATACCAGACAATTTTGTATTTTGATCATTGATTTTCTGATCGTTATTTCATTCGAGTCATCCCCTATATAAACATGCCTGCATATAATGGTAGTTTGAGTTGCATTTGTTGAATTGTTCAGAGGACTGAAGGCCAGGACAACCCATTGTTCTAAGTTGTCTCTGTGATCATTTTTTTTTTCAATTCTTTTTCGCAGACAGTGACATTTATTCGATTAGGTTGGACTTCAAAGTTCCTGCAAAAGGTAGATTTGCTTACATGTGAATTCAGTCACTGAAAATGATAGGAAATATACAGTAGACTTTCTTAAAATGTTTTTGTAAAGGGAAAATTACTCAGATTGTTAAAAATGCTCTCGGAAAATTAGTGTGGTCGCAATAGGCATTTATTTACTGTTTTTATTATAGCTATGATCAAGCATTAAGCTTGACAAAATTTGGTTAGCTTAAGAATTTCAAAATATTCATTTTTGTTTTTTTTTTTATATGAGAAATCCAAAAGAATTTTTTTTTTTAAATGTTGATCGGGAAATTAAAAAAAAATATTTCTAAAATTATCCAGGTGACACCATATAAGTGCAAAAAAATTTCATCAATATCGGTCAAGTCATTTAGGAGGATAAAAATTATAAACACACCACATCTTTATATATAACTAGCGGTTCCGCCCGGTTTCACCCGGGTGCAAAAGAACGGATGGGTGGATGGACATGAGTACGCACATTCATCTTAAATGCAGTTGTGTCCAAATTTTATGATGATCGGAGTTACCGTTCAAAAGTTTTTGTCGGACGGACAAATTTTGAGATACATTTTGCAACATTGTCATTGATGCTCCGCTCCTATTGGTCGTAGCGTGATATTATATAGCCTATAGCCTTCCTCGATAAATGGGCTAACCAACAAAAAATAAATTTTTCAATTCGAACCAATAGTTCTTGAGATTAGCGCGTTCAACCAAACAAACAAACTTTTCAGCTTTATAAACATAGATTTGTGTTCGTAATTCTTCTCCTCCTAAACGGCTTGACCGATTTTGATGATTTTTTTGTACTTATGGAGTCACCTGGATGGTTCCATTACAGCATGATAAAACATTTCAAAGTACGGGAACTGTAATTAACAATATACAGTTTTATAGTACGCGCCACGAATCTAAAAGGCTCGGAAGTTAGATGCGAATGCAGGCTTGCGCTTGTACAGTCTGTTGAAAAACTACCAATTCACAACTCAACAAAACTAACATAGCAATAACAACTTGACAATAGCGTACTCGACTGTACTTGAAAGCAGGAAAGCGACAAGTGACAAAGGCAACGAGCGATCACGGCCAATCACCGACGAGCGCACGTTCCGTGCAGGTAGCTGGGAAGTGGTGGGAGTATCAACGTTTCTAAAATGTGCCTTTGCGACGCTGTTTGTGACTAACTTCCGAACCTTTTAGATCCGTGGCGCGTACTATACTAGAAAGTAGAAACGTAGCTTGATTATCAATTTACTGAAATTATTTTTTTTCTGTACGTAAATTTGTCTGCAAATCAGAGACTCCACCGTTGCCGACTGGGACGCAGCCCCGTTTGAATACGATGGCGTCAAAGGCTCCATTACAGTTGTCGCTGCCGCTTTTCATCTCAATAGCGTGCGAAATCGCGGGTAGTGACTAGTAATATATAAAATTCTGACTCAAAGTCGTATGGGAGGAATCATGCATACTTCTAGCATTGATAGAAATGTTAACCAATGCTTCTAGTTGATTTTGAAAGCATTTCCATCAATTATTATTGAATAAGATTTTTCATAGACCTCCGAAACGCTGGTTTGTGCATTTTGTACATACATCCAATTGAGTTATGCGGGTGAATAAGGAGTCATTGAACAACTGGTGAAGTCATCTTAAAGCAGTTTTGCTTGATTAGTGTGCGCCCAGCCTTCAACGTGCGAATACTCACTCAACAAAGATATTAACTTCTGCTGCAGTCGGTTAATTTGTTTCACTATTACGTTTTCAGTTAGAGCCGAATTTTTCAAGTTTCACTGTAGCTAATTCTAAACGGCATTCTTGTCAATGGGAGGCATTTTTTCCACAATATTCTGTGAGAAATGCCCGATTTTTTTCAGTCGTTGAAATAAAATACCAGACAAATTGATATTACAATGATGCATGCGGCAGGAATTGGCTAGAAATGCATTTTTGACCGACATATTTTAATTCCAACGGGTTATCGGTGTTTGAATTTTTATTTGCCGTTTTTGTTGTTTCTGTTATGTGAACTATATAGAAATTTAGTTGACCAAACACAAAAAGCGAACGGTTTTATTTTCACTCGACCGTCATTTCATTATGTTTGTTGGAACGAACTGATTGTAGCAGGGGCGGATCTAGGTTTTTGGAGCCTAGGGCTTATTGAAATACAACGGGGACCCATTTTTTGTTAGATTACGAATCTTTAAATTGGGGTTTAAAAGTCATTTTTAATATCATCAAATTCAGAGTTGTAATTGGTGACATGACGAAACATATTATATTATAAAATAGCTTTAAAAATTGTGAATTTACCCCAAAAAAATGACAAAATTCATCCAAAAAATTGTCAAAATTCACTCAAGATTTTGAAAATAATTCACCCAGAATGTGATTGGAAAAATTGTCAAAATTCACCAAAAAAATTCTCAAAATTTACCCAAAAAATTGTTAAATTCATCAAAAAAATTGTCGGCACTCATTTATGATAATGCTAATCATTAATATTAACTATTTATACTATACCTACGTGCTCATTATTGAAGAAACAGCATTTACGATAATAAACTTATTTTTGTGGGTCCTTGACACCTGGGGGCCCAGGACTTAAGCCCTATTAATACACCTATGTAGATCCGCCCGTGGATTGTAGTAAAATTTTGAATCTAGTATGATTTTGAGCCGCCAATAATTGGTGGTGAGTCGTTAATTGTGCCACATTTTGGGAAAGGTAACCCATAGAATTTTGTTTATTTGAACAAGTTTTGTTTTAAGAAAACTTATTTTAATTTTGCTGCTAAAATTATAATAAAAATACAATGTAGCAATTCTGGCGTTTAAATAAAACTAATTTAAAACACGTTTTAAAGCACATAAAAATTGCACCTATATAGAATGTAAACCTATAAGCTTTACTTTCGTCAATACAAAAATCTTTTTATTTAAATGCATGCGTTGTCTTTTAATGAAAGAAATAATAAAAATAGGTTGCCGATATAAAAATCAAGAAGAAGTCTCACTAATGATTCAACTGACCGCAAGCTCTTTTTTTTTGTTATAAATAAGTCGTAAAAATATTACACACCTCGGCTACCGTATTTGAAATACAGCCAGGAAATGCTAATAAATAATAATAAAAATAATAAAAATGAACGTTGGACATAATAAAGACTATAGCTTCGAAAATAATAATTAGACGCTGGATTTTAATAGTTGGCAGTTTTGATTGGCCACTGACTTTAGAACAAGTGAAGATTAAATCACAACCCGGTTTGTTAATGTATTTCAAAACAAAAACGTATATACACGTGTTTTATGAAGGATACTTCTTTTTTCCTCTTCTATACGACACGCATAGGTCTATATATTATTTCATTAGCCCTTATTAAATAGCTGCGTTATATCATGTAAAGTGACACATTACGCACTAGTACGGTAATGAAAGAACCAAAGTACAGGTCCGAAGCTATCAGTGTTTAGTAATCTATATATTAATATATTATATAAGCGAAATACCATTCACACTGACTGACTATCACGAAATCTCCAAAACTAGATACGTCCGATTGACTAAAAATTTGGCATAGTTACTCCTTTCTCGACGTAGATACCCACTAAGAACGGATTTCATGCAACTCCTATCCAAAACGGATTTTTCACTTACCATCACGTATACTATGGGTGTGAGTAGTTACGTGAGTGGGTGTGGATGGTTGCGTAGATGGGAAGGTCAATATAATATTTCCAGATATAGAGTGAGGGGGGGCTATGTATTAATAAATCTTAGTTTCGCACCTGGGTGAATCCGAAACTGGCCGTTAGTTTCATGATATTTGTACGTTAGTTTATCTGTTTTTTTATACGTTCATCAACAAAAAAACTTACAAAAACGGTGGTAATGGTAAAATAACATCAAATTGGTGAACTTTGGCTATAGCTACTAGATGTAGTAAGTATCTAATTAATCCCGACTGTTTTATATTTTAAACCTCTGTAGTAAAATTTAACATGAATTTCCTTATCCGGTGTTGTAATCAGAGACCCTGCTTACAGAAGACCAACTCAGATAAAAATCAATACGCTCAGACCTGACGCACGAGTCGATCTTAAAAAAAGGCTGTAGGTATGTATGTTTGTTACTAAATCACGCCTCAACGACGCAATAGATCTGGATTCTGGATAAATAAAATAAAATTTATGACCCGGGTCACATAAACTACTTTTTATCCCGGTTGATTCAGTTGTTCCCGAGGGATAAGACCAAACTTTATTTTCTGTTTGTTACTTGATCACGCCTTTGCAAACATCTGTAAAATGTTTTTGGTGCATTTTTTGACAATTATACAATGTAACAAAACAAACAATAGCTCGGCGGAAAACCGGGCTCTTAAAATAGTTCGGAAAGTACACGAGGCTGGATTTGCCGCTAGGTTCTTTGCTAGATTTGACTACTAGTTTTCTAGCGCTGGCTTTCTTGAATGCTCCAAAATGTAGGATTGTTTTCAATGTCTAGGCTTTGTTCTGCTTATAATTATTTTTTATTAACAATTTATTATTAAGAAAATAATGGTATAAACATTAAAATATTGGTATAAACACTAAACAGTATTAACGACAAAAGAATACAAAAAATACAAAAATAATAAGTATTTATAATGTAACACACGATTCGCGCGTACGTCTTTTCGTCTTAACGGCTTAAGTTCGTCTTTTCGACTTACGCGTTGTTGTCCGTCATGTATTATCGCTACATAGTGATTCATGCCAATAATCTACACTATGCAAACTCTTACAATAAAAAAATAATATACTGGGTGGGTAATGGGTATACTACACTCGGATTATGTGCTCGCTTCACATGAAACGTCTTTTCAAGCTGGCTCTGTAGGTAGGTTCGGTGCGCGCGCAGTGATAGAACGGTAACAAAAGTGCATGTTTATTTTCTCTGAACAGAACACACACTAATGGCATAGTGTTTGTTTGTGGGCGTTTGTTCAAGTCCCACAACTACTGTTTCCTGATTGGTTCTTGCTCAGAACACGCAGAGGATCTAGCAAGAAAAATAGTCCCTGTTCTAATTTAAAAATCCATCTTCTGAGCTAGCAGACGAGCCCGCAGCCTCGTCGCCAGCCTGCCGAACAGTAGAAGCTCCAGCATTGTTTCAAAGCCTCGTATGCAGCGGCCTTTAAGCAGTGTCGAACTCATGTATTTTGAACACCATCCTGATTTTACTTACGTATTTTCAAGTTTTTCCATGTATCTCACTCAAAGCGTCTCCTCATACGCTGTTCAGCCAATGAAAAAACGCGTTTGATAACATTTAACCTCAAATTAACAAATGGTTCTGATTTTTCTACCTCAAAATGAAAAGTTGAAAACACAAGAGTCGATTAGTCGCGACAAGTTGAAGGTGCACGAGTCCTGCTGTATAAAATGCTTGTAAAAAGGATGATTTATAGGTCAGCTCTGCCGCGTTTGATATTTATTCAGCAGGTACCTACCAATCTGTTAGACAGAAACAGATAAGGTCGAAGCAACTCAATCTACGGTGTCCGATTTCATTAAAAATATTGCACCTTGATTTGAAACAAAAAAAAAAGAAAAAACTGAATTAAGTTTGTTCAAAACCCACAAAAACTTTACCTGTCTAGAAGAAGAATGTAAAAAACATTCAAAACAAAAATGACCGTCATTGTTTTTGTCCGGATTAGTGATCTGGAAAATATTTATCCTGTATGTTAAAATAAAAAAAAAATATTGAAAAAGGAAGTTTAATACTTGTATTTACGTTATTAGAAATCATATAAATACTCTTTAAACTATCAGGCCAAGCCGACTTTACTCGGGTGAAAGTCGTTATTTTCGTTCACTGTTCAATGTCCACCCCCTTTTTGTCGTAAAAATATACAGCGACATTAGAGCCATATAATTTTTCTCGTTAGCAAGCAGGTATTTAAACATTAAGAGAAAACTAATCGGTTCAGCGCTTCTCGAGCATCAAAGTATATTTAATTATTACAAACCTATTTTATGTATAAGGCTGGAAACAGTGCTCGACCGACGATCAGCGCGTATAATACATGCCACGGATCTAAAAGGTTCTGAAGTTAGTCACAAACAGCGTCGCAAAAGCCTTTTTTAGAGCCGTTGTGACTCCCACCACGTCCCAGCTAACAGAGATTTACTATAGACTTGGTATAGCGCGACCAGTTTTGTTTCACTTTATCGCACTAGTGCATAATGGGTTACTTTACATGCGTATGTAAAGCAGCTATTTTATAGGAGGCAGCATAATAGTATACTATTTTTCTTCATACCTCGGTCGTAAGCACGCTTATTAAATAAATTAATTAATTACGTATTAATTACATAATAACACAGATAAATTCCGCAAGCTTTGAATTTATACATAAATACACAAATTACAGCTGTTCGCGATTATTAGCTAAAAAGTAATAGGGTTGCTATGGAAACGACATCTAAACAACAGTTGATTGGTTGTTTTTGCCTCACGACTGCCCGAACGTACGAACCTCCGCATCGTTGTGTGTAATCCCACCAAGGAGTAAATATTACACTTTCTGCCTTGCAATTGGTTCCGAAAGTAAGCACTTTCGATCGAGGTATGAAGAACAGTTGACAGATCAAAAATCGTGTCTTCATTTGTCACTCGCTACACATACATGTCGATCGTGTAAACGTGTCTTCGCTGCAATTAGTTTTAGTGCTTTGTGAGTCCGACTTTAAACAGAAAACAGTAAACGACGTATTGCGGTGAGAATATAATGGCGTCAGTGTTAAGATTTTCCCATGGCTTTAAACGAGACAAGATAACAAAACCATGATCTCTTGTCGGATGTACTGAATACGAAGCTCAACACCGTAATTTGTACGTACACAGAGGAAGTACTCTCTAGCTCCGGAAGCCGCGGATTTCTATATGTTCATGTACTTTATAGCGCACCTAGTCGTACTTGAAGTACTGTTTACACTGAAAAAATGTACGTGACGCTATGTCAGTACAAATTCAAGTGCGGTCGAAACATATATTGTGCATTTCCCCTCATTAAAACGAAGAGAACGCTGTATGTATGATCTCAATGTGTGCGAATTAACACACTCAAATCGGTACCACAACTTTTTTCCTTCTCATATTTATATCTGATAATTATTGTGAATTGTTAACGACATATCAACTTACATATTACGTATAGCAAGGGAGTAGATATGTGGGGTAAAGGGGGTAATTCCCCCCAGGACCATAATAATCAAAAATAAAACTGAAAATATTACGAATACGTAGAAATACTTCTTAAAAAAAAGATTTGTAAAATTAGTTTGGAAATTAATATTTTGCTTGACACCTTCCTTCGTGAGTATTCTTGTGTGATATTAATGAAACTTTATTGTCTTTATTTCATGGATATAATCAAACCAATGATTTTAAAGTTGTTTCTCGCGAGGGGCTAAAGCTGCAAGACGACGTTTTTTGCGATATCTTTGTATGTGTGTGTCTGTAATCGACGCGGCTAAAAGTTTCACTTGTGTAGTCTCTTTTTTTACAGTCAAAATTTCGCAGCTGATTTATTTCCGGAGAAATGCTTTTTTATTTTTACGCGAACAACGTATAATCGGCCAATTTGTGAAAAAAACATGTTATTTAATTTAAAATTCAAATAGTCGTGTCGTTCCTTATTAAGTGCACATTTGAACATGCCAATGCAATGTTTCCGTAAAAAATGCTTTCTTTTTATGTGAAAGATGAACTTTTTGATTACTTTTTACATGCATACTTTTTATGCAAATCATTTTTGTTTCATTATTTGTTTTTTGTTTCTCATTATGTCTTTATCTAAGAAAGAATATTGCGGAATTTCGTGCCCAGATAATTTTCATCTTGGTCCCGTTTTGTCATTTTAGTTTGAACTTAACTATAGAAGCATGATTTGTAGATTTTTTTTATTTATATCGGATGACACAAAGCTTTCTGTACCGATTTTAAAGACTTCCACAGACCAACGCGGAACAGCGAGATTAAGTTATATGACGGGACATGGTTGATTTCTCACTTTGGCATAGCCGCTGATGATCTCAGTTGTTAAGCGTTTATAATCTATACTAATATAATATAAAGCGGAAGATTTTGTTAATAACATGGTATGGTCGTCCGGTATCTGTATATCGTCGGTCTAATTTTAAAACCCCGTAAGTCAATTTTGGTTATTTTTTACGAGGTTTTACAGAAGTGTAGGTACTAAAATCTACTATAGCCTAAAATCATAATTTTATAAAATTTTGACTTACGAGGTTTTAAAATTAGACCGACGATATATAGTAACGGATTACAAAATCTACATACTCTGAGAGTTGTTTTTTTTATGAATTATACAGACGTTAGCTCAATTAATTCAAATAAATAAAACCGTAACTTAGTCTGTAATTGAACAGTTTTAAAGATTCCTAGAGCGAATTTTCAGTTTTCATCACTTTTTTCTGTTTTTGTACCTATCTTCTCTATCTATACTAATATAATATAAAGCTGAATAGTTTGTTTGCTTGTTTGGTTGAACGCGCTAATCTCAGAAACTACTGGTGCGAATTGAAAAAAAAAACATTTTTTTGTTGGATAGTTCATTTATCGGGGAAGGCTATAGGCTATATAATATAACGCTACGACCAATAGGAGCGGACCATCAATGAAAAATGTAACTCAAAACTGACGGTCCGACAAAAACTATTGAACGGTACTCCGATCATCATGAAGTTTAAACACAACATTCATCTCGGTAAACTAAAATGAACGTGCGTACTCATGTTCTCCCTCTCCTCATTCGTTATTTTGCACCTGGGCGAAACCGCTAGTCTACAATATATCTCTCTAACTTTAATTCTACGAAATAGCGCCATATCTATATTTAAAATAAAGTCTGTCTGTCTGTCTGAACGCGATAAACTCAAAAACTACCGAACGAATTTTTATACGGTTTTCACTAATAGAAAGAGCGATAAACGAGGAAGATTTCTGTATATAATTTGTAAATATTTTGTACAAAATGACGGCGTTTCGTCAAGAAAAACTGTATCCGCATCAAGTAGGCGGGCACAACTGGTTACGTTCAAATGGCGCGCCACTCTATCACACCAAGTGGCAACTGGCAGTGTGAGTTAGTTCAGAGATTTCGGCGCTGTAGTCGTTTCTTAATGAAATACATTTTGCAGAATTTTCCGACAACACAAAATATAATATATATCGCATCCGGGTAAATCGGCGCTAGTATGTTAGCATTTTAAGGCGTCACAAATAACTTATCGAGCATTGATCTAAAAGAAGTGCCGAAAAATTCTAGCATTAAAAATTGCTTTGTTTGCTTTTGGATTTTTGTTTTGTTAAAAGTACAGCCTATGTTGAAATAACTAGTTTGTTGTAAAGCGCATTTCCGTTAGTAGCACATAATATTTCACTTTACGGATAGTTGTAGTTCCGTCATACGCCGATAGAGCTGCTGTAATAATGAGAACAAGTTAAATTACGTCCATCTACGATGAGATAGCCATCTCTCGGTCTACATAGAAGCATTATGCATATCATACAGCTATCTATAACATGATACGGTAAAGTTTAGTTCGTACTATAAGTTAGCCTCAAGATAGGTTAACTGTTTGCATTATAATAATATTATAACCTGACTGACTGATACGTATTGTTAGATGAGCGCATCTCAAACTTTATAATCACCCATTTAACGCAAGCGCGTTAAAGTAAAACAAATGCCATCTAACCAAAAGCGATCTATCAGTATATGAGGAACAGGGACAGCAAAGTAGGCGTAGTTTTTGTACACAAACCAAATGCAAATTGCCGCATACACAGATCTGTCAATAATATAAAAAATATGCTTATTGTGATGTGAAAATCAGCTATTTTATATTTATAGGAAACTAGCGGTACGTCCCGGTTTCACTTAGGTGCGATAATTATGCAAAATGTATTTCGTTTGCGGCCCGGCGTCCGGACTAAATAGCTTTGAGCAAAATCTACCAGATTTGCTTCTGAAGCTGAACTAATAGCTTTGAGCGAATTCTAACAGATGTCGCTACTTGATACTAGAACAGTTTTTTTTTTGTTTGCTTCTGAACTAATAGCTTTGAGTAAATTCTATCAGATGTCGTTACATGTTACATACTAAAAAACGGGTGTGCTGATTAAAATTTTGGGAGGATATTTGGTATACAAATGTGAAGAGTCTTATTGTTTTTGGGGAAAATCGGCGCGTGTGCAGAAAAGCCATATTATGTAGGTAACCATGGCAACGAATAGCAAATATAATATTTAATACTAGCCATTACCAGCGTCGCCTTGAGTGACATCAAAAATGTTATTTTCTTTATTATACTACTTATATCAAATGTCAATATTTTTTTAAGTTGGAATGGTTCCGTCGCCCAATTGGTTAGCATTTTCTTTTTTTTTTAGAAAATACGAGCGTTGTTTTTGAACACAGATGCATATAGTGCGCGGCCACTGTTCGAGTACCACGTAACGGTTTGCGGACTTCTACAATATTTGCATAAATATTATATAAAATATAAAATGAATATGATATAAAAATAAAGTAGAAGGGCGAATCGTGCATGTTCTAAATACGTATTTATTGTTATTTATGTGTGTGCTTCATTTTAATAATAGTAAACATTTCCGAGACCGAAATACAAGTTGCTTATGTCGATTTTTTTTCAGTATCTTCAGATCAGGCACTCTTGTCTGTGCAATGTGTTCCGTTTTGCACGGAACACTCAACAAAGTTTCATCTCAACTTAAATTCTAATATTATTTTAAACAGCTTATTAATCCTGCACTGCAGGGTCTAAGATCCCATCGAAGTAATGGGAAATTAAGGCCTGATCGATCTTATTTGCCGGGTGCAGAGTTTATAGTGGGGATAATTGAATCGATTGCAGCGTGAGCTATGAACCAAATGAGCAATAAATCTTGCAACGGTTATAGATTAGAGCTGTAAAAGTAACGAGAAATCGTGTACCCGTATGTATTCGTTACTTAAAGAACCAGTACCCGTTACTTTCGTATCGTTACGTTACTCGTTTCATACGACATACAATCGTGTACTAACAGCATCAAGCATGTACCATCGCATTGGGGCGCTTTGCATACGTCGTGATACTGTATAACTTCGTTCGTATAACGTATAACTGCATTAAACGAATCGAACTGACATGGATACGACAGATGCGAGTAACGAAATGAATTTGTAAGTAACGATTCGTTACTTCGAGTCAGACGATGTACCCGTTACTCAGTAACGAATACATATACGGTTTGTTACAGCTCTATTATAGAGTATGATTTCATGTGGCCCTCAGATGTCGTTTTCGCCGCACTTCCTGTCATATCGTTTATTAATAATAATAATAATAAAAGAAGAAGCTTCGCGGTTTAAAACAATATAATAACAAGGCAGTTCAAACTCGCTCTATTGTTAGCTAGTGGTCTTCGTGGTAATAAACGTCAAATATTTTTTTTTACGTTTTTCCAAATAATAATTATGCTCAATATGTTTTTTCGGTGCAACAATTAAAAACTGTATCTCCGTAACTGGGTGTAAAAATTTTGATAATTAAAGATTTCGTTTAATTATTATCACAGTTATTTGAAAAATAAGAGCGTAAACAATTGCGGACGGTATAGGCAGTGCTGCCATCACGCACCCAGTGAATATCTCGATGTTTAACGTGACCATTTATTTTTTTCCTCAGAGCGGGACACTCTTCAATTGTTATTGTTTTAAAAATAAAACACACGTCTGTAATATAGTTATGAAATGTGAAATGATCAAAAAGGTAAGTAAGATCAATTTATTTTTTTTCTTAAAGCGGGACACCCTTAAATTATATTATTATTAGTTGAAATGACATATCAACAGAGTATAAAGATTTTGGTAGACTGAATCAGGACCTGTCATAATTGACTATAGGTAAGCAACGAATTTCTGCAAAAGAATTAAAAATAATTTATATAAGTACTTTTTGAATCTACCGTTTTTTTCTTAATTTATCGTTTAATTTAGGTGCCGCTTTTTAAGATACCGGGTAACATTGACTGTGCAACGTTTTTGTTTTGTCCAATCTTAAGTATTTCGGGGACAGCGGGACTGTCCCGCTCAAAACGGGACGTATGGATTCGTACAACAGGAAGCATACAGTATGCTTCCTGTTGTACGAATCCAATGAAATGCTTTCAATAACGTATTAGGATTTGACATATGGGCGGAGTTTAGACTAGACGTAATGTTGAACCCGACATTTTATTATATTTGTAATAATACTAACAGCATGTAAAATAGAACGTGTTTATGGTTAAAATTTCTGTCAACAGATATCGTATCGTTTACCTATACCCAATACCGATTTTTAAGGAGGTTGAGCCGTTTTACGAAGATAATGAAAAAAATCTGAAATAAAGTTTTTTTAATAGATTTTTTTATGACAAAATTTTCTGTAAAAAATCCAAAATCATTAGGAGATTTATAAAGTCAAAATTTAAAAAAAAACTTTACATGTAGTCTTATGGAAAATATGTCAACCTAGCATGCAAACGGTACATTTTAATTTTTTGTAAATAACCAAATAATGTCAGCAGCTCCGAAAACTAACTATGTAAAGCATCGATGTCTTACGCATATTTTAATATTTTTTCCAATTTAATTAGGAGACTTTTAATCAATAAAAAAAATTATTAAACCTTAGCACTTTTCGATTATGGACTTTTATACTTGACTATTTTAACAATTTTAACTGAATTTTTAACGTTTTAATGAATTAATTTTAATTTTTATTACTTCTAATTTCTTTTTTTAATTATTTACTGCAAAAAATATGTAAAATACAGATATTTACATATATTTATTTTTTCTAACCTAGTTTTGTACAAAAAATTCAAAAGTTAGTCCATTAAGAAAAATACTGAAATAATTAATAATATTAAAAAAAATATTTATTTATGCCTCTATGACAATAATTTATTGGTATCATCGACTTATAACCTTTTGTAAAAATTTGTTATGGAAAAGTTCCCATTTAGAATTCGACTTACTTTTGATTTGGACTGTAACGCATCAACCTCCTTAAAGCCAGAATACGGTAACTACTTTGGAGAACTTCACTTAATTATCTTAATATGTTTTGCGAAAATTTAAAAATAAATCGAAGAAGAAGATAAGAGGTTTTGCCTTGCCGGCACAGATTTATACACACGTGCAACTGTCTTCAATGTATCTCTGGTGATTTTAGAATCTGATATAAATTTTATAAAGCAAAAGAATGTCGTTAATTAAAGTCAGAATTGGCACGCCGACTTAATAACGCTTGTTAACATCAAAACTGGAAAATGACTATACCTATCTATTAATTATTATTAATAAAAAAATATGTGACGCTAGACGATTTATTTTATTAAATGCAGCCATTGATTCTGACAAAATTATGAAGTCGTCCGTAGTGCTTTAATACCACCAACTGACATTAGAACCAGAGTTAAGTATGGTAAACGCCTTAAGGAAAACACTGTTTACCTGTAATATCAGTTTTTTTTGGATTCTAGACTAGATATATATCTTACTAGCGGCCCGTCCCGGTTTCACCCGGGTGCAAAACTGTTCTGGAAATATTATGTTGACCTTCCCATCTACACAGCAGAACTATCAAAGTGCATTGTTTTTATGTATCTCTAAAGCAGTGGTTCTCAACCTTTTTTCACTCGCGACACACTCAGGATATCTGAAAAATTTCGCGACACACCTTAGGCAAAAAGCATAAGTTTGGTTAAATTTTATTCTCAACGTTTAAATTTTTTAATGCGATGGTTGAGCTTGCTTTCGAGAGCAAATAAGATTGATACGTGGCTCTAATGCTGACAAACAAACACGCATTTCGTCGTCAAGTCGGAGAAGCCGCGCTCTCTTTTTTGATTTGATTTCAGTCAAGGCTGAAAATCCGAATTCACAGAACCAAGAAGACGCGAATGGCAAAATGATCTTGACTGCTTTCAAACTGAGTGCTGGAAACAACTGCTTCAAGGAGAGCTAAAATTCATCCAAACTTTTTTCGGCAAATCCAAGTCGATGAAATTTGTCATTTCTTAACTCAATTAGCTCTTCTTCCTCTTCACACGAAAGATTTGATGTCTCGTAACTTCCAAATGGATTGATCACCCAGTCATATTCGTCGATTGAAAGTGATGGAAAATAATGGTGAATTGCTGATTGGAGACTTGTCAGAGTGGACATGATGTCGTCAGCGACGATGCTCTTCGCTTGAGATTCGTTGACGGAAGGAAAGCATTCAAAAATACCTTTCGATACTTTGCTTTTCCATAGCGTCAGTTTTTCATTAAAAGACTTCAGTTTGGATGACGACGAGATGATGTTTTCTGATGGTCCTTGGAGGCTCAAGTTAAGAAAATTAAGTTTGTCGAACAGATCGGAGAGAAACTGAACTTTGAGCCACCAAATCTCGTCACGAAGATCGAATCCAAAATCTGTTTCCTCGACTTCCAAGAATGAAATAACTTCGACTTTGAGATGAACGAGACGCTTCAAAACTTTTCCTTTCGACAGCCAGCGAACTTCGGTGTGGTAAAGCAGAGATTTGAAGTCGGAATCCATGGCATCACAGAGTTGGGCGAAAATTCTTGAATTAAGCGGACGAGACTTGATGAAGTTCACTACTTTAATAGCTTGATTCAAAACTGACTGCAAGTTTTCCGGCAATGATTTGGCGGCGAGGGCTTCACGATGAATCATACAGTGAGTCGTGATTATATCGGGATTTTCCTGGAGAACGAGAGTAACGAATCCTTTTTTATTTCCTCGCATAGAAGGGCAGCCATCGGTACACACGCTGATGCAGTTCTTCCACTTCAGCTTGAAAAGCAAAACCTTCTTGTTCACTACCTCGAAAATGTCTTCTCCTTTCGTTGTGGTCTTTAGTTCGTCGCAGAAAAAGAATTCATTTATGAATTTCTCATTTTTAATGAAGCGAATAAATGCCAGTAGGTGGGCTTTTCCACAGATATCCGTAGATTCATCGACTCGAAGCGACCACAGCACCTTTGATTCGAGTTCCATTTCGAAGTTCTCACGTATTTGATCTTTCAAATCGAATGATAAATCTTCGATTCGGCGAGACATTGTGTCATTTGACAATGGAACTTTCTTGACTTTCTCAGCGGCTTCAGGTCCAAGTATCGTTTCAACAACAATAGCAAGTGCTGGCGCGATTATTGTTTCACCTTCAGAGTGTGCTTTTTTTCTTTTTGCCAATAGTTGAGCGACCTTGTAACTTGCAACAAGCCCTTTTTCAGGAAGCTTCAAATAGGTTGTAATCTTCTTCGATTGATGATTTCTTTCAGTTTTAAGCTTCTCAAAATATTCTCTTGGTTTTTCTTTGTGCCCTGGATGATTTGTCTCCAAATGTCGCTTCAATTTATTTGGAACCAGAGACTCATTCGACAAAGCTGAGTTGCAGATCAGACAATAAGGAATCTGAGCATCTTCAGGGCCTGATGCTATGAAACCATATTCAATGTACTCTTCCTTGAATTTTCGCTTCGTTCCTTTTCGTTGATTCGGTACATTTTCTTTTACTACTAAATGTTGATCAGATTTTTTTAGAAACTTATCCATGGCTAGAAAATTAAGTTTCTTTTACTAAAGATAATGTTATATAGTAGCTACTGTTTGCTACAATTGTTAAGAAACACCCATTGTTACAATGCTATCAACATAGAAAAATTAGTTTATTTTTTCAAACAATGTCACCATCGGGATACGAACCCCGAATCTTTCCACTCTCGCGGCGGACTGTGTTACATTACACCACATTTGCTACAATTGTTAAGAAACACCCATTGTTACAATGCTATCAACATAGAAAAATTAGTTTATTTTTTCAAACAATGTCACCATCGGGATACGAACCCCGAATCTTTCCACTCTCGCGGCGGACTGTGTGGTGTAATGTAACACAGTCCGCCGCGAGAGTGGAAAGATTCGGGGTTCGTATCCCGATGGTGACATTGTTTGAAAAAATAAACTAATTCTTCTATGCTGATAGCATTGTAACAATGGGTGTTTCTTAACAATTGTAGCAAACAGTAGCTACTATATAACAATATATTATAATAATTACTAATTGTAACTAAACTCATCTAAATACTAAAGATAATCAAAAAGTAGGAAATCAAATCAACTTACTTCACAAAAAGTATCATCAGATGAAAAACTTGGAAACAAATTTACTTTTAGGACTCATTCAAATTTAACGTCACTTGAAAAATTTCGAAAAATCGCGGCAAATTCAGTTCAAAAATTTATGTTAGAGTTCTAAAATCTTTGCCTTTTTTAATATTTTTGAAAAATCTCGCGACACACCTGCGAACCTCTCGCGACACACTAGTGTGTCGCGACACACAGGTTGAGAATCACTGCTCTAAAGATTTGTACAGCCTTAGCCATGTAAGCGTACGAAAACAGTTTTTTTTTTTTGACAAAACACCCTTACAATTCAGCCATTTTGTACACAATATTTACAGATTATATACGGAAACCTTCCTAATTTATCGCTCTTTCTATTAGTGGAAACCGTATGAAAATCCGTTTTTCAGTTTATCGCGTTCAGACAGCCAGGCACGGCGGAGGGACTTTGTTTTATATAGAGAGAAATAATAATAATTCTACTCTGCAATATTTCAACCCTACAATAATGCAACCCTGGCAATTTCATATGGTGTGTAAGTATCAGGATAACTTCCAATTTATTATTAAAAAAAGCCGGCCAAGTGCGAGTCGGACTCTCGCACCGAGGCACCGAGGGTTCCGTACACACTTATAGGTATGTAAATAGTTCGTCTTCGTCTATCACGGGAATCGAGTTTCGAAGATTTTTTCCGCTTAACCGTTGGAAACCTGTTGCCCTCATACATCGACAAAGATCGCGGCCAGTTCGCCAACTAAGCGTGTAACGTCAATGAGTTCAGATAGACTAACTGTATTGTACATCGTGGCTATATCTGAAAGCCGTAATCGTACCGTGTTGTATGCGAGAGATCTCATATTGTGCTGTTTAAACGCACCGGTAGCGGGCGCTTGTTTTGTATTAGAACTGTTACTGTGTACGTGCATAGCATGTTCTTACGGTTTAAAAACATTATTTTTTTTTTTATGATTTAACTACAAATTTACGGTTTTCGTATTTTTCCCTTTACTTGTGCTATAAGCCAAATTTTATTATTCTAGGTCAACGGGAAGTAACTACCCTATAGGTTTTGATTCCCAAGATAGACAGACAGACGGACAACAAAGTGATCCTATAGGGTTCCTTTTTTCCTTTTGAGGTACAGAACCTTAAAAACATAAATTGAAAATATGAATAGGCCCATGTGCCCTTAGTTGGTGGTGGCCATTAAAAAAAGCTGGAGGGTATATTATGCTTCAGGAAATATTTAAATTTTTGCCTTTGAGAAGAATAATATCTTTGGCATTTAAATAATGAAACCAAGATTTGAAGACAGTAATATTATTGACAGATAATCATCACGTGATTTATTGTGGAAAAAAGTAATCAATGGTCTATCATCTTGTGGCATTCGCAACATCCGCTGTCAACTATTCGAAGCTTAATTACATAATGAATGCACGCAATTTTAATATTCATCTTGTATCTGTCAATTAAAATCTTTTTGTTATTTCAATAATCCAAATATAGAATTTAAATGCAAAGTGTTTTAGAAGGTTTTGTAATAATATGGCGGCATCTTACAAAAATACGAGAAATACCGGGTGAGTTTTATAACCTGGCACATCCAAATATCTCGAGAAGTAAGCGCTCTGGGGAAAAATATCTCGGATCAAAGTCAAATCATTCCATTGGGGGAAAGACTTCGGTGCAAAAACTACCCTACCCCTTGAGGGGTAGACTAAACACTTTATAAGAAATTGTAAAATTGGCTCCGCAGATGTTGACCAATTTTTTGGTTAGTTTGACAAAAGAATTTTTGATTTGTCAAACTAACTTCTAGAGATATTTGGATGTGCCAGGTTAAAAAACTCACTCGGTATATCAATTAAATTTCAAGCCGAATTACGTAGTTACATTTTTTAAAAATAATTCTTGTAGTTTAGTAAATGAGAAAATGCTAAATTTTCACTCCGTTTCATTCCAAAATCGACCTTTAATCGAATAACAAAATTACATGTGGCCACGAAACAAAGCCGCAATTACGGGAGAAGTGAAACTTTTTTAGAGTTATGAACTCGTTTTATTGATTCTTTGTCCATTTTGCAACACCAAGGTTTCTATTATATTTCTCCGCTGTTGAATCCCCTTTCAAACAGATATGTTCAAAAGAAGTTTCACTTTTAAAAAATAGGTATGCAAAACGACTCCGTTGACATAATTGTACGGTCTAAGTGTATGATTGTACAATATTGTACGCGATTCACGATGTATAAGTTTCAAAGTGAGATACGTCGTGAACGCCTGAAGTAATTCGGGATCTGTTGAACGTTTGGTAACGTACTCAACTACCTCCGTACAGGTAATTATTGCAATTACTGACATTTTAAGTAAAATAATAATATCTGTATAATATAAACGGACTATTGGTTCTATTATTGTGTTTCATAAACAATACGTCAGGGCCGAAGTAGCTCTTAATTAAATTCAACGATTTACAGACAATTTTTTTTTATATCAAATTTTAAATATTGCAAAACAATAGAGCTGTAACAAACCGTATGTATTCGTTGCTGAGTAACGGGTACATCGTCTGACTCGAAGTAACGAATCGTTACTTACAAATTCATTTCGTTACTCGCATTTGTCGTATCCATGTCAGTTCGACTCGTTTGATGCGGTTATACGTTATACGAACGAAGTCATACCGTATCACGTATGCGATGCGCCTCGATGCGATGGTACATGCTTGATGCTGTTAGTATACGATTGTATGTCGTATGAAAAGTAACGAGTAACGTAACGATACGAAAGTAACGGGTACTGGTTCTTTAAGTAGCAAATACATACGGGTTAACAATTTCTCGTTACTTTTACAGCTCTACAAAACAAGCTTAGAAAATTATTGTATCCTCTATAGTACCTTGCTCAAGAAATGAGATATCGAATAGTAAAACGTCTTTTTTAAAATATTTACAGTATAGCACAGAGGTGGCGAACCGTTCTACATCAACGTGCCATTTTTTTTTTTTTTTGAAAATTATTTTATATAGCCATAACGTGCCAACAAACAACCAAAGAAATTTAGTTGTCAAAAAAATTAAAATAATTATTTTGATAATACACTGAGAGCCATGAAACTTTTTCGTATTTGTTATTTGATGATAGTCATTTTTTCGACATCTAGCATATTTTTTTTTTTTTTTTTATTATTTTAAAAACAAAATAAGCGAATCAGCAACTAAGGCCATTATCGCAAAAACAAATACATAATATGGTAAGTAATAAGTATAAATATAGCATATTTTTAATTATATCGATTTTGCACCTCAATCAATGCCGTGCCCATATGGTCTGTCGCGTGCCATAGGTTCACCACCCCTGTCATAGCAGATTAAATCCGAATTGCACCCGAACGAGACCGGACTAATCGTTTAATATAATAGTCTATATATTAAGGAAAGTATCTATCGGACAGCGAAAGAATTTTTGAAATCGGTTCAGTAGTTTCTAAAGTATATCTCGACAAACAAGCAAACTAATAAACTTTTCCTCTTTATGTCATATCAGTTCCTAATAAGCTATGACTCGAACTGTGGAATGTATCCGAAAAAAAACTTCAATTATGAGAGATATGAGAGACCTCATAACATGAGTCGCCCCTGGTGAACGTTGATACGATTATACGAAGTACAAAATTGTAATATATAAGAATTTATTCAAGATAGCTACGGGCCATCACGGATGGATTGAATTGCGCGCACGCGAGGTGCTCTCAAAATAAAACACAGTCGTAATCGTTTTCGTAGGCCATGGCTGCGTTCGAAACCTAGTAGGTATACTATAGTTGGTTGAATATAGTGGCGTAAGGAAGTATTTTATTGACGAGCAGTGATACAATGTTAAATTGAGCGCCAACGAATTTTAGCAGTCACGCGGGTCAGAATCGCAATATATATGGTATTTTTTGTCCTACCCCCTATAAAATAGCTGTTTTGTCATCATTTTTAAATTTTGAGATTTCACTTGTGTAGCAAACTTCCTTTTTAATACCTGAAACTATAAAGGCAACATGTTTTTACAGAACTTTCTTGTAAAAATAAATAGAATAATAAACAATTATGAAAAGTATACCATTGTTAGGTATATAAAAAAAAAACAACGTTATAGCATATATCTCTTTTGTGCATGCGCCGATTCTCCTCAAAAACAATAGGGCTCTTCATATATTTGCGTATCAAACATCCTCCCAAAATTTGATTTCAACCCGCTTATCAATTTGACCTGTATCGTGTATACTAACAAACTCGCAGACTTTTTCCAAAAAATTTGTTTTTTGGATTCGGGGGACTTCAAAACGAAAAAAATATTGTAGAATTTACCATTCTCCATTTGTGATATTGGAATGGTAAAACGGCATGAAACTCGGTTGAATATAATTTATGATTTGGTCGCGTTCAGAGTCTGATATTACTTTTTGTAAATTATGTAAGGGATAAGTGGGTAATTACACTTCGGAGACGAAAATATTTGCGATTCAAAATTTCACTACGGATATAAATATTATGGTCTCTAAATTGTCGGCGTTGATTTTGAGGCATTCTGTATATGCATACAAATCTATAATACTGTAGAGTGCATAAATATACAAATGGCGCACACATAATAACGAGCACTTCCCACGAAACGCGACCGCCCCAGGGTACACTATTTACATTGGATGGGTGTAACTTGAACGCTATTATAACTGAGTCGTGATTTATTGGTATCAACGACGATATAGAGTGCTGTGGAACGTTTTGTATTATTGCATTCTATTTTACTATAGTGAACTGTCTTCTTACGTCGAAATCGGGGAGTATGCTCAACTTGGAAAAACAACCCGGTAAACCGGAATCTGATTTTTTTTTAGCGCTGCACGAGACACGAATAGAAAAAAATTTCGTTTCGATCTCGTTATTTCGATTTTTTAAATTTATTGTGGATTATAGACGCTCAACAATCTAGGAGATTAACGTCTTTATTACATCAAATAACATTAGTGTCCGACAGAATTTTCGGTTTCGGCTGCCATCCTGTCGAAACAGAAACTACATTCGAGAGGATTCGCGTTTAAATCAGATATGGTCTTGTTATATTGGTGGGTGGGTACGTGCTTATTAATTTTAATTTTATTGTAGTTGGTACACCAAGCTTGTCCTTTCGATTTATTTTATAGAAACAAATCTGTAAGCTTAGAGTCAGAGTGCTTATTAATTTTAATTTTATTGTAGTTGGTACACCAAGCTTGTCCTTTCGATTTATTTTATAGAAACAAATCTGTAAGCTTATAGTCAGAGTGCCCGTCGGCAAAAATTTTACTGACACATACTCTCTCCAAACTTTGTATATGGCTTCATTAGGCCTAGTCTGACACCTATTTCCTCTATGCCTTTTCTTGAGTTTTGGGCGTTTTCCCTCTAAATTTTCTAAAAGATGTCGTTTTGACGACATGTAAAAATTTATAGATACTGTTTGTTTTTTTAATTGGATAGCTTAAAAACTTCAACCAAAACGCTAAAATAATGTTCTCTGACAAATAACATGAACCATTTAAAATGTCTGACACCTCGAATATGTCGAAAAATATTCGAGGTGTCAGACATTTTAAATTTTCGAAATAAACATATGAAACTTCATTCACAGATAGTAAAAATTTGCCGAAAACGTATCTCTTACATCTCATCCCAGATGTTGTGTTTGTGATTCAAGCAGTTTCGGAAGAAGTTTAATTTTTTCGAACCCTTTTTAGAGAGTGCTGGAATGAATATACTCCCCGAATTTTTTGATCGTTGATAAGTCAGAGAGGTATTTCAAAGTATAGCACCGGCAAAATTATATATTTGGGAAATAAATCAAAATATTCTGAAGCAAAGAATGTGTAATGAGTCCCTAGCTGAGGTGACAGAAAAAAGTAATTGTCGCAAAAACCACCCCCGACGAGCGATGTAGTCACGAAATAGACCCGATATTTTTAAAGAAACATGTACTGTCTCGGTTTTTTTCCTTTTTGCCGAGACGATATCGAGATAGTATCAGCATCGCTGGATAATTCAGATTTTAGACCTAGTACAAAACATTTTTTTGTCGTGACATCTATCGATTAATTGTGGATGTAGGTATCTTTACATTATTTGTACACAATTATTATTATTCACCGTATACGAGAGTTCAGGTGAAAGTTCATTGTTTGTTGCGTTTTGTTTTTATAATAGTACCTAACTAGATAAATACCATCAATGCGTACACATTAAAGGTTCAATAAATATTTGTTGTCATTTATAAATAGGTACATCATTTACAAAACGAAATAAAAAAAAATATTTTTGTTATTGTATTAATATTATAAGAAGGAAGATATTGTGTTTGTATTAGAGCTGTAACAAACCGTATGTATTCGTTACCGAGTAACGGGTACATCGTCTGACTCGGAGTAACGAATCGTTACTTACAAATTCATTTCGTTACTCGCATTTGTCGTATCCATGACAGTTCGACTCGTTTGATACGATTATACGAACGAAGTCATATCGTATCACGTATGCGACGCGCCTCGATGTGATGGTACATGCTTGATGTTGTTAGTACACGATTGTATGTCGTATTAAAAGTAACGAGTAACGTAACGATACGAAAGTAACGGGTACTGGTTCTTTAAGTAACGAATACATACGGGTACACAATTTCTCGTTACTTTTACAGCTCTAGTTTGTATACGGCAGGTACACTCAGTAACTTACTGTACCATTTCATAAAAAAAATCTTTCACTGTTTAAAAGCTTTTGCTTCTTGCCAAGTGGCTTGCCGATGTCATTCGCGAAGATGAATAAAACAAGTCCAGCATACCTTCGCTTTGATAATTATTACGCGACGACGAAAAGGGGATGAGCAGTGAGCGAAAACGTAAAGCAAATCGAGACCGTTTCTCGAACGAGAGGCAGTAGAAACTTTTACCATTCCAGCCCACAACTGAGAAATGGTACCGGTTTAGATCAAAAATCACTTTTGAGAATTCTACAATATTTTTTTTCGTTTTAAAGTCCCCCGAATCCGAAAACCACATTTTTTGATAAACTCTGTGCGTCTGTTAGTCTGTTAACAGACTAACAGACGCACGATCCAGGTCAAACGGATTAAAACCAAATTTTGGGAGGATGTTTGGTATGCAAATATGAAGAGCCCTCTTGTTTTTGGGGAAAATCGGCGCATGCGCAGAAGAGATCTATGCTATAACTGTGCTTATTATTCTATTTATTTATTCAAGAAAGTTTCGTTAAAATGTTTTTTCTAAACTTGATATGTAGTTTCGGATATATTTTAAAAAAATAAAAAAAATTCAGCTGTTCTTTTGTCTCGTAGATCTGTCAGAAATAAACTAGTTAAGTATGCTTTGATTAATTTGTACATGACGTGAAACATATTATGTAGGTAATCATTGCAACGAATAGCAAATATCATATTGAATACTAGCCATTACCCGCGTCACCTCACGCGATATCAGAAATTTTATTTTTTTTATTATACTATTTCAAATGTCAATATTTTTGAAGTTGGTATGGTTCCGTCGCACAATTGGCTGTATTTTTTTTTTTATTAAAACGATAATGTAATCGCTATTAATATATAGAAATAATTAATACTGCGCTACAAAATACCTACCTGGAAGAAGAACAATATTTATGTACAAAGTGTTCATGTTTGACTCTTTGATAAATTACAGCTCATCTTAAAAGTTCGTAGAAACGTTTTACAATAATTTATATCCCCGATTCAATAAAATCAATTACCGCTATCAGATCATCATTATAAACAACACTGCAGACGAGAATTCAATATTATCGATTTGTATCTCACTCTAACACCATTATTTACACCTTGGAATAGAGCGAGAAAGATATACAAAGCGTTATTTTGTTTATTGACAGTTTTTTTTTTAAATAGAAGATGTCTAACTGTTTGAAGTTATGTATTTGAAAAATGAGGTATATTTACAGGAAATAAAAAAACGTAATATTATACTAGCCTTTACCCGCGACTTCTCTCGGTAAAAGTCATGTTTTTGAAATCAGTAACTTTTAACGCGACTATGCACGAGTTTAACGCAAACGCAAAGGATAAATACTTTTTATAAATAAATAGTTTTACTGACTTGTATACTTATACTGGTAATGTAATAATTATAGGAAATCTTAAATATTTTTTATTGTAAGGTATTATAAACGGAGAGCTGGCTACGGAGAAAATGGGTGACTCGGTGCAGAGCTGAAAATTTGCATAATAGGATATAGTACAAGTAAGTAGGGAAAAAATTGCCAGAAGGCTAGGCGGAAAATAAAGAGCCGCCAGAAGGCGCTAATGTTGCGAAAAATCAGTGCACTTCTGGCAATTTGTATACTTATTCTGTAATTCAAAACTAAATATAGGTAGTTATAAGGGCATACTGAAAATTCAAACATGATATAATAATAATTTACATTCGACAAATATTATAGAAATAAAATTAATCGTCATATATTTTCATTAATAAAATTACGTTGTTATAACAACGTAATTTTATTAATTTATTTAATTTTATTTCTATCAAAATGACATTAATAATTTTGAATATTTGTCGAATGTAATTATTATATCATGTTTGAATTTTCAGTACCTATGCCCTTATAACTATATAATGTATAATACATATAATATATAATCTAGTTTTGAATTACAGAATAAGTATACAAATTGCCAGAAGTGCACTGATTTTTCGCAACATTAGCGCCTTCTGGCGGCTCTATATCTTCTGCCTAGCCTTCTGGTATTTTTTTCCCTACTTAATTGTACTATCCTCCTATTATTCTACCTCAAAAATTGTCAGTTCTTATACATGATTTTTACAATCCAACAATTTGGTTGAAATTGCACAAGAAATAGTTTTTGAATGCATTTCTGAGTTAATCAAAGCTTAACCACGTACGACTAATGGGGCGGGGATTAATGCTACTTACACAATAATGTACGTACGGTAAACGTAATTAAATAATCTTTATTTGCCGCCCCTAAAATCTGCCGCCCTAGGCTCAAGCCTACTCAGCCTGCTGATAAATCCGCCACTGGATGCCACGAGCATTTTTGCGCAAAAATTCATAATGATAAATTAAAAGTCGTTTTTATTACACTATTCGGTATATTACTATAAAAATTGTGGTACTTCTTTATCACTTTAAGATTCATTTAAAACGGCGTAATAGCCTATTATCAAAAATCTGACATAATTTACTTTGCATTGTGACTGCAGATTTAGTTTTTTTTTCACCGTGAGAATATACTGAAAATAAAACAGGATTAAAAATTAAACTCCATTTTTAAAAACCCGTGTTTCTTGTTTTAATACTAGAAAAAATAAATTAACTTTAAAACGTCACTTGTTTTTTTCAAGCAGCATACCGGCCGGGCTAATGGCGTTACGGGAAACCTCACACTACAAATTATATCGAAAGCTATTATCTAATTTTTTACTTAATTATTATCTAAATGAAAAAAATGCAATTAAAACCATGAATCGGAAATTAGCAATTGATTAAAAATATTTTATAATCCGCGAAAAAATCTGGTTTTCGTAATCTTTAATTACTGGGAGCAATTTAGCCACTGGTTCGGAGGTATTCGGTACGCCTTCGTTCATTAAAGAATAAAAGTAGAAAGATGATTAGATGAAACAAAACACTCCCAAGCTTTTATAAGCATAATACGTTATTATTAGGCGAAGGATGTTATAACTGCCTCTATATTTTTTTTTGCACTACCGACTATGAAATAACTGCTTTACATGCATGTACACAGCCATGTAAAGTGACGCTTTACGTACTAGTGCGGTAAAGTAAAACAAAACAGGTCGCGCTGTACCAATTCCACTGTAAATCGATGACTTTCTGTCTCGTTTTTTTAACCTACTATTAGAAGTGAAGTTTGTTCAAAACTGAACTGTCAAAAATTTTGAAAATGATGTGAAAACCAGCTATTTTATAGGAGATACGTACAAAATATATACCTCGTGCGTAATGGTATTAGGAGTCGTTTCGCGCTCGTTTTAAACATAAATTTTAAACTCGACTGAATATGATGGACGTCACGCACAGGGTGGTTGATTTAAATTAACTCTCGTCCGACAGACCCCCCTAAGATCTAAAAAAATTACTTGGACTCTTGTTTGAAACATATTTGTAATTATTCTAACTGATTAAATCATTTTCTGTGATTATTACCATAAAAAATAAGGTTGACCTGCCCGAAGATTTTGACCGCAAATGATCTGGGATCTTTTTTTTTATACAGTGCGTAGGTCCTTTACCGTAGAGCAAGTAACTGCAGGGAGGAAAGTTGTAGATACATAACAGCGTTGCCAGTTTTTTTTTGCCAAGTCGGGATTTTGGAACTCTTTGAGTGAAAACAGCGGGATTCTTTCGTCGAAAGCGGGACATAGTAAAAAAACGTATATAATCAGAAGTTTTCAAATACCTATTTATCTTTTTATTTGAATTAAAATACGTTTACGTGACAATAGATAGCAAAAATAGCCATAGAAAATGTATTTTAATAAAAATATAATATTTTAAATCAGATTTACCCTATCGTTAAATGATGAGTCTTATTCGTCTTCAGAATAAAAAAAAAAAAAAAACAGAAATCAAAATCAAAAAAGTTTTATTCATTAGAAAAATATGGCGTTTCAAACAATAGTCTGTAGAGTGAGTGTTACAAATTGCAACTTGCAATAAGAGAATAATTATTTATAAGAATTACTTATTCATGATATTTCTGTGAAGATTTAACTTCTTTTAAAGTTATCCCCGAGTTATCCCCGAAAAGCGGGACTGAGCCTGTCCCGCGCGGGACATTTAATTTTGATTTAAAAATCGGGACGTCTGGCAACGCTGATACATAACCTGTAAATTTTTAGTGGATGTTTTTGTCCTGAATTGTTGATAATTGAGACCATAACCTTAATTTGGAATCAATTAAGAACAAATTAATCTTAAACGATGTAAAACAAATTATGTATTAAACCAATTAAAGATGAAATGCACATACATGGAGATGATATCGTGACATTTCGTTGTATTTAAGAAAAAAACAAACAGTAAGTCACACTATTGCTCGGGTCAGCCATTAGAGTATTAACACGAGAATGAAACAAAAGCCGGTCTGTTGTCCTCCGACGAGTTGAAGAGATGTGTAATAAATTCTCGTCCCTATTGGCTGCCATAAAACATACTCGCATCGACAACTAAACATGGCAGAAGAATTTCAATCATGAAATCAACCCGTTTTCTTCCACATTACTTTTACAGCCAAAAAGGTAATGCCGGTCGTGATGATTTTTTATTATTAAAGATTTTTTTGACTGATCGAGATTTAACACTGTCTAACAGGTCAACTAAAACAAGATAGGTATTTCAAAGTTCGTTCTAATATAACAAAGAGCTAATGGTGTGTAAACCATAGGAAATTAAGCACTAAACGGATGGAGCAGAATGACACATGACTTATTTAGGGGTTGTTATGATAATTTCATCTAGAATATTTTCTAAAAAAATTAATGTCTGTCTTTATGCGTTTACTTATATTACTTACCTTAAGGAGGTTGATGCGTTACAGTCCCAATCAAAAGTAAGTTGAATTCTAAATGGGAACTTTTCCATAATACATTTTTACAAAAAGGTATAAGTCGATGATACCAATAAATTATATTGTCAATAAGGCACAAATAAATAATTTTTTTTAATATTATTAATTATTTCAGTATTTTACTTAATTTGTACAAACTTAGGTTAGAAAAAATAAATTTATGTAAATATCTGTATTTTACATATTTTTTGCAGTAAATAATTAAAAAAAGAAATTAGAAGTAATAAAAATTAAAATTAAATCATTAAAAAGTTGAAAATTAATATTTCTGTTATGGCGTGCGGTGACGCGGGCAACGGCTAGTATTAAATATTATGATATTTGGTATTCGTTTGTTGCATGTAAAAAATAATCAAAGCATGCTGATTCTAATTTCTTTTTGACAGATCGACAGAACAAAAGACGAGCATTTTTTTTATTTTCAGAATATTTCGGGAACTATACGAAAACAATTTTCCTACTAAAGTTTCTCAAAAAAATAAATAGAAGAATAAACCGTTATAAAAAGTATACCATTATTATTATGCGCATGCGTCGATTTTCCCCAAAAACAATAGGGATCTTTATGTTCGCATATCAAACATCCTTCCAAAATTTGATTTCAATCCATTTAACCTGTATCGTGTTTACAGACAAACAGACGCACAGAAATTTTTTCCAAATATGTATTTTTTGGATTCAGGGAACCTCAAAACGAAAAAATATTGCAACATTTTGAAAACTGATTTTTGACCCAAATTAGTACCATTCCTCACTTGTGGTGTCGGAATGGTAAAAATGTTGTACTAATTGAGGTGTAACTTTAAATATAAATACATTCGAAAAATCGGCGAAATCATCATTTTTATTGTATTTAGGTACCTATTTAAAAATTGGCTACCCGTGAGCCAACTTTTACACTCTTGTAGACTTCCAAACTGGGAGGCGCGCCTCCCTAGGAAGGCGCGGAGTAGTCTAAAGGGAGCCTCGAAAATTAGTTACAGTGAACAATTTTTCAAATTACTGCTAAAGTTTTCTATGTGTGCTAATAGACAAGCACATCCATCTCATTAAAAACAATAATAAAATATCGTTTTCCATTAGTTTGTATGAATAAATTTTATAAGAGTAAAAATGTTTGTGTTTTTATTTTATTTGGAAACCACTGCTTTAGGGGATGATAAGTTGGTACTGTAGTTAGTTGAATTATAATATTGATCCCTTTTAGATAATTTTGGTTTGTAGTAAATGGGTTAAAACACTAAAATGAATGTAAGATACGTTTTTAAATAGTGCGCCCGGCTAGGTTAACTTTTAAGTTTGTTTTTTTTCAACAGGCTACTTGGTGCAGAGAAGATCTTATCCAAAAACCACGGTCGACTAATACATGAAATGTGCCACGGGCTATCGTAGTGGTGTCACAATATTTTAATGACGATAAAAAAACTTTTTAACATTTCAAGAAGCATAAATACTCGTATAAAGCTTCATTCTCACTGAGCACCTATGTGATGATGTTCTGTTTTCAGTTTGCTCCCGGTAAGAAGCCACGAGACGTATTGGTGTGAGCATGGAGATGGAGAAACCAATTGAATCGTGTTATAAAAAAGTCTTCTAATTTTAAAATATAAATATTTCCATTTCTACTGAAGGTGTCCCCTGAATGATATTGTCTTTTTGCTCAGTTCCCTCTTCTGCTTTGTCAGTGGTGATTAATAAAGACTTGAATATATTGTTATTGGCGGATTTTCCGGCAGCTACTTCATATAATTCAAGTTTCATTTTGTTGCATAAAGTGTTAAATGCAATAAGGAAGTTATACTGCTTCACAGGACTGATCCTTGATGCTTACAGTGTTTTCCATAGAAACCCACTGCACAAGAACATTTACAGGCATGCATATCAACTAAGTACGTGTTTTCTGAATCTGTACTTCGCACAGAAAATTCCAGCTTTTCATGGTAGTTTACTTATATCACCCATGTTGAATTTTTTTCTTCATAACAATCACAACCGTTATAGAAAGTTGAAACAATACTGATTGACATGCAGTAAATAGCAGACGAGTTATCACGACACGTCGGGTATAAACCAAGCCCCCGAGCGGCACCCGAAATTTCCCGAATGGCTAACGCGTCTGCTGTTTACGAATATGCGACCCGGAGAGGCGGCAACCCTTATTGAAGCGCATAACGGTATGAAACCGACATACGAACCACAGCCTTATTCTATGTGTTTGTTTTATTATTTTGAAACCAACAAAATACAAACAGTTTTATGGTCACACAACGGGTCTGCTTAGTGTTCCTTGTAGTTAATGTAAACAACTGATTTTTTAACTAGCTGACGTGGCACAATTAACGGTTTTGTTTCGTTGATATTAAAATGGTTAACGACTCACCACTATTTTAAAGTTCGATAAAAATATTGCTCAACGTCAGTTTAGATCGAAATATATATCTTTACCAAAATTGTGAGAATAATAAAAAGGTCGAATTCAGTGAGAATGTGGCTTAAGGAAAGACAGTACACATAATTTTCGTGACTAAAGATTATTTCTTGAAGCAATAAAGTTATTTATTATAAGCAAGTCTATTGAGATTAGTATCTGTTCGCCATAAAAATGCCTATTAACTAGTTTTTATGTACAATGCCTGGTGGACATCATTCACAAAAAGGTGTGACTTCAGTTACAGGGTTAGAATCGGGTTGGTATTTAGTGAATCTCGCATGAATTTTATTTTTTCAAAGGACGTTTTAGAGAAAGGGTACATAAAAAATCAAATTGTTTTGTCATTACTTCATTTATAATAATAAAGAATAGGTATCTTTTATTCACAATAAATACAGTAGAATCTCACTAATCCGACACATTAAAAACTAGGGGGTGCCGGATTATTGGAATGTTCGGATTATTGGATTGTATAGAAAAATCCACAATATGTAAATAAAATAAAGCATTTCATAAAAAGATAACAGTAGGGAGGGGTGAGGGATTATATATAGTAGCCGGATTATTGGACGTACCGGACTACTGAAGTGCCGGATTAGTGAGATTCTACTGTATGAAAATTTAAGTTATACGTTGAGTGTGTGTTTAGACATCTATTTAGTTCAACTAAATAACCACGAGGGGCGTTCCTCGGAAAAGTTACTCAAGGTCAGATATTATTTAATTTCACTGTCTTTACCCAACTAGATTTAAAGAAATATTTTAATAGTTACGCCGCCTGTGTACTTTGTTGTCGAGCATCTTTAATTTACGATATTTATCTATCTCCAAATTTAAAATCAAGATGTCTACATAAAAAATTTCAATCTCCTTGCAACTTTTTTTGTAAACCTCGGTACAATTGTATTTTTATCCGATTTCAAAACCAAAGAGGTTATGTTAAATTCGTCAGGTATACTTATTTTATTTTTGTTTTTCATATGACAAGAAGGTAATCTAATAATTCCGGATTCAAAATATGACTGAACGGTAGTTATTTTATCTAAATGATCAATCATTTGTTTTTTTAACGTTCGCACGGAGTAGAGCGTGTTTGTCAGCTTTTTTATTTCGTCACATAACTGACATAACTAGTGTCGATGTTTTATCATCGGATGACATCGTTGGAATCGTTAAACACCGCTGGACTCATCGAAGTCACTGTTTTCATACTTTTTCAAAAAAGATATTTTAAGGAAGGGATTGATCGAAATTACCTAAAAAAAGTAGCCTGAGCATATACTTTTATTCTATACTGAGCATAGGAATAAAATCGCAATCGAGCCATTAGAGTGCAAACATATATTTCTGTCTTTTTTTACGCCGTAAGCACTGGCGGATCCACGAGGGTAAAACAAGCACGGGGGACTCGGCTTAATAAATTTCTAATTTGCCCCCTCCTGGGCCAAAAGCTGGGTACACTCATGTTGACGTCACAGAAAAAGACAACGTTTTTGAAACAGAGATATTTTATTCAGATTGAATGCAAATTTTATTCAGATTGAATGCAAGTACATAAACCAATCTTATCATCGGAGAAATCAGGGAATTACATCGAAGAAAGAGACGCAGATATATTTTGGATACGCTTTGTTGTCTTCGCTCACCGCACATTGAGTAGATAGACAATGATTATTAATAGTATTAATTAATAAATTATTAATTTACAAGTTAACTTCGAACAGTTTGAACTGTGTTCAAAGCGATACGAGAATCGTAAGTGTCATTATTAAATATATTATGAGCCTGACGTAATGAAACAAGTTGTTTCTGAAATCAAGGCGTTAGAGTTTTTTAAGAGAGCCTGTAGATTATGAGTCGGAGTCCATCATGTCGGAACGTACCTACAGAGTACAGACACAATCTACTATTCATCATATTATTTTATTAAGAATCTTACAATAAAATGAGCGGCACGCTGACCGCGGTGTTAAAGTGGCTACTGTCTGCAATATATCAAATGTGCGTGGACTTGTGCTGTTTACCAGCTAAAGCCGTGCGCTTAAAACAATGAGTCAGGCCTTGCTCTATGCGGGACAGATTTTTTTTTCTTTTTTAAACGCCGCTGCACTCGAGGCTAGAAACTCTGTTAGATTCCTTGCTAGATTTGCCTACTAGTTTTCTAGCGCTGGTTTTCTTGATTGGTGTTGAGTGCTCGCTTCACACAAGACTATTTTTCAAGCGTGTTTTGTGGATAGATCTGGTGCGCGCGCAGTGACAGTTCGAATATAAACACAGAGCAAAACGTGTCTGTTGTCTGACTCTGAGCAGAATGAAGCCATGTTGGTTTGTGGGCGTTTGTTCAAGTGCCCACGCGACAAGATACCTACTGCTTCCTGTGTCCCTCGGGAACAAGTAAACTTTTAAACAGGCAATTTTTAAATCGGTTGAGTGATCCCGTGGATAGACAAATAATCAAATTTTACGTTTGTAAATTAGTGTAAAGTTTATTCTAACATGAAAACGAGAATTTAAATGGCACTATCTCTATATTGATTTTATCTTTAATTCTGTAGAGTCTATACACCCTAGATGGAGATAAGCATCTTAATGCATTCGTTACATGGATCTATAATAAAGTACCGTGCCGTGCTTTGTAGTGGTAGTGTGGGTGGAGACCACTTGGTTCGATGCATTGCATTATTAGTTACCTCTCAAGTCCTTGTTATTTACATCGCTTAGTCTCTTTCCTTCTATTTTAAGACTCGACTTCAATGGCCTGAGTCCATTTGTTTAATCAGCAGATAGCGCATTTGCTTAGTTAATACCGACTTACGGTATTAACATTTGAAAGCTTTGCGTAGAGAATACAATCCCGGATCTCGGGATCCCGGCCGTTTTCTGGTCCCGAAAATTCCGGGACCGTACTTGGCTAATCTCTGGATTTTCGGGATTGCCACAAACAGATCTAGTTTGCATTCCGTAATCCGTTGCGCCTTGACAATTACCTTGCCTAGATTATATTAATATTATTCATTACATAACGACAAAAACAATCCTTAAATACGCGGTACGATACGTAAGAATATGAAATCTCCAGATCCTGAAGTACAAGTACAAAGTGAATCGGGGTTGGCAAATAGTATTAGAAGTGAAATAAGCCTGTTCGAAAATGGAGGAGTTCGTGGATATCACTTAGAAACAGCATATAAGTTCTATTGTCTATTCCTCCAACCTGAGCGAGCTTTTTCAGCTGCTGCTTACGTTGGTAATAAACTACGAAGCAGGCTTGGAAGTCAAACATTGAATGCTTTGATATTTCTGCGATTGTATTTTCGAAATTCTAAATAGTTTTTTTGTGTTGTCTTTTTGATTTCTTGCAAAAGTAAAGTTTTTTTTTGTTTTGTCTATTTTCTTTTCTTACTATATTGTGATTTGTGTTGTGCAACGATATTAAAAACATTTTTTAAGTAATTACTCAAGTCTTTTTTTCATTTCAATCTAATTAGAAACCACATAGTCTAATCCCGGGATAGCCCCGGGATCCCGGGATTACGCATCAAAAATCCCGTAATCCCGGGATTGAAAAACGTGCTCGGGATTGTATTCTCTAGCTTTGCGCCTTGTTCCTGGTAAGACTTTGAACGCAGCTTAAATCAAACTTTCAAAGTAGATTCAACAGAAAACCGAGCATTAGTAATGTTCTAGCGGTTCCAAGAAACTTTTCTCGGCGAAGATCGGTCAGCCTTAATTTGATCTCTGTAGCCGTTCGAAATGGCCACCACAAGAGTCACTTCCGCGACGTACCAAAACTACGCATCAAAAGGATGAATGATGTCTCAGATGTGAAATGACATAATATGCGGAAAGGAAAGCAGTTGTTCTTTTCTTCGTTCACCAACCTCGCTTTGATCAAGTTCATGACGGATAATTCCCCTGTTCCACTCCCCCGCGGTTTTACCGCAGATCACCGACTTCATCGATCTTCTTTAGTATTTGCTCATCAAAGATCGTCACACCACAACTGATCGGTTTTTGTTTACTCAAAAATTCTTCACTTGTTTATTTGCATTTGTTTTCTTTTAACCTTTATGACGAAATTTTCTTTTCAAATTAAAGCCACAGTAGAATGACTCTATTGGCTTGCCCAAAAGTTTCAGTATCAATGGCCAAAATGAACCAACCTGTCCTCCAGTTCGATATTCTAATAAAAGCGTCAAGAATGGTTATTAAGAACATTCTTACTATTTGGAATGTCAGTGTTGGTACCTTAAAAATAATAAAATCTTCCTCAACGAGCGTATAAATAAATGATGCAGTGCTGCCACTATAATTAATTACAAGTTTAACCGATTAGCTATTTGAAATATGCGTAGTTATTAAATCTTTGCGAATAATTAACGTTTCTCGAATAAAATTATTTTCAGGTATCGATAAAACAGATCACAAAAACGGGAATGGTTTTAAGTGCTTTTCGTAGTTGCGATTAAAAAATTTAAATGTACAAATCTAATATTAAGTTATTAGGACAATATTTAATGGGCGTTTTCTGGTACAGGCTACGATTGCGTGTTTTCACCGGTCGGGTATTTTTAAACCAGTTCCGGAAACTTAAAGTCGTAGTCATCAAAATAATGGCGCATTAGTAAAAGACGACAGTATCGCCTGTGGTGATCTGTAGATCCGTGCGAATGGTTCGATGAATTCTTTCAAGAATCACCGATCACTTCTTTAACCTGATACACTTTCGCTTGAGACAAATGTGTGTTAAGACTTCTAATACTTTAATAACATAACTCAGGGCTGCCAACACTACATGCATAAAACTAAAACTTATTTTTTTTCCGCGACTTCAATCTAGTGTGAACCTCAATACTACCCGAGAATCGTTCACACTGTCGATTTATTACGAGAACCTGACCAAAAGAAGTGAGCGACAATGGAAAGTCGTGGAAACTACCGATTTGGATGGCGAGGATTATTCGGCTTGATTCAGGATAAAATACAACGTCACTAAAAAGTCTGAAATGAAAATAATTGAAGCAAGTTAAAGAAAAAGAGATGAAATATTTACAGTCGTTAATGGGGCTTACGTACGTCCGAGCTGTATAGGTCGCAATAGGCCTGATGACAAATTTTCTTCTATAATGTAGGTAAACGTCTACTATTTCTGAAAAAAAAAATATTTCAGCATTAAATTCAATTTTAACTCAAATTATTGCATTTTTATCTTCTTATTTTGAAGTAATCGCGAAAACGCTTGTGACGTCACGCTTTAGTGACAACTGACATTAGATGTTGTATTTATGGGTGTAGAACTGTGGTTCAGAGGTATTTCTTAGAAAGGTATTTAAAGTTACTTAATGAAATGGTTTATATTGTTTTCTTAAAAACAGGCACTTAGTAGTAAAAATACTACGTACGGTTTTCTTTAGTTGCAAGTTAACTAACCTCAAAAGTAACCTATGACAAAAGGGTTATGAAATATCACTAAAAAACGAACAAATAACAAATCAACTAATTAAATGGTGCAGAAGTGAACGATCGCAATAAAAATTTAAGTGACTCGGTGATTATTTACTTCAAGTGTTTATATTCTCTTTAATTTAAGAAGGCGTGACGTCATTCGGTGTTTCAGTCAACATGGCCGATTGCAGTATTTTATAATTTTATTTTATTACAAATCTTATTAATCTCGATGTTTATATTAACACTGGGTCATTTTTTAGAATCCTTTCAACATACATATATTTCTCCAAAACAATTTATTCTTTGATTCTTTTATACTGTCATCATGCCTATTTTAGACGATTTGCCTTGATTGATTTTTTCCGTTTTGTTTACTGTAGTCAAATTTTTGTCTTTACCAAATATTTTATCCATTTTATAAGCATTTTTCTGGGTTTTGATTTTTATTTTCGTATTATTTTGTATATGAAGAACCCTGCGCTAAATTTTTTTCCCTCCTCCACAGCCTCGCATACAAACGGACAGACAGACAATACAAACCGTGATATTATTATAAACGATCTGCTTCAATGGCGACGGAATCAAAACTTTTTAAAACGTTCTAGATCATGAATTCGAGCCGTCTTTCGTGCGCGTGCTATGAATTCTTAATGCATGATCTTAAAGGCTCAAATATGTTATGCTTTATTATTTACTAGCGGTCCCGCCCGGTTTCACCCGGGTGCAAAAGAACGAAAGGGGAGAGGGGTACTTGAGTACGCGCATTCAAAATTACGGTGTTTTCTAAAAAAAAACTGTTTTAGTAACATGTAACGACATCTGACAGAATTTGCTCAAAGCTCAAAGCTATTAGTTTAGAAGCAAACAAAAACAAAATGTTTTAGTATCAAGTAAGTGACATCTGTTGTAATTCGCTCAAAGCTATTAGTTCAGAAGCAAATCTGGTAGAATTTGCTCAAAGCTATTAGTTCAGACGTCGGGCCGCAAACGAAATACGTTTTGCAGAATTGTATCTATCGGACCTGAGTGAAACCGGATCAAACCGGTAGTAATACTATATATAATTATTACAAAATCTAATATAATACATACTAGCGAATAGGTAAATCATTTCAGACAATACTTTTATTAGCGTCTGTATAGTTTCTATGCACGGACCATTGTTCCATTGCTTTGGCGCTCCATTAAGCGGACCGTACTATAATGATGAGTCACTTCTTGAATTTTGAACATTTCAATTCAATTTCAAATCCAATCAGACGTATTTAGGCCTTGTTTTGATTTAATCAAATTTAATTGTGTTTTTGTTTATTTATTTTAAGTAATAATATTTATCACCAAATACATCTTTATAATGCGATGACATTAAATGGAAAGATATTATCATATTATAGATTATAAACGCTCGTCAACAGAGGTCTTAACGACATTGATCTATAGTCTCTTGAACGCTTAGACAATGTAGGTATTTTCGAGCGCTGACATTTTACAAGACGATATACCGATTACTGATTGTTGTTAGAACGATGATTAAGTACTTTTTTCTGCAACAAACAACCAACGTTGCCGTTGTATAATTGACTATTAAAGCCAAAGATGGCATGATTTATCATCCATTAGCTTCGCAAATAATATTCAGTCATATTGTACTATTAATAAATTAAATCAATTTATTATTATCAAACAGTTTATACAGTGCATTTTTTTTATCTATGCAAATTTGCATGGTGTATATGTAGTTTTTTATGTACATTATGATAAAACGAGCCACCCGCGAGTTTTAACAGTCACACGAGTCTTAAAAGCATTACAATCGAGATGTATACTGCATTTTTGCACGTACTTTCCATAAAATATCCGATTTTCACATATTTTCGAGTTTTTGGACTATAGAGATTATAGTCCAAAATCTCGAAAATATGTCACAGCCATAGTATAATTGGTGTCAGTTACTTCCTCGAAGACCTCCGCAATCAGCATCTTTTGTGCTGCAACACTTCTGCATTAATATAATACTTATGTTGTTCTGTTCGTTTCCCACGATGTGTCTCTACTTGTACAGTTTGCGTTGATCAGTGATCTTCCGGCCCACGCGTTATTCTATCATACTAGAATACCTGGAACTAGTAATAAGATCAAATAACAGTAACAGTTCTTTGGAACACTTTAGCCTTGTTACTGAAAAAAATATAACAGTTCCAAAATATATTATGAATCCTCTTTTTTAACTTGCTTGTGTATGAATCAAGTCTCAACGAAATAGCCGGTGCCACGCAATAAATTAAAAGGTCCACCGAATGACGTCATCCCCTCACTTCTATCCAACGGAACGAGACAACTTCTTTTTAGGGTTCCGTATCCGATGGGTGGCTTCCGCTGTCCGTCCGTCCGTTTGTCAGCGGGCTGTATCTCATGAACCGTAATAGGTATAGAGTTGAAATTTTCACGGAGTTGTGTATTTCTATTGCCGCTATAACATCAAATAATTAAAAGTAATTTTTTTATACACAATACATACACAAACCGCAACAACGTGCTACCCTTGTACACAGTTCTAATACAAAACAAGCGTCCTTTAACGGTGCGTTTATACAGAGCAGTATACTCGACCATTTATTAAAATACAATTATGTTAACTCTCGCATGCAGCACGGTACGACCGTTAGGCTATCAGATATAGCCACAGTATACAGTATAGTTCGGGTAGTCTATCCGAACTCATTGCAATTAATTATACACTTAGGTTGAAAATATAAATTGGTACTAGGCTCAGACAACCCTACTGAGATTGAAGATTATAGACGCTCGATAACTATGCCTGTAAAAAATTTCCATCGAGCAAACTGCGCGTAAGAACACATTATTGTTTTATCATTAAGAAAGTCATTAGTTGAAACAAATGAAACAAAACAATATTATTACTGTGTCAATTTGTGTAACCAAATTGACACCCACACCGTGCCGTGCTGATTAGTGTTCAGTATAACGGGGCCCCGTTATCTTAATCAGCGTACACGGCGTCATTGCGGTTACCGGTTCATTAACATTTTTATCTGCGCCGTATGATTGCCTTTTGTTTTTAGAAACACACTAATCAGTTTTTGTTTGAAATTGATTTAAAATTAAAAACAAAACTGGATGCTTGTATATCTAACGCGTGATGAAGTGAAACTTCATGGCTGATCATTTGTATTCCATGGGTCTCATGGGCCCAGTACGAAGACGTAAAATATATAAAGCTGAAGAGTTTGTTTGTTTGTTTGAACGCGATAATCTCAGGAACTACTGGTTCAAATTGAAAAATTTTTTTTGTTGGATAGCCCATTTATCGAGGAAGGCTATATAATATTACGCTACGACCATTAGGAGCGGAGCTTTAATGAAAAATGTTGCAAAATGTATCTCAAAAATAAGCTTCTATTCATGTGAAATGCACTAACTAGATATAGGTACTCATATTAGCGATGTGAGATCACAACCTCAGATGGATCAGTCGGTAGAGCATGCGACTGTCAATATCAAGGTCGTGGGTTCGAGCCCTACGTTGGGCGAATATATTTTTAACCGACGAAAAACAAAAACGGAGGAGGTTCTCAATTCGACGCGTATATTTTTTTTTTTTTTTTTTATTTTTATTTTTTTTTTTTTTTTTTATTTATGTATGACCACGCATAACTTTTTACAGAGTAGTCCGATTTTGATAATTATTTTTTTGTTTGAAAGGGTATACCCCGAAGTTGGTCCCATATAAATTTCGTAGAAAAATTCCAACCCTAAGGGTAGGAAACCAGGGGATGATTGATTGTTCACTCACTGATTGTAATGTATGACCACACATAACTTTTTACAGAGTGGTCCAATTTTGATAATTATTTTTTTATTGGATAGGGTATACCTCGAGGTTCGTCTCATATAAATTTGGAAAAAAAATTCCTACCCTAAGGGTGGGAAAATAGGGGTGATTTATTGTTCACTCACAGATTTTCATGCTGAGTTGTGTATATTACAATTATAAATTATATAGCCACAAAAAATTATTAAATAAAAACTTTTTAACAAAAAAATTAAACCGCCGAAAAACTGAAAAGCAAAAAATAATAAATCTTTTTATTTAACTAAGTTCTATCTAAGTAGTTGAACGTATGTGAAAGTCTAGTATATCTAAGTAATTTTGAGTCGGCGTCAAACCATCAATGAACAAAGATCACTAAAAGAAATAACCAAATCAAACAATGATACGTGAAATCTCCAGCGATAAACATTAACATTAAACATGCGCTCTCCACACGACCACTCGCAAAGACGTGTGCCCGTTAGGGTTGCTCTGTCGCTGATATTAACTTCGTGAACGCTCAGAGATTTCCGGCGAAGGATTGTTGACGCCGACTCAAAATTACTTAGATATACTAGACTTTCACATACGTTCAACTACTTAGATAGAACTTAGTTAAATAAAAAGATTTATTATTTTTTGCTTTTCAGTTTTTCGGCGGTTTAATTTTTTTGTTAAAAAGTTTTTTTATTTTATTTTTTTTTATTTTTTACATTGCTTTCTTCTAAGGCTTACATTTAAATTTCTTTTAATTTTATTTAATTAATTAAAAAAAATTATTAGTTAAAAAAAGTATAAATACTGCTTTTATCGACAAAAACTTTTGAACGGTAACTCCAATCATCATGAAATTTTTACACAACATTCATCTCGGTAAACTAAGTTGAATATGTATACTCATGTTCCCTTCCCCATTCGTTCTTTTACGCCCGGTTAAAACCGGACGAGACCGCTGGTAGAATATAAAAAGGTACTTTTAATCGTCTCTAGAAGTAACATTCGTAACAGTTCGTTCAATTTCGGCGCTTGTTAGAAACCGTCGGCTTCCGCCAAAACTTCGGCCGATTTTGACCGAAGCCGAAGGTGGGTTTTTTGACTACTGTACTATACGCCATCATCCCAATGGCATTAGTAACAGGCTGTTTGCCATTGACAGCTGACTAGCCAAGAATAAATATTTAAATAAATAATTTTAATATAACACAGTGCGTCACCAATCTAATTAATAACGCTATCAGAGCTTATTATCTCGAGAAAAACGGAAAGTCTTTCACGGTTTAGCCTACCGCTTGAGACAAGTAAAGCCGTATAAACAACACACGTTCGGCAAATCTTAAACGCAACCCTGATATTAAAATTGTTAAACGAGTAGGTTTAAATGTTTGAAAAAAATGACCTCAAGAAATTTAAAAACAAAACATTCATCATAACGGCACACATCATTATAGTCATTTATTCTGTCATCTAAAAAGTTCATCACAGTTTAAGTATGTGATTTTGTCCTAGTTGTATTTTTCTTTGTAATTTAATAATCATTCTCTGATAATAATAATACTTTATGGTTTATGTCTAAACATCTTTTTCAAGCACAATTATATATATTCTCAAAATTGCACATAATCGTTATTTGATTTTTTTCTTTTTATCATATCCGCGTAGCTATAATTACATAATGGTTTGATTTGTTGAGTTTAACGACAAATTTATTGATGCATTATTAGAGGATGGCTTATTACAAGACTCTAGAGACCAAACCATGAGGAGCCCCAAAGATGCGCTATTGCACTAACACACACCGCGTTCTTTTTTTTAGGAACTCCCCGTGCAGTGGTGCACTCTCCTCGCAAAAAACACCCTCTCGCAAGAAACTTTCGCCCTGTGAAAAACCAGTCAAATCATTGGTTTGATTATATGAAACAAAGATAATGGTGGTAGATAAAAATTTGATTTCTTCAGCATAAAGTAGTGTTGATCCAATAGAATATTACGATGAAGGAAGGTTTTAGGTTTTTTATAGAAATTTAATAATTTTAATAGTTTTTTATAATAAGATGTTCATATTAATATTTTTTTTAACCCATAATAATATGATCATGTATGTTGTTTTAACAATTTACCACCTTTCGACCAGCTTGAGGTAGGTAATAGATTTATATAGTAGCTCTAATAAAGAAACTTATTGTAACTGTTAGATATAATATTATGATCTAAATTATAAACATATAATATACATGTTCATAGGCCCTGAAGATGAAAATAATTTTTTCGAAACGTTGGCCACTAGCGAAACATTGGTAAAGCTTATTTATTTATGACCCTCAACCAAAACCTTCCTTCATCGAAAAATTTGATTGTTCAACAGATTTTTGTCCTTGACTTTAATTATGTACATTAATAAATCAGTCGTCATTCATTTCGAATTAAATTTCTATTTAAAAACAAAAACAAAAAGAGCGAATGCATCACCCTATATAAAATTAGATTGATATTATACATAGAATAATGGTATGCATGCAGCGGTGTCTGATTGATGGTCACTCCCACAGCCCACTTAAGATTGCGGTCCGTTTTCTTGTGAGCCGCCCGCCATGGTGATTGTTTAGCTCAAGGGGGATTACCCGTACCGCAGCCATAATAATATCATACATTGTAAGCTTACGTATGTCGTATAGAAATCTGTTATATGGAGGCTGTCACAAAAATTAACCGAATTAACGGAAGAAATTTTTCGTAGCTTCGAAGCATAGTATCAAAATAAAGCACTCTTAAAATTGCATAATCTATACTAGTCTATACTAATATATAAAGCTGAAGAGTTTGTTTGTTTGTTTGCTTGAACGCGCTAATCTCAGGAACTACTGGTTCAAATTGAAAAAAAAATTTTTTGTTGGATAGCCCATTTACCGAGGAAGGCTATAGGCTATATAATATTACGCTACGACCATTAGAAGCGGAGCTTTAATGAAAAATGTTGCAAAATGTGTCTCAAAAATAAGCTTCTATTCATGTGAAATGCACTAACTAGATATACTCATATTAGTGATGCAAGAACACAACATCAGGTAGATCAATCGGTAGAGCACGCGTCTGTCAATGGGTCATGGGTCGAGCCCCACGTTGGGCAAATATGTTTTTATTTATTTTTTTTATTTTTTACATTGCTTTCTTCTAAGGCTTACATTTAAAATTATTTTTATTTTATTTAATTCATTTAAAATAAAAATTATTAGTTAAAAAAAGTTTAAATATCTACTGCTATTTATCGACAAAAACTTTTGAACGGTAACTCCGATCATCATGAAATTTGGACACAACATTCATCTCGATAAACTAAGATGAATGTGTGTACTCATGTCCCTTCCTTCCCCATTCGTTCTTTTGCACCCGGGTGAAACCGGGCGGGACCGTTAGTATATAATATACTATTATTTTTTTTTAATATTGGAAATTTAAATTAACGTAATATGGCCTTAATTAACTAAAATTTGGAATGACAAATTTTTACACTTAAAAATTTACTGTTATTGTTGTGGTTTGAGAAGATTTGGAAAATTTGAAACTGGTTCATAAAAACTAGATTTTTGATTATTTAATTTATGTAGATATCTTATTTCATATTTTTCATAATTGTAATTTTTACATCAGAATTTTTATAGCGGGACATTAATTTCTTAATCAGAATTCTGGTTCATCATACGAACTATCCGGGCAATCCTGCTCAATCCCAACCATCTAGTAACTCTATGTAATATGAGAAGCAGAAATAATTACCTAATTCTAAAAAAGGATTGCTTGCTTCTTTTAGAAAATATTGTATGACATTTCGTATTACCGTTGGTTTTCTTCAAATTAAATGCAGCTCAGGCTGTAATAATATTGTCAAAAACCTGCATTTTTTAAACCGTTCTTGTATAACGCCCCGTCATATAAATTTCCCGTCAAAGTCGTTTCATTTTTGGAACACCCAGTATGTCACATATTGTGTGGCACTTGTACCGTACGGTACTGTCTTTATAAAGCTAGATTTACACACATTATCCTGATATCTAAAATTATTTGTATGTATGTATGCTTAAAAAGATTTAACTTAAAAACTATTGGCCGAATTTTGATCAAACTTTTTTTGAAATGTCTTTTGTAATTCGAGAAGTGCTTATAGGCTATGTTTTATTTCACTATTTTATTGTGAAAATTTTTTTTCTAAACTTTATAGTCTCGGAAATATTTTGAAATAAAAAAAATCACCGGTTCTATCGTTCTGTAGGTCTGTCAAAAAGAAATTAGTTAGTAAGCATGCTTTGGTTAATTTTTACTTGACGTGATAACATAATATTATGTAGATTGTAGGCAGCGTTGCCAGTTTTTTTTTGCCAAGTCGGGATTTTGGAACTCTTTGAGTGAAAACAGCGGGATTCTTTCGTCGAAAGCGGGACATAGTAAAAAAACGTATATATTCAGAATTTTTCAAATATTTATCTTTTTATTTGAATTAAAATTACGTTTTTTCGAAATTGGAACTGGCTAGATATTTTTTTTGTACCTATATAATATCGCGATATGGATAGTTCTATTTACGCTAAGAGAAAAATTATAGTAGCTGTAGATATTAATAAAGTAAAATACATTTGCTAAATTCTTTAATTGTCAACGTTTCAACGCACACGGGTAACTTGAATCGCTATAATTTTGTTGTACGCTGTCAATGGGTGTATACCGAGCTTTATAACAAAACAATATTATTGTAGTGTAGACATTTCTGTTGAAAATGGCGTGTCTAACGATGAGCGATGTTTGATAACAATGGTACATCAAATAGTTGAAAGTTTAAATTGCAGCGGCCATTATAAATTATCTTCACGTTGGTATACCTTACACATCTTACAAAACGGATCTTTCTAAATTTTTAACCACGAATTCACCGGGTCCTATAAAAATAATAATCATAGGCAATGTTAAATCTCTAGAATATTTTCATTTTCTTTCTTTTCTTCAAGGACTTGTTAATTTTTCGATGCCAAATAATCTGGTGGTCAAAATTATTATTATTGTGCTGCTATCTTCTTCTATTATCTCTTAAAAAGATTCACTTTTTTGATTTTCCCGTTTCGTTTTTTTACTTGTCAGTCAGGCTTAACAGATCAAGATGTAATAATTTTCGAAATTCAATTGATTACATTATTATTATTTATGTCTGTTATTAACATATACTTTTATTCTATACCGAGCATAGGAATAAAATCGCATTCGAACAATTAGGATGCAAACATATACTTCTGTCTTTTTTTACGTCGTAAGCACTGGCGTATCCAGGAGGGCAAAACAAGCACGAAGAACCCAGCTAAAATTTTTTTAATTTGCCCCCTCCCGGGCCAAAAGCTGGGTACACCCATGTTAACGTCACAGAAAAAGACAACGTTTTTGAAACAGAGATACTTTATTCAGATTGATTGCAAGCACGTCAACCAATCCTATCATCGGAGAAATCAGGGAATTATATCGAAGAAAGAGACGCAGATATATTTTTGATACGCTTTGTTGCGTACACTCACCGCACATTGAGTAGATACGCAATGATTCATATAGATTATTATTAAATATATGGTAATTAATAATTGTTGTTTTTTTGTTGCAGGATTCAGCGGTACCAACTGCGAGGAAAACATAGACGATTGTCCAGGAAACCATTGCCAAAATGGCGCTACATGCATCGACGGCATCGACTCACACTCGTGCCAGTGTCCTCCGACTTACACGGGCGCCCTATGTGAACAGGACGTCGACGAGTGTTCCTTGAGGCCGTCGGTTTGTCAAAACGGCGCCACTTGTACGAACACAATCGGAGGTTATTCTTGCATCTGCGTCAACGGATGGACAGGACCGGACTGTTCGATCAACATCGACGATTGCGCCGGGGCCGCCTGCTTCAACGGCGCCACTTGCATCGACCGCGTCGGAAGCTTCTATTGCCGATGTACGCCCGGAAAAACAGGTGAGACAAAATAATAATAACAATAATAAAGGACCCCGCGCAAATAGGACGAGAGACTTGCTTATAAACGGATAGCTGCAATGGTTGCGCTGGCGGTACCTGTTATGGTACATTCCCTGTTCTCTTCGTATTGCGCATGCTGTTGACGCATGCGATGTCACAGAATCACTGTTTCTCAGTGTTTCATTGTTGTGTCGACTCGCACACACACTGGGCATTGTTGCAAAAATAATCAGCTCGATTCACACAAGTAACCCCGCACAAACCTTACGAAATTTGGTTCTCGGTTAAATTGATCGGAAATGGTTTTATTTTATAATTTAAAGGTCACTAAGAAAAAGTGTAGCGCGTAGCCTAAAAACCAATAGATTTTTAGCTAGAGATATGTTTAGCGAGATTTTAGATATAGGGATATCCATTGAATTGACAATCTTAAAAAATCTTAAGCTATCGAAATATGTTTTCGAGTGCGCTGAATCCGAATATCACATTATTATGTTATAGAAGATGACACCTTCCAACATTACCTAGTTTTCGATTATTTTTCTATTTCTATGAAAAAAGCACAAAAGTTGAACATAGAACATGTTTATTAATTCAATGGTTATCCCTATTCAAGAATCACGCTCAACATATCTGTAGCTAAAAATCTATTGGTTTTTAGGCTATGCGCCCATGGGCACTTTTTCTTAGTGACCGTTAAACTAAGTATAAAATAAATCCATTTTCGATCAATTTAACCGAGAACCAAATCTCATAAGGTTTGTGCGGTATCCTTTGTTGATCACAAAATCAATGAGGTAAATGTGTTCAACAAAAATGCTGTTTTTCAACTCACATAAAAAATACAAATATTTGTGAATTGAAAACCGACGAAACAGAACCGAAAAGCTAATTTTGACTAAAAAACATCAACCGAGAGGTTTCTGTAACAATAGATAGATAGATTCTTTTCTGAAAAACATTTCAAATATAATAGTTTTCAGAGTAAAACGTCTTTAGTCGCAGTGATTTCAAACGGATATTAATAGATATGCTCCAAGCAGCCAGAGTTACGGACACAGAACCGTCACCGTCTTGCGCAGTAGCTAAAACGAAACTGCTTCTATCGGTTTTTGAGCTACTGCGCAAGACGTTGACAGTTCCGTGTCCGTTCTCTGGAACATACCTAATAAAACTTAACTGAAGTAACCGTTTCTATAATAATAAAACACGGGAGTTGTAAAATTTATATTTAAGTGTAATAAGTGAGTGGGAGTGATAGAGTTTTACGTGTACTACATTCAATTGTTTCCCGTAAGGGGTGTACTATTTCTAATTATTCTAATGTGTAGGTAATCGTCGAATACTCTACTTTGAATCTGTTTTGTTAACGTCTGACCCAAAAAGATGTTGCATATTTAGGTAGCATGTTGAACGTCAGTTTGTTTGTTTTTCGATATCCTGTCGCTATTTAGAATAAGCGAAACGCAACTGTTTTAAATCCCACCCGGATGAAGCCCCGGCGAGATTGGCTACTTAATGTAAAAAAAATCGTAATTTTTAATTATTTCAGGTTTGCTCTGTCATTTGGACGACGCGTGCACGAGCAATCCATGCCACGCAGACGCCATTTGTGACACGAGTCCCATAAATGGCTCCTACACCTGCTCATGCGCATCAGGATACAAAGGAAACGACTGCTCTGAAGATATCGACGAATGCGAACAAGGTAATTTCACATTATCGTAATAATTTTATAATCGTACAAATTAATTAAAGAGAAATTTTCACGAAAAGAAACAAAAATGAAATTAAAAGTGCTATTATCATCCATATTTGAGTCAATTAATTAGGTAATAAAGTTAGGTTATACAGATCAGGAATTATTCTTTCCTATTATTGCGTGTTATTCCGACTTCCTCAAGTCGGAATAACAGATGAATCGTCGCGGAAATGATAAAGAATAAAGAATACCTATCACGAAAGCAATAAACTCAGGTCTAAACTTTACCTTATTACTTAAACAGAAGTATTATTTTGAAAAGTTCAAGACATGACATTTTAGGCTTGATATTAGATTACCTAGATATTGGATTTGGTTATTGGATATGACACCCAAAGGCTATCAGAAAACGAAAGTAAAGACTTTTTTCGTCTGGTATAAAATCCAATCTTGTAGATTATAGACTTTAGGTGGCTTTGGTCATCAGCGAAAATCCAATTTTATTACTTTGATTTTAATGTGATTACTTTACTTCTGCGAGACCAAAACCATGTTAAAAATGTAAGTGAATATCTTGCATAATTTAACACGAATGGGTTTTTCCTAAAAAACGTGCCGTCAAAATCAGCATTCATCACGACATCGGCTCATTCTTTAGACTGTTGACATTGCATTTGCTATTGGTATGTTCGTTTGGACAACCCAACTTTTTTGCCAGCCATCTTTAGTTCCAAATAAAATAATTGTTGAATCCACGGAGCCAGGACCGTGACTATAGTCTTTCCCACCAGCACGTACAGTGATCGCTATATTCTTGGGCAAGAATAGATGATCTTCCTGCGTTTCAGTGATTCCATGCTCTTAATTTAAAGAAAAGCCAGTGTTCTCGAACAGTTTTTCACTTTAAAAAGTGTAACAAATACAAAGTATTAATATCACAAAATATTTTTCATGAAAAAGAATACCTACTCACTGATAAAATTGCAACTTAATGTTCCGCTATAAAATGTTGAAAATAATTCAGTCAATTTATCGACAATTTTTTTTATTTGAGATTGTAGATTGAAGAAAATAATAAATTTTTAATTTTCATTAAAAAATGATTCTTGGATTTTGTCTCAATACTTGTTCTAAAAAAATAGATTCACTACACACAGTATCGATATTAGAATCAAAGTTCGTGCATCGTCGGGGGTTCCTCAAGGTTTGATCCCTAGACCCTTTTTATTTGCAGCGTTTCGTAACACTGTCAATTTCATTTATCGATTTTACTGAACCGTGCGAAAAGAAGTTTTACGCCAAGAACTAATTGTTTAGCTCCTAAATTTGATCGTGAAGACGAGTAGCTTACAGAATAAAAGGGTAAGGCTAAGGACGTCAAAGTCCGGTCATAGTAATTTCTAATGGTGCTGAACTGTCACGGGCATAGTAGATTCAGAGAGCGAGAGAGACGTTAGATATGGTATGTAAAGGCTACTGTTTGATTTAACGCTGCAGGAATACAAAATGAGCGCTCATGTCTGAAGTCTCGTGTACATAACTGTAAGTTCTTTGCATACAGCGTGTCCTTTATAAAATTGAATTTATATTTCAACTGGACGAAGACAGGCGTGCATCCGTCTGCACAAAAAATCAACTATGACGAGCAACGGATATTCCATACCTAGCTTTGCAGATGAAGCTACGCTCTGACGCGACGCCTTCCAATTTGATTAGTGCTTTAGCCAACATTCTTTGGGAATACTCTCTCAATTTTCAATTTTTCTGTAAGTAGAGGAGATATTATGTCCTATTACTAATCTCCTGCTAGTAGATTGTCGTTTTTAGAGAGATTTAAATGAATCCTTTAAAAATAAACAAAATTTAACGCACCACTCGATTTTTGATGTTAAAAAAATTTCGGCTGAAAGCATATTCGGCTTTTTGAGGAGTTTTGAGACCGTCAGATGGTTGTGAACAAGTACGGCGAAGGTTTGGAGAAAGATTTGCTGCCTGCAATATCTTTGCAACTATCTGTGCGGCCGTCGAATCCAATTTTGCCCCAGGATTCAGGACAACAAATCGTTTCCTTGTAAAAACAATATAGCAAGTTGAAAATCATCTTCAAGTCTGTCTTACTCGTTCACGAGCATGCGGTGGTTTAAAATTTTCTCTGGTTTGATCAGAAAGCAAACTGTTCTTCCAGTCCAATAATGTCTTCAATATTAAATATAACAAAACATATATAGAGGGATGCGTTAGTTTTGACCAGGCGTGTAGAAAAAGCGTAGTTCGTGTTCGGCGAAAAAGAAAGAATTACAGATGAAAAGCGATGTCTCGGTATATATTTTTTGTACGTTGGTCCATCCGGCATCCACCTGTAGACACGTAGACCAATGACATATAGTGTTTGTCTTGTATATTATGTTGGGATCAACAAATGAAGTATATTTGTTTAGTTTTTCAATTTGAACAACACGCGGCAGTACGGTTCAGGTGTCATTTACATAGTTACGTTTGAAGATGTTCTTTTGTTATCTATACACGTTGAACAGTGGCGGACCGCGCTGTTTTGGTGATGATTCATTAAAGCAAGACTAATTCTGATCATTATCTGGGAAACCTGGAAAAATATAAGAGAATTTTAATGAAAGTCAAGGATTTTTGTAAAAAAAAAAGACTGTCAAGTGTGAGTCGGTGCCGTGTAGCTATGGTTCCGACATTGAACAAATTTTGTCGATCAATTTAATTTTGGTACCTGATGCCATATAAAAGCTTTACACGTAGCTACAATCTACATAGTTAAGTTGGTCGGAAATTTCTCCGAAACGTAAACATGAACTATTCTTTATTTCTATAATGGTTGCTACTAGTTACGATAAAGTCGGGGGGAAATTTAAAAATCACCTATAAAACTGGGAACAGACATGGAAATTTGTTCTGGTGAAAAACTGGTCACCCTGCTTTACTACCGCTAGTTTTGCCACTGGAATGCTGCTGGAACTTTTGTACACTGCAGTGCTGGTTGCGAGTATTTGAAATGACGTCACTGCGGGCTTCACTGCGTAGTCACAAGCGGAATTTAAAAATTGGAATCGGGACTTTTTTTCTGTGCTAGATTCTCTGCTGGCTTTGAGCAAGAACCAATCGGAAAAAAGAATCTTGTCGCGTCGGCGAACATGGACAAACGTCACAAACACTGCGTCATAGCGTGTGTTCTGTTCGGAGACAATAAACGTCCACTTTTTATTAACATTCGAATTGTCACTGCGCACGCACCAAAACCATCTACAAATCCAGCTTCAATACACGCATCGTGTAAAGCCAACACATACAAACTGTCAAAGTCCAACACTATAGCACGCTTGGAACCAGCGGCAAATCAAGTGGTAAAACCAGCCTCGTGTGCAGCGAGTGCCTGTGAAATAGATTGAAGGAGGGCGATCATGAAACGAAGAAGAAGTAGACGCTGTGGGATTAGATCAATTTTGGAAAGAAGAAGAAAAAAGGTTAAGACGCCTAAGAACAAAATAGCAAGTGCTATAAGAATATGATACGAGAAAGAAAGAAAGAAAAACCAGTACGATATTCTGTTGAAAAATCAACTAAAAGCCTTATTATGGCCCATTTACACTAGGTCAATTGTGAAGACATTTTAGTTAGCCAAGAGATGCCAAAGTTGAATTTCAAATCGTTCTGATTGAGTATGAATGGCTTGATAAATTCCTTTCATGGCTTGCCTTTATTCACACGATGCTAATGTTAAATTGGCTTACTGGAATGACATCACAATTGGCGTCGTCTTAATGACCTATTAGAATTCGGAAAAAAATAAAAGAAGGGCAAAAAAAATTTATGCAACGTTTAAATTCATCGATATATCAAATTCGATTTTATTGTTGTCTACACACGCTGGAAAGTTAAAAGCAGAGAAAATGGAGACGACAGACGGTCAACAACTGAGGCCATCAGCAGTAAAAATGACTTCCAAGATGGAATAAATGAGTGAAGAAGATGAAAAATAGATATTTTCTAAGGTTGTAAATTATCTTAAAAATGTGATGAGTAAATAAAATTCTCATTATTAGAAACTTTCCGAGACACTGATAGTACGTTGGTGAGCGCAGGCGCAGTCGATTGCCGCAACTAGTTATGTATTCATGTTTGTTTACTTAATCTTACACACAAAGAAAGACAGAGATACATATGTTTAGTGGTCATTGATCGGTATATTGAAATGCTATTCACGGTCGAAGAAAGTATTTGGACGAACATACAAAAAAAAATATAAAATTTAAGTTGGAGCCGAGCCGTAAACGAGACGAAATAACTATATGGATCCCATTCTAAGCCATTTATTTACATACCTACTAGCTTAGACCAGTCAAAAAAAACCTTTATTAGTTTGAGGTTAAACGTTGTCAAATCTCCAAATCTTTGATTAACGTCTGATTAGAACTCTTCAATAAATAAAATTATCGACCAATTTTTCAGACAAAATATTAACAAAAAATATATAATTAATACATTAACGTTTCAATCCGGATTTGGACCTTCTTCAGAATTGATCTAAAAAATATAAAAAATAATTAATATTTAAAATCTAATTCGCTTTTTCTAGAATCTTTCAAAATTATTACTGATTATGATTATTATTATTTGTTAATATTTTGTCTGAAAAATTGGTCGATAATTTTATTTATTGAAGTTGTCAAATCTCTTTTTTCATTGACTGAGCAACGTGGAAGTAGAGCCGTTTTTGGAACACGCAAGGCCCTGGTCCCTCCGTAAAGTCAGTGCCGGATTAACCTATAAACAAACTAATTGCTTAGGGCATCACGTCTCAGGGGGCACCAAGAAGCACCACTCAGAAATGAAAAGTACCTCACTAAACCGTGTCAACAATTTTTTTTTCAATTTGTCATTATTTCAGAAATTTTATTTACTGATATAAAACTGTCTTTAGAAGTATAAAAGCTAAAAATACATAATAATTTATTTTTGAAAATGAAAAAGAAACATTTTTTCAATTAGTTCAATTTTTCTAGTTTTTTTTCTATTAATTGTATAAAAATGCCTAAGGTCCGATTAGACAGCCAAATTCTCAATGAGAGCATTGATTGTGAAAATCAATTTTTTTTCTTAAAAATCTATGCTTTTTAACTTTTTTCCATCAATTAGAATTTTTTCATAAACTGAACATAGAGATGGGGCCCATAAGCAAGAAATTCTTAGGGCATCAAGGAGTCTTAATCCGGAACTGCGTAAAGTGTCAATTGAAAAACAGCCCCTGTTTCAAAACATTGGTTGAGTAGATTTGTTATTGTTTGATATGGCGTTTCTAATTTACTACTACAAGTTAGACATTATCCTCGCGATTGTAGCACGAGCGACGGAGGGCAATTTTCTCTTAAATGGACACATAAACTATCAAAGAAGGTTTATTATCGCATTACACAGTGGCAATTGTACGCAGTTGGCAGCATTGATAAATGACACATTGATAGATCCAGTTGTCGTGTTTTTTCGCATTTGCACACGTATAAAAGCAATTTACAATTAATTGAAGATAAGTGGGCTACAAGGCAAATGGATGTGTAGTTTTTGTATTTATTTTATTGTTTAAATACGATTGTCTGATTAACAGTGCCGCGCCAATGAGCTTTTTTTTCTGAGGGTTGGAATCTAGGTTACAAGTTTTCTTAAAATATGCAAAAGGAAACCGTGACTGACTGATCTATCAACGCACAGCTCAAACCACTAGACGGATTGGGCTGAAATTTGGCACACAGATAGTTATTATGACGTAGGCATCCGCTAAGAACAGATTTTTGAAAATTCAACCCCTACAAGAATGTAACGGGGGTTCAAAATTTGCATGAAGAAATCATATAAGATAGATGCATCAATTCGAAAATGCGCAGGGTTACTCTTGTCAACAAATAAATAAACACGTGTTTCATGCTTTTTAAAAACAACCCCTCCAGAGGGTGAAACGAGGTAAATAGTCTAAAAATCAACATGTGTGTCATTTTCAAGGTTTTTCAGGACGTTGATCACGTGAATGTCATCAAATTTTAAATTTTGTTAGGGAGGTCTACATCGAGAAATGAGCAAATATGACAAATAATGCAAATGCATCCGTGTTTCGTCTCAATCGCGTGCGAAGTCGCGGACAATGGCTAGTAGGTAATAAAAAAATGTTTACTACTTAGTAAAACTCTCAGATTGATTGACTGACTGTCAGACAACACACAGCCTAAACCGGCGGGTTTGCAAATATGAAATTTTGCGCGAAAGTTCCTCATATATCGTAGGTAAGCACTAAGAAAGGGTTTTTGAAAATGTAGGGGTGTTTCTGACCAGAAAAAAATGCAAAGTGTCTTAAAGTGGTACTGCAATACGGTGAAACCAAGGCCCCACTACTGTTGTCCCTGCTGAGCGGGGCGCAGCCCCGTGAGGCAAGGTTGTAAATACGGTAGAACCGATGACTCCACCCACTACCATTGTCGCTGTCGTGTTTCATCACAATCGCGTGCGGAGTCGAGGGTAGCGGCTAGTTAATTATAAATCTATACTAATATAATTTATAAAGCTGAAGAGTTTGTTTGTTTGAACGCTCTAATCTCAGGAACCACTAGTTCAAATTGAAAAAAAATTTTTGTTGGATAGCCCATTTATCGAGGAAGGCTATATAGGCTATATAATATTACACTACGACCATTAGGAGCGGAGCATTAATGAAAAATGTTGCAAAATGTATCTCAAAAATAAGCTTCTATTCATGTGAAATGCACTAACTAGAAATACTCATATTAGCGTTGTGAGTACACAACCCCAGATCGCTCAATCGGTAGAGCATGCGACTGTCAATATCAGAGTCGTGGGTTCGAGCCCCACGTTGGGCGAATATATTTCTATTTTCTACATTGCTTTCTTCTAAGGCTTACATTTAAATTTCTTTTAATTTTATTTATTTAATTTAAAAAAAATTATTAGTTAAAAAGAGTATAAATACTGTTTTTTATCGACAAAAACTTTTGAATGTAAGTCCGATCATCATGAAATTTGGACACAACATTCATCGCGGTAAACTAAGATGAATGTGTGTACTCATGCTCCTCCCTTCCTCATTCGTTCTTTTACACCCGGGTGAAACCGGACGGGACCGGTAGTTCTTTATAAAGTATTTTCTTAATTTTGAACAAAACGTATAACTAAACTTATTACAGTTTAAGAAAGATTAATAATAACTACTAGCCATTAAATTAACTGATATAATTGTGAAATATGTGTCGCATCTTGAAAATTAATTGATACATTTTCAAGTAAATAATTTCAAACATACGGACAGAACATAAGAAGCAATGCGTTTTTGCTTGCTTGAGTTATGCGATTCTTGTAAGAGTGGATAATGCAATGTTGCCAAATTACAATATGTATATCTATTTTGAATTAGTTCTTTCTCCACGGCTTCGCTCGCGTTCATGTCGAACTATCCACTGTTACATAACGTTATTTTAGTTCGTCTTTTAGGACTTTCAGTTTGTTTATATTAAAAGTAACAATCATGGTAAGTACTAGGTTCAAATTTCTGGGCTAAAAATAAAAACACAACTCTAGTGGGTTACCCAGATGCAAGGGCGGATCTACATAGGGAATAATAGGGCTTATGACCTGGGCCGCCAAGTGTCAAGGGCACAGACAAATTAAATTATCATCATAAATTTTTAATACTTTTTTATTAACAATGCACATTTATCGTATACTCGTGTTATAATACCGGTAGTAAAAAAAATATAATTAATAAAATATCATTTATCATGGGTGAATTGTGAATTTTGATATTATTTTGGCTGAATTTTAACATATTCGGATGAACTTTGGGAATTTTTTGGTGAACTTTGATATTTTTCGGATGACATTAGTGATTTGTGGGGAAATTTTGACATTATTTTGACTGAATTTTAACATATTCTTGGGTGAAATTTGACAATGTACATTTTTTTCCGGTGAATTTTGACAATTTTTTTGAATGAATTTATAATTATTTATTTGGTCAGGTCAACAAATTTCAACTCTGATTTTGATGATATTAAAAAAATAATTTAAAACCCATAAACAATTCTTAATCTATAACAAAAATGAACTTCAATAAGCCCGAGGCCTCTAAAAACCTAGATCCGCTCCCGGCCAGAAATCAATATTTCATTGCAAAAAAAACGAGATAACGCCGTCGATCCCTTCGCGAAACCTTCCTTTCGTAGGTTCCGCGCATTTTAAATTTGAGTACCGAACTGCGACAACTTAATAAGGCATCACGAACCAAGTCCAGTTGGAGACAGTTAATTATTTGTAAGAACAACTAGTTAGACATTTAATAAAACAATCCACTGTACACATATTTTATTAATTGGTGCGGTATGTACTGAGCATGCGCGGTCGTATCTTGCATGTACGGTGACTGTACTGCACCTAAAAGCTGTTTTAGACAGAAATAATTTTTTGATGGCACGAAGTGCAAATAAATTTATTATAAGTGATGACTAAGATTATTAATTTTGTTTGCAAATCTATACTATACTATAAAGTTTGTAAGTTTGGATGTAGGAGGTAATATCATCACTAATTTCAAAAATGTTTTCACCAATATTTAGGATGAACATAGGTTATTATCGCGTTACAATAAAAGCGCTTTTCGTGGAGTCCAATTTTGCAACGTAAGTCGACGAGAAAACAGTGGCAATGTAGAAATTCGGGCGAAGCCGGACCGGATTGCTAGTAAAATATAAGTTAAAAAAAACTTAGAAACAAGCTTTTATTTAAATGTCGGTACTAAAACGAACAAAATAGCAAACAATCAAACAAATAAAATCATTTTATCATTAACCTGATCGAAAAGCTTTTCGCGAGAAGTTTAAATTATGATTTTTATGAACATATCTCAAGACAAGCTTTTAGGTCAAGATCGACAAAGATAAAATAATTATGTTAGTTTGATTGTTTGTTATTTTCTTCTTCATTATTTTCAAAGACACTTATTATGTTCGTTCAAAGTTTCAAACATTCTCATAAAAATCGGATTTCATTTAATTAATTTATGTTTAAACGAACATATTATCTTTGAAAATAACGAATTCACGGATTTAGTAGTAAGGACCTTTTATGGTGAAAATTTAATTCTCTACAAAATGCTGCTATCAAAAATTATCAGCTATCCATGTTTAAGTACAAAAACGTCGTTTTTCCCATGTTAATTTAATGGGAAACAAACTCGATTTGCGCCGTTCACAGGTTTGATTTAGGAAGCTGAAATTTTGGGAGAATTTTTTTTTAAGTTCAATGCCAAAACATTAGCCAATTAGACCGAAAATAAAAAAAAACCTAATAAATATATTGTCGGTATATACTATATATTTGTGTATGTGTACTGGCTGCGCACGCGCCAGGAGGTATATATAATTATATACTACACACAAGTATAATCTATACTTTCACTGCTGGCAAAGCACAGCACCTCATACTTATAGCTACAGACATACTGTTAACATTAGCATGTCGGTCGCGACATCAAGATTTTGCCCATCCAAAAATCGCCTAACGTGCCTGTGGAAGTTTTTACTCCAAGAAAATGTTAATAGCAAATTTGTGAACAAAATTGTTTCCATCTAAAATGGGCTTAAGTGTGTTGACGCGGAGGAGGTCATGGCACTTGGTTCTATACGACCCACGGATCCGAGAATGTCTTTCTCACTGCAGTAGGGTATACGTTGTCTTCTGTCTCGCTCCTTGTGATACATATATTTTTACAATAGTAATAATGCATTGTGCAAGGGTCTTCAATTGATTTAATTTATTTTTATAGTGTCCAAAAACTCTTTAAAGCAGGCCTATCTCTCTAATGCCCATATTCACCGAACACTATTAAAGTTAAAAATTTATTCGTTAGAATAACATTTGAAGGGTACACGGGAAGAAGGCGGTTTGTCAAAAAAAGTTATGCGTGGTCATACATAAATAAAAAAAAAAAACAAAACAAAAAAAAATATACGCGTCGACTTGAGAACCTCCTCCGTTTTTGTTTTTCGTCGGTTAAAAAATGTAAATTGTGCAGGAGAGCATTTTGAAGTGTTTAAGATCGTACCATTTACTTGCTGATGCATTTCTTTCAACGCTTATAACTTTTGACCTAGCGTATTCTTGTCTAAAATGAATACACCAACAGAAAGGTGCGACTTTTGGCTACAAGATGGCATAAAAAAATTAATTTCTAATTTTTACTGACAAATCGCCTTCTTCCCGTGTACCCTTCAATTTTACTTTCAATTCACCAAGCAAATTATCAGGTATAAAAGTTAGTTGGAGAATACACTGCACTAAACTCCTTGTCCTTTTTGTTGAATATTGTGACGTTCACCCAAAAATCCGACCGATGGCGTTAGTGTTACGATAGAAAAAAATTTAACAAATTAATGTTTTTTTCTAACTCAATTGTACACAAAAATTCCACTAATTTAAATGTTTTACAACTATACACTTCACAAAAGGTTCATAAACAACACATAGATAAATTCACAAGAGCAAACTGTAAATATAATACTCCACGTTTATAGGTTATTGGTTATGATTTATGTGGCGGCCATAAGTTGAAAATTTGGCCCCCCCTGATATAATCGTTGCTACGCCTATGGTTTTTACGACAAATTTATGGCGCGGACGTGAACTGCGCCTTTAGTGTTTTTTTTGAGTAATTTCATTACACATGGCTGTAAAGTTTCATCCGAATCGATGGAAAGATGGTAGAGTTATTGTACCTAAGGCTGTGACGTATGTACAAACAGACAGACAGACGTACGAATGGACGAACATGACAAAATTGTAAGGCTTCCGTTTTTGCGGAACCCTAAGAACCAATGTAAAGCTACCTTTAAAGTTTCAAAACAACCGCCAATTAACCCAAGAGTTAAAAACAATATTAAGTGTTGAATAATTGTAAAAATAATTGTTGTGCAACGAAGTGCATTCCATGTTGCAATTTATCTGGCACTGTGTACGCATGGGCTTTAAAACATTGGTTATTGCAGCTGTAACTCGAGCAATTAAAAAAAAATAAATAAATAAAACCATATAGAATATCACGTTCAGAGACCTGCTGCAATTATTTAATTGTTAACGAATGCTAAATGTTTCTGCTTATTATTGCGTACGGACAAACGCATAGAAAAATCGTTTTAATAAAAATAATAATAATGCGTTTACCGTTCGTTTCTCGACTTTATATCATAACAGACGCCATTCGCACCATTACTATTTTCCATCTATCTGCACACTTATTTTCTACATTTTTTCAACTTCAACTAATTAATAGCAATGGGCGAATGAAGGAATTTTAGGACATTAAGATAAGGTAGGCACATTTTGAGCATAGGAGTTTGACAGGTAATCGGACATGGCCTTGAATAAGGAACCATCTCGATATTTATCTGGAAGTATTGAGGTAAACCACGGAAAACCTCAACAAGATGGTTGGTACAGGAATTACCATTTCTCGGCGAGAGGCAGCAGGAAAAAGTCCCAACCACATCTGCCCCCGCCGGGATTCGAACCCGGTACCTCCAGAGTGCGAGCAATAGAAATACACAGTTTGTGAAAATTTCAACTCTCTACCTATTACGGTTCATGAGTTACAACCCGCTGACAGACAGACCGACGGACAGCGGAGGCTTAGTAGGTAATAGGGGGTCCTGTTGGGCATCCTTCGTGTACGGAACCCTAAAGAGAAGTCCGAGTCGTGTAGATTTATTCGGTATTTGATTGTTTACAATAAATAATTACAAGTACTGCATAATTATTTTTTTTTAAACTTGCAACTATCTATTAAAAATATATCTGATAATTGCATACCTAGTTAAAACAGACGCCATAAATAATTCCAAATAAAATGTCAATATTCTTAATACCCAGGTAGTAAACAGTCGAGAGAGTATTTTTATTGCAATTTCAAATTGGTCAATAAAAGACTATCCACGTTTTTTTTGTCGATTTTAACTGTATCTTTTTATAGAACTAACTTGCCTAGATACAAGATTTTTGAATTAGACATTCTGCAGTGTATTTTTTTAAAAACAATCAAAGTTCATTGATATCGCATACATTTAGAAAATCCTACTTTAATATTACAAACAGGTAACGTTTATTTGTTAGTTTGTTTGTTCGCGTTTAGCATTGGCGCTAGTGAACCGATTTGAAATTTTTTTCGTTCTTAAAAGGCCTGCTTTGATATAGGCTATATATTATTACGCTATGACTAAAGGGGTGTGACCAGTGAGAGAAATTGTAAGATCTCGCGTCCGCGGTCTAAAAATACTGTAAAGTCATAAGTATAAGTATATGAGAGATTTGTTGCTCTCCATTATTGCGTTATCAAAACCAAAAATCTACCCGGACGAATCTGGGCCAGAGAGCCGATGTTATAAATTAAAATTAAGAATTTGCACAGTGCTCAGAAAACTGGCAGTTGGCAATTTTAAAATAAAATACGATGTTATGATTTTTATAACAATGAATATTAATTATTAAATATTAATATTCTTTACGTTTCGATTCCTTACCGCAACTTATAATTCACTAATTTGTGAATAACATAATACAGTAGAACCTCTGGAAGTCGAACTTCAAAAGAGACGCCAAAAATAATAGTTATAGAGTTTTCGACTTATGAAGGATTTTGACTTAGGCGGATTTTGCTAAGAAATATTCGATTTGTAGAGGTTTAGATTCATTCTAACTAATTATGAGTTGCTATGTTCGAGATACAGAGGCCCAATTTATTTTTTCAAATTATCGAGGGAAAATATTATGCAGGGATCACTGATTATTTCAACCTATAGAGGATTGCGATTTCGAATAACGGAGAGTTTGGTACTTGAAGGGAAGGGAACAAAACATTTTTCCGATTTTTGGAGGTTTTCGACTTGTCTAGGTTCGACTTAAAAAGGTTTTACTGTAAGATCAAAATCTAGACATATTGATTATTAATAATTACTCTAATTCATTGTTAAAAACATTAATGCCGTAAATAAAATAGTTTAATAATTTTAATGTTTGTTTTCAGGTTCTCCGTGTGAACACGATGGCATCTGCGTGAATACTCCGGGAAGCTTCGCCTGCAACTGCACCCAGGGCTTCACTGGACCTCGGTGCGAGACGAACGTCAACGAGTGCGAGTCTCATCCGTGTCAGAACGACGGATCGTGTCTTGACGATCCTGGAACCTTCAGATGTGTTTGCATGCCAGGTGAGAAGACGATTTGCTCTCTAAATTATTTTTAATTTATATAAATTATCTGCCCAAACATGTTCTTCATGATCACATTATCGTGTTTGCTGATGGTACATCCATTGCCCGCAGTGGAACTAGTAACTAAAATAATTGTTTTAAAATAAGCTTAAAAAGCGTGGGGCGCTTTGTTCCACATTTTCGTACATCGAGCGCCCAACGCTTTTTAAGCTTATTTTAAAACAATTATTTTTTACTTTTTAGTCCGATATAAAGCGTGTTTTTTAGTTTTTTTTAAACTATATTTTATTTTTCACTTTTTAGTTTGAGGATCTATAAAAGAATTTATTAATCCTGGGGGTCCTAATAAGGATAATGGGAAACTGTTATCAAATTATTGCATTGTCATCGGTCCTTGATACGTATGCAAAGTTTCAAATTAATCAGACTTCGGGAAATTGGTGAAAATTATGCTCAAAGATTTAAAAGAATTTATTAATCCTGGGGGTCCTAATAAGGATAATGGGAAACTGTTATCAAATTATTGCATTGTCATCGGTCCTTGATACGTATGCAAAGTTTCAAATTAATCAGACTTCGGGAAATTGGTGAAAATTATGCTCAAAGATTCCGTTACGGACATACATACATAGTTAGTTACATACATACATAGTTACAACCCAAACTAATATAAAGCGTTTAATTAACTCCACTATTATCAGCTTCCGAAATTGGTGTGAGGCTAATCGGCTCGTCATGAACAATGACAAAACATCCATCAGATCTAAAAGTAACCATTGTTCCTTAAATAGCAACCTAGCGTTTCCCAAGTCTACCAAATTTCTAGGCGTTATTATTGATTAACTTCTTAGCATGTCCGAGCATGTTGATTTCGTGTGCAAAAAACGATGTTTTCACTTTTATTCCATCAGATCTCTTAGCTCAACATTTAATATCAAAGCTCTGCTCAATGTATACTACTGTTTCGTTTATTCAGCTCTAAGCTTTAATGTTGTTATTTTTTAATTAAAAACACAGATTTAATAACAAAAACTAATTATTATTTGGTGACGTTTAAATAAATCCCTATATTTGTAATTGAACAGATGTTATTACCCTGCGACAGTTACACATATTTGACAAACATTGTTATTTTTGGAACCTATTATTTTTTTTAATAACTGCTGTTTTTGAAATCGCTCTATTGTTTAATATATTTTATTGTTAAATTTGAACCGTTATATTTTTAAAAATTATTGTTAACTTGCAATACCTAACTGCTATTTTCGTAAACTGTTACTTTGCAGTAACTTTGGAACCTGTTACGTTCAAGTGGCATATATTTGTAATCGAGTAGTGTTAAGTAAATGTAATTTTTTGACCCTATTATTTTAAATAACTGTTACAGCTACTTCGCCCCATATTTACGAACCAAGTTGCGTTGAGAATCGATGTTCCTATATTATTACGTTATTTTTGGTACGCGTTACATTGTAGTAGATAACTGCTCTTTTTGAGAACTTGAAAACTGATCTTGTTAAGGTTATTTTTGGATCCTTTTATTTTAAATAACAGATACTAAATAACTGTTATTTTTATTTCGTTCCATCTTTGTGTGTAAAATGGCGTTGAAAAACGAAACTCCGATATGTTATTTTTGGTGCACGTGTTACTTTGTAGTGACTGTTCTTTTTAGAACGTGTTAATTTGAAAACTGCAGGTCTTGTTAAGTAACTGTTGTTTTAAGTAACAATTACTAAATAACTGTCATTGTTATTTCATCCCATCTTTACGAGTGAAGTGGCGTGGAGAATCGAAGCCCCGATATCTAATCGATCGATTTCGAATTGTATTTCAATCATTCGGATAGCAAACACAGATTATAAATTCAGTCAGTGTATCGATAGGACGAGAGACTTGCTTATAAACGGATAGCAGCGATGGTTGCGGTGGCGGTACCTTTTATGGTACATTCCCTGTTCTCTTCTTATTGCGCATGCTGTGACGCATGCGATGTGACAGAATCACTGTATCTCAGTGTTTCACAGTTGTGTCGACTCGCAGACACACTGGGCATTGTTGCAACAATAATCAGCTCGATTCACACAAAGAACCTCACCGCATAAACCTTATGGGATTTGGTTCTCGCTTAAATTGATCGAAAATTATTTTATTTTATAGTTTAAAGGTCAGTAGGAAAAAGTGTCCATGGGCACATGCTGCATAGCCTAAAAACCAATAGATCTTTAGCTACAGATATTATGTTATGCGAGATTTTAGATATATCTAGGGATATCCATTGAATTCACAATCATTAAAAATCCTAAGTTCTAGAAATATGTTTTCGAGTGCGTGGAATCCGAATATGACATAATTATTTTATATAGGGTGACACCTTCCAACATTACCTAGTTTTCGACTATTTTTCTATTTCACGGGGCCTTAATTCGGGACGAATGGCCATCATATTTTTGCCGCAAAATACAACAGCGATCGGTTAATCGATTCAGATTTGAAAATATTAGTTTGATACATAACCTTAGAAATTGGAAAGTAAACAAAAAAATAGGTTGTTTTTGTGTGAATCGACACGATTTTAGATGCACTTGTGATGGACGTTTATTTATTTCACCGAGAAGTGGTACTACTGATGGAGAAGAAAAACGAGATTGGATCTTTTTCTGTGAATAACGCATTAGAGATGCAGACTCCCCTCTTAATAAGTTCATATTTTCTTTCTAGCATTCTTTAATGTAAAGTCGTTCTTATTTATTGAGTTGTGAGAAAGTTGACTTGGATATCGTGGTCCATTTTGATTGATACTGTCTTCCAATAATAAAATATCCAGAACTAGCTATCAGTTACATACTCTAAAATTGCAATACAGGCTAAACTTTATATAGCGAACTTCTATTTAACGAAAAACCTCCTTAAAACGTAGAAATTGCTAAGGTTTGTTTGGTTTACATTGTTACCCATATATTGAAACACTCTATATAGCGTAACAACAACTCTAACAGCGAAACAATAGGTCATTATTTAGACCCCAACAATGGAATTCTTAGAAATGTGTTCATTTGTTTGTTGTAATTAAAATACTGGCATAGTAAAAAACGATAAAGTTAACAGATTATAATTTTGTTATGTAAATTTTTGTCACTTATTTTAGTCAAAATTAAAAACACTTATTCGTAAAATTATACTGTTTTCTTTTACTCTCCGTTTAACGAAAACTCTTTATAACGCAATAAAATACCTGGTCCCAACAATTTTGCTATATAGAGTTTTCACTGTATTTTAGTCATATATCTATTATTAACTATATATGAATCATTGCCTATCTACTCAATGTGCGGTGAGTGAACGTAACAAAGCTTATCGAAAATATATCTGCGTCTCTTTCTTCGATGTAATTCCCTGATTTCTCCGATGATAGGATTGGTTGATGTACTTGTATTCAATCTGAATAAAGTATCTGTTTCAAAAACTTCGTCTTTTTCTATGACGTTAACATGGGCGTACCCAGTTTTTGGCCCAGGAGGGGGCTAATTAGAGATTTCTTAAGCCGGGTCCCCCGTGCTTGTTTTGCCCTCCTGGATACGCCAGTGCTTACGACGTAAAAAAAGACAGAAGTATATGTTTGCACCCTAATAGTTCGATTGCGATTTTATTCCTATGCTCTGCATAGAATAAAAGTACCTAGTATATGATTTTAGTTCATTTCAAGGCGGGGAATGGCAGCCCCCGACAGATTTTCTGTAGTTACTTTAGTTGGCGGGATGTTTAAAATTTTATTTAATCCTTTTTCTATTACCACGTTTATATCCGTCGTGGGTTATTTTCAAAATTTTTGATTTTGTGTTTTATTTGCAGTGAAACAAAAGAAAACGTTTTCTGCATTAGTATAAAAACAGAAAAAACAGCGTACAATCGGTTATTGAGAGAAACCATTTGTGGTTAAGTTGTTATAATCTCCAATAAATCTAACAGAAAAGACAAATAAACCGCGAGCAGCCGTGACATTTAGCCGAGACAGATCTCGTATGACAAATAATATATTTTATACGAACGCCAAACCGGCACATTATTTCACATCTGTCCAACAGCCGCGCGATCGTATAACAAACCGTATATCGCGTTACACTTACATAACACAACTATACCGAGTGTTGGGGAAAAGGATCCAATAATGAAAGTCTTTTCCTGGGCACCCGTGGTTCTTCATAGCTACGGCACTGTTGAAAACCATGAAATTATGAGTCCATCTGTATGTAAAGATAATGCACTAAGTAGTTGAAGATGCATTGTAAGAAGTTGTATACGGGGAATATTTTCATGTACCAACATTCCAAATAATAAGTATTCCAAATCGTTTACCATAAAAAAGTTAATAACAGATTGTTACGAAATAATCGATAAAATAAAAATCGATTTTAACTGTTCCAGCGAGTTACAATATTGTATACAGCCTGCAGTCGAATTAATGGACTCTAAAAAATGTTAATTAAGTTCTTGTCATATAGAAAAATTTCAATGAGCGATTAAGCGAGAAACCGTTACATTTACAAGGTTATAATATAATAGGAAAAAATATGAATTTCACTGCCGGGATTCGAACCCGAGAATTCCAGATTCACGCCGGTTATCAGTTACTCCATAGTGGCCTTAAATAATCGGTATTCGTTTTTCCCACTGCATGCGAGAGCTTTTAGAAATTTCAATGCTACAGAGTGTAAGTAGGTACTCAAATTTTATAAGTATCAATTTTTATCGCGTTTTTGGAGTCAGTAAATGCACTTTTGTACCTCACTGGCTTTGCCACTTGTATTTTTGAATCGTTTTCGAAATACAGTCAGTTTGCAGAAGAACATTTGTTTTGCATGCATCACAAATTACTATTTTCTTTGTAATAAAATGCTTTTTCTATATATCTACACTGATAAAGATAAAGTTTGTATTGTACGAATTTTAAAAGAAGACTGGTCTATGGAATGCACTTATGCATTTTATATTAGTAAAAGGTAATGATCCTGGAACCGCTTCTATATGCAATAAGGGACACAATGGTACACATAAGCGACTTCTCGCCCTTTGTCCACCGGTCTTCTTTAGCCGAGCGCACTATAAGTTTGGATATAGAAGGTAATCTCCGAAACTACTCATCCAATTTCAAAAATTTTTTCACCATAAAATGGACCTTCGGGTTGGGCATAGGCTATATATTATCGTGATTAAATATAAGCGCTTTTCGTGGGGGCCAATTTTACAACGTAAGTCGGCGAAAAAACGGTGGCAATCTACAAATTCGAGCAAAGCCGGACCGGGTCGCTATAGTATTTAATACAAGCCAATATACACACACACACACTACCTGCAATTTAAAGATTGTATCTGCACCGAACTTGACTCGAGTGAAGCCGGGTTCACAGTCAGTATTTAAATAATTTGAATTATGTCGCAGCGAATCGCAATGCAATTTGGGCATGGTTAAACGGGATGCAACAATGAACAAACGTTATGAAATCTGTCCAAAGTAAACAGTGCTTAGTATGCATTTGCTCGATCAAAGCGTGTAAATTTCGTGTCTCTTATTATTTATATAAAATTGGTTTAGGTATGTACCTAAGTTAAGCAATTCAAGTTCAAGATGCGCGGACATTTCGATTATTTCAATTCAGTGGCGTATGGCGTACCTATATTTTAATCGAATTGGAAAATACACAATAAAATTAAAGATTCCAACATTTTTTTTACACTGAGTCGGTGTAGTAGATTCCTATAGGTATAGTGATGTGTCCACATGACTCTTTATTGGGAGCTGGCTTCTTGCGCTCAAAAACTCTATAATAACTAGAGAATACAATCCCGAGCATGTTTTTCAATCCCGGATTACGGGATTTTTGATGCGTAATCCCGGGTCTATTCCGGAATTAGACTATGTGGTTTCTAATTAGGCTGAAATGAAAAAAAAACGAATTATTTAATTAAAAAATGTTTTTAATATCGTTGCACAACATAAATCACAATATAGTAAGAAAAGAAAATAGACAAAACAAAAAAAAAACTTTACTTTTGCAAGAAATCAAAAAGACAACATAAAAAAACTATTTAGAATTTCGAAAATACAATCGCAGAAATATCAAAGCATCCAATGTTTGACTTCAAAGCCTTCTTTGTAGTTTACTGCCAACATAAGCAGCAGCTGAAAACGTTTAATACTATTTGCCAACCACGATTCATTTTGTACTTGAACTTCAGGATCTGGAGATTTCATATTCTTACGTATCGTACCGCGTATTTACCTAAGAATTATTTTTGTCGTTATGTAGTAAATAATGTCTTTAGCATAAAGTAGTGTTGATCCAATAGAATGTTACGATGAAGGAAGGTTTTGGTTGAGGATCATAAATAAATAAATTTTTCGAAACGTTGGCCACTAGCGAAACATTGGAAAAGCTTATTTATTTATGATCCTCTACCAAAACCTTCCTTCATCGTATAGTAAATAATATTAATATAATCTAGGCAAGGTAATTGTCAAGGCGCAACGGATTACGGAATGCAAACTAGATCTGCAGTTTGTGGCAATCCCGAAAATCCTGAGATTAACCAAGTAGGGTCCCGGGATTTTCGGGATCAGAAAACGGCCGGGATCCCGGGATTCGGGATCCCGAGATTGTATTCTCTAATAATAACGTACGATTATCATAATTAGAAGACCAGTTAGAGCCATCTGAAAGTTACTGAATTTCTGACTACGGAGGATATTTTTTTTTATGTGCATGACTTTTTGAAAGTTTTTTATAGGGCTTTAAGAGTCAGCTTGTGCGTGGAAGGGGTATACGCTTTACAGTTATACTGTCATCTGTCTTCTATTTCTGCATCGGACGCCTCTGGTTGAGCCGTTGAGTTTTTTTGCGCGGCGACATAATTTGGAATCGTGAACGATATTTACTTACACTTGAAAAAATCGACCTTTCTTCGTGTCGAATAAATAAACAAAAAATGCAAGTTGATTTAAAATTGAAACATTTATTCACGGCTCATTCTTCTGGAATTAAATCGATTTTTCGTGTCGTTGACACTTTAAAGTCGTAGCAACTTGCGTTTAAGGGAGCCGTTTTTGGTCATTCACTCTTAAAATTAACATAGGTATCTACGTATACGTTGTATTTACAGTAGAAACTCGATAACTCAAACCTCCATAAGTCGAAATTAAAAAGAGATTCAAAAATACAAGTATGCTTCAACAAGCTTTTATTTGCCACCCTACACGAAGCCTTTGAAAATTTTTTTTCCATTTTACAATTTACCCCCTAAAATTAACCCCCCGATTCGAAATTCAAATTTTTTCACGTCTGTGTTTGGGCCATCACACTCTGTCACTGTACCTACCAAATTCCAGTTTTTTACGTCAAATAATTTCCGAGAAAATATCCTGTGACAAACGTACACAAGTGTTCCATTATGCAAGGAACACTAAAAACATTAGCGCAAGCGAAGTCGCTGGTAAAAACTAGTGAGTGTATGAAAAAAAAAACATGTCCGAGTCGGGAGACGGCCAGCGGGCAAAAGTCTGCCCGTGATCTTTCGTGACCTTCAACCATCCTCGCGTGCACCTCCCGGTACGCTTAAGTTCAGTCGTTATTGAAATCTCGCCTCGTTATATATAATACTGGCGCAGGTACCTGTCCTCACTTACCGTCGAAATCACCGACATATAGGTATCTACATACTGTTACTTAAATCTTGAATGCCTGTCGTCGTTGATCATCGAAATCACCAACATAAATAATTACTGATTCAGAAATAAATAACACCCTGCTTTTTGGACAGAGGGTTAAAAATGTGTCCTTACCAGTCGTCGAAGTCACCAGGAGCTACGGTTATTGTTGAAAACTTATCCTTATCGATCATTTAAATCACCAACATGGATAGTCGTTAATTTAGAGAAGAAATTGGTTCCGGTTGTCAAGTGTCTATAATATACAATTTTTTTTCAGGAAAAAAAATGTGTCTTCATTGAGCGTTGAAATTACCAACATACCGATACTGAAAAGTGAAAATACCTGTTCTTTTTAACACACTTGTATCGACTCTTTTGTTACTGAATAGATTCCCTGCACCCGCTGCATGTTGAGATTATCCGACTTGTTTTCCTCTTTTAAGCTATTAACTTTATTTTTGTCGGATTTATTGTTTTTATAAACAATTTTTATTTTCTTTCTTTTATACACTACCTAGTCATTAATTCAGTGAATACCTATACTTTAGGAAATACAATAGATTCATTCATTACGCGCAACAAGAAATATGTAGAGATCCCGCATAAACAATTTCTAGCTTGTGCAATTCTTAAACAGAGCTTATGGTCGTAAAAGAAGAATAAGAAACATAATCTTGATTTTGTAAGACCTATTCAGTGATATGCCTCGAAATATGGTACGAAATATTTATTTTCGTCTCTACCACCATTTTGTATTTTACGGTCGTCATTTTGGTTTTATAAAAAAAATCTAGCCTATATAACCATCGCACGTTTTAGTCGAATCGATAGACATCTCGTTGATTAAGCCTGAAAACAGTGCTCGACCCAACGGTCAGCGCGCAATGAACGCGCTTGATCGTACGTCCTGATCGTCGGTTGTGAAAATGCGTTTTTCAACTGATGATAAACTGAGTTGCGAAGGAAATAAATCATTTTGCAGTGAAATCAATCGCTCGTTCAGCGTCGTACTAAATGCGTTCATACATTTTCATGGCTCGGAATTCAACCGACGAGCTCGACCGACGATTCCCGTTAGCAAATAGTCAGCGCTGCACTGAACGCGCAATACACTTGCATTGAATAGCTATACGTCCGACCGACGTACGCGCTGAGCGTCGGTCGAGCACTGTTTCCAGCAGGCGCGGTCGCAGCCTGAAATTTTGGAGGGGGTCACTCACTACACTAATAAAAAATAGGTATCTGGAATAAAATAAATAGCTAAAAATTTCCATTTATTATTTGGCAAATTTTTGAGATTTTTCAATTTGACCTTAGATTTTGGGGGGGTCATGTCTCCTGTGACCCCCCCCCCCTTCGGACCGCGCCTGGTTTCCAGCCTAAAGGCCGCTGCACACGAGGCTAGAAACGCTGCTAGATTTGCCTACTAGTATTCTAGCGCTGGTTTTCTTAATTGCTGTTAAGTGCTCGCTTCACACGAGACTATTTTTCAAGCTTGTTTCGATAGATCTGGCGCGCGCGCAGTGACAGTTCGAATATAAACACAGAGCAAAACGTGTCTGTTGTCTAACTCTAAGCAGAATGACGCCATGTTGGTTTGTGGATATTTTTTCAAGTGCCCACGTGACAAGATACTGCTTCCTGATTGGTTCTTGCTCATACCTAGCAGCAGACCTAGCAGGGAAAATAGTCTCTGTTCTAATTTTAAAACCTGCAGGCCAGCCAGCAGTGACGTCATTTCCTCCAGCTTCGTACCCAGCCTACCGACCAGCAGAACTCCTAGCAGGATTTCTAGCCTCGTGTGCAGCGGTCTTAAAATTCTTCCAACCGTTGGGATGCTTCGAGGATATAAAGAATCCCACATACATAACCCCGTCTTGGTTGTCGCGCAGTCGGGTAAAAATCTTTTTTTCGGATCAGTCTGTAGAGACACACTCAGGTACTGTACCTGGCAGGGTGTCAGTGCGTGCATTGTGCGACGGTCACTCCGCCCACCCGCTGCCGACCTCTGACCTCTCCTCGGCTTTGCCTCGGGGGCACTCGAGCTCGCTTGCCGCAGAATTCATGCGTTTCAATACACACACCCACTAATCTATTATCATCGACCGTGCAGCGCGCATCTGCCCCATAATGTTTACCTGCCTTTCTCCCGTCTCACCCCCTCCCTTGCTGCGCTCTTCGTTCAGATCAGTAGCGCACCGTTGTGATTAACTTGGAGTTTAGGCACTCGCGTGTTCCAGAAAAAAAATGGTTGTCTGTAAATTCGGTTTACGGACGATAGTTTTACGTGATAACGTATTCCGCTCGAATATCATATTTAATAATCACGCACAGGGTCAGGCGGAACGTTTGGAACGTTACACTTTTTCGTGCATGCAGCCGGTGTTTCATCTTTTTATATTGACGTGATTCATCAATTTATAAGACGTTATCACGTCAAAAACTTTTACAAGAAGTTTGATTCGACAATTACCTTAGATTGTGATAATATAATTACAGTTCTTATTCATTCAGAAGCAGTCTAATGTCGTTGTGAAATTCCCTGTTTGGATTGTGTTCACAGACAAACAAAATAATGATTGATCTGCGCATAGAAAAAGATCGCTTTTGAAGCTAAATTTTGAGAAATATGCGTAGAAGAATGTTATTTCGAAGTGGAAATTGTACAAAACATGTATTTTTCATTTTACGCCCACTTGGGCAACTTTTCACAGCACAATTTTTCCCATTATTGTTCTATTATTTTAAAAAGAGTAAAAACTATAAAATGACTAAAAAATTCTCACAGCAGTGTTATAAAGTATAAACGACTCTAATCATTACAAATACCCGAGATACAAATACTAAATTTCCCAACTCAGCGCACTTCAATAACTGTCATGGACGGTAAACAACTGCTAAATTCAGTTTATACACGGATGCATCGCTAGCGCCATTCCGGACGATTTTTGAACTGTTATTTACTGCATTTTGAAGGACACTTTTTCAACTTATCTCCCATATAAGATTGTTCTTCTTACCTCCACCCTCCATACATAAAGTGTTCCAAAAACTTGAGCTTTTGGGCCGTGCGAATTTCAGACTGTTGCAATGTTTTATTTTATGGTTACGGTCATTCCAAAAATGAGAGACACTCTTGTCAGTCCTTGTATAATCTGCCGTAAAAAGGCAAAAGGCAGTAAGTGACCAACTTATGAATTTGAGTAAATCAAGATTTACTAAAAATGTATTGACCGTCCAGAATTTTAGATTATGGAAACCAAAACATGGGGGAAACATTTTTTAAAGACAATAAAATTATTGCTGCAGCACTTACTGCTGTCGTTGGTTTCAGTATGAACTCATTTTTCAACAATTGTCACTTACTGCGCTTTGCCTTTTTAGGGCAGTAATGGTGTTCGTTGAATATTTTTTTGTTATCATATTTCTATTTTCTGTTCACAGGTTTTACTGGTACTCAGTGCGAGATCGACATAAACGAATGCGCGAGCGACCCATGCTTAAACGGAGGTATTTGTCACGATGTCATCGACTCGTTCCGATGCACGTGCCCGATGGGTTTCAATGGATCGCGATGCCAAATCGACATCGATGATTGTATTTCGAACCCTTGCCACAATGGCGGCATCTGCAGAGACTCAGTCGCTGCATATACTTGCGAGTGTCCGCCGGGATTTACAGGTTAATACTTTTTTCTTTTTTTTTTGTTCAACCGACTGAAATGTGTACGCTGTAAGTTTACACATTGTGGGAATACATAAATAATTAAGTTTGTATTGAACTATTAATGACATCTACCGGTATTTCTCTAAACTTGTAAGTTGCATACCGTTATTACGTCATAACAAATCTTTAGTAAGTTTATTTATCAAAATGACAACAGAATGCAATAGAAAATGAAAAATCTGAAGACGGATTTTTTAAGTGTTAAGGAAATCACGGAAAAGTCAGCGAATATTTAATAAGGGAAAAAGTGAAAATATTAATTTTTCTGATGAAAAGTTGAAAGAATAACAATTATGTAAAAAGCTCTCTGACTTTGTGAATTGTAATAAAATTTTAAAGTAAGAAAACCAGACAGATTGCTGTATGAAAAGAGTTAGATAATTATTTGTGTTTTCCAGAAAAGACACTTATTTTGTTTGTTTTTTTTGAAGTAAATTTTTTTTGGCAAGGTAGGATAAAGTTGATTCATGAGATTGAAAATGTAACGAAAGTGTCGTAATGTAAGTATAAGCGTATACTATAAAAACCGGATGTAGAGCATTAAGCACAGTTGACGGCGAGGTAGAACAGTTGCCTCGTAACCTAAAGCTCGTAGGTTCAATCCCGACGATCGGTGCCATTGTTTTTTTTTGCATACAAGTTTTATTTCCGTAGTGTGTAGTGTAAAATACACAATCTCTTTTTTTCCTCAAATAGTCGTGGTAACCCTGATAATCTACTTCGATAGAAATTTATACATAAAAATTGGTTGTCTGTAAAGTCGGTTTACGGACGATAGTTTTACGTGATAACGTATTCCGCTCGAATATCATATTTAATAATACATAACCTAATTTTAGTAGCTGTCAAACTTGGGCCGATCGCTTATACTGCGCTCTCGCTTGCACGCACAGGGTCAGGCGGAACGTTACGGCGTTACACTTTTTCGTGCGTGCAGCTGGTGTTTCATCAATTTATAAGACGTTATCACGTCAAAAATAAAACTTCAAAACTAATATTTTCCGTTGAACGCAGGTATTTCATGTGAAACTAACATCAACGATTGCCAGTCATCTCCTTGCGAACACGGCGAATGCATCGACGGAGAGAATTCGTTTACGTGTCAATGTCATTCGGGCTATACGGGCTACTTATGTCAAACGCAGATCAACGAATGCGAATCGAATCCATGTCAGTACGGTGGTCTCTGCCAGGACCTCGTCGACGGCTACCAGTGTCGTTGTAAGCCTGGCACTTCGGGATACAATTGTGAGGTTAATGTCAACGAATGCTTCAGCAACCCATGCCGTAACGGCGCTACATGCATCGATGGAATTAATAGGTAAGTGTTTTGACAATTGTATATTTGAGGTTATAATATGCGTTATTTTGATTGGAATCCTTTTATTTTTTGTCCATGCTTTCATCAGCAACAAGGTCACTGCATTGAAGTAAGTAAATTTTTAAGAAACGATTCCCGCCATTTCAATTGTCATGCGTTTTGTTGTTGATTGTCATTTGTTAGTTTTATTTGTAGTGAGTTTTTTTTTGTAGGTTATGTTTCTATTTTGTAATTTGAACTGTTTTTGTGTACCAACAATTAAAAAACAAACTGTTATGTTGTCCGTTTGTATATTTTCGTAGTATTGTGCGTGATTTAGTGACTTTTTAGTTTTTGCAACGTTAAAATTAGGTAATAGTTTTTTGCCATACCGTGTTTAAAAAAATTCCTCGTTTTATCGAAATGTTTGTCAATTAATTTAGAATATGCAAATTAAATAATTTAAGTAAAATCAAAATGTTGTAATGACAATGTAGGTATATAAAAATGAAATTACAACCCTAGGACACAAAAACTGCGACATTATTACCAATAATTTTTTTTTTGTGTAACGGTTCTTTTTCATCAACTATCCTTCTTTTGATTATAACGCTAAACTCGCTTAGCATTTGTTTTATGTTTATGTCATACAAATATGGCTGCGAATATCGTTCACCAAAAATATGAAGTAGTGTACCTATAATTAGGTACCACTTTTCAAAAAATTGATTTTACTTATAGGTAGATAGAAAATTACTTCCGTATAACTTAATTATACGTTTTTTTTTGGAATGTTGTAGAAACTGAATGTGATTTTAAACATTCGTTAATTATAAAACAATTATTATTTTTAGATATTTGTGTCAGTGCAAACCCGGTTATACGGGCCAACATTGCGAAACAAACATTAACGAATGCGCATCAAATCCGTGCGCCAACGGAGGGGTATGCGTCGACTTGGAGAACGGTTTCCGATGCGAATGTCTCCGAGGCTACTTCGATGCTAGGTGCTTGAGCGACGTGGACGAATGTGCTTCGAACCCATGCACGAACGGAGGTAGCTGTGAAGATGGCGTCAATGAATTTATATGCCGCTGTTTACCCGGATATGGAGGTAACATTTTTGTTTCTTTATTTGCTGAAAAATTGTCATACTGAAAAATTATTGTTTTTGGAGCAAAGTACCTACGAATATTTCAACTAACGTTAAATTGAAAAAAAAAAGGAACATCGCGATTTAATGGAGTTGAAACCGAGTAGGAATGTATTATTTTATAAAAGAATAATCATCTTAACGGTACAGGAAACGTCCGACAAAAAACATTTTTATCACAATTAAATAATCGACACGTATTTTTTGCAGGTAAACGATGTGAAATTAACATCGATGAGTGCGGTTCAAACCCTTGCCAGCACGGAGGCACATGCCATGACTACTTGAATTCATACAGTTGCGAATGTCTCACCGGTTACACTGGTACCAACTGCGAAATAAACATCGACGATTGCGCTAAAAACCCTTGCAAAAACGGCGGTTCTTGCATCGACCTTGTCAATGACTATAAATGCGTTTGTGGTTTACCCTACACTGGTAGAAATTGCGAAGATAAATTGGACCCATGTTCGCCCAACAGGTTTGTAATTATCGATACTAAAATAAGATTGTAATGGGACATCCGTCTGTATTTTCGTATTCTTACGAGTTTTTCCGGATATTTCACGTAAGATCGAAGGGAAGTTTTTCCGGAATTTTTGAAAGACTGGACTGATTTTAATTTAACTAATTTCTTCCAGATGCCGGCACGGAGCTCGCTGCACTCCGAGCTCGAACTTCATGGATTTTGCGTGCACTTGCAGTATCGGCTATATGGGTCGTCTGTGCGAACAAGATGTCGACGAGTGCATGATGTCGGCGCCGTGTCGTAATGGCGCCACTTGTCGTAACACAAACGGCTCCTATCAGTGCATATGCGCGAGGGGCTACGAAGGCAAAGACTGCACTGTGAACACAGACGATTGCGCTTCTTGTAAGTAAACCACACAAATTTAACTTATTATTTTTAATAAGGTGTTTTTAAAACTGTTGTTCATGCGTCATTAATTTGTCACAATAAGTTTACCTGGCTTCCGTTTGGCGCTGTAAGCGCGACGGAAATAAAACTTAAAATGTTCGTTTAGTTCATACAGCACCTACTAGATAGCGACAGCGTTGCAATTTGAATTAGTGATGTGCTGGATCGTTAAAAATGTATATCCGCGGATACGGATCTGAATACGGATTTTTGGTTTCAAGATCCGCGGATACGGGTACGGATCTTAACTTTCTTAGAGTACGCGGCGGTAAATATTGCACATCGACCTTTGGAAAGAGACTATCTGTTATGGGAAAAAGTTATTGACTTCTTTAAGAGTTAACTCTCATAACAGATTGTCTCTTTCCAAAGATCGATGTGCAATATCTCATTATAAAGATAGTTTTTTATTAGTACCTTTGAGTTATGTACTATTGGTATGGTACTCACTATATAAATTGCAATAGTATAAAGGTGCCAAATACGATTTTAAGAAATAAAAAATAATCTGAACGGAATTTAACAGCTTTTAATTATTATCTAATCACCTATATATATAAAATTTCATCTATGACTTGAAAATTAATAAGGCAAAAGATCCGTGAAAGATCCGCCATAAAACTAACGGATACGGATCTTGTTTCTCCCTCGGAGCTCCGCGGATATGGATACGGATATCCGGCACATCACTAATTTGAATATACAATATTGAAGGTTTCAACGATATATCGGTCAACCGGTATTATTGATAATATCAAAACGAAAATACCGATATATGTACATTCCCGATATGATATAGATATTATGGCATAAAAATATTGATATATTGAAAGGGTCGATATTATCAATTAATGTAAATATCAATATATTTATCGATTATCGTTATCGGTATGGTGTTGATATAAATATCGATATATTTATCGATATTAAAATCATTTTGCATTCCTAACAATATTATGTACAAAAATTAACTGACATTTTTTCTTTAATTTACTTTTATTAATTACGCTAGCTGTATAAAAATTCGAAATAAAGAATTAATTGTTTCTTTTACAGTTCCATGTCAAAATGGCGGCACTTGTTTTGACGGAATAGGCGATTACAATTGTTTGTGCGTTGACGGTTTCGAGGGAAAACATTGTCAGATTGACATTGATGAATGCGCATCGAGGCCGTGTCAGAACGGTGCTACCTGTAATCAATATGTGAACTCGTACACATGTACGTGTCCCGTCGGATTCTCGGGAACCAATTGCCAGATTAACGATGAAGACTGTACGGAAAGTAGCTGCATGAATGGCGGAACTTGCATTGACGGAATTAATAACTACACGTGTCAATGTCCTCAAAGGTAACTTTTTAACGCTTTCTTTCACAATTAATATCTAAAAAAAAAGACGGGTTGCACTCCCGGAGTGCCGGCGGAAGTGAAAACCTAGATGTACTTAAACTAAATTTCGCTAGTAGCAATATAAGTTACATGCAGTGCAAAAAATTATAAGCTATAAGCTTTTACAAAACATTAAGAGATGTCGCTATGCATCCAGGTTTCGTAAAACTACACATTTATAAAATTACATGCAGCCAGTCACTGGATGTAATTTTTTAAATTTGTAGTTTTACGAAACCTGAGTACATGGCGACATCTCTTAAGGTTTTGTTAAAGCTTATAGCTTATAATTTTTTGCACTGCATGTAACTTATATTGCTACTGACATCTAGCGAATTTAAGTATATGTACTGCCGAAGCAAGTACGGTAGACCGTCTCAACAACTCGTCAGGGTCACGTGACCCTGACGCCTGACGCGTCAGATCTGACGCGAGTTTAACAGTTTTTACCCATTACAAAAAAAGTTTATAACGCCGCTAAAGAAGTTTTCACTTCAAAAAAACAAGTAGAGATGTTCAGAACGTCTACAGTTTTTTTATTTTACTATGATACATATACAGTATGTAAACGCGTAAGGTGCACATAGAGAAATTAACATTGGGAAAAAATGACTGGATCAGAGCGAGCCTTGAAATCTTGTTTTTCAATTTGACAGATAATATTCTTTTGCAAAATGAATGTGTATACTACCGAAGAAAATATTCAAATGATTACAACATAATCGGACTTTTTTTATTAATGGGACATTAAATTCCCAAAAATATGGTGCGAGATCAAATATCTCCGCCTATTCGTGTTGAAGCTAAAGACATTGGGTCACTGATTTACCAACGCGCATACGTCATACCAGTCAGACAATTTTTTAATGAAATGTTTCCAAACAGATGGAGTTGTTTTTTTTTTTATTTTTGTACAAAAAAATTAAAATAATGATTTATAAGAGCTTTTTGTTATTAAAAAAGCCAAGTAAAATAAAAATAAATCAAAATAAAATAGAAGTCCTCAAGATTACCACGATAATTCAATGGAAATAACAATTAATGCAGTCATGGCTAACTCTGATCCAAGTATTTTTTCTCAATGCTAATTTCCCTATGTGCACCTTACGTGTTTACATACTGTGTAACATTTTTTTAAAAGAACAAAATACGGGCACAATTACTACTAATATGTTAGTAGGCTTCTAGCTTCTTCTTATGTTTATGTAAGTAATAGGTTCGTTCCAAGCAGCCGCGAACGGTAATAGAACCGTACACAGTCTTGTCACTGCGCAAGACTAATTTGCGCACTAGCTCAAAAATCGATACTGCGCAAGACAGTCTTGCGCAGTAACAAGACTGTGTACGGTTTTATTACCGTTCGCGGCTGCTTGGAACGAACTTAATATTAAACAACGAAGTACTGATTTTTGTTGTTGTATCTTTTTGCAGATATATGGGTTCGAATTGTCAGTACCGAATCAACGAATGCGACAGCTCACCATGTTTGAACGGCGCCACTTGTCATGACCACGACACCCATTATACATGTCACTGTCCATACGGTTACACGGGCAAAGACTGCGGCGAGTATGTCGACTGGTGCGCTACGAATCCTTGCGAAAACGACGCAACCTGTCAACAGATCAAAAACCAATATCGTTGTCACTGCGCACCCGGCTGGACCGGCAAAGTATGCGACGTCGAAATGGTCAGTTGTAAAGATGCCGCGTTACGAAAGGGCGTCAAACCGAAATTGCTGTGTAACAACGGTTCTTGCGAGGACATTGGTAATTCGCATCGATGCCATTGCTTAGAAGGTTATACGGGTTCGTATTGTCAGGACGAAATAAATGAGTGCGAATCGGCACCTTGTCAAAACGGTGCCGTTTGCAAAGATTTGATCGGTGGTTATTCTTGTCAGTGCACTAAAGGTTTTCAAGGACAGAACTGCGAATTGAATGTTGACGATTGTCGACCGAATCCTTGCCAAAACGGTGGAACGTGTCACGATTTGATAAATCATTTCAGTTGTTCGTGTCCTCCGGGAACACTGGGAATAATCTGTGATATAAATATCGACGACTGTCTAGAAGGGGTCTGCCATAATAACGGAACTTGTACGGATAAAGTAGGAGGATTCGAATGCAAATGTCCGCCTGGTTTTGTAGGACCGCGGTGCGAAGGTGACATCAACGAATGCTTATCGAATCCATGCGTGAAGCCCGGAACGTTAGACTGTGTTCAGCTAGTCAACGATTACCATTGCAACTGCAAGGCCGGTTACATGGGTTTACACTGCGAAACCAAAGTCGATTTTTGTTCGAACTCGCCGTGTCAGAATGGCGGCATATGCACGACAGTACATACGGGCCATCAGTGCATGTGTCCGGACGGTTTTTACGGGAAAAACTGCGAATTCAGCGGATACGATTGCGATTCGAGTCCGTGTCTCAACGGAGGCGTCTGTCGTAATTTGAACAACGGAGGATATAGATGCGATTGTCCTCCCGGAACGTCGGGCGTAAACTGTGAAATCGATGCACAAGACGAATGTTTAAGTAACCCGTGCAAACACCCGGGCGCTACTTGTCAGGACAGGTTAGGTGATTATGCGTGTTATTGTCCGCGTTCGTATACGGGGAAAAATTGCGAGATATACGATCAGAACGTTATACAAGGCTGGGGAAGACCGGTCAAAGGCATGAAGAAGAGTCACACGAATTCTTTCGATGTCGATTTAGAACTGCAAAGGGAACAGTGTATTAAAAATGGATGCAGAGAGAAACAGGGGAATCACAAGTGCGATGAGGAGTGCAATACTTACGCGTGCGATTTTGACGGTAACGATTGTTCTTTGGGAATAAATCCATGGAGAAATTGTACGGCTCCGATTCGATGCTGGGAAGTGTTCATGGACGGAACGTGTAACGACGTGTGTAATAATCCACAATGTTTATTCGATGGTCGCGATTGCGAAAAAGTATTACAGCCTTGCAATCCGATTTACGATGCGTACTGCCAAAAACATTATGCTAACGGTTATTGCGATTACGGTTGTAACAATGCAGAGTGTAATTGGGACGGTCTCGATTGTGAAAACCAACCGCCGGAACTAGCCGAAGGTGCTATAAGCCTCGTTGTCCTCATGGACATGCGTGCTTTTAAACAAAACATTGTTTCGTTCTTGCGAGATCTAGGACACCAACTGCGTACGACTTTGAAAGTCAAAAAGGACCGTAACGGTAACGATATGATTTATCCGTGGACAGGATCGACTGCGTCCGACCTGCGAAACAGTTACTTTGCTAAAGAACACAACATAGCCGTCATAGAAAACATCGGACAGAGTGGCGTTCAAGTTTATTTGGAAATCGATAACCGTAAATGCAGATCGGGTGCCGATTGTTTCCCGAGTGCGATGGAAGCCGCCGAATATTTAGCGGCTCAAGCGGCACATCATGTTTTATCACCGACATTTCCAATTTATCAAGTTCGAGGCACGCCCGACGATCCGGAGAAAACCGAAGGTTCCACTAACGGGAAATACGTATTCATCGGCGTGATTCTTGTTTTGTTGGCCGGATTATTTATCGGCGTTCTCGTAACTGCGCAACGTAAACGCGCGGCCGGAATTACGTGGTTCCCGGAAGGCTTTTTACGGACGAATTCCGGTACAAGGAGACGATCGCGACGACGTGGACCCGACGGACAAGAAATGAGAAATCTTAACAAAAATCCCTCTTTAGCTTGCATGGACGTTGATATGAACGGTCACCCTCACGGTATGGGACATGCGCAGCAATGGTCGGACGATGAATCGGACATACCACAGCCGAAGAGGATGAGAGTTCTCGAAACTGGATATTCGAGCGATCACACGGCTATTACGGACTATGAAGAACCGGAACCGAGAATGTGGACGCAACAACATCTCGAAGCGGCCGATATTAGGCCACCACCGTCTATACTCAGCCCATCTGGTTTGGTAAGTACATTGATAAAAATGACTTGCTAAATTTTAGACGAATCACTATTAATTTTTAATCACTTTTTAATTTTAATTAATTTAATTAATTAATTTTAATCACTATTAATTAATTAATTTAAAATCATGCGTGTAACCTTTAAGTACGATTGAAGTTAAACATGTAAACAATACATAAGTATACTAATAGGTCAACAGTTTTTTTTTATATCTATACTGTATAGATACAGAGAACAGGCAAAAAATCATTAAAACTGTACAAATACAAACTAAGTTACGATTTTATTTATTGGTATTCATTAGAGCTGTAACAAACCATATGTATTCGTTACTGAGTAACGGGTACATCGTCTGACTCAAAGTAACGAATCGTTACTTACAAATTCATTTCGTTACTCGCATGTTTCGTATCCATGTCAGTTCGACTCGTTTAATACGGTTATACGAACACAATGTGTTATACTTATAAGTATTCATAAAGTACGAAGTCATGACTCATGTCGTATCACGTATGCAACGCGCTTTGTGCGAAGCTACATGCTTATTGCTTGATGCTGTTAAGTATACTATTGTATGTCGTATGAAAAGTACCGAGTAACGTAACGATACGAAAGTAACGGGTACTGGTTCTTTAAGTAACGAATACATACGGGTACACAATTTCTCGTTACTTTTACAGCTCTAGTATTCATACAACTTACTTCTGTATAATTCATTAAACGGACTTAGAAGGCCGCGCAAAAGCTTCACATTTGTTCGTAACGCCAACTTACCGAGTAGCCCCTACGCGAAATTCACAAAACGCGCGTAAGGAAGTTTTACTTACAAAATTAGAAAATGTTTTTCAATTGATTAAAATTGCACTGCCGTAATTTTATACGTTTTGTGGTCATATTTTAGTGTCAACATAACGACATTTAAATGTTTTCGTATAATAAACTAGTCTTTTTTTCCAGAATGATAATAACTTAGATGTGGACGCCCGAGGACCGTGTGGAATGACGCCGTTAATGGTTGCGGCTATCCGAGGTGGAGGAATTGACACAGGAGAAGATGAAGAAGATGAAACGACCACTGCCTTCATTAATGAACTCGGTTAGTTTTCCATTAACACTCAAAGAGGATTGACGAGTTATTCACACTTTCGAGTCCATTAATTCCTTCAGAATTTATTGACGTATTATAAAAGCTTCGGTAGAAAATGTTCTTTTGGAGGTTTACAAAAAAATATAATGCTTACTATTTTTCTTTTTTTCAGTATCTCAAGGAGCTGAATTAAACGCCAAAATGGACAAAACCGGCGAGACTCCGCTACATTTAGCGGCGCGATACGCACGCGCCGATGTCGCTAAACGATTGCTCGATGTGGGTGCCGATGCAAACAAACAAGACAATACGGGCCGAACGCCTTTACATGCAGCGGTTGCTGCCGATGCGATGGGTGTCTTCCAGATATTATTGCGTAACAGGGCTACCAATCTGAACGCTCGCATGCACGAAGGTACGACACCGCTCATCCTGGCGGCGAGACTCGCAATCGAGGGAATGGTCGAGAATTTAATTAACGCCGATGCCGATATAAACGCCGCTGACAATTCCGGGAAAACGGCTCTGCATTGGGCGGCCGCCGTTAACAACGTAGATGCTGTTAATATTCTTCTTGTCCATGGAGCTAACAGGGATGCACAGGATGAAAAGGTTTGTGGTATTTTTTTATACAAATTATTAGGGATGCATCGATACGCCTTTTCGCCGATACGATACCGATACTCTTATAAAAATATCGGCGATACCGATACGCTTATTGTGAATTCTAAAATGAAGGTATAATAAATAAATCACAAGTCAGATTTTTTTTTATTAATATAAGAAGTAGAGACATAGGTTAATATTAGATAATTAAAAATTTTAGTAATGAAAATTAACATTAATAATATTTTTGTTTAAAAACAAAGTAATCTTAAGTTTTGCGGAGAAAGGCGATTTCGCAAGTCTGTTTGAATAAGACCTGCGCTGGAAAATAGTCTCTCAGATGCGACAGAACTCATTTGGAAACTAAAGTACTTCTGCGCAATTTTTTTCAAGTTTGGGTATAAGACGTCATTGCGCCAGAAAACGAATGTATGACAAATTCTAAGCGCGACAACGGTCAACCTAGCGAAGTATTACTGATATGCGAGTGCGAGGCCAAAGCGGGCGGGAGAAACAAGACACTCACAAGCGCGAGGTTTCCCCGAGCATAGTTCGTGCCTCGTTTGCAACGAAATAAACGAGACAACACGCTCGTTTACACTACATTTTTAAATTAAAAAGTATCGTTGAATCGGTCATAAAAATATTGATACCGATATATCGGCTAACCCGAAGTATCGCCGATATATCGGTATGCATCGCTACAAATTATTAAATAATTTTGTTATTTATTGTCTACAATAAATCATTACTTTTGTTTCAGGATGAAACACCATTATTTTTAGCGGCAAGAGAAGGTTCTTACGAAGCTTGCAAAGCATTGCTTGATTCGTTCGCCAACAGAGAAATAACCGATCATATGGATCGATTGCCTAGAGACGTCGCGAGCGAACGACTACACCACGACATTGTCCGATTACTAGACGAACACGTACCTCGCAGTCCGCAAATGGTAAGCGTCATACCGAGCGGACCGCTGATAAACTCCCCGGATCACCATCACCAATTGATCTCACATCAGACAATCCTCGGACCGGGACCGAAACAGAAATCCAAAAAGAAACCGCGAGGAAATGCGGCCGCCACACCCGTGGATCCGACGAGCCCTGAAGTGGAAGGTGCCAGTACGACAGTTCGTCGAAAAGCGAGCATAAAGAAATCGATAAAGAAACCGGGGATGAATATTCAGCAAACTGAAATACCTCAGAGCGTCGAATCGATCAGTTCAACGCTCAGTCCGGTGGAGTCTCCGGCCACAATATTACAGGACATACCGAGTCCGTACGATTCGGTGTCGTTGTATCCGATTCCGTTGGGCATGCACGGACTCGACAGCTTGCTGAACAGTAAACAACCACCGAGCTACGAAGACTGTATAAAGAACGCTCAAAGTGGCAATTTGCAGAACTTACACGCTCTGAATCTAGATAATTACGGTTACGGGTTACAGATGATGATGCAACAGAGACAGTTACAACCGAACACGTTGAGTCCGCCTTATTCGAACCAGTCGCCCCCGCATTCGGTGCAGTCGAACATGTCGATGTCACCGCAAACGTATATCGGTTCGCCGTCTCCGGCGAAGACTCGTCCGAGTTTGCCGACGAGTCCGACTCACATCGCGGCGATGAGAGCGGCCACTCATCAGAAACACGGAGGAGTTCCGCAGACCCAGAGTCTGCAGATGGGTTTTGATTTTACGCAAGCGGGATTGGAACTCCCTCTTGCATATTCATCAAACGGCCAGAACGCGAGTATGGCTCAACAGCAGGCCAACGGAGTACAACAGGCTCAACAATTCCAACAGAACTATCAGTATTTAACGCCGCCGTCACAACATTCGGGCACCGAAGCGACACCTCAACACATGATGCAAGCGCCCGATAACTTCCCGACACCGAGTCCGGAGAGTCCGGGACATTGGTCGTCGAGCTCGCCGCACTCGTGCAATTCAGATTGGTCGGAAAACAACACTAGTCCGAATGCATATACGACGGGCGGACATCAGAGCAACAAAGGTGCCGAAGCTATTTATATTTAAAAAGAGTGCTTTAGTTTCATTATTTATAATAAACTTCATCGTTATAACGAATGATAATTATTGTGGAACAATGTTGATAGGGCTGATCACTAAATCCGCATGCCGTGTAACTACAGTGCTACTATATGTGATTTACAAAAGTATTAAATTAGCATTTGAGGTTGATTTTTACGTGTTTTAATTTGATTCAAAACAGGCGCGATTATCTACATAATTTGATTATTAGATGAATCGCAGAGAATTTTTTTTTTGTTTATTTATTATTTATCGAGCTATGGCGTTTTTCAACCAAGCAATGCTGAAAGATCTGATATCATGCCCTTACATTCAACAATGTTGAGGTTACGTTGAATTGTTCTTAATGGATTATCAGTAAAATTATGTTTAAATTATAACAAAACAGTTGATAGTCAAAACCCGAATTAAAATTACAACCGTGAAAAATAATTACAAAACTAGAAGTTAGAAAGGTAACAAAAAAGAAGCTAAGTTTAAAAAATCGATAGTCAATTTAACATAACAGTTTATGTTATACAAAAATGAGCCTTGAATGCTAATAAGAGCTGACCGCCGTAAAGACTGCCTGAAAGGTCGGTTCAGTTACACCGTATATGATTTATGTGGGCTGATTTATGATAAATGTGTGATTTATAGTGATAAATTATTGAAAAATAAAGGACAGGCTATTTTTCTTTAAGTGAGTGCCTGAACAGTCGGACGATTAAAGTAAAAAAATGGACATTTTTTGGGTAAAGTGTAGTAAATTATTAATGCGCAGCCCTCTTTGTCACTGATGATTTGTTGTCGTGCTATTTTCAGATATGTCAACGCCACAACTTGCCAGTCAAACATTGAAGTTGGATTTTAAGAGTCTCAGTTGTTTAATTCTCTCAAGAGAGACGGGGCACGTACAATTTTAATGCCGTGTGCTGCCATCTCTTTACAGAACTAATGTACTGAAACTGTTGAAGTCTGGCCATAACAAACATTAAGCAATAATTGACAAGCAATATAAACCTTCAGTTTCTCAAAATTCCAATATTAAAAAAATCACAATGATAACCAGAACTCAGTTTTCAAAAATTGAAATGTTAATTTTTTAATGCATAATTTTTACTACAGAAAATTTAACTTTTGTTGATAAACGATGTATATAGAATTTATTTGCATCTCGACGATCAGATAATTGAACTCATTGTTACTCATTTGTTTACAAACAACGAACTAGCGTTTGTTTTTTAACTGTGTTCGATGTGTGCTAGGTTTTTCAGCGTTTTTTTAAGAAATTCGTAGATAATCCAGTAATATTTTTACATGTGTTTTTGTATCAAAAAAGAGAAACCAGTGTTAAAATCCACGAAAAAGATTTCAATCATTTGGTTATTTTCGTTTTTTACAATTCAAGTAGAAATTAATCGAAAAATCAACTTAGATTTTTGGTAATGCGTCGAGGAACCCAGCATTCAGTTGTTATTTTTTTCCATCGGCCAATATGATTCACACTGTAAGTAATCGGTGGTGACTTTGAAGGGTTTATTCTGTTGGTTTAAATAAGAATTTTTCAAGAACTCTTCACTGTACGTGATTTAACGCCTGTGCAGTCAGTAGCGCAGTTGGTGGCAACATCGCATACTAGTTAATGCGCTGCGGCCATGATTTACACGTCGCTAAAGAGTATTAATGTTTTGTACAGTACTGATCATAATTATTTTGTATAGCTTTTGTATTCGTGCCTTGACATAAATCATTTTAAATACAAGAAGTTTTAAAAAATATTTTAGGAAATGTGAATTTTTATAACTTACTGTGTATATAGTAAACAATGCATTAATGTTTTTAAAAATTATTTTTAAGTTTTTTTTCTATTTAAGTTATGATAATTTTTTTTCAAATCTCAGCTAAAGAATTTTCGTTTTATGTATTTAACTTATTCTTCATGCAGTAGCAAACAAAAGACATATTTTTTTCAAACTCAATTGTTTTATTTTATAATTTCAATAATTTAATATTAGAACAATATTAATTTATAAGTTTTGCGTAACTCCTTCTTACAGCTAATAGTTTAGCGAATTTATCCGGTTTAAGAACAGACTTCAAGATGGCAGTATATTTAAAACAAATTTTGATAAATAACTAGCCATATTCTACGATTTATGCTCTAATCACCATTCTTTTGTAACTACAGTAATTTCAAAATTTGTAAGCACTGTTTCTAGTTTAAATAGCAACTTTGCTTAGCAGAATTAAAAAGTAAAGTAATTACCAAGAGTGCTTATTTTGCTAGTATTCGGTAATCACCGTGGTTATCATTAGTAGAATAAGCCTGATCACAAGGTCATTGATAACAGAGGTTGCCTCGTTTCATCTGATCGATGAGCGTAAGCGAGGGAATGACGTCAGCTAATGGAGCGTTCATATTTTTATCAATCCTACAATTACATTATCAGAAATGTCGTTTATATTTTACTAGAACTCTTAAATTTAAAAATTCATTTTATTGTAAATATGTAATATCAATTTTCTGTATTTTGATTTCTTTGACATTTGTTAAATATTGCCAAAATCAATGACGTTATCCCGCTACTATCCAACGGAACAAAACAACTTCTGTAATCTACTAACCTTGCCCTGATTAGAACAGATTGTAAACTGCAAAAGTGTTTATCGGCAATTCAGAACTCTTCTGACACAACTGTACATTTGTCGGTCAAATTTTCGAACTCTTCGGACTGCTAGAACCAGGAATCCGAGAATTTGTCCAATAATCACTCTTTTGTGTCCGAACAGTTATGCATTGCCAACACGCGCTTTTTTACACGTAATGCTTTTTCTTTTCGTGTCAACACAAATTATTGTCAAAATTAGTTTAGAAAATATGTAGTTTCCCTTCTCAGTAAAGAACAGTACAAAATCTGATATTGCCATCTTGTGAGTGAACTGTTGAACTAAATAAAGTCCGCCCTTAAGTTAATAAAAATTATCTCAAATACTGTTTTTTTTAATTGTTTTTTTTTTTAGCTGTAATGAAGCAGTGATAGCAAAAATTGATTGGTCTCATTGTGTCTTATTATAAAGTGCCCTTCCCTGAATATTTATCTATATTAAAGTAGATATTAACAATTATAGAAGCAAACAATATTTTTTTTATAATCTTGTTAGACTCTGTGATGATATAAGGTCTTATTAAAAATGTTATTTTGATCAAATATTTGTAAAATAGTTTTTAATTGTAAGTAAGGTTAAAGTTTCCTTTCAATTTTATAGTTTTTTTTATTTAAAATTAATATATGTATATTGAAATTCAATAGAAAAAAGTTACTTTTCAAAACAGTTGCCAACATTCCGAATGTATGGACCGTTATTTAGAATCAGTAGTCGCAAAATATGCGAAAATTTACTTTTATTTGTTTGGTAAATTCGCAGTTTTTTCGAATAACTAATCAAATGTAAGAGTAGTGTCATTTAGAGAAGATGTTTGCAAGGTGTGGAATCTGCGGAGTAAGAAGAGGAGGAAAAGCGATCAGTAGCGGCGTGATTAGCAATTTCAAAGGCAATCATAGGCGGTATCTGTACGATTAATGGTAGCGACCAACAACTAAATGACCATAGCCGCCCCTTGTTAGAAAACATAGAACCATCCGACCCGACACTTGTTTGTAGTTTGTACACAGAAATGACGCTACTATCTTCTCTAAATGATACTACTCTAAGCCTGTATGACAAATTCTGAAACTAAAAGCTGAGTTTTAAGGTTGTGTCTGAATGTTAACTATACTTTTCGTTCACAAAGTACCAAGTTATTTCAAAATTTCTCATACGAAAATTATCTTTATAAAATCGATTAATTTGCCCATTGAAAAAATATTTTCAGTTCATTTCTGGTGTGGAAAGATCTTTACTGGCGCCGCTTTCCCAAATAAGTTCTGACCTTTGAAATATTACGAGAGTGTGTCGCGGAAGTGATGTTTTTAGCGGACATTTCAAAAAGCTACAAAGTAAAGAGTACTATTTTTTATTTTATTTTTAGTTACTGCTGGTACGAACATGACAAATAGTTAATATTCGAACGTATACCAGAAAACATATGCGTTTAAGGCCTAGCACACATGAAGAGCGTTCAACGCGCGTTGGACGCTCTTCATGTGTGCTAGGCCTAAGTGTTTGTAGAAAATTGTAAAATAAGATATTTTTTTATAGATTACTTATACAAAAAAAGTTGATATTGTCAAATCTAGCCAGTAATCAGTCTTGTGATAGTATCAACTGTTTAATACTAAATAATTGTTATATTTCGTCTCAAATGACAATTTGAAAATTACAGTTTTTCTTAGTTCTTTTGTTTTATGTTTGGAACAGCGCATATCATTTTTTTAACTTGTGTTTTCTACACATAATATGTCTCTTTTTGGCCCGTCTTGCTATGTGTTGTTGAACAAAGACGGAATAGCTAACGCAATTATTGCTATCTTTTTCACTCATTTAGCTCCAGAGGTACACCGCGATTGATACACACATACGCTGTTTAAATGTGTATATATAATAGCACAGAAAAGAATCTCCAACGAGATTCTTCGATTGAGATTCAAATGTTTGTCCTACAAACGTAAAATAAAACAGTGTGATTTTTATCATAATATGAAGTATGAACAAAAATGAGAAGCTGATTTTTCAAAAAGTGTTTTCCTAAAGTTTTATTTGCTTGTTCCGTACATTCGTTGATTTTGTTAAGATTTCTCTGTCTTTATTTGTGCCGAAATATAGCAATTTTTCATAAAAATTCAAATACATCTTTTTTGTTTTAAATCGTGTGAAAGTTCTGTTTTTTTTGCAGCCTTTTTCAGTAAAGTAAATTTTCTTTAATTGACTGCTGTATCTGATTTAAATAATCTTGTAAAAAGTACTGAATTAAGCTTATTGTTTTTAAGTTTTTAATAAGAAATATTGTAACATTTTTTTTTTCAAAACAAGTATCTGCTAGGTGCCTAAGAGCATGCTTTTAGAATATGGAGTATTTTATATTATTTTGTAAACAAAAATAACTGTATTATAAATAAAATTTCAATTTATATAAGTTTGTTTTTTTATTAACTCAGTATCTAATATCAATCACCTAGTCCATGGACTGCACAAGCTAGTGCAAGGAACGAGGATACTGGATCAAGTGATATAAGAGATTGGCACAATAAGCCCAAGAGGCTGCGGTGTTCTCGGTGATAAGCCGACTTCCGTTAATTAAAAAAAAAAACTCAATATCTGGGCGACTGAGCTTTGCTCGGAAGAGCTCAAAAAACATAGTATTAATTTGCTGTCATATGTTGATTAAGTACTATTTTTTCAGACTGTATCCATCCGAAACGAATATATTTCCGTAATAACTCTAAAAAAAATTTCAAATTTATTGTTATGGTTATAGATATCCGAATATCATTGAATTAAGCGTGTCGTTTTCTATCAGTACACAGAAATTTAAACGCATCCGATGCGTATTCCAGACTTTCCAGAAAAGCACTTCGAACGGGTCTATCTTCGAAACGGTAAGTGATACGAAGCAACGGAGGGGCTCGGTGACTTCAGCGTGGCATTTTACAATAGCCTACCGAATTTGAATCGGATCGGAGACATTGTCCAAAATTGTCTTAAAAAAATCACAAAAAAACTAAGGCTATACTATGGGAAAAATCGCGTTTTTAGTCGATTTTCAAGATTTTCCAATAACTCGCTTTTCAGGTCCAAACGGCTTATACTAACACTGAATGACACTCCGAATCAAAAATTAAGCTCAACTTTAGGTCCTGTGGGCTTTTATAGTGAATTTCAAAGTAGAAGAAACATTTAAACGTCAATATCTCCGAAACGGTAATAGATACAGACTTCCGGGTGCGCTCATTGAATTCAGCATGTCGTTTTCTATCAGTACACCGAAATTTAAATGTATCCGATGCGTATTCCAGACTTCCCAGAAAAGCAATTCGAACGGGTCTATCTTCGAAACGGTAAATGATACGAAGCAACGAAGGGGCTCGGTGACTTCAGCGTGTCATTTTACATAAGCCTACCGAATTTGAATCGGATCGGAGACATTGTCCAAAATTGTCTTAAAAAAATCACAAAAAAACTAAGGCTATACTATGGGAAAAATCGCGTTTTTAGTCGATTTTCAAGATTTTCCAATAACTCGCTTTTCAGGTCCAAACGGCTTATACTAACACTGAATGACACTCCGAATCAAAAATTAAGCTCAACTTTAGGTCCTGTGGGCTTTTATAGTGAATTTCAAAGTAGAAGAAACATTTAAACGTCAATATCTCCGAAACGGTAATAGATACAGACTTCCGGGTGCGCTCATTGAATTCAGCATGTCGTTTTCTATCAGTACACCGAAATTTAAATGTATCCGATGCGTATTCCAGACTTCCCAGAAAAGCAATTCGAACGGGTCTATCTTCGAAACGGTAAATGATACGAAGCAACGAAGGGGCTCGGTGACTTCAGCGTGTCATTTTACATAAGCCTACCGAATTTGAATCGGATCGGAGACATTGTCCAAAATTGTCTTAAAAAAATCACAAAAAAACTAAGGCTATACTATGGGAAAAATCGCGTTTTTAGTCGATTTTCGACATTTTCCAATAACTCGCTTTTCTGATCCAGACGGCTTATACTAACTTAAAATGACACTCCGAATCAAAAAATAAGCTCAACTTTTGGTTCGGAGGACATTTAAAGTGTTTTTAAACACCGAAGCAACCTTCGAACGCCTATATCTCCGAAACAGTTATAGATACAGACCTCCGGGTGCGCTCATTGAATTCAGCGTGTCGTTTTCTATCAGTACACCGAATTTTAAATGCATCCGATACGTATTCCAGACTTTCCAGAAAAGCAATTTGAAAGGGTCTATCTTCGAAACGGTAAATGATACGAAGCAACGAAGGGGCTCGGTGACTTCAGCGTGTCATTTTACAATAGCCTACCGAATTTGAATCGGATCGGAGACATTGTCCAAAATTGTCTTAAAAAAACCACAAAATAACTAAGGCTATGGGAAAAATCGCGTTTTAGTCGATTTTCGACAATTAATAAATAAAAAATAATACACAATATAATGGCGTTCTCTGCATCGAGAACTGCCCTGGGGCAGGACAGACCGAATGGGTAACTATTGGTTAAATAAACAATGAACAAATTTCTTTAATCAATAGTTACCCATTCGGCCTGTCCTGCCCCGGGGCAGATCTCGATGCCGAAAACGCCATTAGATCCCAATTGAAATCGGCGGGAAAATTAAATGACAGGTTTTTATTTTAGAGTAAAAAACAAAAACGTAATGACATTACATGTTTTTATTGTACAGAATTAAAAATTAAATGACTAGTTACATTATTTTTCCTTATTTAATGCTTGAATAAATTCTTCTAATTTTTCTTGTATCTGTCGAACTCGTTCTAAAAGAAAATAACAAAATAAGAATAAAAATCAATATTTTACTTCGAAGTCAATAATATTATAAAAACCTAGAAGTTAGCATAAAAATTAACTACAGTTAAATAGATGTCACTAGTAACCAAACAAAGGAGAATCATATAACTAATATAGCTCATATAACAGTTCGGCCAGCGATCTGGAAGGAAAATATGTACCTAAATGGCTTGTAGGGACTCGCTGAATATTTAGACCTATAGAGAGTTGAGATTTCGAATAATGGAGGTTTTGGGGCTTGACGGGAAGGGAAAAAACTTTTTTTCGAGTTTTTGACTTATCGAGGTTCGACTGTATTTGTTTTTCGTTGCCATGGTTACATCATTATCGCCATCACAGATTGTATATCCGGTTGCGTAATGTGGTTCACTATTCGTAAAAACGAGAGACAGCGAGTTTGAACAGTCACGCGAGTCGGAATATCATTGCGTGCGAGATATGTATGGTTTTTTTGTCATACCACCTTATAAAATAGTTACTTTTCACGTCATTTTCAGTATTTTTAACATTTTTGACAGTCATTTCTTATATGTAGCTTATGAAAATTACTATTCGCGTTAACTTCTGTTTTTCATTATAGCACTAGGGCGAAATGAGTCACCTAACATGCCTTAAAGCAGCTATTTTATAGAGGGAATGGGTAAAAAATGTTTAAATCGAACGTTAAACGGCCAGAACTCGTATAAAGAAGCTACACTTGAAAAAGTAAATAAAATCTAAGCTTACTTAATTCTTCGGCTAAAGTAACTCGTCTCCCTGTTAATAACCGTTCTTTCTTTTCTGAATCTTGACTGTAATCTTCTAATACCTCTTTAATTTCTTTGTCTAATCTTCTCGCTGCAAAAAAAAGTACAAATAGTGTTAAACAAAAATGTTGAATTTTTTTTACCGGATGACTCCAAAATCTAATCAATCGAATGTCCCAAGTCAATCTCAATCGGTTGATTGACAAAATTCGACAAAAATTTGTTTATACACACACACACACATACAGACGTCCATCTAAAAATAGTCAGAATAGTTTCCTAGGACCCCAAAACGCCGGGATCTGATGAAAACTCGATTTTCGAGAACAGGACCGAAACCAATAATTTAACATTTTTTTGTAAATCGTCCATAGCGGGAAGTAAAAAAACTTAATCATATTCCTTTCAACTGTTACCAACCTTCTCTGTTCATAACTTGCTGTCTGAGAGCATTCGCAGTAACTTTAAGCATCTGTTGTATTCTCCAAAACAAAATAATATCACAGCATTCAACCTAAAAAAAAATGAAAACAAAAAAATACAAGAAAATTGAATATATTTTTACACTGGGTACTGGTAACATTGATTGGCATCAAAATTTGAACAAAGGATTTACGATATCAGGCAAAATATCCCCGGCCATAAAGGGGTATGAGAATTGTAATTCCGAGGTGAACGATAAAGGGGTATGCGAATTGTTTCGCAGTGAAACGGGAAGGGTGAAAGGGGGAGTTTAAAAAAAAAAACAATTCCAGGGTGAACGATAGGGATATTTTGTCGGGGAAATTTCGTCGGAGGATCAAGAATCATGGAACCAGGATTTACATGTGGGCGTTGTGGACTCTGTATATGAAATTACAATTCGAATTTCAGTCATTTTTGTTTTTCTTAAGGAAGTACCCTCAGTACGCAGTAAGTCAAAGAATTTCAGTCTTTTACTTGAGTAACGTAGTATATAATTTGGCAAAACCGCATGCCTTGCCATAGTTACAAGTGCTTATGTACGCAGCATAAGTCAGCACGCGGTGTCAAATTCGCATTAATTTATGAAAATGCTTTTCTTTATTCCTGTCATTTCGGAAATAATAATATACTATCATTTTTTTGGAATACTATGCTTTTAGCATTTACTCAATTTACGTATGTTTTTACGATATCAAAACTGCTGCAGTTTCGTAACTTACGTTTGAATGACGCGCCACAAACTATAATATTGCGGTGTTGCCATGCTTATGAATTGCTAAAAAGCTCGGCTTTGTTTTAGTTATTTCTATTAACATAAGCAAGCTTTATACGTTTTGGAAAAAGAAAAATGTTCATAGAATATTCGTTTATATTTCCTGAAAATTTTATCAAAATCTGTTTGTCAATTCCAACGTAATAAATGATGGAGTGCGTCAAAATCATAGATTTCCATAAGACTTCATGTTAAGTGCAGCGAAATAAAATTATCAATATCTTTTTTCAAAGTCAACCAAAAATCACAAAAATTTAACTGAGTCATTTTTGAAAAGGTTTTGACATATTTGCAAATTTTCGTAATTTTCTGTTTGTTAATTCATTTATCGAGGGTACTTTCTTAAGTATATTTAAGATTAAATTAAATTTTAAGGTTGCTAGTTTAGAACTGTATTAATCGATGTTTCAAATACGAGAGAGACAGAGCGCTAAGATTGCATATAAAATAAACCTGTAGGAAAAGACAGATTTACTGGTTTCGCGCTCCATTTCTGAGGACACATTTGTCCCTAGATGTACAGTCCATTTGGATACATTTAAATCAAACTTAATCAAGAATGAAAGAAGAGAATTGGCTTCCGACTTACAGTCAACTAAGTTAAAACTAGTGATGTGCCGGATCGTTAAAAATGTATATCCGCGGATACGGATACAGATTTTAACTTTCTTAGAGTACGCGGCGGTAAATATTGCACATCGACCTTTGGAAAGAGACTATCTGTCATGGGAAAAAGTTATTGACCTCTTTACGAGTTAACTCTCATAATAGATTGTCTCTTTCCAAAGATCGATGTGCAATATCTCATTATACAGATAGTTTTTTAGTACCTTTGATTTATGTACTATTGGTATGGTACTCACTACAATAAATGTTTGCAATATAAAGGTGCCAAATACGATTTTAAAAAATAAAAATAAAAAATGATCTGAACGGAATTTAAGTTTTTCATTATTACCTAATCACCTATATATATAAAATTTCATTTATGAATTGAAAACTAATAAGGTAAAAGATCCGCCCAAAAACTAACGGATACGGATCTTTCTTCTCCCTCGGATACGGATATCCGGCACATCACTAGTTAAAACTAACCGGTTTAATTTCCCTTAATTTTATTAAATGTTCGACTTACCTCAGCGTCGACACCTTGTTGGTGATACAAATAAAAGCCTTTCCGGCAGTCGTAAGCTCTCGACAACGCTTGCTGTAAGAAATGCCTCCTGTAAACGGGATGCCAAGTGTCACGGATATATTCTGTATCGACGTCGACACCCAAACGTTGAATATTTTTCCGCACCGTTGTTAATTCATCGTAACTTAACGACGGCCCGTGTTTCTAAACAAAAACAATTAATAAAGAACAGTTCATTGCTCAACCCAAATTAAAAACGCATTTTGTTGCTCTGTTCATGCCTTTAAAAATACGTTTCCACCACAAAGTCTGTAATCAGGAGATCCAGCTCAACTGTAGCGGTGGACCGATATCTGTCGCATGAACCAATATGGCGTCAGCTACTGGGTAACGCACACACGTTCATGGCTTACATGTGTGTTGTGTCTGTGAAGTTAAACAACTTTGGTAACTATGGCGAAAACAGGTGAAACGAACCGAAGTTTTCCCAAGTAGTGACAACAGCGCCATCTCGCGTGCGCACGAAAACTGTGCGTCTCGAAACACAGCAAGCATAGGAAGCTTGGTCTCCTGGTTACAGACTTCGTCGTTTCAACGATTAAAGACAGTGGTTCTCAACATTTTTTTTTTATGATTAAACAAAAATAAACTTACGTAGTCAGAGTACAAAATTTTGTCAAGTTCCGATTTGACTTTGTTGCGTTTGTTTTGTTCGTCGCTCTGGTACTGCCAGTATAACCATCTTTCCTTAGTCGAAGGTCCCATCATTTGTTGCAGCATCTGTTCTGTCTGTTTCAGTTTGTCTTTGACGGACGTTTCTAAAAATTTAACCGCTAGATCCCAGTCTCTTTTGTCATTAACGGAACGATCCTCGAGCGTATTGAGTTGAATTACTCTCAGCATTTCGGATGCCTGCAATCACGCAAATTTGCCTCGGAACAATTCTAAATAAAGTAAATTATCTACTTGATTTATAACCGATCTCTATTCGCTGTGACTGGATTTTTTGTTGTTTTCGTAAGTTTTATTCGAAATAGACACTTAATATGCGTGTAAGACCATAAAAAATGTAAAAGATGCGAAGGTACCACGCTTTACTTAGATAGATGATTCCTATACATCATGTCCAGTACCTTATTAAGAAGTATCTACAGGTGTGTCATAAATACTGGGGCGGTCAATTATTTCGAATATTGCACGTTGAATTAAAAAACAAAAAAACACGTGTCCAGTATTTTTAAAAAATCTATTCAGCGACACTGAACTCCTGGAGGCGAGGGTAACTTTGGAATTTTAAATGGGTACCCCTAATTTTTATTACTGATTTGTATTCTACGTTAAAAAATAAGACACTTTTGTCTGAAATATTTTTTCGAATGTTGAGTAGAAGGGGCTGTAAATGACAACAGACATGTTTGACGGTTTTTCTCCGTCATCTACATCGCCATCTAATCAAAATTCGAAAAAATGTTTCAGACAAAAGTGTCTTATTTTTCAACGTAGAATATAAATCGAACCATTAAGGTGCAAAGATATATTTCTGTCTTTTTTTAAGCCATAAGCATGGGCGTACCCAGGGGGCAAAACAAGTACGGGGGCCCCGGCTTAAGAAATTTTTAATTTGCCCTCTCCTGAACTAAAATCTGGGTACGCCCATGGTCATTAACGTCATAGAATAAGACAAAGTTTTTGAAACAGAGATACTTAATTCAGATTGAATGCAAGTACATCAACCAATCCTATCATCGGAAAAATCAGGGAATTACATTGAAGAAAGAGACGCAGATATATTTTCGATACGCTTTGTTGCATTCACTCACCGGCCACCGCACATTGAGTAGATAGACAATGATTCATACAGTAAATTAATAGATATATGATCTAAGTGTATTCTAACGTCATCTGTGGTAGAACAAACACAACTAAATAACATACCTTATCTTCCCAGCTGTGACGTTGCATGGCGTCGTCGACGACCGTGCTTTTAAGATTATCAAAAATGTCATCATGGTCCGGCGACTGTTGGGCTCTCTGCATAAAATTACGAAACTCCTCCTGCAAAGCCTCCCAACCAGCTTCAACTGAACGCGCCGGTAAAGCCTGTTCCGCCCACTGCCGCAGTTTTATATCTACCGTTGTGTTGAACGTTCCTGAACCAATACCATTTACTACATGAATTTTCAGTTCTATTAATATAATTGATCGAGTAACAACTAAAAATGTATCCGGTACAATTCGGCTGAGTGATCAGTATTCGGACTTTTGACTATATGTTAAGTCTCTATTTGAATCATATATATGTACCAGAAAGACGCGTGTCAAGTTTGTTGTCGCGTGTAACCTCTTTTCTAACAGAATATGGACTCGCCCGAGTACTTTATTTATGCGCATGCGTCTTCTCTAAACAATACTACTCGCACAATAAACATTGTTAAATGGAATACCAAACATAACCTCTAAAAATAATAAACGTCATTCAAATGACGTCGCACAACATGCATGCCAGATGTATAGGCTGCTGCACATGAGGCTAGAAACGCTGTAGTTCTGCTGGCCGGTAGGCTGGGTACGAAGCTGGAAATGACGTCACTGCGGGCTGGCCTGCTAGCTCACAAGATAGGTTTTAAAATTAGAACAGGGGCTATTTTCCTTGCTAGGCCCGAGCAAGAACCAATCAGGAAGCAGTACCTTGTCACGTGAGCGACTTGAACAAACACCCACAAACCAACATGGCGTCATTCTACTCAGAGTCAGACAGACGACACGTTTTACTCTGTATTTATATTTGAACTGTCACTGCACGCGCACCAGATTTATTCACAAAACTAGCTTGAAAAGATGTCTCGTGTGAAACGAGCACATAACAGCAATCAAGAAAACCAGCGCTAGAAAACTAGTAGGCAAATCTAGCAAGGAATCTAGCAGCGTTTCTAGCCTCGTGTGCAGCGACCTTAAGTTTGCTATTATCACTGTTACATTATAATCTAAAAAAAAAAACGCTTTTTTTAGCTTTATATAAAAACGACGAGTTATATACGTTACCTGGATTTCCAGTTTGAGCAGCTGGTAAATAAATATTTTCGAAAACATGCATCGAAACTTTATCCCAAATTTTATCCATCAATAATTCTTCCCACTGTTTCGGAGATACCTGGGATAAGTTCACGATTTCGTCTAAAATCTCACCACGGGCGCGTTCGAATAATTCATCGCGGTCCAACTCGCGCAACCTACAAATTACAAATAGCTACATTAAAGTAGTTGTTCCGTGGAATGACTCCTCAAAGAATGTTAACAAAACTTCTTTTGATTGTTATTTAATCAAATACAAATAATATGAGCTTATTCCGATTAAAATTGACCATCCCAATTTTGAGAAACACATCAAACTTTTGCAATATTAACACAGGCTCTTACGGAAAATAGGCGTTTTCAGTCGAATAAAATCAAAACGCTTCAAAGGAATTTGGTGAAAATTTGATATGTTATAAAAACCAAAGTCACAGACCTTATAACAAAAAAAGAAAAATTATTGACCCTATCGATTTTTAAAAATAGCGAGAAAAATATTCGCGGATGCATAGAGCATGTACTGACTGTTTGATAGTATTAAAACTACTATACTTTTCATGTGGAGAAATATGCATTTTCACAATCTAAGGTCATTATCAAATCGGATTTTTTGACAATCCTTTCTGCAACTCAGCATCAAGCTGTTAATTTCAGTAAATTAAACACCGGTAGTGTTGATCTATCACCCTTTAGTATAGATGTTAGTCAGACTTGTAAAGTATTTGAGTTAAAGTATTACTTTTCTAGTATTTGTATTTCAAATACCATTTAATGAAAGTATTTATTCAAATCTTTGATTAACGTCTGATTAGTACTCTTCAATAAATAAAATTATCGACCAATCGTTTTTGTTTAAACAAACGTAAAGGTTTCTTACCTTGGGAAATTGTTTTTCCATTCAGTTTCCAAATTGAACCGAGTTGCCTTGAATGCGTCCGCTTGCTGTTCTACCGTTTCCCGGACCATTTTCCAAAAACATTCAGCGACAGCCAAACTCAAATTTCTGGTCGTAACTTGAGCCGACATCATCAGTCCATCCCTGGAATATTTCCTGTTGTTTTCATTATCAAAACTCAATGTTTAAAAATTATGCTGCACAATAATAAGATTTCAAGATTTATAATGAAAACACATTTGAGTCTTTTCGATCTCCGATAGCTTCCGTTAAGCTTCCTGTGTAAGTAATAAGAGAGAGTTTAAAGTTTTTTCAATTGTTTACAGGTTTAACAAAACTCTAGATTAAAAATCCTTTCCGACATAGGTCATGACGTTTATATTATCAATAAAATTAAAGGAAGATATTTTTTATACGGTTTTACTACGGTACAAATTTTTCGAATGCGGTTTTAATTGAATTTTCAATTTATTATTGAAACTATGAATAGGTACTAGGCAAAAAAAAAATAGACAAAATTAGTTTTTACCTTACACTACCAAAAGGTTCTAAGGAAACAGTTTCTGTATGCAGGTCTCTGGAATTGGAAAACAAAGGAAGAATAAAGGAAAGTAATTTGGGTTACATAAAAAAAAACAAAAGAGTACGTACTTAAACAATTTCGAGTTCTTAAAGAACTGTTCTTCGTAATCTTTAATTGTTTGGATAGTGTCGTCCTTTCTTCCCCGTCCCGTAACGACTGCGAAATATCCGAGAGCTTTCATGGGGAACAGTTTTCCCGATAAGATTTTACGTATCTAGAATGTAAAATCAATACATATTAAGGGTTTGGTTTAAAGGGTAGCAACTTGCAATAAAAATTCATAACATTCAGATCATTTCTGACAGAATTTAATTATTTAAAATACTAAATGAAATTCACATACCCTGTTTGGATCGGCGAGATTTTCCTCTGCCATGTCGACTTTCGTAAGTACAAATATTGTTCGTTTCCCACTCGGATCACACTGTGCTACCAAATCGGTCACGTTGCTTCGTTCTGCATCGACCGAGCCGTCCTTTAAAAGAAATTCCCAAAATAGTTATTTAAAAGCGAGGAAGTTTCTTCAGTATTCCTATTGCGCTAGACATTTTGCCGCCTGTCGGTAACTAGATCCTTAAAATTTAGTCTTTGAATCTTACCTGTATACAGAGAATGATCGCGTTGGGATTGTTCATGTAGCCCTGCGTCATTTGTCGAATGCTTTCTCTAGTATCGGCGGCCATGTCTACTGTAACAGTCTGTCATAAAAAAAAAAAGGTTAGTGTTTACGAATACGGACTCGTATTATCATAATGTCGATTTATCTTACCGATATAATCCCCGGCAAATCGACCAAAACCATACGTTGTAATCCCGGACCTACAATTAGAAGATTATTAGAATATTTTTATCAACTACCAGTGTTAGTACCAAGAAGGCTGTAACCAGGAGACCTAGCTTCCTATGCTCGCCGTGTTTTGAGATGGACCGTTTTCTGGCGCACGCGAGATGGCGCTGTTATCACTACCTGGGAAAACTTAGGTTCTTTCCACCTGTTTTTGCTATAGTTACCAAAGTTGTTTAACTTCACAGACACTACATATGAATGTGTGTGCGTTACCCAGTACCTGACGCCATATTGGTTCATGCGACAGATATCGGTCCACTGCTACAGTCGAGCTGGATATCCTGATTAAAGTTTTCTTGGCTAGTACTAATGTTTTAAATTTCATCAATGATTTAAGGTTATTCGCCAGCACCGCATTAGTGGCGTTCGTATTTTGTTGCACTGAAAATCTGTTGTTATGACTTTATAAACTATTATTTCTTATTTAAATACTGGCTATGCCCGGCCACGCGTTGCTGTGGCTCAGTCTGGTTTGCGTGTGCTATTGTTAAGTTCAACATATGACACTCCCATTGCCATAAAACATTTAATATAGCGTATGTTGCTTTAACGCCCAACAGATGGCGCTGTTAAAAAAATGGTTTCCTGTCACAGGTAATTAATAGGTATATAAAAACGCGCGTTTTGAATGCAACATCGGGTTAAAATTTCAAAGCAATCAGTGAGGAACTTTCGGAGATTTAAGATTTTGAACAAACGAACATATATTTTTATTTATGTAGACTACATCAGTGCTCCGCAACCGGTGTGCCGTGGCACACTGGTGTGCCATGAGCCAAATACAGGTGTGCCGCAGTCAAATTCAATGTATTTGATAATTTACAATTACATTTTGCAAAATTTGGACAATTAATTTTTAATTTCTTAGATATCGCTCAAAAAATTCTGGTATCATTAAAATGTAACTGAAATAAATTAGCACTATTTTTTTCATTGTTTGAAAATTTTTATTTGTTGGTACATTGTTACTAATTTTTTCAATTGTTATTTTAATATGAACAAAAAACACAGTGTGTAGAACGCACGTTTGCCGTCGTGTCGCCTCGGTCGATCTGAGTCGGTCGTCGCCTCAGTCGTGTATTTGTGTATCAATTATATTTTAGCTTTTGGTGTGCCGCGGAAATCTAGCAAGAATTTTGGTGTGTCGTAGGTGAGAAAAGGTTGCGGAGCACTGGACTACATAAATCAAAATTTAATTTTTTAATATTTAAGAAAATAATAATTAAACAATGACATAATTTGACTACAGCAGTATACTGTGTATAATGTGTTTGACAGAGACAGACATAATTCAGATGTGACTGACAAGTAATTTGACAGTTGTTTCGACAGTTTTTAAGTAATACTTCCCCAAAACTATATGTGAACGTTTTTTCATTATTATTTTTACGTTATCTAATAGACTAATATTCTCAAACTTTCGAGTAATCATGTTTTGAAAATTTTGTCTGGAGCCAATTTGATTTAATATTATTTTTACGGACACTTCCAATGCCCCTTCTCGTTTATTATTGTGTTAAAAATCACATTTTCTTTTAATTATTATTCTTATTTTAAAAATTTAGTGAATGTATGAAATATCCATAAATAACATATTAAAATTTCAGCTGTTCGTTTGGAAACTGTTCTATGCATCAAATAACCTTAATGATTTCAGTTTGGTTACCGTAAAGTAACCATTCTCGAGATACAGTCTAATCGTTTAAAAAAACACACTTACCTTTAACAGTCATCGATATGACTTCATTCGAAACGGTTTTTCCGCCGCGCACCGAATTTCGCATGCGCAATTCGACCTCACGTCTCAATTCCGCCAGTTCCGACTCTTTCGTCAGATCGAATTCTCTGTTGGAGTCGCGAAACTGCGCCACATGATACGGTCCTTCCGACAATGTCACTTTTACGGGAGCCCTGAAATAATTCATTTTTGCAATTTTGTTATTCGCGTTTTCCAAAACACTGTGTAGTTTTCGATTGTTTTACTACCTTGTCATCATTTCGCCGGCACCGCGGGGAAAAATACGCGCCTGCGCGATCATCTCCAACACTGACGTTTTTCCGGAACTTTGATCGCCGACAACGACTACCCTCGGCAGGTGATCGGCAGTGCTGTAATTGCTATCGTACTCAGCCAATTCATCTAATACTTCCGAATACATATCGATTAGTGATTTCTGAAAACGATCAGTAATAATTTTATCATCACTTATTTTACGATTGGGAATTTTTGTACTATTACTACGCAATGTCGATATTCTCCGTTTCGAGTTACATAACATCTAAACATGTATCTGACATAATGTTATTTAACACGGTTGACATTATGTAAATGTTTCCTTTTCAATAAATAATAATAAAACGGTTGACTAACCTTTATTTTTTTAATTGGTTGCTTCCGCCCTCCTTTGAGTAATAAATTCTGCTTACGGAGTTCTTTATTTTCTCTTTCGAGTCTTTCAAGTTCACGCTGATATTTAATTTGAACTTGAATAATTTCATCTTGTAATTTCTCAAGCCGCTGTTTATTTGTTTCTACAAGCGTTTAAAAACAGCAGTTTAATTATTTTTACAACTTCGTGAGAATATGGTTTAACGTTGATTTATTTGAGGAATCTTTCAGATTTCATCGGTTCCGAATTGCAATATAAAAAAATGTATAATAAGATTTTAAAATCATAAAAAAACACTTGCCTTGCTTTTGGTAATCTTCGTTAGGTGCAGAGCGAGCATACGCTAACGTATTGTTTGAGATCTCCTGTTTCGTTTCTAAAACAATCGATTCCTTGATCAATATAATTTAAACCAAATGTTTGTAATATTTGTTTATATATAGATAAATTGAATTTATGGCAGCATATGTCATAATATTTGAAACTGAATGATTTTGTAAAAAATTAGTAATATGAAAACATACTTGTAAAAACAAATTATACACAAATACAATATACTTAAAATCTATTAAATAAAACGCTACATATATTCTAAAAATAAAAGCTATCGTAAAAACAAAAACATAAAAAAACAAAAAACATCACAAGTACATCATTTACTTGATTGAATAATTCATAAAGTAGTCGTTTTGGTTAAGACAAGTTTAAAAGTAATAATAAAAAAAGGGTGAATTATTTTTAAATGCGGATTTATTATTATTTTTTTCTTTAGGCGAGACTGAAGATGTGAAGTATTAATGAACAAAAATTGACTTCAATTATGTAAACTTACTTAGTGCATTTATTATTAACTTTTATTCTTTTGTTTTATTAGATCGAGCAATGCTTTGCAAATAGGTTTTCAGATGCAATAAGAAAATTGATATCATTTACCTGAGTACAGTCTGTCTAACAAGCTGGAAATGTTGACGAACACACCTGAACAAAAAGAAAGCAAATTGTTATTTTATTAACCGCAGACGTTCCACAATTCTTAGCCGATAAGAAAATATATCCACCGATTGAGGCCGCTGTTTAAACGTCCACTCAAATAGATTTTCTTACGGAACGGAACTTACAGATTGTCTGTATATTAATTTATAAAATGGAAAAATAAAATTTTACAATTTAAATTTTTTTCTAAGTCAGTTTTACAGTGTTCTTTATTGAATTATCGCAAGTCAAAAAGAATGTACCCAGGCGCAAGAATTTTAGAAACAGAATTTATTACATTATACAAATATTGAATACAAAATATTGCTCATGCGTTACAGCTCGCTCTGTTCAATTGTTTTTTAAAACAATTGAATTCAACAATAACGTATTTGTTAAATTGGTTGAATATTAATGAAAGCGCGTGAAACCAGAAGAAGCTTTGCTTTTTTATTCCCCATTTTACAAATTAAAAATGTTTAGTGTTTTTTTCGCTACACACTTGTATTTGGTTTTTGTAAATAAAAAAACATTAGTATCAATTAACAAAAATTACTAAGTAAACAAGCAAGCATCAAAGCCTTGAAACAATAAGAAAATATGAACAATGCATGTATCTTTTTACTTTTCAGCTCCCCGGCTGTCTTTTTTTATTCTAAAATGAAAAAAAAACATGCGATGAACTGTTTAAAAAAAATGAAAAAAAAAAAAATGAACGACGTTTAAATGATGACTTATTATTCTTTTAACCTTATGACTTACGATTAGCTCCTTCTGGAAGCTGATTATTCGATTCTTCTGCTGCGGCTATTGCATCGTCCAATCGCTGATCGAACCAATTTCTGAACTGTGTGTATTTGGCTTCGGTTAATGCTTTTAGCCTGGGATCTTTTGAGAACACACATTATAATTTTAAACGTCGTCCTTTCCACAATAACTGCCCACCAAACAATAACTAGCTACTGATAATGTTATTGTTGGGGCCATTAGAAATAGATAATTCTCCACAATTTGTTCAAATTCTCCGAGAATTTGCGTCCACAAATTATTTTTGAATGATATCGTACATATTATCATTTTAGCATACTATTTTCATTAGAATTATTACATACAATTTTTATTGAAACAATTTATTAACGTGAAGTAATCAAAATAAGGCATGGATCCATAGATATATTACAATAGTGTACGCGAGAGAGCAGTGAAAGTGTCCGCAATTAAGAGAGAGAGCAGTTCCTTATCTCTATGGTAACCGATGATGCAAAAAAATGCTGATTTGAGTAAACAAATTTCTGGTTTTCTGCAACGTTCTCTCTTTTAGCTGAGGACACTTTCTCTTATGGTAAGCATATGCACTAGCATACTCTAGTTACTTATATCTCTATGCATGAATCCTATATACGTTTATTAAATAATGCGGTGACATCTAGTTTTATAGAACGTAATATATTTCAGGATTTTTAAACAAAATCATTTTTCCCGTAATTTTTGTTATCGAGGCCTTTATCATGAGAATATTCTCGTAATCACCATGCCATAGGTAACGGTTTCTAGATCTCGTACTATCTTGAGAAATGGAAATCTGAAATAGTATATCCAGGCTAGGACTGGCCACTATTTTGTTACCAGGCAGTTTATCGACTGGTCGTAGTCAAATAATGAGTACAAAAAATTCATAATTTTTGTGGACAGTTTACTCTTTTTAATTTTTGGTAGATTCGTGAGGCACACCTTTGGTCATTTATGTGGCTGCCCCCCATTCCAGCCCGGACCTGTACAGTGCGTTCACTGAAAATTCGTATATAGATACTAGATACAAAAAAAAAGTTCAAATCTCGAGTTGAACAAAAAACTATTCAAACTTTTTTTTAATTCCAGTAGGACACACGAAATATTCACTATTATCAGTTTAAGTGAACACACTGTACATATCTAAAAAATAATCTCGAAAGTTCACCTGTTTCACAGCCATAAGTCACTGTACAGTATTTTAGAAACAATACAGATAGAAGATCAATGATTAATTGAAATTAAATCAATTGTTTTTTTTTCACTGTTAAATATCATGAATCAATTTTAAAATCTTCTTAGTTTTTATAAACAATTACTTATGTAATAAGTGCTTAATAATAAAACATATTTTCCAAAAAATTAATATAACAAATAATTACAATAAATTATCTTAATAGCGCTAATTATTACATGAAATTTAATATTAATTTAACAGCACTTATTATAGTAAATATTATAAAAAGAACGATAAATTTTACACCTTGAAACAATTATACTATTGGGTTATAGTTATAGCTTTTGACGTGATAACGTCTTATAAATTGATGAAACACCGGCTGCACGCACGAAAAAGAGTAACGTTCCGCAAGCGAGAGCGCGATATAAGCGATAGTCTCTCTCTTCTCGCGTGACGTCAGAGAGTAGTGTGCGTTCAACATTTTTTCGGCTGTTCCAGCGAAAGCTACATCTGACAGATGGCCCGATAAATTATACGGTTTGTTAACAAATATATAATATATATATACATTCTTTCAAATGTCTTTTATAATTGCTTAAAAATATGTATTTTGCTTTGGTTGATCAAATTATTAGTCGGTAAAAATATAGTTTGACAGCTACTAAAATTTAGGTTATGTATTATTAAATATGATATTCGAGCGGAATACGTTATCACGTAAAACTATCGTACGTAAACCGACTTTACAGACAACCAATTTTTTTTATTGAAAACAGTTCCTTATAATATGTACAATTATCTATGACCGAAACAGGGGTTTTGTTCCTTTGAAATCATTCGAATGTGATTTCAAGAAAATATTCAAATGGCTCCTATGATTTCATGAATTTTTTGAAGCCATGATGTACATCACGATTTCAAGAAATTTTACACAAGATTTTGACTTCAGTGCTAGTGATATCACAGATATTTCAAAAAGTCAAAATATCTTACTGACTACCGCCGATTTCATACACGATTTCCTATATAAAAAGCCCCTCGGTCAAAACAGTTTTTCGTCAACACGAAGTTAGTTTTTCAAAAACAAGTTTCTGCACAGAACTTCTTGATAGTAATTCTAGTCAGAAGTTGGTAAAAAATTTATAAAATAATAAAATAAAAAACTTACCTATTTCAATAGTATCTCTCACGTTGTCTTTCATACTAATCAACGAAGTCTGCCACTCTTGCCACGTATTCGTATCAGGCAATACATCGTTCAACCACTTCACATCGGGTAATCCATCTTTCCATTGTTCATATTTCTAGAAATACGTTCTTTACATTTAAAAATCAATAACGTATTTATTCAGTGTAGATACTCCACGTTTCTCTGACGTCTCACAACTTACTCAAGATAACAAAACTTACTTTCTGTAGGGTAACACCACCTCCGACGGCTCCTCCAAGTACAAGATATCTAACTTTCAATACACCTCTTAAAATCCTTCCAACCAGCATTGCGTATGTCCGTGGTGAAATAACTATCACTTGTTTTCTAACCAAAAAAGGTCGGGAACGCTCCAATGATCTTGTAAATATAATACTTGACACTGAACGTTGAACTACTGTACTCTGACAATATTTAAATGAATTTTTAGACACTGAATTACTACATCGACTGCAATTGAAAATATAACAAAAATGATTAGTTTTCCAAAACAGAGGTTATGTTCTAAATGTCAAAAACTTACCCAAATTTTCCGCATAATATAGTAGCCATTCTTACTCAAATCGTTTATTATAATATAAAATCCATTTAAATTGTAAGGAATATATTGTAAAAACTGTTTATTATATAGAGCAATTGCTTACTTTCTCGGTTTTTTCCGACATTCGGCAACTGTTGGACAATACGTAAATAACCCTAAAATAGGATGCGTTCAAAATCAATTGAACCATGTTCTATTGAGCGCTTACTAGGGATGTAAAAAACTCATTTATTTTTGAATAAGGCATTATATTATACTTTTATTTAGATATATGGAATTGTTATGAATTAAAAAGCGTTTTAATTTTCGCAAATTATCATGAAGAATATTTCATTAGAATACGCACAGTATGTAATTTTTAAATACATTTCCGCTTACCTTACTTACGCAGAGATCTTGTATAGGAAATGTTCTTATTATGTTGCAATAACAGACAACCGACTGTATTTGGCATGCATTCTTGGTTAGTTCTTTCAGGTAGCTTATTTACCTTTCAATTAATCACTCATGTTTTTTGTTACATAAAATAAACATATGAATAAGTTCAAACACAAAAATAATAAATAAACAGACTTTTATTTTTCTGTTTCGTAAATTACAGATTTTCTTCAACGTGAAAAACTTAGTCTTAATTAACTTACATTACCAAAATGTAACTATCTGGATTTTTCAAATTCGTAGTAACTATTCGTTTATGCAAGAAAAATACATGTTATTGTAACATTGTCTTTGATTAAATAAATAATGAATTTACCAGAAATCAAGTCATTAAAATTTTTCAAATTTTAAATGTAACACTCGTTGCTTCACATTGAATTTACCAAAAATTCTTTGCATTCAATAATCCCACAATTTCACAAATTTAAACAGTTTTAAAAGCTAGAAAAAACATCTTAACAACTAACTTTTCTATATAATAATGCTGCATTCACAAACACAGTTTTGCTCCCACAAAAAGTTTAATAATATTTACAACACCCGCCAAAACAGCGCACTATCTTTTGTCATAGACAAAAAAAATTACAGTGTACATCTAGTGCGGCAACGCGTTCTGTAACACACTCTGCGTCATGATTGGATAAGAAACCATTGGTTGGGTTGCGTTCGACATCGCGATTGCTTGCGACGTGCTGATCGCCCCGTTCATTTGACTGTTGCCTGTCAGTGCCATCTGTTGCGAGGTGGCCAAATTCTGCGGCGTCAACAGCTGAGTCGTGTTGGCGAGAGCCAACTGTTGCGCTTGTGACGTCAACTGTTGAGTGTTGTTCGCAGCAAGGGCCAACTGTTGCGCTTGCGATGTCAACTGTTGACTTGTGATCGGTTGAGTCTGTTGTGCCAAGTTGTTCGCTAAATTTTGTTGAGCGATTGCGAGCTGAGCTTGAGAGCTGGTGGCCAATGTTAATTGGGTTGTTGGATTCGCTATTATGAAAAATTAAAACTCATACATATTTTGTTTAACATTTGTAACGGTTACATAAATGGACACGTTCAATCGGTTAAAAATCACTATAGGTATATTATCAAACAAAGTTTCCCCGCCGCGTCTATCTGTCTGTCTGAACGCGATAAATTCAAAAACTACTGAATAGATTTTCATATGGTTTTCACCAATAGACGAAGCAGCCACGAATCTACGATTTTTTCAAACCGGGGCAGAAACTTGATAGTGGCGCCCCCTCTCTCCAGCTTTTGAGATAAATTACTTAAAAAAACTCACAAATAATATATAATGGTTGGTATTTTTCGTGAACGGGAAACTGTCAGAAAACAGTCAGAAAACAAGCAGATAGAGTAAATCGGAAAAAGGTCAGATTAGATGTGGTTTTGGCGCCCTCTAAAATTGCCGCCCGGGGCAGGTGTCCCGGTTTGCCCCCCCCCCAGATCCGGGGCTGAGACAAAGTGATTCAAGAGAAAGGTTTATGTGTATAATTCATTAATGTTTTGTGTAAATTGGTTGAGAAATATGACGATGACTGTTGAAGATGTCGGAAGAAATCAAGCCAACTGGAAGCTTTCATCGAAAACGCTGCCTGATCCCTTTGAGATATAACCAAACAATGTATTCATTCAAGACCAAATATAAGCGAATAAAAATTTTACTAGCGTTAGTTTGCTGAACGCATCCACTGATGTTGATTTGTTTATAATGAAATGAATGTTTCAAATACCTAATAATTGTTGACTCTGCGCGATGATTTGTTGAGCGGCCGGTTGAGCAATACTGACGGCCGGAACTGCCTGCACAGGCGCCATCGATACTCCGGCTATTGATACAGGATTTCCGGCCGTCACAGTTGCTATCGATACGGGAACGGTCGCCACACTTGCTGTCACGGTTCGGATTACCTGTAACAAGAAAACAGATTGTCGACCTCAAAATCGATGGCGAATTTAACACGGAAACTAAATCATTTTTAGTTAATGCAGAAGTTGAAAAATGTGGCTTAAGGTAGTAATATCGGTTAGAGATGTACTGTTCAATATTAAATGAAACTTGACATATTGGTAGATTTTAATACGTTAATGAACCACCTAAAATTTCAAAAAGCTACAATGAACAAAAAAAAAGTAATTAATATTAAACGTTTTTTAACCGACGAAAAACAAAAACGGAGGAGGTTCTCAATTCGACGCGTATATTTTTTTTTTTTTATTTATGTATGACCACGCATAACTTTTTACAGAGTAGTCCGATTTTGATAATTATTTTTTTGTTTGAAAGGGTATACCCCGAAGTTGGTCCCATATAAATTTGGTAGAAAAATTCCAACCCTAAGGGTAGGAAAACAGGGGATGATTGATTGTTCACTCACTGATTGTAATGTATGACCACACATAACTTTTTACAGAGTGGTCCAATTTTGATAATTATTTTTTTATTGGATAGGGTATACCTCGAGGTTCGTCTCATATAAATTTGGAAAAAAATTCCTACCCTAAGGGTGGGAAAATAGGGGTGATTTATTGTTCACTCACAGATTTTTACGCTGAGTTGTGTATATTACAATTATAAATTATATAGCCACCAAAAATTATTAAATAAAAACTTTTTAACAAAAAAATTAAACCGCCGAAAAACTGAAAAGCAAAAAATAATAAATCTTTTTATTTAACTAAGTTCTATCTAAGTTGTTGAACGCATGTGACAGTCTAGTATATCTAAGTAATTTTGAGTCGGCGTCAAACCATCAATGAACAAAGATCACTAAAAGAAATAACCAAATCAAATTAACAATGATACGTGAAATCTCCAGCGATAAACATTAACATTCTAAACATGCGCTCTCCACACGACCACTCGCAAAGACGTGTGCCCTCAGTGTGCCCGTTAGGGTTGCTCTGTCGCTGATATTAACTTCGTGAACGCTCAGAGATTTCCGGCGAAGGATTGTTGACGCCGACTCAAAATTACTTAGATATACTAGACTGTCACATACGTTCAACAACTTAGATAGAACTTAGTTAAATAAAAAGATTTATTATTTTTTGCTTTTCAGTTTTTCGGCGGTTTAATTTTTTTGTTAAAAAGTTTTTTTTGCATTTAACATTGAACCTTATAAGAAATCAGTATACCTCCTTACTTTTACGTCGCGTTGTCAAATTTAAATACTACGTAAGTCAAATGTGTCTGAGCACACATTTGATACTTATGGTATCGACAGTACTAGGTACCTTAATTAAACAGGTCAATACGTAAATATATTTTCGTCACTTTCATAAAATAGCCACTAACTTACAAAAGAGGACCAGACTTCGTTGTATTTAAAATCGATAATGTGCTGACGATTACCTGTTGGGGTGGTTGAGTAGGCGTATTGTTCGGCGGGACGGTCGTGTTCGTAATCGTCACAGCAGGAACTGTCACCGAAGTCACGCTGCCCTGGTTACGTTTACTCGATATTCGAAGCTGAGCATTCTGGTCCAACAGGAATTCGTTTGTGGCTGTCAGATCTGAAACCTTCATTAAAAACAAAACAAAGTTTCATAATAATTACATAACATAACCTGAGGGCTTAGAAACAAGCTGATTTATACCCGCCATATGAAAATATTTCACTAACCTGTTTTTTGAGTTCCGCAATTTGTTTATGCAAAAGTGAATTTTCCTCCTCCAATATTAATATTCTGAAAAATAACCATTGTCTGTAAATAATTATAGTAAATAACAAAATAAATTGTTTCGTTTTAATATTTACGAATATAATAATAATAATAATTTATTCCATTTACATAATAATATAGGACCTATAGGGGGCTATGTTGCCCGTAAATAGATGGATATATAATAGTTTAAAATAAATTACACAATATCAAACGAAGCTACTGTTACTCATGCCCGGTTTACATTATTCCAGTCCAGCGATCCAGTCCAGTGCTGGACTGGATCGCTGGACTGGATTCGTTGTCTACATTATTCCAGTCATTTAGAAGCCGTTTTCATTGTGAACACCACAGTGACAATGATTTCAAAAAGAGATCAGTTTCGAAAATGTTTCAAACGTGCTCAATCACTCTTGCTACAAGAAGTTATTAATGAGGTTGATAATGAACTAAGAAAAAAGGAACGGAATGGCACTGGATTGGCCGTCTACATTATTCCAGTTGCACTAGATTGATCGCACTGGATTCAAAAGTAGACCGCGAATCCAGTTACTGGACTGGAATGCTTACTGGATCCAGTGCATTCCAGTGAGGGTTTACATTATTCCAGTTGCAATCCAGCACTGGACTGGAATAATGTAAACCGGGCATCATGCGAAAAAACACTATGACTCTGCGCATGCGCGAATATTGTGACAGATCGCGCATAGAAAAACAAATGAGTCAAATATACTCTAAAATGTTTTAAACAAGAACTGAAATGTAACTCCAATAAAACAAGATTGACTGATAGCTTTTAAATGGAAAGCATAAATAATAAAATAAAGAATACCTTGTATCTCTATTGATAGATACGTTAGGCCCCTGAGAAGCACTAAAAATATTTTTAATGCACAAAGATCTACTATCCAAATCACAGTCCGGTATGCGATATCCATTAGCATCCAAAAACTCTACGTTATTCGGAACCATAAACCGCCTTTTAGCTTCCGGCGGTCCGAATTCATTAAAATCGGAGTAACTCGATCCGTTACGTCTCAAGCCTGTAAAAAATGTCGGTTGCCAGTTACGATACATTTTGTGAAATTAGAGAGAGCGCGCAAATGACATACCGTTTCCGACAATGTGCGACGGCGGTGCGTCGGGAGAATGTATCCGATTGAACGGAGGATCGTACGTGCTATCGTGTTCAGGCACTTTTAAAGCTCGTCGTATTTCGATTTCGTACTCGGCTTGCGTAAGGTGCTTGAATTTACAGCCATTCGGTCGCCTTCATGAAACAAAAAATAAAACATGAGTCTCCGGCATTCTCAACGATTCAAAACCCTCAAATTTCTTTTGAAGAAAAAAGAAAAAAAATAAATAACGGACCATGACTTTTCTTCGATTTATAAATTGTTTAATATTAGTACATTGGAATCAGCCAGAGATAGAGCAGACATATTATTTGCTTTTAAGATCTTTTCTGGTTTGATTGATTGTTCAGAATTATTGTATAGATTTAATTTCTATATTCCTCCTAGAAGTCTCAGGTCGAATAATTATTATTTTCTGAATCCAACATTGCGTGATGGTCAAAAAAAAAGTGTAGTGCATAGATTATCTGAACTGTGCAATGTTAATGCTACCTGGTTGGATTTATATTGTTCATCCATTTTTAAAGTTAAAAGCAAATCAAAGAATTTACTAAAATATGAATAAACTTTTGTATTATTTTTTTAGTACACCCATCCCCCGATTTACACGGTACTTGTTTTACACGTTTTTGCTTTTACACGGTTTTCCAAATAAGTTTTTTTTTGTTTTTGCCGCACTCTACTAAATGCTACTGTGATTGAACACGTGCGCTGTGTACACATCTCACGGGGAATCCCGAGCTTATGTGCTGACTTGCTGCACCCGCACACTGTGTCTGTATTTCTTCACATAAAATTAAAGTGTTATCTACGGAAAATTGTATTTGAGTGAAAGTTTCACAGTTTCAGAACCTGTCAATGCATTTTATTTTTATTTCTGTGTACACCTAAAAATATTGAAAAAAATCACAACTGTTAAATAGCAAAATTATGCATTTTCTGCAAGCTTTTCGATTTACACGGTTTTGACTTGAAAATTTTTAATTTTCGATTTACTTACACGTTTTTCTCAGGAACGTATCTACCGTGTAAATCGGGGGATAGGTGTATTTTTGTAATACTCCTTATTTAATTACTTACATTTTAATTTTTTTGTTATATTTTTTAAGCTACACAAATATTTCAAATTTATATTTTTGTATGGGGCTTGCCCTGTTGAAACAATAAATAAATAAATAAATAAAATAAACATCACCTGCATTCTCCGTTGAGGAAATTTTTGCAAACTTGCACCGAACTGTTGAGCGGAATTTGATGTTTTCTCGCTGCGTCCAGCTGCACGTGTACTGGCAACTCACCCGAACGCTTATACTCTTCTTCTTCCGCCACGGTGCAATGGATGAACCTAGAAGACGTTGATGAAATAACCATTTTATAATGCCACCTGGTTAGCACTATCCGTTCGAGGTATACCCTTAAAAACAAAAGTATAAATACCTGCAGGCCGGCCTTGGACAGCTGTTGTTCTGAAAGTCATGGCAAAACATCAGGGTAGGTGTTAGGCCGTTGTCGTTGCCGTTAACTTTTTCGTGTTTGTATTTGCACCGCTGTCTATCGCACATTCCTCTCAGAAAATCACGGCATACGCCTTCTCGCTCTGAATCATTATTCACTTTTGAATCCAAATCGGAGCTCTCCGACATCATGTATCCTTACTCGAAAGAAACTAATCGAGCGACACTATCTATAAACTCGTTCTTGCATTCCGTCATTGTATCTGAAATAAAACAGGAATTTTATATTTCGAAAAGGTCAAACAAAATTTTCATGCAGTTAAATAATGGACGAATTTTAAAATTACTTTAAAGAATAGCTTCTGTTGCTACATTGTTGAAACACCCATTGTTACATGTCTATATTAGAAAAATTTATTTCTCAAACAATGTCACCATCGGGATACGAACCCGATGGTGACATGTAACAATGGGTGTTTCAACAATGTAGCAACAGAAGCTATTCTTTAAAGTTATTAAATAGTAGTACGCACTATACCGTATGAAAATTCACATTTTTAAAATTACTTTTTGACGTGATAACGTCTTATAAATTGATGGAACACCGGCTGCACGCACAAAAAAGTGTCACGTTCCGCCTGAGCCTGAGCGTGCAAGCGAGAGCGCGGTATAAGCCATAGAGAGGCACGATCGGCCCAAGCGTCAGCTTGTACGCATTTCTCTCTCTTCTCGCGTGACGTCAGAGAGCTCATCAATGTTTCTTTATGACGTTATCACGTAAAACTATCGTCCGTAAACCGACTTTACAGACAACCAATTTTTTTTCACTGCGATTTTTTTATTTCAACACGACACCATTTTGTTGATTTTATGTATTTTAAGAATTCAAACATTGCTTTTGAAACATATTTCTATGACAAAGATTTCTTATTTAAATTTTCCCTTGGATATTTCAGGACAATAATTGATATATTTTTTAAGTAGTTTGGAAAAACTTTGTGACCTTTTGTACAAACTAATGCCCAAGACGTTTCAATAGGCTGTGTGCACGAAGCCTATTAGCGCCGCTAGTGGGTAATAGAGAATTATTGAATGGAAATCGCGACATGTTTCTAAGGTGATAAGTCAAAAACTTTAGTTGGCCACGATGTGTCAAAAAAAATGTAATAAGGAAAACTGATGTTAATTTGTTTACACTGACAGCGGAACGTCAAAATAGGGCGCCAATGGTCTTTATTTTACTTAAATCGCCATCAGCGCAACAGCCTGGAACACAACAAGCATTTCCAGATCGCTTAGTTTTCCTATGTTTTCTTTGTAATTAAAAAACTTTATAAAATTATAATTACTTGCACTTTTAATAAACATTGCTCACTGACATACGAAAAATTGGAGATCGAAGTTTCCCCTAGTGCTCACCACAAACGCTCGCATCGAAAAATTTGTAACTCCGCCTCCGTGCACATAGCCCATAGAGTGTTTTTTTGTTATACCAAATCCTTTATTAATAAAAATATAGTCGATTTACATAAACAATGCATTTTTTATAAAATTCTAAAATATTCAATGACAATATTTCAGAGCATAATTTTGAAAATATTCTTACTTGAAAAAAAATTTCAAAAGAATATAAATTTTTCAAAAGATTTTTTTTGGGAACCGTTTCAATACAAAGACCGTGAAACAATGGCAAAAACATCGATCAAATGTCATTTATAAAACATGACAATTTGCAGTAAAACTAAATAGCAGTTTATAAATGTGTCGCTTCACACATTGTCAATCCTTTGTTGATACAATGCCCTTAAAATAAAAATCGTGTAACGCGGCGGGTGGCGGTTGATTTACACAACAGTCTATGAAATGATTTTACGCCTGTTTAGTAAAATGGGAAGTTCAGTTTTAGACATTAAAATAAAAAAACACAAAACAAAACAAAGAACCTCTATCAAAATTAGAGTTGAACGATTCAAAATAATTTTGAAATATGAAACGGAGTTTCTAATTATAATTCCACTTTGATCCCAGTTTGTTATTAATTCTAAAAAAAAAAAAACGGCCTAGTGCGAGTCGGACTCGCGCACCGAGGGTTCCGAGTCTCGATGATTTATTCCGCTTAGCCGTTGGAAAACTGTTGTCACCATACATCGACAAAGGCCGCGGTCAGTTTACCAACTAAGCGTGTAATTACCATGAATTCAGATGAACTACTGAACTGTATTGTACTTCGTGGCTATATCTGTTAGCCTAGTTGTCGTACCGTGTTGTATGCGAAAGTTCTCATATTGTACCGGTAGCGGACGCTTGTTTTACATATTAGAACTGTTACTGTGTACGCGCGTAGCATGTTGTTGCGGTTTAAAAACATTTTTTTTGTGATGAAACTACAAATTTACGGTTTTCGGATTTTTCCCTTTACTTGTGCTATAAGACATTGCTTCTTGTCAAATTTCATGATTCTAGGTCAACGGGAAGTACCCTATAGGTTTTGATTCCCAAGAGTATTGACAGACAGACGGACGGACAACACAGATAAGGGCTCCTTTTTTCCTATAGAGGTACAGAACCCTAAAAAAGAATAAGTAGCGCTATTAAAGCCGCTAGTTTTGTAAAAAATTATCGAATTTTCACATCACAAACGAATGTTTTTGGTAATTGGTTAGTAAATTCTGAAAGTACTATAGATAAAAAAACCACCAAACGTCCAAGGTTGGTAGATGCAGGGGTTATCTCGTTCCGTTGGATAGTAGTGGGGAGCCTTTCAATTGATATTGCGTGGTTGATAAAAATATGAACGGTCTGCCAGCTGACGTCACTTACGGAACGAGACAACCTGCGTAACTACCGACCTTGCCACACGTCCAATTTTTGTTTAATTTGTTTACAAAACAAAAAAAAAAAGATATTTTTAACAGTGTAGTGGCATGCTGGCCTTTCAATCGAGCGGTCGTGGGTTCAAATCCTACCCTCGCTCATGGGTGCATGATTTTATTTTGTGTAATTAAAATTAAGGCACTAATTATTATCTACGCTGTTCAGCATCAAGAAACTACAATAAAAAAAAATCAACACAAAAAAAACGTTCCTCTTTTATTTGCCTTATAAAACAAGAGAACACTATGTATTCGTCTTTTATTTAAGTGAAAATCATATATATTAATACGCTAAGGTTAAAGATGTTTGCCTCCCTTTTTAGAAAAAAACACACAATTTCTTCACATAAATGATATGTATATATCATTTTACAGATAATTGCTTGCTTTACTGACATCGACAACTAAAAAATTTATTATTGCTTTTGTTTTTGTAAATTAATTAAAATACAGCAACGCTGAACAACGTCTGCCATTTGACGGTTTTAATTTTGAAACAACGCCAACACTTCGATCTGTCATCTGACCTTCATATTGTAATACAACAGACACAATACTGCATACTGCCATCTAACGGCTTTAATTTTGAAACACCGAGCAACGCTGAACAACGTCACAACAATGCTGCATGATGCCATCTGACGGCTTAGCTCAACGCTTTTGCTACTTGCGCCTCTATATGACAATTTTAGTAAAATATTTCTTCGATCTGTCATCTGAGCTTCATATTGTAATACAACAAAAAGAAGAACGTTATAAGCAGTGTGCAAAATTAGAAACGAATTGAATACCTGCAATCATATTTAAAAAATAATTTTGTAAAGTGATAATTATTCTACTTATATTTAGTGCGAATAATTCGCACAGGTCACTCTAGTTATTGTTATTATACGCAAACAATATCAAAACTTATTTTCAGTATAAATATACATAAACGTACATCGAATACATACACGAATGAAATGTCGCGGAGTATGGGAAAGTATAAAGTGTACGCGACTACGAGACGCAACCTTAGTCGGTTAACCAAGATGGCTGGCAGAACTTTCACACTGACAACGGTGGCGCTGTGCCTATTGCAGCTGTGTTTGTGCAGTACGCAAGCCGAAGAGAAAATGGGCGACGAGAACTGCGAAACACTGCCGTCCGAAATACACATAACGAAAGGTAAGCGTCGTCACCATCGATCTATCGAGCATCGATGAGATCACTATCGGCAGCGACTTTGGAAATTATTTGTGACTGCTTATCGTCAACATCTATACGCATTTTGGTTGCATCAGTGGCTGCAGGCGTTTTATTTAAGGTGTTCACACATAATATGAATGTACTGGACCTAACAATATATTTTTTTTTATTTTTAGAGGAATACGATGAGCTCGGAAGACTACAGAGAACGTGTAACGGAGAAATTGCAGTTAACAAGTGCGAAGGCATGTGCAACAGTCAAGTTCAACCTTCGGTGATCACTCCGACAGGATTTCTAAAAGTAAGCGAGCGATTCCTTAAGTCACGATAAATTTTAATCGATCACAGATTAACTCAGTTTACGCATATCTTTTAAAATATTCAAAGCAGTGGCACGTCAGCCGGTGTCGGACTGGCAACCGGATGGCGAGTCGTGATCTGGGCCTTTGAGTGGTACAGAGCCCCCTGGTAGCGGCCAAAGTGATCCCAAATGGACAGGGGCGGCGATATGGGTGTGGGGCAAAATCGAAAAATTTTTGAAAAGGCAACCGGATAAAAATGCGGTAGCTTTGAAGGAAATACCCTAATTATATAATAAAATTTTTTTGCCAGCCGAAACACGCGGGCCGTTTTTGCACTAGCCAATAAAAAAAAAGTGAACTGCTTCAAAATTAGTGAGCATACTTATTGACACCACCAAACGTTGGGAAAAAATTGCCATCCGATCCTGATGGGCAGTTTCGGAGAAACAACCCCTCAAAGTCGCCGGAAAACCCTTTTTTTCGATTGTTTCAACAATAAGTAAAAAAAAAAAACACTAAAAATTGTTCAAATCGGATGGCATTCGAAATTTATACTGTCCTATAAGTACAAATAATAATGGTGTGTATCAATTTCATCCGATTTCGATTAAATTAACCCCTATTTAGCCACCCCTAAACCTCATGAAAATAACAATAATGCCATACGCTGCAAAAACTTGTTGAAAATCCTTTTCAACGAATATTTAACGACTGCTTGAACTGTTAAAAGGTCTGTGCATGAAAAGGATTTTCAACAATTTTTTTTCGGCTCAAAGGCCCAGATTACCACTCGCCATCCAGTTGCCTGTCTGACACCGGCTTGACGTGCCACTGCTTTGAATAAAAGGGTACTTGCACGTAACATTTTTGAACTGAACTTTAAAATCTGAAAAACATTAGACGACGCGCTGAAGCGTAATGATTTATTAAATTCGCTGTGCAGGAGTGTGCTACAACGTGTGACGTCAATTAGCCATGCTTTCGTTACGCAATTTTCAATGCTTACATCAAATTGAACCTCATCAAAATACGCTTTTTTCAAAGCATTTGACGTCAGCACGGTTGGGTGACGTCACATGTCGCTTAAATGTCACAGAAATTTTAATAAGGCATTTCGTTTCGTTAAAGTTGACTTCTATTTTCGCCTTGCATAACAGAAATGCAAAATCGCCATTGTGAATAAAATTTTGAGACCGATTTGAAAAAAAAAAAATATTAATGCAAAATTTTGATTTTTTTTTTCCGACAGGAATGCTACTGCTGTAGGGAGAGTTTCCTGCGGGAACGCATCATAACGCTGACGCACTGTTACGATCCGGACGGAATGCGACTGACCCGAGAGGATGTCCACAGTATGGACATAAAAATCAGAGAACCGGCCGATTGCAAGTGTTACAAGTGTGCCGATTTCAGTCGATAAAAATTATTCTCCATATTGTGATATTTATACAATTTATTATGTGATATTTACCATTTGTTTTTCTGTTATGAAATTAAAAAAAGAGAAAGAGAAAAGTTGGATGAAGGTTGTATTTTTATCGACTGGGCTTCTATCTCATAGACAAGTCGTTTTATAAAATTTAAGAAGTATAAAATATATCTAACGGTTATTACTGACACGAATGAAAGATGAATCCTTGTTTTGCGTTATTCATTTTTTTATTTTATTTTTTACTAGAGCTGTAACAAACTGTATGTATTCGTTACTGAGTAACGGGTACATCGTCTGACTCGAAGTAACGAATCGTTACTTACAAATTCATTTCGTTACTCGCATTTGTCGTATCCATGTCAGTTCAACTTGTTTGATGCAGTTATACGTTATACGAACGAAGTCATATCGTATCACGTATGCGACGCGCCTCGATGCGATGGTACATGCTTGATGCTGTTAGTACACGATTGTATGTCGTATGAAAAGTAACGAGTAACGTAACGATACGAAAGTAACAGGTACTGGTTCTTTAAGTAACGAATACATACGGGTACACAATTTCTCGTTACTTCTACAGCTCTATTTTTTACAGAACAAATGCATCATTGATTTTTGTTCCAAGGTCGCTGTAGCCTGTAACTGCTTTTGTAGGTAGTGACAATTTTTGTCACTAAAGTAATTACATCTCATTTTATTTTTCCCGTTAGAGGGCTTTTAAAAAGTACTACAATCTTATAATTAACGAGACAAACTTTAACGCTGGTTTTTGTTCATTAAATTATTGCTATTCATAGTTATTATTGTTGCTTTTAATTTAAGAAAAGAGTAAACTGTTAAAAAAGTATTTGATATTTCACATTATTTTTAGCTAAAATGTATTGATTAGCATATTTTTTGATAATTTATATTTTAAATGTATTTGTTGTAAATAAAAATTATTTAAAAAACATACTTCCACAGGTAAAATACAAATTGAAATGCTTGAATTTTGTGGTAACGTCATATTTAAACAAAATATGCCTGTGCTTAAGACTGCAAGTTCGAAGTGAAATCTTCTATGGCGATCGTAGTTGATTCGAATTCATCGACAAAGTAAAAAATAACTCGAGAACTAAATTATAAAAATATCTGTCTATTTCTTTACAAATATTTATCATGCTTTCACATGAATAATACGGGGCGGTAATCATATAAGCGCAAAGCGTTTCACTTCGAACCCTGCCGAATCAGACGTATTCACTGGCCAGGAGTTGTCACTTAAAAAAAAAAAAAATAACTATCAACTACATATTTTTACAGCCAAAATTTAAATACTTTCTCACAAGAATTTTATTAAAATTTATTTATTAATTCCAAAAATATGGACTGTTGGAAATACAAATTTTACTAAAAAAATGAGATTTGAGATCAAAATTTCGTATGCACATTTCAAAAATAACACAGCACGAAAATCAATTTTTATGACGATTTCGGTTACGAATTAATTACTAAAACTAACCATTTTTCCAATTAATTAATTTCATAAAACTATTTTTTAAAGGTATATCCAATTGTATATATCCACATATACAAGAGAATATCACTTGGGGGAGTGGCACTACTAGAGCTGTAACAAACCGTATGTATTCGTTACTGAGTAACGGGTACATTGTCTGACTCGAAGTAACGAATCGTTACTTACAAATTCATTTCGTTACTCACATTTGTCGTATCCATGTCAGTTCGACTCGTTTGATGCGGTTATACGTTATACGAACGAAGTCATACCGTATCACGTATGCGACGCGCCTCGATGCGATGGTACATGCTTGATGCTGTTAGTACACGATTGTATGTCGTATGAAAAGTAACGAGTAACGTAACCATACGAAAGTAACGGGTACTGGTTCTTTAAGTAACGAATACATACGGGTCCACAATTTCTCGTTACTTTTACAGCTCTAGGCACTACCTCTTGGAATCTGGCCAGTATCATTAAATATCAAAGTTGGGTCTAAACGACAAACACAAAATATCCATGAGCAGAGGTGGGATTCGAACCCACGACAGTACGATTCAAAGGCCAGCACGCTGACCATTATACCACTCTGTCCTCTTCATAAAACTAAAATAATTATGAAAAATTAATTTTTAAACGCAAATCCTATGTAATGACTAATTTATACTTTTATGGAAATAAAAATGATATTCTAAATACATAATTTTTTTCATTATATCTCTTTTTATTTATTATCATAATATGTATTTTTTCAGCTAAGTTGCCTACAGAAGAATTTTGAAGTTTTTCTAAGATTTGGATAATAAACTTTTTTATTTTAATAGGTAGCACCTTTTTGGCTCTGACGCTGTGGACTTCAGTAATATTGTCGAGTGTCTAAAGTCTACAATCTTTCTCTGTTTTTGGTTGTTTGCGAAACAAAAATACGATTATTTTGCACAACTGATTTTCGAATTCTATAAAACAATTTTATTTCACTATTTTTTAACCAAACTGCAAACAGTTCAGAAAATACTAGCTCTGTTCCAGCCTCTCTGCGAACAATAACAGAACCGTCATTCATGCGCAGTAGCTAAGCTAAGCGTGTTCCAAAACCGATAGTTTCGTTTTAGCTCCTGTGCATGACTGTGACGGTTCTGTTTCAGTTCGCAGAGAGAGAGAGGTTGGAACAAAGCTACAGACGACTTTTAATATACGAATAGGTAGCCCAAGAGCAAATTTCACTCAAAAATTGGTCATTAAGCCAGCCTAATAGTTTTTCTTTATAATTCTTCAATTATGCCTTATCTAGATAATTTGAATGCTTTTTCCATTTTATAATGTTCCGTCGAAACCCACTTTGAATGTTTATCGGTGAGATCGAAGTGTGCATAGAGTTCTCTACCTTTTTGAGTACGGAAGTTCCTTAATGCGTGTACTGAATTTTGCTGAAAATCTCCAGTCGATTGATTTTGTATAAAAAATAGTTTTATTAACATGTGAGAGACGCCTGATGTAAAGCATTTCAGACTTCAGAGTTCGATGAAATTTGGCACACGCATATAGAACATGCGTGTGCCAAATTTCATCGAATCGGATTACGGGTTCCGGAGTTCTGGCAGCAGACAACCTCCCTTTATATTGTAACAGTTAAGAAGGAGAATAATACAACTGCCATCGCAGTTTTAGCATTCAAAAACCGGTAAGCGTTTGTCGCAAATATGGAAACGAAACGCGAAGTTATTTTGAGATCAAAATCAGCTATCGAAAATCTCGTCAACCAGTATTTCGTACAACGCAAATATCCGCGCAGCACGGACTGAAAAATAACACCATTTATTAACGATAAAGCCGTGTATACATTCTCGGTAGCCCTCTATGGGGTTAATGCTTCATCACTCGAGAAAACAAGTGAAGTAGGGTGTGTAATCTGCGCAGCAGGACGCATCACACTGCTTGTCATTCTTGTATGTTTACCACACATAAGTAACATTTAATATTAACCCCTTTCATAAAACAATACTACACTGTTGTCATTGGTGGCCCGTGCAGAAATTTATGAACGGGCAATTTCAAACAATTCATATTGTAACGGCCTGGAAAATTTTCAAGGTTACACATCCTGTGCGTATTGTATTGTACTCTGAAAAGACTTTATTTTTCTTTTTCCCCCCAAGATAGCTCCAGGTGCGATCGCACCGTTTGTACTGCCCAAAGTCGGCCCTGCTCCCATTATACTTCAGAAGTGACTCAATTTTAAGATAAAACATTTTTAACAAATCGCTTTTCTATGAGGCGGCTCTCTCTCTTTTCGAGAGAGTAGATTGAAGATTACAGAAGTTCGACAACTAAGATCAATTAGCGTCTGAGCCTTTTTGTGGTGCACATTTGACTCTCACGTTAGCTCCACTAGCAAAATATGAGACATACTTGGAGAATTTTCAATTAGCACTAGGGCATTTTATGATAAATCGTAAGGAAAAATGTTGTTTTTAGTATAGTTTAGAAATCTATCTTGAATAATTTATGTCCTGGAAAGACAAACACAAACAAATTTAAATTTAGAAGAAAAACCTTTCCTGTTGACGAACATTTAAGCTGGCCGCAAAATCGATCAGAAAAAATGCAAGCTTTCTAACAAATTATTTGAAACAGATTTCGAATAGTAATTTTCCAAACTCCTTATTTATGGTGAGCTGTGAGTCAGTGAGGATAGTTAACGGTTTTAATATAAGGCGCTCTCAAAATAGCATTTAGCGCACTTAAAAAATGGTTATTTAGGAAATAACCATTCAATAACTTCATTAAAGCCACAAAAGATGAAACACTAGTGCTGTAAAAGTAACGAGAAATTGTGTACCCGTATGTATTCGTTACTTAAAGAACCAGTACCCGTTACTTTCGTATCGTTACGTTACTCGTTACTTTTCATACGACATACAATCGTGTACTAACAGCATCAAGCATGTACCATCGCATCGAGGCGCGTCGTATACGTGATACGATATGACTTCGTTCGCATAACGTATAACCGCATCAAACGAGTCGAACTGGCATGGATACGACAGATGAGAATAACGAAATGAATTTGTAAGTAACGATTCGTTACTTCGAGTCAGACGATTTACCCGTTACTCAGTAACGAATACATACGGTTTGTTACATCTCTATGAAACACTAACAAAAAAAATCCAAATGGATATCAAAACAATGTTTAATTTTTTGTTAGAAAAATAAAAATATTATTGAAGAAATAGAATTAAAGCATAACTAACAGTTTAAGCAAAGAAAGAATAAAAAAAACAAATTCGAGTGCTGACGACAGAGTCAATTGTTTTGTAGCCACCACTGTGTGCGATTTTTCTTTCGTATATAAATATGAAAACTCTGAAAAATTGCGCCAGTACTTTTAACTAACGAGATTGGAACGCAAGTTTTTTTTAATGTTGCAGTTTTATTTTCAACCGGGTAAGAATGTTTCTAATATTTTTATTTCAACGAGAGAATATTCATCGATTATTATTACTGATTCTTAAATTTTCATTATACAAGGAGGGAAATTTTGCGGGAAGTCCTGGGGATTATTCATAATTAAGGAAGTCGGATTTCTTGTGACATCTCCATTATCTGCCGTTACGAACAAATGTGACGTTTTTGCGCTACCTATACATACAACAAAATAGAATTCTCCTGTGTTCGTATATATATTATTTGGCAACGGATTACAAAGTTCACATACATACTGCGGGAGTTGCTTTTTTACAAATATTATTAAGAGGCAAAGTTTGTAACTTTGCAGATGTAGGAGATAATCTTCGAAACTACTCATCCGCTTTTAAAATTGATTTTACCAATATTTAGAAAGGACTTTCAGGGTGGATATAGACTATATATATATATATTATCGCATTAAAAGAAAAAAGCTTTCGTGAATCCCAATTTTGCAACGTAAGTCGACGAAAAAACGGTAGAAATCTACAAATTCGGGAGAAGTTGGCTCGAGCCGCTAGTGAATTATACAGAAGAAATCATATAAATAAATAAAATTGTAACTTGGTCTGTAATTGTAGTTTTAAAGAGTCCTAGAGCGAATTTTCACATTTCAACATTTTTGCCTGTTTATTTATCTGTATCGATACTTTCTCTTCGGTATCTCGGCTATGAATACTCTTTGCCGCTAACAAAATATGCATTGTTTACATGTTTTACTTCAACAGCACGTAAAGGTTACACGCACACTATTTTTTATTAGCAGAGTGGACTACGGTCACGAAGCTGGTCACAATCAGTCTGCTGGCAAGCATGTGTATGGATCCGCGACTGAATTCACGGCCCCCAGGCGTAAAAGCTCACACATCGGCTGACGAATGTCAGCTGACACCCGTTATTCACGTACTGCAATATCCCGGCTGTGTGCCGAAACCGATTCCGAGTTTCGCTTGCATAGGTCGATGCGCGTCTTACTTACAGGTATTTTTTTTAATTTTAAAATGCTGTGTATTTGAAAACGATTGATCCCATACAGTTTAAATTTTACATCGAGGTCGGGTGAACGCCACCGATCGTTATTTGTTACAAAAGATCCGTAAAAATGAAAAGAATGTTGTAATTAAAGTTATAAAAAAGAAAAACAAACTGACAATTCCTAACATCCAACAAATAGCCAGTAGTAATTGTTGTGTTAATTAAGTATTTGAAAGTTTACTGAATATAATTGGCATCGTTTCACTGATTTTAATATTTTTTCAGACCCTTTATTTAAAACTTAACGCATAAAAATATTAATCAAATGCGGATGCCCAATGCGCAACTTATCCCTAGAGAATTTAAACTATTAAAACGTCGTGTTTTAATTTGTTTAACAGTTTTTCTTATCTTGCAATGATAATAATATAATTGATGTGCTTGTCAAAGGTTTCTGGAAGCAAAATATGGCAAATGGAAAGATCATGTATGTGCTGTCAAGAATCAGGCGAAAGAGAAGCGGCGGTTTCATTATTTTGCCCGAAAGCAAAACCAGGAGAACGCAAATTTAGAAAAGTAAGTTACTTTTCTTAATTACTATACCGATGGTCTGGTAAACACTTTTCCTTTTAACAAATAAATAATTACTCGCACATATATAGGGTTAGAAAATGTATCACACAAACACAAGAAGTTCAAAAATAATGTAAAATATCGTTATTGCGTCTTACCTAGAATTATTTTTCCATACGGCACGTGTAATATAACTGTTTTTAAACACTTTTTTTAAGTTCACTAATTATGAGAAAACAGAAATGTCAAATCATCAACCATTTTGTATCTCTGTGCATTTGTGTATTCCAAAACTGCGGAAAATTGTTCGATCGCCTGTGATGTCATTCAAATAACCGCTTCTTTAACCTCCTTTATTGTGGCTTTTGTCTACACTCCTTTTGTTATTAAAATAAAGCTTACTTAACACTCTTCGATTTTCTCATCATACAATTTTTTGAACACGGCAACTGGCCAAAGGCAAGAGACAGGCCGTTAACACAAAAAAAAAAACAAAAATTTTAATTCAATTCTTTATCCTGGTAATTTTTAGATATTAGTAGACGCCCGACAGCTAAGATTATCAACGTCTATCACAATTATTTTTAAATTGCAGGTATCCACGAAAGCACCTTTAGAATGTATGTGCCGTCCCTGCACCGGTGTCGAGGAAAGCACAATCATACCTCAAGAAATCGCCGGTTACGCAGATGAAGGCCCATTATCCAACCATTTTCGAAAATCTTCATCACAATAGATTTTAAAGAAATAATTATTGTTATATATCAATATTTTGATTTCTTTCATTTTTAAGGTCGCAATTAAAATTCAGTAGGTGACATAATGTGATATATCGTTGTTCAAGACAATATTGATAATTATAATTTGTTTATCAAATAAAAATATAATATTTACTTTTACGTTATATTTAAAGATTGCAGGTTATATACGTTCGTCAACTGAGCAAATTTAAAAATGCACTGGAAAAATTCATTTTCATACATCAATTTCTGTTAGTATTGCAAATGCCTTTGTTGTGAAACCAATGCACCATATCAAAGCGAGACTTTTTATAACCATCTTGGTACCTATCATAGTTTTCAGATTAAAACGAATGAAAAGGATTGTTGTGGCCTAAGGGACACATTTTAGACCGCAAGGGCATGTTTAGGAAGTTCAAAATCAATGGTTGTTATAACCATGTTATAACTAATGATGTGCCGGATATCCATATCCGAGGGAGAAGAAAGATCTGTATCCGTTAGTTTTTGGCGGATCTTTTACCTTATTAATTATCAATTCATAGATGAAATTTTATATACCTATATATAGGTGATTAAGTAATAATGAAAAACTGTTAAATTCCATTCAGATTATTTTTAATTTTTTAAAATCGTATTTGGCACCTTTATATTGCAAACATTTATCGTAGTGAGTACCATAACAATAGTACATAACTCAAAGGTACTAAAAAACTATCTTTATAATGAGATATTGCACATCGATCTTTGGAAAGAGACAATCTGTTATGAGATTTAACTCTAAAGAGGTCAATAACTTTTTCCCATAACAGATAGTCTCTTTCCAAAGGTCTATGTGCAATATTTACCGCCGCGTACTGAAGAAAGTTAAGATCTGTATCCGTATCCGCGGAACTTGAAACCAAATATCCGTATTCAGATCAGTATCCGCGGATATACATTTTTAACGATCCGGCACATCACTAGTTATAACGCACTGTACTGATTGCTCAGTTGTCACATAAATCTCCCCTTTGCCCCAGAACGTCCTACCGCTTTTAAGACGGTTCAGGACTTAAACAAGTACTAGTTGATTATTCACAATTCTTACATTAGAGATGGGAACTATGTTTATGGCAACAAAAACAAAAACACAAAAATTGCGCGAACTTTCTGTGGGCTAGTTAAGGTATTTAGGTGATCAATGTTCATTGAATAGTTTTAAAAATGATGCGCTCATAATTCAACACAGGTCCTAAAGGGTTAGAAAAAGTTGTTCACAATAAATACACTTAATAACGTATTCAGTTTGTCATGATCAGAACAAGATGAATCTTAAAAAAAAAAAATACTTCTAAGACAAAATATTAATTGTTACATAACTAGTTTTGTTGAACTGACATCACTAGATGTTATTATAGATTATAAAGAAGATTAAAATGCAATTATTAATAAATATTAGCTGTTATTTTGAGAAACATTTTGTTTGGACCCATTCAATAACACAGTTTTAATAATAATATACAATGTTTGCACAACACTTTTGGAGAAGGAAAACGCGCGCACGCACACACACACACACACACACACACGCACACGACTTTGCGACTCCTCAATTCAAAACAGTCATGCCGGTGTTGAGAACCGAAGAAGTCGGAGGAGGTGGTAGCGCGCGCCACGGGCCGCGATGGCGCCTCAGTCACTCCGCTTCACTATTGGAAGATTCCTCTTCGTCTTCTCCTTCCCTCAGAAGTGTGAACAAGCTGGTCAACGACTTCAGAGCGACACCTGTAACAACGCAAGGCGTGAGCATTTCCTCCAACGAAACAAACGAAACTGTGTGTGTTTTTTTTTTTATCAATTCAGTATTTTTATATAGTCGAATCATATAGAAATCATATCACTACTTTCATCGTTTAAAGCATCATTATAAAATAACCCGTTTTAATAAAAAAATATATATATAACCAAAACTTGAATTAGTACCTTTCCCTTCTCTTTCGGCAGGATCGTCACTCTTTTCCCAAGCTAAAAATCCTTCGACAGATATGATCGACTCTTCCCATAAAGATTCCGATATAGTGAACAGCACACCTGATATAATATTTCCATGAATCTTTTTCTTTCAGTTAGCTTTGAAGGGCAGCACTCTAATTTGTACCTATTACAAGTACAGCCTCTCGGCAAGACGTATAATCAATATCGGCCTTGTGACCGATTATCGGTATCGGCCGATGCAGTATTGCAGTGAGTACAATTACTAAATTATTTGTAGAACTTCACCCGAGTGTGTCTACAAAAATTCTACACAGTGTCAAATGAAGAATAAAAAAAAAATGTCATGGTAAAACTCACGTTTTGTCGAAGGAAGCCGCTAACTTCATCGATAGGCATGAAGTCTTGGAACTTGACGTCCGCTTCCTTCCACAGTTGACGCGCGAACTGCGGTCCTTTAGCGACAACGATCTGCTTTAAAATACTGTTAAGCAATTTGCCGGCGTGCTCTTGTGTAATGAGTAGGGTGATACTACTTCGCAATGTGCTGAACGAGATAGCTTTTTCGAGCAACGGAGGCACTGAAACGTGAAAAAAGTTGACATCAACCGGTTCTAACAAAAAACAAATCGAATATAATTTGTAAAGTTTATAATAAGCTAGTCAGTTCATATTTTGCTAGCCATATCCGAATCGAAGAGCGTTGCCATAACATAACAATCAGATATTTACCAATCATTTCTGCAATATAGTCCCACAGTTTTGGTATGTCAATAGTCAAATCATCAGTAGCTTCGAGGAACGCTTCGAGTCCCTTGCAATACGAAGCGGGAGGTAAGGAGCCTGATCTCATCAACAGCGCAAACAGCTGTCCGGCCGTTTGTCGTGACGCGGCTGATTTTTCCAAAACGTAGTTGTGTATTTCCTGTACAAATTTGTGTACGGTCGAGTCGGTAAAGATTGAGGATATTTCGCATTCACATGCCTGTAACAAATAAGTATCATGTTTAGTTTTTGTCGTTTAAACATTGGTTAACGTAGTCAATGGTTTAAATGAGCGCCTTATATATTTTTGAGTGGTTAAACGGTGGTTAAACAAAAAAATTTTTGTATCACACAAAACTTGTGAAAGAACGAAACGAGATGACGCGTTCGTTATTATTTTATATTTCAGTTGTATGCAAATAAATACAGAGCAGAGAAATTACACAATAAAATAAAAAAAAAAAAGAAAAAGAAACAAACTCACCAAAAGTGTGATGCAGTTGGTTGCATATTCATCAAAGATACTATGAATACGATTCTCCAGTTGTTCAGGTGTCAATTGAGGCTCGACTGGCCGCGCGGGTGTTTTCAGTGGCGGCATCGGAGGCTGTCTGGCAGTCGAAGCTTTTCGCGATCTGGCTTGGCTACCGCTTCGGGAGCCGCGACCATCTTGAATTGCAAAACAAATACGGATCAGAAATCACTCTCATGCTTGATTTCCGATACGACTTTTAACTTTAAATGTAGAATTGAGAATGTCATTTGTTTTCAACTAAATGGAGTTGCCATTTTGTTGAAACGAAATAAATTCAGATTTAAAGCTCAAAGTCATATCAGAAACAAAACATTTAACTTTTCGCTGGCAGTACTGAATTCGTTTTAACACTGAGTTTTTCTTAGTTCCCAAAATTTTCCACCGGTATTTGTATTAATTTTTTAATAAACATCTGAATTGTAAAAAACTCGGGTCGCAGTGCGAAACCCTGCCGACAATATAGTGTATTTGCTTTTATAAGTAGTGTGGCTCTTTTGTATGAACTTAACTTTGTTTTTGGACAAAATAAAAAAAATTACCCCTTAATACACCCCTTAAAACAAAATTTTTTTACTTAATTTCAATACTACATAGCAATTCAACACCTGTACCAAATTATATACACCCTTCAGTATGTAAAACCATATTATTAAACTTGCGTTTTCATAAAATTTGTAAGTCCGGTCCTGTCGGGCCGATTTTATTAAAATTTTAGCAGCACATTTAAATAATTACTAAAGGGTTAAATTTCAAATTTGAAACGATTCTGAGAATTTTTTCGGTATTTTTGGGCCCCAAAACACTTTTAAACCCCTAAATATATATATATATATATATACTAGCGGCCCGGTTCGGCTTCGCTCGAATTTGTAGATTTCCACCGTTGCAAAGTTGGTCTCCACGAAAAGCGTTTTTATTTTAACGCGATAATATATATATATATTCGAGCACTCCGGCTGCGCCGTCGTGCTCGATACCTTAACCTCAGCAACACGTGGTGGTTATGCTATTGAATTGTAGCTTATATGAAACGTTGCGCCATCTATTGAATATCCACTCAATCCAGTCAACAGATAATTATGACTGCCAAGGAATAGACAAATAATTTGCAATAAAATAATATTGCGACCATAAATTGAAATGTAAGCTATCCTATCTTTCAAGTTGGGTCGAATTGCACACGGTGTGCAAATCAAATTTAAAATCGGTTCAGTAGTTTAGGAGTTTATCGCGGACAAACATGTGACACGTTATTTTTATATATAAAGATATATATATATATATATATATATATATATATATATATATATATATATAGAATAATATATATAATAATATATATAATAATATATATATATATAGAATAAGAATAGAGAGAATGAAACTTTTATTTTTTTTAGTGATTTGGTTCAAAATTTACTTTCATTACGTGTCCATCTGTCGTTGTTGTTATGCGATCCGTTTCTGTCATCCACTTTGTATTTTTTGTTTTGTCGAGCTCTGTTCTTGTTTCTAACGGTGGATAAGGCTGTAAAGTACCAAATAAAACAAAAAAAAATTTAAAAACCATAACAAAACATCAGAATTGGATTGGCCGTATTACATAACCCAACTTAGATTGAAACCCATGTCGCCATTTTATAAACATGGCGTTGAAGATTGACCGTCAAGGTCACGCCATTTTATACTTGTAGTTTTCCCCCTTCGGGGACCATATGTTCAATTTTAATTAAACTAGATGTTCGAAAAATCAACCATCGATGAAAGTATCTGTCCCAGTGCATGAAGTGTAGACATAAAGAAAAGAAAGCGCTAAGTGTTTATAAATCACGTAGTTTCAGTATTGATTCTCCACTTCAGCTGCAAATGTAAGCAAGCGATTTACACAACATATGCAATAAATATTCAATAGCACGTTTGGTCGCGTTTATCTGAACCGCACAACAGTCCGATAACCTAACCTTGAACGTTGTTCTTGTTCACACAACAGTTGGCGCTACCTTCTTAAAAGATTTTTTTGAAATCCACTACTAAGTAGCTATATTGTATCTCTTTATGGATGTAACGCAACTGATAATTTGTTATGGCAGATAAATTTTAAACTAAAAAAAAAAATTAAACTGTTCAAATTAACTCGACCGTATTATTTACAAGTTGTTTGGATTTCATGCATGCTTTAAAGTTTAAAATATCGTTTGCCAAAAAGTTTGACGATTGAGTCAAGAGAACCTGTACAAAACGGAAAATTGCCTCGCGATGAGAAAAATTCAGCCAACTTGTGAACGCATAAAAATTTCAAAACGTGTTAAATTTTACAGTAAGTTGCACGAACCAGGGCATTTATATTATTATTGAAAAAAGCAGATTCGAATCAATTTTCTTTTGATACGATTTTGTGTCAATTAAAAGTTTCACAAACTTGATTAATTCAAACAGCTAAGAGAGCTATAAGTACCAAATGTTTTGACGTTGGGCTGCCCGTACTTTTAACTAGGATACTCTGAGCTTAAAAAATAGCAAAACACTCACTCATACTCATTGGTCTCGGCCTCTCCGGTTCAGAAGGCATGTGTTCCAGAGATGTGTACATGTTCGTCGTGTTGGTAACAAGAGATTGTTGCGCTTTAATATTGCTGCCGCGTCCCCATTGACCGAACAACGTTTTAGAGCTCAACAGTACCTCTTCCGTGGTAGTCTAAAAAAAAAAGAACACTGATATTTTTTCCGACATTCCCACGATTAAAAAAAAAAAAAAAATATCAGACTAAACAATTGCCATTAGTAAGTAGCTTCCATATTTACAAAAGGAACTTTTTTGTGGCGGCATTAGAAGCACAAACAGTGTTGCCCGTGATTTTTAGTCTCTAGTTATAATAGATTTTTCAGAAATAGAAGATCTAAAGAAACAGACGATTTACCGACTTGTTGGGGTTTTTCAGTTTAGACGATTCGACGGAATAAGGTGTGCGGTTGTTGCGTGACGCCGCAGAAGTCCAACCGTCGTCGGTGACGTTTTGCCGTCTTCTGTCATTTCCGCCCATGCTGCGATCGCGATCGTCCCTTCGCGGTGGGTTCTGCGGTGTGGAGTTCAACATCTGGGCGTAAAGTTGTTCTATGTTGGCCTCTTTTTGGATCTGATCAATTGTTTTCGGAGTAACGTCTTGGCGTCGAGGCACCCACTTATTCTTTCTCATGTCGATCACGTCTTGAAGCATGAATCTGCAAAATAAGTAGATCGATGTAGCAATTTGATTTCGAACACGTTTCAATTGGATTTTCGAAGTTGACAGAGTCTAAACTGTAAAGTTCTGCGACGGCGGGAAAACACTACTCACCTGACACGACTACTGATTTTGTGGCCTCGTTTTCTGTCGGCGATCTCCTGCATCATATTGAAGTAAGGGTTGAGATGTTCATTTTTTCCCATTTCAAGGTCTTTACCGACGGTCGAAAGTAATTTGCACAAGCACTCGAGGCCCTCCTCCTCAATCGGTTCCAACAAACAACGTATACAACGCAACACAATCTTGGTCGTAAGCATATTTTGTTTGTAGAGTTCACCTGGAATACAGCAAAAAAAAAAAAAAATATATATATACATTGTATTCACCGATAGTGATAACAATGAATAATTCTTGTATCCTACTAGATATAAAAAAAAGTTTAACTCGAAATTTCAAGTGAAAATATATATTCTTTTTTACATTTTCGAAATCTCAATTTTGTCTCTATAAATTCATATAAAATTTAATAAGGTTACATAAGAAAATATTTTAATTTATAAATTGAACAAACAGATTGAAGGAGATTTATTTATGATCTCCTTCAATACATATTTTTGGAACAAAACTTCTAACAATAAACAAACAGACTTAATAATTACGCTTAATAACACTCCACATGTGTAAATTATGATTAATAATTATTAGTCTGTTTAAATAATAAAGCGGTAACGTTTATTCTCGAATATTTTATTATGTAACTTTATGACAATTTTATATAAATTTATAGAGAACAAAATGCATTTACACTTCCGGTTAACTATGAAGTACAAGAAAATATCTGATGAAATTATAAGCTTAGTCAATTCATTCAAAACTGGTAAAGCTCCTGGTTCTGATGGGATCTCATCAAATATACTAAAAAATATTGTAGACATCTTAGCCCCAACAATTTGTGAGCTAATCAATTCTAGTTTTAGTTCTGGAGAGTTTCCACATATTTTAAAAAACGCAGTTGTCATTCCTCTTTATAAAAAAGGTGATCGTTCAAATATATCTAACTACCGTCCGATTTCTCTTCTGTCCATCTTTTCAAAACTTTTAGAGTCCCTAATGAAAACAAGACTAGTACTTTTCTTAAACAAATGCAACTTTTTTAGCTTAAAACAATTTGGATTTACAGCAAATAAAAGCACCGAAGAAGCCCTACTTGAATTCACAAATAGACTATATAATGGTATAAACGTAGGCAATAAAATAGCAGGACTGTTCATTGATATTTCCAAAGCGTTCGACACATTAGATCATAAATTGTTGTTAAATATGTTATATAAAGCAGGAATCAGAGGTGTCAACTACAAATGGTTTAAAAGTTATCTTTTAAACAGGATCCAGCAAATTAAAATCTCTAACCAACTTAGTGCTGCATCCGTAATAAAATCTGGAGTTCCACAAGGGTCAGTCCTAGGCCCAGTTTTGTTTTTAGTATACATAAATGGCTTATGCAATATCGACTTCAACGGCTGCTTAACAGCTTTTGCAGACGACATCGCACTATGCTATTCCGGTAAGACGCATGAAGAAATCATTAGTTGCATGCAAGCCGATTTAAATATCTTAAGGAATTGGTTTGCTTATCATCGACTCAAGCTTAGTGACAAATCCAAATACATTTTGTTTAATATTTATGGTAGTACAGCATGTAATATTGACCTGATTTATCACTCTGTCAGGTGTAACAACATAGACACCATAGCATGTAAAAATGACGAGTGTATTGTTCTAGAAAAAGTATCCAACTATAAGTATTTAGGTGTATATATCGATGCAAAACTTAATTGGGAATGCCACATAACTAATTTGTCTAGATCTTTACGCTACGGCCTATGCAAAATGTATTTTTTGAGGTCTCGTTGTCCAGTCAATCTTCTCAAATCATTTTATTATGCACTCATCCAATCAAAATTGAATTATGGTATTGCATGCTGGGGCGGTGCTTATCTCAACTTTTTCAATCGTGTATCCATTATCCAAAAGAAAATTATAAGAACATTACTATTCAAGAATAACCGTGAACATTCATTTCCATTATTTCAATCCTTATCGCTGTTGCCCGTTAGACATTTATATATTTATAAGGTTCTAAAAATATTTTATATTAGAAGTGGTAATACACGTCTTACTGTGGAACATCCTTATAGACTCAGGCACACAAAAATGGGTGTACCTAGACCTTATAAATCATTATTTAGAAGATATTTTTTATTTACTGCTCCCTTTTTGTTTAATATATTACCTGTCCATATTCAAAATTGTCACAATAAAAATATTTTTAGTTCATTACTCAAATCTTGGCTCTTGAACCAAGCAAATGTTGAAAATTTATTTTGTATTTGCCAGTAAAACTTATATAATGTGCTTTAGTTTTTCTTTTGATATTACATTTAATTTTTTTTTTCTATTCAAATGTTTTGTGTCCAGGGTAATTCAACCCACTTAAGCTTTAATTAAAATGTCCACATCATCTCTTTTTTTCTTAATGGTTTCTTCAGCACAGGTTTTCCTTGGAAGGAACCTATATACTTTCATTTATGTGTATTTTGTTTGTTTATAAATAACTGTATTTTCATGGAAGTAATAAATTATTATTATTATTATTATTATATACCTCAGCAATTTCCAATAGTAAGTTTCGAGTTAAATAAAGAACTATTGAGATTTTTTTGTACCTAGTATTATTCACTGTTGTTACTATCAGTGAGCACACTGTATTTTACGACGATAAACGAAGATTACACGTTGACTGCCGTATGAGACTAATTAGTCTCACGACAAAAATGGCACTATATGCTGCGCGAGACCAATATGGACTCACAACTTCGACCGATGTATTTTGTCGTGTAAAACCGCACTGGACTCCGTAAATGCATTCAATTATAAAGAGCTCGGCATGACGAACCTGATACATATTTCGGCCTGTGCGTGCGCGAGACCAATGTGGCTTCATACGGCTATATCCACCTTTTGTGCTAAAAATGTATGTTATATAAATTTATGTAATTTTTATGATTTCAAAAATTTATTTTTCGTATATACCTAATTACATAATAATTAAAAAACATATTATTTAATAATATAGAAGAACGCAAATATTCTATATTGTGGTGACACATTCAACATTGGTCTCATCATAAGGCAAAATTGGCTTTTATAGCTTTTGGGTGCCGCGTGAGACCAATGTGTCACCATATAAAAAAATATTTTTTTTCTGTTTATAAACAAATAGAAACCTCCTAAACACTTGAAATATTGTTTTTTAACATTTTTTTACACTATAAACAAAAAAAAAAAGAAGTGGCGTGTGGGGCCCGAATTTTTCTATGCTATAGCGGCAGTCAACGTGTTAATGACCAAATTTGACAAAAAAATATCGAATTTGCAACGCCAATAATACTTACCTATAAACCTAACGTTTCCAACAGAACGGACTCGACTTCTTCTATCTTCATCTTCTAATGCTAACTGAAGTTCCTTCTTTTTATCCTGTTAACAAATGAAACATTATATATAAAAAAAGTCTGTGCTATAAAATTTAACGTTCTCAATTTTTCTAGCCTCAAAATTTTCTTTCGAATAGCATTGCGGTACCAAATTTCAATATCGCAAATACAGTTGATGGTCTTATCCTTGAATGGCTATCACCTGAGCAAGTTTGTTCTGATAAAACAATAAAATATATACTTACAGGGTCATTTTCTTTTTCAATTTCTTTTAATTTTGCGTTGCGCTCAGTTTCATCTACATTGCTTTTTTCAAAATGTAGTTGACATCTCGTAATGAGAAGTTTTCTAAAATTAGTTAATTCACCGTTGTGTCCCGTTACCTAAACAAAAGAAGAAGACACATTCTAAAAAAATGCACATACAAAAAAGATACGAAAAGTAATTATTTTAAACACAAATCTAAAGTGCTACACGAAGCATATCGCGGGATTCATTCCGACTTACGGCCATTGTGTCTAGCCTATCGACAATAATTCTTTCCGGGGGCGGCTTAATAAAATAAAAAGACACTTCGATTTCTACGATTTCGCGTATCGACCAGTTGACAGACGCATGTTTGAAAAGTATAAAAATATGATTCAGAATCTCAACACTCAATATTTGACACCTTAGACCAAGTTTAACGAAATGTTTACTCTTCCGGCTTTTATAACATTCGGCTAAAAGTCACCCTCGCGGGCATATAAGAAACCAAACAAAAATTTTCAATAGCTATCCTTAAAAATAATCACCGAAGCAAAACTGAAGTCCAAAACGGTTAAAATTTCAAAAAACAATTGCGAAACAACTTCGCTCGCTTTACTGTAAATGCGAAAGTGACAGGTTAGAAAAAAAAACTTCCCAGTGCTGCCACCATTGACAGCATAAGAACATAGAGCATTTGCAGACGACTGTAACAAATTAAATAACCCAAGCGTAGATTTTAGTGTTTAAGCGAAAAGTCTTGAAATTCGACTAGCAGTTCATGTATTTATGGACTTTCGAATGGATATCTGATTCAAGGCATGCGCAGTTAATGCAAATTCACAGAGACAGATGATCTTTTTAGCACTACACGCGTTTATTTGACTTTATTTAGGCATTGTTGCATTTGCTGTATTTCTGATTCAAGACATGCACAGCTAACGTCGATTCATAGTAATATTTTTTGCACAATAGCACACACACACGTACACATAAAAAAAAGCGCTCAAAAACTCGAGTATGTTTTTCAGATGATAAATGGTTTTCAAAATCGACGTCACTAACTCCATTCAGGAAAGTACCGCTAAGCAGGGGTGTGGGTGCGCAGTCGTCGGCCTATTTGAGCATGCGTGACGGCTTCAGAAGGCGGCGTGTTACGACTTGCGTGTGATTTTTTTGGCACGATAAATAAATCCGACAATGTCATGCCCGTTATTGTTCAGGCAAAAAAAGAGAGGAACTACTTTTTTTTTTTTATTAACTTGGATCTTTTTTTTACCTGCAAATTAGTGAATACTTTATTAAATGCGTCTAGGCCAATTAGTCCCTCTACATTGGTAGCCATATCTTTGGTTCACTGTCATGAAAAAACGAGTGAAATTCGAATTAATCTTCATAGTATACAAAATGTTTTTTCACAATTTTATATTACAATTATTTCACGACTGAAGTAATAAATCACAACGGTTGGCAGCAATGATCAATACTGTTTTGTTTTCACGCTATCTGCTCATGCACGTCGGTAATTGCTTTTGTTGTTTAACAAATGAGCATCGAAGAAAAGTGAGCGAGAAATAAACAGCCGATTAGTGTGTTATATTTACCAACTTAATTGCTTTATAAGTATTTGAGGCAGTCAGTGGTGGAATAATCCTTCCAAGCCTAAAACTATTTTAGTATAATCAATTTTGGAACCAATTTTCTAACAATCTATGAAAATTGTGTTATCAAACGATTAGTTAATAATTATTTATATGCGTTATTGTTGAAGCTGTCAATATAATCACTGGATTATAAGAATTTTATATTAATAAGCGATTGATAACAAGACAATTAATTTTAATATTTTAATCGAACTTTGACTCGGTAAATCAAATAACTTAATAATTCCGTGTGGAAATTAATTGGTGTCTCATTTGACTCATATGCAACGCATGACCGTACCTAAGAGTTTGAGAGGATAAAAAAAAAATAATAAAAACATTCTTACTTCTGTCAGCGCCATTTCTCTGCATAAGAGAGCGTAGTTCGCCGAGAAAATGGGCTCGTTCACAGCCTGGAAAAACAGAACACTACATTAAGATCGCGATAAATAACAACATTTTATTGTTGAAAAATATATTTTCCAACAAATCATTCATTAATATACAGTTCAAGTCTATTTAAATCGGTTGAGGCCAAACAAATATAAACGATTAAGTTGGATAGTTCAAATTTAAATTCAAAAGTAGCGAACAAAATACTTGTTCAATGGTTTGATCTTATCGATTTTACCGCAGTCGAATCAGATAATTTGAGCGATTCGATTCGGTAATTTTGATGGATCAATAATTTTGGCAACAAATAGTTTATTGAGTGTCAACCAAATGCGGTGAAAATATTTTCTCAGCACGGTGTCGTTCGATTTGTAAACATCGCCACTGCAATTTGAATTTTCCGGCCGTGCGTCTGATTATGGCGAGTTATAAATTGTGAAACAAACAAACAACACATACCTTTTCGTGAACAATTTTAATTATGCTCTGCAATCGCTCGAGCGAATCGATTTCTAGAGTTCTCGCTTGTTCCACTAAAGTAGAAAATTTCTGCGGCGTCAATTTGTTAAGTATGGCTCTAAATCTCCTAACTAGTTCCTGAAATACCAACAAACAAAATATGTTACAAATGAGTATGTCGAAACAAAATCGTCGTCGCTGAACTTGACAATATGTCGAGAAGCTACCCACATTAGTCTTTGCCTCTTCTTCGGTCAGTTCGCTCTTGTTCACGAACCGGGCAGGTTTCCATGCGTTTTCAGTCTCGTGCAGTTTTACCTCCTGGTTCAGTGACACTGAAAATTGAATTACGTTCGGCTGTTGCGATTTTGTTTTCGCCGAAAAAAAAATTGTTTTTTTTTTGGCAAATTTTTGACAATAAATGGAACTAAAAAGTGGAAAATAAATATAGTTTAAAAAAAACTGAAAAACACGCTTTATATCAAACTAAAAAGTGAAAAATAAATATAGTTTAAAAAAAACTTTTAAAACACGCTTTTTATCGAACTAAAAAGTAAAAAATAATTTTTTAAAATAAGCTTAAAAAGCGTGGGGCGCTCGATGTACGAAAATGTGGAACAAAGCGCCCCACGCTTTTTAAGCTTATTTTTAAAAAAATATTTTTTACTTTTTAGTTCGATATAAAGCGTGTTTTTTAGTTTTTTTTTAAACTATATTTATTTTTCACTTTTTAGTTTGATATAAAGCGTGTTTTTCAGTTTTTTTTAAACTATATTTATTAACCCTTAAATTCTACATAGCACAATATTGACACTCTAGCACATATGTGATGTATTGGTATTAGTGATGTGCCGGATCGTTAAAAATGTATATCCGCGGATACGGATCTGAATACGGATATTTGGTTTCAAGATCCGCGGATACGGATACGGATCTTAACTTTCTTAGAGTACGCGGCGGTAAATATTGCACATCGACCTTTGGAAAGAGACTATCTGTTATGGGGAAAAGTTATTGACTTCTTTAAGAGTTAACTCTCATAACAGATTGTCTCTTTCCAAAGATCGATGTGCAATATCTCATTATAAAGATAGTTTTTTATTAGTACCTTTGAGTTATGTACTATTGGTATGGTACTCACTACGATAAATTTTTGCAATATAAAAGTGCCAAATACGATTTTAAGAAATAAAAATTAATAACCTGAATGGAATTTAACAGTTTTTCATTATTACCTAATCACCTATATATATATATATATAAAATTTCATCTATGAATAGAAAATTAATAAGGTAAAAGATCCGCCATAAAACTAATGGATACGGATCTTTCTTCTCCCTAATCATCACTAATTGGTATACCTACTGATACCACAAACTTTTCTCGACCTTGACTTTATAAAAAAAAATAATTATAAGAACAAGAAATTACATGTAAAAGTTGAATAAATCCTTCTATAAAGTTAAGCTTTTTGTCACCAGTTAGCGTGTAAGTCACGAAGCTCGGTCCCCATACAGTGGTCCACAAATCAGGTGGTTATATAGCTGGCGCCTCTAGCGGTAAAGTTTGGCAGTGCCCATCCTCACTGCCTTCTATATTTTTTTTTTATCGAGTTGTGGCGATTTTGTCCTGCTCATAAAAAGCGTTATATAAGCCCTACGTAAAAAAAAGGAAGAAAGCTTACTTTGAGGGTGTTCAATCTTATGAATATATGCCTGCAAGGCGTATAGCACTTGCAACTCATGCGTATCTTTATTAATGACATCGAATTCGGTGTTTGATTTGAAAAATTCTCGCAGATGCGTGCGGATCTGGTCAAAAGTGAGATTTGAAGACGTGGCAGGTATAACTGCTTTACTGAGCAAGTATTCAAGTTGCTGTAACAAAAAGAAGAACGTTCATTGTGTTGAAGAATTATACAATTTGTATTGAAATATTAATTCAGTTCAGTTACGATTTTTAATTGCTGCACTGTAATAAACTATCATATCTGATATAAAATTTCCATGAATCTTTTTCTTTCAGTTAGCCTTGAAGGGCAGCACTCTAATTTATACAGCCTCTCGGCAAGACGTATAGATAGCAATATCAATATCGGTTTTGTGACCGATTATCGGTATCGGCCGATGCAGTATTGCAGTGAGTACAATTACTAAATTATTTGTAGAACTTCACCCGAGTGTGTCTACAAAAATTCTACACAGTGTCAAATGAAGAATAAAAAAAAAAAATGTCGTGGTAAAAACTCACGTTTTGTCGAAGGAAGCCGCTAACTTCATCGATAGGCATGAAGTCTTGGAACTTGACGTCCGCTTCCTTCCACAGTTGACGCGCGAACTGCGGTCCTTTAGCGACGACGATCTGCTTGAATATGCTGTTAAGCAATTTGCCGGCGTTCCCTTGTGTAATAAGTAGGGCGAAACTACTTCGCAATGTGCTGAACGAGATAGCTCTTTTGAGCAACGGAGGCACTGAAACGTGAAAAAAGTTGACATCAACCGATCCCAACGAAAAACAAATCGAATATAATTTACACAGTTTATAAACTAGTCGGTTCGTATTTTGCTAGCCATATACGAAACGAAGAGCGTTGCCATAACATAACAATCAGATATTTACCAATCATTTCTGCAATATTGTCCCACAGTTTTGGTATGTCAATAGTCAAATCATCAGTAGCTTCGAGGAACGCTTCGAGTCCCTTGCAATACGAAGCGGGAGGTAAGAAGCCTGATTTCATGAACAGCGCAAACAGCTGTCCGGCCATTTGTCGTGACGCGGCTGATTTTTCCAAAACGTAGTTGTGAATTTCCAGTACAAATTCGTGTACGGTCGAGTCGGTAAAGGTTGAGGATATTTCGGTTTCACATTCCTGTAACAAATAAGTTTCATGTTTAGTTTTTGTCGTTTAAATGAGCGTCTTATTTATTTTTGAGTGCCGAAGTTACGGTGGTTAAACAAAAAATTTTTTGTATCACACGAAACTTGTGAAAGAACGAAACGAGATGACGCGTTCGTTCTTATTTTATATTTCAGTTGTATGCAAATAAATACGGAGCAGAGAAATTACAAAATTACTCAATAAAAAAAAAAAGAAAGAAAAAAAGAAACAAACTCACCAAAAGTGTGATGCAGTAGGGTGCATATTCATCAAAGATACTATGAATACGATTCTCCAGTTGTTCAGGTGTCAATTGAGGCTCGACTGGCCGCGCGGGTGTTGTCGGTGGCGGCATCGGAGGCTGTCTGGCAGTCGAAGCTTCTTGCGATCTGGCTTGGCTACCGCTTCGGGAGCCGCGACCATCTTGAATAGCAAAACAAATACGGATCAGAAATCACTCTCATGCTCGATTTCCGATACGACTTTTAACTTTAAATGTAGAATTGAGAATGTCATTTGTTTTCAACTAAATGGAGTTGCCATTTTGTTGAAACGAAACAAATTCAGATTTAAAGCTCAAAGTCATATCAGAAACAAAACATTTAACTTTTCGCTGGCAGTACTGAATTCGTTTTAACACTGAATTTTTCTTAGTTGCCAAAATTTTCCACCAGTATTTGTATTAATTTTTTAATATACATTCCGTAAGGTTACGAAAAAATAAATATGTTATTAGCTTTATTTAGTGTTTTGTCTTCGAAAAACAGAGGAAAAAAAATGTAAATGTAACCATAAGGCGCGGTTGAAGTAAAAAATGTAAACAATAGATATGTTAGCGGCAAGTTGTATTCATAGTCGAGATACTGAAAAGATTTATTTCAATTATAGCCGGCTCTTAGACTGAAAATACTATACTAAGCTAAATGCATGTACATTATGATATATTGCGAGACGGCAACTCTCGGAATTGCCCCTTCGCGAATTATTCACAAAGTTTTCCAATTTTTCATAGCACCACGAGATATGTCAGTATGGAGATTTTACAAGCGTTTAAAACGTGGGCATATATAGCACAAAACGTGTTTTAGCTCGGAGTGGTGCAGAAAAAATAATTATTGCATTATTTTCGCGGGGATAGTTACCTTCGTAAGAGGGTTTGTAGTTGGATCTTTCCATGCTCGATCCTTTCGAATTGTATGGATCCTTGCTATCGTTGCGTGTATCTGAATTGAAAAAAAAAAACAAAACAAAGGATAGTGTCATTTCAAATTAACCAGTTGTTGCTGCAGATTCGTAACGACTGTTCAAAAACAGAACAATCACTACATATCTCATTTTTTTCATACAGAACAGAGAAGATTGACGGCGCCGAATAGCTTCTGAACCTAATTCAAATCGGAATTCTAACGGCATCGCTATCTTTTTAGGATCTCAAAAATAATCTGGCATCTCAAAAAATCATTTCATCGATCTTTTCTGTTTATACATAAATGCGCACTGAAGCTAAAGCATATAAAAAAGCTAAGGCAAAATTATCATGTGTACACGAATATAACTGTCCGATTAAGGACAATACGATAAACAGTAGTATCTCAATAGTAGTGTCGTCAAAAAATAGTCGAGGCCAAAACGTTAATTTTGAAAAAAAAAGTATAGAATAAGAATAGAGATAATGAAACTTTTAGTGATTTGGTGCAAAATTTACTTTCGTTACGTGTCGATCTGTCGTTGTTGTTATGCGATCCGTTTCTGTCATCCACTATCCGTAACAATGAAAAGCATGTTGTAATTAAAATTATAAACCAGTGGGAGTATATGCCCAAGTAATTCAAGAATTACAAGGCGCGATATTTTACATCATATACCCCGGTGTTTTGTTTGAAAATCGGTGTATATATTTAACGACGCTTGGAGCTTAATAATATAACTTAATTTACTTAATCTGAGAGAAAAAATAACAGTTTAAAATATTGACACACAGAAAGGAAAAGATAATTTTAATAATTTCATGGTTCTCTATGTAATATGTTGTTATGTCATGCAAAAATTAAACAATGAACTACCTAACTAACATCTTTAGAACAAAAGAACAACAGATTTTTTTTTCAAAATATTTCTGAAATTATGAGTTTAGAAAAAAAAATTCATAACTTTCTTGTAAAAACAGATAGAAAAATAAACCGTTATGAAATGTACCCAATTATTATATAAAAACAACTTTATAGCATATATGCGCCGACTTTCGCTAAAAGAATTTTTTACAAAACTTTCTTTAAAATAGAATAATAAAACATTATAAAAAGTACACCATTATTATATAAAAAACAACGATGGCATGAATACCTTTTGCGCATGCGCCGATTTTTCCCAAAAAAATTTACAAAACTCTTGTACAAATAGATCGAATAATAAACCGTTATGAAAAGTATACTATTGTTATATACAAACTAGGGATGTTACGGAACCGGAATCGGAACCGAAATCGGAGTCGGAATCGGAGTCAGAGATGGTGGCAAAAGAAAGATGTGTTAAGGGCCGGCAATAAAATAAAATAGTACAAACGTCAAACACTACCAACATTAATCAGTCAGCCTCTTTAATTTCAATTAAAAAATAATAAACTTATATATAATAATCACATTTTTATAACAACGAATTAAATCAAATTAATTGACTCCAGAAGTAGCAAATTATATTTAATAAACAGCAGCTTTGTCTCCATCCAATCTATTTCTTAACGGGTCGTAGATTAGGCCAGCACCACTAAAAAGTTGTTCGCTTGCTACTGAACCTGGTGGACATGACAAATATTGGAGGGGAATCGGTTTAAGAGATTGGAATTTTGTATTTGTTGTAATGTGCAATGTGCATGTGGGAATAGCACATGCACATGCATAAACCTGTTCGTACACGTTGACCGCAGCCGTATGCTTCGACCTCCGATTAAAACCTCCGATTTAAAAGTATCGGAGCCGAAGTCGGAACCGGAGGTGTAAGATCAATTGGATCGGAACCGAAGTCGGAACCGGAGGTGTAAGATCAATCGGAAGTTCCGACATATCGGAGTCGGAGTCGAAGCTCCGTAACATCCCTAATACAAACAACTTTATAACTTATACCTTTTCTGCGCATGCGCCGACTTTCCCTCAAAAAAACATTTTACAAAACTTTCTTGTAAAGTAGAATAATAAAACATTATAAAAAGTACTACATTATTATATAAAAAAAACAACTATGGCATGTATCACTTTTGTGCATGCGCCGATTTTTCCCAAAAATTATACAAAACTCTTGTAAAAATAGATCGAATAATAAACCGTTATGACAAGTTTTCCATTCTTATATACAAACAACTTTATAACTTATACCTCTTCTGCGCATGCGCCAACTTTCCCTCAAAAAAACATTTTACAAAACTTTCTTGTAAAGTAGAATAATAAAACATTATAAAAAGTACACCATTATTATATAAAAAACAACTATGGCATGTATCTCTTTTGCGCATGCGCCGATTTTTCCCAAAAATACAAAACTCTTGTAAAAATAGATCGAATATAAAACCGTTATGAAAAGTTTACCATTTTTATATACAAACAACTTTATAACTTATACCTCTTCTGCGCATGCGCCGGCTTTCCCTCAAAAAACATTTTACAAAACTTTCTTGTAAAGTAGAATAAATAAACCATTATTAAAAGTACACCACTATTATATAAAAGAAAAAAACAACGACGGCATATATCCCTTTTGCGCATGCGCCAATTTTCTTTAAAAAAATTGACAAAGCTCGCAAAAATAGATAGTATAATAAACCGTTATGAAATATACACCATTATTATATAAAAACAACTTTATAGGATATATCTCTTCTGCGCATGCGCCGACTTTCCCTCAAAAAACATTTTACAAAACTTTCTTGTAAAGTAGAATAATAAAACATTATAAAAAGTACACCATTATTATATAAAAAACAACTATAGCATGTATCTCTTTTGCGCATGCGCCGACTTTTCCCAAAAATTATACAAACTCTTGTAAAAATAGATCGAATAATAAACCGTTATGAAAAGTATACCATTGTTATATACAAACAACTTTATAACTTATACCTCTTCTGCGCATGCGCCGATTACCCCCAAAAAATTTACAAAAATTTCTAGTAAAAATAGAATAATAAACCGTTTTAAAAACTATATTATTATTATACAGGATGTCTCTAAAAGGTTTTTACAAAAGCCTACCACATATTCTTCAGGCCAAAACAACTCGATACAAGCAATCATTTACTACAAAAAATGGTTGTCTGTAAAGTCGGTTTACGGACGATAGTTTTACGTGATAACGTATTCCGTAATACATAACCTAAACCTCCCAAAATTTGGTTTCAATCCGCTTATCCTTGGTGTCGGAATGATAAGAAATGTCAAAAGTGACGTTTGCAACTTACAAAGTATTATGTTCTAATAATAATTAGTTATTCCAATACTTAACTTAGCAGGCTTTGCATTTCACAATATACTAATGTCAAAAAATTGAATTAAACATTAGAAATGCAGCTGTTTTCATGTTAAGACAAGACATACGTTTGCTTCTAATTTCCATGTACGGCAAACAAAGACAACCGACCGCGTCGCGTCATGCATTACACAACATTGCATTTATACAGCTATTTTTCTATATAAATTTGTATAAAATATTTTTCTATATAAATTTGTATAAAAAAACTGTTTAGGCAAATTCTGTTATACGAAATCTATGAAAAATGTTCTCCTCTTTCGTTTAAGACTGGTTTCAAACCGATCTGATTTAAATTGAGCGAGAAATTAGCAAAAAGCACGCACAGGGTCAGGCGGAACGTTACGCGTTAGGAACGTTACGTTACACTTTTTCGAACATGCAGCCGGTGTTTTATCAATTTATAATATTGGTGATTCATCAATTTATAAGACGTTATCACGTCAAAAAGGTACTCTTGATAAAATTCGATTACTCTCATAGTTTCGACAAAATTTTAATTTTAGTAATTTAATAGAGCATAATTAAATATTAAAACTCAACTGCAACAAAGGTTTGGTGACGTGTGTGAAGTTAGCATCTCAAGTGTCAGCATCTCACAAATAAACCGCATATAAACTGGCATCCCGCATAGTTCTACAGTTCTTGACAAGTTTTAACAATAGTTCCGTCGATTTTACTATCGAAACCGCATTTTGAAAAAATGAGATGCTAACTTCGCAAATCGAATTTTAGCATCTCATCGGATTTCACAAATTTGAGGGTACTAGAGGTGAAATTAAGAAAGTTGTACATCCTAAATCCATTCTGCACATAGTTCTACCGAGTTAAAATAATTAGGATCGCTGATAATCATAATAACCAAAATATCCATAGAGCAGTGAGATTCTGGGGTAAAATTGAGGAGCAAACATGCAAAACCCGACAAATCCAGTTTTACTAGTTTCGAGTAAATCGCTAAAATCTGTCACACAGAATCGTTTAGATAGGTAATTAATAAATTTTATTTTACGATATATAGGTCATAGATGAGTTTTTCAATACTAAATAAAATTATTGACCAATTTTTCAGACAATTATATTGACAAAAATATAAATGAGTTTACTGAATATAAAAAGAAATATTTATTATCTTAAAAAAAAAAACAAAAAACATTTGTTTCGATTTATTGGGTTTTGCATGAAACCAGAATTGTATCGGGGTTTTTCGCAAATAAAATATATAAGTATTTTAGAAAGCGTTTATTAATATGATAACACCGAAAAAAAGAAGAAAAAGTAAATTTTTAAAAATAAAAACTACTTATATAAAAGAATCTTATTTTTTTTTTAAGTTTTAAAAAATCATAAACAATAAAATACAATAATAGTACCTGCGTAGTAAAAACAAAAAAACGGATTATCGGGTTTAGCTTTATTCTGAATACACAGATCGATAAAGCTCACCAAAAGTTATACCACAGCATCTCACGTTTGTATGCATATTTTGTTTACAACAAGATACATAATTAGTAATTACTAAGGATGTTCAAAAGACCAGCACTCTTGCGGAACTTATGTAACAGACCCGTAGTTATCGTTCAAAACATTTATACAACAATACAACTCAAAAACACCGGTTATACCACAGTATCTCACTCATATATGAACATTTATTTTTAACAATGAACCATCAATTTTGGGATTTTTAAAGAACAGAACTATTTCAAAATTTGTGTAGGGGACTTCCAGTTATCATTTAAGGAAATTGTTACTGCGTAGAAACCTTAGTTATAACACACCATCTGACGTTTTTATGGATATTTTATTTATTTCAGTAAACGGTAATTTCTCTGGAAACTCAAAGGACCAGAATATTCCATAATTATCCGTCGTAATCTCCATACGACTGACAATTGTACCCCAGCATTTCACTTCTCTTATTATGATTATTAGTGATCCTAATTATTTTAACTCGGTAGAACTATGTACAGAATATATTTAGGATGTACAACTTTCTTAATTTCACCTCTAGTACACTCAAATTTGTGAAATTCGATGAGATGCTAAAATTCGATTTGCGAAGTTAGCATCTCATTTTTTCAAAATGCGGTTTCGATAGTAAAATCGACGGAACTATTGTTAAAACTTGTCAAGAACTGTAGAACTATGCGGGGTGCCAGTTTATATGCAGTTTATTTGTGAGATGCTGACACTTGAAAAATCCGATTTGTGAAGTTAGCATCTCATTTTTTCAAAATGCGGTTTCGATAGTAAAATCGACGGAACTATTGTTAAAACTTGTCAAGAACTGTAGAACTATGCGGGATGCCAGTTTATATGCGGTTTATTTGTGAGATGCTGACACTTGAGATGCTAACTTCACACACGTCACCAAACCTTTGTTGCAGTTGAGTTTTAATATTTAATTATGCTCTATTAAATTACTAAAATTAAAATTTTGTCGAAACTATGAGAGTAATCGAATTTTATCAAGAGTACCTTTTTTGTAGTAAATGAGTCGCGTGATCCAGATTTCATACTCAAACTGATTTTTTTCCATTGGCGTAGAAGTTTTAGATGTTTAATTATCGAAAAACCAAGTTCTACGCCCATGGAATGATATTCATCATTATTATGATTTGGGTTTTATTGCCCAATAAAGCTATGCCAACGTACCAATTTTGAGTAAAATCTCATGAGCCGTTTCAAAGTTATAAAGCAAAAACGATTTGAAAATTGTAACTTAAGAGCCGTCTAGCGCCCAAACTAAGCAACTTTGTACTGAGGTAAGTTTGCTTGTATCGAGGTGTTTTGGCCTGAAGAATATGTTGTAGGCTTTTGTAAAGACCTTTTAGGGACACCCTGTATAAAACAACATTATAAGAGATATATTCTTTTACGCATACGCCGACGTTCCCCAAAAACAATAGGCCACTTCATATTTACATATCAAACATCCTCCCAAAATTTGGTTTCAATCCGCTCATCCGTGGTGTCGGAATGGTGAGAAATGTCAAAAATGACAGTTGCATCTGTCAAAGTATTATGTTTTAATAATTAATTATTCAAATTGTTAACTCAGAAGGCGTTGCATTTCACAAATATTCGAAACGGCATCCGTTTTTGAACAAATGCTATCTTTTTATTTCATTATTGTAATAAATAGTATTATCGATCAATTTTATTTGAAGACAGAACATACGCAATTTTTAAATTGCCATGTTAAACCGTGCAATAGAGAGAGATAACCGAAAGATGTTTGCCGTCGGTTATATCAAATTGAATTTATTTCTATATAAATGTGTATAAAAAAACTGATTGGGCAAATTCTGTTGTGCGAAAATTATGTAAAATTTTCTCCTCTTTCGTTTAAGACAGGTTTCGCACCGATCTGATTTAAATTGAGCAAGTTATAAGCGAAAAACTTCGTTTTTTCCTTATTGCTTCCCTCTGGGGTTAAAATTCAAAAATCGGCCGACGTTACGAGCTAAGTTACGCGGAGACGAATCAAACAAAAAAAAGTTTTTTAAAATCGGTTAAGGCGTTTGGGCTGTACGCGTGACACAAAAAAAACGTGACACACAGATTCACAGACAAAGCGAGTACATAGAGGCGCTTCCAGCTAAAGCTTGGGTCGCGCCTTAAAAGAAAAACAAACTGACAATTCCTAAAGCGCCCTGTAAACGATTAAATTGTTTGTCAAATTTTACGTGTTTGTCAAACCACTTGATAGTGTGCAGCTTTGTTTGACGCATTTGTTTTTGTTCAAACAACCTGTTTGACGCGTTTGATGGAAATCTGGATTGACGGCGTGTTTGACAAACAAGTTTGAAGGTGGCGGCGGTATTTGTCAAACAAGATCTCAGTCACAGAATAAGTTATTGTCTATTCTTCATCTTGTGTCTCAGTCGTCGCCTTGCAATCATGGCGGAGGCGGACACGACAAGGAGAAAACCGAAACTACGGGCAAATTTGACAAATTTGTTTGATCTTTGGTTTGGTCGTTTAAGCTATTGTTTGATGAAAACGTAAAGTTTGACAAACAAATTTGATCGTTTACAGGGCGCTTTACTGAATATAATTGGCATCGTTTCACTGATTTAAATATTTTTTCAGACCATTTATTTAAAACTTAACGCATAAAAATATTAATCAAATGCGGATGCCCAATGCGCAACTTATCCCTAGAGAATTTAAACTATTAAAACGTCGTGTTTTAATTTGTTTAACAGTTTTTCTTATCTTGCAATGATAATAATATAATTGATGTTTTTGTCAAAGGTTTCTGGAAGCAAAATATGGCAAATGGAAAGATCATGTATGTGCTGTCCAGAGAACATACACGAGCTGTCAAGAGTCAGGCGAAAGAGAAGCGACGGTTTCATTATTTTGCCCGAAAGCAAAACCAGGAGAACGCAAATTTAGAAAAGTAAGTTACTTTTCTTAATTACTATACCGATGGTCTGGTAAACACTTTTCCTTTTAACTATGCTTTTAACAAAGAAATAATTACTCACACATATATAGGGTTAGAAAATGTATTACACAAACACAAGAAGTTCAAAAATAATGTAAAATATCGTTATTGCGTCATACCTAGAATTATTTTTCCATACGGCACGTGTAATATAACTGTTTTTAAACACTTTTTTAAGTTCACTAATTATGAGAAAACAGAAACGTCAATTCATCAACCAATTTGTATCACAAAACACGTGTTTTGTATCTCTGTGCTCGTTACATTTGTGTATTCCAAAACTGCCGAAAACTGTTCGATTGCCTGTGATGTCATTCAAATAACCGCTTCTTTAACCTCCTTTATTATGGCTTTTGTCTACACTCCTTTTGTTATTAAAATAAAGTTTAGGAAGTACCCTCGATAAATGAATTAACAAACACAAAATTACGAAAATTTGCAAATATGTCAAAACCTTTTCAAAAATGACTGTTAAATTTTTGTGATTTTTGGTTGACTTTGAAAAAAAATATTGGGCGTGTTTGGCCGAAATAAGTACTTACTAATTAGTAGGCCAGAACTGTTTATATGATAACGCGCGTTATCATGTTAACAGTTCTATACAATTGTATAGAAATTGTAAACGCGCGTTGAACGCTCTTCATGTGTGCTAGGCCTAAGGCCTAGTTTATATGAGAGGCGTTCAACGCGCGTTGGCCCAACGCGCGTTTACAGCTTCTATACAATTGTATAGGACTGTTTATATGATAACGCGCGTTCAACGCGCCACCAACGCGCGTTATCATATAAACAGTCCTATACAATTGTATAGAAGCTGTAAACGCGCGTTGGGCCAACGCGCGTTGAACGCCTCTCATATAAACTAGGCCTTAAGGTCGCAATTAAAATTCAGTAGGTGACATAATTTTAAAAAAGATACTCCTAAAAAAATATTAATTGTTACATAACTAGTTTTGTTGAACTGACATCACTAGATGTTATTATAGATTATAAAGAAGATTAAAATGCAATTATTAATAAATATTAGCTGTTATTTTGAGAAACATTTTGTTTGGACCCATTCAATAACACAGTTTTAAACATCGGCATACCCTAATGTCCACTGTTGCCGAGCGTCTATATATGTCTACTCTACTTTCTGCCTTCGCACAAACATACCGCGCTACGATTTAGGATAATCGGGGGTGGGGTGGTGTAGTCTCGGTAGAGGGACAGTTCTGTTGATGTTTTAAAAACACATTAAATTACTGCAGTATCAGTTTTTTATTTGTTAGTTGTAAATATAATAATGTTGATTCTTAGCATGGGGTTTAATAATAACATGCTCCGTTATGCATAAATCAAACAATGTAATTAAATTAACTCGAAAATCTCCCTTAAAATAATTATAAAGGACCATGGTCAAGCCGGATTCCGAAGCGATTATTGCGAAACAGTAAACACTGCGCTCCGCTATGTCCATGGTTCAATAGAAACATGAATTTAAACCATTACCCAACCAGATAAAGTTAGCTTCTACGACCAGGAAAGTTAAAAAAAAAAGAATGAATAATGTTACTTCCTATGAAGCCTGCCTTACCTGTTTTTTTTTTTTACCACAATAATAATGTATATATACAATCAGTCAGAAAAATACTGTATATGTTTTCAATAATATAAAATATATACAATATTTCTTTTAATAAAACAACGTTCTGACTAGTATAGCTAACCAGTGCAATTTTACACACCACAACACAACGGAGAGAAAAAATATATAACGACGTGTCCAAAACTGAACTGATCAACTATGCGTATGTAAGTTATTCCTTCTATACAAAAAACAATATATATTTTTAAACTATAATTTAACTTAAATAAAGAAAAACATAGAACAAAAGTCACGACAATGGGGGCCGGTGGCGGCACTGATTCGCGCACCACTGTCGAATCTATATTTTTTTTAAATGTCCATATGACTCATTTTGTACAAATAAGTTACAATAATCATAATTTTTTTTAATCAGTTATTCACAATTTTTTTAGTTCATGTTTCATTCTCGATCCACGTTTGTTTTATACCGTTCGCGGGCAAATTTTTTAGTTCCAGTTTTTTATAATGTTGGCACTTCATTCATACCGATCACAATTCGCGTCTGCGCGTAGCCAATTTCAAAAAAATGTCCAGCATTAAATCATTTTATATAAAAACCATCTGCAATCCAGAACACGACTCGGACTGTGATCCAATATGATAAAATATTACCAACAAAAATACATTAAAAGTTTAGATTTTTTTTTCATTTTTTTTCAAATTTCACTTTTAATCTTTATATATATATGTATAATATATAACTTTATAATATAAACAATTTATTATTTGAGTATAAATTTTTATTTAATGTACAGTTGAGGAACGATATTTAAAAAAAAATTTATATTAAAAAGTCACGTCCTGAATTTTTTGAGTCTTAAAAATTAAGATTAAATAAATTTGTCTTTATTTAAATAAGTTTATTTGTTTGATATCACTGAGTCCAAACATTCATCACGCTCTATTTACAAAAAAAAAAAAAAAACAACACACACATATAATATATATATATATAACATTTCAATCGAATCTCCATACTGCTGCTATAAAGAAAAAAAAAAAAACGCTAAAAGGTTTTTTTTTTAATTGTGTCGTCCCCAGTGATACCAGCACAGAAATCAATTTATTATTTATTTCAATGAGTATTGTCAAAAATCTTTATATACGTTAAACCCGATTATTCAACACACTTTCAAAGTAGAGGCGGAAGTAGCAGCTGTAGAGTAGCGGTGGTGGTGGTGGTGGTGAAATGACTATAATAATATACAATGTTTGCAAAACACTTTTGGAGAAGTAAAACGCGCGCACGCACACACACACACACACACGCACACGACTTTGCGACTCCTCAATTCAAAACAGTCATGCCGGTGTTGAGAACCGAAGAAGTCGGAGGAGGTGGTAGCGCGCGCCACGGGCCGCGATGGCGCCTCGGTCACTCCGCTTCACTATTGGAAGATTCCTCTTCGTCTTCTCCTTCCCTCAGAAGTGTGAACAAGCTGGTCAACGACTTCAGAGCGACACCTGTAACGACGCAAGGCGTGAGCATTTCCTCCAACGAAACAAACGAAACTGTGTGGTTTTTTTTTATCAATTCAGTATTTTTATATAGTCGAATCATATAGAAATCATATCACTACTTTCATCGTTTAAAGCATCATTATAAAATAACCCGTTTTAATAAAAAAAAATATATATAACCAAAACTTGAATTAGTACCTTTCCCTTCTCTTTCGGCAGGATCGTCACTCTTTTCCCAAGCTAAAAATCCTTCGACAGATATGATCGACTCTTCCCATAAAGATTCCGATATAGTGAACAGCACACCTGCAACAAAACACCGCATATTTAATCGATTTTACGAGATAGAGCCAATTTCCACATCCGGATTGTATCGATACATTTTATGACTCTATTATTTTGTGTAGCACTGCGTAAAAACGTTTTATATCTATACGAATTCTGAATTAAAATTTAGGCTTTTGAAAAAAAAAAAAATTTTCGATTTTTTTATTGTATTTTAAAACTTTATTATAAATAATATTGATAATCGATGCGAAAAACTTTCAAAAAACTTTTTTTAAATAAATTATAAGCAATTTAAAATTGATAAAATATTAAAAAAAATCACGTGACTGCAAACGCACTAAAATTGTTTTTGACAGTTGTGACGTCATAATGGTAAAATGTATATACGCAGTATACTATCAATGGCTTCTACATGTGTATTGACTAAAACATTATGACGTCACATTATGTTCGGGAAATGTCGGCGCGTTCTCGGAACTGAGTACAAAAATTTATTTTTAATTTGATATAACTTTTGAATTATAACGAAAATAAAAAAAAGAAAAATAGTTTTGTTATAAAACTAATATACGATCTTTCCATTTATGACAAAAAAAAATTTCATTCAAAAGCCCAATTGCTTTATGGTTATACGTCAAAGTTCTCCATAGGACATCATGCAAAAATATTGATGCAAACATTTTCTCGATGTTTTTTTAAATGAAATACGCTAACAAACATTAACAAATATTCAATGGAGATGGGCACATGAGAAACGTAATATAGATGGCAGCAGGTATATAGCTACCTTCCCTTCTGATAACATACAAGCACTTCTTTTTTCAGTTCCAAATCTTTGGAAATACAAAACCTTTATAATTTGAACACTGATAAAGACAACACATCGGTACTGTCAATGACTTATTATTTTAAAATAAACTAATTTTGTACACAATACAATGGTCCACAAATCGGGTGGTTATATAGCTGGCGCCTCTAGCGGTAAAGTTTGGCAGTGCCCATCCTCACTGCCCTCTATAATTTTTTTTTATCGAGATGTGGCGATTTTGTCCTGCTCATAAAAAGCGTTTTATAAGCCCTATGTAAAAAAAAGAAGAAAACTTACTTTGAGGGTGTTCAATCTTATGAATATATGCCTGCAAGGCGTATAGCACTTGCAACTCATGCGTATCTTTATTATCTACGTAGCGCAATAGAAGATTGTAATTGTTTTTCAGCAGATCCAAATTCAATTTGTACGCTCCGGTCGGCAGTCGGTTAATGGCGTGCTCGCAAATGGCGGTCATCAGCGCGCGGATAAATTCCTTCGAATTCACTTTGTCTCCAATGTTTGCCTGCGAAAGGAAAAAAATCAAATTGAAACATGCCTTCCCGTCGACCGACTGATCCAAATTCCCACTACTTACCGTGATCCAACCGGTAATTTCATCGAATTCGGTGTTTGATTTGAAACATTCTCGCAGATGCGTGCGGATCTGGTCAAAAGTGAGATTTGAAGACGTGGCAGGTATAACTGCATTACTGAGCAAGTATTCAAGTTGCTGTAACAAAAGAAGAACGGTTCATTGTGTTAAAGAATTATACAATTTGTATTGAAATATTAATTCAGTTCAGTTACGATTTTTAATTGCTGCACTGTAATAAACTATCATATCTGATAAAAAAAATGTCGTGGTAAAAACTCACGTTTTGTCGAAGGAAGCCGCTAACTTCGTCGATAGGCATGAAGTCTTGGAACTTGACGTCCGCTTCCTTCCACAGTTGACGCGCGAACTGCGGTCCTTTAGCGACGACGATCTGCTTGAATATGCTGTTAAGCAATTTGCCGGCGTGCCCTTGTGTAATGAGTAGGGCGAAACTACTTCGCAATGTGCTGAACGAGATAGCTTTTTCGAGCAACGGAGGCACTGAAACGTGAAAAAAGTTGACATCAACCGGTTCCAACAAAAAACAAATCGAATATAATTTACAAAGTTTATAAACTAGTCGGTTCATATTTTGCTAGCCATATCAGAATTAAAGAGCGTTGCCATAACATAACAATCAGATATTTACCAATCATTTCTGCAATATAGTCCCACAGTTTTGGTATGTCGATAGTCAAATCATCAGCAGCTTCGAGGAACGCTTCGAGTCCCTTGCAATACGAAGCGGGAGGTAAGAAGCCTGATCCCATCAACTGCGCAAACAGCTGTCCGGCCATTTGTCGTGACCCGGCTGATTTTTCCAAAACGTAGTTGTGAATTTCCAGTACAAATTCGCGTACGGTCGAGTCGGTAAAGGTTGAGGATATTTCGGTTTCACATTCCTGTAACAAATAAGTATCATGTTTAATTTTTGTCGTTTAAATGAGCGCCTTATTTATTTTTGAGTGCCGAAGTTACGGTGGTTAAACAAAACATTTTTTTGTATCACACAAAACTTGTGAAAGAACGAAACGAGATGACGCGTTCGTTATTATTTTATATTTCAGTTGTATGCAAATAAATACAGAGCAGAGAAATTACACAATAAAATTAAAAAAAAAAAAAGAAAAAAGAAAAAAAGAAACAAACTCACCAAAAGTGTGATGCAGTTAGTTGCATATTCATCAAAGATACTATGAATACGATTCTCCAGTTGTTCAGGTGTCAATTGAGGTTCGACCGGCCGCGCGGGTGTTGTCGGTGGCGGCATCGGAGGCTGTCTGGCAGTCGAAGCTTCTCGCGATCTGGCTTGGCTACCACTTCGGGAGCCGCGACCATCTTGAATTGCAAAACAAATACGGATCAGAAATCACTCTCATGCTCGATTTCCGATATGACTTTTAACTTTAAATGTAGAATTGAGAATGTCATTTGTTTTCAACTAAATGGAGTACTGAATTCGTTTTAACACTGAATTTTTCTTAGTTGCCAAAATTTTCCACCGGTATTTGTATTAATTTTTCAATATACATTCCGTGAGGTTACGAAAAAATAAATATGTTATTAGCTTTATTTAGTGTTTTGTCTTCGAAAAACAGACGGAAAAAAATGTAAATGTAACCATGAGGCGCGGTTGAAGTAAAAAATATAAACAATAGATATGTTAGCGGCAAGTTGTATTCATAGTCGAGATACCGGAAAAGATTTATTTCAATTATAGCCGGCTCTTAGACTGAAAATACTAAATGCATGAACATTATGATATATTACGAGATGGCAACTCACGGAATTGTCCCTTCGCGAATTATTCACAAAGCGCGACTCAAGTTTTACGTCAAAAAGTTTTCCAATTTTTCATAGCACCACAAGATATGTCAGTATAGAGATTTTACGAGCGTTTAAAACATGGGCATATATAGCACGAAACGTGTTTTAGCTCGGAGTGGTGCAGAAAAAATAATTATTGCATTATTTTCGCGGGGATAGTTACCTTCATAAGAGGGTTTGTAGTTGGATCTTTCCATGCTCGATCCTTTCGAATTGTATGGATCCTTGCTTCCGTTGCGTGTATCTAAATTGTAAAAAAAAAACAAAACAAAGGATAGTGTCATTTCAAATTAACCAGTTGTTGCTGCAGATTCGTAACGACTGTTCAAAAACAGAACAATCACTACATATCTCATTTTTTTCATACAGAACAGAGAAGATTGACGGCGCCGAATAGCTTCTGAACCTAATTCAAATAAAATTCTAATGGCATCGCTATCTTTTTTAGGATCTCAATAATAATCTAGCATCTCAAAAAACCGTTTCATCGATCTTTTCTGTTTATACATAAATGCACACTGAAGCTAAAGCATATAAAAAACCCAAGGCAAAATTATCGTGTGTACACGAATACAACTGTCCGATTAAAGACAGTACGATAAACAGTAGTATCTCAATAGCAGTGTCGTCAAAAAATAGTCGAGGCCAAAACGTTAATTTTGAAAAAAAAAAAAAAAAAAAATAGAATAAGAATAGAGAGCATGAAACTTTTATTTTTTTTAGTGATTTGGTGCAAAATTTACTTTCGTTACGTGTCGATCTGTCGTTGTTGTTATGCGATCCGTTTCTGTCATCCACTTTGTATTTTTTGTTTTGTCGAGCTCTGTTCTCGTTTCTAACGGTCGATAAGGCTGTAAAGTACCAAATAAAACAAAAAAAATTTAAAAACCATAACAAAACATCAGAATTGGATTGACCGTATTACATAACCCAACTTATGATTTAAACCCATGGCGCCATTTTATAAACATGGCGTTGAAGATTGACCGTCAAGGTCACGCCATTTATTACTTGTAGAGTAGAGACCATATTAAACTAGATGTTCGAAAAATCAACCAACGATGAAAGTATCTGTCCCAGTGCATGAAGTGCAGATATAAAGAAAAGAAAGCGCTAAGTGTTTATAAATCACGTAGTTTCAGTATTGATTCTCCACTTCAGCTGCAAATGTAAGCAAGCGATTTACACAACATATGCAATAAATATTCAATAGCACGTTTGGTCGCGTTAATCTGAACCCCACAACAGTCCGATAACTTAACCTTGAACGTTGTTCTTGGTTATATTTGTAACGCTACCATCACACAACAGATGGCACTACCTTCTTAAAAGATTTTTTTGAACTCCACTACTAAGAAGAAGGGAAACTTTTTCTAGCTATGTTGTATCTCTTTATAGATGTAACGCAACTGATAATTTGTTATGGCAGATAAATTTTAAACTAAAAAAAAAAAAAATAAACTGTTCAAATTAACTCGACTGTATTATTTACAAGTTGTTTGGATTTCATACATGCTTTAAAATATCACCTCGCCAAAAAGTTTGACGATTGAGTCAAGAGAACCTGTACAAAACGGAAAATTGCCTCGCGATGAGAAAAATTCAACCAACTTGTGAACGCATAAAAATTTCAAAACGTGTTCAATTTTACAGTAAGCTGCACGAACCAGGACATTTATATTATTATTGAAAAAAAGCAGATTCGAATCAATTTTCTTTGGATGCGATTTTGTCTCAATTAAAAGTTTTACAAACTTGATTAATTCAAACAGCTAAGAGAGCTATAAGTACAAAATGTTTTGACGTTGGGCTGCCCGTACTTTTAACTAGGATACTCTGCGCTTAAAAAATAGCAAAACACTCACTCATACTCATTGGTCTCGGCCTCTCCGGTTCAGAAGGCATGTGTTCGAGAGGTGCGTACATGTTCGTCGTGTTGGTAACAAGAGATTGTTGCGCTTTGATATTGCTGCCGCGTCCCCACTGACCGAACAACGTTTTAGAGCCCAACTGTACCTCATCCGTGGTAGTCTAAAAAAAAAAAAAAGAACACTGATATTTTTCCGACATTCCCACGATTAAAAAAAAAAAAAAAATATCAGACTAAACAATTGCCATTAGTAAGTAGCTTCCATATTTACAAAAGGAACTTTTTTGTGGCGGCATTAGAAGCACAAACAGTGTTGCCCGTGATTTTTAGTCTCTTAGTTATAGTAGTAGATCTTTCGGAAATAGAAGATCTAAAGAAACAGATGACTTACCGACTTGTTGAGGTTTTTCAGTTTAGACGATTCGACGGAATAAGGTGTGCGGTTGTTGCGCGACGCCGCAGCAGTCCAACCGTCGTCGGTGACGTTCCGCCGTCTTCTGTCATTTCCGCCCATGCTGCGATCGCGATCGTCCCTTCGCGGTGTGTTCAGCGGTGCGGAGTTTAGCATCTGGGCGTTAAATTGTTCTGTGTCGGCCTCTTTTTGGATCTGATCGATTGTTTTCGGATTAACGTCTTGGCGCCGAGGCACCCACTTATTCTTTCTCATGTCGATCACGTCTTGAAGCATGAATCTACAAAACAAGAATATCGATGTAGCAATTTGATTTCGAACACGTATCAATTGGATTTTCGAAGTTGACAGAGTCTAAAGTTCTGCGACGGCGGGAAAACACTACTCACCTGACACGACTACTGATTTTGTGGCCTCGTTTTCTGTCGGCGATCTCCTGCATCATATTGAAGTAAGGATTGAGATGTTCATTTTTTCCCATTTCAAGGTCTTTACCGACGGTCGAAAGTAATTTGCACAAGCACTCGAGGCCCTCCTCCTCAATCGGTTCCAACAAACAACGTATACAACGCAACATAATCTTGGTCGTAAGCATATTTTGTTTGTAGAGTTCACCTGGAATACAGCAAAAAAAATTATATATATATATATATATATGTTACGGCTAATACGAGAAACTAGTTTATTCGCGAATTAACCGGCTAATACAGTAGAGACGCGATAATCCGGACTAATTAAAACACAGCTGATCCAGATTATCAAAATGTCCGGATTACTGGATGTAATTTTAATTATCAAGAAAACAAACTAAAATGCTCATATTTTGCGGCTAACTGTTTATTTGAGGCTCCCTTTTTTAATTTGTCAAGAATTTCGTTTTTTACTTGCAGTGATAAAGTAACGTGTGATCGTTTACGCGGCGCCATAGTGCGTTCTCTATGTAATTCTATCTGAGTTTGACAGCGACTACATACATACTAAAACCACCTAACTTCTCCGGCAACAAATATGTATGTAACTGTAACACACCGCCGGCCAATAGTGTTGACGCAAATAGTGCCGGTACAGCTACTCAATAACTAAGTTTCATGATCCGGATTACTGAAACTGGAAAAATCCGGACTACAATGTACATAATACTATCAAACGACTGTCCGAATTACCAAAGAATCCGGATTATAAAGGTTCGGATTAACGCGTCTCTACTGTACCCGAATTAACCAATACAGCCGGTTATTACCAAAGAAAGAAATATGATTTAACAATTTTCGCAAATTATTCGGTTAAAACGCGAATTAGACAATATGATCGGTTATATCCGATAGCTCTTGGCTCTTTCGCGAATTAGCTGGATAATATGTTAAGTAAGCAATTAACCTCAAATTCATAGACGTGCGTATAAGTAGTGAGCTGTAATTTTTATTAAAATAATACAAAATAACAAATGTTCTCCAAATAAAATAAAACAACACTGATAAAAAACAAATAGATTTATCATAAAAATAAGAATACCTAGACAATAAACGTTTTATACGGTTGCTTTTGGATAATTCGCGTTTTAACCTGCTTGCACTTGATAATAGGCGAAAAAGCGAGAAACTAAGACATATTCGGCATTTATCCTTGACGCCGGTTAATTTGCGAATAAACTAGTTTCTCGTATTAGCCGTAACATATACATTGTATTCACCGATAGTGATAACAATGAATAATTCTTGTATCCTACTAGATATAAAATAGTTTGATTTCAACTCGAAATTTCAAGTGGAAATATATATATTTTTTACATTTTCAAAATCTCTATTTTTTCTCTATAAATTCATATAAAATTTAATAAAATTACATAAGAAAATATTCGAGAAAAATGTTATCAATTTATAAATTAAACAAACAGATTGAAGGAGATTTATTTATGATCTCCTTCAATACATATTTTTGGAACAAAACTTCTACTAGCAATAAACAAACAGACTTAACAATTACGTTTAATAACACTCCACACGTTTAAATTATTATTAATAATTAATTATTAGTCTGTTTAAATAATAAAGCGGTAACGTTTATTCTCAAATATTTTATTATGTAACTTTATGACAATTTTATATGAATTTATAGAGAATAAAATGCATTTACACTTCCGGTTAACGATGAAGTACAAGAAAATATACCTCAGCAATTTCCAATAGAGCTGTAAAAGTAATGAGAAATTGTGTACCCGTATGTATTCGTTACTTAAAGAACCAGTACCCGTTACTTTCGTATCGTTACGTTACTCGGTACTTTTCATATGACATACAATAGTGTACTTAACAGCATCAAGCAATAAGCATGTAGCTTCGCACCAAAGCGCGTCGCATATGTGATAGTGATACGACATGAGTAATGACTTCGTACTTTATGAATACTTATAAGTATATTAGTATAACACATTGTGCTCGTATAACCGTATCAAACGAATCGAACTGACATAGATACGAAACATGCGAGTAACGAAATGAATTTGTAAGTAACGATTCGTTACTTCGAGTCAGACGATGTACCCATTACTCAGTAACGAATACATACGGTTTGTTACAGCTCTAATTTCCAATAGTAAGTTTCGAGTTAAATAAAGACCTATTGAGATTTTTTTGTCCCTAGTATTATTCACTGTTGTTACTATCAGTGAACACACTGTATTTTACGACGATAAACGAAGATTATTAATGACCAAATTTGACAAAAAAATATCGAATTTGCAACGCCAATAATACTTACCTATAAACCTAACGTTTCCAACAGAACGGACTCGACTTCTTCTATCTTCATCTTCTAATGCTAACTGAAGTTCCTTCTTTTTATCCTGTTAACAAATGAAACATTATATATAAAAAAGTATGTTCAAATCTTTGATTAACGTCTGATTAGAACTTTTCAATAAATAAATTGGTCGATAATTTTATTTATTAAAAAAGTCTGTGCCATAAAATTTAATGTTCTCAATTTTTCTAGCCTCAAAACTTTCTTTCAAATAGCATTGCGGTACCAAATTTCAATATCGCAAATACAGTTGATGGTCTTATCCTTGAATGGCTATCACCTGAGCAAGTTTGTTCTGATAAAACAATAAAATATATACTTACAGGGTCATTTTCTTTTTCAATTTCTTTTAATTTTGCGTTGCGCTCAGTTTCATCTACATTGCTTTTTTCAAAATGTAGTTGACATCTCGTAATGAGAAGTTTTCTAAAATTAGTTAATTCACCGTTGTGTCCCGTTACCTAAACAAAAGAAGAAGACACATTCTAAAAAAATGCACATACAAAAAAGATACGAAAAGTAATTATTTTAAACACAAATCTAAAGTGCTACACGAAGCATATCGCGGGATTCATTCCGACTTACGGCCATTGTGTCTAGCCTATCGACAATAATTCTTTCTGGGGGCGGCTTAATAAAACAAAAAGACATTTCGATTTCTACGATTTCGCGTATCGACCAGTTGACAGACGCATGTTTGAAAAGTATAAAAATACGATTCAGAATCTCAACACTCAATATTTGACACCTTAGACCAAGTTTAACGAAATGTTTACTCTTCCGACTTTTATAACATTCGGCTAAAAGTCACCCTCGCGGGCATATAAGAAACCAAACACCAATTTTCAATAGCTATCCTTAAAAATAATCACCGAAGCAAAACTGTAGTCCAAAACGGTTAAAATTTCAACAAACAATTGCGAAACAACTTCGCTCGCTTTACTGTAAATGCGAAAGTGACAGGTTAGAAAAAAAACTTCCCAGCGCTGCCACCATTGACAGCATAAGAACATAGAGCTTTGTTCAAGCATTTGCAGACGACTGTAACAAATTAAATAACCCAAGCGTAGATTTTAGTGTTTAAGCGAAAAGTCTTGAAATTCGACTAGCAGTTCATGTATTTATGGACTTTCGAATGGATATCTGATTCAAGGCATGCGCAGTTAATGCTAATTCACAGAGACGGATGATCTTTTTAGCACTACACGCGTTTATTTGACTTTATTTAGGCATTGTTGCATTTGCTGTATTTCTGGTTCAAGACATGCACAGCTAACGTCGATTCATACTAATATTTTTTGCAAAATACGCATTTGTTCGGTTATGACTTTGTTTAGGCATCATTTGTTTTTAATGGGTTAATCAAGGTCGTTGGTTAATCACAATAGCAGACACACACACACGTACACAAAAAAAGCGCTCAAAAACTCGAGTATGTTTTTCAGATGATAAATGGTTTTTAAAATCGACGTCACTAACTCCATTCAGGAAAGTACCGCTAAGCAGGGGTGTGGGTGCGCAGTCGTCGGCCTATTTAAGCATGCGTGACGGCTTCAGAAGGCGGCGTGTTACGACTTGCGTGCGATTTTTTTGGCACGATAAATAAATCCGACGTCATGCCCGTTATTGTTCAGGCAAAAAAAAGAGAGGAACTACTGTTTTTTTTTTTTTTTTTATTAACTTGGATCTTTTTCTTACCTGCAAATTAGTGAATACTTTATTAAATGCATCTAGGCCAATTAGTCCCTCTACATTGGTAGCCATATCTTTGGTCCACTGTCATGAAAAAACGTGTGAAATTCGAATTAATCCTCATAGTATACAATATGTTTTTTCACAATTTTATATTACGATTATTTCACGACTGAAGTAATAAATCACAACGGTTGGCAGCAATGATCAATACTGTTTTGTTTTCACGCTATCTGCTCATGCGCGTCGGTAATTGCTTTTGTTGTTTAACAAATGAGCATCAAAAAAAAGTGCGCGAGAAATAAACAGCCGATTAGTGTGTTATATTTACCAACTTAATTGCTTTATAAGTATTTGAGGCAGTCAGTCGTGGAATAATCCTTCCAAGCCTAAAACTATTTTAGTATAATCAATTTTGGAACCAATTTTCTAACAATCTATGAAAATGTTTTGTGACACTACCAAAAACTAGCATCAGCAAAAAAAAGCTTTTTATGGAAAAAGTCAGTGATATCTGTCGCAATAAAAATGAAATTTCATCGGAATGAGAAAAATTGAATAACATTTATCCAGTGCCGCATCTAATTTCACCTAAACAGTCAGTTTGGCCTCTTTACAAACTGCTGTACCTACTCGGCTTCATTCGGGTAGAATTTAGAATCCAAGCGTTTCACTCATTTTAATGTTGATACGAACTCGAAAAACCCACCTCCTCTCCGTTCAACAGTTTGAGTAGTTCTTTCAGTGTGTAATTATTTTTTAATTCAGGAGCTTTGTCGACTTTCAGGTTTCTAGCTTAAGTCGTTTTCAGTTTTGACTGTGTGTTGATGAGTCAGTCTGTCAGTGAGGACACTAGATATATATTTAAACAACACCCCTGCAATTTCAGCGCGTGTTGATACGAACTCGAAAAACCCACCTCCTCTCCGTTCAACAGTTTGAGTAGTTCTTTCAGTGTCTAATTATTTTTTAATTCAGGAATTTTGCCGACTTTCAAGTTTCTAGCTTAAGTCGTTTTCAGTTTTGAATGTGTGTTGATGAGTCAGTCAGTCAGTGAGGACACTTGATATATATTTAAGCAGCACCCCTGCAATTTCAGCGCGTGGGACTCGTGCAACAGTTGCTACTCCATGTAGCACCGGTATTATTATCTATGGGTGCATTCATCTTGGACGCTTAGACGCTTTCAGCGTTATTTATCGACATTCGTCTTGGCTTTTGAACGTTAACGTTACTCAATAAAATACCGTTCGCTTTGGGATAACCACGTGGTAAACGTCAGTTGGCATCATTATGGCGGATGTAAATAATTTAGGAATCTTTCAAGCGATAATGGATCTTCCAAATTAATTGAGTATAATGTGAGCAATGAATTTTCAATTTTTCAAAGAAAAATAATTTTAAGTTTCATTTGCTTTCAATACACACAAAAGTTAGGTTAAGATGCCTTAATTAAACATGACGCGAACAAACGCTTATACTGTGTTCGTTTTAGTAGTTAAACCGATTTGGCGCTAACGCTTTTGCTTCACTAACTCGAGAGGACAAGCGTTTTGAGCGCTGTGCCGATCATTGAGCTCAAGCATAAGCGCACTTTGTCAACGCTCACAGTGTCAACTTAAACACTAAAAACATCGCTTGACAGAGCTGAACACGTCTAAGTGCCCAAGACGAATGCACTCTATGTGTAACAGATTTTAGTTATTAATTTTGAAAAAAATGTTAGGATCTACTGAATATGGACCAAAATACATTTTTCCACGCGACGGTTATTACATAGCAATGATTTTGCAACAACAGCTAAATCACATCCGAGAAGCTAACATCATAATACAAGTTTGTCCACAAATTAAAAACTACAATGCCTAAATTGTTTTTGGTTATTATGCCGATTTGCAGAAAACACTGTCAAAAAATTTTAATTACAGTTTTTATATATTCAGGACCAGTGTCGCTTTCAAATTCTCTGTCGTGTAAAACATTTGATTGTACTAAACAAAAACAAATGATTGACAGAAAAAGATCGCTTTCCAAACTAAATTTTGATAAAAACGAGCTGAAAAATATCGTTTCAACGAATGCTTTCATTCTGTCCGCATCAGTATTCCCACATTAAAATACCGAAAACGGACATTGTAATTTGTTTTATTTTTTTATCAATGGTAGAAATTATATCAGTTTCTCATATTATGAAAATTTTTCTATTAAAAAGAAAAAAAAAATTTGAAAACACTTTCATTCCTTGAAGGAGTGTAATCTTCGAAGTTAGTCATCTTACACCAAGGATTACGGAGCAATTACCCAGGCCTACTTTTGTTCTATTCAGTACAGTACAGGTCGAAAGTATGTCACCCAAAAAGTTAATGACGTCAATTCTCAACATTTCAGCAAAAACGTCATCTTATGAAAACGATTAATCAAAAATGGTGTCCTCAAATTAAACTGTCAGTTAGATGCTGGTTTTGTTAATCAACATGGTGAAAAAACGATAAGCAATTAGAAAATGATAAAAATACAAAAAGCTCGAATTAAAATGATATGTGATAAAATGAAGCAATGTTTGGCAACAGACATTTTTTGTGTTTTTGTCCAAGGAATGCACAAGCTTTTACTTATCCAATCTACACTATAAAGTTTTATTACGAATTTCATTTTCGGTAAAATGATAAAAAAAGCCCATACGAAAATTATGTACTTATTAACTATATGTTTTTTATTGTACCAAACTCATGTTAGCACAATAAGGATGCAATCATTTTTTGTGGAAACAGTTAGCTGGCACTGATTGGTTACTGTCATTAGTTAAAAACATATGCTATGTTAATATATGTCGGAGTAACCAGGGAATTACTTAGAAGGAGACATATTTTCTAAGCTCTTTGTTGCCTTCGCTTACCGCACATCGGTATGGTAAAGTACTCTACATCGGCGGTTTACAAACTCTTTTGGTTACAGACGCATTTTGAATTCAGAGATGCAACGGCGACATTTTACAACTATTGTAACTATTTACAATGGGAATTGGTCTTTTCAGGCGATTTTCTGGTGTAGTAGAAAAGAAAAATGGATCCCACTGAGAGATTTCGCGAATCTTCATAGGGCCCACATACCACACTATTGAGAACCGCTTCTCTGTATCGTTGCCGCTATTTATTGTAGAACGCGCAACAGCTATGGCCATTGGCGTTTAATAGCACGGAATTAAATTAAAAGACATCGCTAAGCATTCGTGAGGGAGCTGGGATTCGAACCCATTATAGTTTGTTTCAAAGAACAGCGCCCTAACCACGTTAATCGGCCTCCATAGCAATTTAGGTTTTTTGGGAGAGCGCTTCAAAAGTTTTTGCAACTTTGATTTTCAATCGACATCAGTCGTTCTGGAAGTCACGGTTAAAAAATAATAATACAGCGGATTTCGGTTATAGCGACAATGAAAGGAGAACATAATTCCGCCGCTATATAGAAAGAAAACTTTAAATTCAAGGGACTTAAGTGTTACGTCAGTATAACCGAAATCCACTGTAAAGCTGAACGCGTCGTCAAAAAAGCTTCCTGGCATAGTGATTATTCCCGTCCAAAGCATATAAAGCAAAAAAAAAAAAAAGCATAAATAAAGTCTATATACATCTCTTCACCAAATGAAAATTGCACTTTGAAAGAAATTAAAATAATAGCAAGGGTTTAAAGTGTAATCTAAATTTCATATCGGAATCAAATCGTAACTTTAAAAATCCCAGCAGATATCTATTCGGATTGTGTACAATGTTTTGTCGTAATTTTTCGAATATACAGGTAAGAGTTCAATATTTCGTTCATATCACATCTAGACGAATTTTGACTTTGCCGCACAAATACAAATAGTTCCTCTTAAGGACGTTCATGAGTGCGATTTGACATTAAATACAAATTTTAATTTCTTATATTTGATAATTCTACCACGCAATTATCATCCATCAAAAATTCAACTCATTAATGATTAAACTTGTAACAACTATATTATTAGAATAGACATTTTGATTATTAATATTGTTGTAAGATATTCTTTTAATTATGCTGTTTATATAACGCCACAAAAAATTGTGTTATCAAACGATTAGTTAATAATTATTTATATGCGTTATAGTTGAAGCTGTCAATATAATCACTGGATTATAAGAATTTTATATTAATAAGCGATTGATAACAAGACAATTATTTTAATATTTTAATCGAACTTTGACTCGGTAAATCAAATAACTTAATGATTCGGTGTGGAAATTAATTGGTGTCTCATTTGACTCATATGCAACGCATGACCGTACCTAAGAGTTTGAGAGGATGAAAAAAAAAATAATAAAAACATTCTTACTTCTGTCAGCGCCATTTCTCTGCATAAGAGAGCGTAGTTCGCCGAGAAATTGGGCTCGTCCACAGCCTGGAAAAACAGAACACTACATTAAGATCGCGATAAATAACAACATTTTATTGTCGAAAAATCCATTTTCCAACAAATCACTCATTAGTATACAGTTCAAGTCTATTTAAATCGGTTAAGGCCAAACAAATATGAACAATTTAAGTCGAATAGTTTAAATTTAAATTCAAAAGTAGCGAACAAAATACTTGTTCGGTGGTTTGATCTTATCGATTTTACCGCAGTCGAATCAGATAATTTGAACGATTCGATTCGGTAATTTTGATGGATCAATACATTTTGGCAACAAATAGTTTATTGAGTGTCAACCAAATGCGGTGAAAATATTTTCTCAGCCCGGTGTCGTTCGATCTGTAAACATCGCCACTGCAATTTGAATTTTCCGGCCGTGCGTCCGATTATGGCGAGTTATAAATTGTGAAACAAACAAACAACATACCTTTTCGAAAACAATTTCAATTATGCCCTGCAATCGCTCGAGCGAATCGATTTCTAGAGTTCTCGCTTGTTCCACTAAAGTAGAAAATCTCTGCGGCGTCAATTTGTTAAGTATGGCTCTAAATCTCCTAACTAGTTCCTGAAATACCAACAAACAAAATATGTTACAAATGAGTATGTCGAAACAAAATCGTCGTCGCTGAACTTGACAATATGTCGAGAAGCTACCCACATTAGTCTTTGCCTCTTCTTCGGTCAGTTCGCTCTTGTTCACGAACCGGGCAGGTTTCCATGCGTTTTCAGTCTCGTGCAGTTTTACCTCCTGGTTCAGTGACAGTGAAAATTGAATTACGTTCGGCTGTTGCGATTTTGTTTTCGCTTTGTTGCCTTGTTGACTATTTCGTTTTGTGACGCTCTGCAAATAGAAAAAGACAATGTATTTTTCGAAAGTCAAAAAGACGCAAAAAATAAAAAATAAACTTTTTTTAATCGACACTGAATCTATTTGCAGAATAAAAACATATTATTAGTTTTTTGAAATTTTTTTTTGTGAAAACCGACGAGATTTTATTTTTACGATCCGGTTGGCAATTTACCAGCCGGCCGATTTTATCACTGATTCTACATACGGCTTCGAAAGAAACTGCACTAGTTTTATCGAGAAAAAAAAAATCGGCACCATAGATTTATTTGATCCGAGAAGTACACTTACGCCGCGCTGCGATTGCGACTTGGCAAATCCTGGCAGCAAATCGTGTTGTCTAGTTGTGAAGGTAGATCGGCTCTCTGGTAGCCGCGGCTGAAATTAAAAACATTCGGAAGTTATTTAAAAGTTCGAAATAATATAAGTCAAAGAAACCACGATTTGCTAGTTTTTTGCTGTCAAAACAGTGGTTTCAGTTACTGTATTGAAACGGTTTCTAGCCATTTGTTTAAAATTCTCAAAAAATTTGCTATCAATTTGAAGAAATTCAAAATAACAAAACTACACTAAACAAGAATTAGGAAGTTTCCCATAATATTTTTTTTTTAACTCTTAATCGGGCTCCTAAAAATTACAAAATGAATAGCGAAAGAATCCTTGTAGCAGTTTTAAAACATTCAAAGTTAAAATCTAATAATAATTCTGGCAACGTCACGTGGCATAAGTGTCATATTTATAGTAACTAATAATATAGCATTAACAGTTGAACAGAGGAAAAAAAAAGAACAAAAACAAAACAATATGTCAATTTTGAAGTTCGGTTCATGACTTAGTATTACTCTTGATTTGACACACCGTGCCACAGAGCGTTATAATGGTCAACCAGGCGTCAATCAGTCTCGTTTGTGACAGCGCGTACAAAAAATCTAATATATCTATTGAATTTGCCGATATCGAAATGTTTTCAGAATTGTTCAAATTATCTTTATTATTATGATGTAACACTATCTTTTTTAGTATTTTCGTGGAAACTTCCTAATTAAAACCAGACCCCTTGTGAAACATAAAAACAAGTTCTATATAATTTTTTGAAGCCGTATTGTGATTACGAGAAGAAAAATAATCTCCACTCACCCTTGTGTTCGGCTCTCGGAGCCAAATTTCTAAGTCTGGAGATTTACTATTTTCCGGTTTTTTCTTACTTCTCGGATCATTCTGAAGAGCCATTAAGAAATCCCTATCGTATACTTTCTTTCCGGTCGGATTCTCCGGCGACCACTGATCTATAATAAAAATAAAAATTCGACAGGTTCAACGACTGGTTCCATAAACAATAAAAAAGAATACCGGACTTTTTATCAATCAGACAATTTCAGAAATATATTTATTTCTTTGATGTTTAAAAATATTAGGTTCGTTTCTAGTGCGTGATGACATATTAACAGTCACATGAGCCATCGTATCATCACGCACGAGACATTTAGCATTTTTTTAAATGTATGAAATAGCCGATTTTCATATAATTAAAAAAAAATTGACAGTCAATCTTGAGCAAGACCACTTTCAAATTATTGTGAGTTGCGCTTGATTTTCAAACTTTTATTATGGATAAGGATATGGTGTAAGGCTATGTTTCGCATTTCTTTAGTTTTACTTTACGCATTAGTGCGAAATGGGCCATTTTACTACCGCTATACATGCATGAAAAGCAGCTACTTTATAGGGAGTTGTGCAAAAAGTATTCCTCAGCACATCCAACTGTACGCCTTACAGTGAATGTATTTTACAATACTCCTTTTGTTGCACATATATGGCTTTATAATCCGATGTCAAAGTCGAACAGTTAAAAAGATTTACCAATTATTCTTAATTAAAATTTCACATTCCAAAATTAATAACAAAAATTCTATGTTCGTAATCCTCGTTCACTTTGGTTGCACCTTACAGAATCGATCTACCAATGAGCCTAATTGTTACCGAAACTACAAAGTACAAAATTGTCGGCTAGCAGTTCCTGTTCACTTTGACTCCTAGAAAAATTAACACGCCTTCTGGAGAAATTCCCGGGTGACCTCGGCGGATTCAAACAAAACAACAAGATGTTCAAACTCACCGTCTTTATATTTGAGCGATAATTTTAACTCCGGCGTTTCATTACTATCGTTAACATAAGGTTTGTTGTTGACTTCGTTTTTGGCCTGAACCAATTTATCCACCGAATTCGTTTTGTTGGCGCCGTCTTGCTGCTGCGGCTGAGCCGCCGGCCTTGTTATCGGCCTAGGAACATCTTTTACTATACTGGTAACGTCTACTTTAGGTTTCTGTAACGTTTTCACTACATTGGCTTTGTTCATCACGTTGTTCGTTTCGGGAACGATCTTCTCGACGGGCGTCGGTTTCTGTTGTTGAGGCGGAGGCGGCGCCGCCGTGACCGGAGCGGCGGCCACTGTGTTGTTTTCTGTAACGGCGGCGACTGCAGGAGCCGCGCCGTTGTTATTTACGGCGCCGACGGCGCTGTTGTCGTTCGTGTTGAACGCGTCCATGTCGCTGCCCTCCTTGTCTGCGCCCTTTCGATTGATCTCACGAATTTTATTCGTTTTGTTAGTCGATTTAGAGGGCTGGCTTGCAGGCACCGGTGGTGCAGTGACATTCGGTTTCTGATTCACTATGGGCTGGGAGACATTCGAAACTGTCGGTTTAGTGGCTTCTTTTGCCTTGGAAGCATTTTGTTTTTGTTTTCCTGTTAAAAAAAAAAGAATTATTATTCACGGTTTACTTGATTCCGATCTTTTTTTTATCATTTTTTACTGTCATTTGAGTCTAATTAATTAATATTATTTTTTAACCTGTTTTTACGATTACAATTTAACAAACTAATAATTGTACGATTACGATTATAAATGCATTAAAAATATAATATAAAATAAGCCTTATTGGGGTTATTCATTGAAAATTATAAAATTAATATACAAAAACTAATTCATAAAATTCTAATAAATACTTGATTAAAAAAAAAAAAAAAATAGTCTTTCCGAATTCCAAGACGAGTGCTTATATAGAACATGCCTGTTGCAGCGCTGACAATAATCGCAGATTACGATTTAATTGAACAATTGCAATTATCGTTAATTAATTGCAATCGCTGCATCACTAAAGCCAAACCAAAATATGGGTTCCTAGTAAAAAAAAAAAACTAAGTTGTGGTTGCTATCTCGATTGTGGCGCCATCAGCACGTTGCGTTCCGGCACTACATTGCCTCCTCAATAGTAAGCAATTTTTATTCAGAACTTTTTCTACTACGCCTGCGCTGTACTGATATAAGGAGTCTCGTTTAAAAAAGGACCGCCAGTATAATATATTATATGATGGTCTGAATCATGTCATTGGCCAGTAATGGCAATTTATGTGCAAAAATTTCAAAGCGAAAGCAATAACGCATTTAAATAACCTAATTTGCGCTGAAGTCTAAACTGGGCAAATATATGTAAATAATAATAACCAATAAAATAATTGTTCTATAGTCTATACGAATTATACAAATTTTCTTTAAAATACACGGGAAACGCTTGTGATTTCTCCTTTTCTATTGTAAACTTGATATGTTGTCATAAATTTTTGAAAATCTAGAGAAGTTATGACTTAAAGAAAACCCTTTTTAACGACACAAAACCGTTATGGCAACACATTTTTGGGACCGATTCACAGAAATACTATATTTTATTAGTTTGACTCTTTTCTCATTTAAATTCTTTACCTGCATTTTCCGAAAAATAGTAGCAGGGCGACAAACTCGCATTTATTTTTTTTAAAATGTCTGGTTTGAAGAGCAAAGTCACAATATCCCATGAGGAATTGTTTGTCAATTTCAAAAAATTAAAATTGCATTTTATTTTGACCCCGCGAATTGCCTCCCCCTTAAAAAAAGACGGTCCCACCGATGACGTTGCAACCGAGTTCTACTGTTTTTACTTATTTAATTCTTAGGAATAATTATCAGTCAATACAGTAGAACATCGATTAGTAGCGCTCACTTAGCCCTATCTCATTATTAGAACATACCAGACATTGTAGATTATAGTACATGCTCGACAACTGAGGTTATTAGCGTCGTATATAACACATGTATAGCAAATGTCAGCACAATAGTAAATCAGACTTTCTGGGGGGAAAAATCATTTGCGTATTTACTTCCTGTAATTCCAACAAAACGGCATTTAACATTTTTGACATAACGTCACATAACGGTGTTTTTCTAATAATTACACCTCTACCCTGTCCCGATTAGGGTGGATAAGCGACGTTTCACTGTGAAAGTACACTAACTTTAGAAAGCCAATATTTCCCAGAACTGAAAACCCGAGTTTCAAAAATAAGTTAAGGTCAAGGGTTTATGCATACTGTATTAATTTCATTTTTACAATGAATATTTTGTATTAAAACAAAACACGAAACGGCAACAAAAAAATTTTAAACGAACATTTTCCCGAACTTGTACTCAAGGTTGCCAACTTGGGGGTTTCCCCCCTAAATTTGGGGAAATAAAATGTAGAATGGGATTTTTTAGGGCCCCAATATTTTTAGGGGCACAAAAAAGTTTAAAATTTTTCTTTCGACATAAGGTGAATTTCAACTTGTGCCCATAACTCTTAGATTGACAATGACAACCCTGCTTGTACAGCACAGCACTTATTTTGCCGCTAGAGACTCAAGACAGCTTTCAGCGCACGGAAACCTTGCGGTACGTTCGAATCAGAAAAATACTTATTTTAATATTTTTCCCTACTGTGATAAAACAAAGCGACTTTTCCAGGTCTGCAAGTCGTCCTGAATATTGGATAAAATAATAGAATACGTTAAGCAAGAGATTTCTTGACGTTAGAAGTGATTATATCTATTTATTTGCACGAAAACTATAAAACTGAACAATATTGACACGCTCTATGCATTTTTTCAGTCATATAACACTGGATTAATACAAAGACAATAAATTAATATAAATATTTGCTTCGAAAAAATCTAGAAAAAGTCAGCCATTTCTAAACGTAACATGAAATGTGGTAGGGAACAAAGAATGAACAATTGTTAAAAAAGCATAATATTGAAAGATATATAACGTGTAGCTGTTTGAACGCTTGGTGTCTTAATTTAGCCACAGCAGGAGCTTTACACCACTGCACTAAAAATACCGAACATACTCAGCCGGTAAATATGTCTCAGCGCTGAAATGAACACACAGGCGCCTGGTGTGTATTCTAGAACGTTCGTTTCCGTTCGACCGCAACGTACCAGTCGTTTAAAAAAAAAGAACGTTCTAGAAACTTTTACTCCCCTAAAAATCTACAGCATTTGTACAAGCGTCACGTCTGAACTCCACTGAATAAAGAATAGAAAGAAAAACGATCAGCACTGCACTGGAAATATAATTAATTGGATTCGATCGTCAGCGGTCTGCAACAATGGACAAGTTGCATTTAATAATAGCGTTTCGAGTTCTAATAACTCGATGTGCATATCGAGTTTAAAATAAAATAGAACGTTCGGGAATTCGCGATTCCTAAAGCTTCTGTATACATTTCATTTAAATATAAAACTATTATTTTAATTTAAAATATTTAAATAAACAAAAGAGCGGGTCTGAACACAATAGAGAATTTCCATATGAAGGATAAACTAGAGGAATTTAATAATGTCTTTTTTATAAAACAAATGAACGAACAAGATTCACATGTCACGCAACTTATTATTATATTAATTATACAGTCGATATTTTCCACTTGCGCGTGTAAGGGTCAAACTATTAAAAAAACGAGAGAAAATTACCGATACTCAATTAATTAAATACAAGTATACACTAGCCAATAACGTCATACTACATTGAATCTAATTTGAATTTCATTTGGTAATAAGAATTTAAATTCAAAATAGTTTGAAGTGAATAAATTATCAGCGATTGAAATTTAAAAAAAAACTATTGAATATTATTAAATTGTTTTCTGAAACAGAACATTGACAGATTTTTCAATAAATACAAGACGTTGATATAAAAATTTAACATGCTGGGCAGTTTTATTAAAATAAAAGGATATGGTATATTGGCTTTAATGTGAATAAAGAAAAACCTTTAAAAACATTCTGGTATTCCAAAAAAGTTTCGTGACAATTCACTTATCCATAAACAGCTGTAATACTAATCTCCATCCGATATTTAAATCAAATCCGTGAATGATTTGCGTCTGTGCAGCACCTGTTACTTCGGATTTAACCAATCCAAGATAAACGATGTCAACATTTCGCACAGATGACTGTACAACAGCTGTCAATCGTTCAGCGTTTTGAAAACGTGAATTGAATAGACATCTGAACCGGATACGACGAGGAAGTCGGGTCAGGAACTACATATTATAATAAGTCACAATTTAGTGCACTTCTGTTACTTTACATAATTTAAATCTGTTACATTTCAAATGCAAACAGCACAATTCCATACGCATGGCATCGCGGAGCTCTGGCTGCAGCTGCACAGACGGTACAAGGACAGTAAGGTCATTTTGCAAGAAGTAGACAGACAACTTTCTAAAGAGATCTTTTAAAAGATACCGCATTATGTAACTCGAGCGACATACTGTAATGTTTTACAAATAAAATCGATAGCGGTTACCCCTAATTACTGTTTTCCACATATCCAAAATGCAGGGAGCAAACAATCCAATGCCTATTTATAGCAATGCTGACCAAATTACGCAAAACGTGGGTGGCGCGGAAAACTCTCTTTCAATTACACAATTCACTCGTGATTTTGTCACGTTGCTGTTAAAAAACTATGTACTATTTATTTTTGCACTGACAATTATCAAATATTATTTTAAAAAAGCACTCCTTTAAAGCACAAAGTCGTTTACACTAATTTATACTAAAGTTTTGTAAATACGAAACAAATGAGTTATTTTGAGCGATGAATTTGTTTGCGAAAATGTAAAATTACGTATATAAATTAAACAAATAATAAATAAAATGAAAAAACATATGTACAAAAATGACAAAATAATTAAATAAATCACGTACGACCCATGTGGCCATCCACACTCCACAGTCTGGCCAAAGGCAGACATGTTGGCAATGGTTGAGAAAAAGTGTGAAGTGAGAAGGTGTCAAAAGTAAGAAGAAAGAATACACCGAATGTCCAGAAATGGATAATAATGAAAAATACTTTATATAAGCTTTTCAAATTGCGCAAATTAAGAAACGATCAATATAATCTCGAAATAATACGAACAATTTGTCAGTACGTTTATAAATAATTTTGCTGGATAAAAATGAAATTACAATAAAACTTTGAAGAATTTTACTCACTACTTTTTCGCCCCATTTTAAAAACAACAAATACTAATCACAAATACAAAACACTTTATAAGCACAATCACATAGCACCAATAACACACTACCGTGGTAGTATTTTTTACAGAATTAATGCCAAATTGCTTAAAAATATCAATTCTACATAACCTATATTCGACCGAACACAACGGAAAACTAACCACGAACTGACTTGTGTAGTCAACTGGTCGCAACCGGATATTTGCTCACGTGCTGCCAACTACTGGGCAAAAATATTTTGAATAAAATGGCGGCATAACAAGCCGCTCAATTTTAAAATGACATTTCCAAAAATTTGTCTTTTAAAAAATGCGATTTTCTTTTAACAATTGTTTACATTTTAAAAATTAAATTACTTTAAACGCTCAATATGTCTATCAGATACCTAGTTTGTTTATTTTATTATCACGCATAAAAGCAAGATAACAATTTCGTTTACCTTTGGTTTAAACTTTTAAAGTAAACACAGAAACTTTGCTTCTTAATAAATTATGACGTATTTTTGCAAGATTATTGCATAATCGAAATTTAAATAAGCAAAAAGAATTTCATTTCATTATTTTTCAGTAGATTTTCACTAAGGCCCAAAAACATTCTGAACTTTATTTAAATCTAAAAATACGAAAATCTGCAATTTGAAAGAGCTTGTGATTTTTTCACAACTTCCGAAGACACATTGCAAATATATATTAGATATCGTGTCCATCGATAATAACTAATAAGAAAAAATTCGCAGGTTTGTGGACAATAGTTGTATTTATAAATGTACGACGTTTCGTCTATAAATTTAGACTTTTTCAATTTTTAATTTGTACTTGAAAAAGTCTAAATTTATAGACGAAACGTCGTATATTTATAAATACAACTATTGTCCACAAACCTGCGAATTTTTTCTTATTACACATTGCAGTTTGGAAAAAAACAAGTTTAAAATATTGAAACTACCTAAGGCTAGGTTCACACTATACGGTTTTTCCTATTCGGCATTCTTATACGATTTTACCGTATACAGTAAAAACGTATTCAGTATTCACATTCATACGTTTTTCTTATACGGTAGAATCGAAATACTATTGCCACTGAGACCGTTTCGTTTTTTGTACCGTACGCGGCTCACGGTTTTCAGTGACAAGACACGGATGCAAAAATAAACGAAACTGTTTTTTTACCGCATTCGGTTTTACCGTATAGTGTGAATACGTGTATATGTTTGCATTTGCTACTGAAAACCGGATACGAAAAACGTTTCGGTAAACCGCAAGGTGTGAACGTAGCCTAAGAGAAAATTCTATGCTACGAATACATTTTGCGTGAGACGCAGTCTCTTGTATTTAGCACATTTATTAAAAAAATATGTACCATCAGTTCCGATTTAAAATTTATAGGGATGCAAAATTGTACCGCAAGTCGTGCGATCTTTGTTGATCCTACTTATTGCATAACTTCGAGGTATTACAGTATTTACATTTTTTTATTTGTCGGAGATATCTCGCGGTTGGATGTTAATTAATTTGAACAACCAAAATAGTTAGTACATAATAATTAAGATTGAAATCTAATGATCGGGGTTATTTACAGTTTATTTTCATTTTGAGTTTACATTCAGAAAAATTTAAACAGCGGTTTGAACTGTTTTGCCCGTTAGCGATCTGAACCATTCCCAAATCATTTTAAACTGACACTTATGCTGGGTTTCAGAAAGGATTGTCAAAAAAATTGATTTGACAATAACCTTAGATTGTGAACATACATATTTCTCCATATAAAAAGCATAGTAGAGTTTAAAATTGATCCCCCTCGAAAAATAATTGATCGATTGAAACAATATTTTTTTTAAACTGCGTATTTAGCATCGTTGTTTGTAGTTTTCATTTCGAAACAACGCTTTACAACGCATTTTGATCCAAATTTTGCTTGATAATCAATCTTTTTGTAAATAAAACAATAATTTGTTTTTGTGAGTACAATCTAACGTTCCAGATGATAGGGCTTTTGAATACGACATTAAACTGCTCCTGATGTATGGAAACTATAATATTATATGATCACAATCTAAGGTCATTGTCAAATCAAATTTATTGACAATCCTTTCTGCAGCCCAGCATTAATGTTTCTTATATTACGTTACCTTTTGTCAAGCACATTCTAATTTTCGGCGATAACTGTCCAATCTTCATTTAATACTTTTTTTTTATTCCTTTAATTTCAGAATGACCTTTCATGCAACTATCAACAAAAATAAGCCTCTATAAAATAGAGAAATAGTTCCGCTGATATCTAATTGAATGGAGGTAGTGTATAACATGAAGGAAAACATTATTATCCTTCAGAAATCATTCTGGATTCCTTTTTTGAAATCGATGTAATTTTTCTATACCTAAATATTTTAATTACTACTTCAAGATTCTTAATAATTTAAATTTCTTATTATAACTCATCGGGTTCAAATATATTACTGTAAATACAAAATAATATGAGACTAAAAAATTCTCTCGGATCAAGTCTGATTCTATAAATAATAGAGAATTCACGAAAAAAGAAGCGGTCTCATGTTTTAAATAAATTTGAGTGATGTAAATTTATGAATACTCAGTTTCTTTGTGTAGAAATCACTATATAAACGATTTTAGCCACATTAAATTTAAGATCTCAAATTTTCGTTTGTATGAAATTTGCATCGACCTCATTGCTATGATAAATAATTTTGAAAGATTCTATAAAAAGCTAATTAGATTTTAAATATTAATTATTTTTATATTTTTTTAGATCAGTTCTGAAGAAGGTCCAAATCCGGATTGAAACGTTAATGTATTAATTTTATAATTTTTTTGGTTAATATATTGTCTGAAAAATTGGTCGATAATTTTATTTATTGCTTATTGCTATGAGTTGTTTTTTTTTCCCCAGTGATTATACTTTCTTACAGAATTTTCTAGTTCAAGATAATTTAAAAAATTTAATGTATCACATTAATTATTAAAACGTTACCGAAGTATTTTTAAAGCAAATGTCAAATATTTTTACGGTTACCCTCGCACTAGATACTGTCGAGCGTCTATAGTATACGATCGAAGTACAGGATACAAATACTGATGAAGCAGCTTTTCAAAATAAAATAACTTAATCGAAAATAATATTAACTGTGAATTCAAAAGGATGAAATAATTAAAAAAAAAATAGGGCTATGTGGAAGTGCATCTTGCAAATTCTAAACTACCTTTGATCTCCAACATTTGAAAAAGAACGCGGATGGATTTTTTACTGGAAAAGTAGGCCTTCCATAAAAATGAAACTTTAGTAAAATGTCCAACAAATATTGCTTAGTTTATAGGAGATGAACTAATACAATTTTTTATTTATTTTCAGGATTTTAATCTAAATTTAAGAATGTCATTTGATTCCACCTAAATGGATCTCTTGAAAACAATTTAGATCCAAACCTGAAAGTCATATCAGCAACCTAGCCTTATGCAATAGTGTAAATTAATACAGTAGTACCTGGGTGACCAAGCTTTGCTCAGAAAGTTAAATAATATTTTGAAAACAATTGTTTCATTGTTTGTATAAAATTCCAAAACCTACTTACAACATTTAAGTATTTTAATACGTCAAAAAATTGATTTTTATAATGATGAAATTTGTAAGAAAACGATTTTTTCGAGAGATGAGACCTAGCTAAAACGATTTTTTGCCCCCCAAAATCCCTTTTCAGTAAATTTCATCCAAATCGTTAGGGCCGTTTTCGAGAAAATATTAGGGACATAGGTAGATACAAGATTAGCTCGTTTAATAATAATATAGGGATTTATCTAATTAGTACTGAGCTGTAATGTTCCGTGTCAGTATGGGCAATTTTTTTATCGAAGTTTTAGAATTTATTATATTATGAATCTAAATTAGACGCTCGACAGTTGAGTATGTGAACGCCATTAGACCGAATATTCTGATTATCTGGTCACCACATTACACTACAAAAAATTAAAAATAGAAAAACGCTCTCAGATCAAGGACACAAAAAAATTACAACAATAAAACTCACCCTGCTGCACGTTTTCAACTGGCGGGACGGTATTGTTGTTGTTGACCATTGCTTTGTTCTGATCAGTCGATTGTCTCTGTTCCTGTTTCATTCTATTCGCCGACTTATTACTTTTCGGTACGTTCGGTATATCGGCGGCGACATTGTTAACGGGCGTCTCTTTCTGAACCGGAATTTCTCTCACGGCTGCGACTTCCTTGTGCGCGACGGCGATCGCGTGCTGGTGTTCCTTCTGGATGACAGCTGCGTCGAGGAGCATATGCGCATGCGCGGCCGCCAGTACTTCTCTCGGCGCGACGTTGTGTTCCTGATGGTGAACGGAAAGTGGTGGAATGACGGCGTTCGGCTGTTGCATGACTACGTTGTTGATCGGCTGTTGAATTTCGCGTGGCATCGATTCGGAGGCGCGCTGGTGCGCCGCGATGTCTCGCTGTACGTGGGTTTCTCTCTGCGGCAACGGCGCCGGAACGGTTTCGCGTTGCGACGAGGCCGTCTCGCGTTGATTATTCGTTTCTCGTTGTTTGCGTCCTTTCGCCGGACTGTCACGTTTATCGCTTTTATTACCGAGCGTCACTTCGACGGCATCCGATATCGCGGACACTACCGGAGTAACCTCTTTAGCTAGTGTTTTCGTTACTTCCGGTACGAATTCTTTAGTACTCGGCTGCAACAAAATGAAACAGAACATTAATAAAAGGAATTAGTTAATAAGCTGGCTAGCAGTGAATAAAAAAAAATACGTGTGGCACTCGGAGACTGCCGCGGTAAAGCTATTGCATATTCTTTTTAGGTCTTTAAGTTTTTCTTTTCTATAAAACGAAAATAGCTATGTATAAATAATAAGGTATAAATAGTGTAATTACACACCAAAACAATTATTCATTCAAAAAATTTGAACAAAAAGAACGATATTAAGAGTTTGATCATAGAATTTCGCGCGATGTACATTTATATAGATATAATATCATATATACTTTCTCTGCACATAACCTAAATAATTTAGGTTATTTTTATAGCAGTATTATATATAAATTCATTTATACACAAATAAAGATAGAATCAGTTATGAGCAGTTATGCAGTTATGAGCACACAAACACCGTGTCGAAGTCTGCCAAACTGAAACGACGTTAGACGATGCACGGCTGTCAACGCCGCACCGCTGTGCCGGTCGGAGTGGGGGTTGTTAGGTTTTTTTTCGTTACGGAATTTCTTGATTCGGTCGCCGCGCTCAAAGCCCGCGATAGAAGCTATGCAATAGCTTAAAAAAAAATGAATACTACAAGAATTAAAATTCTAGTTACATGAATCATTAGAAATACAAATATATACTTCGTTGATTCGAAGTTGGAGGGATTGACCCAAAACTTCGAACTAACGAGAGCTGGAATTATCGAATGGCTGCTTGGTAAAAGAGGGAGAAAATATTTCTCTTCCTCTACCTTCTTGGCCATTGTTCATGTTTTTTAGAAGACATATTCTTACTTGCATACTCGAACATTTCCAATTTCTGGCACCCCAAAGTAGTTGAAAAAATAACGACTACCGGTCGTATTTGTGATATATTTATAACAGAAAGAACAAACAATTCCAGACTTTTCTAGAAAAGGTGTCCTTTGTTTTAGATATGATTTTATTGGATTCAGAGGTAAACAGTTAGAATTATCCAAGAAAATCTTACATTGTGATATATGGGGAGTATAAGGGACCAGCAAAAAAAATCGAATTAACAAAGTTCTACTGTATACTGAGTATTCACAAGCCAAAGGAGTAAATTTTGGTTTATTTTCGACTATAGACGCTCGGCAACCAAGCTCATTAGCATTCAAACGGCCGTATTACAAAAAAAAAAGAAGTAAAAACACACCTGCAACTTGCTTTCGGAAGCTGTGATTTCTATAGGTTTGTTTGGTTTTATGTTATCTGACTGAGCAGAAGTGCTAGGGACCGCCGGATCAATATCGGAAACGCTCGCCGGTTCGTTGTCTGCTTCGGAAGCGGCGGATGGGCTTTTGTCGCCGTTGGTTTCGGTCGCCGCCTTCGCCACCAATCTCGAAAATTCAGCCACCACTTGCATGCCAGACGACCCGGGTTGTGGTTCATTATTCGAGCCTTTCGACTCTGCTTGAGAAGGCGGAGGCGTCCTGTCTCCTTCATAAATTTCTTTGGATTTGTCTTCTCCTGTAACAATGCACAAAAACAAATCTGTTAAATTTTACTGCGGTCGGTCTCTTTCTATGCTGACATTTCTCCGAGTCAAATTATTCGAACGCAAAAGAATTTTTACAGTTAGCCTTTGTCTGTCGCTTTACTCGCGTCGACGTCGGTTTTGAAACCTATCTTCGCCAGGACGCAAACCCAATCAAATGCGCGCTACACTTATTACTTTGGTACCAGCTGGTACTTGTACCGGGATCTCAAATTTCATATTCTATTTTCAAGAGTTTCAGAAAGAGAGATTACCCGTGTAGAAGAAATGAATCCAAATTAAAAAAACAACTGACCTGTGATCGGATCTATAATGGTCAGAGCGCAAGCTCTTCGCCGCTTAGTAGGCTGCTGAGGAGGTTGTGGTTGAGGCTGCGGCTGAGCCACAGCCTGCATCGGTTGCGGTACGGGCTGTGGCGGACCTTGCGGCGCAGACACAACAGGAGTTGGCGGTCCACTGCGTCCGCCCAAGTTCAGAGACGTGGGCGGCCCTTGAGGTGGCGGCGGATAGAAATCTGTAAAAGAAAAACAGCTGCATTGAAATTCAGCGTCACAAAATTCTAACTTTTTAAATAATTTTAAGAGATTTAGTTTGTTTGCTATCAACCTAAAACTCAAATTTGGCACGTGCAAATTGTTTTAACAAATAACAGTTAGTCCAAGAGACGGCTGCAGAAAATGTGTCGTCATAAGGTGGACGAACGAAAAAATTAGAGATGATAGTTAAGACCATAATTAAGAAAGATCGCTAAGGTTGCCTGCGAAAATCCTGCCGAAACAATGTTTTTTTAATTTGTCTATCGGTTAATAGACCAGTGAAGTTAGCTTTTGACAAGGACAAAATTAATAACAGAAAACGAATAATGAGGAAGGGAAGAAACTGCCGTCAGAAATACAGAAACCAAAAATTCAAATGCGTAAAAGGCCGGAGGGGGGGTGCATTTTAGGGGTCAAACGCGGTTTTTCGTTATTTCCGGCGAAAGTTGACCTCCAATCGAAAAATGTTGTATGGCAATGTTGTAGGTATTAAAAGGATCTACAACTTTTATGAATATAACTTTTTCACATAACCTTAAAGATTCAAAGAAATATTGAAAAAGCCGTTTTTCGTTTTTAATTTTTTTCTCCTGCAAATTACAGCTTATTTAGGACATAGAAAGGTAAGTCTCCTGAAAATTTCATAAAAAAAAAATAAAAAACCGATTTTACCCTAAAACATATTCATATTTGCATATCAAACATTCTCTCAAAATTTGGTTTCAACCCGCTCATCCGTTTGATCTGTATTGTGTATACAGAGTATTACAGACAAACGGAGGATTTTATCCAAAAATATGTTTTTTGGATTCGTGGGATCTCAAAACGCAAAAATATTGTAAAATTTTAAAAAGTGACCTAAATTAGTACAATTTCCCACTCATGGTGTTGGAATGGTAAAAGAATTATTAATATTTTTTTATGTTCTGAGAGAACACCTATGGAATCACTTCGGTGTCAGTCTCTCACAGGCGATTTTCTCTGAAACTATTTTCTTATTTTGACAACTGCGATTTGTAGGAAATTGTTTGTTGACATCGAATCACCTTTTATAATTTCATGACACTATTTTTTCAGCCAGATTTCGGGTGAAGCCTATCTTATAGAACCATCGATTTTGCTATTGTGTTTTTTGTATCATATATACTTACACGATGCCGTCGGGTGTTGCTGTCCTGAATAGGCGCTGTAGAGCGTTTGGTTAGGTAATAGCGGCGGATACTGAGCCTGCGCATAAAAACTCTGCGGGCGGGGACCCTGTGCAAACTGCAGCACCGGCTGATTGCCGAAAACTACAGACGCAGCGTTTAACTGCGACGGATGGTATGTCATTTGCAGTTGAGGTTGTTGCTGAAACACCTAATCGAGAAAAAAAAAACAATTGATTTATTTCGATTATAATAAAGCTTTAATCAACTGTTTGAAAAGATTTGCAGAACGGATATTCAAAAAATCTGATCTGACAATGTCATCAGATTGTGATCTTTATGAATGAAGGAACAGTCTAATGTCATTGTTAAAATCCTTGTTATGTAAAACATTTGAATGCACGCTCGCAGAAAAGCAAATGACTGATTACAAAAAAAATATCATTTCAATCGATCGGTAATGATTTTTCAAACAGGATCGATTCAAAACTCTGCAACGCATTTCTTACGGAGAAATATGTGTGTTCACAATCTATAATCATTGTCAAATTAATTATATATATGTAATTATCTTATTTCGGTGCTTATTCAAAACATTTAAATATAGCTGAAGAGCCAGTAGCTGGATGACAACACATATTTTAACAAACCCGAAATTTTTATATGTTATTTATAGCAATATTATAAGCCTATATTTATGATGGCAAACATTTCCTCCCGTTGTAACATCCCGGCAGACACAATAAAAGGTCCGCTGTATGAGCGCGATGATATTATTAAGCAAACATATGAGTGCGAGTGAGATATTCGATGGCTTTTTTTAACAGCTTCATGAAATTTAGGTTGTTTATTTGTTTCCATGGAATTTTTCTCTCTTAAACTCTGCATGTGTGTGTAAACAAATGAATTTCAAGAAGCTGTTAAAAAAAACAGCGGATGCTCTCACTCGCACTCATATTATGTTTGCATAATAATATCATCGCGCTCATACAGCGGACCTTTTATTGTGTCTGCCGGGATGTTAGAACGGGAGGAAATGTTTGCCATCATAAATATAGGCTTATTATATTACTATAAACAACATATAAAAATTTCAGGTTTGTTAAAATATGTGTGTTGTCATCCGGCTACTGACTCTTCAGCTAATAATTATTTGGCTTCTGTTAATAAATAACAAGTATTCCCATATAAACAACGTTTATTCTATTGCGTTTGTCAAACAAAAGTGTAATACATTTTTCAGTATTTTCACTAGAAACAAAAATAATTTTATTCAACTCATGCGCGTTATTCATGTTTTATCATGCCTAAAAACCGAACCCTAAATAGCCATTTACCGACTGGTGACAATTACTTGTCATAACTCAATGAAGATTCCTACTAGCTCGGCCATTGTGGAGTAATGAAAATAAACGTAACTATTTTCTGAGTTGTAACGAAATAGTAGGTAACAACAACTCCGTTGTTACCCATTGAGGCTAAAATTGAGAGGCCGAATGTTTTCGACATGGAGTTTATTCATAACCGGCTAACCTCAAACCAAAACATTGAATCGTGCTGTTTGGTGCTGTTAGTATTGACAGTTTTTTTATAAAGAAATAAATAGATATTTACAACATCTCATTATAATTAAAACATGAATAACACGCAATTGTTGAATAAAATTATGGGCGCAACTTGTAGGCTAAGTCATGGCCTGTCAGCGCGATGAATGACTTAGACTACTAGTTACGCCAATAACTATATTTGGCGAAATTCAGTATGTAACACCACTACATGCGACAGATATCTGTACTATTTAAAAAAAAATGTCATTGGTTGTTTACAACCCTACTTTACGTAAAAAATGCGTATTAAAACCACTCACCGGTCGATGATTTTGTATCCGAGGTGTCGCTGTTGGTTGTCTGAAGTATCCACCCTGTCCTCCGCGAACAGTAGTTGCCGCCTGAGACACGTACGTCTAAAAAAATAATAATAATGGAATAAACATGCAAATTCGTTTCACCACTTCCATTTCTCTTTCTACAATTGTAAAACAAAATAACTCTACCCTCGTGAATCCATCTCGTAGCGGAACTTACCGAACTGAACCTAAAGAGCCGAGTCGCTTTTCTGTATAGGTTTGTTAAAGGAAATCTCGTGTAGCTCGAACAGCAAAAAAAAATTTCGGGTTACGGAGTTTTCGACTTTAATCGAGTATTTTATTATTTCGACTTGGGTAATCAAACAGACAATAAACGTTCACTTAAAGAGGCTGTTACACGTGGCTTACTTCGAAATATAGATTTCGTGAATTACAGGGCTATTTACGGTACGTCGTCGAGAAATTATATTAAAGAGTATACATAATAGAAGCTATAGATTCGCTTTGGGTTTCATCGGAAGAAAATGACTTATTTAATCGACTTACGAAATAATTTCGACTTACCGAGGTCAGTTGTAGAGTTTCTACAATATAACTGCAAAAAAACAGATCGTACGTACCATTGTCATATTACCCGGCTGAGGCTGCATTTGTTGCACCTTTATTTCGGATTGTGGCGGGGTGGAAGCTTGTGTCGGTGGCCCGGTAGGCGCCATGCCGCGCATTCCTGGCCCTGGAATAAAGAAAACACGACCTCAATCGATTTTAAAATCTGTTACTTAAATTATAATATTTTTGTATATAATTCAGCTACAAGTGAAAACAACGATCCCTTGTCGGCTGCGGGAGAAATTCGTTCCTGAAAAACGTCCCGGCTTAGCAATGTACATGAGAAACAATATCTCGAAAGTGCGATTTATAATACGCGCCACGGATCTAAAAGGTTCGGAAGTTAGTCACAAGCAGCGTCGCAAAGGCACATTTTAGAGCCGCTGATACTCCCACCATCTCCCAGCTACCTGCACGGAACGTGCGCTCGTCGGTGATTGGCCGTGATCGCTCGTTGCCTTTGTCACTTTCCTGCTTTAAAGTACAGTCTAGTACCTACGCTATTGTCAAGTTGTTATTGCTATTTTAGTTTTGTTGAGTTGCGAGTTTGTAGTTTTTCAACAGACTGTACAAGCGCAAACCCGCATTCGCATTTAACTTCCGAGCCTTTTAGATTCGTGGCGCGTATTACATTTGCTAATTGTTTATCAGCATCGAACTTCGCGTGTAATTTGTTTGAAAGATTATAGACATTGCAATTTTGTTTGTGATTAGTGAAAAAAGAACGATTTTTTGTCAACACCGCAGTCGAAAAGGGATTACTGTAAACAGGTAGCTTTTTTGAAAAATGTTTTTTCGATCTTACAAAAAATACCTTGATTCGGTGGTTGAGACGGACCTTGCTGAGGCACAAATCCTTGTGGAGGTGTAGTTGTTACATGGAAGCCATCTGTTCCTGCAACAGAAAAAGAAACATCTATTACAAAAAGTTCTTTCAAAACTAAACCTCTTTAAAAAAAACTGCAAAAGAAGAAAAAATAGGTATACCACACCACAACACGTTCTTGGAATTAAAACCATTCCGTTCATTTGTAACTTAACAAAACGTCAAATTACACAATTAAAAAAATTAAGTTATTTTTGACAAGTAACGATAACATTTACAGTACTTTTTTACGTGAAACATCTAATGGCGCGTTTGGTTGGGAGTGAAACTGTGCAATTGACGCGACACTTATGGGAGGACGTTACGTTTGTGTGCGTCAGATTCAACATGGCTTTAGTTAAAGGCGACATCTAAATAAGAGGGCGAAATCTAGTTACTGGTTCAGTTTTTTAGTTACTAATATTTCGTTAGATGACAGCGCGTAACGCTTGCTGTGTGTATGCGCTGGATTGTAACATGGCTTTTGTTGACGGGGACATCTAACTGAGATGTATTAGTTACTAGAATAGTCACTTAAGTGGCGTTGCTAGTAACTTAAAGTTTCAGTGTCCATAGGGCTTTAGGTAGTGTTCGCAGGCTTTGCAACTTAAAGTTACATTTGACAAGCTTAAATTTTTGTTTCACCACCCGTGTTTCCTGGTTGAGCTATCTAATTTTGTTTGTTTGTGTGTGCAGGTGTGTGTGTTCAGCATCCTCGAAAACATAAAGTTCGTTCCAAGCAGCCAGCAAACCGTAACGAAACCGTCACCCGCATGCGCAGTAGGTAGAACGAAGATGTTAGTAGCGATTTTAGAACGTTTTAGCTAATGCGCACACGGGTGACGGTTTCGAAACCGTTTGCTGGCTGCTTGGAACGAAGCTATAGTTGCATCAGACAACAGTCGGATTTTTTCCGACTCACACGATCTAATAAAATCGGAAACAACGATTCAGGAAAAATATTTGGTACAAGTCATTTTCTTTGATTCAAAAAACAATAATTCGAGATAAAAAATAATGGGTTCCTTTACTTAATACCCTCTGTGTACACCGCTTAGCTCCTGACCCACGTGTTAAACGTGCTGTTTAGATCGGCTTTGAGCTGCATTTGTCGTCAGTACATTAGTACAAATAAGCATCTATCACTGTTATATGCTAGAAGTGTTCACTGAATCTATTTCATTCAGTCAATGGCTTTCACTCAACGCAATAAGTTTGTTCCAAGCAGCCGCGAACGGTAATAAAACCGTACACAGTCTTGTTACTGCGCAAGACTGTCTTGCGCAGTATCGGTTTTTGAGCTAGTGCGCAAATTAGTCTTGCGCAGTGACAAGACTGTGTACGGTTTTATTACCGTCCACGGTTGCTTGGAACGAACCTAATGATACACGAATAATGGCATGTTACAGTGTCAATGCGTAATGTGTTTGTTATCAACAATGTTTAAAAAAAGTTAATAATTTTAAAACATCATAAACATGGATGTGATTAATAATTTAATTAACTCCTACCCTCACTCATTTCTAGTCCCAGTTAGGAGGTACCTTCGATTGACCCTGCAGAACACCCATTTAAAACGGTCACGCGCCGCAATTTTCACGAATAATTCGATGTTTTAAAATTCGTCTGTTAGGTATCAGAAAGAACTGTTTTTGTTATAACCTAGGGCGAACAGTCAACGATAAATGCTTGGTTTCTGATACGACCTTCAAAGATAAATACATTTATCACTGAAATTTACAGTGTTTTCCATGATAATTGAGTACTAAAATCACGGTTTGCGTCAAAGTCATCCCAGAAACTCAGTAAGTTAACAGCTTGTTAAAAAATATTATTAAAAAATCCGGATTTTAATAAATTAATGACCATAAAATGCATTCATATTCTACATAGTACATACTGATTAATAAATTACTAGTTGTTGTTCTTAATATTATATGTTTGAAAATGACCTTAAATTGAAAATACTTAAAATAACAGAAATTATTCCGACCTTGGAAAAAAGTTTCAAATGCCGCAGCAATATTATAACAATGAGTTCGCCATTGTTGATTGAGAAAACTTATAAATTCATAAAATAAGACGCCAAGATATTATATTCATGGCCGTTTGTGACAATGGCAGTTGCTTTTATCACTGATAAAGCTCCGAGAAAAGCATAATTATTCAATGTACAATGGTTTCGGGTTGTCGAGCGTCTATAATCTACAAACGTATCTCAATTTAACATGAAGACTTCATTCACAAAAATCAATTCTGTTTAGTTTTCGAAACGTCATTCCGATAGGCGCGCTAGGAATCGGCTTTGTTAATGATGAGACAATCTGATTTATACACATTACCCGTGGCTTCCAGACGCACAGTGGACAATGATAAGAATATTGGGGGACAGTGCTGACTGCTGATAGAGAGCGAATCTTATTAACACACGCTTGGCTTCCGAAAACATCGGTGTCGGTCTGACAATAGCACAAGACTTTGTTGAACAAGCAGGAAGCCACATTTCTTTGTCTTGCCTAAAGAGCGCAAGACCTATAAAGGCGGGTTTGGAACACAAATAAGGCCGGCTGAATTGTATAGAAAGAAATCGTCGTGGAAATGTTTGACCCACGCGATAGCAGAAGATAAATAGAATGCACCGGCAGGGAAGACGTGATTGAGACGCGATGAAGTGAAAACGTAAATTACGATTACGAAATAAATATAGCTGTGTGGTTATTAGACCATTAAGTTTTAATATAAATTTATTAAGTTCAAATATAAATTAGAGCGCGAAGATAAATTTTGGTGTATATACATTCAGTGTTATATGGATATTCAGTGTTGGTGTTATATGGACATTCGTGTCATAGTGTTGTGTGTATATGGACTTTTAGTAGTGACGTGTTTTTGGGTATAGTCGGGTTGAAGTGTTTTGTGTACTACTACGAACTTTGAGTTCTTATTTTATTACTTAGTTGTTTTTCTGTTACGGTAATAATTGTTTTGTTTCATTTGTCAAGAGAAGTACTTTTAGTTTGTTTATTTGTTATATCTGTTTGTTAACGTAAATTTATATGTGTAAATAAATATTCTCCACCACAGAAAGCACAATTTTGTAACAATATAGTCCAACGATATCCCTGTGCAATCAAATGAGCACACTATTCGATGCATTCAGATACGCAGGGACAACGATTAAAGAACGGAGGTGTGTTAATATAAAAATGATCTGAATTCAGTAACTACGATAGTTCTGAATAAGCAAACGAAACGCATTAACCGTGGCATTCAGATGTGAGATGGGATAGGCAAGAACTGGAGTGTGTCAATGTAAAGGATAAGCTGAATTCAGCGTTATTTACGTTGCCCGTTGAATTCTGAAGCGGCGACAAGAGAACGGGGGAGTGGCAATAAATGGAGCGGCTATTCCATCCATCTCCCTCTGACATCCTTTCGCGTCTTGCTTCATGCGCATCCCACGGGCAACGTGGTGATCGGCCCCCGCCTGAATGCATTCGAAACAGCGTGTGTACGGACTACACATACATCATTCAATTAACAAAATTGTCTCCGCACTTTGACAGCAGTTACGCGGACAAGTGGAATTAATGCTGCCAACATTAAAAATCAATAGTGCTCAGTGAATGTATAACTGGTTGTGCAAAGGCATGCCACGACGCGGGTGTCAGAAGAAGTTGTACACTGTACAGGCTATATGTTACAGGTGATAAGCGGAAAACTCGTCGTGTTTATTGGAATTTTTGCGATACGACGTCCGGTGTAGGGTTGCAACGATATAACGGTCAATATTTATATCGACATATTTACAAATTACATTCCCGATATGATATTATCGATATTATGGCATAAAAATATCGGAGAGTAAATGTGACTTAAAGAATTTCGAATTTTTCGGTTATTTTTGTGTGTGTTGGTAGGAGATTGATAGTGTGATGCGAGTGTGCGACTGGAACGTGTCGTTACTTGTTTGTTTCTTTGTTCAGTTAACAAAATAACGATATATTGATATTATCGATATCGATCCGGTGTCGATAGAAAAATCGATATTAAAATCATTTTGCATCCCTAGTCTGATGACAGAAATTCTAACAATATAAGCGCACTGCATTTTGTAGGGGGTAGGACAGAAAATATTACATATGAAGGGTATACACGGGAAGAAGGCGATTTGTCAGTAAAAATTCGAAATTAATTTTTTTATACCATCTTGTAGCCCAAAAGTCGTACCTTTCTGTTGGTGTATTCATTTTAGACAAGAATACGCTAGGTCAAAAGTTATAAGCGTTGAAAGAAATGCATCAGCAAGTAAATGGTACGATCTTAAACACTTCAAAATGCTCTCCTGCACAATTTACATTTTTTGACAAAGCGCCTTCTTCCCGTGTACCCTTCATATCGTATGCGCTGTTGTGTATTATTCTGACTCGTGTGACTGTTTAAAACTCGTTATCGTTCGTTTTCGCATAATGTTACTAATCGTAAGTAAACTCCATTAGGGAGCGTCCATAAACTACGTATCTCGGTGAAGAGGGGGGAGGATCAGTTCGAAAGCTACGTAATGAGGGAGGGGGTAAAGCTACGTAATTTTCTTCATGTATTTTATTTGGCACAATGAAAATAATTTGCCGAATAGTTATTTATTGATATATTTAATAGTAACCCGTGTTTGAAAATAAATAAGGGTAATAAAAAAACTGCGTTCCGTCGGGGGGTTAGGAAAGTCAACGTTAGGCAACATGGAGGGAGGGAAGGGTTCCAGAAGGGCTTTTTATGGACAGTCTCTTACGTGTTCCTTGATATTATATAATCTATCATTACGCCCTTCCGTAATCTTTTGCATTGTCTGCAACATATATGGTGTAAAGCAGACATGGATATATATATGATGTAAAAGTGGTGAATGAGAGACGACGAACTGGGTTACACTGTATACCGTATAGCGTATTTTGTAAAATAGGTCACGGAATCGATGCCTTAACCAACCAGGAACAGGAAGCGCCATTTTGGTTATGTCGGTCACGTCATTTTACACTGATATGCGTGCACAATTGTGAATTTGAAATTTGAATAAATGTAAACTATAGAGTATAGACGATTGACAACACATACGCGTTTAAGGCTCGACTTCGAAGTGAAGCTAGGAGAGTTGAAATTTGGCCTAGTTTTTAGATTACTTCACACAAAATATGTTGTATATATTTTGAGAAATTGACATTTGACTGTTTAGTATTTTGTATCTAGATAAGTTTCTTAGCTTCTTAATAGAGAATTTCGCTAAAGTGTTTTCATTTTTTCCCGAAAAGTTTAATCTTAAAAATAATAATTACTTCGGAAGGGTGGCCGCGAACAAACATTCAATTTTTTTATAAACACTTAGCCCATTCGGAACCCAAAGAAATGGTGAGACATCTGGTGAGAAATGCGCCGAACTGAACTAAGGGTTTTTTTTGGACAGGTAAACATTGATTTAGAAAAGCATGATGGATGCTAGGTTAGTCTCCATCATGCTTACCTTATGCCTCCATAGTTTAGCTGTCAAAAACCCCCCTTAGTACAGTTCGGCGCATTTCTCATCAGAGGTCTCACCATTCCTTTTGGTTCCGAATGGATAGGTCTATAAAAGCATGATGGAGGCTAGGTTAGCCTCCATCATGCTTTTCTAAATCAATGTTTACCTTATGCCTCCATAGTTTACCTATCAAAAAACCCCCTTAGGACAGTTCGGCGCATTTCTCACCAGAGGTCTCACCATTCCTTTGGGTTCCGAATGGATAGGTCTGTAATAGCTACATAGGAATTTCCATACTAGAAAACTGTGCGTCAAGTGTTTCCATTTTTTTGTCAGTAACTACTGAAAAAAGCTTTCTGTAGGGTAGACGCTTTGATTTTTCCTAATTATTTTGAAGCACTTAGTCCATCAATAGGCGAGGGAATTTAATATTTCTTGAGCACTGCTCATACTAGAATGTTTTTTAGAAACTGTTGAAGGCAGCAAAAAAATGTATTGGACCATTTTATAGGAAAAACATGTTTTAATTTTGTACAAGGTAATGTAAGCTTTACTTTAGATTGTTTCTAAGATATTTGCGAAAAATATAGATAACACAAGTATCTGACACCGTTCCCCCCTTCTCCTCTTCCAAACTCGACAGTCTTTCTTCTTACCGTATTTAGAACAAAGGGTAATTAAACAATTTGTAATACTCAAACCTAGTTTGTTTTCTTTGATCCTCCGGTTTGGAGCTAATTTTACTGTACTACTATATGGCGACTAGGATTTTCCCCATGATTCTTAGGATTTTAGAACACGCACTTCTAAAGTCTAAACAATTGATGTTGAATGGTGAATAAAAATAGGTAAAAAAACATTTAAGTCAAACCGCTTTTATTGTACAATAGATAATAGATAAAAATACAAATAGATAAAAACTAGAAAATAAATATGAGTCACCATGGTAGGCTTTGATTAAACTAAAATAAAATCGTGGGGGGCATTTAGTAGAAAACTTCCATTTGCTTGAGATTGGAAATCTTATTTAGCTTCGACTGTCATCTTCGACCATAATGTAACTATAAATGCTCCCCACGATTTTATTTTAGTTTAATCAAAGCCTCATATTTATTTTCTAATTTTTAGTGCATTATCGATTGCACAATAAAAGCGTTTAACTTAGTTTTTTACCCATTTTTAAGTTTTTAGTGTGCTTTATTAAAAGTGTCATTTGCATCCGGACGATGTATTGTATTATCATCTACATACGTATGCAAAATTTCAACTCGATCGGATAACGAGAAGTATATGTAGTTGAAAAAGCTGTCGCAAGATTTGAAGCATAGAAATATTATACGGAGTCAAAAGCTAAATAAAAGCGTTTGAAAATCATTCTACTTAAAATTCTGGTACTTTAAGAAACTGTGATTTAATATTTCCATAAACCAAAAAAAATCATTTTAGCGAAGCAAAATCGTATACATACCATGTTTACGATTATAACAAAGCATCATATTATACTTTTATTATATACCGAGCATAGGAATAAAATCGCAACCGAACCATTAGGATAAAAAATTTCTAATTTGCCCCCTTTTGAGCCAAAAGCTGGGTACGGCCATGTTAACGTCTTACGTCATAGTAAAAGACGAAGTTTTTGAAACAGAGATAGTTTATTCGGATTGAATGCAAGTACACCAACCAATCCTATCATCGGAGAAATCAGGGAATTACACCGAAGAAAGAGACGCAGATATATTCTCGATACGCTTTGTTGCGTACACTTACCGCATATTGAGTAGATAGGCAATGATTCATATAGGGTTATTATTAAATATATGCAAAGCATAAATATGGCGGCTCCAAAATGAACACTACCGGTTTAAGAGATAGCTGTAACGGAGTTAACAAAATCTACGACCGCACGAAAAAGATAGCGAATGTATGTATGTCTAGTTTTGAAAATAGAACCAATAATAATTAATTTGTATTCTTTGTACCTAGTAGTAGACAAAGGTCATGACTTGATGAGATAATTCTGAATACATATTTGGCACAGGTCGTAGATTCGGTGAAATTTACCTGCCAAAAACAATAATTTATATACAATTGAAAACTACGGTCGTCAATTTTATTTATTTGAAAATTACGGTCATAAATACTCGCATTAAAGTTGTGACCGAATAATATGTACAGGTAATTTACACCTCTACCTGGGGATTTTCGTCAAAAATTTCACATTAAAATCTCATTTTGGACACGTCAAGAGAGCCATCCATCTTGCTTCACAAACCACGTTGGAAAGAAAAAGATAAAACATTACCCAAAAGGCCTCACTACTCTGTCAAAACCAATCAGAAATCGGCAAAGATGGCGCGCTTTACATTCTTTTGTCCCCGCGGGGCGTTTAAAGAGAGAACGTTTAGGTTTACATGTCGCTGTCAAATTCTTAAGAAAACAATGAATAAACCAAAAAGTCGCATTCGAAATACAGTAAAACCTCGTTAACACGAACTCGTAAAAATCAGGCAAAAAGTTCGTGTTATGTGGGAGTTCGTGTAAACCGAGTATGGCATAAAATACAGTCATTTTTTAAGTGTCAAATCATATGATTTATTTTAAGTAAACATTGAATAATTATTTATTATAAATAATCTAATAACATTAATTGTTCTTAAATATTATCTGAGTTTGAAAGTTTGTTTTTATTTGTTTACAAAATACATTTCAATATTGTTTTGACGATAAGTTGGTCGGAGTTTCTGTGCACATTCAAAATTGATTGTTTCGAGCCCATCTGAAAAATTTTGAGGTATGTTTCTATTTATAGGATTTCGAGTGAATTTTTAATCTCCCAATCCTTTGTCTATTTTTAGAATGTGAGTTAATTACTTTTGTAATCCCTTAAGCGAATCTTTTCTTTTAGTTGTATTCATTGACCAAAATGATCAAAATATATGATTTGAGAATTTTTGTAGTTCGTATTATCCGATAATTAACCGTGAAGGGACGAAAAAGTTGTTCGAAGTTCGTATTAACGAGGGTTCGTGTTAACCGAACATAATTACATTAAAGCTTATGTGACCATTGTCGAGAGCAAATTTTTGTTCGCGTTAAACCGAAATTCGTGTTAACCGTGTTCGTGTTAACGAGGGTTTACTGTAGTATAATTACAAAAAAAAATGACTTCTTTTGTTTGCAACGTTAGCTGATTTTTTTTTCAAATTACAGCACGAAAATCGGCTAGGAAAAAAAACGTGTACTGAACAAATGAAAGTCATTCTCGGTTTTAATTTGGTCACATAAAAATCCGAAAAATTGTTGTCAACAGGACATTTTTTACATATTTGTCAATAGCAATCCGTAATAATTATTAGTATTATTACTATTAGTTTTGCTGGAAGAGACAGCTGCCATATTTTGTCTTGTAACTTGTTTACGATATAACAAAAGAGTGAGATGACAATCGCCCATGCTACCTAAGATGGCGACCCGTCAGTAAATTTATCGTTTAAATGACAAAGCCTTCTGCAAATTGAAATAAATACTTCAAGAAGAGAAAGCAAAACGCTCAAATCGTAGATTCAATGAATGTTTAAAATGCTCAAATCGAAGAATTTAGAATATAAAAAAATCAACACACAACACAAAATTATTTTGTAAATAATTCTGTCATAAATATATTCAGCAAAATATACGTCTTTTGCTATGTGCCTTATATAAAATAGATATTAATTGATAAGCTCGTAAACAATCAATTGATTAATTAAATTGTACATCGGTGACAATTTTGATTTTAATGACAAGTCACACAACCGCAAAAAATTAATAAAACTGAATTCTCAAATTTCCACATTCAATATTAACAAAAGAAATCAACAAAAACAAAAACATCACCATACCTGAATCATCCTTGCCTGGATCCATGCCTGAAGACACGCAGGAGACGTTTACAACCAAAACAAAACAAGTATGGCCGATTTCACCACGAAGAATTCAATTACAAAACGCATTGGTTTCAAAATATTCACCTGTTTCAAAGCGAACTTTGAAACGATTACTACAGGCGAATTAAAAACGGAAATCGCGAAACGCACACTGTATGATTACAAAAAAAGCAGAACTATTTCGTAGCAAAAACTCGAAATGGCAACTCACAGTCCCGAAAACTGAATGACTGTATATACTGTATGTTATATGGCCCTAGTTGATAAAGTGGACAAATAATAGACGTCGAGTCAAAGCGGAAATTACCGATGCATGTTCCAAAAATCTACACCAAAATATCATTCATGAATACCAACCTGCATGACTTCTCTAAACAAACCCCCATTTTCAAAGGTACCTACCTACAACCTCGAGAATTGGCGCGAAAACTGATTATTACTCTTCCGTATAGTTTGTTTATTTAAAGACTACTATAACTGACAGGGTTAACTATAGGCCTACTGTTATTTTCAATTTACCAATAAAAAAATCAACCTCCTCCAGAAATAATAAAATCTTGAGTTCGGCGTCAATTTAATTCAGCATTTTTCATGGCGCGACCCCCTTAGTATGAAAAAATATTTTGGGACTCATAGGTATTTTTTTAAATTTTGTTAATAAATGTCCTTTAATTAACATTTTCTTTTGAACTTTGTTTTTTTTACTCTGAAAAAAAATAAATTGTTAGAGGCAAACAAATATTTATTTTTAACTAAGTATTGGATCGTATAATCTACTTGAACCAAACAACTTTTTTTCGGCTCAAACTATATTTGTTTGCCTAAAACAATCTTTGTTTGGTCCAAATAAATTATACGATTCAATTTAATTTCTGCATACAAAAGTGTAAATCTCAAAAACTACAGTGGTGAATTAACTTTGATCTTTTATCCGCTAAGCCCGAGTTTCTTAAGCTTTATCGCTTACAGACCCGCTTAAGATCAACAAACTTGTCGCGAGCCCCTTTAAAAAAATCGGACAAGTGCGAGCCGAACTCGCGTTAAAGGGTTCCGTATCACTCAGTTTTCCGTGAGAACTTTAAGACTTAAGATATTCGTTTGAGATATTTTGACGTGATAACGTCTTATAAATTGATATAATATTATAAATTGATAAAACACCGGCTGCATGTACGAAAAAGTGTAACGCATAACGCGTAACGTTCCGCCTGACGCTTTTTGCTAATTTCTCGCTCAATTTAAATCAGATCGGTTTGAAACCAGTCTTAAACGAAAGAGGAGAACATTTTACATAGATTTCGTATAACAGAATTTGCCTAAACAGTTTTTTTATACAAATTTATATAGAAACATATTTTATACCAATTTATATAGAAAAATAGCTGTATAAATGCATTCAATTTTTTGACATTAGTATTATTGTGAAATGCAAGGCCTTCTAAGTTAAGTATTGGAATAACTAATTATTATTAGAACATAATACTTTGTAAGTTGCAAACGTCACTTTTGACATTTCTTATCATTCCGACACCAAGGATAAGCGGATTGAAACCAAATTTTGGGAGGTTTAGGTTATGTATTACGGAATACGTTATCACGTAAAACTATCGTCCGTAAACCGACTTTACAGACAACCATTTTTTTTTCTAAATTTTAGGATCAGTAGTTTCAACGATGGGGGAAGGGGGCTCAAATTTCGTATATTTTCTTTAATATCTTTTAAACTATGCATTTTAAAATTATGAAAATATAATAAATATATATTTGTATTTTTCATAACGAGTCCGTTCATTTGATGTCACATGATGCACTTGAATTTTTTTTTTTTAATTTGCTAATTCGCCCTCCAAAATTGAAATTCGTTTATGTACGCTATACGTCTGCGATTCCGTCATCTAACCAAATTCCATTTTTTTTTCGTCCAGTAGAATCGGAGAAAATAAGCTGCGACAGACGGACAGACACAAGAAAGCTTAAGAGCTCCATTTTTTTGTCCTAAAAATGTCTATTATTTCGAGTAAAACAATGAACTTCCAACATAATATGGAGGCGCACAAAAAACGACACCTGCACAGGCCAGTCTGCCAACGCTGCTATTGCACAATTTGCGCTATGCACCCGGTCGTTATTCATCTATTCAATTTTTTTGAGTTCTTGTTTAGGAAAAGCTGTTGTAGGTAGGCAAGCTTTTCATATGCGATATTCGGCTAGAGTACGAGAACTCGATGTGCGAAATATCCATTGGAAATACACAATTATTCTTTTATATAAGTAACATATAAACAGTGTTATTTAGCTGTTTTAAGTGCGGAAAATTGATTTTTATAAATAATTTTTTTTAAGCAGTGAAAAGGGGAAGGCGTCTGGGGGGAGTTATTTAAAAAAACAATTACGGGGCCGTGTCAATGCGATCGCGTTTTTTTTTTGCGCAGTGAAAAAGGGAAGGCGTCTGGGGGAAGTTCTTTAAAAAACAATTACGGGTTCGTGTCGATGCGATGGCGTTTTTTTTTTGCGCAGTGAAAAGAGGGCGTTTAGGGGTAGTTCGTTAAAAAACAATTATGGAGTCGTGTATACAAAGTGAGATAGTAATACAGTAATTCTACACCAGTTGCTATGACGTGTATATGTGATTTCTGATTGGTTAGATTAAAAAAATGACAGTGAAAAACGACAAGTAATTCCATTTTTTTACGTATTTTTCAGGAAATTTGTAAATAATCCGCAAAGTTTTCTATTTTAGAACGTCAAAATTTAGCGTTTTTTATGATTAAAAAAAAGTCAATATTTGGGCACATCGAGTTATCGTACTGGACCCCCGATATTCTATTTAGTTACAAATATTGCTTGCAAAACGGATCGTTGGTTCGTTTTGATGCGTTTTATAAAATGAACATTGCCATAGCACGGTGTTTTGTACACGTAACTTGCACGCGTAACGGAAAATCAGTTACAACACCTCATTGTCACGAACGTTTGGAATTCATTGCCGTAAATAGAGCATAAAACGTTTGAACAGGTAAAAAATGACCTTCTTGCTGAAAGTGTAAATCGCTAATCAATACCAACGCTAAAAAAGATGCAATTTGCATACGCATCGCTCATATTAGACTAACTAGCGGTCCCGCCTGGTTTCACCCGGGTGCAAAAGAACGAATGGGGGGAGGGACATGAGTACGCACATTCATCTTAGTTTACCGAGATGAATGTTGTGTCCAAATTTCATGATGATCGGAGTTACCGTTCAAAAGTTTTTGTCGGACGGACAAATTTTGAGTTACATTTTTCATCATTGATGCTCCGCTCCTATTGACCGTAGCGTGATGTTATATAGCCTATAGCCTTCCTCGATAAATGGACTATCCAACAAAAAAAAATCTTTTCAATTCGAATCAGTAGTTCCGGAGATTAGCGCGTTCAACCAAACAAACAAACAAACTCTTCAGCTTAGGTACAAAAAAATATTACAGTGAAGAAAACTGAAAATTCGCTCTAGGAATCTTTAAAACTTTTAATTTACAGACTAAGTTACGATTTTACTTATTTGAATTAATTGAGCTAACGTCTGTATAATTCATTAAAAAAACAACTCTCATAGTATGTGGATTTTGTAATCCGTTACTATATATACAGACACCGGACAACCATACCATATTATATGTAAAAGATATTATAAACAAACTCTTCAGCTTTATATATTAGTATAGAAGTATAAATTTAATTACTATTTACCTTTTCAAAAATCAATCACGTCTCAAAATGAAAAAAGCCCGAAAAATACGGCGGAAGTGAGGCATGCGCACAAAAGATTTCAACTATGAGAATGTCTATGAGAAAGTGAATTTCTGTAAGACGAACCCGACGATGATTTTAGCTGTCGCCTGTCGAACGACGTAACAATCTAATCAATGGGTCAATGCAAATGAGCCTAGTTTTTGAGTGTCTACAATAAAAAAATCTGGTCTAAGACCGTGATGACGTCATATGAACAGTAGCAACCATACAATGTCGACTATTCCCAAGTCAAAATTTATATCACAAAAATGACGTCAAATCTAGCAAAATGGTTAATAAATAAAAAATCAAGATTTGGTTTTAAGTATCGGCCCTCTACACGTATTTCTGTGCAACGGCTTTCTATTTACACTATTTCTTTATGAACTGGGCAATCCAATGTTACTCAACAAGACGTTCTTCGGGAATTACCCAAGTTATTGTTAAAGAAGTCTGAAGCGTATAATACATACAGCTATATTGAGCAAAACAAAAGCAACATAAGCTGAAATAAAATTTCCTACAATTATAATTAACCAATGATCATTTTTTCCTTCTTCTAAACCAGGGGCGGGCAAATCTTTTGATCGCCGGGCCAAATAGCTGATGAAAATTTGTCCGCGGGCCACATAGCTGAAGAAAATTTGACCGCGGGCTAAAAATTTGCAAAAAAGGTCCTCACATACTATTTCCGCATTTGGAGAGAAAAAAAAAGCTCCTTAGGTCTTTTTTTCGTCTGTTTTGCTATTTTTTTACTATTTTTCTAAAATTTATAAAATGCTTCGCGCGCCGCCATTTGCCCAGGCCTGTTTTAAACGAATCGTACGACACGGAATCTTGTTTTTAGTACATCTTTCAGGTTAGGAGGTAATAAAAAAATGAACACTTGAAACAATCGAATAAAAAAAAGTCAATTACCAAAAACGGTTGAATAAACATATGCCGAGCGCTTCAAACAATCGAATAAAAACATGGAGAGTGCTTCATACGAAATAAAAAATGCCAAACGCTTGAAACAACTGAACAACGTATAATTTTCCATTGCGACTTTTTCAAATGATCGTTGGGCTTAAATTCCGACAAAAAACGAAAAAAAAAATGCCAAGCGCTCGAAACAACTAAACAGCGTGCCATTTTCCGGTAAACACAGTCAATACAGACAGTTTAAAATATTGCAATTTTTCAAGGTATCGTTGAATGCCGACAAAATGTCCGTGCAGAGACAAAACAATAATTAACGTTCGCGAAGAATGAGGAAACGCCGGCTATCGTTACACACACACACACAGCTAAATGTTCCGATTGCACAGTTGCGGCACATGACCTTGCAAATCGTTGCATCGCGACTCTTTTCAGTAGAGATCGGTGTTTTCGCAACTGTCCGTTGGATGGGCCAGTTAGACCTGCGCGACCGCGACGTGTGTCAGCGATGTGAAAAACTGCAGTTAGTTTTCATGTAAAGGCCGCTGTACACGGGCTAGAAACACTGTAGGAGTTCTGCTAGCCGGTAGGCTGGGTACGAAGCTAGAAATGACGTCATTGCGGGCTAGCTCACAAGATAGGTTTTAAAATTAGAACAGGGGCTATTTTCCTTGCTAGACCCGCTGCTAGATATGAGCAAGAACAAACACCCACAAACCAACATGGCGTCATTCTGCTCAGAATCAAACAGACACGTTTTGCCCTGTGTTTATATTTGAACTGTCGCTGTGCGCGCACCAGATTTATTCACAAAACTAGCTTGGAAAAACGTCCGTGTAAAGCGAGCACAACAACAGCAATCAAGAAAACCGGGCGCTAGAAAACTAGTAGTCAAATCTAGCAAGGAATTTAGCAGCGAATAAAAATTTATACCCTGGAAGAAAGACAGAATAGATTTATACCTGCAGTAAACAATAATTTATGCTTGGTGAATGGAAATATCGCTATTTATTCGGAGAATAAGAACAAATGAACCGAATAAATAACTACTTTATAGGTTCGGTGAAAATGGCCACTAGTCAAATTTTCTTCATTTTTTTAAAGGTAGTCCGGCTTTTAGAGTTAAATGTCCGCCTAAATATAATACCGAGTTCGGCTTTTCTATTTTTAGGTCTGGCAACCCTATACCCACATCAATACACATATTCCTTCTGACACGGTCGGACAAAAATACATCAAACACGGAATTGTTCTTGAGGACTATAAGAAGTTTTAACGATTTTTCATTAACTCGACTAAAATGTTCAAGCGACTTAATCGCAAAATCGCGCGACAAAAAGTAGCATGTTGTGCGCTGATGCCCAAGTTATTAATGGGAAAAGTCCAGTAAATTAATCATTTGCGCGCACACGAATGCAATTTTCGTTACATTCCTCCAATTTTAAGAGTCGTAATGCTATAAAAAAATGTTTAATTGCTCATTTAACACAACTTCATTCATCTGCAACGGGGCGTGATGTAATTAAACCGGTCAACGTACAATGAATTAGCACGGCCAGACAGACAGTCTATGTTTCTTTGCAGAGAGGCACCACCTATCCAAAGCTGCTTGTAGCCGTGAGGCATTTCATGTTACACCCAATCCGTTATTTTAGATCAAAAAAAATTTAATAGTAGTAATACGCAATTTTACAACCGCGATGAAATAACTGACCTTGATTTTTTCAATTCATCAATCGTTGACTTTGACCGACTGTATCAATGAAAATGTGCGTGCCATTTTTTTGGTCAACGACTTTGAACATGTTTGTGATTTTTTTTCAAGACACGCTGATTTCCACGTGGCAGTTGCATCCGTTGAATTTCCAAAAACAAATACGAACAACCTTTGAATCCCCATAGATTATTAATAAACTCTAAACAGTAAACACGCTTTTGGCATTGTATTTCATTAAATTCTTTTCATACTCAGATATTGTACATTACGGACGCTCGACAATCGAGGTCATAAGCGTCGTTTTTAAAATTAGTATCAGATTCCCTCGACTTCCGCCGTGGCGTGTTTCCTCTAATCTTTCGCGTATAATTAGTTAAAAAAAGACAAAGATCTCCCTAAATATACCTTGTCAATTATCGACTAGGATAGAGTACGACATTCAAATATTTTTTTCGACAGTCAGTTTCCTGTTTCCCATTTTGTTTTGTAAAGCAAATCTGCACTTTACTTAATTTCAAAGTTCAGACTAATTGTAAAGGACCCCGCACAAAGCTTATGGGATTTGGTTCTTGGTTAAATTGATAGAAAATTGTTTTATTTTACAGTTTAATGTCACTAAGAAAAAGTGTTCATGTAGGCTAAAAACGAATAGATTTTTAGTTCCGTGTATGTTTAGCGAGATTTTAGATACCTATAGAGATATCCATTGATTTCACGAACGAACAGGTTCCAGGTTCAACTTTTGTTTTTTTTTTAGAAATAGAAAAATAGTCGAAAACTATAGGTAATGTTGGAAGGTGTCACCCCGTATAAAACAATAACGTCATATTCGGGTTCAGCGCACTCGAAAACTTATTTCCCTATATCTAAAATCTTACTAAGCATATTTGTCGCTAAAAATCTATTGGTTTTTAGACTATGTGTCCATGGAAACTTTTTTTAGTGACCTTTAAACTATAAAATAAAACCATTTGCGATCAATTCAACCGAGAACCAAATCCCGTAAGGTTTGTGCGGGGTCCTTTAAAAAGTAATAAAAAAACTACTTTCCTTCAAAAATGTGCCCTTGGTTATTTAAACCTTAGACACAATTTTTAGATAACAGGAAAATGTTTTCTAGAGATGTTCGACCGACAATCATGATTTTAATAATATTTCCTTGAAATAAAACAACGAAAAATCAAACAATCTATTTATGAGTTTTAAAAATACGGGAATAATACGAAAAGTACATAAAAATATTCACGTGCAGTTACGGATACCAAAATCTTTTGGTATCTCGCTTAATTTCACAGCGAATAAACCTTAGACACAATTTTTAGATAACAGGAAAATGTTTTCTAGAGATATTCGACCGACAATCACGATTTTAATAGTATTTCCTTGAAATAAAACAACGAAAAATCAAACAATCTATTTATGACTTTTAAAAATACGGGAATAATACGCCAAAGTACATAAAAATAGTCACGTGCAGTTACGGATACCAAAAACTATTGATATCTCGCTTAATTTCACAGCGAATAAACTACACAATTTTTATCAATGAATTTCTTGGAAGTGCAAACAAACTTATCTAGAATCGAGACTTTATATTGTGTGGAACGTAATAAGGAGTTTTTTACGAAAATAATTTTCAAAAGATACGTAAAAAAAATACTACGAGATGCATAATCAGTAGTATGGCAAAGATGGGAAAATAGAAACTGTAATGCGGCATTCTTCAGGAATCGTCGACAATAGAGAACTAAGCTAAGAAAAAAAAATACCGCCGAACTAACTCGAAAAGTTAATTACAAACGAGGTTCCGTTACTTCTTTACAGTGCACTAGCTTTTCGACCCGGCTTCGCTCGGACAGATTTTGTTTTGTCAGCGAAATAGTCGAGAGCAACAAATATAGCTCCGAAAATATCGCTTTACTCTCTTATAGTTTAACTGGCCGTTCCCCGCGGCTTCGCACGCCATTGAAACTAAACACGGATGTATTCCCAGTCCGCCATAATTTTTTTATCATTACACTTTAACTAACAAAAATGACAACTTAAGTACATTTACATTAGCGCGAGGCGACGAGTGTGTACTGACTGTGCTCGTGCTCGCCGCTCGGTTCTTTTGACTCGCGGTAGAAAAACCGACTTTATACGGAGCGCTGGCGAGGAGAGACAGTGCGCTACGAGATAGAGATGAGATAAACGGGTCTTTTTAGTAATCTGCATCTTTGCATCTGGATGCCGTATGTGAGCCGGCTCCCTGAACCGGTTCAAAAAGAGCCGAGTTCTGAATATGTTATTCGCGTCAACTGAGCCACTGAGTTAGTTGAGTCAAGTCAATCATATCACCTAATATTATGCCAGTGACTGACCCACATATTAAGGAGCCTCTACACAAGTGGCCAGCACTGGCCAGCACCGCCACTCAAATAAGTGCCTATCATCGCCGCGATGATTGCCTAGCCCTCCACACAATCGTGCCGGTCCGATTGTAAGTACGGGCGCACAATGCTGGCCACGCATTCCTTTGATGTACCGACAATCAACCGATTACTGCCGATTACAGGCGATTATGTCCACGCACCGACGAATATGCCCTCTACACAATCGTGAGTGCCTGTAAGTGGCGGTGATGGCCACTAGTGTAGAGGAGCCTTTATAAGGCGGGGTTTTACAGGTTGCTACTTGCTATTTTACAGAAAGCATTTTACAATATGCAATACAATACCTTAAATAGTTGTGACTTAAGTAAAACATTGTACCGCCTGTGCGTATAGTGTGTAGTGTACCATAGCCAGACATATTATGATGCATGAGTCATTTGAGCTGACAGTGCTTCTGTGTATTAAGTGTTTCATTGAGTTATGCGGATCCCTTGAGCCGTCGGCTCATAAAAAAGTGAGCCGACTCTCACGGGTCTGTCGGAGCCGGCTCTTTGAACCGGTTCAGATCTGAGTTACCCAAGCCTACTACGAGATCAGGCGAGTGTTCCTAGTACACATTCGCGTTCGCTTAGTCTCGGTATCCCTCGGCGAATGTGTACTGCAGGCATTACAATTTATTATCAAATAAAGATTAGTGTTGCTATATGATGAGTTTAGCTCTGGATGTTTTTTTTTTTTTTTTTGTACAAATATCCGATATCTAATCATTACCGAAGTGGAAGTCATTTTCACCAGTCGTGTAGTTTTGTTTACACAAATGGTAAACGTAATACATTTCTTATCTAAAGTCCGTATGCCAGTAGCTTAGTGATTCATCAATAGCATTCAAACACTTGCTGGATAGCTGATAAGCACTGTTTGCTGTCTTTCTTGCAAGGGTTGTCAAGTCTCGCGGTAATTTCGGCATTTTCAGTAATTTATCCCACGTTTCTACGCACATTACAGGTCTTTCTAATCAGGTTCAGGTTAACGCAGCGTCCACTAGCGCTCACAGAGAGTCAGAACTGGGTCAATAGCGTTCACAGAGAGTCAGACTTGGGCCAATAGTGTTCACAGAGAGTCAGACTTGGGTCAATAGCGTTCACAGAGAGTCAGACTTGGGCCAATAGTGTTCACAGAGAGTCAGACTTGGGCCAATAGCGTTCACGGAGTCAGAATCGGGCCAATAGCGTTCCCGGATAGTTATAGTAGGGTCAATAGCGTTCAGAGTCAAACTTGGGTCAATAGTGTCCACGGACAGTCAGACTTGGGCCAATAGGGTTCCCGGATAGTTAGAATCGAGTCAATAGCGTTCGCGGAGAGTCAGACTTGAGCCAGTAGCGTTCGCAGAGAGTCAAACTTGAGTCAATAGCGTTGGGTTACAAAAAAAAATGTTGCTATAAAAAATAGCTATAACTCAGTAAACTATTGCGTAATTTTAAAATTTTCTCCCGGCGATAATATTCTTAAAGGTCGTAGCTTTAATAATATGAAATTAAAAAAAATGATTTTTTTTTAATTCTAGACCAGAATACTACCTCAATGTCGGTTTCGTCTTTCGTTGTTTTTTATTTTTTGTTCAAAAACAGATAACTATTATACACGATTCGCATATAAATGCCATATACAATGGCCTCAATTAAAAGCTACGTCATAAATGACTCAGATAACCGGAACAGGCTACATTATTTCGAATTAAACAAATTGTATTGTTTTTCCCACATTAGAGAGACGGAACTTCAATTTTACTGATTGATATAAATTTGCTGTTTGTGCATAAAGAAAAGAAAATTAATGTTGCGCACAGTTTCTTGCTGAACTGCATTGTTCGCGGATTTTTGTTCATCAGAAATGGTATATTACACCACAAGGGCAGAAAGTTTGATATTCTTGAACAGCGCGTCATGGTACCCGAGGCGCCGACGTGCAGTGCAAGAGTCTCAACTTTCTGCCCATGTGGTGCGTACAATTTTTCTTAATACCTCGGTCGAAATTACGCTTACTAATTACATAAAACACAGATAAATTCCAACCAAGCAGCTTTGCGGTTATACGTATAAACACAAATGACAGCTGTTCGCGACTATTGACTGGCGGCAGTCTAATGGAGCGATGTACACTGTACATGATAATTTTTCTTTATAGCCGGTTGAAAGTACGTACTTCCGGCATCAGTGCGTGCAATCCCATCAACGCATAAATGTTAGACTTTCTGCCTTAATATTGATGCCGGAAGTACATACTTTGAGTTTCGACTGAGGTATGAAAAAATTATTTTTCCTGGATTTTTCCGTGACAAATTATTTTTTTGGTGTATTTTTGGGAACTAAATTGATACAAATCCTAAATCACAAGATACACAGAGGCTTGCTTGTGCTCACTAGAATAAGCGTGTCTTTTTGTACAAGCGCGGAGAGTTTGAGAGAGTTCTGAGAAATTCTGTATTTTATCAATAATCGCATTTTTTTCAAGGTATACGCTTTTAACAAGTTCCCAATACGAAAAGTAGCAGTCGATTTTAGCCGATCGCGTTATTCGATCAATAATTCCGAACTTTCGATTGCTCCCGACACCAACTAAGATAAAAAATAAAAACATAAAACGCCGGACGTTAGCCAGACAAGCAGGACGTAGCCTATTGGCCGGACAAGCCGTTAAAAAGTAGGAAAACTGGCAACACTACCCGAATTAGCTGACTTATACCCACGACGGAACGGAGCAGGTATATGCGTTTAGGGTGAGATTGTTTGTTTGTGCACTCGAATGTCGCCATTTATCTCGAAAACGGCTTGATCAATTCAGATGCGGTTTTCTGTAAAAGGTTTGTAATTCATCTACGATGGTTCTTAGCGCAAGAAATCTCTCAAAAGTTTAAAATACAATATAAAAAACAAAATAAAAAATATTGAAAAAACCCACGACGGATGTGAACGTTGTAATTGAAAAAGGATTAAATAAAATTTTGAAACCCCCCGACTAAAAGGAGGTAAGTAATCAAAGAAAATCGGTCGGGGGCTGCCATTCGCTGCCCTGAAATTAACTAAAATATTACAACTTCAAATCACGTTGGGTACGTAAATAATTGCAGTCTTCAATTTATATTTTCCTATACTTATTCTTAATTTCAGGGCAGGGAATGGCAGCCTCCGACTGATTTTCTTTGATTACTTACCTCCTTTTAGTCGGGGGGTTTCAAAATTTTATTTATTCAACACGCGTGAGTAATATTAAATTCGGGGCCCTGCTAAATTTGGGAGAAATAATAAATTACTTCTTGTTGACGCGTAGAGTGCTAATAATGAGCCGAAACTGTACGATAATGTATTATTGCAGTTTCTGGACCAATAGGAACGCGGTAGCGATTTGTTATATGAAAACAGCATCGCAATTCAGCGAAAGTCAGGGCCATCTTGTGTGCATCGAGGGCGGTGGGTACGTCAATCAATGAAGTGATTTATTATTTTTCCCTCTTTTATCAGGACCCCGATTACATATTACTCGTGCTAGTTGAATAAAGTATTATGTACGACCATTGATCGAAGGAGAATATTCCACTCGCGTGTTACCGCACTCGCTACGCTCGTGCGGCAAGTTTCACGCTCATGGAATCTTCTCCTTCTCTCACTAGTCGCACAATATACTATTAATCCTTTTTCAATTACCATGTTTATATCCGTCGTGGGTTTTTTCAATTTTTTTCATTTTTTATACATTTCAGCAAGGTCGAAGTATAGGGGAGGGAGGGGGAATGGCGCTCACTGGGTAATGACGCTCACCTCTGTAACTCTGTCAAAAAGGAACGTAATAACACGTCACGTCGCGTGAAGCGCGAGGGGAGGGGGCCTCTAATAGACAGCGATGCAAACGGACAGTCAGCTCGCGTCATGCGACCGTGAAAAGCGTTTCTTTGTTTGCGGCCGCGCTGATCTAATTTTTAATTAGGTGCTGAACAAGTTAAGTTGCTGGGCTCGCTATGGACTATGGACTCAGTGTTGCAGATTTGCGTAAACTTGTTTATAAATTTGCTGAGGTCAACAATATCAGAAACAATTATGATCAAAGCAGTAAAACAGCCGGATTTGATTGGGGACACTACTTTATGAGACCCTGAGCGGCATTACCCAAAGTCAGGGGCAATGCCGCTCAAACATGTTTTTTTAATAATGTTTTCCTACTACTAGTAGGTGAAAGATATATGCTTTTGTTGTTAAATTGTTGATTACTCGATAATTAAAGACTTTGTTACTCTTCTTAATTTTGATTTATAATAAATAATTTAAAAAATACACCATGTTTTCCTTAAGTGAACGCCATTCCCCCGTCCTACCCTATATGTCATCCGGCTAGAGACATTTTTTTCATTGCATCAAAAATGTATTCAATAAAGCGTGCGTATAACAATATCAAAGCATATTTTGAAATTATTATAAATTCGTGCCTATATTAAACCTCAACAACAAGCATAATAAATAATAATTATCGACTTGAAGAATTTTATCAGCTCATTATTACAAAACATCTATCGGACATCATACAGCTATATATCAACAAGAACGCAGTGTTTTTGTTATCTGTTAAAACTTTCGCTTTCTTTTCGTAAAATTTATTCGTACGGCATTCAAATTTACTATCTACTTCTTTTAAGGCGAGCGACGGTTAAGATTATTTGGACATATAACACGAATTGAAATTTTCAATGTATTATTTCTTAATACAACAGCTTCTTCACCCCCCCCCCCTGGATATGTTCAACTCACCTTATGGCGCAGCCTGGTGGTTGTATTTGAAAATAGTCGCAATTTCACTTATACTTTTTTACATCCTCGCAAATTCAAATTAAATGTGATGTGACAGAACCCGCGATTTCGTCAAACAAGTTTTTAAAGAAAGATCAACAAACATGACTGTCTCTCATGGATAACAATGTAAATTAATTTATAACTGAACTTCAAATTCATTTATAATATTATTAAATTATTGATAGGCATTTCCCCTCGCTTAGCGTTTTTTTTTTTTTAATATTGGCATGAATCGTGCGACAAACCAAATAGTATGGCGTTGCGGCGAAAGATGAAGCCACCGCGTCATAGTGACGTGAACGCATTGCGCCCGCTTTCTAGCTTGCTATTGGCTGTTTCGGAGATCCATGTGCGTCGAGTGTTTATTTTTATTCTACCGCTATAAATGAATATGTCGAATTTATTCCACACATGCCACTGTCTGCGGGCAAGTAGGCGTTCACTACAATATTATTGATGACGTGCCAGGCTTCAACTCTCACCGCGGGCACATACTAAGCACAAGTTTTCTTATTTTGCCCAATCCAACAGTAATTTTCAAAAGCGTCTTGTCAGCTACCATCTAAAGGCCGCTGCACACGAGGCAAGAAACACAGCTAGATTCTTTGCTAGATTTGCCTACTAGATTTCTAGCGCTGGTTTTCTTGATTGCTATTACGTGTTCGCTTCACACGAAACGTCTTTTCAAGCTAGTTTTGTGAAGTCTGGTGCGCGCGCAGCGACAGTTCAAATATAAACACAGAGCAAAACGTGTGTGTTGTCTGACTCTGAGCAGATTGGTTTGTGGGCGTTTGTTCAAGTCGCCCACGTGACAAGATACTACTTTTAGATTGGTTCTTGCTCATACCTAGCAGTGGACCTAGCAAGGAAAATATCCCCCGTTCTAATTTTAAAACCTATCTTGTGAGCTAGCAGGCGAGCCCGCAGTGACGTCATTTCCAGCAGAACTCCAAGCAGTATTTCTAGCCTCGTGTGCAGCGGCCTTAATACTATACGAGCAACAGACAGGAATTGCAGCACAATACACAAGCGTAGCTTTCGTAAACAACCCAAATAAATTGCAATATGGGTGCACACAGAGCTATCAGGAATATTAAAAATTTAATAGTCATTTTATGGGGATACGTGTGACACGTGCGACTGTTAAAACTCGCTGGCGCTCGTACCATAAGAAGTGCATAAACGTATTACCAGTTCTTGGGTTGGAGTCTGGGAACTTGTAATAAAGAAGTAACAGAAACAACGGTATCGTTACACGCCCGGCCATTCTCAGGCCCTACATTTCTTTCGCGTTTTTATGACGCATTGGACCTGAAAACTGACCTATGAGTATAATTCGCAGAATAATAATTAAATTCGAACTGTCCCGAGCAATAAAAAAACACACAATTTCGAACTCGTTTCAAAAGCAATTTTAATAGTGACACGAATTCAATTTAAAATAGCATATTGCAATTTTAAAACCATTATTACGTCACCGCAGATAACATCTCTCTAAGAAAAAAAAACATGTTAACAATAATCTCGGCATAAACTACAAGGCAATAAATCTTTTTTGCGCAAGAACTTCATGAAATTATAAATAGTAACAAGTAACAATGTCGTTACTGGCTTCAAGGCCACAGTCGGGGCCATAATTTGTAACAAGTGGCGAAGTAACTGTCAAGAATATCACACCATTTTTTTAAACCATCAACAGCTCAGGGTTATTATTTAAACCTACAGTATCACATATCAAAATATAAAAATTGTCCAGTTCTCAAATTAGAGCCTTGTTAATTAATTAGATCTTGTAATAGATGGGAACGCCATAAAATAAAATTAAAGAAGTCAATTGAATCTCCTTACGTTCAATTTCTGGAACGACTTTCCACGCGAAAAGTAGATTTAAAACAGTGAATTACCGATGGAAACCACGATATTATATCTAAATATATAAAAATCTCGTGTTACAATTTTGGTCGCGCTAATCTCCGAAATCACTGAACCGATTTTAGTAAAATTTTGTAAACGTGTCTTGCGCAACTTACGCTATAGGATAGTTTTTATTAAATATTCTGTACAAAATTACGACTTTTTGTAAAAAAACTGTTTTAGTAGCGAACAAAAAAAAACTGTTTTAGTAACATTTGATAGAATTCGCTCAAAGCTATTAGTTCAGATGCAAATCTGGTAGAAGTTGCTCAAAGCTATTAGTTCAGATTTCGCTCAAAGTTATTATAGTTCCCCGGGCCGCAAATGAAATACATTTTGCAGAATTGTATCTATCGCACCAGGGTGAAACCGGGGCGCTCCGCTAGTATAATATAAATTTAACAATCTTAAATCTACTTTCAAAGTCAAACGTCACGTGATGAAAAAAAGTGAGCGCGACCACAGAATACCTGTGAGTTATCGAAGTGGAATTAATGAGGGTTCATTTAAAAACTGAAACGTTCGATGTCACTGTTATTTCAATAATTTAAAGCATTAAGCAATCAGAATGCACACATTCCTGTATGTTCAAGCTGTTATATTATCTAATCTTATAGCTTACGGGCATACCAACTGTACAAACACGCCCTTCTGATAACAGGCGTACTACTATAGTAATATAGTTATACTTTTAAACATAGTTTAGAAGCAATGGCGGATCAACATATTGCATAGTACTCAAGAAAAGAGACCTCAGAAATCCCAGAAAGAAAATCTGGGTTGTTTTAAGTTTTGTTTTTAAGGCACCTACTTGCATAGACTTTTTTACCACCGCTCCAAAAGTGTGAAATGATAATAATTTAGGTCAACATTTACTTTTCACAATTTTAGTTTCATTTTGTGGTCTCTGGAGAAAAAAAACAACATATTTTTGGATGATCTAATCTTTGAGCACGATGCAGGCCAAACGGTTGAGCGGATCGGATTGACCTGGAATTTTTTATGCCATAATAGAGCAGTAAATGCCGAATTAATTGCTACTCACATCTATTCATTTCGAATTTTATACGGTCACAAAATATATTTTCAAATATTTATATTAGCCACGCCCACTACACCTCTTTTTTTGTTTGTGGTGTCACACACTATAATATAGTATTAAAAATGGACGTCTATACTTTCTATCCAAAAAAAATACTATAATTTTTTATTTTTTCCCAATGTGAAGTATACAATATGTATTTATGAAAAAGAATACTCAATACAAAGTTGTGACGTCTAACGTCGTCGTCAGCGATTACGTTTGTTTCGCAATATTTTGATAAATTGTTATGCTCCGACAAATCGCTGAATGTTACTCAGATTTTCAAGTTTTATTCAAATTGACGTGTATTTTCATTTTGGATTATTAAAATGCGAATAAAAATTTCATTAAAGTAGGTATCCTATTTGGTCAAAAAGTTACGTTTTGAGAGTTTGGCTCAAGTTCATTCGAAGACCTACAGATATTTAAACTAGCACTGAGTACAACCCCCCAGTTTTTAGGAGAGTAATCGAGAGAAAACAATAATTGATTAGTAGCCATTACAGTTTTAACAACTTCACACGTTTCTCAGTCAGTCTGTCAGTTCGAATCAAGCCTCGAAATTTTGCACACGTGTATACAGATGTCCGGTGACAATGCAGTATAGCAAGGTTAGTAGATTACAGAGGTTACCTCGTTCAGTTGGATAGTGGTGGGGAGATGACGTCATCCAGCTGACATATCAATTGATTGTGTGGCAACGGAAGCCTCGAAATTTTGCACACGTGTATACAGATGTCCGGTGACAATGCAGTATAGCAAGTTTAGTAGATTACAGAGGTTGCCTCGTTCAGATGAATAGTGGTGGGGAGATGACGTCATCCAGCGGATATATCAATTGATTGTGTGGCAACGGCTGCTGCTTATAAACTTTAATGACAGTATAAAAACAAATTTCAAAAAAAATCTTAACAGAATATTAATATTATTTGCAATAAATTGAATTAAAAATATGAAAGAGGCGCCAGCTGGCGTTATTCCCGCGCTTACGTTGATTGGTCAGATTGAACGAGGAAGCCTCTGTAATCTACTAATCTTAGCAATATAGTACATAAATCCAACATGGCGCACGCCCCAAGACGGTGGATTATGTGTCTTTACAAGTTCCTTGACATGGATAGCAAATGAAAGGGTTTGACGTGTAGAATAAGATTAGCTAGCTGACGTCATTCTAAACCCAATATGGCAGACGCCTCAAGATGGCGGATTACCCTTTTCTTCAATGTGGAATGCGTAGGTTAAGAAGTAGGTACCTAACTAAAATTTTGAAAGTAAAATATTACAAAAAAATCTTTTTAGAGACAAACTTGTATTGCAGTGTACCTACTAAAAAGGAAAAAAGTCATTTTTAATAATTTAGGTATATACAAACCACGCTTTTATAATTACAAACCTGAACTATTAAACATTATTTTTTTCGTTTTAAAACACTGCTATAAAAGCTTGTCTTTAAAAGTTTTTTTGTTTAATATTTTTTTACAAGTATAAATGAAGACAGAGGAAAATGCATAAAACCGATACCTAATGTTAAACAGCTTACTGTGTCGGTCATCGATAAGACCAACTACATGTAAATAATTTATTACACGTAGAGCGGGTACTTGAAATCGACAGGCCCGGCTTTTAAAATAATCAATGCAAATAAAATTCCGTAACTTTTTTTCAGATAGATTTTCGGCTATTTTGTAAGTATGGTTCCTAAATGGGAAAATGCGCTTCCACAATTTTTGTCTGTTCGTCCGTCAACATAACTCGAGAACTATTGGATCAATTTTGATAAAACTCGGTACGCCATGAGTTTGTGGCCGTACTCAAAGTAAGAACAACAGTACAATATAACTAAAAATTACATGTTGTCTTCTTCTAGCCATTATACCCGTAAAAATTAAAAAACCCAACACATTAAAAACGCCACTGAAATTGCAAACGCACTACAAAACAATCGTTCTGAAAGAGTCCTGGAATTTAAAAAACAAAGCTTTAAATAATAAGTCGACAAAACTTTTGAAGTCATGTCTTAAGCAAAATAATTCGCTCGAAGCCGACCCTGTCAATGCGTATAAACTACGAAGTGGTAGACCACTGGTGCACAGTGTGGAAGCTGGGTACTTTTTACCGATCAGACATTGGGCATTGTATAGTTGCGTATATGCATTAACAATGAAGAAAAGAAAGCACAAGAGTCTGCAAGAACGCATCGAAACCAATGGACGCTTTCAGGATCATGGAGGTATTAAAAAAAGAAAAATTACATGTGAAAAATGCACGGTAGATTCTACTTACTGGTCGGAGGCATCATGCGGTAATGCTGATGCGGGAGCTGGAGACACGCGAGTCCCTGATCCTGCTTGACAGGCCCGTTTGAAACGTAACGAGACACCATGATGATTTAGTTTTTTTTTTCTTATTTGCTCAGTACGAACAATTAGAATGGATTTCTTTAGATCGATGGCACTGTGTTCAATTTATATACGATTACGTATCTTAATTATATAATATTGCAAAAACATATTAGATAATGCGATTTTTTTAAAAATCACAGCCAATTCGAGGAATTGAACACTGAATTAATCACGATACACGAGCACGAAAGAAACGACGAAAAAATAAAAACGCACGCGAAAACAAAAAAAGATAAGATCGTCGAACGATTTATAAAATCACAATTACGTTACTTTTTTAAAAATAAATTTACGAATTCAATTTAAAACGGTTTAATTAGTTTAATTGTATTTAATTAGGATTCTTAAAAGAAATGTAGTATCAAAATTTTGAAGAAATATTTATTAACGTTTCACTATCGATACCCGGAATAGACCGGGTAAATAATGAAGAACTCGCTGTAATTTCTGGCATATGATAGAGAAATATGTCACTGATAATTTTTTTCCTTAATTTCATTTTATGTTCAGCAAAATGTATAAGTGCCGCATCAATAATTCGATGTCAAAAAATCAGTTCAATTCGACAACGGAGATGAAACGTAAAATTGTCGCGGTAAATTTGTTTTTTTAATTCGAAAGACTACTTAGTATTTAGAACGATAAACTTCCTCGAATTTTGGGTAACATGCCCAACGTGTCCTGCACAGCACAAGAAAATCGATAAGGGCGTTTACGAAATCACGGGACCAATTGCACTCCGCGATTTTCTTTAATAACGAAACGCACTCTTTAACATGCTGCACTAGCACAGCCGACCGAATTTTGTATTTTTATTATCAATATCTTGGAAATTTTCTTGAAAAATTAATGAACTGAAATATGACAAACAGCAAATTAGTCATTGGCGACAGCGCCATTGTATCGACTGAACAGTTTAGTTCATGAATTCGCCACATTAAACTATTAATCGCATGCGCGTACCGCAGTAACCAATAAAACAAGTTGGCTTGGAGACGCCGAAGTTAAAAATCACATACGTTTCCAGTGATCCTTGAATAAAACGAGATCCAAAGTATTGGAGGAATGTCACATTTTACGCGATTTTCTCAGTAACTGCCTGCGCTGAGATCTACGTTGCGTTACGATAAAATGAAAAACACTGGTGGGAAAAAGAGAAAAAAACAACGATCATCGCGCCTAGCTTGAATCGACGCTTTGAATTTTGTAACATTCACTTACCTTTACACACCTGTACAATATAAGAAAGTTACCATATGCGTGGCATATGGGGAGTTTTGTTGTCTTTTTCTTATGTAACCGTAAATTTTTAAGCAATTAATGGGAATATTTAAATTAATATTGCATACCTTTCTTATTAACATCGCTGATATTACCATGCGCAAAAAATGTATCTCGAAGGGAAAGTACAAAACCAATTAACAAGTAACATATTGTTTTTTATGTTCAGTGTCAGTAGTTTTTTCTCACGAAGGAACAAATTTTATAGAATAAATTGCACTGTAACGACGTATTATCATGTCACCAATTAGTCTTTATAATTTATCAAACTAAAAATACACTCCACGCGCTCAAACATCTTATCACTGAGTAAATGATTTAAAGTGACTGGACAGTCACTTAAGCGTGCAGAACTAGTTTTCAAAGCCATGACCTTAATAATAATAATTTGGTTATAAAAAATATTCGAACGCTGAACTTATTGTAAATTACTTCCCGTTTAATTTTCTAACATTTTCAGTAAATATTTTATATATAGATAGTCATTTTCAAATGAAACATCCTGAACGTATCGATGGGAGATATTTTAACGCTTGCATATTTTGAAACTTGAATTGTCAATTAGAACTTTGCGAAATTAATTAGTGCTTACTACATTACTGATCATTAAAGTTAGTAATTTCAGGACAAAAAAAAATTTTAAATAGTAAAATAAAAAGTTAATTACTTTGAGTGGTGTAGGGGCCTTGATTGTAGCGGGGTTGCTGCGGCGCCCCGCCTGAAGGCAGTGGCTTCTGGTTGTTGCTCATGTCCGGTCCTGGACGTCGTCACGTCGAACCGTAAACTTACACCAACCACCGCGTATTGTGTGCTAGTCGATACATATGTTCACACTTTGCTCTCAACCATCCAGACATGCAAATTGGTAAGTTTCTACACAAAGTTCATGTTCTGGGTAACACACCGTTCAAAAAAAAAAAGAGTACATGCACCAAAATTGTCTAAATCCTATTGAAAAGGTTAAACACTTTCAAAATGGCGGAACATTAACCCAAAAACAACATGTTTACTATCGCACTGAATGAAAAATTTCAAATGAAAATATAAGTCACAGCACAACACTACAACTTGAAATATGTTTTCATTAATTTTCCAAAATTTATTAATATTATTTATCAATAAAAAAACAAGCAAAAAGATTAGCACATTAAAATTGACACGCGGCTCTCACGTTGCAATTCAAGCATTGCCAATTGAATAGTCACTAAAGAGATATAACACCATGATAGAAAAAATGCAACTAAATTTATGGTGGCAAAAATGCATTTCACAATTAATATTATTTAAGGAGTATATCAATTTTTATGTCTACAAAAGTTTTAAATTTTCTTTAAAATGTTTGAATTATTCATAAATATTTTTTTTGTATTATGAGGCATTAGAAAACCACACTATACATCCAATTTTTATTTTAACTAATTAAAATTAAAACTGACGTCTGACAAGCAAAAAATAATTCGACATTCTTCTATTATCTGCACTTCTATTGAAAACAAATGTCAATCGATTCGAACGAAACCTATAATTAAATTTTGACGTTTGCTCTTAACCTTAAAAGTTGAAACAATTAATTTAGCTATTTAATAAAGAAGCTAACGCATATTCCTTTTCATTATGACATCGTATGGTAAAGTAGAAACAGAAATCTTAAAACAAAATTTAGAAAGTCAATTAGACAGACTTGTCTTACAATTAAACGACTTGGAAACTTGCCGGTAAAACACAAAATACTAACATAAATATTTCTGCACCTCAAAAGTGAATTTCGTTGTTAAATTGCAGGGATGAATTGGATGCAAGCGAATACGAGGAGACTAAACAAGACACAATGGAACAACTGAAAGAATTTAAAAATAGTTTAGACAGACTGGTTAAAGGTGACATGTCGTTGGTAGACAGTTTAGGAGCTATGCAACTTGTAAGTACTATTACCCAATCTCAATAAGAATCTGAAAAATTGCACGTACATATCTATCGCACATGTACGCGCGAGCGTTTGTCTTTACAAAAACATCCTGACTGATAAAATTTTTTAATAAGAAACAAAACAAATACTAGTTATGAATAGTTGATTCTTATACAAGCGTTTGTAAACCAATTGTTTATTTTAAGGCAATACAAGCAGCGATATCGCAAGCATTTCAAACTCCCGAAGTGATACGGTTATTTGGACGACGGGAACCAAAACTGTTAAAAGAGAAACTTAATAATATTGATCAAGAGTTGAAGTTGGGAAAAATCAGTTCAGATTTACACAACAAACAAAAAGTATGTTTTTAATTCATCAAGCTTTTTGACGTGATAACGTCTTATAAATTGATGAAACACCGGCTGCATGCACGAAAAAGTGTCACGTTCCGAAATGTGTCACGTTCCGATGTATTATTAAATATGATATTCGAGCGGAATACGTTATCACGTAAAACTATCATCCGTAAACCGACTTTACAGACAACCAATTTTTTTAAAGCTCATTTAAGACAGAAACATCGTTAATATTAGTAAATCTATTATCACAATTTGTTTCTTTATTACGCCATATTTTGTAACAAAATGTTTATTTTTTTCTTTTTGCACTGTACATGCTGAAAAAATAACAATAGAAAAAGAAATGACCCAGTCAGAAAAACAAAAGACAGTCCGAGTATATCGGATCAGTTTTGTACTGAAGTAATTCAGATAATAAAACTTGTAAAAGCTTGATTAAAGTCGGCTCGGTAGTTTTTGAGTAAACCCGGAACAGATAAACATTCTGAAAATGACTAATTTGCTCAAGAACTCGTATAAATTGTGCATCTAAATCAAAACTTCCAGTTATTGACAAAGTTACGATTTTTATTTTCTAGGCGGAAATATTGACTGCCCTACGCCAATTAGGTGAACAGCTATCACCGACGGAACTACAGTTTTTGGAGCACCAAAGTTCAGACTTGTCTTCACTAAAAAATATACAGTTTCAACGAGTAAATGAAGATGACAATTAGAATATATAAACAATCCATTCTTATTTTGTACATTTTATTTTTTACGTACGTCACAAATTTGGTATTGTGCAATGATTTTGATACATTTTTTTAGAACATTTAACATATAAAAATAAACGTTTTGAGATACTGTATTCTACGTTTTACACAGATTTGTTTATTTTTTAGTTTTTCTTTCCAGGAAATTAGAAAATAGTTTAATTAATTAAAGCGATATTCATTTGTTTCAAAGAATAATTAATTTGTTTCTTTTACGTTATTCATACTGCTTTGCGTTTCTGAAAAATACTATTTCAATTTACTGTAGCGTCTTTATTTTTAGGATACTAAGAAGTATTTTTATCGAATTTGTTGTCATTAGAACATTTCGTGGGCTCTACCCCTAACCCTATTTTTTTCTGATAAATCTTGCGAAGATAGCTGCACATTTCATAACGCGAGTTTTTTAACACATAACGCGTTACAAGAGTAACGACTATATAAATTTGTATACTGTACGATTTTTTGTTTTTTTTTTCTTCTTTTCTTTTGTTATTTAAACTACCCACCCATAATATTATGTATAAAATAATCTGAACTTTTAACTGATTACAGTAAAAGTAATAAATCTATAAAATCATTGTATGTGTGTTATATACCTCTAAGAGTCAATAAAAATTAATAATAATAATAATTAAAAAAATGCTAACAATAATATTTCAAAAATGTAATTTTAAAATGCAATCAACGTTTGCGACGGCACTGTTTTTTGTGTTCGGTCTGCCAGTGTTGTTGCTGACAAGTTGTGGAGCAATATGACGTGTTCCAGCAGCAGTGGTAAATCGCCTCTTGTTCACAGTTGTAGCACTAAAACGATACACACATGGTGTTCACTTCAATTGTTTTTTAAACAAACGATAAACTACTCTTATAACAAATGACAGTCTACGTCACTTTGATGGAATTGCAAGAGTTAGACTTTTTAAAGATTTTTTACAAAACAGGAAATTTTTATCATATTTTTATTATGCAGAACAAAACTATTTGCACAAAACTCCAAAATCTCAGAAAGATTGAACGACATAAGTGGCGACATCTTTCTGCGAACTCCATTCTTCATTAAAAAAAGTATACACTCAATTCCGGACTGTTACCCTTAAAAACAACGGCCAGTATCAAGTTTTGAGATTAGGCGGCTAAATCACGCAACCAAATTTTGCTATACTTCCGTTTTCTATTTTTTTTTTCGTTCTACATGCCACAAAATTAACCTTGCAATGTCATCAAAAATAAATCACTTCTGCACATACAATTTTTATTAAATACTCACTTTTCTTTTAATCTACACATAAATTAAATTCTACGATAAAGATTCCCAATACATAAAAAAATACGTTTTAGTGTTTAATACTATTAAACAAAATCATTCACAAAAAAAAAATACTATTGAAAGGTAAAAACAATTGACAGTACTGTTACAACTTTATTAAAGACATAATAAGTTTAAATACAATAATTATTATTTATCAATTAAAGAACAACACGGCTGAAAAAACTAATGTGTAGATTTAGTCTGGAACAATCTATATAAAAAAAATATCCATGACCGAGGATTTTGATTGCAGACGATCTGGAATTTTTTATATGGATTGTTGAAATTTACACACTGTGTGAAGCAAAACATTACTGGAAATTCTACTTTCCATTTTCACCAAATTTAACGCTAAACTTAATTCGTTACAAAATACCATTACGTCACCAAATTATATTTCTCCATCGAGATCTCAAAAATGACGTTACACCAAATTTAATCATCTACTTTATCTAAGCCAACATTTTGTCTCTGCAATTGAAGTTTATTTTCTTGAGCGTTTCTGGCGCGTAGCCAGCTTAAAGCGCGGGATAGATTCAGCTTTACACTGTTGGACATATTATAAAAAATTTCGTTAGGTAAAATTTGTAGTCTCTGTCAAGTTGCCAACAAAAAAAAAATGGTTACCCTCAAGTCTCAAGCCTCTGTGTAGTATCTCTGTAGATAATGAGGGCTACTAGACATTTTTCTACCATCTGATGACGTCACTAGCAAGTGAGGTATCTGCCATTCAAATAGTAGTGTTTATTTAAGGGCCAAATCGTAGTTTTCTATTTAATTATTTATTTCTTAACAATGGATAAATGACTGCACACAAACAATTCAGTTCTAAACGCATGGAGACTATAAAACCACAAACGCAAATAGGAATATTGACAGAATACATATTACGATTTATTTTTCACCACTTGCGTCGCTAATTTCCCGTTTGTACTGACGTGAATTTAATTTATAACGAATTTCCATTGGCCATTTTAGGGTATGTTCCGATATGCACTGCGAGCACTGCACAGTGCTATCACTGTAGAAAAATTCGTTCCGTTATGGACTGCCAGTATACTGCCGCAGTACCCTAGGAAAATATATGACGTTATAAATCGCCGGCATATTCTGTGAGCACTGGCGTTTTCGAGGTAAGGTACTCACAGTACTTTGATCACGTGATCTGTCAAAACCACTCGAGTGCCTAACGTCTTATAAACAATCTACAGTTTAATCACAAAAATTATAAAGTTCTGTAATTAGTTTGAATTAATAACTAAAACAATGGAAGAATTACAAAAAATAACCTTATTAGACATAAAACAGTCTTTTTAATGAAAAACTACTTACTTTTATTATATTATAAATTCAATTTACAATTAATATTAATTAAGATATTTTTAATTTGACAGTACTCCAACAACAGTTTTTTTTTAATGAACTAGAAAACTTTATTACACTCATTTGAACGGTGCGTCAAAATTTCAAAAATTGCGGCTGACAGTATACGGGATTGCGTTCCGTTTTAAATAGTAACCAGTATAACTGTCTATAAAGGAACGTGTTCACAGTATACTAAATTGACGACGTCACACTGTACAGTGGTCGCAGTGCATATCGGAACATAGCCTTAATTTTGCTATGGCTATTTTCACTATTTGTTTACTGCTAAATAATTTAATTTTTGAAGAATTCCCGGTGGTTTCGGTACATCAGAACACTAGTAACCTCTTATTTTAGGAAGCGATTTGTATACAAAGAATTCGTACTCCTTGTCTAGTCTCCATGCTTAAACGTTTGACACATACCTTACTCGTCACTAGCGTCATCAAACGTCACTGACTTATATAAAGAAAACAAGTATGACCCGTGTGAGAATAATTCTGCAAAAGCTACAGCGATTTATAAAAGAAAAAGCAATATCAATATTGATAGATTTCGTACAAATAATTTCTTTGATACCGTGAACAAATTTATCTCAGCGTTCTAACATCGCAGACTTACGTAAATTATATATAAATTGTAATATTAGCGTGTCGCTGTAACATACCACCCAGTAAACGTTTATTTTCAGAGACGTATAAACATGTTCGTTTCTACGCAAGACTGCATGCAATAATTTCTATAAGTATATGAGTCATGCTTAACAAAAAAAAAAGAAAAACTCAGTACTTAGTACTTACCCATTGTTTCTTCTTTAATTCGCAAATGTTTCTTTTGTGTGATTCTATTAAATTCCTGAGAATGTCCGCGTGATTGGCCTGCATGTTTTCCATTTGTTCGACGTGATCTTGAAGAGAATCCATGGCCAAACGGATCAGTTGTCCTCGATCGGAACACAATTCCATCCGCTGTTTTAGCTGCAACAGAAAATTCACAATGTTACAAAACTTAATTCAACAAGCTCTAGCGACTGCAGCGCCAGACCTTCCTACTGTTTGCGGCAAACAAGTATTGTTTCTGTTGTGAAATAAATATCTGTATTCGTTTTTTCTACTATCAGAATATAATACAATTTTTAGGCGAGTCGACTATCGATTTGAATACATAGAATTATTTCTTTATTAAGGAGGTTGAGCCGTTTTACGAAGATAATGAAAAAAATCTGAAATAAAGTTTTTTTAATAGATTTTTTTATGACAATATTTTCTGTAAAAAATCCAAAATCATTAGGAGATTTATAAAGTTAAAAATTAAAAAAAACTTTTACATGTAGTCTTATGGAAAATGTGTCAACCTAGCATGCAAACGGTACATTTTAATTTTTTGCAAATAACCAAATAATGCCAGCAATTCCGAAAGCTAACTATGTAAAGCATCGATGTCTTACGCATATTTTAATATTTTTTCCAATTTAATTAGGAGACTTTTAACCAATAAAAAAAATTATTAAACCTTAGCACTTTTAACCAATAAAAAAAATTATTAAACCTTGGCACTTTTCGATTATGGACTTTTATTCTTGACAATTTTAACTGAATTTTCAAATTTTAATGATTTAATTTTAATTTCTATTACTTTTAATTTCTTTTTTTAATTATTTACTGCAAAAAAACATGTAAAATACAGATATTTACATAAATTTATTTTTTCTAACCTAACTTTGTACAAATAATTCAAAAGTTAGTCTATTAAGTAAAATACTGAAATAATTAATTAATATTAAAAGAAATTATTTATTTATGCCTTTATGACAATAATTTATTAGTATCATCGACTTATAACCTTTTGTAAAAATTTATTATGGAGAAGTTCCCATTTATAATTCGACTTACTTTTGATTGGGACTGTAACGCATCAACCTCCTTAAAAACTATTTTTATTTCTACCGGGCAGCCTTTTGCTCTTTGTGGATGTTTACTGTTAGATTAAGAAGCTTTATAAATATTCAAAATTAGAAATATCTAGAAGTGGTGTTAGAATTTCTGGACATACAAACTTCCGGTTTTAGATATAGAAACAGTCGAGCATAACTGTAGATGGCAGTATGGAGTGGCAGATAAAAGCATGAATAACAATTTGAAGTCATGTGACGACACTGTCATGTAGCCTCTAAATTTTATCTGTTTTTAAAATATTCTAATTATATAAAAATACGTATATCAATTTAAGATGAAATTATTGAAATATAAAATGATTTCTACCTTATCGACAACATCACTGTATGGCCTGTCTATCGACATGGATAGACTGTTCGCTTGCGTTCTCAGCCGTGGCGGTTCGACGGATAGTGTCGGTTGTGAAATCGGCGGAGTGCGAATGTCCTGAGTCGAACTGATTAAATCATCCTGACTACTGTAAATACGCGACAAGAAACTGATTTCATTATTAATTTACAATTATTACTGAATATTACGAGTTTTATTTATTTTTGTAACACGGCCATTGAAAGTGCATCATTACATTTGTTTTCGGCGACACAAGTTTGCTTTTGCATGCCAACGACAAAATAAAAATCGCGAATGCTCAGATCATTAGTGAAGTGTTTTCATCCTTTGGGAAATTATTCTTTTTGGATCGAAAGTGGCGCCATTCTTCGTGATAATTGTAAACTATATCTGACAGTACGTCTAGCCTAGAATATCCATTTACGATGCTTGTGTAAGTGTTTGTTTATTCTTTCAATGCACCTATTACAAGTATCGTGTTTTACTAGGGCGACGCGTTTGATGGCTACATGAGCAAACGCCAACTTTCTGCCCTAGAAACAAACTATAAAATTGTCATGGATTTTTTAATCGTTAACTAGTCTTTAAGTTTCGAAGCGCAATGGTATTTACTGAAGTGAAAAATCGGTTTAATAAGTCAGTAATAATCACGACTTCTATAAGGAAAAGATCGATGTATGAAACAATGGAATGAAGTACAAAAACAAAATGTAGATAAATACCCGTGTCCGCCGAGAGTTAAGACATCCGGATCTCGATCATTCAACGATGAATCGGCACACTCGATAACATCGTCGTCCGAAATAACAATTTCGTGTTCCTGTCTACTTGGTACGTGCGGTAAGAATCTCGATCTTCCCCTTCTTAGTTCTTTCAACGGAGCAGTGTTCGTTATGCTCCTCATACTTTTTGAAAATTTCAGTTTCAGTTTTTTAAACGCGCTTATATTTGAGCTCTTCATAACATTGTGGCTCTTCTTTTTTTTTCCGATGAGTTTCTTTTTCAGAATTGGTTCTAAAAAAAAAGCAACGCGTTTAAAATTAAATTTCATGATTTACACAAACTACGAATAATTCAGATACCTTTCAATTGCGGGGCCGAAACATGTTTAGGAACGGAACTATTCCCAATCGTACTGTTTTCTAAAATGCTTATTTCTTCTTCCGATGGCGAATCGTGAAATTCATAAACATCTTCGTCCGCGATCTTCTTTTTAGATACGTTCTTTTCAACAGGAGTCGTAATCAGTTTACGTTTTTTCGGTACGCTTTTCGGAACGCTTTTGACCGGATTTGGTTTCGCCGGTGTTTTCACTGGTTTTGCCGTGATCTGCTTTTCAGCTTCACTCGGATTTAGAATCCAAGTTTGATGCAATTTTAATTCTTCCATTGCTTTATCGAGTGTCTGCGTACGTTTTATCTGACGAAACAAATATTCACAAGAAATGAAATTACTACATATAATATATTAACGTCTCTTTGAAGTTATACTTCTTTTGGCGCGTTATAAAAAAATGATAAGTGAATTTTTACGATGCACGCGAAGACTGAAATATTAAAATTAACAGGATGAAGTTGCTCGCAGAAAAAGGATACCGACGGATTTGAGGTAGTAGCACTAGTGAACATGCCTTCGCCATATATTGTTGCAGTTGTTTTTCAGTTCACTATGTGAGGATAGAGTATGGTAGAGGCTAGATTCACATGCGTGTAGCGTCAAATCTCACTCCAGGCCTTTTATTATTTTACTTCAATAAATTATGCATTAAATTAAAAATGAGTTAGATAGATAGATAGATAGATTTATTGATTTAGATATACAAAAATTGTTAAAAAACACGTCAGAAAAAAAAATATATAAACTTAGTATTTAGGGAGCATTGCTCGCTTCTAAAAATTCTTTATACGTGTAAAAACATTCTTTACTTAGATATTTATAAAGCGTTTTTTTAAAAGTTTTAAGGCTCTGATGACAAAGGTCCAAAGACAATTTATTAAAAAATTTCATTCCTAAATAATTAGGTCCATATGTTGCATGTTTCGTATTAAAAAAAGGAACGATAAGGTCTTCTTTTTTTCTAGTGTTATAATGGTGCAGGGACGTATGACTCTCAAAATTATCAGAATGCTTTCTAATATAAACAAGGCAGTTATAAATATACTGGGCTGGTAAGGTCAAAATATTTAATTGAAAAAACAATGGTTTGCAACTGTCGTGCGGCTTAGCATTGCACATAACCCTCACCGCCTTTTTTTGTAATAAAAATATTTTATATGCAGAGGCGGCATTGCCCCAGATTTCAAGTCCGTATAAAAGTTTTGAGTGAAATAATGCAAAATACGCTGTTTTTAAAACGTACTGGTCCACATTGTTAGACAGTTTTCTCAATAAATAAATTATGCAAGAAAGCTTACTTTGTAAATTTTCTACATGATTCTTCCATGTGAATTTACTGTCTAAAATGAGACCAAGTAAATTAATACATGGAGAGTTATCACTGCAAAAGAAACGCAACTTTTGTGTTTTAGACTTATTTAGGGTGAGTCTATTTGCAGTGAACCACTGCAAGGCTTCCGACTGTGCCAAATTACTTTTTTCCTGTTCGGAAGTTATATTAATGTCTTGTGTTATCATAGTGGTGTCATCTGCATACAAAAAAGTCTTCGCTTTTTTAATATTCGCGACAATGTCATTAATATAGACGATAAACAAGATAGGACCGAGGACCGAACCCTGAGGTACCACGTGATGCATTAATTCTTGGTCCGATTTGTTGTCACCGCATTGGACATATTGGAATCTATTATTTAAGTAGGATGACATCAAGTCGAGAGACTTACCCCTGAAACCGTAGATAGATAATTTTTCCAATAAAATTTCATGTGGAGCACAGTCGAAAGCCTTGCTTGTTTTTAATCACGCCAAAGAAGTATTGCGTCTAGTGTACGTACAAGTACACGCACCCGTTTTTTTTATAAATCACAAAAAAATAATAAATACCTTCAATTCCGAGATAGGAGTATCGATAGGTTTGATATTCGCTGTATCGATTTTAGCTCTCGTATATCCCGAACCGAAAAACCGAACATCGTACTGGGTACTGCTGACTTTGTTGATAACTTTAGCGGGCCAAAAACAGAACCCTCTCAATTTTGCCCAAACCAATTCATGCGGAGGGTTACACGGAATGCAGTACCAATTTGAGTTCAACTTTTCGTTGCTGTGTCTGTAGCAATCGACGCATTGGCGCATCTCGTCAATATCGTGCCGGCAATCGATCATCATATACTCGGCACCTTGAACTTCGGTCGAATCGACTCCGTGAAACACGGCCACGTTATGCCGAATTGTTAGAACGTCAGCATACAGTGCCGATAAATTTTTATATTCTTTCATACGTGCTTTCAATTCAATAATTCCAATATCCATCTGTTGATACAGTAAATGGAGTCCTCGAGATTTATGGTCGTTTTCGACTTGCCAAACTGGCGGAGGAGGACGCGCTATCGGAACAGTAATCTCAGCCGGTAACCAGTTCTTGATTCTGCTAATTACGAAATTCATCAAATAATTAAGTGTATCCTTATCGACACGAAGACCTTTATCGAATGTAATCATTTCGCATATACTACAAACATCATCGGTTTTTCGAATGTTCGTAGAAAATACTGGAGTCGCTCCGTTTTTACTATTATCGGATGAACTGTTCTTTTTAGTGTTTACATTATCATCACTAACATCCGATTTCATCATACTCAAAACTACCAAGGGATTTTTATTTTTAATTGTGTCATCTTTTTTATCTTCGGGAAGGGTCACGTTATTCAAAGAATCTGGTTTTACGATAGTTTCGTCACATCCGGTCGATTTATCAGTGTCCTTTAACTTTTCTAATTTTAATTCATCTTCACCTGTTTTTTCAAGACTCACATCTTTGACTGTATCTATTTTTTTCGTCTCATCTGAATCTGAATTTGTCTTATCAGAATCTGACTTCGCTTTATCATTGTCTGACTTTGTTTTATCCGTGTGTGCCTTTGTTTTATCAGAATCTTCGATATCAGTTTTCTCTGTATCGGATTTAGTATTTTTTTTGTTCAATTTTGTACTGTCTGTTTCTGCTATAGAAGAGTTTAAATCTGTAACACTATCTTTAATTTTCGTATCTGATTTTGTTTCTGGAGAGGCATTTGTTTCAGAAGTTGTATTTGTCTCAGAAACTGCATTTGTTTTAGAAACTTCTTTTGTTTCAGAAACTGATTTTTTTTCAAAAACTGTTTTTATTTCAGAAACCGCATTTGTTTCAGATACAGCATTTATTTCTGCCGAAGCATTTGTTTCTGATGTAATCTTACTTGTTTCTTGTTCCGCGTTATTTGAATTTGTTTCTGTTTTGATTATATTTACATTTTTTTTATTGGTCGTGACATTATTTTCAGTACGTATAGTGCTAGCATCTGATTCAGATTTATTTGAATCTTTTTGAGTTTCCAAATCCAATTTTACAACTTTTGTACTCGCAGTTTTATTCCGATTTTTATTTTTTGAAGAACTACTCTGTTTTAATTTCTTGGTCAAATTTTTAGCATTGTCTTCAATACAATTCTTTCTGGATTTTGAAATGCAGTCAGTATGGAAAACTCTATGACACGTGCGACAAAAATTAACATCGCCGGCACGATGGCATTCAAAGCAGTACCAGTCGTGTCCGTCATCTTCTGACTAAAAAAAGGACAAGACATATTTTTACATTACATTTCGGACAACGTTAATGTCACTGATTAGAAAGTTTTTGATATCTACAATGATTATTGAACTCCTTAATTTTCAAACTTAACAAAAATATCTTTTTCAATTTAATTGTGAATCTGCATGCAAATGATAAAAGTAGAGCGTATGACAACCCTGTTTGTTGAATTCTTTGTTTTGAAGGTTTCCATCAAAATGATGCAGTGCGCAGTAACACGCGCAGTCTAAAAATAGACCGTGCACGTCCACAATTTTGATAATTTTGATTTCAAAAAAAAAGACCAAAGAAAAGTCATTAGGTTTGTTCCAAGCAGCCATAGAACGATAACAGAACAGTCACAGTATTACCACTGTGCAAGACTATCATGCGCAGTAGCTCAAAAATCGATTTAAACAGTTTCGTTTTAGCTAGTGCGCAAGGATGTGACGGTTCTGTTACCATTCTCTCTCTGGCTGCTTGGAACAAATCTATTATCTCCCAAGGTTAGTAGATTACAGAAGTTGGCTCGTTTCGTTGTATAATAGTTGAGGGATGACGTTATCAGGCGGACCTGTCAATTGATTGGGTGGCAACGGCTGTTGTTTATAAACTTTAATGGTAGTATTTAACAAATGACAAAGAAATCAAACGCCAGAATTTTAAGATAAGAAATTTACATAGGTCTAAATATGGTAAAATTTTACTTATTCGTCGCTTTCGATTATGGCAAATTTAGAACGCACCTTAACTATTACTAAAGTAATAGCAATTAAGGTGGTTAAGGTGCGTTCTAAATTTGCCATAATCGAAAGCGACGAATAAGTAAAATTTTACCCTAAATATAAATTACATTTTTGATATTGTCATTATAGGTTGATAAAAATATTAACCAACTGACGTCATTCTCGCGCTTACGCTGATTGGTCAAATAGAACGAGGCAGCCTCTTTAATGTACTGGCCTTGATTAACTCTGTCACATATCAGGTTTGTTCCAATAGGCAGAGAAAGGTAGCAAAACCGTCACAATCTTGTTACTGCGCAAGACTGTCTTGCGCACTAGCTCAAAAATCGATATAAACAGTTTCGTTTTAGCTAGTGCTCAAGACGGTGACGGTTCTGTTACCGTTCTCTTGACTGCTTTGAACATACTTATTGTAGGTTAAAAAAATTCTGCGCACTGTGTCCAGTGGAAACGAGCCTGTAGCCATATTAAGAAACCAACACATTTCATGCAGTACAGGATTCTTGATGCCCTAAGCATTTCTTGCTTATGGGCCCCATCTCTAATATGTTCAGTTTATAATAATATTTAAATTGATGGAAAAAAGTTAAAAAGCATAGATTTTTAAGAAAAAAATTGAATTTTACAATCAACGCTCCCATTGAAAATTTGGCTGTCTATAAAATCGGACCTTACGCATTTTTATACAATTAATAGGGAAAAAGTTTCAAAACTTTAAAATTAGAAAAACTGAACTATGTAATTGTAAAAATTTTTTTTCGTTTTCATTTTCAAAAATAAATTATTTAACTTTTATAATTCTAAAGATAGTTTTATATCAGTAAATAATTTTTTTGAGAACAAGACAAAAAGAAAAAAAAAATGTTGACACGGTTTAGTGAGGTACTACTTTTCATTTCTGAGTGGTGCTTCTTGGTGCCCCCTGAGACGTGATGCCCTAAGCAATTGCTTAATTTGCTTATAGGTTAATCCGGAACTGATTTCATGGCTCTGAGCTGCGCTGATTTATTAAGAAATGAAAACTCAAAATCATTTATCTTACCGTTTCATCAGAACGTGGAAGCCTGTAGGTTCTTGTTGAATCCGTTTGATTTTTTCCAAGCCTTTAAAAATTAATAGAGATGTATTTGGCGGCATTTAGATAGTTAAATTATGATGTGGGCTGTTTAAAAAATTCTAAGGGTCGCAGCAAATATAAAAAAAAAACAGTTGTGTGGTTTTAAGAAACCACGACGCAAGTGAAACTTTTATTGGATTGTAGGCGTTGGATTGTAGACACTTATCCATCACGATTAATTATAAACAACAATAGTTGGCAAAACCAAAAGTGCACATCCCGCAAGTTTTCCACTGTAGGTATGATAAAAAAAAACAAAATTGAAAAGATATTTTTAAGAAATTTAAAGAAATAAATAATTCAAAATTAAAAAAATATTTTTTTAAATTTGAAAAAAAAAAATAAGAACTATGTAGGTATACATAATATAATATATAATTAATATCAAGTGGAATAAAATGGAATAGAAAAAAAAAAATAAAATCCAATTATTTCGGAAGGAATCGAACCCAGGACCTTACTGTTGTGGGTCTGATGACATACCCATTACGTTACGAAACTTGCTAAGCATTCTACTGTTATTACGGTATACAAGTGTAGCACTTGTTTTATGGACATTTACACAGTAATTATTATATTGTTTTTTCAAACTATTGACTGTCAAAAAATAATAAAATAAAACTGTTTATAAAAATTAAACTACTGAACACATTTTAGTGAATTTAAATAGGGTTCTGGTCTGATAGTAAATAAAGTGAATAAAATATAACCCAAGGCAATCTGACCAAAATTGCGATCTGTAGAGTCGTGACGTACATACGTACGTACATACGTACGTACATACGTACGTACATACGTACAGACCAACCGACGACTGCTGTTCGTGATTTTCAATTACAATTTTAGTAGTATTTATGAACTCGAATGGATTTAAAAATGGTTCTGTTTTATAGATCAGAATCTCCTCTTTTCAAAAAGCTTCAATTTGAATGGATTTCTTGCGAAATTAACTTAGATACAACTTCTTATGTGAACGAAAGTCAGCTCTGACGCGCAAAGCGATAATAAAGCACATACCGCTAGTTTAGCGGTATGTGCAATATTCACATGAATACACGAATAAAAACATGTAAACACTGTACAGCACTTGCCCGCATGACAGACTGACTATGTGTTATACATACTACACGGTCAGCTGATGCTAACCATGGGTGCCGCCATATTGGCCTTGGCTGCTCTACCGAGCGCCTACTCCGAGCGCCTTTCACTTTACCCCTACTCCGCGGCCGCCTGTAATGCGACATGCAACAGACGGCCAGAAAAATTCGGGGCACTAGAATAAAAGTTTCACTTTAAAAATTCAATATTTATCACAGACGGATTATATGGACCACAACAATGAAACAATTTACAAACATAAAAATATTATTTCTAACCTTAATAGTCCATCCTGCAAGCAATCCTTGATGGCTTGTTCAGCTTGTGCAGGCGTCAAGTTAGCTACGCGCTGCAAGAAGCTGATCAAACGGTTATCGTTAATTTGTTGTCGTTGGTGTGTTATACAATGAACTGCGTCCCACACATGCTGCACCAGGTGCGGTTCGGCTACACGACGTATAACCATTTATAACTGATAAAAAAATATATGTTTAAGTATATTTTCAATAAAATTTCCAAGTATACAATGGTTGGCGATTTTTAGAAAAGGGTTATGCTCAGTTCCAGAAAGCATTGTCAGAAAATCTGATTTAACAATGACCTTAGATTGTTACCGCACATATATTTTCTCAATTAGAAAACCATTCTAGAGTTTTAAATCGATCCTGTTCGAAAAATAATTGATCGATTGAAACGAAATTTCTTTCAAACTGTGTATAGTTACATTTAACATAGTTTTTTACAAAATTTCCACTTTAAAACAGCATTTAAAAAAAGATAGTTCAAAAAGCAACTCATTCATTTGTTTTTGTGAGTACAATCTAATGTTCTAGATGACGTAGGAGTTTCTAGTCATTAGACTGCTCATGCATTCATAAAAACTGTAATTGTATGGTCACAATATAAGATCATTATCAAATCAAATTTTTTGGCAATACTTTCTGCGACCCGACATGAGTGGTGTTTCTAACACTCTACTAATCTATGTGCAAGCTATTGTTATAACTATTATTCTTCTAGCACTCGTTTTTGGAAATTGTGTTGTAGTGATATGAGAAGTTTATACATCGGCAGAGAAGAGAGACTGTATAGAAGTTTATTTATATGGAACAGTGTAGCCGAAAATTTTAGTTTGTCTTGTTTCTGTTAGTTGGCAGAACGATCAAGGTTTAGTGTTTTAAATTTCTACATCCAGAATAAGCGATGGCACCGATGACGCGCAATATGCCTATACATACATTGATCATTAAAATAATAAGCATCAGTCATCGAAATCAACGCATTCAGATAGCTTTCTGCGTCGATGAGTATCGTCCATTAAGGCAAATAGCAATTGACACGCAACTCAGTTGTCGAGTGTATAATTCACAATTCTTGAAATTAACGTCAACGATGTGTAAACAAACACTAGTGATGTGCCGGATCGTTAAAAATGTATATCCGCGGATACGGATCTTAACTTTCTTAGAGTACGCGGCGGTAAATATTGCACATCGACCTTTGGAAAAAGACTATCTGGTATATGGGAAAAAGTTATTGACCTCTTTAAGAGTTAACTCTTATAACAGATTGTCTCTTTCCAAAGATCGATGTGCAATATCTCGTTATAAAGATAGTTTTTTAGTACCTTTGAGTTATGTACTATTGGTATGGTACTCACTACAATAAATGTTTGCAATATAAAGGTGCCAAATACGATTTAAAAAAATAAAAAATAATCTGAATGGAATTTAACAGTTTTTCTTTATTACCTTATCACCTATATATATGAAATTTCATCTATGAATTGAAAATTAGTAAGGTAAAAGATCCGTAAAAGATACGCACAAAAACTAACGGATACAGATCTTTCTTCTCCCTCGGATATCTGCGGATACGGATACGGAACATCACTAATACATACATTATACATACTAGTGAAGTTAATAAAAGTTTTAAAAACAAAACGATTTCATAAACGCGCATTTTTGTCATTCAGTTGCAGTTTTGTATCAAAAGAAAAAAATATATTTTGATATTGATGAATTTTATTATTTTTGTGGAAAAGTTCGGCACGATATTCAGAATTTTTAATAGAAAAGCAAATGATCACTTTTCTGAATCGGGAACCATTTTAAAATAGTACAGAAGTAACGAAATAAATTAATAATCATTTTGATTAATATATAAATTACCATTTTTTTTGTTAAGCACGTTACAATATTATGATTTTTTATACAATACAAAGGCAAGATATTTACCTATATTTTTATATCGAAGTATCAAAATAATCTGTTATCACCGCAAACATTTCAAAAATTCGTTCATTTTAAAGAGGAAATAAAATGCTTGGCAACATTTTAAAAAAATACAGAAATTATCTCCTTTTTACACAACTGCCCCCAAGGGGTTATTTAAATATCTAATAAATAATTACGTTCAGAATTAATTGTCGAATACGCGTGACAAGAACTATAAGCTATGGGCATAAATGGTATAAATCCTTTAAAAATATGCATGTATGGGTTGAATTTTTATGACTTGTTGGATAAAATCTATATCAAAGTTATTACTGGTGAATCCATAAATATTCATGAAATTGAAATACAAAGAAATAAATAACAAAACATTCGTAATACCTATAGGATAACAAGAAAATGCCGTGAAAGCCATGTAGAAGCGCAATTATAACCTATCTTTAAAAAGTAAAAATACAATTCGATACAACTCAACTACTTCGAATTACAACTGTTTACCTGTATGCAAGAGCGATGTTTGAAAGCAAAGTTTATGCACTTGTTCACTATTTTAACAAATTAGAATATTTAATTCCATTTGTCAATATTTTTTGTTACCATTTTGATTTTCACTAAAAAACACAAAGTTACTAGATTTAGCGCCAAATATAAAATGTTACCATAAAAAAAGGGTAATTTCTTTTTTGTATACCTATAAATATAAATTACGACAGAAAATTAAATCTATATCTTTTTATGCTGATTAATATTTAAATCACTATTAACTTTAGAAATCGGTATAGGAATTAAAACAAGACGGTTATTTTAAAACATTTATTTTTAGTTGTCAAAATTTCACATATAGAAAGTGTAACAATTTACAATATTGACTAATTTTTAACTACAGAGTAAGCGTATTACATCGCGGCGCGACAAAGAAATATTACATTGATTATAATTAAGTAATGCATACTTACTGCATCCTAAGCCCTTATTTTCTTTGCCACGGCGTGACCTTATAACAATATAATCTGTAATTAAAAATGTTCGACTATCTGTGATGATCTCGACTTTGAGTGTCTGATTAATAATTTTATACAAAAAACATGTACATGAAAAAACAAGTATATTATGAGAGTACACCAAAATTTGGGTCTACTACTTTACAGTTGTACCATTTTTAAAAACTTTCATAAATATTTACTGTATTAGCCCATATGTAACGCGGCCTTGAATTTAACGCGAGTCGCTAATTGTTTCATAAAGATTTTCAATAATAGTCCTCAAATACAATATGTACATGTGTCAATCAATGACTAACACAGTAGATAGATAATTTTTTTTTATTGAATAAAATTTGGCACATTTTAATTTAGTCTTAGGTCTATATCAGTTCCGTTAGTCCAAATACAAACATCAGCTTTAATTTCATATGATTCTTCTTCGGCGTTATCCCCTTTTTTCTTTCTAGCTTTTCTAACCATATCGGCACATACATATCCTTCCCTAGCACACGCTAAATCCTTCCCCGAAAGTCTTAATATCGGACAAAAATCATTTCTGCCATCGCCGACATAAACGATTTGATCGTAATTCGTATGTTTCTTTTGTTGAGTGGCAATAAACTCCTCCATTATTTGTCCTTTACACAAATTTTTTGTACTCAATTTACAAGTGTCTTGAAGATGATACATTTGAATAGTCAACAATCCAGTTTTATCGAAAGCAGCCGGATTAGTAAAAACTGTATGTATATAATTTTTCAAACCATTCGCTGCTAGCCAATACTCAATAAATAACGAATTTGAATCACTTATTATGATCACATCAAAATTCATTTTCGTTACCATTTTGACTATTAATTCTTTAATACCAGGAACGGGTTTTATTTTTGAAATGGTCTCGCGTATGCTATGAGCTGATATTTTATGTTTGTGCAATAAGTTGAATATTTCCTGCATGTAAACTGTCCATCCATCGTTACGGTATAAATGTTTCACAGAATTAGGTATTTCATCTTTGCATAACAATTTTCTAATAACTATATCACTATTATCTTCAACAATTGTATGGTCGAAATCAAACACACCCAAACGCTTAGCCATTTTCTTACCGTTTAATTGTTGCCTGACATTTACTTGCCCGTTTAATCTCTCGAAACACCTGTTTAAGAAAACATGCCAATTAGTTAAATGTGCCAAAACACGATAATTGTCAATAACATCATAGGTACATAAAACGGGTAACAAATGTCTACGCATGCCAAATTTCTAGTCTAAAAACCTTTAAATAGAAAATAGATTTATTAAACTACAAGTGTTTTAAAATTGGCTCCCAAAATATAAACACTTGTTGACTTTATTTGACATTTGCATCTTAAATGTCAAATGACGTCGACATTGCAAACAAAGGCGTATTTATATTTTATGGTTTGTATTGATCTCACCGTTTTTTTTCTGCTTTACTGTAATTTCACGATTTTACGGTTTAACAAATATTTTAGCAACTCAGATATAATGGATATAATAATGTATTTTTGGTTTTTTACAAAAACAAACTTATATTTCCAAAGATATAGAGATTAACAGGCGTATCTTATCCAGTCATCACCAACAGCTGGTACCAATTTCATTTTCCACACGCTTCTTCAGTTAGGATCTTTTCTGTTGTCACTGAAGCAAACCGATAAAATTATGATAAATCATAAAATTTATCTGTTATTAACGAATGATGACATAATTTATTTTTTACAAGTGAATTAATATATTTTGTGGCCCGCCAAAATTCAACAAAACCAAGGACGATAAAAATGTGGTGAAGTTTCGGAATGTGCAGTTGTCAGATGTCGCCATCATACATTTCAAGCCAAATAATAACCGCCACAAATGACATTTCAAACCATGGTTCGTGTGTCAAACCTAAAAAGTTGTAAACAAATAAGTTAACTTAAAAAGCTTTCTATATAGTGTTGTGTTTTAAATAAAAAAGAACACAAAAATGGAAGTGAGCAATAATGAATTCTTACCGGCATTTTTAAAAGATACAGTACATGAGATTGAAACTGTAAAAAACTTTTATAGGGAAGGTAGAGATGACCTCAAACCAATGAAAAATGATGCTTGTAAATTAAAACATTTGTACGGTAAGTAATATGATTTAATTAGTGAGATAATTGTTCGAAAAATTAATTTTTAGTTATTACATCAATATAATGTTTTTTGACAGACGAATCAAAAGAAAAAATTGCACAACAAAAAATGGTTATTGAAAAACTTGAGCAGAAAATAAAAGATTGTAGTACCAGTGAGACTAAATTAGAGATGGAGAAAAAACAAGTATTAAGCACACAGCAGATGTATAAACAAGAAATCGAGAAACTTAGTCAGGCAAAACAAGAAATTTCAACTCAAATTGAACAAATCAAATCCGGTATTAAAATTCACAGCAAATTTTACTAATGTTCATTATAATTCATATTTTCTGTCCACCGTTTCGCACTTTGCACTATTATGAAGGATATTACTAACTAGAAACAGCTGTTGTACGAAATTTAGTTTTTACGTAAAATTTAGAGTAAGATTTATTTGTCCAGTTTAAAAATATGTTGATATTATTGATTCTGAACGTAACATTATTCTTCAAACCTTGGTCTAATTTATACAACAAACAAGTCACATTTTTTAATTATATTTTAAATAATATCCGTGACAGTAACTCCATTTTAACAAAATATAAAAAAAAACAAATTCTTATATCGAGATTACCCTTTTCAGAAACAGAGGAAAACGCAAAAGAGCTTAAAAACTTGCATGAAGCAGTTAAGCTTGCGATACAGTTTTATAAATCAGCTTTAGACCTTTACGTACAAGTTAAAGAAGAAACAGAAGATTGCACTATAGCAAAAATTTATTTTACTAAAAAAAAGGACAACGATCCACACGTTGTACTACAGAGAAAAGATGCTATCGATGAATGGGGATGTATAAACAAACCAAGTATAACCTGGGAACGTAAGTTCGATATATTTTTTTTATGTATTTCCAACAAGGAGGTAATTTCTCGGGAGTTCTGTATACATTTTTGTTTCAAAATTCTTGAGTCGTTTTGCCGAAAATATGCGCCGTTCTTTTTTGTAGACAAATTCCATTTTTCTGTGCTTATATTATAGCTTGTGTTATAGACTCCGTGTAGAATGACCGTAGCGACTGTAGGCTTCAGCGTGGCAAATTTCGAAAGCTCTCGTTGGTTGTTTTGTATTGTTTATATCCCTTATTATAGTTATTTGTAGTTTTAATAATTTTTCAATAAATGGTATTATTGAAATTGCTATTGTCGGTAAATATTCACTATTTCTTAAACCATAAAAACAAATTTTCTTCACGTTCACTGTTGTCTTGACAAAATTATAGTATTCAAATCTTTGATTAACGTCTGATTAGAACTCTTCAATAAATAAAATTATCGACCAATTTTTCAGACAATATGTTAACAAAAAAATATATAATTAATACACTAACGTTTCGATCCGGATTTGGACTTTCTTCAGAACTGGTCTAAAAAATATAAAAAATAATTAATATTTAGTTTCTAATTATGTAATAACAAAATATTGAAAAAATAATATTTTGGTATTAATAACTTTGAACGAATTTTATAAAAACACTAATTAGAAACTAAATATTAATTATTTGTTATATTTTTTAGATCAGCTCTGAAGAAGGTCCAAATCCGGATCGAAACGTTAATGTATTAATTATATATTTTTTTGTTAATACATTGTCTGAAAAATTGGTCGACTCTTTTATTTATTGAAAAATTATAGTATGTTTTGGTTATATTTTGACAGACGACTTGATTGTAATATTAGAAACTGGCTTTTTGGAAGTAACTTTTGAGGACAATTTGATCAAATTTGACAAATTGATCAATTCCAAACATTTCCCACAAGTCAGAAAGTTTTGCAGCTCTCATTTTTGAGACAAAAATGTCATTACTGATATGATAATGTTTACTAGTTATTTTATTCTTTTAACCGCCTCGAATCATCGTCATGTTAACCAGCCGATGTAACTATGATAACCGTCAAATAAAAATATTGTAGTGAGGGAGTCGCAACGTTTTTTTATTTAATTTTTTGGCTATTTAGTGGATCGCGTTACTAAAAAGTTTGAGAAACGATGCTCTAAGAGGTCTGTAGGCGAAAAGTTTAGGAAACAAGGATTGGGACAATAATGAAAAACAAAAGCGTACGATTTGTGCGCTTGTTTTTTAGTTAAGGAAGTACCCTCGATAAATGAATTAACAAACAGAAAATTACGAAAATTTACAAATATGTCAAAACCTTTTCAAAAATGACTCAGTAAAATTTTTGTGATTTTTGGTTGACTTTGAAAAAAGATATTGATAATTTTATTTCGCTGCACTTAACATGGAGTCTTATGGAAATCTGTGATTTTGACGCACTCCATCATTTATTACGTTGGAATTGACAAACAGATTTTGATAAAATTTTCAGGAAATATAAACGAATATTCTATGAACATTTTTCTTTTTCCAAAACGTATAAAGCTTGCTTATGTTAATAGAAATAACTAAAACAAAGCCGAGCTTTTTAGCAATTCATAAACATGGCTACACCGCAATATTATAGTTTGTGGCGCGTCATTCAAAGGTAAGTTACGAAACTGCAGCGGTTTTGATATCGTAAAAACATACGTAAATTGAGTAAATGCTAAAAGGATAGTATTCCAAAAAAATGATAGTATATTATTATATCCAAAATGACAGGAAAAAAGAAAAGCATTTTCATAAATTAATGCGAATTTGACATCGCGTGCTGACTTATGCTGCGTACATAAGCACTTGTAACTATGGCAAGGCATGCGGTATTGCCAAATTATATACTACGTTATTCAAGTAGAAGACTGAAATTCTTTGACTTACTGCGTACCGAGGGTACTTCCTTATTAATTGACTATCGGTGCTGTTAGCATGACAGAAGTTTTTCTGAATTCCTTGAAATCCGTTTGGATTTCTATTGGGAAGTTACCTCCACGATTTCCAGTATTCAATTCGACATTGTATCAATAAGAAATTGTGTATTAATCAACATGACGGACACGTTTTTTTAATTTTTTTTTCTTTTCCAGTATTAGAAATGTGTCCAATGGTGAAAAAATTCGATTCATTGAAAAAAAGATTAAAAGAAACTAATGACATTCAAGGTTTTATAAGCGCCGTTGAAACAATTTTTAGAGAAACAACCGAAACCTGAAAACTTTTTATGTATCTACTATGGAACCTGTAAACCGAAAGCATTAAGACGCGTCTGCAATTAGATTTTTTATTACCTTTTAAAACTATTAACAGTTATTTTAAAACAAGTTTATTAAAATTAATTTTAATGAATAATTTTGTTTTTATTTTACTCAGTTCCCAGGATTTATAATGTTTAACCGACTTAAAAAAAAGATCTTATCAATGCGTCATGCATATAATATACGTATTTTTTCCTTTTTATTTAGCCATAACTTTTCTAGGGGTTAACTGATTTGAAAAATTTCGACACCATTTTGTCCAGAGTGTGTATGGTTGATTAATTAATATTATCATCAATAAATGGGGGACTCATTTTCACTTTTCACTCAACTGTTCATTTACCTCAGTTGTCAAGCGTCTATAACCTACAATCTCTATAGTAATATTTAATATAATATGTTTTCACTTATAGTCCAAGAGACAGCTGCAGAAAATGTGTTGTTATAAGGTGGACGAACGAAAAAATTAGAAATGATAGTTAAGACCATAATTAAGAAAGATCGCGAAGGTTGCCTGCGAAAATCCTGCCGAAACAATGTTTTTTTAATTTATTTATCAGTTAAATAAATGTAGTAACAATCTTTTAGAGGTGGACAGAAAATAACATAATGATGTTGTAGGGGAGAGCGAGACGAATAATTTTACATTGTGACGTGGCACCAGGGGGGGATCCTCGACTTTGTGATATACTATTCATTCGTTTCATCATAATATTTTGAGACTTATGAAATATTACATTGTGGCTTATGGGCGATCGATATATTTTGATAGGTGAAGGTATTAATGTAACGTTCCGTACCCGTTTTCCTCCGATTTTCAGCGCGATATAATCGAAAATCAAATTCTATGACGGAAATTAAAATGACAAAAATCCTTTTAATTGGTTTATATTGTTTATCGACTTTGTTATATAAAATCTACTCTGAAACTGGCAAAACGGGTAAAAGTGGTTAGTGTTAATCTATAGATGTTTTTTGTCAATTGACACATTGCAATATCGCTAGATGAAATGAATTATCCCTAAAAACTCGTTTCGGCTTGTTTTAGACGAATTAATCGCGATTATACATCTCGCGCTTGGCGAAAAGCTGGCTCGCGCACCGAGAAAGTTTTTTCCAGGCAATCTAGTTTTTCGGCAAGTTTTGAGCAGGCAACCTTAGTTCGATATGTAGAGGAGGTCGAGACCTTTTATTTGATACCTCATTTATGCGTCCACCTGATGACGATAATTATTAATAAAAAAACGACCCCCTTACGCCTGGCTGCCGGGGTGCGCGGCAAGGTGGGGATAGGCAACCTTATACGGTTTTATTCGTCTCGCTCTCCCCTACATCATTATGTTATTTTCTGTCCACCTCTAAAAGATTGTTGCTACATTTATTTAACTGATAAACAAATTAAAAAACATTGTTTCGGCAGGATTTTCGCGGGCAACCTTCGCGATCTTTCTTAATTATGGTCTTAACTATCATTTCTAATTTTTTCGTTCGTCCTCCTTATGACGACACATTTTCTGTAGCCGTCTCTTGGACTATTACTGTTTTAATTTGAGAGAAATAATTCAGCACAATAATATTAAAAAACACACAACTAGTATTCAGAAGCATTTTACCACAACTGAAATGAAATGTCATATTGTCATTTTTACCAAGTTATTACATATTGCATAACTGAAAACAAATATACGCAAAAAATTCAAAATGTTTAATAAATAAATCATATTTATTTCATTATTGATTATAAAGAAAATTAAAATAATTCTAAAATCTAATGTGTCTTAAATCTGTTTGTATAAAACAAACGCTGTCTTTAACTTTGTACAAACAAATTTAAGACGCTCAATTGTTATTTTATCATACTTATTCAACTGTTATGTCAGAAACATACCATACAAAATTTGACTAGTTATCCAATTTAAAAAAATAGAACTATAAATTAAAATGTCATTAAAACTTCTTTAAAAAAAAATTAATATTGAAACCTAACCATTTCCGTAGTTAAAATTAGTAATTACACTAAAAAACCGCGTCACAAAATTGCATACCATATGTTTCCGACAAAAAATTAGAATATCGGAAGTTGTGAAACAACAACGTTTTTGGTTCTGAATGGATTTGTTTTTTTATATAATAAACTTAATATATACAACATATAAACAATACATGACGATATCAGTCATATTTCTTCAAAAAAACAAATGCACATTGATAATTTAAAGTCAGTCTATTTGTTCTACATAAGTCGCTGGAAAAATGCCAACACTACCGTTACACTCTCCGAGCCACCATCCGTCAGGTTGTTGTCTGTATACCGCCAAAACATCGCCCGGTCTTAGCGATATCTCATCTCCGAGGTTTGCCGTGTAAGCGTAGAGCGCTTTGCAATGGCATAACGGAGTCGTAGGTGGCTCTTCGGTCGCAATCGTGTGACTGCTTCCAGCACTTTCACTTCCTCCGCTTGTTTGCGATGAAAACTCATCTGTTAAAAAAAAAATTACTATTTCAACATCAATTTCTGACATGTCATAATCGGTATTCGCGCAAACAAATTTTTTATTTTAGGCGTTTTAGTTTTTTTTTACGAATGGTATTTCTTTTGGATTCGCCATAATCGATTAAAAAAATAAAATTAAACAATCTTTACCGAAATCTGAATCTGGCTGATTTGAATTGCCATCACCCATTCCTCTGTCACTCCAGTCGGTATCATCGTTGTCTGCATTTTCGTTTGTCGGCGCCGTTAAAGGTTTTATGGCTTCATCACGGAGCCATGGTGGAACCTGAAACAATTGCCAGTTTATGTGTGAAAAACAGATGCAAATCATGTAGTTTTTAAAAAGTGGCAACTGACAGTAATTCTAGGATCGTTACATAATAAACAATTAATTTTGAGAATATATGCTGAAATATTCTCCACCAAATCTATAAATTAGATACAGAGCCAGACTATAATCTACGCCAATAACGCCATGGTATAGGCAGTAGGCTTCGAGAGACGGAAATCATGTCCAAACCTATTAAATAACCCACGCTTTTTAAATCACAACTTTAACATAAGCATTTAAAACCCAATCACTCCATAACCTAAGTGTTTAAAACCTAAAACCCACAACCCCGGGTACAGTTAATTATTTAATTGTAAAATAAATTGCGAAAATATCTTTGTGGAATAACTGATTCAACATTATTTTTATGGTTTTCATTATTTCATAGGTGCTGGTTTAAAAATTAAAATACATACTTAATTCATTTTCAAATAATTAATTAATTAATGATACTGTTAATTTGAAAATGGATACTCAAAATCTAAGTTGTTTATTGAAAATTTACTAAGAAAGCATAAAGCTCCTATAGGTAATTTATATACTAATAACAAGAGATGGCGTTATTAGTATGCTATGAAGTTAATGCCAATAAATAACTACCATTTGTCATTTTATTTTAAATTTAAACTAACTGAATGTCTCCATAATAAATTATAAAAAATTACAAATTATAAATGAAATACATAATATTACCAATACTAAGTTATTCTTTAGGGTATTTATCATTTTTATTAATGTAATTTATTATATATGTATTTATTGTATTTTAATTTATATTATGTATTTTTTGTAGAGCCTGAAGAAGTTTTAATAATTAAAACGAAACGTTGCGATTAAAAATATAGCTTAACAGCATATATCTTTATTGATCTATAATCCTCTGAAAAATAATATTATAATTATTTTTTTGAGAAATACTATATAATTTTGCTGCGCATATAATGGGCGGCAAAGACTCAAGTTCGACTGTGGTTAGATACCATGTAATAAGTCGGCAGTACAAAATAAACCTTAACACTAAATGAATAACACGTAAACAAAAAAAATTAAGTACCTTTAAAATGCTTTGTTGAAGACCGGATTTGTCGCGTGTGATGGAAATATGAGACGCTAACGGATGACCTATTCGTTGTCGATTGTCGATTTCGGCCAAAGCGCTTTGTACTTTATATCTTGCACCTTCCAAATATGTAAGCATTGATCGCATCTAAAAGCAAAACAAGAAATAAATATTTTTGTATTTTACTAAATCGCGATATTGAGAACCTAAAAAGTATTGAGATCCTAAAACATCATTACCAAAATTCATTTTGAACGACTTCAAAATTATAGTAGCCAAAATAAAAATTATACATACATGATATAATTTTTCCGACACGGTTTGTTGCGAGTCTTCACTGCCGAAATTTGGCGTCTGTTTGATGGCTCGAGACAAATTTTCCAATCCATGTTTAGATTTCCTCTCTCGATCCAAGTCTTGTCTTATAAGTTGTAAGATTTTCACTAATGCCTAAAAATATCGACGAAAAATGTGTGAATCCTGTTAGCACTCTCATAGTACGTGTAAACACATTGTATGTTGTGTGTAGTTCAATGGAATAATTGACGTGCGCACACACTTTGTGTACATCCTTTCGATTTTTCAGCACAGCAATTTTCTAAGTTTACTGTCATATATCCCTTTACAACCAGCGAAACTTTTGACGTGATAACGTCTTATAAATTGATGAAACACCGGCTGCCCGCACGAAAAAGTGTCACGTTCCGAAATGTGTCACGTTCCGCGCACGATCGGCCCAAGTTTGACAGCTACTAAAATTTAGGTTATGTATTATTAAATATGATATTCGAGCGGGAATACGTTATCACGTAAAACTATCGTCCGTAAACCGACTTTACAGATAACCAATTTTTTTTTTTTTGTTTTTTATTATTCAGAGAGCGAGGAACCTTGAAAAATTAATAAAAACCCCTGCTTAACTGTGAAAATATCCCGCACGAAATAACCGTGCGAAACCAGTTCCGATCACAAAAATTAATCTGTTTCACGGCAAAAACAAAAATTACCGATAGTCACACTCATGCTCATATAGAATCGGTTGTAAAGGAATATACAATTTTGTGGAGGACGGACGCGTCGAGCTTAGATGTTTACACGTCTATAAACAAACAGAATAAATTTAAAGGTTTTGCAATTTTCTTACCTGTTTGCGGCGTTCTCTGTTCATAGCCAACGTAATGTGTTCGCAGTAGAAGTCAGGCAATAGTTGTTCAGGTACATGTTGTGACGAATTTCGTAAACTTAAAAATGTTTGCAAATCTTTGCCCGGTTCACTTTGTGCAATCGGGGCTCTTAGACCATCCGTAATCTGTTTAAATATTACAAGTTAATAAGCTTTTAGCCCGGGATTCGATATTTTAGTCTCGATATATTCGGGATTAAAGACGATAGTCTCAATCTCAGCATCGGAATTAATTCAAGAACTGTTCAAACCAGGATACAAATTAATTATTATTAAAATGTTTACAAACCTCAATAAGCCGTGGTGTCATTTCACTGCTGATGGTGAGATATGAGGCGAGATATAATTTCAAATTGTTCAATCTCTCTTCTTCGAGAGATTGGAAACTTCCCGCGCCATGTAACACGGCCGATTCCCATTCCAATCTAAAAATATTAGTTATCCATAAATTATTTTCACAAATATCCAACAGAGTGTACTGTTAATCGACATGCGCACTATAAAGTATGCAATTGTTTTTTTAAGCTCTACAAATAAATAAATAAATATTTCAAAAAATTCACAAAGCAATTTTTGATCTTAGAACCATTTTACAGTTTTGACGAATATTATATGTGCAATATGACACAAAGTTTTAAAAAAATATATCCAAATTTACTGTAATTCTGTATCATTTATTTAATTTTGTATCACTTTTTTACTGACAATGTCTGTACAATTTTAATTGTGTTTCTGACTAATAAAGTTTGAATTGAATTGAATTAAGGTGCTATCACATTACACGGACAAACGTCAGAAAGGACCCCGCACGGAACATATGGGAATCGGCCCTCGGTTAAAATCTTCAATACTCGGGGATATTATCCAAAAATCGACGCTGATCAAAAGTCTCCATGGGCACGAAGTCCGGAAATGCGATCCCGGGGAGTTACTTTTATATATGTATATTACATATGTATATACTGTATATGATATATCTATGTGATGTAGATATGTCTATAATAGAATATCACAAGGAGACGGGTGCATTTGCTCATTTTCCCTATTTTTTTTTTTTTTTTATTATAAACAAAGAGAAAAAAAAAGGTGTTTCGACTCGAAGTCATTAGCACAAAGATACATATTATGACATTATAACAGGTAAGATATACAAGTAAGTATGTTTCCCTATTTTGATTGTAGTAACTCCCCGGGATCGCATTTCCGGACTTCGTGCCCATGGAGACTTTTGATCAGCGTCGATTTTTGGATAATATCCCCGAGTATGGAAGATTTTAACCGAGGGCCGATTCCCATATGTTCCGTGCGGGGTCCTTTGCCAGATTGTCTTTTTTAAGATACATAGATTGTAGATTATTGACGCACAACAATGAAGTCAGGGGCATCTATGTGTGTATTAGAAAATCTGCCAGTCGGCATACACAAACCGATCGGCATGAGCGCGGGTTTCCCAAAATACATTGGAATGCAAATTGAATTCCATTGTTTCTCCCGAGGGGACCATAAATTAATAGTTACATTCTAAATAAATACAAACCTTGCCCTTTCAGATCTCACACAAAGTGTGTAATATTCAATGTCGGCTTTCTTCACTGCATTTTCCGCTTTACGTTTTTTTACTTCCAGCTGTACAACAAAAACAAAACAATGAGATAAGCATTTCAACTACCGATTTCTTAGGCTATATTAACTGGAATCGATTCTTATGCAATTATCGCATTGAAAAAGGGTACATTCAGGTCCTCAAGCAACTGGAGAAAGAAATACGCGCGAAATGTATAAAAAAAAACACACAGACTAGTATGGAGGCTAGAGGTAAGTAAGGAGAATCATTTCCAAATGAATAAAATTGTCGACCAATTTTTCTCAGACCATATATTGTTATTAATTTTTCATTATTTTTGAATCTTTCAATCTTGCGTGCAATCGATTAGTTAATAAATAACTTAATACTAATTAATTTTTATATTTTTTAGATATTTCTGAAGAAGATCCAAATCCGGATCGAAACGTCATCCTGTGTTATATTGATTTGTATTTTTATTATTTTTTGTCATATGGTCTGAGAAAAATTGGTCGACAATTTTATTCATTTGAAGAGTTCTATTCAGACGTTAATCAAAGATTAAAGGAGAATCATCTTATATGGGAGTAAAAAAGTGTCCGTCCGAAAGCGTCAAATAACAGTTCAAAAAGTGACTAGAATGGCGCTAGTGTAGAAAAAGTGTTTAATGTAAACTTTGCATTTATAGACGAAGTGAAGTGTGCTGAAAGAAATATTTAATATTTTTGGCGACTAGAGTAGTTAATATATTCACAGTAAATAAAACCTCAATCACATACGTAGTCAAACATTATTTGGTAAATATAACCTATAAAATCATCAGAAAGAAATTGACACTCTTCCTACGGTCGCGCCATTTTAATTTCACTCTTTTTGACGGACACTTTTCAAACACAGAGATTGTTCTCCTTCCTCTACCCTCCATACTGACTAGATTATAATGCAATTTTGCTTTAGTTGGCGCAGGCGCGCAACCGTTCCGTTTAGTACTTTCGTCATTCACAGGAGACGCAGTAAACCTTGCTGTTCGTCAAAAGGCGGTGATTTGAAACCGTCTGTCCCACAAATCGATCTAGCAATAAAACTGCGTGATCAGAATCTGATTGGTCGCTTGAAACTCAACACAGCAGAGCAATCATTCAGATATTTTGTACATCCTAACCTAATCAAACATATGCTAGTCACGTGTTAATTATATCTGTCGGTGGGAAAGGCATTAAGTTTAATGATTACAACAAATTAGTTAAATACCTTTGCAGTTTCTCTATCCGACACAGTTTTGTGGCTATGTAAATGCGACAAATGTATTAAACTTGTACTACGCGATAATCTGTAAAAAAACATTTCTTTTTGTAATAATAAAAAAATGGACTGTGTATTTTACACTACACATTACTGAAGTAAAACCAGTATCGTTGTAAAAAAAAAATAATAACAATGGCACAGACCGTCGGGATCGAACCAACGTCAGTTAGGTTTCGAGGCAAGTATTCTACCTCGCCTCCAACTTTGCTTAATGTTCTACTGTTGGTTATAGTATACGTAGTACATAATTCAGTGGTGTTGTGCTAATTTTTTTTTTACCGGAACGCTCCCAAATTTAACGACGGGGGGGGAGGGGTGAAAAGAGGTAAAAAGCTGTAACTGAAATACATTAACATTATTTTTTTCATTGTTTGGAATTTTTCTATTTGTTGGCACATTGTTACAAATTTTTTCAATTGTTATGTCCATTTGAGAAAAAAAAAACAAATTACGTTAATAAAATCCTAAAGTAAGATTTACATTATTTTTTTCGTTGTTTGGAATTCTCGTTATCAGAAATCATCTTTAGTTCCGGAACGCGTTCCTGTCCAAAAAGGAAGTACCGGAACGACGTTCCGGCTCGACAACACCACTGAGTACATTAGTTCAAAAAATAAAATTATAACAAATTTTAAATATTGTTTATAAATACCTAACGTCCAGTAACGTGTCTTGTAATTTCTCATTCTCGCGTGCGCATGTGTGCGATTGCTTCTTGCTTTTAGCTTCCGCCGTCCGCCATTCGCCTAAACTTCTCGCAGATTTGTCAACAGCACCTTCCGACTGTTTTCTCGTTTTGTGTTGAGCTTCCGTCAACTGACGTAACGGTTTCACTATTTCTTCACACAGCGTTGCCGAGAATTGTCTAAAATTAAGAGATAAATATTGTAGAGGCTCTAATAACGGGCATTTTTTATGTTTAAAATGATGGCTACCATCCTAAAAGATTCTAACATTGTCATTTTACGTATATTTGTCAAAAAATGCAGGATGCAATGGCGTTACAATAGGGTGGCTGTATGGGCAAAATGCCACGGGCCCCTGGCCTGAGGGGGACCCCGCCCCGAGAGACCATTAGCCATTAGGATAGGAAGAACCTAACATTTATTTCAATCAATGTTAGGTTAACTCAAGAACATACACTAATTATACAAATATCTACTTTACTTCGTGATTTATAAAGATAAAACTACAACGTGAAGGTTTTTTATATTAAGGATGAATTTGCCACGGGCTTCAGGTGGTATAGTTACGCTACTGGTAGGATGACATTCTTATTAACGAATAATTGTCATATGTAACCGTCAAGTTACAGCTTTCAAAACGGCTTTTGGTGCCAAAGTAACTACTAGCGGCCTGGCAAGTTCTCGATACCTTGATCGGGGAAGATAGCAATACCATTCTACGAAGTTATAGTTTTTATCAAATCCGTTTCGAAAAAAGTTAATTGGCTCTTGGGCTTTAACTTCATGTAAGCAACGGAAACCCTCAGTACCATAGGATTCATCGCGCCTTTAAAATTTTGTTGGTTGATATTGTAGCGCACGCCCAGTTTGTTACGCTACTGCTTTCGATAGAAGCATCGAGAAAAATCCCGGACCAGTACCCTACGCATATATTACAGTCGCGCGGCCGGGTCAGCCGGGTAGTACACAGTTCACAGCGGAGACACAGTTGAATAACGTGCGACTGACAAATGATTGAGTTCAAATATAAATAGCTATAGATAGCTTACATAAATTCTTCTTGTAAATAGCTCCATTCTCTGTATATATAGTGTTTTATGTATTTTTATTACTTAAAAGTTGTTGTTTTCTGTTACATTATTTTATTTTATTTTCATTATAGAGAAGAAGTACTTTTTAGTTTAACTGTTTTGTTAACAGTTTTATTGTTGTAAATATTTACCATCACGACAAAGGGCAGTTTTGTTACAATATATACAAATTAAACAATCATTATCGCGTTACTTATTGCATCCTACCGGGTTACTAGTTTAACGGCGCCAGTAACACTACGGATTCGGCTATTCGAGAGTCATTATCTATTATATTATATTGTACCTGTGTATATCGGCCCGTGTCTCCATTTCAGCAGCTATACTCTTCCAAGCATCATTGATGCCGCCAACGCCTTCTCGACAAGCGCGGCTCAACTTATTGCTCAGCTTCGATAGACTTTTAGCATACTGCAGTTCGGCTTCCGATCTGCATGAAAACAAAATTAATTAATCTTAAAGACTAATATAAGTACTGTCAATTCTTTTTCTCACAACCAGATATACTAGTCCGGGAGGTGGTATCAAAATTTATCAGTGATTTATCTCCGACTCTAATGTAATTGATTGAAGAGTTTAACCATTACTCTGTTCGAAATCGAAAGTCAGTCAGAGCTCCCGCGGTGGGTGTGGGCGTGGGAGGCTGTGAAACTCGTCGGAAAAACTATGAAAAAAAGTAATAAATCTGCTGATGAAAATTTGTTGTTAATTGATGATTAAACGTGAAAATACTCGTCAGTCACTTTCCCGACGGAGGAAACATCGTCCGTCATGAATGATTTCCTTTAAAAGAATATCAATTGCTCAGTGTTTGAATTTAAAATCGATATTTTCAGAACGAATAGTAGGAATAGAATGTTTCAGTTCCTACTATTCGTTCTGAAAATATCAATTTTAAATTCAAACACTGAGCAATTGATATTCTTTTAAAGGAAATCATTCATGACTGACGATGTTTCCCCCGTCGGGAAAGTGACTGACGAGTATTTTCACGTTTAATCATCAATTAACAACAAATTTTCATCAGCAGATTTATCACTTTTTTTCATAGTTTTTCCGACGAGTTTCACAGCCTCCCACGCCCTCACCCACCGCGGGAGCGCTGACTGACTTTCGATTTCGAACAGAGTAATGGTTAAACTCTTCAGTCAATTACATTTGAGTCGGAGATAAATCACTGATAAATTTTGACATCACCACCCGGACTATACCGTATATTAGCCCGAATATAACGCGACATTTTTCGACCATTTATTTTCCGTTAAAAAATCGACTCGCGCTAAATTCGGGGTTAATTTAAGTAATGGAATGTAATATAAACAAGGACATTCTGCTACAGAGGTTGAATGGGACGGAAGATGGCATTTTGTGGGAGACTGAAAGCGTGAATTATATTGACATGAATGTAGCCTATAATTATACCTAAATAAATGCTTATCTGCAGATTGAATTTAGCTTTCTTTGAATTCTTTTATGAGTATTATTTTTAAAGTGAAACTTTTATTCTATCGCCCCAAATTTTTCTGGCCGTCTGTTGCATGTCGCATTACAGGCGGCCGCGGAGTAGGGGTAAAGTGAAAGGCGTTCGGAGTAGGCGCTCGGTAGAGCAGCCAAGGCCAGTATGGCGGCGTCCATGGTTAGCATCAGCTGACCGTGTAGTATGTATAACACATAGTCAGTCTGTCATGCGGGCAAGTGCTGTACAGTGTTTACATGTTTTTATTCGTGCATTCATGTGAATATTGTTGTTTATAATTAATCGTGATGGATAAGTGTCTACAATCCAATAAAAGTTTCACTTGCATCGTGGTTTTTTTCTAAATATCTTTATGAAAATTTCGGAGTCGCGTTATATTCGGGCTAATACGGTAGTTATCACGTGAACAACACATACTCTGTTGCTGGCTGGCTAAGATCTGATTGGTTGCTCTGCTGTGTGGAGCTTCAAGCGACCAATCAGACGATTATAGCTAGGTATTAGTGATGTAACGGATATTCGCACATTGTTTGACATTCGCATTCGCAAAATTCATGCGAATGTTAAAATAAGAAAAAATCATGTTTTTTATTTAAAAATGTGAAAATAATATTAAATAAGATAAAAAATATTAATTTCTAGACATTTTTATAAGAAAAGTTTTTTTTCTTACTCCTTTTTTCAAAAACAATTAAAAAAATTTCGTTAAGATAACCTTGAAATTATATCTTTTACCAGCCTTTAGGTACCTACTTTAACATTAGATTTTTCTTCTTAGTTATACGGTCTCGTAAAAGCGTTTGACAATTTTCCCGGCAATTTTTTACTTCCCAGACCGACCCTGATAATTAAACCTTAGACAGTATTAGAGTCATGTGGGTCAAGTGTGCGCAGCGTCTAAGGCCTAGTTTATATGAGAGGCGTTCAACGCGCGTTGGCCCAACGCGCGTTTACAATTTCTATACAATTGTATAGAACTGTTTATATGATAACGCGCGTTCAACGCGCCACCAACGCGCGTTATCATATAAACAGTTCTATACAATTGTATAGAAATTGTAAACGCGCGTTGGGCCAACACGCGTTGAACGCCTCTCATATAAACTAGGCCTAAGTGTGCGCATTCAAAATATCTCGAAAACTATATAGAGCTAAGGAACGGCCACCCCCCTCTCGAGTACCCCGCGGGACGTCCTGCGAAGCGCTCGCATCACAGCGGCTGCTCGCGTGCCATTTTGATCTGACAGGTAAATGAAGATTTTTGCTAAAATATTTAAGATATTTTGTCACATTTGACGCGTAATCTTTTGTAGTCATGTAAACTTTTTATAAATATGCTATTTGCTATCAAGTGCAACATAATATCTAGTTTGTTATTTGCCAGTGTTTAAGTTGTTATGATGACGCAATAATCAACGACATTCATACAATTCTGTTTCGATGGTTTGGGTTAAGTGTGCGCAGAAACCTGCCGTGTAAGTGTGCGCATGCATATCTTTGTACATTTGCTATGTTTTGTTTCAGAGTACAAATATAAATTCAAAATGCCTCGAGACTGGATTGAATGTAGCCTTTGTGGAGCCTGGTGGCACGAACAGTGCACCAGCTTAGAACACGGCACTTTTATTTGTGATACATGTAATATGACGAAGTAGATAAGGATTTCTAAGTTCAAGTTGATCTCATATTTTGATTTAAGATGATTATTATGTTGATTACTTTAAGTACCTATGATGAAAATTTTAATAAATATATAATATTGTTTATGTTCTAAAAATATATAGCTCATTATTTCTTTTTTTGTTGTTGCGTACACTTACCCACAGTGCTGCGCACACATACCCCTACACTGGGGCAAGTGTGCGCGTAAGGAACGGTCTTTGTTTTCTATAGTTTTCTTAAAATATAAGCTACTGACAATACTATTATTGTGTCTAAGTTGATTGCAAATAAACAGTCTTACTAATTAACACAGTTTTGTTTCATTCTACAAATAATTTTCGAGTTTTTGAAGCGCCAAAGTTTAAATGCGCACACTTGACCCACATGACTCTAATAATCAGCCCAGTACCCAGAACCACTACAAAATATGTGTGCGCTCGACTATGCGCGACCAATCAGCTGATAAATTTTAATCTTGAACAAATGACGCCAGATTTGAAAACTGACTATTCGCGAATATCGGTAACGGAATTTCGCATTCGGGAATGTCTAAAAATAGACATTCGTTATATCACTACTAGGTATATATGATATTTCTATATAGATTTAACGTTTAATGAGTTGATGCTATGACATCTGATGGTAGAAAATCAAAGTAAAATATAATTTCGCGATTAGGCCACGCCTACGCCTGTAGATTATTGTGCTGGCATACCTTTCTTGTAGAACGGCGGACAGTTCTTTGCAAAAATCGCCGCCCTGTTTGATGTATCTTCTAAGGTCGTCAAAACCATTTTGACCCTGGAACAAGAGGAAAAATAAATTAATTATTCTATTTTTTCAAACAACCGAACTTATAACATATATCATTATTTATATTTATGCGCATTTTCCCGAAGAAAACACAATTCGTGTTAAATTGTTGGGCATACAACAATTTAACAAATAAATATTAATATTATTTCGTTCACCTGAAGTGAATATAGTTCAAGCAAGGTGTTTTAGGAAAAGTTTTATTTTCTTTTCAATACATATTTCCATTTCGATCTTTTAATACAATTATCTTCTATAATTTATACCAGGGGTGGCGAACCTTTCTACACCTACGTGCGATTTTTTTCAAAAATGTTTAAGGTAGCCATGGTGTGCCGACAAACAATCAAAAAAACTTAGTTGTCAAAGAATGAATCAAAAATAGATAAAAATGATAATTTTGATAATACATTGATCGCCATAAAATTTTTTCGTATTTGCTATTTGGTGATAGTCAATTGTTTTCGGCATCTAGCGCATATTTTTAATTATACTTCGATTTTGCACCTCAATCAATGCCGTGCCAATAATAATCTGTCGCGTGCCATCTGTGGCACGCGTGCCATAGGTTCGCCATCCCTGGTCTATACAGATAAATACAATTATTGAAATGTCGGTTTGTAAGGTCAAAACACCATCTTTTTACTAAATGCATATAAGAAAGTACCTATATGCAGTATAAGTATACGGTAAAAAAAACATTTTTTAAAATCTTTGTCTGTCTGTCTGTTTGTTCCGGCTAATCTCCGAAACGACTGGACCGATTTTGACGGGACTTTCACTGGCATATAGCTGATGTTATAAAGAGCAAATTGGGCTACTTTTATTTTAGAAAAAGTGTCTGTCTGTCTGTCTGCTTGTTCCGGCTAATCTACGAAACGACTGGACCGATTTTGACAGGACTTTCACTGGCATATAGCTGATGTTATAAGGAGTAACTTAGACTACTTTTATTTTAGAAAAAGAAAGAAATAGGGTTCCGCACAAAAAAATAAATTCCACGCGGACGAAGTCGCGGGTTACAGCTGGTATATAATATAAAAGACATTACAATGAAATTTTATGGCAAACAAATGAACATTGTTTACATAAAAAGTTATGTGCGGTCATACATTACAATCAGTGAGTAAACAATCAATCATCCCCTGTTTTCCTACCCTTAGGGTTGGAATTTTTTTACCAAATTTATATGGGACCAGCTTCGGGGTATACCCTTTCAAACAAAAAAATAATTATCAAAATCGGACTACTCTGTAAAAAGTTATGTGTGGTCATACATTACAATCAGTGAGTGAACAATCAATCATCCCCTGTTTTCCTACCCTTAGGGTTGGAATTTTTTTACGAAATTTATATGGGACCAACTTCGGGGTATACCCTTTCAAACAAAAAATTATTTATCAAAATCGGACTACTCTGTAAAAAGTTATGCGTGGTCATACATAAAAAAAAAAATAAAAAAAAAAAAAAAAAAATATACGCGTCGACTTGAGAACCTCCTCCGTTTTTGTTTTTCGTCGGTTAAAAACAGCATCGATGCCATAATCAAATCATTCATAAATAACACAGAATACTATACCGATTTAATTCGACATAAACATTCATATGAATTTATTGCGTAACGGACAAGGCCGTAATAAGGAAGTTGTTGATCGACTCCCGGGATAAAGCTGGACGCACACTAAGACACAATTAACGCAGCGCACACAAGTTTCTGAAATGTTCCTACTACTAATAATAAAAAGTTGTGTATGTTGCTCAATCATTCTTCAACAGAGAACTTTTTATCCTGGCTGAAAAGTTCTTGAGGTATAAGACGAAACTATATTATTTTGCTGTTTGGGTAATTGTCTATAGATGACGGGGGAAGGGGGGGGGGGCGGATGACTATTCTGATGGTTAAAAAATGAGAACGGGGAGAGTGGAGAATGTAGACGGACGTATTTAGTAAAATCTCTAGATGGGGGGACCGTCAGTCGGGTGAGGGGGTGGGAATGACCTTGGACAACAGTAAAAATTAAAAAAACTAGAGAGACCTGTGCGAATTATTCGCACTAAATAAGTATAATAATTATCACTTTACAAAATTATTTTTTAAATATGATTGTAGGTATTCAATTTGTTTCTAATTTTGCACACTGCTTATAAGTTATAACGTTCTTTTTTTTTGTTGTATTACAATATGAAGGTCAGATGACAGATCGAAGTGTTGACGTTGTTTCAAAATTAAAGCCGTTAGATGGCGGACGTTGTTCAGCGTTGCTGTATTTTAATTAATTTACAAAAACAAAAGCAATAATAAATTTTTTAGTTGTCGATGTCAGTAGACCAAGCAATTATCTGTGAAATGATATATAATTTATGTGGCGAAATTGTGAGGTTTTTATACGCTTTATATTAGTTTGGGTTGTAACTAAGTATGTATGTCCGTAACGGAATCTTTGAGCATAATTTTCACCAATTTCCCGAAGTCTGATTAATTTGAAACTTTGCATACGTATCAAGGACCGATGACAATGCAATAATTTGATAACAGTTTCCCATTATCCTTATTAGGACCCCCAGGATTAATAAATTCTTTTATAGATCCTCAAACTAAAAAGTGAAAAATAAAATATAGTTTAAAAAAAACTAAAAAACACGCTTTATATCGGACTAAAAAGTAAAAAATAATTGTTTTAAAATAAGCTTAAAAAGCGTGGGGCGCTTTGTTCCACATTTTCGTACATCGAGCGCCCAACGCTTTTTAAGCTTATTTTAAAACAATTATTTTTTACTTTTTAGTCCGATATAAAGCGTGTTTTTTAGTTTTTTTTAAACTATATTTTTTTCTAAAAAGGGAGGCAAACATCTTTAACCTTAGCGTATTAATTATTATTACTTGTCGACTTTCAGACATAGACTGACTTTATTTCACAATCAACCATAGAGTTTTACATCGATCTAGTTACATTTTGATACAAAACGAAAAAGTACTGTTTACATAATAACATCCCCACTTATCAAAATAAACGTAAAACTATACGAAAAACAATCATTATTTGATTAAATTACACACAATAATTGAAATTATTAATATTTAAATTGGATTAACACCAATCATTCTCATAAATTTATAATGTTTTGCTGATAGCAAGCCTTTAGTTAATAAGTCGGCAGGCATTTCTTGAGTAGAAGCATACTTAATTACAATTAATTTGTTTTTAATAGCATCTCTAACATAGTGATAACGGACATCAATGTGTTTAGATCTATTAAGTGATTGTTGACCAGTTGCCAATTTCAAAGCACTTTGATTATCACAGTTCAATGCAATAACACATATTTGTCCAGAAATCTCATGCATCAAATTTCTCAAATAAACAGCTTCTCTAGATGCCTCCGAGAGTGCTACATATTCTGCCTCAGTACTAGATAAAGAGACTGTTTTCTGTTTCCTGCTTTGCCATGATATCACAGAACCAGACATGGTAAAGCAGTAACCAGTATATGATTTTCTATCTAAATTATCATTGGCCCAATCAGCATCAACAAAACCTTGTAATTCTACATTTTCCTTGCTATACTTTAAACAATATGTTTTTGTTTTCTGCAAATATTTCAGAACTCTTTTGGCATAACTATAATGATTTTCATTGTAACAATTATTAAATTGACTGAGATAGCTTACAGTATATGCTATATCAGGTCTTGTCAAAACTGCTAGGTACATTAAGCTGCCAATCAATCTTTGATAAGGAATATCTGTTATACATTTTTCAGATTTTTCAATGTTTAGCTTACATTCAATAGGCGTATCTATAGATCCACAATCAGACATGTCAAATCTAAGCAATAATTGCTCTATGTATTGTTGTTGATCTACAGTCACGGTACTGTGTTGCTTATCTACATTAACTCTCATACCTAAGTAACGTCTTACAGGACCTAGATCCTTTAGTTTAAATTCAGAACGCAGTGCAGTTTTCAACTTTTCTGTTTCCTGCACATTGTTTGAAAAAATCAAAAAATCATCAACGTAAATGGTTATTATTATTTTAACATTATCATTAATTTTTCTGAATAAGCAAGGTTCGAACTTACTATTTTTAAACCCTAAGTTACATAAACAAGTTTTTACCCTTTCATACCATACTAAAGAAGACTGTTTCAATCCATAAATAGCTCTTTTAAGTTTTAAAACCTTCTCATTACTTTTATTTATAAAACCTTCAGGAATAGACATGTAAATATTTTCTTTTAAATGTCCATTCAAAAAAGCGGTTGCTACGTCCAGGTGATCAATGTTCATATCCCACTGTACACTAAGTGCGAATAGCATTCTCAAAGTGGAATGTTTCACAACGGGTGAAAAGGTGTCCACATAATCAATACCACGTCGTTGTGTAAACCCCTTCGCAACAAGTCTGGCACGGTAACGAATTTTGTCATTCACGTCAAACTTTTTATTAAATACCCATTTACACTTCACTATAGGAACACCAGACGGAACATCGACGAGCTCCCATGCATCAGTGTATTCAAATGACTGTAGCTCTTCTTGCATAGCCTGTTCCCATTGTCCTGCTTCTGGTCCGTTCAGTGCTTCTGACACGTCAATCTGCTCAACTTCCGGAAAGACGCTAGAGACGCATATGTTATTGTAACCATAACGTTCCGGCATTTTCCTTATTCTCTTGCCTTCCAGAATTTCCTGATTTTCTTGAATCTCACTGGATGAAATGTCAGTTTCAATGTTTGATGAAACTAAGGTGTCATCACTATTTTCACTATCAGAACCTGAGTACACCGATGTGTTGTAACTTGAATTACTCAGAGATTCGTTCATTGAAGATTCCCCCACTGAATCTCTGTTCTCTTCATTCATTTCTGTTTCTTCATTTTGAACCCAGATAACATTTCCTTCTTCAATATCTGTTCTTTCTTCCATCACAATAACATCTCTCTTTACTGTGACAACATTTTTTCTTGGGTCATAAACTCGATAGCCTTTTACATTTTCTGAGAAACCTACAAGAATATATTCTTCAGCTTTTCTGTCCCACTTTAATCTCGTTTGTTTAGGAACGTGCACCATGACAGGGCTTCCAAACAGACGAATGTGACTCAAGTCAGGTTTCTTCGCATACCACGCTTCATAGGGAGTTTTATTTTCTAAGCTTGAAGTAATAGATCTGTTTTTTAGGTATACGGCTGTATTTGCAGCTTCAGCCCAAAACTTTTTTCTAATTTTGCGTCAAATAATAAACATCTTGCCTTTTCTATGACAGTTCTATTGGCTCGTTCACAAACACCATTCTGCTCCGGTGTGTACGCAGTTGTTTTCTGATGTATTATTCCAGCTTTTTTCAAATAATTTTCCATTTCACCATCACAAAACTCGCCGCCGTTGTCAGTACGCAATATTTTTATTTTCTTGTTTTGCTGGTTCTCGACCATCGCTTTGAAATCTTTAAATTTTTTGAACACATCACTTTTATGCTTCAGGAAGTATATAAATGTCATGCGACTAAAGTCATCTACAAACAAAAGGAAGTATTGTGAGCCTGCAATTGATTTCGCTTCCATGGCACCACATACATCAGCGTGTATTATTTGTAGTGTCTCAGTACTCCGTTGACCCACATGTGAAAATGGTAATCTCGTCTGTTTACCTTCGCAGCAGATCACACATTTTTCTTTCATCATGTCGCTGGTGGCAGGATATGACAATCCATCAACAATTCCATTTTTCATTTTTCTTAAATCGCAACTGTTAATATGTGCTAGTCGCCTGTGCCACATGTCTGCGCTAGCTACCGCCGGTGCTGCTAGCATACAATTCTTACTTTTTATTTTCAGTTTGTAAACACCATTGGCTAGTTCTGCTGTCGCAACTAACTCTTTTTTCTTGTTGCGAATGTAACAGTGACCAGCTTCAAAAACAACGCTGTTTCCGTTTTTTATTAGCTCACTCACTGACAACAAGTTTGTAGTTAAGCTCGGCACGCATAACACATCTTTAACTGTGATGTCATAATTTAGTTCAGTCGTGATATCAACGTTTCCGGAACACACAATCGGCACCCTTGTTTCGTTCGCAATGATTATTTCAGATAAACTTGGCTTGTAATTTGCGTCATTTATCCATTTAACATTTGCCGTCATATGTGCACTAGCACCGGAATCCACGTACCATTCATTTTTTCCAAATGCCATATTCAAAAACATCGCACTGAAAGCATTTGACTGTTTGTTTTTTTGTAACAAAGGACACTTGTTTCTGTAATGACCATTTTGTTTGCATTTGTAACAGGTTATGTTTTTCAAGGAGGTTGTTTCGCCATTCTTGTTATTATTCGTGTCGTGGTTATTCCTAAGCGGTGGCTTTCTCGCAGCGAATGCAGCGCTACTGGAATCCGTATCGGTTAAACTTGAAACTTCCATATCTAATAACTTTGATTTAATGGCGTCAGCGGTGATCTGAATACCCGAGTGTTCAATCGCCATGATCATCGGAGAATATTTTTCAGGCAAACCTGCTAATAATAAAGATCCAATCCATTCATCGGTGATTGTAAATCCTGTACCTTTTAATCTCTGCGCTGTTTCAACAATTTGCGTTACATAAGTTGTCATAGAATCGCAGTTCTCTTGTCGTATTGAGATTAAATGTCGTAACAAGGTTATCTTTCTCGAAAATCCTGAGTCATCGAACATATTTTTCAATTTGTTCCACAACTCTTCCGAACTCTTGGTTTCCTTGATGTGTACATACAATCCAGGATCAATCGTCAAAATTAGCTTCGCTCTAGTTTTGTCGTCATCTGCAGATCTTCTTTCGGTACCGGCCACTGTCTTGATATAATGAACCATGCCTTCAAGCACCAATAAGTTTTCTGCCGCAAAACTCCAGTCATCATAATTTTCTCGACCTTTTAATTTTGGCACACTCTGAATATAATTCGTGGTCATGTTCACGTGAAAGTACAACAAATATTTTAAACCGAAATTTTGAAAAATTTACTTAAACTTGGGATATTGCCCATAACCTATTATTACTTGTCGACTTTCAGACATAGACTGACTTTATTTCACAATCAACCATAGAGTTTTACATCGATCTAGTTACATTTTGATACAAAACGAAAAAGTACTGTTTACATAATAACATTAATATATATATGATTGATTTTTCACCTTCATCCTCTAAGTCTACCCCCCCGCCCACAAACCATCAGAATGGAGTCATCCGACTCCGTTCTACCCCGTCCTCTTACCAACGGACCTGTCATCTAGACATTCACCGCTGTTTGTTACTTCAACTCTCCTAAAAGAGACGACCGATTTGAATGAAATTTTACATGCAGAAAGTTTATAACTAAAAGTAATACATAAACTAAATTTAAGGAGATTTGTTTGGTTGAGGAACAATTGAAAAATGAGCTTTACCAGAGTATAGCTTGTGGCCAGCGTTTCGAAAATTATATTTTCATTCTCAGGGCCTCAATGCAATAAAACTAAATTTTATTCTTTTCGTCTTCTAAATCCTATATGCACGTGGGTGGAACTGTAGGCATTAAAATTAGTGCGCATCAATTTCTGCAGAATTCACAGCGAGTTAGGTCGTAAAGTGTCATTCTAGCCCTAAGGCGGTTAAAAACCGCATTCGACAAAGTGACCTTGCAAATGACTGGACTTATTCTCATCTCATTTGTTTATAAATAAAACAATTATGCATTGCAAAGTGCAAGTAGGTAATAAAATCACGTAACAGAAGTGCCAACGTTCAATAATATTAATAAATATAGTTTTAAAAAAACTAAAAAACACGCTTTATATCGAACTTAAAAGTAAAAAATATTTTTTTAAAAATAAGCTTAAAACAATAATGAATAAAAAATACTAGTATTATTGTGAAAAAAGCGTGGGGCGCTTTGTTCCACATTTTCGTACATCGAGCGCCTCACGCTTTTTTCACAATAATACTAGTATTTTTTATTCATTATTGTTTTAAGCTTATTTTAAAAAAAAATATTTTTTACTTTTTAGTTCGATATAAAGCGTGTTTTTTAGTTTTTTTTAAACTATATTTATTTTCCACTTTTTAGTTCGATTTATTGTCAAAAATTTGCCGAAAAAAAAACAATTTTTTTTTCGGCGTGGACGGGATTAGAACCCACGACCCGTGATTCTGAGAGTTGACGTCAGCGAAGACCCGTGCTTTAGATCGCACGGCTAACCACTGTAGTTACAGTGCTGGCATATTATACTACAGTAATAAACCACTTGCTGTAGTCCAAACGAAGGTTACAAACAAACATACATACATACATACCTATATACATACAAACTTACAAGTGAAGTTAATATAAAGCGTGTAAAAATTATTTTTGTTTACTGGATGTAATTATACGTATACTATGGTATTAGCTCGGCTTTTTTTCAAATTTATGTTTTTGATGTGATATTTATTTACACCCTGACTTGTGGCTAGCCTCAAAATAAATAGTCTACAAGAATCTAGCAATTTTTGACCACAAGCTGTTGGCCTAACAGTTGTAACTTGTACATTTGTCATTTCTGCACAGTCGTTGCATAAAACACGTTGTTACTATATTTATTTATTACACATGATAAGTTATTTTTTGTTTCCGAAACAAGGACGATTTTCATAGCGGATGCAAACGCAGCCATGCATTCAAACAATAATTAAAATTAACACACATTCTATTAACATATTTCTTAAAGCATTGTTGTAACAAGGGTCGAATTGGGGTCGACTGGAGCTCTGGAATTTTCCGGAGGGATTGGACCGATCATGGATCATTGGACCATTTGATATGATTTGGACATCAGGCAATCGATAACGAAACTGTTATTAATTAAAGAAGCTTTTTGTCTAAGAAATTTATTAATGTTTTAGTTTTGATTTATATTTTACTTTTATTCCCATAGTTTAACGTATCGCGTTTTATAAAAATATAAAATCTTTTGTCTTCTTTTAAATATTGACTACATTAAGAGAATCAGAGCGAAGAACCACAGTTTATTAAAATTCCAGGCCCGGTTGTAACTTATTAGTCCGCCCCTGTTTGGAATTAGCAAAGTTTATATTAAAACAATTTAAATATTTCAGATCTACGAAGCGAACAATGACTCTATCATAACTATAATAACAAAACAATTCTCATTTGAGGTAACCAAATCAACAATGCTTATTCTTTTACAGTATAAAATATCGAATGGCTTCATTATTGATTCAATGTGTAATTTAATATGAAAACAGAAAACTGTTCACTATTCCGAATACATACTTTCATATTTTTTCTGTTTATAGTACAATATATACAATTAAATTTTAACGAATTGCTGATTACAGCAAAACATTATTTCGTATCTACTTTCGACAAATAAAAACAATAGCATTGTCAAAAAACCCACATATAAGAGACTAGACGTTTTTGCCCAGTCTCACCCGGAAATGACTGCCCCGTTATATGATAGCGTAATGAAATATACCTTAGATTTTCCCAAATGCGATCTGTCGAGCGTCTATAATTCACTATATCTTTCAAATACAATCGAGGTACACACCCGCTTAACGCTTCGCTCACTCGGTCTATTGAAACGCCAACAACTCACTAGCTTCGCTCGTTCGGTCGAATTAAAACGGGAATAAAAGTTTGCAATCCAAAAATGTCGTATCTATTTCACATCCTCAGGGTTATTAGCATTTTTTTTCGTTTATTTGGAGGCACTGTATATAAATACGCCAAATTTCAACGCTTCGGTTCATCTGGGAGTGAGTTATACAAAACGATCTGGATAGATAGACTGCTAGTCTGGCCTGCGCGAACCAAGTTCCGGTAAAAAGAGACAGAGACAATTGAATGACATGTTTCTTCTTCGTCACACTCATTAGACTCTAGAAAATGTGCCATGTAAATTTTTAAAAATGAAGGAACGTCAAATTTTCAGTGAAGGTTTAAATATTATTATTATTATAAGTTGAATCAAAATTAATATTTCAAACTATTTTGTCGTTCGATGAACTATTTCAAAATAATTTTTCGCGTTTTAGTTTTCAATGTCAGGGAGAGAGAGAGGGACGTCAGCCAATTCATTCTTTCTCTTTACAAGCGGAGCGACCAAATAGAGGCAATATACGTTCTATACTTTAGAAACAGCGCGGCGTCTGTCTATCGGAACTCGAAAACTATTCAACCGATTTTCATTTAATTGTCACAAATCGACACAGAAAATATTTGGGAAGGTTTTAATCCATATAATTACTATTTAACTGATTTAAATGATACATTATGCAAATAATAAAAGCACTTGAAAATTCTACAAAGTATTTTCTCTCTCGACAATCGTATCGGACAATCAGTCCATCTTCAGGATTGTCCGAAGCGATCGTTTAGACAGAAAATATTTTGCAGAATTTTCAAGTGTTTTTATTATTTGTTATTAATCATGTTCTACCAAGTGCCGGGTGAAAGATCAGTGCAAATTATAATACATTCATAAACAGGGGTCTGTCATTCCTAGGCCAAACAGCTTATTTATAAACAAAAAAGAGATTCAAATCTTTGATTAACGTCTGAATAGAACTCTTCAAATAAATAAAATTGTCGACCAATCATTCAAACTTTCAATCTTTCGTGCATTCTATTTAATACTAATTAATTTTTATATTTTTTAGATATTTCGGATCGAAACGTCATCTTGTGTTATATTGATTTGTATTTTTATTATTTTTTGTCAATATATGGTCTGTGAAAAATTGGTAGACAATTTTATTTATTCAAAAGAGAGATTGTTAGCACGATAGTTGGACACCCGTATTTTATTTTTTGGTAAATATTTAGGCGAATCAACTTGCCCATTGCTATAAATTTCAATCTTCTTTGAAAAAAAATGTTTTCAATTTTTATGGAAAAACTCAGGCGTCTAACTATTACAGTTTTATCCTCATTAATTCGGAAAATGCACACCTAAATATAAGGATGTATAATAAATATCACCGTCGGGATGTTTAATGAGCTTTTAAATACCGTTATATTAAGTCAAATGGATTTATCATAGCATTAATTTCAAGATTTCTTTCTAACACTCAAATAAATATATAAAAAAAAAACCGTACCTCCGAAGGGAGTTGTTTACTTCTCCTAAACGGTGTAGTCCTGACATTTGTCAAATCCAGTTCACTAATCGCGCACTCATTAACACCACGTCTTTGATTATCACATTTGTTATCACCACCATCACAATTGTTCACCGCCGTGATTGTCACGTCACTACCACCTCCGTCACAACTGCCATTATCCTTCATCCCAGCACATTGATCGCGATGATACAAAATACCGTCGTCACTAAAAGTGTCCTGGAAGTTCTCCTTATCCTTCGAAATACCTCGCTTGACGAATATCCTTCCGTTGATTTTCGGCAACACTAACTTTTTAGTTTTTTTGTACATTTTATCGACAGATTTACCGATCGCTTTCGGATACTCATCGTAATGAACGGTGGCCGTCGTGCTGCTCTGTGCACCGACTCTCTGAGCCGCCGCTTGTGTTGTGATCAGATTTGACAGCCGCGAACGAAATGTGGACCACGTATCGACGGCGCGACTCTTGACTTGTGTTTTTTTGATCAGAGTCGCTCTGCGTATACGCGCTGGTAATTTGTTACGAGCTCTACAATATTCAAGGTCCGCCTCTTCATCGCCCGACAACACCTGTACAACGTCTGCATCGTCAGCTGCTTCGTTTCTCTTTTCTTCAATCGACCTTGGCAGGTTCTCCAAACTCATCAATGGATATTTTACCACCTCTTCGCTTTGACCGTCGATGATGTCCCCCAAACTTCGGGACGTACGTTTTTCGGTCGTCATAAATGTCACGGTTTTCGTCAGCTGAAGTGTTTTGGTTGACGTTACCAATTTGTCGAACGAATTCGATCTAGTTTTTTGTTCCCTGTTGACATTTGATATATCGCCGGTACTTTTACTTAAATTGATATTAATCTGTGATTTTATTTGCCTCGAAGCCATCGACGATAAATTATCGTGACTTTTAGACATATTTACGCAACTGTTCTTATTTTTTAAACTCGTTTCTGCAGTAGCCTGACTGTTTATATTTTGATCAAAGTCGATACGATTTGCGACATTTGCTTGCGAAAGTGTAATTTTCAATTCAGTTTTACACTTGCTCTGTTTGACAGGTCGAGCATAAATTAACGGTTTAATATTTAAAATTTCGTAATTGTTGTCGACTTCATCGTCGTCGTTTAATTTCTTCTCGTCGAAAAAAGTAAACGTGATTCTTGGCACATCGTATTCGTTACTTTTTATTTCCGGCGTCGCTCTAATCATCTGCAATTCCTCAGACATGTCCACCAAGTTCTGATACCGTTTTTCGACGTCGGCGCTATGTTTGGACGTGTCCAATATTTTATAAGTTTCCGAAGTGTCGGATTCGGCGTCATCAATATCGACGTCCGAATACATTTCGCTGCTTCGGCAGCTTTCGGCGCTCGCTTCGCCTTCGGGGCGTAGTCGGTCCGTCAAAGATGCAGGGGCTGCATAGATCGCGCCACTACTTTGGGACGACGCTTCGTCCGAAGACAAAACTTGGGATCGACAATCTTCATAGGTAGACGAGTCGTCTGCTGGGCTGTCCGCAGTCGCGTTCTGTTTCGATTCAGGTGTCGGGCTCGTTGTTAGGCTCGTGCGCCATACTTGAGGATTGGTTATGATGCTGTACAGTCTTTTCATTTCATTCATTTTTGTAATAGCGTTACGTGACTGTTTCTTATGTGGGCGTTGATTTAATTATTTATTGCGGAAGTATAAGAATGCTGTACTGTTCATAATTTAAGTGACACCTGACACGGTTTAAGTACGTTTTAAAAGGTGTCTAACGCTCAATTATAATTATTAAATATTACGATTATGTAACCGACCAATGACCGTTTACTTCTTTCAACATATTTTTTATATGCCAAACAAGTGCTAGTAAAAAGTAACAGTTGGAAGTATAACAGTGGTCCTAAACATGCGCCTCATAGATGACAACGTCATATTTTTAAAGGCGAGGGTAACAATCAATTTCTGAGTATTTATAAAATCTGCAAGTAAATATGAGTCTATTTTTATTTTCGAGCGATCATTTAGAAGTTAAAAGAGAGTTGTATATTGGCGAAAAAAATCGAATTCGAGATGTCGATAGATTCTTACGTTTCATGATCCCAACATACCAAAAAAGTGAATTTTAGTTGTTCGTTCATTCCTCGTAAGCGACATCATCTACAACGAATCGAAATCAAATTTTAAACTCTTCTAAATAACGATAGTTCATAAAATTGGTATATTTTCAAAAATGACTAGATAACAAGTTTGTTTATAATACTTCTTAATTAATATATGTACAATATTTCATTGCTCATTTCTTTCGAAAAAAAATTTGACAGGATGGTCTACTAGGACGACCCGCGGTCGACGCAATTGAGCAAGAAAATCCAGGCGGCGGAGTCATTTTTATTTATCTGGTTATAATTTGATATGTCTAAGACTCAAAAGTTCAAACAAGTCGTTGACCTCAATTTCAATTAAGACCAGCAAAAATAAATTTAACGTTTGTTTCGCAACAATGAATGCATTTAAAAATTCAATAGATATAAATTAAACGATTTTTAATAAGTGATTAATTATGTAAAAAATGCCTATAAGCATATTTTTATTAATGAATAATTGGTTTCATTTAAAATCAAATGTCATGAGAAACTATAAGGCTATAATTATTTATAGTGCCATTTCGTATGTAGCTGCTACTGGCGCAAAAATTAAATACTTATTTAATTTATACGAATGACTAATGCCGCTTTAAAATGTTCATTTTATTTCTTATAGCTGTTACCCGCGGCTCCGCATGCGATTGGGATGAAACGGGACAGCGACAACACTAGTGGAGCCGTTCCACTTAAAAAAAAACAAACAATGTTTAAGTACACTTTGATGTTTTCGTCAGCAGTTTTTGCGTGCTATACCTATATACAGGTGTCCCATTAAGAATGGGACATAGAACAACCGCAGATTCTCCAATTCAAAATAAAACGATTAAGCGAAATATGCTTAGATAAAATGTTACTCGCTCTACCAGTGGCGTACGGCAGGAGTAAGTAATGCTTGTACTCCTTCTAAATGTTACGCCGCTGTCTAAATTTTAATTTTGACTATAATTTTAATTTTTTTGATATTTTCTAAGTCAATAATGTACACTTGTTAGTTTGTTGTAAAGTCATTGGTTTTCGAGTTATTCGCAGTTAAAGATAGATAGACATGTACTTTTTATTTGTATTATTATTAATAATATTTAGATGAGTTTAGTTACAGTTAGTACCTAATTATAATATATTGTTTATAGTAGCTACTGTTTGCTACAATTGTTAAGAAACACCCATTGTTACAATGCTATCAACATAGAAAAATTAGTTTATTTTTTCAAACAATGTCACCGTCGGGATACGAACCCCGAATCTTTCCACTCTCGCGGCGGACTGTAACATTTAGAAGGAGTACAAGCATTACTTACTCCTGCCGTACGCCACTGGTAGAGCGTACTGAACTATTTTTTTTATTGTTAGGTGCATTTTATGATATTTAAAAAGTGTGCCGATTTGAGTAAAATTATACGGTGTATTAAAAAAATTATGGACATTAATAATTTTTCAGTTTTCAACTTCAACACCCCGTATTTCGGAAACGAGTAACATTTTATCTAAGCATATTTCGCTTAATCGTTTTATTTTGAATTGGAGAATCTGTGGTTGTTCTATGTCCCATTCTTAATGGGACACCCTGTATATATTACATGTGAGTTTGAAAATCATCCCCTATTTTACCCTTTTGAGGGATGATTTTGCAGAAACGCTGAAATACGTAATCCTTTATCAAAAGCCTAAATATGAATTTTCATATCACTAACTTGAGAAATGATGGATTCCCCATACAAACTTTCATCCCCTATTTCAGGGGTCGGCAACCCGCGGCCCGTGACTGTTTTATAATTAAAAGTCTTATATACCTACCTACCTACATAAAAAAATAATTAAATTAATTTTCACAAATCCTTTTTCTTGTGATATTGAGGATGTACCTATAGTCATTTACAAATGAACGTGATTGATCTCCAATCTAATGATACTCTCAAAAACTCATTCTTTGAAATCAAAGATCTTGTTAAATTTTATGTCAGTTTGCCATCTAATTTTGACCAATTGAATAGGTTTGCTCTGCAATTAATTACAATTTTTGGTAGTACTTATGCGAACAAACCTTTTCGATTCTCAATTACAGAAAAAATAAATATGCTTCTCGTCTCACAGATGAGCATTTGAGAGCTATTCTACGAATTGCAACTACAAACCTGGAAGCTAACATACAACAAATAGCCACTCAAATACAACCTCAAACGTCACACTAACTTTTGTAAAAGAACAGTTCTATTTTGAAGTTCTCAGTTAAATTTTTAATAAAATTCAAATAAAATGTTTTCGAATTTTTAATATCACAAATACCTATTATTAAAATTATGAACAAGTGTGGCCCGCCTTTATTTTAATTTGCCACTATGTGGCTCTTGCTTGCCAAAAGGTTGCCGACCGCTGCCCTATTTCATTCCCTTCAGGTTTTTGTTAGACAAAAAGTATCTTATGTCCTTTCTCGGGATGCAATCTATCTCCTTGCCAAATTTTATCTAAATCTGTTCAGCTGTTTACGCGTGAAAGCGTAACAAACAAACAAACTCACATTCGCATCTATAATATTAGTTAGGATATTTAACGAGGATTGCTTAGCCTTTAACGTCTGACATTTTAAAATGGATATTTTTCCGGTCAATTTTGATAGTCATATGTTCGAGTGATTCTTTATATATAAAATATTTAAGTAAAAGTGATAGCAATTTCGAAAATTGAAATTAGAAAGTCGCAACGTGATAAAATTTTTTTGTTATTGATCGACACGTGTGCGTTAGCAAAATAAATGAACTTGTACGTCCAAAAATTGTACCTATAATTACGTACCGGTGAAGTATCTAGTTACTACTACGTGTTGGAATTAATTAGTACCTACGTAGCATAGTTATTAAACATAATGTAAATAAAAGTACGCCCTGACTCAGAGTTGCGTTAAGGTCATAATGTTCCGTTCCAAGAAGAAAAAAAAAACAGAATTTCGCTACATAGGATATCGATCGCTTCTATAGATAATTTAGATTATCTATGACGTACAGTCACTCTAAAATCGACGTTATGAAATAGAAATAATTCTTTCTTAGCAAGAAGTCTCTTATAAATTTTCTACATAGCTTTCAGCCTGGGTAAATTTTGGCTTTGCAACAAAATTTCGGTGTCAGCAAGATTAAAGTAATCTACCAATCTATAGTAATATTATAAAGAGGGAAAATTGTAAGTTTGGATGTAGAGGAAATCTCCGAAACTGCTCATCCGATTTCAAAAATTTTTCACCAATATTTAGAATAGACCTTTAGGATGTACATAGGCTATATATTATCGTGTTAAAATAAATACTCTTTTCGTGGAGACCAATTATACAACGTAAGTTGACGAAAAAAAGCGAGCGTACTTTAGAGTTTAGACCACACGACTGAAGTAAAACTTCTTCCTGCCATATATTATAATATATAATAATGATACAATAATATTCGATAGTCTATCACCATATTTTGATTCGACATCGTGATTTAACGACACAATATAACCTCACTCTGTAGCACATATCTACAAAGACGAAATGTTTAAAATATAATTTTTGATTTATAATATATTTAAAGGGATTTATTAACTAACCTACATTATTTCTCGTTACAAAATGCAGCAAAATTCGATAAAATGTATTTTTGATACAAAAACAATTGTTTTCATTTTAAACGTCAAATAGTTGTAAAAAAAAAAGAATTTCGATTAATGCTCCGTCTTTGTCGCACTCACTAACTTATATCTCCCTCTCAATTTCCATTATACGAAACGTAACTCTCTCTCTTACTATCTTCACTAACTTATATCTCCCTCTCAACTACCGTTCGCCTCGAACGATCACGCACCGTTCGCCTCGTCCGATGATGCACTTCCGTAAACACTTTCGTCAGGCATTTACCAGTTTACTCCCCAAGTCAAGCGTGCCTAAAGAAGTTTTACTTCAAAAACTGTCGAGCGAATGCGTTTCTAACGAACGTTGCCTCAACGATAAAGTGAGTCACTGCAACGCGTGGCCGGGTGCAGCTAGTCAAATTTATATTAGTTTGTAATTAATTGCGTCAACGGCTGAATACGTATTTTCGCGCACTGTTCATCCCCTTTTTGTCATAGCGTAATAATACCACTTGGAAAGAAATATATTACTAAATCAGCGAAATCTTATTTCAATGGGGTATCGGTAAAAAATGTTTACTTCGTACCAGATTTTCTTTACATAGACATAAAAATGCAATGCAATTTGCACTGACATTTTTGAATAAATTTAAAGTTGAACATGTCTAAAAATGGAAATCGACTTTAGAAATCGCGTATAAAAATCAGTTTTAAAATGCAACATACGTTTTCACTATAAATGTAATAGAACAAAATAGCTAATGGCTACACATAAATTTCTATAATCAAACAGGTTTAAATCATAAAAATCAAATTCGCTAATTATATCTTTTTTTTTGTTTTGTTTTTGTGCCAACCATTTTTTATGTAATATGACAACGGTGCTCAAACTGTGGCTCGCGAACTGCATGCGGCTCTTCAAGAGTTTAATAATGTAACTCAACTAATAAATAAAAAAAATTGTTATTTTTAAAAATGTCTGTTTTTTTTAATACACCGGGCCCACAAAAGATAATTCGTTCGGTTCAATTTGGAATTTGGAAATACCACTCACTGACTGACTGAGGATCTCTGTTATATGACATAAACTAATAATTTGTACACCTCAACTTGTCAAGCGTCTATAATCTACAATTATTTGTAAAGATGAAAATTGCAGGAAGGAGAATCAAAGATTATCTACTAAATAAAATTTTCCAATAACATGTAAAGTTGATCGTTTTTGCGTCTATCGATCTGGATCGATTTTAGATTTTTACGATTGTGTAGAGAGGGCTCAGCAGTAGCCAAAAATCCCGTATGTTACGTAAGCAAAGCTTTGAATATATACAGGTTAGATTAAAATAAACATGACATTAAATTCTCAAAACTGACGCTAAATAATTAACAAGAAGCATCTAATTTCTAAGATTAGCAGATTTGTCTTAATGAACAAACTAACTGTTTTGTTTTTGTCATTTACATCTTATCATACAAATGTTTTCATTTCAAAGGTTATTCGGAATTTAGTAGAGCATTGTTGCTATAAAACTTAAGCTGTATACTGTATAATATTCGAATAATTTTATTTCTATTTATTCCTTCAAAAATGAAGAATGAAGAATATAATCACCAAAATAAACTCAAAAACTAAAACCCGACTACTTAAAAGTATGAAATAAGAAAATATTCTCATCTGAGGATAGCCGTGGTCATATGCCATCTACCCTAACAAAACATTACATTTTAACAGTACATAGTAAGCGATCATAAGCTCTAGGGCAAAGTGCATCACGCTACATCTAGAGGGGCCTCATATATATGAGATGGCATACGACTACTGCTATCTTCAGATGAGAATATTTTCTTGTTTCATAGTAGTCGGGTTTTAGTTTTTGAACTTATTTTTTATTTACATTTTTTTTTGAACTTATTTTTTATTTACATTTTTTTTTGAACTTATTTTTTATTTGCTCACCCCTGGGACCAAAATTCAAAAATAAATTTAGCCTATGTTACCAGGGTCTTCATAACGAATCGATTAACACCTTATTTATCAAAATCGGATGAATAGTTTAGGCGCTACGGTGGAACATCCGTAAATACAAACATAGATAGACTGCTAAACTCCGCCGCAGTCGGGTAAAAAATAGAATTAAACGCCACGGACCGAAAACCAACTGTTTCAGTGACAGAGTCCGTTTTTAGTAGCTCTGTTCGAACCTGTCTGCGAACGGTAACAGAACCGTCAGTCCTGCGCAGTAACTAAAACGTGTTCCAAAACCGATACAAACAATTTCGGTTTAGCTACTGCGCATGACTGTGACGATTACCGTTCGCAGAGAGGTTGGAACAGAGAGCTGTCTAACTTATTGCTCGACAGGCTTGATCAGCGTCTATATATAGACGGATTCATGTATTTTCAATACCGTGTATTGTCAACTGATTTTACTCACGTATTTTCAAATTCCTACTTCTCACGCAAAGTGTCTCCTTCTATGCTGCGCAGCCAATGGAAAAATTCATTTGACAACATTTAATCCCAAATTAATAAAGATTTTTTTTTCTGAATTGTCTATGACTAACACGAAAAAGGATGAGTCGATTAATCCCGACAGGTTGAAAATACTTGAGTTCTACTCAGTGCCGGATTAACCTTTAAGCAAATTAAGCAATTGCTCAGGGCATCACGTCTCAGGGGGCACCAAGAAGCACCACTCAGAAATGAAAAGTACCTCACTAAACCGTGTCAACAATTTTTTTTTATTTTTGCCATGTTCTCAAAAATTTGATCTATACTGTCTTTAGAAGTATAAAAGTTAAAAATAAATAATTTATTTTTGAAAATGAAAACGAAAAAAATATTATTTCTTAAGGGTTCAATTTTTCTAATTTTAAAGTTTCGAAACTTTTTTTCTATTAATTGTATAAAAATGCCTAAGGTCCGATTTTATAGACAGCCAAATTTTCAGTGAGAGAATTGATCGTAAAATTCAATTTTTTTCCAAAAAATCACTCCTTTTTAACTTTTTTCTATCAATTTGATTTTTTTTTTATAAACTGAACATATTAGAGATGGGGCCCATAAGCAAGAAATGCTTAGGGCATCAAGGAGTCTTAATCCGGCACTGGTTCTACTGTACGTTTTGATTAGAAGTGGATAAAATAGCCGAACAAATATTTGAACACCCTGTATATTAGCGAACATTTTCTAACAATTAAATTGTTTTCCGTGACCCAGTTAAACCGTAGAAAAACAACTTGATGCAAACAATATACACCTACCTAATGGACGCTAATTAAATCTAGTCTAAACAGTCTAAAACAGAATTAGATTGTTAATACTTTTGTATTTGTCTACGCATTAGAAGGTATATAGGTGCATAAACTATTGACGTTGATCGGATGGCGGAACCTAAGGATCGTATCCAGTGTCGCAATTAAGGTAATTATGGTACCCAGGACGATATTCTAATTTCGCGTCTTTGTTAATAATATTAAGAGTATTCGTCCCTGCAAATACCCCCTGCACCCTTCATCTCAAATGTTTTCCCCTCGCCTAAAAACGGTTCGCGCTCTCCCGACGCTATTTTGAAAGCTAGAGGGTTCTGGTAAACGCCAAATGAAAGACAAAGAATCAGACTACAGAACCTTCAGGCGAATTTTTTGAAAAAAAAATTCCTAAAAAAACTTACAACCTTTTGAAAAAAATACTAAGTTACGTAATATTTCACACGTAGGCGAAACTGTTTTTCAAAAAATTCGCCTGAAGGATCTGTAGTCTGATTCTTTGTCTTTCATTTGGCGTTTACCAGAACCCTCTAGCTTTAAAAATAGCGTCGGGAGAGCGCGAAGCGTTTTTAGGCGAGGGGAAAGATTTGAGATGAAGGGTGCAGGGGGTATTTGCAGGGACGAATATTCTTAAGTTAAATATCCTGTGCTAATTATAATGATATATAGACGATGTGTGACATTATGCTAAAACGAACGCCAGCGAATTTCTACTATTCATACAATTACGCACTAGATAAATATAGCATTTTTTGTAAGTACCCCCTATAAAAGCTGATTTTCAGTTTTTAACACTGTGGTATGTGTAGTAATAAAGTTCATTTATGAAAATTACGCTTACTTACTATTTTTGTCATATACTTCTAATGGTAGCTGATACGTAGTTTATGGAAATCACTGTTGAATTGGTTAGATCGCATATTTTTGTTTTGCCTTACGCACTAGTGCTAAATGGGTCATTTCACGACCGCTATACTTACAGATATGAAAAGCGACTATTTTACAGGGGTTACAAAAAATTGTTTACTTCCGGGGCTTGGCCTCTGGCGCAAGCCTCAGTTATCTGACCCTAGTTACGGTGCTGGACGTATCATAAAAAATTGTCGTTTTATGATTTAAAGTGATTGAATAATAAATAGTAATTTTTTTAATTTTTATTAAGAAACAAATTTACGGTAGGCTTTAAGAGCGCATCCTAACCTTACATTTTAGATTGTATCAATTATGTACTTAAACATATACCAAACGATAAGCTTGGAAACTCTTTCTTGAATTAATTTAAATTATTTATAAAAAACGAAACAATCAATTTTCAACTTTCTAAGAATACCTAATATAAATTGATTCTTTGCATCCAAAAGTGAAACATTAAACTCATGGTCATCGGTCAGTAACGGTCGAAGAATTCAGCAATGCACTACTCACATCAAACACGCAACCATTAGAATTCACGTATTTAATTAATAAAGTGTAATTATCACGTCATTAATCAAATAATAATAATTATTGCACATTTTTCTTTTATTATTTAAACACGTAATATTAGTTAGATTCTGAGACCACTTTCGCTGAAAGCCGGCCATAGACTAGTCTAGTATCACGTGTCAATTGTTAGTAGACAGTCAACTGTTCTATTGCTGTCTTGATTATAACGCCGAAACTACAAAAGTGAGTTCTGACATAACAGAGATATACGAAACGAAAATAACTTGGAAATTTACCAACGCGTTGACGGCACAAAACGAAATAAAACTAACAAATTTGTATATGCACATGGAAATCTGTGTGGCAACAAGACAAAACAGATTATGTCGAGTTAATATTTGATCGACTAATCCAGATCTTAAATCATCGATTAATATAAGCACCTTTGTTACTTACGAACGTCGAGCCGAAAGAAATCTATATCTATACTAATATATAAAGCTGAAGAGTTTGCTTGTTTGAACGCGCTAATCTCAGGAACTACTAGTTCAAATTGAAAAAATTTTTTTTTGGTGCATAGCCCATTTATCAAGGAAAGCTATAGGCTATATAAAATCACGCTACGACCATTAGGAGCGAAGCATTAATGAAAAATGTTGCAAAATGTATCTCAAAAATAAGCTTCTATTCAGGTGAAATACACTAACTAAATATACTCATATTAGCGTTGAAAGTACATAACCTCAGATGGCTCAATCGGTAGAGCATGCGACTGTCAATATCAGGGTCGTGGGTTCGAGCCCCACGTCGGGCGAATATATTTTTATTTTTTATTATTTTCTACATTGTTGTCTTCTAAGTTAAAAAAAAATTATTAGTTAAAAAAAGTATAAATACTGCTTTTTATCGACAAAAACTTTTGAACGGTAACTCCGATCATCATGAAATTTGGACACAACATTCATCTCGGTAAACTAAGATGAATGTGTATACTCATGTTCCTCCCTTCCCCATTCGTTCTTTTACACCCGGGTGAAACCGGACAGGACCGCTAATCTCAGATAAACTGTAAAACAGAAATCCGCAAGTGTGTAAATTTTGAAAAACCCGAAATAGTAATATTATTACGTTCACACCTAAATAAAACCATTTGCAATTATGTAAACATAAATGATTATTGCAAAATTAACTAACTTGACGATCCCAGTCTTTAATTAATTATTATTGGTGGAATTAGCTTCGGTTTCAATATTCCAAGCCGAACATCCGCAATTAATAATTTGATAAATCGTTGCCGAAAACCGAACTTAAGTCTCTTAAAAACCGATAATCGAATCGAAATGAAATTCGGTTTCGGAATTCGGTTTCGGTCCCTGCTTTGCTGCAGATACGAACAAACATCTTAAACCAAAAACATCCTCCAACATTTCTATGATTTCCCTTGCCTATAAAATATTCCTAACTTTTCCAGGCTATCCAGATTTCTGACCAATCATAAGAAAATCTATCTCGCTACAGAAAAAATACGACATAAGTGAATTTGCCTTGTGTTCACAAAAATAATCAAATATTGTTAAGTTACAAGGTGAGCCATGGGAAATGAGAGATTTTCATCATGCAATAAAAATATAAACAACGGACATATTATATATCGCGCGGACGGAAAACATTACACATTACGGGATTTTATTATTTGCTTAGCTCGCTAACCCTGACCTTGGCACAGTGTTCAGTCGATGAAATTATTTACTACTAACGGCGCGGTCCGGCTTCGTCCGAATTTGTAGATTGCCACCGTTTTTTCGTCGACTTACGTTGCAGAATTGGTGTCCACGAAAAGCGCTTTTATTTTAACGCGATAATACATAGCCTATTTCTTTTCCTAAAGGTCAATTCTAAATATTGGTGAAAAACATTTTGAAATTAGTTGAGAAGTTTCGGAGATTGCCTCCTTACAAACTTTATCTCTATGTATAATATTAGTCTAGACTCTAGACTACAGATTAAAATGGATACAGTGCCAGATTAATCATTAGGCAGAGTAGGCAACTGCCTAGGGGCCCCGCATCGACTAGAGGCCCGTGCACGCACCAGGAAAAAAAACTTTTCGAAAATTTTATTTGAAAATTTGTATGAAATTTCCCAACAATAATATTATTTTCTTTCGTTGTTTATTGTAATTTATTGCATTTAACAAGATAAAATTTAAAATAACTACGTCACGTCTCATTTGTCTTTCCTGACCCATCAAAAAACGTGGATCATTAATTATCTATAACCTATTCATGAAGACCATTTCAATAAAGCTAACGAGTCAGGTAAGGCGATGCTGCAGCATCTAGTCAAAGTAATCATGTTGTTACAATATCACATAAGACATTGAAGTAACAGGATGTCTGGAGCCGATCATTTGGAAATTACTCACATATTCCTTCATCAACTTGAAAAGACCTGATTGCATTGCCTAGGGGCCCAGACAGGGTTAATCCGGCCCTGTCATCATCAATTATCTTCGATTCCGGTTTGAAGCGTGAATCCGACACCGAGTTCCTCTATTCTAACTGGCTTTCCGGCCAGAATTCGTCTTAGTAGATTTTGGTTTGGCAAGAAAATAATTATATTAATCAAAAGCCACTTTTTCGTATATTACTTTACTGTAACAGTTTAACCAGTGTACACTAATTTAGCTCAGAAAACGCGTGCGGAATTCTTGCCAAGGGCGTAAATGGGGAGGGTAAAGAGGGTAATTACCCCCCCCCCCAGGATCATAATAATAAAAAAATAAAACTGAAAATAATACGAATTTCTGACTAAAAAAATAAAATTTAGAAACACTTCTTGAAAAAAAAATTGTAAAATTGGTTTGGAAATTGATATTTTGCTTGGCACCTTCCTTTGTGAGTATTCTTGTGTGATATGAATAAAACTTAAAAAAAATATTGATTTTTTTGCTTTACCCTCCCCAGAAAAATAAAATATCTACGCCCTTGATTCTTGCATTAGCGTAATAAAATATTGTCTACGTTGCTCGAGAAGAAATAGCCGGGAATCATTTTTTAAGATCACATTAAAATTTACAATTTGCTACTATTGAAAAATCTATTGAAGGAGATTTGTTTGGTTGAGGAACAAGTTTGAAATAAGCTTTACCAAAGTATCGCTTGTGGCCAACGTTTCGAAAATTATATTTTCATCATCAGGGCCTCAATGCAAGTTAAGATGGTAAATTGTGAAAATAATTTTAATATACAAGATCAATTTATTATGAATTTCGACAATTTTTTAAATTTAAAAATATCATAAAACAGTTTTTTAATAAAATTGTTCTGTACAATGTGCAAATAAATATCTCCTTCAATACATATTTTTGGAACAAAACTTCTACTAACAATTGAAAAATCTATCAATTTAGTGTAAAAAAATCCAACATCGTTGATTTTTCGTGATTCACCGTGTATAACGTGAACGTTGTGACATTAAAGTTATTAACTAGGTACATATTTATTTATAATAACTCCTGTACATAATAAGTTTTATAATTGGCGCACAGAGTTTGAAAAATTCCCAGAATGTTATCATATTTAATTGGGTGATTTTGGTAAACACTACGAAAAGAATTGTGAGACGTCCTTCAGCTAAGAAATACATTATATTATAATTATTAATTATTATTAAACCCTTTTATTGACCTTCCAACTGAATATAATTTCTCATTTTCTAAATTACTATTTTAATAGTCCACTAACCATGTAATGTCATCTTTAACATTTAAATTAAATAATTAAAAGGTTCTGAAGAAAACACAATTAAGTGCAGGGCCGGATTTACTCTAAGTGCCGCCCTAGGGCAGCGTGAAAAATGCCGCCCCGTTATCTAAATCCTACATAAAATGGAGTAAAGGTTCGGTATACAATTTTCAAATAAATAAAATGATTCATTTATGTCAAAAGTCATTTTTTTACTAATGAGATAATTAGACAATAGTATATTGTACGACTAGTGAGAGAAGGAGAAGATTCCATAAGCGTGAAGTTTGCCGCACGAGCGTAGCGAGTGCGCTAACACGCGAGTGGAATATTCTCCTTCGATCAATGGTCGCACATAATACTTTATTCAACTAGCACGAGTAATATGTAATCGGGGCCCTGATAAAAGAGGGAAAAATAATAAATCACTTCATTGATTGACGTACCCACCGCCCTCGATGCACACAAGATGGCCCTGACTTTCGCTGAATTACGATGCTGTTTTCATTAATACAAATCGCTACCGCGTTCCTATTGGTCCAGAAACTATACAGTAATACATTATCGTACAGTTTCGGCTCATTATTAGCACTCTACGCGTCAACATGAAGTAATTTATTATTTCTCCCGAATTTAGCAGGGCCCCGAAATTATATATTACTCACGCGTGTTCAATAAAAAACATTCTTTTTCGTATTAAAAATCATAAATTGACAAACAAAACGATTGCTCATCAATTGCGAGATATTTTCAGAGGCAAAAGCGTCTGACTGAAAAAAAAATTATTTATAATTTCAACACGATCACACTTCCCGAAGAATTTGCTGTAACGCGAAACATTTTTTTCTCACGTTCCAAATTTTGCCGCCCTGGGCACTAGCCCCTACTGCCCCTAGTGTAAATCCAGCGCTGATTAAGTGTTAAGCGTTGACCAACGAAACAAGAGCTGTATTTTACCATATACACTACAGCAGTGAAACTGATATAATTGTAAAAAATAGCAATAATAATAATAATAGCACCGACCGCCGGGATCGACCCTACGACCTTAAGATTACGAGGCAAGTATTCTACCTTGCCGCCAACTCAGCTTAGTGTTCTACAGCCGGTTTCTATAGTAGGTACACTATAGCGGTCCCGCTCGGCTTCACCCGGGTGCAAAAGAACGAATGGGGGGAAGGACATGAGAACGCACGTTCATCTTATAGTTTACCGCGGAGATGAATGTTGTGTCCAAATTTCATGATGATCGGCGTGACCGTTCAAAAGTTTTTGTCGGACGGACAAATTTTGTTTTATATTTTGCAACATTTTTCATTGATGATGGTCGTAGCGTGATATTATATAGCCTATAGCCTTCCTCGATAAATGGACTATCTAACAAAAAAAAATTTCAATTCAAACCAGTAGTTCCTAAGATTAGCGCGTTCAACCAGCCAAACAAACAAACAAACTCTTCAGCTTTATATATAAGTATAGATTACGGTACGTTCATTCCAATCTCATGAATCAATTTTACCCTACTGGGGCACAAGAAGTTTTACTTGAAAACAGTTCTGCTCATTTATGGTCAATAGTTAGGGTTTTTGGGTCTGTAGTATCAATTCATATTTTCGACTCATTCTTTCTTAATCGAAAATTCAACTGATACCTATTTTTACCAGTACATGGATTAGTACCTTGGAACTGGGGGCTTGTAATAGACGAGTCATGTAAACGGCGTATGCACCGCTAGACACTCCCATTTCAACAATCGTTAAAATAAATTGCGTGCAATAAAATTCAGTGTTTTCCATTTTCGCCAATGTATTGGCAATAAAATATTTCATGTTTCCATAAAAATAACTGCGCTAAATATTATTTCTGACGCACATCTCTTTGCAACGTTCTCATTACGTACATGCATTTGGCATCGTCTGTAAATCTTAACTGCTACGGAAGTTTAAAAAAGCATCGGTAATATCAGAAAATATAACTCAATAGCGACATATTTGTTATAACTTTTATAACTTTCTTCGAAAAAGGGAGGGTTATTATTTTATTTGTCAATCTTTATGATCAAAAGACACATCAGTACCAAGTCCGTGAAAGAATTATTATTATGCAAGAAGTAAAATCGGGGCCCCCAACGTAGAATTTAAAAAGTGCTTAAAAAGACCATTACTAATTATTATGTTCAAAATTATGACATAAGATAAATACAATTTTTTTCAATGTTTTTTTTTACATACATTTCTGAAGGTAATTCGCAGGAGGGATCCAAAAAATAAAAAACGAGTGTGGACACCTGCGAACTCCTAAAAAGTAGGCCCCGGGGCACCGCCCTGCTTGCCCCATTGTCGGTACGGTCCTGCTTGCCCCTTTTTGATGAATTCCAGTCCTCCTTCACCCAAAAACTATGATCATGGTGTCATTCGATTCCGAAAAAATTGAAGTAGGGGATAAAAATAACCCCGGTTTCAGGATATATTTAAACAGTTTATGAGAGATCTTTGAGATTTCTTAAAAATGGAAAAGCAATACGATAGCCCCTAATTAAAAAATTTGGAAATTTTTAAAAAATAAATTCCCTTCGATACGTATGAAGTAACATATTTGTAGAAAAATCACGTCGACTCGATTCCGATCACTCGCACCGCTATATCTAGTTTAAAAGGTATAGCCATTTTAAGTTATTTTAATTTTTATATACCTACATTTTAAATCAGCATTATAAAATCTAAACTAAAAGAGATACGGATTTGCGTTTGGGTTCGATTGATTCAAGGTACTTTTTTTCTATAACACACATTTAATTTGAATTATATCTTAAAGATTTTCGGTATACGCTTTAGTCTTTAGAAAAGAATTAGTCCTTTCGTTGTGATCGCAGATTTACTGTGGATCTTCTCAGTAAGGCTACAATAAATACAGAAATGCAAAACAGAAGTCTTATCCGATTAACCGTTTTCTAAGATACGAGTATACAGCCCGGGGCCGGAAAACTCGTGACAATTTCTCAAATCTTACATTAAAGCCAGGTCTAACATTTCAAAATATCTTGGAATCATTTTCAAACAGCTGGACGCGTAATGGTTTAAATCACTTTCTACGACACTGAATGCAAACAATAAACTACCACTTTGACACATTTATCACTACACTAATCATTATTAATTAATATCGACACTGTTACACGTTCAACATCTATTTGTGAATGAGAACAATCAACTCTACTAGAAAGATGTAACAAAATTAAACGTTGTTAATCGAACGTACGTCACCCGAGTAAGTTTTGGAGACAGTAATTCAGACAGAAAACAGTTGCAAGCGGTCCGTGATATGTGGTGATGCCGGATCTATTTCAGACCGTGTCAAGACGGTGTTCTATTTATCTTTGTCTAATCCGGGAAAGACAAAAGCAAGCTCGTACGCACACATGGCGCGATTGTATAATTTCTTTAAATGCACTGAAACACCGCAATGTCTAATTAATCATTAAAAAATAATAGAAATAAACAACATTTTTAATATACCACGTTTTGAAATCCAACTAAAAAGTATAAAATAATTTCTTTACATACAGACAGATTTTTAACTTGTAGGATTTGAAACGAAAAACGTGGGGCGCATTAGTCATTATATCTCAACGCCTCACGTTTTTCGATTCAAATCCTACAAGTTAAAAATCTGTCTTTAAAGAAATTATATTATACTTTTTAGTTCGATTTCAAAACGTGGTATATTAATTTTTTTTATTTCTATTATTATTTTTATACTTTTTAGTAAAAAAAAAACAAATCGTAAAAAAATAAAAATATTATATGTCCATGGGGAATCTAACCCGCGACCTTCGTGTTCTTAGCACGACGCTCTAACTAACTTTATTTATTAAAATTTCTTTATTTCTTTTCTTTTTTTTCTTCTTTATTTTAGTATTTTCTCGTATTGTCATCTAATTCTAAGTTATGTTAAAAATTTCAAGTCTCTATTTCATCAGGAAGTTAGTTTAAAATCAATTACAAAGTTCCGCGCGACATACACTAAAAGCAAGTTGATATAAGAATGGTGTAATGATAACTTAAAGGTCTGGAAGCTGTAATTCGCTTTAGTTCATTAGTGTAGAGCAGGCCTGGGAAAATGGCGGTCCGCGGGCCGGATCCGGCCCGTAGTAGACTTTTGTCCGGCCCGCGAAGCATTTTATAAATGATTGTTAAGAGCGAAAATAGTTTGCCAATATAATTTGGCACATAAAAAAAAAAAAAATAGAAAAATAGTAAACAGCAAGGGCCACAACAGACGAAAAAAGACCTTTTTGTTGCGGAAATTAAAGTTTTTTTTTTGCTCTCCAAATTTTTGGCCCACGGTCAAAGTTTCATCAGCAATGTGGCCCGACATTTGCCCGCCACTGGTGTAGAGTAATAAATCATTTTGGGTGGAAGTTTTTGACTGACCACTAAGTATATACCAAGTTTTCTTTTAAATCTTTCCCAAATCCAGGCAAAGACCTAACCTATAAAAACTATAAGAATGTTTTGACTACATTTAAATGTATTGATATAAATTGCAATAAAATAACAACGTTCAGAGCAGTCTTAAAGTTTATTAGTTATTAAGTTCTTTCCTGAGATTGGGAATGATTCAAAGGCTAGGAAAGTAATCCTTGTTACCACTGGAATCTAATCTGTACCTATTAAGGACGCTGCACACGAGTCTGGTTTTGCTGCTAGAAACACTGCTGGGACTTGGGCTGGCTGCCGTGCGGTAACGAAGATGAAAATGACGTCACTGCGGGCTCGCCTGCGAGCTCCCAAGATAGAATTCAAAATTAAAACCGGGGCTATTTGTCTTGTTTGTTCGCCTGATTGTGTTGAGCAAGAATCAATCAGGAAACAGTATCTTATCACGTGAGCGACATTGACAAACGCCCAAACAAACACGGTGCACCAAACCCATCTACAAAGTAAACTTGAATGCATGCATCGTGTGAAGCCATCATAAAAAAACAGCTCTTGAAAACTAGCAGTTAAATCTATAGGAAAGAATCTAGCGGCAAAAGTAGCCTCGTGTACAGTGACCTTTAGACATTTTATTTTGCCAAGTCCGATCTGATTTTGATGAAATTTGATACTTACACGTATGGGAGACACAAATACGAAACGAGATCATTAGTTTATAATTTTTTAGCGAACAACTTTTTTCATACTCATCATACGTCTTTATTATAATAAAGTTTCCTTCGCCTGATTTATTTGACGAATGAAAAAATGTATTTCTCTACATTACAATTCTGTTTTAAACTGATACAAAAAGTTTAAATCGCTTGCACATGTGTGTGAAATTTCAAATTAACGAATCAATGGAGAGTACTCATGTAATTGTACAGTCAGTGAAGCTATTTAGCCATGGACAATTCCGCCTATTGAAGAATCAGGTTCAGTGAATTAAACTCAATTAAATGTTGACTCGGTCGTAACCTTACACGTGACATTAATTAATTAACAAATAGAGGCCGTCCTGCTAAATTAAATTTCACGTTTCTGATATAACCCAGCCATTCGCACTTAAAACGTACAAGCAACAGGACACTTATCTATCAAAGTAAAGCAGCTAAGCTACTGAATTTTTATAAACATAATAACAATGACAGATACAGATTTGTCTATAGATAAAATTGCATATTATGCAGCTATATGGATACATACTACATTTATTAATATCTTATCTATGCACACTACATAGCACCGCTGCCTTTTGACGTTAAGGCTGGGTACGAAGCTGGAAATGACGTCACTGCGGGCTGCCTTGTTAGCTCAGAAGATAGGTTTTAAAATTAGAACAGGGGCTATTTTCCCTGCTAGGCCCGCTGCTAGATACGAGCAAGAACCAATCAGGAAGCAGTATCTTGTCACGTGAGCACTTGAAAAAACGCCCACAGACCAACATGGCTTCATTCTGCTCAGAGTCAGACAACAGACACGTTTTGCTAGTGTTTATATTCGAACTGTCACTGCGCACGCACCATATGTATCCATAAAACAAGCTTGAAAAATAGTCTCGTGTGAAGCAAGCACTTTACAGCAATCAAGAAAACCAGCGCTAGAAAACTAGTAGGCAAATCTAGCAAGGAATCTAGCAACGTTTTTAGCCTCGTGTGCAGCGGCCTTTATTTACAAAGTTGGCGGATTCTGAACCGTTCAATTAATATGCTTTTCCTGAAATTAATTTATATATAATTTAATATGTAATAAAAGGATGTTATAATTAAAATTTCCATTTTTTATTCATTTTTAGGGTTCCGTACCTCAAAAGGGAAAAAAGAATCCGAATAGGATCATTTCGTTGTCACTAATTGTCCGTCTGTCTGTCTGTGTGTCAAGACCATTTTTGTCAGAAACGCGTGAAGGTGTCAAGTTGAAATTATAATATCAAATACTCAGGTCTGCAATCCCTTGGAGCTTTGAAAAAATCAAACTTCTAGGTCAACGCAATCAAAACGATACGGTCGTTTATGCCGCATATTTTGAAACTCGCAAGGAAATCAAAATCTACAGGATACTTCCCGTTGACCTAGAATCATGAAATTTGGGAAGTAAAGGGAAAAATACGAAAACCATAAATTTGTAGTGACTACACAAAACAAAATGTTTGCGATTTGAAACTTATCTGCAGTTGGTAAACTGACCGCGATTTATGTCGATGGATGTATGAGGACAACAGTTTTCCAACGGCAAAGCGGGAAAAATCTTCAAGACTATAGGTACTCGTAATGGACGAACTATTCAGATACCTACAAGTTTGTACGAAACCTTCGGTGCGCGAGTTCGACTCGCACTTAAAAAAAATAGGTCAACCACACTCTGCAATTAGTTAAAAAATAATGAATATGATATTAGGCACAAATAGCTCTGACTGTAAAAAAAGAGACTCTGTATTTTACACTATACCCATTATTGAAGCGATATAACGACTATTGATTGCCTTTGGTTGACGAAAACAGGCATACAAAATGCAGTTCTAATTTTGACAACACAAATGCGTATGATGTTCATTTGCCTCATTTCACATATCGCTCACTCGCTCATTTTTTTCGCAGTTTACTGCATGTCCCAAGACCTGCATAAAGAAGCATAACTACAAAAAAAAAATGCAAAAGCGTAACCGTTCTATAGTTTCTCCTCCTCTGATTTTACAGACATAATAATAAGTCGGCGAACTTCACGTGCGGTACCTGCTAGTCTAAAATTAAAATATCAAGTGCAAGCAAATATTTGCAGTAAAATACTTGAGAGAATATTTAAATTTACATTTAACTTTGTTTACACAACATCTCATCGCCATATAGTGTTTAAACAGACGATCGGAAAGTCAAAACTTAGAACTAAAAAAAAAAACTTTAAAAAAATTGATTTAAAAAAGACTGAACCGATTTTAAGAAAAAATATATGCGACCAATCCGTGAACATTCTGTGCACAATGGCGCCGAAACTTTTTACATTGGTTCACGACGGGCCGGGATATCGCGGAACAAAGATTAAAAAAAAACGCGTAGTAAATTGTTAAAACAACATACATGATCATATTCTTATAGGTTAAGAATATGATCATGTATGTTATTTTAACAATTTACCACCTTTCGACCAGCTTGAGGCCCTGAAGATGAAAATAAATTTTTCGAAACGTTGGCCACTAGCGAAACATTGGTAAAGCTTATTTATTTATGATCCTCAACCAAAACCTTCCTTCATCGTAATATAAAAAAATAACAGATACTTGTGGGAAATGTCGCACATTATTTTAACTATTTTAAATGGAACTTTATGTGAGGTAGATAAAAATTATTCTGGAATTATGAATATAAAACACCTATATATAATTTATTAATAAAAAAGTTTCAAGGTAAATGTTATATACACAAGTGTCAGGCACTTTCTTCTTAAACAAATATTAAGTCTTTCTTCAAACCTTACTATTATATTTCTAAGATAAAACATCTTTGATAATAATTATTCGTGTTAAGTATTTTTAAAAACATATACAATACACTGCTCTTTAAGTTTCTTAATTAGCGTTTCTCAGTCAACCTTTCAGTAAAAAAATCAGGAAATATGATATAATATTAATATTACAGAAAACGACTTTTCTGTAAAGGACCTCGCACAAACTTTATGGGATTTGGTTTTCGGTTAAATTGATTGAAAATGGTTTTATTTTATAGTTTAAAGGTCACTAAGAAAAAGTATCCATCGGCGCATAGCCTAAAAACCGATAGATTTTTACCCACAGATATGTTTAGCAAGATTTTAGATATATGGATATCCATTGAATTAACAAAAAGGTTCCATGTTCAACTTTTGTGCTTTTTTTTAGGAATAGAAAAATAGTCGAAAACTAGGTAATGTTGGAATTGTATCACCCGGTATAAAATAATAATGCCATATTCGGATTCAGCGTACTCGGAAACATATTTCAATGAATATCCGGATATCCCTATATCTAAAATCTCGCCAAAACATATCTGTAGCTAAAAATCTATTGATTTTTAGACTACGCGCCCATGGACATTTTTTAGTGACTTTTAAGCTATAAAATAAAACCATTTTCAATCAATTTAACCGAGAACCAAATCTAATAAGGTTTGTGCGAGGTTCTTTATTGTTTCCACATTTTTTTGCCAACGCTATTGGCTACGTGCGGGTTTAGATAAGGTTCCTGTCGAAACTCGAAATCGACATCACCGCGAGTGAAGACTAATCGGTACATACAAACCGCTCCGTATGTATTTTTCATTGTGTTGAAATAAACATTACTGCCTTAATACATGGAGATATTATGTTTCAGCAAAGAAGTCTCCCGGATGGTTAACATGTGTTAAAATTACTTGTTCCATAATATACAGGATGTGGACTCACATTTCATCATAGGCCACGGAACAAAAGTGTAAACTAACACTTTTCAATGCCGAATACAACGAGAAATAACAGGGACCTTATAACAAAATTGCGTAATTTTCCGAAAATAAAATTTTTCAAATACTTACAATCCGGAAAGAAGAAAACAAGGGATGTTACAGATGTAGTTTTACTAACATCTGCAAAAGAAGATTCTTTTAACATTCGCATCTGAAGATGCTGAAGCGAATAATAATAAAAAATAATTGTGAATTTAGACTCGCAAATGTTACACTTTAGCGAAATTAAGTAAAAGAAAGTCCTCTTGTTAGTTTTGCCCGCCGAGTTGGGTCCGAGGCACTTCCATGGTCCTGATTCCTATATCCTTATGGTCCATCCATCATGTGTTCCAGTTTTTATATGTGGTTGTGGTAATATATTTAGTCAGAATTAATTATAGTTTAGTTAGTGGCTGAATACACAAAAGTGTAAAAGCCAAAAGTTTATAAAAAAAAGTAAAAGAAAGCCATTATTTTCATTATACTTAATAATTTACATTTCAGAATTGGTAAATTATATTTGATCAATAGTAGCAATGCAGACTTTTCACAATTGTGGCGATTTCGCAAAAGGTTTATAATATTAATTCCTGATGGCCAAGTACCCAAAGAACTCGAACACGCGTTAAGTCCTAGGCTCGCTTCCAATAATCTTGTCAACACATCCGCTAAAAACACGCAACGACCTTTGCGAATGCTCCGCGATTGCGGACGTCTGCAACATTCCTACAAAAAACTACGCGCAGTTCTGTATTTCTTTTAATTTAGGAGACAGAAGCGTCTTAAGTTTTGAGACACTCTAGAAGCTAAAAGATATCCTGGTCTGTAAATGCGCATACTCGATTCTGCATCAATTATTATTCAATAAGATCTGTTAATTTGAAGTATAGTGCAAAAAAATAGCTTTTCTATGAATGTTCCACAACTTTTTGCAAAACTGGGATATTTTTGATAGTGTAGTCTCTCAGCTCTCTGATATGTACTAGGTCCACATCACCCTGGTAGTTGGTGGAAGGTAACCACGAAACTGTAGTAACTACAGTGTAAACTCTATATATAGCGACACTCAAGGGACTGTGCATTTTGTAAAGTTATTAAGAGTTGTCGTTAAACGGAGAAACGAAATAATCCATTAATATTTTGAAGTGAAAACTTCTTTAGCGGCGTTGTACACTTTTTTTGTAATGGGTAAAAAATGTTAAACTCGCGTCAGGACACGTGACCTGATCTAAAATTCGTAAGACGGATGGAGAGTAGAGGTATGGGTAAAAAATGTTAAACTCGCGTCAGGACATGTGACCTGATCGAAAATTCGTAAGACGGATGGAGAGTAGAGGTAATATTCAAGTTTTTACTTCTGCCGGCACTCCCGGAGTGCAATTTTTTTTACTATAATATGTATATATTTACTCATAATATATAAAATTTACAACTGACCAACAAACATTCATAGTTATCGATAGGTAAGCAGCTGAGCAAAATATATCAAAGATAACCCCAACAAACAAAAGAACGAATTTCTTAGAATCTTCGGTACGAACGATGCCGACAACAAAGCAACAAAATAACAAACAAGTACTGTTTATTGTTTAATGATGACGTATTGTTTAGAGTGGGTGTGTCGTTTTTTAGAGTGTATATCATTGTATGAGCAATAAGATAAACCAACTAGAGTTAACTAATTTCGACGTTTTTAAGGAGTTTGTCGTTATATCGAGTGACGTTAAATGGAGTTTAGACTGTTTTTGAATTCTCGAACTATGATAACTTGATAAGTCTTTACTTCTTTCGCTACTTTACTACAGCGGGTAGATTGGACTGTTGAGATGAGATTTTCCGAGAATTCTCGCTACTGAGACAAGAAGGATACCCTCGAGAAAATAATGAGATGTAAGTTGCAAAAATTCTCGTCTTAGAATGCGGAACAAAAACGAGAAAAGTCACTTTTCACCTGAGACGAGAGAACACCATACAAATATGGACTTGTTTTATTCTTAATTCTCATGGATTTGCCAGCATTGATAAATCGACCGTAAGGTGAACGCTATTTACGCTTACAATCAAGGTGAGAGGTTAGCGTTACGGTACGGTACGGTGAATGGTGATAAAATATAGGTGTGAACGAGTATGCTTCTGGTGGTAAAATATCATTGAACTTCAACTTCAAATTTTTAACAATGAAAACTGACGACACTTACTTTTACGACATTGTATTGTTATTCTGAATGTCATTATAATTAAAATAGATGCAATGAGTGAAATTGATTAGTCATTTATGTAAATATAATGACTGTAGGATGCCAGGTACATAGCTGTCATATAGGGCGCGGCGAAGAATCTGATGATTTTCAAAAGTGATTTGCCAGTTGGAGTAATGAGGTAATAATGATTCGCATTTATGAAATAGATCAGCGTTTCGTAAACAAAGTACGTGATTTTTTAAAGGTTCTATTTTTTTAATGCACTGATGTTGGGGTTGCAGAAAGGATTGTCAAAAAAATTTGATTTGACAATGACCTTAGATTGTGATCATATAATTACAGTTTCCATAGATCAGGAGCAGTTTAATGTCGTATTCAAACTCCCAGTCATTTAGATTCTAGAACATTTGATTGTACTCATACAAAAATAAATAATTGTTCTATATAGAAAAAGACCGCTTTTTAAGCTAAACTTTTTATCAAAATGCGTGGAAAAACGTTCCTTCAAAGTGGAAACTGTACGAAAAACGATGCTAAATATATGAACATAGCTTAAGAAAAATATCGTTTCAATCAATCAATTATTTTTAGAGCAGGATCGATTTAAAACTCTACTAAGGTAAAAGTCCGTATTATGATACACATTTCAGATAGGTCGAACATTTTCGCTAATATAAAATGTATTTCAGTGGAAAATATCATTTTTATTGTATTATACACTTATTTCATAATCATTAGATCAATATTTCTGGTTTGTAATAAATTTTAATTTAAAAATAGTCGATAATACTAAGCATTTTAAAAATCAAGCTCTACGACCCTATTTATGAGACAGTCTATAAAGGTATTGTGACCCCGGTGTCTCATGATACAGGTCTCTATTTTTGAGACAGTTGAAAAAGTAACATATTTATACTATTCATTATATATATTAGTACAGAAGTATAATACATTAACCGACTTATTTTTTGATCTTTGATTACTAAACTTAAAACTAGAAATATATTTAAAAAAACTATAACTTAGCCGATTTAAGTCAAATTTATGTAGGATCATTCTGAAGATATGAATAAGAATAATTCACAACTGACGGAGATATTGCGGAACATACAAAATAAAAATACACATAAAATACTGAACCGATTTTAGTAAAATGTATGTGGGGCCATGCTGACGATACGATCTATTGAATAAAACAAGAAGCATTAAAATCGGTTCACAACTAGCAGTAAGTACATAAAAAAGTCTAACTGATAACCTCTTCCTATTTTAATGTCGGTTAAAAAGGGGTCATGGCACGGATAGACAGACGTACAACAGATAAAAAGTATAAACTGTAAATTGTAGGATGTCATTTGTTAGCAGTAACGCTAGGGTAAATAAACTTAATTAACCTAACGTGAAAGTACACAGTAGATATCTGTAATAATTGTGAATAGGGCTACTGAGTGTAAATCTAACATCATGTAGTCAATCAATTGCAACGATAGTAAATTATGCATATAAATTAATGCTACATGCCAACTATAGTAATGTTATTCTGTATTCGTTATGAGACCAGTGCAGAAAACTTCGATTATTATTATTATCAACTAACCGAGCGGTGTAGCGTAGTGGTGAGAGCACTAGACTCGCATTCAGGAGGTACCGGGTTCGAATCCGGACTGGGATTTTTTCCTGCTGCCTCTCGCCGAGAAACGGTACCTAATTCGTGTACCGGCCATCTTATTGACGTTTTTCCTCAATAATTCCAGATAAATATCGAGATGGTTCATTATTCATAGCCATGGCCAATTATCTTTCACTTATGCTCAAAATTTACCTACCTCAACCTATTGTCCTAAAATTCCTTCATTCGCCAATTGCTATTAATTAGTTGAAGTTGAAAAAATGTAGAAAATAACGGGAAGTGTGACAGATGGAAAATAGTAACGGTGCGAATGGTGTCTGTTATGACATAAAGTCGAGAAACGGACGTTAAACGCATTATTATTATTATTATTATTATTATTATTATTATTATCAACTGGCTGTGCCCAGTCACGCGTTGCAGTGGCTCAGTCTGGTGTTCGTGTGCCGCTTTAACGTTCAACAGATGGCGCTCCCGTTGCCGCAAAATATTTAGTATAGCGTGTGTCGCTTTAACGTCCAGCAGATAGAGCTGTATTCAACAGATGACACTTCCCATTTCCGTAAAATCTATAGTATAGCGTGCGTTGCTTTGACGTCCAGAAGATGGTACTGTACTCAACAGATGACGCTCCCATTGCCGTAAAATATTTAGTATAGCGTTCGTTATACTTTAACTTCAATGTAGGCTCTTTAGTTCTTTACGCTTCGCACTCCAAAGGAATATATTGTTTTATTTTTAGGTTATTCAATATTAAAATTCATCCGGTTCGTTGGTTAGTCGACAATACAGACTGTCGATTGTTTACTATATTAGAAATGAAATAATAAATAATTGCACGCATCCAACCAAACAAAATTGTGCTCAACAATAAACAATACTTGAGTTCTTGTAAAGTTATAGCCGACAGTCAACACGTGGAAGTAGCTTGTAGTTATCGACCAATCAATGCAACAAGCGGAAGTAACGGCCTAGATACCGATTTGTGACGTCACGTCGTCTATTGTTTGCGAAATTACAACTCTGTGCACTATAGTCGCCGTTCTTGTGTATAATAATATAATTTTTTGCAGACAAAAAAATCAAGTATGCGCAATTTCTGTGCGTCTGTTATTCATTTTCAAACGTTATTATTCTTTCATTATTATTTCGTTAAAACTGTGTATTCAATGTTAGGTACATTTGGCTGGATACGTTATATAGAAAAACAATCAAATAACACGTATTATTTGAGTAAAGGTAGATTCACACCAGCGTGGCCAGACGTCTCGATTTAAGCTCTGTATAGTAGAAGGCTACAATGAGTTTAAGCAAAATAGTAGATTGTGTAATATCTATAAGTGTCTTAACTTAATAATATTACGCACGAGATATAATATGGAATTTTTTGCGCGTATCTCCTATATAAAAAATGGTGCTTTTCACTTTATTTTCCAAATTTTTGAGTTCACTTTTGAACCAACGTCACTTTTAATCTCAAGTTAGAGGAAAATCGTAAGACATTGCATATGAAACGCCGCAGGAATATTATTTTAGTTGAAAGCGTTTTATTTAAGATGTTTACAGATACTATGAGAGTACTGTATTCACGATATATTTTCATTTACTTTAGGTATAAATAAACTAGCGGTCCCGTCCGGTTTCACCCGGGTGTAAAAGAACTAATGGGGAAGGGAGGAACACGAGTACACACATTCATCGTAGTTTACCGAGATGAATGTTGTGTCCAAATTTCATGATGATCGGAGTTACCGTTCAAAAGCTTTTGTCGATAAAAAGCAGTATTTATACTTTTTAAAACAAATAATTTTTTTTAATTAATTAAATAAAATTTAAATACATTTAAATGTAAGTCTTAGAAGAAAACAATGTAGAAAATAAAAAAAAAATAAAAATATTTTCACCCAACCCCTGATATCGACAGTCGCATGCTCTACCGATTGATCCATCCGACGTTGTGTACTCACAACGCTAATATGAGTATATTTAGTTAGTGCATTTCACCTGAATAGAAGCTTATTTTTGAAATACATTTTGCAACATTTTTCATTAATGCTCCGCTCCTAATGGTCTTAGCGTGAAATTATATAGCCTATAGCCTTCCTCGATAAATGGGCTATCCAACAAAAACATTTTTTTTCAATTTGAACCAATAGTTTCTGAGATTAGCGCGTTCAAACAAACAAACAAACTCTTCAGCTTTATATATTAGTATAGATATAGATTGAGTGTAATAAGTCAGACCGTTACGGCTCACGTGTAACCGGGTCACACTAAATTAAACTTCTTTAGATACATTTTACACTTTCGCGATACATCAAGCCAGATCGCTACGGGTATAATTTATTTTTAGGTTTGGGGCACTTTTTACGCCGGTGTTTAGAGCCTCCAAAAGTTCTTGTGGGCCACGATTTAGACCAATAACTGCAGACTTCGATTTTATGTGGAACCGACTGTAGACAATTTGCACAGCAATTAATCGAAACAAAAAGTGAAAAAGGAAGCACCGGTTAAACTTTTTTAATATAATTTATGTATCTCTACTTAAAAAGATTACATTTTAAAAGGTTAAAACAATAATGTTCACCAAATAAAACACCGTGTACTCGCATTGTTTAAAGAACTGGAACACTTTCATGCAACAATGACGTCGTGTCATTGTTTGTTTGTTAGAAAAGTACATTTCACTACGGGTATATAAGTAAAAGTAATTATTATTATAATGAGACCTGTGTTTTGGGAAATGTCTTGTTTTGTATGCAAATCATTACACATTGATTTATTTGTGTTTTACAAAATTCGTATTACAAAAGAACTGTAGATGATATCTTGTTTTATTAACAATATTATGTTATTAATTATTATTACTGTTATTAAAAGTGAAAATGAAGGCGGGTTCGTTTCTTAACTTCGCGTTGATGTTTCCATTTAAAGATTTGATCGACAAGGCTTTCTTCTCGCGTTTCTCGCCAACAGTTGAGGTTATTTGAGTCTGGCAGTAATATATATTTTTAATTTATAATTTTAATTTCGTGTATCTACTGAGTATAAAATCTGAATATATGGAAAAAATTGTATTCCATATTTGCCCACTATGGTCTATATTACATTAGTCGTAAAATTATACGATATTTTAATATTAAATAAATATGAAAATAAAAATATTCTATATATTATGTTAAGACACTTTCCTCTACTACAATCAAAAACGTTTCTGATAAATCTGCAAAAGTCAGTTTGAAATTATTATCGCCATTTAACGCCACACCACAATGCTGAAAATTGGCTACCGACGACCCCACTTTTTCGGAAATATTTGACAATTTTTTGAACTATTTCGAAAAAGAAAGGTTCACTTTAGGTTTCTAACGGATCATTTTTGTCAAAAAAGTATTTCTAAGGTTGACATCGAAACTTACATTTTTAACACGATAATAATTGTCAATGCTTTCTATAGTAAATCGTATATAAATTTAAAGAGTTCTCTGCCAGAAACACAGGCGCGGTCCGAAGGGGGGGGGGTCACAGGGGACATGACCCCCCCCCAAAATCTAAGGTCAAATTGAAAAATCTCAAAAAATTGCCAAATAATAAAAGGAAATTTTTAGCTATCCCCTAACAGCGATAAATTTATAGTTTGCTGGCATCTTAGTGTAGTGAGTGACCCCCTCCAAATTCCAAAATCAGGCTGCGACCGCGCCTGCAGAAACGTAGATTGGTCTTTTGCAAAAATATTGACTAATAAGTTAAGGCCACTGCACACGAGGCTGGTTTTGTCGCTAGATTTAATTTCTAGTTTTCAAGCGCTTTCTTGCGATGGCTTTTATACATTAGCTTCACACGATGCGTGTATTCAAGCTTGCTTTGTAGATGGGTTTGGTGCGCGTGGAGTAATAGTTAAAATGTTAACAAAAGTTGACGTTTATTGTCTCTAAACAAAACACACACTATATGACGCAGTGTTTGTATGTGGGCGTTTGTCCATGTCGCCCACGTGACAAGATACTGTTTCATGATTGGATCTTGCTCAAAACAATCAGACGAACAAGCAAGAAAAATAATCCCGGTTCTAATTTTGAAATTCACCTCGCAGGCGAGCCAGCACTTACATAATTTCCATCTTCGTAACCCGTACGGCAGCCAGCCCAAGTCCCAGCAGTATTTCCAGCCTCGTGTGCAGCGGCCTTTAATTTTCAATTGCGAGTCTAAAGGCCGCTGCACACGAGGCTGGAAACACTGCTGAGACTTCTGCTGGCCGGCCGGCTGGCGACGAGGCTGGAAATGACGTCAGTGCGGGCTCGCCTGCTAACACACAAGATAGATTTTAAAATTAGAACAGGGGCTATTTTCTTGCTAGGTCCTCTGCGTGCTCTGAGCAAGAACCAATCAGGAAAGAGTATCTTGTCCCGTGGGCGACTTGAACAAACGCCCACAAACAAAACTATGCCATAATTTAGATACAATTACTTGCCCGAAAATGTAAAAAAAATGACAAATCTTAACACTTTTAACGATAAAGTAAAATCGATACTGATCGCTTCTAAATTGTATTCAGTCGAGGAATATTTTAACATAACTTTTTAAAAAAAAATGTATAAGTATATCTGTAAATTTTGTATTTTGCTTTGACAAACTCTCATCTATGATGTTAAATGGAGTAAATAAATATTATTATTATTATTATTACAATAAACGTCCACTTTTGTTACCGTTCTATCACTACGCGCGCACCGAACCTACCTATACAGAGGAAGCTTGAAAAGACGTCTCATGTGAAGCGATCACATAATAGCATATTTTTTATGTAAGCTCAGAGCGTTGAGACAGCCTTAGAAGGTGGGAATTTAAAGCCTGCGCGTTCGGCTATAATTCTATAAATACGATATGAAAGATGAATTGAACAGGCATCTTTAATAAGTTCTGAGCGAAGTCAAGTCGAACAGCTGGATTTTTAAATTTTAAAACGAGCATGAGATCCACAATCTGACTTTACAGGTGTAGGGTCAGGTAGGTCGAGATTTCACATGCTTAAACATTCTGTTTCGTAGATGTTGTTATAGAAATGCAACGATTGCAGGAAATTAAAAAAAAGAAACTGTTTCTGTATTACTGAAACAGCGTGACGTTCAACTGTTTCATTTTATGGTCATTTAGTCACAAAAACAGTTGTAAAATTACCATATTTATATTATTTTTAATAATATATGTAAAGTATTTTAAGTTTTGACATTTAAAATTGCGATTAGAAAGCTATAGGTTTTTATAATATTATAATATTATTATTTCTTGAATAATACGATATTAAAATATCTGTAAAATATGTCCTCTAAAATCTATAGCTGCTGTGGAATAAAAAAAATTGTATCATACAAATTTGCATATTTATTTCGTATTACAAGTATGCAAATAGTAAAGATTCATAATATTTATTGTATAATGTAAAAGTTCATTTTAATATACCGTTAACTTGGAAATAACAGAATTTAAAGTGGCGTTTTCTACGATAAACTTGAAAACCGCTGACTCGATTTTAATTCATTTTAACAGTTGCACTTATAGATTTAAGAGGTCACACCTATATATCTGAACGCATTCAAAATGAAAGTTTTTTTACAAAATATTGCATCAATTACATTTATTTTAGTGGTCGTGAATTCAAAAGTCGGTGCACCCTGTACATAGATAATTAATATTTAACAGACTGTCAAAATAATCTCTTCTTTTTGGATTTGCCGAAGTCGGGTAAAAAAGTGAGTGTGTCGTTGAATACGACTGAAGTAAATATTTCTTACACTGATACCGATTAATGAAGAAATTTAAATGATAGTTTTCTATCCAAGGGGTTGGCAATAGCTCTTTTGAGGTCAATGGTCTTAGATGACTGCAGGAACACCGTTTGACAATTGACAATTTAAAATGTTACTAAATTTAATTCGTGGTGTCAGTAACATAGTACTGTACTCACCGTGAAAATAATTACCGCCCGACATGCACATCCTATATAATATATTATACAAGGTGTCGCGGTTGTTATCTTCATTAGGTATAACATCAAAACGAAAACACGTCATCTATCTATCTATCTATATAAAATTCCCGTATCACAATTTTGGCCGCGCTAATCACCGAAACCACTGAACAGATTTTAATGAAAATTTGTAAATGTGTCTTGCTTGGTGCAACTTGGGCTATAGGATAGTTTTTATTGAATATTTAGAACATAATTGCGGTATTTTCTCAAAAAACCTTTTTTAGTAACACGTAATGACATCTGTTTGTTTTCTTCTGAACTAATAGTTCAGAAGCAAACAAACAACACTGTTTAGTACCAAATAGCGGCATCTGTTAGAATTTGCAATTTGTTCGAAGCTATTAATTCAGACGTCGAGCCACAAACGAAATACATTTTGCAGAATTATATCTATCGCACCCGGGTGAAACGGGACGGACCGCTATATAATATAATAATATAAAGTTTGGATGTAGGAGGAATCTCCGAAACTACTCATCCGATTTCAATTTTTTTCACCAATATTTAGAATGGACCTTCAGGATGGATACAGGCTATATATTATCGAGTTTTCCAATTTCCAATTTTCCAACGTAAGTCGACGAAAAAACGGTGGCAATCTACAAATTCGGGCGAAGCCGAACTGGGCCGCTAGTCTATTAAAACAAAGTCCTAGCGCCCCGTCTGTCTGTCTGAACGCGGTAAACTCAAAAACTACCGAACGGATTTTAATACGGTTTTCACTAATAGAAAGAGCGATAAACAAGGAAGGTTTCTGTATATAATTTGTAAATATTTTGTACACAATGGTGAACTGTGACGGTGTTTTGTCAATCTAAAAATACGTTGTTTTCTAACAGTTTTAGCAAATTACGTTTAGTTCCATTTTTAAATAGCGACCCTGTATAAATGGATATACGTCTAAAATAGTTCAAACAGGGAAACGGAAACCAGTAATAATTATTATAGTATTGCGTACTTTGCACGGTTAGTACTTAATCTATGTACGTGGAACCGTGTCAACATTTTAATTACTCAGTTGGTTCTAAATTAATTTTTTAAGTGCTAAATTTGCATAATTACAGACTCATTTACGCGAACATAGAAATACTGACGGTCGCTTGCACAAACCTGTGTGCAGTGCCGTTTTACTCGACTCAAGTAAATACTTCTTACACAAAAACAAAAATATTATATGTCGCTAATCAACTGTTAATAATAATAATAATAATACATATTTATTTGCATTGCCAAAAGAAAAATGGATACAAAACGTCACTTTACTTGCTTACATCAAGTCGCAAAGATCATAAGGCACAGATCTAAGGAAATATTGCTTTAATTCTTTTTGGAACTTCTTCGAATTCTTTTCTTTTTTAATCCTTTGTGGCAGCCTTCCGTAAATTTTGTAACCTATATATGTAGGGCATTTTTCATAAAATGCAGTTTTATGTTTTATGGCAACATTATTGGGTCGTGTATTATAGTGCCTCAAATTGTAATCTTTATTAACGAAATAATATAATTTGTACATTTCAGTAATAAGTTCATAACCAAAAACCCCGTAGTATGTTAAAATTATATTTTTTTTAAAAGTGGTCGGCAAGAGTCCATATATTTCAAATTAAATATTGATCTCAAAATTTTCTTCTGGATTTTAAACACTCTATTTCGGTCTATTGATGCACCTCAGATAATTATATAATATAAATAAAGCATTAAACACAATAATTGTAGATGATAGCGGGACAGTGGACAGGTACAAAAAATCAAACACCTTATTTGGCTTTGTACGACGTTTCGCTGGAGATCCCAGCTTCTTCAGATACTTAGCTGGAAGATGTTATTGTTGTAAAAGCTATACATTATATTCAAACGGTTTACCAAACACAAAGCCAAATAAGGTGTTTGATTTTTTGTACCTGTCCACTGTCCCGCTATCATCTACAATTATCAATATAATGGACGTGAAACCAGAAAATTAAACACAATATAATAATAAATGTTTATTGCTCTAAATGTACAAATTTAGGCAACAGGGACAGGATCAAACTAAAGTTTGATCTTCCTCCTGCCCCTGTACATAAAACTTTATAAAATCATTCTTACAAAAAGAAGAAAAATTAAATCTAGTTGGTTAACACACAGGCACGAAAATTATTAGTATTAAGTTGCCTTTTAACGCCAGTGTTAAACTAGCGCGAAGTCGAATAAAAAGTTATTCACTTTAAAAATCAAAGAAATCGCGTCTCGCATTTTTGAAATGAAGTTTCTTGTTTCGGAAGTAGACCGTGGTAAGAAGAAAAGAATACAGCCGTGGTACTGGTGTGGAGGAATTAGATAACTCGTTAATAGATGGCAGCAAAAAATAAATGAAAAGATGTTTCTTCTGTTTCAATAAATTGTCCCAGATGACGCTCTTTAAAGTTTGCAGTGTTTCCACCGTAGGTGAATGAGAGAGGGTGCGAAAGTATACCGGTGGGTAAGAGTGAGAAAGAGAGAGTTTCACTTTTACCGTGTGGTTTTAAGAACACACTGTTTTACTCTCTTTTTATGTATGCAACTACATATGTATCTATCTATAATGGAATCTTTCTATGTATCTTCACCCACTTCCGAACGTCTGAATAATTTTACAGCATCATATATCCATAACCTGGAGTAAAACTTCTTTTAGCACGGTAGAGTAAAATTAATTCATAAGATTGAAAATGTAACGAACGTGTCGCAATGTACGTATACTGTATACTAAAAAAACCGGCTGTAGAACATTAAGTTACGTTGACAGCAAGGTAGAACAGTTGCTTCGTAATCTAAAAGTCGTATAGGTTTGATTCCGGCGGTCGGTGCTACTTTTTTTACAACTATACCAGTTTTACTTCTGTCGTGTGTATAGTGTGAAATACACAGTCTTTTTTTATTTACAGAAAACGAAATTTAAAGTCGTCAAGTTTGCATGTTTCCGTGACATTTCCATGATTTCTCTGTTCTGTAAAAAAAACTTACAGCCAATTGTGCGACGGGACCATTCCGACTTCAGAAATATTGACATTTGATATAGTATACTTAATAAAGAAAAGAAAATTTCTGATATCGTGTGAGGTGACGCGGGTAATGGCTAGTATTCAATATGATATTTGCTATTCGTTGCCATGTTCCACGTTATGTAAAAATTAATCAAAGAATGCTTAACTAGTTTATTTCTGACAGATCTACAAAACAAAATAACAGCTGATATTTTTTCATTTTCAAAATATTTCACTATGAAGTACCTATAGAAAAAAAAATTAAGATAACTTTCTTGAAAAAATAATTAGAATAATAAGCCGTTATTAAAAGTATACCATTATTATATAAAAAAACACCGTTATAGCATATAACTCTTCTTCACATGCGCCGATTTTCCCCAAAAACAATAGGGCTCTTCATATTTGTATACCAAACAAGAACAACTTTCCAAAAGTTGGTTTCAATCCGTTCATCTTTTTGATCTGTAGGTATCGTGCTAATAGACTATCAATCTAACAGACAAACAGACGCACAGAGTTTTTCCAAAAATATGTTTTTTGGATTCGGGGGATCTCAAAACGAAAAGATATTGTAAAATTTTTTAAAAGTTTTTTTTGACCTATAAACTAGTAGGTACCATTCCCCAGTTGTGGGTTGGAATGGTAATTCTCTAAGTTTTCCTGGTTTTCCAGGCGCCAACATCGTACGACGTAATTGTCGTAATTAAATGAAATGTTCAATTTACGATCCAATTATCTGCACTATAAAAAACTATCAATACGTTGAATGACAAGACATTTTTTTTTTGTTTATTTAGATGTTTATTCTTACATAATACACGCACATGCGCATTATGTTATTATGTGATAAAATGACCATATGCCGTCTTTCCATACACGTAACATAAACTGGTCCACCTTCACAAAAATAACTACAGCCTTATTGGGATCACTAGTTGGATCTGTCATAGACGTGTATCTAATCTATTTTCACAGGTCAGCAGCGTGCACAATTTTAGAACGAGGTTCCTCATGACACGTTATAGATATGAATGGAGAGGGCTGGAAAAAAACGTAAGAAAAAAGCGTAAAGAAAATCTGTAAATAAAATCGAATCTAATTACCTATATTGTTGATCTGTCCGTAGACATAAAAAGTTGAAATTTGGCACACTTATAATATAGGGCATGGGACAGATCCTAACGGAGTCGGATTTTTGAATTTTGGTCCCAGAGGGGAGCAAATTGAAAACAAAAAAGTTACTCGCTTATAATTCGCTCAATTTAAATCAGATCGGTTCGAAACCTGTCAAACGAAATAGGAGAACATTTTACATAAATTTCGTATAACAGAATTCGCGAAAATAGTTTTTTTATACATAAAAAAGCAGAAATAAACACTGTATATAAATTCGGTTTAGCCTAATACATCGCGCACGTGGATCGGCTATCCTTTTCTCTTACACTGTGTGTTATGGACATTTAAAGATTGCGTATGTTCTGTCTTAAAATAAAAAGATTGCATTTTGTTAAAAAACGGATGGCATTTCAAATATTAGTCGCGTCAATGAATACATAAAACAGGCAAAACTTCGAACTCCGCAAGAACAGCTCCGATTTTAATGATTTTTTTTTTATTTTGTTTTTTTTTATATTATTGAAAATCAGAAACATTTTGGGGCGGGGAACGAATTATTTATATTGTTTAAGGGGCTAGGAGCAGTCCAAGTCATGAAAAAATTAAAAAAAAAAATTTCGACAAAATTTAATTTATTTTATGGACCTAATAATATTTCTACTTGACTTCAAAAATTTTCAAAAAAAAAAAAAAATTTTGAACAAAGTTATAGCCATCTGTTGGACCCCTCCCACAAGTAGATAATACTTTGCGGTGACCATCATAACTTTGTGCTGGTTCATCCAAAATCGATGAAACAAAGAAAAGTCTTTAGTTAAATAGTAAATCTAGGACTTAATCGAAATTTTTTTTAATTAATAAAATGGCGGCATCTAAAAGCTAACACCCGAATTTGCAAGGACAGATTGTTATAAAAGCCGAAGTTTTCAACCAAAACAAAAATCCTTTGATCAAGTCCTTGTTTTTTATGCCTTCAATAAGCTGTAAAAAAATCATTTAAATCCGTCAAGTGGTTCTTTAATTTCAGTGGTGTTTCTTCGATTCTTTCGATATAGTCATTTTTATCGGACAACGCAGGGTACAGAATAGTTTTAGTCCAGATCTGGACATGGGCTACGCAGCTGATGTAGTAAACAAATGATAGTGAATAGTTTTAAAAGGAATACTTATAGTCGAGGCATGTTTTGAGATTATGGAGTGGACAGAGAGTGTGGGATTATATTTATGATGATAACAACCAACGCTTCAAATTATAATTACGGACTTGTAAATACACCGAATGGCTGTTTTGTACCTGGTGTCATTTAACAACCAATTTTTTAAATAAAACTTCTTTAGGCGCGACTTGAGAGTAACTCAGATCTTTCTTCAGAAGTAACGTGTTTACGCAGTTTCGGCTATTAAAAGGCATCGACTGACAGATGGCGGCATCAATACGCATCTGTGGGAAACATAGCTACGGACGCAAAACAATAAGCAAAGCCGACGTAATTTAATTTACGAGTGATTTAATTTGTGAGTAAATATTTTTCCAAAAAGTGAGAGTGGTAAAAACAAATTATAAGAAGTTTAACTTCAAACGCGCGTAAAAGTTACACGCACTCAGTTTTTTAGATAAATTTTAATTTTTAGTGGACTGGAACCAATGAAGATGATTTTTAGGTAATAATACAAATGAATGAAAGGATGAAGAGCTTTAAGATTGCCGAACGTATAGCAATGGTTCATCTATTAAATGCCACCAGTTCCCAAGTTCAATTAAATAATTAAAAATATATGAAAATATGAATTGGCGCTAGATACCAATAGCCCTATCTGTTCGTAGATTAAAGAAAAGCAACGATGACTACTAATTACTATTATAATTTATCCAGAAGAGAAAAATGACTTAAAAAACCAAAATTGAAAACATCTTTTACGGTGATTTATGGTTTTGAAAAAAGTCGCGGCTCTAATGTCAATCTTGTCTAGAATCTACTAAAAATGCGGAACAGTTCCATTAGAACTGTCAAAAAGGCTCAAACATAGGTTTAGTAGAATGTTGATAAAGACGTTATTCGAATCACATATACCATTAAAAAATAACATGACCCTTTCTTACTGAATGTTCGGCTAAAACACACGATTTATATGCCTTTTCTTGCGACCTAGTTAGTAGAAAACTGACGACAAGAAAATCGTTTTATATATTATACAAGTCGTGTTTTCATCGAGCGAGGTGGCGTAGTGATGAAAGCATTACACTCGAATTCGGGAGGTATCGGCCATCTTGTTGAGGTTTTCCATGGTTTCCATCAATAATTCCAGATAAATATCGAGATAGTTCCTTATTCAAGGCCATGTCAAACTCCTATGCTCAAAATTTGCCTACCTTATCCTAATGTCCTAAAACTCCTTCATTCACCCATTGCTATTAATTAAGTGGAAGTTTAAAAAAATGTAGAAAATAACGAGAAGTGTGATAGATGGAAAATAGTAAAGGTGCGAATGGCGTCTGTTATGACATAAAGACGAGAAACGGAATTTAAACGCATTATTATTATTACAAGCCGTGTTTTTTATGCGAATTCCTCACAACAATTCCAATGGATTCCGTTCATGACCTCTTAAGACATAAATGTATTCAAATGCAAACAAACATGAATATTAAAAAAAAGCCCACAACGGGACCATTGATGATGGGTGACTCCTCCCTTTTGGGTTTAGCAAAATGAAACCCACACACAAGAAAAACACGGCTAAATGAATCAACCCACACAAAATACATACAAATTTGCGTTAAGAAGGCGGCATACCTTCAAAAACAGATAATGAAATCGAAGATAGGCGCGCAATTTACATATACCTACATCGAATTAAATATTTACATGATTGTTTACATAAAAAACAATTGAGCCGTTTCAAAATATTGACCCTCCTATATGTACATTGACTTTCCTCGACTAGATTTTGGGAGGGACAATTTTCTAATCAGAGTGCGACCGAGTAAAAGATGCCCTAAACAGGAGGTTCTAGTAATGCTTGTTGACGTGTTGATGGATTCCAAAAATTCAAGATAATATAGACTTTTTTTCTTCTAAGTCAAAATCTCGTTAAAAATATACGATTTTCATCACAAAACGAGATATAGTCTAATTCACATGATTAATTGATGAATTCCAGTCTTCCTTCACCGAAAATTATGATCATGTTATTTATTCGATTCGGAATGACATCTAGAAAGTTTTTGAAAAAATTGTGGGGGACGAAAAATTGCAAAAGTTATTTAAACATTTTAGTAAACAAAAAAAGAGGGGTTTGGTTTTCTGCGAATATCTCAAAAACTATTACAGATATCTGAAATCACAAAAAAGATTCTGAAAGAGGAGGAATTCTCCTACAAAAAAGTCCCATATCTCCCGGAACACTACCACCAATATTTCTAATTTTAATTTAGAGGTGAAAATAGGGCTAAAAAATGTTTTTTTTTTATATTTTATACGACAAGCTAAAAGACAAGTAAATATTGAAAATTATATAAAAAGTAGAAAACAAATTTTTAGCCCTATTTTCACCTCTAAATTAAAGAATTTTTTCATATTTTATATGAAAATGGCTCATATTGTCTACGCTATTTCAATCATACGATTATATCAAAAATTCTCTTTTTGTACTGACATACTTAAAATTAAATGTTTATGATTATTCTCACATTAATCAAATAACATTTATTTTATAGAAATATTATTAGTTATTACCGATGTTCAGTTCAAGTGAAAGCGACCTATTATAGAAAAAAAAGATATTCTATGTTTAATTTATTATCAAATGTACAAACTATAAATTTTCTGCTCGCAGCTGCAAATAATTACAATAAAGTGAATTTTGTTTAAAATTCAACATGATACTTATTTATTTTCATACGATTTTTTCGAACCGGGGCAGGACCTTGATAATGGCGCCCCCTCTCTCCAGCATTTGAGATAAATTACTTAAAAAAACTCACAAATATATAATGGTTGGTATTTTTCGTGAACGGGAAACTGTCAGAAAACAAGCAGATTGAGTAAATCGAAAAAAGGACTGATTAGATGTGGTTTTCACCCATATTATATTATGGTTTTGGCGCCCTCTTAAACTGCCGCCCGGGGCGGGTGCCCCGGTTTACCCCCCTATAGATCCGGGGCTGCTTATGGATAACGATACTGTTTTAGCGTTTCTTGTTCAAATCAAACTTTTTGTGAATCAAATTTTATATTTATTTATATGTTTACATTAATTACTCAATGAATTTAAAGAAGATGAAAGAACCATTTAGTGTGATGACACTGCAGGATACAAAATACTAACACTTTTTTCCACACACGTTTCGCTAACCTTGTCAGCATCATGAGGAAGATGATTGTAATTACTAATTAATATATAGTACTATTAAAAACGACACAAAATTCTGTACCAAAGTTCTCTGGAAACTATTAAAAATACGCATTAAAAACGTGCTAATCTAAAACTAAGAGACGCTGATGATCTCAGCTGTTGAGCGTCTATAATCTAGAATCTTCTTCTAGGAATTATACACTACACAAATTCTTGTAAATCTTGTAAATATAATTGTAAATAACTCTATCTATGTATCTATCCATCTTCTAAAACCAAGATAATGGGTCCGTATCTTGGTTCACAGTGTCAACTTGAACTAACTCTACCATGCTTTCTTTTTTGTTGAGGCAAAGTTATTTCTACGTAATAAACTTTAAAATATAAAATAGTAACGGGTAGCCTGCAGTTTCGTTTTCTTGAAACCTGAAGGCTTTTGCGTAGACCGGAAAACATGTCGAGAATGTTTGTTTGTCTGTAATCTGTACCAAAATCTGTCCGAGGACGATTCATTTTGCCGAAACTCGTTTCACTATCAATTGGTACCCAAACTTAACTATACTTTTTATCAGATTCAAATAATGTTCCCGTCAAAATCAAGGCCTAAAAAGTGAGTGCATTTCACTAAATATATAATCTGCAGTTCAATATAATAAAGATCGAAAAAAAAATATTATCTTTGACTGGTCTTGCCTTGAGCATTTTAAATAGTTTTATTACTTATTTGTGTTGTAAGGTCATGATTCATGAATCACCGATGAATATTTTGTTAATTGCATAAAACGCCAAATAAAATCGTCTTCACGGATCTCACAGATAGTTTCCGAAGTACACTCGATAATTGGTAAAGTATAGTAGGTGTTTCGGATACATTTCACACACGTTATGTTGCAAAGCAGATCGTTTGTCTAATCTAAAACATAATGTGATGGCAAATGGCAAGGTCTTATTTAAATTTGCATAAAATCGACGATTTATACCCACCGCATAGGCCGTGGACTATAGAAATAATCTTTACGTTGAATCTATGAAATACGACCCAAAATATAGTTTTCTTTAATTTAACCGATTTAAAATGACTCTTAAAAAGGATAAAATAATTTAGTTTTCACTTTTACAACCACATTCGCTATACCTACATGCAAATTAAATATAGGTATAGAAGGTGATTGCAAAACTAAGAGTACAGCTAGATTCCAGCGGTACAATAGAAAATCCTAATTCAAATGAATTTATAATAATATTATAAAGAGGTAAAGTTTGCAAGTTTGGATGTAGGAGGTAAATCTCCAAAACTACTCATCCGATTTTAAAATTTTTTTCACCAATATTTAGAATGGACCTTTAGGATTGATTTAGGCGTTAAAATAAAAGCGCTTTTCGTGGAGACCCATTTTGCAACGTAAGTCGACGATAAAACGGTCGAGCGAATGAGTTTCTTAAGAACGCTGTCTCAACGGTAAGAGCTATATGAATGCTTTCTATATAGAAAAAGTGTAGAACTTAAAAAGGCCTGTAAAACAGTCCATCTATTGAACGTAACAGCAACACACTCAAACCAGACTATTACAGCTATTACTATAAATAAATAAATATAAAGAAGGCTCTAGTTACTTACTCGGGGGTACCACTGGAATTTGTTAAAACAATTTGTTACTCTGCACTTCACCCTTTCAGGATGTAAATTTTATAGAGGACACCAGACATAAAGCGAAAAAAGTTGCTAGAAGCTACTAAATAACAACAAACTTTTTATATATCGCTTTCTGTATCTCTAGTTAGCTTCTCATTCCCTTTTGACCGTATCGTAATAATATGTAGCCTATGCTATTGAAGAAGAATTAGACTTTTTGTGTAATAATTTTTCAAATCGGGTCAGTAGTTTCTGAGATTATCCGCCGCATACAAACATATTAACTTTTCCTCTTCATGTGTGATGATTTCAAGAAGTTGCGTTACTTTTTACGTTTATGTGTTTAAGTGGACACCATTTATATTCGCGCAGATTTTTATAATTTTTTTTTTAATAAATTAACTGTTGACATTAACAATAAATATCAAATATTATACTTTATTCAGAATTTGAAGTGGAATATCTTTATTTTTTTGTGTGTCAACCAAAAAACAATTTGTTACAGCCCACACATTTAAATTTAAATAACAATATATCAACTTTTAATAGTCGTTCACTTTGTGACTCTTCAGCGCTATTAAAAAATACACAAAAAGTCAACAAGTTGTATATTTAAAAGTCAACAAGTATAAAAACAAAATGTTGAATTTTAATTTATCTTTGCCACAAATCAACAATACTTAAGAATGGTTTTCTTTTGTCTTAATCAATTGTTTTGGATCGCTTAATTGTTCTCCATTTGAGTCAAAATATATAATGAAAGCAGCAATTAAAGTAATTTTAATTAATATTTATAATTAACCGTTGCAATCATAGATTTTAAAACTGAAGTTGCGAAAAGATTTTTTTGTAATCATGAATATCCAGATTTTCTTTTGTGAAATATATGCCATATACAAAAAATGAAAATCTTACCTGTATTAAAAAATTATTTGTTATTTGTCAATAAAATAATTCAAACCACTCACCTGAAACAAACAAAAAACAACAATTAAAAAAAAATCATTGAAAAAAACAAATTACACGAACATTTCCGAATGTATTTCCGCATTGATGTCGTCTGGGGGAGTAAGAAAACTTAGGAACGGGGGATTTAAATCTGTACTAATATATAAAGAGGTAAAGTTTGGATGTAGGAGGTAATCACCCGAACTACTTATCCGATTTCAGGAATTTTTACACAAATATTTAGAATGGACCTTCAGGATGGATATAGGCTATATATTATCGCGTTAAAATAAAAGCGCTTTTCGTGGAGACCAATTTTGCAGCGTAAGTCGACGAAAAAACTGTGACAATCTACAAATTCGGGCGAAGCCAGATCAGGCCGCTAGTTGAGTTATCATGGAAACTGTTCCGTCTTTAACACTTTATTTAAGATTTAAGATTTTGATGTAACAGAAACGACATATACAGAATGCAATGCAACGGCATCGCTAATTTATTCTAATCGTTCGTATGACTGTTAAAACTCGCTGACACTCGTTTCAACATAATATCACTGACGTACCTAAAGTAATTACTTTTATCACAATTCGCAACCCAGATAAACAGTGCCGTAACAATATGGTAGCAGAACGGGCAAAATGCCACGGGCCCAGGGCCGTGCCTGACGGGCGTTCATTGCGTGCACCGCACGCAGGCGGCCGAAATTAAGAGGCGGCCAAATCGTTACAAGTTGTTTACTGGGCAAAAATACAATCGGTTTGTTTTCATTAAGATACGAAGTAAAAACAGTTTCTCTAATCTAATCTATCTAAAAAGAGTTTCTCAGAAATAAGAAATGTATAAAAACTGATTAGGTCGTTGTAGTATTTATATACCTAGTCATGCAGCGAATTACAAAATTCATTTCCAAATGTATCTACAAGCTTAAAACTATTATTGACCATGCCTGTATCAGTTGCGTCTGGAGAACGTAGTTTTTCTAAATTGAAAATCATAAAAAATTACCTACGTACTTCCATGACGCAAGAACGTATGAGCAATCTTTCAATTATCGCGATTGAAAGTGAAATTGCTGAATCTTTAAATATTCACGAAGCAATTGACGATTTTGTCAGTAAAAAATCCCGTAGGATTAACTTTTAATATGTACTTTATTTAATAATTGCTTCGTGAAGATTCAGCAATTTCACTTTCAATCGCGATAATTGAAAGATTGAAAGATTTCCCTAATTAACCGGTAACCTAACCGAAATAATTTTATGAAACCGGTTAATTAACCAAAAACCTTTACTATTTTCAATATCAATAAATAATACGTAAGATTTGATTTTTTAAAATCAAATAATTTTAAATTGTCACTGAGCGACACCTAGGATTTTAAATTATCGTATTCCTATGTTCTTTATGTTTGATAATTTTGTCTGTGATTATAATACCAATACCATAATTACTTTTTTTCATGTTATTATTAAAGTAAGTAAATTAATTCTATTTTGTATACCTCCCAAGTTGCAAGTCAGCCCAGATCTGCCATTGGCCACTGAGCTTTGTTATCCTAATATGTTAGTATAGATTTAAGGGTTATTCCTTGTTCTTTATGTTTGATAATTTTGTCTGTGATTATAAAACCAATACCATAATTTTTTTCATGTTATTATTTTTGTTTAAATTTTAAATAAAAAAATGTTTATTTTGTGCATTTTTTTTTCTTAAATTTCATCCAAACATATAAATCTCATAAAACCGGTTTTTAGCCGGTTTTTCTTTTCAGAAACCGGTTTTGGGAACAAAACCAATATTTTTTTTCGTTCTCGATTTCGGTTAACCAAAAACTGATTTTTTTCCCGGTTTGATGCCCTGTGTATAATAATAAACATTAAAAATTAAAGTAGTTTTTTTTAATGTTATCCTGGGGGCGGCCATACAGACTGGCACGCAGGCGGCCATATACCCAGGCACGGCCCTGCACGGGCCCCTGACCTGAGGGGACTCCCGGCACGACAAGGCCGTTGAGACAGGAGGAACGTAATATTTATTACAAAATTTGGTAATAGTTATTGGCGTAACTAGTAGTCTAAGTCATTCATCCCGCTGACAGGTCATGCGACTTAGCCTACAAGTTGCGCCCATAATTTTATTCAACAATTGCGCGTTATTCATGTTTTAATTATAATGAGATGTTGTAAATATCTATTTATTTCTTTATAAAAAAACTGTCAACACTAACAGCACCAAACAGCACGATTCAATGTTTTGGTTTGAGGTTAGTCGGTTATGAATAAACTCCATGTCAAAAACATTCGGCCTCTCAATTTTAGCCTCAATGGGTAACAACGGAGTTGTTGTTACCTACTATTTCGTTACGACTCAGAAAATAGTTACGTTTATTTTCATTACTCCACAATGGCCGAGCTAATAGGAATCTTCATTGAGTTATGACAAGTAATTGTCACCAGTCGGTAAATGGCTATTTAGGGTTCGGTTTTTAGGCATGATAAAACATGAATAACGCGCATGAGTTGAATAAAAAATATTAATTTTGTATTTAATCAATTTAAGTTAGGTATTAACTCAACAATTATACAAATATCTACTTTACTTCGTGATTCATAAAGATGAAACTACAACGTGAAGCTTTTTTATATTAAGGGAGGGCCTCATCCGATGAATTTGCCACGGGCCTCAGGTGGTATAGTTACACCACTGCAGATACATAAACTGCTATTATTTTACGAGATCTAGCTTTCTTATAAATATATGTTTTATAGAATGTGCAAATATCTCAGCTATTAATTTGTTTGTTAAATAATAATTATTATAGTTGTCTACCTTTATATGACGCATTATCTTGTAAATTAACTAACAATGAATGTATGTATAATATTATATATCTATCTACCTATGTGCAGGCAACAGTATATATTTATGCCCAAAGTAGTGCAAATAAGTCCACCCACGTCCCACACGACCATTAAATTGGATCAGAGTTGATTTAAATCAAAACCCATTTGTGCCAGTTTTGAAGACAGCGTCATGAAAACAATGGAGTCACGCCCCATGCACCGCTATAATAATAGGTACGTATGTACAGTAACATTAGAACACTATCCATACCTATGGTCAAAAGACAAAATCGCGTATGTCAACACACTTAAGTAATCCCTGCATACCACTATCGTATAGACGATATTGCACATCGACCTTTGGAAAGAGACTATCTGTTATGGAAAAAAGTTATTGACCTCTTTAAGAGTTAACTCTCATAACAGATTGTCTCTTTCCAAAGATCGATGTGCAATATCTCATTATAAAGATAGTTGATTTAGTACCTTTGAGTTATATACTATTAGTATGGTACTCACTACGATAAATGTTTGCAATATAAAGGTGCCAAATACGATTTAAAAAAATAAAAAATAATCTGAATGGAATTTAACAGGTTTTCATTATTACCTAATCACCTATATATATAAAATTTCATCTATTAATTGAAAATTAATAAGGTAAAAGATCCGCCAAAAACTAACGGATACGGATACGGATCTTTCTCTTCTCCCTCGGATATCCGCGGATACGGATATCCGGCACATCACTACTATCGTAGTTGTATAATGTATCAGGGCCGTCTTTAGATGTGGGCCGACCAGGCCCGGGCCCAGAGGCCCCCTAACATTCAAGGTCTCGAAAATATGCTAAACTAAATGGAGAAATAAGTAATTTTAACAAACAGTAAATAATCAAAAAATATGTTTGAAAAATTTTATGGAACATAAGCATTTTTATGACTATTTGAATTACGTAATTCAATCAAAATTAATTAAAATTCAAAGATGCATGAACGTCGATCTTTTTTATTGACTCATTACGAATTACTTAAGGAGGCCTCCACGCTTTTTCGACCCAGACCCTCGCATGTTCCAAAGACGGCCCTCAGGCCCTGTAATGTATTCCTTATTACCTCACTGAACCTTTCGTCACGCTTTTTCTATATTCGATCGGAATCACTCCTGCCTGCGCTTCTAAAGAAGTTTCACTTAAGAAGACAAATATTGAAGATTAAGGAGGTTGATCCGTTACAGTCCCAATCAAAAGTAAATCGAATTCTAAATGGGAACTTTTATAGTTTATAAGTCGATGATACCAATAAATTATTGTCATAAAGACATAAATAAATACTTTTTTTTAATATTAATTAATTATTTCAGTACTTTATACTTAATGGACTAATTTTTGAATTTTTTGTACAAAGTTAGGTTAAAAAAATAAATTTATGTAAATATCTGTATTTTACATATTTTTTGCAGTAAATAATTAAAAAAATAAATTAGAAGTAATAAAAATTAAAATTAAACCATTAAAAACTTGAACATTCAGTTAAAATTGTTAAATCTGTCAAGAATAAAAGTCCATTATCGAAAAGTGCTAAGGTTTAATCATTTTTTTATTGATTAAAAGTCTCCTAATTAAATTGCAAAAAATATTAAAATATGCGTTTGACATCGATGCTTTACATAGATAGTTTTCGGAACTGCTGGCATTATTTGGTTATTTGCAAAAAATTAAAATGAACAGTTTGCATGCTAGCTTGACATATTTTCCATAAGAGTACATGTAAAAGTTCTTTTTAATTTTTAACTTTATAAATCTCCTAATGATTTTGGATTTTTTACAGAAAATTTTGTCATAAAAAAATCTATTAAAAAAAGTTTATTTCAGATTTTTTCATTATCTTCGTAAAACGGCTCAACCTCCTTAAAGACGCTCCACAGTTGTCTTCAGCGTTCAAGTTCCACTTAAAAATCTATATAAAGATATAGAAAATAGTGGCAGGCGTTGATTCAATGAATCAGTTAAAAAAACTGTTAATCGTTTTCAGTTATTAGAATTAATTAGTTGACGATTCAATTACTTCATCTATCGGTAACAAAACGCAACGAACGGAACATAACCGATACACGAACCACAGCACTGATGTGTTGGATATTAAAAACTAACGAAATACAAACAGTTTTACGGTCGCAACTCAATCTGAGTTCGCAACGACCCTGTTTAACGTTCTTTAACTTCTTTTTAACCGACTTCAACAAAAAAGAGGAGGTTCTATGTTCGTCTGTACTCTGTATATATATATATTTTTTTAATGTATGTTCACCGATTTCTCCGTCAATTATGGACCGATTTTCAATTTTTTTTTTTTATTCGAAAGAGTGCACCTCAGAGGTGGTCCCATCGGAACCAAGTCAGGATCTGATGGTGGAATCCGGAGAAATCGAGGGAAACTCTCAAATTTCAAAGAAACGCATAATGTTTTTTATGTATGTTCACCGATTTTTAGTGTTAGATTAACACTAAAAAGAGAAAAATAAAATATTTTTAACAAAAAAATTGAACCGACTTCACACTAAAAAGTAAAAAATAATTGCGTATCGAAATGTTTTGGAGTCGGTGTAGTTCTCGGAATAGATTTCATTTTGGCTGACACCGACTCCAAAACATTTCAATACGCAATTATTTTTTACTTTTTAGTGTGAAGTCGGTTCAATTTTTTTGTTAAAAATATTTTATGTATTTTATGTTAAATTTATAGTTAACGAAATCAACTGGTTTATCAACGAATTGACTGACACGCGTTACAGTACCTATCGTTTCCGCGTTGATTCTAAAATCGTCAACGACCAACCAGTATTAGAAAAAATATGACATGAGAGGTTTTGCGTTTTGGTTATAGTCACAAGAGTGTCGATTGCATTCGCAGTAGCCGAGCTCCGAGCACCGCAACAATGGCTGCACAATATACGGGAACTGACCGGCTCAACTTGCATACTGACATCCGATACAAAAGCATAATATAATACAGTTCAAAAAAAAATACGGTACCGGCTAAACAATTTGCATTACTAGCCTGAACTCGTGGTTTCGCTCACGATATACATCCATACTAATACCTATTAATTATAAATGCGAAAGTACTTGCCTGTTGTTATGCTTTCACGGTCAAACCGCTGGGCCGATTGTGATGAGATTTATTCTAGATATTTTGTAGCCTGGGCAAGAACATAGGCTACTTTTTTTCAAAATTCAGCCCCTATGGCAGGCATGTCAAACTCATATGATATTGCGGGCCACACTATCTGTTTTTTACTAAGTTGGGGGCCTCATGTTTTTAATGTTAAAAAATATTAATAAAATACGAATGTTAGAATGACTATGGCAGTCATGTCGTGGGACACCTATATATGTACCAAATCTCATTGAAATCGGATTAATATATGCCGGCACAGACTGGCAGTTTAATTTTTTTTTTATTAAAAAAAAACAGTGTGCAGCAACTAAGACTATTTACACTGAACTAAAAGTAACAAATATGAAGGTAAGTATAATAATAATAAGTACATAATATAATAATTAATTGAATATTAATATAATAGAATAGATATAGGTTAAATTAATTTATGGCAGTTTTATTAATAGTACCTATTGATTTATTGATGAGTTTTTGGATACTTTTTTAAGCAAGCTTTTTTCGGATACCTGAAATTATTGTATTTCGCATGGCGAGAGAAACAAAAATTAAAATATTGGTGTTTTATAAAAACTTTATATAATTTATTTTGTCCGGCACTGTATTAAAACAATTTATGTAAATAAAATTAACTGTTTTCTCGTATACAAAAGTATTATAAAATCGACCGCTTAAATACATAACAATTTCGAACGACCGCATACAACAACAATAATAATGTCAGAGTAGATGCCTTCACGACTACCGCGAATAATTCGTTCAGTGGTACAACAATAATACAATAATTAACTGTTAAATATTATTAAATTAAAATATAAGAACGGAAGTCTTAAGACCTGTTACGTGTAACAATCAAAACAAAATTACGTTGCTCTCAACAATAACAAACAAATAGATTAAGCATTTGGCGGCTCGCACCTAAAAGCACCTGGCTTTTGAGGTCCCCAGTTTCTCCTAAAAATTTAAAATAATACTTTTTGAATCAATTAACTACACGTTTATCTTTTTTTAGGGCAAAAACGCGTTTCGTGCGTCTGTGTGGTAATTCACCGCTGTATAAAATATTTGACCTCAATTAATCCGTCCCCTGTGACTTCTTTTAAAATGGCCAATGGCAAAATAAAGTGACATCGGTTGAATGCTAGGTTAAGAACTTATATATTAAATTCCGTCCAATCTAGCAAGGTTGATAAACATTATTTGCCCAGTAATACCGAAATCTGTAAACACGTTTTCCCATCTTGATGTAGGCATAAGGTGCCCAGACGTTCCGCTTTTTGCGGGACATTCCCGATTTTTTTCCAATTTGTCCCGCGTCTCGCGGCGTTTTAAAAAAGTCGTGATTTTTGGAAAGAATGCACGAATAAAAGAATGCCATGTGGCTATTTAGTCAGGATATGAGTTTTCATTATTGTTAATTTTATAATGTTAAACTTTAATAATAACAAATAATTGTTAAAATAGGTATGCCAAAGAATAATAAAATAGGTACTATACCTACATAATTCGTTTTATTTATTATATTTGTAAATTGTATACTTATTTTGAAATTTAAAAATAGTATATTGTGCGATTAGTAAGAGAAGGAGAAGATTCCATAAGCGAGTGGAATATTCTCATTCGATCAATGGTCGCACATAATACTTTATTCAACTATAGCACGTGTAATATGTAATCGGGGCCCTGATAAAAGAATGAAAAATAATAAATCACTTCATTGATTGACGTACCCACCGCCCTCGATGCACACAAGATGGCCCTGACTTTCACTGAATTGCGTTGCTGTTTTCATATACAAATCGCTACCGCGTTCCTATTGGTCCAGAAACTATGCAGTAATAATTCATTACCGTACAGTTTCGGCTCGCTACCGCGTTCCTATTGGTCCAGAAACTATGCAGTAATACATTATCGTACAGCTTCGGCTCATTATTAGCACTCTACGCGTCAACATGAAGTAATTTATTATTTCTCCCGAAATTAGCAGGGCCCCGAAATTATATATTACTCACGCGTGTTGAATAAAATACATTATATACTATTTTCGCGTTCTATGAAAATTTTTGTTGCTCCATATAGACCAAATTTTTAATTAGGAACCCCCCTTCCTTCCCTCGGTCAATGGTGTCCCGCTTTAACAATTTTTTAATCTGCATACCTTATGTAGACATCATACAAAATACTCGAATGTCGAAACCCCCAAAAACTCTTAAGAGTATTCGTCCCTGCAAATACCCCCTGCACCCTTCATCTCAGATCTTTTCCCCTCGCCTAAAAACGGTTCGCGCTCTCCCGACGCTATTTTTAAAGCTAGAGGGTTCTGGTAAACGCCAAATGAAAAACAAAGAATCAGACTACAGATCCTTCAGGCGAATTTTTTGAAAAAAATTCCTGAAAAAACTTACAACCTTTTGAAAAAAATAATAAGTTACGTAATATTTCACACGTAGGCGAAACTGTTTTTCAAAAAATTCGCCTGAAGGATCTGTAGTCTGATTCTTTGTCTTTCATTTGGCGTTTACCAGAACCCTCTAGCTTTAAAAATAGCGTCGGGAGAGCGCGAACCGTTTTTAGGCGAGGGGAAAAGATTTGAGATGAAGGGTGCAGGGGGTGTTTGCAGGGACGAATACTCTTAAAGAAACTAAATTTCAGACGAAGGTTCTGTAAATATTTTACATGGAATGAAAATGTGAGTTGGGTTTCATAATATTGACACGAAATGATCACACCTCAGATAAATAAAAGTTTTAATATTAATGCCTTTGAGTCACAAATAGTGTGTAGGAAACTGTTTTTCAACACAAAACGTCTTTTTTTTATTTTTGCATATTTACAATTCAAATAAGTAACTTAAAAAAAACTCGGTCAATACGGAAAGACGTAAAAATATGTAAAAGTTGTCATTCTATTTTGAGGAATACATAAAGTGAACGCTGTTCTTATATGTCAACAAGTTTCAATTATTGAATATTGATTCAGATTAAATTAAAAAAAAATGTGTAACATGTATAAATAAAATATCAAATAATAATTAATATTCCAGCGGTGCAGATGTTTTTTTTTTTATTTGTTCGTTGAAAGTATTTGACTGTTTTTTTGTCCAGCCTATGGTTTTAGAATTATAAGACAGAATCTTATTTCGAAACACTCAACAAAATAATATAAGACCAAGATATTATTTGCGGGATCCTTCGATAAACTGCATACCCAGACATGAAAACGTGTTCTCAGAATTAAGAAGTTTTCCTTTTAAAAAAATTTTTTACTCATAATTAGTCATAAAAATACCAAAATTAATGGCGAAAGAATTATATTAAATACTCGTAAAAAACAAAGTTATGCTATACTTCAAAATTTGAAATTGACAAATTTCCGCGCTATGTTGTTTTCAGTGCGGGTGACGTCACTCGGCACAAGTGTCATATTTATATAGCAAGAGCTGAGATCATCAGCGCCCGTGTGTGTACTAGAAAATCTGCCAGCTAGCATACACAAACCGACTAATACGAGCTCGGGTTCTTGGGAGTGCCAATTCTTATAAAACATTGGAATGCTAATCACATTCCAATGTTTGCCCTAAGCATTTCTAAAGTTATCCCTATTATCATGATTGGGACACACTAACGGTTATTATTATCGTCAAGTGAAAACTTCATAATTAATTATTGTCTTGATGAAATTTGTTATTCTCAATAAGTATTAGGTACCCAGAATTGAACGTACTTACGTGGTATTATATGGCTAGGATTCCCGTTGAAACTGCATTAATTAATTAATGGGGATGTAGAGTAAGAAAAAAGGTTACACTAGTCAGAATCTTCTGGATTTAATCTATAGTAATATTATAAAGAGGTAAATTTTGTGTTTGGATGTAGGAGGTAATCTCCGAAACTACTTATCCGATTTCAAAATGTTTTTCATCAATATTTAGAATGGACCTTCTGGGTGGATACAGTCTATAGGTATATTATCCCGTTACAATAAAAGCGCATTTTGTGGAGACCAATTTTGCAACGTAAGTCGACGAAAATACGGTCGAGCGAATACGTTTCTACGAACGTTGCCTCAACGATAAGAGAATGCTTTCTAGAGAAAAATTGTGGAACTTAAAAAGGCCCGTAACACAGACCGCGACGACATAATATATCTAAAGGGTGTTTTTTTTGGAGGTTTGGTTTTGAAATTGGCAACACCGTTTCAAGTGACAGTTAATTTGACAGTTGACAGATGATTTGTGGTCAGTATGTTTTGCCATTTCACCATGAATAGACTTACATCAGTACAACGCTTGCAAATTGTGCAAATTTATTTTGAAAATTATGGTTCAGTTTGCCAAACTAACCGTGCGCTACGTCCATTTTACGGTCGACATAATCGTCCATCCGAGCAAGTTATTCGGAAAACCATGGATCGTTTTCGAACTACGCATACTCTAGTTGATAATACGCATCCACAAAGACGCCATACAGTGCGCACAGAACATGCCATTGCTGCTGTGGTGCGTAGTGTTGAGGAGGACCCGAATGAGTCAATACGCCGTCGTGTACAGCAATTGGAACTGTGCCCATCCACGTTGTGGAAGATTTTGCGTAAAGATCTTGGCTTACAAGCTTACAAGATCCAGCTTGTGCAAGAGTTAAAGCCGCGTGACCATTATGCGCGCCGTCGTTCGGTGAATGGGCCGAAAACAATATTCAGCTTGATCCTCTTTTTCAACGCAAAATTTTGATCTCACACCTATGGATTACTTTCTTTGGGGATACGTGAAGTCACTAGTCTACGCCGATAAACCACAGACGTTGGATCACTTGGAAGTCAACATTCGCCGCGCTATTGGCGATATACGGCCCCAGATGCTCGATAAAGTGATCGAAAATTGGACTTCCCGATTGCGCTTCATTCAAGCCAGCCGTGGCGCCCATATGCCCGAAATCATATTTAAACATAAATGGCATAAAATTATATTTTAAACAAAGCCAACAACGTGGCCAGCAACCTTATTTTTACGTGTTTTATTTCATTTTAAAGTTGTATACCTCTAAAAAAAACACCCATTATATGCTAAGGTTAATTTATAAATTGAGCAACCGCAACGCGGATACAGCTAGCAGGCTAATTATCTTGGATAAAAGTTTACGAAATGGAAGTTGCTGATTCCATCACCATCGCATTGGCTTTACTGGCGTAGGGTACTCTTTATTCTTTAACCGACTGCAGCTTAGGTTAAAACATTTCCCGGCAAAACCGACATTAACGCAATCAATGCCACGTACAAACGCAAGCGTAACGATAAAAAAATTGAGCCATCGCGGGAGGCCTGGCCGATGCTAACCATAAAAACCAAAACTCAAGTAATTAAATTTTGCCCTGTAACTAAATTTCACTATTTAACTAGATTTTTAACCGACTAATTCAAAAAAGGAGGAGACTATATTATGTTCGTCTGTATAAATTTTGTTTTTTTTTATGTATGTTCACCGATTTCTCCGTCAATTATGGACCGATTTTCAAATTTTTTTTTTATTCGAAAGAGTGCACTTCCGAGGTAGTCCCATCGGAACCATGTCAAGATGTCAGGATCTGATGGTGGAATCCGGAGAAATCGAGGGAAACTCTCAAATTTCAAAGGCACGCATAATGTTTTTTATGTATGTTCACCGATTTTTAGTGTTAAATTAACACTAAAAAGAGAAAAATAAAATATTTTTAACAAAAAGATTGAACCGACTTAAAAAAATGCACTAAAAAGTAAAAAATAATTGCGTATTGAAATGTTTTGGAGTCGGTGTCAGCCAAAATGAAATCTATTCCGAGAACAAGAGATATGTAAGACTTAAATTGCTACTTTCGAATTCCGATGTGACACCGACTCCAAAACATTTCAATACGCAATTATTTTTTACTTTTTAATGCATTTTTTTAAGTCGGTTCAATTTTTTTGTTAAAAATATTTTTACCTTATCATCTAGTCGTCGCTTTCAACAAAAGCCGCGCTTAATCCAACGCATACACAAAGCAAGCGTCACGCGCTGTCATCTAACGAAATACTTGTAACTAAACTGCCCTGTTATCTAGATGTCGCCTTCAACTAAAATTAATTCTACGCACACAAACGTAACGTCCCTTCATAAAAGAGTCGCCCTAATTGCACGATTTTACTCCCAACCAAAAGCGCTATTAGATGATTAACATCAAAATCTGCATCTGGGAACTACGAAAATCACCCATCATCAAATATCACTAGGACACCCGTTTCTTAGCGGCGATGTTAAAATACATTGAGAATTTATGAGAATTGGGATGCATCGTGGTGTTGCAAAGCATTCGGACAGGTTGTGTTTTATATTATTAGTTTAGCTTCATCATAACTCATATTGCATGATGTGCGGCGAAACACTTTCACTTGGCCAGAGTCTCCTCGGGCGCAAATATTACTCTGGCACTAATCACGGTACCTGCTTATTATCTGCACGTAATGTGCGTGCATGTTAGAGTGTTTTGTTTTTATAATAATATGTGAAACATAATCCGACGTTTTTAAATGTCAGCCGGGGATTTTCATACCAGCCATTTTATTCATTTTACCAATTCTTCGCTAACAGAGTCGGCGTTAAATCAGTCGACGAATAAAACCCTGGCTTCCTACAAGGCGATACCGTAATATGACGGCGAATGTTGTCATGAAAAGCGTGCGCATAGAAATAAATGGATGCCCCGCTTTTTTACGGTGGTGTTACCGCTACCAAGAAAACCACATTCATTTACACGTTTTTGTCATTCACCATCATATTACGGCTGCGATATATTACATAATTACGGTATCGCTATCTTAGGAATAGAGATGTTAAATTGAAGAGATCGTTGTAGTAAAACATGACTTAAACGGTAATGGGGTTGTCCTTCAGAATCAGAGGAGTCTAAAAATCAATATGGGTGTCATTTTCAAGGTTTGTCGGGACGTTGTTTACGTGAAACATCTGAAAACACCAAAAAAATTCTAAAAAGTCATAATTTGTATATACAGTGTAAACTCTTTATAACGAAACTCAAGGGACCGAGCATTTTTTATCGTTATAGAGAGTTACCGTTATATGGAGTGAAGAAAGAAAAACAACCAAATTAACAATAATCTTCAATGTACTGCATAATCTCTTTATAACGAATTTTAAGGGACCGAACATTTTTTTCGTCATAAAGAATTTTCGTTATATGGAGGGAAGAAAGAAAAATAACCAATTTTCACAAAATTAATTTATTCCAAACACATATACAAACACATATACCTATAGTTTGGCGTCATCAAGTGCTTGTTGAATAGATAGTGATGGTTCAGAATGGTCCTCTTTATGTCTGTAAACATTTGCTGACGCCTAAATATGAACATATTTCTTCGTAATAGAGAATGGCTGTTGCGTTATAAAGAGGGTATTAATGTATAGGTTTTAAGGTAAACCAACCAAATCGTAAAAAGTTCGACGTTATAGGGAGTTTTTCGTTATAACGAAGGACGTTATAAAGAGTTTACACTGTATGTTACGGTCAATGTCCGAAAGCCGGGCAATGTCGACATTGCCCGGTCAATGTCGACAATGCCCGGATTCCGGACATTGACCGTAACATATATAAAGGGAAACCGTGACTGACTGATCTATCGACATCAAACTTGGCGCGAGCGAAGCCGCGGGCAAAAGCTAGTCTATAAATAAATACACAACTGTGATACGCCGGTCCTGTTGCGGTAGTGAGTTCGAGTATACTTTTGATCTTATTGTACGCTAAAAGGTCGGCCTTAACTCACACACATTGTGCATATTTTGGCCCGCGGTTAAATATTAGTTAATCAACAATAGGTTAAAATTAACGGTTTTTAGTTTCACGTCGCTTCCAGAAATAGTTACGCAATTCACCTACAGAAAATATTGCTCTAAAATTCTATTGCAAAAACTATTTTAAACAAACGATCAATAGGTCAACACGAAAAACAATGGCACAATGGACTTTGTAAAGCGGATTAGAATCCTTCAAAGGAAATAATCTAAAGAATTAATAAATAAATAAATAAATATTCAATCATCGTGCATTCTATAGTAAATATTAAATAACTAATACTAATAATTTTTATATTTTTTAGATTTTTCTGAAGAAGATCCAAATCCGGATCGAAACGTCATCTTATGTTATATTGATTTGTTATTTTTTTTTATTTTTTGACAATATATTGGTCTGAGAAAAATTGGTCGACAATTTTATTTATTTGAAGAGTTCTATTCAGACGTTAATCAAAGATTCGGATTAGAATCCAATTAATATTTTTCGTGCAGCTTTCAAAGTGTCTTTTCATGAAAACTAATGGGGTTGTCTTACATCAGCAGATTAGTTATACTTATAGGTATCAAAAAACATCTTAATTGTTCCATGTTTGACTTTCTGTATTTGGAAAACCAATATTAAACATCATTATTGCTGAAGAATGAAAATCGTTGTGACGTCATCAACGAATATATGCTGGTACTACTCTATGTAATATATGTATCCTTGGTCTTGATTTATTACATACTAGCGGCCCGGCTTCGCTCGAATTTGTAGATTGCCACCGTTTTTTTGTCGACTTACGTTGCAAAATTGATTATCACGAAACACGCTTAACATTAAAATGGGTATAGTAATTAGTAAGCTATCCTTAAAAGATAGACATAATATGCCATCGCGAACTTTTCTGTAGACCTATAAAAGAGGAACAATTCCACCATACATTGTTTTGTTATATCTCAAAGGGATGAAAGCTCCCAGTCGGCTTGATGTTTTTCCGACATCTTCAACAATCATCGTCATATTTCAACCAATTTACACAAAACATTAATGAATTACTAGCGTGACCTGTGCGAATTATTCGCACTAAATAAGTATAATAATTATCACTTTACAAAATTATTTTTTAAATATGATTGCAGGTATTCAATTCGTTTCTAATTTTGCACACTGCTTATAACGTTCTTCTTTTTGTTGTAAAAGAAATATTTTACTAAAATTGTCATATAGAGGCGCAAGTAGCAAAAACGTTGTTCAGCGTTGCCCGTCAGATGGCAGTATGCAGTATTTACAATATGAAGGTCGAAGTGTTAACGTTACGCCGTCAGATGGCAGACGTTGTTCAGAGTTTAATTAATTTACAAAAACAATAGCAATAATAAAAATTTTAGTTGTCGATGTCAGTAGAGCAAGCAATTATCTGTAAAATGATATATAATTTATGTGGAGAAATTGTGTGGTTTTTTCTAAAAAGGGAGGCAAACATCTTAAACCTTAGCGTATTAATATATATGATACACATAAACCTTTCTCTTGAATCACTCCGTCCATTGGTAAAAACCATATGAAAATCAGTTCGGTAGTTTTTGAGTTTATCGCGTTCAGACAGACAGAAAACGCGGCGGGGGGGACTTTGTTTTATAATATGTAGTGATTTATAAAGTTCAGAAGATAGGTATAGATATAGAAATTATTTCTATATTTATTTTTGAAGTGAAACTTCTTTACGCACTGAATAAGACAGTTCTTAAATTCTAGATATGTGAGTCATGCACTAATACGCTATATAATATAAGCGGCACAGGTTTATGCATGGGACGGGTATTATTTTGATTGATTCATTGATTCACCGCTCTCTTCTACTATCTCAAAACTGTAGTAATGTATATAGATGCGGCAGAACGTGTCGTCAAGAAAACCAGTATTGTTTTTGTAGTTGTGTATTGAAGTTCCACCTCTGTGGTGTGTAGTGTAGGACTAGTTATTTTAAAGCGTCATGAACTTTTTTTACCAAGCTTGATTAAAATTTCCGGTTCATTAAAATCTGACATTCAATGACAATAATTAATAAACCATTGCTCAATAATTGTTTCATTGTAGCTTTTATGGCGCAATGGCAACTTACGGCTATTTTTAATAAGCGAATCGATTACTTTTATTGCAACAAATATTTAATTAAAATTTAATTGAAAACGTTATATTTATATTATGGTAAATCGATTGATATGATCTAAGAGACGTATGAGAAATAAAACTTTAAAAAAATACACGAAAATTAGGTTAATTGATTAACGAAGGCACCACGCATATTTTTTTTATTGCCGATTTTGAAATTTTGTAATTAATAAATGTATTCATTATACAATAATAAATAAATAGTTGGCAAAACCAAAAGTGCACATCCCGCAAGTTTTCCACTGTATGATAAAAAAATAACAATTAAAAAATATTTTTAATAAATTTAAAAAGATTTAAAAATTTAAAGAAAGAAATTGAAAAATTTTTTTTTTAAGTTTGCAAAAATAAAAAAAATTAAGAACTATACATAATATAATATAATAATTAATATCAAGTGGAATAAAATAAAACAAAATAAAAAGAAAAAAAAGAAAAAAAATATGAATGGTTTCGTAAGGAATCGAACCCAGGACCTTGCCCTTGAAGATCCAACGGCATAACCATTGCGCCACGGCGGCCTAATGCGATAGTGGTGTTATCACGGTATACAAGTGTAGCACTTGTTTTATGGATTACACTATATTTACAAATTGTTTTTAAACTTTTAGCTGTCAAAAATAATAAAAAATAAAACTGTTTATAAAAATTAAACTACTGAACACATTTTAGTGAATTTAAATAGGGTTCTGGTCTGATAGTAAACAAAGTGAATAAAATATAACCCAAGGCAATCCGACCAAAATTGCGATCTGTAGAGTCGTGACGTACGTACGTACATACGTACGTACATACGTACGTACATACGTACGTACATACGTACAGACCAACCGACAACTGCTGTTTGTGATTTTCAATTACAATTTTAATAGTATTTATGAACTCAAATTGATTTAAAAATGGTTCTATTGTATAGATTAGAATCTCCTCTTTTCAAAAAGCTTCAATTTGAATAGATTTCGTGTGAAATTAACTTAGATATAACTTCTTATATGAACGAAAGTCAGCTCTGACGCACAAAGCGATAATAAAGCACATACCGCTAGTTTAGCGGTATGTGCAATAAAAATATTTTGAACATTTCATTTCAATCTTTGAAATATATTTTTTGTATTTTTAAGAGAGAAAAAAATAAAATCTATGAATTTGAAGTACTGACAGTATTAGGTATTCAAAACGAGAGTTCTTAAAGACCACGCACATTTATCCAGCACGGACCAAAAAAGCCTTTTCGTGAAGGTTATTTAATGGAGTAGCGTACATTAGATCATAGCGCTTGCGACCAGCAACCAGCAACGACCGTCAATTGATCGCCGGCAATTTCTGTCTAGCCGTGCTGGGTCAGTCTAGAATTCTAGTGATGTGTCGTTTTCATTAATTCTTTCACACAACATCGTCAAAATAAAATATAAACCAAAAAAAATTTTTTTAAAAGCTTTTATTATTTGCTTAATAAAAATGAATTTCAAAGTTAAAAATAATTTTATTCCGATTAAAAGTAAGTCGTTTTATACGTACTTATCACAGTCTCAAGTATTATAATCAAATGTCAACATTTTGGACGCCCAATTGGCTGGAATTTTTAATATAAACTTTTGGCTTTTACACTTTTGTATATTCAGCCACTAACTAAACTAAAATTTAATTCTGACTAAATGTAATACTACAAAAACAAACACAACACAATTATGAACGGGGACACAAGATGGATGGACCATAAGGATAATGGATTCAGGGCCACGGAAGCGCCTCGAACCCAACTCGGCGGACAAAACTAACGCAAGAGGTGTATGACAATTTAAATGACTTCTATTAAACACTACAGCTTAATTGCATCAACCTGGGCGTTCTGATGCCACAGTGCCATTTAAAACGTTGTATTAATGTGAATCGGGTTAATTAATTTATTAAATGTGCGTTATAAATAATTTGGTCAATTTCCCGTTGCATGTTCACTAATTGCAATTGACCCCAGAGTACAGGCCGCCATCAGAGAGAGAGGTAGGTACATGTCGTGTCGAAGGTGTCGCGAAACTAAACTTCGGGCAGTGCAAGTATTTCAACGACCCATCATCAATTGACCCGGTGATCCGTAACTCGTGTCTAGGTTGAGGATCGCGTGATGATCGTGTTGTTTTTAATTATTTCATTTTCTCTTTTATACGCAGTCGTTTAATTAGTTTTCTAAGGTAATCCAGTTACTTTTTTTCAACTGAGTATTCATTATCACCGCATGAACGCACGTTCACAATTTTGCGTTGAAAAGGTTAAGGATTATTTTTTTACTTGCGAAAATAATTACTTAAACAATTGGATTATTATTTTGCTATCAAATATATCCTATAAATAAACCGAGCGGAGTGGCGTAGTGGTGAGAGCACTAGACTCGGATCCTGGCGGGGGCAGATGTGGCTGGGACTTTTTCCTGCTGCCTTACACCGAGAAACGGTAATTCCTGTACCAGCCATCTTGTTGAGGTTTTCCATAGTTTCCCTTAATAATTCCAGATAAATATCGAGATGGTTCCTTATTCAAGGCCATGGCCGATTACCTGTCAAACTCCTATGTATAAAATTTGCCTGCCTTATCCTAATGTCCCAAAATGTCTTCATTCGCCCATTGCTATTAATTAGTTGAAGTTGAAAAAAATGTAGAAAATATCGGGAAGTATGATAGATGAAAAATAGTAATGGTGCGAATGGCGTCTGTTATGACATAAAGTCGAGAAACGGATGTTAAACGCATTATTATTATTATTATTATACTTATTCGACAAATAATAGAAGTTATATGTTTTTACTTATTTTTATACAAAAAAATCGAAACTTTAACTCTAAAAAGAGTTAACAGTAGGTATATTGATTATCCAACCTCCTAAATTCTCTAATTTCTAACTCAAAAAAAGAAAGAATGAAATGCTTGGAGTTTTCGCGCAGTGTTGCCGACACTCAAATTTTTTCCCTCTAAGAGTGACGTCAAAAGCTCCTAAAATTAAAACAAAACACCCTAAATGGAAATTTTGTAAATTTTTCTAATACGCAATTTTTAATAAATTAATGTAATTTGATTAAAACTCGTCTAAAAACTTAATATTTTATAATGCAATTTTATTTTCTTATTTTATTGAGCGAGTATTTTAATGTTTAATAAAAAAATTTTAAGCCTCAAAAACATCCAAAAACATTATTTTACCTCTAAATTGGCTACACTGTTTTCGCGTGAAGACCCTGTATCTTAATTTTTCAAATATGGTTTTGCATGTTACATATTACTTATAATGTCAATTATTCATGGACCCATTTATGTGTAACAATACACCGTTATAAATATTTGAAAATAATGTTTGATATTTAATTAACAAATAAATAAAAAAAAATTTGAAAAGAAGTTTGACCCTGCAGGCCATCCCTGTAACTTCCCGCTATTTTCGAGTTCAAAACGCTCAAAAATATATAAAATATAGCAAGAAGTTTATTTTTTAGCTCTTCGAGCTCAAAAAAAAAAAACACTGTTACGAAATTTTCGTTCACTATATCTCATGAACAAATGAACCGATTTTGATGCGATTTGCGGCAGTCGACTCAATTTTTTGTCCTAAAAAAGTAATTTATTACAGAAAAATCGATCTCATAGGAATTTTACGAGCAATTTAAAAAAAACACTTTTTTACAAATTTTTCGTTCACGATATCTCGTGAACAAATGAGCCGATTTTGATGCGGTTTGCGTCGATCGACGCAGTTTTTTTAACCTAAGAAAGTAAATTATTACAAAAAAATCGATTTGATAAAATTTTACGAGTAATTATAAAAAATTGCTTTTTTCCTAATTTTTCGTTCACGTTATCTCATGAACAAATGAACCGATTTTGAATTGGTTTGCGGCGATCGACGCAGTTTTTTTAACCTAAGAAAGTAAATTATTACAAAAAAATCGATTTGATAAGAATTTTACGAGTAATTATAAAAAATTACTTTTTTCCTAATTTTTCGTTCACGTTATCTCATGAACAAATGAACCGATTTTGAATTGGTTTGCGGCGATCGACGCAGTTTTTTTAACCTAAGAAAGTAAATTATTACAAAAAAATCGATTTGATAAGAATTTTACGAGTAATTATAAAAAATTACTTTTCTCATAATTTTTCGTTCACGTTATCTCATGAACAAATGAACCAATTTTGATCTGGTTTGCGGCGATCGACGCAGTTTTTTTAGCCTAAGAAAGTAATTTATTACAAAAAATTCGATCTGATAACAATTTTAAGAATCATTTTAAAAAAACACTTTTTTACGATTTTTTCGTTCACGGTATCTCGTGAACAAATGAACCGAATCGACGCAGTTTGTTAAGGAGAAGAGCTGATTAGATTTTGGAATTATTCGGTTTAGTAGTTTAGAAAATATTTTACAAAAACAAATTTTTTTAAAATTTTTGAAACTTGTTTTTTTAAGATTTCTCAAAATTTTTTGGGCCGAATCGTTTCAAATTTTCAGGAAGTCTAAGTTCACCAAGATCACGTCAGATGCCGCAAACCGCGTTTCAGTCGGACACTCCGTTCAAAAGATATAAAAGGTTTACATACATACATACACACACACACACACACACACACACACATACATACAGCCCTACGGACATCATCGCCAAAATAGTTTTAATAGCTTCCTAGGACCTCAAAACGTCGAGATCTGGCGAAAACTCGATTTTCGAAAATCGGGGTGAAACCAATAACTTCCCGATTTTTGAAAAAAAAAAAAAATTTTTTTTTTTTTTTTTTAAGCGGGAAGTTAAAAAAACATTTGCACACTATGTTGTTTAATTTTCGAATACAAGTGACAATTGTCGGATTTTATCTCTATCCGCCATCGAAAACAAATGATTAATGAGAACAAACACAAAAGAAAACAGAAAAAAACAACGAAAAAAATACTTCGGTGATATTAAGAATAACCTGAATACCTATTATTGGACAGTTCTTGATACGGATCTTGAAGTATATGGACATTGGACAGTTTTACATTCTAATATAGACAATAGGCAGTGTTGTTAGAGAGCTAACGCGCAAAAAAAACATGTTATCCCAACCTTCTGCCGCTTGGTACATAAGCTATTTTCTTAATTTAGAACATTTTTACTTTTATCTTATACCTACTACTTAATATATAAATCTGAAGACTTTACTTGTTTGGTTGAACGCGCTAATCTCAGAAACTACTGGTTCGATATTAAAAATTATTTTTGTGTTGGATAGTCCATTTATCGAGGAAGGCTATAGTCAAAAATTTCTGCCGCTGATCATTTGGTTGTAACAGAACCTAAAAACGAAGAGCAAAAATTTGTTTAAATTTTAACCATTTTTTACCATCTTTGCATTTTTTTTTAGAGATTCATCAAAACAATGTATACACTTTGATAGTTCTGCTGTGTATAAGTGGGAAGGTCAATATAAGAGTATACTATTTCCAGAACAGTTTTGCACCCGGATGAAACCGGGACGGACCGCTAGTGATATATATAGGCGTAATCCAAACCCACTTTAAGATAAGGGGGGTAAAAAATTTCAAAGATGGTAAAAAATGGTTAAAATTTAAACAAATTTCTGCCGCTTTGTTTTAAGGTTCTGTTACAGTCAAATGACCGGGAAATACCAGCGGCAGAAATTTTTGACCAATAGGTCATATGCATGAGACTCCAAATTGGTTTAAGTTTTTATTTTGAAATATATTTTAGTTCCTGATCATATCGTAATGATTATTTTATTAATCTAATCACTGAAAAAAATACAAATAATAAAAAATAAATGTATTAAATACGCGCTATTTTCGAATTTTCAAAACGTAGCGTGACGTCAGAGTATATATCAACAACAGTTTCCATGACGACTGTGTCGTCTCACAGTAAGATTATGTCAGTAGTTAGAGAAAACAACAAAATAAACTTCATTTAGAACATTGACAATTTGACATCAAGGTTGACATGCATCATATATCATGACGTCACATAAGCCCGCCAACATCGTCGATTGTTTAAACTGTCTATTTTTGAATGTGATATTTAATATTTTTTTTCTTATGATAATATTACATTTTTAAATGATTATCAATTTTTTTCCGTATTATGGCTGACTAAATAGTCTATTAAAAATATAAAAAAATACATGCATATGACCTATTGCATCCTCCCCAAAACACTCGTAAGAAAGTGAATTTATGATCATAAATCCATTTTAACATTTTAATCGGGGGCCAATAATTGTATCTCTTACCCCAAGTCAGACATACACAGTCGTTTTTGTATTAGCTTGTTTACCTGTTATGTGACATCCCAAGGTGATTTAACAGGTGTAAGTGCATATTAAATATCTACAGCAAAATAAACCAGATCACGATTTACACATTACAATAATAATATAAACATTGAACGTTCATTGGCTGTGAGAAACAAAAAGATAGACATTTTAGATAAATCCAGTTGTTTGAATACGGATCGACACTAATCCAAGGTCGTTCAAGGTTTTGAAATATCAAAATGTTACCTCATGTCAGAGATGGCGTGGTATACCGACTTGCGCTTTCGGTAAAGTATAGGGTTTTAAACAACTAAAGAATTTTTTTAAATTGGTTCTGTAGTTTCTGGGATCAGCGTGGAATAACAAATTAACTTTATCTCTTTATATCGGTATAGATTGCAAATCAAAAGATTAGCAAGTGAGCAAAACAGTAATGCACGTATTATATGACTCGGATATCTAACTGTTGAAACGGGAAACATACTACATTTTTTTACACATACCCCCAATAAAATAGCTGATTTTCACATTATAAGCGTCTTTGTAACATTTTTGACAGATCAGTTTGGCCATATAGATGTTTACGATGGAAACGTCTACTATGCTTGTCTCTGTTGCTCATATAGACTTAAATGGCAACTGACAGTGATATTACTGTTGCATCGGTAAAGTCGTATTTTTTTTGTTTCACTTTATGCACTAGTACGAAAAGGGTCAATTTACAACCGCTTTGAGATCATGAAAAGCAGCCATTTTATAGGAGAGTCATACAAAAATGTATTTTCGCGAAAATAAGAAAATCTGTTCCAAATAACGCAATCGATCTAAAATGTATATCCTTCTTGTTGTTTAAACTTTGATAAAGACTAAATCGCGTATTTATACATCATTAAAACGCTACCTGAATATTTTTTAACGTCTTATATGGTACACTTGAAACGACAAAAACATAACACTGTCGCGTAGACAACGGTAAACAAAAAAGAGCGTGGCACACATGATTGACATAAGTTATCGAAGCGGAACGATGTTGTCGGTAAATTAAACCGTCATATAATAACGTATATTTAACGAGTTATCGTTAAACGATCGGAAATTACGTATATAGATTGATTACAATATAATTTCATGATCAATAAAAAACAATCTGTTGCACTTGCACGAACCCAATTATCGTTATAACATAATTTGTATTTTTGCTGAAACGACTGCCAGGGTCTCAAACAATCATTTCAAGTAAATAAAATTGTCGACCAATTTTTCTCAGACCATACGATATATTGACAAGAAATAATAAAAATACAAATCAATATAACAACAGATGACTGTTGTTATATTGATTAATATTTTTATTATTTTTTGTCAATATATCGTATGGTCTGAGAAAAATTGGTCGACAATTTTATTTACTTGAAGAGTTCTATTCAGACGTTAATCAAAGATCTCAAACAATCAGTTCATAAATTATCTCCTTAACCTTAAAATAAATCAGCTGTTCAACGGCCGCCATATCTATTTTTCAAAATACGGGAAATCTATGTCCGTTATCGCTGGATCAAAATGAGCTGGCTAATAATAACGAGCTAGTTCACTTAAAACTCTTCACGGGAAAGCAGTTCATATTAGTTTTTAAAATAACCTAAAAAAATCAGCTGTTGCAAAGCCGCCATATTTATTTTTAAGGAACAGTACTCTATCTTTAATCTGCCGCTCGATTATCCTACAAACATTGTAATTTGTAATCGGTCGTTTTATAACTAGTTGAAAGCACATTGCAAAATTTGTTGGTTCTTTGAATGTTATGTTCTGTAGTCTGCCACGCTTATGCCTAAAATGCACTGTCTTGCGCTCTATCTCCTTACCGCATCCACTAATCCTACATTAGGTTGGATTTAATAAGGGCGAAATAACGATTTAAAATATCGGAAATTAGTAAATGTTTCTGTTTTATTGAGAAAAAATGCAGATAGTCTGTGGCACTGAGTAAAAATTATATTAGCTCAAAACTTCTTATACGTGAAACAGATCTTAGAAATTAATTTATAGAACGGCGTGTGTTAAATTCATACATGGGAAATTGAAAGTAAAACTAGCTCGTCAAACTCAACCAATTTACGTTTTAGATAGAGAAAAGATTGCATAAATGGACTTTAGATGTAGAAGCCTGTACTGATAGTCGGGCAAGACATCGGGTAAGGGTACGTGCACCACGGAGCTGTGATACTAGATGATAGCAGTGATGATAGCTGATAGCTTTACAGCACTGATAGAATTTTATCGCATATTCATATGATACACAACCAGGCAGAGAGTACACATCGAGTATGCGAATTGTTATAATCGCTTGTGTTTTAAAGAATGGTATTTACCATTCTTCTGCGCGCTGCAAGCTGACTGTACATTGGGCCCCGCGAATTTTACAAGCCTTGGCTTTATTTTTTCCAAAATATAATTAAACGTGTTACGTGACTGGCTCCATTCTCATATATTCAAAAAAATGCCGTGGATAATTTCTTAATTCATTAAAGAGGTGATGATATTCACCAAGCGTAGATCGGTTCTTATTTATAGGGTGAACGTGGTATTGTCTAGACAAAAATTTAGTTTGCCTATTTAAAATAAACCATTTTGTCGCTGCAGAAGCGAAATAATCATCGTCGTTACTACTCGACATCTTGAATTAATGGACTGGCTATTGAAATTATTCTACAATCGCAGCAAGTAAGCAATGCTTAGTTGTGCACACCCATCAGCGCTTGTATTCCACTCTCTAAGCTATCATCACTGCTATCATCTAGTATCACAGCTCCGTGGTGCACGTACCCTAAGTCGTATAAGTGATGCATTAGCGCGCAGAGATATCTAACGAAAGAGCTACCTTCTCCACATCAAATCTATATATACATAAAATTCCCGTGTCACAATTTTGGCCGCGCTAATCTCCGAAACGACTGAACAGATTTTAATGAAATTTTGTAAATGTGGCTTGGTGCAACTTACGCTATAGGATAGTTTCTATTAAATTTTTTGTACAAAATTACGGTATTTTCTCAAAAACTTTTTTGGTCACACGTAACGACATCTGTTCTATCAGAAGTCAGTTTTGTTTGTTTGCTACTGAACTAATAGTTCAGAAGCAAACAAACAACACCGTTTAGTACCAAATAGCGACATCTGTTAGAACTTGCAATTTGCTCAAATTTAGTTCAGACGCCGGGCCACATACGAAATACATTTTGCAGTATTATATCTATCGCACCCGGCTGAAAGAGGTAAAGTTTGTAAGTTTGGATGTAGGAAGAAAGAGACGCAGATATATTTTCGATACGCTTTTTTGCCTTCGCTCACCGCATAATTGAGTCGATAGACAATGATTCATATAGTAAATTATTAAATATATGGTCGGAGACGACGATTCTGTACTACTGGGGAGCGAAAGGTAGGAGGTTTTAGTCGGTAGGAATCCAACACTATCCGGGCTGGGTGTCTTATGAAAGATTTCCCCCTACTATAAAAAAAACATGTTTATGAGGAAGGCTACACACTTTTAGGGGGCGGCAAATTTTTGATGAGCGACAAACTATATGTCTCGCTAATATGGCACCCCCCCATTACAGAACTCCGCCGACATACCGGAAATGTCAGATTATTGGAACGATACCGGAAAACGTATATCAGGCCGGATTTCAGCAGGAGCTAGTGCTGAACACAAAACGCCGCATTACTGGTAATGTCGGCTTACTGAACGGCCGGATTAGTGAAATTTTACCCGAACTGTAGATTTTTCAATGGACGCGAAACAGGAAAGTTACCTAATCCGGCACTGCCTTTAATGAACAATGTAGGTTAGAGATACATTAAGATTGTATGTAGATGCACTACACGTACATTTGTGTTATCTAACGGTAGCCTCCGGGCATGTTGGCTCGTTTTGGTTCCACATAGTAATTCACTCGCCGCGTCAGAGAAAGCAATAAATTAAAAACCATAAGACAAAATGTCTGTTAATGTTGATCCCAGGTTCAGAATGGCGTCGCGTTGCCGCTCTTCATTCCCGTCTTTTAAAATTACAGGCACGTAACTTTGCGACGGTACCGCTTACCACGGTGTCCGACCAAAGCTTCGGCTTCGGCCAAAAAAAAAAACACCTTCGGCGAGACCTTTGGCTTCGGCCAAAATAAGCCGAAGTTTTGGCCGAGCCGAAGGTTTCTAACAAGCGCCAAAATTGAACGAACTGTTACGAATGAGCGAGAGCGCAGTGGACGTGGCGACTTCTAGAGATGATTAAAATTACCTTTTTATATTATACTAGCGGTCCCGCCCGGTTTCACCCGGGTGCAAAAGAACGAATGGGGGGAATGACATGAGTACGCAAGTTCATGTTAGTTTACAGAGATGAATGTTGTGTCCAAATTTCATGATGATCGGAGTTACCATTCAAAAGTAAAAGAAATTTTATTTATATGTCAAATGTGAATATTTCTGAAGTTGGAATGGTCCCGTCGCCCAATTGACTGGAATTTTTTAAATATAGCAATCTCCGATATCAGCGCAGTGTAATTTGCATCTGTACAGACAGCGACAAGAACGCGCCGTTCTGAAGAAAGTGTAGAGATAAGTATTGATAACCGATAACGTCTGTTACTTGTCTACTAACCGCAGCACGACGTCCGCAGCGGGGGCTCATTCATTGGTCATTGCACTGCAGCTAGTATCACTTCGAGAAAGCTTCACGTGGTGGCTGGCAGTTCTACTGACCGCTTTGACAAACTTATACCAATATGTAAAACTGTAGTAGAATGTCTGTAATTTTATTTTCTCGCGTAAAGGCCGCTGCATACGAGGCTAGAAACGCTGCTAGATTCCCTGCTAGATTTGCCTACTAGTTTTCTAGCGCTGGTTTTCTTGATTTCTGTTAAGTGCTCGCTTCACACGAGACTATTTTTCAAGCTTGTTTTGTGGATAGATCTGATGCGCGCGCAGTGACAGTTCGAATATAAACCAGAGAAAATACAATATAAACACAGAGCAAAACATGTCTGTTGTCTGACTCTGAGCAGAATGACGCCATGTTGGTTTGTGGACGTTTGTTCAAGTGACCACGTGACAAGATACTGGTTCCTGATTGGTTCTTGCTCGTACCTAGCAGCAGATTTAGCAGGGAAAATAGCTCCTGTTCTAATTTTAAAACCTATCTTCTGAGCTAGCAGGCCAGCCTGCAGTGACGTCATGTCCAGCTTCGTACCTAGCCTACCCGTAAACTAAGATAAACGTGCGTACTCGTGTCCCTCCCCCTCCCCATTCATTATTTTGCACCCGGGTGAAACCGGGACGAACCGCTAGTAAAGACACAAATTACAGAACAAAAAAATTAAAAATAAACTCGAAAAAGTAAAAGTGAATTTTAGGATTTTTTTTAATTCAAACAATTTGAAATGCAAATTTTGGGATTATAATTTTTGTTAAATAATCCGTATTGCAAATTTTAAAATTATTATTTTTTGAAAATAATCCGTAGTGCAGATTTTCGGATTATTAAATTGAAATAAAAAATTATAATCTTCAAGTAGAGTATTATATTTGCGGTCCTGGCCCCTGGGTTCCAAAACAATCAATTTATGGAACCTCAAAATTTCTATCGTCGCCCTTAAAGCGATGTCGCGGGGAAAATCCATAAGGAATATATTTTTTTTTCTTGTGTGAACTTCTACGTTCTGTCGCAAGATCTAAATGAGCTAGATTCTGACCAGCCCTGGATTTATTTCCCTGAGAAAAGTGAGCGATTGCAGGCATTTTGTACACGACAGAGAGATATTTTTCACTACAAGACATCTCACTTAAAGCTAAAACGTATATCAATTTATCGATGTCATCGTACTTCAATCGTTTAATAAATTATACCATTTAACTGATCAAGTGTCAGCTTTCTTTGATTCGCGAATTAAATAAAGAAAAAGAACGCTTTAACAATCAAATTGCTCGACGATCCCCGTAATTTTGCTAATCAAGCGTATAATTAATCATTAAAAAAATCACACAACATAAGTTCTCTAAAATCAAACAGACGGAAAATTGCGCATTAAGAGACATTGAAGAATGATGATTAATTAAAAACGATTTAAACAAATCGATCAATCATATTCCATCGTCGAGTTGCTGCATCAATTTAGAAACTTTACTTTAATTTCTTCGCGTCATCTACACAGTAAAAGTTTTTGCAAATCGTTTAAAATTGAAATACAACAATTTCTTTCAATCTTTTGTACAATTTATTAGATAATAAATAGCTTAATACTAATTAATTTTTATATTTTTTAGATTCTGAAGAAAATCCAAACCCGGATCGAAACGTCATCGTGTTGTTATATTGATTTGTTATTTTTTTATTTTTTGTCAATTTCTTGATGAATTTCATCTTTCGGTATACCTACTATTGGTCGAAATTCGACCGTAATTCATTAAATTTTTAAGTGGGAACATTATTGAGGTTTACTTCTCCTCATTATATGGATTTCTCCTGAATCGATTTTATCTGTGTTAATTCGTACGCAATACACAACAGCAATTTATTGTTGTTAATGTTAGTTAGTTCAGCAATTTATGACTCCTTCTGAAATTTCGTGGAACTATTAATACGTTCGACTATCGCCTATAGGAGGTACAGGCAAGAAGTAGTCTCAGTTATAGAGGTCCATGATTGAAAAACGTCTTTCTCTTAATATATGTAGAGGTTTATGTTTCTCATTTATAGAGCTTTTAGAGGGTTACAAAGACGGTACCTGGCAATTACTCTCACTTAGAAGAGTTTTCTCGCTTACCCAGTTCTCACCCACTCAGGTTTGACTGTATACATAAGTAGGTATATAGAGCGAGGGTCGGCAATCTTTTGAGACGGAAGAGCCAAAAGTTACAATTTACAAAATATCCCAGTTTTTAAAGAACCACTAAACATTTTAGTTTCATTATTATAGTATTTGCTTATATAGGTATAATATATTATATCCGAGGACGACACGTCGCAACGGGGGCGGTGCGGGTGAAATGCGAGTGGAAATGGCTGAGAGATAGGCAGGGTACTCAATCATGGATCGATTAGATGATTTTTAAGGGTTTATATAATAAAATAATTATTTTTTGCGTATGGAACTGGAGAGCCGCAACTTTACTTCAAAAGAGCCGCAGGTTGCCGACCCCTGGTATAGAGGTATATTATTATTCCTGGCAGCTTAAAAAAGATAACGAAACCGCAGGGCACTTGTAATGAACGCAACAAGCTACGCCCTGCTATATACCAAAGTGGGGAAAAATCGGAAGCGCTGCACAAATTACGTTCCTGTTTAGAGCGACAAATGTCCCGTCACCAATTATTTACACATTTAGAGAGTTCGGTTCTATAGTCGCAAATATACCTACTCAAGTTCATCGACCTATTGTTTATAAGTACTTATTATATATTAATCCATTCTTGCAGTTTGTATAACAATATATAAAAGAAATCGGTAGACCAGCAATTATTTACAGATGTTTCCTATCGTATAAAATCGTTTTTGATTTCACCAACTTTTTAATTCATTTATAATGCGATTTACTAATTAATAATAATAAAATCGAACGCCAATAAAAACAACACGAACTGACAGCACAAATATCAGTAATAATGTTATTCATTTATCATAAAATATTAATACAAAAAAAGTTTTAATATGACTAAAGTAAAAGTTGAACAAAAATGCATTTTGTGAAACTTCTGGTCGTACATTTATTAGTTCTTCGTTAGGAAATGGATAAGATATTTGATTTTCCGTGGGGAACGCACTTTTTTTGAAGAAATGCTGAACCAAAAAACAAATAAGTGTGCTTAATTTATGAATTAACTTTTACTCAGTGGCGTAGCGTGAACTAATCTAGACGTGAGCGAAGTCGCATCAGTAGGTACATTTTCCCAAGATCAATGCAGTGATACTGCCATATTTGCATGTAGGTTATATTTATAGTATAGAGTCTTTTAGAGTAATAATCGTACCATTTATTTAGCGTAGATAATATAGAATACAGAGTATGGCGTTTGGCCTCAAGCCAGCACACAAGAACGTCTCGCGCAAGGCCCTCAAAGGTGCGCGAGGGCCCGCTTCGCTCACGCCTAGCTCCGCCACTGCTTTTACTTTCGGTTTTGGCTGCGTTTTGACGGGAACAATATTTTAACCCAAACATAGCCGAGTTAAAAATCCTTTATTTATATTATTTTTGAAAAACGCATAAGTACAGCAATTCTCTAAATCGTCGTTAGTTCTGTAATACCTCTTATGTGCTGTAACCTCAACTGAGGAGAGCCGCGGCTAGCGTAGTTCAGGCGGCGCGAGGGGCGTGGGCGAAGCCAGTAAGAGATGAGAGTTACCCTGATGGGAAAAGCCAGAAGGGCTGTAAGTATCCAACCACCGACCACTTACACGAATTAAAATAAATAATGGTTAACTTAAGACGACACAATAACAATTAACAAAGTGTTGTCACGTGACGATGATAAAGTAGTGTAGTGTGGGCCCACCGACCAAAGGTGAAAAGGGCGCCAGGACACACGGGCCACACTGCAGGAGTATCTAGGGAGTCCACCCCTAGACAATCGTGCCACGCTGACAACACGGAACTAACTTTACGCCCCAATCCGTTTGCAAACGTAAAAATAACAACAACACCAACAACGATCCACTCACTGGAGAATGGATCGTCACCAATAACAACAACAAGAAAACAAACGCCAACAAATTCAGCCCAAAACAATTAAACAAATAGCCAAATTCACAACAAAACAATAAATTAATTTCGACTAAACAGCCGTTCGTAACGGTTATCGAAATGCAACTCAACAGCACTGAACCAATACAGTGTCAACTTAAATCTACAATAATCGACGCGTGCAACAATTTACCAACGAACTCAAATTAAATAAAAGTTGACGCATCAACTTCAATACGGTGAGACGGCGTGTCGCACCAACCTAAGGCCCAAATTATAACACAACTAGGGCTCGCATTAATCGTCAAGCATCAAAACATTAAGTGATTAGCTGGCATCGACGTAAAATCATAACCTTCGGCGTGACAGATACGTGGCGACGTAGTTAACGACAAACTCACAAATTCTGAACAAAACTAAATTCCAGAAATTCCAGGAATGAATCCTGATCCACAACAACTACACCAAACTCTAATCCTAAGCGACAGAAAATCAACACTAATATCCAGAATGCCAACAGGCCTGTTAGTTCACGGTTGATTCTATTTGCAATGGTTACAACAATCAGAGATGGAAAAGAACCTAAAATTTGGGACCGCTCTGCGCGGAACCAAATTTTCTGTGTTACAAAAGGGTTCACGGAGGAATGCCCTAACTCGCCAACGAAACTAAAACCTTACAACCAATCAAACCTAGCCACAAAACGCCTACGAAGATTCGCCACAAAATAGTCATCAAAATCGCAATATAAAATTCACATCAAAATCTGTCTCCAAACAATAAGATGTTCGCGTGTCGACGACACGCCAGCCAAATGAGCTCCAGACTAGTTTAAACAAAACCGAGAATCTCGTTGCGACTCCACACATATCTATGCGAGACAGACAGGTGTTGTTCTTTATTAACTTATGGCTTCCCCGCCTTTCTCGCTCGCACTCATTATCACGTTTCTTTACTGTTTAAATTCCGATATAATATTCAATATTATTTTCTATACAAAATTACCAATAACAAAAGGGCTTAAGGTTGTAAAACGTTACAGTGCAAAAAGTATAAAATTTGCAGGAAAGGCCAAAAAGTGGTTATTTCAGCAATGAATGGTAAGAACTAGCAATTTCAGAGGTATATTACTAATTCATACTTATCTTCACTATACATGTTTAATTAAGACGAAGTATTTTCTTAAAAAATATTTAACGTTAATTTCGGATTTATTGGCACATGGAAGGAATTATTTGATACAACTTTTCACATAGGTAAGAGTTACTTCCCCTTGTTGGTTAGGTACTGTAAAATTAATTTGGAGGTATTACTAGTGTATAGAGCTCCGTTTCCTGAATCTTTTCATCTAAAAAACGCAAAATCTGCCAACTATGCACATAAGAGCTATTACAGAACCAACTACGAAATACTGTGTTGTCGATCATCTGTAATTCTCAATATCTCTCTTTATAAATAACACTTAACAGACATAATTTCCATCGAGGAACAATTATCAGTTAACTACGCTCTAATGTTCAATTGTTTAAAGCGTATCCGCCATTATGAAAGTTTTTAATTCTTGGAACTTATGTAAGAGATGAGGATTAATCGGTTATGGCCGGAACACACGCTATGTTAGAAATTCATAAGAGAAATTATAGAACACGTATAAAAAATAAATATCATTGGTTTATTTAAGGGCGTATTTAAATTTATAGTTTCATTACAGATTAAAAACGTATAGGGTTTAAAATATACCTACATAATAAAATATAGATATGGTATAGGTATGTTACTGTGTTATGAAACACCCATTGTTGACATAATAATATACCTAATGCAATATTAGAAAAATTTACAATTCAAACAATGTCAGGACTCAAACCTGAATGTTCCACTATTACGGCGGTTGAATTATTATTTATTCTATACAGTGACATTTGTTTAGATACGTCACTGTAGATTACCTAAATGATAATTCAGCCGCCGCAATAGTGACAGTGACATTGTTTGAATAACATAAATATGTATTGTATTATATTGTCAACAATGGGTGTTCCATAATACAATAGTATACTATAACTATAGATTTGTATATATTTAATAAATATTTTTAACCGATGCCGCCACGTTCTGATTTTTGAATTTAATTTTCGTTTTTTACTGTTTGCTTTTTCTATCTCCACCGACAACTAGGATTATTTGGTCCTAGTATCAATTCACAAAATAGAGCTCGGGTAGTAGGTACAGGACCGTACTCTCTAAACATGAATCAGTGATTTTTCACTAATTACAAGTGCATATTCACTATTTTGTCAATGCTAGAATCGAACCACGCAGAACTAGTGATTTTAAATCTTCATTCATTCGTTACTTTTACTAGTATAATTAAATTTTATATTTTTACAAGTCGATTAAACATTGAATACAAAATAAAGAATTAGAGAATTCGCATCAAAAAAATATAACCTTAATTAATTGTTAGTTATGATCCTATATATTATGACCTATGTCATTGACTATAATTTAAAATCGGTAAAAAACAATAGTATACACTCTGAATCTATGAAAATATAATTAAAATAATCTAATTTAATTACCTGATAAATTATATTACTTGTTTGTACAAGGAACGATCTACATTCTACAATCTACATGAATAATAATAGGTAAGTATCTATAGGTAGTACCTATAACTGTGTGGAGGCGCCACAAGCAACACGTATAAAATCAGGGGTAGGATCACTATTCTGACAGTGAATTTTACTTGAATTCACTATTCCGGAAGTGAATCAGAAGTCACTATTGCAAATAGTGACATTTTCACTATTTCAGTTTTAGAGAGTAAATTTATTAGTGAAAATTCATTAATTTGTTGTCAAAATCACTGATTATCAAGTGAATACAGCTTCACTTACTCAATTAGTGAAAATTTCACTAATTCATGTTTAGAGAGTTTAACAGAGGAATCACATAAACAACGGCATCGCTACATGGTCGGCATAGACGCTGATGTTCTCGGCTGTTCAGGGTCTATAATCTACAATCGCTCGGTATTGTCAAGTCCGATTTACTGTTCGGTGGTGTCGTAGAATGATGAACAATTAGAATGAAGTAAAATGGAGCCGTTCAGACATTTCTCTGAAATTATTACGGTAATTGCTATTTAAATAACACAAGCTGGTTTGAGGTTTGTATCTTTATGTCGCATTGAAGTCACCTGCATCAGCAGATCTTTGTAAGCAAACTTATTAAAAACCACGATTTTATGCTTACGCATCTCGTGAGAGTATCGGAGGGCGAGAGCTTGCGGTTTTTAGTGTCCGGAAAAAATAAATCACAAAGAATAACGTGGCAGGTGGCGTTACGGTTAAATGTTTTTAATGAGATACGTATATGCAACAATGTACCGCCACTGTTGGATATTGTTATTAGTAATTATTTAAAATACTAATTAGGCACAAGCGACGCAATGAATAATTATTATATGACGACGATGATCAAGTCACCGGTGTCAGTGGCTTATGGCTTCTATCATTACACGCTATAAGGTCATGCGTAACATCTAACAGTTACGTAATTTAAACGTCGGTGCGGTGCTTCAGTTCGTTAGATAGTTACAGATAGTCACGCCTTAAATATAATACACCTATTAATAGAGGACCAAAGTTATGTCCGCGACTAATTGTAATTACTTAGTACCTACCTATATATTACCTATATATATTATATATAACTCTATTCGATAAAATCTAAGCAAAAACTGAGAGCATTATTTTTCCATAAAAAAATCGAGTGGTGTAGCGTAGTGGTGGGGGTAGTAGATTCGCATTCGGGAGGTACCGGGTTCGAATCCCGGCGGGAGCAGATGTGGCTGGGACTTTTTCCTAATGCCTCGCTCGCCGAGAAACGATAATTCCTGCACCGGCCATCTTGTTGAAGTTTTCCTCAAAAATTCCAGATAAATTCGAGATGTTTCCTTATTCAGGGCTGTAGACGATTACCTGTCAAACTTCTATGCTCAAAATTTGCCTAACCTTATCCTAATGTCTTAAAATTCCTTCATTGGCCCATTGCTATATTAATTAGTTGAAGTTAAAAAAAATGTATAAAAACACGGGAAGTGAGGTATAAAAAAAATAGTAATGGTGCGAATGGCGTCTGCTATGAAATAAAGTCGAGAAACGGACGTTAAACGCACTATTATATTATTATTATTTTTCCATAAAAAATCTCAGTACAGTCGGACTCATGTATTTTCAATACCATCTATTTTCAACCGATTTTCGTCACGTACCTATTTTCAAGTTTTTAGTCAACGTGTTTCCTGCTATACGCTGCACAGTCAATGAAAAAATTCGTTTGACGCAGTGTTTAACCTCAAATTAATAAGGGCTTTTTTCTGATTGATCTACGACAGCCACGAAGTGAGGATGAAGGAAAAGTTGAAAATATATGAGTCGATTACTCCCGACAGGTTGAAAATACATTAGTTCTACTGTATAACGAATATACGAAAGACTAGCTTTCCGATCTGGTTCGATTGGGTAGATTCTGGTTTGGCAACGAAATAATCGATACAAAAAAATCTCTCTTACATCACCAGGGTGGCCACAGAAAAAATATTTCAAATCTCCCTGATAATTCCAGGTTTTCAAGGAAATTTATTATACTTTTCCATAATTTGAATTTGATCGATATATTTAACGTTTTGATTAAAGTCATTTTTCTTGTACTTTTTCAAATCGAAATTGAACATCAAAACAATTTTCAAAGCTAATAATGACACAGTAAACCTTCTTTTTACTGTACTATGTTAGAGATATCGATAGTAAAAAACCAAAGGTGACTTTTTACTTAATCGCCGATATCACAACAAGAAATAGTCGAATAGCGAACAAAAAAAATACCAAATTTAAAAAATTTCAAAATTAGAAATATTAACTCCAAAATGCTATTTTTTCCGGATACTTTGTAAAATTCTCTGATGTTTCCAGATTGCATTAAGTTCCCTGATAATTCCAGATTTTCCAGGTCTGTGGCCACCCTAAACGATAAGAGATATAGTAAAGTGAATAAATTATTCACTTTACTATAGGTATATCTCTTATCGTTTAAGTCCAAGCTAAGTGAATTTGTCCCAGAAATCACGTGCGAGATCTCCAACTGGCTTTACATTTTTCGCTCACTGCTCATCCCTCTTCTATCTTAGCGTAATGATATTATTCGGGAAGAAGGCTTTTTATATAACAGTGAAAGAATTTTTCAAATCGGTTCAGTGCCGCAAATAGGGCGGTACCCAGGTACTGGGCGCCGACCCTGTAGGGACGCAGAAAATAGAAATGACCAGACCAGGACAGGGGCGCAGTTATAGAAGCTCGCACCGGGTGCATAAACGGGCATAGTTACGACAATGAATCAGCTCACTAATTTCCGAGATTACCTGGGACAAACAAACAAACACACACACATTTTGCAGCTTATGGTCTTAATTAGTGATGTGCCGGATCGTTAAAAATGTATATCCGCGGATACGGATCTGAATACGGATTTTTGGTTTCAAGATCCGCGGATACGGATACTGATCTTAACTTTCTTAGAGTACGCGGCGGTAAATATTGCACATCGACCTTTGGAAAGAGACTATCTGTTATGAGAAAAAGTTATTGACCTCTTTAAGAGTTGACTCTCATAACAGATTGTCTCTTTCCAAAGATCGGTGTGCAATATCTCATTATAAAGATAGTTGATTTAGTACCTTTGAGTTATGTACTATTAGTATGGTACTCACTACGATAAATGTTTGCAATATAAAGGTGCCAAATACGATTTAAAAAAATAAAAAATAATCTGAATGAAATTTAACAGGTTTTCATTATTACCTAATCACGTATATATATAAAATATCATCTATGAATTGAAAATTAATAAGGTAAGAGATCCGTAAAAGATCCGCCAAAAACTAACGGATACGGATCTTTCTTCTCCCTCGGATATCCGCGGACACGGATATCCGGCACATCACTAGTCTTAATTAAATACAGGTCCTTAATCGCACACTTAACGGAGGACTACTTTATTCATGAGCTATAGTTGCTAGAGAGATTATAACAAACGCATTATGCAGAAGTCAAAGACTTCTTGATCGGACTTTACAAACAAAACGACATCGGACGCGAAGACAATAATAGTGTTTCCGGTTTGTTGATCGTGTATTGTTTTCCTTTTAGAATCAAGTTCATCCGGAATGAGCGCTAGACCCCGTTACACTCGCTGTCTCATGGGACTGTCTGTCATTGACTTCAAGTCAACACGATTTTAATTCTTGAAATCTTTTGCTTCGTTTACGCGTTTTGTGGTGTTATGAATGAAAAGGAACTTTTTTAACATCACCAAGTACATACTTTATTTTTTAAGGCCGCCATCTTACCACAGTTATCTGGGCCTAGTACTTAGCCATAGTTTCAATTTGATATTAACTAATAAAATTAAAAATCGAATTGGTATACTTTTACCAGTTCTTTAAATTTGAATCTGGGGGTCGTGGAAACGACATTTAAACAACGGAATCGCTTTTGGTTCACCTACTGGCAAGTCCACAATAATACAAATGTATAGAACGTATTTGTACGCAGTATTTTTCGTAATTCTAGTGTTGTCTTTGTTAAAATTTAGAAAGGGTGTTCGATTTATTCATATATTTGACAGCGGCGAAAGGCAATGAACGCATGTGTGATTATTTGATATACGAACTGCTGTAACATTGTTACGCTTCATTGGTCTAACTTTTTACAATGTATTTTTTATTCGCTCTTTGTAATAGCAATAGCATCCTGAAAAGCATTTAAAAGACAAAAATGAACTAAAAACATTGCAGTTTGACATTATACTTCCTTCTGTCTAAGACTCAGGAAAACATACATAGAACATTCAAGTAAAAAGTATCAGGAGAACAGGCTGTAAAGATTTCGCCTGGTAACGTTAATTTTTGCAGTTTAATCAATCGATCCCGGTAAACAATGCCGGATTTAGAGGTCTGGAGGCCTCGGGGCAACAAAGGAGTGGAGGCCCCCTGGCCCCAAATGATTTTCCAAATAAAATGTACAATTTTTTTCAGTCGAGTTTTCCAATAAATAATTCATTGTGAAACCAAGTAGGTATAGATTCTTTTATTATTTAACAAACATATAAATCTATAATCGGAAACAAGAATTATCTGAAATTAAATTTTAGCGTTAACGAACGGAACCTTCCGAGCTTTTTTCGACGAAAAATCGTTGATGATTTCGCTGAAATCCAGTTCCCGAAGTAAATCACTTTCAATGCTCATGAAATTTGATTTTTTTTCTGAAATCTCTATTGTGGGGGCCCCTTTTTTGTGGAGGTCCCGGGGCTGTAGCCCCGGTTGCCCTCTCCTAAATCCGGCTCTGCCGGTAAAATTTCATTTCCGCCCTAATATCGGCTGACACGCATTTTATCTAAGTATGTATTAGGAGACGATAAAGATATGAGAGGTATTATCAGAAAAACACTCAATCCAGAGATTATTTATGAATGAAAAATAAATGGTACCATGTATCAGGAGTACACGTGTACGCAGTTAATTTTTCATTCGACAAAGCTAATAACAAAATTTTCTATTTCAATAAGTATCAGGAGAACATCAACACATAGGAAAAGAAGCCGAAATTGTTTTTTTTTAGGTCCAAAGAAATCTAGATTGTTTTTACAGATCGATTTGTGGCTTAGTGACTAAATTAATCCCACCTCTGTCAAATATTTACAACTCAGTAGTCGAGTGGTAGTCGAGCGCTGTTTTAGTCCAAAATAAAAAACTGGATTGTAACTCGATATTTGAATCTGTGTCAAAGAATTACATTATAACAGATTACAGAAGAAATGAAGTACAGTGCACAATGCATTTAGGTCTGTTCATTAATGTAGGTATATACTGCGTATACCAGCGATTTCAAATCCAAAGCCATGCGCAGGGGTGCAGACTTTTAGCAAAACTCACGTGGGTTCATTTGAAGACTCGTTTACAAAAACTGGCGAAGTGTGACAGTATTAGGTACTTCGGTCTTCATTGAAATCAGAAAGTTACAGTAGAATCCGGTTAGAGCGACTAACTAACCGGACGACGCACAAAACGTCCTGAAACTTCCACGGGCGAAGCCGGAAGGCAGAAAGCAGGTTAGATAACATGCGTGTAAAATGAAAAGAAAACAAAAATTTAAATGAAGTGAACTTTAATTAGGTATAATTAAACCTAGTAGGTATGGCTACAGTAGAACTCATTTTGGCGTGCGTTGACTCGAAGTTAGCGCAGTGATTCATCAAAAGGTGACAAAATACGAATAATAAAACATGCGTCCGGGAAAGAAGGGAGTAGGGGCGGCGAGATAATGCGAAGTATTTGCTCTTGAAATTGTGAATTATTCAGAGATGCGCGTCGTTCTAACCGAACGATTTTTAATAAATTACGTCGCTCAAAGCGGTTGATCGCTTTAACCGGAGTCGTACTAAACGGATATACTTTCGCATATGTTTTTTGAAAACCAAACTTGAGGTTCCATTTACCTCGTTAAAAGCGGTTGGCCGTTATAAACGAAGTCGTACTATCCGGATTCTACTGTATTCGAACTTTATAGTCACTCGGTCCGAAAAATATGAACAAGCTTTTAAAAGTTAAATGTATTTTTGAAGCACGGTCGGGCAAATTGATTCATGAGACTGAAAGTGTAACGAATTGTTACAGTGTACTACGCACCGTATACGAGAAAAACTGGGCGTAGAACATTGTGCTATAGTGGGTGCGAGGTATAGTAGCTGCCTCGTAACCTAAAGGTCGTAGATTCGATCCTGGCAGTCGGTGTTATTATAATTATTTTATTTTGTTTTTTTTTATTTCTATACCTAGTGTGTAGTGTAATCATATACTTTTATTCTATATAGGTACCTACTGAGCATAGGAATAAAATCGCAATCGAACCATTAAGGTGCAAACATACACTTCTGTCTTTTTTTACGAGTAAGCTCTGGCGTATCCAGGAGGGCAAAACAAGCACGGGAGACCCGGCTTAAGAAATTTCTAATTTGGCCCCTCCTGGGCTAAAAGCTTGGTGCGTCCATGTTAACGTCATAGAAAAAGACAAAGTTTTTGAAACAGAGATACTTTATTGAGATTGAATGCAAGTACATCAACCAATCCTATCACCGGATAAATCAGGGAATTACATCGAAGAAAGAGACGCAGATATTTTTTCGATACGCTTTGTTGCTTTCACTCACCGCACATTGAGTAGATAGACAATGATTCATATAGTAAATTATTAAACATATGAGTGTAATATACCGTCTCTCTTTTCATTTTTAAGTGGTAATTTGTAATATTAAGTACCTACTCCTTATAGAAGACATTCTTCTAGGATTGGCAGATGGAAAACCAAGATTCCCGGGTCATTTCTTAAGTCTGAAGCGATGGTTAAAATTTTTGTTACTAAAACTTGAGTTTATTTAATTGGGAAAAAAACTGATAAAGTTAAAAACTCAATGATTTCTTAGCTATGTTGTGTATCAGTGGATTTTATTCCAAAAAGTATAAAAATTTCTAAAAGACGGAGTAAAAGTCGGCAACCCTGAGTGCGATAATCTGATTTTGATTCTTGTGATAAAACAAGTTGGCAGCCGCTGATTGGATGCAGTGTGTGTCGCGCGTTGCAAAAAAGAACTCACTAAATACATAATATCCGACAGATTATCGTTTTAATTGCACAATTCATAATTTATGATCACAGAGCTCCACTGTTCTGCAGATAGCGCATTTATAAAGCATATAAAATTTGCAAATATCTTTTAATTGTTTCAACAGTTAGCAGACAATTTTGCCAAAACAATGCTAAAAAAAACGTGTAATTAATTGTAAACTAATTTTTTTCTTTGGGTTTCGGAAGCCCTGCAGTCTGTTGTTTATGCGCTTATTATGGTTACTCCCAATCTCCTTTAGTCTATACTATTCGATCGAGATTCTCGTCTTTTTTTTAATTAATAAAAATGTAAGTATTACTTTTTAAACGGGTTTTATACATAAGAAATTACCCGGGATTAGAACCTGAATCTTCTACTTTCGCGGTGGGGCAGTTTAACCCGTTAGGCTCGTTTCACACTTATACGGTTCGATTCGGTTCGGTGCGTATTCGATTCGTTTTCGGTAGCTGCCCGAAAAGTGTGAAACGGTGATACGGTGTGTGTTCGGTACCTAATAGATAACTGATAGAACCACAGAACAATAAAGGTGGATAGAACCGAAAGCCCCCTCGACACGAATCGGTTTCGTTCGGTTTCTATTCGGGTCCAGAGTTCACAAAAGCAATTGGTCGTTTACACACATACGGTTTAGTTTCGGTTCGGTCACGTTTTCGGCAAGGGAAAATATTATTTCATTTTCATTTTCTCATTTTAAATTTTATAATTTACATTTGGCAATGTCTGATTCACTTGACATTGATATTGAGCGGCTGATTACATCAGTCCAATTTCGGAAAAAATACCAAAATGCACCAAATTCCACCCGTTTGGTGAGGATAGGGTGTACCCAGTGAAGTCGATTATTCCTCTTTCGTTTTTTTATTCTTCTATAGAGAAATAACATGGCAGCAATTTGTCTTTTCTCCATAGTGAGCATTGTGGGAAAAGTAAAGTAAAAAATTCAGTACTGCGTATTCGATGATTCGGTCGTGAAATCAAACCTTATAGTTTATACTAACCGAATGTGTGTGAAGAGTTTTCATTCGTTTTAGGCGCTACCGAAAACGAATCGAACCGTATAAGTGTGAAACGAGCCTTATGCTGCAATGATGACGTTAGTCAATTTGATGTTTTCCTATGACTAGCAAGTTTGGCATTTCGATGGTGGCTACCAACAGCCACGATTATTTGGAACAATTCATATTCGCAATGCCATGATTCGGATATACAATAAAGTGCCGGAATACATTAAAAAGTCAATCTGCCTCATTAATTTTAAAAAAGCGCTAAAACATGTTTTATTAAATTCAAATTTTTATAACGTAGAAGATTTTTAAATTTTTTTATATGACGCAATTTACATTCTCTGGAATTTTATAAATAAAGGTTATATTATTATTATTTATAATTTTTTGATAAAAATTGAATATCCAGTTTATGCTGTTACCGGTTGGGAGCCTGGGAGCTGGGGACTTGCAATAGAGGAGCCATGGGCACGTCAATTAAACAACGCCATCGCTCGGCAATTTTTAAGTCCCATTTCAAAGTACCTAGGTAATTAAATAATTTTGTATAGACATTAGACAACCAACTTCCAGAAACCTCTCTTCACTATGCTTCCAGGAGTATATAGGTATAAGCCTACATAATTATGCATTTGCAGTTTGTTCTTATATTTTCGCAAAATCACCGGTTTATCTCTGCCGGTATTTTTTCTAGAATTTAGATAACGCTACTTCGTTAATTATTATGCTAATATTTGTTTATATAGATTAATTATTACTTACTTTATTGCGGTGGAGAGGTAACTTCTCCGAAATTAGTAAGTATAAACTTAACTGGTTAAATTTCATATAGAATATTAATAAAACAAACTGAAATAACTTTTACTTAATAGTATTTTTTTAATTATAAAATTACTTATACCTAATTTATAAACCATGTAAATGTTTTAATGACTGCTTATGATTAATTTATAAGTGTTTTCTATTATAAAATTGTATAATTAATATTAATTTTAAATATTTAGTGATCTGCTAAATACGATACATAATAAAATAATTACTAATGTATCAAATTATCCACTTATCGAGTATTTTTTCTTTTCGGCCGTGAGTCCTGACTATATTAGTAACATAATAATATGCGATTACATTACAGCTTCGTTATAAATACGAAACAACTTAACAAGGTTATTGATCAATTTGAATTATAGGTAGGTAACGGTTTAGCATCCAGATTAATTAAATAATATAAAAAAACACAAACAACCTAATATAATAAGTTATGTAGTATGTTTTCCTCAAGCCCACGAACATTTAGAAAATTATTGTTTTGGAAATTGCTATTTGAAATTGAAAATGTTTTATTTTTGTTTAACAAATGAAAAAAAGAATACACTCACCCAAAGATTATCCTTGAAAACTGACATATTATTGAATTTTTCTCGCGTTCTGAATATACCTTTATAACAAAATCACTTTTTTTTATAATTGCCACATTCACATTTTAAAATTAACGTTTGAACTTGTAATTCGTTTTTACCGGATTTTCAAAATTTTACACCGGAATAAAACACCCATAACAATTAACTTAATATAAAAACCACAGAATATTTCCGACAGTTGAAGTATATGAATATTAATAAGTTTTTTTACAATCTTACATAACTGCAATACCGCATCCCTCACGCAAGACTGTATTTAAACTAAGCAATAATAAATATAAAGTATAAACAAACTGGTAGAAAGGAGAATTGTGAGAGCATGCGACGAACGATGATCCACTTGTTAATGCAATACGATTGGATGATACAACACACGTGATGCATTCGCAAAACGTTATTGGATTGTCTGTTTACTCTTTCTCGAGTAGTATCAGTTGTAAATAATTAAATAAATTATAACAATACGTAATAATAATTAAAATAAATTTTAATTATAGCAACGTAAGAGTGACACATATTATTCAAATGACTATCTTCAATCAAGTCCAAGGAGGATTTTATAATGATTTTCAACAGTCAGCTGTCAAAGCAGGTGAGTTGTAATAATAATAAATTCTTATTTTTTTTTTATATAAAATCAAAGAGTATTTGTACACATTTCGAAATTAGCGATCATTATGCAATTTATTTTGTTATTACACACAAGTTGATATTTCTAAGGAAAGCATAGAGTTTCAAATTTTCTTATAAATCTGGTAAAAAATAAAAAATACTAGCTCGTAATCTGTTTGCTGCATTGACATTTTGCTTCGAAAGATTATAAAACTATAAAAATAATTCTGAAGGTGCAATATAAATAAAAACACGAAATGTTACTTAAGAATTGATTATTGAGATAAATAATTAAAAATATATAAAATTAAATTGTACAAAAATATTTATAGGTGGAAATATAGTGGAATTTTGAAATAATTTATTTAATTTTTTACTCGTTGCTAAGTTCACAACATTTACTACAGTGATTATTTTGTTCCAGTCTAAGAAATTTAGCGGTCATTATTAGTTCAATTTTCAAAATGAGTTCGACTCAAACGTAAGTATTTACATTAAATATTAGTAAATGCATTTGAGCCGCAGATAATGTATTCAAAACAAATCTCTATAAATTTGCGTAACGTCAACAATTTTAATTTACACGTTCTTCATGCGTTTATAGCCATCTTGAAAACATGGCTTTATTGATTGTCTAGAACTTTCTGGAAACGAAAAAAATACGTATTGTTCATCCACGTTTTCTTTATAATTTTCAGAAGTATTTCAATAGGTTTAATTTTTATAACATTTGCATAAGGATTGTTTAATCATGATATTACAAGAATTAATCAGAAAAACCTAACCTTTCTTTCAGTCCAATACCACCTTCTGTGATGTGGGCCCAGCGGACTGGTGTAGTTTTATTAACAGTAAACCTAGAGGATTGTAAAGATCCAGATATTAAGTAAGCAAAACTTGAAATTGAACCTGCATGAAATAATTTAGTAACCCTATATTTGATTAAATACATTTTAATATTTTTAGGTTTACAAAAGATTCGGTATATTTTCGAGGTGTAGGGGGCGCAGAGCGAAAATTATATGAAATAACTGTTCCTTTATATAAAGAAATTGATTCAGAAAAAAGCAAATATTTTAATAGGGGTCGTTGTATTGAAATGGTATTGATTAAGGCTACCTCTGAAGGATCATATTGGCCAACGTTGACATCTGACGGCAAAAAACACCATTGGCTTAAATGTGATTTTAATAAATGGCAAGATGAAGATGAATCTGGCGATGAAAGTAAGTAGCTAATTAACAAAAAGTGCCGGCAAAAGGCTACTTTGGCATTTACAATATTCTTCCTTCTTTAGCAGGTATGGGAGGCATGGGCGGTGGTGATCTTGAAGAAATGATGAGACAAATGGGAGGTCTAGGAGGAGGTGAGTAGCGACTAAAAAAAAAGTTGAACGTCTGTTGTACGCAGAAAAAAAGATATTAAAATTTGAAGTGAAAAGTCGCTAATGTCGGGTGTTGTTTTTAGGAGGCGACAAACCTTCATTTGATGACCTTGATGTAAACGAAGAAGACTCTGACGATGAAGATTTGCCTGACCTTGAGTAGTCATAGTTGACGGTCAGCTCTCATTCATTTTTTACACAACCAAATTATAAATTAAGTTAGTTTTTTTCTTTTTATTAAGAAAAGGAACATTGTCCCATATATAAAAAAAAAATAAACGCATTTTTTCAGTGCACACTTGTACTTGTTTATTTTGCATAAGTAGCATTCAGTTGTTTCGCTAGGAAAACAAATACACATCTACACCTACAGTATTTACAAAAATAGTGATAAAAACGAAAACAGCTGTTCTTTGTATTTGATATGAATTTTTGAAATTGTAAAAGTGGACGTGTAGATGATTTTGCAATGACTTTATTTTAATAGATGCACAAGTATTTTTAACAGTTACAAAAAATGAAGTCTTGTTCAGATATAGCTGCCAATATTTTGAATTTTCTCAATTGGAAAATGTAACCAAAAATAGATTATTACTAAAGCTTGTCAGCCAAATATTTCTGATCTCGAAAAAAAAATATCATTTTTATTGCAAAACATTTAGACTAGAAATTTGTATTCTGAATTGCAGAATTTTTTCGCAAGAAACGTGATAATGTATCAATAAAAAAACTAGAATATTATTGAAATATTACAAAAAAAGAACAGTATTTAGTGGCCGACGCGCGATAATGCTGTTTCATTTTTATTAATATTTTAAATAAAGAAATGCAAAACAACACAATTTAAATGGGGTACAAACTTGACATTGCAACAGAGTTTAATTTTGTGCCAAATATACATAAAAGTCGCGTAATAACGAACAATTTAAAGGGTTTATGTAACCAACTTAATTTGTTATTTAATGCTAATTGTGTGGTAAGTTCGATTGGAAGAAATAAAACAATGTTTGCAAACATAAAAACCATAAATGATTTTATACAAATATAGATAATGTTGACTCATGAAATTATTAAATTTCCTTTTTATAATCGCTTCAATTTCCGCACTGATTTCAGAAATTCAAGGCTATAAGAGCAGATAAATGATGGTAGACAAATGGTCCACGCAATTTTTCAGCTTGGCGAGATACACATTTATATCTTTTTTTTGAATAAAAGAGCCATCATATTTCAAAAAAGAAATTTACTGAAATATTCAGGTTAAAATAATGTCCGTATTATTAAAAATAGGTATTCGTTTTTTTGAAGCACCAAAATGAGTAAATTGATCGGCGTATTTTAAAACATTTGAATGCCTAAACAAAAGCAGATGCATTATCTGTTAGCTCTGTCATGACCTAATGAAAATGATAATAGAATTTAGAACGAATTTATATTTTTCTTAATAAACAGTCAAATCTGTATACAAAACAAATTATTTTTTTTTTGCAAACAGATAAATGACAAGGCGAAAATTAATATTTCAAATTGATACTGCGTAAAATATAGTATAAAAGAAGTTCGTAAAATCGTATCTTTATTACATCAAATTTTTGATATCACTGAACTGATATGAAAAATTCTTTCCTCGTTTAAAAAGCCTATTGACTCACTTGCTGAGCAGTAAGCGAAAATAGTTATTTACACCTGGGTGAAACCGAACTGGGCAGCTAATAGTACAGTAACAAAAGAATAGTATTTTTTTTATATTGACTTGTTTGTATCTCAACAATTGAAAATATCTTTCATTCGCGCTTGCCTATTACACTTTTAATCTGCAATGTGAATTTTCATTTTTTTAAAGCAATATGTATTTGTGATGTTTTGCGTTTTGCCTGTCATTACAAAATACGAATACTTGGGCTGGTAATAAATCAATTCTTAATTTGATATAACATTTTAATTAAAATCAACTTTTATATGGTATTTTTAGTATGTGCAATTATTACATTAAAATTTTGCAGCAAATTAGAATTATGATTTTTGTGATAAAAAAATTACGTTTACACTCGATTTTTTGACATGTTGGTGGATAGTATTTAGCAAGGCTCTTAACCTCCGCTTTACATTAATCAAGTCATTCGATTGATAATCGCTTCCCATTTTTTATTAAAATACCATAACTGCATAAAACACATTTTATGTCCTGTATTCCAGAAATCTTATTGGAATCATAACACTCGCGACTTATAGGATTTTTTACGCTGCTGTGTTGGTAAACTAGTTATATTCTAGTTACTAGTACAAAATAGACGAATAAATCCCACCTTTTCGATTAATTATTATCGATACTGTCCGCTAGCGTGTTATCTTTCATGGGTAACTTGAACACTGGCAAGTTGTACTGTGGAATTCAAGGTCATATTCCAATTATATAATTAATTGTTCATAAGTGTTATGTCGGTACATGTTTTTAGATCATCTAAAAAATGCATTAACGAAGTGTGTTACACGTTCAGTTATTTTTATAGCGCGTCCTAATGGAATATGGTCAGCATAATTTAAAGTTAGTAAAAGAACAGTCTCTAAGATAGCCTAATTTGGACAATCAGTGTTATAAAAATGTATCTTAGCTTGTCTGTTGATCTTAAGTTGGCAATAAAATCAGATTATAGTTCAGTGTGCCTATATTTATAATATATTATTAAATAAGTTTTTTTAAAATATATCCCTTAATTATATTATCGAAACAAATTTTTGTCCCAACGCATGAATGTTGTGTGTAAAATTGAATAATTACCTAGTTTTATTTTTATGTTATTATATTAAAGCAAGATAGAAAGTATATGCCCTATTTATCTGAAATCGTAAGACTGAACGGAAACAATAAAAGATGGTACCTTTTATATTTCTGCTGTAAAAGTATTTTAGAACACATGACCAAATAAATTCCAGTCTTCTTCCAAAAAGGGCATTTTAAACAAAACTGAAAACTTTGATTTGTTTTTTAAAGTGTGTACTGAAATAGTGCCCTGTTGATTTTAAGACATAAAAAAAAAACATGTACGCAATTAAAATAAAATCGTCTAAACTTAAAATTTGTCTCATTTTTTTAAATAATTTATCCATTATTCTCAGAATTAATCCACTTCAATTGTTTTCCTAAACACTTTGACTGTATCGAATATACAAATCAAACCTATCTCTCGACAGAACTCATAAATGCATATTAATTCGTAACATTTTATTCGCTCCAAAGTTTGCCTGGAGAGTACTGACGAATAAGGAATTGGAGTCCTCAATATTTTTTTATGAACTCAGGATTTTGGGATATTTCCATAACAAAACGCATAAACATTTCCAGCGCATTTTATTTTGATTAAAAATTAAATTAGAAAAAGCACATTCACTATTGTTTAAAAAATGCAATATTTTAGTACCTTATCGTTAAGCTTTAGCTTCTTGTTGCTCAAATTTGGGATATATGTCTTCTACTTGAGCCCAAGTCATTTTACCATATGCAAGGTTATGCACTACGCCTGGTAATTCATTCAACTGTAAAAGACAATATTCAATACATTAAGGTTTTTATAGTAAGTGACTTTTGCAGTTACACTATCTTGTGGCTAAAATCGGAACTAATTAAAGAATACATCTTAAGATTTGTTCCTTACATTTCAAAATATCTTTAAAGTACGTATCTATTTAAAAATAACTGAACCTACTGCATTAGTTCCTAAAGGCAACTACACACGGTCAGTTAAACTGTCAGTTATAACTGCACAATTAAATCGCAACGTGTGTATGGTGTAAGTATCAGTTTTTTTGAACTGAACAGTTGAAATACAAAAACTCATTTGATAAAACTGAGAACTGTTCAGTTAAATCTAAACGCGTGTACCGGGTTGAGCCAGTCGTCTTGAGAAGTGCACCGAACGCAGTGATTACAAATTACAATCACTAATAGGGTTATTGACAAAATTTCAAAAAGTATTTAAAATTAAAGAATAAAGGTATACCTATGTACCCGTAAAAAATATTTTTTCTCATAAATATAACAGATTTGACTCATTATTAGTTGTTTTTTATTTTGACTTTAAATTCTGCGCCAAAACGTCAATTGACCTTGACAGCCATGTTTACTGATTGCATACGTCACAGTAGGCAATCTGTAAACACTAAGCAAGCGGGTACAACACATGGACATAGGAATCTATGTCCATGATAGGTATTAGCATAGATAAACGTATTATACTTAGGAAGATTCGTAACCTAGTTAACCAAAATGAGACCACTTTTATATAGTAAACCTCTTACGTTTCATACCCCTGGCCCACAAACTGAATGTTGTTTTGTGCTTCCACCTACATTATGGTTAAACTAAAAGTTCAGATAATCTTAAAGCTACCTCTATACTGATCCTAATTACGCGCTCAATGGTTTATAAATTGTTAAAAACCATCAATGTTTTTTTTTTTATTTTTGACGTAGGTATGTGATAATTTTAGTTTTCCGTGACGACAGTTCCGTTTGTTTCAAATCATAGAAACGCCGCGTAAACAACGGCACAAATAAATTTCTAAAATAAATAAATTACCAAATGTAATTCAAATTTTTTGAATTTTCAAATTTTATTTTGAATAGTCGTGGTGACGTTTTTTTAGTCTGTTTCACATTTTAATCAAAATCATGAATACGAATTCATTTTAATTAATAATTTAAGACAATTTATTATTCATCAAGGATCATTTCAACAAATAGGTACTGACATATTTTGTCAATAGAAATAAAATAAAATTTCTACTAACGTGTGCAGTGACGTGTATAATGGCTAGTAATAAACATTTTGATATTTGAATCTTTGATTAACGTCTGATTAGTACTCTTCAATAAATAAATTATCGACCAATTTTTCAGACAATTATATTGACAAAAATATATAATTATAATTCAATAAATTTATTGAATTATAATTATATATTTTTGTCAATATAGGTAATTGTCTGAAAAATTGGTCGATAATTTATTATTATTATTATTTATTATTATTATTATTTATTATAATTATAATTTATTATTATTTATATAATAAAATTGTCAGAAAAATTGATCCCAATTACTCGCTCAATGGTTTATAAATTGTTAAAAACCATCAATTTTATTTTTTTTTTGACGTTATGTGATAAATGATAATTTACAGTTTTCCGTGACGACAGTTCCCAGTTTGTTTCAAACCATAGAAACGCCACGTAAACAACGGCACTTAAATTTCTAAATAAATGTAAAAAACCAAATATAATTCAAAATTTTTGAATTTTCAAATTTGATTTTGAATAGTCGTGGTAACGTTTTTTTTAGGCTGTTTCACAGTTTAATCAAAATCATGGATACGAATTCATTTTAATAATTTAAAAAAATTCATTATTCGTCAAAGATCTTTTCAACTTTAAGACATATTAAAGGTAATCTGTAAAAACTTAATCCCGGTGAATTTCGTCTACAATTTTTACAGTTAACGTAACTGCACGAATTACTAACACAAGCCATTATTGAAAAATTCTCGGAAATGAAATAAGAAATAATTTTTTGACACAATTTATGAACGTACCGACAGAATTTTTTCAAATCATACATAAGGCTGTTTATATTTTAAAACCATGAATACGAATTTAAAAAAAAATAGTCGAACATTCTCTTTATTATATTTCTGGACTATAGATACCAAAAAAAAATATCATCTCTGAAAAATCTTAAAAAAAAAATTCAACTGTCAGGCCGTTAAATAATTAATCATATATTTTTTCACCTACGGATTTTAACAAATTTATAACATGTAATACAGGGTGCATTTTTCGTCCACTTTGGTTATGTATTCTACTCTACAATTGTGAATGACATATTATTTTGTAGCATCGAAGATCATGTCAATTATTTTATTATGGGAGAAGTACAGTGTCGGTATAAGCATCTAATTAATTAAGATAATAAAAATAATTCAAAATGAAATACATAATCTTATTTCTTGAATTTATATTTTTGTTCGGATTTTTTTGACTCAACATCAGAACTTTGTTTAAAAATAAAATTTTAATTAAGGAAGTACCCTCGGTACGCAGTAAGTCAAAGAATTTCAGTCTTCTACTTGAGTAACGTAGTATATAATTTGGCAATACCGCATGCCTTGCCATAGTTACAAGTGCTTATGTACGCAGCATAAGTCAGCACGCGGTGTCAAATTCGCATTAATTTATGAAAATGCTTTTCTTTATTCCTGTCATTTAGGAAATAATAATATACTATCATTTTTTTGGAATACTATGCTTTTAGCATTTACTCAATTTACGTATGTTTTTACGATATCAAAACTGCTGCAGTTTCGTAACTTACCTTTGAATGACGCGCCACAAACTATAATATTGCGGTGTAGCCATGTTTATGAATTGCTAAAAAGCTCGGCTTTGTTTTAGTTATTTCTATTAACATAATCAAGCTTTATACGTTTTGGAAAAAGAAAAATGTTCATAGAATATTCGTTTATATTTCCTGAAAATTTTATCAAAATCTGTTTGTCAATTCCAACGTAATAAATGATGGAGTGCGTCAAAATCACAGATTTCCATAAGACTCCATGTTAAGTGCAGCGAAATAAAATTATCAATATCTTTTTTCAAAGTCAACCAAAAATCACAAAAATTTAACTGAGTCATTTTTGAAAAGGTTTTGACATATTTGTAAATTTTCGTAATTTTCTGTTTGTTAATTCATTTATCGAGGGTACTTCCTTAAAGTTATTCATTTACTTAATGTCACCGCGGGATATTGTACAATACAGTTGAATGACGGAAGAGGATCTTTGAAGAACAAATGTAATTATGATGCTGGTCACTAGAGGACCAAATTGCCAGCACAATTCACTACGGAAAACATAATATGTAGTTATGATGCTAGTCACCAGACGGCCGAACCATTATCAGCACAATTCACTATGGAAACTCTACATATTCTACACTCGCAGATTAAAAAAATTTAGCTTATGATGCTCGTCAATAGGTGGCCACCTAGCGGCGAGCATCATAAGTGGTCTCATTTTGGTTAACTAGGATACTTATCTTCCTAAGTATAATACGTTTATCTATGGTATTAGGTATAACCAAAGAAGATAGGTATAATATGCATATATTGTTCCTTGTCTATGAATGCATAATTAATGACGTCAATTGGTGTTTGAAGTCACGTGACACATAGGTTAAAAATCGTGATTTTATTTATTTATTTTAATATATTTAACGCACTTATTTAATAAAAATAATAATTCTAAACGATATTTTAGACCATAAACTTTCATTATAACACAGTTTTATATTTAATTTTAATCACTGTCTGTCATGCTTCACGCGCACCAAAATAATGTCAACACAGTCGAGGGGTCAGCTAGAGTTCTTTGAGGAAATTACAGACATTTATCGAAACGAATATTGTCTCTGGAATAGAGTCTATACTGTACGAAAAGAGATGCTACATACTCTAAAGAAGATTTAGATAGGTATCCTCCTCATCCATACTTAGGTAATTATGTCAATCTTTGGGAGTAAATCTCAATTCATTTAATTTGTTTAACCACTCTTTACGCCATATGCTGCGTCGTTTTTTATGAGTCGTTTTCATGGCAAATATTAATCCCACCACCGCTAGAACGTCGTCTGTATGTAAGGGACTGACAGATTTATCTCAACGTCTGTAGGCCCTACATACATACGATTTAACTGAACAGTTTTAACTTTACAGTTATAACTGACAGTTTAACTGACCGTGTGTAGCTGCTTTAAATTATGGTCGCACTTTCAGTTAAATTGCTAATCGGAAATTCAAAACTATTTCAGAATCAGTCTAGGTGTATTTATAATTTCTTTACATAGCGTTACTCTGTGATCAGTGTTTTTAGTATCCAATCCAAATATCGATACTTACCGATATGCGCACTTGTTTCATCGAATCTCGTTCTCGTAAAGTGGCGCTGTGAGGTTTATTCAGGGTATCAAAGTCGATTGTAACTCCGTACGGAATTGCGATTTCATCAGTGCGAGCGTAACGTCTTCCGATTGAACCACTGCTATCGTCAACTTTGTGAGAAACGTCTGCTTTTGTTAATTCACTCGCTAAAATAAAAAAAATCGTTTGGCATATGTTTAAAAAAAATTTAAGTCCGTTCGTAAATGTTGGGTTTTTAATTTACTAAAAAACAAAAGAAAAGTCCGTACGAAATTTGGATACATTGAAAATTTTTAATACTAAGCAAACATGAATTGGTATTGGATCAGTCGGCAACCTTCAAAAAATTGTAATCAATTGAATTAAAACTTACAAATTTTTTTGACGAACGGCTGAAATTCGACATTAGACGATAATGGTAACAGACTGCACTTCAGCGGTGCAATTACGGCCGGTAATGAGAAATACGTTCTCTGCTCGTCTCCTTCGCGCATACGGAAGTTATGCTCAAATATGGCGTACATAATTCGTCCAATACCTAAACATTATAACACATATAAGTACAGATGATACTAAATCAGCACCTCTTTTAAATACTGTAAATAGCGCTGACAGTACTTTACAATAAATTAGCATTTATTAAAGCGAAGTTTTTTTTTGAAACAAACTTGGCAAATGCCCTCACTTCAAACGCTAATGACCTAGATTGTAAAGCGTCTACAATTCCCATTTTTATCTTAGTACAATAAAAATAATTATAAATAAACTAAACCTACCAAAAGAGGGTTCGATCACACTTGGGATAATTTCTTCGACATGAACTGTTTTTTGATATCGTTTCACAGAAACCATGTCTTTAGTGAGTTTAAATTCTTTACCTTCTATATTGAGTATATAATCGCTAAAAGAATGTTTTAAGTTAAAATTCACGCCAAAATTGTATAGCAACTGAACAACAAAAATTTACCCATTTTCCAAACTTTTTTCTACGTTCTGAAGTTCGCTTTCGTCAAATTGCGCTAATTTGTCAACAATAATTTTCGCATCTTTTTTAAAGGCTTTTCCTATAGCAGCCTTATTAGGGCTGACTTCGGCAACATCTTCCGTTCGAGGCTCTTTCAATTTTTTTTCGGCAACCAATCTAACGCCTGTTGCTTTTGCATGCTGCGTTAAATCATACGCAGATCGATCTGCGCAGCCAACGCATTCTACCCAACCCTAAAAAAATTAAATTGAAAAAAAAAACTGTCAAAAAATGACAAGCTTCCACAGGAATAACGCACTATATTAATTATACAGAGTATCAATGAATTTTAGGATCAAGAAACAAATAAATAAAAGTTCTCATACTCATTTATGACAAATGAGAGTTCACAGGCATATGCTATATAAAAAAAAAAAATGCCCTTACATAGCTAGTAAGGCACTCCGCGTCCCAACAATCGCGCGCATAGTGCGCCATCTCGTTGGCCATATGTTGACGAAAACGTAACTTTGCCGGATCTACACCAACACGCACCAAAAACTGCTGTATCCGAGCCATGAAATACCCCAATGTTTCGTTTGCTACCAAACCCTGGAAGATGAACGCAATTTTAATTATATAGAAAATGGTTGCCCTAATATAGCATTGAAGCGGTTTTTAAAACAATTGTAGGCTGTTAAGATCTAAAACAATTGCAATCCGTCAAGATCAAAATATTTTTTTATTAACTTACCGAAGTTACAGCTTCACCGATGGTATGTAATTCAGCAGCTTTCCCGTCCATTTGGTTGCAAGCTGAGTAAAGCAGCATTTGCGTGTTTTGAACATCTTGAAATTTTTCGAATCTCTTGTCGTTTGGATCACAGAAATGTTCAATTTCGGCCATTGTGAATTCTCGAACACGAATGAGACCAGATCGTGGTGAGATTTCATTCCTAAACGCGTTACCTATGAAAAAATTCAGAAGCTGATCAAAAACAATATTTTAACAATTTAAGTGATAAATTATTACAAAATGGTATGTACTTACCGATTTGTGCGGCAGCAAACGGCAATTTACCCTGATTAAATTCGAGGAGCCGCTTAAAGTTGACAAAAATACCTTGGGCAGTTTCTGGACGCAGAAAACTAAAAAAAATAATCAGTACGAGTTTCACAATATTTTTAAAAAATATAGACGGAATCTTCATTGTACAAAGTAGATACGCAAATTGTAGAAATAATTTCTAGTAATTTAAATTTCATGCAATAGATGGGGATGCTGTACTACACAAGGAAACTATCTTTGAACGGTCAGTAACGCCCTAATGTAGACAAAAAAATATCTTACCCTTTCACTAAACCAGATGGCCCAATTTGTGTGGCGAACATCAGGTTAAATTCTATTGGCTCCGTTAGAACATTACCAGTTAAAGGACTCTTCATGTCGTATTTTTTCATTACATTGGACATATCGTCTTTTGTCATGCCATCTAACTGATAAAAAAATGTATTAATAATTATTAGTTGATTTCATTTTATAGAAAAATTGATATTTATTTATGAAAAAGTATTTTTTCAAAGTTTGCAGCTTACTTTTACAATAATATCTTGACATTCTGCTTTCACACTTTCGGATGCTTTTTTATCTGCTGAAATTTTCTCTAAGTGAGCCTTAATTAAATGATCTAATCTAAAACATTCTCCAGTTTTTTCGTCTTTTGTCATTAAATCTGCGAAGCGATCTACGTGTCCAGAAGCCCTTGAAACGATAATAGTTATTGGCGTAACTAGTAGTCTAAGTCATTCATCGCGCTGACAGGTCATGACTTAGCCTACAAGTTACGCTCATAATTTTATTCAACAATTGCGCGTTATTCATGTTTTATTTATTGTTATTAATGAGATGTTGTAAATATCTATTTATTTCTTTATAAAGAAAACTGTCAATACTAACAGCACCAAACAGCACAATTCAATGTTTTGGTTTGAGGTTAGCCGGTTATGAATAAACTCCATGTCGAAAACATTCGGCCTCTCAATTTTAGCCTCAATGGGTAACAACGGAGTTGTTGTTACCTACTATTTCGTTACGACTCAGAAAATAGTTATCTACGTTTATTTTCATTACTCCACAATGGCCGAGCTAGTAGGAATTTTCATTGAGTTATGACAAGTAATTGTCACCAGTTGGTAAATGGCTATTTAGGGTTCGGTTTTTAGGCATGATAAAACATGAATAGCGCGCATGAGTTGAATAAAATAGATTTTCATTTGTATAAATTGACAATAAAATTCGGCTTTAATGGCGCGTGCAGAATATACTCACTTAAGCACAGGCTCAGGAGTCAAGATTGAACAATCTACTTCAAACATTTGCTCCTCGAGTACGAAAAATTGTCTCCATGCTTGAAGCATATTCGCTTTCAGCGCACATCCCATTGGGCCAAAATCAAACTGACCTAATGAAAGATATCAAAATTTACGATTATTTTTAATATTTTCTAATGCAACAGCATTTTGTTTTAGCTTATGAGACACAAAACAACCATTTTAACAAAAGAAAGCTGTACTTAGATGTTGCGAATTGTGATTTTATAAAGCCAGAAAAAAGTTGCGCATTTTGATACAACATCTTTAAATAAATAGCTGAAATTATTAACTTACCAGTTATACCGCCGTATATAGCAAACGACTGATCATAAAAGAATCTTCTTTTTAATAAATCTTCCATTCTTGCTCGATCGAACGTTGCCGAATCTGGTGCCAAGCTTAGTTCTTTATCTTCCAGCACTTTTTTCCTCAACTTCAACTCGGCAACGGCTTTTTTGACATCGAGTTCCGGAGCCCCATTTGCTTTCAGTTGTCTAACTATATCACCCTGAAATTTTGATCAAAATTATAGATTTTATAAATTAACACAATACGAATTACAAATAACAAAAGCAATGCTTTTTTTATATACCTGTTCTTTTACTTTAGCTCTAAGCGGAGCTAAAATTTCTTCAATTTTTGGATCTGCCATACTATCTAGTGTAAAATGCAATTTTATTTTCCTGTTTTGCTTTTTGCTTCCCCAAACTTGATTAGCTAAACAAATAGAAGTGTAAATTTGTCTTTGATTTGAATTAAATATAACTTTGTTTTTTGCTATAAATAAGTTAAGAACATTAGAAAATAGTTTGATTCTCATTAAAATGCTTTCCTTTCACTTGATGCAACACAGATGCAATATTTTTACGCTATCACCCGCAATAATTGCCACGAGAATGAAACAAATTGAGGTTACCAAAAAGGCAGTGGCGTGCAAGTTTTGCCAAAATTATTTGCTATAATCACTATTTCGTCTGTATAATCATTAATCAAGCTGAAATCGATTAATGTATTTTGAACATACTTTTTACTGTAAGAAATATCAGACGGTCAGCGTAATTTCTATGCAATTCCAATGAAAGTTTCGTCTGACAAAGTGACAAACATTAATTTTGACAGAAGAATCTGACAAAGAGGGTAGTTCCGTTAATGTAAACTAATACAGGATTTTTACGTGTGTGCTTTATTATATTTATATTAAAAATGGGTAATCAAGGTGTTGAATGGTAAGCTTGATTTTCGTACGTGTGTGGAGTTCTTATTACTTACCTATCAATTCTGAAGATTTTATCAAAATGTAATAATTGTAGGAAATACGATACAAATGAAGAGCATGTCGTTTCTGTCAAAGCCATGCCGTTAATAGAGATATTCGATCACCCACTGAAACCTACTGTTATTTCGGTAACTATCTCGATTGAATAAAAAATTGGTTGTCTGTAAAGTCGGTTTACGGACGATAGTTTTACGTAATAACGTCATAAAGAAACATTGATGAACTCTCTGACGTCACGCGAGAAGAGAGAGAAATGCGTACAAGCCGACGCTTGGGCCGATCGTGCCTCTCTATCGCTTATACCGCGCTCTCGCTTGCACGCTCAGGCTCAGGCGGAACGTGACACTTTTTCGTGCGTGCAGCCGGCGTTTCATCAATTTATAAGACGTTATCACGTCAAAAATATTTTTTGCAATATATTGTAATATTCCTTATTTACATTTAGATGACAGAGCTTCATCGTGCAAATAGACGTATCGGTGGAAGTACAACTAGTAGTACTGGCTCATCGACACCAATTTCAACATCTACATTAGATCCATTAGGGTTGGCTCTAGATGGAACTGATCCTTTAAGTCATTTTTCACGTTTAGAAATGGACCCTTTATCAAAATTAGCTGCAGAATCGGTAATTTTTATAATATAGATCTTCATTTATCATTATATTAATAAACGCGCACTCGTTTTAGGATTGGGACTCCCCTGTTCCTAGTTATAAAAAAAATAAAGAGACAGTGCCAAGCGACAGCATTGAGCCGTGGTCAAGTCGTAAATCAGCTATTCTTGCCAAATTTACTACTTCTGAGAAACTTTCCATCATTACCAGTTTTTTGTCGGGTGGAGAAAAAGGTGAGCTAACCCATGAATTTATAAAAATGGGTGTTTAGCGCATTATTATTAAAGAAACTTTATGCCTGCTAAGATTTAAAATTTACTTATGAAATAAAACTTACACACTTTGAAATCAGAGTTACATATTTTGTAGTTATTGTCAAGGCTCAAAGTACAACAGTTGACAAAGTAAAAACTCGTCTGGAACAATTGGATGAATTCGAAGAAGGATCGGTAAGACAGATGCGTGATTTAACACAACAAGAATACATGAGTCGTATTGAACAATTGAACGCTGAACTAATAGCTGCTTGGAACGCAGATCAAAAAGTGAGAGCTCTGAGGATAGTAATACAATGTGCAAAGTTATTGGCCGATACGACTGTTATGCCGTTTTATCCCAGTAAATTTGTATTGATCACGGACATTCTTGATACATTTGGAAAGCTTGTGTATGAACGACTGCGCACCAAATCTGAATATTATCAGTTAGTATTTGTTTACTGTTTATGAGAAAAGAACATTTTATGGAAATCGGTAATTTCATAAATCATATTGCCGGTTTTAAAAAATTATTTCCTTAAGGTCAAATTTTAATCGAATAAAGTAGTTAAAAAATTGTTCTTTTCTCAAATATTTATTAAATCGGGTCGCATTTTATTACACATCTAGTACTTTCTTTGAGTTGTGCAAAAATGACATCTACAGAAATTATTGTGCACAGAGGGTGTGGCTTATCAGTCCAATATGCTATCTTCACTAATGACGAACTAGTATTTTTTTCTTCTATGAACCGCACTAAAACCGTAACCGAAAAATACATTAATTTTCTTGTGAATTCAAATATCCATAACAAAACATTCTTCCGATAAGATTTAACTGTGCGTGATCTTCTGGTAGTAATGCATCCTTAGTTGTTCGTCAAACTTCTATAATTATTGATTTTCGTATTACAGGCATGGCAGTTCAATACTACCAGAAAATTTCACTCCCGATATGGTACCAGAATCTGCTAAAGAAACGTGTCGTAATTGGTTTTACAAAATAGCATCGATTAGAGAATTAGTTCCACGACTTTACGTAGAAATGGCTATACTTAAATCGTATAGCTTTTTAACCACAAGGTATAGTATCTCTCACGTATCAACATGTGAAAATTAGTACCTATTCCATTTTTTTTTCATATCGTTTTATTTTTATGTTACAGCGAATTTTCTGCAGCTCTGATGAGATTAACGCGAATGATACGTGGTATCGGTCATCCGTTAGTAGCTGTTTACGCTCGCTGCTATTTATGCCGCGTCGGAATGTTAGTATCAACGCCTAATACAGATCGAAAATATTTGACTGAAAATTTTTACGATTTTCTCGCATCGTACAATCAGGTATTTTAATTTCGTTTTACATTTAATTGACTTGTGATATCAATGCAAATATTTTTTTGTTAAGGTCTTGAGTAATGGATTAAGAGCAGAGCTGCAAAGACAACGCGTGGAAGTGGGAGCTTATTATACATTATACACGCCAGCACTTGATTGGTTGTTGCAAACAATTGCCATGCAAGCCCCGGTTACATTGTTGGATCAATTGTTGGAACGCTGTCATCAAAAGAGTAACAGGTTTAGAAAACGTTTACTAATTAATGGCGTTTTCGGCATCGAGAACTGCCCCGGGCAGGGCAGGCCGATGAGCAACTATTGATTAAATAAACAATAAACAAATTTCTTTAACCAATAGTTACCCATTCGGTCTGCCCTACCCCGGGGCAGTTCTCGATGCTTAAATCAATTGTTATTGTAAATCAATTGTTATTATTTTGTTTACAGTGGTCTTTTGTTAAACACTATAATGGCTTCTTTCAAGGCCAGTTGTATTGCAGATAGGTCTCTCCAATTTGTTGAAATGATTACAAAATGCAATGATGAAGGTAACAAATTTTCGTTTACACAAAGTAATAGTTTTAAATTTCTTTATATTCGTATGAGTTGTGAATATATTATGCAATAAACGTAAAATAATTCATAGGTTTCCCTCCGTATATATTATTTCGGACATTGGGAATGTGTCTGGCTTTAGCTCCGCCTCCTTACGAACATAGACGCCCCGTACTAAACGGTGTGTGGCGCGTTGTTTCTTCACTCACCGAACCGCAACAGTATATTTCATGCGCTGAAATTTGGATCCAGTATGCTGTTTCAAATTTTTCAGTAAGGGCTCTGGCTTTTCGATAATACAATGATTGAAGAATGAAACGTTTAAAGTTGTTTTATTTTTAGACTCGTGAAGTAAACACCTTCTTAGGCGATATAATTAGACATATGTCGCCAAATAGATCGTACGAAAATCACTACCCACAGTTATTAGGAATACTCGAAAAAGTGGTGACCCACACTCAAGATTTTGAATCTCTTTTAATGACGGTACGTGTTTTGGTTTGAATCAAAACTATCAATAATTAATTCTATCGATCGAGTACTATATGTTGATTTTTTCATTAGGACAATTTTCTACCACTTTTGGATTTGTTTCAACGTGAAAACGTAAGAGTTGAAGCCTGCAGAGGAGTAATGACTGCTTACACAAATCAATCAATGTCTACAACCGATCCAATTATAATCAACACATTAATGTTTATATGCAAAGTGCTTCATGACTCTGTCAAGTATGGTTGACTTTTTTATTTTATTTTTCAAATATGTTCAACATGTTGATGATGTTATCCTTGTTCAGCTTGTTTGTTGAATTAAGATTTTACTTTGACCATGCGCCATCTACTCAGAATTTCAGTGAACTATTCTATGCAAAGCGTCTCACGTAATAGAGAGAAGTGGGCTTATTTTTGTAAATATTTATTGTTTACAATTATCGAAGTTACACACGTCATTCAAAAATCGAAGAAGCGGTGCTGTACCTATGACAGCTGTCAACTGATTATCCATCCTTGATATGTGGGTTCTCTTTCTTTGACGTTTGCATGCAGAAAGCAGAAAAGTTAACCTTACTCACTACAACCTGCATCAATGACTCTATCACATACAACGATTTTGAAGGATTAGTATCACCCCGATGACAAATTTCTTCCATTATATAAAGTTTAACTTAAGCATCAAAACTTCGTATACTGTCAACGTAAACGCTTCGCATAAGGCGGCCATATTGAATATTTTGAAATGGTGCCGCATTCAATCCCAATAAACGTAATACATATGGAGGGCCATAGTAATACCGATCTTGAGTTTTCTAAACGCAGTCATTTTTTGCATTCCAGTGTTGGTGGTTGATCAGGTTCTTTTAAATTAGTACTATTCTTGAATTTGATTTAAAAATGATTTATTTACAACACCAACGTCAACGTATGCCAGCATTACGCTGGCATAGTCACCTCCTGTCCTCTTGTCCACTACCAGACAGTCCCTCCTCCTTCCAAATATACATACATTTATATCAATTTGAAATGCAAACCCATGCGCATTTAACTAGACCACTTAAGTAAGTGTTATAGTGAAATACTACGTTTGCTGTTTGCATTGCAACTGATATACGTAACTTAATCTACATACTGTATATATAGTACAGCATTAAAAAATGTTGCACTTGCATGTCTGTTCAGCATGTCTTAGGCTGAACAGATGTTACCAGTCAAAATCTTGAATTCGTCTGAATGCATACATTTGTATCGACTTCAGAATTATTTACATATTTGAAATTTATTTGATTAATGTATTTTCATACAAATGTGGCTGGCTGGCAATGATTATTGATTTTATTTAACAGCGCATTGACAGTTGATGACGAAAGACGACAAATCGGAAGTCTAGTAAACAATTTTGTTAAACGGGTCGAATACGGACGAGACTTTGAACAACAATTAAATTTTTATGTGGATGCCAGAGCAGCGTTTACTAATTTCGATTTAGTTTTATCGCAGCTTGTACAAGTAAGAAAAATAATCATTTATATAACAAAACATTTAGTAAGAAAATAGGTATAAATAAAAATAAATGTTTTTAGTGTGTCAATCGGTTATCAGTGGAAACGAGGCATGTCGTCAAAGGTCATCATACACGCAAGACTGGAGCTTTCGTTAGGGCTTGCGCTGCGTATTGTTACATTACTGTGCCATCGATCGCATCGGTTTTCACTCGACTCGAACTTTATTTACTTTCCGGACAAGTAGCTTTGTTTAACCAGTGTTTAGGTCAAGGTAAAATAATTTCAAATTTTAAAATCAATAAGTCAAGTATAAAAATCGTTTAAGAATAATTTCGTTTTCGAAACAGAGAGAAAAAGAGATTGTAGGTTATAGACGCTAAACAGCTGAGATCATTAGCGTCTATTTAGTCTGTCGGTATTATAAATTAGCCGCGTCCGGACAGTGTAAATACTTCAGTGAGCTGTATCTTCTGATACCGCGCGAATTACATAATTTTCTTCATACCTCGATAGAAAGTGCATACTTTCGGCATCAATTGTAAGGCAGAAAGACTAACATTTACTCCTAGGTGGGATTATACGCTGCAATACCGGAAGTAGTGAAGCAAAAATAACCAATCAACTGTTGTTTAGATGTCGTTTCCATAGCAACCCTACATTTTAGCTAATAGTTGCGAACAGCTGTCATTCTTGTTTTTACGTATAACCTCAAAGCTTGTTTGGAGTTTATCTGTGTTTTTATGTAATTAATTAATTAATGTATTTAATAAGGGTGCTTACGACCGAGGTATGAAGAAAAATAGTATGCACCACGCTGGCCGAAAGTGTGATACCATGCCCTGTGCGCACAGGACAATCACACTTTCGCCCTTGTGGTGTAATATACTATTTTAGTCAATTGTCTGTTTTTAATAGCTTAGGAAGAACATCGAAAACTAATACGAGTGAATGTAGTGTATTAGTTCAAACGTCAAGGACTCATTATTGCTACAGTTTCTTATTTGTATTTGTAGCTGATGCTTGTTTCAAAGCTTCGTTGAGTTTAATACCGGAACTGCCCCAGACGATCGAAATCGACGGAAAACAGTGCAATTCAGAACAATTTTTAATAGGATATTTACGCAACTTCTTATCAACTTTACTTATTGTTCCTGTGAGTTTTTGAAATCATTAACTTATCACACATTTTTTTTCTTTTGTGAGAAATATTTACCCTTCCTAAGGGCCCCCAAACAAATTTTTATACGGGGCCCCGCCAAGGCACGCTAAGCTTCTGATTTCAAAGTTACCTATCGTCCCACATACAGCGCGGGAGACTAATTTTAACACTAATGTATTTTGTTTAGGGACATTTTTTTCGTAAAGTGCTTATCACACGAGATATTTGAAAGTTTCAAGTTAAAAAAATCACCCGGTATATACTAAAATGAGCAAACAAAACCCCTAAATTATAATTTAACTCTGAAAGCGTCCTGGCTTGCTCTTCTCACGATGTAATATTTACAATTCCTGCTCTTTATACGCCAATTAAAATTAAGTGGGCGTTCCAAGGTCGCATAAACTATTTGTTAAGCGTTATCACCTCATATAAAATGTACATATTGTATTGTTAAGATGCTTGCTTTTATTTTAGGACAGTCCTGATATGAGCGTGTTGTATTTGACGCGAGGTTTGATTAGTGTATTGCAACATTACACATGGGCGCCGCATAGTTTTGCTCAAGCAACTGTTTATTTAAATGTCATCGACTTGCTCGCTGTTGCTGCTCGGGACACATACCCGTATCATGTGGATAAAGGTAACTATTTACCAACGGGGTCTAAATATTTTTATTTATTTTTTTTGATTATTACTACTATATTTCTTTACATAAAAAAAAAAAACAGTTGTGTGGTTTTAAGAAACCACGACGCAAGTGAAACTTTTATTGGATTGTAGACACTTATCCATCACGATTAATTATAAACAATATTCACATGAATACACGAATAAAAACATGTAAACACTGTAACTTGCCCGCATGACAGACTGACTATGTGTTATACATACTACACGGTCAGCTGATGCTAACCATGGGCGCCGCCATATTGGCCTTGGCTACTCTACCGAGCGCCTACTCCGAACGCCTTTCACTTTACCCCTACTCCGCGGCCGCCTGTAATGCGACAGACGGCCAGAAAAATTCGGGGCGATAGAATAAAAGTTTCACTTTAAAAATAGTCTTAATTTGTAACCTTTTGGTTTATAAATACAGTGTAAAATCTATACCTATAGCAAAATTGAAGGGACCGGATATTTTATTGCTTTATAAAGAGTTTAAAAAAAATTACATTACAAAATTATAATCTGTTAACTTTGTTTGTCGTTTTTTACATTTTTTTTACAACAAACAAATGAACATCTAAGAATTCCATTGTTGGGGTTTAAATAATGACGTATTGTTTCGTTATTGAGAGTTATTGTTACGCTATATATTGTGTTTCAATCACGAAGTTTTTTTAGTCAGGAGACCTAGCTTCTAATGCTTGCTGTGTTTCGAGATGGACCGTTTTCTGGCGCACGCGAGATGGCGCTGTTATCACTACCTGGAAAAACTTCGGTTCTTTCATCTGTTTTTGCCATAGTTACCAAAGTTGTTTAATTCCACAGACATTACACACATGTAAGCCATGAACGTGTGTGCGTTACCCAGTAGCTGACGCCATATTAGTTCATGCGACAGATATCGGTTCACTGCTACGCTCGAGCAGCGAGCTGGCTCTCCTGGTTATGACTTCGTGGTTTCAATATATGGGTAACAATGTAAACCAAACAAACCTTAACAATTTCTGCATTTTAAGGAATTTTTCGTTAAATAGAGGTTCGCTATATAGAGTTTACACTGTGGTTGGCTATAATTGGTCGATTACTGTTATTGAAGCAGTCATTGTAACATTACAATGCAATATTAGAAAAATTTACTTAAACAAATGTCACAGTCAAAACTCAAACTCAAAACGTGCCGAATTGTGTTGGCTGAGTTTTTGGCTACTCCAGTGTCATGACTAAAATATTAATTTGTTTCTTATATTTTTATGTACTTTTTAGTTGATTCTAATGATTCCCTGTATGGGTCCGATCCAAAGTTTATATCAGAAATAAACAAAATGGCCGGTATAATCGTCGATGAACTTTTGGTTTATCTCAAACATTTGGGTCAAACGAATCAGATCAAGATACAGTCCACACTCGCGGTTGAACTATGTACGAGAATTATTTTACGAGCCGATATTTCGCAGCCTGCCCTAGCATCGCTCGGGCTTAATTTATGGCAACTAGCTCAAAAACATGGACAAGCCGATCTCAAGTACTTGGTGAGTTGAAAAATGGATTTTCTTTCATATTAATTATACTACAAAATTTCCTTGATTATTTATTCTGTTGTTTTGCAATTTCAGAATCGTACACTTCTTTGTTTTAAACAAAAGACCAGTCAAGTCAAGGATCAGTCACTTTCAAATTTAATTTCTAAATTTAAGATAATGACATAATTAAAAAATCCATTATTGAATTGTATATTTTGCAATATTTCTAATCAGGGTCAGTTTCAGGCCAATTGGGCCTCGCATGTTGCAGATATTCCTAAAACTAGAGCGAGAAAGTAATAGGGGAAAATGTGTTTAATATTGTACATTCGTATCATAATTCGTATATCGAAAATTAGAAAAAAAAAACTATTTCAATTTATTATACTTTTTATATTTTGATAAAATAAAATAACAATAAAAATAAATAAAGGAACATAGATATTAAAATTAATAACATTCAAATACATTAAAAACAGCCCAAATTAAAAAAAAATTTAAATAGCAGATCTCTAAATTATTCATAATAGATTATCACATTAAATGAAAAAAGTTTTGGAAATCAGCATTATATTCTCATATCATGTAGAGGAAAAAAATGATATTTTCATTCATGAAGTCAGGTTTATTTAAAAATATGTTACAATATTATTAAAGAACAGACGTTTCGTCCATAATGGACATCATCAGTGTTTGAAAAATTTTGTTTTGTTACAAAAGACTTGCGTGTGTAAACTACACACGAAAGTCATTTGTAACAAACAAAGTAGCTTTAAGAATTCGGCCATTAATAGGCAGCGAAATTGATCGTGGCTGTCAAAAAATTGTCGATACAGTTCCAAATGAACCTCAGATTGTTATTCGAGGAACAGATAAATCTTTTACTTTTAACTATGTTTTCGACTCAGATGTCAGTCAAGAAGAATTTTATAATAAAACAATCAGAAATATGGTTACACGATTATTTAAGGGTTACAATGTAACGATTTTAGCTTATGGACAAACTGGATCAGGAAAGACATTTTCAATGGGAACGTCATATACTTGTGATGAAAATATGGGCGTTATACCCAGAGCTGTTAATGACATATTTGAAACAATGAATAATACGCCAGAAAATGATTATAGAATAACTGTTTCGTTTATGGAACTTTACCAAGAAACGTTATATGATTTGTTAGCAAATAAACCAAAAGAGCAGTCTGTTGTTGATATCAGAGAAGATACGAGGGGTATAAAGATCCCTAGTTTAACTGAAGAAGTGGTAATTTCCGCTGAAGAAATTACTAAGTGTTTAAATCGCGGATCATTAGGCAGAGCGACTGGAGCCACTGCAATGAACGCCCAGTCAAGTAGAAGTCATGCAATATTTACTATATGTATTCATCAGCAGAAAAGATCTGACGAAAGCAGTGCTACATGTGCCAAGTTTCATTTGGTTGATCTGGCAGGCTCTGAAAGGCCAAAGAAAACAAAGGCGGTCGGTGAACGATTCAGGGAAGGAGTGAATATTAATAGGGGCTTGCTGGCGCTGGGAAATGTTTTATCCGCCTTAGGTGACGAATCTCAAAAGGCTGGCTCATATATATGCTATCGAGAGAGTAAATTGACTAGATTGTTACAACATTCTCTAGGCGGCAATTCCATCACTCTCATGATAGCTTGCATATCGCCTGCTGATTATAATTTAGATGAAACTATTAGTACTTTGCGTTATGCTGACAGAGCAAGAAAAATTAAAAACAAGCCTATTGTGAATCAAGATCCAAAATCTGCTGAGATCACGCGTTTAAATCAAATAGTAAGACAGTTACAATTGAAATTGTTAGAACGCGGAGGATCTAAAATGACTAGTGATAATTTACAAGAAATCCGCGATGAGAATGAAATTTTAAAACAAAAGAACAGACTGTTGACAGAACAACTTCAAACAGCTTTGATTGAAAATACTCGAATGTTTGAGAGGGCGCTAATCGCCGAAAATGCTAAAGAACAGTTGCCTCACAAACTCGAAGAATTAAAAGAAGAGTGTGATGAAACGTTCAAAGCACTTAACTTCACCGAAGATCAAATGGTCATTTGTCAACGAATACATGGCAAGATTGAAGATATAAGACAGCACCATAAGCAAAGTGAGGTAGAAATGCTGAACTTTGAAATTAGCTCTGGCAAAAAGAGAAGTGCCAGTGGAGATAATGTTGAAATCGATGCTAATGTTAATTTTGAAAGCAAACAGGAAACACGTATGATGGCTCATCTCGATTACAGCAGTCAGCTCCAAGAACTAACACAAGTTCTGGCTCTCAAAGAATTATTGGCTTCTAAGATGGCAGCCAATTTAAACAAGATGCTCGACTACGCACAGTTACAAGAAAAAGAAGTGTAAATAAAAGCACTTGAACTTGAAAAGGAAGATTTCATATTGCAACTAAAATCGGTGCAGACAAGTAACGCATCGCCAAAAATAGCTAAACAACGGCAAAAGAGAGTGCAGGATTTGGAACATCAAATTAGCGATTTAAATAAACGAGTTGTTGAACAAGCGCGGTTGATAGAATTGAGAGAAAAAGATGAACAGAAAATCAAACAGTTGAAATCAGAAATTATGAGCATGAAACAAGCGAAAGTTAATTTAGTACGATTGATGAGAACTGAAGAAGACAAGTTTAGAAATTGGAAATTAGCACACGAAAAGTTTGTTAGTAAATTGAAAAACCAAGATCGTAAAAGACAAAATCAAATGGTCAGAATGGAGAACATGCATCAGAAACAACCAACACCAACTTTACATAATAAAGACAGAAAACAGAACTCCAGTGATGGTGAACTTGCAGGCGTAGAGGAAAACGAAGCAGTGAAATGAACATCTGATAGCCACGCAAAATGCAATTGTAAGAAAGTGAATTGTGGTACTTGACAGTGCGGTTGTAGGAAACTTTCTGTTAGTTGTTCAACAAATTGCAAATGCAATGTAGAAATTTGCAAAAATAAAAACAACACTACAGGGGGTCGAAGACTATTTGAATCACCAGATGATGACGGAGAATTATTTGAAAAACCCAAGTGAGAATATTTCTGTAGGCGATTTTTATTTACAAGACGAGTTTTCAAATAATTCTCCGTCATCATCTGGTGATTCAAATAGTCTTCGACCCCCTGTAGTGTTGTTTTTATTTTTGCAAATTTCTACATTGCATTTGCAATTTGTTGAACAACTAACAGAAAGTTTCCTACAACCGCACTGTCGAGTACCACAATCGCCTTTCTTACAATTGCATTTTACTTGGCTATCTTACGTTTTATTTTCATGACGAATGTTTTTACACGATAAATTAATAATTGAATTTTAATTTCCATCCCTGTCCGAGCTAGTAATAATTTTTGTTTATTTCCTAATGTATAAAAAACTCAGGTCGGAGTTGACCCTGTCAAAAAAATTTTAAAATAATGTATTAGAAATGTATAAATCCTTAAAATATAACAGTGTTTTGTTCTAAAAAAAAAGTAAAAAAAATAGATCTTTTGTAATAAAAAAACATTTTTTCAAACACTGACGATGTCCATTATGGATGAAACGTCTGTTCTTTAATTATAACATATTTTAAATAAACCTGACTTCATGAATGAAAATACCACTTTTTTCCTCTACATGATATGAGAATATAATGCTGATTTCCAAAACTTTTTTCATCGTATATAAAACAGCTGCGTAAAATCTACTACAAATATCACATTAAGTATTGCTAAACCAATATTAAAAAAAAAATTGTTTTACTTCACATAATGAAAAAAAATAACATTAAAATGGAATGGTTCCATCTGTGAACAATATTTTCAATTAAAACTCGATAGCTGTACTTTCAAAATCACATAAGCGTTCCGCACAACTTTTCAATAACTGTGACCTTCCAGTTACCCTTTTTCGTCGCATGCCTTGAAGAAATAGCAACTGTTTTTATACGACGCATACGCTTTGTCAAAGACTAATTTAACCTAACATCTAGCGTCACAATAAATAAATATATTTATCCGGTAGACCATTCGGTGATACAGGACATGTCATAGAGGTAATTATTGTTGATTATCAGTCGTACCAAATATTGCTCTAGTAATTATATACTCAACTGTCAGCGTTTGTGCGTATTTATAGATTATACATGATTACCGATTAGTTAATAATTACATACTGTGTTATCTATGATACCCAGAAGTAAGTTATCAAACAAATGATTAATAGAGTAATATTGCGTCATAATTATTAATAGGTAATTTATACATACATTATTTTGTATCTGTAAAGAAACAAACAAGTTTTCGATGAAACATGTCGTATTTTTTGTTTTTACCAAAAGTCAAACTAGAAAGTCACTAGTTTTGCACCGCTGTGCGGTAATAATCACTGATGTCTAAAGCAACATTAAAAAAAAAAAAAATAATAACAAAATATAGATTATTCTCCGATAAGTGACTGAACATTCGATTGATACCTTACAGTAAGTCTTTGGAAAAGTATAGACTGAATTAGCTTAATAAGTTTAAAAAACAATTCTTAATCAATTAGGTATATTTTTAACTACGCCATATTTCATTTCAAATATTCCCAATTTTTAACACTGACATGATGCCATGTGCCCTGAAATAAAAATTTGTTATAACAAGTTTTAAACGAAAAGACAATCTTGTTCAGTTGTAACCATTTTATAACTTACATTAATTCCATAATTCCAGCCTGTACCCGCAGGATTATCTGTTGTAATTCCACATCGTCGGCACATTGTCCCAGAATTTGTTACGGCCCATACTTGATTTGGACCTGCTGCCACAGAAATGTGGCGGAAACTTGTTACAACTAAAAAAATTATTCCCCAATTAAAAAAAAAATACAAACACGGTTTCTTTATCTTTCAACAATGACTTTTGTGGCTTCCAAGAATCTCAAAATACAGCAAAAGTTAGTTGAAAAACGATGCAAAATAAATTACGAAAATAAACAAAAGAAATCTATAATTACCTGTATTATTGCTGTCAGTCGGTAAATTGGGTAACGTTTGCCAGAACGTTCCTTCAGGAAACAAAGGCGTGATTTCTCTTCTGATTGATAAACGTCCGGAAGTATCCAGACCCCACACTACGTTCGATCCAACTGATATTTGTTTTAGCTGAGTTCCCGATGGAGGTTCTACACTATTCCAAACTTCTCCTAAATACAATGTTAGATCAATATACAACTATAATTAAGCTAACCTCAGACAATCAGTAATAATGCCTCAATAAAGATCTTAAACTTATTATTAAATACACCCTCCAAAAAGTTGTTGACAATAATTAATATTGACCGTCTACGGGCCCCTTTAGTAATTGTTAATTATTATGACATAACTAGGATTTATGATTGACTCTGCCATCTGGCGATATGGTTATATAACTACGATTATTTAGATTGGTAGGGGCTATATCCAACGCAAATCGGTCAGCTAACCAATAATTTTGGAAACTAAATACTCGCAAATTTCATAAGTGGAAGTGTTATGCTTTCTGTTATTCAGGTAAAATTTTTATTTATTGGTACGTAATGTTTTATAGCATAAGTATAGATAGTTTTTTCAACATTGTCTCCTGAAACGTATTTATGAATTTTTATCATTTGTTACTGAAATTATTAATGTTCTTATTTTCGATTTTGCTGATACTTAAAAAAAAAAGAACTCGTAGCACCAGGAACTGTATTTTAATTTGGTTTTATAAAGTAGTACCGAAATTGAATGGGAACAACAAAAATAATAATTTAGTCAAAAACAGTGATAACAAACCTTCTGGCTTTTCTGATGTTATACCAAATCTCCAGTAAGCCGACCCATTGCGCCCTACAGCCCAGACTTGGCCCTCTGGACCACAACTGATACCGGCCAACGGTTGATTGCATGCTACATGTTCCCACGATGTACCCTTAAAAAAATCATGAAACGTTTGAGACATAATTCTCGCAGATACGAGTTTCATGAAAATTATATACATACTGTTGGATAATTTTTAGTAACTCCTTTCCGTAATAAACCATCACCATTAGCTGCCACTGCCCAAACAACCACGATTTCTTCATTGTCGTCTTTTGATATGGACTATAAAAATTGAAAACAGTTGAGAATTAGTGTTTTTCAATTGTTACAATCCAAATATAATTAAATAACCAAAACTACTTTTGTTCGATTTTTTTAAACAGGTTCGTAAAGATAGTAAACAACAGTAGACAATCTATCTGACTGACTAGGTCCGAGTCGCGTTTTTATATTACAATACTTTTTTAAGGAGGTTGATCCGTTATAGTCCCAATCAAAAGTAAGTCGAATTCTAAATGGAAACTTTTATAGTTTATAAGTCGATGATACCAATAAATTATTGTCATAAAGGCATAAATTAATATTTTTTTTTTAATATTAATTAACTATTTCAGTACTTTATACTTAATGGACTAACTTTTGTATTTTTTGTACAAAGTTAGGTTAAAAAAAATAAATTTATGTAAATATCTCTATTTTACATATTTTTTGCAGTAAATAATTAAAAAAAGAAATTAGAAGTAATAAGAATTAAAATTAAATCATTAAAAAGTTGAAAATTCAGTTAAAATTGTTAAATCTGTCAATAATAAAAGTTCATAATCAAAAAGTGCCAAGGTTTAATAATTTTTTTTATTGATTAAAAGTCTCCTAATTAAATTGGAAAAAATATTAAAATATGCGTAAGACATCGATGCTTTACATAGATAGTTTTCGGAACTGCTGACATTATTTGGTTATTTGCAAAAAATTAAAATGTACCGTTTGCATGCTAGGTTGAGATATTTTCCATAAGACTACATGTAAAAGCTTTTTTTAATTTTTAACTTTATAAATCTCCTAATGATTTTGGATTTTTGACAGAAAATTTTGTCATAATAAAATCTATTAAAAATGCTTTATTTCATATTTTTTCATTATCTTCGTAAAACGGCTCAACCTCCTTAAATGAAGTCATACATTGAGACTAATGAATAAGTATCATAATTTTCAAGGTTTATGTATTAATAAGTCATGTATAGTTCTAAAAATGATTAATTAGAATAGTTTTTATTCAAAGAAAATACTAAAAAAAATTCACCTGTAAACTGATATCGACTATTTTCGTATTTCCGAGCTCTTGCCACGGCCCGCTAGTCGTAAGTTGACATCGACGGTACCAGCGTCTTCGTCTTACATAATCGGTAAAATGTTTCCTTCCATGGTATTTGGCAGGAAAATCCACAGCATACTGCCAGCCATCGCGATCAACACCGCCCGGAGTATGGAAGTCGACAATCCAGTCCGAAATCTGTATTGTTAAAACACTGTTAATTTTTTATAATTGAACAAAAAGTGATAGTATGTAGCTTAACGCATACCCAATGCCAATGCATCGAAAGCAGTTTAGCGTGTTCGCGAGTCCTTTTATGTTTCCCTGTGGAATCGCTCCACATATAACGATCAGTCGGTAGTCCCGTATCGGTATATCCTGTTACCGGATTCCATCGCTGATTTTCGTATACGTAATAGTTTTGGGAATCTGTCATTGGATTTATACCGGAACTACTCGTTTCTAACCCTAAAAAGTTTACAACGTTTATATTTTCGTTTTTGTTTGTTTATAACTTCATGAGTTAATTTGTTCTTACAGTGCGCTCATAAAAATACTATAGTGCAGGGGTGCCCAACCAGTCGATCGCGGCGTAGTTTTAAGTAGATCTTTATACTTTATCTATTCTAGCATTCAAAAATTCAATTTTCAAACCAAATCGATTAGCTCTTTCATCGTATACTCCCGCCTTTGAAAATATTGTATAATTTTTGTTCCCACTTGAGTGTTTAATAAACTTTCTATATTTGCAACGTTCTAAAAGCGATTTTTATTTTTTCCCGCATATTGGTAGATCGCGATGACACTATTTAATAAAATATTTTTAACAAAAAAATTGAACCGACTTCAAAAAAGGCACTAAAAAGTAAAAAATAATTGCGTATTGAAATGTTTTGGAGTCGGTGTAGTTCTCGGAATAGATTTCATTTTGGCTGACACCGACTCCAAAACATTTCAATACGCAATTATTTTTTACTTTTTAGTGCCTTTTTTGAAGTCGGTTCAATTTTTCTGTTAAAAATATTTTATTTTTCTCTTTTTAGTGTTAATCAACACTAAAAATCTGTGAACATACATAAAAAACATTATGCATTCCTTTGAAATTTAAGAGTTTCCCTCGATTTCTCCGGATTCCACCATCAGATCCTGACTTGGTTCCGATGGGACCACCTCTGAGGTGCACTCTTTCGAATAAAAAAAAAAAATTGAAAATCGGTCCATAATTGACGGAGAAATCGGTGAACATACATAAAAAAAAAAAAATATACAGACGAACATAGAACCTCCTCCTTTTTGTTGAAGTCGGTTAAAAATAAAGTAAATCTCACCTACTAATAGGTTGGGCAGCCCTGCTATAGTGAATGTTAAGTATTGATTTTTTGCAATTAATATATTTTCTAATTTTGGCGGTTGAAAAAACAAACTCGTAAAGCGATAACTGCTTATGTATAAAACTAACCTTTGAGAAAGGCACCGCCCCATCCTCCAGTATAAACCCAAGCTGTATTATCAAAACCGATACCCCATGTTACGCCTTCAGTTGATGTTTCAACGCGTCTTAAATGTCCGCCCATCTGGCGCCAGAACATATCGGTAGGATTCACTATCACCTGTTGAAAAACAAAGTCGTAACGTTTAAGTAATTGAGCGTTGAAAAAACAGTTTTAGTTTTGCCAACGCACAAAGTAATCAATTTTTGACACGAGGTTGGAAAAATACGTGAAAAATAAACAAATGAAGATTTCAGTTAACGGAACAAAAAAGTACTCACCATTTTAGATTTGTACGCAATTTTAAACAGTTTCAGTTTTCCTCTTATCAACAACAAGTGAACCGTTTCCGGCGGAAGCCGATGTTTAAAAAAACTATGTTCTCTTCCGTGAATGAATACTCGGTAACCTTCCTGTTCGCAAATGATTTGCATTGTAAATTCGAGTCCTTGCTGTAACAACATTTCACCGTCCCTTTCTTCTTTATCATACCATTTACCGTCGATCATCGCGTTTCTCACTATAACCTTATCGATAAAACGAGGATTAAAATGGAACGGAATATTTTGCACTTCCGATTCAGTTTTATGTCTAACTTTAATATTCGGATGACATTCTAGATTAAAACTCATTCTATCTGCATTTTCATCGACGCTACCGGTTATCGTAAGAACACTTCCTACATTGAAACCGTTTTCTAAAACTGCCGTATAAGGATCGGCTGTACTATTAACGTTCAATTCGACCTCGTAATAATTTCCGCGCTGCTGATGGATTTTTAAAGGCATCGGATCGAACACGAACACGTCCCCTAGAGAGGTGGTCGCCCAAATCGATTCTGAACTCGGACGACCGTGGACTTCGTTCATTTGACAACAAACTAAAAATACAAAAACAGTTTTTTTTTTTTGTTTGCCGTTTTAATATGCGAAATTACTTCAAACAGTGACTTTTGACATCAGCTGTTGTGACGTAATCTGATTCGAGCAGCCCAAGCAATACCGGTATTCCAACGTCAACACAAAGTGGCGTAACTATACCACCTGAGGCCCGTGGCAAATTCGTTGGATGGGGCCCTCCCTTAATATAAAAAATTTCAGCCAATTGGGCGACGGAACCATTTCAATTTTAAAAATGTTGACATTTGATATAGTATAATAGAGAAAAAATATAATTTCTGATATCGCGTGAGGTGACGCGGGCAATGGCTAATATTAAATACGATATTTGCCATGGTTACCTATATAGTATGTTCCACGTCATGTAAAAATTAATCAAAGCATGCTTAACTGGTTTATTTCTGACAGATCTACAAAACAAAACAGCTGATTTTTTTTTATTTTCAAAAGATTCCGAAACTATAAAGTTTAGAAAAATAAATAGAATGATAAATCGTTATGAAAAATATGCCATTATTATGTAAAAAACACCATTATATCTCTTCTGCGCATGCGCCGATTTTCCACAAAAACAATAAGGCTCTTCATATTTGCATCTCAAATATCCTCCCAAAAATTGGTTTCAATCCGCTCATCCATTTGAACTGTATCGTGTTCACAGACAAACAGACGCACAGAGTTTTTCCAAAAATATGTTTTTTGGATTCGGGAGACCTCACAACGAAAAGATATTGTAAAATTTTGAAAAGTGATTTTTGACCTAAACTAGTACCAATCCCCACTTGTGGGTTGGATTGGTAAAAGCTTCATGTAGTAGTTTCATCTTTATAAATGTTAGGTTCCTCCTGTTCTAACGGTCTCTCGGGCCGGGGGCCCCCTCAGGCCAGGGGCCCGTGGAATTTTGCCCGTTCTTCCACCCTATAGTTACGCCACTGCCAACACGGTAAAACATGAACCAATGAACGGCGTGCAAACTAGGCGTTCGTTTTACAGTCAGATTACGTCACGTTTTATGAATCATGGCATAAACGATGACGTCACTATTACCTCCCTTAAGAGGTTACACTACCCAGGCGCATCAAAAAATAAGCTTTTTTTGCGAATTTTTTTTACGAGTTCTAAGTGGCGGATAAAAAAAAAATTTAGGGCTTTTTTACGCATATATTAAAGTTCTCAAAAATATTTGTTATTTATATAATATATATATAACAAAATGGCGTCGTGGTACTATAAAAAACAGACAACATTTTTTTTTAGGTAAAAAACGGTGTACATTGTAGCAGTTCTGGTGTACCATCAGGAACAAAAAAGAAATTTTTTTCTTTTTTTACAATCGTTTTTCCATGGAAGTACCGAGGATTTTAAATTTTGTTTGAAAATTCACAAACTTGTATGAGTTAGGAATTTTTTTTCATTTTTTAGCAAAAAACTCGAGCTTAAATTGTTAACTGCATAACGTCATAATTTTTCAATCATAAAAATCGTGTGTACTTCCACGGAAAATCTATCTAAGAAGTCGTCCTTTAAATTTCAAGTCAATCGGACAAAAATTGAGCGAGATACGGTGTAGACCAATTTGAAAAACGTAGTTTCGAAAAAAACGCGTTTAAAGTTTGAAAACGTATTTATTATATGAAATTTTCAAAATTTTTGAGAACTTTAATATATGCGTAAAAAAGCCCTAAATTTTTTTTTTTTGATCCGCCACCTAGAACTCGTAAAAAAAATTTACAAAAAAAGCTTATTTTTTTGACGCGCCTGGGAAGTATAACCCTAAGTCCTATTTAATACAGTCAATTGTATAATATTTGATGTTTTACCTGACGTCAAATTGGCTAACCAATCTTCCATATCGGTATCGCTTGCGAAATGAAGACGCAACGGATGATTGCCTTGGGGCAATCGAGGGGTATAAATAGCAAGACGTGGACTTCCTGGTTCACTACAGCACATTACGCATGTTATTTCTGATATACTAAACTGCATCTGAAAAAAGAAACGACAGCTAAAATATGAATGACACTGTTTTGTGTGAAAGATACCACCGATATGGAATATTTGGAAGACGAATTTCCTTCTTCTGTTATAAATGAAACATGTACGAACCTTTTTTTATAATTTCTTACAAAATGTCAAATATACAGGCGTTGTACAGTGTAAACTCGATATAGCGACACTCAAGGGACTGTGCACTTTGTGGCGTTATTGAGAGTTGTCATTAAACGGAGAGAAGAAATAATCCATTGATATTTTTTTACTATAATATGTATTTACTCCAAAGCATCTTCTAACATCACTTATCTTTTCTCATGCCTGTTGCGTTGCTGGATGAAATTAAAATCTGAACTATTAATAATTTTAATATTTGAAAAAAAATGTTAAGAATTTGACAAAGTCGATAAGACATATTATCTAATATAAATTACAATTATTTAACCACTTAATGCTCGGGTTTTTTTATCAAAAATTGAAATAAAAACTGCAGGTTATTTTATAATATATTTTATTATATAATAAATGAATAAAAATAGATATAAATCACTATAAGTTCGTAAAAAATGCATTTTTTTTATTAATTTTGGAAATATAATACTTACAAAATATTTTATAATGTTTTTCAATAAGGTAAAACAGAGGAAACGATATGCGTAGTGTCTCTAGCCCGTCAAGTAGCAACTGGCGAGCACCGTTCGTTTGTTTATCGCATAAAACTCTAACAAGTCGAAACTGGCGAGCACTGCTCGGGTTGTCGTGTTGCGATACACGCGTCGCGCGCGAGCAGTGTTCGTTCAAAAGCATTAAGTGGTTAACATGACATTGACAATAGTTTTTATCATAACTAATTTTTAACATTTGCTCCATTGAACAAAAAATTAATTAAAAAACAAATCATGTCTTTCTTCTCATCAATGACGCCACATGCCTCTATTGCGCGTATTATTAAAACTTTTTCGTCAATACACAAAGATTTTCTTTTACTCGCCATGTTCACAGTTTGTAAGTTTGTGGACAACTAAGAATATGATAACTTCTGGATAAGCAGCTGAGCTAAACATATGAAAGATAATCTCAACAAACAAAAGAACGAATTTCTTAGAATCTTCAATACGCACAATGCCGACAACAAAGCAACAAAATAACATACAAGTACTGTTTATTGCTTAATGATGACGTATTGTTGTCGTTATTTAGAGTGGTTGTGTCGTTATTTAGAGTGTATCATTGTATGAGCAACAAGGTAAACCGAGTAGAGTTAAGTAACTTCGACGTTTTAAGGAGTTTGTCGTTATATCGAGTGACGTTAAATGGAGTTTACACTGTATTTCTAGTTTGTTTTTGTCGTTACACTAAATTATCATCGCTTGGATATGAACATTATACCTATATCCAATGTAAAAAAGTTTGTCGCATATATCTAATGTGCAGAAGCCATTCTTAATATATGTTGTTCAGTGCCGGATTAACCTATATGCTAACTACGCTGAAGCGTAGGGCGGCACTCGTCGGAGGGGCGGAAGGGAAGTTCGCAAAAAAAAATAAAATGATTTCTAACTAACGAAATGACGGTCTGTTTTGAACCTCCAATCAGAATCAGATATTACTAACTGATATAATATACACAGCACGTTATCAGGGGTGGGAGGCAACGTTTTCCCTCGAACATGAGTCTTGGTAGGATAAATGAGAACCTAGTTCAAACCTGGTGTATTTGCGGGCTACTAAAGCAAATATATGCGGAATGATGGAATGATTTTAAAGTTTGACAATATATAGGTGTTATACTGCCGGAAAAATTTGACTGTTCACTATCCGTACAGAACTAAATCATGATACACGTCAATTACTTGCCGCGCCTCTGCTTATCCAATCCGGAAGTCATCACTTCAAGTTCGACTCTTCGAACAGAAATACCCATATACGATGCAAGGCCTTACTAACTTCAATGAAAGAAAAGATAGCCTACAGAAACTCGGGAAAACGCTAGCCTTAAGTGAGCAGGAAGCCTGTTTTAGCGTATAGGTGGCACTTAGTATAATCCGGCACTGATGTTGTTCCCTGACTTTCAAACAGCGTTGCCAGACGTCCCGATTTTTAAATCAAAATTAAATGTCCCGCGCGGGACAGGCTCAATCCCGCTTTTCGGGGATAACTCGGGGATAACTTTAAAAGAAATTAAATCTTCACAGAAATATCATGATTAAGTAATTCTTATAAATAATTATTCTCTTATTGTAAGTTGCAATTTGTAACACTCACTCCACAGACTATTGTTTAAAACGCCATATTTTTCAAATGAATAAAACTTTTTTGATTTTGATTTTGTTTTTTTTTTTTTTTTTTTTTATTCTGAAGACGAATAAGACTCAACTATTTAACGATAGGGTAAACCTGATTTAAAATATTATATTTTTATTAAAATACATTTTCAATGGCTATTTTTGCTATCTATTGTCACGTAAACGTAATTTTAATTCAAATAAAAAGAAAATAGGTATTTGAAAACTTCTGATATATATACGTTTTTTTACTATGTCCCGCTTTCGACGAAAGAATCCCGCTGTTTTCACTCAAAGAGTTACAAAATCTCGACTTGGCAAAAAAAAAAAACTGGCAACGCTGCTTTCAAATAACTTTTCCACTTTTGTGGCCACCCGATATGATCATACAATAAATAAATACCTTTGTAGTGACGCCATCCGGGTTAAGCACCGTAAAAGTGCCGGCATTTGGTACACTTGTAGAACTACTGATCCATTCTAATTCGATGATGCAGTCTTCGTACGGCGCATTGATATGACTTCCACGCGGCAAACATCGAGTTTCGCCTCGTTTTACCCACGATTGCATATCGATAGCGCTCTGGTATTGAGAGAATTCCATGCCTTCTTCAGGCAGGCGCATACGAAGTTCTTCCAACAATTTCACTCGCCACGGTTGTAACAGTTCCGATTCTGGAACCGTAGGATTGTCAACAAACCTGGAAAAAAAAACAGAGCACATATTTTTATACCAAGTGATGAAACGATTAGCTTAGGACTTTTTTGGATAAACTCATGTAATCGTCTCGTAATATAATTTAAACTATTTGTGCTAAGTATTGAGACAATTAAATAAATAAATTTTAATAAAATTAATAAACAATTTAAAATATTTGTATGGAATTTTTTCTTACAAAATTGTAGTGGACAAGATTTTTTAGAATGTACACACAGAAAATTTCTGTGATATCTTAAAGTGATTGGAATTGTTAAAATGAAAAATAATCAATTAAACGACACGTGCAAAAAAGAAATTTGGATCGGTCTCACCAAGTACCTACTCGAGATTCTGACTGATGTGGTTTAAACTTTAAAGGAATGATTTACGCACTTTTGCACAATTTATTTTTAAAACATTCACATTCAACTTTCTAAACACTACCGCGTTTCAGACAAAACACATTTCTTTTTCACTTTATTTCACGGCGTCGTTCAACATGTAGCAACCAAAAATGACACGCGCCGTGACAAAACAAATAGACAAGTACAGTAAATACCCAATTCTAATTATTACCTCTAAACTATGTACAATATAATCTAAAAGTTTTGAATCGTTACAGTGATTTATTAACTCACAACAAACCTTAATGGATGAAAGTTTATCTAATAAAAAAAATAATAATAATGAAAAGAAAACGAAGAACAAACAAGTGAAATGGGACGCAGGATTTGTGCTTTTGAATGAAATTTTTTTTTGTCATAAATGGAAAGATCGTATATAAGTTTTATAACAAAACTATTTTTCTTTTTTTTATTTTCGTTATAATTCAAAAGTTATATCAAATTAAAAATAAATTTTTGTACCCAGTTCCGAGAACGCGCCGACATTTCCCGAACATAATGTGACGTCATAATGTTTTAGTCAATACACATGTAGAAGCCATTGATAGTATACTGCGTATATACATTTTACCATTATGACGTCACAACTGTCAAAAACAATTATTTTAGTGCGTTTGCAGTCACGTGATTTTTTAAAATATTTTATCAATTTTAAATTGCTTATAATTAATTTAAAAAAAGTTTTTTGAAAGTTTTTCGCATCGATTATCAATATTATTTATAATAAAGTTTTAAAATACAATAAAAAAATCGATAATTATTTTTTTTTTCAAAAGCCTAATTATTTTACCAGTCCAACTCCAGTGCTCCACGAGTAAGGAAATGGTTCTAATTTAGGTCAAATTTCAATTTTTGAAATGTTACTATATTTTTTGTCTTAACGTCACTGAATCCAAAAAACATATTTTTGGAAAAAGTCTGTTCGTTCGTATGCTCATTTGTCTGTGATCAAAAGGATTATCAGATTGATACCAAATGGAAGGACAATTAATATGCAAGAGCCCTATTGTTTTTGAAGAAAAGCGGCGCATGCGCTATAACGTTGCATTTTTTACATAAGAATTGTATACTTAATGGTATACTTTCATAACGGCCTATTATTCTATTTATTTTTTGAAGACTTTTTTTAAAAGATTTTTGACGTGATAACGTCTTATAAATTGATGAATCACCAATCTTATAAATGATAAAACACCGGCTGCATGCACGAAAAAGTGTAATGTTCCTAACGTTCGTAACGCGTAACGTTCCGCCTGACCCTGTGCGTGCTTTTTGCTAATTTCTTGCTCAATTTAAATCAGATCGGTTTGAAACCAGTCTTAAACGAAAGAGGAGAACATTTTACATAGATTTCGTATAACAGAATTTGCTTAAACAGTTTTTTTATACAAATTTATATAGAAAAATAGCTGTATAAATGCAATGTTGTCTAATGCATGGCGCGACGCGGTCGGTCGTCTTTGTTTGCCGTACATGGAAATTAGAAAATAACGTATGTCTTGTCTTAACATGAAAACGGCTGCATTAGTATTTTGTGAAATGCAACGCCTTCTAAGTTAAGTATTGGAATAACTAATTATTATTAGAACACAATACTTTGACAGTTGCAAACGTCACTTTTGACATTTCTTATCATTCTGACACCAAGGATAAGCGGATTGAAACCAAATTTTGGGAGGTTTAGGTTATGTATTACGGAATACGTTATCACGTAAAACTATCGTCCGTAAACCGACTTTACAGACAACCAATTTTTTTCTAAACTTTATAGTTTCGGAAATATTTTGAAAAAAATCAGCTGTTTTTTTGTTCTGAAGAGCTGTCCAAAATAAATTAATTTGGTAATCGATAAGCACGCTTTGGCCACTTTTTACATGTGAAACCATATTATGTAACCATGTGAACAGGTAGCAAATATCATAATATTTAATAGTAGTCGTTACCCGCGTCACCCCATGCGTTAACAGAATTTTTATTATTTATTGTATATGTCAAATGTCATTATTTTTTAAGTTGGAATGCTTCTGTCATCCAATTGGCTGGAATTTTTTTCTTAAGGAAGTACCCTCGGTACGCAGTAAGTCAAAGAATTTCAGTCTTCTACTTGAGTAACTTAGTATATAATTTGGCAACCCGCACGCCTTGCCATAGTTACAAGTGCTTATGTACGCAGCATAAGTCAGCACGCGGTGTCAAATTCGCATTAATTTATGAAAATGCTTTTCTTTATTCCTGTCATTTCGGAAATAATAATATACTATCATTTTTTTTGGAATACTATGCTTTTAGCATTTACTCAATTTACGTATGTTTTTACGATATCAAAACTGCTGCAGTTTCGTAACTTACCTTTGAATGACGCGCCACAAACTATAATATTGCGGTGTTGTCATGTTTATGAATTGCTAAAAAGCTCGGCTTTGTTTTAGTTATTTCTATTAACATAAGCAAGCTTTATACGTTTTGGAAAAAGAAAAATGTTCATAGAATATTCGTTTATATTTCCTGAAAATTTTATCAAAATTTGTTTGTCAATTCCAACGTAATAAATGAAGGAGTGCGTCAAAATCACAGATTTCCATAAGACTCCATGTTAAGTGCAGCGAAATAAAATTATCAATATCTTTTTTCAAAGTCAACCAAAAATCACAAAAATTTAACTGAGTCATTTTTGAAAAGGTTTTGACATATTTGCAAATTTTCGTAATTTTCTGTTTGTTAATTCATTTATCGAGGGTACTTCCTTAAAATAAGATAGCTTTCATCTGTCAGTTTGTTGATTAGTTAATAAATCAGCCTTATATAGTTAATAAATCAATCTTCCGACTAGTCTTCTCGTGTTAATTTCGGCTGAATCCTATCTTAACCTAAACATAGCCAGATAGAGAGTACTCTATACTTCAAGTTTGTATACCAATAATAATTGAACAAAGAAGTCTTTCAACTTATAGAGAGTAAACTGGTTGAACTAGTTCAAAAATTCAATTGATTAATGAAATCGGCTAGCTGAATTCCGTTTGTTTAAATCGAGCACAAGAGGCGCCGCCGACTCGTACTTACCAATTCGGTAAAGCCCCCGGGTCGACCGTACAGGCTCCGGCAGCACACCAGGTCCACATAACGTCACATTCCGTCCAACACACTGCAAGAGAATCGTCGTCTTCAAGAAATCCGGCTGAATCTTGTGACAAATCCGGATCCCAAACTTCAGATTCAGGATGAGCTTCAGTTCCTACCTGTCGAAAAACATTCACGCTAATTTCTTCTGTTACAATGCGCGGATTTGCTCTTACGCGGTAGACATCATCAAAACGCGAAATCGAGTTAGCACATACGCGATTTTTGAAGAGGTGACTGCTTTGAGCTACATAATAACACCAGGTGAACTGCCTCTGCTGTTTCGTCCTCAAAATGATGACCTCCTTTTTTCCACTTTTTCCCATCGAGCGTACATACCTGGAGGGAGCAAAGCGGGTGCATTTGCATTACTACTTAAAAAAAAATCCGGGGTCAAGCTTTCTCTCTCGCTCCGTGCTCTGATTGGTTGTACCACTTGAATCAGCCAATTAGGGCGCGGTGCGAGAGAGAAAGCATGAGCCCGGATTTTCTTAAGTAGTCACATAAGAACAAGCATTGCATGCTCCCTCCAGGTATGTAAGCTTGATGCTTTTTCCTCATAGCTCAAAAACTACAGCACTTTACCACGCCCACTTCTATTCAACTAAACAAATGTAATGTCAAGGTGAAAAACTCTATTTATTCAGATGTCTAAAATGACTTTTTATTGGATTAGCTGTTAACTTAGGAGTTTTACCTCTAACCTTACTTTTGTGATATGCTCTGTAACTTTTAAAGCGCGACTTTCCATAACGCGATGATTTTTAGGAACACTTTTCGCGAAAATAGGAGAAACGACTGAAAACCCTTCGTTGTAAAAATAAATAAATAAACTTACTACTGAACCGACACTTCTTACAGGACTCCACGCCTTTGAACTTTTTATAGGTGTTTCAAAATGCTTGCCCGTTACAATAAACGGTTCACCCTTTGCATTAGGCAACGTCGATGGCTCATTTCCTTGACTGGAACTTGTTGATGCCGTTTCAGAATTATTAGCTACGGGAAGTTCGGATTCAGAACCTTCGGAACTGTCGGCCCCGGCTTTTTTACTTCGGTTGCCGTCGTTCTTCAAACGAAGCGATGTCGGGGTTGGAGCGGATCGGGACGTTTCTTCCCATTCAGTCGTTAAACTCGACGGCTCAAACGTACTCGGTGGGCGATTCTGTCACAAAATATTACTAGATGTATGAAGATTGACTCTATTCAATAAATAGAGTAACTGTGATCCGTTGAAGTTAATGATGAGTATTTGGAAGGAATTCCGTGGCATAAGGATCGAAAATGAAGCAATACTGAGATTTTTTTAAACTTGCATTTAATACTAACGTTTCGATACGTTTTGTATCATCTTCAGCATTTGAACACTCTGAAGATGATACAAAACGTATCGAAACGTTAGTATTAAATGCAAGTTTAAAAAAATCTCAGTATTGCTTCATTTTCGATCCTTATGCCACGGAATTCCTTCCAAATACTCATCATTACTAGATGTGTTTAAATTAAAATTACGTTAATATCGCTCGTGAAATCATTCTTTTGTTGAATTTCCTAAAGAAAACAAAATGAATTTTGAACAACATACCAGTGATGTTAAAGAACGATGTCTTTCGTAGGACCTTTGTTTGAAGCCCGGTCGACCACCGAGACTTGCGATACTGCTGGTCCGACTCACTTGCAACGGTGCCTGTACCACCCGCCATGTTCGACCCGTCAGCTCCGATGGACTAACACCTCCACGAAAATATAAACAGCGATCTTCCGCCCCGACGGCCCAAACCTGTCCGTATTCAAATAATAGATATTAAAAGAGACATATTTTTATAAGATGCCTTTTTACGAAAATGTAGGTATACCGCGCTATATAAGAAACGATTTACAAATAGAGACATTCATAATTTTTATGGAAAACTGAATAATTTAAAATTGTGAAACAGGAAAAAAAATCCAGCCAATTGGGCGACGTGACCATTCCAACTTAAAAATATTGACATTTGATATAGTATAGTAAAGAAAATAAAATTTCTGTTATCGCGTGCGGTGACGCGGGTAATGGCTAGTATTAAATACGATATTTGGTATTCGTTGGCATAGTTGCCTACATCATGTAAAAGTATCAAAGCATGCTTAGCTAATTTCATTCTGACAGATCTAAAGAACAAAAGAACAGCTGGTCTTTTTATTTTCAAAAAATTTTTGAAACTAGAGGATTCGAGGGACCTCAAAACTAAAAAAAAATATTGAAAAATTTTGAAAAGTGAATTTTGACCTAATATTAGTACTTCCCCATTGATGGCGTTGGAATGGTAAAATACAAGTTGGATATTTTTCAAAAAAATGAAATAAAGAAGACAAACCTGATCATTCGATGCAACTGACACCATTGCCATATTGCCGACCATTTCGACCCATCCCGATCCGATCGCCGAATCTTCATTAGTTCCTGAAGTATTTCCATCGATTCCTTTACGAAACCAAACTCGGTGATCGGTAGTAACAGTCCAAACAGAAAAATGTCCAACGGATACTTGTACTAGTTTTAATCCATCTCCTGGTGGGCGAACTTCTAACCACGATTCACCTATAATTTTTTTATTAATAAATACTAGCTCAGAAAAATGTAACAGTATGATATTCAAGTAGCTTATAGTAAGGTACTAAAAAAGAACCTAGTCATGATTATAGTACAGTTCGTAGCAACAAAGCAATGAAACAATCTAAAAGCATAAAAACTATACTGCTTTTATTATATTGTGAAGTACAGTAAAACTAATGTATTTTCAACCTGTCGGAGCTAATCGACTCCTATATTTTCAACTTATTCATCTTCATTTCGTTGCAATCATAGACCAATAGAAAAAAACTTTATTAATTTGAGGTTAAATGTTGTCAAATGTATTTTTCTATTGGTGAACAGCGTTGGAGAAAAAATTTTCCGCGAGAAGTGGGAACTGAAAGCTTGAAAATACGTAAGTAAAATCGGTTGAAAATAGATTGTGTTGAAAATACATGAGCGCGACTCACTCTTGAAATTTTGACTTTAGAGTATACTTTAGTGATGTAACGAATGTTAATTTTTAGACATTTAATACCCTGTTTTGTTTTTTTTTACAATAATAATTTATATTTTTTAATACTTAGTTAACTCGACCCTAGATGTCAGCACTTGCTTACGCGGTTTTATCCTCGGTTGATACAAATTGTTGTCGCGATTGACGTTCGCTCTAACGCCACCTGTCGGTACTACCGACAGAAAGTAATATAAATACTAAGAAATTAATATGTTTTGTTTTTTTTTATATATCATTTTCACATTTTTTTAATAGCTCTGTTCCAAGTTCTCTGAGAACGGTAACAGAACCGTCACAGTCTTGTGCAGTAGCTCAAAAACCGATACAGATTCGTTTTAGCTACTGCGCAAGACGGTGACAGGTTTATTACCGTTCTCAGAGAGCTTGGAACAGAGCTAATATGATTTTTTCCCTATATTAATGTGATCGCGAATGCCGAAAAATATGCGAATATTCCCGAATGTATTACATCACTGGTATAGTTTTCTTTTCACCTGTTGGATTATCTCTTGTTATGCCGGAACGAACCAATGCGCGACCGTTCCAAAGTACAGCCCAAACCAAGCCCGTCGGGCCGATACTGATCTGATTAACTTCACAGCCTGGCGGAGTCGCAATATTTGTCCAGCGCAGTCCTTCTGGCGACGTGATACTGACACCGGTTCGAAACATAACCTAAACACAACCGACTTTCAGAGTGCGTGTAAAATTACTTTCGACTAGCAATGTATCACAAAAGCGCCAATTAAAAATGTAATCACGCATTTTTTGTGCTAAATATTTACATGCTATGTAAAAAGAATTCTTGTTTTAATATTTGTAAAATCATATACAGTGGATTTTGGTTAACTGCACTAATTATGTTCGGTTAATGTTTACTCAATAAATTTCGGTTGTTCTAAATGCGCGTTTGGTACGTACATTAAATTAACACTGTTTATTCCAAGCAGCCGCGAACGGTAACAGAACCGTACACAGTCTTGTTACTGCGCAAGATCGGCTTGCGCAGTATCGATTTTTGAACTAGTGCGCAAGACAGTCTTGCGCAGCGACAAGACTGTGTACGGTTCTGTTACCGTTCGCGGCTGCTTGGAACAAACTAATTGTTTTTAATGTAAATATTTTCTATGCGTTGTACTGTTTATTTTAGAATTCGTACATCTGTAAGCGGCAGTTTGTCTTTTGTTTTATAAAGTTCGCATAACTGGAACAGTCAACCAAGTCAATGTTTCTAATGTGTTCCAATTAATCAGAATCTACTGTATAATAACAGAAAATTACAGATTTTAAAAGCGCGCCTTTTTATCTTTTGGGTACGTTTGGTTATGCGCTTAGTTCGATCCGGGTGCTCTGAGGCATTCGAATTTAACATTTCTATGCTTTGAAAGATCTCTATTCTTTGTTCCGATTTAATATCTGGAGGAGATTAAGCACGCCCTATGACCTCTGACGAAAGCAAGCGAGCAAACAGATTTACCCATCTTCACGAGCATTCGTTTTAAAAACTAGTGGAAACACGTGCTGTGAGAATGGTTTGCAGTTTAATTGTATATCCCTTTACAACTGGCGAAACTTTTTTGTTTTTGATTATTTAGGGACCAAAGAATCTAGAAAAATTATTAATAAATCTTGTGTACCCCTGCTTAACTGTGAAAATAACCTGAACGAAATAACTGCAAAAATTAAATTGTTTTACGGCAAAAAAAATCGTCAATAGTCACTCCCGTATAGAATCGGTTGTAAAGAGATATGGTAATTTTTCAATAAAAAAAACACATAAATTTAATATTTTTTCAAAGAATAGTAGTGACTAATGAGTGTATTGCAAGACTAATAAATATTTTAAAATAAATATTTTATTTAATTAATTATAGACTATAATATAATTAAATAAAATATTTATTTTATCTATGAATAGAAAAACATTCACAAACGTTAGTATTAATTATAAAATAAACGTTTGGAAAAATCTGCTAAATTGTGTTTGGAATCAATTAACCAAACATCTGCTCGATCTATCGAGTGCCAAACCGAATGTACCCTTTGTTTTTCATCACATGGTACGCTAGTTCTAAAATAAAATTTAAATCATAGATGTCTCTACGGTAAAACTGAATCAAGAATGATAAATTATAAAACATGTTCGGTTTGTTAATATTTCTATTGGGATATGACATATAGGCGGAGTATAAGCCATATGTAATGTCGAATCCGCCATTGTTCATACATATAGTGATACTAACAGCATGTAAAATGTAACGTTGTATCATTTTATGTCAAATCCCAATACTAAATGACATTAAAATTAAAACACGTAACTGAACAAGCTTTAATGTTTGTATTGTGTGATTTGCCAACATTTCCGCTCAAAAAATACTTTTTTTACTAGAAATCTAGTCATTACTGTACTATTTGTCATTTGTTTTATACGGCAGACTTATGAACTACAGCGCTATTGTTCTGTTCCAAGCATTATTCCACGATTCCGCTCTTTAGACGGAGGAGAAACTAATTCTACTATCACATAACCCTAAAATATAATCTGCCAAAATATCCCTGTAAATCGCTAGTGTCGGCGTTCATAAATGCTTGTATTTATTTAATAGTACCTATTTTATTTTTAACACTAAAATTACTGACGCTATGTTGCTGAACATATATTTATAATTCACTGTTAGTTTGCCTCATATACAAGGACAATTTACTAACAGACACTTTTTAAAATATTTTACTTATTAAATACGACAATACTGTCTTTAAAAGCTAGTTTCGAACAATTAAAATGGTGATAAACCCTAAATTCACTCTTAATAATTTTGATTATTATTAATTAACTTTTATTATTAATCACAAGTTACTTAAATCTCGTATTTGCATACTGTCTTTGTTTGAAGCACAAATGCAAAAAACAGAAAATCTTATACAACGCGTTTCTTTTATTGTAAAGCAGTATGTACCTTCATATCATCATTCAGCTGTTATTTGCCAGGAAGCGTTCAAATACACACAAACCAATTATCTAAAAAAATACTATAAAAAAAGTAAGAAAAAAACAATTAAGTTCAAAGAGAACATTTTCCAATAGTAAACATAGTTATCGTGAATTAAAAATTGCAATGCTGTTTAAGCGATGAATGTATTTATAATTTTGAATAAATTTAATCCTAACGGACAAGTAAAATATAAATAAAAATACATACGCGTCCGTGGGCAGTTACTGCCCAGACAAGTAGCGTACCAGGAAGCGATCCAGGTAACGATGTTCCACCGATACATACGTCAATAAACGGTTCCTAAAAACAAAACATAATACAGTAGAGACGCGTTAATCCGAACCTTCATAATCCGGATTCTTTGGTAATTCGGACAGTCGTTTGATAGTATTATGTACATTGTAGTCCGGATTTTTCTAGTTTCAGTAATCCGGATCATGATACTTAGTTATTGAGTAGCTGTACCGGCACTATTTGCGTCAACACTATTGGCCGGCGATGTGTTACAAACAGTTACATACATATTTGTTGCCGGAGAAGTGAGAGAAGTTAGGTGGTTTTAGTATGTATGTAGTCGTTGTCAAACTCAGATAGAAATACGTAGAGAACGCACTATGGCGCCGCGTAAACGATCACACGTTACTTTATCACTGCAAGTAAAAAACGAAATTCTTGACAAATTAAAAAAGGGAGCCTCCAATAAACAGTTAGCCGCAAAATATGAGCATTTTAGTTTGTTTTCTTGATAATTAAAATTACATCCAGTAATCCGGACATTTTGATAATCCGGATCAGTTGTGTTTTAATTAGTCCGGATTATCGCGTCTCTACTGTACTGCATTATAGCCGATTAATACTGTACAATTTTAATATTGTTCCATTTCCAATCAAGTAACACTGCAGCGTATCTAGTTTGACATTATGTGACAATGTTTATAGACCAAGATCCCAGACCCGCCAGACCTACGTCATTTCAGTACTGCTAAGATTTTATCAAATGTACAATATTTAGTTACGAACGTATGCCAATTTGCTAGCTTGAAAGCGGGGGCCTTTTAGAGATAACCGATTCTAAAGGTACATAAAACACGTGCTTACCTACGTACGCAATGGTATTGTGCGTGCGTATGAGTGCGAGTGAGAGCATTAGATGATTTTTTTTGTTTGACACCTGTATGAAATGTAGGTTGTTTGTTTCCGTGGAGTATATCTCTCTTAAACTCATGGACTACTCTGTCTCTGTGTGTGTAAACAAATAAAAAACCTAAATTTCATGAAGCATCAAAAAAAATCATCTGATGCTCTTATAGAGAAAATGGGTGACTCGGTGCAGAGCTGAAAATTTGCAGAATAATAGAAGATAGTACAAGTAAGTAGAGAAAAAATTGCCAGAAGGCTATGCGGAAGATAAAGAGTCGCCAGAAGGCGCTAATGTTGCAAAAAATCAGTGCACTTCTGGCAATTTCTATACTTATTCTGTAATTCAAAACTAGATTATGTAATATTATATATATTATACATTATATAGTTATAAGGGCATACTGAAAATTCAAACATATTTTGATAGAAATAAAATTAATCGTCATGTATTTTCATTAATAAAATTACGTTGTTATAACAAAGTAATTTTATTAATTTATTTAATTTTATTTCTATCAAAATATCATTAATAATTTTGAATATTTGTCGAATGTAATTATTATATCATGTTTGAATTTTCAGTATGCCCTTATAACTATATAATGTATAATATATATAATATATAATCTAGTTTTGAATTACAGAATAAGTATACAAATTGCCAGAAGTGCACTAATTTTTCGCAACATTAGCGCCTTCTAGCGGCTCTTTATCTTCCGCCTAGCCTTCTGGCAATTTTTTCCCTACTTACTTATACTATCTCCTATTATTCTGCAAATTTTCAGCTCTGCACCAAGTCACCCATTTTCTCCGTAGCCAGCTCTTAGTCCATTACTTGTGCAAGTATTCCTGAAACCTCGGAAAATATTACAAACCAGCAGCTATTATAGTTAATTAAATTTCTTCATCGATTTCGATACAAGTTGGCAACAAAGTAAATTCATTACGTAGTCTATATGATGAGTGCTGAGAAAGGAGCGGCTGGTACTTACTACATGGTCTGGGGCCTAGGGCGGCTAAGACTGCAAATCCGCTACTGGGTCTAGAGCGGTTGTTTTGTGATCTCGGTGGCTCAAAAATCTATAAAAGTTGTAACAATATTAACCTCAGTTGGATCTTTATGAAGAGGTGCGACCGAACACCAAGAATTCATGGCGCTGTATCGTCTATATCGGATCCACTTTCTACGTCGGACGTAACTCTTCCACTGTTTCTTAGCATGGTATTGCGCCGGGAAGTCCACGGCATACGTCCAGCCATCGTGATCGAGCGGTTGTCCGTCTAATGTTGTATCTAAACGCCAATCCGATTCCCATTGCCATGCCATCGACGGCACACGAATTTTATCAATTGCACGGTCGACTGTTCCATCTATATTCGAAAAATTGTACCGATCTGTCGGAAGTAAACGAGAACTGAAGCCTTCCAGTGGAAGCCATCTCTGAAAAAATAAACGTCAACATAATGTTTCATTTGTCAAAAAAAATATGACAGAGATCATAGTTTTGATACATGCAGGAAGTTTCACAGCGACACTAGACTGCCCCTGCATAAAATAATCCGAGTGACTCGAGTCACAAAATCCTATTCGAGACGTATCTCTACTTTAATGCTTGGTCACTATATTCCTTAGTCTTAAGGGAGGGATTTTTCAACTTTGCATGACCTTCACTTTTGAAAAGCAACTAATAAAAAAAACATACTTCATTTTCGTACGTTTCTTCTTTTACTCTGATTGGTACATCTAAGCCGTAGACATGCACATAAATTTGTCTGTCACCTCCAACGGCCCAAAGAAAGTGCGGGATTGCCGAAATACGTTTAAATTCCAGACCCATATAAACCATTTCACGCCATGCAGAGCTCCCTGTTGACAGGGAATGAACGCGCCCCTCACTATTTAAACCGAACAATAATGAACTAGGCATTTTGCTTGTTTTATGACAAATATCTTTAAATATTTAATGGCAAAATTCAAATTTCCACTTTTTCCGGTCATTTTCTAATGAGTCCATTTTTTTTAAATTAAAACATAGCCTAGTCTGTAAATCATCACATAAATTATAAAAAGTATATTTATTCTTTTGTATGTTGTAACATTTGAAAAAATATAAATTTGACGTCTATCAAACTGACAGCCCAGTGCCCACCATAGACATAGGAATATATATGTCCATGGTGCCCACACATTACGAACGAATAATTACTAATCGTCCCGTGGTGTCACCTAGGGATTATTCCACTAAAAATAATATTGAATTATATCGCTTACAAAAAAGTCGATTAATACAATATTTTTTTTAGTTTTAAAATACACTACTAGATATCACTGCAAATCAACAGAAGGTACCCTCCATAGTCCATACCCGATTACACTGCATGTTGAGGGAACCAGAGAACATACAGGAGGGAACTGGCAAATAGCCACAGACAACAGCCCATAGAGATGCAACAGCCAGAGCCAACCACTTGTGGAGCCACAGAGTTAACAGCCAGAGTATCTGGCTGTTGTCTCTGCCAGAGAACATACACTTTGTCTGTGGCTATTGTCTCTGGTTGTTGTCTGTGGCTATTGTCTCTGGCAGTTGTCTCTGTCAGCCAGAGACAACAGTCAGAAACAACAAAGACCACAGCCAGAGCTAACAGAGACAACAGCCAGAGCAAGCAGAGACAACACCAAAGACAACAGAAACAACAGTCAGAGACAGCAGAGACAACAGCCAGAGACAGCAGAGAATACAGGCAGAGACAATAGAGACAACAGCCAGAGACAGCAGAGAGAACAGCCAGAGACAGCAGAGACAACAAGCTAGAGCCAGCAGAGACAACAGCCAGAGACAATAGAGACAACAGCAGGAGACAAAAGCAACGCACAGCCACTACTGTTGTTGCTATTGTGTTTCATCTCAATCGCGGGTGAAGCCGCGAAGGTAACAGCAGCTAGTTCTCAATAAGTCAACCGAATTTGAATCGATTAGTAGAGATTTTCCAAAATTGTCCAAAAAGAAAAACCTAAAACTAAGGAAATTTTCTGGTTTTTAGTTTATTTTCGACAATTTCCAATAACTTGCTTTTTAGGTCCATACGGATTGTAGGTACAGTATAACTAACAGGAAATGATACCCCAAATACGTTTATATTATTGACTGACGATCTTTTAAAGATTGCGTAATGTCGAATGCTGCGTATACTGCAGTCCCAAATCAAGAGGTCTTGTCTGTAATTTTACATTTTTGAAATATTTAGACTTGAAAAGCTGAAACATTAATTCCTCTTTTGTTTCTTTATCATGCTTTATTTATGCATGCATAATATCTATTTAAATTAAATAGATTTAGCACTGAAGTGATATATTTTGATGTTTTTATCTCAACTTTAAATTTTAAATATCTACAAAAATACAAAAAAAAACTGTTTTGGAACCAAATTAATTATTATTATTATTATACAGGCTTGTTTATACTTTGCCAAAGTCGAATTTTAAAACTATTATGCAATAGGTAATAATAGGCATGGCAATACTGTGGGCAGGGCCGGATTATTGTATAGACAAACGAGACAAATGTCTAGGGCCTGGTTTTTAGAAGGACCCGGTCAAACTGTCTTTTTTGAACAGATTTGTAAACAAGATAGTTTATTTTGCTGTTGGACAACATGTGTATAATAAACAAATAAATAAAAATGCGTTGCTTTGTATATGGTTATTCTAAAATCTATAGAAAATGTGTTGTTATGTTTCACTTTATTAAAAACTAATTTTTCCGATAGTTAAGAATTCTTTTCATACACTCAAAAAAAGAGAAATATTTGAATTTACTTTTTTGAACTATTTTTCAGATTTCAAAAAGACCAAAATGCATTAGTCCGGCACTGACTGTGGAAGGGGTTAAAATTTTAAGAATTTAATTAATTATATAACAGTCTGACGTCTTGTTTTATTCGCTATAAATACCTCCTAACTGCTTCTGGGAGCTGGATAGCAAATTTCTGATATTTACGTTTTGTAGAAATTTGCAATAAAAAAATGTGTTACTTTTTTCACTTTTCTTAATAAACAGACAACTGCCGAAACCAATGGGTCTAAATAATTGAAATTTTGCACATTAGTTCCTTATCATTTTAACGTAACTATGTACTCGAAAATGATTTTTGAAAATTCATCCCCTAAGGGGGTTAATCTACTTAATTAAAACTAACATTGGTGACCGTACAACGCACAGTCTAAACCGATGGGTCTAGAAACATGCAATTTTGCACAGAAGTCCCCTATATGGCGTAAGTGAGCACTCAGAAAGGATTTTGGAAAATTTATCTCCTTAGAGGTCTAATCTACTTTAACACTGACTTACTGACGAACAACGCACAGCCACTACTGTTGTTGCTATTGTGTTCCATCTCAATCGCGGGCGAAGCCGCTGGAGTAACATCTGCTAGTTCTCAATAAGTCTACCGAAATTGAATCGGTTCCGAGAGATTTTCCAAAATTGTCCAAAAATAAACCTAAGACTAAGGAAATTTTCTCGCTTTTAGTCGATTTTCGACATTTTCCAATAACTCGCTTCTAGGTCCACACGGATTATACAGTATACTAACAAGAAATGGCACCCCAAATAAAAAATGTGGCCATTTGAAGTGTGTTTAAACACCAAAGAAACATTTGAACGTCTCTATCTCCAAAATGGTATTAGATACAGGCCTCTGGGTGCGCTCATTGAATTCAGCGTTCGTTTTCTATCAATACACCGAACTTGAAATATATCCTATGCGTATTTTAGACTTTCCAGAAAACCATTTCGAACGGGCCTATCTCCGTAGCGCTAATAGGTACAGACCTGAGCATTAGATATATGGGCCACAGGGTGCGCTCTTTGAATTCAGGGTGTCGTTTAAGGGATCCAACAGATCATCCAAAATTGTCCAAAAAAAAACACAAAAAAACTCTACTATGCGAAAAATCTCGTTTATAGTCGATTTTCGACATTTTCCCTAACTCGCTTTTTAGGTTCACACGACTTATACTAACAGGGAACGACACTCGAAATAAAAAAAATAAGCTCAAGTTATGGGTTTTGTGATCATTTGAAGTGTGTTTAAACACCGTTGCAACATTTGAACGTCTTTATCTCTGAAATGTTAAGCTTAAAAATTCCGACTGCAAATTGTATACATTCAAATATACCAAGCTTACAAACATAAATAAATTCCAGGCGGACGAAGTCGCGGGTAACAGTTGGTTTATGTATAAAATTATTATTTAGCTGCGCGCCTGATACTTTTGTGTTTATATTATTGATTGACCAATTTTTAAAGATTGCGTAATGTCGAATGCTGCGTATGCTGCAGTCCCAAATCAAGAGGTAATGTCTGTAATTTTACTTTTTTGAAATATTTAGACTTGAAAAGCTGAAACATTAATTCCTCTTTTGTTTCTTTATCATGCTTTATTTATGCATGCATAATATCTATTTATATAGATTTAGCACTGAAGTGATATATTTTGATGTTTTTATCTCAACTTTAAATGTTAAATATCTACAAAAATGCAAAAAAAAACTGTTTTGGTACCAAATAACTATTAATATACCTGCTTGTTTATACTTTGTCAAAGTCGAATTTTAAAACTATTATGCAATAGGTGATAATATTATGGCAATACTGTGGGCAGGGCCGGATTATTGTATAGACAAATGTCTAGGGGCCGAATTTTAGAAGGACCCGGTCAAACTGTCTATTTTGAACAGATTTGTAAACAAGATTGTTTACTTTGCTGTTAGGCAACATGTCAATAATAAACAAATAAATAAAAATGTGTTGCTTTTTATATGGTTATTCTAAAATCTAAAGAAAATGTGTTATGTTTCACTTTATTAAAAACTAATTTTTCCAATAATTTAGAATTCCTTTTATACACTCAAAAAAAAAAAGAAATAATAGAATTTACTTTCCTTCAACTATTTTTCAGATTTCAAAAAGACCAAACTGGAGTAGTCCGGCCCTGACTGTGGAAGGGGTTAAAATTTTAAAAATATAATTCATTAGATAACAGTCTGACGTCTTGCTTTAATCGTTATAAATACCTCTAACTGTTTCTGGGAGCTGGATAGCAAATTTCTGAAATTACGTTTTTATCGATTTTATGCACTTTTTTGTCACTTTTTCTTAATAAAAAAGCTCAAAGGCTGATGGTCAACGCACTGCCTAAACCGATGGGTCTAAATGCATGAAATTTTGCACAGGGGTTCCTTATTTAACGAAGTTGTGTACTCGAAAATGATTTTTGAAAATTCATCCCCTAAGGGGGTTAATCTACTTGGTTAAAACTCTACCATTGACTGAATAACAGTCTGACGTCTTGCTTTATTCGCTATAAATACCTCCTCACTGCTTCTGGGAGCTGGATAACAAATTTTTGATATTTCCGTTTATGTAGAAATTTGCAATAAAATGGATACTTTTTTTCACTTTTTCTAATAAACCGTCTAAAGGTTGACAGACAACGCACTGCCGAAATCAATGGGTCTAAATGCATAAAATTTTGCACAGGGGTTCCTTATTTAACGTAGCTGTGTACTCAAAAAGGATTTTTGAAAATTTATCTCCTTAGAGGGCTAATCTACTTTAATACTGACTTACTGACGGACAAATATTTAATAATTTACTATATGAATCATTGTCTATCTACTCAATGTAAAAAGACAGAAGTATGTAAAAAACCCCTAATGGTTTGATTGCGATTTTCTATGCTCAGTATAGAATAAAAGTATATGCTGACGTACAACGCACAAGCCATTACTGTTGTCGCTATTCTGTTTCATGATTTCATCTCAATCGCGGGTGAAGCCGCGGGAGTAACAGCAGCTAGTTCTCAATAAGTCTACCAAATTTGAATCGGTTCCGAGAGATTTTCCAAAATTGTCCAAAAAAAAACAAAACAAGACTAAGGAAATTTTCTCGCTTTTAGTCGATTTTCGACATTTTCCAATAACTCGCTTTTTAGGTTCACATGGATTATACAGTATACTAATAAGAAATGGCACCCCAAATAAAAAAATGTGGCCATTTGAAGTATGCTTAAACACCAAAGCAACATTTGAACGTCTCTATCTCCAAAACAGTATTAGATATAGACCTCGAAGTGCGCTAATTGAATTCAGCGCGTCGTTTTCTATCAATACACCGAACTTGAAATGTATCCGATATGTATTCCAAACTTTCCATAAATGCACTTCGAACGGGTCTATTTTCGAAACGGAAGGTGGTAGATCGCAACGAATGGGCTTGGTGACTTCAGCGTGTCATTTTTTATAAGCGCACCAAATTTGAAAAGGATCCCAGAGATTTTGTCATTGCCAACTACATGACACGCTATAGAAATATTGTAGATTTTTACCAAAATTCAAGCATTCCGTTCTTTGTGCCCGAACATCATAGAGATGTCTATCATTCTATCAGGGTCGTTCTAGTATATCTAAGTGTACTGGGGCAATAACATATGGCGGCCTCAGGCGCGAATGGCAAGGTATCACACTTTCGGCCAGTGTGGTGTATACTATTTTTCTTCATACCTTGGTCGTAAGCACGCTTACTAAATAAATAAATTAATTACTTATTAATTACATAAAAATACAGATAAATTCCAAGCAAGAAGCTTTGGGGTTATATGTAAAAACACGAATGACAGCTGTTCGCGATTATTAGCTAAAATGTAATAGGGTTGCTGTGTAAACGACTTCTAAACAACAGTTGATTGGTTGTTTTTGATTTACTACCGCCCGAACGTACGAACTTTCCACATTGGTGCATGTAATCCCACCAAGGAGTAATGTTAGACTTTCTACCTTACAATTGATGCCGAAAATATGCACGTTCGATAGAGGTATGAAGAAAATAAATTTTTTTGCGTGAGACAGTCGACCGAGTCAAACTATGATAAAATTCCGTTCGATGTCTCAAGTATAGGTAATCACACTGAATAAAATGATTGTTTAGATATAACACAAAATATTTATTATAATTTATAACAAATCTACAATATTATTATTATACACCATTAAACAAAACGAGTTAGTATACAATTATATCTAATAATTATTAATACATAATTATTATACCTGGCATTCGTAATTCATAAATAAATTCAATCTATAAAGTTTAAAATACTGTACATAAACAGAAGAAAATAGTACATAATATTTAAATTCATTTTTCACATTTAAATGATTAATTAATTATTATTGTCATCTATGCATGCTATGAGGTTTTGACACCAAACGATGTTACAGCATAAACAATATAATACAACAACAAATCCAAAAATGTAAAAGAAAAAACGTTATAGTAACAAAATTAATGAGTGTATGATGGTGTATTTTTTATTTAACAAAAGAATATTAAATTGTCTTTTTTTAACTATCGGCTCAGTTCTTAAACATCAGCTTTGAAATGAAAAAAATGAATAATGAAAAACAATTTCAACCTTGAAACAAAACGTTCATATTATTACTTTATGCAATGCAAAGCCGCAATATTTGTTTTCATGATTTCAGCGTTTTAAATTAAACAGCAAAATTATAATATTGAAAAACAAAATAACCAGTTTAGAATTCAACTTACAGTTCGGCTTTTTACATCCGAATACATTCCAAAATTATAACTATATATTTTTTATTTATTTGAAACCGAAACAAGCTGTCATAATTTTATAAATACACTTATGGCAATTGTTTTTTTCTGAATACATTTTGCAGAACTATATTTAAACTGTAACTGAATACTTTGCAGCTCATATACATAAATATTAAACCACAAAAAAAAAAAATTAAAAAATTCACTTTTAAAAATATGCCTAAATGTTACACAACTATCAACGAAAATCATTGTTATCAATCAATTTTTTTCTACAAAATACACTTTATCGATCTCTCAGATTTCAAAATATGTTTCAAATTGTACATTTTATACATTTAAAATAATATTATAATGTTAAAACTGGTGACTAAATAAGTTCCTTCCAAGCAGCTAGCGAACGCTTTCGAAACCGTCACTCGCATGCGCAATAGTTAAAACGTGTTCTAAAATCGCCACTAACAGCTTCGTTTTACCTACTGCGCATGCGGGAGACGGTTTCGGAACCGTTCGCTGGCTGCTTGGAACGAACTTAATGGTATTTTGATATGCGATACGTTTATAATGTTTAATTCTAATTACTGTATATTGAGCATTTATGTTTAGGGCCACGAATAACTAGAGCGATAATTGAAGACTGGGAAAGTCGTTTCTGCACAAATTGAAGTGTACATAGTAATGTAACTATATTTTGTTTGTAATTCAACAAAAGGTTATTTTACAATTAAACAATCAAATCCTCGTTATAGAGGCACGAAGAATGTGGAGCACAGCGCTATCTGTAGTTGAAAAATTAAAATGCAAAAGTGAAAATTTGTACCAGACAGTCGTGCGTACAAAAAAAGTTCACAAACAATTTATAATATACTTTAATTTCAACAGTACATTGAACTTTTCGAATTCTCGTTTGAGAAATTACTTTTCCTATAATCTTTATATTCAATATGTCATCTATTGTTTTTGAAATTATTTAAAAACTGTCATTGTTTTACAAACATCAAAATCACTGTCGACCTGTGTGATCAGAAAGATTTATATTGTATGGTAAAATCACAAAATTTATTTTCATAAAAATGACACTATCCTTTGTATTTTTCATTGTGCTAGTTGAGATTCCGGCACTGCTTGTTTGACTGATATGGTATCAATCCATTACATATACACTCATGAGTGCCAATCTGCATGATTGACACACAAAAATCAAACTTGTTGAAATTCATCAGTTAAGATTGACAATCATGTCTATCATTATCATTCAAATCAATCTTGACGTCAATCAAAAAGATTGTTATGCAAAATGCATCGTGTATGGCCGGCTTAAGGTTGAAATCATTTATAAACAATCGGAATTTAGGCTATGAAAAATAAAAAAAAACAAAAGTTCACTTGAAAAATACACTGTAATTGATTATGTTCAGCTGACCTCAACTTGTTAAACTGAAATAGTTACTTCGTTTTGTTTATCGACTGAACAAAACAAAAACAATGATATAAAACTAAACGAGTCATTGAAAGTCTATGAAAATTGTAAATCAACTGAAAATTTTAAGAAAAACAGTATCGTTTTGACTAATTTCGTTACATTTTTTAAAAAAATAAGTTTATTGAAACGTTTTTTTAGATCTTAGAAACTAAAATCATAAGTTTGTTGTTTCTCAACAATGGAAATCGTAGTAATTTTCTTCCCCAGTCTGTTCATGTTAAAACTCTAAGGCCTAACTTAAATGATTTTATGACTGTATTACAAAATGTGCAAACAAACGTAAAACCATTCCCAAAAATTTGCTAAAAATAGTAAGAATTTAAGTTTTTCTTGTTGAATGGCCTGCATTTGAAATAAATATAAGAGTATTATAATAATTATAATTATTTATGTAATTAATAAGTTATATTTAAGTATGAATTATTAATTAATTTGTAAAAGAGGACTAGTTACGTATTATCATAAAAAAATGAAGTTTTGATAAATTCATTTTTTTCGCGGTAAAAATAATATTAAAGCTGGTTTATTTCTACTGAACTCGAATATTCATTTTTCTATGATATGTTTTCCTATAAAAAAACAAAACAATAAAATATATTTATAAATGTTAAGTTTAAATTACATTTATTTTCAATATTTTGAGTGATATATAATTCAACAATGCGAGAAAAACATTACTCGACATAATTACCTACACTTAAAAATTGAATGAAAAAGAAAACAAAATTTCAAAACAAATAAACCGGAATTTTATTGTTTTTCGTTTTGATAATTTTATTTTGTTTCATTCGTTTTAACAATCTTTGGTCTAGTTCGTAGTTGTTTACGAAATGTAGGTTCCTAAAACAAAAACAAGTAATCACACTACATTTGTTTTAACAAATGAATGCATTAGCATTAACAAATGATAAGCGCACCAAGTAAAATTCTTCCACTGACAGCTGAAAAAAAACTACATTTCTACAAACGTGAAATTCTTCGTGCTTACAGTCAATCTCTCACTTGTTTTACCACAGTGTGATATTGAATGTACAGGTATTTTCGTTTTAGCTGCAACAATCGGCCACAAAATGAGCTATAATTCCTGATGACACCACATCTAATAATGATGGTATTCGTTTGTTAACTTCCGAAATTCATTTGTTTTAGTTATTTATGCATCACTCAAAATGTCAAAATTTCTGAACCTACTTTTGGTATTTATAAAGACTGGTAAAATAAAAGTACTACCTATATATTTTCAAATTGTTCCGCTAAAGCGAATTTCGCTTGATCGTCGGTAATAAATATTTTGTCATATTCATAAAAAAAAAACACATTTTATGAATACCAAAATAATTCATACAAAATTATTTGAGTCGGGTATCATTATCCGTTTGAATAAAAGAAATAAAAATAAATTCTGCACTTCAATCAGACCAGCAATTCAGTATTCTGTAATAATTTTAACATTTAACATAAATGTCAGATACTAATTTTTGAGTTTCATATTTTCAAAAGAAAAATTTAAGGTTTTATAAAAGCTGTGTTTTTGCTAAATGCAGAGACTATTCATATCTCAAATATTCACTAATTAAAAAAAATCGATCTGTAAAGACTATACACAAGCAATTCAAAAAACAATTACAAAAAAATATAACAAAATATTAACAGTGTATCATTTTAGAAATTTTTCGAATTTATCGTGCGAAGAAATTTTTAAAATGGCGAAAACAAAATTATTTGCGCTATTCTTACAAACAAACAAAAAAATTGATTTGTACATCGTGATATTTTGTAATTATTATATCAAACATGACTTTTATCCAATTTTATAATATAGAAAACAAATTATTTTTTATACATTTTTTGTAATTGATAAGTTGGCTTATTTGTGAAAATTATATAAGAAATAGAAAAACCATTGAAACAAAAAATACAGCAAAATATTACAGACATTTTCTGACCTTGTCATATATAAAACAAACAAAGAATTTCGTTAAATCAGTGGAACAAAAGAAGCATTTGTGCTTAAAAAAAAATCGGAAGTTTGCACTGACAAGTTTATTTGGTTAGTTCGAACCGCTTCTTGCGCTCTGCTACCATCCCAGCTAAGGGACCGGGCGAGGGCTGACGGTGAACTGATTTCAGTAACGGGGGTTCAGAATGCATCGGCAGTTTCGGAAACCGAATCAGTTCTGAAAACAAACATTAAAAAAAAAGTTTAGTGCAAAGGATATGCGATATTTTATGCGTAAACTGTTTTATACACGGCTGGCAAGAAGATCAGAGAAGAGGAGAACGAATTTTCATACTTTAAGTATTGACCGCGCGAGAGAAAATACGTCGGTATACCAGGCGGCGCTGCGAGCGTCCTTGATCCAGTGCACAGTATAAAACGCAATACTCTACGCGGAAACACACGCCTTTGACATGCTCAGATTGCCCCTAATTTTTCTTCCTTTCTAATCTCCTCGATGGTTGGTTCTGATTTTGTCAAAGGCTCATACTAATTATCACAGATGACAGCATAATCGCTATAGAATTTGACACTGTGATGTAAAGTTTTACCAAAGTAAATCTTATTTTTGTCGCCGCTGGTAAATTTTCTGCCGGCGCACTTGGTGAAGTCTCACTGTTTGCAAGAACTTACGATTTCATTTTTATCATTAATGTCATTTACGACATATTCAATGTTGATATTGTTTAACAGCACTGTCAACGCGAAAGAGAAGATCCGAAGCATGCAAAAAAATTGCACTCCGGGAGTGCCTGCAGAAGTGAAAACTTGAATATTAACGTCTTACGAATTTTCGATCAGGTCACGTGTCCTGACGCGAGTTTAACATTTTTTTACCCATTACAAAAAAAGTGTACAAAAGTTTTCGTCATATGAATTTTCGATCAGGTCACATGTCCTGACGCGAGTTTAACATTTTTTACCCATTACAAACAAAAAGTGTACGGCGCCGCTAAAGAAGTTTTCACTTCAAAAAAAAAACAGTTCCGAAGTTTTACCTGCAATGGAGAGAGCTGATGGTTCCGAGAACTGCGTGTTCCTGGAGGTGACACACTGCTCTTGCACGCCACTCCCTCCACTGGCCGAGCCGACGAGGACACCTGAATCCGATTTAAGATTATATTATACGTTTCTTTACAACCAGAATAACTGTCAAGACATATTGAAATGTTGCAAAAGGTTCTTATTTAACTTTATATTAATCAGACACAGCCATTTAATAAAATCAATTGTTAATTTAGTAGCAAGTAATAAATACATAATTCAATCCTTAAATACGTCATTACAAGAAAAGAGGTCATATACTATCATTTAAAAAAATTTCATGTTTACAATATTGTGATTTTTTCCAACGACAAACCTGTTACGGATGGTCCAAAAGAATCTTCATCATAAATAGGTATATCTGGTATAAGTAATAATTAAAATACTATACTAGCGCCAAAAACTAGTCTATAACGAATATTACGCGATGAATTTAAGGTTTTACAATCTCTTTTTGTCCCGTCTACCATCTGCTGTACAAGTAAATATGTTTGAACAAAATATGTTTCTACTGCCAGTCCGGAAATAGACAACATTTAACTATTGTACTTCCACAGAGTTTTTTGGAACATACTAGAACTTTGTTGGCTATTTACAATTTTTCGAAGTTAAATTAAAGCTCAGAAAAATTCTCAATGCAATAGAAAAAGCAACAGTATATCAAAGTCATTTTGACATATGGCGACATCTACAAATATAACAATAAAATAAACAGGCCAGTTGTTTCAAAATATTAATTGTCCTGTTTATTTTATTGTTATATTTGTAGATGTCGCCATCTACAAATATAACAATAAAATAAACATGACAGTCGTTTCAAAATATTAATTTGAAATATTTATATCATACAACAGATAGTAAACTGTAATTATTCAGATAGATGTTAAAAAAAGCGATAGAAAGCAGAGAGGAGTCTTACGTTCTAAAAGTCGCATGTGCTAGAAAAACTATACCACACAATCGAAGCTGTAAGTTTACACATTGTCTCTCGTCAGACTTGATTTAGAATAATTGATTGTTTAATTTATTGTCAAAATAAATTTATTTTCACTTGAATAAGATTTCGTTTGTCAATTATTGAACTGCTGTATTAGTATTAAGTGTTTTTATAATAGTAAATAATGCGTAATATCAGAACGCTCCAGTTTCAACTGTGCGTAATACAACAGCTTCGACTGTATGTAAAGAAAGAGAGTGATGAAAGTATACCTGTACAAGTGACATGATGCCAGGAACCCGTGAGCCGGTGCAGTTCGTCCCACAAAGGACAATCTGGGGTCAGTGCCCCGTTAGATCGTGAAGCTCGCAATGCTATACAGACTGCCACCAGCCTGTCCCCATGCTGTTAGCAGTATGATTTTTTTATATTTTTTTTGTACCAAATACGTTAAACTAATCAATAGATCACGTTCAAAAAACGAGACATTAACAGTGATTTTTTAGTGTTTGAATAATTTAATCGCGTTATTATTTTAGCATATTATTCCATAAATAGTTCATTGTCTGGCTCATAGGAGGCAACCAATCCGCTACATTCATTTGGTTTGATTTATAATTATTAGATTAATTTGCTTTATATGAAAGAATGTAGTGAAATGATTCTGTAGACACATTGATTTTTTTTAAGTTTTACTAGCTGTTAATTCGCTTTTATCACCAATCAAAACGCAACATTGCCCACATCAGTTCCCTTAAAAGAGCATACAATGTTCCGACTGGGTAAAAAAACAGCAAATCTGTGTGCAATTAACAGATCTGTATTAACAATAAATACTCTAATTCAAAATATATCCACAAATGAACTTCTAAAAGTAAGATATTACTAAAAATTCTTCCAGGATTTGTGATTTACAAGCTTACCAATTATAATACAGTGCGACCAACCAAACTGAAAACCTTGAAAAACATATGAATTGCAATATGGCGTGCGATAATAGTTACCGCACAGTTTAGTTGAAGAGTGAGGTTAGAGACATAAAGGCTATTAAAGTTAACCTATAAAAATAACTCGATAATGGGCTGAAGAGTACTCTCAAGGTCAAGAAAACAAAAGAAAATTGCAGTTTCCATGAATATTATTTTTCTTAAAGTTTTCAGTTCGTTTAGTCAAATAAATCTAGCGTGTAATTAATTGTCCATTAGAGCATAAATCTGTCTCCAAAAAGTTTTAAGAGTAAAAAGCACGCAGCGATATAAAGTTTTTACTTCAATTTTAATAATATATGGCAGTTAAGAGAAATTATAAGCATGCATGCAATGAGACTATTTCAATATATTACCATCATTAAAACTAATTAACTTTTTTTGAATATTCAGAATTTCAAACTCACCATTTTGGTCGCGTGTAACTGTTTTTGCAAACGGCCAGTATCGTCACGCTCTCGTCTCGAAGACGAACAGATGTTCATGTCGTTTCCGTCAGATATCAGATGCGCTCGAAGTTGTTTATTTCTACGAAAGAAGCCGCGATAATAATAACTTATTATACATAGTAAAATAAAATTGCAAACATAAAAATGATCATATGAAAATTTACCTTGAATCCAGTTGCATTATGTGTTGCTGAGCTTGCGCCAGCTGATTAGACAGCTTCGCCAGTTGTTCTTCCAGAGCAGCCGATTCGACGCACTTCACGGAGTACTTTTCGGACAGAGATAAAATTTCTTTTTTAATTTCTTCCATCTGCTCCCTACAACAAAATGAAATAAAATTTTATATTTCATTGTCTATATATTTATCTAGTCACCATTGTCTGCACCTAACTCAATTTTCCACCTAAAGTCCTAAAACTAATTAATAATAAGCGAAAATCCAATTAAAAGCTAGTAGAGCCTGAAAATTGGGGGCTCGTAACAGAGGAGCAATGAAAATGTCGAATAAACAACTGCATCGCTACATGCTCGGTTATTCTCAATCCTATTTTTCGCGGTATTTACGTTAATTTTTCTTTGTAGGAACGTTCCTGTTTGAAAGCTTAATTTACTTACTGGTGTTCTTGGTGTAGCGCTCCTATATCGTGAGACGATTGCATCTTCTTGATGAATTCTGCTTTGAACTTGGTGATTTCTCGTTGAACTTCAGATTCGTGAGCTTTGCGCATTGCATCGAGTGCCGCTAGCGTAGCTTGAGTTTCTTCGGCGAGCGCTTGTTCTTTTTCGAGTCGGAGTTGTTCCCGTTCTCGTCGATGTTTATCTTCAAGTTCAGATATAACGCGACGATGTGAACTTTCCATCGCTACCAAACCTTTTTCACATAATGCCTATACAAAAAATAATGGTACATTAATACATGAATGAATTTCTTAAGGAAGTACCCTCGATAAATGAATTAACAAACAGAAAATTACGAAAATTTGCAAATATGTCAAAACCTTTTCAAAAATGACTCAGTTAAAGTTTTTGTGATTTTTGGTTGACTTTGAAAAAAGATATTGATAATTTTATTTCGCTGCACTTAACATAGAGTAGTCTTATGGAAATCTGTGGCACTCCATCATTTATTACGTTGGAATTGACAAACAGATTTTGATAAAATTTTCAGGAAATATAAACGAATATTCTATGAACATTTTTCTTTTTCCAAAACGTATAAAGCTTGCTTATGTTAATAGAAATAACTAAAACAAAGCCGAGCTTTATCAATTCATAAACATGGCAACACCGCAATATTATAGTTTGTGGCGCGTCATTCAAAGGTAAGTTACGAAACTGCAGCAGTTTTGATATCGTAAAAACATACGTAAATTGAGTAAATGCTAAAAGCATAGTATTCCAAAAAATTATAGTATATTATTATTTCCGAAATGACAGGAATAAAGAAAAGCATTTTCATAAATTAATGCGAATTTGACACCGCGTGCTGATTTATGCTGCGTACATAAGCACTTGTAACTATGGCAAGGCATGCGGTGTTGCCAAATTATATACTACGTTACTCAAGTAGAAGACTGAAATTCTTTGACTTACTGCGTACTGAGGGTACTTCCTTAAACAAAACAAAACACAAAAAAAAAAAACAAAAGCAAATTTATATTAAATACAACTTTAATTTATTCAATTTCTAAAACTCGACTGTAATACCCATGAATCTATAGGCCGTCAATGTTCACTGCAGTGAAGCTAATATTTGAATCTAATATAGTTGGAATGCATTCTCACCCTGAGCTGTTCGATTTCCACTTGGTAACGCTGCCGTACGTTTTCCTCCCCTTGCAGACCTCTATCAAGACTGGCCGTCGTAAGCGTCATGTTATAAGCGGCCCGCAAGCTTTCCACTTGCTGCGAATACTCCGAGTCGAGAGTTCCCAGTCTCTTCTCAAGGCGCCTGGCACGCTCCCTGAGCTGCGCTTGCGATGCTCGTTCATTCTCTAGAGCTCCTCTTAATTCACCGAGACTCGCTTCTTGACTTCTTTGAAGAACACGAACTTTCTCTTCGTGCTCCGAACTAAGTCTAAAAAACATATTTGTAATTGACAAATTAATTGAAGATAATATCGCAGTTAGGAACTAAAGTAATCAAGTCAGCTGTCACATTTAAGAAATAGTTATAGCTCTGCTCCAAGTTCTCTGCGAACGGTAACAGAACAGTCACAGTCGTGCGCAGTAGCCAAACGTGTTCCAAAATCGATAAAAAAATCGTTTTAGCTACTGCGCATAACTGTGAGCTTGGAACAGAACTCATGTATATGAACTTTCAAGGTTAAAAAAATTTCTCAATACAAGTGGATGAATTATGTAAATGAAATAAAGGATAAACCAAAACTCACCCGGCAGATTTTTGGAAAAATAATGTTAAGATTTGCATAAAGGGTGAAATGCCTTTTGATAGCTGACCAAATTTGATACGTTATTATAGTCACAAGATAGGGTATAGTGATGGGACATCTCAAGGACTATCGGTAGCTATTTAATTTAAAAATAATAACGTTCAACTAACCTGTGAACCGTGTCTTGGAGTTGTTCGCACTGTTTGCAGTTCTGTCGTTGTAAAACGCAAGCCGTTAGTTCAACGATACGATGATGCAAATTCGAACATTTCCCGCAGACACTATTCCAATCGGTAACTTCAACGGAACTGATTTCATTATCGGTAACTTCATCGTCGCTATTATTGTTCTGACCTACATATTTTTCAATTTTATTCAACTCTTTTTCAATCAGCGCCAACGTTTCCATAACTTCGCGAATATAAACTTTATCTTGTGAAGTTAGAGGTTCGCCTCCAATGACTGCTCTGCATTCGCGACTATAGTGTTGGTACAAAAATTGAAATTCGGCGTCTATCAGACAATCTTCATTTATATGAAAACCGCAATCGGACAACGACGAAATAAACATATCGTCTTGCATTAAACTTTCGACAGTCGAATCTTCTTTTTCTGCGTTTGAAAATTCCGACTGTTTCAATTCCGAACTCAAAACTGATATTCTGGCGTCGACCAACGCTTTGTGAGCCGTGATGTCTGCGAATTCGGCCAAAAGTTCGCGGGATTCATTCATGGCGTGATCTTGTTCCGGATGCTGCTTCCACTGTCCTCTGCTCGGTCGTCTCAGCTTCGTCAAACAACTCTCATACGCTTCCGACAATTCTCTTAGGTTCTCGGTCATCGCTTCGCGCAATTTGTCTTCGACGGCGTCAGCCCACAATTCGAGGCTCGCCCTTTCCGACGCGTAGAAGCTGAAGAACGCGTCGTGATCCGTCGCGATCGTCGTTTCGTACATCTGAGCGCATCGCATCATAACGTGAGTTATTTCCGATTGGATGAGTTCATTGTTTACGGTTTCTTGAGCAATTTGCCACGCTTCTCTGATTTTTAATTCGTTGAGAGGTGAATATTTTTCCTGAGGTAACTCTTTTTCCGATATATAACTCAATGTTTCCGACGCCAACGCGTTGGCTAACTGTTCTAATTTGGTGGTTTTGTACAATGTTAAAGCTACGTTTACTTCGTCTCGTTTTGATATGAGGTAATTCACCATCTTGTCGGTAACCGAATTCTTTATCTGCGACGATGAACTTTCATTAGGCGATACTTGCGACGTTATGTGACCAGTTTTAATTAATTTATTAGCTAGAACTTTCGTTAAATAATCTATTGACAATTTACTGCCGTACTGTCGTTTGGGACATTTACCAGCTAATTTACGTTTTAAATTTGAAAGAAGATGACTAGTTTCGACAATTTCAGCTTTCATTAACCTATTACTAAGTGTATTATCGTAACAGCCGGTAGAATTCAACGTGTCGTGTATTCTACCGACAATTACCGACTCGTAAGCGAGCTTTTCCGCCAATAATTGTAAATACATTTTACTGTCTAATTTCCCGTCTTTTCTTAACACTATCCTTCTACTGGCTATCTCTTGAAGCTTAGTCCGAAGCACATGCTCCAAAGATTTCACAACCGATTTAACCGATTCACTTATAGCATTTATTTCCGCATTGCTAACACTGCGCGTAAATGAACTGTTCTCACTGCTGCCGTCTCGTAGTAAATTTCCCAACTCGGACAAACACTTCTCAATAGATCGCACGCCATCAAATCTTCGATCTATCGGCGACGGAGACCGTTTGCTCCGCGACGATTTCAACAGCGACAACTGACAAAGACATTCGTTCACTTTATCTCGAGCCGACGACACGACGTTCTCCAGAATTTGTAGTCGCGGCGTCATTTCATTATCCGATATACTGATCGTGCTCGCATCTAACTGATTTAATGATTCGCTAGAAGTAGCGATCGAAACCGCATTCTCCTCGGTGGGACTCAACAAAACATCCGGACTCGCTATATTCTCACTAATGCTCGACACTTTCGATTCTAAAGAACTCAGTCTTATTAAAACTTTCATTGGTTCTGAACTCGTCGCCGTATCCAAAGATTTTCTGCGTAACCTAGCCGACATCCTTTTCAAACCGCGATCGTTTATAGGTGACTGCCTATCGACACTTCGATCTCTTTTCGGTGAATGTTTTAACATTTTACCGATAACCGGTCGGCCGGATTCCAAAGCCGATATTTTCGACTCCAATTCTGACAATTTCTCTTCGACTTCTTTACCGATCGAAAACGATTCTCGACCGCCTTTGAGAGACAATGACCTTCGTTTTTCTCTGGAATCTTGCAGTTTTTGTTTTAACGTTCTCACTTGTTTATCCGAAGCTGTAAGTTTCAATGTCAAATCTTGTATTCTAGCGGCCATTAAACCCACCTGCGACTCATCGCTTTCTTCCCGCAATTTCATATCCTGACGTAATTTAATATTCGTCAATTCCAGTTCGTCGTACACAATATGCGACTCGCGTAACTCTTTCTTCATCGCACGAATTTCTTGAACCGCTTTTTCAAAACGACTTCTTAATTCATCGTATTCTTCAATAACTCTCTCTTTATCAAGCACACGAAAATCTAAATCGAGATCGATATTCGTAAGATCGCTTAGTGAATCGACGCTGCGCGTTTTATCTTTTGACATTCTTAATCCGGAACTTTTTCCTTCGAGTTCGCATATTCTTTTATAAAGCGCATCGTTTTCATCAATGCCTTTCACCAGTCGTTCGCTCAACGCCGATAATTCATTCTGCAACTGTTCGACCGTATGTCGTCCGGCCGTCACTTCTCCGCTCAAAAGTTCGCACCTCTCCGTCGCATCTCTCAGAAGCAACTCGTTTTCGGTAAGTCTGTTCTCCCACAATTCCTTATCTTGACCGTACATATGCTTCAACATTTCCATATCTTCGGCACGTTCGTTCAATTGTCGTTCCGTATTTTCCAGCGTCGCCAACAATTCTTCCATCCGTTTTTCACGCATCTTTGCTTCCGTTTTGATTTGCCGTAATCTCGCTACTTCTTTTTCCGTATTGTTTATTTCGTTCAATGCGTTGTTAAGTTGTTTTTTGAGGTCTTCGATTTCGTTCGCTTGTTTTTCGACTATGTGTGTAAGATTGTTATTCATCGCTTCGTTTTGAGAATTTTCTAAACGTTCTCTTAGTTCTTTAACTTCGCTTTCGAGCATCTCCACTAGTGAGCTGTCTATTTCGGGTAACTCTTCACCGCAGCACGGTAAAATAAGATCATCCGTTTTAACGGAATCGATTGTGGACCTGCGCGAAGACGGTGGAGACGAACGCGAACGTTTGCATATTCTTGAACCGGAGCTGGAACGCGACCGCGCGCGTTCTTTTACCCGTGATATTGGAGTTCTCGTTAGGGGAGGCGAAGGGGGCAAAGGTTCGCACCATTCTCCGCTTTCGCGACGACCTCCTAAAGACAAAAAAAAAAATAAATAAATAAACATTAAGACAAAGAGTAGGTATTTTATAAGAAGCGACACTTGAAGAAGGAGTTGATTTTTGACAGACCGACGACTGTAATTAATTGAAAGGTAAAGCGTCGATTTTAAATTCCATTGAGAGTTAATAGTTACAAAAAAATGTCAAATACCTTCAGACGCAGTTCTATATTCTTCATCCGAAGAGAACAACATCGAACGTGGCGTGATAGGAGTTATGGGCGTAGTTGGAACGATTGGTTCTTTTTCTACCATCGATATGTCCGAAGATTCCACTGTATCTGAAGATTCGGATAAGCCGGCAGCTCGTTTTATTACCGATATCCAGTTATTCCTTACGCCGGCTGTCACAGCAGATAATTGGAAGCAACTTTCCTCCCACAACTAAAAAATATGCATAAAAATGAAATATTAGCGTTCACTGTCAAAGTATTCATTTTAGTTATATAATAATTACTTAATATGTATCAAAATATCGTTTTTTGAAAACAATATGAAAACACATGCAAAAGGTTTTGCACGGGTACACTAGTTAATTAATATGTTACAATCAATTATACAAATATAAAATACATACAGAAGAAGAGTATTAAATAATAGTGATCTGGATTCTAGTTTACTTTAATTTAAATATTCAAATACCTAACCTAAAATAAATCAGCTGTTCATTAGCCGCCATGTTATCACTAGATAAAACTGAACTTGTCAAGAATAATCTAATTTACTTTAATAGTAATTTACTCCGGAAACCGCCTTCAAACAGACATAGTAAATAGAGATCAGCTAGTTTTTAAGATCGAACAACTGCAGACATTTTCTAAAACCGAGTCACACTCACCACTAACTGAAAACCAAAGTTTCGAGTAAGCTGTAATTCGGAGACGCTCGTCACTCCGTTCAAATCAATAACGCCGTCCATGATGCCTCGATCTTCAGCCGACGGGTCCCTGTAATATTTCAACGCGGCTCCGTGCAGTACGAACCAATGTCTGTTCCACTGTTGGTCATGAGCTCGCTTGCTGAGCCAGCCTTTGCGAATGTGTAGCAGGTCTTCGGCCGGCAGGTCAACGCGCAACTCCGAATTCGGTGAATAGCGCTGCGATTGCTGATGGTGATGCACGCCAAGGTCCAGTCCACAGCCGTCCGGATCACCTCGTAGCTAAAAACAAAACAGCATTAAAAAGAGAATAATCAAACCATCGACAAGCTAAGTATGTCTGCGGCACCGCGACATTGCCGGTGTGAAAAAGCGTTCGGTGTGAAACTATAATCCGAAAATTTCCAAAAAACTGCTGTGACTAGTTGCTCACCAATTTTTCTGTAGTATTGGTGTCGATCTCATCTTGCTGCCTCGAGCTCGGAGTATCGCGCGTCGGTTGCTGCTGCTGTTGGTGAGATGCAGATATGGGAACCGGGGAAGGCGTCGGTCTTCGAACTCGCGGCCTCGTCAATACTGCAGCGATGTCTTTAAGCTTCTCATCGCGTTTAGTTTGCTGTTCGTATTCATCGAGCAACATGAGGTGTTGCTGTTCGGCGGTTGACTGCGCTTCAGCATCTTTTTCTGTAAATGTCAATTAATATTTGAACCGTATGACTATTTGTGATTGCTTGCAGCCAGTTGCAATAATTTACATATTTAAAACACACACCGTTTTCTTTAGACAGTCTGCTAGCGATTCTTTCTCAACTGAAGTACATTTAATCACAGATGTGTCATCAGAATCACTATTTTTATTATTGCTGTTTATATTATTATTATGATGAAACAATTTTGAACGCTCTTTGCATCTAAGCGAACTGCTTTATTAGTAAACTAGCAGTTACCCGCGGTTTCGCACGCGATTGAGACAAAACACGGATGCATTCCCATTATTGAAAATGCAACCCAAGTTGATTTTCAGACCTCTTTTCACCCTTTGAAGGGGTTGTTTTCGAAAAAGCATGAAACACGTGTTTATTTATTTGTTGACACGAGTAATCCTGCGCATTTTCTAATGCAAATTTTGAACCCACGTTACGCCCTCTTAGGAGATGAATTTACAAAAATCTGTTCTTAGCGGATGCCTAAGTTATAATAACTATCTGTGTGCCAAATTTCAGCCCAATTCGTCTAGTGGTTTGAGCTGTGCGTTAATTTCTCCATGCAAATTTTGAACCCCCGTTATACCCTTTTAGGGGTTGAATTTTCAAAAATCCGTTCTTAGCGGATGCCCACGTCATAATTACTATCTGTGTGCCCAGCCCAATCTGTCCAGTGGGTTGAGCTGTGCGTTGATAGATCAGTCATTCAGTCAGTCAATCAGTCAGCCAGTCAGTCAGTCAGTCACGGTTTCCTGTTATATCTATATTTAGATAAGAAATTAAGGTAATTAAGTTGTATTTCTTTAAATAACCATTATAAACATTATACTTAAAAATAAAGTCAATAAAATTATAGATCATGTTCATTACAAAAACGTATGGGAAATTTATTAGCAATGGTTGATCGTACAGTAATTTACAATTATAACAAAAATGATAACAAACGCAACATCAAATTCACGCCGCCGGATCTTTCGTCCAAAAACAAGACTGTGTCGAAATATAAACCAAGTGCAGGGCTATGACCGCCAAAAATAAATATTTGGGAACGTCGGTCCACGCTTCGCTGCTATCTTCTGCCATTTTCTAAGGCAACTGCAGAGCTTTTTTACACTTCAATTAATTAAGTACAGAAATTTTAAAAGGTTAAATTGAAAAAAAAACTGATCATTGTTTTTTTCTTTATCAGCAATGTTTCTTTGGATATATCACATTTTATTTACTGTTTTCCCTAAATTTTATTTCCATTGTTGCTTAGCAATCTCTTGTTTACTTAAAATAATAATGCTTTATAGTTTATAAAACGGACCTTAGAAACAAAGAAGTGATAGACTCTCGAAAATCGAGGTAATAAGTGTCCATGAAAGAAGAAATAAAAAAGAAGCCTATGACGCTTATGGAATCTTGGAATACAGAGGCCATGAGAATTAGAGGTTATATAGAACGATAAAAATGGACTTCTGAAGGGAAGAGAAACAAAAGAAGGTTAAGTTTTTCACGCAATGACGGAGTACTTTGGATTAGAAGAAGTAGAGGTCTTCTAGAATTATAAAATGGATTCCAGGAGGACCTAAAAAGAAAGAAAAGCTAGGATGCTTATAGAACGAATAACTAACAGTAGTACGGGTATTCGTATGAAATTCAGAAGGAAGGAAAAATAAATGAAGGTCGCAACTCGCAACGCTCATGGAATGGAGGAGAGTAAGACATTTTTGACACATAGCGATATACAATTGGTCAATGACAAATTATTTACTGTAAAAACTAATGAAAGTATGTATGATATTGATAGATATACTAACCCTGTTTCGAAATCGAATCTTGCCGTTGTTTGCAGGTGTCCAACCAGTCTAGATTGTTTATTTTGGCACATCGTTTATCACGGCGACACCTTGCTTTTTCCTCACTGTTGATTTTGTCCCGAGTTGGCGGAGAAGCCGAAGATGCTGGCTGATCTTTGTAGACTGGAAAAAAGGAGAAAAATAGAAGATTGATCACTTTGTGACAGTTGCAAAAACGTAACTCTACTCTCCCACCCGTAATATGCTACTTCAACGCTACTAGCCGCGCAGAATTAGCAAATCCGTCACATGCAATTGCGAACGTCGATTTTAAAATTTTTTTTGTTAGATAATACGAATATAAGTAACATATTAAGTTTAAACGCCAATCGGAGCACCGCACGATGGTTAAAAAAATGGCAAAAATCGTCCATATCACTTTTTGGCGATTTACGGGAAAACTATGCATTTGACAAATTAAGTGTAGGGAAATAAAAAATGCGCAATAAAAAGACGAACCGAATGAGTTTTTGTGAGCTCCGATCGGTCCAGTAGTTTTTTAGTAAACTGCAAAAAACCGCTTTTTTGGGCCATTTTTTCGAAATTCCTTAACTTCCGTTCTATTAAATATAAAGACTTGAAACTTTAATAGAATATGTGTTTTATAAGCTTCAATATGCATACAAAATTTCAGCAAGATCGATGGTTATACTTTTTGAGAAACTTTGAAAAAACCGAAAAAAGGCCCTTCCGAAAAGGGTCCCTGAAAAAGTTTTGGGCCAGCGTAGACCAATTTTTCAAACGTGCTTTTGTTCATCGAGAGTTTCTCTACAACATCCTGCAATGCCGTACCATTACACCTAGCGAAAGTGCGAAAAAAATTGATTTTAAAAAAGGGAGCTGGAAATGCGGCTATATGGCAAATTCTGCAAATTTTTGACTGAAAATTTTTTTTTGCTTTCTTTGCGTTTTAAAGCGAAAATGGCAATAATAATAATGATATCATTATATATTTACGTACAATTGTGCATATGTGTCGCATGGATACAAATAACAGCATTAATTAGACATTATTTTTGAAAATGTGTTTATTAAAAAAATAAGTTCGCGGAAGCTCCCTTTTTTAAAATCATTTTTTTTCGCACTTTCGCTAGGTGTAATGCTACGGCATTGCAGGATGTTGTAGAGAAACTCTCGATGAACAAAAGCACGTTTGAAAAATTGGTCTACGCTGGCCCAAAACTTTTTCAGGGACCCTTTTCGGAAGAGCCTTTTTTCGGTTTTTTCAAAGTTTCTCAAAAAGTATAACATCGATCTTGCTGAAATTTTGTATGCATATTGAAGCTTATAAAACACATATTCTATTAAAGTTTCAAGTCTTCATATTTAATAGAACGGAAGTTATGGAATTTCGAAAAAATGGCCCAAAAAAGCGGTTTTTTGCAATTTACTAAAAAACTACTGGACCGATCGGAGCTCACAAAAACTCATTCGATTCGTCTTTTTATTGCGCATTTTTTATTTCCCTACACTTAATTTGTCAAATGCATAGTTTTCCCGTAAATCGCCAAAAAGTGATATGGACGATTTTTGCCATTTTTTTTAACCATCGTGCGGTGCTCCGATTGGCGTTTAAACTTAATATGTTACTTATATTCGTATTATCTAACAAAAAAAATTTTAAAATCGACGTTCGCAATTGCACGTTTTTTAGGACACGAATCAGCTAATTCTACCCGACTATACTGAAGCAGCTTATTTATTGAAAGATCAATGCCCATTTTCTGATAGCATTGAACCCGTGTCGCGTCCGTTAGAATAGTAGCTTATGACATCCATTTTGACGTAATCTGATTCGAGCTGTTCCGCTAAAAGCGGTATAACGAGCGACAGACGTTACTAAAACAACTAAAACATGAACCAATGAACGACCCGCAAAACATGCATTTGTTTCAATTGCGTTTGACGCGCGTTTTAAGACGTTTTTAAATTAGATTTTCTTGTAAGATATGAGTTCTGTAAGCATTACCATTATCCAGCTCCGGATCTACGATTTTTTCGAATCGGGGCAGAAACTTGATAATGGCGCCCCCTCTCTCCAGCGTTTGAGATAAATTACTTAAAAACTCACAAATATATAATGGTTGGTATTTTTCGTGAACGGGACACTAAGCAGATTGGGTAAATCGGAAAAAGGACAGATTGGGTGTGGTTTTCAACCTTATTATATTATGATTTTGGTGCCCCCTGAAACTGCCGCCTGGGGCGGGTGCTCCGGTTTGCCCCCCCAATCCGGGGCTGCTTTTATCCTAAGTTGGATACTACGCGTTCTCTGATATAAGTAGGTGATAATTTTCGCGACTTTTTCGGTCAATCCATTTTCTTTTTGCAGCATCCCCAAACCAACAAAAATAAAATCGGGCGACGTTAGGATCTAAGTGACCCCGCGCCGCAACGAATCGAACAAAAAACGTTTTTTAAAAGCGGTTAAGTCGTTTGGGCTGTACGCTGGATACAAAAAGCGGGATCACAGATTCACAGACAAAGCGAATGTATAACTAGACTGTTCACCTGTTATTATATTTCAAAGTGATCGCTGACATATAAAATATCAGGGATCACTTTGAAATATCGTGTCTACTCATTTCAAGTAACGGACCACAAAGGACGCCACGTCCGTTGAAGGTTTGACAGGCTCACGGCATTTTTCTATTTTCAACTTTAGAAAAATGTCAAATTTGGTAAGATCATCTAGAACAGCGATGTCAAAGATACGGCCCGCGGTCCGTGTTTGAGTTTTTAATTTAAAGTCTGGCCCGCTAACACACCCTAAATCTTATAAATGGCCCTTTAGACAAATCAGTCTGATACCCCTGATCTAGAATAGTTCATAAGATACACGGAAGTATGAACAATCGGCACGATAACAATTTGGCCCAGGAAAAGAGTTTCGTCAAAAAACCCTACTGAAGTTGTCGCAAGTGGATTAAAATGCGACTGAGTTTTAGTGTGATCATTCCGTAAGACACGCGCGCAGAGGCGCAAAGGAATTTGGATTACCACATAATAATAATATCACATGCGGTGGATCCAATTATTTCACGTCACAGTTGACACAATAGCTTACAGCAGGAACCCCATTCATCTGCCTAATCACTAATCGCTCGCATACAACTTACAAGTAACCTTAGTGTGTGCTTATTCTGACGACATCGATTCTTTTTTGTGATACTACGAAACATGTGTGGTTGGCCTTGTAAATGCAGGAGGCGGCATCTTCCTTCAATTACTTTCACTTTCACTGTAGTCAGAGCCGAACTAGGAAGATAGTTAGGCCCGGGAAAAGGATGACGATTGACGACCCAATGTCTGTCTTCGTCATTAAGATCTCAAATGATATGCGCATGTCCGAGATGGGAGCATGTCATATACTTTTATTCTATACTGAGCATAGGAATAAAATCGCAATCGAACCATTAGGGTTCAAACATATACTTCTGTCTTTTTTCACGCCGTAAGCACTGGCGTATCCAGGAGGGATCCGTCATAACTTTAAAACCCCTACTCCGATTTCAATGAAATTAAGTACACGTTCTGCAACTCAAAGAATAGGCTACTTTATATTCAGGCTAGTTTTAACATAAATATAGAAAACAAACATTCACTTGTACGAAATTTTAGCTTCCCCTTAATTTAAGATTGTCAACTCATATTTTCTGACGTTCCCTGAAACTCAGGCTGCAGGCATTAAGGTTTAAAAAAATAATTCATCAAATTGTTGTTGCGTACTTCCCTACGTTATCGGGCTTTTGTTTTCGACAATAAGAAATGTATCTTTTGTTTTTGACAATAAGGAGTGTCTTTTGTTTTCAACAATAAGAGACGTCTTTTGTTTTCGAGACAAAGTTTGTTTTTTTTGTTTTCGACAATAGGGTATGCGTTTTGTAATTTGTTTTTACCTGTCCGACTTTCAACGAGTGCCGGCGAATTAGCAGGCGATCTGACGCTCTCTGACTGCCCCTGAAGTGATTGTTGGGGCAGCGACGAAGGCGGCGTCGTATCTCGCGTCGGCACTGTGTCTGCAATGGCGGTCGGCGTCTGAAGACTCGAGCCACCCCACGATCGCTGAAGACTGGTCACTGTTGATTCTGTATGACAGCTGTTGTATCGCGGTCGTATGGGATTCGGCGTCCCACCTACGATCACGATGAACACAATACGATTTAGTTTTTAACAAATAAATCAATATATTTACGTTTCCCTAACAAAGATGACATCATTTTCTGATAAGCGAAACATGCGTTGAGAAAAAAGTGTTTGATGTTATATGGTTAGGCAGTATTTTTTTAGTATTCAGTGCCTCTTGTAGACGCTCGACAGCAGACATCATAAGCGTCTTGGAAAATAAAAAAAGAAACAGTGTTTTTTACACTACACACTACAGAAGTAAAACTGGTATAATTGTAAAAAAAAAAACATAATACTGGCATCGACCGTCGGGATCGAGCCTACGACTTTTAGATTAAAGGGCAACCGTTCTACCTCGCCGTCATCTTAGTTAATGTTCTACTGCCGGTTTTTATAGTATATAGTAATATGGGAGACAGGCAAAATCAATGTATAAGAATCAGTTAGAGATTCGTCGGCATTTAGCACAGAAAAGAATCTCTAACGAGATTCTTCGATACGTACATTGCGACACGTGCGTTACAGTTTAAACCCTGTGAATCAATTTTAGGTTTTATACTTCCAAAATAAATTTTAAAAAATCAAGAGACAGAAGTCTATACTAGGTATGTCCTTTGTGAATCGAATGCAATAAAAAAATCTTTAGATGCAGGTCTGCACGCTTATTGAAGGGTTAACAATGTTATGTAAGCGATTTTAGTTCGACATGTCGGCACTCCTGGCGTACAGTATATTTTTATCATCGATTAACATCAATAGTTATGATCGATAATAAAATCATAGTTTATTACGTTCATAAAGTTTCGTATCGCTTTGAAACGTTTTAATCGTTTATTTATCTCTAAACTGTTATATAAATATTAAATTATCGATGCACTCACTTCTAACTGTGGCCTGAGGTGCTTGAATAATGGTAGTCGACTGGCCTCCGGGAAATGTAGCATTTCGTTTATGCCGACCCTGGAACAAAGACGCATAAATCAATATTACTATTAAATAAAACCATAATGCGCGTTGTTGCGGACTTATCATAGATAGCTAATTTAGGAGGCAGGAAAATTATCACTGCACTTAGACTTACCAGGATCTACGACTCAGCGTGCTTCGCATTTTAAAAACGTTCGATGTTAAAAAACTCAAAAAAGCAGCAATGTTGACTGCAAAGTAAAAAATAATTTTGTTCAACAGCAAAAGGAACGAGTTGGACATCCTATCGCTGTTGAACAAAATTTTTATATTTAAAAATTACTTTTTGCTTTTAGTCTCCACATTGCTATAAATTATTAAACTCTAATTTTAATTCTGAACTATACTTTTCTTATAACTTTTACCAGTACCACTACCCCTAATTTTAATTATAACCCTTAAAAACAACATTCGAATGACTTTGTTTATATATAAATTACTAGCGGTCCCGTCCGGTTTCACCTGTGTGTAAAAGAACGAATGGGGAAGGAAGGGACATGAGTACTCACATTCATCTTAGTTTACCGAGATTAATGTTGTGTCCAAATTTTATGATGATTGGAGTTACCGTTCAAAAGTTTTTGTCGATAAAAAGCAGTATTTATACTTTTTTTAACTAATAATTTTTTTTAATTAATTAAATAAAATAAAAATAAATTTAAATGTAAGCCTTAGAAGAAAGCAATGTAGAAAATAAAAAAAAATAAAAATTCGCCCAACGTGGGGCTCGAACCCACGACCCTGATATTGACAGTCGCATGCTCTACCGATTGAGCCAGCCGTGGTTGTGCACTCACAACGCTAATATGAGTATATTTAGTTAGTGCATTTCACCTGAATAGAAGCTTATTTTGAGATACATTTTGCAACTTTTTTCATTAATGCTCCGCTCCTAATGGTTCGTAGCGTGATATTATACAGCCTATAGCCTTCCTCGATAAATGGGCTATCCAACAAAATTTTTTTTTTCAATTTGAACCAGTAGTTCCTGAGATTAGCGCGTTCAAACAAACAAACTTTTCAGCTTAATTATATATTAATAGTATAGATTGTATTGCGATTGGTTCTCAATACGTGTGCAAAATTTCGTATTATTCAGGCTTCTGCAAGTGGGTGAAAATGTAATTGACAGATTCCATTTATTCATACATACAAGTGAAGTTAATAAAAGAGTGTTGAAATAGAGTGATAGCGGCTGAATGCTAAGCAAAGAGCTTTAAATAAATTCTATTCGAACATTTTTATGTCATACAAAATACTCAAAAACGCAATCGTCTGTTGCAGGTTTTTGGGTATTTTGTTTGATACCTAGAAGAGAAAAAGTGTCCACAGAACTTCTGTTCATCTGTCTGTTTGACCCGGTACCATTCGAGAACGACTGACCCAATTTTATGAAACTTGCTTACGCGCAAATATCGTGAGACAACTATATATTATATTTATATTTTTAGTTCATATACATAACTTAGATGTATTATATTAAAACATACATTTCTTTTTTATCTGGGAACCGAAAAAAACACGAAGTAAAATAATAATGGGTTTTTCCGTATCCACTGGCGTGTCAGAAGATTTCTGACAACTGTGTATCCAGCGCCAGCTGGACCATTGCCAACTGTTCAACAAAAGAAATCATTTACAGTCCAGGGATATTTAATCTTTTTTAAATTCATATAAAAAAATCAAATACAGCAGTCCGTTTATAAGGAACCTGAAACATCAAGAAGCAAGAAGATTTTTTTCAATCATATAGTTTTCGATGAAGAATACAAGGAAGAGTGGAGATTATAAAAGGACACGATAAATCCTCTATTCAGCTTCGTGTAAAGGTCAGCATGATGGCCTTAGGATCAAACTGTCGTGGGTTCGAATCTCACCTCGCTAATGGATGCTTAATTTCAATTGATGATGCTATTTAAAATAATTAAGACACTAACAATCTAAGTTGTCAAGGGTCTATAATCTACAAAAAAGGATTATCCTTCTGTTCCAAATCCAATATATGAATTTGAAAGACTTATACGTTAGTAGTGTCAGAGGGAAAGAAAAAGCTGGAAATAGCGACTTCCAAAAACCGTCGGTTTTAAGGAGAGGTATGTTTGCTTTATTCTTCATTCTTTTATTTTGCATTGGTAACACCAATTAAGATGGTGAAATGATCACTCTTCATTATCAAAATCAATTTTGAGATTTGTTTGTTCCTTTTTAGAAAAGTTTGTAAGTCCACTGGAAATGTACAAAAGAGTGTAGACTATTCAATCAAGATGCTTTGAATGTTTCCCTTGAAGAACAGTTTCCAAATATAAAATCATAAAGTCACAGAGATTTAGTATTCTAAAAAGACAAGCGTTCGAGAGCCACTGGTAGTACGCGTGTCATAAGTTCGCCATCACCGTTGTTGCACACCCAGACATCAAACAAAACTGTGTAAAGTGAGATGGTGTAATCTCTCTCAAACGTACAAAAATAAACGTCGACCTCAACGCATCGCCAGAGGAATGCAACGGACCGAAGCCGGGGAACGGACGTTCCAGCTTTTTAATGCAGACAGAACGTGCCACGAACACGATTTTGTGAACCCCGAAATATCAACATTGTATAGTGATAATTAAATCCATATGAATGTGAAAAAAAGAGCCAAGTTCGATACAAAGAATAAGAAGTGAGAAGGTAGCAAGTTTTTATAAATGACTAGTGTATGAAAACTTGTCACCTTCATAGATCTCACTTCTTCTTTTTCAGCAAAGCCAGTTGTTCTTTGTATGGAAGCCAGTCAGTGAATCCCCAAAATCGTGATTTTTGGACATATATCTTGGAACATATTCCACCTAGACGTATGTTTGGAATACAGCTTCTTTATGGTAACCTTACACACCCCACCCTGTGAAAAAACCCAGTTCTGTAACGTAACTAGTGTCGGAGATAGAGGGGGGGTGGGTTGAAAAGGGCTCGAAATAGCTCAAGTAAATGTAGCACAGAATTTGGCCGACGCACACCGCGCGCTATGATATGGCCGATGTCTGCAAGTGTGATTGAATAAAAAGCAACGATGTTACGACGTCATAATTATTGAAAACGGAGTAATCAGGTGCGGGAGGGAAAGTACGCGCAGCGGGCAGGTGTCACCGTAAGCAACGATTGACGTTTAACATGCGTTATAATTATTTCGGATACGGATTACAGAATCGGATGTGAAAAAGCATCCGACTATCAAAATCCGGAATCGGAAGCGAAGTTCTGAAACATCCCTGATTCGATATCAACTCATATAGGTACTACTAGCGGTCCCGCCCCTTTTCACATGGGTGCAAAAGAACGAAGGGGGGGACATGAGTACGCACGTTCATCTTAGTTTACCGAGATGAATGTTGTGTACAAATTTCATGATGATCGGAGTTAACGTTCAAAAGTTTTTGTCGTACGGACAAATTTTGAGTTACATCTTGCAACATTTTTCATTGATGCTCCGCTCCTATTGGTTGTAGCGTGATATTATATAGCCTATATCCTTCCTCGATAAATGGGCCATCCAACAAAAAAAATTCAATTCGAACCAGTAGGTCCTGAGATTAGCGCGTTCAACCAAACAAAAAAACTCTTCAGCTTTATATATTAGTATAGATATAGATTATAAACTGTATTGATTCAATCAATACCAGTGGTTGCCCACTGGTTGAATTTCGACTGCAATTCATTAAATTTTTTACAGTGTATGAACGTAAGCAAGGAATGTTTTATTTTATTTAATTTAATGTGTTTGTAACACATATTAACACTAATTTTATCTTTCTACACTCCTCCATATGAACTTTAACCATGCCAAATTCCACACTCCTAAGTGCGCGCAATGTGCTTAAAATGGCTTACAAAGTTTTTTATTTTCACGTATATTAATAGAAGATGATCGGTAATTGCTCATATTCTTCTCGGGAGAAAAGACTATGACTAATTTGGAATGATTTACCTCTATCACTCGAGGGTCAAAAAATGCGTTATTTTTTATGATAATGATACTTCTGTGAAGAATTTTTATTTTAATTTCGTTATTTATTGTAAGTTTTAACACAACATAAAATCTAACGGTAAATTTCGTGGTTTTTAGCTTCAGAAAGATTGGACAATTAGTAAGCTATCTGATCATGGAAAAATTCTATCCAAAGAGTGAAAATATTTTTACTTAGATAATTTTCAACTCCCAAAATTCCGATTTTTGTAAAAATAATACTGAAGTAGATTTTCTCGAAAATGACGCATTTCCGACCTCCAAGTGATAGAGGCTAAATCATTCCAAATTAGTAATAGTGTCTTCTTCCGAGAAGAATACGAGCAATTACCGGTCATCCTGTATATGGATTTTAGTATTGGTTACTAATTTATAATGCAGTATCTGATATAAATAATTACCTAGCCTCGTACACTTTTACAAAAGACTTGATGTAATCCGATTTTAAAGTACGCTGTTTAATCATTGCAACAGAAGCATTAATTTTTTAAATATAAATGAGCAGTTTTATCAGCATTACAATCCAAATTCTAACTGCTAGAATACACCGTTGAAATTTAATAACTAGATATCAAATTAAAAATTAAAACAAAGTTTGTATGCAAATTGCAGCTATGTTATATCGCAACTAATTACAGGAAATGTAATAACACTGCTATTACACAGAAGTCAATATTAATTACGGATGTAATTATGACATGTAACTGCAGTTTACTGTACTCGTTTAATTGTGACACATTTTCTAAAAAATAAATTCATCGTTATATTTCCAGTCCAGCGTAGTTAATTAAACTATTACGAAAACATTCACATCTGGTGGCTTTAATTGACTTTATAACAATTTTGAGAGTTGCTATTTTTATTAGGTATAGTCAACACAGCCCGGCAGAGAGGTTATAGAAAAATGATTCTAAATTTCCCTGATAAATCCCGCTTTTCCAGGATATTTATTCTACTTTTCCATGATCTGAATAACTTATTTGTATGACTGAGATATAATTTAAAGTTCTGATTAAAGGGGGTAATCCCCCCTCCTCGACCATCATAATGAAAAACAAAACTGAAAATATTACGAACTCCTAACTAAAAAATAAAATTTAGAAATACTTCTTGAAAAAGAATTTGTAAAATTAGTTTGGGAATGAATATTTTGCTTGACACCTTCCCTCGTGAGTATTCTTGTGTGATATCAATAAAATTTAAAAAAAATAATTTACACCCCCCTTCCCCAGAAAAAAATATCTACGCCCTTGGGATCAGTCCGCTAGATTTGTCATAGTCTATTTTTCAAACGCCATTAACCCGACACATGGCTAGTCAAAGACGTACAATGGGAAAATTTAGAATTAATAAAAAGGATGCTTACTTTGGACCTGGTGAATACCGAGAGCACGTCGCTCCACCAGCGCGCCTCCTCGCGGCACGTGGCCTTGACGAAGTGCACCCGATCCGGCGCCGTTATAGCTATGCTGAAAGTGTGTCCCGTCACGTCTTCGGCGCCACTCACTTCCAGCACCTGGTTCATGTCGACCACTGCCTGTGGAACGGTGTCCGGCTGAAAAGAAAAAAAATCGCAAAATTGAAAATTCAGTTTTAAAAGCTTTCAAACGAAACAAGATTATTTTAATTTCGGTGTCATGATATACCAACACAAATATTTTCAACATTAACTTCTGTATAGATAAAAAAAAATACAAGTAATTTTCGAAATATTTATTAGTATAGAGCAGTGATTCCCAAAGTGGTCTATATCGACCCCCAGGGGTCGACGACAACTTGCAAGGGGTCCGTGTCAGCGGGAAAAAAATTGGGAGTCCATGAAATGAAAATGGGGGTCAACGATAGTGAATCTCAAATAAAAAAAGAAACAAACTGGACATCGTTAACCGAAGAGATTTAAGATTAAATCTAACTAAATTGATGCCAAATGTTGAAAATTTCTTAATAAAGCATCAGGTTCATCCCTCACACTAAAAGCATTTATTTTTTGCTTAGTTATTTTATGTAATAGAAAGTAAATTTTAATTTGATTCGTTTAATTTGAATCTAATTAATAAATGTATAAAACTAAACATTTCACACTACATTTCACTACCGTCTACCGTTATAAATTTAAATCGTTCAAAGTGAGTAGCACTATACCGGTTGTCAAAAATACATTTGAAATTAATGAATTTGCAAAAAATCAATATCAGATAAGCAGGGGGTCTACCCAAAACCGAAAAACATGGCAAGTGGTCTACGAGACAAAAAAGTTTGGGAACCTCTGGCATAGAGGAACATTGTTAAAAACGGCGGTGTAAATTCGAGACAAAGACCAATTTGTACGCTAAGTTAGAAGGAGAAATTATGATTTATTATAATACAAAAGTAAAAATTATTTTTTGCACTAGTTCCTACAAAATAGCTGCTTTTCATGTCTAGTAGTAGTAAAATGTCCCATGTCTAGTCTGTAGAGAAAAACCATATACTTTAGCTAAATACCGAGCATAGGAATAAAATCGCAATCGAACCATTAAGGTGTAAACATTTACTTCTGTTTATTTTTAAGTCGTAAGAGCTTGTTGATTCTGATTGGCTAACGTAACTGATAAAGACATAAAACTTTTGATAAAGAGAGATATACTCCATGCTAATAGGTATACATATTAACATGTATCATGTTTTAGCCCTGGGGTACTAAATTTTTTTGAGCGTCAATTTTGAGCGTCAATTTTGAGCGTCAATTTTTTCCGCGCAACACATAGCTGAGAGACGTATGAAATTTTGAGCGTCATTTCCGAACGTCGATTCCGAGCATCGAGTCCTCCGCGCACGAAACATATAGTGGAGAAAACATGATACATGGTTGAAATTTTTGGTTCTAGAACAGAAATTTTTATTATATAATATATTGTCGAAATAACCAAGGAATTACTTCGAAAAAAGAGACGCAGATATATTTTCGACACGCTTTGTTGCCTTTGCTTACAGCACATTGAATAAATAGACAATGCTTCATATAGTAATTATTATATATGTGTGAAAATCAGTTATTTTATAGGTTCGTGCAAAAAATGTGGTATTAATGATATTTTATAACTCGAGTGGTTTAAATCTCGCTGACTTTCGTTGTAACATAATGCCACAGCTCGGAATAATAATAAACGTTATTACATTTTAAATACACATAAACTACTATTTTACGTCAGAAGAAATAATGACTTTTTCTATTTCACAAAAATACTTTTTAACATTTATTAATATAACACTACCAAAAAGTGGGTTTAGTTTTTCGTTGAGTAATGCGAGATCAAAAATAAAATATCGTCGAAAATAACAGCGTAAGTGGTTCTAATGGTTGTAGAAGAATTTTAACGAGTTGTTGAAAACAAAGGTTAATAATTTATTTTAGTTAATGACACCCTCTGTTCTTTAAGCCTATTAATATTGAACGAGTCCTAGTACTACTAGATCTAATAAATAGATTTCTGGAGTTTAACAGACAGACAGTGTCGGGCCGATAATTTTTTCCCGTTTTACAAAACGCCGTCCACAAAATAATTTACATTTTACAATACCTACATCTTTCTATCAATAAGACATTATTACTAGTGCGATCCTAAGAAAAAAAGATCGCGAATATCTAAGTGAAGACTAGACAGCAAATTTTGCAACTTTCAAAATCACAAAAATTCCGATAGACGGGAGGAGAGCTCCCGATTTAATGGCTCAAAAAACTGGCAGTCATTGAGGATTGCTGACAAACGTGAAAACTTTACTTATACAGAGTGATTCAAAAGTCCTGGAACGTCTGAATATCAGAGAGAATAAGTTTTTTTGAAAAATGTTGCAAATGAAATTTGCTCAACTCGTTGTAACGTATTTTTCGGTCACAAAAATTTCTCCCAAGGAAGTGCCCTCGTGGGGGGGCAGGGGGTAACTCCAAAATTTTAAATGGCAACCCCAATTTTTTTATTGGGTCGAGTTTTTCGGACAAAAAAAGACATCTTTTGTCCCAAACTTTTTTTCGTTAAAGCTACAGATCGACGAGTACGCGGAGTAAAATTTACCGTGTTATCCTCACCCCCTCAAATAAAATATAAAATAATATATTACACATAAAATCTATACTGTTAATTATAGCTGCAGATATACTGTTAATATTAGCATGTCGGTGACGCGAACTTACGAGATTTTACGTATCCAAAAATCACCTAACGTGCCTATATAGAACTTTTCACTTCAAAAATAATAGAACATAATCCGTTGAAAAAAATCCCATTACTCCGACACTGTTTGCAACAGCGGTAATAAATATACGGTCGTCAAATTTAAGCACCTCTGGGATGCTGCTTAATATCTTCAATACAATAATAACAGGGAAGTTTGCGTTCAAATTGGTATAATAACAGCTTCCGTAGATTTACGATGCGTAATTAATTTACCGAGAGAAAAAATTCAAATTATATTTTTTTTCTAGAACAATCATAAAAAATAAAGTTCAGTACAGTCGCGCCATGAGTATTTCCTTCGTGCTGCTCTGAAAAATTAAATAATATGACTTTTTTTGAGAGTTCCAAGATGGTCTAGGACCTAGGTGCTATTTTGTTTGAAACATTTAATCGGCGCATGTGATGGCAATTTCAGAAGTTCTTTTAATTTTGAACACAACTCAACACATTTAAATATAAATGACGAAATTGGCGTCAAGCGCCATTTTGAATCAAATATTGTCATACTGTGACAGAAATTCCCATTAATCTACCGATTAAGCGGAGTCATAGACCTATAATACTCATAAAATGGCACGCGTGCCACAGGTGGCACGCGAGAGTTTATTGTACAGCATTGATTGAGGTGCAAAATCGAAATAATTAAAAAAATGCTAGATGCCGAAAACAATAATGACTATCACCAAATAACAAATACGAATAAGTTTCATGGCGCTCAATGTATTATCAAAGTTATCATTTTTATCTATGGTTGATTCACTTTTTTGGCAATTAAATTTCTTAGGTTGCTTGTCGGCACGTTATGGCTACATTAAACATTTTTTTTTTAATTGGTGTAGAAAGGTTCGTCACCCCTGAACTAGGCAAATCTATTGGAAAATGTGTCCGAACGTGCGGCCTATATCTATCTCTCTCGGCGCAGTGCTGTCAACTTGCCAGACGAGGATAGAGATTGGCCGCACGAGCGTTTTATCTCTCTCACTATATGTGACGATTCTCAACACATTGTAAATATATGGATAACTCAGAGTCTTCGTTCACTGTTCAGTCTGTGAGCGGAGTTTGAAAACAAGATAAAGAATGAGCTGAAGGATGCACTTCCTCTACTTACAGTACATAGGAAAAAAAACGACCAAGTGCGAGTCGGACTCGCGCACCGAGGATTCCGCACCAACTTGCAGGTATGTACCTACATAGTTCGTCCATCACGGGAATCGAGTTTCGAAGATTTTTTCCGCTTAACCGTTCGAAAACTGTTGCCCCATACATCGACAACGGACAAACGTCGCGGTCAGTTTTCCAACTAAACGTATACTTGCAATATGTTCAGATGAACTACTGAACTGTATTGTACCTCGCGGATATATCTGATAGTCTAGTTGTCGTATCGTGTTGTATGCGAGAGTTCTCATATTGTGCTGTATAAACACACCGGTAGCGGACGCTTGTTTTGTATTAGAACTGTTACTGTGTACGTGCGTAGCATGTTGCTGCGGTTTAAAAACATTATTTTTTTAATGTAGTTACTACTTTACGATTTTCGGATTTTTCCATTTACTTGCGCTATAAGACATTGCTTCTTGCTAAATTTTATAGTTCCAGGTTAACGGAAAGTAGGTACCCCAAGAGTCTTGACAGACGGACATCAAAGTGATCTTATAAAGGTTCCTTTTTTTTCTTTTGAGGTACGGAACCCACTGAAAGAAGCATCCTTCCTGGCCAATCCTGTATCTATTTTTGCGAAGATTTAAATATTTGTTTCGATATAAAACTTTTCAAAATTGTTTATTTATGATTTAATGAATTACGTGCTTATGCAGACATCTTTTGTTGTTTTCGTTATTAAATTATGAAAAAGTACAACGGCCAATATGCAATAATGTAGCATTAAGTTCTACAATAAAATATGTGCAACCAATTATACCATTGTTGTTACAATTCCGTAACGATAATTCGAATTCAATGCACTCGGCGGACAATAATAGTAGATGGCAGCTATGGTCACAACAATACAAACTTAAATTATATAATCTCCAAAGATCATTGTTGAGATTCACGCAGACTGATAATATTAAACCAAAAGTACTCATTGTTGTCATAATAGTTGGTGTATTCACGAGATAAAAATAAGATTACTACACAAAAGTCAGTAGCGTCACTTAAACTTTTGTTTTCTGTGATCTAACAAAATGCATATTTTTTAATTTTAATTTTGGATTTACTAGATAACAAAAAATTCCAGCCAATTGGGCGACGGGACCATTCCAACTTCAAAAATGTTGACATTTGATTATAATAAAGAAAATAAAATTTCTGATATCGCGTGAGGTGACGCGGGTAATGGCTAGTATTCAATAATCAATATGATATTAACTATTCGTTGCCATGGTTACCTACATAGTATGTTCCACGCCATGTAAAAATTAATCAAAGCATGCCTAACTAGTTTATTTCTGAATGATCCTTAAACAAAAGAGCGGATGATTTTTTTTATTTTCAAAATATTTCCGAAACTATAAAGTTTAGAAAAAAGTTTTATTAACAAAACTTTCTTGAAAAAATAAATAGAATAATAAGCCGTTATGAAAAGTATACCATTATTATATAAAAAATACCGTTTTAGCATGTATCTCTTCTGCGCATGCACCGATTTTCCCCAAAAACAATAGGGCTCTTCATATTTGCATACCAAACATCCTCCCAAAATTTAGTTTCAATCCGCTCATCCGTTTGACCTGTAGGGGAGAGACGCCTAATTTGGACCATTTTTTAATTTGAATTTCTGGGGGTCAAATAACAAAAATTCCGTTTAATTTGACTATAGTGCCTCAAAGTGCAGTTCATGATCATCTTCCAAAAAAATCAACAAATGTCAAAAATAATTGTAGATATTTTATTTAACACAAAATAAAAACGCTTGCAAAAGTCCAATTTAGGAAACCAGGCTCCTTAATTGGACCAGTGGTTTCTTAAATTGGACCTGCCTACTAATTACATATAAAGAGACAAAATAAAAATAATATACAAACAAACAGTTTTCAGTATCAATAAATTTTTAACAAAAGAAAAATAGGTGAAAAAATTAAACGTTTTATAGCAAAAAACAAGTAGGCTATGTTTTACTTTTTGCACTCATTACAATAATATTTTTTAACTTTTGACGAAACTTGAGCACATATTATTGCGTGATTCCACATGCTACATGACATGCATTGTGTCATCTGTTCAATTTTTTCATCCTCACAAATATTACAAAACCAACTTTCATCTTTATGTTCAGTTTTATTCTCAGCTACCAAGTTTGATCGGTCCATTTTATGGACCACTTGGCGGTCCAATTTAGGAAACTACTACGTTGCTTTGAATCAAACGTCATTTCGATCAGAACACGTGAATATAAATTAGAGGTTATGTCATTAAAATTAACAAAAAGCATTAGAAAAACAATGCCGATTTTAAAAAACTTTCATCTACATACCTGGTATTTGTTTAGGGTAACGGTAAGTGGTGTAAAATTAGCATCAAATATGATGTTTTCCAAAAATACCCGATATTTCAACAACTGCAAACACTAGAAATATTTCCACCGAGAATCACAGCCGTATCAATTAGTAGTTCGATCAGGCACCACGAGATGATTCTAGTTTTCTGCTGTATAGGAGAAACTCGGCCGGTCCAATTTAGGAGCCGGTCCAATATAGCCGACTCTCCCCTATCGTGTTCACAGATAAATAGACTAACAGACGCAGAGTTTTTTCAAATATATGTTTTTTGGATTCGGGGGACCTCAAAACGGAAAGGTATAGTAAAATTTTTGAAAAGTGATTTTTGACCTAAACTGGTACCATTCCCCACTTGTGGGTTGGAATGGTAAAATGATGCTTTTTTATGTTACATCGAAATTAAAAACTCGGGTCGCAGTGCCAAAACCCTACCAACAATATAGGTAATATTAGCAAATACAATATTATTGTAATTGCTAAATACAGGCAGTGTGGTTTTTCTACGTGAAGTTAATAATAATAATAATCATTTATTGCGATGCCACTAATGTGGATACAAACGTCAGTACATAAAAAAATTAAAAAAGATCCTTCAAATCATAAGGCACCGTATTGCAAAGATATTGCTTCAATTTATTATTAAACTGTTCAGTTTTTTTTAAATTTTTGATTGCATCAGGTAATTTATAATACATTTTGTAACCTAAGTATAAGGGACTTTTTTCAAAAAAGGTTGTATTATGTTTTAACACAATTTTGCTATTGCGGGTGTTATAATTTTTTGTTTGATTTTCAGAAAAAAACATTTTTGAGTGCATAACTGTGAGCAGCTCAAGAGCAAAAATCCCGTAAAAAGTTAGTAGTTTGTTTTCTTTGAATAAATTTCGACATGAATCTCTGAATTTTATATTGAATATTACCCTTAATATCTTTTTAACTTCCCGCTTTAAAAAAAAAAAAAAAAAAATTTTTTTTTTTTCAAAAATCGGGAAGTTATTGGTTTCACCCCGATTTTCGAAAATCGAGTTTTCGCCAGATCTCGACGTTTTGGGGTCCTAGGAAGCTATTGAAACTATTTTGGCGATGATGTCCGTAGGGCTGTATGTATGGATGTGTGTGTGTGTGTGTGTGTGTGTGTGTGTGTATGTATGTATGTAAACCTTTTATATCTTTTGAACGGAGTGTCCGACTGAAACGTGGTTTGCGGCATCTGACGTGATCTTGGTGAACTTAGACTTCCTGAAAATTTGAAACGATTCGGCCCAAAAAATTTTGAGAAATCTTAAAAAAACAAGTTTCAAAAATTTTTAAAAATTTGTTTTTGTAAAAAATTTTCTAAACTACTAAACCGATTAATTCCAAAAACTAATCAGCTCTTCTCCTTAACAAACTGCGTCGATTTCCGCAAACCGCATCAAAATCGGTTCATTTGTTCACGAGAAACCGTGAACGAAAAAATCGTAAAAAAGTGTTTTTTTAAAATGACTCTTAAAATTGTTATCAGATTGATTTTTTTGTAATAAATTACTTTCTTAAGCTAAAAAAACTGCGTCGATCGCCGCAAACCATATCAAAATTGGTTCATTTGTTCATGAGATAACGTGAACGAAAAATTAGGAAAAAAGTAATTTTTTAAAATTACTCGTAAAATTCTTATCAAATCGATTTTTTTGTAATAATTTACTTTCTTAGGTTAAAAAAACTGCGTCGATTGCAGCAAACCGCATCAAAATCGGCTCATTTGTTCACGAGATATCGTGAACGAAAAATTTTTAAAAAGTGTTTTTTTTTAAATTTCTCGTAAAATTCCTATGAGATCGATTTTTCTGTATAAAATTACTTTTTAAGGTTAAAAAATTGCGTCGACTGCCGCAAATCGCATCAAAATCGCTTCATTTGTTCATGAGATATCGTGAACGAAAATTTCGTAACAAAGTGTTTTTTTTTTGAGCTCGAAGAGCTAAAAAATAAACTTCTTGCTATATTTGACATATTTTTGAGCGTTTTGAACTCGAAAATAGCGGGAAGTTACAGGGATGGCCTGCAGGGTCAAACTACTTTTCAAATTTTTTTGTAATACAAAAACTCGGTGTCTATCTACCGACATACCCCACACTAGGATGACATATTTGATAGTATTTACTACAAAAATGCGTGATAAAAAGTTAGCAAAGTTTCTCTGTTAAACACTAATTTCATTTGATTAACTAAATAGTAATAATAATTTAATTTTTTACAGATGTTATTAATTTGTGGTATCCATTTTAATGTATCATCTATGTGCAATCCTAAAAATTTTACCGAATCTTTTAATTGTATGTCAGCATTTTGATTCATAGAAAACAAACCACCAACAGTCACGGGACCTCTGATCCTGAACTGCACACAGCTAGTTTTTTCTAGATTTATGATGATTTGGTTTTTGTGACAGTATTTGTAAGCTTGTATTTGGACAAAATTAAAAAAATATCACTTAATACGTACTTTAAATTTTTTTGAAGTTTACTCCTTAAGAAACGATTTTGAGTTATAAGGCCCGTTACGCTCCACCCCTTCAAGAGTGGCGTTACGCTCGTCCGTTTCAAAAGAGACAAACATATTATCTGTAGGTAGGATATAATAATGTGCGAAAGAATGAGATGGAGTACAAAAGAGACAAACACAAATATCTGTAGGATTTAACGTGTGAAAGAATGAGATGAATAGCCACATCCCACATTACACAGCGTATCTAAGGAGTAAACTCCAGTCGTGCGTCGGAGCTGACATACACACACTTTTTTCATAATTTCAATATTATTATCCATCCAACATCTTGGCAAGTAGGATTTGACGAACTAAATTAAAATTATTTAAGTGAAATTTTGGTTTAGATAATAAAATAGATTTATCAATAAGATTATAAACCATAGCTATCTTTTGATTTATTGGATGATTAGAATAAAAATTTAAAACTCTACCAGAACTAGTTGGTTTATTAAACCAGTTAAATTCAACAATACCGTTATTATTAATAATTAGTGTATCTAGAAAACTAATTTGATTATTATTTTCTATTTCATGAGTGAATTTAATTTTAGGGTGAAAATTATTAAATATACAAATCATATAGTTTATTTTATCTTTAGGAATAATACAAAAAATATCGTCAACATATCTGTGATAGGTAATAGGTAGAAAATTAAGATTACCAAAACATTGTTTTTCTAAATCTCTCATAACAAATTCAGCAAAAATTGGAGACAAAGGAGAACCCATAGGAGTACCATCAATTTGTTGATAGCATTTATCATCAAATAAAAAATATGTGGAATTTAAAATTAAATTGATGGCTATAGTTAATTCATTCCACGGAATGTTACAATGTGGACTTATAATATTCCAACGCGATTTAATACTGTTAATAATAAGTTCATTTGGTATATTAGTAAATAATGATGTAACGTCGAGTGATATCATGATATGATCTTTTGGAATAATGACATTTTTGATTTTATTAATAAATTCATAGGAATTTATTACAGAATGGTTAGTTTCTTGTAAACCGTTAGATAAAATTTTATGTAAAAAAGCAGCTAAGTGATGTAGAGGACTACCAATGGATGACACAATCATTCTGTAAGGAACATCTTTTTTATGTATTTTTGGTAAAGCATAAGCGCGTGCTAAATTGGCTGAAGTTATAAATAACTTTCTAAAATCAATGTTGTCAATATATTCATTAGATATCCATCTTTTAAGTAATGTTTTTTGTTTACCAATAATATTATTAATAGGATTTCTTTTAGTTAGTAAATAAGTATTTTTATCTAATAACATTTCATTAACTTTTTCTAAATAAGTAGTCCAATTAACTGCTACAGTTACATTTCCTTTATCAGCTTTAGTAAATAATATATCAGAATTATTTTTAATAAAATTTTGAGTAAAGTTAATATTACGTTCAATTTGTTTTTCAATAAAGCTTTTATGTATTATCTTTTTTTGTTTCTTTGATTGTTCAATTATAATATCAACAGTCTTATGTCTAATTTCGTTATGTAATGTTATTGGAATTTTATAAAGACTTGATTCAATAGTGATGTAGAGGACTACCAATGGATGACACAATATTAGGCCCCGGTGTACCGCCTTTGTTATTTTCCTCAAATTTTGCCCAACCTGTAAATGTAAACGCATAACTAGGTAGTAAATACGTTGTTTATTGTTGCGAGACATCAACAATAAGCCGTAATATGAATAAATTATCGTTACAATATGCATTAACAATGGTCGCACTTTATGGTCGTACATCGGATTCCGAACAATCATTATTAATGTTTTACATATTATTATTACTTGCTTTGTACACGACGTACAGAGGCGTATACGTCATACAGGGTACAACAGTAGGGCGTAACAAAACAATACAAAAATACGTTTCCCATAAAAATTCACATAAGAAAATTGATTTTTGGCAGAGCAGGACTAGTGCAATCAATCAATCTTCGGTTCTGTATAATACGCGCCACGAATCTAAAAGGCTCGGAAGTTAGATGCGAATGCGGGCTTGCGCTTGTACAGTCTGTTGAAAAACTACAAACTCGCAACTCAACAAAACTAAAATAGCAATAACAACTTGACAATAGCGTACTCGACTGTACTTTAAAGCAGGAAAGCGACAAGTGACAAAGGCAACGAGGGATCACGGCCAATCACTGACGAGCGCACGTTCCGTGCAGGTAGCTGGGAGGTGGTGGGAGTATCAACGGCTCTAAAATGTGCCTTTGCGACGCTGTTTGTGACTAACTTCCGAACCTTTTAGATCCGTGGCGCGTATTATACGTAAAGTTTATATATTGTTAAAATGTATGAGTCTTCAGAAGAAACGGCAACAAGTAACAAGGGGGTCATCCGACTTGAGTTTAGGGAAACATTTTTAGGAGTTCATAGCCCGAAGGTTGTCTATTTTGTTATCTGTATTGGCCGGGTGCAGAGTATAGAGTGGGGACTAAAGTAACAATAAATCATGCAACGGTTATAGAGTTTGATTTCATGTGACCGTCAGATGTCGTTTTCGTCGTGTTCCCTGCCTTATTGTTTATTGAGAAGCTTCGCGGTTTAAAGCAATAACGCAAGGCATTTCAATCCTGCTCTATTGCGGCGCTAGTAGTCCTCGTGGAAGTAAACGTCGAATAATATATATTTTTTACAGTTTGCCAAATAATTATACTCAATATGTTTTTTTCAGTGCAACAACATAAACACAATATCTCCTTAACTGGATATAGAAATTTCGATAATTAATTAAATGTTTCCTTTAATTATTATTACAGTTATTTTTAAAATGCTCATTTGACAAAAATGTTATAAGAGCATGAAAAACAGCGGACGGTAGGCGAGTAGGCGGCGCAAAAAGTCACATTTGTTCATAATGGCAAATCTGCACCGAGTCCCTTAGCAAAATTCACAAAACGCGCCTAACAAAGTTTCACTTCAATAATAAATATAGTATTGGGGTTGCACAATCATTAATGAGCGTTATTTTTTCTTAACCTAGCTGCCCCGCAATAGTGTACTTAGCGGCATTCTACTGTACCGTAAAAGAGAAGGCAAGAAGCTCGACCGACCACCCACGATGTATAACTAGATAATTAATGATTCGTTCTCTGACCCCACTCGTCAAATCATCGGCTTCCAGGTGACTGATATTCCGTTCGAATGAAAATCATTTTTCACCTCCTGGGTGTATTGACATCTCGAATGCTTAGACGCGCGAAGATATAATGGTCATGTTCGGTCGGTGGTCTTTTTTTTCGTTGATGGGTTCCGCAGTCCGTTAATGTGTTCAATACGAAAATAATCGTCACTGACACTGCTGACACCGAATTCCAAAAAAAAAAACATGCGCCGCCAATTGCGCTGAAGAATCGAATCGACGTAAACATAAATATGGCGTAATTCTCGCGGTCAAACCGAAGGTTCATATTCAAATGATAGTCTAGTTCAATGTTCCTTTTTTGGGAATTCCAGTTCTTCCTCACCGAAAATTATAATCATGGTGTCATTCGATTCGGAATGACATCTAGAAACTTTTTGAAAAAATGGAAATGGGAGATGAAAAAGTTGCAAAAGTTATAAAAATTTTAGTAAAAAAAGGGAGAGGTTAGTTTTTTTGCGAATATCTCAAAAACTATTGCAGATATCTGAAATTACAAAAAAAGATTCTGAAAAAGCAGGAAATTTCCTACAAAAAAGTTTCATCTCCCGAAACTCTAACACCAATATTTCTAATTTTAATTCAGAGATGAAAAATAAGGCTAAATTTTTTTTTCTTTTTTTTATATAATTTTTAATGTTTTCGTGTCTTTTAGTTCGTCGTATAAAAAATAGAAAAAAATATTTTTTAGCCACCTCTAAATTAAAATTAGAAATATTGATGGTACAAAGTTCCAGGAGATAGGATTTTTTTGTAGGGAATTTCCTGCTCTTTCAGAATATTTTTAGTGATTTCAGATATCTGCAATAGTTTTTGAGATAAATAAAATTATCGACCAATTTTTCTCAGACCAATATATTGACAAAAAATAAAAAATAACAGATCAATATAACATAAGAAATTTCGTTTTTTTTAAATAACTTTTTCTTTATGGATACTTTGATATCCATGACTACGTATTAAAAATTTGTTTGTTATTAATTTTTCATTAATTCTTTTGATTCTTTCAAAAATTTCAATTATCGTGCATTCTATTACATAATATTAAATAACTAATACTAATAATTTATATTTTTTAGATTTTTCTGAAGAAGATCTAAAGCCGGATCGAAACGTCATCTTATGTTATATTGATTTGTTATTTTTTGTCTAGAAAAATTGGTCGACAATTTTATTTATTTGAAGAGTTCTATTCAGACGTTAATCAAAGATTTGAGTTTTTGAGATAGTCGCAAAAAAACAAACCCCTCTCTTTTTTACTAAAATGTTTATCACTTTTGCAACTTTTGTCATTTAATATGAGGTAATGAAGTTAATGGCTTATACCTAGTTGCCGAGTGTCTATAATCTACAAAACTTTTGAACTAAAAAATTTTCGACTAAAACTTTTGAACGGTAACTCCGAACATCATAAAATTTCGACACAACATTAATATCGGTAAACTAAGATGAAAGTGCGTAACTCACATTCCTACCCCCACATCCGTTCTTTCGCACTCGGGTAAAACCGGGACGGACCGCTAGTAAATCGATATAAAATCCAGTTACTTGCAAAAAAATATTCTTCTACGTTCTTCAAGTGAGATCGCGTGCAACATAGCAATTGAACTAGGGGTAACCAGTAAGAAGACGTCATTCATGTCTGTGTTAGATAACTGAATGGATCCATTATTTTTTAATGTAATTCAATCGCGATTAAAATAAAAATGAAATCTCAATACCTACAGTCTTCGTTCTGTATAAATTATTATAAATATAAATGTTCAGCGAGTATTGCATGTGGTGAGGCAATAAAATTAATTAATGCTGCGTGCATTCTGATTTCCGATCCAGATTCACCTCTGCTGCGACTGAATCGCATTCATATTAACCACGGTTATTATTATTGTGTATTGAGTTTATCGAGTACAGGTATTAACATAAGCCACAAGACAAAACGGCTCATGATGAATTATCCAAATCTTCTTGATTTTCGGGTTTGTAGGCCGTGGTGCATTGGTATTTCTGCCTGACGTCTCGTCTACAACTGCGGTAGACATTATCAAAGGCGATGTGTCCTTCCAGGCGGTTCATAGGTAAGTGTGTCGATGACTGGTGTTCTTCCTTCTTTTATGTTCAGCGTGTTAGTGTTCTCTGCTCGGTCGTAGTTCGCTTTTCTGCGGTTGGTCGTACCGCTCAGTCGTTTTGTATGTCTCAGTGTTTGTGTACAGGTTTCGCTTAGGTTTAGGCCTTCATCTTTTGGTTGAAATTCTGCGCGTGTTTGTGTATTTCTATGGCCTCCCTGTATATGCGCGGATAAGTAACTCTATAACTCGGGTGTTTTCGAAGAGCTAGGATCTTGTGGTTGTCCAATGTCAATGTGTGCTCAGCTATCGCACAGTTTTCGATGTATCCCAGTCTAAAGCGTTACTTGCTCTCTGTTTTTACGCTTCGTTTTGTTGTCCCAATGTTCAGTGATACACTGGTGCAAGAGTATATTCTATTGCCAGTGGATTTTTAGTATCCTTGGCAGATGGACTGAGACAATCAAAGAGATTTATCTCGCACAGCATTAAAAGGACTAAAGAACTTCTTATGCTCAGTAAAGCAGAACTGAGAATACTGACAGGAATCCTTACAGACCACTGCCCTCTGAGATACCATTTCTCAAAAATGGGTAAAGTTCAGGATGACAACTGTCGCTTCTGTAAAGAAGCAAAATAAACTGCTGAACACATCCTATGTGAATGTGAAACAGCTGTGTTCTCCAAAAGGCTGCTATATCTTAACAGGCCCTTTCCAAAGCCTGAGGATATATGTAAGGTAATAAGGTTCATAAAAAGCATTCTACCCGACTGGGAATTCACAAAAGATCTTTTAGGTCGCAGCGTTTGTGAGATATCAAGTGTCTTACCGTCCCATATAAAAACAATCTAATCCTTGGCAGATCTCAAACACTTCTGAACCTTTTTCGTTGATTTGTAGATTGTTTTAATGTTATGCTTTTTCAAAAGTTTTCCAATGCGGTTCGTTGTGTTTTTGATATATGGTTATGATGGATTATTTTACGGCAGTCACTTCGACTTACTCCTGCGACGCTTTTCAAGATACAGTAGGGTCATGGTAATCGATCCTCGCGCTTAGTGGGGCGCCTTCTATAATTAGGAAGATTCTACTTGACGAAAATACTAATAATGATAGTGCCACATCCTATAATAGAATAATTTTAAAAAACTGAAAGCGTTATTTCGATTCCTTTAAATTCGACGGATTTTTTATACGTAGGGTCGCAAACGAGAAAGATAGACACCTGATGGTCGTCCATTATGACGCTCCGTGCCCCCCTCCCCCCTGCGCACTTTTACATACGTTATGAACATTTTTACTCCCATATATACTTTTGTATCGCGTAGTAAGAGGAACAATTAGAAGGAACATTGACTGAGAGCCTTCTCCTCTTTTGAAGTCGGTTAAAAATCAATCTAAATGCTATACCTACGTCCTACACTGAAAAAGAAAAAATTTGAAAAGAAGTTTGACCCTGCAGGCCATCCCTGTAACTTCCCGCTATTTTCGAGTTCAAAACGCTCAAAAAAATACAAAATATAGCAAGAAGTTTATTTTTTAGATCTTCGAGCTCAAAAAAAAAAAAAACACTTTGTTACGAAATTTTCGTTCACGATATCTCATGAACAAATGAACCGATTTTGACGCGATTTGCGGCAGTCGACGCAATTTTTTAACCTAAAAAAGTTATTTATTACAGAAAAATCGATCTCATAGGAATTTTACGAGCAATTTAAAAAAAACACTTTTTTACAAATTTTTCGTTCACGATATCTCGTGAACAAATGAGCCGATTTTGATGCGGTTTGCGGCGATCGACGCAGTTTTTTTAACCTAAGAAAGTAAATTATTACAAAAAAATCGATTTGATAAGTATTTTACGAGTAATTATAAAAAATTACTATTTTCCTAATTTTTCGTTCACGTTATCTCATGAACAAATAAACCAATTTTGATCTAGTTTGCGGCGATCGATTCAGTTTTTTTAGCCTAAGAAAGTAATTTATTACAAAAAAATCGATCTGATAACAATTTTAAGAGTCATTTTAAAAAAACACTTATTTACGATTTTTTCGTTCACGGTTTCTCGTGAACAAATGAACCGATTTTGATGCGGTTTGCGTAAATCGACGCAGTTTGTTAAGGAGAAGAGCTGATTAGATTTTGGAATTAATCGGTTTAGTAGTTTAGAAAATATTTTACAAAAACAAATTTTTAAGAATTTTTTGAAACTTGTTTTTTTAAGATTTCTCAAAATTTTTTGAGCCGAATCGTTTCAAATTTTCAGGAAGTCTAAGTTCACCAAGATCACGTCAGATGCCGCAAACCGCGTTTCAGTCGGACACTCCGTTCAAAAGATATAAAAGGTTTACATACATGCACACACACACACACACACACATACAGCCCTACGGACATCATCGCCAAAATAGTTTCAATAGCTTCCTAGGACCTCAAAACGTCGAGATCTGGCGAAAACTCGATTTTCGAAAATCGGGGTGAAACCAATAACTTCCCGATTTTTGAAAAAAATTTTTTTTTTTTTTTTTTAAGCGGGAAGTTAAAAAAAATCAACATAAGCGATCTCACTTCGTTACCACAGATACTAATATCGGTGACCGATTATATTATTCTCAATCGCGTTATGCAAGTGCTTAATTAATTAATAACACGTCATAAAGAATAATATTACGATCGTCACAGTTTCGAATATTGACTGCTTCGGGCAACGTTCAGTCCTGCGCAGAAGTAAGCCGGGTTAATAGAGCGAACTGCTAAACTGAATTGGCAATACTGATTAATTATTATCAACTTCAATATTATCATACAAGCGACATTTATTTACCGCATCACACGTCTGCAAAATAATTATTAATTATCGACGCTTTTTATTTCGACGGTACGCCGACAGGTGTCAGACTGTCGAAAGTGGTTCGTATAAAATATGCAAAAGACTGAATGTAGGTGTAACTGACAGATAGCGTTCATGGTGGCAGAAATGGGCATTGATCGACTAACATTGCTTCGACGTATTCATTTATGAAGAATTATCGTTAAAGAATATTAATAAAAAAAAGACGGACAACTGCGAGTAGAACTCGCGCCCTGAGGGTTCCGTACCGTTATTTCATAACAATTAAATTTGCCATGTAATAATTCTATATATAAATAGAAATCAGAAATTTATGATTTTTGGATTTTTTTCTTTACTTATGTGCTATGCAATCTTCATTCGCGCCAAACAAGATTTTAGGTTAACGGGAAAAAGTAAGTTTCGATAAGTGGGTCAGTATAAAAAAAAATAATCAAGTGATTTACAATTCTGAAAACAAAAAAAATGCAGGAAAATAAATCAAGTAATATGCAATTCTAAAAATAAAACCGGTCAAGTGTGAGTCGGACTCGCACACGAAGGGTTCCGTACACTATGTACTTTTTAAATACTTTTGTAAAAGAAACAAGAGAGGCGCTATAACAATATGTAACCACTGGGAGTATGCAAGTAGTTCAAGAATTTCAAGGCGTGAAATTTTACATAATACACCCCGGCGTTTTTATATTATAAACACTTTTTTTACAAAAATTTCTTGTAGAATAAAATAATATAAAGTTTTGATAAATATACCATTATATCAAATAACAACGTTATGGCAAATATCTCTGTTGCGCATACGCCGATTTCCCCCCAAAAAAAATACAAAACTTTAGAATATTAAACCATTATGAAAAATATACCATTATTATATAAAAACAATGTTATAGCACATATCTCTTCTGCGCATGCGCCGCCTTTCCCCCTAAAACTTTTTACAAAACTTTCTTTTAAACCATTATGAAATATATACTATTATTATATAAAACAACTTTATTGCATATATATTTTCTTTTGCGCATGCGCCAATTTTTCCCAAAAAATTTACAAAACTTTTGTAAACATAGATAGAATAAAATAAAAAATAGAGAATAGTTACTTCTTACCACAACAAGTTTATTAGTGGATGTACATTTCGAGAGCTATGCTCTCATCTTCAGCAATACACTAAAGTGAGTTTAGTGTATTGCTGAAGATGAGAGCATAGCTCTCGAAATGTACATCCACTAATAAACTTGTTGTGGTAAGAAGTAACTATTCTCTATTTTTTATTAGATTCAAACCACAGTGCTCTTAATATTTTTGTTATAGATAGAATAATAAACCGTTATGAAAAGTTTGCCGTTATTATATAAAAACCAGCCTTATAGTATATATTTCTTCTACGCATGCGCCGATTTTTTTCAAAAATTTATTTTACAAAACTCCTGTAAAACAAAATAATAAGCCGTTATGAAAAGTATACTATTATCTTATAAAAACAACATTATAATATATATTTCTTTTGCGCTTGCGCCGACGTCTCTCAAAAACAATAGGCCTCTTCATATTTGCATATCAAATATCTCCCCAAAATTTGGTTTCATTCCGCTCATCCATGGTGTTGGAATGGTAAAAAATGTCAAAAATGACGTTTGCATCTGTCACAGCAATATGTTCTAATAATTAAAATTAGTTATTCAAATCGTTAACTCAGAAGGCGTTGCATTTCACACAATACTAATGTCAAAAGATTTGAAATGACATTCGTTTTTGAACAAATGCAATCTTTTTTTTTAAGACAAAACATACGCAATTTTTAAATTCCCATAGTACAGTATGCAACAAACGAAGACAGACGATCCCCGTGTATGCTATGGATTAGACAAAATTGAATTTATACATTTTATTTCTATATAAAGCTGTATAAAAAAAGTGTTTCGACGAATTCTGTTATACAAAATCTATGTAAAATTTTCTGCTCTTTCGTTTAAGACAGGTTCAAACGATCTGATTTAAATTGAGCGACTTATAAGCAAAAAACTGAATTTGCTCCTCTTTGGGGAGTTTTGGGTTTTTTTTAATTATTTGTTGTTCTAGCGGCAATAGATATACATACTCTGTGAAAATTTCAACTCTCTACCTATTACGGTTCTTGAGATACAGCCCGCTGACAGACAGACAGACAGACGGACAGCGGAGGCTTAGTAATAGGGTCCCGTTTGACCTTCGGGTACGGAACCCTAAAAAGACGATAATTGCATCGGGCGGAAATCGAGCACGGGGCGCCCGCGTGGCAGACGAGCATTCCTACCACTGATCCACCGTTACTGTTCAAGACGTGTAGCTTACACTGCATTACTAAGAGCCTTTACTGTGTACGTGGGGAGCGCGTTGTTGGGATTTAAAAACATTATTTTTTTGTGGTGTAACTACAAATTTACGGTTTTCGGATTTTCCCCTTTACTTGTGCCATAAGACATTGCTTCTTGCCAAGTTTCATGATTTTAGGTCAACGGGAAGTATACCCTGTAGGTTTTGATTCCCAAGAGTCTTGACAGACAGAGCGACAAAGTGATCCTTTTCCTTTTAAGGTATGGAACCTTTTAAAAAGGTCGTTTTGTGTAACCAATTTTCCAAACACTCTGTATAATGACATTAATATGTACTTAGCACGCACCCTCCGATTCCTTAGAGTGAAATTAAGCCTCGAACGGATATACACGTATCGTATATCGGATCTTCTTGTGACCGATGACCGATAACCGATATTTGCAAGGCTTCATTTCTGTCTACTTACAACGACTAATATACTACGTACAGTCACAGAGGTACAGTACAGTCGTAATAATCTGATGACTTCACACGATTAGCGAGTTGGCTTACTCTGGCATAAATCGAGGAGGGAACGAAATTTCATATATATGGATTTTACAAGCATCATAAAGTGTAAATTTCATTACGTAATCAAGGCTCGCCCCTAGGCAGTTAAATGTCAAACACGTATATTTTCTATGATTAGAATATATTATTTTACCATTCCAACTCACGGGTAGGTACCTACTAGTTTAGGTAAAAAATCACTTTTCAAAATTTAACAATATCTTTTCGTTTTGAGGTCTCCCGAATCAAAAAACATATTATTGGATTACGATTTGATAGCTTTTTCCCCTTTTTATTCGACAATTAATCTTTATTAAAATGCACGTATAACATATGACACTAAGGTATTGACTGAACCAAATTAAAAAAAAAACGCAAAAGTCGCCTGTCAAAAGATACTTTCCTAGCGTATATGAAATGTCAACATTTTGAAGTTGGTATGGTCCTGTCGTCGAATTGGCTGGAATTTTTTATATATAGGTACGTTTGGGAGAGTGTTTAAAAAAATGCCTGCTATAAGTACGGTTGGTAAATTCTACATAATTACTCACATAATATGGGTTGCAGAAAGCATTATATTATTATTATTATATTACAGTCTATTGCTGTTGTGAAAATCCGTCGTGTAGAATATTAGCTAGATTGTACTCACACAAAAACAAATAAATAATCTACATAGAAAATGATCGCTTTTCAAGTTAAATTTTGACCAATATGCATTATGCATAGAAAAATCTAGTTTTTTCGAAGTTGAAATTGTGCAAAAAAACTATGTTAATTCCACGTATACACATTTTGAAAAATATACCGTTGCAAACGATCAATTAATTTTTGCACGTCCATCCTATGAAATAGCTGCTTTTTTCTCCTCACTATCAGTATATTTTAAACATTTTTGACAGTTCTATTATATAACAAACTTAAATTCTATATTAAGTTGCTTAAGGAAATTACTATTCGCGCCTGCTGTTGTTTTACATATACTTCTAACAGGGCCGCAACTAGAACCTCGGGGATCTCGAGAGCAAAAAGTAAAATTGGGGCACCCTACGTAGAATTTAAAAAGTGCTTAAAAAGCCATAACTTATTATCATGTTCAAAACTATGACAAGATTGTCATTCACGTCTTAGATTGCTTTCGTAAAATACAATTTTTTCAATGGGTTTTTTTAAACACAATTCCCGAGGTAATTTGTGGAAGGGTTCCAAAAAGGAAAAAACGACTTTGGATACCTTCGAACCCCTAAAAATTAGGCAACGAAATGAGGCCCTTTTTTGTCGGGGGCCCCGGGACACCGCCCCGCTCGCCCCACTGTCGGTACGGCCCTGGCTTCTAATGGTATACGCTTTTGTGATTTATTCGTTTTTACTTCACGCACTTGGTGTTATTTTAAGACCGCTATCAGACATGAAACGCAGCTTTTTCCTTGTGTGTGTGTGTGTGTGTGTGCAAAAACTATTATTATGAATAGTCGCGACAGCTGTGTACCTACGATAGCGTGTGTCTCAACACCATGCGATGGTGTTGATTACAGAGAAGTCTGCGGATAATGTGACAGGTTTCGTATGTCCTAACACCGCCATTTATATCGTCACCAGCAGACATCCAAACGCGATTATAATTTAGCTGTGACAACAAAACAAAAGCGCTCATGTAAAACTTTTGTAGAGGATTTATTAAATACTCAACTCCGATAAAAAATAGACTACTCGCGTATCCTTACGTTTTGGAATTAAATTTGAAAGACGTATGAAAGTTTGCACAAAAAAAAAAAAACAAAAGCGGACGCGAGATATTTACAAGACATTAAAACATAATGTAGAATGAATAGGCACCCTTATTATAAAAGACGTTTATGACCTCGTTTGTAGAGTATCGACAATTAGTAAATCTTAGAGCAGTATAACATTTTTTACGCAAAATTTTACATAAAACAGAGTTAAGCGTTTTTTATTTGTCGATGGCAAAAGGATATTACAGGGTAACGCCACTTTGGAATCAAAAAAAAAATGTTTTTACATAAAATAATTGTATAGATTTTTAAAAATAAGGTAAGTACCAATTGATATAATTAAAAAATGGGATGTATTTACGACAATCTGTACAATTAGAATGTGTATAAAACTTAAAACTCGCTTTTCTCTTGCGTGCAGCATGAAAAATTTTCAACCGATTAACTTAAAATTTTCTAGACAAGATTCCCTTTTCAATTATCTAATGGACCACATAGAGGTTGAAAATGAGTTCTGATAACTCTTCGAAATTGGTATAGTTTGCAAAACTTCTTATTTTCGATTAGACACAACAGGTTTTAGTAATTCCCGTTCGTCATTTTGGTCTCTGCCCTTTTATTACTTAAATTACATTTTGTCATTTTCTTTTAAGAAAAATAAATCTAAAAACTGTCCTTTAATCACTTCAGTGGTTTTACCGTTTAAAAAAACTGACATGAGTCATTTTTCTTTGTGACCACTGACACAGTTTATAGATGGGTATCATTCAATAGATATTACGTTAAGAGATACCTTATAAACTTTAACCAGATTAATTTTTTCTTTGTCATGTTTTCATGACTAAACTTTTTTTTTGGCATGCAAAAATAGAGTGACGCGGATTCACTTCGGATTCGGGATTATTATTAAGAGGGTTCTAAAAATATAAGGTGCCGGCCGCGGAAACCGTACGTTTCCACCATTTTCTGGGGTAAAATTTTAAGAGAAAACGCTTTTTCGCAAAAAAAACTCGAAAACGGTACGTTCTACGAAAAAATGTTTCCGACTAGAATTGAAGAGAATTAAATTCTTTGCGCAGAAAAAATGAATGTAATACTTACATGTTCATCCACCGAATAGTTGAGTTCACCATCGTCATAAAGAACGAACCACCGCCTCTGCCATCTCTGAAAAAATAACAAAAAAAAAACGTTAATAACTCTTACTAACATACGTTCATATTAATGACGGTTTTGTCAGAAATCTTATCTTAATCGGAAAGTTGTCGGATGAAAAATATGTATTTAAGTCTAAGGGTTCACAAATTACGTGAGGCAAATTTGGCGATTTTTCGACCCCCCCTCCCCCCTATAATCTCACGTGAGATTTTTCAAAATGCGTATTTTTAATGTACCTAAATACATAAATCTGTGCTTGAATGCGTTCGATTTATTTAAAAAAAAACATAAATAAAATATTACTTTAGCCATATATTAGTGGAGTTTGCCTGTGGGTGACAACAGACATTTTCTGTATTTATTTTTAACCGACTTCAACAAAAAGGAGGAGGTTCTATGTTCGTCTGTATATATTTTTTTTTATGTATGTTCACCGATTTCTCCGTCAATTATGAACCGATTTTCAATTTTTTTTTATTCGAAAGAGTGCACCTCAGAGGTGGTCCCATCGGAACCAAGTCAGGATCTGATGGTGGAATCCGGAGAAATCGAGGAAAACTCTCAAATTTCAAAGGAATGCATAATGTTTTTTATGTATGTTCACCGATTTTTAGTGTTAGATTAACACTAAAAAGAGAAAAATAAAATATTAAAAAAAAAAAAGTGGAAACTAATGTAATGAAATTTTTAAAAAATTTTTAAAAATTTCATTACATTAGTTTCCACTTTGTTTGGTTTTAAGACAAAATTGTAAAAATGAATATTATTAATAATAATACACATAAAAAGTACATGTCTATCTATCTTTAACTGCGAATATCTCGAAAACCAATGACTTTACAACAAACTAACAAGTGTACATTATTGACTTAGAAAATATCAAAAAAATTAAAATTATAGTCAAAATTAAATTTTAGACAGCGGCGTAACATTTAGAAGGGGCACAAGCATTACTTACTCCTGCCGTACGCCACTGGTAGAGCGTACTGAACTAATTTTTTTATTGTTAGGTGCATTTTATGATATTTAACAAGTGTGCCGATTTGAGTAAAATTATATGGTGTATTAACAAAATTATGGACATTAATAATTTTTCAGTTTTCAACTTCAACACCCTGTATTTCGGAAACGAGCAACATTTTATCTAAGCATATTTCGCTTAATCGTTTTATTTTGAATTGGAGAATCTGCGGTTGTTCTATGTCCCATTCTTAATGGGACACCCTGTATATGTATTTCAACACTTTGAACTACTTTTATAATTCTTTGAAAAAAACTCGGACGTTGTGGTTTACATTATACACAACAGAAGTGAAACTTAGACACGAAAAATGTATCTGTTACAGAATTGAAAAAATATTTATTTTTGGTTGCCATGGTTACATTAGACCGTTTCGGTCTTTCTTCAGTTGAATTCAATACGCTCTACCGTCCGTGAAGAAGTTTCACTTCAAAAATATCGATAAAATGACTTCATTTTAAATGGCCCAAATAAATCACATTTTAAAATCTAGATTGATGACACATCTTAAAATAATGCTTGTGCCAATTTCTTGCACCTATCACAACTAGAATTAGGGTAATTGAACAATGCAACAGCAAACATGCAACGACCTAATTCTCAACGATTATTTATAGAACGTCGCCATACGAAGCAAAAACGCTTACGACGATTGTTTGCAACTTTTTCAATATCTTCAGAATAACTGCAGTTCTTTGTAACATTACGGAAAAAGTGTACATCTTGAATTAAATCTAAAAATTTTTTTTCCAAACGGCTTACTAGTCCTTCAGTTATTTAAGTCTTTTCGCAGCAATGAAAAGAGGCAGTACCCTCGATCTCACATGCATCGCGAGGTAATATACGTTCCTAACACACGAACGTCACAAACGCCAAGTCAAACAAACTTCATTCATCAACTTGCCGACCGAAGCCAATAACCTTATGGAAAATACACTAAAAAAACTAAATTAAAAATTTTGAAAAATAATCATGACGGATGTACGTTGTAATTGAAAAAGGATTAATTAAAATTTTAAAACCTACCACTAAAAGGCGGTAAGTAACCAAAGGAAATCCGTCGGGGGCTGCCATTCCCTGACCTAAAATAAACTAAAATATTACAATTTTCGAGTAAGTGACTGATTGAAATCACGTAGGATATACGTAAATAATTGTAGTCTTTTATATTGATATTCTCCTATTCTTAATTCAGGGCAGCGAATGGCAGCCCCAGACGGATTTTTTTTTTTTTTTTTATTTAGAATAGAAAATACAGAAGAAAAAAAAAATACAATAGGTATATAAACAAAAAAAGAAAGAAGAAAAGCAAGAGAATAAAAAAAACTAGTGCATCAACGTAGCGTTATTAGCACTAATGTAAGGTAAGTATAATTATTGTTAATATAGGTTAAAGGCTATGGAAGTAGGTAAGTATATGACAGTTAAGGTAAGTGATTATATTTTATTAGTAAGGTTTGTTAGGTGGAGGAATTCTAATAATATTTTAACATTTTTTTCAGAGTTGTTAAGAATTTCGTCAAGATTTTGAGCCAGGTTGGTAGACAGCCTTTCGGGTTCATATAGTGGACATTCAGTCAATAGATGTTCTACGGATAATCTCGTATCACATATGACACAAACTGAAGGAGCATTTTTGGTCATCAGGTATTTATGTGTAATATTTGTGTGTCCTGTTCTGAGTCGTGTGATGATGACTTCTTGTTTTCTTGTTAGTGTTGTAGGATTTTCCCATTTCTCTGTTGAGCTTTTTATTTTCTTGAGTTTATTGTCCGTTAGCGTGTTCCATTCCTGATCCCAGAATTTTCTAATTTTTCTTTTTATATGTGTTGTAAACTCTGACGATGTTACTGTGCTGTCATTGGGGTTTGTTTCTGAATCTATCGCTTCTTTAGCATATTTATCTGCAAGTTCATTGCCAATAATTCCTGTGTGAGACGGGATCCATATCATTTGTACCGAAATAGATTGTTGCTGTAGTTCAGTGTAGTTTTTCCGGATTTCTTGGACTATGGAATTATTCGAGTACATGATTTGAGTTGCTTGGAGAGCGCTTATTGAATCTGTTAAAATTATTGCATTTTTATTTATATTTTTTATATGTCGTAGGCTTGCATTGATGGCAGTTAATTCAGCAGTGAAGATAGTATTTAGTGGATTTAGTTTGATTTTTTCGACGTATTCGTTATTTATAAAAGCACATGCTGTCTCTTCTTGCATTACTGTGCCGTCAGTATATATATGAACATAATCATTAAATTCACTTAGGATTTGGTTTAGGTAGGCTTTATAAATTTCTGGATGGGTCTCATTTTTTATCATTTCAGTGAGGGATAGGTTTATCCAGACGGATTTTCTTTGGCTACTTACCTCCTTTCAGTCAGGGGTTAAAAATTTTATTTACCTAATCCGTTTTCAATAAGGTGCAATGTTTACATCCGTTGTGAATTTTCAAAATTTTTAATTTTGTTCTTTATTTTAAACTTTTTAGAGATTTATTACAAAACATTATTGTAGTTACCACCGTAACATCTATCTAAGAACCATCGCTGATGAATTACAAACCCTTTACAGAAAACCGCATCTGAATCGGTCAAACCGTTTTCGAAATAAATGGCAACATTCGAGTGCGCACACAAACAAATAATCTCTCACCCTAAACACATATACCTTCGTTCCGTCGTGAGAAGCAGACAACGTTGAACATTTAAATTCGTTATACGGCTTTACGACTTACGGCTATGTTTTCCGGAACGTATACAGGTCGGAAAGTATGGAATTTCATTAAATAATGCATTACGAATAAAATGCATACGATTCTCTCTGGAGCGCCCGGTCTATGTTGCATTTGATGTGGAACGGCTCTCTGTAGTTAATGATTTTCATAATCATATAGGAAAATATTGCGTCTAAAATAAAATTCCCTGTTTAGAAAAGATTACGAAAACTTGAACATAGGCATTTTAGTTCCTTGGTCTCAGATTTATATCAAAATTACATAACGCTGCGACGATTGTTGTACGTATCATTCAATTATTATGTAGGTTTAATATTATTATTATTATGAAGTTGTGTGGTCCGAAAATTAAGTCGCAAGTGCGGCCCCCGCAAGTGGGACAGAACAGAAGGCGTTCTGCCCCCGGGGATTGCATTTACCGTTACTGATCTACCTTACACTTAACATTTACCTTGCAAGTTCATGTGTCAATTATTAATTGCTATATAATTAGTATTCGTTCCGCGTCTTTCAAATCAAAACGCACTGTCGACGATTTTATTTCCTATTCACAAAACTGGAACAGATTTAATGGAATCGACCAGCTTGACCCAATTCTTTTTTGAAGTAGGACCATCTGCTTTTTTCAATCGCAATATTCTAGCAGTCAAGGTTATTTGGATCTAGTACCAATTTAAAGGACCCCGCACAAACCTTGGGGTTTGGTTCTCAGTTAAATTGATCTAAATGGTTTTTTTTTTTAAGTTAAAGGTCACTAAGAAAAGGTGTCCATGGGCGCATAGCTTAAAATCCAATAGATTTTTAGCTACAGATATGTTTAGCGAGACTTTAAAATATAGGGATATTCATTGAAATCACAATCTTAAAAAATCCTCAATTCTAGAAATGTGTTTTTGAGTGCGCTGAATCCGAATATGACATTATTATTTTATACAGGGTGACACCTTCCAACATTACCTAGTTTTCGACTATTTTTCAATCTCTAAAAAAAAAGCACAAAAGTTGAACAAGGAACATGTTTGTGAATTCAATGGATATCCCTATATCTAAAATCTCGGTAAACATATCTGTAGCTAAAAATCTATTGGTTTTTAGGTTATCCACACATATGGACACTTTTTCTTAGTGACCTTTAAACTATAAAATAAAACCATTTTCGATCAATTTAACCGAGAACCAAATTCCATAAGGTTTGTGCGGGGTCCTTTATGAGCCATTTTTGAACATAATTTTTTGGCATCTATGTCACATTTGCAATGATTAATTAATAGTCATATAATATATGAATCATGACAAATATATTCATAGTTCTTTTTAGGGCAATTTAGTAGTAAACAAATAAATAACAATTTATCAAAATGTTTTGATGTATTGCACATATTTCATGAGTCCAATAATATAAATCAGTTGTTGATTTAAGTCTAATTTATTTCACACTATCAAGTATGTAACCTGTTAGCTATTAATTTCAACAACGTCTGTCATATTATTTTGCATACATCTTGATCGAGTTCACCATGTCACACGTACAACAATCAATTATTATTTAACAAATAGTACACTGATATAGGTAGCTTTTTGTCACTTTCAATATATTTTCGTGTAAATTTTATGCAGTGACAATTTCTATATCACACTATCTAGAGATCTGTGAATTACAAAATATGCTACGTACAGGCTGTGTGCACGAAGCCTATTAGCGCCGCTAGTGGGTAATAGAGAATTACTGAACTCACTTTTTTATGAAAATCGCGACATATTTCCAAGGTGAGAAGTTAAAAACTATAGTTGGCCATGATGTGTCAAAAAAAAACATGTAATAAGGAAAACTGATGTTAATTTGTTTACACTGACAGTGGAACGTCAAATTAGGGTGCCAACGGTTTTTATTTTACTTAAATCGTCATCAGCGCAACAGCCCGAAACACAAGCATTTCCAGATCGATCAGTTTTCCTATGTTTTCTTTGCAATTAAAAAACTTCATAAAATTATAACTATTTTCACTTTTAACAAACACTGCTCACTGACATACGGAAAATTTGAGTTTGAAGTTTCCCCTAGTGCTCACCACAGACGCTCGCATCGAAAAATTTGTAACTCTGCCTCGAGGAAGGCTATAGGCTATATAAAATCAGGCTTCGACCATTATACGTTGGGCGAATACATTTTTATTTTGTTTTTTTATTTTCTGGATTGCTTTCTTTTAAGGCTTACATTTAAATTTATTTTAATTTTATTTAATTAATTAAAAAAAAAATTATTAGTTAAAAAAAGTATAAATACTGCTTTTTGTCGAGAAAAACGTTAGAACGGTAACTTCGATCATCATGAAATTTGGACACAACATTCATCTCGGTAAACTAAGATGAATGTGTTTACTCATGTTCCTCCATTCCCCATTCGTTCTTTTACACCCGGGTGAAATCGGGCGGGACCGCTAGTCTATATATATATATAATACAAAGTTTCTCCGCCGATGTGATAAACTCAAAAACTACCGAACGGATTTTCATAGGTTTTTCACTAAAAGAAAGAGCGATAAACGAGGAAGGTTTTTGTATATAATTTGTACAAAATGACGGTGTTTTGTAAAAAAAAAAAAAACTGTATTTGTATACCATATAGCGACAAAACCATATCAACAAAACTCATGTACATATTGCAATTTAAATGAAATTTACTGTATGATGAAATACTATTTCTGTGCTAATTTTGGTAATTTTCACGACACAAGATGTTTAATGTATCGATAAATCTAATTTCCGTTGAATAAGTAGGTGCTTATCGTTTAGCTAGGCCGCGCCTCGATATATATAAATATTAAACTGGAGTAATATTCAAACAGAATATAAGATTACAAAACCTGAATTAAAAACTTGTTGGCACTTTGCATGTCTCTGTTATAAATAATACCTGCCGCCGAGCTCCAATGGCGGAGGTTGAAGGCTTTTTGTCGAAACTAGGTAATATTTCAGTTAAAATCTTTGATTAACGTCTGATTAGAACTCTTCAATAAATAAAATTATCGACCAATTTAAAAAAAATTGTTCATTATTATTTTTTCAATATTTGATAATTAAAAACTTAAAGCGAATTTTTTTCAAAAACCAATTAGAAACTGTTAATTAATTTTTATATTTTTTAGATCAGTTCTGAATAAATATCCGCCCAAGAAAAATAGATTATTTCATGAAAATACATAAGTTATACTAAGTAATACATAATCAGAATGTACACTTTTACCCAGCTTTGCGTGAATCCATGACTGCGGTCAACACTTGACTCGATATTTCGACCTATACCCACATATTATTTCTTTGTTTTGTTTGGCATGCCTACATCTCAAAAAGCTCCAAGCACAATGAAATGTTTATATTTGATATTTAATTACGCTGACTTAAATTACACGCGTTAGAATAGTATGTTCATTGAAATGTCCGCCAGGACCGAAGGGGTTAATAATTGAGTTAGAAAAACGGAGTATCTACGCCACTGACAGTCAGTCATCATAATATCACAACTTCAAGACACAGTCTAAACTTAACAGTCTTCGTGTGAATTCAGAAACTGGTCATATTTGTTGTGATCCGATAAAAATACACCGTTAAATAAACAACCATAAAAATTTGTTTAACATTTTGTAACACATTTTTGAAAATGCTCCGCATTCCCCCGCTATCGAAAAGCATTCATCGGTGGATTCATTACACAAACAAATTCAGTTGCCCCGTTTATTTGGGTCGTAATGTCACTGTAAATAATTTTTTGTTTTGTAAAATGAAACAGTCTTTAGAACGTTTAAAATTTTGCTGCAAATTTTTTTTTTATTATATAGATGTAGAGTGGAGTTCTGTTGAGTTTTTTAACTCGACCGTTTGACATTCGATTATGTTTGTTTATCTGGCTGTATAAGGTAAAGGTAGCTGTTCCCGATTTCTTATAACTCCTTCGATCCTGGCGGTCATTTCAATGGAGATACTATTCTAACGCGTTGTGCTTGGGGCTTATCTGAGATGTAGGCATGCCAAACAAACAAAAAAATACTATGTGGATAGTCGAAATATCGAGTCAGGTGTTGACCGCAGTCATGGATCAACGCAAAGCTGGTAAAAGTGTACATTCTGATTATGCATTACTTAGTATAACTTACGCATTTTCATGATGTTAACTTTACTATTTATACTTAAAAAGTAATTAAACATCTTATGCTAGTGATTATACCGTAAAAATGTGTTGTCCATTTCAATGGACATAGGATCTTCCAAAATTCTGTACATGTTAAGTTCAGTTTTTTACTGAATACCAATACCTTAATTACACCTTAAATAAGCCCAACACACTAAAAATATTTTGTGTTCTAGAAATATAAAATTCAGGTCCGAATTCTGTATGGTCAAAGTTAAAATTAACAGCGCTGTTAAATTTCTGTCGCATTTTAACTTACACGATGTTAAATTTGTCAGAAAGTGACAAAAAATTAACAGCACTGTAAATTCTTAAATTAACCAAACTGGATAGCACCATGTGACTAAAGCCATGCTTTGCGACCTGAATGCCGCGGCCAGATTGTGATGTGACTGGGGCCATTCGCACCAAAGGGGGGGGGTCTTTGTTTAACTTATTCTGCTTACTTACATTGCTTACTTTTGCTGATAATCCATGGAAATCGTACCATAAAAGGGGTCTTCACTTGCATCAAATCGGGCAGTTCTGATTTTTTTTATATGTTGTATGTAATGAGGTGGTAATGACAAATATAATTTTTCCACCTCGAAATCCCTCCGAAACATTGTAAAATTCATGAAAAACCATTAAATTTTGGATCATTTTTCAGTTTTTGCCATTTTTTACCACCAAGGACCTGTTTTACGGTAGTAGTCATATGAATTCTTTTAAAGAAGACTAAATTTGCAAGAAAATGAGAATAGTTGGGTCTCGATAAGCTGAATAGTTTCAAAGATACAGCTTGTCAAATGTTTGCAAAATTTCTTAAATAATACAATTTAGAGTTTAGGGTGTCTGTCAAAAATATTTTTCTACTAAAGGTGTGCTTTTTATTATTTTTATATATAGTATAGGGTATATAATTATTTATAATAAAAAAAAACAAAACCATAATACTTTGCCGTAGTTAAAAATAGTTCTTCCAAGTTACGCTGTGGCAGCCAATCATAAATCGATGTTCCCAAACAATATTTTTCACTACATTATGCTGGATGCGGAGCACAAGAGGCCTCATTCCTCAACTGATGACGAAACCACCAGCTCCTCAACCCCTGCTAAACATGATTTCCTGCAACTGCAAAAAAGGTTGTACCAGCAGCTGTGGTTGCAGAAAAGCAGGACTCAAATGCTCGGCTGTTTGCAACCACTGCAGCGGCCAATCTTGTGATAACAAACCAGACCTGATGTGTGATAACATTGATGAACCTACCATCGATGACCCACCATCAGATGACGATTTCGACCTGCCTGAGCTGGTCGTTGACGAAATGCTACCGAAGCAAGCTCCCAAAAGGTGTACCGTCGATTTAGAGGTTCAGCCTGGTCCATCAAAGATATACAAGAAAAACTAATAATACAACTCCTGTGACGACCTCAACTTCAACCGCCACATGCAAAGATAATATGTATAACACAGTCTTTAAATTTTTATGCTGTAATTATTTCTTTTTAAAATTATAATGCTTATTTCATAAGTCGTATTTCATTTTGTTTACTCACCTCAGCAACTTTGAACAGCTGTAGCTAGGGAACTATCAGATCTTAATACATCAAATTGGTCTCGTTTTGTTAAAAAAATTGTCTTCTTTAAAAACGTATATGAATTTATGCCGTGAAATAGATCAATAATTGACCACATTGACGAGAACGAGTAAAAACTCGAAAAAAAATTTTTTTTTGAAATTTTGCAAACATTTGAACAGCTGTACCTTTGAAACTATTCAGCTTATCGAGACCCAACTACTCTCATTTTGTTGCAAATTTAGTCTACTTTAAAAGAATTCATAGTGACTTCTACCGTAAAACAGGTCCTTGGTGGTAAAAAATGGCAAAAACTGAAAAGTGATCAAAAATTTAATGGCTTTTCATGAATTTTACAATGTTCCGGAAGGCTTTCGAGGTGGAAAAATTATATTTGTCATTACCACCTCATTATATACAAGATATAAAAAAATCAGAACTGCCCCATTTGATGCAACTCAAAATGTACCAATTCCATGGATTATGACAAGGGGGAGGGCGGTCAAAAATTGCTAAAATTCTGATTATTACGTAATATTTGAATTGCTCCTTTAATGCATTGATTCTTATGTAGGTGGCTAGACTTACGACTGATTTTAAAAAAGCTCCGAGCATCGTTTCTACAATCTGACAGAATAGATGAAGATTAACAGGTGTCGCGCTCACTGCATATTAGCGTAGTATACGCTCTCTAACCTCTTTCTCTCTCTCTCTCTCTCTCATTTTAGGTGACGTGTGAATATTAAATATGGTGATCGGTGGACATGTATAATAATAATGTGTATGACGTATTAACAGTGAACAACATCATTTTAACGGTGCTTTGAACTGCCTCCAGCCATTAGCATATTTATTAATGATAGAATATACAAGCCGCCCGAAAAATGTATCCGAAACCTAAATCAAGTAGCTTTAGAATTGAGCTGTTTCAACTTATTGTCAATTTATAATTTTCTCACGTGCTTTATTTAGCTTCATATGTTTGTCAGTCAGTTTGTATCAAATACGATCAAAATTTCGACTAGATCTAATTGAACTAGAGGTTCGAAATTTTGCACACGTATATATAAGTCTGGTGATAATGAATAAATTCAATATGGCTGACGCCCCAAGATGGCGGATGACTTTTTCCTTCAGAACCCTCTTGACGTGAGTATCAAATGAAAGAATTTGGCGAGAATACAATAGGCCATTGACGTCATTGTACATCCAACATGGCGGGCGACACATATCCGATCGATTTGAAATTTTGTACACATGAGTATTCCCGATGACAATATATATGATTCAATATTTTTTAGAATTAAATAATAATCAATTATATTTAATAGATTTATGTTTTAATACCTATAGGTATATAATGTTGAGGTTTTCTTACTAATATTTAATTTCATAGCAAATTGAAAATACATATCCTCGTGTGTCCACGAACTTACGCACCTCTTTTTTACCACGTTTTTATTAACTCGCTTTCTTGTATGTCTCTCCGAGTGGAATATTGTGATTGATTTTAAACTAACTTCCTGATGAGATAGAGACTTGAAATTTTTAACATAACTTAGAATTCGATGACAATATAAGAAAATGTGTAAATAATAAAAGAAATAAAAAAAATTAATATATCTTGTTTTTTAAAAAAACTAAAAAGTACAAAAATAATAAAAGAATAATTTATTCGTTTTATATCATTCATGCGCCCCACGTTTTTCGTTTCTAATCCTACTCCTAATAGGCCCCACTCACGATCAAACTTCATGCCACAGTTCAGTGTTCAGTGAAGTTGGACCGATTAATCGAAAGACTGACTGGCACCACACACAGTTCATGCAAACTGCTCAGTTTTTAAAATTTTTTGTGTTCAGTTTGGTTCAGTTGTTGGCATACACTCGTCGAGTATAGATATATAAAATATATATTATATACATAGGTACTATAATATTATAACTATAGATCACTAATAAGAACTAAATGAGTTATTTAAATGGTGAGGATTGGCTGTTCATAGCTGTGGGATTGTATTTAAAACAGAGAAATAAGAAAAAAAAAATAAGAATATGGGTGAAAAATTGGTTAGAAATGCGTGATTCAAGAAGTCATGTTTATTTGATTAATGAATTACATCTTGAGCCGCTTGATTGGAATAATTATTTACGAATGGATAAATTAACTTACAATTATTTACTGGAATTAGCTTCCCCATTTATTAAGAACCAGGATACAAATATGCGAAAATCTATTTCTACACAAGAAAGACTTGCAGCAACATTGAGATTTTTGGCTTCTGGTTGTACAAAACACAGAACTCCAAAAACTGAACTGAAAAAAACTCACACACACAGCAGTTTACTTGAACACTGAACACTGAAGTCGTTCAAAAATCAAGATGCATTTGATGAGTTCATGCTTGACTTCAGTGTTGGTTTCAGTGTTTATTTGTCCCACCCATTATCATGCTTCACTGAACTATAAGTTTGAACACTGAACTGTGGCATGAAGTGTGATCGTGAGTGGGGCCTATAAGCCTTAAAGAAATTATTTTATATCTTTAAGTTCATTTTAAAAACGAGGTATATTTTTTTTTTAGTAGGATTTAAAACGAAAAACGTGGGGCGCGTGAATGGGATAAAACGAATAGTGCGCCCTACATTTTTTGTTTCAAATCCGACTCCATAAGGCATAAACAAATTATTTTATACTTTTAGTTCGTTTTAAAAACGTGGTGTATTAAAAATATTCTTATTCTTTTATTATTAAACTTGACGTTCAATTAAAAATTGACATTTTACAATTTATCTACAGAAAAATCGATTGATCAATTTACTATCCACGACGTTTATAGATTCCCCTAAAAGAATTAAATATTCGGTAGCAAGTTAGTGGACATTGAAGCCCGTTGCAATAATAACATTTTTGAAAAGACTGTTACAGTATATACGAAAAAAATAAGGCGTAGGAAGAGAAACAGGCGACACATTCAAATATAAAGATAAATCATTAACTGTTTCGACATTGTTAATGAAATATTTGCCAAAAAACTTTAGACATAACGGCAAAACCTAGTGACACATGCATTTTATTTACAAGTGTAATTTTAATAGACAAATAAAGCGTTCATTATAAAGCGCTATATACGAAATCCATGTGACGGTTGATAGATAGAGTTAAACGTTTTAATTCTGTGAATCGCGTCTAGGACTAATTTCAGGGAAGTGGATTTAATCTTCTTTTTAACCGACTTAAAAAAATGTACGAGATTCTCAAGTCAAATGTATATATTTTTTATAGTGTAGGTATATTATCCCTCATCACACGCAATTATGATGATTCTTTTTTTATTTACTATGTGGTACCTAATTATAAAAAAAATAGGTACCCACTATAAAGTCCTAACTAAAGTTATAAAAAACACAATAAAATTTGATTTTAATCAAATCATGTCTGATCACAACGAAATTGATAATTTAATTAAATTTGATTGTTTCTTAAACGTAGCTAATAGAAACTCAAAACAAAACAATATTGTGGTCAACAATTAACGAAGCTCAAAAAAAGCTAACAGTACTACTAGCTATTATTTTATACGCTCAATTAAAGAGAAATAATGATTGCGTGGATATCATACACGTTTGAACACCGCCATAGTTCAGCCATTTTGTGAAAAAAATATTTACAAATTATATACCCAAACCTTTCTCGTTTATCGCTCCTTTTATTAGTGAAAACCGTTACAAAATCCGTTGCGTGGTTTAGACAGAAGAAAACAGCTACTGAAGGGCGAGTATATAGACGAGTATAGACGTTTCACTTTACGTTATTCTCCCATTTCCTAATATGCGAACTTTTACTAGTACTACCGGAACACTGTGTTTCATTTAAAAGAGACAGAACATGATGAAAAGTGTTATAGTAAGATATCACAGTATAGGAGTTAATCAGGTTCGCTAAATGGAGCGGTAAAGCAATGAAACAATATAAACCATACCCGTCCCACGCATGCCGCCTGTATAACATTATGAAGTATAAGTGGATACCTCACTCCTAAAATTTTGAATTTTGATTTGATGTCTTGTAGAAATTGTTGTTATTCGATGTCTTCGCATCAAATGTTGCATCTCTAAGAGATTTCACGATAATATAGAGATAGTTCGAACAGTGAGAGACATAACTGGCCGTCAATTGGGCTATGTGTCAGATCAGAACGGACACACGATATAGCATAAACATGTACATAATAATATAACTATATAATCTGTTCTACGATATGTTTGGATGTATGTTATATTTTAACATTATGGATGATAAATGTTCGATGTTAGCGATGCATAATTTCGTACATTAGACACACAGGTGAATTTCAATATAATATGATCAATATTTCGATAACAAAACGGATTTATTACCTACACGATCAGATAAAAAACACTCGGGTCGCAGTGCCAAACCCTGCCGATAATGTAGTGTATTTGCTATTACAGGCTTTACTATGTGAATTTAAGTTTGTTTAAAAAACATAATATTTTTCCTTATTTTTAAGGAATTTAATTAATATTTAATAAATAAAACGTAATTAAATCTCTCCCAAGTCACGTGACAACGAATATCAATCAGAATGCATGACGTCACTTGTTCCTAAACATCCATCAGACGCTGTTCACGCTGTCGAAAGGCTTCATTGTTTGGTTAATATGTACGGTGATTTCTGTGTAATTTCTTTGAAATTCGCTTGCTACTGTTTTTGAAAAAGACTGGAAGGAGTTTTTACATAATGGAAAGTGAATTTATTAGCGCAATATATGAAAAATAAAAAACTCGGGTCGCAGTGCCAAACCCTAATACAGGCAGTGTGGCTTTACTATGTGACCTTAAGTTTGTTTTTGGACAAAATAAAAAATTTAACCCCTTAATACATTCTTTAAAATAATGCTTTTTCTTAACTGTAATGTTATCAATCCAACGTCTGCAGCAAATTAAATACGTACCATTCAGTAAGTAAATCCGTATCCGCGAAAAAAAACCGAATGTGTCAATGCGCATCAATAATAATGGAACACAATAGAAATAAATCAAGTTTAGATTACACAAGCACGAATTATTATCGGGTTTATTTACAGAAGTGCTTCTCAACGTGCCCTGATTCGTTAAGCTTTAAAGTTGGGAGACAATAATCTACACATTTCGCTTATTGACACTGTTTTATTAACTTCACCTGTATGTATCTAGGTATATGCATTGTTGCGCACGCCACTGCTTTCTGTCGAATTCTCTAGAAGACAGCAATAATGAACACAGGTATAAAGGTTTTTGTGGCGGCCAAAGCCAAATCCCAAACTTGTAACAACAATAAATGCAGGTAGAGAAGGGACCAGAAGATTCTAGAAAACGCTGAAACACCTACCGAGCGCCTATAAATACGACGAGCTCGGTGAGTCGAGTCAGATTTCGTGTGTGAGTGAGTTCATAGGGCAAACGTACAGATAGCTGTGAAATAAATTGTTCGGTCGGTGCATTAATACCGAGGCAACTGTAAAGATAGAAGATAAATGAACTGTATAAACACTAGTGCAGTGCGGTTTAATAAACCATTGAGTGAAGTTATATAAATCTGGTTTAACATAAATAACTTCTTGTAAATAATCATGTGTATATAGTTAATAGATAAGTGTACTGAATAAACTTTGGTGTGTTCCTGTATTGTAAATAAATAATTTTCCACCACGAACTAAAACAGTTTTGTTACAGTATATCTAATGACATCTTTCAATTTAATTTTCACCCACTTCCTAACGTCTAAATAATTTGAAAATTTGCACACGTATTAAGAACCCATGACAATACAATAATTTATATAAATATATAAATAATTTATATAAACAAAGTCATTTGAGTGTTGGTTTGTAGGGTTACAATTAAAATTAGAGTTTAAAAAACCCAAAAAAATAGCAATGTGGACTAAAAATTAAAAAAAAAAAATTAAATAAAAAGATTATTTTTCACGTTTCCGTCAACCAAGTGGTTTTCTTCGTAGGTCCAAAAGCAAGTTTGTTAGTTCACAATGCACGTGAAGATTGACACGCATAGGTTAAAATTATAACAAACAATTATTTAGTTCTATCTTCAGAGCGATTCGCTGCGCTCATTTGTTATTAACATATTTTGCATATAAGATTAATGTTGTTTGTTGAGTGATTGCCGTGTCGTGGCGCTACGTGCATTTCATAACAACATAACCTATAATAATAATAACCTATAATAATACAAACATGCATGTATCACGCATGCGTGTACCTACTTAAGTGTTTATTATCTACTATAATAGGTCAGTTTGTAAATTATATATAGTGATTCATACACTAGATAAGCGGCGCAGTTTATACGAGCGGGACAGATATGTTTTACATTGTTTTATTGCTTCGCCGCTCTATTGAGCGAAGCATAATACATTAATGACTCACTCTCTACTATTTCAGAACCGCAGTATAGATATTTACATGGGTTTGTTTCGTATCGCTCAACCGATTGTGGTTGGAAAAATGGCTGGACCGATAAAGGTCTGTTTTTTCATTCACAAATTATATTCACTAGATTAATCCTGTACCATATTTCAGCTTTTGGACATCGCTCGTTTTTTACATCTTTTAAAGCTCTCGGACGCCAGGTGTTCCGATTGCTAACTTGTTGACTTTGGTGTATTTATTTATAATCTAAATTTTAATACTAACTAATCTCAAAACATTAACCTTTACGAAATTGTTGCCATTTTTGACTACGAGCTCATGGACTATAATATTACTCATTCTTCTTTTAGACACAAAGCTAAAGCGTCAAAGTAATCAAAATTTTCTGAGGACAGAACCTTTCCGATACTTAAGTGAGGAGCGTTATATTTTACTACAATTTGACACTGGAAAAAAATCTGAACAGTTTTAACATACTGTAAAACCGTTGACCTTTTTTCTTCAATTCAAAATAGTTTTTATTATATTTCTGTCGCCTCCAAACACATTTCTATATCTGATAACGCTAATGCCGTACGATTTGCAATAATAAATTTTGCCTCTTTTTAATCGATATATTTAAAAAACATATTTAATACGTGTCCCGTTAAGTAACTCGCATCGCTGTAAGCTCTTGCGGTCGGAAAACCATTGATCTATCAAATCTACTTATACATTAAACATTTATACTGTACACGTTTTATCTTTGCATAGATCGGACGGTCAAAGATCAGAGAAATAGCCCAAACACATGTAAAACAACGTATATCTAATAATACGTGATCTGTTTAAATTTCATCGCGAATTTACTACCGTTTCGTCACGATTATCAATTTCAACTTTGAAGCGTTTTAAGCTGGACTCCTAAAATAGTTCACGGAATAAAGACAAAAAATAAGTCAAACTTCGGAAAAATTAGGGGACAGCTAGATTTTCGTATGAATCTTCCTTTTGTGGTTCTAAACAATATTCCAAAAGTCCCCACCAATACATGTGTCGCTAAAAATGCTACGCGGCTCAAAGATGTCGAAAATCTCGGTAACGGTGACTTTTATAGAAAAAATAGTGGTTATCAAATTTGTAGCTTAGAAAATTGCCTACAATAACATAGTATTACTTTTTTCCGTAAGACTAAAATTACCAATTACGTACGACGCATGCGGCATGATGCTCGTTCTCTCACCTCGCATTCGTTCAATCGCTTCGTGAACCGTTCCAGTTCACGCATCCGCATGATGTATGTCGTATTGCATTCGTTTGTATAACCGCATCAAACAAATCGAACTGACATAAGAAACATAAACGTTACAACTTTTTAAATAAAATTTTATTGAAAACCGTTAGTCTTACAACAAAAAGTAATAACTACTGTTTTTGTAGGCAATTTTCTAAGCTACAAATTTGATAACCACTATTTTTTCCATATGAGTCACCGTTAACGAGATTTTCGCTAAAAACTGTTTTTTTTGACCTTTCATACCGCGTAACATTTTTAGCGGCACATGTATCGGTGGGGATTTTTGGCATATTGTTTAGAACTACGCAAGGAAGGTTAATGCCAAAAATCCAGCTTTCCCCTTATTTTTTCTGCTTTAAAATGTCTCTATTCCCTGTATTAAAAGAGATTTTTCGTTTTCGCGGCACCGCCACTTATATAGACAGACAATTAAAATTGAAAGAGATACTCGAGAGTTTTGCGATGCACATTATTTAACAAAAAAACCTTGAGCGAATGACACAAACGGCCTCAGATAATATGCTATTTGCATTATGCGTATGTAATTTGCACGTCTCAAGAGGACGGGGGGAGGGGGTGTACGTTGTCCAGTCTCAGTACAGGCTATAAATAATAATGCAGTTCTGGTATTCACTAAGAGAATGTACAGGATGGTCAACTTAAGGGGTCACAATTTGTTCTAGTGGTGGGTGTTGATTCAACGAAGTAGTTAATTCAACTGTTAAGGACGTAGTCCTATGTTCAGGCTCGTTTTCAACCGTTATTTCAGAAATTTTTTTTAATACCAAAATAATGTACGATGTTTTCAATTTTGTTACATGCTTTTACTGACATCGTAAACTAAGACAAAAAATTTTTTTTGCTTAATTTTACGCCATTTTATAATTGTTTTTTTAACCTAAAGTAGACAACTTTAAGTGGAGGTAGGTGGGTAGCGCGGGTGATAACGTCACTTGGAGTCAACTGAATTATAAAAATTAAATTGGTTATTGTTTCGTAGGCTTGTGGCTCTATCCCGTACTAGAAATAAACATTTTTATTGATAAATAACAAAATGGCGGGTTTTAGAAAAAAAAACAACGAGAAAATCGTGATTTTTTCGTTGAAAATCGGTTCAAAAAAATAGAAATAATTTTTATAATTAAGTAATTCTAGTACCGGACGGAGCTATTGTTGTGTAGAATACCCTGTGCAAAACTGAAAGCAATCGGTTGTATACAATTGTTTCAATCACCCGCGCCACTTAGAAAAACGTAGTTTTGAGAAAAACGCGTTTAAAGTTTTAATTTCAGATTTCTTACAAAAAAATAAAAATGAATATTTACACTAATCAGCTATGCCTGGTGTATATTAAACCTTCCGTTTCTTCAAAGGCATCGTTTTCTGTTAATTTGTTTGCTCTACTCTGCGAGAGTATAAGGGTAACGTGATAACAATTGAGAGGTAAGAGCAGGTAAGAGTCTTACCGTAAGACCGTTGCTGCTCTCGACTATATGCTATAGCTTTGTAAATATTTAATATTTCGGTCTAAAATTTGTACAGTATTTTCTCAATATATTATACTTACTAAAAATGTAAAAAAAAATAAATTCGTTTTTTCAAAACCCGAACACCAGACTACGTCCTTAAATCATTCGTCAACTGTTTCTGTTTCTAGAGTTAACTAAAAAAATGACGATTCAACTACGTCATCTATCATAAACATAACGCAAACTCCAACCAACAGGTCTATTCTTCATGCCTTCAACAAATAAAACGAAACCGACTCCATACACGAACCACAGCAATACTTGTTAATTAATCAGCACATGTGTGTTAGTTTACCGTTTTGTGCACTAATTTAGCATCATCAATAATATTGAAAAACATCGAAAATCGTTACTGGGTCCCCTACTGCGTCAAAAGTGCTCGAAATGTTTGAACAGCGTGATCATAGTCATGGCGACGACGCTGAAGCGTGAAAACGATGAAAAGCTAGATTCAATAGGCATGATGACAGTATAAAAGAATCAAAGAATAAATGGTATAAGAGATATAATATAAGTTGAAAGAATTCTAAAAAATGACCCAGTGTTAATATAAACATTGAGATTAATAAAATTTAATATAGGTAATACTGCAATCGGCCATGTTGACTGAAACACCGAATGACGTCACGCCTTCTTAAATCAAAGAGAAAATAAACCCTTAAAGTAAATAATCACCGTTTCGCTTTAATTTTTGTTGTGATCATTCACTTCTGCATCATTTTATTAGTTGATTTGTTGTTTATTCGTTTTTTTGTGATATTTTATAACACTTAAGTCATAGGTTATTTTGTAGGTTAGTTAACTTGCAACTAAAGAAAGTCATACTATTTTTACTACTAAGTAAGTACCTACTTTTAAGAAAATACTTAATTTTAATCATATCATTAAGTAAATTCACATACCTTTCTACGAAATACCTCTGCACCACAGTTCTACACCCATAAATACAACGTCTAATGTTAGCTGTGACGTCACAAGCGTTTTCGTGATTACTAAATAGAAAGATAAAAATGCAATAATTTGCGTTAAAATTTAATTTATTGCTGAAATAATGTTTGTTCTCGGAAATAGTAGAACTGGATTATAGAACTGGATTTCAAAATCTGTCATCATGCCTATTCATATAGAGTCTAAACTACAAATTATAGATAGATGGGGAGTCCGAACGATATAGATTTTTTCCACATGATAGTTGATTTTTTGAACACTAATATCGCTGATGTTCAGGACGTACAGTTATTATTATTGATATTACTTTGTTAAATATTAAAGCGACTCAATGAACTAAGAACAAAAGATATTTATTAAAAGTCTCAATTAGATAAAAACGTGGTAAGGTGTACGATTTTTGGCTGCGCAATAGTTAAATGAGTGGTGCACTCTATACCAAAGAGAATCAAATCGAAGTAGCTTTTTAACATTTTATACTTCGTGGTCTAAACTATTAATTAATGCGACACACTGTATATTATACATCTAGATAGTTACTTAGCTGTGATACTCAATCTAGCTGCAGTCGCGCGTAGTAATTGGAAGTAAAATAAGCACAGTACTTATTTGCAAAAAAAAAAGAATATTTGAAACGCGACAGTCTTCGCTATGTTACAAGAATCACTATCTAATAATATAAGCTATGAATAATTATTCACTTCGGCAAGTAATAACTTTATCTTGTTTATGAGTGCAAAATAGAATAGGTAAAAAAGATTTTATTATACAATCGAATCTGTACTAAAAGCTAGGAAATAATTGTGAGCAGTAATTCTGGGCTAAAATAAAACCATGGGGCGCATTTAGTAATAATAAGGTCGCAGAAAACAGTCGAAAGCTATAGATATGTTTTCCAATCGCCAACGAAAGCAGGTTTTCTACTAGATGCACCCCACGATTTTATTTTAGTATGATCAAAGCTGACCCACAATTATTTTCTAGCTTTTACTAATACACCAACGATTGAACAACATATAAACAATTTTTTACCTATTTTTAAGTTTTTAGTGTTTTATTTGCTTAGTCTGATTTTATTACATTTTTCCGATCCACTGAAACGCTACGGGAGTTCGATTTTTGGGTTTGCATTTAAAGTTAAATCGAAGCTCTTAGTCCCGGCGGGGGCAGATTTGGCTGAGATTTTTTCCTGCTGCCTCTCGTCGAGAAACGGTAATTTCTGTACCGGTCATCTTGTTGAGGTTTTCCATGGTTTCCCTCAATAGTTCCAGATAACTATTCAAGGCCATGGCCGATTACCTGTCAAACTCCTATGCTTAAAATTTGCCTACCTTATTCTAATGTCCCAAAATTCTTTATGTCATAACAGAAGCCATTCGTACCATTTTTGCCCTCTATCACACTTCCCGTAATTTTATACATTTTTAAACTTCCACTTAATTAATAGCAATGGGTGAATGAAGGAATTTTAGGACATGAGGATAAGGTAGTCAAATTTTGACAGGTAATCGGCCATGGGCTCGAATAATGAACCATCTCGATATTTATCTGGAATTATTGAGGGAACACCATGGAAAACCTCAACAATATGGTCGGTACAGGAATTAGCATTTCTCGGACAGAGGCGGCAGGAAAAAGTTCCAGTCACATCTGCCCCCGCCGGGATTCGAACCCGGTACCTCCCGAGTGCGAGACTAGTGCTCTCACCACTACGCTACCCCGCTCGGTAGAAAAATCCAAGAATTTAGTTTGCAAATAAGTAGAGTTGCCTACACTCGCAATTCTAATTAAAATATTGGAGTTCATTTTTGGATCCAAGCTAACCATAATAAATAAAAAAGAAACGTTTCTACTTGGAATGTAAGTGATTTGCATGCATGCAAAATACTAATGAGAGAGGGCACCCGAATTATTAAAATAATAAATAAGATTTTAAAAGCAAAATACATAATATTACAGAAATTATGAAATCAAAGTTGACAGTATAACGACGTGTGCAGTTGTATAGTTTTGAGAATATATAAATTAAGTCCTCGACGAATGTTGTCGGTCCAAAGTGACGGAAACGGAGCTTGGAATGCCGTTGGAGACGATGCCGGTCGTCGACCTGAAGATAGCAATGTATAACATTCGCATTTAAACACGCACTGTGTAACTCAATAACACGACGTCACACTACCGAATTTCGTCAGATTTATTTCCGTGTTTCAATACGAAAAAAAATATGGAAGCTTTAAATGGGTTCACTCGTTTATCTTATACCTATATTTATAACTAGTGTGATCTGTGCGTATTATTCGCACTAAATAAGTATAATAATTATCACTTTACAAAATTATTTTTTAAATATGATTGCAGGTATTCAATTCGTTTCTAATTTTGCACTACTGCTTCTTTTTGTTGTATTACAATATGAAGCTCAGATGACAGATCGAAGAAATATTTTACTAAAATTGTCATATAGAGGCGCAAGTAGCAAAAGCGTTGAGCTAAGCCGTCAGATGGCAATCATGCAGAATTGCTGTGACGTTGTTCAGCGTTGCTCGTTGTTTCAAAATTAAAGCCGTTAGATGGCAGTATGCAGTATTGTGTCTGTTGTATTACAATATGAAGGTCAGATGACAGATCGAAGTGTTGACGTTGTTTCAAAATTAAAGCCGTCAGATGGCAGACGTTGTTCAGCGTTGCTGTATTTTAATTAATTTACAAAAACAAAAGCAATAATAATTTTTTTAGTTGTCGATGTCAGTAGAGCAAGCAATTATCTGTAAAATGATATATAATTTATGTGGAGAAATTGTGAGGTTTTTTCTAAAAAGGGACGCAAACATCTTTAACCTTAGCGTATAAATATATATGATTCGTTATCCGTGACTAGAGGCGGATCTACATAGACTAGGGCATAAGCCCGGGGCCCGTAAGTGTCAAGGGTCCATAGACATTGATAACTTACAATAAATTTTTAATATTTCTTATTAATAACGAATAGTAAAAATAGTTAAAAAAATAGTTAATATTAATGATTTCATTATCATGGGTCCGTGTAGACAATTTTTTAGGTGAATATTGACATTTTTAAGGTGAATTTTTTTTATTTAAAGATTCTTAATCTAACAGCAAATAGGGCCTGCGATACCTAAAACCGTCTCTGTCCGTGACCGGTTTCAATAACTGACTTCAGTAACACGTATTTTTAATCTCGTAACGATTACTGTTCCGTTTGCGGGAAACAGTCCTAAATTACCTCTAATTTTCGAGTCATTTTCAATTTTAAATGTCTATATTTAAATTGCTGGTGTCGCCGAAACGAGAAATATCGACACGGGATTTTCATTTAGGGTTCCTATCTCAAATGAAAAAAAAATGGAATCAAAAAAAAATATTTTCCCGTAAAAAAATGGTAGATGTAATCGCTACGATTCTATAAAACCGAGTGAAGACGTGTGTAAAGGTATTATAAAAGTGTATTAATGTAAAAAGCATATCGATTTAAAAAAAGAATTTTGATAGTGTAATACGAGCTCACAATATACACAAATAGTATACACGAGTCACCATGAAAAAACACATGTTTCATAGTATTTTAATATTCCGCATCGAATGATAACATCAAACAAGCGATAAACACTGAACATCATTCAAAATTTATATATCGTTTTTCAAGATGGTCGCACTAAATCAAATAGGTCACCAATAAAGCCCTTTTATAGCCTTACACTTTACATGTTGAAAAATATCTGCAAAGAAAAGTGTGCAGCGCTCGTTGGGAAGTCGTTACTTATACGATTCGTCCATTATAAACCGACAGTTAATGCATTTTGACAACAGATGAAAGCATCAACTAGATTTTGAATTCATTATTTGAGTGAGTGAGAACTGGGTAAGCGAGAAAATTCCCTAAGTGAGAGTAATTGCCAGGTACCGTCTTTGTAACCCTCTGAAACCTCTATAAGTGAGAAACATAAACCTCTACATACATAATATAAGAGAAAGATGTTTTTCACTCATGGACCTCTTTAACTGAGACTACTACTTGCCTGTGGAAAAAACACCTCTATAAACGATAATCGAACGTACCTATTAATAGTTTCACGAAATTTAAAAATGAGTCATAAATAGCTGAACTATAACTAACATTGTATTATTGGTTTTGTTTTTCGTATTCTAGTCGAATGGCCAAATATGCGTTTGTGCTGACTTATTTGTCGAACTTACTATATACAGTTGATAAGTATCATTTGCATCTATGTCGAATAATAACATAATATTACTAGCGGACCCGGCGAACTTCGTACCGCCTAACAGTATAATATATATATATCTATATAATTGAAACATCTATCTATCTATTTTATTTATTTTAAAATATACATGGACGTATATGTGTGTATGTCGAGCACTCCGGCTGCGCCGTCGTGCCCGGTGCAAAAGAACGAATGGGGATATTTGAATCTTTGATTAACGTCTGATTAGTACTCTTCAATAAATAAATTAATTATCGACCAATTTTTCTAACAATTATATTGACAATATATAATTATAATTCAATAAATTTATTGAATCATAATTATATATTTTTGTCAATATAATTGTCAGAAAAACTGATCCTAATGACTCGCACAATGGTTTATTATAAATCAATGTTTTTTTTAATTTTTGACAGAATTTTTTCAAATCATACATAAGGCTGTTTATATTTTAAAACCATGGATACGAATTTAAAAAAAAATTCGTGTCTTTAATAATAATTATAATCAAAGGAAGAAAAAAAATTTAAGGGTGGACTACCCCTAACATTTAGGGGGATGAAAAATAGATGTTGGCCGATTCTCATAGATACCGGATAAGCACAAAAAATTTCATCAAAATCCGTCAAGCCGTTTCGGAGGAGTTTGGCAACGAAAACTGTGACACGAGAATTTTATATATTAGATATTTATCACTACATATTTGCTGAATTTTTATAGACCTCTATAAATGAGAAAGGCCACTCCTGTACCTCTATAAGCTAGAAACTCGGGTTAGTGATAAACCTCCATAAGCGAAAAAGAGATCGCGGTCCCTTGTACTCTTGCTTATCCAGGTTCGACTGTATATACTTAATACAGAAACATAAGCGGTGTTTTGACAGTCTATCAGCGGTCCTTACTGCTGGATGCCGTACTAGCTGCGATGATGTAAATGCCGTCACTGTGGGCTCCGCTGCGTGATCACAAGCTGGATTTTAAAATTAGAACCGGGACTATTTTTTGTCTCTGCTGGATTTGAGCAAGAAGCAATCAGAAAACAGTATCCTGTTACACGGACGACATGAGCAATCGTCATAAACAAACATGGCGCCATATTCTTCTTCATCTTCATCACCTTCTTCTACATCAGCATCTTTCAAAATCATTCACATCTAACAGTTATATTTTATAGCACAGTTTAACTTAACGCCACTGCACACGAGGCTAGAAACGCTGCTAGATTCCTTGCTAGATTTGCCTACTAGTTTTCTAGCGCTGGTTTTCTTGATTGAATTGTTAAGTGCTCGCTTCATACGAGACTATTTTTCAAGTTTGTTTTGTGGATAGATCTGGTGCGCGCGCAGTGACAGAATATAAACACAGAGCAAAACGTGTCTGTTGTCTGGCAGAATGACGCCATGTGGGCGTTTGTTCAACTGTCCACGTGAAGATACTGCTTCCTGATTGGTTCTTGTTCACACCTAACCGCAAATCTAGTAGGGAAAATAGCCCCTGTTCTAATTTTAAAACCTATCTTCTGAGCAAGCAAGGCAGCCCGCAGTGACGTCATTTCCAGCTTCGTACCCAGCCTACCGCCTAGCAGAACTCCTAGCAGCGTTTCTAGCCTCGTGTGCAGCGACCTTTATTCTGTTTTTTTTCCTTCAGTAACGCATATAGCCTCGCTGCTGCGCGTTTATTTATGTAAAAAAACTGTTAGATTAAGATACAAAATTGTGAAAATCTCCAGTACCAAGAAAGTCTGGGGGTGCGAAGACCTAAAAACGCAACGCCAAATAACTAATCCATATAGAACGCCACTGTTCTAATATAAATGAGAGAATTATTCGCTAAGAAAGAGTTCCAATGTCAGACCGATTTGCTGTTTGCATGATTTAAACGCGAGGACAATCGCTGGATTATTTATGTTACAAAAACGGCGTGTCATTCCGCTATTATTACCAATGACAATAATAATAATAAACAAAAACGTTATGTAACATTTTGCATGCACCATTGGTTCGGGATCTTGTATTCCGTATTCGTTTTTTTTATTTTCTCATGGTACAGTTTGTTTGGACAATAGAGTCGAAAGTTATCGTATAAAGTATTTGACGGATGATATTTGACCCGAATTCTACGGAATTCTTTAAGGGTACCAGGTATCTAGTGTGTACTTCTAGCTTCGGCTTGGCTTCGCTTGAATAGATTTTAGTTTTGGCAGCGAAATATTCCAGGGGTAACAAATTTTAATTTTTAAACAAATCAAAATTGGGTCACATTCATTTAAAACTACTTGCCTGTTTACCGATCAACGCTGTACTAATATCATAAAGAGGTAAAGTTTGTAAAAGATGTAGGAGGTAATTTCCGAAACTACTCATCCGATTTCAATTTTTTTTCACCAATATTTAGAATGGACCTTCAAGATGGATATATAGGCTATATATTATCGCGTTAAAATAAAAGCGCTTTTTGTGGAGACAAATTTTGCAAAGTAAGTTGACGAAAAAACGGTGGCAATCTACAAATTCGGACGAAGCCGGATCAGGCTAGTATTTAAATAAAGTGACATGATTATGGACTTGAGAATAGCCGAGCCATAGCTCCTCTATTACAAGCTCCCCAATTCCCAGGTTCTAAAAGTCTCAATTGGGTACTGTCTCATTTTCCACTGATTATTGAAATAATGGAGAAAAAATAATGTATCCGTATTTTTTTGTTTTAAAAAATATTGATAACTAAGAAAGTTATAGTTAATTAAAAATGTACCATCTACGCACAAGCAACAAATTCGTTACAATTATTATAAACTGAATAAAATGTCTCGACATCGATTTGCATAAATAAAGCGAGGCATATGTATTATGCAGCTATGGATACACAGCACCGTAGCCTTTTGACGTCATTTAGGAAATTGACGCGTTCTGCGCCGTTCAAATATCAGCAGTTTTAGCATGTTTTTCATATAACTATATATATTGCAATATATAAGAACAGGATTTTGTAATAAAATTTCCAATTATTAAATCATTTTTTATAAAAGAAAATAAATAACTCACGTACTCAACTGAATTCTTATTTCTCTCTAAATATGAATTAGTGAAATTTCCACTAATTGCGTAAGTGATAAACAAACAAGTAATATAATTTATCAGGTAAGTTAATTAGATTATTTTAATTATATTTTCATGGATTCAGAGTAAAGCACTGCATTGTGTTTTTTACCAACTTTAAATTATAGTCAATGACATAGGATCATAACTAACATAATTATTAAGGTTATCTTTTCTTTTGACGCGTATTTATAATTCTTTATTTTGTATTCAATGTTTAATCAACATGTAAAAATATAAAAGTTAATTATACTACTGAAAGTAACGGATGAACAAAGTTTAAAAAAAATCTGGAATCAAAAAATTGTTGATGTCAGATGACATTTAACGGTGAATTAGTGAATTTTTAAATTCATTTATATAATTAGTGAATTTTTATATTCACTAATTCTGCGAAGTACGATTCTAGCATTGACAGATAGTGAATATGCACTTGTAATTAGTGAAAAATCACTGATTCGTGTATAGAGAGTTTGTTTTTAAAACAATAATAAATTGTAAACACTTAACTGATGCTACGTTAAAATAATCCTAGCTGTTGAAATTTCCCGGATAAGCATCTGGGAGCTGGGGGCTTGTAATAGAGAAGCCATTAATACGCCACATAAACAACGACGCTGCTACAAGCTAGCAATAAATTGAAAATATATGAATTAATGCGCTCTGATGTAATGCAAATTATCAGTTGCGTGATGTTCAACTATTTTGTTTTGTTCGGTGGTCAGCGATTATCGCACACTGTCTATTGGACAGTTCAAGTGCATTTCAATGACAGCTGAACAATCGCCTGAAGCAGTGCCTCTCTGCAACCACAGAACATGTACTTGTGTGTTCGATCTAAGAGATACAGTGATTATTACACTCATAATATAATTGATATAATATAGAAATTCACGTGTACAGTTTCCCGACACATTGTGTTTAGTTTCAATGACAACGGTGGTGACTGTACACAACGATGTACGTATTTAAAATAGACAGACATAGATGGCAGGGGTGTACAACCGAGGCATGCAAGGAGGAGATCGGTTTTAATCAGAGCGACCAAATATATCAAAGAAAAAAAAAAGAGGTGCGTCGGTTCCGGAACACACGACGAAAGCTATGCTCTTTGCGCACTTTATATTGAAATGTAAAATCTATTTATGCACAAAAAAAGTGACAAAATTATTAAATTCTATTTTTTTAATAAATAAAATTATCGACCAATTTTTCAGACAATATACTACAAAAATATTTAATTATAATCCAATATAGAGTATAAACTCTATAATGTAGCGAGAGAAGAAATGACCATTAATATTTTTTAGTATAATATATATATATTAATTATTTACACCAAAGCGTCATGCAACATCACTTATCTTTTTTCCCGCCTCTATTGCGCATATTAATAAAACTTTTTCGTCAATACACAAAGATTTTCTTTTACTCGCTATGTTCACAGTTTGCAAGTTTGTGGGCAACTAAGAATATGATAACTTATCGATAAGCAGCTGAGCTAAACATACGAAAGATAACCTCAACAAACAAAAGAACGAATTTTTTAGAATCTTCGGTACGCATGATGCCGACAACAAAGCAACAAAATAACAAACAAGTACTGTTTATTGCTTAATGATGACGTATTGTTATCGCTATTTAGATTGGGTGTGCTGTAATTTAGATTGTATCATGGCATGAGCAACAAGGTAAACCGACTAGAGTTAAGTAATTTCAACGTTTTAAGGAGTTTGTCGTAATATCGAGTGACGTTAAAAGGAGTTTACACTGTATATCAGGCATTGGAATTATATTATAGAAATGTTCATTGATAAAAAAAACGAGTGTGCTTTAAACCACACGACCGAAGTAAAACTTCTTCCTCCTATAATTTGTTATTATTCACCCGAAAATTCACAAAATATGAACTATAAAATGATTTTACAATTTTATTGACTTTAAACGTAGAATATTTAATGTATTGAACAAATATTAATTTATAAAATTGTTCAAGAACGAGTCTAATGTAAGAAAAAATAAATATAAACGTAAAGATAATGAAAACAAAAGTAATACATTGCAATTACTTAGCTCTCATTGGATTTTAAGCGTAAATTTTATTGAAATATTATTCAGCTCTGCAAGTTAAGTAGGTTTTAGAAAACTTTCTTGTCACTCGATAGCGCCAATGGCAAGTAAAGTATGTGTCATTCTATTGTTAGTACTGCTTATATTTTTTTCGGCCACCTGATGGCGCCAGTGAAGTATTTGTCATCCTCTTTCTATCTTCACTAATTTATATCTCCCTCTCACCTTCCGTTCGCCTCGCCCGATCACACTTTCCGTAAATCTCTCGTCATGCATTCACCAGCTTACTCCCCAAGTCAAGCGTGCGTAAAGAAGTTATACTTTAAAAGCGCGCAGTGCTTACGAAAAATTAGTTGAGAAGACAAAAATTGTATTTTGATATCCGGTGCTGATGGACGTCCCTGATGTAGGAGAGCACAGTACGGGTCCTCGTGCACCTGTGCTGTATATTTATACATTTACATGCATCTGTATAAATCCGAGGTTCTTAAACTTTTTTTTTGATTTTATAAAACAATATCCTTTATGTGGACGCTCAATAATCCTAGTAAGTATAATAACTTAGATATAGTAGTACCTACCTAAATGAAGAGCTACACTACAGGCGACGTATAACTATGAGCATAATATATTTATAGTTTCACGTGAAACCAAAACCTTATTAGATATAAGAAACATCTGAATTTTTAGAATACAGTAGTAAATTTAGGGGTAGCTTTCCTTACACAGAACCGAGGGATGAAAATCTGTATTTTCGTGCACCCCATTGCATAGGATATCGATGGACAAAATTTAATAAACATTCTTGAGTGAGTCTTTTTTCTTAGGTGAATATTTGCCGAGATATAAGCTCTCAAAGTCGATAATAATGTGTTCCTTCCTCTCTAAGTTTGTAACCATATTGTGTTTAAAAAATTTGGAATTACTGAAAACTTATTGTGACAATTTTTAATTAGGTAACTAGATTTTAAATGCCAACTTTTGAAATTAACTACGTTATTATGCCATTTCAATTTAATAATTTCAAACGAATATTACTTAAAAGGGTGGCCGTAATAAAAAAAAATTGGTTGTCTGTAAAGTCAGTTTACGGACGATAGTTTTACGTGATAACGTAGTCCGCTCGAATATCATATTTAATAATACATAACCTAAATTTTAGTAGCTGTCAAACTTGGGCCGATCGTGCTTCTCTATCGCTTATACTGCGCTCTCGCTTGCACGCACAGGGTCAGGCGTGCAGCTGGTGTTTCATCAATTTATAAGACGTTATCACGTCAAAATCTAAAAAAAAACAAGAGAGTAGCACTTTTTAAATATTTTCAGCAAAAATTATTTCGAAAAAGTAGATTATTTTTTTATATGGCTGCCATATTTCTGTTAGATAGCGGAGACAAGAACCACGGCTATTTTAACTTAAAAAAACCACCCGATGTACACATTAATGTTTATGAGTAGGTACTTGGTTTTTGAAAGATCGCAAAGTGATTTTATAATTAATATAATTAATAATAACTCCTGGGTACTCGACTTCTTTTTAATTAATAATTAATGATATTCTTTTGTAGATTATAATCTAATAATCAATGTATTGCAATGAGGTATTTATAGGTTTATGGTATGATATTTGTGAAGCAAAGATTGCAACCCGTAAATAGCCCATAAATACGTCATACGAACACTACGGAAGGAAACCTATCATGTGTGAGTCCAATACGTTCTTGGTCGGTTTTTTTAGTAAGTAATTTCGATAGTGATGTATAATGATTTACATTTTAAACTTTAAATAACAGGTTACCATACATTGAGACCCTCTGGTGTAGAGGCACAGGACAGACAGACAGTTCTGCGCTCGTGCAGGGTCTAATCATTGTTGTGGAACTTCCTATTTGTGTCATGCGATTCAGATTCATTAATTAATACAATAGACACTTTGTGTGTTTGTGATCATTGCTGATAACAATCAGGCATACACAAATATATATTATAACAATCACGTCATTATCAGCATCGTCCGCAAAACAGCAACAACAACAACAAAAAAACACAGTTTTGCCTCAATGAAAAGTCGTGTTCCATTTGTTTGTAAGTGTCGGTTCACAATGACGATTGTTAAACGCGACGTAAGATCTCGTTTGACTAACCTGACCGAAAGGCCTATTTTTTTCTCACCCTCCACAGATATAATGCTAATGCTAGAAAAGCAAGGGAATAATATATTGCATCGCTATATTTTTGAAAAAAATTTTGGACGTTTTTCTTCAAAAAACAACGGGTTGAATAAAAAAAAGTTTGAACAAAAGTTGTTGGGTTTCGGGGGGGGGGGGTCGTTTGGATACAATAACCACCCTCACCACCTCACCCCTTACCAAACCAAACCAAACAATAACTCTACTTTCTTTATTCCTATAAGCAAAAATAAATCTTTTCGAATTAAAGAAACAAAATTCTACTATCGTCTCTTGATAAGCAAAGATTTATCTAATCATATTAAAACCGGACTGTAAACAAAACCCCGCCCGGACTCCCTTAAAAAGAGGACAAATCCGGGGAAATCCGGACGGATGGCAACCCTAACTTCAGTCAAAATCAAACCGAAGGTAGCCGAAGTTGAAGTTTCAGTCGAATTCTACCACTAATCGGCAAATATGTCGAACTGTTTTGTTACAGGCTCTGTACAAAATTCTGGTCAAAGCAAACAAAACATGTACGCACATAAATAACACAGAGCTCGGTAAATAAATAAATTCTTTACTTATTATGCATGTACATACATTAGATATTATGTTAATAAATAATAATTCCAAGCCCAATACACGAATTAGGCGTGGATGTTGTAACGTGGCCAGTACATAATGGTAGGTACCTACTATATTACAGTATGGTTTATTGGTTGTCTGCGCATTGACATAGAAAATTGATTGCGCTGAAAACTTCCACTAATATAGTGTGAACGAGGTAAAATGAAGTGGCTTGTCAGTTTCTGAAAACGCTATTGGTCCGAGTCTGTTTTTCCATGAATGCTATTGGTCCAAGTTTGAGTTTTTGTGAACGCTATTGGTTCGATTCTTAATCTCCGTCAACGATATTGGTTTGTCCGAAGGTTCGAAAACGACAATTATGAATATCTTGTAAACGCTATCGAAAATATTTGTAAAAGCTATTGGTTGAGTCAATCTTCGTGAACGAAATTGGCCGTGTGCACATAAATTTTTTGCTTTAACCCCCCTAAGAAATAAAATATCTACGCCCTTGCTTCTTTCTTCAGTACTTCAGTTCCAATATTCTCTGGATCGCAGCATGGCTGTGACACTAATTGGTCCGACTCTGAATCTCTGTAAAATCTAGTGGTCCGACTCTGAAACTCCGTAAACGCTATTGGTCCAAGTGAATCTCTGTAAAAGTTATTTACCTTAGCCTAAATCTCCGTGAACACTTGGTTCGAATCTAAATCTTCGTGAGCGCTATTAGTTCGAATCTAGATCTCCAGCCTTATACTGGTTAGAGAAGCACGGAAAGAGGTAGCCACTACTGAGCGACTTTTTCAGGTTTGTCGCGCAGTCCATTTTCTATGTCAGTGGTTCAGTAGACGAAATTTTTTACAGATGCGATCCTCCTTTTCATATAGAACGTTCACTTTTCAATAATAAAGACGCAAGGAAAAATACCTTGTTCATAGCGAACCTTAAATTTAGAATCACAGGCTCACACTGGTTTTTGCCCCCACCCTAAAAAACACACACGTATGTCAGATCCTGTCAAATTTTTTGGAGTCATTTGGTTTACCACGAATTATTTTTCAATATTTTTTTAGTCGCTTGTAAAATAATTAACTATCGACTATTTAATCATTCGGTTTTCCATTTCACGCTGAAAGCCTCGAGATATTTTTTTATCACACGCGTTTGGCGAACGCTGAGTCGAACCAAATTCATTCCAAACTCGAAAAGAGAATCTTAAATTTTTCATGTGAAATATCTTTTGGCGCGCCACTCGTGTCGTCATCCGCGCGCGCCCGTTCTATACACTTCGTTGCTTCTCTGTGTGCGAGCTGTGTACTGCGTGAGCCTTTCTTTAGCGTGGGTAAATAATTATAATTACTGTGTGTTTTGGTCAGTTACATTACAGGGTGAAATTTAGAATTTCGCATAAATTTGTTTAACATCTGCCAGGCGTTCCACAACGGGTAAATTTTTTCTCCGACTCGTTTTTCAATACCATTCTACCGTTCTACCACACGAACGCGTGTGGTAGAACAGTGCCTCGAGAAAAATAGATGATTGGATTTATCAACGAAACGAACGAATGAATCGTTTGATAATAATCAATTGGATATCTATCGATTTTATTTTTTGAAAACGCCAACATCTACAATTATTTGGATCTAATATCAAGTCATATTTTTTTAAACAATAAAATGAAAATCAAATTGTTCTTTTTATTAGTTTTTGGATTAGAATCTGGTCACAGGTAATTGGAACGCATTGGGTAATGGGTATTGATTAAAGGAAGAATCGATTTTTTAAACAATAAAATGAAAATCAAATTGGTCCTTTTACCAGTTTTTGGAGTAGAATCTGGTGACAGGTAATTGGGATGCATTGGGTAATGGGTATTGATTTAAGGAAGAATCGATTAGATCGGCACATCCGTTATTTAACTTCCTGACCTACTGCAATAATAATTCTGTGTAATTTTATACTTGCGAGAGAAAAAAAAACAAATTTGGAGTGTTTATTGCACATACGACGGCCGTGTGCCGCAATATTCAGTGTACGGGTCAGTATTGGTTACACCGTACACGGTTTAAAAGATCCATATCTTGTTTACATTAAGCGCGTCAATAATTAATCCAATCGATTGATTTGCATTACACGACATTGGATAATTGACTATAAAATCAAACGTGTGAAAACAGGTGAAACAAATTTCTTAATTATCTATACAGATTCCAATACGGACTCAGGTTATTGCGTGAGATCTCTTCGCACGCGATTGAGATGAAACACAGCAGCGACAACAGTAGTGGAGTCTTCGGCTCCACCGTATTACAATCTATAGTCTCACGGTGCTGTGTATCGCTCGGCAGAGACAACAGTAGTGGAGCCTTCGGTGGTGGCAAGAAGCCAAATCCCAAACTTGTTACAACAATGAATGCAGGTATATATATATATAGTAAAGGTCCAGTTTGCTCTGGGATCAACATTTTCAATAATTTACCTGCCGAAATAAAAGATCTAAACATTAGCTTACTTAAAATTGCGTTAAAAAAATTTCTCATTCAGCAGTGTTTTTACTCTATTGAGGAATATTTTAATTAATTTATCATAATTGAAACTTGTAACATATTTTGACAATTTCTTGCCTATTCTATTCTATAAGAAAGGATCAGAACATTCCAGAAATCGCTGGAAAGCATACCCAGCGCATATAAGTACGGCGCGCATCAGACAGTCGGATTTCGTGTGTGAGTGCAGTTCATAGTCAAACACATGTGCGAAATAAATAGCTAGTGCGGTATAATAGACCATTGATTTCAATTATATAAAATCTGGTTTAACATAAATAATCTCTTGTATATATAGTTAATAGATAAGTGTGCTAAATAAACTTTGGTGTGTTTATGTGTTGTAAATATTTTGTGTACATAAATAGTGACTTTATATTCTTCATTCCTTATTCTTATATTTTATTAGCCAGAATTTGTTGTTTTGTTTCTGTTACGTTAGAGAAGTATTTTTCGTTTGTGTGTTTAAATGTTTTGTTAAACGTTTGATATTGTAAATAAATAGTTTCCACCACGAACTAGAACAGTTTTGTTACAATATGAAAATTGTTAGTGCATTACAGAAAATCGTTCCACATAAAATGCAACATAGACCGGGCGCCTAGTCAGCGCCCTTAATTTACGAAATACAATTAATGATCAGTGTTTCAAGCACATTTAGCGCAATTTCCAATAACCATACATAATTCGTGCACTGGCCATTAATAAACCGCACAGTATTTCTAATATGAATTGATCTTTATCAAAACTGTCTAAACACGGTACCGGCTAATAGTATTTGATTTATTTGATTGTAGTTACTTCTCTATACGTACATTACATACGTTTGGACGTACGTATCTATATGTATAATTTATCTAAAAAAATGTTGCATTATTTTACGAAATTATAAAAAGGTGAAGGATAAAACGTGACCGATCGACGAGCGAAATTATGTTGTCTATCAATATTATGTTGAATTAAAAAATGTACACGATTTAATAATAATATTATGTATACATGAAGCCTCCTGTTGATGAATCGGGTCTAGAACTAACGCGCGTGTAAATTGCATTGATACTAAATAAGTTAACTCATGTTTAGAGATCTTAGAAGTTGCACGGTGTTGGAAACGTTAGGAGTTAAAAAACATAACCTATATTTTTAAACCAAATTTTACATCGATGAAAACATGGCCCAATTTATGGGGTTATACGCACTTGCAAAGCCAAAAAAAGCGATTTTTTTCTAAAGAGGGTTTTCTTTGACAAAAAAAAAAAACAAGTATTAATAAATGTAGTGGTAACTTTTAACTCTATTTCGGCATTATTTGTTTTTAAAAATAATGATTTACACTGCTCCTGTAGACGGTCTCCTGGAGGTCGTTTAAAAAAAGGTGTCTGGCGGTGTGCAAGATATCTCCGGTTTGGATTATCTGAATTAAAAAAAAACTGAAGATTCTATTACTGGATAGATAAATCTAGATATTAATCGACGGAATAGACGAAATTTTGATTTTTGAGAAAAAGGCAGCTCCGAAATGATAAAAATTCCGATTTTCGACCCAATTATTTTTCGTGAAATTGTTTAATAAAATAGAAACGATTATCGGAAATCTTATTCCTGCGATTAATATATCTGAAGGATATATCTGAGAAGGTTGTGTTAAAATTTCAGACCGATCGGTTGAGCCATTTTTGAGAAATCGTGTACACCGACTTTGAAAAAACCGTTTTGAGAAAAACGCAAGTTTCAAAAGACGTTTAATTTTTTTTCAACTTACATGGAGTCATATTTTATGCCAGGGCCATAAGATGAACCCTCTGCATCATCAGCAGTTTCTAATACTCCGAGTTGTTGTTGCAAATACAATGAAAAGGCTCAACGTCAACCCAGGTATTGCGCGTCATAATAATTGCTACTCTGGTCTTTACGGCGCCTACTTTGTAACGCTTCAAACGTCCTGCCTAATAAATATGCGTGTATCTCCAAGAATATTTGCCGGATCGATTTGAAATTTTCAGAGCTTATATTCAAATATATCTACATTCTGAAAATACAATAAAATATTTTTTTTTGAAACTTCTAACTGCGTATAACTCGTTAAAGATTAATATTTAAGTGTCAAAAATTCACATGCAACCTGTATGTGAATTTTTGTGAACTTGGAATTTATAAATATGCAATTTGCGTGTACCAAATTTCATTGAATTCCAATTTAAGATTTATGGCAGAATATACTGATAGACATGCAATTTCAGTTTTTTTTTTGTTTTTAGTATTGATGAACAGTTTTAATAAAACTCAGTTTGAAAGCAAATGCGTGAATTTATTCAGTAATAAAAAACGCAATTGCAGCGCAATGGTAAAAAAAAACGTAACATAATAATTAATAATATGTAGATAAGTATACGCATGACTACGAAAATTACGAATGCATTATTATCTTTCAAAACACGTCCATTATGCAATAATCGGATATTATTGAATTATTGCCTATATTTATTGTAATTTTTATATTGAATTATTTTAACGCGTATAAAAATAAGAATGTATGACGTTATAAATTACGCTATATGAACGAATGAATAATAATAAAAGCATTGCGAAATATCATTTATTATAATTGATTAAATACTGGAACTCATTTGAAATAATTATGAATAATTAATTTTTAATTAATGAAGATATGAAATACATATCCTATAAGACGGTTTTTTACGTATGGTATACGTAACGAGAAGTCCCGCTTTCAAGCTGTCTATATCCCGATGTCCCCAGCGAGGACAAAGATGTCCCGCTTTCGCAAACAGACCCGACGATAATTTAATTTACAATTATTTTTTGGACTCGCGGCGTGGAAGGCGACAAGAGAGCGAATGACGCACGAGAGCGGGATAGATATCCCCGCTTTTTAATCTGCTTGTTTTCTGACAGTTTTTCGTGTCCAAGTCACATGGATACGGAAAACCGACAGAAAATAAACAGATTAAAAAGCGGAAATTTCACAGAAATACTATGGTGGGGGTAACCAATCAAAATTGTTCCGGAATAATAATAATGCGTTTAACGTCCGTTTCTCGACTATGTCATAACAGACGCACCATTACTATTTTTTTTACCTGCTAACTTCCCGTTATTTTCTACAATTTTTAAACTTCAACTTAATAATAGCAATGGGCGAATGAAGGAATTTTCAGGAAATTAGGATAAGGTAGGCAAATTTTGAGCATAGGAGTTTGACAGGTATTTGGCCATGGCCTTAAATAAGGAACCATCTCGATATTTATCTAAAATTGTTAAGGTAAACCATGGAAAATCTCAACAAGATGGCCGGTACAGAAATTACCGTTTCTCGGTGAGAGGCAGTGGGAAAAACTCCCAGCCACATCTGCCCCCGCCGGGATTCGAACCCGGTACCTCCCGAATGCGAGTCTAGTGCTCTCACCGCTACGCAACCCCGATCGGTTGTTCCCGAATATTTAAACTTTAGGCGCGTTGATATTAATTGTCGATTCATGGAGTTACTCTCACAAACCAACCATTAACATGCAGCTACTAAATTATTATCTAATATCTAAGCTCTAAATGTGATTAATATAAGTGATTTTGATTAATTTGGTGACTAAAAAATAGAAGTATATCACTAGGGCTTAGTAACTCCTATCTAGCTCATGTAATACAATCTACTTACCTATTTTGTGTTACCTACCTACTCTTTTCTTAATATAAACTCGTAAAATAACAAAAAGTTTTTTTTACGTAATTCCGCAGAAGACGCCCCGCTCTGACAAAAAATATATATGGTCACATTAGGTATACGCCACTCATTTCGAATTAAAGTCGATGGTTTTGCCGCTACGAGGCGATTTTGCCTCAGGAATCGCTGTAGGGATTTGTGCTGGCTGCTATCATATAAGTAGGTATACAATTAAGTCTGTAAAACTTTCCGAGGCAATGCTTCATTAATTATCCCCGCCAATGGAATCGGTGTTACACATATCAAGTTATAAATTCCTATTTAGGAAACTAGTATTTAATTTATAAAAAAAATTGATTGCTTGCATTGTATTATATTATGACGGTTACTAGTTCAAAAGTTAATTCTTTCATTATATCTGAGGTCAACCACGAAACCTATTTGATTGTAAAAATGAATACGTATAGTAAAATTTTATTATGCACTGCATAAACGGGCATGGAAAACTTTTGAGTTTTTTGGAGTTCGATGACAATTGTCGAATTAAATGAGCTAGATCAATGTTTCCCCATCTGTGGGTCGTGACCCACTGGTGGGTCGCGAGTAGATTTTTGGAAAAAATGTGTCCTGTTCGTAGCGGTGCCGTTAAAATAAATGTAGAGTAAATGAAATAAAAAGATAAAAAGTATTTTTTTGTTGAGATATCTTTTCCGGCTAGTCAAGTAATTCTGAGAAATTCAGTGCACCGGGAAAGAACTGGGTCGCTGTAAAACGAGTTTCTAAAAAGTGAGTCGCAATTATTAAAAGTTTGGGAACCCCTGAGCTAGATTGTTAACCTGGGTGGAAATTCACCGGTATGAGGATATGCTTATTCTATACAAATAAATAAAATTGAAGTGTCTGTTTGAAATATACTTATTACATAGGTATTATAATATAGTAGGATTCTCCTGCGTCTGTAAATGTATATAATGTATATCTAGTAACGGATTACAAAATCCACATACTGCGAGAGTTATTTTTATAATGAATTATACAGACGTAGCTCAATTAATACAAAGTACCTGGGTGACCGAGCTTTGCTCGGAAAGTTAAATAAAATACTGATATTAAAGATTAACTGTCATAATATTTTGAAAACATTGTTTCATTGTTTGTATAAAATTCCAAAACCTACTTACAATATTTAAGTATTTTCATACGTCAAAAAATTGATTTTTATAATGATAAAATTTGTAAGAAAACGATTTTTTGCCCCCCAAAATCCCTTTTCAGTAAATTTCATCCAAATCGTTAGGGCCGTTTTCGAGAAAATATTTAGGGACATAGGTAGGTACATAGGTATTAGGTACACAGGTATTAGGTACACAGGTATTAGGTACATAGGTATTAGGTACATAGGTATTAGGTACATAGGTATTAGGTACATAGGTATTAGGTACATAGGTATTAGGTACATAGGTAGATACAAGATTAGCTCGTTTAATAATATAGGGATAGGGATAAATAAAATCGTAACTTAGTCTGTAATTGATCAATTTTAAAGATTCTTAGAGCAAATTTTCAGTTTCCGTAATTTTTTTCTGTTTACGTTTTTGCATCTATAAATAAAATGTCCGTCTGTTTGTTCCGGCTAATCTCCGAAACGACTGGACAGATTTTGATGGAACTTTCACTGCCAAATAGATGATGTTATAAGAAGTACTTTTATTTTACAAACACATGGGAATCCTTCTATATTATTTACTTCAATTTTATTTATTTGTATAGAAGTTAACCCGTATTTATGGATTTGTTATCCACGTCTGAAGTAAGTGTTATAATCATATAATGATTTGGCATATGCATGCAAATTATTAAATAATAAGTATGTAACAATGCATTGCAAAGCAATATTGCAATTAAAATGAATATTGAAATTGAACACTTATAAACTCACTCTACAGTCTACCCCCCTCAGCCCCTTAGATTATTGTAAGGTGTGAACATTCTAATAACTATTTCGTGCTAACTTTATCACATATTTATCTATTACTAAACAAACTATTTATAAACAAATAAGCAATTAGTATGGCACTCATAACCGGCGAATATTAAAGACTGCGATTGCGTTTTATTTAACCGACAACAGTGCCGGATTATCAAACATGATCTTCGCGTCTTTTAGGGTCCCACGACAGGAAGTGGTAAGCTTTGTTGCCAGCGTCTGTAGTCAAATCATAACAAAATTCTTCGCGTATCGATACAATTTTTGCATGGCCCCTACAAAATAGCTGATTTTTATGTCTGTATAACGATGAAATGATCCATTTCGCACAAGTGCGAAAAGCAAAACAACAATGCGAAGCGTAGTTGTATACGACCATTTTCCATAGTAAATGTATGAAAATTCAACGCAGCCTACAATTGGAAATGAACTGACTGAAAATTGAACTGTCAAAAATTATGAAAATTATGTGAAAATCAGCAATTTTATTGCGAGTACGTGCAAAAAATACTATATGTATTTCGTGCGTGATAATATTATGGCTCGTGTGACTGTTGAAACTATCGGTTGTTTTTAACATGTCGCATTCGCTAAAGATGATATAATATATTCATCGCGTACTATTTATAAGTTTAGAACACGGGATATACTTATAAGACAATATATTTATTTGCTAAATTATTCAATGATCAACGTTTCAACAATAACCGTGTCTTCTTCAGAACCTACATCCCTTTGTCTGCAGAATAATCTGCAATTCAGTTTTTAGAAACATTCTGCAAAAAGATGGTAGAGAATTTCTTTGAAGATATGTTTAAGGTTAGTATTTACCCCAATCACTCCAGATGACTATCACATTGGTTTCTTATACCTAATCAAAATATGAACGTATATATTTTCAACGATTTTTAATTTAAATTTTCGTTACGTAGTAAGGAAAGCAAGGAATAATAAAAGTCTGAACGGGTGAATATATTATATGCTTGATAATAATTTATTTTTTAACTAATAAAAAAAAGGTAGCCAAATTGTATACGGTATACTGATAAACGAAGCAATACTGTAGTCGGTAATCCGTACATGGTGTACACCTGCAGTTGTTCTGAGCCACTCCTATATGTTCATTTGTTTGTATATAATATTATATAGCTTGTTTTAAAAACGTGTATCTCCCCAAAAGACACAAACATTTCAATAATACAATAAATTTTTACAATATTTTGAAGAGAAACCTTGATGTGAAACACTGACTATTAAAATAATTTCCACAAAAGTTGATCTTTAAAGTAATTAACCGACTCCAAAACAAGAGGTTATCAAATCGTCTCGTATATATATATTTATTTAATGCTGTGTCCACTTCCCTACGATTAACTAAATTTCAATATTTATTTTAAAAACAAAAAAAACCGTTGTGCCCGACTAATTAAAAAGATTAAATATTTTTTTAATTAGTCGGGCAAACGTTTTTTTTTTGTTTTCAATAATTTATTAAGGTTTTAACTTTAATTTAATTAGCTTTTTTTTTAATTTCCACCGACTAGTTTTGGAGAAATTAATGAAAACATATCATCCATCTACCGAAATATAAAAAAAATCAAGCCTTTTATTTAAAGTTGCCTTGGTGCTCGTACTATCTTAAGTGAAATTTAATTATTATCAAACAATTACTCAATAATAAGCAATAATACGTTATCAATTAACATGCTTACCTCACAAAAAGTATTTTGTACAATGTACAGCAGGCCTGGGCAAATGGCGGCCCGCGGGATCCGGCCCGCAGCGCAATTTTATCCGGCCGGCGAAGCATTTTAGAAAATTTTAGAAAAATAGTAGCGGAAATAGAATGTGAGGACCTTTTTTTTTGCTCTCCAAATGCGGAAATAGAATGTGAGGACCTTTTTTTTTTTTGCTCTCCGAATGCGGAAATAGAATGTGACGATCTTTTTTCTGCAAATTTTTGGCCCGCGGTGAAATTTTCGTCAGCCATCCGGCCCGCGGTCATATTTTCATCAGCTATGTGGCCCGCCGATCAAAAGATTTGCCCGCCCCTGATGTACAGTATATCTACTTTTGGGTACAAACTGCTATACTTAGCTAATCAAATTTCATCAAATTCGATTCATAGTCGTTTTCGAACGACGCCGGTACAAAAACAGACAACAAATCTGTAGACATTTTTCTATACAGAATATTTGAAAATCTTGCTAACAACAATATTAGAGTAAGAATATCTCTAATATATAATAAGTATATATATAATAAGTAAGAATATCTCTATGTGTGGGGGTCGGTCGAACGTATTTCTCGAGCATACTGTATGCAAAGTTGCATTAAAAATTATGTCATGAAACAGGGCACATATAAAGCATACGGCGAGCTCTTTCTTCATCTCAATTTTGTGTATACGACATAACAAGCACAGGCACTGCAGTCTCTTGATTGTGCAACACATTCCGAATGAATGAATTACAGTGAAGCATTCCATCAGTGTTCTCCAACAATGGAACCAACCTAACGAATAAAAAAAATTGTCTAACCCAATTTGAATAGTATCTATTCGATGATCTTCGTTCGTGCAATTTTCATTTTTATAAACATTCTAGCTTTTTACCGCAAGGATATAGGATATTTAAAATCCCATAGATCAGAGGTGTCAGACTGATTTTTCTAAAAGGCCATTTATAAGATTTAGGATATGTTAGCGGGCCAGACTAAATTAAAAACTAAAACACATACTAAATCAAAATCTTTATTTATTTAGTTTAAATCAATTGTCATATAAAGGGAAAATTATCTTGAGCTTGAGGATCCAGCAATTTTAAAAATACATACGTAGTGGCATCGAATGCCGTCTAAAGTCCTCACTGGTCGCGGGCAGTATTGATATAGCTTCAGGGCCGGGTGCGGCCGGCGGGCCGTATCTTTGACATCACTACCTTATTTTCTGTGTAATCACTTCTATAATAATCAAAATTCCATCTACTTCTATGATATCGAATTGTGCAAATTGTATTTTCATTTCGGGGTCTAGTTTCATAAAAACTTAATTCCAAAAAAATCGTTAAAGTGTATTGCCTAACGAACTATATGTGTTTGCAAAATTTCAAAACAATCAGATAACCGGAAATACATTAAAATCGACTTGCGAGATGTCTAGCAAGTTATATAAAAGCTTATAAAAATAAAGTCCGCTGCACACGCAGCCGCAGGAAACGCTGCTTGGACTTCTGCTAGCCGGCAGGCTGGATACGAGGAAATGACGTCACTACGGGGTCGCCTGCTAGCTCACATGATAGATTTTATTTGAACAGAAGCTATTATTGTTGCTAGGTCCTCTGCTTACACTGAGCAAAAACCAATCAGGAAACAGTGTCTTGTCACGTAAGCGACATGAACAAACGACCACAAACCAACATGGCGACATTCTGCTCAGAGTCAGACAAAAGACACTTCTTGCTCTGTGTTTATATTTGAACTGTCACTGCACGCACACTAGATAAGATCCACAAAGCAAGCTTGAAAAGACGGCTCGTGTGACACGAGCACATAAAAGCAATTAAGGAAACCAGCTCTAGAAAACTAGTAGTCAAATCTAGCAAGAAATCTAGCGGCAAATCCAGTCTCGTGTGCAGCGGCCTTAAGACGCAAAAGCTCACAAGGATCAAATAATTTCTTATGATGTAATAAATCGAATAGTATGCACAAACATATTTTAATGGCTCGTTAAACATAGCGAATGAATGGTAAAAATTGTATTTTTATTCGCCTATATATATTATTTTAACAATAAAATGTCCCATACAGGTGCAAGTGACATTTGATATTAATATCAGTATAATTATAATTTACGCACTTAACTTTTTTTTATCTCATTAAGGCCACCGTGTTACGGAATCGCGTGACCGATTCAAGTTGAACGTCGTTTATTCATAAAAACAAAACATAATATAGAGTAAGGATAAATCTTTAACCTTTAAAATATCAATATACTAGCCGATATCCGCGGCTTCGCACGCAAGTTCGATGAGACAATGTTAAATTGCGTTTCCTCGAGGCATTTTTAAATCTTGCTAATACCGGATGCGGCAGCATAACTTCCCTTTTTAAAATGCGCGCCATTCAGTCGGTTGATGTCGTAGCGGAGCGCTCGTGGTATCGTTCGAGAGGCAGAACTATAAAGTTTTGTCCCGACACAGTTCATTTGCCATCATGCGTTGGAACAGTGAGGAGCGTGCGTTTGCCGTTGAGGCCTACTTTTCGAACGGACGTTCTGTGATCGCAACCCAGTGCGCCTTTCGGAATCGCTTTAATTTAGCCCCGTTGGCCCCCGCCCCGGACTGGAAATCAATTGTTATGTGGGTCACTACGTTCAGACAAACTGCAAGTGCGACAGGACGAAGAACTGGAGTCGCTCGTCCCTCCCATTGAGGCAGTAAGAGCTACAATGTTGCGATCACCACGGCGTTCTGCGCGCAAACATGCGTCTGCCCTTGGACTTTCCGATCGTTTTTTGAGGAGAATTCTTCATGATGATCTCCATTTCCATCCATACAAGATGGCGATTGTGCAGGAACTTTCTGAACGCGTCTCATCTCAATTAGGGGCGATTTTGAGAGGCCGGCCCGCTCTCCCGATTTGTCTCCTTGTGACTTTTTCCTATGGGGTTTTTAGAAATCACGTGTTTATGTGAACCTTCCAAGGACCCTACAAGATTAGAAGACTAACATCCAGAAAGAAATTGCCAGGATAACACCTGATATGCTGACAAGAGTCATGACAAACGCCAGAAATCAGTTTACTCAGTGTGTGGTAAATGGGGGACGTCACCTACCTGATTTGATCTTTAAAAACTAAGTAAAACAAAACTTTAGGTGTTTGCCTACATCAATGATTCCCAGGGGTCGACGACAACTTGCAAGGGGTCCATGTCAGCGGGAAAAAAATTGGGGGTTCATGAAATGAAAATGGGAGTCAACGATAGTGAATCTCCTAACAAAAAAAGAAACAAACTGGACATCGTTAACCGAAGAGATTTAAGATTAAATCTAACTAAAGTTATGCCAAATGTTGAAAATTTATTATTAAAGCATCAGGTTCATCCCTCACACTAAAAGCATTTATTTTTTGCTTAGTTATTTTATGTAATAGAAGGTATATTTTAATTTGATTAGTTTAATTTGAATCTAATTAATAAATGAATGGTACACGGGAAGAAGGCGATTTGTCAGTAAAAATTCGAAATTGATTTTTTTATGCCATCTTGTATCCAAAAGTCGTACCTTTCTGTTGGTGTATTCATTTTAGCCAAGAATACGCTAGGTCAAAAGTTATAAGCGTTGAAAGAAATGCTTCAGCATGTAAATGGTATGATCTTAAACACTTCAAAATGCTCTCCTGCACAATTTACATTTTTTGACAAACCGCCTTCTTCCCGTGTATCCTTCAAATGTATAAAACTAAACATTTCACACTACATTTCACTACCGTTATAAATTTAAATCGTTTAAAGTGAGTAGCACTATACCGGTTGTCAAAAATACATTTGAAATTAATGAATTTGCAAAAAATCAATATCAGATAAGCAGGGGGTCTACCCAAAACCGAAAAACATGGCAAGTGGTCTACGAGACAAAAAAGTTTGGGAACCTCTGGCCTACATTATAAAAAACAAATAAAAATGTTCTGATTCATACAATGGGTTTTATTAAGTTTTGAAAAAATGAAGTTATGCTACCGCACCCGTTTTATATATTATTTTCAAACTTATTTAAAACTTGCAGAACCTTCGCTTCTATTGTCGAGTGTCGACTTCACTTCAGTACAGTAATGCCTTTCAGGACTGCGCCCCACTCGGCAGCAAAAACAGTCAAGCAGGGCTACCGCGGAATGCGAATATTCGTTACATCCTTAGAAGGTGCCCTATAGCACTCTTGAGATGGCAGTGACATATTGGTAGAAGGTTTTGTCAAAATCGGTCCAGTAGTTTTTAAGTTAATAACTTTCAAACATGCACCATCTATGCAGTAAGAATTTAAATGGGTACATAGCAGGTACTTGACGGAATTTTGTCAAACGACGTAAACTTATTTATTAAACACACATCTAGCAGTTGGCACGACTGCTTTGTACTTTCAAACGTCGACTCGACCTCAAGGACATTTTTTACAACTTATTTATTTATAAATTTATTGCCTTTATTGCAATCCAATGGTAAATATTGATAATTGTTATTAGAAGTCATTTAGAAATATTATACGAGGTTTCGAAACAAAGTAAAAAAAAAATTCCAGCCAATAGGTCATATGCATAAAACTCCAAATTGGTTAAAATTTTTATTTCGAAATATATTTCAGTTCTTGATCATAACGTAATGGTTATTTTATTAATCTAATCACTGAAAAAAATACAAATAATAAAAAAGAAATGTAGAATATAAGCGCTATTTTCGAATTTTCAAAACGCATCGTGACGTCAGAGTATATATCAACAACAGTTTTCATGACGACTGTGTCGTCTCACAGTAAGATTATGTCAGTATTTAGAGAAAACAACAAATAAACTTCATTTAGAACATTGACAATTTGACATCAAAGTTGACATGCATCGTATATCATGACGTCACATAAGCCCGCGAACATGGCCGATTGTTTAAACTGTCTATTTTTGAATGTGGAATTTAATATTTTTTTTCTTATGATAATATTACATTTTTAAATGATTATCAATTTTTTTCCGTATTATGATTGACTAAATAATCTATTAAAAATATAAAAAAAAATCATGCATACGACCTATTGGACGACGGGACCATTCCAACTTCAAAAATGTTGACATTTGATTATAATAAAGAAAATAAAATTTCTGATATCGCGTAAGGTGACGCGGGTAATGGCTAGTATTCAATATAATATTTGCTATTCGTTGCCATGGTTACCTACATACTATGTTCCACGTCATGTAAAAATTAATCAAAGCATGCCTAACTAGTTTATTTCTGACAGATTCATAAAATAAAAGAGCGGCTTATTTTTTTTTATTTTCAAAATATTTCAGAAACTATAAAGTTTAGAAAAAAATGTTTTTAACAAAACTTTCTTGAAAAAAATAAATAGAATAATAAGCCGTTATGAAAAGTATACCATTATTATATAAAAAAAACACCGTAGCATATATCTCTTCTGCGCATGCGCCGATTTTTCCCAAACCCAATAGGGCTCTTCATATTTGCATACCAAACATCCTCCCAAAATTTGGCTTCAATCCGCTTATCCGTTTGACATGTATCGTGTTCACAGACAAACAGACGCACAGAGTTTTTCCAAAAATATGTTATTTGGATTCGGGGGACCTCAAAACGGAAAGATATTGTAAGATTTTTGAAAAATGATTTTTGACCTAAAGTAGTACCATTCCCCACTTGTGGGTTGGAATGGTAAAACGTTTTTAATTCGCAGTAAAATAAAATGTAACTAAAACGGAGTTTTCTTCTTCTCGACGAATTTTGCTACAAATATACTTCAATGAACGTTCATAGACTCGACAAATTTTTGTTTTCTTTTGGCAGGCTAGAGTGAAGTTGATTTTTGAGAGCGAAAATGTAACGGAAGTGATTGCAGTGTACGCATAGCATATATAAAGTAGTATAGTATACTATAAAAACCGGATGTTGAACATTAAGCTAAGCTACAACGTGGTAAAGCTTTCCTCGTAATCTAAATGCGTAGGTTCGATTCCGGCGGTTTCATGATGTAATCTATTTTTCTAGTTCGGATATTTATTCTAATTTTATGAGGCTAAGTTTACTAATTATACTTAAAAAGTAATTAAATATCCTGTAATAGTGACAAAGCGTAAAAAAAACATGTTGTCCATTTCAATGGACATATGATTTTCAAAAATTTTGTAAATGTTAAATTTAGTTTTTCACTGAATATACCTTAATTGGGCTTTTGAATGAAATTTTTTTTGTCATAAATTGAAAGATCGTATATAAGTTTTATAACAAAACTATTTTTCTTTTTTTTTATTTTCGTTATAATTCAAAAGTTATATCAAATTAAAAATAAATTTTTGTACCCATTTCCGAGAACGCGCCGACATTTCCCGAACATAATGTGACGTCATAATGTTTTAGTCAATACACATGTAGAAGCCATTGATAGTATACTGCGTATATACATTTTACCATTATGACGTCACAACTGTCAAAAACAATTTTAGTGCGTTTGCAGTCACGTGATTTTTTTAAATATTTTTCAATTTTAAATTGCTTATAATTAATTTAAAAAAAGTTTTTTGAAAGTTTTTCGCATCGATTATCAATATTATTTATAATAAAGTTTTAAAATACAATAAAAAAATCGATAATTATGTTTTTTTCAAAAGCCTAATTACACCCTAAATAAGCACAACACTCTAAAAAATATTTTGTGATTCAAAAATATAAAATGCAGGTCCGCAGAGGTCAAAGTGCGCAATTCGAAAATTCCCCGCGTATTTCTTGCCGGTTTTACTAAATTCTTCCTCTTTTCCAGGGAATCCCGGATAGTCAAGTAAAGAAAATCCATGTTAAATAATCGGAACTCATGCACCGTCATTATGCTTGATTTTCTGCTCATGAGAAAAACACATACCTATTGTTAAAAGTGCACTGCATATATAAATACTTTATTCCGTTCTTTTTCTGAGAGATTTAATTGCTTCGAGAACACCGTACAATAACTGAGTCGTATTTTTCTGTTTTTAAGTGCAAACGTGATGCCGTTTTTATATAGTACCTACATATTTCCAGTACATGCGGTGCAAAAACATCTACAGTTCGGTATGAAATTTCACACCGTTAGAGATCGATCATCGCGCCGTATCGCAAAGAGTATACCTCTATAACCTATACGACATAAGAAACCCGAGAATATCAGCATTAATGCGTGTCTACACCTCAACAGAGACAGTACTAAAAAAAAATTCCAGCCAATTAGGCGACGAGACCATTGCAACTTCAAAATGTTGACATTTGATATAGTATAATAAAGAAAATAAAATTTCTGATATCACGTGAAGTGACGCGGGTAATGGCTAGTATTTTCTATTTGTTGCCATAGTTATCTACATAATAATGTTCCACGTCATGTAAAAATTAATCAAAGCATGCTTCACTAGTTTATTTCTGGCAGATCTAAAAAAAAAAGAACAGCTGATTTTTTTAATTTCAAATTATTTTCGAAACTATAAAGTTTAGAAAAAATTTCGAAACTTTCTTGAAAAAATAAATAGAATAATAAGCCGTTACGAAAAGTATACCATTATTATGTAAAAAACACCATTATAGCATATATCTTTTCTGCGCATGCCCAGATTTTCCCCAAAAACAATAGGGTTTTTCATATTTGTATCGTGCTTACAGACAAACAGATTAACAGACGCACAGAGTTTTTCCAATAATATGTTTTTCAGATTCGGGGAGCATCAAAACGAAAAGAGTTTGTAAAATTTTAAAAGTGATTTTTGACCTTAACTAATAGGTACCATTCCCCACTTGTGGGTTGAAATGGTAATAGTTTTTGCTGACGATTGCAGCAAAGCTTGCGAAATTACAAAATTGCTGTTGTTAAGAAGTGACGAAATTGTTAATCGGATGATTTTAAGCGTAGCATTTACGGATTGAAAAAAATTTCAGTCCAAAAATACAAAAAAAAAATATTCAAAATCTTTAAAAATTTGAAATTTAACGCTTGTAAAGATTAAAATGCGTCGCTAAAATTTAAATAAAATAAAATTTTATAGAAGCACGAGTTTGCGGAAAAAATATTTTTTGTTTCCGTTTATTTTAAAACTTATGTAGGCACTTCTTAAACGGCTTCCAAAATATGAACTCGGAGTAATTGTATAAAAAATGTCTTATATATCACACTGATTTAATTTCTCTGCAAACGCAGCGTGTATATAAAAAAAAACTAAAATCAGGCCTGTGAAATAAGCAACGTTTACATCCATCCTAAATTTACATGTTTTAATATTTATTTGGTTCACAATTCACAGTACTACTTAATTAAAATTTGAAATAATTCCAGTGAGGCATAATTTGTTTCCAAATGTGGACACGGAACATGTAACAATACAAAATGTGTGTTATGTAACGTATATTGGACAACAGTCGACACGTATTCAACAATACACAGCAAGAAGAGGCATGTGCATAGGCGCTGTGCAGAAGGGCCACAAGCTGTACGCACGAGTGGCGTCCAACGGAGGTGGTCGCCGCGCCGCCGCTAAAGGCTCAAAGCAAGAGTCCAAAGAGTAAATACGGTTCATAAACAGGCGACGCTTCGAACGGTATTTTCGGCGTTTATATAGCGTCACAGTTTCAACGAGCTCGAAGAGTTCAGCTCTCTTTAGGGGGGCACCTAGTGTAACAGCTCAAAATAACCGCTTATTTCAAACATTTTATGTTTAGACTAACTATATTATATTTATGATATTTTAATGAATTAGGCTTTATAGAACATCTTTTAAAATTCTTCGAAAAAATTTGTATTAATTTTTTCGGTACAAAATGGCGGCGTGGTAAGCATTTCTATCAGACGCGTTGCAGTTGCGACGTCCAATTTGTGGGCGTAATTACGGCCCTTAGAATAAACCTGGAACATCCATTCAAAAAATTTCTTGTTAATAACATTCATAATTCGCAGTTATAAAATATAAAAAAATTGAAAAAAAAAATTTGAAAAGAAGTTTGACCCTGCAGGCCATCCCTGTAACTTCCCGCTATTTTCGAGTTCAAAACGCTCAAAAATATATAAAATATAGCAAGAAGTTTATTTTTTAGCTCTTCGAGCTCAAAAAAAAAAACACTGTTACGAAATTTTCGTTCACGATATCTCATGAACAAATGAACCGATTTTGATGCGATTTGCGGCAGTCGACGCAATTTTTTAACCTAAAAAAGTAATTTATTACAGGAAAATCGATCTCATAGGAATTTTACGAGCAATTTAAAAAAAACACTTTTTTACAAATTTTTCGTTCACGATATCTCGTGAACAAATAAGCCGATTTTGATGCGGTTTGCGGCGATCGACGCAGTTTTTTTAACCTAAGAAAGTAAACTATTACAAAAAAATCGGTTTGATAAGAATTTTACGAGTAATTATAAAAAATTACTTTTTTCCTAATTTTTCGTTCACGTTATCTCATGTACAAATGAACCAAATTTTGTTTTGGTTTGAGGCAATCGACGCAGTTTTTTTAGCCTAAGAAAGTAATTTATTACAAAAAAATCGATCTGATAACAATTTTAAGAATCATTTTAAAAAAACACTTTTTTACGATTTTTCCGTTCACGGTATCTCGTGAATAAATGAACCGATTTTGATGCGGTTTGCGGAAATCGACGCAGTTTGTTAAGGAGAAGAGCTGATTAGATTTTGGAATTATTCGGTTTAGTAGTTTAGAAAATATTTTACAAAAACAAATTTTAAAAAATTTTTGAAACTTTTTTTTTAAGATTTCTCAAAATTTTTTGGGCCGAATCGTTTCAAATTTTCAGGAAGTCTAAGTTCACCAAGATCACGTCAGATGCCGCAAACCGCGTTTCAGTCGGACACTCCGTTCAAAAGATATAAAAGGTTTACATACATACACACACACACACACACACACACACACACACCCACACATACAGCCCTACGGACATCATCGCCAAAATAGTTTCAATAGCTTCCTAGGACCTCAAAACGTCGAGATCTGGCGAAAACTCGATTTTCGAAAATCGGGGTGAAACCAATAACTTCCCGATTTTTGAAAAAAAAAAAAATTTTTTTTTTTTTTTTTTTAAAGCGGGAATTAAAAAATTGGTTGTCTGTAAAGTCGGTTTACGGACGATAGTTTTACGTGATAACGTCATAAAGAAACATTGATGAACTCTCTGACGTCACGCGAGACGAGAGAGAAATGCGTACAAGCCGACGCTTGGGCCGATCGTGCCTCTCTATCGCTTATACCGCGCTCTCGCTTGCACGCTCAGGCTCAGGCGGAACGTGACACTTTTTCGTGCGTGCAGCCGGTGTTTCATCAATTTATAAGACGTTATCACGTCAAAAATTATTTAATTTTAGTTTGATTTTTTTTTATTTTTTACATAAAATGTTGACCTATAAACATTTATAAACAATAACAATAATTTACCAAACACGAATTGAAGTTGTTTTTTCATATCTGGTAAAAATTTCAGCCCAAAATCTTTAATAGTTTTTGAGAGATTACGCCCACAAATTTCGAAAATGACGTTTTTTAAAAAAAATCAGATTTGATAGTGAAAAAATTTGTAATGATCAATTAATATCTTAACTATTATCGTAACGAATATCGTTTTGAAATTGTGTAGGCATATTATTATACATATTTCGAACATTTTTAAGAAAAAAAAAAATAGTGAATATTTTTGAGCTGTTAAACTAGGTGCCCCCGTTAACTGCATAAAGGTAATCCTTCGAAATTTTCGACCGTGACGTGAAACTCGTATTTTCACCAGATGAACATAAAAACGTGCGTGACAAGGTCGTTCATCTCAAACTGATTTATCAGTATGTAGGTACTGTCTTTTTTTTAAAGATACACTTCTTTTGGCACGGTAAGGTAAAAATTGGTAGGTAAATGAGATTGAAACTGTAACGGACGTGTCGCAATGTACGTACTAATTAATACCCTAAAAAAGCTTAACACCCTAAACGATATTTTGTGTTTCAAAAATATAAAATTCAGATCTTTGATTAACGTCTGAATAGAACTCTCAGACCATATATTGACAAAAATTATAAAAAATCGACCAATTTTTTTCTCAGACCATAATTAATTTTTATATATTTTAGATTTTTCTGAAGAAGATTCAAATTCGGATCGAAACGTCATCCTTTGTTACTTTGATTTATATTTTTTATAATTTTTGTCAATATATGGTCTGAGAAAAAAATTGGTCGACAATTTTATTTATATAAAATTGAGGTCGGAAGGGGTTAAATGGAAAGTTTTCTCGGGAGAGTGTCGCGTATTACAGAATACCTCTTTGGTAAGATATCAACCACTACTGTAAACGAGTGCAATAACACAGCAGTCTGCAAATATTCACTTCCGTGTTATAGGGTTGTCATGAAAGAGTACATTGTAGATTATAGACGCTCAACAGCTGAGGTCATTACCGACTCCACATTGGTACTCATAAACATTCTGATGCGAATCTTTCCACACTTTCAGAAACCACCGTTGCGATTTAGAAACTAAAACTTGGCACAGTTACATTGTATAGGACAACGAGTGAGGAATTTTCGATTTTTTCCTCGGGGGCACAACAAAAAAGGAGGGAAATATCATTTTTTAACAAGAAACGTAGGATCAAAATAGAATAATTTTTTTTCCCAGTCAATGCAAGTGAGGTTCGTTGTCTTATCGTGCGCTGAAGTCTCTCTATATGTTTCTTACTCGCTCAAGCCTAAAGTTCTGCGCAGATGTTAACGCCACCTCGTATCTTGGACAATAGTTATTTATTATGAACTAATGCTCAAGAGTAATTAAAAACAATTTTGCAAATGATAAAAAGCATTGTTTTTTGCGTCTTAAAAAAATACAGGATTTCCATACCTTTTAGAGTTTTAATCGAAATACATGCTTATCGACTAATTTTGTCGAGTTGAATAAGATGTTAAAAATGATTACCTATTGTAAATAGTCCAGTTAAAATAACCATTTCAATTTACTATCAGTACCTGGGTGACCGAGCTTTGCTCGGAAAGTTAAATAAAATACTGATATTCAAATACGTATTTATTTTAAGTCTCACTTGGATAGTAATTAAAGATTAACTGTCATAATATTTTGAAAACAATTGTTTCATTGGTTGTATAAAATTCCAAAACCTACTTACAATATTTAAGTATTTTCATACGTCAAAAAATTGATTTTTATAATGATAAAATTTGTAAGAAAACGATTTTTTCGAGAGATGGGACCTAGCTAAAACGATTTTTTGTCCCCCAAAATCCCTTTTCAGTAAATTTAATCCAAATCGTTAGGGCCGTTTTCGAGAAAATATTTAGGGAAATAGGTAAGTACATAGGTACATATATAGATAGGTATATAGGTAGATACAAGATTAGCTCGTTTAATAATATAGGGATTCGCATATAGAGCTCAAAAATTGGTACAGGTCTTAGGTACACTATTACAAATACAATATCAAAAGTCCCCACCGATCCTACACCTGCTTCAAAATTTATTCAAGTATTCAAAGTATCGTTTTTTTGCACTTTTTTCGTAAACGGTAAATGTTATCTAAAAATTTAGGTCAGACAAAAGTTGTAGGTTATGCAATTGTCTACAAGGTACTGTTCTAATAGTACTAACAGACGGTCGTACTTGGTTCGAAGCGGACAGCGGATCTGGTCCGCTTCGTACCAAATCTGTTCGTCTGTAGAGTAGTCTGCGTGTCCGCCCGGTTCGATGGGATGCACGTCGTACTTGGTCCGGTCCGGTACAATATCCGAGCGTGTGTAGAGCAGTACGACGGACTTGATACATATAACCGTATAACGACGTCATTGTAATTCAAAACGTTGTGCACAATGCCGGATTTAGAGGTCTGGAGGCCTCGGGGCAACAAAGGAGTGGAGGCCCCCTGGCCCCAAATTATTTTCCAAATAAAATGGACAATTTTTTTCAGTCGATTTTTCCAATAAATAATTTATTATACAAGTATAGATTCTTTTATTATTTAACAAACATATAAATATAATAAGAAACAAGAATTATCTAAAAATTAAATTTTAGCATTAACGAACAGAACTTTCCGAGCTGAAATCCAGTTCCCGAAGTAAATCACTTTCAATGCTCAGGAAATTTGAATTTTTTTTCCAAAGTCTCTATTGTGGGGCCCCTCTTTTGTGGTGGCCCCGGGGCTGTAGCCCCGGTTGCCCTCCCCTAAATACGGCCCTGGTTGTGCAACATGACAGAAATTTTGACAGAACGCGAAGTTCTTGGTGGAGTATTGGTATTATAAAAAGATTTCTCATGTTTGTGGGATCTATCAGATAAGTTATATTGTAACAGAGAAGCGCGTAACAACGCTCTAGAAATTCTTCGGGAGTGTTATTCAAAATATAATCTTCGCTATCAAGCGATTTTATTAACTTCATATGACTAAATTCATCGCGATCTTTCAAATAGAATTTTGCCCACTCCTTTCTTTTCTTCCTTGTTGTTTGTGGCGGCATTAACGTTGCCGCTAGAATAATCGCAATTTTCGCGCGCTTAATCATAGGCATGATTACGTAACTGTGTACACAAGGAGACTGACAGATCCGGTCGTCTGTTGCAAGCAGCGGACTTGATCCGCCGTACCATGTCCGTTGTCGGACCGGACCAAGTTCGAGCGTCTGTTAGTACTATTAGGCCTAGTTTATATGAGAGGCGTTCAACGCGCGTTGGCCCAACGCGCGTTTACAGTTTCTACACAATTGTATAGAACTGTTTATATGATAACGCGCGTTGGTGGTGCGTTGAACGCGCGTTATCATATAAACAGTTCTATACAATTGTATAGAAACTGTAAGCGCGCGTTGGGCCAACGCGCGTTGAACGCCTCTCATATAAACTAGGCCTTATACTTTTTTCTGTAAACCAACCACAATTTTTTTGTTATTTTGACCGGATAAAAACTACTCTATGTATTTCTTTGAAAAACATTTGGCAATTTTAAACATTGCGAAAAATATTTACTGATACACAAAATAACGATTTCCGAGGCAATTTTCAACTACCTATCTATAGTGAATGTATTTTTTAAGGCCAGCAACAGTCAAAATTATTTGGCTCTAGTAACAACTCATATTTTAATTTATTATTTTTAATAACCAATTAAAAATCCAACTGATACTTTTTACCTAGAGGTTTTGTAATAAAATATCAATGGAAACTCCGCCCAAACGATGATAGGTATCTCGACGATCACAAGAAACTTGCAATAAATGTATCCATTAATGAGTTGCGTAAATTGAAAAGTAATAAAAAAATAAACGAAATTTCGAATATATGATTGAAATATAAAAGAATTATTTCTGTGTGAACGTAAAAATGAAATGGTAAAACGCTTATATTGTTGACCTGAGAAATGCGAAGACGTTGCGCCATCATGCAATTGTTGTCGTCAATGAAAGAGTCTTCAGTTGTTAAAATTTACAACACAACTGGATGGGTTCAATAAAAGCCAAACAATGTAAGTCACTGTTTCAAAACAGCGATAAAATTAAATAGCTGCAATTAACAATATAATATGGTCCACTAAATAGTCATATACTTGTTTTTTACTGCGAACAACACGTTCAACAGAAAAAAACTATTTGGAACATGATTTTAGTTACATAACTTCATCGTTTCGTTGTGAAGCTTGGAAGGGATTATCTGCTGCTTTTTTGTTCAGATGTTCAGGCGAAACCTGTGTGAGTCTGAAAGTTCAGGATCCAACAATCCAGACTTTCCAGAAAAGAACTTCAAACGGGTCTATCTTCGAAACGGTAGCTGGTACAGCGCAACGGATGGGCTTGGTGAATTCAGCGGGTCACTTTCCATAAGCCTACCGAATTTCAATCGGATCCGAAAGATTGTCAAAAATCGTCTTAAAAAATCACAAAATAACTAAGGAAAAATCTCGTTTTTGGTCGATTTTCGACTTTTTCTAATAACTCACTTTTCATGTCCACACGGCTTACACTAACAGGAAATGACCCTCCAAAACAAAATAGAAGCTCGACTTTAGGTCCTCTGGGCATTTATAGTGAATTTGAATGAAGAAGAAATATCAAAACGTCTGTATCTCCGAAACGGTATTAGATACAGACCTCCGGATGCGCTCATTGAGTTTAGAGAGAGTCTAACCCTTCAAGTATTTGAGTCCATCAATAATAATTATTCAAATTCTTGTGTCACGATGTTCGTCTACGCTAATCTCCGAAACCACTGAACCGATTTTAATGAAATTTTGTAAATAGTCTTGCTTGGTCCAACTTACACTATACTCTATAGGATAGTTTTTATTAAAAATTTGGTACACGGTGCTTTGCAAAAAAAACTGTTTTAGTAAAATGTAGCGACATCTGATAGAATTTGCTAAAAGCTATTAGTTCAGAAGCAAATCTGGTGGAATTTGCTCAAAGCTATTAGTTCAGACATTTCTACGCTGTAGCCGTTTTCATTACATTTTGCAGAATTATCCGATAACACAAAATATATCTATCGCACCCGGGTGAAACCGGGACGGACCGCTAGTATAGTATATAAATTATTGATTACTATTAAAGAAGTCAACAATTTCTGAATGAAAGGCCACAGATTTCTAGATTCTTTTGTGAGGCAGTGTTGGTATTTCTTTCAAGTCGGTGTAGTATGCTAATGTTACGCAAGACGACACCGTGAACTGTTGGCAGACGATTGTGAAACAGTAATACCAATAATAATGTTGACAACAGGTACAGCATTTAAAACCATTGATTTCGTTTATTAAACGTAGAATGGTATAGCCAATCTGCATTCGAGTCGTCAAAAAAAAAAAAAAAAGAAATTATATTTGAGTTAATCAGCACGTCTTGTATTTTTTTTTATAGCAACACGGTTTTTCGTCGACTTACGTTGCAAAGTTGGTCTTCACGAAAAGCGCTTTTATTTTAACACGATAATATATAGCCTATGTCCATTCTGAAAGTTCATTCTAAATAGTGGTGGAAGAATTTTTCAAATAGGTGCAGTGATTCTAGAGATTACCCTCCGCATACACGCAAACTCACAAATATCGCACTCTCTCTTTACAATATTACTATAGATAAGAAATGGTCTAAGAACTGGCTACAGAGGGGTAGGGGTGACTCGGTGCAAAGCTGAAAATTTGCAGAATAATAGGAGATAGTACAAGTAAGTAGGGAAAAAAATGCCAGAAGACTAGGCGAAAGATAAAAAGTCGCCAGAAGGCGCTAATTTTATTATATGACGATTAATTAATTGCCTTATAGCTTATAAGGTATGTATTTGCCTAAATATCTCTGTCATTCTTCCACTTAGCCTTTTAGCGTTTTGTAGGTAATCTAGTTTTGAATTACAGAATAAGTATAGAAATTGCCAGAAGTGCACTGAGTCACATAATTATTGCAAAATTTTTCGCAACATTAGCGCTTTCTGGCGGCTCTCTATCTTCCGCCTAGTCTTCTGGCAATTTTTTCCCTACTTATTTGTACTATCTCCTATTATTCTGCAAATTTTCAGCATTGCACCGAGTCACCCCTTCTCCTCCGTAGCCAGCTCTCCGTCTAAAATATCATACTTAACGTAGAATATTGATAAGTTCTACGCTTGTTGTCCATATTATATTGTGAGAAAACGTAATTTAAATAATAGCGCGTTAAGCGTGACGTAATCAAACAAATAAATGAATGCCCACAGTCCGCGCGTCGTTCATTGGTTTGTTTTACCGCGATGGCGTCGTAAAACCGCTATTTTCTGGACTGCTTGAATCAGATTACGTCACAACAGATGTTACGTGTTTTAGTGTTAATCGAAAATTTCAGTTTAATGGATTTAACTTAGTTTTGCTGTAGGATACCAAAGAGAGCTTTGAACAATATTTTAGAAATCATTCAATTTTTTTAAGAAAATGCACTCGAAACTTGATCAATCTAGATAAATTCATTATATCCATGATTCAAAACATACACTCACCGATATAATAAATGAATATTGCAATAATTCATTTTCCCATGGATTCATCAGAGATGTATATGCACCTGTATTAAGAATTGCGTCACTCACCTGAAAAAAGAGAAAAATAATGATTAGTATAGAGACCTCGGTTTTTACGTTTCAAAAAAAAAATCCGGTTTTAAATTTGGTAAAAACAATTTTCGATGGCATTGCGAGATAATTTTTCAAAAGATTATAAACAAATACGGCTTTATTATTACTAGTGGTCGCAAAGTGGTCGAAATTCGAACTTAATTAATTAAATTTTTGCATGTGATTATATGGATCTTTTCTGAATCGATTTTATCTGTGTTAATTCGTACACATCGTGATGAATCATATGTTGTGCACTTCCTCTCATTAAAACCAAGAGAACGATGTATGTTTCATCACAATGTGTGCGAATTAACACACTCAAATCGGTACAACTTTTTTCCTTCCCGCGACAGTCACTGTTTGCAAGAGTTTTCAGAGTATTTAGTGTTAGTACTAATTTTAACTAAAATTTTTTAAATTCCGAAAAAACGATCTGAGACACAAACTCCGACGTAATTTTATAATCATAAAAAAAAATTTCATTTAATTTTCAATACGGTTCTGTTTCAAACTTTTATAGGAGTTGAATTACTATACACAAAATTCAGACTTGACGAAATCCTATAACAAAAATCTGCATTCTTTTAATGTCTGATTATTTTTATATGGTCGATTATTGCTATTATCTGACACTGAATAAAGATCTGACCTTTATAACACCTTTAAATTTTATTATTCCAATAAAAAGCCTAAAGCGGATTTCGAACAATAAATTAAATAAAAAAAAATTATAAATTCGGTTTCAAATTATAGTTTGAAAGTGTGTGAAAAATCGTTTTAAGAAAGAAAACAAAATGTTTTGATTTTTTTTTGCACAGAAGCGCTGACTTAAAATCGATAGAATAAATTTCTCTTCGTTTTACAATCATCTTTTTTACCTACTGTCGGCGTAAATAAATCACTATGACTATATAATAAAGCAATTGAACAGGTAAGGAAGGTGATTGCAAAAACGAAATGAAAAAATATTTTATCTTTTATTGAAGTTTTTTCTCCATATCCGATTGAAATCACTACTGTCTACCATGCTTATGCTGGTTTGCAGAAAGAACTGTCAAAAAACTTGATTTGACAATGGCCTTAGATTTGAGCATACATAATACTCCATATGAAAAGCATTCTAGAACTTCGATCCTGCTCGAAAAATAATTGATCAATCGAAACGATATTCTTCTTAAACCGTGTATACATGTATTTAGCATCTTTTTTGTACAATGTCCACTTTAAAACAACATCTTTCTACGCATCTTAATCAAAATTTAACTTGAAAAGCTATTTTTTTCTATGTATACCTATATATCAGTTATTTGTTTTTGTATGAGTACAATCTAACGGAGGAAGTTTTTGGAAAAATCCGAAACAATCGGATCAATAAAAAGCAATACTGAATTTTAAATTTCATTTATCATTAACGTTTCGGTAAACTTTTTACCATCTTCAGAGTTTCAAATGCTGTTGATGCAGGTAAAAAGTTTACCGAAACGTAAGTGATAAATGAAATTTTAAATTCAGTATTGCATTTTATTGATCCTATTGCCACGAATTTTTCCAAAAGCTTCCTTTATTAGATTGTTCTATAATACAAAAACAAATGATTGATCTATAGGTACATAGAAAATAAAAAATAAGTTCAAAAACTCATTTGAGGATAGCCGTGGTCATATCCCACCTACCCTAACAAAACATTACATTTTAACAATAGTAAGCAATCAAAAGCTTTAGAGCAAAGTGCATCACGCTATACATCTTATATATGAGATGGCATACGTCCACGGCTATCCTCAGATGAGAATATTTTTCTTGTTTCATACTTTTCAGTAGTCGGGTTTTAGTTTTCGAACTTATTTTTTATTTGTTTTCAATTTGCTCACCCCTGGGACTAAAACTCAAAAATATTAATGTAGCCTATGCTATCTGGGCCATAATAACGAATCGATTGACATCTTATTTATCAAAATCGGATGAATAGTTTAGGCGCTACGGTGGAACATCCGTAAATACAAACATACATACATAGTCAGCTAAACTCATAATCCTTTCTTTTGGCTTCGCCGCAGTCGAGTAAAAATAGATTTTCAAGTTAAATTTTGATTAAGATGCGTAGAGCACATTTATAACTAGTTTTCATTCCGTCAAAAATCACACATGCGCAGAGAAAAATTGGCGATCGGTTGGTAATTTGCTTGTGCAAGAGCGAGACTATTAAATTGAAAATCCAATTCATTAAAGAAGTTTCACTTCAAAAATGAAAGTGCAACGACCCCAATGGCTCCAGCAATAAACATTATCTAAAACGAACAAATAATGCGAAGACGATTTACTTTCATCGCCAAATACAAAAGACTGTATTTTTCTTTTTTTATTTGTACAACGGTTTTATTAGGCACTTTACAATTTAGCTATATTATTCACACAACAACAACAAATTAGATACAATCGTGATATGTATTAACAACAATGCAATATTAAGATGGACGTGTGTGTGTCTTTGACTTTCTCCACTGTCCCTTTCTTAACTGCGAGTGAAAGAGAGACAATGTTCGGATAATTGCCATTTGCCAACCAACCCGATTTCGTCATTATGATCTATTATAATAACAACAGAATAATGACGTGATTGCTGATTGGTGGTTACCAAATCAACATTTCAAACAATTGACCTGAGAAAAACTACGAGAAACATGCAACATCAACTCTGCTCTTCAGAGATAAAAAAATATTAGAAAAAAAAAACTTTTTAAAAACAAACTTTTATTGCAGTGTACAAAAGAACGGAAAAATAATTTTTAATAAATTAGGTTTCTAATTATAAAAGCTATGAGTAGTTCATTAGTCACGGTCCACGCCTTTATTTCAATCTAAATTATAAAAAAAATCCTTTTTAGTGCAAAGTTTTTTTTTTTGTAATATTATATTTTCAAATTATTTTTAACATATTATGCATTTCTCATAATGGAAGAAAAATGTAATCCACCATCTTGGGGACTTTAAAACGATATTATATATTATACTTCTAAGTATTACCACATCTAAAGTATTACCATCTGAATTGAGTTGAATAAAAAAGTAACTAAATAATAGTAAGAGGTGGTAGCGGCGTAGCGCCTTTTTTCAGCTGAGTTTATTTTGATTCATTTTAGTACACAATCGCTTTTCATAATAGTTTATAACAATTTCTTTCAACACAATCACTATTTTTCAATGTTATGTTCAGCACGTAGTCTTGAATTATTTTTGAGGTTATCTAAAATTCACCACCTTATTTTAATCAATGATACCACTCCTACCACTTGATTTCATTCTCAGACATTATTTTCTTTGTTGTGGTATGACAATAGAATGGAGTCAAATAAGAAAATAGAAGGGGAGACTTGTATCAACCCGCTGGAATTATCCATATTCAGAAATTTTGACTGCCTGTCAATTTGTTTGCTCCGGATTAAGTGAACAGCCACTGAACCCATTCTGATCAGTCTTAAACTGTATTATTTATTACGTGTTGCGCTTCTACTAAAGAGCGGTAGCCAAAAAAAGCGACATTAACGCGAGATTAAAGACTGTTGTAAAAAAATCAATTTTAACTTTGTGTCTCAATAATAGAAGGATTGAAAAATCACAATCAGTATTGGGATTATGACAAATGAAATGAAAATCATGTTGTTGAACTAGATTTATATATCGAAATAAATTACAATAATTTTTAACACACAGTAATACAAACAATATTATTATAATTAATGGTTATGTTCAATTAGCAACAGTAATGATATTAATAATGAGATTTAACTAAATTTATAACTACGTATATTGCATTTTAATTGACCAATTTGTATCCTTATTACCAGCACAGCTACATACTGAGCTGACCTACTCATCTTCCCAAGAAAATTTATCGTTTCGTTTATTTGGTTAACCTTTCAGCGGCGCCCATTTGAACGATTTTGTAATTTTTTTAGTGAAATTTCTAGTGAGGGTAGGTAAATCCGTGAGGCTATAGATATACATAGATCATAGACATGTAATATCCATAGGGCTGTGCAATTGGTCAGAAAATGTGTTAGCTTCAAAAAAAGAAACAGCGCGAACGTGTGGCCTATATCCTATCACTCTTGGCGCAGTAGATACTGTAGAGTGAGTTATCAACTGGCAATGTTCTAAATTGCGAATTTGCAATAATTGTTTAATTCATTTTTTTGTAAGCAGCAAATTTGTTACATCGATCTTGCACCGAATCAGCTAGTTTATCGGACCTATAAAGCGAAAAAAAAGTTTTTACCAAAAAGATTTCGAGAAAAGATGATGTTTAATGATTGAATGAAGTAAGAGTAAGTCATTTCGAAACTGTTATCGCAAAAGAACCGGCTTTTCAAAAATAACAGTTATAAAAATGATATGGGTTCTCAAAAGAGTTCCATTGTATAATTTAAGCGGATATAAAAAAACCTGGTTGTCAATAACATACTGTTATTTTTTAACACTTATCCGTAACCGGTTATTTCTAATTAACAGTGACACAATAATTGCTTCCATCACTACTTAAATCATTTAGATCTGGACAGCAAAATCTTCCAGCCCCTTATTTAGAGAATGCGCAAAATTTAATTATGCAACAGAGATATCAAACACACTATATTTAATACACAGCATAGCATCATAATTAACTATATGAATCATTGCCTATCTACTCAATGTGCGGTGAGTGAACGCAACAAAGCCTATCGAAAATATATCTGCGTCTTTTTCTTCAATGTAATTCCCTGATTTCTACGATGATAAGATTGGTTGATGTATTCTGAATGTAATCTGAATAAAGTATCTCTGTTTCAAAAACTTTGTCTTTTTCGATGACGTTAACATGGGCGTACCCAGCTTTTGGCCCAGGAGGGGGCAAATTAGAAATTTCTTAAGCCGGGCTCCCCCGTTCTTGTTTTGCCCTCCTGGATACGCCAGTGCTTACGGCGTGAAAAAGACAGAAGTATATGTTTGCACCCTAATAGTTCGATTGCGATTTTATTCCTAATTCCTATGCTCAGTATAGAATAAAAGTATATGCATAGCATAAATAAAGGGTTAAGAACACCGCTATCCAATCTCTCCAGACTTACATGCCGCCGGTCGCAATTGACATCGTATTCTTGATGTAAGGATGACAGTGGGATGTCAACCGCGAATGATATAAGAAAGCGTTGCATATAATGTACGACACCTCATTTAGGGGAAAACCTTTCGGTATTATGCCGTTTCTTTGGGCTCTTCTTAAATACAGCTGTAAATTGCATATAATAATTGCGATCAATAAATCAATCGATTGCTTTACAGTAGCAGTTCTCAACCAGCCAAACAGGTAGAGCGATCATTTGGGAAGATTTTGAACCACGGAAAAACCTCTCTACTGTCTACTGTAGTGATGCAACGAATACGAATATCATTCGTATTCGCCGAATACTAAACATTTATCGAATATTCGTATTCGCCGAATATCAAATATCAAACTCGCCGAAAAACAAACAAAAAAATTGAACGCAAATCCTCGATTTAAAACAAGATTTTTCATTACATCGGTGGTAGCTGAAACGGCTCGGTCGTTTCTTTGTGCTACTCTTGATGAAGTCGAAGAGGTTGTTGAATAACCGACAAGAGAGCTAGAAGAACCTGGACCATCGACGAGTAAAGGAATTTGGCAAGCATGCCAACAAATAATTGAAGAGCTGGAAATGGAAGAACCAATTTCAATATTTTCCGGTTCGTTTTTTATTGTTCTAACCTTTATAAGTTCTAAGTGTTCTATCTAAGCAACACTACTAAGATTTTTAACAATTTTTTTACAGGAAAACAGAAAATAAGAATGAAGTTGATACATATCTAAAACGACCCAATCTATTACCTACTGCTGATCCATCAGCTTTGTGGCGTGAAGATAATATATACTTCCCCAGGCTGAAAAGACTGGTCCAGAAGTATTTTTCAATAAAACCGTCTAGTGTCGCCTTAGAAACATTATTTTCGACTGATGGGAATGTACAAACAGAAAAAAGAAATCGCCTAACACCTACGAATTTACGAAAAATTTGTCAGCGGTAAATTTTAAATTATTAAATCGCTCTTATAAAAAAAAGAACAGTGGTGCATATTTATTATTTATTACGTTATTGAATTATTCGTATTCGCCGAATAGCAGGTTTGATATTCGTATTCGTTAAAGTAGTATTCGTTGCATTACTAGTCTACTGTCATCTTTCTAATTATCTCCTAGGAATACAGTTCGAAAGCTAGTCCTTAAAAATTTAAAACAAGTCGACTTTACATCGAAAGCCGTATCTTTAGAAGTAATAATCAAATTCTGAGTAATTATTCGGTTGTAGTGATGAGCAAAGCAAGACCAAGACTGAGATAGTCTTGGTCTTGCTTATTCGATCTTGATCTTGTTCTTGCTCAAATACTACTGGGTTTGGTCTTGCTTATTAAGTCTCGATCTTGGTCTTGCGTATTCAGTCTTGATTCTAGTCATTTAACCTGGTACTTTACGTCTTTTTAATAATTTTTCAAAACACTATCAACATCAAGGTTTTTTATAGGTATAAATTATAAATTATTCAAAATTAATATTGATAGAATTGAGGCAGTCTTGGTATCGGTCTAGGTCTTGCTTATTCAGTCTTGGTTTTAATCTTAAGTAAGGTCTTGGTCTTGCGAAAAAGCAAGACCAAGATCGATTTTGCTCATCACTATTCGGATGGCGCTCACAGGCTCAACTTAGAGGATTAAAAAATCACAAACCATTTAATCGCCCGATTTAACAGTTGCATGTGAGTCATAAGAATGCTTGGTTAACATGCAACTAAACAGTCGGTCGACTAAAAATTTAGTGCCAGACGCTCTATTCGACTATACCTGAACAATTACTGCAGGCGGAACAAAGAATACTCTTGGTTGAAGATATCCGAAAATTCCCGCTACAAATGCAGCAGGGACCGCGTATAAAGCGTGATCTTTTCCAGTGACTTGACAAAGGTAGCAACTTACCGACTGCGAAAAGAACGTTTTATCGATGTTATTAATGATACTTTCAGGGCACGTGGACAGTAAAGCCCTTCATTTCTGATATGCGGCGTAATTACGAGATTAGTTTAAAGTATGTACCGCTTATCATAAATTAGGGACACTATTCCAGTCTCCATTGATAATAAATTGTAATCAATATCGGCATATCCCGTTCAACGCTGAACAGAACGTTGTGCAATATTTAGTGGTGCCGTCTCGACGACACTTGTCTCGTTACTCCCTCGAAACTTCCTTTTCTGTCTCGATAGATAGCAAGAATTTATTACTCACAATTCAAAAGTAACTTAAACATTGTGAATAGATGTTAGATTTACTCCTTTGGTTCAAAATAATTCCTTATGCTCAAAAAATAACTTCACATACTAATATTCTTTAAATTATGGGATTAATAAGTGCACCACTAGATATTGCTTTATCATAAATCGAAGAGCGCTGATTCAGTCATTACGTTAAACAGAATACGCCTACGTAATAAAAAAAAATACCCGATAAACCGTCACATATCCACCTAAAAATACGCCGATTGACCAAGTTTTTTTATTAAATAACAATTTGAAAAGCATCTGTTTCCATAAAGTCTTTCGCATGGAAAATGCGGTTTTCAATATTGAAAAGATCAAACCCAACGCAAAGTACTTTTTCGCTCCCTGAAACAAACGACAATCGATAGAACGATTAAATTCACTGGAAATATTGATTTTTTTAATATACTCACGTTTAATATATAACTGTCACAGTTTTCGCTGTGAGGGCAAGAATTAAAGTCACGATCGATTCCGTTAACGACGCCGTTATTCAATTGTTTTACTTTGGGTGGCATTAAAACCCTAAAAGTTATTCAGGTGTTAAAAATCTGCCATTTTGGAATTTGGATAGAGTAAAAAAAGCATAACACCTATCAACAATTTCCTGGATTAAAAATTTTCCTTAAAGAAATAGTTCGCGATGGTACTTATCCAAAATCAACATCACGAAAAGACCGCGTTGTCATAAAACGCTGTTTTTGTTGTTGCATATAATGTTCACTATACAGGGTGTCCCATTAAGAATGGGACATAGAACAACCGCAGATTCTCCAATTCAAAATAAAACGATTAAGCGAAACATGCTTAGATAAAATGTTACTCGCTCTACCAGTGGCGTACGGCAGGAGTAAGTAATGCTTGTACCCCTTCTAAATGTTACGCCGCTGTCTAAATTTTAATTTTGACTATAATTTTAATTTTTTCGATATTTTCTATGTCAATAATGTACACTTGTTAGTTTGTTGTAAAGTCATTGGTTTTCGAGATATTCGCAGTTAAAGATAGATAGACATGTACTTTTTATTTGTATTATTATTAATAATATTCATTTTTACAATTTTGTCTTAAAAAAACTGCGAATATCTCGAAAACCAATGACTTTACAACAAACTAACAAGTGTACATTATTGACTTAGAAAATATCAAAAATAATAAAATTATAGTCAAAATTCAAATTTAGACAGCGGCGTAACATTTAGAAGGAGTACAAGCATTACTTACTCCTGCCGTACGCCACTGGTAGAGCGTACTGAACTAATTTTTTTATTGTTAGGTGCATTTTATGATATTTAACAAGTGTGCCGATTTGAGTAAAATTATACGGTGTATTAAAAAAATTATGGACATTAATAATTTTTCAGTTTTCAACTTCAACATCCCGTATTTCGGAAACGAGTAACATTTTATCTGCGGTTGTTCTATGTCCCATTCTTAACAGGACACCCTGTATATATATATAATAATCATATGCATGCCACCAGAGAATGGTCATAACCCCGCAAACATTAGTTTAGTAAGTCAATTCGAAAATTTCAAAAAACAAATTTTTGACTTAATATTCGAAGGCATTAAACTATATTTTAGAAAATAGTAATTTATTCAATATTTAAAATATGACGGGCAATGGGCGCAATAGTCCTATGACACTTTTGACAAAGACGAATCCAACGACACTCCATTTATCAAAATCGGTTCACTAATTTGGACTCTAGGAAGGAACATCTGTATCCAGCACCCACCCACGTTCGATATATTATATCCTTACATACATACATAATAGACTGCCAAAATCATACCCTTCCTTTTGGCATTGTGAGTAAAAAAAAACTGAAGAGAACAGTTTGGTGTGATATGACGGTTAACTGTTTTGGGTTCGAATAATCCCACCTACGTTCATGGATGTTTTGTCATCACATCAATTAAATTCAACGACTCTCGTTTAATTTAATTTCATGTAATTAGACGTTAATGACTTTAGTTGTGGAACGTCTATAACCCACAATAAATTAATAAGATAAGCTAAAATTGGTAACATTTTTGTAAAGATACCAGTATGACGTCGTTAGATCCGGTTCGACTCTAAGAAGATACATCATGTAAGCGTTTGTACACATGAATATTGCCGTTTCATAGTAAATATTCCTGCGAATTATTTTTGTCTTCTCCAATTTCTTTACAAACAAGTCAAATGCCTGAAAATAAATCCTTAGCATAATCAAAAGAAATTCAGATTAATGGATTGCAAAAATGAAAAATCATAAATAAATAAAAAATAAACTCACTAGATTCTTAAAAAAATAACTGAACATATCTTTGTTCTTCGTATTTTCCAAAAAAATACTGAATCCTGCGATTAGGCCGGGCACAAAATATGATAAATTGTAATTGAATCCTCCCAATACTTTTCTAAAACAGAAAGGAACCTAGACTACAAGGAAATTTCCCTATTTCTAAGGAAATTCCGACTGCTTTAGGGAAAAAAGAAATATAGTCATTTAAGGTAGTTCATTTGTGAAACGGCTTTTCTTAATTTAATAACATTGAAATCTAAGGTTAATAAAAGTGCCTTATATTTAATTTCAAAAAATGAAATTTTTCATCGTCTGTAAAACCAGATATTAACAATTAAAATGTACATATTCAAATAAATAAAATTGTCGACCAATTTTTTTCAGACTATATATTAACAAAAAATAATATAAAAATATAAATCAATATAACAAAAGATGATATTTCTCTCCAAATCCGGATCGAAACATCATATTTTGTCATATTGATTTATATTTTTATATAATTTTTTGTCAATATATAGTCTGAAAAAATTGGTCGACAATTTTATTTATTTGAAGAGTTCTATTCAGACGTTAATCAAAGATTTAAAATGTACATAGTTAACATGCTGGAGGTATACCACATATAAAGAAAACGAGTACATTCCAGAATATCTCGATAACGGTTTTTAGTATATTTCTTAAAAACTGTTGCACTGTTAATTCAAACATTATACATTTTTTTAAAAAACTGAATTTTTGACCGATTTGTTAAAAAAATATAGATTATTAAAATAAAAATAATTTTATTGTACATACTTGCAATTACAATTGTATAGGAATGTATCAGTATATTAAAACTTAGATGTGTTGGGTACAGTCTCTTACAAAAATGCACGGTAATCTCTATAACTGTTAGTACTTACTATTACGGTCTAATTTTGTCTACGAGTGTCGCGACTGAACTACCTTAAAGCTGATATCTAAAAAAGAGTAGAGAAAATCTCAAAAAAAAAACAAACTCCGGGTTGCACTCCGGGAGTGTCGGCAGAAGTGAAAACTTGAATATTAACGTCTTAATTTTTTGAATTTAGAAGCATTGTTTATTTATTGGCAACACTTCCTGACGCGTCAGGGTCACGTGTCCTGACGCGAGTTTAACATTTTTTTACCCATTACAAAAAAAGTGTACAACGCCGCTAAAGAAGTTTTCACTTCAAAAATATATATAGACTTTGTTATATTCGTAAAATATTGAACCTAAGTAGGGTGCCGTAGGTTTATGATTTATCCCTGAGTTATGAGTTTAGTCAACAAAAAAGTTATCATTTCGGTGGTGAGTGAATATTAACATTCAATGAAAATTATTATTTAGGAACTGGTCTGCGATCTATATCTCTAAAATAAAATATTCCAAGAATAAGTTCCGAATACCTAAGAAAACAACTTCCCAGAATGAATAAATGTCCTTGTGCACAGCCAAACAAAATAGATTGGACAAATTCTCTGCCCAACTTCTTCGCTACACCGCGGTTCATCACTTTCAATTTGGTAAAAACTTTAACCTAAAAATGAACACACATTTATCGCACGTTTTACCGGTTAAGGAGGTTGAGCCGTTTTACGAAGATAATGAAAAAAATCTGAAATAAAGTTTTTTAATAGATTTTTTTATAACAAAATTTTCTGTAAAAAATCCAAAATCATTAGGAGATTTATAAAGTCAAAATTAAAAAAAAAAAACTTTTACATGTAGTCTTATGGAAAATATGTCAATCTAGCATGCAAACGGTACATTTTAATTTTTTGCAAATAACCAAATAATGTCAGCAGTTCCAAAAACTAACTATGTAATGCATTGATGTCTTACGCATATTTTAATATTTTTTTCAATTTAAATAGGAGACTTTTAATCAATAAAAAAAATTATTAAACCTCAGCACTTTTCAATTATGGACTTTTATTCTTGACAATTTTTACTGAATTTTCAACTTTTTAATGATTTAATTTTAATTTTTTTTATTTCTAATTTCTGTTTTAAATTATTTACTGCAAATAATATGTAAAATACAAATATTTACATAAATTTATTTTTCTAACCTAACTTTGTACAAATTAAGTAAAATACTGAAATAATTAATAATATTAAAAAAAATTATTTATTATGACAATAATTTATTGGTATCATCGACTTACACCCTTTTGTAAAAATTTATTATGGAAAAGTTCCCGTTTAGAATTCGACTTACTTTTGATTGGGACTGTAACGGATCAACCTCCTTAATTTTCATCAACGTTTAATATCTTTGAGACACGGAACGTATCAGTTCAGCAACCAAGTAAATAAAGTTTAATACAAGCGCTTTGAGATTGTTTACGAGTATACACACACTAAGCGGATTGTATCAGGATAGACACTCTCTTGACAATATAGCCCATTGAGCGACAGGATCATTCCAAAGAATATTGACATTTGATATAATAAATGAAATTTGTTAACGCGTATGAAGACGCAGGTAACGGCTATTAATGCTATTAATGTTATTAGTTTGCATGGTTACATATTAATGATGTTTTCATATGCAACAATTAACCAAAGCATGCTTGTCAGCAACTTTTTTTTTTGACAGATCTTCAGAACAAAAGAACAGCAGATTTTTGACGTGATAACGTCTTATAAATTGATGAATCACCAATCTTATAAATTGATAAAACATCGGCTGCATGCACGAAAAAGTGTAACGTTCCTAACGCGTAACGTTCCTAACGTTCGTAACGCGTAACGTTCCGCCTGACCCTGTGCGTGCTTTTTGCTAATTTCTCGCTCAATTTAAATCAGATCGGTTTGAAACCAGTCTTAAACGAAAGAGGAGAACATTTTACATAGATTTCGTATAACAGAATTTGCCTAAACAGTTTTTTTATACAAATTTATATAGAAAAATAGCTGTATAAATGCAATGTTGTCTAATGCATGGCGCGACGCGGTCGGTCGTCTTTGTTTGCCGTACATGGAAATTAGAAAATAACGTATGTCTTGTCTTAACATGAAAACGGCTGCATTTCTAATGTTTAATTCAATTTTTTGACATTAGTATTTTGTGAAATGCAACGCCTTCTAAGTTAAGTATTGGAATAACTAATTATTATTAGAACATAATACTTTGACAGTTGCAAACGTCACTTTTGACATTTCTTATCATTCCGACACCAAGGATAAGCGGATTGAAACCAAATTTTGGGAGGTTTAGGTTATGTATTACGGAATACGTTATCACGTAAAACTATCGTCCGTAAACCGACTTTATAGACAACCATTTTTTTTTATTTTCAAAATATCTCCGAAATTATAGATTTCAGAAAAACGTATTTTTACAAAACTTTCTTGGAAAAATAAATAGAATGATAAACCGGCATAAAAATTATATAATTATTTATAGCATTTTTTACATATACTCTACAATAAAATAATTATCTATCTAGATATTTAAATGGCCCTCTGAGCGTAGAATATGTCTACAAATATAAAATATAATAAATATAGGTAACATAAGATAAAAAAAAATAACAATCTAGGTATTAGTCAAGGGCGTATATATTTTGTTTTCTCTTTAAAACAAAAAATCAGTATTTTTTTAGCTTTATTAATATCACACAAGAATACTCGCAAAGGAAGGTGTCAAACAAAATATGAATTCCCAAACAAATTGTACAATTTTTTTTGTCAAGAAGTATTTCTAAATTTTATTTTTAGCCAAGTATTCGTACTATTTTCAGTTTTATTTTTTTATTATTATGATCCTGGGAGGGTAATTACCCCCTTTACCACCGCCCTCCCCATCTACGCCCTTGCTATTAGTATATGCGCTGATTTTCTTCAAAAACAATAGGACTCTGTATATTTACACATTAAATATCTTACCAAATTTGGTTTCGATTCTCTCAGTCGTTTGACTTGTATCGTACTCACAGACAAACAGATTAAGTAGTAGACAGACAAACAGATTTTTCCAAAAATGTGTTTCAAACACCCGAGGACCTCAATACGATTTTTTTTAAATTAGTACCATTTCCCACTTGAGGAGTTGGAATAGTAAAATGTTTGTTGGTGCTGAACGAATACGTGTCTAAACGTACAAACCTTAATTTATTGACTTACCATATACATTGATATCATAAAAATTGTTACACCCTTCAAAAATGGACCGGTCTTTTCCAGACAATTTTTAATGCAACTTTCTTGCCACGGATGATTAGCCTCGTAACATTTGAGGCCCCGAAAAGCCTCGTTGTACACTGCTTGTTTACTTAAAACGCTCATTTTTGAGGTTTATGTTGATATTGCAATCGATGTACTAATTTTAAAATACTGATCGGTCTATACGCCGTATGCGAAATTATAGGTAGGTAATAGGTATTTGTTTATTAATACAATACGATAATAACACAAGATCGTAGGTCGAATTAATTTCAGAAGTACAAAACAAGTGAATAACGTATAACGTTTCAGTTTGATTGAGGAACAATAAAAAATTCCAGCCAATTGGGTGACGGCACCATTCCAACTTCAAAAGAGGTTTGATATAGTGTAATAAAGAAATCGCGTGCGAAGACGCGGGTAATGGTTAGTATTAAATATTATGATTTTTGTTATTCGTTGGCATGGTTATTTACATATTAGGTAATATGTTCCACGTCATGTAAGAATTAATCAAAGCACTCTTAACTAATTTCTTTCTGGCAGATCTACAAAACAAAAGAATAGCTGATTTTGTTTATTTTTAAAATATTTCCAAAACTTTAGTTTATATTTTTTTGACAAAATTTTCTTGAAAAAATAAATAGAAAATAAGCCGTTATGAAAAGTATACCATTATTATATAAAAAACAACGTTATAGCAAATATCTCTTTTGCGCATGCGCTGATTTCCCCCAGAAACAATAGGGATTTTCATATTTGCAGATCAAACAATCTCCCAAAATTTTATTCACAGACAAATAGACTAACAGACAAACAGACCCACATTTTTTTCCAAAAATGTGTTTTTTGGATTCAGGGAACCTCAAAACGAAAAAATATTGCAATATTTTGAAAAGTAAAGTTTGACCTAAAATAGTACATTCCACAATTATTATGATGTTGGAATGGTAAAACATAGCACGTAAAAGTTGCAGCGCACAACATTATTTGAAAGTTGTTGGGTTCGAATCTTAGCAGAGAAAGATGGCGACAATGTACTTTTATCACTGCATTCAGCCAAAAAAGATGTATTGAAATTATTGATATAGGTGATTGCTCATCTTGCTCTGATGACTTCCATAATTCCATTCAATAGTTCAAGTAAATAAAATTGTCGACCAATTTTTCTCAGACCATATGATATATTGACAAAAATGATAAAAATACAAATCAATATAACATAAAATGACGTTTCGATCCGGATTTGGATCGAAACGTCATTTTATGTTATATTGATTTGTATTTTTATCATTTTTGTCAATATATCGTATGGTCTGAGAAAAATTGGTCGACAATTTTATTTACATAAGAGTTCTATTCAGACGTTAATCAAAGATTTGGTTTCCATTCAATAGTGTTAATTAAATGTCGAGATAGCTTTACAGAGAAGGCTCGACTCTCAACTTTACAAGTTGCAAATTTTAACCTAAACTTTTTAACTACCGGGAATAAAATCAGTTGGGAACCTCTGGAATCTGTACTGTTATTTAACCTGTTTAACTGCATATTTATATACCTACTGATTTTTTTAATATTAATATTTCATATTTTAATGTATAATTGCTGTTTATCCTTTTCAATGACACACATATGATTAACATTTTGTAATAAATGCGAGTAAGTAGGTATTATATATACAGACTGTTTCAAAATAGAAGAGTATAAAGAGAATAGTAAAAATAAATTGTCTTTCGCTCTGAAGTTAAACAATTTAGTGTACTAAATCTACATAACTAAACGCGATTACTATAAAAGTAAGCATTTTTCATATCGTTTCAGTGGCTTACTCGAGTGCCACTGAATCGATTTGAATAATTATTTCAATATTAAGAATAGAGATGGGATTCGATTATTAAAATATCTCGAGATGTCCCAAGCGATTATTCAAAAAACATTCGAATAATTTTTATACCCGCGAGATATACGACTTATACAATATCCAGTAATAAATTATTATGGTACTATTTAGTTTAGGTCGAAAATCACTTTTCAAAAATTTTACAATATCTTTTCGTTTTGAGGTCCCCCGAATCCAAAAAACAGATTTTTGTAAAAACTCTGTGTGTGTTAGTCAGTCTGTGAACACGATACATGTCAAACGGATGAGCGGATTGAAACCAAATTTTAGGAGGATGTTTGGTATGCAAATATGAAGAATCCTATTGTTTTTGAGAAAAATCGGCGCATGCGCAGAAGAGATATATGCTATAACGGTGTTTTTTTATATCATAATGATATAATTTTCACAACGGCTTATTATTCTATTTAATATTTTATGAAAGTTTCGTTAAAATTTTTTTTTCTAAACTTTATAGATCCGGAAATATTTTAAAAATAAAAAAAAATCAGCTGTTGTTTTGTTTTGTAGATCTGTCAGAAATAAAGTAGTTAAGCACGCTTTGATTAATTTTTACATGGCAACGAATATTAAATATAATATTGAATACTAGCCATTACCCGCGTCACCTCACGCGATATCAGAAATTTTATTTTCTTTATTATACTATATTATCAAATGTCAACATTCTGAAGTTAGAATGGTCCCGTCGTCGCCCAGCTGGCTGGCATTTTTTCACTTTTTGAAACATTGCAAATAGTTGTCTCTATTACCTATATTGCATTTCAGAGTACATTGAATATGACTAATAATATTAGTCTTTTATCTGCCTCTCTTCTACGAAGTCTAGTCTCATAATCGAAAACCAGTGCCGTAAATAGGGCGGTGCCACCGGTGCCCAGGCACAGGGCGTAGACTCTGGGGGGCGCAAGAATGGCCAGACCAGGCAGGACTATTATTTTTTCGGTTGGCTCCTGATAAGTTCCCGCTGCGCCCCTAGTGCTCGATTTCAACACAAACGTACCTACATGCCAGTATCATCAAAAACGTCTATTAAATTAGACAAAACACCAAGTTCCTTGTGCTTTATTTCATCACCCTGAATGAAATAAAGTAGGCCTATTCATAGCATTGCTCTAGGGTACCTATAATATCTAAAAAAAAACAAGGGCGCAGTTATAGAAGCTCGCACAGGGCGCAAAAAAGGCTATTTACGGCACTGTCGAAAACTAGAGTTAAATTCATTCGTTACAGTTTATCTGCGTCTGTTCTATGAAGCGCTGTATGCAGGTGACTCTCAAAACTGACAATCAAAATCGAGAGTAAAATTCATTCGAGAGTTGAATCATTAATTCATTCTCCAACAGAATTATTATCATGCGAAGGAATCATTTCGGCTGAATAACCTGTCGATTATAAAAATCATTCGATTTTTCCCAAGACTACAAAAAGGGTATGAGCAGTAAGCGAAAATGGTAACGGAAGAAGTCGGAGGGTGGCAGCTTCTTTTCATAAATGAAACAGTAGACTGAAAGGGTGGCCGATACATTCTTGACTGAAGTGCAAACGCACCCCCTCGCTGCCCAATTTGGTTGGGCCATTGCACCGAGTGCAATGTGCAATGCTGCAATGGAAAGCGAGATACCGCGGCGGCGACCTGTGCTCGTTCGTGGTTCGAGAGTAGAGTGTACTTACACAGTAGTGAGTGTACGCGATATGTTTTCATTCATTCAAGAAAGCGGACAGCCGCACGAGAGCAAAATGTCTGCATTTCTGCAAGAACAAGTGGTTCTACTTTCTACCGGTCACGAATCACGATTTCGATGTACTGCACAATAATAATATACTGAATGGTTCATTTCTATTGTCTTGAATGCACTTGTTTTATTTCAATTTATTGTTTCGCTTTTTTTGTTACTTATATATTGTTGCACCAAAATATTCAATCTTATTCCTGCGGAAATAAAAAATAATACAAACTGTCAGCAGTTTAGGAAAAACCTTAAGGCTTTCCTTGTTTGCAAATGTTTTTATTCTTTAGAAGATTTTTTTAACTTGTAAATTCTTGTTTATATATTGTGTAAATGTTTATACGACTTCTCCTGTACAAATCTTTTTGTTTTTTGGAGCAATAAAAATTATTATTATTATTATTATTATTATTGGCTACACGCCAAGTAAAAATATGTTGCATTACAAAACCGTGCTTGTTTGGAGGCAATAGTGCATCCTAATGATTACGCAAATGGAATTACACCTCCCGATTTTTTCACTTCATCGGTAGATCGGAGACAAGGAAATATTGTAATGTCGAAATTACTTAAGTCTGCAAAATTTCAAGTCGATCGAATATGTGAAAGTGGGTCAAAAAAGATTATAAAATTTGACCATAAGTAACTAAGCAAGTGCAGTTAATAAAAAGCTTGTAAAACATCATATTTTTAGCGAACTCAACGCATAATGTAGATGATGCGAAGATAAAGGTTTGAACTACGAACAGAAAAGAAATATCAAAAAAATAAAACATGCAATATCCATCAATCATCATATTGGAAAGCAGAAGAAAGGAACGTCTAGTCGTAGCTGACGGGATAGTGTTGAAGAAGCGAAGATAAAGGCATGTAGAAGGAAAAAAACTTGGATGACAAACTTTCCACCTGAAGGAAAAGAAATAAAAGAGGGTCTGGGCGTAATTAACGTGAGTATGTTGAAGAATCGATGATAAAGGCAAAAAGAAGGAAGAGAATGATTAGATGATCACCCATCCATCTGAAGAAAAGAGAAGAAAAGATGATCTGGAAGTAATTAACGTGATGCTGTTGCATAATCGAAGATAAAGGCATGGAGAAGGAAGAGAATGATTGATTGACCAGCCGTCCATCTAAAGAAAGGGGAAGAAAAGAGGGTCTGGAAGTAATAAACGTGAGGCTGTTGAAGAATCGATGATAAAGGCATGGAGAAGGAAGGAAGATAATGAAGAAGGAAAAGATTGACCAACCATCCATCTGAAGAAAATGGAAGAAAAGATGGTTTGGAAGTAATAAACGTGAGGCTGTTGAAGAATCGATGGTAAAGGTATGAGGAGAAGGAGTAGCTGAATATTAATATTGGGGACAGACCTGTTTGAAACAGAAGGATAAACAGAAAATTCCAAAACAAGGAAAGTTGAAACTGTTCTGATGAAATTATTTTCAAACAAGTAACAAGTGTTTTAAAATGAACCATTTCGTAGTATACACAGGTACATTACATTACAAAGCAGAAGTACCACGAAGATTGTATCGATATAGTATCTTAGTATTTAGTAGTCGTACCGTCTGATATTTGAGTCGTAGCCTCCAGTCAATATTCACCTTTTCATAAACATATAACCCTCCAGTCAATAAAAAACGAACATCAAATACATAAAAATAAAAATACGTGACAAGTTATTCCACTGAAAATCTTTATAGATTACGAATTTACACATTCTGTTTTGTGTGTATTTTAATAGCTTTCATAGTGGCTTATAGTCTCAGATGTTGAGCGTCTATAATTTACAATTCATTCATTAATAGCTTTAAGCATGGCTAACGTGACCATTTATTTTTTTCCTCAGAGCGGAACATCCTTAAATTATTATTGTTAATTGAAATGATCTATCAGCAGAGTATGAAGACTTTGGTAGTGAGACTGAATCAGAACCTTTCAAAACTAATTATAAGCAACGAATTTGTGCAAGCATTAAAAGTAATTTATATACCTACTTTTGTAAACCTTTTGAATTTGCCGTTTATTTCTTAATCTACCGCTTTATTTAGGTGCCGCTTTTTAAGATATAAGATAACATTGACTATGCACGTGCGGGCGACGGGACTTGTTTGGTGCTACGTTTTTGTTTTGTCAAGGCGGGACATTGTTACGTATTTTGGAGACAGCTAGCTTAAAAGCGGGACGTATGATCACGTTAAACATGGCTCTCACAAAGGGTTAGCTATAGTTGGACTGTAGTTAAGTGGTCCGAAACCGCAGGCGTACGACTGTATGTACCCGACTCGCCGTACGTGATTGGGGAGCACTAGTTTTGAGAGAATGTGTTACCTCAAATTTTCTTCCATTTAGTCCGTAAGTTTAGTGTAATCTGACAGCTGTAAATGTATAAAGTAACGACCAACATAACTCTATATAATTATAAATTTATACCTAAATATATCTAGTAGCGAATAATATGCTAATAATATACGTTGTTATAGACGCACGTTCTAGAAATATACTAAGACAATATAAAAATAATTTAATAGTGTTAGATTTTTAAAAGAGTAAAATTCGCAAGTCCGAATCTGAGAATTTATTACCGAGCACGCCAATTACATTTTCAATTTACAGTAAGCACGGCCGTCTTTAACCTATTAGAAGCCCTGGGCACATTAGGATAATGGGGTCCCTATGACCTTGACATTGAAATATATTGTTAGAATAGACAAAGAAAGCGGATAAGCAAGGTTCTAGATTTATTTTTATTTCTTTACAGTCACATAAAATGAATAAATAATGTAATATAATCCGCAAAAGTAACTCCTTTAGCATTGTATTTACTTAATTTGTATTTTTATATATTTAAATTTACCTAAACATGCTGAAATCGGAAAGCCTAATTTTCGGGTGAGAGTAGAGTAGCTTATGCGCATGTAAAAGCTAATAAACAATCGTCTGATTTTTTCGAAGTAAATATGTTTTTCGGTAATAAATATCAGTTATCGTTTGGTGATCTGGTATAGGAACTAGGGGCGCCCGATCATTCGCGGGTCCCTAAGCACGTGCCCAGTAGGAAAGAGCTAGGGCCTGACAGGAAGGTGAGAATGAACAAGTGCGATTCAAAAAACGAAGCCTGTGATGTTCAGTCGCAGAAAAGTCAAGGATAGATATGTATTTTTTATTTGTCGCATTTACAAAAATTGACAAAACGTCATATAACATTTGAAATTATAAAAAATCCTTAAAATTATATAGACACATGTCCATGATATGATATTAGCTAGATGAGTTTTTCTCTTGACAATACGGTAGTTTGTTTAGCACAATCAGTGCCGTAATCAGCCTTTTATGCGGCCGGCATGAGCTTCTATAACTGCGCCCTTGAAAAATGTTCTAATCTTCAAACTTGGCTCTGGTCTGATCATTTCTGCGCCCATTTAGGGTCTGCGCACTGTGCCTGGACACCGCCTTAGTTACGGCACTGAACATTTATTGGATTAATTTTTTTTTATATGCCATTGACGCAGTTGCCCCATCTAGAGCGGACAAAGCGGCAGAGCCTATTACTCTGAACACAATACTGTTACTAACAAATGGGGCTATTGCAGTAAACCAGTAATTTACAAGTATAGAAACTATCAAGTAACTGAGATATCTATCGAAAATAATCACTGATTCGTTTACCGACCGAAAATATCAGCGAAATTTCACACGTGTCTTAAATCCACAATAATAATGAAACTAAAAATCATCATTGAATAAAATACGCAATAATATGTTAGTCTAACTCATAGTTGGCAAGTATATGAAATAAAATGGCAGTGACTGCACTTTCCCCGGAAATGCACTTGCCCCACCTTATCAGCACTAATGTATTTTGAACCCGTTGGGACTAATCGACTCCATGTATATTCAACGCGTTGTTCATTGTAGCTTCGTGGCAGTCATAAACCAATCAGAAAAATCCTTTATTAATTTGAGGTTAAACGTTGTCAAACATATTTTTCCATTGGACGAGCAGCGTAGGGGAGGATCTAATTTGCGTGAGAAGTACAGACTAATAACTTGAAAACACGTGAGTAAAATTGAAATTGAATTGTAATTTTTAATAACAAACGTAAAATCCAATTTCTATTTTCAACAGTTCTCGGAATCGAATTTTGGAATTGGACGTTCGTAATAGTCGAGTCACGGATACGTCATAACACTGGCTTTCCGACGAGTTCGACTATTCGAAACCGTTCTGTCAAAAGTTTTTTTTAATGTCGCGGACAGCGAATAGTTCTGACACGGATCGAACAGGAGGAGCCGCAGGACAAATCGAGTATGTTTTTTAATAATAATATGTACGTGAAATGAATGACAGGCGTGGTCAGAAGGTAAATTCGTGAACTTTGGTATGTTTGGAGCCAATGACACAACAGCCGCTGGCCATTCAACTACACATTGTACGTTTGGTAATAAATATGAGCAAAGTGCCCGAAACCGTGATCACAACCATAGGGACGATGCTAGCGCGTGATTATGGAAGAAAAGCCCTATTCGCGATATATGTAATTGGTAAATCGCAGGCTTTCGCTACAAAAAGTAGCTTGTGTGCGCAGGTCTTAATAGTTCAGTCAAAATAAATTCGCTTAGAGCTGAAAATTGGTACAGGTCTTAAATACACTATTATAAATAAAATATCAAAAGTCTTCATCGATTCCTACATCTCATCTTTTTCAAAATGTATTCAAGGTCAAAAGTATCGGTTTTTTGCCCTTTTTTCGCAAATGGTTATTGTTATCTAAAAATAGGCCAGACAAAAGTTGTAGATCATGCAATTGTCTACAAAAACTGCTCTTATATTTTTTTTCCTAAGAATCACTATTCCTGAGATATGGAATCAAAATGTTAAATATTAATATGCATATTAGTATTTTCAATGTATGAAATCACCATTTCGAAAGAATGGTGATTCGTAGGAAAAAAAGTATAAGAACAATTCTTGTAGACAATTGCATGATCTACAACTTTTGTTTGACCTATTTTTATAGATAACAATTACCGTTTACGAGAAAAGTGCAAAAAATCGATACTTTTAACCCCTGTCCTGGAATAAATTTTTTAGCAGATGTAGGATCGGTGGGGAATTTTGATATTTAATTTGAAATAGTGTACTTAAGACCTGTACCAATTTTCAACTCTATGCTAATTATTGTAAACCTACCACTATATTCTTGTCTATTTCGACCGGACTATGTGACCCTCAACACCGATCGATGAAAAAAAAATTGACATGTACTATGCCTGGGTCCAAAATACTAAAAACGTAACGAGTAGTATCGTCAAAAAAATGACATTTTACAAAAGAAGGAAAAAAAAACAAGTCGATATTTTTTTACGAACCATTCAAATAGAGCGAAAAAACCGGTCAGCATAAAACATTTTTTTATAAACTTTTTAAAATAATTTTAATTGCAATAATTACGCGACTGTCAGTTGATTTCGCTTTGATATTTCGCGACATTGCGCCGGCGGTAGTCCAGTTTCTTGTCGATCGAGTCGTTTTTGTTTAATGCGCATTGCCAGTTGCATTCTGCGGAACAACTTTTACTTGTTAATTAGCCAACTTCCGTTTTCCGTCGATCGCATGAATTTTAAACAACACTTTCATTGAAAATTCTATACGACCTTGATTTTATTTTTTTTTATAGCCATTTCACTTTCTTTCGAGCTACGAACTCACCTCATCGTCGGTAACAAAAAATTGTGGGATTAATGACCTGATACGATTTCTAAACTTTTTTTTATTTAGATTAAATTGGAGCAGTGAACTGTAATTTTCAAATGTGAAAGATATGGTGAAAATGATTTTTTTCTTTCTTTTTTTTTTATTAAAAGTATAAAGGTGTTTCAACATTTGTCACTAACACCCACAGGTACAAAAAATAATAATACATAATTTTTTTTCTTTCTAATTTATGATATTTACTAGCTTTTATCCGCGACTTCGTCCGTGTGGAATCAGTGTGTACACCTGATATTGATTAAAAAATTCGTAAATTCAAGCAAGATTTTAATTTAAGAGGGCCCTTTAAGGCAGCGCCCGACGGATTTTCTTTGGTTACTTACCTGTGTTAAGTCGGGGGATTTTGGAATTTTATTTAATTCTTTTTCTATTACAACATTTTCATTCGTCGTGGGTTTTTTGGAAATTTTTAATTTTGTTTTACTTCGAATGAGGTTCCTATCTAAAAGCATTGAATGTCAACTCGCTGCTAGAATTTAAACGGGACTCGAGGATTTCCGACTTGCTTTGCATTTTCGCTTACCGCTCATCACTTTTTTACCATAGCGTAATAATCTAGTCTATGAGAAACGGTGAAAGAATTTTTTATATGTTTTAGTATATACCTGAACACTTACTATAAATGTGCTGCTCAATAAACGCAATGACTGATAAGTTTTCTCTATTGACGAATGCACGTGAATGAAAGTGTCTATCATTATTATATTATATAGCTATTTTATATATTTATTTTTAATTTCCTGTCTGCCCCGACGCGCACTTAAGGTCCAACGTCACGCTTTCTCGCGATTTATAGTCCTAACAAATCTATTAAGTCCGTGCTGACTCGATAAAAATATTTAGTAGCGTCATTATTTATAAGTACATAATTTTAGAATTTGTCGCGGATTTGAACTTTTATTAACATAAGTAAATGACACTGATTTAGAGGTTAAAATCAATAATAATATAGTACATACTCAATAATTCGAAATTTGATAGTCCGAATCCTTTGGTAATTTTTGATCGCTTGACTGTATTCCGTATTTTGTAATCCGGATTCTTGCAGTAACGGTAATCCGAACTATTATCTTTAAGCAGTCATAGAATGATAGAACGCACTATGACGTCGTGTAAAAGACCACGCTATCATTGCAAGTAAAAAACCAAATTCTTGAACAATAAAAAAAATGAGTCCCAAGTATTAAGCAAACTAAAATTACAGACTTTTAATATGATTATCTATATCTAATCCGAAATTACTCATCCGATTTGAAAAATGTTTTCACCAATATTTAGAATGGACCCTCAGGATGAATATAGGCTACATTATATTATCGCGTTAACAGAAAAGCGCTTTTCGTGGAGACTAATTTTGCGAATATTACGTCGACGAAAAAACGGTGGCTATCTAAAAATTCGGGCGAAGCCGGGTCGGACCGCTAATACTTATTATATTATATTGTAACAATATATATATACTTTACTGCTAAGTATAATTTATTATCTTGTTTTTGTCTGAGCATTTTGTATAACGTTTATTCTTAACCATATTTTGTATTTATTTGCAAGTTATTTCTATTCCATTGTAAATAATTATTATAATTACTCGCAGTAAATAGACTTTTCTATATTCCGTTGTGTTTCAAATAGTCTGGATTATCGAATTATGCACTGTAATAGTCAAAGAGATCTATCCACAAGAATAAGTAAATAACCAGAAGCATAACTTGGAGGCGGTGCCGATTATGTGGCTGTCGACGAATTCGTGACCTTGGTTCCAAGTAAAAGATGACATTTTATTTCTTTACCATAGGCGTACCTAATTAATTTATATATTTACGGTTTTGTTTTAAAAAGCTCAATTTAAATATGAAACGTTTTATTAAATCCGATGCGAAAGAAACAATTCGCTGCAAACCTTCCGACACTTGAGACAGTACCGCACTGACCGTTTCAGGATAAAATCTCAGGTTGGCCGAGCACCGAGGTTACCAAAAGGAATAAAACGCATAATAGGGAGTTATACGTCTGGTTATTTATTTATTATCGTGCCATTTTGAGATAAGCAGGTATTTCATTCGATAAGTAGGTATGCTTTTTGGTGGAATAATTTTTCAAATCAGTTCAGTAGTTTCTGAGATTTACAAAGTTTACATATACTTTTTTTATTAATGCAGATTAAACTCGACTGAGTACGACCCGACCTTTATCGATTCAAATTCAATTAAAACATCGGCACAAATCGTCGACCTGATTTATTGAATTAATAAAAACAAAATAACGTACACTTTTCCAATTTACGATCGTGTGTTGTTTTTATCTTCATGCATAAATTATACAAAAAGGTCATCTTTCATCAATTATTCACATTATTATAAGATATTACAAAGAAATATCATGTGCTACATTTCGTGTAATTCGTTTCTCACAGTGATTTGAGATATCTGAAGTTCCCTAAAGGTACGTCTAGAGTTCTACTTTCGGCAATTGTTTTTAACTACCATATCCTAAAAGACTTTTTGATGTATAAAAGACTTCCTTTGTACATTCTAATACAGTGACACGGTCAAATGTCACGAAAATGACGCAATTCGCTGTAGAATTACCGCTGAGACGAATATTTTGGGATTAACAATTTTTCTCGTCTCGTTTAGGATGGGGAGGGCGTCGAGCCAAACCTCACCCGATCTTACGTGGGGGAGAGAGGGATCTCGGCAAATTTCACGTACTTAATTCTTTTCCCGCAAGAAGTGTAAAAATTGCGAGAAAACTGGGTTAAATTCAGTAATAGTATATTGTGCGACTAGTGAGAGAAGGAGAAGATTCCATGAGCGTGAAATTTGCCGCACGAGCGTAGCGAGTGCGGTAAAACGCACGCGAGTGGAATATTCTCCTTCGATCAATGGTCGCACATAATACTTTATTCAACTAGCAGGAGTAATATGTAATCGGGGCCCTGATAAAAGAGGGAAAAATAATAAATCACTTCATTGATTGACGTACCCACCGTCAGTGTATGCACACAAGATTGCCATGACTTTCGCTGAATTGCGATGCTGTTTTCATATATACAATACCGCCTACCACGTTCCTATTGGTCCAGAAGCTGCGTGCAGTTTTTTTCATTATTTCACGCTTGGGCTTGCTACTGAGTTTCTATTGGTCCAGAAAATTCATTATCACACTGTACGGCTTATTATTAGCACTCTACGCGTCAACATGAAGTAATTTATTATTTCTCCCGAGTTTAGCAGGGCCCCGAAATTACATATTACTCACGCGTGTTGAATAAAAAATGTTTCCCCACTAAAATATGGCTAAATCATATGCAATAATATTCAGCGCGGTTAATAATAATGTTTCTGTGATTCTATAGACTACTTTCTTTAAGAAAATACTAGTTAAATAATTAATTGAACGCAATCAAGCACAGATTTACGTATTTATATTAAAAATACGCATTTTGAAAAACCTCACGTGAAATTAAAGGGGGACGGGTTGTCGAGCAAAAACTCACGGCATCTCACCAAGGAGGGAGAGGGGGGTCCAAAATAACAGCTTTTTACTAAATGCATAAAAAAAAACAATTTTTCAAATATTTGTCTTTCTGTTTCTAGTCTCCGAAACGAGTGGACCGATTTTGACGGGGCTTTCACTGGCAGATAGCTGATGTTATAAGGAGTAACTTAGGCTACTTTTATTTTTAGAAAAGAATTAGGATTCCGCGCAAAAAAAAATAAATTCCATGCGGGCGACGTCGCGGGTTATATAAATTGGTAATAGACTCAGATAATCCGGGCAGTTGGCGGTAAATAATAAAAAAATGTCGTTCCTGTAAACACAAACTACCAATGTTAATGCAAGCAATCCAAATTTTGTACGGAGATTCGGCTTACTATTTTTGTTAGATAAACTGACATAGTGTAAACGTGCATTAACAAAATTAACCGGAAATTGCCAAACAGAAAAACTACACCAAGTGATTTGAAAACGAAAGTTTCAAATCAAAACGAATCGATCTAATGCTTTTAAACATTTAAGTCAAAGTAAAAAGTGGATTTTCACACGGTGAAAAAAAAGATTATTTGAACTTCATCGACCTAATTTAGCTTTATATTCAAACCGTCTCGACGCGTAGGTATATCAAATTTTTCAAAAATCTTTTTTAAATACCAATGCAGGGATAAAGAACATATTGTCACAAAATGTCTTTTGACAACGACCTTGATTGTAATAGCATAATTACAGTTTTTATATTGCTCGTATTTCTTTCGAGAGAAGAACCACTGACTAATTTGAATAATTTAACCTCTATCACTTGGGGGTCGGAGATGTGTCCTTTTTTATGATAATAACACTTCTGTGAAGAATTTTATATTATTTTATTTCTTGTAAGTTTTAACACACAACATAAAATGTAACGGTAAAATTCGTGGTTTTTAGCTTTAGGAAGGTTGACCCATTAGTAAGTTATCAGATCATGAAAAAAATTTAGGCCAAAAAGTGAGAATACTTTTTTTTTAAATTTTAAGTCCTGAAATTCCACGTGATAGAAGTTAAATCATTCCAAATTAGTCATAGTTTCTTCTCCCGAGAGGAATGCGAGCAATTACCGGTCACTCTATATAATATGTGCCGGAACAGTCTAGTGTTGTCGAACTTTTTATTATATTATGTTCAACATTAGACCGTACACACAGAAAAACGAATGACTACATAGAAAAAGATCGTTTTTGAATACTTCAAAGTCTTCACGAAGTTCTGCAGCCTCTCAAAATAAAGAATAAAAAAACACTTTTTTGGAATCGCTATAAGAATAAAAAATTCCACTTTGCCAAAATAAGTACCTACCTATAGAATAATTAATATGAATCTATACTAATATAGTACAAAGAGGAAAAGTTTATATTTGTCGCGGGAAAACCCAGGAACTACTGAATCGTTTTAAAAAAAATATTCACTGTTAAACAGTCAGCTTTTTCCCGAGTAACTTAGGTTATATTTTATTATGCTAAGACAAAGGGGGATGAGACATGAGGAAAAATTTAAAGCAAGTTATGTATCTACCTGCCAAACTAATCTGTATATATAAACATCTCGTGTCACGATGTTTGTCCGCGCTAATATCCGAAACCACTGAACCGATTTTCATGAAATTTTGTAAATGTGTCTTGCTTGCTCCAACTTACACTATATAGGATAGTTTTTATTAAATATTTTGTACAAAATTACGGTGTTTTGTCAAAAAAACTGTTTTAGTATCATGTAGCGACATCTGATAGAATTTGCTCAAAGCTATTCGTTCAGAAGCAAATCTGGTAGAATTCGCTCAAAGCTATTAGATGAGATATTTCTGCGCTGTAGTCGTTTTCATTACATTTTGCAGAATTTTTCGATAATAAAATATATCTATCGCACCCGGGTTAAACCGGGACGAACCGCTAGTTGAGTGCCTTATTACGCAGTACGGAACGTGGGAGTTTAACCGTGGTTAAAAATTAACTGATGATTTTGAAAAAAAACTGTGTGTGCAACTGGTTCTGTAGGTACATCTGCATGCGCACACAATATAAACAATTAACAATGAAATTGAACCGGCCTACTGCATTAAACCGGTGTTATAAATAATTCAGAGAGACATGATAATTAATTCAGCTCGTTTGCCATAGCTAACCATTATAACAATAATATCAATATTTCGTTAGCGCTGTAATTGTTTAACAAGTAAATAATTGATTTTCAAGGTTTCAGGTTTGTAATTTACTGCAACCAATCAGTTGGAAATTAATAAATAATAATATTAACTAAATAATATATATAGGATTAGAGAATAATCTCTAACACAAGCCTCCAGTTCCAAATCTGGTTTAGTAGTCAGAAATATGAAATAGAAGTCTGCTTACGAACAAAATTTTCTTTTAAATGTAGGTATTGCTTTATTGATTGATTCGTCAAATGGACATATCACAATCTTACATAACTAAATATACATAACATTTAAAAATAACTAATATGGCTAATATATTATAATATATTCTTTCTGTTTGCTTTTATTTATAATGATAACCTACTTTTTTGTTTAAGGCAACGACTGAGCAACAATTTCTTTTCCTTTATCCCAATTTTTTTTTCTTATTTTCATCGGGATTTCTATGAATCTTACTAAATTTATATCCCCACTGTCTATTATTTCGTTTACTGACTTATTCCCAACGTTTTTTAGATACTTATCTCTTTATTTGTCAATTCCTTTGCGTGTTTTAATTAAATGTTCTGCATTTTCTTCTTCATTGCATAATATGCATATCCTTCCTCCATACTTGTCTTTTTTTACCTCATATATCCATCCTCCTTATCTAAAACCAGCTAATATTTTTCTGTACTTCGTTTCCACTTTCTCAATATATTTAGCACCTTAAAAATTTTCTTTAATATGCTCATTCAGGCTCGGATCACCAGCGTGCATAGAGATTCAAATATCGGAGATTCAGATTCGGACCAATAGTATTATCAGAGACTTCGAATCAGACCAATAGCGTTGCCACAGATTCAGATTCGGACCAATAGCGTTCACATGAATTCAATATTTTTTTTTTAGAAATTGCCAATTGAATTATTTCTATCTCGTCCATATACAACAGCAAACATTTTCAGTACAGTTAGCCTGCGTTCAGACATGCGGGAATCGTGCGTTTACGAATCGCGCGGTTTCAAACCGCAAAATTGTGATGCTATTCAGACACGCGCGGTTAGTATGCGATTTCGTGGTCTCAGTTTCAAAATGGAGGTCGACGAAGAAGTGTGTTTACTGTGGTTGCTCCTTAAAAAAAAGAAAAGAAAAAGGCGGTATTGGGTGCATCCAATATTACGTGACCGACTAGTAGGTACATGGTCAGTTCGTAACGTTATATCCCAAATTAAGAATGTATGATAAAAAATTTTTTGACTGAATGTCCCATATTGCAGGTCTCTTCTCCACCTCATCAATAAATAGTTCAGTGTCGAAACGATCCATGGCGAACTCACGAACAGTGACGTGCTCACCGCGCGGTATCCGCAACGCAACTGAACGCGAAGTAAAGACTCCATAGCAATAGAAACGCGCGGGAGCAGCGCGATTCTATTTTCTGGCGGTTGGGTTGCGGTAACCGCGCGGCTTGATTAACCGCGCGGTTATGTCTGAACGATTACTAACTAACTCATATAAATAAGACCCGCGCGATTTCCATGCGATTCTATAATCGCGCGGTTCCCGCCGTGTCTGAACTAGCGCTTATAGGTACGATAGCGTATTTGACACCATAAAAAATAAATAATTAAATTATGTGAATATAATAATTAATTTATGAAATAAGAAATCTTAAGTTATCGGTTTTTATTCACAAAAAAACGAGCTTGGTTTATTATTTCAATTCTTTTGGCATGTCAGAAAAAGCTGCCCGCCATGACGGTTTGAAGTGTGACGTCAGACTTGTAGTAAACACCTAATAATATACCTATACTAGCGGCCCGGCCCAGTTTCACCCGGGTGCGATAGATATATTTTGTGTTATTGGAAAATTCTGCAAAATTTATTTCATTAAGAAACGACTACGGCGTCAAAATGGGCGAATAACTTTGAGCTTATGTCGCTTGGTGGCAGTACCCGCTAGCTCATGTCACTTATTCCCGCCTGGTGCGCTGCAGTGACGCGCCATTTGACGCAACCAATTGCAGTGGCTTGCGCCCGTCTACGTGATGTCGCGATATGATACGAATACAGTTTTTATTTACAACGCACTCTCTTTTTGTACAAAATATTTACAAATTACATATCGTACAAAAAACCTTCCCCGTTTATCGCTCTTTCTATTAGTGAAAACCGTATGAAAATCCGTTCGGTATTTTTTGAGTTTATCGCGCAGACAGACAGACAGACGCAGCTGGGGAACTTTGTTTTATAATATATTATGATTATGATAAACACACAACACATACACGTGAGTAAAAACTAAGGGACAGCCTCGTGTAAACGATACCGAGCCTTATTTGCACTTGTTTATATACTACAACAATGACGTCGCAGTAGGTTAACACGGCGGCTCGTGTTTTCGCGTCAACGTGTATCTATTCATAATTTGGAGAGCTGTTTCTTTAAAACGATTACATTTGAGCGAAATAAAAATTCCTGTGGACTAATACTGTGATAAGAACATTTTAAGACAATTTAAAAATAAGAGTCAAATAGCATATTCCTGGTTGATCTTGGGGATGCGCAGTCCAATTTATGCAATTTATTTGCGCACAAATGAGATAAATAATAAATTAATTTCAAACCAGTGTTGCCAATCATGCAATGCGTACATACCAACACAGTAGATGTGTAGTACCCGAACTTGTATGTCGGCGGCGCCACGGTCACGATCTACATCATTATTCAATTACAGCTAGCGTTGCAAGAATTTGCTAAATTGCACTACAAGAAAAAACAAGTAACCGATATATATTATATATAAGACAAGTACATTGTTAATGAGTTTAGTTTTTTTGTTGTTGCGGCTTGGCTTTTTTTATCTGCACTCACTTTTGTAAAACAAAAAAAAACGTTTACGATTAACTTTCACAGCGCGAGGTTTCACGAACTTAGTAAAATATACGTGTCTCACAACAATGACAAAAATACACTCTTGCGACGTGAGTTTTGTTTCAGCGTTACAATATTGTTTCAGTTGCTGCAGAGTCAGACGTTATTTTTGAAGGAAATGATCATAATAATCCTTACTAGCAATCTAGCATTCATTCGCAACGATCAGGGCTATTTGGATTTAGCGTCTTAAATTTATAGATCACAGACTTTCTGCTTCCCCTAACATCTATACTATAATATTATATAAAGCTGAAGAGTTTGTTTGTTTGTTTGAACGCGCTAATATCAGGAACTACCGGTTCAAATTGAAAAAAAAAAATTTTGTTGGATAGCCCATTTATCGAGGAAGGCTATAGGCTATATATCACGCTACGACCATTAGGAGCGGAGCATTAATGAAAAATGTTGCAAAATGTATCTCAAAAATAAGCTTCTATTCAGGTGAAATGCACTAACTAAATATCCTCATATTAGCGTTGTGAGTTTCAACAGAAAAAAAGGTTTGCACTCCGGGAGTGCCGGGAGAAGTGAAAACTTGAATATTAACGTCTGACGAATTTTCGATCAAAATGGTTTGTATCATAGATTGCATTTTTATGTAGGTACGATATTTCAACGCTAGATGTCTAACGTTGTATAAATTAGAGAGTTTTCTCGCTCACTCAGTTCTTACTTTACCTGACGCCTGACGCGAGTTTAACATTTTTTACCCCTTACAAAAAAAGTGTACAACGCCGCTAAAGAAGTTTTCACTTCAATAAAAGATGCTGCCAATATAAATAATTAATTTAAAATCTTTATTAATAATTTCATCGCGGGCTACGGTAAATCTATCAAAAATTATAAAGAATAAAAAATATTAATTTCGAATCGACAACACAGATATCCGAATACTGACATTATTATAATAAAAATAACGACGCATGTCAATTATTTCATATACCTATACACCGCCTCCGTGAACAAAACAGTTTACTGTCGAATTCTGTTTCACCTACTTACGGCGTTGATAAAGTGGCTACTAGATGACGCTTCGGCACGGTAGACTTGATTGAAATCTATCATGATTTACTGTTCTCTTGGAGGGAAACGCCCACATAAACAACTGAATTGCTAAAGTTAGTTTTCAAGCCCATATGATTAATTTTAGGTTGCATCTGAAGAAAAACGAGCCGAAGTCACAGAATATCTATGGTTAAATGAATACTTGGTGCAGTTTGAATAAAAATGTTAAACAAAGTGATGACATATTATTTAAAAAAAATTGTTTACATGTAGTAGGCGCTGGTTGAGCTAAAACAATAGAAGGTGAGTCTCTTGGACACTCATGAATATGTTATTCATAAAAATAATTATACAGAATATTTCGAAACACGAAGAACACTCCATCTTTTCGTAGGTACTGTGGCATTGATAATAAAATTTTATTGAAAAAAAAGCTCTAAGGATGTGCGAGTAACGCGTTTTCCTTTTAAAGAATCGAGTATTTAATAAAGACTAACATATTTGAGTTAAACATTGTACAGAACGAAAATTTTGCGAATTGAAAAAAAAAATTATTGTTTGCAATTTATAAAAGTACCTACTAAAAATAGTATATTACACCACAAGGGCCGAAAGTTTGATATTCTTGCACTGCCATGATGCCCGAGGCGAAGCCGAGGGCATAATGACGCGCAGTGCAAGGATACCAAACTTTCGGCCAATGTGGTGTATAATATTTTTCTTCATACCTCGGTCGTAAGTACGCTTATTAAATACATTAATTAATTAATTACTTTTTAATTATATAAAACACAGATAAATTCCAAGCAAGCAGCTTTGAGGTTATACGCAAATTCACGAATGACCGCTGTTCCCGACTATTAGCTAAACTGTAATAGGGTTTCTATGGAAACAACATCTGAACAACAAATTATTGATAGGTTACTTTTCTTTTACTGCCGCCCCGACGTACGTACTTCCCGCATAAGTGCGTGTAATCCCACCAATGCGTAAATGTTAGACTTTCTGCCTTACAATTGATGTTGAAAGTATGTACTTTCGTTCGAGGTATGAAGAAAAAACATTAACACCAGACCGGTTACACCCTATATAGTGTGTACAGATAACGATCTTAGTTGCATGTGTTGGCCACCCCTGAACTTCATAGTGCATACAATGGCCGTATCGCATTTGCTCACAATCACTGACATCTAGCTAATGGACAGCGAATGGTGGCCACTGTGTGAAACAAACCTGCCCGACACCATAATAATTAATTGATGAGTAGGTACATTTTCGTTAGTATTTTCTATATATTCCTAAATGAACATGCATTCAAAATAAAAATATTTTTAGCGCTTTTAGCTTGTTAAACGCACCTAGTATTATTGGTAAGTATAGTACACAATATGAGTTCACCGAAAGTGGTAACAGTGAATAATTCATGTATCCTATACTAGATGCAAAAAAAATGTTTAAATAGTTTTTTGTTCAACTCGAGATTTACTATCGGAATATTTTTTTGTACTTCAAACTTAACCGGAAGTGTACATGGATTTTTTTTCAAATGGTAACATGCGCTTTTTAACATTTTTGAAATCTCCATTTTTTATAGATTTATATTACATTTACATAAGGTTATATAAGAAAATATTCGAGAAAAACGTGATCAATTTATTAATTAAATACACAGTAGGTAATGATTATTATTATTACACATGTGTGGAGTGCTATGAAAAATAATTAATTATTACTTTGTAACTAATTAATAAATTGATAACGTTTTTCTTGAATATTTTCTTATGTAACCTCATGTACATGTTATATGAAACTATAAAAAATGGATATTTCAAAAATGTAAAAAAAAAAAAATAATATACACGAATTATTCACTGTTACCACTTTTGGTGAACGCACTGTATAACGTATCCCGGGTTAGCTGAATGTTGATAATGCAAATTCCTGCCCAAATTGTCATCCAAAGATTTTTACTCATCGTTCTGTTGTTGCTAGCCGTCTATCCGCGCAGCGTCATATTGATAATTGATGGATAACATTTTTGGCGGGCTGTTCGATTGAACATTTTTCAAACCGTAGGTGTATATATCTTGATTCGGAACTAAGTTTTTCCTTACATGTAACTAAAAAATTACAAGCTGCCTATATACGTGTCAGAGAAATTTACCCATACACATCTGTTTTAGATTCGGAAGCTAAATTGCGTCTAACGAACGCGTTGGTCTTATCCACTACCTTACCTACTACTGTAACCTTGTTTATTTTCCACACCTTCGTGCAGTAGGTAAGTCTAGACTTCTAATTTTGCAAAATTCCTGCCTGCGATATGCTTATGGTGTTCAGAAATATGATCATAAGTATCACTTTATACAGACATAGAACAAACATGCAGGAAATTAATAACATCTTACGCCTTAATTATAGCATCTTCATATTTAAAACCTTAATGACGCAAACGCCTAAATATCTTTACAGTAAAATACAATATAAGCAGTCAGTTAATAGTGATCATGATTTACGTTGCAAAGATCAATTATTTATCAATTCCGAAGTTTCGCATGACAAAATTCAAAGCTTTGTTTACGTATCTGGCTCCCTATTATTATATCTTGCCTTCTGAGCTAAAATGTTTCAGTTTCAACTCATTTAAAACTAAAATTAAGTCTGCACTATAGGCCATGCTTATGGCATCATTTGTTATGTTTTATTTTTAAGTTTTTCCTTTTTGTAATTTAAGTTTCTTTTGTAACTGGGTTAAGTTGTAAAACAGCGTTTACACTGAACTTCACCATTTGATCAAAACCCTTTTGAATCAATAAAGACAATATTATTATTATTATTTCAGTATTCAAAATATTATCAGTGTTATCATCTTGTTAGACATAACCAGCTTCAACTAAAGATTCCATTTAGCTCGGCAGTTCGCGTCCTGCTGCTTCTGAAAAGTTTCCGACGCTATCCATTACTTGAAGATCAGTGTCGAGAACACCGTGTTTCTCATCTTCGGGCTGTACCACCTCGTCGTGGTCCACATCTGCATATGAGATCGAAGATACGGCGTATCTACAAGACTGCAGTGTGTGCCCCATTGTCATGCGAACTTCGTGACTTGTGGGAAATCGAATATTCGTCGATTTCATATACCAGCTTTCAAAACATCACACACACGTGTTAACAAAAAAAAAAACTGCGTCTTGTCACAACGAAAAATGACGAATCGTCTTCAAACCGCATATACCTACTTTTATTCTATACTGAGCATAGGAATAAAATCGCAATCGAACCATTAGGGTGCAAACATATACTTCTGTCTTTTTTTAAGCCGTAAGCACTGGCGTATCCAGGAGGGCAAAACAAGCACGGGGGATCCGGTTTAAGAAATTTAAAATTTTCCCCCACATAGAAAAAGACAAAGTATGCAAGTACATCAACCAATCCTATCAACGGAGAAATCAGGGAATTACATCGAAGAAAGAGACGCACTTATATTTTCGATACGCTTTGTTGCCTTCACTCACCGCAAATTGATTCAATATCACAATGATTCATATAGTTAATTAATTATTAAATATATGTGAAAAAGTGTATTGAATTAACCCTAACAGCTTGGAAAGAACAGATGATGTTATTATTTCACTCACCGCACATTGAGTAAATAGACAATGATTCATATAGTAAATTATTAAATATATGTTAAACTGTAATGTTGGAAATAGAGGGGAGGATGAAACCAATCTTCGAAATCTAGATAGTAGTTTTGTGAAGCTCATGCAAACGATACCACACATGACCTAATGCGTATTTTTTGAGAAAATTTCTGTATAACTGCACAACCATAATTTGGGTATAAAACACACAAGTGGGAGGCAGATGGCACGGAATTGTGCAAGTATAGTTTGCACATGACCGATTTTTGGACCAAAGTTCCTTTTGGACGTTATAGATGTGAATGGAGAGGGCTAGAAAAAAAAAACGTAAGAAAAAAGCGTAAGGAAAATCTGTAACAAAAATCGAATCTAATTACCTATTGTATGTCTGTCCGTAGACATAGAAAGTTGAAATTTGGCACACTTATACGTAATATGCATGGGTACGGTCCTAACGGAGTCGGATTTTTGAAAACAAAAAAAGTTTTTCGCTTATAATTTGTTCAATTTAAATAAGATCTTATAAACGAAAGAGTACAACATTTTACATAAACGTATAATAGAATTCGCGCAAATAGGTTTTTTATACATAAAAAAAAAAAAATACTGTATAAATTCGATTTTGCTTAATATACATCGCGCACGTGGATCGGTTATCCTTTTCTCTTACACACTATGTTATGGACATTTAAAGATTGCGTATGTTCTGTCTTAAAATACAAAGATTGCATTTGTTCAAAAACGGATGCCATTTCAAATATTAGTTAGTTTTTTGACATTACAACATTACAACGGCTTCTAACTTCACCATTTGTTATTAAACCTATATAAAGAGCGATATCTAAGCAATGTCAATGGTTCAGTGGTAGAATTCTCATCTGTAATACGGGTGGCCCGCGTTCGATTCCCGACAGATGCGCAACAAATGTTATTTTTATATTTTTAGAGTTGCAAATAACACTATTAATTTTTGTTTAATAATCATATTATAGTATAAATACAATTTTCGAATAATTTATAGACAAATTAGTAAAAAAATTATAGGATACATAATAATTAATTAGCGAAAAGAACTTCGTTCCAACCGGGTGTTCCACAACACCTCTCGTCTTTTTTTCCTCTGGACGTACGGAATCCTATGCAAATTTATGTTCTCCGAGTCAGTACTGCGTGGTATTATTTTCTCTCAGTCATTTGCAGCTGTTAAAACAAATTATATACAGTCAAAGATGTTTCGAACAATATATATTTTAAGGTGTGACTAGTTAATAATAGATAAATAAATATTTGCCGCGACTGGTCCAGCTAATGAGTGACATTATTTTAGGAGACCAACCTTCACTATACATTTTATTACTTGAAGCAGAATTGCTTCTAGGTTACCGGACGAAGGTAATTATCTCTCTATATAGAAATATACATAAAATCGTTGCAACATCGAAACGTTTTATATGTCTATATACACTAGAAAATGATACTGTTTTAAAACTTTCTTCATCGATTGACATTCAAACAGTAAATGTCAATGAAGATCGAAAAGAAATAAAGAATGATCGTTGCTGCGCCCACGAGTTTGAGGTTAAGTACACATTGTGTAAGTTCAAATAGTTGACTTAAAGCAGCGCTACACATGTGGCATTTGCCAAATAACAAATGTCTGGTTTTCGACGGACGATTTGCTTACAAAATCAGACTCGTGGCCTTCAGAATGAGGCGGCTGGCAGCTCCAGCCTGAGTCGATCAACTAAGAGATGAACAGAAGATCAAAATCGAAGCAATAGGTAGAAAGGGCCCGCCAAACCTTCTGTCGTAGATGCCACGATAAGATAACGAATCCCATATTATACCGAGCGATCCATTTTAATCTTACCAAGCTGCAGATATTGAAAAACAGTGGGGTTAAAAAAAAGAAGATTCCAACAAAAGTTGTACGGATGTTAGGAGGACATCGTTCGGGGGCACAATCATCTACGTCCTTGATGTGAATTAGGGTGTCAGAACGGGCAAAATGCGACGGATCTCCGGCCGGAGAGGGACTCAACTGAAGAAGGCCGTAAGCACAGAAGTCCTAACATTTATTATTGCAACGGGCCTCAAACGGTATAGTTACGCCACTGAATGCAATGCGCGTCTGTCTTTAAATTTTTGTGAATATAAAAGTTTTCTAGTCATGTTTCTATATTTATTTAACAAGTGGTGTAGTTATACGCACACGATTTCTGCTAACCCACATAAAACAATACCTACAATAATTTGCGCGATGTCAGAGGCGTAACATTTTTTTCCAGCTTTTTTCAAAATACAAAAGGTAAAAAATACGGCCATTATATTTACAAATTCTCAAGCTGTACGATACTTAAAAACAAAAAAAAATAAAATAAAATAACGACAGTTCCAAATAATAAAAAAAAAATGAATTCAAAACACAACGGTCAAAAAATATATAGTTATTGTAAATTATAGACGCTCAACAGCAGTTTTTCAGATAATAATCTATAATAAAGGAGCCATGGAAACGTCATTAAACAAGCAAGTCTGTCGTCAACTATTAAAAAAAATCCAGCTAATTGGGCCACGGGACCATTCTAACTTCAAAAATATTGACATTTGATATAGTATGATAAACAAAATAAAATTACAGATATCACGTGGGGTGACGCGGGTAATGGCTATAGTATTCCATATATATTCGCTATTCGCTGCCATGGTTACCTACATAATAATATGTTCACGTCATATAAAAATTAAACTATAAAGTTAAGAAAAAAATTTACAAAACTTTCTTGAAAAAATAAATAGAATAATAAGCCGTTATGAAAATTGTACCATTATTATATATATACAAAAAACACCGTTATAGCATGCGCCGATTTCCTCCAAAAACAATAGGGTTATTCATATTTGCATGCCAAACATTCTCCCAAAATTTGATTTCAATTCGCTCATCCGTTTGACCTGTATCGTGTTCATAGACAAACAGACATACCTACAGAGTTTTTTTCAAAAATATATGTTTTTGATTCGGGGGACCTCAAATCTAAAAGATATTGTAAAATTTTGAACATTGATTTTTGACCTAAACCAGTACCATTCCCTACTTGTGGGAATTGGAATGGTAAAAAACAAATGCATATACTTATATCATTTAGAAATAACCTACGGCACGCCACTGCAAACGTGAAAACAGATATGGCACGATTCAACGATATACCGTCAGATTAAAATGATAGCTTTTTAAATGAAACTAATTTGTTAAATTATAATTTGATAATGGATTTATATGCTAATCAGATGTCCTATTTAAAATCAATAGCGCAAATTGAAGAATAAAAAAATAAATAATAGTGGTTTATGCATCTCGTTCGTGAATGAATGTATTTTATCCAAATGTGTAGGCTTTCACAGCTGGTGTTGTTCCGAATCTTCTCGATTTCCGGGCTTGTAAACCGTGATTCATTGGTACTTCTACCTGATGCAATTTATGGCGTAATTGAGAGTTGTTGTTAATCAGAAAGAAGAAATAGTCCATTAATTTTTTTTTACTATAATATGTATTTATTCTTAATATAAAAAAATTACAACTGACCAACTGATTGCGCGTATTATTAAAGCTTTTTCATCAATACACATGTTTACAGATTGCAAGTTTGTGGGCAACTAAGAATATGATAACTTATCGATAAGCAGCTAAGCTGAACATATTATGAAAGATAATCCCAACAAACAAACGAACGAATTTCTTAGAATCTTCGGTACGCATGATGCCGACAGCAAAGCAACAAAATAACAAACAAGTACTGTTTATTGCTTAATGATGACGTTTGGTTGTCGTTATTTAGAATGTATCATTATGAGCAACAAGGTAAACCAACTAGAGTTAAGTAATTTCGACGTTTAAAGGAGTTTGTCGTTATATAGAGTGACGTTAAATGGAGTTTACACCTGATAGGATTGGTTGATGTGCTTGCTTTCAATCCGAATCTCTGTTTCAAAAACTTGTCTTGACGTTAACATGGGCGTACCCAGCTATTGGTCTAGAAGGGGGCAAATTAGAAATTTCTGAAGACGGTCCCCCGTGCTTGTTTTTCCCCCTGGGTACGACCATGCTTACGGCTTAAATAAAGACACAAATATATCTTTGCACCTTAATGATTCGATTGCGATTTTATTCCTATGCTCGGTATAGAATAGAAGTAAGTATATTATGATTATTCACAGCAAATCTAATTGTTACTTTCATCAGTTCTCGGATTCAAGCCTGTGCACTCGGGAAACTTGTAATTAGTAGACGGCATCGCTGCGAAAGCTCAGCTATTCTCAAGCCTCACGAAGTATGCAGTAAATCATATTGCTATTTTAATTAACTTATTTAATTGCAGGATGAGTTAAAGCGTCAGAATTATTAAAATTAAAATGTTGGCGAATTTTATTTTCCGATAAAACGCAAAACACCAATAAAAAGACGCACTGAACGAGCCAAACACGTTTTTATCACATTTAAATTGGCAATTAGAAGTAAGCAGTTTTACTATTCTAAGAATTAATTACCAGTGTATGTGATTTTATTATCGTACACAAGTATTAAATTGTTGACAATGTTACGAGTTCGTTTATTATAGGCCGTATTTGTGTGACCTTCACTCACGACTACTTTTGTTACGACTTACGACTCCTTAACCGTAGGTTCCAAAGATGATTTACACTCATCGCGCAGGATGGCCTTACTTTTGCTTACATTCAATGATGCAGACAGTGTCGGACTGGCCATATAGTCAGTGCTGGCATTATTGGGCGACGACATTATGTGCAGGAGCGTAAAATTATCGTTTTTTCAAAAAAATTATCGTAGTACTAAGAATAAAAAAAAATTTTTAGTCTTTTAAAATATATAAATAATATAATTTTTCACACACTAAAATACAATGTAACCTTTTTATAACGAATTTCAAGAGACCGAGCATTTTTTTTTTCGTTATACAGGTGAGGCACATAAAGTGTTACAGAGCAATAGCACTCAAACTATTGATCATATTCAAAAATGTTTCAGACAAAAGTTTTAGTGTTCGAGAAGGCCGTAATACTGGACCACCCTATTTTTTTATATTATCTACTAAGCCATCGATATCGGTATCGGTACCGCCGATTATTTACTGCAGTAATCGGTATCGGTATCGTATCGGCAAAATGATGTATCGTTACATCCCTATTACAAATGCTAACGCTGAATATAGTCGAGGTGGCGTTGGTCAGCCGGGCCCGGTCCCAGCCTATGCGGCCCCCTACGGGCCTGGCTTGCGGGGCTTGCCGCAAGCCGGGCGGTAGGCAGGATAGGAAGCCCGAGCAGGTTAGGTCCCAACTCATGTGACCTAAACGTAAACTAGATCAGATAGTTCGTTCATACAATTAAAGAGAAATTAAATTGAAAAATTCGAAAATGGTTGATGCCCTTTGCCCTTAAGCCTAAGGCTTATGATCGCTTACTACTGTTTTAATTGTTTTGTTATAGGGTCGGTGGCATACGACCACGGTGATTTTCGTGTCTCATACTTTTTTTTAAAGCGCGATTTTTCAGTAGTCGGATTTTAGTTTTTGAGTAGTGATGTGCCGGATATCCGTATCCGTATCCGCGGATATTCGAGGGAGATGAAAGATCCGTATCCGTATCCGTTAGTTTTTGGCGGATCTTTTACCTTATTAATTTTCAATTCATAGATGAAATTTTATATATACCTATAGGTGATTAGGTAATAATGAAAAACTGTTAAATTCCATTCAGATTATTTTTTATTTCTTAAAATCGTATTTGGCACCTTTATATTGCAAACATTTATCGTAGTGAGTAGCATATCAACAGTACATAACTCAAAGGTACTAAATAAAATATAGTTTAAAAAAACTAAAAAACACGCTTTATATCGAACTAAAAAGTAAAAAATAATTTTTTTAAAATAAGCTTAAAAAGCGTGGGGCGCTTTGTTCCACATTTTCGTACATCGAGCGCCCAACGCTTTTTAAGCTTATTTTAAAAAAATTATTTTTTACTTTTTAGTTCGATATAAAGCGTGTTTTTTAGTTTTTTTAAACTATATTTTATTTTTCACTTTTTAGTTTGAGGATCTATAAAAGAATTTATTAATCCTGGGGGTCCTAATAAGGATAATGGGAAACTGTTATCAAATTATTGCATTGTCATCGGTCCTTGATACGTATGCAAAGTTTCAAATTAATCAGACTTCGGGAAATTGGTGAAAATTATGCTCAAAGATTCCGTTACATACATAGTTAGTTACAACCCAAGCTAATATAAAGCGTTTAAAAACTATCTTTATATTGAGATATTGCACATCGATCTTTGGAAAGAGACAATCTGTTATGAGAGTTAACTCTTAAAGAGGCCAATAACTTTTTCCTATAACAGATAGTCTCTTTCCAAAGGTCGATGTGCAATATTTACCGCCGCGTACTCTAAGAAAGTTAAGATCCGTATCCGTATCCGCGGATCTTGAAACCAAATATCCGTATTCAGATCCGTATCCGCGCATATACATTTTTAATGATCCGGCACATCACTATTTTTGAGCTTACCTGTTTTTTATTACAATATTTCTGCCCTCTTGTGGTAAGATCTGGACCATGTCTATTTTGCACTCGTAAAACAAACAAAGACTTAAAACGTTCAGAACACGAACTTACGGATTCCAATACAGATAAGATAATATAACTCTCACCTTATGCTGACTTTTAATTCCCCATAAACAGTGCCATAAAACTGTACCGTTTTACTATCGTGCAAATAACATCTATTTTTAAACAGCGCGTATATATAAATTACTATTTACTTGCACACTTTATTTGATTTCTATTAAAAATGTACTAAGTTATAGTTTCAACGATTTAATGGACGTGTTTTTTAAAATTAAATTTTAAAGCCTTTCACATGTCACGTACATTGAAAGTAAATTCATGACGATCGTTTTTATGTCTTGCTCTGTCGCAAACGATGTCCATCATTGTAGCTAGGCTCTGATGATATAGAAGTCCAGTCAAAATAAACATTTCAATTTACTATAATTCGCACAGAGCTGAAAGTACACTATGCAAATAAAATATCAAAAATCCCCACCGATCCTACATCTGCTTAAAAATTTATTCAAGGTCAAAGGTCCAAAGTATCGGTTTTTTGCACTTTTCTCGTAAACGGTAAATGTTATCTAAAAATAGGTCAGACAAAAGTTGCAGATCATGCAATTGTCTACAAAAACTGTTCTTATATTTTTTTCCCTACGAATCACAATTTCTGAGATATGGGACCAAAATGTCTATGTATATCAAAAATAACATTAAATATTAATATGCATATTTTTTGGATGTATGAAATCACCATTTCAAAAGAATGGTGATTCGTAGGGAAAAAAGTATATGAACAATTCTTGTAGACAATTGAATGATCTACAACTTTTGTCTGATCTATTTTTAGATAATAATTACCGTTTACGAAAAAATTGCACAAAACTGATACTTTTAACCTTTGACTTATAATATTTTTTTGGCAGATGTAAGATCGGTTTCATTTGTAATAGTGTACCTAAGTCCTGTACCAATTTTCAGCTCTATGCGAATTATTGTAAACCTACCACTATTTTCTTGTCTATTTTGAGCGGACTATCGGAGGTCGCGTCAGAGGCGCAAACCTCGGAGACCACAATCAGGGACGCATTACTTATGAAATCAAAGGGTGTTCGGGTCTTAAAACTTCGCCCTGTATATGAAGTGTTGTATTTGTGCAAGACAAGTTTATTTGCTATATATATATGCTTGGTCAGTGATTCACAAAATAAAAATAATCTAGTTGAAATGGGTAAACGTATTTGGGGAGAATCAAAAAGTGGGTACTGACTCTCGATAAAAAAATTCATTCCATGTTAAACTTTTCTAATCACATAAAAAAACGAGTTGCGACTTACCTTTGTACGATTGAGGGGATCAGAAAAATCCCAGCCAGGTGCAACGAATAAGTAACCGCATTTTGAAACTTTCCGACTTGCCTGAAACACAATAAAAATATGTTTGTTAAAATAGGTAGATAATCAAAATTCTACAAATGATGTATAAAAACGTAGAGAAAATAAATGTCTTCATTTAATCCTTATAGTTTTTGAAAGTTTATAATTTAAACTAGTATAATATCTTTAAATAGAAAATACCAATCGATGTAGGTTCTCATTTCTAAATGTGTCTGAGATTTACACAAAACCGTATCACCTTGTCGTCGTTGTTTACTTAAATCGATACCGGCGCGGCGTGCGAAAGTGTACGATTTAATGAAGTGAATACTTCTTTAAAAACGGAGGTAAACACGTTTCCCTATGTATAACGAAATTTGTAACAGAATTTGTCACGAAATTGTACTATTATAATAAACCTGTATAAACATTGATTAATTATTAGTAAGCATTGGTAGTTCAGTGGTGGGATGCTGGCATACCACGCGGCCGGCCTGGACTCGAATTAAATATGTGAATACTGTAGAACAACTATGTCAACGTATCCAACAAGCAACAAATAATCTTACAGGCGATAAAAAAATTATGCAAAAAGTACATTTCAATTTTTTGCGTCGTATACATTTTTGTAAACGTGAAAATGATGAACATTTTGAACAATTTTTATGAAATATCTGTTATTCGTTTTAATATTTAATTATGCTCTAAATTACTAAAATTAAAATTTTGTCGAAACTATGAGAGTAATCGAATTTTATCAAGAGTACCTTTTTTGTAGTAAATGAGTCGCGTGATCCAGATTTCATACTCAAACTGATTTTTTTCCATTGGGGTAGAAGTTTTAGATGTCTAATTATAGAAAAAATCAAGTTCTACGCCCATGGAATGATATTCATCATTATTATGACATGGGTTTTATTGCCCAATAAAGCTATGCCAACGTACCAAATTTGAGTAAAATGTCATGAGCCGTTTCAAAGTTATAAAGCAAAAACGATTTGAAAATTGTAACTTAAGAGCCGTCTAGCGCCCAAACTAAGCAACTTTGTACTGAGGTAAGTTTGCTTGTATCGAGTTGTTTTGGCCTGAAGAATATGTGGTAGGCCATTGTAAAGACCTTTTAGGGACACCCTGTATATAATATTTTCGACTAATTTATCAGAATAATACTTGAGCCAAAAAAAAAAAACAATATTTGCAGTAAACCTATACGAAAATTTTGTTGTAGAATGTGTTTTCTTATTTATTATTTGCAAGTAAACCTGCGAAAAAATTAAAAATGTGTTGCGAGAACGCATTACAGAACTGAAACTTCTAGTTTCAAATCATACTATTGTATTTGTACACGTGGAAAAAAGTGTTACGAGATAGTTTCATGTTAAGATTAACTTGTACAGACTAAATATCTGAACTTGAAACTATCTCGTAACACATTTTTTCCTGCACTCTGACACGAGAAATCAATTCGGGATAGATTTAACAATTATCAGAAGTGTAAGATCAATTTATCAGAATAGGAAATGTTACATAACAAAATGATTTCTGCGATCAAAAGATTGAAAATTGTCGAGAGCATTTTTTACAATCCGAGTAACCAGTCACGTACACGTGTGAAGGTATGTGCGTGTGTAAGGTGTACGGTGCGGACACACACTGTACCTGTCCAATGACAGTTCAGATTCCTTAAAAGACACGACCTTACAGAGGTCACGCACTTCGCTACATGACATTATGTACATAATATAGTTGCATATACATTATACACCTGTAAGCTATGCTGTTTCCATACGCTACCGGACAACAGTTCTCTATAAATCCGACTGCGCGACAGCAAAGATATAGGGTTATAGTTAGTAGCCACTCCTAAGAAAGTGGATTTATCATCATAAATCTACCTTCTTAGGATGGGAGAGTGAAATTGGTCAACGGTTTCTGTCGACGATATTTCCAGGTTATTTGGCTCTAGCAGAACCTAAAAACGAAGCGGCTTAATAATAAAAAAATGCTTTAAATCTAATACTAATATATAAAGCTGAAGAGTTTGTTTGTTTGGTTGAACGCGCTAATCTCAGGAAGTACTGGTTCCAATTGAAATAAAGAACTTTTTGTTGGATAGTTCATTTATCGAGGAAGGCTATATGCTATACAATATCACGCTAAGGAACGGAGCATCAATGAAAAATCTTGCAAATAAAAAACAACAAAAATACATTTTTTTCAATGTTTTTTTTACATACAATTCTAGAGATAATTTGTGGAATGGCTCCAAACAGTAAAAAACGATGTGGACACCTTTAAACTTCTAAAAAGTAGGCCATGAAAAAGGCCACTATTCGTCGGTGGCCCTGCTGGCCCCATTGTCGGTACGGTCCTGATAATATGAGTTCCGTTTTTCTTTTTCTTGATAGATAGATATATATTTTGTCAATCGAGATATAGAAAATCTGTTTGACAAGTCAACAAAATACATATTAAACATTATAAATTACAACGTATAATTTACACAATATAATATATTGTCTGAAAAATTGGTCGATAATTTCATTTATTACACAATATAAAATATTAGAGAAATTAGTTTCTATTTATTTTTAATGTAATTCGTGAATATATATTAAAAAAATTATTCACGAATTACATTAAAAATAAATAGAAACTAATTATTAATTATTTTTTTATATTTTTAGATCCGTTCTGAAGAAGATCCAAATCCGGATCGAAACGTTAAATGTATTATTGATTTTTTTTGTTAATATATTGTCTGAAAAATTGGTCGATAATTTTATTTATTATTAGAGAATAAAATTATTCGCAACATAAAAATTCATCTATGCTATAAAAGACCCGTTCTAATAAAAATGTTTTTACATTCCTTTTAAAAATTGAATATGTATTATTTTTACACCTTTCAGGTAGTCTATTGTATATATAGGCTGCGTAATTTTCCGGGCAATACTTAAAAACGTCTTTCGTCGCCAGGGGAATTTCAATTGATTTTTTCCTCGAGTATTATGACCATGTCCAAAACCCCCATCTTAAAAAAAGCGCGAAGCCACTGTACCTATATTAAAGTAATTGTTCTGTGATTAGGTAAAACCATCTAAAATCGAACTCCGATTATATTTGTGTTTATCGGTAGTGTACACAAGCACATAATACGAATATGGTAGTACATAATGTATCAAAACAACTTAGATAAACAAGAACACATGTATACTTAACGGTGCTTTATATCGAGGGGGGAAGAAACGCGACACATCCAAATTAGGAACGTTTCTCCATTAACGATACTGTATTCGACAGCACAGCTTACACCTTACCGGTCGCCGAATGGTAAACTATTTGTGACTATATGGCACTACAGATGGTGACAAAATTCGAAATGTTCGAGGAACAATTTAAAAAAATATAGTTTAAAAAAAACTAAAAAACACGCTTTATATCGGACTAAAAAGTAAAAAATAATTGTTTTAAAATAAGCTTAAAAAGCGTGGGGCGCTTTGTTCCACATTTTCGTACATCGAGCGCCCAACGCTTTTTAAGCTTATTTTAAAACAATTATTTTTTACTTTTTAGTCCGATATAAAGCGTGTTTTTTAGTTTTTTTTAAACTATATTTTATTTTTCACTTTTTAGTGAGGATCTATAAAAGAATTTATTAATCCTGGGGGTCCTAATAAGGATAATGGGAAACTGTTATCAAATTATTGCATTGTCATCGGTCCTTGATACGTATGCAAAGTTTCAAATTAATCAGACTTCGGTAAATTGGTGAAAATTATGCTCAAAGATTCCGTTACGGACATACATACATAGTTACAACCCAAACTAATATAAAGCGTTTAATAATAAGGATAATGGGAAACTGTTATCAAATTATTGCATTGTCATCGGTCCTTGATACATATGCAAAGTTTCAAATTAATCAGACTTCGGGAAATTGGTGAAAATAAAGCGTTTACTACAGAGGATCTATAAAAGAATTTATTAATCCTGGGGGTCCTAATAAGGATAATGGGAAACTGTTATCAAATTATTGCATTGTCATCGGTCCTTGATACGTATGCAAAGTTTCAAATTAATCAGACTTCGGGAAATTGGTGAAAATTATGCTCAAAGATTCCGTTACGGACATAGTTACATACATACATACATAGTTAGTTACAACCCAAGCTAATATAAAGCGTTTAAAAAAGAATATGTCGTTTATAACCGCATGAGCAACAGAGACAGCAAAGTTGGCGTATAGATTTCGTATACAATCCAAATAGATACATACTAAACCTAAATTTTCAGGTATATAAATTAGAGATGCCATGAATATTAAGCTACTTTTTTTTAAATATTCAGTATCGGCTGAATGTAGCATAGGTACTACAAGAGTGCCCGCGGTGAGAGATGAAGCCAGGCACGTCATCAATAATATGCTAGTGAACGCCTGCTTGCCCGCAGACAGTGCCGTGCGGAATAAATTCGACATATCCATTTAAAATTCCACGTCTCTAGAAAACACTCGACGCACATAGATCTCCGAAACAGCCAATAGCAAGTTAGAAGGCGGGCGCAATGCATTCACGTTACTATGACGCGGTGGCTTCATCTTTCGCCGCGCGTACTCTACTATTCGGCCAAATACCGAATATATCAAATCACTAAAAAAACGCACTCAAAAATGCGATTTTTTTATTAAATAATACAATTTTGTAAAGCTTTTGGTGAACAAACAGTAATATTTTTTAGTATAATAAGGACTATTAGTAACACAATTTGATGTATTAATGAAAAAATAATTATGTGTGTGAAGTTAAGTATCAGCATTTCACAAATAAACTGCATATAAACTGGCATCCCGTATAGTTCTACAATTCCTGACAAGTTTTAACAATAGTTCCGTCGATTTTACTATTGAAACCGCATTTTGAAAAAAATGAAATGCGCAAATCGGATTTTAGTATCTCATCGAATTTCACAAATTTGAGGGTACTAGGGCTGAAATTAAGAAAGATCTACATCCTAAACTTATTCTGTACATAGTTCTACCGAGTTAAAAAAAATAGGATCCCTGATAATCGTAATAACAAAAATATCCATAGAGAATTGTCAGTTCTGAGCTGTATGGACATTGAGAAGGAGAATTAGGGGTCCCTTATACAAATTCCGGAAGAGTTCTGGTCTTTTGAATGACCTGAGAAATTACCGTTTATTGAAATAAACCAAATATCCATAAAAATGTGTTCTCAGGTTTCTGCGCAGTAAAAACAACTTAAACAGGAAGTATCTTACACAAATTCTGAAATAGTTGCCTATATCTGTACCAGGATAGGGTGAGGAACCTCTAGTTATCATTTGCGGAATTAATATTATCCGGAACTCGCAGTTATATCACAGCACCTCATGCATGTTATGAAGGGACGTTAAAACATGTATAGTATCTCGATTGTAATGCTTTTATGACACGCGTAACTGTTAAAACTCGCTTGTCCTTCGTGTTAGCATAATGTCACAACTCATAATGCTTTACAATCTAGATACATGAATTACTATTTTAGAATTATTTCATCCGTCGACTTTTATATTATGCTTTAATTTACGTTCAAAGTTCTACTTTCAACGCAGCGCCGTCCCGATATAGAAATGAAAAAAATTAAAAATGTCAACAAGAAATATGAACACAGCTAAAGAAAGAACTGTCACTTTTGATAAACCGTTTCCTTTGGCTTTAATTAACGCATTTCATTTACATAGATCATATATCTGCAACCAAAATGCATAAATGCTTATGGTGAATTTTTCATAATTTTTCTTGTATCTTCAGTGAGAAAACACGACGAATCAAATTTTTTTTCTTCGTACCTCGATCGAAAGTACCTACATACTTTTTATTACTATTTACATACCTATACCAGTTTGTACGGAACACTCGGTGCGCGAGTCCAACTCGCACTTGGCCGGTTTTCTATGTGAAATAATAGTCTGTATAAATTAGAATTTCATTCTTTATAGATTCACGGACATAATAAATCACCAACTCTTTTTTTAAAAATGGCCGCCGTGTCGAAATAACAATTCGAAAAATGTAATCAAGAACTTTAACAATAAGCTATAACACAAAAATTCGATTTTAATTGGTAGTTAAGTAAACAAACATGGATAACGTACTGTTATCGGTCGATTATCGGTTGGTATGCGTCGTGTCTTGGCTGAGCTCTCACTTACGTGATTTCCTGTTGAAAGCATTAGAAGACTTCGTAATGATGTATTAAAATTTAAAGGCACTGTCCTTTCAATTTGAAAACGTAGCACTATAAGTTGTCTTAAGCCTCGGCTACATCTGTTTCAAAGAGTCTTACTGAATAATCGGCGTCGGTCACTTTCGGTTTAAAATAGCATCTTCGGTAAAACATTCGGCTTCGGGCATATTCAGCTTCTAAATGATCGCTTTCGACAAAAACAAACCGAAGCTGAAGACATGTTTAATGGTCACTGCCTACGCGAGGTCGATACTATACACACATATTATTACACGCTTTATATTAGCTTCACCTGTATATATGCATGTAAGCACGCTTATGTTGTAACCGACTCCTTTGGGCTCGATTTTGACCCACTTAAAAGGACAGATTTAATTTAAACTTTGTACTCTTATCAAGAACTGGTGACAATACAATAATTTGATAAGTTTATCTCATTATCCTGATCAATCAAGCCTTTTATAGCACATCGAATTAAAAAGTGAAAAATAAATATAGTTTGAAAAAACTAAAAAAAACACGCATTTATAGCACATCGAACTAAAAAGTGAAAAATAATTCTTAATTAATATAAGCAGAAAATAATAATTAACAAAAATATTAGTATTATTGTGAAAAAAGCGTGAGGCGTTCCATATACGAAAAATATGGCACAAAGCGCCTCACGCTTTTTTCACAATACTAATATTTTTTGTTCATTATTATTTTCTGCTTATATTAAGAATTATTTTTCACTTTTTAGTTCGATGTGCTATAAAAGCGTGTTTTTTAGTTTTTTGTTTATCTAAACTATATTTATTTTGTCATACTTTTTGGCACAGAAAATAAAATGTGAATTTTTTAAAAAACCTCGATTTATAGAAGCACATTTTCCTTTTTATTTGCTTTATAAATCCTTCGGTTTCGGGCCGACACGACGGTGGAAAAAAAAACGAAGTTCGGTGTCGGCCGACGGGGAAGAAAAAAACGAGGTTCGGTTTCAGCTGAAAAAATCACTGCATATGAAACCTAGCACTGTAATTTTTTCCTACTTCCGAGATTCGTAATTCCTGTATCGGTCATGTTATTGACATTTTCCATTCTCGATAAATATCTGTGGGGGAGGGGGTTTCTTATACAAACTCATTAACACGTTAATGCAAAAATAAAAATAAAAAACAAATTACACGATTTAATAGTTTATTAATAGAACAAAAGCACTAAACCGTTAATTAAAAAAAGGTTATTACATTTTTTTTTCAACTGTAAAGCATCAGCGTAAAATGAACTCGGTATAAGATGCAAAAACATCAAATTTTAAAACGGAATTTAAAGCGAAATATAATTAAAAAATAGTTAATAAGGTGTAACAGTTTTTCGTCCAAAACAAAATTAGGAGAAACGGGACACAAAGTACAAGACTAACAATAATTATTAGTTATTTGCTAAACGATTTATATTGATCAACGTTTCGAGCAAAATTCTTCACGACTTTATAATAATGCCAAACGAGAATTGTTTTGAAAAACACACAACGATTCCAAACTGTCAGCAAACTAACGACGCATGCGCATTAGAACAGAGCTATAACACAGTTTCGACTGCTGCATCTATAATAACATTAGAAAAATATATAATAAAATTCCCGATCACGTAAAATGCTTACCATTAACATTAAGACAATTCAAAAGTGCAATGAAATCGCACCTTGTATAAGCTGATGTCATTACGACCTAAATGAATATTTATTTTAAATCTTTCATTACAATAATCTATTGTAAATTTTTAAAGTTTTTTTTGACGTAATTATGCAGACACTCTGTTCTGCTAACAATAAAGTTTACTATTATTATTAGTATTATTACTATCGCATACAATATTATATCTAATTCTGATTACAAAATTCAAGCAAAACAATTCAGAAAACCAATATTTGAAGTTCTGTTATTCAATAAATAAATAAAAAAATTAAATTAAAATTTCATTTAAAAAGAAAAAAATATTTGGCCTCAAATGCTTTGCGCTACGCAGGAAGATAAAACCTCGGAAACTTCTATATATCGTGTTTGTTTTTAAAATTTATTTTTGTATATTATATATTATGTACAGAGTATTTAAAAAAAAACAACCTTTATAAACGTACAATGAATATAAACACACTAGCTGTGCTTTTTTTTCATTTCCATAAAAAGAACAAAATATACACCTAATTTAGTACTCTATTAGTCAACCGTAAAATTTAGGTTAAAATTTGGAACTAGGAACGCATCGTAATTCGTAAACATCGAGACATGGGACTATATTTAATGCATTGACAACTCGGCGAGGCCGTTGGCCTCACATTATTTACATATATACATGTTACAGACAATGTACAAAATCTGAATGTACCTACAAAAACTATAAGATAGCCAGGCAAAAGTGGTTACCTACTTTGCAAAATAATCGTGAAGATCTTAAAATTGAAGCTTTATGAATTCCCAGGGTAGCCTCTTAAGCCACCATATTAGCAAAATCGGTTTCTTGGCCATATTAAGATTACGATAATTTTATTTTATGTATGTTATAATTGAATATTAAATTTATTATTATTATTATTATTTATTATTTTCTTCAGGTAAGTACCCTAGATGCCACAAATAGTTATCCAAAAATTGTAGAGGGTAAAATTTTTAACAAGCTTTGTTTGCACCTGTTTTTTTTGTTGCTTAAATAAGTCACACAATTAAAAAATATAGTTTAAAAAAAACTAAAAAACACGCTTTATATCGGACTAAAAAGTAAAAAATAATTGTTTTAAAATAAGCTTAAAAAGCGTTGGGCGCTCGATGTACGAAAATGTGGAACAAAGCGCCCCACGCTTTTTAAGCTTATTTTAAAACAATTATTTTTTACTTTTTAGTCCGATATAAAGCGTGTTTTTTAGTTTTTTTTAAACTATATTTTATTTTTCACTTTTTAGTTTGAGGATCTATAAAAGAATTTATTAATCCTGGGGGTCCTAATAAGGATAATGGGAAACTGTTATCAAATTATTGCATTGTCATCGGTCCTTGATACGTATGCAAAGTTTCAAATTAATCAGACTTCGGGAAATTGGTGAAAATTATGCTCAAAGATTCCGTTACGGACATACATACACACATATTTACAACCCAAACTAATATAAAGCGTTTAAAAAAATGATGGTCACCAACTGTCAATGTTATCCTTGTCTAGTATTAAATACCTAATTTATATTATGAATTTAAAAAAACGTTTTATATATGGTGGTCTTAAAAAGAAATAAAAAAAAAACTACTTTTTAACGGTTTTGACAAAAATTAATTGGAAATTTTGTTTTATCACCTTAAATAAAACTTAAAATTTAGACAAGGGTGGCGTAGCGGTGAGAGCACTAGACTCGCAAGTATCGGGTTCGCATTCCGGTGGGGGCAGATGTGACTGGGACTTTTTCCTGCTGCCTCTCGCTGAGAAACGGTAATAGACTCGCATTCAGGAGGTACCGGGTTCGCATCCCGTCGGGGGCAGATGTGACTGGGACCTGTCCCTGCTGCCTCTCGCCGAGAAACGGTAATAGCTGTACCGGCCATCTTGTCGAGGTTTTCCATGGTTTCCCTCAATAATTCCAGATAAACATCGAGATGGTTCCTTATTCAAGGCCATGGCCGATTATATTACCTGTCAAACTCTTTTGCTCAACATTTGCCTACCTAATCCTAATTTCCTAAAAATTCCTTCATTCTCCCATTGCTATTAATTAAGTAGAAGTTTAAAAATGTAGAAAATAACGGGAAGCGAGATAGGTGGAAAATAGTAATGGTGCGAATGGCGTCTGTTATGACATAAAGTCGAGAAACGGACGTTAAACGCATTATTATTATTAGTAAGATAAAAATAACACAAAAATTATCGCATTAAGTAATTTTTACTCAATCACTGAACTGTGAAATTTTTGTTATCAAAATATTTTTAATTGGCAAATGAAATAAAGCAAGTGTTTACCCTTTTCAATATTAAACAATGATAAGATAAATTAAATAAGAAATACATGTTTTTCTTGCAAAATTCTACAAAAGAAAGATAATATAATCTTATAACTGGAGCAAGGTTTAAGAGCAAACATCCGCAAGATGTTCTATTAGTATTACTCATTCGTTTGCAAGTCGAAGAATGTATACAATTTTAGTTGGGATTTGACATAAAAGGATACACCCTGATGACAGAAATTTAAATCATAAACACATTTCATGTTGCATGCTTTTAGTGTTACTGTATCTATGAAAAAATGACGGATTCGACATTACCTTTGGTCCAAACTTCGTATGTCAAATCCTCAATAGATACATGTTATTGTATTATGAAAACGAAAAAAAAAAACTTTATTATTTTGATGATTTTTTTTGGATTTACGGGTTTTTAGCTATAGTTGAACCCGACAGCTGGTGGCGCTGTTGTCGAGATCCAAAATTATTATTTTTTTTATTTTCCGAACAAATTTTTTTTACGTTTTCTTGGATTTATCATATAAAAAAAAACATGCTAGCGAGGTCTGTGGCAGGACAACGTCTGTCTATCGGGTCCGCTCGTTATCTATATTTTTCATGATTCATTTAATACAAATAGCAAGTTCCCAGGTTCAAATTCAAGAACTATTAAAATTATCAATCAAAAGTTTAATAAAAAAAAAAAAAATCTATACTAATATTATAAAAAAAAAAGATTTATTTTTGTTTGTAATGAATACACTCAAAAATTACAGGACCGATTTTAAAAATTCTTTCACTAATAGAATGCTACATTATCACTGAGTAACATAGACTATATTTAGGGTTGCCAACTCTCGAAAGGTCCAACCCGGGCGAATTTTAAGAAATTGAGTGGGGGGGGGAGTGAAAGAAAATCTCAATCATTTATTAATTTTTAAATTTATATTTACTTTGATTTCGAGCAAAATTTGACGGTCTTTTACCACAAAATCAAAAAAGTTTTTACATGAAAAAATCGAGTGGGTGTTGAAAGAAAATCTCAATTTGAGACACGATATAATTTATTTGATTGTCAACCGACTTGAGTGACAATACCGGTTCTGAACTGGATTACGGATATGGCGATCCGGAAGTGTACGGTTATTCTATGTAGGTACTATAATAATAGAACGGAAAACGTCCATACGGGCACAGAGCGTTTGTATGCATTGTAGATAGAGGACAAACAATAACTGTGCTTTACGCGTAAAAACTACAGGCTGATTATAAAAAGAAATTGTGAAATTGCGCTGAATTAAATTTTTTAATATTTATTATACCTACTTTTCAATCGGCAGCTGATTCGTTTTAGACCAGGCCTGGGCAAATGGCGGCCCGCAGCACAATTTTGTCCGGCCCGTGAAAAATAGTAAAGAAATAGCAAGGGCCAGAACAGACGAAAAAAAAGACCTAAGGAGCTTTTTTTTTGCTCTCCAAATGCGAAAACAGAATGTGAGGACTTTTTTTTCTTGCTCTGCAAATTTTTGGCCCGCGATCAAATTTTCATCAGCTATGTGGCCCGGCGATCAAAAGATTTGCCCACCCCTGTTTTAGACGCTTTAGAAAGTGACTAGCCGTTTTATAAACGCTGTTTTGTAAAAGAGTTTTAATATAATAGTAGTAACATAATTTTCGTTCAGTTCCTTCGAAGAGACTGATTAAACAATGGCCATATTGAATGAACGTTTCACACTCTACAAAACGTCGGATTGTCAAATTTAGTTCTGATTTCAAGAACTTTGCATATATAGTCCATAGTTTTATAAAGAGTTTTTTAACATTTCGGGGACACTTTAAAAAGACGCTTTAATGTGATCAGACGGATTGCAAAACACGGCGTGATGACAATCTGGCTGAACGTTAGTCAGCTTTTTTTATACAAAACAGCGGCGTAAAATGACTAAAGAACCCCGCACAAACCTTATGGGATTTGGTTCTCGCTTAAATTGATCGACAATGATTTTATTTTATAGTTTAAAGGACACTAAGAAAAAGTGTCCATGGGCGCATAGCCAAAAACCAACGGATTTTTATCTATACAGATATGTTTAGCGAGATTTACAAACATGTTCCATGTTTAATTTTTGTGCTTTTTTTTAGAAATAGAAAAATAGTCGAGCACTAGGTAATGTTGGAAGGTGTTACCCTGTATAAAATAATAATGTCATATTAGGATGCAGCGCACTCGAAAACATATTTCTAGAGCTTAGGATTTTTTAAGATTGTGAATTCAACGGATATCTCTATATCTAAAATCTCGCTAAACAGATCTGTAGCTACTAGCCCTGGCTAATTACCTACTCGTCAGAGTAAAGGCCATCTTGTTAAAAAAAAAGATCTGTAGCTAAAATTCTATTGGTTTTCAGGCTATGTGCCCATGGACACTTTTTCTTAGTGACCTTTAAACTATAAAATAAAACCATTTTCAATCAATTTAACCGAGGTTTCTGCGGGATTCTTTATAATTCAACTACGACAAATCTTCATTAAAAATTGCGACCCGATAACCTCTAAGGTGAAAGGAAATGCAGGTGCAGAACCGCGCAAGGTGTTGTCTCCAGTTTGTTGACAATTTGTCACACGCCACGTTAACAGACGCCTGTACACTTATTAATTTATTACTACATCTGTGGTCACAAGATAAAATCGCGTAAGTCGAATTTTATCTATTTAAATTGTTTTTACAAGAACATATATCTAATATATGTAATATTGCAACGTAAAAAATTTAATTTCGACATTTAAGTAGCTTATTTGCTTCTTCCCGAGTAATGTAAGCCAAGACAAAAAAAAAGTATGTTCTTTAAGGTTACCTAAAAGCTCGCGTTGGTTTCACCTCTTTAGCTCAATTAGTTTTCGAGATAAGACTCTTTGAACGATAGTCGTACTATACGCTCGTTTTTGTTCTATATCTCAAGGCCAAAGGGGAGTGCGGGGGCAAAATAAATAATTGAGCTCATACAAGTCGATATCTTTATATTATATATAAAAATCTTGTGTCACGATGTTCGTTCGCGCTTATCTCCGAAACCACTGAACCGATTTTAATGAAATTTTGTAAAAGTGCCTTTCTTGGTCCAACTATACGCTATAGGATAATTTTTATTAAATATTTTGTATAAAATTACAGTGTTTTCTCAACAAAAAAAACTGTATTAGTAACATGCAGCGACATTTGATAGAATTTACTCAAGAGCAAACAAAAAAAAAAAAAAACTATTTTAACAGCAAGTAGCGACATCTGATTGAATTCGCCAAAAGCTATTCCGACGCCGGGCCGCAAACGAAATACATTTTGCAGAATTATATCTACCGCACTCGGATGAAACCGAGACGGACCGCTAATTAGAACATAGGTTTCGAAATAGGTTGCCATTTGGGGACCTATTCGTCATACTTATCCGACTATACCCTTTGTTTACTCTTGATTATTTTGCTGCCAAACCAAAATTTACCCGAGCAAGTCGAACCATAAACAGTTTTGTTTCACGGCCAGTGATATTTACGAATAAGTAATATAATAATAGATAATAATAGTTAATAAATAATAATAACTAAACATACGCTACGCACCATATATGGCTGTTCCGTACTCATTGCTGTCGCTATTGTCGTAGCATTTGTCATTAACATTGCACTAGAACTGTGCCATCTGTGTTTCACAATTGTTATTTATTATTATTAATTATTAATATTGTTGATGTTTTGTAGGGCATACCTTACAAGGTGAAATTAAAATCTAACATGAGTTCAGCCACCGAGGTGTAAAAGAACAGAGCGTTTCCATGTACGTATTAAAAAAAAAATTAAATTCTAGCACACGCAACCAATTAAAAAAAGACATGTCCGTTAATTCAAAACACATGCACGCGGTATAAATTGGAACCAGAAAAATTGTAATTTTAATTTCTTGTGACACTATTTTTTTTATAATAAAAACAAGGTTTCAAGAATGAATAATCCACTTTTTGTTTCATTTTCAGGGTTCTGTAGCCAAAAGACTAAAACGGAACCTTTATAATTTCGTCATGTCCGTTCGTCCGCCTGTCCGTATATCAAACAGGGCTGCCAAATTTCTCTCCTTAGAAATCCGTCGGTAAGGGGAAAAGTGGTGGAAGAAGTGGTCTGAAAAATCCGTTTCCACCCGTTTGCCCGGTTCACCCATTAATGCAATGAGTGTGAGAGAGATAGAGAGTAAAGTGAAGTATGCGGTACCATAAGTCCATAAACGACACATCGACGTGTTTCCACCTTCATTATGGCTTTATTATTAACATTATTAAATGAATTTCGTATAAGACGTTGAATTTACTTTTACTTACAAACAGACTTTAAATTGAATAGAAATGATTCATTTTTTCACATCCAATGAATCGATTATTTCGTAGATTTTTCACATTTTTATGAAATAAAAATATTATATTGACTGTTAGAATGTTGCGATAGTAACAAACGCGGCAGTACAATCAGTTAAATCCTCAATGTGTTCCGTAACTCGAAACACTTGACTCCAGTTGTGTGAAAAAAACGCATCAGACAAAGATAGCGAGTCGATATTCATCGATATAGGTGTGTGTTTCGCGAACATATTGTTTCATACACTCTCTTATCTTTTTCTACCCAAATAGAGAGAGGAGTAGGACAGAGGTAGTGAAAGAAACGTGCTCAGATATGCTCGAAAGTGCTAAAAATACCCGAATGTCCCCAAATTATCGATTATCGAGTGAAGTTTGAATTTACATGTAGTAAAAAAGGTAAAAAATTCGGAAAAGTTAGAAAATCCGTTAAATCCGTTCAGATCATGAAATCCGTTCCATTATCCGTTCAAATTTATTTCTACTCGAAAAATCCGTTTGGAACGGAAAAATCCGTTCATCTGGCAGCCCTGATATCAAAGCCTTACAACTCCGCATCTTTCCATCGGTTATTTCCATATTTTTTTATAACTGCAGAACTAAAACTGGTGGGTTGATGGCACGGAACAAGTATAGTTTGCACCTGATCGATTTTTTGACAAAAGCACGGCAGTTATACACTGGCTTTTAACACTCTTTTATTGGCTCGACTTGTATGTATGTGTGGATGCATCTGTGTATGTATGTAGGTATGGATGTAAAGGAATCTTTCAGCGTCATTTTCACCAATTTCAAGAAGTCTGATTAACTTGAAAATTTGTATACGTGTCAAGGGCCAAAGACAATACAATTATTTCATAAAAATAAGTTTGAATTTAAAAATTTTGAAGAAAATTAGAATTTGAAAGTTTTAAAAAAAATTACTTTTGATCGTTTTGAGACTAAAAATTAAGAAAATAAATTATAGTTTAAAAAAACTAAAAAAAATAGAAAATAATTATTAACAAAATAATTTAATTATAGTAAAAAAGCGTGGGGTGCCAATTACTATATTTTCATTATAACTCTAATTTTATGAATAGCTATACCAATGAAATAATTATAACATTTAATATCAAGCACTCCACACTTTTTTAGTCTAATAAAATTATTTTGTTAATAATCATTTTCTACTTTTTAGTTCAGTTTGTTATTAAAGCGTGTTTTTTATATATTTTTTAACTATAATTTATTATATTATGTATGTTGAATGTAAGTAAATAGGCTTTTTGTGACAGGTGTGCTTCAAAACAAAATCGAGTTCTGTATAAAACTTCTATGGCAATTCTTGATTCGTATAAAATTTAAAGCAAAAAAATAAAAAAAGACTGCAGGTGTCCAAATATCATACTTATCACAATTCGCATTCCACAATTTATACAGATCAGTAGAAAAATTACATAATCTTCCTCTACTTTCAAAGTAGATGTCGAACAAAAACAGAGCATAATAAAAATAAAATGGTAAAAAAACTTACTTTTTCATAATCAACGCTAAGCCCGTGTGGTGTTATTTTCGAAAACATTGAGTGTGTATAGAATATTAACGTACTTTTTTTAAACTAATAATGCACTTTATTTAAGTTCTTTTTCGAAATAATGCGTCAAAATTTACTGTAATTTTATCACCACATCAAATGTCCGAAATCCAATTTGGAATTTATTCCCACAATTAGTTTCAGCACTTTTCAACAGCAAAAAAACAGACAAAAATAATAATCACAGTTCACTAAAAAACAGCCGATCACACGATTAGACAAACAGAAACTAAATTATAAAAGTCAAGTAATATAAAATATGCTAATATTATGTAAGTTACTTTTTCTTATTCAATTGTGACACGAAAAAAACGTTAATAAATTCAAGTATATCGCCGTTCTTGTCTATCTTACTGATTTCTTATGAAACAAGCATCTTTAGTCATGTCAAATTATTACAGCGTTTCATTATACTTAAATAAATGAATAAAATACATGACACATTAATCTACAGAGTATAAAATAAAATGCATCCAAATTAACTTTTTCATTAAAACTTTTTTCCCGATCTGTCTCGACAAGAATAGGTAAAATAAAAATAGGTAAAAATGGTTTTATTGTGCTTTCGATGATGTACTACAAAAGCTGAAAATGATTATGGGTCATCAATCTGGGGTTTTGATCATACTAGAATAAAATCGTGGGTTGTAAGTTAAATAAATCCGTTTAAATGACGGAAATTCTAGGTATATGCCATAAGCCAGCGGTTTTTGAACGTTGGTTTTCGTGGATCCGAGGATACTAGAAACTGATGAGCCTGCAATTTATTTAACTTACAACCATAGAGGTAGGTATTACAATAGAGTACGCGAGTGAGCAGTGAAAGTGTCTGCAATTAACAGTTATTAATCTCTATGGTACTAATAATGCAAAACAATGCTGATTTGAGTAAACAAATTTCTGGTTCTCTCTCTTAACTGAGGACACTTACATTTATGGCAAGCATACAAACTAGCGTACTCTAGTTACTTATATCTCTATGATTAGAACTCAAAATCAAAATCGAAATTAACAGATAAGCATTTTCCAGGTTTATTGAAATATAAATTGCAATTTTGCTATTACACCGTTATTTGAAAAGTGTTTTAAATGAATCCGAAAGTGATAAAGAGCACTAAAATTTTTATAATAATATTTTATAACAGAGTTGTGCCATAAAAACGACTTTTAATTGATCATTATGAATTTTTTACGCGAAAACGACTCGTGACGTCACTATGATGGTAAATAAAACGATAGTGCACAGTAACCATAGTAATACTGTACAATTAAAAATATTTAAGATCGCTATGATTATTACAGTATACCAGTTATTAGTATACAAGTTAGTAAAACTTTATTTATTTATTAAATGGATTTATCCTTAATAAATCAGTACTTTCTGCTTTTACGAAACCATCTTACATGATGCGAAATAAAAAAAAATACGGGATAGAAGTCTATAAACGTGATAATAACTTAAAATAACTTCAAAATAGCACACAGCACAACATAAACGTAAGTAGTTTACAGACGAAGTGACGTCACGCCGAAATCCAACATAGCGAACAGCGTTTTAGACTTTTGAAGAACAGATTAATAAATACATTTCTTAAAATTGAATTATAAAATATGTAGTGCATTATTATGAATAGAAATCAACATTTCTCGTTTGCTTTTTACAAAATCTATCAAGAATATGTATTATTAGATATTTTTTTACATATATGTAGTGCAAAATACCCTATTGCCGACAAAGTTGCGATTTTATTAATTTGTATTGATTTAATTTCCAATAAACGTCGTTGACGCAATCGCGGCCATTAGTGATTTATGTATTCATGTTTCACCCATGACACAATTTATCCGATGCAAATTGATAACTTGCCGTAAATTTGCGAGTTCACCAACGGGAATACCACATGCGGACTAGACCCATAAAGTTAATAATATAATAGCGAATTAATCTTCAAGTGCACCCTACCACGCGAAGTCCTAGCGTGCACGACTGGTACTTAAAAAGGACGCCAATGGCGAATTTCACCAACTCCGGCATCGGTCTTTGTTTCAACACAAAATATGAGTTGACGATTATTAACCGACGAAAAACAAAAACGGAGGATAACATTTTATTTAATCCTTTTTCAATTACAACGTTTGTATCCATCGTGGGTTTTTTAAATATTTTTAATTTTTTTTTTAATTTTATATAAAACTTTTTAGTGATTTCTTGCACTAAAAACCATCGCAGATGAATTACAAACCCTTTACAGAAAACCGCATCTGAATTGATCAAACCGTTTTCAAGATAACGGCGACATTCGAGTGCACACACAAACAAACAATATCTCTCCCTGAACGCATATACCTTCTCCGTTCCGTCGTGGGTAATAAAAATGAAGTGTAACGCAATAAACATCAGTTTTGCTAATCTTCAAAGCCGAGCACATTATGGAGACGTTTGCCTCGCCATCTGGGGACGTTGCGTCTAGGAACATTCCTTGACCAAGACGTGCACTTATGCTCCGTGCATCAACATGATTGTGCTGCATACCTCTCTCTACATGGGCATGTGTTGCTTTTTGTTTTGTATTCATTGTGGGGATGCCGATACACGTGAATGAAATCAGATCAAAGGGGAATTCGTGAAACTATTCCTAATAGAATAGAAACAGGTTAGATTAAATGAACTGCACAGGTTCATTATCCCACCAGTGTTGCCAGATGTGAGAAGCAGGATGTGCGCACCAAAAATCCCACGAATATTTTAGATTTTTACTTTCAACCATCCCTTGGAGTTTTATATACGAATTGAAGTCAAAACGAAATTAAAATTGATGTGTTAGTTGGTTTCTTCTAAAATATTTCCATCATAATGACGAGATGCGAGGTTTAAATAGATGTAGATTGTACGCCCATCGTTTTGATGGAAATCTTCAAAAAGAAGAGACCAACGAACACATCCGTTTACTAAAAAAAGTATCAAAACTTTTATTTTAAATTAACGGGAGTCGGCTTGCCACCGGGAATACCGCAGCCTCTATAGGGCTTCCAATCTCATATCACTCGATCCAGTATCTTCGTTCCTTGCATTAGCTTGTGCAGTTCGTAGACTGGGTGATTGATATCATCTTCTGGACTCATTCTACATTGTCCATAAATTAATTATCTGTCTTCTACGATCCAAAGCCTCGCATTGACACAGATTTATGATCCGCTGTTTCCGTCTTCTTATTGCTCTGTCTGCACTTTAAGCCTCCGTTAAACAGTCCGATTCTTTGGAGGTGTCCTTTCGGGGCACAATATTCTGTCAAGAGGCCTACCACGAGACGAAGATTGTTTCTACTGGCATTTATTCCACAGTTTAAAGATTATATACGTGCGTAAACGAATCACCACAGGAAGAAAATCCAACCTTCAACTTGAGATATTTCATTGCCCTTCAACAACTCCATATAGTACGACGACATTACGAAAATATCGAAATGATATTTTTTTTTTGGGTCACCAACAACAAAGGTTATTTTTAATAATAAATTGAAAATTCAAGTTTTACTTTTACAACCTCTTTGGTTAGAATTTGGGAGATGAGAACTTGTAATAGAGGAGCCATGAGAACGACTTTTTTAAACGGCGTTGTTGTTTAAAAATGTCGTTCCCATGACTACAATAATCGCCATCGGTAGTAAATCAAACAATTTATTGGGCGACTTCTGGTGTTTTCTGTTCGAGATAGAACATAAAACCGAGTACCGACATCTCAATTAAACGGACATTTTGATCTATAAAAAAACAAAAATAAAACGGGAAGAACCGATGCGTCCTTTTCTGTGCAAGCTGATTGCAAGAAACCTATAAACACAAAAATAAAAACACAAATGCCAGGCATTCACCGTATTAATAAGTTATATATAAATAGAACTCTGTCAGACCTCCTGGCGTTTAAAGATTCTGTATTAATTATGCTGCAATATAAATGTACATAAAAATATACATGATCAAACTTTTATAATAGCTTGGCTTTACTCGCGTTAATGACCGGTTTTAATCCGAGCAAAGCAGAATAACGAAACAAACCTTCAATTTGTTTTTTCTTCTTCCTAGAAAATTGTCTAACATAGTTTTAAGTTTAATATAGAGTAATAAAAAGATAGAGAAAAATGATCAACAATTCGACATGAAAGATTCTTTCGAGTACACACAGTTATTTATTAGTTCACTGACAAACTGACAGATGGAAGCTCATTTAAAACTGTATTAGAAAGAGTATAGATAGAGAAGCCAATTAACCGAAAACCGATTAGTGGCGTGTGTGAGTCGGAAAAAATGCGAAAATGGTAAATATTTTGAGCCGGAATGAAACTAACACGATAGCGGCGTCAGAATTTCTCATTTCTCAAACCGGCCAAAAACCACCCACGAGAGGGTTTAAACGCGATTTACTAGGTTTCCCTGCAGAAAGAAGTACTTTACCCGAAAGGGGTGAATTTTTTCCCCCATTATCAGCAGCGAATACATATGTTCTCTCTTCCCGTTTTAGAGGATGCTGAGCACGGTGGTGGAGCTAGATATCGCGTCCGACCCCTATCAACCCCTCCACCGACCAATACTCACCCCCGAAAGGGGTGATTTTTTTTCCATTATCAGCGGCAAATACATGTTCTGTTCCCGTTTTAGAGGATGCTACGCACGGTGGTGGAGCTGGATATCGCGTCCGACCCCTATCAACCCCTCCACCGGCCAATACTCACCTACGAAAGGGGTGATTTTTTTCCCATTGGAAACGCTGACATACCTACATGGCAACGGATACAAAACCGGAAGTCATTTTTAATGGCGGCAACCAATCAGCGATCCACACTTATATGTACCCTCTCTAAGTATGAACATCATCGTGTACCATTTCACTTATTTCAATAATTTATTCATTCATCTGTCGAAGTATGTCGGTGAGTTATTAAATCACCTTGTTTAGAGAATTAATTATTTATTAGTTATTAATAATAACATTGTTATCAAGAAAAAAACGGCCTCGCTGTGCTAAGAACCCAACATAATATAACGCCGCAGTGAAGAAGTGTACGGAATGACCACAAATCAAACGATAATTAGCATATTTTCTTATGAACTTGATGTTTATATGTTATAAGTATCCACGATGCCCGTATTGTAAATCTATGACCAAAATAATAAAATCGCGTATGTGGGTTTTACCATTCCAACCCACAAGTGGGGGAATGGTATTAGTTTAGGTCAAAAATCACTTTTCAAAAATTTACAATATCTTTTCGTTTTGAGGTCCCCCAAATCCAAAAAAACACATTTTTAGAAAAACTCTGTGCGTCTGTTAGTCTGTGAGCATGATACAGGTCAAACTGATGAGCGGATTGAAACAAAATTTTGTGAGGATGTTTGGTATGCAAATATGAAGAGCCCTATTGTTTTTGGGAAAAATCGGCGCATGCGCAGAAGAAATATGTGCTATAACGGTGTTTTTTATACAATAATGGTATACTTTTCATAACGGCTTAGTATTCTATTTAGTCGTAAATAAAATCAAAAATAAATTTAAATGTAAGCCTTAGAAAATAAAAAAAATAAAAATATATTCGCACAACGTGGGGTTCGAACCCAGGACCCTGAGATTAAGAGTCGCATGCTTTACCGACTGAGCTAGCCGGGCTTGTGAATGTACGACACTAATATTGAAATATTTAGTTAGGGCATTTTACCTGAATAGAAGTATGACGGACAAATTTTGAGATATATTTTGCAACATTTTTCATGAATGCTCCGCCCCTACTGGTCGTTGCGTGATATTATATAGCATATAGCCTTTCTCGATAAATGGGCTATCCAACAACAAAAACATTTTCAATTCGAACCAGTAGTTTCTGAGATTAGCGCGTTCAATCAAACAAACAAACAAACAAACTACAGCTTTATATATTAATAGATTTAGTTAAAAAAGTTTAGAAAAAAGATCAGCATAAGCTGTTTTGATTATCGACCACAGAAATAATACGCCTTGTTTTTGGTAAGCAATTATTCATTTCAACAAAATTAGTGTTACATCATGTTCCAAGTATAATAATAATAACGATAATAATATTTTTTCGTGGGATAATTTTTAATAAACACGCAACATTTCTTAAAACTTTGGATCTTTTATTTAATATCCATTACCGATGTTTGAATATTAATATTTCAAGCGTGAATCAAATTGAAAGGAATTTGCGACGAAAAAAGTGTAGGTAGTACACAAGAATTCCGACACTGTATTCCTAAGAATTCGCGGCACGCTATTTATAGTTTAAAGCAGGATCGGGCTGGTTAATAAAATCGGCCCGTAACTTTAGGGCATGGACCGGTCTGCCATGTCACCTACGCAGCTATTGCAATATTAAAATACAGTAGAATCTTTTTAAGTCGAAAACCTCCAAAATTCGAAAAAAATGTTTTGTTTCTTTCCTTTCAAGCCCCAAAACCTTCATTATTCAAAATCGAAATCAGTGAGTCCCCGCAAGCCATTTCGGTATATATTTTCACTCTATAACTCGAAAAAATAAATTGGACCTCTGTATCTCGAACATAGCGATATTCTCTAACTCAAAATTATAACTTAGAATGAATTTTAACTCTACGAGTCGAATATTTCTTTACAAAATCCGCGTAAGTCGAAATCCTTCATGAGTCGAAAACTTTATAACTAGAATATTTTGGCGCCTTCCTTGAAGTTCTACTGTATATCGAAGGCGAGTTCAAACCAGCCCACCGGACATAAATCAGCTGGGCCCAAATGTCCGGTCCGGGTCTGGTTTAATGATACTTTGGGCCCAAAGAAAACTTAACAAATTGTTGAAAATGAATCTGCGATAGCAGTAACATAATATTATGTAAACCGCAAAAAATAAATTTGCGAAAACTATGAGATAAAATGGAACTTGTACGGTGCTAATCCTATAAAGTGTCACTTTCATTATTGTTTGCTGTATGACTAGCGAACAGCGACCCGGTTCGACTTCGCCCGAATTTGTAAATTTCCACCGTTTTTTCGTCGACTTACGTTGTAAAATTGGTCTCCACGAAAAGCGCTTTTATTTTAACGCGATAATATAATATGTCCATTCTGAACGTCCATTGTAAATATATGGTGAAAAAATTTTTGAAATCGGATGAGTAGTTTCACAGATTATCTCCTACATCCCAACTTATAAACTTATAAACATAAAAACTAAATTTACGGCCCTTTCAAAGCGAAGATTGTTATTTATATGAATCCAAATCAAATAATCTTCCATGAGCTCATAAATAAGCAGACCAAAATGCAAAACGCCTACAAAAAAAAAAAATAAATAAAATCAGTATATTTTTAGACAAAAACGGTTGAATTACAATTGAAAATGTACACACAATTTTTGAGAATTTGCCACCTTGCCTGTAGCAATACATTAATTGACTTTTTAAATTTGGCATATTATTAGCTAACAAACTGACTTTATTTCTGGTATAGGTAGTATTGTTGAGATTATTCTCTGTAAAAGTAACCGTAAAACATCAAGCGTTTTTTCTCGTTACACTTTTCCCTGACCTTATTAGAGACATCAGATCAGGATATGGATTAAAACTTGTTTAGTAGTATTCCGTGTTTTCCAACCAAATGTTTCACTCCTTTTGAAGAGATTCATTATTCCCGATGAATCTACATTAAAGAACAGTATCCCGTGTTAGGAGACTTAGAAGACTTTTTCCTATAATTAAAAAAATAGTAACGACGGTGTGTTTACGGAAGTTATTATTTCGTAATATTTACAAACTATTACACAAATCTCTTTTTGCGTGATAACCCCAATGCTTGTTTTGATAGCCGTTGATGACCGTCTCTTATAATGTATATAATATTATGTGGATATTTAATATAATAGATATTTATTCGCATCAATTATTTTTCGCATGCATAAATTATTATTGTATTTATATAAATAATAGACAAACGGTCGAAACCGATTTGTAATAGGCCGGGCCGAAAACAAATGAGTGTTTAATGGCTCTTCCTCCATTTGTAATTTGTACACTGATTTGTATTCGCGCTGCTCTGACATTGCATTAAAAATCTAAATGATTTATTCGATTACTAAACGAAGTTATCGTGTTGGCAAAATGTTATAAAAAATCAACTGTTAATAAAACTAGTCGGTTTATCGTATTTGGTATAAGCATAGATTTAGTTTCAGTCATTCAACTTGTTAATTATTACTTATATTCTAGTTCACATATTCCTTTTTGATGAATTCCAGTTCTCTGAAAATTATAATCACGGTGTCATTCGATTCAGAATATGTCAAAAACTGAAATCACAAAAAGAGATTCTAAAAAAGCAGGAAATTTCCTACAAAAAAGTTCTATCTCCCGGAAATCTACCATCAATATTTCTAATTTTAATTTAGAGGTGAAAATAGGGCTAAACTTATTTTTTCTATTTTTTATATGATTTTTAAAATATTTTCGTGTCTTTTAGCTTGTCGTATAAGAAATAGAAAAACAGTTTTTATTAGGCTTATTTTTACCCCCAAATTAAAATTAGAAATATTTGTAGGAAATTGCTTACTCTTTCAGAGCCTTTTTTGTGATTTCAGATAACTGCAATAGTTTATGAGAAATTCGCAAAAAAACCAAACCTTTCTTTTTTTTACTAAAATGTTTATAACTTATTCAATTTTTTCGTCCCCACTTTAATTTTTTCAAAAAGTTTCTCGAGATCATTCCAAATCGAATGACACCATATGATCATAATTTTCGGTGAAGGAGGCTGGAATTCATCAAAAATGGATATGTGAATTAGACTAGACCAGGGGTCGGCCACCTTTTGAGACGGAAGAGCCAAAAGTTACAATTTACAAAATTTCCCAGTTTTTAAAGAGCCACTAAACATTTTCGTTTCAGTATTATAATATTTGCTTATATATAGGTATAATATATATATACGAGGACGACACGTCGTGACGGGGGTAGTGCGGGTGAGACGCGAGTGGAAATGGCTGAGAGATAGACATAGTGTTCAATCATGGATCGATTGGACGATTTTTAAGGGTTTATATAATAAAATAATTATTTTTTGCGTATGGAACTGGGGAGCCGCAACTTTACATCAAAAGAGCCGCAGGTTGCCGACCCCTGGACTAGATTATTATTTAGGATCAAATCTTGCAATTCATTTTTGACTTGACACGTATTCAATCAAGGTGCAATATTATAAGGGTCCAATTTGCATAAGCTGTTGCTTAACTATCCCTCCATTTCCACCATAAACGATCCGTTTCATTAGCCATGCGAAGTGCATTATTTTCACATCTTTTTTTAACGTCGAAAAGTTTTAGGCCGTCTGGAAACGGGACTCATTAGTTTTGACAAGAAAAATTTGTTTTAACGTTAAATCCCAACCAGCAAAGTTATTTTATAATTTGATGGTTCTGCAACTGTTTTGTTTTATTGGTATTTTATTATTACTTCCAAATTGCTAATTGATTATATTAGACGTGCAATGAACACTATTCTGTTGTAGGCGGCTAAAGTGTTTTATAAATTTGTCATCAAAACGTTTATATAATACAGTTATAAAATATGATATAAAACAGTCACAAAATTATCGTAGAAATGCTTTTATGAACAGCTTATATAACGAATCAAACTATAAAATTAAATTGTTTTATAGGGGTTTTTTAGAACATTTCGGCAACATTTTATTTCCCTTATAAATATATTTTAAAATAATTTTAAAGTCCTTCCTGTGGCTTCAAAAAAATAGTTTTATTGAAGTGCCTTTGAAAACAATTTTGTTTTTAAATGTAAATTGTGATTTTAGAGAGATCACTTTAAAACTATTTTATAGTACGATATTTTTACTACAATATGAAAACAATAACAAATTTCTTATAAAATTAAATTGTTCACGTGAATATACATTTGCTGTCGCTAACTACATAATAAGTATATTTGGGAAAAGCCAGCTGACGTTTATCGTAGAGGTTAGGTGACATAGTTTTTGTCAGTTTTGGCTAACGTAAGTAATAATAAACAAATAAAATGTCTAATATAGGGCAGTGGAAGAAAATTAAGAAAAGTTGTGCTTTTCGAAGAAGCTTAAAAATATGATAGGTAGTAATAAGAACATTAATGTTGGCAATGATAAAACAGTGGAATCCACTAACATTATCAATAATGCTTCAAATCCAACATCAGTATGCGAAAGTACTTTTACATTTGTTAATGCAAGTACCATTAGTGTATTAGAAACGGAAAAACAACAGCAAAACACTGTCACTCGTTTTATATTTGCCGGTATTACATTTACCACTAAATAGAAACAGATTTATCATAAAATAGATAAAATATAGCAAGAGTAAGTCACTTATTTTATAAGAGTCGCCGAAAAGTTGTCTATTAGCAAAAATGTTGCCAACTAGCAATATAGGTATTCTTGATCATGTAAACAACAATCAGATGTTTCCAGGGAGCGGCGGAGGAGTCTGGTCAGACAAATTGACAGGGCCGTATTTTAATATAAGTACTTTGTATAATGTTTTTCTTGTTTGATGCAGTATTGTATAGTAAAAAATATATTTATGTATAAATCTGTTGTTAGGGCAGGTTTGGGATCGGTAGGTACTTAGCGAATCTCGTTATTGTTATTGGCCACAGGATGTTTATAGACATCATCTACTTTGCTATTCTTGGTTAAATGAAAAATAATTATTTATTCTAGGCTATAATTAATATTAAGCACCTATATCTGCTAACATATTTGCATTAATGAAATAGAAACACAACGCAATAATAAAATTTTTAAAATCACCGGTTGAGGTAGATAAAATAATTAAATCAAACAAAAATACCTATTTATTCTAATCTATACCTAATACCTATTCACTTTTTTATTACTTTCATAGACTTTTGGGCAAGAAATATACAGTATTTTTGTCTTTTTCATGATTTCTTTTAACCAGAATGGTTATCGTGACGCGCGACGTAAGGAAAGGTAATACTTAAAAATTTATATTAGAGCCAATAATATTTAAATAACCTTTAAAAACTATAGGTACCTATCTTGTAAAAAATATATAGTTAGGTGTTAAGTATATGGGAAAGTAAGTAGTTTATATATCTTCAATAAAGATGAATTTTTTTGTTTCTTTTTGTTACTTTTCCGGCCCCCACTAATGGAAGGGAAGGAATTGTGATCGTACGCGGAAAAAACAATTAGATAACGACGGATATATCCGATTTAACGTCCTCTAAGACTATTAAGACCATTTCCAGAAAAATGTCTGTGTGTCTTTCTGTGTGTTTTATTTCTTGATCCGATTGAATTGAAATTTGGTACATGGGTATTATAGTTATAGCCTGCCATGATCTCAATAGTTTTAGGCTGTTTTCTGTCAAATGGAAGTGTTTCTTCATCTGTCATTTGTCGCTCCCAATTGGCGGCCAAGCCGCCACATCGCCTCATGTAAGCAAAGTAGTTAGTCATGGCAAAGTGTTTTCATGACATTTGATATTAATTTTTTATTCATATGTTACTTGCCAGGAAAATATTGTGGTAACTCAACAGATTTTTTTATATCTTTAAAATAGGCACACTTCCCTAAGAAAAAATACTGCTTTAAAAGCAGTCCGGCCCTGTGTCGCAATATCATCTGGTAAAGCAAAATATTTTTTAAATGTTTTATAAAGATTGCGTAAAAGCTTAATTACATTAAAATGCTTGCTTTTGGTACAAAATTATTTTATAGAAAAACGCCATTTTAAAATGGCAACATTCAGGACCATCAAAATGGGTTGAGTTGAAAATACTAAATATTGCATGTATATTAATACTTACAGCCGGTAAATACGTAAAAAGTACAAAATAATTATGCCAAGAACAGACTGGAGCAAATTTCTCCGCAGAAAATGGTGAAATTGGCAAAGCTAATTTATTTATGATTTAAAAGTTTTTCCTAAAAAGTTAATAAATACGGGGCGCGTTTAAATTTTGTTAGAAATATGCTATATATTTCACGATAAATTTTTCTTTGCAGCAAAAATTTTGGTTTCAGCATCACAAACAATACCTCTAAACAATATAAAGTGTAGAAGGTAGAAGTAAAATTACTAAAATGGCTTCGTGTTTCCTTCTTGTAAATACTTGGCGACATTTATTATATTTTCCTTCTGTCTAATACAAAATTGCTTCTTGCAACTTTTAGAATAGATTTAAAAAACATTTTTATTCTATTGTAGTGATTTCATGTTGCGTTTTTACTTTATAACGTTTACCTGAAACAACTAAAAAGCTTTTATAAAACTGTTGTTTAGTTACTTTATAAACCATTAATAAAACTGATTTATAATGTTGCTGTTAAATTCTTCTAAGACCTGCCGAAATGTTTATAAAATTGTTTTGTAATTGTTACAAAAGGCTTTACAAAATATTAACGGAGACTCAAGTATTTTATAAAATGGTGCCAATTTTACATTTATAGCTGTCGTATAAACGCATTGAAAACGTTATTGAGAGTAATGTTGTTTTATAATTTTTTTGTCGAAAACGTTTTCGAAACTATTATAAAATATAAAATTGTTAGTTGGGATATCAATAAAAAAATCAAATCGTGACAGATAGAGGCATAAAGTGGAGTCAAAAGTTCGCGTTGGCAATTAGTAGTTTAAAAAGCTATTTAGCCGACGCATCCGATTATAACAATACAAAAGATCTCCGACAAGGGCCGAGGTTAAACGATTCAACTCCATTTCTGACGAGATAATTGTTAAAGCCGCATATTCATCAATATCGTATATTTAATTGTTATCTCATATACAACAGTTTGACAAGCAAGGCATATCCTAACCTCACATTCGTCTGATGTACATAATTACGGTTAGAGCACCTCGTTCCAAAAATAAGGGTTCATAAAAATAAAATTAACAGAACTGTTATTCGCGAAATGGGGAAGACATTTTTTCTGTTGTGTTCGTCAGAAATACCATCTAAACTAAATCAATATATCCGTTTGGTTTCTGTCAATTTTCGAGTCCCATCAATTAGGGTGTTCTGAGAATCTTAACTGATCTGAATCTGAATTGATCAAACCGTTTTCCAGATAAATGACGACATTCGAGTGCACAAACTAACAAACAAACAAACAATCTCTCAGGCTAAACGCATATACCTGCTCCGTTCCGTCGTGGGTAAAAACTACAAATATTTTCTACATTTTTCTATATTATGAGCCGTATCGCGAAGTGAGATCAATATTTTTTTTTTCTGTGATCACAATTAATCGAGGACGTTTTGGGACACAAAAAGAAATGATGACGGCATTTGTTTTTCCTTTTGCATTGTTTCGAGTTACTTTAAAATATGGTTTGTTTTCTGCTGTAACTCGCAGTTGTGGAGTTTTTTTTTTTCGAATAAATTACTGCTGCAAATTGCCTAGACCTGCCGTTTGCAGAATATCGCATGATGCCGTATAATTATGAGAATATTGGAATCATTCCATGAAACAATAAAAATAATATAACTATGAGGTATAAAATATAGTTAATCGCAGTTGCATTTTGAAAACTGCAACTTAAATAGATTTACCTTGCGGACAAGGTTTCGAAAACAGGGCTGGTCAAGACCGGCTATTATAAAAAAGGGATGCCGAAGCGCACATCTCGTCGATTTCGAAGCTTTATTCAACTTCACGCATGTTTGCCAGTCAGTTTGGATCAAATCTTGCAATCAAAATTTCTACTATAGTTCTAATTTAAGCAGGGCTGTAACTAGCTTTTTGGGGCCTTGTCAGAAAACTATTTTTGAAGTGAATACTTCTTTAAAAACGGGGGTAAACTCGTTTCCCTATGTAACAGAATTTATCACGATATTGTACTATTAGTAACCCTACATAAACAATGTTTTTTCGTAAGCATTTGTAGCTCAGTGGTAGGATGCTAGCATATCACGCGGCCGGCCTGGGTTCGATTACCGTCAGGTGCACGCGACAATTTGTTTGTTTTTATTTATTTATTATTTTTAAGTATACCTATTATATATAAAATTTTGGACTAATTTATCAGAATAATACTTGAGCTAAAAAAACAATACTTGCAGTAAACCTGCGAAAATTTTGTTGTTTCATACTTTATAAAAAAAAAATGGAAATGTTACTGCTTTTTTACTAAGTATGCAAAAATTAAAACCACTAAAACGGTTGACTGGGTTTTAATCCCTGAACTCATCAAGTTCTTTTCAGTTTTTTATTTCAATTAATTTTATTAATACGAGAAAGGCTACATATTTTCTGAATACATACATAAATCACTGCATTTTGTTTGACACGTGATGGCCTGTTTCTACAATGGCGATGTTCAATTACATGTGGCATATTTATTATTATTTATTAATAATCAATACGATATTAATGTTCCCATTGTAAATATGATTAATGTTCGACGAGAAAGTAAAAAAAAAATATTTAAATAGCTCTCCGGGCAATTTCTCTTACAAAACGCACACATGTCTATAATGCCGTTCAAAAATTTCACGTTAATTTTACATACTAATATATAGGGTGACTGGTAATTGCTCGTATTTTTCTCGGGAGAAGAAACTATGACTAATTTGAAATGATTTACCCTTATCACATCCTACAGTAAGACATAAGTTAGGTCAGCGAGATAAGTGGATAACTGCAATTAATAAAAAAAAGTAAGTAGCCTCAAAAACTCCAAAGATGCCAGGTATTATTACAGTGCTTTTTTGAAGTATTAAATAAATACACTAAATTACGAAAATATTATGAATGTGTATCAAATAAGTTATTTACAGTAAGGATGGATCAGATTCAAATATCTCGTGTGTAATACATCTGAAATCAGTATATTGTTTAACCGGTAAACTCATCTTTGTGAAACTGAAATATTTCCAAGAAATTAATTTCTAGTGTCTGTTATTTTTCAACATAACCTCTACAATCTACATAGTCCTAATAACTTAAAGCAAAAAATATATTTATCATTATTATTGATAAATACTAGTGTGACCTGTGCGAATTATTCGCACTAAATAAGTATAATAATTATCACTTTACAAAATTATTTTTTAAATATGATTGCAGGTATTCAATTCGTTTCTAATTTTGCACACTGCTTATAACGTTCTTTTTTTTGTTGTATTACAATATGTAGCTTAGATGACAGATCGAAGAAATATTTTACTAAAATTGTCATATAGAGGCGCAAGTAGCAAAAGTGTTGAGCTAAGCCGTCAGATGGCATCATGCTCGCTGTTTCAAAATTAAAGCCGTTAGATGGCAGTATGCAGTATTGTGTCTGTTGTATTACAATATGAAGGTCAGATGACAGATCGAAGTGTTGACGTTGTTTCAAAATTAACGCCGTCAGATGGCAGACGTTGTTCAGCGTTGCTGTATTTTAATTAATTTACAAAAACAAAAGCAATAATAAATTTTTTAGTTGTGGATGTCAGTAGAGCAGCAATTATCTGTAAAATGATATATATTTTATGTGGAGAAATTGTGAGGTTTTTTCTAAAAAGGGAGGCAAACATCTTTAACCTTAGCGTATTAATATATATTATGATGATATTTATTATATTTATATACTCGTATGATTGAATTTATACTTGATTGAATTTTTGAAGAATATACCTATTGTCTTAACGTTTACAATACTATTAGCTTTGGAGGTATTGTCTCATTTTTAAGTAATAAGCGAATTTTTTGCTCTTTCCTATCATTTGAAATTTCGCATACTAAAGTTAGAGCAAAAACCAACAGGCGGCGCTAGTGTAGAAGCTCTCGGCGAATAGACCTATATAAAACAAAGTCCGCCCGCTGCGTATGTCTGTCCGTCTGTTTGAACGCGATAGACTCAAAAGCTACCGAACGGATTTTCATACGGTTTTCACAAATAGAAAGAGCGATACACGAGGAAGGTTTCTGTATAAAATTTGTAAATATTTTTGAAAATGAATGAGTAGTTTCGGAGATTACCTCCTACACACAAACTTATAAAATTTACTTCTTTATAATATTGGTATAGATAGTGCAGTGATATATTATATGCAGCTGGGCTTTCAAGAAACAGATCGTTATAAAAACTCGTGCACGGGGTATGGTAGGAAGAGTACTACTTAAATTGATTATTTTTCTCTAATCTACTTATTTGTCGGTATTTGTCTTTGATCTAATGGCAGATGTGTGGGCGTTTCCGTCTATCGAGGTCGGATGGTATTTAAGTGTAACGCGAAACCGCATGTATGAGCGAAACAATTGACACCGCAAAAACAAAACGCGGTGCATTAGTCACGTGATTTCATTTCAGATAATTCGTATAGATTAGGTTTTACATCTTTGTTTTGCGGTCCGGTTTCGCCTGGCTAGATTTTGGTTTGGCAGCGCAATAATCAAGAGCAACGTAATTATCACTTTACTCATTACTGTATCTTTTATAATAGTTCCGTTCGTCAATTCTAGACAGTGATTCATACACTTATAGTTCACAATAAGTCTGTTCCAAGCAGTCAGAGAACGGTAACAGAAACGCCACCGTTTTGCACAAAAAAAGAATAAAAAAAAAAGAGAAAAAAAAAAAAAGAAACTGTTTATATCGATTTTTGAACTATTGCGTATGACAGTCTTGCGAAGTAGCAAGACACCGTTTTCAAATAGCTTGAACCAGACCTAATATAAGCGGCACATTTTTTATGCGTGGGACGGGTCAGGGCCGGCGGATAATGTGGGTACAGAGGGTAGTACTACCCACTCGGAAAATTCCGAGTGGGCAATTTACCCACTCGGAATTCTGTGGTACCTGTATATAGATTTGCTCAATTCATGTGATAACGCGGTCATGACTGCCATAGTAACGCGAAGTAACCTAGTCTTTTAATTTTGCCCTAACGAAGACAATAGCACGACTTAGATTTTCCCATTTAGAATTACGTTGGGAAATCTGAGTTGGGCTAGTTTTCGTAAGATGCGTATATATACACACCTTCTCGGCCAACTACCCACTCGGGATGAACACCATACGCCGCCCCAGGGACGGGTATGCTTTACATGGTCTTATTGCTTTGCCGCTCCATTCCAGTACCGCAGTATAGTCGTAGGGTGAAACAGTCAAAGGTATAATCTATCCAAGCCAGCACCAATTCAGCTCATATCGATGTTTTAAATCCTTCTGGTAGATATGACCTCTGAAGAATCCATCTCTGGATACTCCCACTAGAGAAAGTCTACTTTCTTTTGTTTTTTATAGCAAGAATTTTAATCATAAAATCATATATTTGCATCCCATTTGTATATAAAATCGTAAAAATATGTCACGATGACCGATTTCGCACGCTATGCATATTCAGTTGAATATATAGAAACAAAAGAGGAAAGCCTTTTTCCGTGCGGACACGCCCCTTCTACGGTAATAAACGAGCATAACGAACATACGACATACATAAAATATTAACGAAGATTCATCCTCACATAATAATCATGTTCCATCATTCATTATCTCTGCTAAGTAATGTGTCATTTGCTAAATTCTATCAACTATAAGAGCCATTACCATTGTCTTGACGAACGAAAGTTTCACAGAACTAGAAAACAAATGTGCGAATGGCTTCACGTACTATTATTTTATTATCCGATCCTATTGTTAACAGTGCTAAATGCAATTATCTTTAATGCTTTTAGTAACATATATCTATACTCAAATCTTTGAATATATCTATACCAGCGGTCCCGGGTGCAAAAGAGCGAATAGGGGGAGGGACATGAGTACGTACATTCATCTTAGTTTACCAAGATGAATGTTGTGTCCAAATTTCATGATGATCGGAGTTACCGTTCAAAAGTTTTTGTCGAACGGACAAATTTAACATTTTTCATTGATGCTCCGCTCCTACCGGTCGTAGCGTGATATTATATAATAATAATAATAATAATAATAATAATAATAATAATAATGCGTTTAACGTCCGTTTCTCGACTTTATGTCATAACAGACGCCATTCACACCATTACTATTTTTTTTTCTACCACACTTCCCGTAATTTTCTGCAATTTTTAAACTTCAACTTAATTAACAGCAATGGGCGAATGAAGGAATTTTTAAGATTTTAAGGATACGGTAGGCAAATTTTGAGCTTAGGAGTTTGACAGGTAAAATCGGCCATGGCCTTGAGTATAAGGAACCATCTCGATATTTATCTGGAATTGTTGAGGGAAACCATGGAAAACCTCATCAAGAATTACCGTATCTCGGCGAGAGGCAGTAGGAAAAAGTCCTAGTCACATCTGCCCCCGCCGGGATTCGAACCCGGTACCTCCCGAATGCGAGTCTAGTGTTCTCACCGCTACGTCACCCCGCTCGGTGCGTGATATTATATAGCTTATAGCGTTCCTCGATAAATGGGCTATTCAACAAAAAAAATTGGTTGTCTGTAAAGTCGGTTTACGGACGATAGTTTTACTTGATAACGTCATAAAGAAACATTGATGAACTCTCTGACGTCACGCGAGAAGAGAGAAATGCGTACAAGCCGACGCTTGGGCCGATCGTGCCTCTCTATCGCTTATACCGCGCTCTCGCTTGCACGCTCAGGCTCAGGCGGAACGTGACACTTTTTCGTGCGTGCAGCCGGTGTTTCATCAATTTATAAGACGTTACCACGTCAAAAACAAATTCAATTCGAACCAGTAGTTCCTGAGATTATTCTCACCAATGCGTACCTACATGTTAGACTTTCTACCGAAATAAAGTATGCACTATGCGATCGAGGTACGAAGAAAACTACATTAAATACAAATGTATTCAGAATTTAAAAAAATAACCGGCCCAATTGATCAAATATTTTTCGAACTGGATCGATTTAAAAATCTACAATGCATTTCGTACGTGTAGTCTATAAACTTGAAAACACGTAAGTAAAATCACTTGAAAATAGATTACCCGGCAATTACAAACGAAAATGGGACAGCCTGTATAAATACATTAATGCAGGCAGAATACAGAGAAAGAAGAAGATGAATGTTAATGAACCCGGAAAATGAAGATTCATAGTTTTGCAAATGAGTACACATCTGCAGCAGTTACGAGGAGCGAGGCGCACACCGCAGCCGGTGCACGCGGGATTTGTTCTGAAAGTGCATCTTATTTCTGACGCACTGATTAAAAAAAAACCTGTTGGATTATATAGTATTTTCGCAGTAAGTTCGACTCTTCACAATCGGTGAAAAGAGAGGCCAAATCTTCTTCCGGGTTTGTGGTCAGTGTCTACACTTATGTCTATGATGAATACAGTAGTGATGTGTCGCTCCTGAGCGACTCCCTTCTCTGAGCGGAGCGAGTCGCTCTTTTTTTTGTGAATGACTCACTCCGAGCGCCATTGCTCTGTGCTGAGCTATTCTCTACTGTTGCATTCGCACATTTACAGAGCGCACACAGCACAGGCCACAGCGACACTATAGTGAACTTTGCACGTACGGAGTTATCTTTGCTGAGTCGTTTAATGTTGAATGACGCACTGTTTACAGTGACTTAAACCATTCACATTGACGGCGTTGACAAAGATATAATATTGTAACAATAAACATTATTATTGTTAAGCTTTTATTATAATTTATAATTTATCCGAAATGCGAATAATATAAGCTCAAAATCATATTAAAATGAGCTCAGAGCTGAGTGTGTGTAATGTGCTGTGCATTGTGCAATGCTACATGACTCCTGAGCATGTATGATGACAGTTCACACCTCTGCAGTCTGTACTCTTGTGTAATGCGTATTGTATAGCGTCGCTCCTTTGAACGACTCGCTCTGAGCGACTCTTTTTAGTGAGCTGAGCCAGCTTCCAATAAAGAATCATGTGGACACATCACTAGAATACAGTTATGGCCACAGTGGATATAGTTATGTCCACGGTGGACACAGTTATGTCCGCGGTGGTCACAGTTATAGCTGTGTTCCACGCTCTCTGAGAACGGCATAATAGAACAAATGCGCAGTAGCTAAAACGAAACGTTTGAGCTACTACGCATGACTGTGACGGTTCTGTTACCGTTTTCAGAGAGCTTGGAACAGAGCTTATGTCCACGGTGGAAACTAATGTCTGCGATGGACACAGTTGTTGTGTGTTCATTGGTATTTCTACCTGCGCTAGACATTTTCAAAGGCGGTGAAAAAGCGGTCGAAGTGTCCTCCCTTCTTTTATACTAAGCGTGGGTGTGTTCTCTGCTCGGTCGCAGTTCGTTATTTTGTGGATATAGTTATTACAAAGTATCTATCTGATAGGTTGCTCTGCTACGTTGAATTTCAAGCAACCAATCAGTTTTATTGTTATATCGGGTCTGTTCTGGCGCAACTTTTAAACTCCGAATCTGATTTCAATGAAATTTGATACATGTTTACGGCTCTCCTTAACTCACAGAGAAGGCTATCTGATTTTGTTCGCGTCGACACGGAAAACTTCAACAAGATGTCCGGTAAAGGAATTACCGTTTCTCAGCGTGATGCAGCAGGAAAAAGCCCCAGACACATCTGCTCCCGGCGCCTGCTGAATGCGAGTCCGCTGCTCTCACCACTACGCTACACCACTCGGTCGAGCATACTATAATAGATCGAGATAAATGCGTTGTTGATAATCGGTTGCATAAAGAGCTGCTGGTTATACATTTATACTTACATTATATCTAATCATCCGTGGAGATTGATAAAACGTGTTTTTAGCAACACGATAGGTTCGTGTAAAAATAAAATGTACCGCAGATGCGTGTAAGATGTGTAACGATTATGAATTATCATTACATATCTCCGGTATTACACAGTCACAAGTTGCACCACAGGAAATAAGATAGATGCAGCAGCTAGTACAGTTCACAAATTGCAGTCAGTAACTAATGCACTTAGTAACACGTTGAATATAGCGGCAAAGCAATAAAACAAAATAATTAAGCATATCCGTTCTTTGATTGCGCATGTATCAAAACTGTGCCGCTTATATTGTGTATAAATAAGTATTAGTCACTAACTATATAATTGTGTTCAGTTTTTTTGTTGTGTTCATCTCAATCCTGCGATAATACAAGCATTTACACAATCCGGCATTTTGACACTTCAAAAATAAACATGGCGACCAGTGAACAGCTGATTTATTTTAGGTTAACTGAAATCAGACTATGAATTATATTTCCTTATAAAGAGTTAGTTAGATAATTATTTTTCCGGTTATTTTAATCAGATGATAACACAAAATATGACAGATTTAGGATATTTTGTCTATATTTTAAAAATAAACATGGCGGCCCCTGAACAGCTGATTTATTTTAGGTTATTTAAAAACCGATATGAATTAGAGTGAACTTACGCAGTTCATTTAAGTGCGGCGGGGTTAACTGAATACAAATTATCAAAAAATAATTTCAATTAATTTTTATATATCACTGAATCTGATAGATATGAGTTGCCTTGCTATAAGTTCAGTGCAAGTGCACAACTACACTAGTGCAGTCAGCGTGTGGTGGTCAGCATACGTCATTAACTTGTTACGCTCAACATTACATCATTATTATTAAATTAAACGTGAAGCGTTCAGACTAATAATTATGCACAAATACGCATGCGTGGAGAAGTGCATTTTTTAACAACAATAACGATTATTAGAGACCGGATAGCCATGTCTCTCTAAGCCGATGTTTATTGTAAGTGGCGTATGAAAAGCAACGTTTCATATGTAAAAGCTGCTATCGTAATTAGATCTATAGCGAACACATAGGAAATGGGAGGTTAGGAAAGCTTAGAATCTCGGATTTGATTGATTATTATTATTGATCTGAATAAAAAATGTGTAATTGCTGAACAGTAACGTATTTAGACTATACTGGGGTGGAGTCTGCACAATAAAATGGACACTGAATTGGCTCGACCCGGTTCTCAATAATCACACTCGGTCCTCAAGCCATCTCAATACGACCAGAATCTATCTAGTATTTTAGGCACCTGACATCAGTGAGCTTAACAAAAACAAGAAGACCTCAGTGGATGAATTTTGACAAAATTTTGAATGAATTTAAACAATTTTTTGGGTGAATTATGACATTTTTTGAAGTGAATTTTGACAATTTTTTTACTTATTTTTTATAGTATTATTTGTTCAGTCGCAGGTCACCAAATTTCAACTCTGATTTTGACGTGATAAAAATGAATTTTAAATCTTAACTTAAAAATTCTTAATCTAACAAAAAGACGGGGGCACACTGGACTTCAATAAGCCCTAGGTTCCGTCCCTGGTTGAACTCGTGTATTTTCAACAGCGTCAGTTTTCAACTGATTTTATTCCTGTGTTTTCATATTTTTAGTCCCAGCTTCTTACGCAAAATGTCTTCTTTTACGCTGTTCTAAAAAAAATTACAAAGTGTCATAAATGTAAAAAGAGGTCAGATTGATCTATGATTGCCACGAGGTGAGGGTCAAGGAGAAATTGAAAATACATTAGTCCCGACAGGTTGAAAATATATGAGGTTTTATCGTAAAAAATTAAACTATAGCTTTTATTATATTATGTACTTAAAAGGAAAAAATCCACGTAGAAACCCACTAAACTAAGCAAAATGAAGCTACGCTCGCCACCATCAATGTTTTACACACGAAAATATTGTACAGTGTCACCGGAATTCAAAGTTTTTAGTCGATGTGGAAGTTGATCAAAATTGGATTAATGGTCATATTCACCGTGCGTAGTAGTTTATTCGGTTCATTTTTTTTCAGGTGGGTGGCTATTCCTCCGAATAAATAGCGATAATTTAGTTTACCAAACATAAATATGTTTATTCCAGGTATAAATCTATTTAACTCACTTCGAGGATATAAATATTTATACGCCTGATAAAATAATAATGGCTGCCACATATAGATCATAATACCTAACCTATAAACGCGGAGTATTAGGTATATCTACAGTTGCTCTTGTGAATTTATTTATATGTTGTTTATTAACCTTCTGTGAAGTGTATAGTTGTAAAACATTAAAGTTTGTGGAAGTTTTGTGCGCAATTGGGTTAGAATGAAACATTATTTTGTGAAACTTTTTTTGACGTTCACATTAAGGCCTAGCACACATGAAGAGCGTTCAACGCGCGTTGGCCCAACGCGCGTTGAACGCCTCTCATATAAACTGGGCCTTACGCCATTGGTCGGATTTTTGGGTGAACGTCAAAATATTCCACAAAAAGAGCAAGAACTATAATGCAGTGTATATTTATTTTTTAACTAACTTTTCTACCTGATATTCTGCTTGGTGAATAGAAAATAAACTTTATTCTAACGAATTTTGTTCCGAGATTAGTAACTTCCATCTTTAATAGTGTTCGGTGAATTTGGGCATAAAAGATCTTACTATTCCGTTCAGAAATTTTTATCAGACTTTTAGTGTACTTTTATCTATGTTTTTTTTTATATTTATTTTTTAACACAGTCGTTATATTTTATATTATATTTATCTGACGTTTCCTATGTCAAATTTTGTTTGGTCTACCGGAAATAAATTATTATTATTAAATTAATAAAAAGTTGTAAGCAGCTGCACAGAGACTTTTGATCGGCATGTATACTAAATTTTATTGCAGCCATCTATGGAAATATCTGATTCGTGCTGTCAAGGCCAAACCGATTTCAAATAAACTGTAAGAACAGTTATTTTTACACAGTTCCATTAAAGTTTTTCGTCAACGTAAAAACTAAACCATCTCAGAAATGAATATGAATGGCTCAGTGCACACGTCACACATTTTCCCAGAACAGTGACGTGCGGCTGGGTTTTGGCTAAGGTAACACAGTTCCTGGTACGTGCTACGGTGTTAATGCACATACATATTATATTTATAACGGGGTCTTAGTCCCAGAGCGGACCGTCGGATCTTTTATTTGTGTGAGCATCGGAGCAAACAGATTGTATATTCATAATTATTTTTTTTTTTGCCGGAAATTGAGAGTAACTAAGGGGTTGCAGCAGAATGAGCTCTGAAACCACACGGCGACAGGAAATTACTAATCGGAACCGAAATTTTAAGATCAATTTATTTATGCAGTCGACGACATAAGAAGACAATACAAAAAACGAGTGTGCTTTAAACCACACGACTGAAGTAAAACTTCTTCTTGCCATAATTTGTTATTATTCACTCGAAAACTCACAAAATATGAACTTTAAAATGATTTTACAATTTTATTCAGTTTAAACGTAAAATTTTTAATATACCTATTGAACAAAATATTAATTTATAAAATTGTTCAAGAACGAAATGAACAGTCTAATGTAAGAAGAAAGAAATCTATACTAATATATAAAGCTGAATAGTTTGTTTGTTTGTTTGAACGCGCTAATCTCAGGAACTACTGGTTCAATGTGAAAAAAAAATTTTTGTTCAATAGCCCATTTATCGAGGAAGGCTGTAGACTATATAAAATCACGCTACGGCCATTAGGAGCGGAGCATTAATGAAAAATGTTGCAAAATGTATCTCAAAAATAAGCTTCTATTCAGGTGAAATGGACTAACTAAATATACTCATATTAGCGTTGTGAGTAAACAACGCCGACTGGCTCAATCGGTAGAGTACGCGACTGTCAATATCAGGGTCGTGGGTTCAAGCCCCAATTTGGGCGAATATATTTTTATTTTTTTTATTTTCTACATTGACTTCTTCTAAGGCTTACATTTAAATTTATTTTAATTTTATTTAATTAATTAAAAAAAAATTATTACTTAAAAAAAGTATAAATACTGCTTTTTATCAACAAAAACTTTTAAACGGTAACTCCGATCATCATGAAATTTGGAAACAACATTCATATCGGTAAACTAAGATGAATGTGTGTACTTATGTTCCTCCCTTCCATATTCGTTCTTTTACACCCGGGTGAAACCGGACGGGACCGCTAGTATAAACATAAAGATAATGAAAACAAAAGTAATACATTGCAATTATTTAGCTCTTGTTGGATTTTAAGCGTAATTTTTTATGAAATATTATTTAATTATTTAAAGTAGGTTTACAAAACTTTGCTCTGTTACCCGATAGCGCCACTGGCAAGTAAAGTATGTGTCATTCTCTTGTTAGTACTGCTTATATTTTAGGCCACCTGATGGCGCCACTAGCCAGTGAAGTATTTGTCATCCTCTTTCTATTTTCACTAACTTATATCTCCCTCTCAACTTCCGTTCGCCTCGCCCGATCACACTTTCGTAAATCTCTCGTCAGGCATTCACCAGCTTACTCCCCAAGTCAAGAGTGCGTAAAGAAGTTTTACTTCAATAAAGTTTTAAGGTCGGCGACAATTGAACATTTCTTCTACTGAGTTGGGACCTTCGTGTTGAAGAATGAAGACTTTCAAAATCTAGTATAGGTACAATTTTTTTTAACTTTAACTTACCAAGGCCATTCAGATACGAGTTAGTTTGGTATATTGCACTATTTTTTCACTTACCTGTAAAAGAAAGAAATATGAATTAGTCACGTATATAATAAAACAAAACTCTCGGAAACATGTTATAAAATACAAACAAAAATAAACACAAAAAACTGAATTAGACGTTGTTGTACAATTTTCAATTTGTTTTCTTAATCTATATATATACAGTATGTAAACGCGTAAAGTGCACATAATATAGGGAAATTAGCACTGGTAAAAAATACTTGGATCAGAGTTAGCCATGACTGCATTAATTGTTATTTCTATTGAATTATCGTGGTAATCTTGAGGATTTATATTTTATTTTGATTTATTTTTATTTTACTTGGCTTTTTTAATAATAAAAAGCTCTTATAAATCATTATATTTTTTTTTTGTACAAAAATAAAACAAAAAAAAAAACAATAGTGTAAGTGCCTTATGGCAAATACACTAACAACTCCATCTGTTTGGAAACATTTCATTCAAAAATTGTCTGACTGGTATGACGTTGGTAAATCAGTGACCCAAATGTCTTTAGTTTCAACACGAATAGGGGGAGATATTTGATCTCGCACCATATTGTATTTTTGGTAATTTAATGTCCCATTAATAAAAAAAGTCCGATTATGTTGTAATCATTTGAATATTTTCTTCGGTAGTAGGTATACACATTCATTTTGCAAAAGAATATTATCTGTCAAATTGAAAAACAAGATTTCAAGACTCACTCTGATCCAGTCATTTTTTCCCAATGTTAATTTCCCTATGTGCAGTGTGCACCTTACGTGTTTACATGTATAAAAATCGCGTGTCACAGTGTTTGTTATCGAACTCCTCCGAAACGGCTTGACCGATTTTTATGAAATTTTCTGTGTTTACTTGGTAGGTCTGAGAATAGGTCGTAGGCTATTTTTTATACCCCTAGGTGATAAGGGTGACCCTCTCCAGATTTTTTTTTATTTTTTGGACAAATTTTTTTTTATGATTTGCCATTAAAAAATACTTATAACCCTAAATTTTCACCGTTCTGCCACCAACCCCTGCTTGCAGTATACATCTCTTTATACATTTATATTTATTCGACACTAGATGACAAATACTTACATGTAAATATTTTTATCAAAAATTGAGGTTTGAGTTTAAAGTAAGTAGCAAAGCAGGGAACTGCCGAAAACTGCAAAAAATTTGACACAACATTCATCTCGGTAAACTAAGATGAATGTGCGTACTCACATGCCTCCCCTCCCCATTCGTTCTTTTGCACCCGTGTGACACCGGGCCGGACTGCTAGTAATACAATGAAAATCGAATGGTCGCTTTTACCAGAGGTCTCGGGTTAGATATAAATAACGGTATCGTTATACGCCCGACTATTCTCAAGCTTGGCATCACTACAATCAATATTTCGGACTTGATGGAATCGCAAAAACGGCGATGCAATTTCATTTGGGTGCATAAAATGCAACGCGAAGAACGAACTGGCAATTGATGTCGATTACACGGCTGCGATTCGGTCCGACGGCGCTTCGCCACGTAGAATAATCGCTTCTGGTGGTAGCGGAGCACCGGTCATGGCACCACAACACCTCAGGAGCCAACGCCACAGGCTCTTGTTAACTTGACGTGACCTTACGTTGTAAGTACCGATAAACACGACAGAAAATGGGGTGTTTGAGAAAAACCTTAGCGTATAGCGATGCCGTTGTTTATGATATGGTGTTTTCATAGCGTCTTTATTAAAAGTATCAATAACTGATTGTTCAAGTACAGTAAGATGATCCTACTTAACGTTGTTTCGGTTTAGCGCTCTTTTATTTCAACCCGGGATTCCCCGAAATTGTGCGCAGCATAACATATCCGAAACAGTGTAGTTGTGTTTCTTGTTTGGTGCGATGTTGTACGGACGCATTTTTATCATTTGAAACATATGTTGACATTATTGTAAGTATAAATTAATATACATAATAGGTAGTATAACGATTAATATACAGTGACATATATTATGGTCTTTAGTTTTTATCATGGGTGATAATGAAAAACAAGAAAAGAAAGCAGCCAGAAAAAGCATTTCACTGGAAACTAAAATGCAAGTGATTAGAAGATTAGATTCTGGTTTATATTGTTTTTCTTTTTGTAAGAAATAAATGTTTGGTTTTATTTTTATTAAAAAAAACAATAATTATTAAATTTAATACCTAACCAATTTTCTATCCCCTAACTCCATTATTTACATGTTAAGATAGCCTCGTTTAGCGCTGTTTCGCATTACGCTCTACTTTGCTGGAACGTATCCCCCGCGTCAAACGGGGTATTACTGTACCTATTTTAATGTACAGAGTATGTAACACTAAAATAATAGTAAATTTAAAACATGCACTGGTACTAATTTAGATTACTCGTGCAGTTGGTGATCTTAAAAAACTTAAAAAAAATTGAACCTTGCCAAAAAAAAAAAACTACAAGGCTCAAAGTTTTGAAGTCAGTCAATTTATATAACTTTTCAGGTATACCTACTTATGCCTATGTACTTTCATTAAATTGGCGCCTACTTCACCTTTATGATTTTTTTAAGTTTTTGTTATTTTTTACTTTTTAGTGGCATTGCAGTACGCAGTTTGATAAGTAAAATTTATGTAAGACTTCTCTGAAGGTGCTTTATGCCGTAGGTACTAAATAGAAAAAGAATTATCAAAATCGGTCCTGGAGATATAAGGTAGCATAATTATACAGGGTGAGTCAGACCACCCGTATCAGTCGTTTTTTTCGAAAACGGTTAGTCGTAGAGAGTTGTCTCAAAAATCTGTATTATAAAAGCCCTAATGAAGAATTGAATGGTGATATTTTTTCCCCCCGGAAAGGTCGGCTTCCCTGTTAGTTTGCTCCGGAATGTTCAGAACTCCGGAATGTTAAATGGCACGATAGGTCGAAAGTGGTATTGTTGAAAAGATCTTTAAAAAATAAGCAAGTTTTGTAGGACATTTTTTTTTGTTACTGCCACCCCTGTTAAGTAGTATTCGTTCGAAATTATTAAATTAACATGTAAGAATAACAAACTTAATTTTAAAAGTTGGCATTTACAATCTAGTTACCTAATTAAACAATGTCACAAATGTTCAAACTGTCTTCAATTTACTTCTAAACAATGCAGAGCTCTTCTAGATATGTTATGAGTACCTGGAAGTATTTTCCGACAAAAAAAAAATAATTGCAATTATTGAAAACTTATTGTGACATTGTTTAATTAGGTAACTAGATTTTAAATGCCGACTTTTTTGTTATTCTGACATGTTAATTTAATAATTTCAAACGAATATTACTTAACAGGGGTGGCAGTAACAAAAAAAAACTTGCTTATTTTTTAAAGATCTTTTCAACAATACCACTTTCGACCTATCGTGCCATTTAACATTCCGGAGTTCTGAACATTTCGGAGCAAACTAACAGGGAAGCCGACCTTTCCGGGGGGAAAAATATCACCATTCAATTCTTCATTAGGGCTTTTATAATACAGATTTTTGAGACAACTCTCTACGACTAACCGTTTTCGAAAAAAACGACTGATACGGGTGGTCTGACTCACCATGTATAAAAAAACTCTTTTCGAAACTACTAAGAAGATTTAAAAAAAATACATATAGTACCAATCTGTAAACATTTAGAATAAAATATTAAATAAAATTTTTCAAATCAGTCGAAAAGATGGCTTACCGTATTTTACGGACTATAAAACGCACTTTTTCCTTCAAAAAATTGCCTTCAAAATTCAGATGCGTCTCATATAAGGAATTAATATGAAATGCCCAGTGTTTGATTTAAAATTCCCGCCAGTCTTGGCCGCGGGAAACTTATCTCTATCTGGCAACATTGGATTCAACTGGCAGCAGCAGTACCACTGATACGACAAACATGATTTCAGGATTGCCAGATTGGACTACTTACCTTAAATTAGAATAATAAAAATGGTAGAACTGTTATTTTTTAAATTTCTTATTTAAGGTGCGTTTTATAGTCCGTAAAATATGGTAAATTCTTCTGTCGTTTTAGATTGTTTTTATCTAAAACCACATAAAAATGCCAAAAATTCCGATTCAACTTCGCTCTACTTTCGTTCACTGTTCATCCCCGTTTTGCATTTCGCGTACGTTATTCTTTGAAAGTATGAACTATTAATTGTCACTGAACGAATTTTGTAAATTTATTTAATGGTTCTCGAGTTTTGAAGTAACCCAGTAAATATAAACATCTTCCTTCATATTATACTAGTATACAGGTTACACCTGTGAGCATTAGTGGATAGTTTAGTAATAAATAATAATACTGCATGTCCGGATAGTCAAGTCTTCTGTCCCCTCATTTCGGATACGCGTTGGATATTAATTGCATCAATTCGTACAGCAAGTCGCGCTTAGGATATGCGCCGCTTACCACAAATGTGAGGTTAGGTTCGTAGGTACTCTGGTCTTCGCGATAATAAATCAGACAAGAGTCGGTAGAGAGAGTGCGGCTAACTGCACATTAGATAGTTTGACATATTAAGTTAGCGATGTCCCGTTAGAGAACTTACGTACAAAATATACATAAAATATTATTATGGCGGTGGTCGGCGCTTGACAAGGAATAGGTGTAATGACAGCATGTATTGTGCTGGCAACTAATAACAGTTTACATTACGTACGATAATAAAGAATGTTCCAATAAAAATGACGTCAATAATTATTATTAATTCAATTTTCGTTCGGTTGAAGTCAGTAAATTTTGAAAGAAAAACATCCTGCAAAAATAAACCTTCCAACAAAGCTCGGAAATCTTTTATTGCCAAAATTTGCGTTCATTTACACGCTACGTAAAATTTAACAATTGCATTTTTACAGAAGCACTATCGTATCCCCTTCGGACCCGAATTTTATATTTTTGAAACACAAAATATTTTTCAGGGTGTTGGGCTTATTTAGGGTGTAATTAAGGTATATTCACTGAAAAACTAAATTTAACATTTACAGAATTTGGGATGATCCTATGTCCCTTGAAATTACTTTTTAAGTATAATTAGTAAAGTTAAATCCGCACAAGAATAAAATATAGTTTAAAAAAAACTAAAAAACACGCTTTATATCGGACTAAAAAGTAAAAAATAATTGTTTTAAAATAAGCTTAAAAAGCGTTGGGCGCTTTGTTCCACATTTTCGTACATCGAGCGCCCAACGCTTTTTAAGCTTATTTTAAAACAATTATTTTTTACTTTTTAGTCCGATATAAAGCGTGTTTTTTAGTTTTTTTTAAACTATATTTTATTTTTCACTTTTTAGTTTGAGGATCTATAAAAGAATTTATTAATCCTGGGGGTCCTAATAAGGATAATGGGAAACTGTTATCAAATTATTGCATTGTCATCGGTCCTTGATACGTATGCAAAGTTTCAAATTAATCAGACTTCGGGAAATTGGTGAAAATAAAGCGTTTACTACAGAGGATCTATAAAAGAATTTATTAATCCTGGGGGTCCTAATAAGGATAATGGGAAACTGTTATCAAATTATTGCATTGTCATCGGTCCTTGATACGTATGCAAAGTTTCAAATTAATCAGACTTCGGGAAAAGAATTTATTAATCCTGGGGGTCCTAATAAGGATAATGGGAAACTGTTATCAAATTATTGCATTGTCATCGGTCCTTGATACGTATGCAAAGTTTCAAATTAATCAGACTTCGGGAAATTGGTGAAAATAAAGCGTTTACTACAGAGGATCTATAAAAGAATTTATTAATCCTGGGGGTCCTAATAAGGATAATGGGAAACTGTTATCAAATTATTGCATTGTCATCGGTCCTTGATACGTATGCAAAGTTTCAAATTAATCAGACTTCGGGAAAAGAATTTATTAATCCTGGGGGTCCTAATAAGGATAATGGGAAACTGTTATCAAATTATTGCATTGTCATCGGTCCTTGATACGTATGCAAAGTTTCAAATTAATCAGACTTCGGGAAATTGGTGAAAATAAAGCGTTTACTACAGAGGATCTATAAAAGAATTTATTAATCCTGGGGGTCCTAATAAGGATAATGGGAAACTGTTATCAAATTATTGCATTGTCATCGGTCCTTGATACGTATGCAAAGTTTCAAATTAATCAGACTTCGGGAAAAGAATTTATTAATCCTGGGGGTCCTAATAAGGATAATGGGAAACTGTTATCAAATTATTGCATTGTCATCGGTCCTTGATACGTATGCAAAGTTTCAAATTAATCAGACTTCGGGAAATTGGTGAAAATAAAGCGTTTACTACAGAGGATCTATAAAAGAATTTATTAATCCTGGGGGTCCTAATAAGGATAATGGGAAACTGTTATCAAATTATTGCATTGTCATCGGTCCTTGATACGTATGCAAAGTTTCAAATTAATCAGACTTCGGGAAAAGAATTTATTAATCCTGGGGGTCCTAATAAGGATAATGGGAAACTGTTATCAAATTATTGCATTGTCATCGGTCCTTGATACGTATGCAAAGTTTCAAATTAATCAGACTTCGGGAAATTGGTGAAAATAAAGCGTTTACTACAGAGGATCTATAAAAGAATTTATTAATCCTGGGGGTCCTAATAAGGATAATGGGAAACTGTTATCAAATTATTGCATTGTCATCGGTCCTTGATACGTATGCAAAGTTTCAAATTAATCAGACTTCGGGAAATTGGTGAAAATTATGCTCAAAGATTCCGTTACGGACAGTTAGTTACATACATACATACACACATATTTACAACCCAAACTAATATAAAGCGTTTAAAAATAGATTAAATCATGAAAATGTGTAAGTGATACATAATCAGAATGTACACTTTTACTAGCTTTGCGTGAATCCATGACTGCGGTCAACACTTGACTCGATATTTCGCCTATATACATAGTATTTCTTTGTTTTGTTTGGCATGCCTATAACTCAGATAAGCCCCAAGCACAATGAAATGTTTATATTTGATATTTAATTATGCTGACTTAAATTACACGCGTTAGAATAGCATGTTATGACCGCCAGGACCGAAGGGGTTAAAATTTTAATTCGGCTATTTACTGTAGCTGTTCTAACTACACGCATAACAGTAAGTAATCGAAATACATATTATCTTTTAACAGCGGGCATACTTCCATTGCTCACACCTCTATTGAACGGACATCTTTAATTGACACACATTTTTTCAAAGCAATTGTTATGTCTAAACCTCTTAATAACGGACATAAGTCCCGAAGCCTAAAATATTATATTGAAAATAAGAATTGGCACTAGACTCAAATAACTCTGGTTGTTGGTTGTTTTCGATTAAAAAAAAATTGTTTTTAGTACTTGTCAGTTTTCAAAAGCAACAACTTCATGTACGTTCACTCCCACTGTTCAATGTTTATACATATCGACATGTTAAAAACGAAATAAAAACATACTAAGAAACTGCATTTTGACACGCAGCTTTATGTCCACTAAACAGAGGCGTACCAATTATTCACGCTCGATTGCACAAAAAGCAATAGTCTTCCTGTTTTACAGGATCAGAGATCATAAATCAAGTTGTCCGGATTATAAAAAAAAACTTTTAAAGACAAGATTTACTAAAAAGGAAAAAATATTTTTTAATAATTGTGAATAAAAATGTAAGTTGACATTTTGGGGCGTCAGTCTTATTAGAGTTATGCATTTTCACCGGACGTGTGCAAAATTTCAAAGTTCTAGCTTAATAAGATCTTGTCGAAATTTTGACTGCAATATTTAACCCAGAGCGATACACAGACAAGTTCAATAACAGAAAAGACCGTTCATGTCCGAGTGTAATTCGCGCGTAGAGAACTCCGTTACAAGTAGTAACAAACGAATGAATTTTTAAATTGTTATTTAATACTATAAAAAAATCTTTTATGTGTTGTACTCTCTCAACAGGGTGCCCTCGAGCTGTAACGGCTGCGCGGAACCATATTTTCAACGTTAAATTAAAACTATAATTAATAATAGAGATAGAGTGGGACTTTTAGTTTTTGAGTAATTGCCAAAAATCTGAGGGGCTTTTTTCTTTTCGTTTTTTTGTTAATAACAAATGCAATTTTTGTCGGCGAAAAAAATCATAAAAACGTCTTTTCGGAATTTTTTCCGAATCGAATAAGCTACTGCTCACATTTTTTGATGACTTGGAACTATTTTTCACAAGAACTCACTTCTCGACTAGGCCAGGGGTCGGCAACCTTTTGAGACGGAAGAGCCAAAAGTTACAATTTACAAAATTTCCCAGTTTTTAAAGAGCCACTAAACATTTTCATTTCAGTATTATAGTATTTGCTTATATAGGTATAATATATATCCGAGGCGAACACGTCGCGACGGGGGTGGTGCGGGTGAGACGCGAGTGGAAATGTCTGAGAGTAAAGACATGGTACTCAATCATGAATCGATTGGGCGATTTTTAAGGGTTTATATAATAGAATAATTATTTTTTGCGTATGAAACTGGAGGGCCGCAGCTTTACATCAAAAGAGCCACATTCGGCTCGCGAACTGCAGGTTGCCGATCCCTGGACTAGGCTAATATACATTTACTCGTTGTCGGATAACAACCTGGGAACTACGGGGTCTTTTAATAGAAAAGTTAAACAACGGCTAATCTCAAAGCCCTCTTTTTTCTTTTCATTAGGTGTGTTTGGAATATTAATGTTGTAGTATAGATAGTCAGGAGCCGACGCGTAAAAAAGCATGTCGTCCCAACCTTCTGCCGCTTGGTACATAAATATTTAAGTAATTTAGAGCATTTTTTCTTCTTTTACCTATATATAGCAATCGGACCCATTTTAAGATAGGGGGGATAAAAAATTTCCAAGGGGGTAAAAAAGGATTTAAATTTAAAAAAAATTCTGCCGCTTCGTTTCTAGGTTCTGTTAGAGCCAAATGACCGGGAAATACCAGCGGCAGAAATTTTAGACCAATTGCACCCTCCCCAAGCCACTCTTAAGAAAATTATATGATCATAAAGTGTAAAGAGTGAAATTGGCCAACAGTTTCTAGTTTCTACCGCTGGTATTTCCCGGTCATTTGGCTCTAACAGAACCTAAAAACGAAGCAACAGAATTTTTTTTTAAATTTTAATCTTTTTCCCCTTTGATATTTTTTATCCCCTCCTATCTTAAAAAGGGTCCAGATTCCGCCTATATATCACAGAAGAAAAAATGCTCTAAATTACTCAAATAGCTTATGTGCCAAGTGGCAGAAGGTTAGGACGACATGCTTCCTTTACGCGTCAGCTTCCTAAGATGCACTGAAAAGTATACCTACACATCAGGTTTACCAAAAGTGTCAATATGTTCTAGAAATTGTCAAATTTAGACATCTATCACATGACCTACACAGTACACTACATTCTCGTGCTCAGGATTGCCAGTGCTTACACTTTTTGTCCAACATCGAAATACCAAACAGTTCAGTGCGTTTTGTGGTAACACTTTTTGCACTGGAAAACGATACCCAACACACCTATTAATCTATAAACTTAGACATTTGCACATAATAAATCAATGATGCAAATGAAAGGCAATTAACGATTCGAGCCACTGTCTTAGCAAAGCGAATTACATATGCACATGCACAATGCGGAAGTAATAATGAATGAAAAGCAATGTCCTGTAATCTCTCGAGCGCATCGAACAAATAACGTAACACACATGCGGACAAATACACAACTACGCGTCTATACAGAAATACTGTAAACTTAACGGCCGGAGAGCTTGCGCACGGTTCAAGCTCCGTTCTCTAAATGTGGACTCAAACGACAACACTCCACATGCGCCGTCAAAATTGACTTATGCTAGTTCATATTTTGCGCCTGAGAATAGCCGAGCGTATTCGCTGGGTGCGTGGCGGCAGCATCGCCTACCGTCCGCAATTTTTCATGCTCATAATTGCATCAAATGTGCATTTTTCAAGTAAAACTTCTTTACGCACGCTTGACTTGGGGAGTAAGCTGGTGAATGCCTGACGAGAGATTTACGGAAGTGTGATGGGGCGAGGCGAACGGAAGTTGAGAGGGAGATATAAGTTAGAAAGAGGATGACAAATACTTCACTGGCTAGTGGCACCATCAGGTGGCCGAAAATATAAGCAGTACTAACAATAGAATGACACATACTTTACTTGCCAGTGGTGCTATCGGGTGACAGAAAAAAGTTTTTTAAAATTCAACGAGAGCTAAGTAATTGCAATGTATTACTTTTGTTTTCATTATCTTTATGTTTATATTTCTTTCTCACATTAGACTATTCATTTCGTTCTTTAACAGTTTTATAAATTAATCTTTTGTTCAATACATTAAATATTCTACGTTTAAACTGAATAAAATTGGAAAATCATTTTAAAGTTCATATTTTGTGAATTTTCGGGTGAATAATAACAAATTATGGCAGGAAGTTTTACTTCAGTCGTGTGGTCTAAAGCACACTCGTTTTTTTTTCAAATAACTGTAATAATTATAATTAAACGAAACCTTTAATTATCGATTTTTTTATACCCAGTTTAAGAGATATAGTGTTTATGTTGTTGCACTGAAAAAAACATATCGAGTGTAATTATTATTTGGAAAAATTTAAATAATAGTATATTGTGCGACTAGTGAGAGAAGGAGAAGATTCCATGAGCGTGAAATTTGACGCACGAGTGTAGCGAGTGCGGTAACACGCACGCGAGTGGAATATTCTCCTTCGATCAATGGTCGCACATAATATTTTATTCAACTAGCACGAGTAATATGTAATCGGGGCCCTGATAAAAGAGGGAAAAATAATAAATCACTTCATTGATTGACGTACCCACCGCCCTCGATACACACAAGATGGCCCTGACTTTCACTGAATTGCGATGCTGTTTTCATATATACAATACCGCCTACCACGTTCCTATTGGTCCAGAAGCTGTGCAGTTTTTTTTCATTATTTAACGGCTTGGGCTTGCTACTGCGTTCCTATTGGTCCAGAAAATTCATTATCTCACAGTACGGCTCATTATTAGCACTCTACGCGTCAACATGAAATAATTTATTATTTCTCCCGAATTTAGCAGGGCCCCGAAATAACATATTACTCACGCGTGTTGAATAAAATATATTATTCGACGTTTATTTTCACGAAGACTACTAGCGTCGCTAGCGGACAATAGAGCGGTATTGAACGGCCTTGTTTTAAACCGCGAAGCTTCTTAATAAATGATACGGCAGGGAGCGCGACGAAAACGACATCTGACGATCACATCAAAGCTTACCCTATAACCGTTGCATGATTTATTGCTCATTTAGTCCACAGCTCACGCTGTCCTCACCCTACACTCTGCAACCGGGCAATAGCACTTCCATGGCTCTTGTATTACGAGTCAACTAGATCCCAAGTTTCAATCCGAGAACTGTTAAAAATATCAAACGGACTGAAAATAAATTTCGTCCCAAGAGACCATAAATTATTATTGGTAGTTGTGTATCAAACCAAGCCTCATTCACTTATACATAAAACTTATATATTACCAACATAAAATATAGTGGAGCATGTTCAAAAAAAAAAAAAACGCGACTCCGTAACACTTCCGCGCGTTGATCAAACGATCAATAAAAGCAATATGAATGTCTCCTTAAAAGCTTTATTTCCTTTGAATAATAACTTAAACAGCTGCAACGGAGTTTATGGAATTCAGATGTCGTCAAGTCGCTATGTTCATATCAACCACATTTTGAGATACTTTCATTTTCTATCACCAGATGCTCTGGCGTCAAATACCAAATGCCAATACCACGAGAAGAAAACAATTTTCGCTGCACTTGCAAAGAAGTTTATGGAATCCAGCTGTGGTCAAGGTAGTATGTTTATATCAACCACAATTAAAGATACTTTCATTTTCCATCACCAGATGCCTTGGTGCCAAATACCAAATCCCAACATCAAGACATGTTTTTTTTTTGCTCTATTTGCAAAGAAGTTTATGGAATTCAATCGTCTTCATTAAGGTGGAATATTTATTATCGGGATGATTGCTATTGTCAAATTCCAATTCCAAGACGGAAGTCGATTTTAGCTGTACTGTGCTTTAAGACTCTTTTAATGTATGTTATTAACTTGCATTTTTAATGAGAAAGATACAGTGCCGGTATTTTAAGAAATCGTTCCGTTAAAACGAGATCGAAAAAGATGCAGGTATCGTCTCAGGGTCCTCGATGCCGACAAAACCTTGGATCCCGTGCAAAGCCCTGACAACGGCACCGCATAGCATTGTCGTGTTTAGATAGTTGCCCACACATGCAAAACAAAACAAATAAACAAACGGTAATCGGGCAGATGCGCGACTGTTTTTTTTTTTTGTTATTGTGCATTGCGATGTCAAGTGAGTCGAGTCAACTAGTGGGTAGGTCCAGCATATAAAGCGATGTCTATGATTATTATTATTAACAATAAGTGAATTATTGTTAACACGATCTCATCAGCTGGCTGTAACAACGGTTGTGTCCACCCACAGCGTGCACGGAGTGACTATGTACAGTTTAGCCTTGGTGTTTACTGCACCTAAATGCACTATTACAAACGGACGTAGATGATGATGTTGATGATGATGATAAGACAACAGTAATTCTTTGATCACTAAGACAATGCGACTTATGGTTAATGTTTAGAAAAAGTTTTCTACCATCAGAGAAAAAAATTCTTTTGAAGTCCAACAGCTGGACGTAGATGATGATGTTGAGGATAAGACAACAGTAATTCTTTGATCACCAAGAAAATGCGACTTATGGTTAATGTTTAGAAAAAGTTTTCTACGATCAGAAAATAAAATCTTTTGAAGTCCAATAGCTGAATGTAGATGATGATGTTGGCTGTTAAGTATGATAAAACAACCATATTTTATTTATCACATTCTATTACCAGAAAGAACTATTTTCTCTTGGAATCCAAGTGGTTGAAAAATGTTGATTATGATAAAACAACCGGGATTCTTTAATCCCAAGGCAATATGATTTATGATTAATGTTTAGAAAAAGTTTTCGACAATCAGAAATAACTTTTTCTTTCAAGTTCAAGTAGACGTAGATGATGACTATACGATAAAACAACGGCAATTAATTGCATTTCGTAAGTAATCTCAGAAACTATTCGACCGATTTGAAAAATTCTTTCGTTGTTTACAAGTCTTCTTCTTCTCCTCGAGTAACACATGCTATGTATTAAATACGCTAAGACAAAACGAAGCTGGGCATAGAGCAAAACAGTAAAACAAGTCGAGGATCCCGCACGCGATTTCTGAACTAAATTGATGCACGCCTAAACCATAACCTGAAATAAAGCGAAGTCGGACCGAATAATAATAAAACTAAAAGATAATATTATTTAGCCAGTTCTCTTTCGAATAACATTTGTAAAAAAAACAGTAATGGTGAATACCATAATATGGCTTCAAAAAAAAGAAAAATATTATTAGCTGACACAAATAGAAAACTTGAAAATTTCATATTATTTGTGTTGCATTTTTCCACCAAAAAAATGAAAGAAGAAATTAATCGGTCTGACATTTTACAGTAAGCGATTAAACTGAAACAATGGCGCATTGATCAAATTAATCACCGGTTTAATTTTTTTAAATAAATAGTTACTATGATGTACTAACTATTAACTTGAACGGTTATTTTAATAGACAAACCAATTATTTTCAAATCTGATCAGGAAAATGTGAAACCGTTGCATTCGATCTATAATTTAGATAGTAAAATTGTGATAACGCGTTACGCTTGCGCGCGCAGAGTCAATGGCCGTACTTTTGCTGTAAAACTATTTTTTACAAAAATAATAAAACGGCATGTCGTATGACTTAACGACAATTAATGTTTCACGATTTTATTGTTTTTTGTTTTTTATTTTCAACTAAACAAAAAAGGGTTTTGCACGAGATCGATATTCAAGACACGATATTAAGAACTTTTTTGTTTTAACCGAGCATTCAAGAGGTACCGGGTTTGAATCCCGGCGGATGCAGATGTGGCTGGGAGTTTTTCCTACTGTCTCTCGCCGAGAAACGGTAATTTCTGTACCGGCCATCTTGTTGAGATTTTCCATGGTTTCCCTCGATAATTCCCGATAAATATCGAGATGGTTCCTTATTCAAGGCCATGGCCGATTACCTGTCAAACTCCTGTGCTCAAAATTTGCCTACCTTATCCTAATGTCCCAAAATTCCTTCATTCGCCCGCATTGATATTAATTAGTAGAAGCTGAAAAATGTAGAAAATAACGGAAAGTGTGATAGATGGAAAAATAGTAATAGTGCGAATGGCGTCTGTTATGACATAAAGTCGAGAAACATACGTATTATTATTATTTGTTTTAGTTTTAATAAGACTACTAAGACTTTTTTGGTCTCGTTTTGGAACAATAATATTCCAGATTACTTCTGTTTGATCTTGACGATTGATTAATTGTAGATTATAAACGCTCAACAACTCATCTTGACGTAATGATCGCTATCAAAGAAACTCGAATCGATATCGAGACCACACATGTGTTCGTCGCGTGAAATGCCTAAAAACAAGTGTTATTTGATATTTATCGGTCAAATTGCGGGAAAAATTAATGATTTATTCAAGAAAAAAAAACATAATTTTTATAGCATTTCAATCGTCCCACTGTTTGAAGATTGAAAGAAAATAACCGTTTAGTCACCCAAAAACTGGTTGACACTGATAGCAAATAATTTGGTTGTTTGATATCTGTTGTTACACAGTCAGTGCAATGATGCAAAACAAATTTTTTCGAAGTAGAGGCGCGTGAAAAGGACTTAAGTTCTGGGAGCCACGAATTGATAAATACCTTATTTGTTAAAATCGGTCCGGCAGTTTAGAAGCCACGAGAGAATGCCACATACATACATAATATGCTGGGTTGCAGCAAGCATTGTCCAAAAATTTGATTTGATCAAAACCTTAGTTGGTGATCATATAATTACAGTCTCTATACATGCAGGCCCAATCTAAAGGCTAGAAATGCTGCTAGGAGTTCTGCTAGCCGGTAGGCTGGGTACGAAGCTAGAAATGACGTCACTGTGGGCTGGCCTGCTAGCTCACAAGATTAAAATTAGAACAAGGGCTATTTTCTCTGCGAGATTTGCTGCTAGGTGTGAGCAAGAACCAATCAGAAAGCAGTATCTTGTCACGTGGGCACTTGAACAAAAACCCACAAACCAACATGGTGTCGCATTCTGTTCAGAGTCAAACAACAGACACGTTTTGCTCTGTGTTTTATATTCGAACTGTCACTGCGCGCGCACCAGATCTACCCATAAATCAAGCTTGAAAAATAGTCTCGTGTGAAGCGAGCACTTAACAGCAATCAAGAAAACCAGCGCTAGAAAGCAAAGAATCTAGTCACGTTTGTAGCCTCGTGTGCAGCGGCCTTAATGTCGTATTAAACTCCTTGTCATGTAGAACAGTAGATTGTACTCGCACAAAAACTTATGATCAATGATTGATCTACATAGAAAACGATCGCTTTTTAAGCTAAATTTTGAAAAAAATTAATACAAAATAGAAATTGTACAAATAACATGTCAGTTTAAAAAATAATATCGTTTCAATGGATCAATTATTTTTTGAGCAAGATCTATTTAAAATTCTACATTTCTTTTCTTATTGAGAAATATGTGTCAAAAAAATGCTAAATTGAATGGAGAAATTTACTTGTAACAAACAGTAAACAATTAAAGAATACGTTTGATAAATTTTATTGAACATAAGTATGAAAACAATATGAAACATTTAGAACTACGAAATTCAATCAAAATTAATTAAAATTCAAAGATTCGTAAACATTTCTTAAGGGGGCCTCGAAGGTTTTTTCGGCCCTGGGCGTCCAACATTCGTTTTTCGTACTCGAGTAAAAAACTTAGTGGTAAACTGAGACAGTAATGTTGCAAGTGGCGTCTGTTATGATACAAAAGAACATTAAAAAGCATAATTATTATTAGAATGATTAATTTTAGAACGTAAAATATATCGTATAAAGTTTATTTTATATGCTTGTTGTTTTAAGTTTTTATATACAAACGCATAAAAGCGGTAATTTCAAATATAGGTCTTGCATTCACTTACCACAATGGTGTTACACGTTAATTGATAATAGCACGTTTTTTGTCGGACGCGCTGTATGCACAAACACATATTAACTTAAGGCTGCTGCACACGAGGATAAAAACGCTGCTTCACACACCGATAGGAGTTCTGCAGGCCGGTGGGCTGGGTACGTCACTGCGGGCTCGCCTGCTAGCTCACAAGATATGTTTTAAAATTAGAACAGGGGCTATTTTCCTTGCTAGGTATGAGAAAGAACCAATCAGGAGGCAGTATCTTGTCACGTGGGCGACTTGAACAAACATTCACAAACCAACATGGCGTCATTCTGCTCAGTCAGAGAACTATATATATTTAATAACTTCTATATTGCTAGTGGCCGTAAGTGGAAACGTGGCCCATGAAGTGAGACAGCAAATGACTATTTTCCGTCTCTTTCTTTTTACTTGACCCGTTGTGCGCAAGTGTCGCGTCTGTAGTGGGGCAATTAGTAAGTGGAATAGAGCAAGCTACTTCACTTTCACAACCCTGTGTGTAAACTAACGCTGCAACTGACGCGCATCCATTCACGGGCATGCGCATGAGACTCAGAGTATATAATAAATGAGGCAGACGTATATATGTCTGCACCGCGGTGTTTAAGTCTTTCTCCCGATCTTTGCTAGCAATAAAGAGGGTATTAATTATATGCAGACAACAGACACGTTTTGCTCTGTGTTTATATTTGAACTGTCACTGCGCGCGCCCCAGATTTATTCACAAATCAAGCTTGAAAAATAGTCTCGTGTGAAGCAAGCACAAGAAAACCAGCGTTAAAAAACTAGTAGGCAAATCTAGCAAGGAATCTAGCAGCGTTTCTAGCCTCGTGTGCAGCTGCCTTTAGACGGCGACCGTTGTGTATAATAGACCAGATGCAACCAGCAATCATAAATCGTTGTTTTTAAAGTATTTTAATATTCCACAAGATTCGTAAAACGTGCGGAAGTCTTTACTTAAGCACTAAATGTACAAAATTACTTCGTACGTTGAGTCTATGAAAAATTTGAGACCGAAAATAATACATGTGTTACAGTTCAAATTAGATTTTGAGAGCATGTTAATTTTTCAATAGCTTTTGTAAATAGACTATACTATAATAATTTTTTAGAGGAAAATTTTACAAGTTTGTTTCTCGCGAGTAATTTTAGGAACTACCGAACCGATATAAAAAGTATACTATCATAATATAAAAAAAACAACGTTGTAGCATATAACTTCCGCACACGCGCTTTTTTTCTCCAAAAATAATAGGAATATTTGCAGGTCAAACATCCCCTCAAAATTTGGTTTCAATTCGCTCATCCATTTAACTTGTATCGTGTTCACAAGAAACAGACTACCAAAAAATATGTTTTTTGAAGTAAAACTTCTTTTCTACGCTTGACTTGGGGAGTAAGCTAGTGAATGTGTGACGAGAGATTTACGGTAGTGTAATCGGGCGAGGCGAACGGAAGTTGAGAGGGAGATATATATAAATCTTTGAAGAGATATATATAAGTTAGTGAAGATAGAAAGAGGATGACAAATACTTCACTGGCAGGTGGCGCCATCAGGTGGCCGAAAATATAAGCAGTACTAACAATAGAATGACACATACTTTACTTGCCAGTGGTGCTATCGCGTGACAGAAAAAAGTTTTGTAAACCTACTTTGAATAATATTTCATAAAGATTTACGGTTAAAATCCAACGAGAGCTAAGTAATTGCAATGTATTACTTTTGTTTTCGTTATCTTTATGTTTATATTTATTTCTTCGTACATTAGACTGTTCATTTCGTTTTGAACAATTCTATAAATTAATATTTTGTTCAATACATTGCATATTCTACGTTTAAAGTGATTAAAACTGTAAAATCATTTTAAAGTTCATATTTTCTGAATTTTCGGGTGAATAATAACAAATTATGGCAGGAAGACGTTTTATTTCAGTCGTGTGGCTTAAACTCTAAAGCACACTCGTTTTTTTTATTTGGGAGATCTCAAAACGAAAAAATATTGTAAAATTTTAAAAAGTGAATTAGATCTAAATTAGTAGATACCATATAGACGAAGAGCTGGCTACGGAGAAAATGGGTGACTCGGTGCAGAGCTGAAAATTTGCAGAATAATAGGAGATAGTACAAGTAAGTAGAGAAAAAATTGCCAGAAGGCTAAGGCGGAAGATAAAGAGCCGCCAGAAGGCGCTAATGTTGCGAAAAATCAGTGCACTTTTGGCAATTTCTGTACTTACAAATATTCAAAATTATTAATGTTATTTTGATAGAAATAAAATTAATCGTCATATAATTTCATTAACAAATTACGTTGTTATAACAACGTAATTTTATTAAAATGACAATATTTGTCGAATGTAATTATTATATCATGTTTGAATTTTCAGTATGCCCTTATAACTATATAATGTATAATATATATAATATATAATCTAGTTTTGAATTACAGAATAAGTATAGAAATTGCCAGAAGTGCACTGATTTTTCGCAACATTAGCGCCTTCTGGCGGCTCTTTATCTTCCGCCTAGCCTTCTGGTAATTTTTTCCCTACTTACTTGTACTATTTCCTATTATTCTGAAAATTTTCAGCTCTACACCGAGTCACCCATTTTCTCCGTAGCCAGCTCTTAGGGTACGTCCAAGATGCAAGCTGGTAGTCAGGTAGTCAGACGCTGGTTTTCTGAGTCAGACAGTCGGCGTGCATAAAATCCTTTGTTGCTAAATCGGACTGGCCATAATGCACCAGCGCGCAATTTTCCGGTGCACCGGCTCTCTGACTCAGATATTTACCGGTATGAATTGTACATTCTGGTTTCAGACAACCTGCGTCTGACAGTGTTGTTTTTAGGTGCTATAAAATATGGATATCGAGGATTTTATTTCAAAAGTTGCACTTAATCCTCCCATATAGGATAAGCGAATTAAAGAGCATTGTAATAGGAACATCGTCGATACCTGTTGGAGAAAGATTTCTGATGAAATGAAGATTGAAAGTAAGTGGAAGAGAAATTTATTATAATACATTAAACACAACAATTAGAGGATATTAAAAATAATCCAAATTTTTGGGTGTTTTTCAACAGGCTGTAACTCGGAGGAAATTAACCGTATAGTAAAAATTTGAAATTTGTAAAATTTATAACAATGTACCAACAACAGAAAATTTTCAAACAATGAAAAAAATGTATTTCACTTTTAACAGGTTTTAATTTAGATCTAACATTGTCACCAAGCAGCAACAAAGATACAATCTGTACTGTTCGCTCCATAATTATTTAATATGAATGCTCTGTCTGCGCCGATAACCAGCTTTCATATTGGCCACACCCAACGCTGCTCGGAGTCAGACAGTCAGACGCCGAAAATCTGAATCTGACTACCAGCTTGCATCTTGGACGTACCTAGACCAATACTCCCCACTCATGCTGTTGGTATGATAAAACAATTGAATTAGTCTGCCTACTTGGTGTTTTCATCATAACATTAGGTATCTGTACTGCGGTATATAGGAAAGTGGAAACCTGGAGGATTTATAAATGGTTCTCTGTCGGTTAAATATTACAGGTAACGCACGTTTTTTGAATGGAATAGTGCTGAGCCTGTGCCCTGTGGTTTGCCTCAATCAATCGATATCGGTTGTATTATTTAACACGGTTAAACGTGTGAATGAATGAAAAACCGATAATAAAATACAAATGCGGTGAAGCGTGGCGCGCGGCGTTTATTGGTACACGATCGATTGTACCAACACATAAATAAATAATAAAATACCTGTCGTCGATGATTTATGTTGGTACTTCGTACACAGGTTGTTTCACATATCTTTTCAGACGAATTCGGCTCAATTATTTTTTTTATATATAAACCAAAATCAATTATTTTGTCTATATATTTTCACCGCTAAAATCGTCATTTGTATTATCGATAACCGTGCATAAAATTGATGCAAATTAATTGTTTAAAAGTGAGGTTATATATTTCAAACTAATCTCGCTTATTTTGAAGTTTTATTGAAACTATATTGAATGCATTTGATGCAAATTAATTGTTTAAAAGTGAGGTTATACAGCGTGTCCCATTTTAATGTCCCACCCCGGATAACTTTTGTCAGTGACCTTGAATGAAAAATTGTTTGGTACAAAAGTTGTACAACTTGGAGGGGGACATTCGATGGCACTAATACTTTTGACCTTGGGTATAAGGTTCAAGGTCATTCAAGGTCAACTTTGTTTTTTTTAATGGAACGTCCTATTTTTGACATCGGCAATCGATTGCGCATGAAAAAATATGAGACTTTTGTCTGAAACTTTTTTCGAGAACGGGCAAAACTTTGTGCGTCTGTTAGTCTGTTAGTCGGTTATTCGGTTAGTCTGTGAACACTATACAGGTCAAACGGATGAACGGATTGAAACAAAATTTTGGGAGGATGTTTGGTATGCAAATATGAAAAGCCCTATTGTTTTTGAAGAAAATCTCACCATTCTCGAGTTGAAAATTCAAAAATTTTCAATTTTGAAGGCTAAATTAATTGTGAAAATTTGCCCGTTCTCGAAAAAAGTTTCAGACAAAAGTCTCATATTTTTTCACTCGCAATCGATTGCCGATGTCAAAAATAGGACGTTCCATTAAAAAAAACAAAGTTGACCTTGAATGACCTTGAACCTTACACCCAAGGTCAAAAGTATTAGTGCCATCGAATGTCCCCCTCCAAGTTATACAACTTTTGTACCAAACAATTTTTCATTCAAGGTCACTGACAAAAGTTATCCGGGGTGGGACATTAAAATGGGACACGCTGTATATTTCAAACTAATCTGGCTTATTTTGAAGTTTATTGAAACTATATTGAATGAATATGAAGCAAATTAATTGTTAAAAAGTGAGGTTATATATTTCAAACTAATCTGGCTTATTTTGGAGTTTATTGAAACTATATTGAATGAATTTGATGCAAATTAATTGTTAAAAAGTGAGGTTATATATTTCAAACTAATCTGGCTTATTTTGAAGTTTATTGAAACTATATTGAATGAATTTGATGCAAATTAATTGTTTAAAAGTGAGGTTACATATTTCAAACTAATCTGGCTTATTTTGAAGTTTATTGAAACTATATTGAATAAATTTGATGCAAATTAATTGTTAAAAAGTGAGGTTATATATTTCAAACTAATTTGGCTTATTTTGAAGTTTATTGAAACTATATATTGAATGAATTTGATTTCTGTAAACTTCAAATATGCATTTCTGTATTTTCGCTGGGCGTACGATTGCGCGTAGTAACACAACGTATAGCCACTATCGCATTAATTGACAAATTAATTTTTATTTGAGTCGCCGGGCGAAAACTAAAACCTTTATGCGTTTTCAGTTGTGTAAGAAGACAAATACATCAAATAAAATAACCTTAAGTGTTAGTTATTTTGACAAGTTTAAAAATTTTCTTTTTAATTATAAGAGCTGCTTTGAATATGTTTATTTATTATACTTTTCATAGTTGAAAATTTAATGTGCGCATGCGTGAACTTTTGCCATATTTTTCGGGCACTTTTCATTTTGATGGGTGAAACGTAATTGATTTAAAAAAAAGAAAACTAATTGAATAATAAATATTATGTAAAGAAGTGAAACAACATCGTAGAAAAATATTTCACTATACTGTTTTGTGCACTAATTTAGCATCGTCAATAATATTTTCGCACCTAAATTAACGTTGAAAAACGTTACCGGGTCAGCCATTGTGTCAAAAAGTGCCCGAAACTTTTGAATACCGTGACCATAATCATGGGACGACGATGCGCGTGAAAACGATGAAAAGCTCTATTTGCAAACTGTAATATTCATTACTGATAACTTTCAAAAGTATTGTTTTAAACTTATTTCTTAGTACCTACCTCACACTAAAAAAAAAAATTTGAAAAGAAGTTTGACCCTGTAGGCCATCCCTGTAACTTCCCGCTATTTTCGAGTTCAAAACGCTCAAAAATATATAAAATATAGCAAGAAGTTTATTTTTTAGCTCTTCGAGCTCAAAAAAAAACCACTTTTTTACAAATTTTTCGTTCACGATATCTCATGAACAAATGAACCAATTTTGATCTGGTTTGCGGCGATCGACGCAGTTTTTTTAGCCTAAGAAAGTAATTTATTACAAAAAAATCGATCTGATAACAATTTTAAGAATCATTTTAAAAAAACACTTTTTTACGATTTTTTCGTTCACGGTATCTCGTGAACAAATGAACCGATTTTGATGCGGTTTGCGGAAATCGACGCAGTTTGTTAAGGAGAAGAGCTGATTAGATTTTGGAATTATTCGGTTTAGTAGTTTAGAAAATATTTTACAAAAACAAATTTTTAAAAATTTTTGAAACTTGTTTTTTTAAGATTTCTCAAAATTTTTTGGGCCGAATCGTTTAAAATTTTCAGGAAGTCTAAGTTTACCAAGATCACGTCAGATGCCGCAAACCGCGTTTCAGTCGGACACTCCGTTCAAAAGATATAAAAGGTTTACATACATACATACACACACACACACACATACATACAGCCCTACGGACATCATCGCCAAAATAGTTTTAATAGCTTCCTAGAACCTCAAAACGTCGAGATCTGGCGAAAACTCGATTTTAAAGCGGGAAGTTAAAAACATACCTGTGATCGATATTTTAAGACGACCTAATTTTTCATTGAATTTACATATTCGAAAAAAATGTTTTATATTAATAATAATCTCCATAAATTAATAATACTGAAACAACATTTGTCGGTCAGTTCCCATTTCTGCCACAACGAATGTTGTCTGTCAGCTATCTCTACGTTTTCCTTTCGTGCACAAAGCACGTAGCCTATAGTCGCAACATTTCGATTTATTAATGTTGCTGTTTTGTTACAGAATAGTGAAGCGCACGATATATAGACAGACGCCAAACAATAGAAGGTATGAAAGAGTTGACTGCTACAGTGTCGCCACTGTCAATCAAACCGTATAAAGCGCGGGAATAGAAAAAATATACGTTAGTCTACTGTTTATTATTGGGTGCATTCACTGGAAATTCGTTCAATGAAGTTAGCGACAATTATTGATTGATAATAAATTATAGATTATCAATTGATTTCTTTGGCATTGTAGGTTATGTGATTACAAATTGGGAAATATTTTTGAATTGGTTAATTATTTTAAATAAAATATATACAGCGTGTCCACGGAAGTTCTTTACAAATGGATTTTTTTTGTTAATTATTGAAGCAAAAAATTTTTTCTGCGGAAAAGTTCTGCATCGTCCAAAACCTCTAAAACACCAAAGAAAATTTTCTTCGGCCTAAAGTTATACGAGGGAAATCAAAAAGTTTTATTTGACTAAAAATAAAAATTATCTGTGATATTCAAGATTTTCGTAAAATAAGTTACATAATCAAATTTAATTCAAAATAATAACATAACTAACTTTTAAGTAATTATTTATTCAGAATTATAAATCAGAATTCAACATATCTTCCATCTCTCTCCATACAAAGAACGGTTCTCCTTCCAAAATTCGTCACTGAATTTCGAATCATTGTAGAAGGAATTTGATGGATTTTTTCGGTGATAATCCTTTCCAATTGATCAATATCTTGAAAAGGTCTTTCAGAGTCCACCATTTTCTTTAGATAGCCCCAGAGGAAATAATCTAGTGGTGTCAAATCGGGTGATCTGGCTTTAGTAAAATAAAACTTTTTGATTTCCCTCGTATAACTTAAGGCTAAAAAAAATTTCTTTTGTGTTTTAGAGGTTTTAGACGAAGCAGAACTTTTCCACAGAAAAAAATTTTTGCTTCAATAATTAATAAAAAAAATTCCATTTGTAAAGAACTTCCGTGGACACGCTGTATAATGTTTTTTCGATGTTTTAGAAAATACGTTACGAAAAAATAAAAAAAAAATGTTTTTTTCTGCAGTTTCTACACACTTTTTCTATTTTTTTAAGGATAGTTTGTTTTTGCACAAAAAATACTTAAACATTATCTTTATTAACAAATAATTACTTGGTACAAAAACTAAACAGCATGCGAATATTATAAATAATGATTATTAAATTGAACAAAAATGATAAAAATACAACTACGATGAATATAACAAAAGACAGATCGTAAACAAAACACATTTTGATAAATGAAATTAAAACAACTAAAGTCAAATTAGAACTTAAAACTCAATAATAACGCAAAATTAAATTTTCTCTCAAAAGAAAGGCAGATAAAAAAAAACAGACTAATCAAAAATAAGCACAACAAAACTATACTTTCAAATTCAAAATAAAATAGCTTTAAGTTCTACATATTTTATCTGTTTTAAATCTCACTTGCAAAATTCGTCCGCAAAAAGTAATTCCGTTCAAATGACGTACAGCCAACTGCGCTTCAAAATAGTATCTCATTATAACGAAACCGTAGCCTTTGCAAAGACCGGTTTCATGATCGAAAACTACGGTCGTATTAAGAACGGCGCCGTACGGTCCAAACAGGTTCCACAGCGCGCATTCAGTCGTTTCTTTTGGCAGATTGAAAACGAACAAATGGGTCCAAAACCTAAAAGCATTGTATTTCAGACACCGAGTTCACAACTTCTTTTTAAAGCTATCAATTCGTCAAGGTTATCAAACATCCTTCCAAAATTTGGTTTCAATTCGCTCATCCGTTCGACCTCTATAGTGATCACAAACAGACGCACAGACGTTTTCCAAAAATACGTTCCGAGGCCAAAAAACATATTTTTCAAATGAAAAATATAGTGAAAATTTGTGAAGTGAAAAGATCCCGCACAAACCTTACGGAATTTGGTGCTCGGTTAAATTGATTGAAAATGGTTTTATTTTATAGTTTAAAGGTCACTAAGAAAAAGTGTCCATGGGCGCATAGCCTAAGAACCAATAGATTTTTAGCTACAGATCTGGTTCAGTAACTTTTTGTCGTAGATCCTATACAGGGTCAACAAGATCCTATAAATGTATACAATGTTGGCTTTCATATACAAGATCCTGAGCCGCAGCCTGGTCCATCAAAAAAAGCGAGGACAGAGTAATTATGTCATATCGAAAATTACCGTGGATTAAGCCTATTGGGAATACTACGACAAAAAGTTACTGAACCAAAGATGTAGAAAATTATATTTTCTACAAAAAATGTTTAAAATTTTTTTTGTGAGACCTATAGTTCGTGAGATAAGCCATGGAAACCACTTGCACCCCTTTTTCCAAGATGGCGACCGTGGGACAAGGGTTGTGACTCCACAAACTTGAATTTAACTTTACACTAACCCCTTCTTGATATCTAAAAAAATAAATTGCGTCCTCTGACAAATGTAATTTTAGCCCAAAAAAATGTAACATTTCAATGGACTAGTTGCGTGGCTGGTTTTTACAGTAGTCATACCGTATCCCGTATGCGACGCGCCTCGATGCGATGGTACATGTTTGATGCTGTTGGTAGGTACACGATTGTATGTCGTATGAAAAGTAACGAGTAACGTAACGATACGAAAGTAACGGGTACTGGTTCTTTAAGTAACGAATACATACGGGTACACAATTTCTCGTTACTTAGCTCTACTTAAAATTGATGCCGGAAGTACGTACTTTCGACCGAGGTATGAAGAAAATTAAATTGTCAAACCTGCTCGTCTGAGTAATCCTGCAAGACTGCGCAGAAATTGTTGTAAACGGTGACGATTTTAACGCAATCGACCCAGGAGGCGGATATGGGATTATTGGCTGCCCGTAGTAGCTTGCAGTGTTTACAAAAGACGTTCGGCTGCTCGTTGCTGTCGCTTTGGCGGCGTGACGAAAATTGTTTTTATTACCAAATTTAACGATTAAAGGATTCTGCGAATTTTTTATATACTTGTTGTCCATATGCAGAATTGCATTTTCGGCTTGGCAGTTTTTATCGTATAAAATAAAAACGACGCCTAAAAATCAATTGAGATGCTCACTAATAATAATGTATATTGCGTAACAAGTGCGAGAAGGTGTCTTTTTGGTTAGAGTACGATAACTGGATGTGCAAAATATCCACTGGAAATACACAATTATTTTTTATTAAAAAAAACAGTGTGCAGCAACTAAGGCTAACACAATTATTATTTTATATGTATAACGTAATATAATATTTAAAAATTGCTTTTGTCAACAGTTAAAATGTTAAATTTTTTAAATTTTTAAATCAATAATAAAAACTTTTTTTTCCTATTATGTTGCTTGAAAACAAGATTGCCTGTATATACGTGGAAGAATCATTTAAATGTAGAAAAAAATAGTAAGGGAACTATTTAAACAAAGCGAGCCAACGATAGAAACTGAAAAGCTATAAATTAAATACAAAATCGGCAAATCAAAAACAAGTTATTTAAAAATATCGGTGAAACTTTGCTGAATCAACCATCTACGATTTTGGCGAATTTTGAAACGCACAAAACTCTCCATTGCACCACCATCGACACCACCCCGTTATCGTTTTTTAGAAATCATAGGTCTACCATTTTTATGACTAATTAAAAATAATTAATAGTAATATAAATTTTTAACCTCTAAAAACCGTGTTGATCACGTTAGTATTGTTACGCGACACTGTTCCTAGCGGTCGCGGTGATGGGATATACTTCTGGTACAGCATGCGACAAGAAATAATGCTTCCAAATTTACCGAACAATTCTTCTATTTCACTTTGTACCATTGTTTGTGGCAAATTCGACACGTAGATTAATGCGTTTCTGATCTCAGTTGATCTTGGTCTTGCGAACGATACTTTCAATATCTTTAAAAAACGACAATTGATAAAAAAGTATGAAAAATTGTGCCAGCCAATAATATAGAAAAATAATTAAACAAACACTACGCGTTTGTTGTTAAAACGATGTCATTGTATAAAAAAGTTTTTAGAACAAAGAAAAAAAATCGACAAGGGAGTAGGATTGCCACCTCTCCGGGCTTTGGAGACGATCTCAGAGCCAAAGGGTTTCGCAGATATTTTTTAAATTGGTTTTTAAATTTCTTTAAGAAAATTAAAAAAATATGTAGAGCTGCGAGGGTAAGAAGTGATCTATTCAAAAAGTGAGGGGACGTACGATTTGAGTTAGAATTTATCCTGCTTAAATTACTAAATGTACAAATTAATTTGTAGATAAGTACTTACCTTGTCACAAATACGTAATCCATTTAAAGATTTTACGGCGTTTTTAGCGCCCTCCGGCGTTTCAAAATCAACAAATCCGTAACCTTCTTCAGTTAATTTAAAATATCTGATTCGCCCATACGGCGCAAACAGCTTACAGAAATCAGTTTCCGTAAATAAAACCGGTATATAATTAACTATTAAATTTGTAACATTTTTATAGGGTAAAGCAGTGTTTTTTGACGTCACAATGTTATTATCATCCATTTTTTTAAAATTAACACAGATCGCGTCTAACTTTCAAATCGACTGTCGTAACACTGACCCTCACAGTTCACTGTTCACATTAAATTTTGTGGCCGCTCTGTTGTATAAAGCCGTACTAAATCAACAATGAAAACATTTTGACAATGCTTTTTTTTAGTGTTTCAACTTTCAAATCAAAGATCCAATGTTCGCTATAGATTCAGGCAAACGATGCATTTCGATTTTCGTTTTCGAGACTCGAGTACGAATGTACATATAGCGAAAACTTACATTATTCGGTTAAAGTCGGTAAAGTACCGCACATCAAAGGGCACGAATAATCGCTTTGGGATTGTTACAATGTTTATGCTAGAGGATGCACCAAAAACACGGATATTTTTACATCGGTGTTGAGTTTTTAATGCAACACCTCGTTGCAAATCAGAAACCGCATACGTGCTTTATTTCATAAATAAAAAAACTTTAAAAAAATAAACCTGCTTCAAAACGGGTCACTAAAAAGCGTGAAATAACAGTTTACGGTCCACACCTATATAATTACTGTCACGTTTTATGTACTTATGTTGAATTTGTGCCGACCTCAAAACTTTGTTATTTTACATTTTTTAATGATCCGTTTTCAAGGAAGTTCAATTATATTTTTTTAAAGATTTTTTTGGTGGCTTTGCAATACGTAGATACTATAAACTAAAAAAAAACATATTGTTAAATAGAAAAAGATTCATTAAAATCGATTCACAAATACGGGAGACATGAAGTAACATAATATACCTACTCGTATATAAAAAAAGACGGGTTGCACTCCGGGAGTGCCGGCAAAAGTGAAAACTTGAATATTAACGTCTTACGAATTTTCGATCAAAATTGTTTGTATCATAGATTGCATTTTTATGTACGATATTTCAACGCTAGATGTCTAACGTATAAATAAGTTTTCGTCTTACGAATTTTCGATCAGGTCACGTGTCCCCGACGCGAGTTTAACATTTTTTACCCATTACAAAAAAAGTGTACAACGCCGCTAAAGAAGTTTTCACTTCAAAAATCTCCTATTTTGAAGTCAGTTAAAAACGACGGAACCGATTTTGATAAAATTATTATGGTATCAATCCGGAAACATTCTGAACAAAATGACGGCGACATTTTTCAAATCGGTTAACTCCTCAGAAAGTTATGGCTGAACATATATAAAAAAATACACGCGTCGAATACATTATAACCTCCTCTTTTTTGAAGTCGGTTAAAAAAACTAATAATAGAGAGGCAAAAATCATAAAAATATCACTATCCAACGGTGTTTTACCTACATCCTACTATAACACATATAGCCCCGCTGCTGGGCGTTTACGAATATAAAAAAAGTAAATAAATAATAAATTTATAATACACTAGCGGTCCCGCCCGGTTTCACCCGGGTGCAAAAGAACGAATTGGGAAGGGAGGAACATGAGTACGCACATTCATCTTAGTCTACCGAGAGGAGTGTCCAAATTTCATGATGATCGGAGTTACCGTTCAAAAGTTTTTGTCGATAAAAAGGAGTATTTATAGTTTTTTTTTTAAGTAAAAGATGAGCTATTAATTAGATTTATTTAATTTTAATTAGTCGTAAATAAAATTCAAAATAAATATAAATGTAAGCCTTAGAATAAAGTAATGTATATAAAATTGGTTGTCTGTAAAGTCGGTTTACGGACGATAGTTTTACGTGATAACGTATTCCGTAATACATAACCTAAACCTCCCAAAATTTGGTTTCAATCCGCTTATCCTTGGTGTCGGAATGATAAGAAATGTCAAAAGTGACGTTTGCAACTTACAAAGTATTATGTTCTAATAATAATTAGTTATTCCAATAGTTAACTTAGAAGGCTTTGCAAATCACAAAATACTAATGTCAAAAAATAAACATTAGAAATGCAGCCGTTTTCATGTTAAGACAAGACATACGTTATTTTCTAATTTCCATGTACGGCAAACAAAGACGACCGACCGCGTCGCGCGCGCGCCATGCAATAGACAACAATGCATTTATACAGCTATTTTTCTATATAAATTTGTATAAAATATTTTTCTATATAAATTTGTATAAAAAAACTGTTTAGGCAAATTCTGTTATACGAAATCTATGTAAAATGTTCTCCTCTTTCGTTTAAGACTGGTTTCAAACCGATCTGATTTAAATTGAGCGAGAAATTAGCAAAAAGCACGCACAGGGTCAGGCGGAACGTTACGCGTTATGCGTTACGCGTTACGAACGTTACGTTACACTTTTTCGAACATGCAGCCGGTGTTTTATCAATTTATAATATTGGTGATTCATCAATTTATAAGACGTTATCACGTCAATAAAAAAAAAAATTAAAAATATTTTTGCGCAACGTGGGGCCCGATCCCACAACCCTGATATTAACAGACGCATGCGCTACCGACTGAGCCAGCCGGACTTGTAAACATACATCGCTAATATTGGTATATTTAGTTATGGCATTTCACCTGAATAGAAGCTTATTTTTGAGATATATTATGCAACATTTTTCATTAATGCTCCGCTCCTATTGGTTGTAGCGTGATAACATATAGCCTATAGCCTTCCTCAATAAATGGGCTATCCAACAAAAAAATGTGTTTCAATTTGAACCAGTAGTTCCTGAGATTAGCGCGTTCAACCAAACAAACAAACTCTTCAGCTTTATATATTAGTATTTAGTACCTAAAGATATATATTCTGTGAAATTTTTTTGTAGGTAGTGTAACTTATGAAATATGACGTTATAGATCAACGTTCTTGCCAGTTGCCAAGTGGGTACGAAAATTTATCATCTCCGTCTCACATGTACGCGTGACCATTCGTGAGAGAATACACGATTCTGAATAGCGTATAATGTTGACGCTCGACAACTGAGGTCATTAACGGACATCTATTTTTAATGTCATAATATTATGTTAGAATAATTAACATATTCAACATAAATCATCATACAGTAAACATAACCAACAATTTTAAATGAATTAATTAAACAAGTGAGTGTGCCGAGATTCGTTGTTGCAATTCGTTGACAATGTCGAGGTTAATTATTGAATGCACAATAATGTCGCTGCGGTCACTGAACGAATTGTATTAAAAAGCTGCAGTTCCGCATAGTTTTGCGGAATAACATATTTTAAATTTTTTATGTAACATTGGCCGTGCTACTAAACCCCGCGATTTTTATGGTAATTAATTTAATATTAAAATTGAAGTCAATTTTAGAACGTTTCTAAATTAAACGAGATAGATTTCCTTGCTAGAGTTAACATACATTAATCTTAAGTAAAATGAAACTGGAAAATGCATTTCTTCTGTCTTTTGATTTACAAACTATGAAAGTTGTAGTAAGTGACAAGTTCCACTTGCAAGTGGCAAGCATTCAATACAAGCTATTTATGCATGCATAATTTAGCGAGATGTATCAGTTTTGACAGTCGACAAATGTTCCACTAATTGGCCGTTACATATCGCATAGAGACGGCAGACTGTACTTTGTATATATTTTATTGTGGTTCGGGTTAATATGTCAAGTTTTGTACATAACTGTCCGGTCAACAGAAAGTCATAAACTGTTTTACGAGCGGTATTCAATAATAATATAGGGTGTTAAAAATTGATTCACTGATTTAAAGGCGTGCAAAATTCTTAATAAATCAGAAAAGGTTTGTTCGTCTTAATCTAGCGATAATTTTACATTTTTGAAAGACATATTTGCTTGCCTAGATTTAGTTGTTTTATTTTAACAAATGAATAACGCCTGACTTTTCCATAATGTGAAAAAAGCTTGGTAAAATGGTGTATCGTGGAGTTTACTTTAAATCATTAAAAACAACTGTCAACAAAAAAAAGTTAAAAAACTAAAACCCGAAACTGAAAAGTATGAAACAAGAAAATATTCTCATCTGAGGATAGCCGTGGTCATATGCCACCTACCCTAACAAAACATTACATTTTAACAACAGTGCGATCATAAGCTCTAGGGCAAAGTGCATCACGCTCATATATATGAGATGGCATACGACCACGGTTATCCTCAAAAATATTTTGATTCATACTTTTCAGTAGTTGGGATTTAGTTTACTTATTTTTTTGGCTTCGCCGCAGTCGGGTAAAAATAATGTAAAAATGTAAAATTGTGACAGTAGTGTTAGAAGTGTCATAACTTTGTACTTTTTAACCGACGAAAAACAAAAACGGAGGAGGTTCTCAAGTCGACGCGTATATTTTTTTTTTTTATTTTTTTTTTATGTATGACCACGCATAACTTTTTACAGAGTAGTCCGATTTTGATAAATATTTTTTTGTTTGAAAGGGTATACCCCGAAGTTGGTCCCATATAAATTTGGTAAAAAAATTCCAACCCTAAGGGTAGGAAAACAGGGGATGATTGTTCACTCACTGATTGTAATGTATGACCACACATAACTTTTTACAGAGTAGTCCGATTTTGATAATTATTTTTCTGTTTGAAAGGGTATACCCCGAAGTTGGTCCCATATAAATTTGGTAAAAAAATTCCAACCCTAAGGGTAGGAAAACAGGGAATGATTGTTTACTCACTGATTGTAATGTATGACCACACATAACTTTTTACAGAGTAGTCCGATTTTGATAATTTATTATTTTTTTATTGGATAGGGTATACCTCGAGGTTGGTCTCATATAAATTTGGAAAAAAAATTCCTACCCTAAGGGTGGGAAAATAGGGGTGATTTATTGTTTACTCACAGATTTTCATGCTGAGTTGTGTATTACAATTATAAAAAACTCGGGTCGCAGTGCCAAACCCTGCCGACAATAGTGTATTTGCTTGTATTAGTCGTGTGGTATGTTTGAAAAATAAAAAATTATGTAAAGTTAAAGAAAGAAACAAATTTATGATTGATATTCTTTATTATAGACAGTCAACAGCGCAGAGTTTATTATTTTTGTTTTATTTTTTTAATTCTCAAGACAAACTTTGTTTTTTTATATATTACTAGATCAAATAAAGCAGTGACAACGGTAGTGGAGCCTTCGGCTCTACCATATTACAATCTTGCCTCGCGGGGCTGTGCCCCGCTCGGCAGCAACAACACTAATGGAGCCTTCGGCTTCACCATATCGCAGTCTTGCCTCGCGGGGCTATGCCCCGCTCAGCAGCAACAACAAAAATAGAGCCTTCGGCTCCACCATATTACAATCTTGCCTCGCGGGGCTGTGCCCCGCTCGGCAGCAACAACACTAATGGAGCCTTCGGCTCCACCATATCACAGTCTTGTCTCGCGTGGCTATGCCCCGCTCGGCAGCGACAACAATAATGGAGCCTTCGGCTCCACCATATTGCAATATTGCCTCATATGACTGTGCCCCGGTTAGTAGCGACAACAGTAGTGGAGCCTTTGGCTCCACCATATTGCAATCTTGCCTCACGGAACTGAGCCCCGCTCGGCAGAGACAACAGTGGTAAACCTTCGGCTCCACCTATAGCAGTGTCACTTTTGAACACAATGCTTTTACACCTTAATTTTATTTATTTTCTTTTGTCAAGAACCTTCGCTAGCGTGAGCAAAACAATTCACCAAACAGTTTTATCGTAATCGGATAAACGATATAGGAACGGATAAGGTCCTGAACAGACGACCGGACATTCATTTTTATATATTACTAGCGGCCCTGTACGTGCTTCGCTACGTATAAAGTGAAATAATAAAAAAATTTAATTGGAACATCTATCTATCTATTTTATTAATTGCTAGCTATTTTAAAATATAAGTACATGTGCGTATATGTGTGTATGAAAATATGTATGACTGCGTACGTCAATAAAATAATAGCTTAAAGTATTCGTGGATAACTGGTCTTTAAAACACTTGTTCTATTTTGAGCACTCCGACTGCGCCGTCGTGCTCGAAAAAAATAACGTAAAGTATTCGTGGATAACTGGTCTTTAAAACACTTGCTCTATTTCGAGCACTCCGGCTGCGCCGTTGTGCTCGAAAAAAAATAGCGTAAAGTATTCGTGGATAACTTAGTCTTTAAAACACTTGCTCTATTTCGAACACTCCGGCTGCGCCGTCGTGCTAGAAAAAAAAATAGCGTAAAGTATTCGTGGATAACTGGTCTTTAAAACACTTGCTCTATTTCGAGCACTCCGGCTGCGCCGTCGTGATCGAAAAAAAATAGTGTAAAGTATTCGTGGATAACTGGTCTTTAAAACACTTGCTCTATTTCGAGCACTCCGGCTGCGCCGTCGTGCTCGAAAAAAATAGCGTTAAGTATTCGTGGATAACTGGTCTTTAAAACACTTGCTCTATTTCGAGCACTCCGGCTGCGCCGTCGTGCTCGAAAAAAATAGCGTAAAGTATTCGTGGATAACTGGTCTTTGAAACACTTGCTCTATTTCGAGCACTCCGGCTGCGCCGTCGTGATCGAAAAAAAATAGTGTAAAGTATTCGTGGATAACTGGTCTTTAAGACACTTGTTCTATTTCGAGCACTCCGACTGCGCCGTCGTGCTCGAAAAAAATAGCGTAAAGTATTCGTGGATAACTGGTCTTTAAAACACTTGCTCTATTTCGAGCACTCCGGCTGCGCCGTCGTGATCGAAAAAAATAGTGTAAAGTATTCGTGGATAACTGGTCTTTAAAACACTTGCTCTATTTCCAGCACTCCGGCTGCGCCGTCGTGCTCGAAAAAAAATAGCGTAAAGTATTCGTGGATAACTGGTCTTTAAAACACTTGCCGGTACTTGTAAAACTGATTAGCCGTCATCTTGATCTATGATATTGCATCTTTCGCTTAAAATTTAGGTTAAAAACTTATTTATTAAAATTACTCACCTATAATAATAATTGTTTTTAACTTTCTTTCAAATACGTATTTATTTTAAGTCTCACTTGGATAGTAATTAAAGATTAACTGTCATAATATTTTGAAAACAATTGTTTCATTGTTTGTATAAAATTCCAAAACCTACTTACAATATTTAAGTATTTTCATACGTCAAAAAATTGATTTTTAAAAAAATGTGATAAATGAAGAACCGCTCGACCGATTTTGTGCAAACTTCACATAAACCATCTACTGAATAGTCCGAACAAAGCCTAAAAATTTGGTTTGGATAGGTGAGCCCGTTCTTGAGTTATAAAATTACAAAAAAGTGGCATTGATTTTTATATATATAGATTATATTTTAACATACTTACTAGCTGTCCGGCACGGCTTTCCAAAACTGCCTTTTTATAAGCTTTTATTGCGAGATCTCAATAATTTAGTTCGTTTTATCGGGTTAATATGTTGCACACTCGCTTCGTTCGATCGATCGAATTTATAATTAATTAATACATTTCATACTCGCTTCGCTCTATTGTTCGAATGCATAATTATATTTAATACATTTTCTACCCGCTTAAATATTTCCGTAAACTATCTGGGTACCTACCAATTAGTTATATTTTTTTTAAATATTTTTAATGTTACAATCGCGACTTCCAAATAACTATTTGGTATGAAACAGCCTTCTTTTGTGTAAAAACAATCTATACTTTATATTATTATCTATTAATTACATACAACCATTGCTTTAATACAATTTTTTGACGTAATTGAATATTATCGCTATTAGGGAGTTTATACGAATCAATTGTTTAATTGATTAATCATAAAGAAGGGTTAGTACAGACTATAGTAATTAATAAAATGTTACTAAATTCCTACTTACTCGTTCCACTATTTCTTCAGTTTCAGTAATCATTGAAATGAATCCTAATTTAAATTACAACCAAGTCTTAATTACAGGATAAGAGGATTGCATTGAAATAAAATACATTTTAAATTAAATATATAGTTTAATGAAATATCGAAGAATGTTAACTCTGTGGAACATAAAACCATTATAGCATTTACACACATCAAAAACAGTTTTCTATGATTAGAAATTGATTACATAATACATAATATATTAATAATTTTGATTTTCTAAAATATGAGAACGAGAATTTCAAAAAATTCGAAACATTAATTAATTTTTCCTGTTAAAGATGTGTACTTTCGGAAAACCACAGCAAAACCTCAAGTTATAATGGCAGTTTCAATATTTGAAACTTGGGAATTGAAAAATTTTTTATATACAAAAATAGGATACACAAGTTTTGTACAGTTACGGACTCAGTGTAATTTACACTTTCAATTATTGCAATTTGAGCGCAGTGAGGGTTCTTGCCCTACAAAAGATGGAGTAGTAATGATTTTTTCTTTAAAACTTGGTTTAAAGTACGTACCTACTTCCGGCATCAATTTTAAGGCATAAAATCTAACATTTGTGTATTGGTGGGAGTACACGCACGTTAAACTATCTGCCTTAAAATTGATGTCGGAAGTAAGTACTTTTGATTGAGGTATAAAGAAAGTATGTACTTTCGATCGAGGTTTAAAAAAAAACTCGGATATCATGAAGCGCAGTGCAGTAATCTTAAACTTTCTACCCTGTGGTGTAATATACTATTGAGTATGTTGTTTTTTGATTTGTGATCCTGAAGGAAAATAAGTTTTCCACCTTGATAAAGGGTCAGTTTATTTCAAAAAAATCAATAAAACATTTTCCAAACACTTCAATTATTATATTTCCAAATTACGAAATATTATTCAATTAAAATACCTCCGGGGCATTTAAATGACAATAATTATTTCTTTATAAGTTTTAACTAAATTTGTTGCTACTAATTATGAATTTACACTGAAAAAACTAGTGTAAACTAATTTGAGTCAATAACCGTACAATATTTAATATTTATATAATGACTACAGATTAAATTATAATATAGGTACAGTGTATCCTAGACATGAATCTCCAGGCCTGTATCTCGATTATTTTCAAAGATAAAACCATCTTTAATAAAGACTTTAATGTGGATATGGTATGAAATTTTTCTACAAGACATCTTTGTATAGGTCAGAGAAGTAATATGTAACTTATTTTCGTAAATAATATGTTTTAGCTATGCTGATAGAATATTTTTTACTGCATGTATCTCAAAAGTTTTACGATGCAAAAAAGAATAAAAAGTTCTCTCCAAATAGTTAAAAATACCTATAGTGTAGAATAGAAAGTTGATTGTTGCCTCTCTGGCCTAAGCAGAGAGACGAGTACAGAATTCTATCCCATTCGAGATACAAGCTTGGGAGTTATGTCTTGGACACATGTAATATGCAAAATATTTATATAGGAGAAAAAATAAAATACGAATCCTGTACAATAAATTTCATCTAAAAAAAAAGAAAAATTAATGTTCATCCTTATCTGCGATTCTTTGATATGTTGGGCATCTATTCGGCATTCGGTTAGTTTGATAATACGTGAAATTGTACTGAAACTTCCAAAACCTAAAACATTTTTAATATCTTTGCAGTATCGAAGTTAAGTGAAAACGTTGCTTCACATAATCTTTAATGTTGCTATTCTTTAAGCAGCATTTCTCAAATGTTTAGTATATGCGCCGTTTTAACAACTTACAAGTTTTAGAAATTTTACAAGGTATAAACAAAAAAATTGATTTGGTCATATTCGTTTTTAGAAACAAATATTAGTCGATTTAAAGAAATTTAGTCTTACATTAGCTCTCTCCAAACGAAAAATCCACAATTTCAGAAATGCTGATTTAATACAAACATAACAGGCTGTGATTGTTACAACATAAATAAGCGACACAAAAATTGAAATATAAATAATAACATAAATAAAATATAACCTGAAGTTATATAACTTCAACGCTCAGATTTAAAATTCGACACATATAAATAAAACTAAGGTACCAAGACTTTATTCCTGAGTTTTTGTAGATTGGAAAAGTTGGAAACATAAACCAATTTGTCTGTTATAATTTGTATCTGTTTTTATTATGTAGTAAATTGCAGTATAATATTTAAAAAGTTTAAAAATAAACATCAAAAATTAAAATGATCGAGAAAATACAAAACAAGAGAAAAATTGACTACCTAAAAAAGGGCTTAAGGTATTGCTTTTTTAGGAAGTGCTTTGCTTTCAAAAGAACGTGTTTAATATTTTCTAATCTTTTTAAAATTCTTTACGTGCCTTTGAAATTTCTATGTGTTAATTTTTACACTTAATTATTAATAAATTGTCAACTAAAATGTTTAAGAAAGAACGTCGCTTATTTACGCATTGTATAATTATTATATTGGAGTCCAACAATAAAAACGCTCAGTTTTAAATATCTCAAGAACCGTTTGAGGTCATTTCTATACAATATACAACAAATTTCACGGCATTAAGAAGGTTACCTGGTAACATTGGGATGCGATTCATCATTTCACTCCCATCCGACCCAGCTTTGAATGTTTAAATGGCGACCTATAATTTAACGAATTTAAAATTCTTTTTCAAAAATGCAAATTTTGGTCGCATTTCAAATTTTTAAAGTGACTAAGGTGGAAATGACACTGAATCGGGGCTGGGTAATATTTTCAAGTGACCAATTCTACAGTGAAGTTTCCCGCTTACTGCAAATGTTTTATCATAAAGAATTATCAAGATATTTAAAATAAAACATTTTTTTTGGGACATAATATGAGTAAGTAGATGAAAATGTGTATGTAACGTAGTTTTGTCTGTAAAAAGTTATCTTAAATTGAAATATATTACGAAAAGAAAAACATTACCATAAAATTGTGTCTTCATCCGTAGTGGCCATTCCAGGATCTCGTCGAAAGTGATCTCAAGTATATATTACATTTACTCCGTAAAACAAAAACTTTCATAATAATTGACAAATTTTTATTTATTCAGAAATTGAAAAGAATTGCTCAACTGACATACAAATTTATAAAACTGATTGAAGAGATTAATATAATTTAAAAAGTTGCATTTAAAATTTACTAAGTATATTATATGAAATTTTGTTAGGGGAGATGTTCTAAAGTTTATTGGGTAATACTACGAGACAAGCACTCTTATAATATGCACAAACATTGACGTAAAAGAAATCATTTTTCTTTTTGCAAAAATAAGTGCTTCCAAACGAGGTGCTTACGCACACTATGTAATTTTCATGTCCAGAATCATTTAACTAATTTATTGGTATGTATCTATGTAATTTAAGAAATATTGCTTGAGGATTCTCTTATTGAGAATCATAAAACGGACAGACAGCCACCAACCCAATACAATTACGTATTAAAAAAAAAGGAAAGAAAAAACATGCAACGCTTTGGATTTAATAAAGGTAAATGTTATAATAATATATATTAACTTGCAACTAGACTAGATTTGAAAACGCGGATATCACACCGAAAATATAACTTATATTTATCTCGAAATTCGCATGAAACGTTTGCCAGACATTATTTACAATATTATAATATAAACTTAAAATTAAACTTATAGATAAACTTAAAAAATACTTTTATGTGAAACCAAAAATAGATAGGTAAGTTTTTTATACACCCGGACTCGAAAATCATGCATCTATAATAAAATGATTAAGACCATAACTATAAGGATATTAAAGTGATTATTAAGACTAATCAAAAGCGAATCAAAATGCCATACAGTTTCTCAATTTCACTGTTTTCTTAAGAAATATCTCGCAGTCTATAATAAAGTAAAAAAAAAACTAAAAGTATTCTTATTACGATGTACTTTTTTATACAAAAAAGACATTTTTAACCGATATATTAAAATCAAAAGTATGTATGTATATTTAAAAGGTTAAGTAATAAAAAATGAATAATAGAATGACGAACACACAATAATTATTATCAAAGTTATAATAATTATAAAGAAATGGCAGTAAACAGTAAAAGTGAGACGTTAAAAAATTTTGAAAAAAGAAAACTTTTGAACAACAGAATTGCCAGATTTGCTAAAACAGTGCTTATATATTAATAAATAATAGACGCCTCTAATCCTAATAAAGAAAAACAATAAGTTCTTTTCACTAAACTAACTTAAATTAATTACGTATATTTACATCGAACGTTTGTAAATATGGTGAGTTTTCGTAAAACGCAATACAATAAACTGGCGAATTTTAAGACGAGTAAGGTATCAAAACTTAAATGATGTTATAAGACAGATTGACGACACTTAATATGTATTACAGATATGCGGACACTTCGATAGTTTGTAAAATATATCAAAATATGTTTTGTACAGCAGATAAAATCAGAAAAGAGCATTTTAAAATGGTTTTTTTGTCTACCAATCATATGAATATATGAAAATATCAATATAAAGTTCGGAAACCGCTAATATACAGTAAATTCATTACAAGTCGGTTAATGCAAACTGAACGTACCCAGATGTCAAACAAATATAAATACCGAGTCTAAATAACTAAATTACAGTGATGTTAAATTATGTGTTAGAACAACTAGCTGTTTAGTATCCCTTTTTGCATACTTTGATATATTATTAGCTCAACAGATTCCTAAAAATCAGTCCCATAAAATAATGTTAATTTAAAAATTACTTCTAATAAAAAATACCATTATTAAAGATATTTCAAATTCACAAATGATTTATGTCGATAACGCGCGGTTGTAGTATTTAAGTTATAGCTTCACAAAAAATCGGAGAAAACGAGCTATTCAAGGCAATTAACATCTAATGAAGAATTGTGGTAAAAACTTCTTTCGAATTCTACAACCACAATTACTCGAAGAGTCAAATGCCGAACCACACGAAAACTCAACGAATCTTTGATTCACTAAGGTCTTCGGAAAGAAAGTACAACAGAAATTGAATAAAAATCAGGCCCAAAAAATAATGGTAATTTAATCACAATTTATAATAAAAAATGCCACAACTAAAGATATTTCAAATCCAATACAACTATCACAAATTATTTATGTCCATAACGCGCTGTTACAGTACCGAAGTTATAGCTTCACAAAAAATCGGAGAAAACGAGCTATTCAAGGCAATTAACATCTAATGAAGAATTGTGGTAAAACTTCTTTCGAATTCTGCAACCACAATTACTCAAAGAGTCAAGTGCCGAACCACACGAAAACTCAACGAAACTTTGATTCACTAAGGTCTCCAGAAAAAAAGCACAACAGAAATTGAACAAATACAAATCGCTTTATATATCATGATAATCTATCAAAACATAAATATAAGGATGACAAAATTTTTACAGATTATATAAATTTAGCCTAATTACACAGGTATTGATGACCTTAATACAAAAACAATATAATTTTGAATAAATTTTGAAAAAAACGTAATTCGTCAGTGTTCAAACAAGATCCCGGCTCTCAATCAATTCTGTCCAAGAGTACGCGGGTTTGTTCAAAAACAAGATAATTCGAACATACGCAGTCTATTTAAAACATAATACAGGTACTTAAATTGTAGTTCACAAATTTATTGAGAATTGTTTTCGTAATATTAACAAAATATTTACAATATAGCTGGGGATTAGATAAGTCTAAATACACAGGGTCTATTTAAAAAATTATACAGGTACGTTAATTGTAGTACACAAATTTAACGAGTATTGTTTTCGTAATATTAAAAAATATCTACAATATAGCTGGAAATCAGTTTAGCTTAATTACAGAGGTATTGATGACATTAAACAAAAACAATATAATTTTGAATAAATTTTGAAAGAAAAAACGCAATTCGTCAGTGTTCAAACAAGATCCCGGCTCTCAATCAATTCTGTCCAAGAGTACGCGGGTTTGTTCAAAAACAAGATAATTCGAATATACGTAGTCTATTTAAAACATAATACAGGTACCTAAATTTTGGTACACAAATTTAGTACACAAATTATTGAGAATTGTTTTCGTAATATTAACAAAACATTTACAATATAGCTGGGGATTAGATAAGCCTAAATACACAGGGTCTATTTAAAAATAATACAGGTACGTAAATTGTAGTACATACATTTAATGAGAATTGTTTTCGTAATATTAAAAAATATCTACAATATAGCTGGAAATCAGTTTAGCTTAATTACAGAGGTATTGATGACATTAATATAAAAACAATATAATTTTTAATAAATTTTGAAAGAAAAAACGCAATTCGTCAGTGTTCAAACAAGATCCCGGCTCTCAATCATATCTGTCCAAGAGTACGCGGGTTTGTTCAAAAACAAGATAACTCGAATATACGCAGTCTATTTAAATCATAATACAGGTACTTAAATTTTAGTACACAAATTTATTGAGAATTGTTTTCGTAATATTAACAAAATATCTACAATATAGCTGGGCATCAGTTTAGTCTAATTACAGAGGTATTGGTGACTTTAATACAAAAACAATATAATTTTGGATACATTTTGAAAAAAACGTAATTCGTCAGTGTTCAAACAAGATCCCGGCTCTCAATCAATTCTGTCCAAGAGTACGCGGGTTTGTTCAAAAACAAGATAATTCGAATATACGCAGTCTATTTAAAACATAATACAGGTACTTAAATTGTAGTACACAAATTTATTGAGAATTGTTTTCGTAATATTAACAAAATATTTACAATATAGCTGGGGATTAGATAAGCCTAAATACACAGGGTCTATTTAAAAAATTATACAGGTACGTAAATTGTAGTACACAAATTTAATGAGAATTGTTTTCATAATAAAAAATATCTACAATATAGCTGGGCATCAGTTTAGTGTAATTACAGAGGTATTGATGACTTTAATACAAAAACAATATAATTTTGGATAAATTTTGAAAAAAACGTAATTCGTCAGTGTTCAAACAAGATCCCGGCTCTCAATCAATTCTGTCCAAGAGTACGCGGGTTTGTTCAAAAACAAGATAATTCGAATATACGCAGTCTATTTAAATCTTAATACAGGTACTTAAATTTTAGTACACAAATTTATTGAGAACTGATTTCGTAATATTAACAAAATATCTACAATATAGCTGGGCATCAGTTTAGTCTAATTACAGAGGTATTGATGACTTTAATACAAAAACAATATAATTTTGAATAAATTTTGAAAACAACGCAATTTGTCAGTGTTCAAACAAGATCCCGGCTCTCAATCAATTCTGTCCAAGAGTACGCGGGTTTGTTCAAAAACAAGATAATTCAAACATACGCAGTCTATTTAAAACATAATACAGGTACTTAAATTGTAGTTCACAAATTTATTGAGAATTGTTTTCGTAATATTAACAAAATATTTACAATATAGCTGGGGATTAGATAAGTCTAAATACACAGGGTCTATTTAAAAAATTATACAGGTACGTTAATTGTAGTACACAAATTTAACGAGTATTGTTTTCGTAATATTAAAAAATATCTACAATATAGCTGGAAATCAGTTTAGCTTAATTACAGAGGTATTGATGACATTAATACAAAAACAATATAATTTTGAATAAATTTTGAAAAAACGCAATTCGTCAGTGTTCAAACAAGATCCCGGCTCTCAATCAATTCTGTCCAAGAGTACGCGGGTTTGTTTGTTCAAAAACAAGATAATTCGAACATACGCAGTCTATTTAAAACATAATACAGGTACTTAAATTGTAGTTCACAAATTTATTGAGAATTGTTTTCGTAATATTAACAAAATATTTACAATATAGCTGGGGATTAGATAAGTCTAAATACACAGGGTCTATTTAAAAAATTATACAGGTACGTTAATTGTAGTACACAAATTTAACGAGTATTGTTTTCGTAATATTAAAAAATATCTACAATATAGCTGGAAATTAGTTTAGCTTAATTACAGAGGTATTGATGACATTAATACAAAAACAATATAATTTTGAATAAATTTTGAAAGAAAAAACGCAATTCGTCAGTGTTCAAACAAGATCCCGGCTCTCAATCAATTCTGTCCAAGAGTACGCGGGTTTGTTCAAAAACAAGATAATTCGAATATACGTAGTCTATTTAAAACATAATACAGGTACCTAAATTTTGGTACACAAATTTAGTACACAAATTATTGAGAATTGTTTTCGTAATATTAACAAAATATTTACAATATAGCTGGGGATTAGATAAGCCTAAATACACAAGGTCTATTTAAAAATAATACAGGTACGTAAATTGTAGTACATACATTTAATGAGAATTGTTTTCGTAATATTAAAAAATATCTACAATATAGCTGGAAATCAGTTTAGCTTAATTACAGAGGTATTGATGACATTAATATAAAAACAATATAATTTTGAATAAATTTTGAAAGAAAAAACGCAATTCGTCAGTGTTCAAACAAGATCCCGGTTCTCAATCATATCTGTCCAAGAGTACGCGGGTTTGTTCAAAAACAAGATAACTCGAATATATGCAGTCTATTTAAATCATAATACAGGTACTTAAATTTTAGTACACAAATTTATTGAGAATTGTTTTCGTAATATTAACAAAATATCTACAATATAGCTGGGCATCAGTTTAGTCTAATTACAGAGGTATTGATGACTTTAATACAAAAACAATATAATTTTGGATAAATTTTGAAAAAAACGTAATTCGTCAGTGTTCAAACAAGATCCCGGCTCTCAATAAATTCTGTCCAAGAGTACGCGGGTTTGTTCAAAAACAAGATAATTCGAATATACGCAGTCTATTTAAATCATAATACAGGTACTTAAATTTTAGTACACAAATTTATTGAGAACTGATTTCGTAATATTAACAAAATATCTACAATATAGCTGGGCATCAGTTTAGTCTAATTACAGAGGTATTGATGACTTTAATACAAAAACAATATAATTTTGAATAAATTTTGAAAACAACGCAATTCGTCAGTGTTCAAACAAGATCCCGGCTCTCAATCAATTATGTCCAAGAGTACGCGGGTTTGTTTAAAAACAAGATAATTCGAATATACGCAGTCTATTTAAAACATAATTCAGGTACTTAAATTTTGGTACACTAATTTATTAAGAATTGTTGTCGTATTATTAACAAAATATCTACAATATAGCTGGGAATCAGTTTAGCCTTATTACAGAGGTATTGATGACTTTAATACAAAAACAATATAATTTTGAATAAATTTTAAAAAAACGCAATTCGTCAGTGTTCAAACAACTTTCCGGCTCTCAATCAATTCTGTCCAAGAGTACGCGGGGTTGTCCAAAAACAAGATAGTTCGAAAATGCGCAGTCTATTTAAAAATAATACAGGTACTATTGCAGTAAACAAATTGAACGAGAATTGTTTATGTATGAAAATCACAGAAATGTACAGTAGACTTTACTCATCTCAAACAAGTTATAAATTTATTATATAAACAGTTAAACTTTGTAGGAACTGTAGAAAATATATATTTAATTATGGTTTAGTATGGTTTTTGGCTTTACCTAATACTGACTTAGGAATCGTACTTGTACATAAATAATGAAACATGTTAGGAAAAAACGCGATTAAGTTTAGAGACTACATGTTTTTAATTACACGATAACTGCTCATGTAATAATATCAAAAACTGTTATAATATGAGAATATAAATTATAGAAACTAATCACAGGAAACATCAATTTTTGTATTTGAATATTTCCTTGTTGGTTAATGACAAATGAATGCTTGTTTTGAATATCACTTATATGTGCAACTTAATCCTTAAAAAAATATCACTTATGTATGGGTGTATGAATGATTCTTAAGAAAATGTGTACTTTCAAAAATTGTAACTTCTACGGCAAATAATTGCGATTTTTTTTCAAAATTATAGGTAATAATTGATCTATATCTTTTAGAGAAGGCATTAAATAGATGTTTTAGAATTCTTAATTTTCAAATTAAAAAAATAATTCAAAAAAATTAATAGAAAAGTGTATTGAAGGTTTTCAAAATTGAGATATCTCCTAAATAAGCAATACCTTAAGCCCATGTTTAGGTGATACCACAACTTTCAAATGTTGACTTTATTTAAAATTGTTTTATTAAGAACATATAAGAGTTTCCAGAATTTAATCAAAACAACTCTCATACAACGAAAGTATTAAAAATAGACATTAGGCAAACACCAAAAAAGATTTTACATTCAAAATAAATACAGTGGAAAATCTGAAATTTGAATTCACATGGTTTTAGACAATCAAGTTGATCTCAAAACAAAAGGAAAACATGTGTATAATTATAATAGTTATGATTTCTCAAAGTACAAGCAGTTTTTTTAAAAATCCTTTATAATAAAGAAAATATAAAATAACTAAATATCTTTAATTTCAATTGAATTTATTTCAGAGTACTATAAGACACGTTGGATAAAATTTAAGATGGAAGGGGTGGTAAAACAATTTGTATTGACAAAATGAAAAGTAGTTATTACGTAAAAATGGTTCGCATTTTCATGATTAGTTTTATGCAAACTCTAATATGTTAAGAAAATTATTGTAATGTCTCAAAACATTATAACTCTCAATTATTTGGATTTTAAAGGAACTTAAAAGACTTGAAAACTACGACGGATGTTTATGTAATGAAAACAACAATGAAATTTTGTTACAAATGATATTTATTTAAGTAATGAATTCAGCAATTTTAATTATTGTTTTATTCATTTGCCATTACACAACATACCTCAGCAATACATGCATTTGGCTGTTATAACTTAAATTTTAAAACAATTAGAGTGAATAGGTTAACCGCGAGAATCATTAACACGAGTTCTTTAAAAAAAAGATAACACTCAAGTGAATAACATTAAACAAAAATTGTTTAATCAGACAGACGGATGGACGGGCATGGCGATACTAAACAAAAAGAAAAAAAAACAACAAATGCATGGAATAGAGATAGGCAATATTCATATACTAAGTTACAGTATATTAAAATGTTCAGTTTGCCTGCTTATTTAATATTAAAATATACATGTCTTTACATAAACGTGGCCATACACTCCGTCCTACGACAGTATCATTAGCTTTAAGCCATACTTCATTTCGTTTTATAAAAGATGTGTAATGGCCGCTGTTAGTAGTATTTCCGTGATGAAATACAGCAGCTGACGCCTTATATTCGTTATTTCCAATCCTAAATGTACTATCACGTAAATTTTTAAGGCGTAGTGGCTTCTTTACTATTCGATCGCCAAGTATCTCATAACATTTAAATTGGACTATCAATACACTATTTGCATTTACGACTCTGTTCTTTTCCCTTCTGAAGCCTATGGTATTACAATTGTTACAATTGGCTTCTGCTAAATTTTGCCACTGATCGAATGTGGCTGAATAAAGATGTTGAAGAGTGTAACAAAATTCTTCATTTAAGACAGGGACGCGCAATACGTTTGAGTGTTCTGTTTGAACAGTTTCGTAATTGCAACGAGTGCACGTCCTTACCGTTTCTAGTTCAAAACTAACAATTCCATTTAATGTTGGAACAACGGATATAACGTCTGACAAAAATTCTTCAGCATCTTGCTGTTCATTTAATGAATATTTAATTTGCTGCAACTGAGTATCTATAAAAGTTCTTAGACGGAAAGTGCTAAGTGTAGATGAATTAGCCAGTTGATAATTACGTGCTAATTCATTTAATGGAGTTTCTACCTGTTGTATACAACGAAGCGTATGCTCATTATTAAATAAACACTGACAAACAGCATTAGCATAACAGGACACACCGTCAACATTCAAAAATCCCACCGACACATCTCTTGATACAATTTGTTGAATTGAAGGAACGGTATCCGTCTCAACTTCGACTTCATTACCGGACTGATTAATGACATCGCTTCGTATTTCTGTTACAATGATATTATTTGATGTGGCGTCAATAACTTGATTTGAATTTATGTCTGAAGTCGAAAGACAATTGTTCATACCGAGAACACACACTATTGCTTTATGATAACTAAAATAAGATTCATAATAATTACACTGTACATTATTAGAATTACTGAAGCATAAATCGATTTGGGTGTTTAAATTAGTTGACGTTGCGTTATTTGGTACCTTTAATTGCAGTTGTTCATCTGTTATGCATTTATAAAGAATGCTGTTTGGATTGGTTTTATAATCAATATTGAAATCTCCAAATAATAATACTTTGGTGTTTTCAATATCTCGGCAAACTATTGCAAACATTTCTTGAACATATTTTAATATACTAGTAACTGCCGTTTTTGGCGATTTGTACACGATACAAAAACGATACTCATTATATTTTAACGCGAGCATGTTACAGGAAATGTTATTTGAGTGAACATTCCATTCGTACAAAACGCTGACTTGAGAAGACATATCAGCACAGCTTAATGCTACAATACCATAAGGACGTCTTGTTTCACTTGGACAGTCGGCTCTAAAAATTTCGACAAAATTTGGAATATTATATTTATCTGACTTTACAGTCCAAGTTTCTACTAAAAATATAAATTTAGCAGATAAATAACATTTATCGGATATTAAGTCCTCAAAATGTGCGTTTAGAGATTGTATATTATGAAAAATTATTGAACAATATTCTTTGTCGACATCCTGTAAATATGTTAGTGTAAATTTAACCGGCTTATCTTTCAATATGTGTTTCATTGCGAATTGTACTTTATCTGTCGGCAATGGTGCTAAAGGCGCTTTAAATAAGCCTTGAATAAATAGTCCGTTAAAATTTGTCGCTCGACTGCAAGCTACGTACAGTTCTGTTCTTCTTAGGGGTTTTTCAACGTTAACAACGACATTATCGTAAGTTCCTCCCTGGCTCTTATATATAGTGATGGCCTCTGCGCAAACAAGAGGAAATTGTTTTCGCATAACAGAAGCCGCTGAGTGACATTTCCTTTTAGTGTCTAAATTTCTAACTACTTTGTTAATTGGTGTTAAATTTAACGGAATGTTATGTCGCTCAGCGTACTTATAATGCTCACTGCGAGCCTTCTTTCCTACGATAGTGTCCTCGAACATTAACCACACACGGAGCACTTCTGAATCCAAAATTTCTAAATGTTTCAAGACTCCAATAGCACCATTTACCAGCCCGTCTTCTACATTAATGTTATTTGTTATCATATAATGAATATCAATGCCCAACAACAGAGATTGTGGCAGACCATATGTCATATTTACTTGTAATTTAGACACAATACTGAGTAATTTTATTTTAGCTTCATTCGAAATATTTCCGGATATTTTATCGATTGCTGTAACTTCAGCAGTATTTAATTTTGAAAGGACTCGATCATTATAACTATTTACATCAGCATTACTTCTAAATAACCGTATGCATGAATTTGGAATTTCTAAATTAGAGGAATGAATTTGACGTTGTTTGAATAACTCAGTTTCTTGAACTGTTAACTGTCCAAGTGCTAAATTATTCAAACAATTGGCAAAGACAGCATCGTCTCTCTGTCTCATGATTTCAGACAATCTATAAGCACTAAACATTTCCCACAACGGATTACCCACCAAAGAACTATATGGATTTGTGCGATCGCATTCGAATATATATCGATCTCCAACTGGAGACAGTTGGTTAAAATCACCGAAAGCAATGATGCTTTTGCTCGCGAACGGTGTGTCGGTTTTAAAGATTTGACGTAGCCGGACGTCTATACACGATAACATTTTTGCACCGACCATGCTAATTTCGTCTATAATTATGAGCTGTAATTCGTGAAGTTTTGAATATATAGTGTTAGAGACGCTACATGACAAATCTGGCATTTCACCAGCTGATTGATTCAGTGGTAAAACAAATGCAGAGTCATTCCTCTAATAGAAAAGGCAGCCTTTCCAGTCGGTGCCACCAACAAAATCCTTATCCGCTCAGGGCTAGTTCCTGGCGTACTGTTGAAATACCTTATAAGAGTTTGTTGTATGGCCTCTATTAACCGACTCTTACCGACACCGGCTCCTCCTAGGATACACTCGTATATAGGTACACGTTTGGTTTTTATTGAATTTAACACATGCAGCATATATCTCCGCTGTTTATCATTTAGTGTCCGAACTAAAGTATTATATCTATCGCTGGATATTACGTGGGGTACCGGAAATGTAATCGGATTTTTGTCTTCTCCCCATACGTTATCCCCAGCGTTTGTATTTCCAATATCTGTACCTATATCTCCTTCATCGGTGCGGTCGTTTAAAATTTCAAATTCATTAGGTCTGTTTTGATCTGATATATTTTCAATATCATTTTGATCATCTCTGAAATCTACTACGGCTTGGTTGATGATATTTTCTATATCCTGATCATTAAGGGTAAATACATAATTTTTCCTATTTTCTAATATACTAACTATGTTTTTTGTATACGTTCTTTTTTTATTTACAGAAAGCAAATCATTTTTTTCATCTCTCCACGGATAAAATAACATCAGTTGCTCTCTGTAAAAATCATCCTCGTCTAATTCTAATTTGAAGTTGACATATCTGATTACACGAGCTTTCCGACGTCTCGTTACAAAGCCATCGTTATTTTTCAAAATTAACTGTACACTATGTAGTTCATCCGAGAAGTTAGAGCTTACTTGGCTATTGGATATGTTTTGAATCGGTATTCTATTAGATTTAGATTTGGATGAATACGTATACAGGGCTGCAAAATCAGCCAAACACGTTTCACTCAGTTCGTCGGGCCTGTTTGTGTAGTGATCTAAAATATTACTACAAAACACGTCCTCCGAATCTGATGACATATTTTGTAAAATTTTCTTAGCTTTAACTACCAGCACCCGTTTTTCAGGAGTACCTGTGTTTATAAATACACAGCTGCGACTACACATTGACAGTGGCATAGCTAAGAGATAATAGACTGCTTCTTGGGCCGAAAACTCACTCGCGTTTAAAAATTTATTAGCCAAGTGCTTTAATTTATCTTTAATAGAGAAATTTCCTTTATTAACTTCTTCAATAGCGTCATACATTACTTTAGAGACGCCTCTCATGGATTTATTGATATAATTTAAAACGTATTGAACGCATGAGTAGACGTCTGTAATGAACTGTAAGTCCATATTTGCGCGATGCAATAAAAGCATATCGTGATTATAGCAATTGATTCTAATATCACTCAAATTTCGTTTTAGGAAAACTGTAGGTCTTCCTAATGATTTCCGTATCGTTTTGATGTACGTATCGTAATCTAAATTTAGTCGTGTTAAAAATTCATCAAAACTAAGATCAATTTCCGGCTCTTTGTACAATTTTTGAAGCATGTCTTTTATCTTTACATAATTCTCATCTTCGCCTTTATCATTGTCTAATGGTTCCAGTATACGTGTTTCTTTCATGGGAAAAAACGGAATTCCAAATCTGCAAATTGAACCGGATCTGGTTGTTTTCTTACAAGTTCTAGAATGTCTGTGCTTCTGAATTTCAATAAGGTCTAATGGAATATCAGTTACTTCAGAAGCACACGAAATAAACAAATTTATAAATTGTTCACACCTGGCTACGCTAGTCTCATCATCACTGATATATGATGGCGCATCTTTAAGCCAGAGTAAACTGTGCACATGAGGAGAACCGCGATGCTGGAACTCGATTCTTTTATAATAATCGACTACAGTGTGTTCCCTGAAAATGCCGTCTTTCACTGTTAATAATTTAAAGAACTGTCTCAACCTATATTCAAAATACCGGGCACAAGTTATAGGATCAGTTCTAATTAAACGACACTTTTCATCGTAGGATAACGATACAGCGTCGGTCTCCGTTACTATTTCATTATCCACGACTCTTTTCAATATTACTAACAGTTCCGGCCATCTGGTTTCAGCTGCTGATAGTGTCAAAAAAAATGTCGGTGGGCCTAACTGTCTCAACATTGCAAAAATTTCCTTCTTTTTTTCTTCCCAAAACGCAGGGGATCCGCGATCAGATTTAATGACTTTAAATCCGCTGTCGTGTGCAATTAAACTGTTTACAACATTAGTGTCTAACAATTGACCTGCGCTGATTTTAGCATTGCGCCCTTTAGTTTTTTTCAAGCATAACGATATGCTTTCGGACATTTTCTTAATACGAAGTTTTAATGCCGAATAAAATAATTTAGAAACGTTAGCACAGCGTCTGTCGTAACGGCAAATTTCTGATTTTACCCAATTTTGGTACGAAAGATTTGAAGGCAGTTTTCGCAAGAAACCACCGTATATTTTAACAAAGCTCATGGACTCTGCATATACATCTAAAAGCAATGAAAGGGGTGTAAATTTTTCGCCCGGTGCAAAAATAATAGCTTGAGTTTGAAGTAAAGTCTCGCCTGGTGGCACGTTGCACGGTTCGTCTTCGACTTCTTCAAACTCGTCATCACTTAGAGGCTGTAAATCTGACTCATTAGGCCCACTTATTTCACTATTATCTACATTTCTAATCGTTATTTGGGACTGTATAAATCGATCCGCATCAATGACAACGTTTGCCTCTTGATAAACTTCGCTGTTTTCTAAGGATTTTAACGCGTTCAAAATAACATTTGGTCTGACGGACTCAAATAAGTAATTTGATTGATAACAGCTTTTGCGTTTCAAAGCGATTTGAACAACGTCGGTTTCGTGAGGCAAACGTGGTAATATAGCAACCGACGTCGGAACATCTGTTGGTACATTTACAACTCTACCGTGGACACTGTATTGTTTATCCACTGCGGTGCAGTATATCTGCATGAAAGGTATTCTTGGACACAAAAATCGTTCCTCTAACGGATTTAAAATTTTTAATTCTTCAGGCACAATCGGAAATGGCAATTCTGTGTGCCCGAGAGACAAATTTGGCATTTTATTAATAAAAAGACTATGCTTACAAGTAGTACAAAGATAACCTATGTTATCATCGCTTTCTTTAAGCGGACAAGAAAGATCGATCAATTCTGAGGATATTTTTTTTGCTACCAATTTTTCCCTTGTTACATACGTCACTGACGATAAAAACCATAATCTGCCGCAGCAGACGCATGTATATGTCGGACCTGCCTTAATATTCATTTTGTATGCGTTGTACAATTTATTTGTTGTGTTTATGCTAGAGCGCATACGACTGTTCTGCAAACGGTTCGCTCTCACTGTCGAAGACATTCTACTATGCACTAAACGGGCATTGGATCGCTGAAGGCGTACGGCTTGACAACGCCGAAGTCTCTGCCTGTGAATTATGAGTTTACGTTGATCATTTAATCTTTGTTTTTGACATAATTTTAGTCGTTCTGAGTGGATTCTACGGTTAATGGGGTTAGTCAGACGAACATTTTGATAATTCTTATTTATTGTATTATGTTTTAACCTACAATTTAAATTCAACAAACGTGTAATCTGGCAATTCTTTTGTCGTACATTATGAGCCTGTCTAGTCTCTAAGTTTTCTAAACGGGCCGCCTGACAATGTTGTTGTCGTATGTTATGAATTTGTCTAGTTTCTAAGTTTTCTAAACGGGCGGCTTGACAAAGTTTCTGACGTTCATTATGTATCTGTCTACTCTCTACATTTTCTAAACGAGCGGACTGGCAAACTTTCAACCGTTCATTATGAATTAATCTATGTTCTGGATGTCTGAGTCGTTTTACTTGACTTACTTTTAACATTTGCCTGTGTGCAGATCTATTCTCTGGGTTACTTAGCCTTATAAACTGACATTCTTTTGATTTATTTACGTGAAGCCTATTAAGTTCCGGGTTACTTAATCGTTCAATTTGCCTTTGTTTCAGTCGTTCATTGTGAACGACTCTATTTTTGGAATCATGTAACCTTTTTATCTGATTTTGTTTCAAGCGAATTTTATGAATTTCTTGATTTTTCGGATCAGATAAACGGACTTTTTGTTGAATTTTATTTTTTTCTTTCATAATATTGAGGTATTCCTCATTTTCACGCAAACTTTGCATGCGTATCTTAAGTTCTTTACGTAATTTATCAGCGCTTTTTTTCTTAGTTGGCGGCATTGTAAAAATGTAGTATGAAAATTAAAATATTTAATAAATTATTATTTTGTATTTGTATCTTATATACTTGAAAGTCACTTTGCTGTATAACAAAATATTATTCGTTGTATTAAATATTAGTACTCAACTTGTTAGTTTATAGATGAAGTGGCAACTGCAATTTACCTGTCAATGAGTACTAGAAAAAATCGTGTGTATAGTGAAAATGTAACAATAGACGTGCGTAAAAACTCCGATGTATGTGGTTGAGTTTGAAATAAAAAGATCACTTCGGTAAATGATACAGGTCGATTAGTATTAAGAGTATTCGTCCCTGCAAATACCCCCTGCACCCTTCATCTCACATCTTTTCCCCTCGCCTAAAAACGGTTCGCGCTCTCCCGACGCTATTTTTAAAGCTAGAGGGTTCTGGTAAACGCCAAATGAAAGACAAAGAATCAGGCTACAGATCCTTCAGGCGAATTTTTTGAAAAACAGTTTCGCCTACGTGTGAAATATTACGTAACTTATTATTTATTCGAAAGGTTGTAAGTTTTTTCAGGATTTTTTTTTTTCAAAAAATTCGCCTGAAGGATCAGTAGTCTGATTCTTTGTCTTTCATTTGGCGTTTACCAGAACCCTCTAGCTTTAAAAATAGCGTCGGGAGAGCGCGAACCGTTTTTAGGCGAGGGGAAAAGATTTGAGATGAAGGGTGCAGGGGGTATTTGCAGGGACGAATACTCTTAATCACAAAACTTAGTGTATCTTCCCCCACTCTACAGCAACTCCCTGATAAACCATTCAAAACATAGATATATCTTCCTCTAAGATTCAAAACATAGATTAAGACTCAAAATGTCTCTTTAATTACATAATCGAGTACAAAAACAAAACAGTAGCTTATATCCCCTCTATTCTAATTCAAATAAAATTTGGTTAGAGGACAGCGTGGTGTAATGGTCAGCGTGCTGGCCTTTGGATCGCACTGTCGTGGGTTCGAATCCCACCTCTGCTCATGGATATTTTGTGTTTGTCGTTTAGACTCAGCTTTGAAATTTAATTATACTGGCCAGATACTAAGAGGTAGTGCCACCCCCCCAAGTGATATTCTCTTGTATATGTGCATATGCTCTATATATGTGGATATATACAATTGGATATACCTTTTTTAAAAAAAAAAAAAAAATTTGGTTATTGTAGCGTTCCATGGAATTTTAAATATTTTTAATTAGGTACAGAGGATATTATAAAAAAAATAATTCAAAGAATTTACGGCTATATTTAGCTTTACGATCCGATATTGCTCGAATAGATTTTAGTTTAGAAACGAAAATAATAATTTTCTTATATTATACTAATTTATTGCACTTTTTATAGTTTATACAACATAAACTTTAACTCAAAAATACATTTGCTTCACATTTTGGGTTACTGCTCATGTGTATTTGGTATCTGTTAATTAATATTATATAGCATGTGTTACTCCAGAAGAAAAAAAGCTTAACAATGAAAGAATTTTTTAAATTGGGTTAATTATGGCCTGAGACTACTCGGCACAAACAAACATAGAAATTCCTACGTCGCCTAAGTGCACTCACTTCACTTGTTTGCTCCGAATTTCGTTTGATATTTCGAATTTACAATTAACTTCCAGAAATTTATTTCAAACTCGGCCACTGAAATGGCACACCGGTTTTTTTTTACATAATGTGTATGTCTGTTTATTGTTAAAATTTCAATAGAACCACTATTTTTTCTTGAACACGATTACGTAGGTAAAATTACAATTGCGTGTTGTTAATTTTCATGTTAAATCATATTATTTACGCTAGATTTCTCCACAAGATGTCAGAAAATCTAAGTAAACAATGACCTCAGACTATATTTGTGTTTTACATAAAAACGATAAATTTGATTATAGTGGGTTGAAGTTGTGTTAAACGTCAATCATTAAATGGTGTTTTCGTAAGGTGTTTTTACTTTCTCCGTTAGCTAACATGTGAAATTTTAGAACTATTTCTCTAAATTTTATCTAACGGGTGAATTTAAACGTAATTGTGCCTACAAGTTCTGTATACATTCACTTGCGTCACTGCGTGATATGATAATATATTTAGTGAATGGCTCATCTCTAACTTAAATAATAGAAATTTTCACGACGACCACAAACTATTCACAAAATTATATTAAATGTTATTATCATTACACTATCTGATCATTATCAACTAAATTTTTTTGACATCTTGATTTGCAACTCAATATTAGCGTATTATTAACAAAAGAAATTCATAAATAAATAGAACTGTATTTGTCTTTAATATTCATCACTCACCAGTAGATTAATGTTGAATTGCAACATTTTATAATAATGTTATATTTTATCTGTACACGCATTTGTGGTTTCGCGGTAATTATGTACACTGTACAGAAAAAGTTATTATACAGATGTCATACTTATATAAAATCCAGTTTATTAAGTTTTTTAGCAGTGATGACGTATAATTAAAATTTTAATAGTAATTGGAATCATGTATTACCTAAATTACTGCTTTTTATCATTAAAAATCAAATTTTATACATATATATATATACGTATGTCGTACAGGAAATGTTCAATTTCCAACAGTTACTGAAAACACATAAACGATCAAGTTTGATTTAAATTAAAATGTTTGTTACTTATTTTACATCTGTGTTTTAAATATAATATTCACATTTTTCTGAGCTCACAACACGGTGCTCTGCAGCAAAGAAAATTCAAATTCAATTTTTAGATTGTGGATAGGGACGGATTGAAATCTGTCAATCTAGTAAACTTTTCCTATCGTAAACCTAAATATCTTTTAAAATATTTAATCTAAAAGATCATAGAGTCTAAAAATAACTTTAAATCTGTAAACAAAAAGTGCATAATTAACCAAAAATATTGCATTACCTGCATTCGTGCGATCTACATTATTTAAGAAGAATGTAGATACAGTACGAATAAAATAATTTAAAATGAAAAACGGAAATCTTGACCATATTAACGTTTACGATATCAGAACAGTTCATTAACCTACTGGTGATTCACATAAAGCTGTTTGGTGCTAACATCATTAATATTATATTGAATGTAAATATAATACTATTTGCCACCTCAATCTATGCACAAATGTTATTCCGAGAGTTGGAGTTATAGTTATAAAATTATCAACCGAGTGAAAATACTTATAGGTACTACCAAGAAACACATCAAATAGTAAGTTAAATCACAGAGAAAATGCAAGAAATTAAAAAATTACAAGATGCAACAGGTTCATAATAAATTGCTTCTTATTTTTGTTTAAAATCTAGGCTGATTAAAATTTGGGGCCAAATAATTGAAATTGACGGGACGTGGCTATAATTACATTCCTGGGGGATAGCACTTCGATAAAGTTGATTCGCCGTATTAATGTTTAAAAATGGCTGCCGAAACCGTTAACGGCAAAATAATATCCAATTCAAACTTTTCCTGAAAGATAGCCTATCTGATTACAAATAGTTTTTTATTTTAGTTTTTCAGTACATTTGCTATACAAAAAAAATATAGCTAAATATTAAAGCTAAAATTGGTATCACAACGAAAGAATGTCCATTAAGATAAAACTTGACATTTATAGTTAAAATTTTGATCCAAATCAAACTCATTATTAAAAATATCTAGTTTCTTTCAAAAAGTTTTGCAAGTTATTTTAGTAATGAAATTTACGAGATATCGCTAAGATGAGATGATGGAAAAATGCTTGATAAAGTTGATTTTCGGTATTTAAGCTTAAAATGTGAAAGTGCATTTGGCAAATGAAATATTTAATGTAGGAAAATAAATCCGTTCCGAATTCTAGAAAAATTATACAAAATCAACATCTCACAAAATCAGTACCTACTATATATTAAAACAGGTATAAATGTGAGTTGCATGTTAACATTTCGTTGTTATTCAACATCAAATTGTATATTATATGAATTTCGCGCCTTGTAATTTTTAAATTACTTATGTGCTCCACATTTTTTTCTCGTACTATTGATTGCATTCTATCGAGAAATGCAGTTATTGAACGGTATTGTTTTTTAATAGTGTTTCTTTATAATACGTAGGAACTATTTCCTTAATCGAATTTTTTGAGCATGGGTAAATGTGCATTATATTAGTTTATACAGATAAAAAAAAGTAAAACCCTAACATATACGGTTTTATTTATTTCCAGTATACTTAAAATATTTTTAAAAGTTACTAGTTGACATCTCTATTTACAATATGTTGCCTTAATCATAGTCAATATACCAGCATTAGTTCAGAAAGAATGTTTCCGAATCTTAATTCTAAAAACATTCATGTGTCACTAGAATTTGAAGATGAAGTGATTTTTTTTTAGGAAGCTCCATTAAGGACTGAGTAATATTTGCGTAATCGCGACAAAATCGTCGGTCCAAATTTCACAAACCATGGAACGATTGTAACTGTTGCACGTTTCGTGAGACCACGAATTTTTTTAAATCGACTCAATTTGTCTCGGGTCAGTTGATAGAATATATCTACCCTAAAAAATTTACTTCATTAAGGTAAAAGCACGATTTTTTAAAATTCAAAAACATTTATTTGAGGTAACTAATATGGTTAGAAAACAAACCAGAGATAAAGGTCGTTTAAATATGCTATAGTGAATGAACCGACTCCGGGGTCCAGAACAAGATCTATATATACTTCGTTAAGCCGACAATAGCCATGTTGAGCACGAAAGGGATAATTTTAAAATGATAGGTTTTCGAATCGAACAGAATTCCAGTATATTTGCGATCTTCTGGTATTAAAGGTACTTGCCAATAATATTGAACCAAGTCAATCGCAGAGATATGCATTAAGCGCTCGTATCTTTAAAAACTTAATATTAATAATCCACTGTCACGCGCTTATTGAGCTCTCGAGCATTAAAACAAATTCTTACATTACCATATTTTTCAACACAGTAAATAAAGAATTTACATAGCAGGAGTTGGATTGCTTGCTAATACTCCACTCTATTTTGTTAATTTGCTCTCGAACCTTTTGCCTATAAGCAAAGGGTACGAGGTATATTTTTCCCTTAAACGGGAAATAATTATAGGTTCGATTGTGTGAACATACCCATCGGTAAACCCAGTTTTCTCAAAGAAAATATGTCTATTAATGTAGAGAAGAAGCTCAATAAATTCCTTTTCGACTCCGGACAGCGTATCGACTGTTTTTCTAAGTCACGCGATAAGTTTCCAACTTGACTGCTATAACTGATTGAATATTTTAAAGCACTGCGATTTACTCGATAATCAGGCCGGATGCGGTGAAGGATATATTCTGACGTACAATGGTCAGCATTATTTATTTTTTTTATTTTGACAAGTTGTATTTCGATCATAAAAACAAACCCCTGATTGAACCATTTTTTTTGTATAAAATAAGGATCATGAAAAAACTTATATGGCGCCAGCACCACATTCTCATTATCACTTAAATTTTATTTTTTACCACGAACTCCAATTCAGAAGGGCAGAGAAATACGATCAATCGGATCCAAAGAAAGGGCACAGTTAAAAAGAGATTTCAGGACGTGATCCAAATTTTGAGGTTTCGACAGGAGACGCAGCCTGTATTTCTCCGGCCAGTGACAAATATTTTGTCATACATCGGACATTACCTTAATGCTATCTAGACTAACCCCCGTCCTCGTCACTGAATGGCCAATGCGGTGAGCAGGGGTAGTAGAAAGAACATTTGTGTCATCGCAACTATGTGACCTTAGCTTTGTTGGATCCGATATATCAAACAAGATATGCTGGATCATCCACCAATGGTGAAACTTTCCATTTCATTCCATACAAGGTTAAGATTACTATTACTGGCAATTTCTTGGCAGTCGGGAGTATTTATTGACAAATTGCCGACTCCACTTTGCCAGTAATGCATATTATACGCAATCGACGGTTTCTGTGCATTCAGGTTGCTTGGGATATACAAAGGAGTATGAAAATCTATTTCGAGATTTTCATCACTTCGTGAAAGGTCTATAGTAGCGTCACAATAGGATATTTGCAATTCTCTGAGAAGACCATCATTATTCCCAACCGTACTGAACTGAATTGAGCAAGCCACAGAAGTCTCACAAGACTGTATTTTACACGGTCTTTTTTGAATCTGACGCAATATTTGCTCTTCATGCGGAATCTTAATATTTGTACTTAAATATTTTTCCATCTTCGACTATTGAGTAGATATCCTCAATGTCGTCAGATGCTCAAGTATTTTTATTGTTCACGGTGTAAATAAGTATTTCATGATCGACCCACCTTGCTTTATTGTGAAAACACTTTGGCGTTAACCAGACTTGTAAAGCTGTATTTGAGTAAAAGTATTTGGAAAAAGAAATACAATTAATACTTTTCTAGTATTAATTGTATTTCAAATACTTTTAAAAAGTATTTTTTAATCATTGCTTGACAAATATTTGTATTTGATTACTCAATGAACAAGAGTGTTTGTATTTGTATTATTTACTTTTAAAAAGTATTTTTTACAAGTCTGGAATTAACAAAGTCTAACGTTAATCGATTCTGCACCACCCAGTCAATTCCCAAAAGTACATCGCAACTTAAATTTGGTACAGCAAATAACATAATATTATTAAACATTTTACTGTCAAGTTCGAAAGTCACGCGGACACACTGTTTAATCGGTTTACTATGTTGAGTAGCACCAACAATTCTTGTTCTCGAAGTAGACAAAGTCGGATATTTATCTTTACTCGAAATAGATGACCAGAAATTCGCAGACATACTGGAAATTTCAGAACATGTATCAAGTAACGCGATATGTGACAACTTATGACGCCCAAACCGATTTTTTTCGTAAAAAGGAAACGTCTCGGCAACGGAAAAATAGAATGAAAATGGTAGTCTGTGCCCTCAAAGTCGGATTCTCGCAACCGCGAACACTTAGACGAGACCTCAATTATTAGTGTCCCAATTTCTAATTTTTCGTGCGAAGCTGGACCGGGTCACTAGTAACACATAAAATTAACAAATACAAAAACACTTTGTATTAAAAATATATACCTGAAATGACTAAATAATTAACAACATGGAACAAACTCATCAAAATATGCTTGCAATCGCCCCAACAACTAACTGGTGATATGAAAAAAACTCTCTCGGAACTCACAAATTTACAATAAGCTCTAAAACCACCAAAATAAATTTATTAAAAATATAGGTAGGTACTAAAACAATTTACTGTTTCGAAGTCTAACGCTAAAAATGTACTGACGATTCTATAACCACATTAACGCGTTCAAACCCAAAGTTTCTTAATGATTTCTTAATCATAATACAAGGCTGGAATCGTTACAACAGAACTTAAAAAAGCCGGATATCAGGTCTGGCGGAGAAAGACTTTAACCATTAATTTGATACGTAGCATGCTTAATAGGTACGCAATTTTTCGGTTTTGCCTAGTTTCGGCAAAAAAAACTGGTTTCGGGTTAGTTTCAGTTTCGGCTGCCCATCCGGCCAAAACTACGGTCGAAACCGAAACTACATTCGGGAGGTTTCGCGCTGAAATGCGGTGCAGCTGCGAGCGATGAAGTGTCTTTTATGCCTCCGTGCTCCGCGTTTTTTTTTTTTTTTTTTGATACTTTCGATTGTAGTATTAATTGCATTAAAAATATTTATTTAGTTGTTGTATTTGGTAGCTGGTACTTATTAATTTTAATTTTATTGTAGTTCGTTAACAAGAGTACCATTCAAAATGACCAGAGTTTAAGATGAACCAGTGTTTTTTTTTTTTTTGTTGTGTGTAGTGTGTACCAACCTAAACATATTTATTAGGTAAATACTTTTTACTAAAAAGTAATTTTGTTTTGTAGCTTTTATTTTATTTCATAATATTCAAAAAAAAGTATATATATTTGTCAAATCTTTGATTAACGTCTGATTAGAACTCTTCAATAAATCAAATTATCGACCAATTTTTCAGACAATATATTAACAAACAATATAAAACGTTAATGTATTAATTTTATATTGTTTGTTAATATATTGTCTGAAAAATTGGTCGATAATTTTATTTATTATATATATTTGTGCTTTTTGAAATAAGGGGGGTAATAATATGCTATAATAAGTTAATGATTAGTTAAAATATCAGAGGCTGAATGATTAATATATGATTAATTTAAAAATAAAGCCTGATTATAATAATATTTACTTTATTTTTCCCACGAAACATTAAGTTTCGGTTTCGGCCGAAACTGAGACTAAAGCCGAAATTCGGTTCCGGCCGTAAAAATTAGTTTCGGTCGGACACTAAACTATAGATAATCCTCTTTTCAACGTCTCATTGTTTGTAAATAAGAAACGTTACCAAAAAATATAATTTTTCTTTTTTAACTTAATTCTAAGCACCTATGTTGGCAAATATTGCAAGTAAAGAGACGTCAACTCATAAATTTTATACACTATTTTATTTTAGTTATTAATACTATAATAAAAACTATAAATTTAGAAACAAAATACTCACAAGGAAAACGCTGAATAACGGAACTATGTCGTCAGAAGATCAGGTCTAGATGATGATTGGCAGGAACCGCAAATAGATATGATATTAATAACCTCAGTAATCGATCGTCAATAGTCTACAATCTCTCTCTCTCTGTGTAAAGCAATCCAAACTCAAAAGATACCTAAAATATTAAATTGTCAATAGATAAAAAGGCATACTTATACAAATTTTCATGTTTCAAATAAAACAAGAATATCTCAAGAGTTCGACAATAAAAATCACAACAAACTCTTAAAAAAATATTAGCAATCAACAGTTATCATGTTTTTAATGTGAAACTTTTTTAGGCGCGCCAGTGGGGTAAATTTATTATAGTTTATAGCATTTTCTCTAACCACGATAATAAATTCCATATAACCATTTCCTAATTCTGAAATAATGCTAGAACCTAAGAAGTTTCACTTCTAATGCGCTAAAATCTCACGTACCTATACTTTTTTTTAATATTAAACAAGACCAGCCTCAATTGAGTTTTCGACACAAAGAAAGTCAAGTTATTATTTTGGACTAATTTTAATTTTCTGTGATCTATATAATATATATACCGATGCCCAAAAAGTCTGCAAACGGTCAAAAATCTCGCAAACTACTACACATGAGAAAAATCGTTACTAGGTGATCACAGTGACTGTTAAGTATTCCAGTTACACAAAAATCACAATGAAAAATCATCGTGACCTTTGTCACGTCGATCCCGACCGAGTAAATAGTCGATCGGACATTACGTCAAGGGCGTAGATATGGGGGAGTACAGGGGGTAATTAAAGAAATGATAATGTCCCGTATTATTACGTGAATTTTACGAGACCCGTGTCTATAGAAACGCATTCACTTATGAAAAGGACCTCTTGGTCATTGGTTTTTGGCGTAAGCTACATTGTTTATTCGTATTAACTCAGAAAAAAAATATCTACGCCCTTGAGTTACGTCGGCTATATACTATTTATATATATTTATACTATTTATTCCCCAACTCTACAAATTACGCATCCAATAAAAAAATGAAAAAACACGTGTCAAATATTTAAAATAAAAAGTAATTTTAAAAAAATCATATTTCATTCTATTTAAGATTTTCAAATTGATGACCTTCAGCTATTTAACAGTGTCCCAATTGTGTGTACATATTATTATCAATTACTTCCTGTAAAAGTTTCTGATGTTATCGTATTACAACATTGTATTATTCTTCCTCTTAATTCATCAATGTCTGTTGGTTTTGTTGTGTATATGTCGCAGAGATATTGTCAAACCCGTGATATTATAATTTCACTATTGAATTTATAACATATCACGATTGAAAAAGTTCCATGTAATTGTAATTTCACTATGTGAAATTATATCACGGGTTTGACAATAGCCCTACGACATATACATTGTTTTTAAGTAGCCCCATCAGTAAATGTTTCATTATATTTTTCGCGACTAAAGCGACATCTGTCAAGAATCGAAAAAACTGTTTTTTATGTACCTAATTTTTTCTGTAGAACTCGATTATCTAATAAAACATGGATGTTTCCATTTAAATTTCAAAAATTGCCCCCTGCCACAACCACTGAGGGGGGGGGGGTCAAATGTGATGTCAGTTAATAGTTTTTTTGAAAATATTTCACGTATTTTTCATTAGATGCGCAGTTTGCGAGATTTTTTACCGTTGACCGTTTTAGACACTTGTATATAAACCAAAAATAGTTGGCAAAACCAAAAGTGCACATCCCGCAAGTTTTCCACTGTATGATAAAAAAATAACAATTAAAAAATATTTTTAATAAATTTAAAAAGATTTAAAAATTTAAAGAAATAAATAATTAAAAATTGAAAAAATATTTTTTTTAAGTTTGCAAAAATAAAAAAAATTAAGAATTACACATAATATAATATATAATTAATATCAAGTGGAATAAAATAAAACAAAATAAAAACAAAAAAAAAGAAAAACATTAATGATCTCGTAAGGAATCGAACCCAGGACCTTGCCCTTGGGGATCCAACGGCATAACCATTAAGGTCTCTGCCCACTACACCGTACCATACTTAGTTTAGTCAATGAGTGCTCATAAGGGGCATCTAGATGGAAAAGTCGAAAGCAGAACATTTGACTTAGGAACTTTGTTTGGACTAGTTAGGAGATAAACATACTAAAAGTCCTTGCCCCTCTGAGGTACGCCCGAAGGGGGGGAGCACAAAGAAGGTCCCGTTTTTTGGTTTTATGCTTTCATCTCGAAAACGGTACGTCGTACGAAATTTTGTTGTAATACATAATGAAAGCTGATAAAATTCTCTACAACTTTAGCTTTCACACTTTTTATCTATCTCCAATCTTTGCCTAGCTATGAGCTCCGAAAAATGGTCGATTTTCAAAAATGTGTTAAATTCTCTGTAGCACATTGTAACAATACGAATTTGTCAAAAACACCCACACACTATTAAAAAATAACATAAGCTTTAACCTATTGAAGGCCCTGGGCACATTAGGATTATGGGGCCCCTATGACCTTAACAGAGCACTATTTTGTTAGAATAGACAAAGAAAATAGATAAACAAGGTTCTAAATTCTAAGTCGAGGAATGTGATATAAAATGCATATATTTAAAAGGATCACGTTCCCAATTTTAACATGAAGGATACAAAAAAAATAAGTATATGAAAAATAGTTCACTGATGATTTTTGTTTAAAACAGTTTAGGTACTTAGTATACCATTAAACTAGGGGGTCCCTATCGATCGCGGGGCCCTGGGCACGTGCCAGAGTGCCCAGTGGGAAAGAAGGCCCTGTGTGGAGGTACTCCCAGCTTATGTTATTTTTTAATAGTGTGTGGGTGTTTTTAATAGTGTGGATGAGCGATACGAAATGATTTTGACAAATTCGTATTGTTACAATGTGCTACAGAGAATTTAACACATTTTTGAAAATCGATCATTTTTCGGAGCTCATAGCTAGGCAAAGATTGGAGATAGATAAAAAGTGTGAAAACTAAAGTTGTAGAGAATTTTATCAGCTTTCATTATGTATTCCAACAAAATTTCGTACGACGTACCGTTTTCGAGATGAAAGCAAAATACCAAAAAACGGGACCTTCTTTGTGCTCCCCCCTTTCGGGCGTACCTCGGAGGGGTAAGGACTTTTAGTATGTTTATCTCCTAACTAGTCCAAACAAAGTTCCTAAGTCAAATGTTCTGCTTTCGACTTTTCCATCTAGAATTATTCGTTGCTTAAGCTAACTATGAACGTAATAGGAACGTGTCAGGCAAAATAGTATTCTTTCCATGAAATCATATGACTCAATGCCAACTACACCGTTCCGTTACCGACCAACACCGTACCGTGCCATGAACGGACCGTCAACTAACCGCGTATGCTACGGGTTATAGCCGCGTATCATCTTCTATTTTTTTCAGCAATTCGTTGAATTGGTTTGTGGGGTCATTCAAATATTACGTAAGCACCAAAGGGAGGAGGGGGTCTTTGCTTAGCTTATTTTTAATGACATGGGGGAGGGGGGGGGTCTAGATGGTGATTACGTCAACAATATTTATTAATATACTTTTTCTGATTTATTTGCAAAATTTAATGGATTATGATGTGGCAACTCTACTTGTCTATGCTCAAAAGCGAAAAACATGTTCAGGGATTCCCTAAAAAAAAAAAAATTTTTTTTAATGTTACCTCCTTCAAAAAATGGTCACTAAAATGGGTAAAATAACAAAATTTTGAGATGGACACCAATTTAATTACTATCACGTTTTCAAGTAAGTATATCAAATTGGTACCGATCTAAAAACTTTGTTATTTTACCCTATTTAATGACCCTTTTTTGAAGGAGGTTACATTTTTTTTAAAGATATTTATTTTTAAGTTTTTAGTGTCTAATACCTATTTGATTTTAAAAAAATTGACAACACTTCAAGGAGTCCTCGCAACATTATGCGAAAATGACATATTTGGTGCTGCATATTGAATGGATACCGAACGGGCGTATAACGCGTTGCATACGGGCAGGGCCGTAACTAGGCAGGGGCAATAGGGGCACTTGCCCAGGGCCCAAGGCCCAGGGGGCCCCGGAGGGGCCCAAGAAGACCCTGATAAAAATTATCTCAATTATTTTCATTCGTATTTTAATGAATATTACAAATCACATATATAAGTAACACCACTGGTGGCTCAGATAGACGGGGTCCAAAAAGGCCAGAATATGCTATTAGAATTTTTATTTAAAAAAAACATATTTATTTAATTCTCAATACTTAGGCCCGGTATTATAAAACAAGATTAAAACTTAATCTTGGATTAAATAAACTAACTTAGTTGTCATCGGTGTCATATTCTGCTTCATCGGTATACATGATTTCGAATTAGTCGAATCGTACCAAAACATCGTTGTTGCTTTAAGAATATTTCTAACCCTACCAGTCACCACCGCTTCTTGCGAGTGAAGTTTTAGTAAACTGAAGTTAATTAAAAACTATTTAAGATCGTCGCTCTCACAACAGCGTTTGTCGAACCTGTCTATTATATCAATTGAATCTAACATAGTGCAGGAAATAGATTTTAATAATATAATTGATGAGTTTGCGGAGAAAAAAGCAAGAAGATGACAAATTAAATAAATTTTTAATTCGTTTTTCTTCATAAATATAAAATAAAAAAAAATTTACAAAAAATATGGACAGGACCAATTTAAAGATTCCTTATTTTGTGTTTATTTATTAAGTGATATACCTACTAAACTTTAAAAATGTGAAAGAACAGGAACTATAACCATGGTAAGTTTTTTTTCAATTTTTTTTTATTGAGGGGAGCCCAATTTGAAGGTCTTGCCCAGGGCCCACAAAATCCACGTTACGGCCCTGCATACGGGCATCATACACGTTGCATACGGGTTATATACGGGCATAGAACGGTGTCAATCCGTTGCAGTGGGCATAGTAGCGCGTGTCGTGTTTCTTTTCGTGCATGATACGTTCCTAGCACGGTCATGGTATGGTACGGTGTAGTGGGCAGACACCTTTACGCTACGGCGGCCTACTACGTGTAGTGGTGTTATCACGGTATAGAAGTGTAGCACTTGTTTTATGGATTACACTATATTTACACAGCAATTATTATATTGTTTTTTAAACTATTAGCTGTCAAAAATAATAAAATAAAACTGTTTATAAAAATTAAACTACTGAACACATTTTAGTGAATTTAAATAGGGTTCTGGTCTGATAGTAAACAAAGTGAATAAAATATAACCTAAGGCAATCCGACCAAAATTGCGATCTGTAGAGTCGTGACGTACGTACATACGTACATACGTACAGACCAACCGACAACTGCTGTTTGTAATTTTCAATTACAATTTTAATAGTATTTATGAACTCGAATTGATTTAAAAATGGTTCTGTTTTATAGATTAGAATCTCCTCTTTTCAAAAAGCTTCAATTTGAATGGATTTCGTGTGAAATTAACTTAGATATAACTTCTTATATGAACGAAAGTCAGTTCTGACGCACAAAGTGATAATAAAGCACATACCGCTAGTTTAGCGGTATGTGCAATTGTTTCTCAAATTAATTTTTCGTAATTTTTTTACTCAAATACCTAACAGCAAATAACAACTTATCTGTTCCGAGATATAATTCCATCAAAAACATAAATGTGAAAAAAGGACCAAACTCGGTACCTAGAAAGAACAACTACGCCAAAAACTGCCATGTATCTAGATTTTAAAAATATATTATTTCCACAATATTTTCCTTATGAAAAACTACAAATTTTAATTAATCGCCAACAATATATAATATATAGTTCAGTGCAATTAGCTATTTATATCTCGGAACCCAGTTATAGTGAATGGATTTGAATGATTTTTTTTATTGGATTTATAATGCCATCAACTAAAAAGTTTACCCATATAAAATTGCCGCAATTTTGAAAATCCATAAAAGAGGGGGGTCAATAAGGCCGGTTTGTGATCCACTTTATTTTTTAGTAAAAAAAATGATTTTTTTTCTTTATTAATATCTACTAACAATAATACGTGTGTGAAGTTAGCATCTCAAGTGTCAGAATCTCACAAATAAACCGCATATAAACTGGCATCTCGCATAGTTCTACAGTTCTTGACAAGATTTAACAATAGTTGCGTCAATTTTACTATCGAAACCGCATTTTGAAAAAATGAGATGCTAACTTCGCAAATCGGATTTTTTAAGTGTCAGCATCTCACAAATAAACTGCAAATAAACTGGCACCCCGCATAGTTCTACAGTTCTTGACAAGTTTTAACAATAGTTCCGTCGATTTTACTATCGAAACCGCATTTTGAAAAAATGAGATGCTAACTTCGCAAATCCAATTTTAGCATCTCATTGGATTTCACAAATTTGAGGGTACTAGAGGTTAAATTAAGAAAGTTGTACATCCCAAATCTATTCTGTACATAGTTCTACCGAGTTAAAGTAATTAGGATCGCTGATAATCGTAATAAGAGAAGTGAGATGCTAGGGTATAATTAGGCTTTTGAAAAAAAAATAATTATCGATTTTTTTATTGTATTTTAAAACTTTATTATAAATAATATTGATAATCGATGCGAAAAACGTTCAAAAAACTTTTTTTATATTAATTATAAGCAATTTAAAATTGATAAAATACTTAAAAAAATCACGTGACTGCAAACGCACTAAAATTGTTTTTGACAGTTGTGACGTCATAATGGTAAAATGTATATACGCAGTATACTATCAATGGCTTCTACATGTGTATTGACTAAAACATTATGACGTCACATTATGTTCGGGAAATGTCGGCGCGTTCTCGGAACTGGGTACAAAAATTTATTTTTAATTTGATATAACTTTTGAATTATAACGAAAACAAAAAAAAAGAAAAATAGTTTTGTTATAAAACTTATATACGATCTTTCCATTTATGACAAAAAAAATTTTTATTCAAAAGCCCAATTGTCAGTTGTATGGAGACTACGACGGATAATTATGGGTTCTTTATATAAGTTGTGGAAGATTCTGGTCTTTTGAGTATCCAGAGAAATTACCGTTTACTGAAATAAATGAAATATTCATAAAAACGTGAGATGGTGTGTTATAACTAAGGTTTCTACGCAGTAACAATTTCCTTAAATGATAACTGGAAGTCCCTTACACAAATTTTGAAATAGTTCTGTTCTTTAAAAATCCCAAAATTGATGGTTCATTCACGGGCGTATATAAGGGAGGGTTTAGGGGATCCGACCCCCCCCCCCATTGAAGCCCCGCGCTAAAAATTTTTAACCACGCGACGCGCGCTTTTTTAACATTCACATACAAAATTATCAAAATACCTTTAGTTTTAATACAGTTTCAAATGAAATTTAACTTTATGTCAGAGTTTCATGTCAATTATTACTTTTATGTATTAATCTAATACTTCAAAATTAATTTTTTTCGTTACGTCTTCTAGTTTACAAAATTCAAATTCAAAACTCTGCAAATATAATGCGATACTTCTGTCTTATGCCAGGTAACCAGGTATATTCGGATAACGTTGGGTTCTGATGTGTTTTAAAAATACTTTATACTTTTCTGATATACACTCTGGGTATAGTACTCAGAAGTATTCTTGGTTTGTCCCTGGAATGTTTCGAGTAACATTTATATAGTTATTCGAATATTTTATTTATTTAATAATTTTGAAAGTATTTCAAGACCGCTAAAAACTATTGAATATCTCTGAAAAACGATATGAATTTTTTTCATTCAATTTGGAAGGTTTTTTAATCAACTCAAAACAATAACCCAAAAATATGTTGGATATATACCAAAGATGTACCTTATATTTCTGGAATATTTCTTGAAAACGCACACGTAATACCATGTTTAAAAAAATTCAGAAGAAAAATTTCTGGAATTTACATGTGATAAGACATACGAAACAACCCAGTGATATTCCTATCTCATTTTATAGATTTTGTCTTCAAGTTACTTCATAAATACCATAGATTCCGCTTTTGATCAATTCTGCCGTCACAATGTCATTTCAGCTCTAATAACTGCTTTAAAGTACTAAAAGTAGTAACATTTTTCCTGAATAAAGTGCAGTGTCGGACCCCCCCCCCTCTTACGGAAGCTATAGCTACGACCGTGGTGTCGGACCCCCCCCCCCCTTACGGAAGCTATAGCTACGCCCGTGGGTTCATTGTTAAAAACAAATGTTCATATATAAGTGAGATACTGTGGTATAACCGGTGTTTTTGAGTTGTATAAATGTTTTGGACGATAACTAAGGGTCTGTTACATAAGTTTCGCAAGAGTGCTGGTCTTTTGAACATCTTTAGTAGTTATTATGTATCATTGTTGTAAACAAAATATGCATAGAAACGTGAGATGCTGTGGTATAACTTTTGGTGAGCTTTATCGATCTGTGTATTTAGAATGAAGCTAAACCCGATAAATCCTATAAAAACGGCTGTTAAAGTTTTGTTTTTGTTTTTACTACGCAGGTACCTACTATTATGTTTGTATTTTATTGTTTATGATTTTTTAAAACTTAAAAAAAAAATAAGAATCTTTTATATAAGTAGTTTATATTTTGAAAAATGTACATTTTCTTCTTTTTATTCGGTGTTATCATATTAATAAACGCTTTCTAAAATACTTATATATTTATTTGCGAAAAAACCCCGATACAATTCTGGTTTCATGCAAAACCCAATAAATCAAAACAAATGTTTCTTTAAAATAATAAAATATATTTCTTTTTAAATTCAGTGAACTCATTTATATTTATGTCAATATAATTGTCTGAAAAATTGGCCAATAATTTTATTTATTCAACACGCGTGAGTAATATATAATTTCGGGGCCCAATAAATTACTTCATGTTGACGCGTAGAGTGCTAATAATGAGCCGAAACTGTACGATAATGTATTACTGCATAGTTTCTGGACCAATAGGAACGCGGTAGCGAGCCGAAACTGTACGGTAATGAATTATTACTGCATAGTTTCTGGACCAATAGGAACGCGGTAGCGATTTGTATATATGAAAACAGCATCGCAATTCAGCGAAAGTCAGGGCCATCTTGTGTGCATCGAGGACGGTGGGTATGTCAATCAATAAAGTGATTTATTATTTCTCCCTCTTTATCAGGGCCCCGATTACATATTACTCGTGCTAGTTGAATAAAGTATTATGTGCGACTATTGATCGAAGGAGAATATTTCACTCGCGTGTTAACTAATTTAACGCTCATGGAATCTTCTCCTTCTCTCACTAGTCGCACAATAACTATTATTGAAAAACTATCGTAAAATAAAATTTATTAATTATCTAAACGATTCTGTGTGACAGATTTTAGCGATTTACTCGAAACTAGTAAAACTGGATTTCTCTATGGATATTTTGGTTATTATGATTATCAGTGATCCTAATTATTTTAACTCGGTAGAACTATGTACAGAATAGATTTAGGATGTACAACTTTCTTAATTTTACCTCTAGTACCCTCAAATTTGTGAAATCCGATGAGATGCTAAAATTGGATTTGCGAAGTTAGCATCTCATTTTTTTCAAAATGCGATTTCGATAGTAAAATCGACGGAACTATTGTTAAATCTTGTCATGAACTGTAGAACTATGCGGGATGCCAGTTTATATGCGGTTTATTTATGAGATGCTGACACTTGAGATGCTTACTTCACACACGTACAATAATAAGTCAATTTTACCCTAAACGGACCACTCCCAAGCCTCCCTAGCATCCCTAAAGGGGGGTTAAAGAGGATCATTTACTGTTTATTCGTGCGCAGTGTACATAAATACAAAAATATCTACACTTGATCACCAGACTTAAAATCAGATATACCTATAGATTTTTGGGGTCGCTAATTTCGAATCTGAGGCCCGTTGACCTCTATCACATCAGGTTCAAGGTCATTTGAAGGTCAAATTGTAAAAAAGTTGATAAAGAAATACAGAAAATCAGATATACCTATAGGCTTTTGGGGTCTCTGATTTCGAAATTGAGGTTCGCTGACCTCCATCATATAAGGTTGAAGGTCATCGGAAGGTCAAATTGAGAAAAAAGTTTATAATGAAATTGAATGTTTTCGAATCTTTCTAATTTCTTATACTAAACACTTTAACCTTTGAAATCTTCTACTTTTTTAAGGGCACTTCCATGAAAATGGCGTTATTTCTAGTATAGTATATATGTATAAAGTATACAAAGGGACAGCAATCGTCCTTTAAAAGTATGCATTACAGGATATAGCAAGCGGGGGGATTGGACAACACGAGTTGCAGATTTTTCTCTGCTCCGAAAACAGTTTAGTATTGCGCTTGATCTTATTGACATTTTTACAGTATTTGTTGAAATTCGTGATTGTATTCGCCGACAGAAAGGTGTGTGTTGTGTGTCGCAGTGAACTCTATTCGTAGCCCCAGAATCGGCGACTGGCCACGGTGGGAAAGCGGACCCGCAGGCATCGTCATCATGTGACTGCATCTCTTCATTGGTGGGAAACTTGACTAACGTGTAGTCAAATGTTACAAGTGAAAAGCTGGACACACACAAAGGTTGATCTGCCGGTTTGGAACGGCGCGGTTCAAACGTGCGTATTTATCTGTCCGTTTGTTGGGTATGCACACGCCAGATTTAACCAGCCCAGACTTGTCTGCCAGTTTGCACTGCAGGGAGAAAATCGTCGCCGCCAACAAACGGGCAGTTTTCGTGCAGTTTTGTTTTGAAGTTCTAACTGCGACAATCAACATGTGTTCTGAAGGTATTGTTGGAATTATAGAGATTTATAAACAGCACCGGCCAAAAAACGAAGAGTAGCCATTAAGCGTTCCTCTAGACCAATTTCTTCTCTCATTACAGTATTTTTTTTCGTGAGAGCACCTCTTACTAAATTTAATAAAAGGCTGTAGTATGTGTTTATATCCATTCTCAAATAATTCTTAAAATCGCCCGGGTCATTTTCTCTTAGCTCTTTTAATAGAACACTATAGCTGAGTAAACCTGAGTTGTTTTTTCTTAAGCAAATAACTTTTAACCCATTTAGAACGTCGCTTTATTATACCCGTATTGTCCATTATTTCCATATTAATGATAAAAAGCTATTTTTTTTATTACTTAACATTTCAGCAGTTGACTAATTTTAACTTTTATAATAACTGTGAACTTTTTATACGTCAAATAATTATTTACCTGCAGTTCACTTCAGTGATGGATTTACGCCTAGGCCGGGAGGCCCGGGCCCAGGGCGGCATAATTTGAAGTGCGGCAAAATTTTTAAAATGACAAAATTTTAGAGGCGAAGAGTAAAGACAATCAATTTAAAAAATTGGTTCAGATTAGTTTTCATAAAAATTTTTCTATAGAATATAATATAATAATTCAAATCATTAATTTACTTCTCAATCTGTATGGGTAAGATGTTAATTTTTTAATAGATCAATTATAGTCTTTATCGAGTAGCTTAGTTTCTGTTCCTTTAGTGAGATTAATTTATAACTTATTTATCTGTCATGTTTATTAGTTAGGTATATTAAAAATTATATTTCAATAAATAGAGTTATTTTTAAATAAAAATATTGGATCAAAATTAATGAAATTCATTTTATCAAAAAGGGCGGCGCATCGAATGAGGCCTAGGGCGGCAGCAAGCCTAAATCCGTCACTGGTTCACTTTAGTAACACATAAACCGTGCCGTTCAAAACTTTCTTCAAGACGGTTTAATCTGTGGATAAATCTGCCAGTTTTCCCCACTAACGTGCAGTTTTGCATGTGACAGATCAACCTATGCCAGGTTGATGCGTGGATTTTTGTTTTGCGTTAGTGGATGACAACGGTTTAAACCGACACGCCGGCATGACGCATCAAACCGGCAAACTTATCTGTGACGGTTAAAACTGGCGGATCAACCTCTGTGTGTATGTCCAACTAAAAAGTATCTGATGATCAGTAAATCACATTGCCTTTCAGTCGAAGCAGTAAAACAGTCTCGTTGCGTTATTTGAAAATCCTCATGTACACTTGTTAGTTGTTACACCATCCGAAGTGAAGTTACGGAATCAGGGACGCCAAAAACCTATATACCTATTTGATTTTTTGTATTTCTTTATCAGCTTTTTTACAGTTTAACCTTCAAATGACCTAGAACCTGATGTGATTGAGGTAAGCGGACCTCAGATTCGAAATCAGCGACCCTAAAAACCCTAAGATATCCTGATCAAGTCTGGTTGATCAAATTTAGATATTTTTGTATTTATATACCTACACCGCGCACGAATAAATAGTACCTAAAATAATTCTCTTTAACCCCCCTTTAGGGATGCAAGGGAGAATTGGGAGTGGTCTGTTAAGGGTAAAATTGACTTATTATTGTTAGCAGATATTACTAAAGAAAAAAAATCATTTTTTTTTACTCAAACATAAAGTGCATAAAAAACCGGCCTTTTTGACCCCCCTCCTTTATGGATTTTCAAAATTGCGAAAGTTTTAAATAGGTAAACATTTTTGCCTATGGTATTACAAATCCAATAAAAAAATTCTTTCAAATCCGTTCACTATAACTGAGTTCCGTCATTTTTCATTTATAATATTAATGACTAATTGCATTGGACTAATAGGTAGGTTAATTATTATTAACCAATAAATTATTATGTCGATTAACAAACAAAAACCAAAATGTGTTAACATATCTTTAAACTTACAAAATTGAGATATGAAGATAAATATTAGTAATTAAACGAGTTGACAGTTAATACATGACAGAAATACATACATGCACCTATAAATTCAAATGGCAATGTAACAATGTAACTCTGAAAAACCGTTATGTATAATTGAAACTGCTACCATTTATCATCGTCAAAATGTTAAGTTCAGATTTTAGTTTTTAGCATTCACACTCCACAAGTGGGGAATAATACTAATTTAGGCCATAATTCACTTTTCAAAATTTTACTAGATGTTTTCCGATTGAGGTCCTTTGGGTCTCGATCCAAAAAACATATTTTTGGAAAAATTATTGTTGTCTGTTTGTTTGTGAACACGATACAGGTAAAACGAATGAGCGAATTGAAACAAAATTTTGAGAGGATGTTTGATATGCAAATATGCAAACCCTTATTGTTTTTGGGAAAAACGAGCGCATTCACAGAAGAAATACAGGGTGAGTCAGACCACCCGTACCGGTCGTTTATTTCGAAAACGGTTAGTCGTAGAGAGCTGTGTCAAAAATCTGTATTATAAAAGCCCTAATGAAGAATCGAATGGTGATATTTTTTTCCCCGGAAAGGTCGGCTTCCCTATTAGTTTGCTCCAGAATGATCAGAACTCCGGAATTTTAAATGGCACGATAGGTCAAAAGTGGTATTGTTGAAAAGATCTTTAAAAAATAAGCAAGTTTTGTAGGACATTTTTTTTCTTACTGCCACTCCTGATAAATACCTAATATTCGTTGGAAATTATTGAATTAACATGTCATAATAACGAACAGAATTTTAAAAGTCGGCATTAAAAATCTAGTTACCTAATAAAACAATGTCACAAATGTTTAAACTGTCTTCCATTTAAGTACTTCTAAACACCGCTGAGCTCTTCTAAATATGCTATGAGTATTTTTCGACAAAAAAAAAAAACAATTTCAATTATTGAAAACTTATTGTGACATTGTTTAATTAGGTAACTAGACTTTAAATGCCAACTTTTTAAATTAAGTTCGTTATTATGACATTTCAATTTAATAATTTCAAACGAATATTACTTAACAGGGGTGACAGTAACAAAAAAAAATGTCCTACAAAACTTGCTTATTGTTTAAAGATCTTTTCAACAATACCACTTTTGACCTATCGTGCCATTTAAAATTCCGGAGTTCTGAACATTCTGGAGCGAACTAATAGGGAAGCCGACCTTTCCGGGGGAAAAAAATATCACCATTCGATTCTTCATTAGGACTTTTATAATACAGATTTTTGACACAACTCTCTACGACTAACCGTTTTCGAAATAAACGACCGGTACGGGTAGTCTGACTCACTTTGTATATGCTGTAACGTCATTTATTTTAATATTATTATAATGCATACTTCTTATATTGGTTTATTATTACTCTGTTTATTTTTTTAAGAAAGTTTTGTAAAAAATATTTTTTTCTAAACTTCATAATTACGAACACATTTTGAAAAACAAAAAAAATCAGTTATTATGTTGCTCTGAGGATCAATTTTATGTACAACAATTAAATTATGATTATTGTAAAATGTGTAATAATGGATTTAACGATTTTATCGACTTTATTTATTATCACAACGTTTAATTAAGATATTTATAATTTTTAAGGGGGCTTTCTCATTAATAACGACAAAATAGATTTTCTGTTACAACATACCTTATACGATTTGAATGTAGTCAACAAAGACAAAAATAATACTGTACGCGAACAAAGACTCTCCCGACCTTATTTTTTAATTTAAAGGGTCCGTTTTGCTCTCAAATTAAAGCTGAAGGATGCGGTCTAGGTGCACTAAAGCGCACTTTTTAAAAATATTGAAGTACTTGTTCAGAACCGACGTTAAGTGATCTAATAGGTATATAAATAAATAAAAAACGTTAAAAATTCGGAGGGTAGCACCCCGAAAGGGGACAAAATGCTTCAATTTGATGCAAAAAAATCTATCGGGTGAAAATTAAAACCGGGGGCGTGTAATTGAAAAATGAGATTGTAGTTTTGCCGCCAAAAGTTAGCAAAGTCACAAAATCTTAAAACATTCTTGTAATTAGTGTTGTAAATTGTAATATAAAAATATATCTACTTATAGACCATTTTATCACTGTAATTTGTGTTTAACACACATTTCATAATTATTAATAATTTTCTACTAACTTCAGCTCTTGGCGTCAACACTGGTTATTTAATAAAAATATATTACTTACCAATAAAAATAAATCAGTTGTCAGTATTCCAGAACAAGTAGTAGCACGAAACACTAATCACTATAACCGGGAAGTCACAGCTATAAAAAACTAAACAATATTAGCTATTATTAACACACTGTCAGCAACCTACAACTGCCTACAACACGTAATGACAATGAACTGTGTAGATTTTGTACAGCAGGGTACATAAATTTAATAATTGAAAAATGTCGTTATACTAACAAAAGAGATAGGTATACATAAAAAAGGACGGAATATTTGAAAAATTAGCCAATGACCATTTGTCAACAAAATAAAGGAATAACATAGAATAGAATAATATATATTAGCAAATGTAAAGAAAAACCAATACAGGATTGACATTATAAATTTCTGTATACCGACTTAAACAATAAATTCACTAACTATTGGAAGGCATAGTGGTGAATTCATAAGAAAATTTGTCTCCAGTTCTCATTTTTTTTTATCATGTCAGCGAAGTTCTGATTATAAAATATAAAAGTGTATGATGCCAATCGATATCTATTGTCGTCCTTGTTTAAACAAGGAAAAACTAAACAAACTGCAAAAAACTGTTTATTTTTTGCAGTAAATTAATTTTTTTCATAATCTTTCGTTATTTTGATTAAAAAATTCCAGCCAATTGGGCGACGGGACCATTCCAACTTGAAAAATGTTGACATTTGATTAAAATAAAGAAAATACAATATCTTATATCGCGTGAGGTGACGCGGGTAATGGCTAGTATTCAATATGATATTTGCTAATCGTTGCCATGGTTACCTACATAATAATATGTTCCACGTCATGTAAATATTAATCAAAACATGCCGAACTTGTTTATTTCTGACAGATTCATAAAACAAAAGAGCGGCTTATTTTTTTATTTTCAAAATATTTCCGAAACTATAAAGTTTAGAAAAAATTTTTTTTTACGAAACTTTCTTGAAAAAATAAATTAAATAATAAACCGTTATGAAAAGTATACCATTATTATATAAAAAACACCGTTATAGCAAATATCTCTTCTGCGCATGCGCCGATTTTCCCCAAAAACAATAGGGCTCTTCATATTTGCATACCAAACATCCTCCCAAAATTTGGTTTCGATCCGCTCATCCGTTTGACCTGTATCGTGTTCACAGACAAACAGACTAACAGACGCACAGAGATTTTCCAAAAATATGTTTTTTGGATTCAGAGGACCTCAAAACGGAAAGATGTAAAATTTTTGAAAAGTGATTTTTGACCTACACTAGTACCATTCCCCACTTGTGGGTTGGAATGGTAAAATGGTAAAAGGGTCACCGTATCTTTACTTTGTTATAAATTTTTTAAAGTTGAAAATACCTGAAAATCAAGGTTTTTCCCAATTAAATAGTATATCTTAGAAATAGTTATATTATAATTTTTAATATTTTATCGAATGTTTAAACAATTATTAACAATATAGCCTATTCAAATTTTGGATAATTTCTTCGTTAGTATTGTTTTTATGCTTTATGACAATATGCTCTCCACGCGCATACGCTTTGCAAGGGAGAAGTATGACCTTCTCACTCACATCTTAGCGTACTATGATACAAATAAGAGAGAGACAGATACCGCGCTTCATAAATTTTTTATCCGTTTTACTAACGAAGGAATTATTCAAAATTTGAATAGACTATGTCACTATATTGTTGTTAACATTATTGTTTAAACATTCGATAAAAAATTAAAAATTACACTGTAACTATTTCTAAGGTGTGAGATATTTAATTGGAAAAAACCTCGATTTTCAGGTATTTTCAACTTTAAAAATTTAGGTATAACAATTAAATGCGTAAAGATACGGTGATGGGTGTAAGATCCCTTTTTAATCAAAATAACTTAAAGATTATGAAAAAAATTAAGTTAATGCAAAAAAAAACGTTTTTTTGCAGTTTGTTTAGTTTTTCCTTGTTTAAACAAGGACGACAATAGATATCGATTGGCATCGTAAACTTTTATAATCAGGAACTTTCCTGACATGATAAAAAAAATTAGGACTCGAGAGAATTTTTCTTACGAATGCGCCACTATGCCCTGCACTAAACACTATAAACGCATTTTTCTGTCAATAGCTGTATTAATTTTTTTATTTTTAAAATTGTTTAAAATATTTATATTTTTTAAAAGTGTTGGTAAACTGTTGTCGTAGCTCCATACAAACAGATTTTTTTTCTAAATGACTTCAAATTTTGTTATCTCTATTTTGCCGTGTTACCAATGAAATGAAGTAGGTATCTTCTATCTATATTCTATACTTAGTGTAAAATATACCTTACTATTTTTTAATAATCGATAATAATTGATGTCGATCGTATCGATTTTAAGGGTGGTAATTAAGGGTTGAAAAAATTCGGAGCTCATGAAAGTACCGAAAAAATTTTAAATTTGAAATTTAACCCTTCAATTAAGATAATTAATACTTATGTGCCACTAACATTTAAATAAAGTCGGTCCGACAGGACCTTCTTTACAAATTTTATGAAAACGCTTGTTCACGAATACGGATTAACTTAAATGAAGGGTGTATTTAATTTTTTTGCAGATGTTAGATTAATAATAATATTACTTTTGTATATATTTTTTTCTATGAGTCATAGTTTTATGAATGACAACATAATAATCTTCAAGCATGTTAAATTAAAAAAAATAAAAATAAATAAGCTAACGATTAATACATCGAAATTGATAAGTAATTCTCGAGTTATACTACGCAAATAAGTATATGTGTTACGGTTAATACAAGAAAGTAGTTAATTCGCGAATTAATCGGCTAATTACCCGAATTAACCAATCCTTGACGTGGGTAATTCGGGTATTAGCCTGTTAATTCGCGAATAAACTACTTTCTTGTATTAACCGTAACATATGCAAGCAGACACATCGGCAAACAGATCATAAATACTATAAATCGTATAGGACAAAAATGTATACAAAACGTGTAGAGAATCAGTGGCGTAGCTTGCCCTAGGCGAGCCCTGTATTGAAATTTGTCGGGGAATCCTTCTACCCGACTGCGGCAGCCTAAGAGTTTGAGTGATATATTGTGAATATTTCACGAATTTTTGCTTACACACGTCGGGGCCCCTGTAGCCCGGGGGCCTCGTATCATTAATATAGCGGTATAATTTAACTAGTTTATTGATCAACAAAAAAATTTCTTCTCAGTGAAATACTATTTTGTCCAATTTTACCAAAATGAACTATTACCTTCAGTATTTTGACCTAATTTAAAAAAAAAAAGATAATTTCGATTCTGTTTACATTTTAAGATTTTAACTAAATTTTTGAGATAATCTAATTATTTTTGAAGTTCCTTAATTTTGAATTTTCAAGACTTGTTTTCTTGATTTTCATATTTTAGGAGCACATTTTTATCTTTACTAAAAGACTAAATACCGATTTTCAAAGAATTACGCTTTTGTTAGTGTTTTTGGGCCCAAAAACATTTTTCAACTACTAAAATCCAACCTTAAAATTGCTAATACAGGTATTGTTGCCTTATTTTGTGCAAAAGAATAAAATGAACCCCTTAATACAACCCTTAAAATATTTTTTTTTCCTAAACTTCAATACTATTATCAATCCAACGTTAATCCAATTAAATACACCCTACAGTATGCAAATACATACTCAAAAACTAGCGTTTTCATAAAATTTATAAGTCCGGTTCTGTCGGGCCGATTTTATTAAAATTTTAGCAGTACATTTTAATAACTATTAAAGGGTTAAATTTTAATTTTGAAACGATTCTGACAATTTTTTCGGTATTTTTGGGCCCAAAAACATTTTTCAACCCCTAAAACCCACCCTTAAAATGGTCCGATTGAGCCCATTTTAAATAGGCTTCGTGCGGTGAAGGATTTCAACATGTGGACCAAATTTCGTTAAAATCAATTAATTCCTTCGAAAGTTATTGCCCGCACACATATATATATAAATATATATATATATATATATATACATATATATATAAACATTTTCAAAAATGGTGCCAAACTGATCAGGAGGCTATGAAACGTCGAGAAATTTTGGTCCGACCTCTAGGTCCCGCCATCCGACCGACGCCAATAGTGTAAGTGCCTTATGGCAAATACACTAATTATATAGCCACAAAAAATTATAAAATAAAAACTTTTTAACAAAAAAATTAAACCGCCGAAAAACTGAAAAGCAAAAAATAATAAATCTTTTTATTTAACTAAGTTCTATTTAAGTAGTTGAACGTATGTGACAATCTAGTATATCTAAGTAATTTTGAGTCGGCGTCAAACAACCAATGAACAAAGATCACTAAAAGAAATAACCAAATCAAATTAGAGAACTCTCGTGAACTCTCAAAGATTTCCGGCGAAGGATTGTTGACGCCGACTCAAAATTACTTAGATATACTAGATTGTCACATACGTTCAACTACTTAAATAGAACTTAGTTAAATAAAAAGATTTATTATTTTTTGCTTTTCAGTTTTTCGGCGGTTTAATTTTTTTGTTAAAAAGTTTTTATTAATTATATTACATGCTAGCATTCTTATGCGCGTCAAGTTATATGGACCACCTAACATTTTTTTAACTTTTTCAACGCCAATCGTTTGTTCTATGTTTGTACCTGACGCCTGCAAAATTTCAGCGTTTGTACCGAAAAAATAAAAAAGTTATTACCAAAAGTCAAAATTTATTGAAAGCTGAATTAAAACCTCTGTCTGCTAAACAATACAGAAGAATAAATCGCTTAATGATATAATATAAGTATCATTGACGTGGAAAAGTTAATTAAAAAACGCAAAGAAGATTCCGATGCCATACTAGTATTGTCCGTTCAGAAATGGACAGAACTAGTTTTGTCCAATTGAAAATGCGCAAAACTAGTTTTGCTCATTTTATAATACTCAATACCCGTTTAAATGTAAGATTTCGGGTTTGGGCAATATTCGTTGGTCAATACTAGTTTTGCGCATTTCATATTCATTATTTATCAACGAAAAACACAAGTTTGTAGACCTTGACAGAGATTATCCATTTTATTATACATCAGTGAACAAAACAATAAATTCGTAATTGACATGCGCAAAAATCAATCCATTGTTCAAGTTAAACGTACTAAATCTATGCGAACAGACAAAATGGTTTGATTAACCACAATTAGCGTGGCATTTTTATTGTCAATGCTGTTAATTGTTTGTAAGCGTGACGATGGTCAGGCAGCAACCCAAATACCTACATCCACAACAATAATATATTGTCATTACGTCTTATTGTTACTGACCACCGGACATCGAATTCTGTAAAAACCGTTACGTTATTAAACGTTTAACAAAAATGTGTTAAAGAAAACTTTAAAATTTAAACAGGTGAACTAGCTGATAAAAAAAAAGATCATACTTTTTGTTTGCTTAGATATTTTTTATTTGTTCCTCTATATCTATACTAATATAAAAAGCTGAAGAGTTTGTTTGTTTGGTTGAACGCGCTAATCTCAGGAACTACTGGTTCGAATTGAAAATTTTTTTTTGTTGGCTAGCACATTATTTTATCAAGGAAGGCTATAGGCTATATAATATCACGCTACGACCAATTGGAGCGGAACATCAATGAAAAATGTTGCAAGATGTATCTCAAAATTAGTTCGTCCGACAAATATTATCAGGTGAAATGCCTTAACTAAATATTGCAATATTAGCGCGTTACGCTTACAAGCCCGGATAGCTCAGTCGGTAGAGTGTAAGACTCTTAATGCCAGGGTCTTTGGGTTCAAGCCCTACGTCGGCGAATATATTTTTATTTTTTTTTTTATTTTCTACATTGCTTTCTTCTAAGGCTTACATTTCAATTTTTTTAAATTTTATTACGACTAATTAAAATTAAATAAATCAAATTAATAGTTCATTTGAAAACTGTTACAACTATAGGTACCTATAAATAATTTTCCTACAGTGTTTTCAATTAAATATTTATTATAAGATTTTTATTAGGTACCTACTTAAATAAACTTTTGAACGGTAACTTCGATCATTATCAAGTTTGGACACAACATTCATCTCGGTAAACTAAGATGAATGTGCGTACTCATGTCCCTTCCTTCCCCATTCGTTCTTTTGCACCCGGGTGAAACCGGGCAGGACCGCTAGTATATTATAATACCCGAAAGCTCCATTACATTTGTCGTTACCGTGTTTCATCAAAATCGCGTGCCGAGCCTCGGGGAGTAGCTAGTAAACACAATAAAAATAAAATACAGAGCCACGCCGTATGGATGTTCCAGTATTAAAAATTAATATTCGGAGTGTTTATGATTCACAACTGTATTTTACAACCAAACGGGCGTCTATCTGTACGTTTTATTGTTCTTTTTTCTCACATAAATATGTATAATTGATAAGAACCATTAATGGTTAAATTGTTTTTAATTACTAGATAACAGGATTAACTAATCAACAAGTGTGTCATTCATAAGTCCGTTATATACTAGGGGTGTACGAGTACAGTCGGATCTCCCAAAGTCAAAGAGCAGTGCTTCTGTAATGAACTCTCTGAATACTACGTAAGTACTGTAAAATAATTGCTACTTATAGATGGATTAGATTATTATAGACGCTTAATAGTTGAATAGTTGAGATTATCGGCGTCGGTTGTAGATTTTTAGCGTTCTATGTGCAACTCGTCGTGTGGCGTTAACTGGCGGTTCTGTTTGAAATTAGTGCAATCTCATTTACAGTTTTGCACCCGGAGGAACCGGGACGGGTCACTAGTATTATATACAACACTAGCCGTTACCCGTGACTTCGCACGCGATTGAAACAAAACACGGATGCATTCCCATTATTTGGCATAGTTACTCCTTTCTCGACGTAGACCCTTCTATAATAAATTTCCAAATTGTAGACATTCACATGATCAACGTCCTGTCAAACCTTGAAAAGGACACCTATGTTGATTTTTAGACTATTTGCCTCTTTTTACCCTCGGAAGGGGTTGTTTTTGAAAAAGTATGAAACACGTGTTTATTTGCTGACAGGAGTAATCCTGCTCATTTTCGAATTGATACATCTATCTTCTATGATTTCTCCGTGCAAATTTGGAACCCCCGCTACACCCTTTTCGGGGTTGAATTTTCAAAAATCCGTTCTTAGCGGAGGCATACGTCATAATAACTATCTGTGTGCCAAATTTCAGCCCAATCCGTCCAGTGGTTTGAGCTGTGCGTTGATAGATCAGTCAGTCAGTCAATCGGTCACGGTTTCCTTTTATATATTTAGATTACGAAGAGAAAAAAGATAAATTATTTATGCGATGAATAAATTGTTACTGATTAATTATACCCTCTTGATATAGGGTAGATAACTTTTTTTAAATTTTTGATTAAAATGTTATTCTAAGCCTGTTTTTTATATTCTCGCAAATTGAAATTTTATGTAATGTGACATAACCCGTTATTTCGATAAAAGTCAAGTGTTGTTTTTTACAGAATATTTTAAAGAAAGATCAACAAATAACGACAATAATTGTAAAATTTGTCGTCTCGAAAACGTCATTTTTCCGCTGAGCGGCAATTAAAAAATGTTGAAAACTTTTCTCATCACGAGTTTACTCTGCAGCGTAACACTTGACCAGGAAAAGAGAATAAGAGATCGCAGATTATATAGACGCTCGGCAACTTAGGTCATTAGCGAGTAAAAAGATCTGCACTTCGTACAACCCTATTATTTACTAAATATAATAAACATTTTGTCGGCGAGTCACTTTATCTCTTATTAATTAAAAAGCCACTGTATTTAGTATTTTTACATGTAATTAGTGAAAACGTTTAATGAATGATACAAACATAAAAATACATATATAATATATATAGGTACCTATACAATAATTTGCTATCGCAAATATTATATTGTAGGATGTCCTTCTTTTTTTGAGATTAAAAAAACGATTCTTTTAATTATCTTTAACATAATTCGCAACTTAACCTACTTAACTGAGAAATGCACTTCCTCTTGAAATTAACTTAATGGGTTTTTAGGCGCGAGCAGAGAACATTTATGCATTTGTAATGTCGTTATTTTATGTCTATGAATTTATACATTCTTCTATTACAAAACAATTTCAAGTTTAGAATCTGAGAATTGGTGAAAACATTGACTGGATACTACAAAAACCTACGCAAAAAGGGGGAAAGGGGGCGTAATCACTTTGCGTAATGATACGTGACGAGGGCAGATGGAGTCCTATACATCAATTTTATTTTTACTTTTTATTTAAAAACTAGATATCTTTATATGTATATAAAATTCCCGTGTCACAATTTTGGCCGCAATAATCTCCGAAACCACTAAACAGATTTTAATGAAATTTTGTAAATGTGTCTTGCTTGGTCCAGCTTACGCTATAGGATAGTTTTTATCCAAATATTTTGTACAAAATTAGGGTGTTTTCTAAAAAAAAAAACTGTTTTAGCAACATGTAATGACATCATTTACTCAAAGCTATTAGTTCAGAAGCAAATCTGGTAGAATTTGCTCAACGCTATTAGTTCAGGCCGCAAACGAAATACATTTTGCAGAATTATACATATATGTCACACCCGGGTGAAGACGGGACGGACCGCTAGCATTTTTATAATTTATCATTGATATTTCATAAAAAAGCAAATGTATCCTTGATAACTTAAAATGCAATAGTAGTTCGCGAGTAAAAATTTTTGAAGATACTTACAAGTTTGGGAGTAAATGAAATTCATAGAATTTTACGAAAACTCACCTGAAACAAAAGAAACAAATAACTTAGAGCATAAAATAATAAAAATCATAATAAAGTATTTAAACTTTACTTTTTCATTGTCATTGTGTCAATATTGAACATCAAATACTCTATGCGGCAAAAATATTTGTATTTATTATTTAAATACTCAATGAAGCAAGAGTAGGTATATTATGTATTTGTAGGTAGGTATTTAAATACACCCATCCCCCGATTTACACGGTACTTGTTTTACACGTTTTCGCTTTTACACGGTTTTTCAAATAAGTTTTTTTTTTTGTTTTTATCGCACTCACTAAATGCTACTGTGATTGAACACGTGCGCTGTGTACACATCTCACGGGGAATCCCGAGCTTATGTGCTGACTTGCTGCACACGCACACTATGTCATTGTATTTCTTCGCATAAAATTAAAGTTTTATCTACGGAAAATTGTATTTGAGTGAAAGTTTCACAGTTTCAGAACCTGTCAATGCATTTTATTTTTATTTCTGTGTACACCTAAAAATATTGAAAAGAATCACAACTGTTAAATAGCAAAATTATGCATTTTCTGCAAGCTTTTTGATTTACACGGTTTTGACTTGAAAATTTTTAATTTTCGATTTACACGTTTTTCTCAGGAACGTATCTACCGTGTAAATCGGGGGATAGGTGTACTTTTAAAAAATATTTTTTACGATTCTAAAAAACGGTCACAAATATCCTTTTGAGTCAGGTGACACCTTACCGATTAACAATAAAACCATTTTAAACACGGTGGTGACTTATGTGCATAAAAAATGTAGGTTAATAGTTAATTGAAGTTTGAAAACTGAGATCAAGTGTTTGACCAAGTTGATTATTGAAAGAGTCTATCAATATTCGACCGTTTGGTCTCAGCTAACTGAAACAACAATGAATGCATTTTATTGTCGATAAACATTCTATATTATTGTCACAATGCAGTCTTTTGGTTACGGGTGGCCGGAGCAATATCAATTTATTTTTCATTTAAACATTACAATACTAATTTATTTTTCAATAAATAATTTAGTCATAGTCAATGAATTTCAATCGCTATCCATTCAAACTTCTCTGTCTGTAAATTCGAATAAAATTGATATCGTTCTTTTAAGTCGGTCCCACACGAGTGGGGAGTGAATCTTCTTCTTTCCCACATTATTAATTTGTTCACACCCACGCATTCGCTACGCACATGCTTTTGAATGATAGGACACAGCGAGCGCTCATGGTGTTGAAAAGCGGAAAATTCTGACTTTGTTATTAATATTATACATGTGTAAAAAAGCACGAAAAAGCACTATGTTACGCGTAATATATTATGTGACGACACTTCACGGAGTTGCCCCCTTGCGAAATTTACAAAACGCTCTTCAAGAATTTTTACTTCTACACACAAAAGACCTTAACGCATTGTATCACTTTATTCTTCATGCTTCCGATTCTTTTTTTTTTAATAGTAGTACCTATAGTACCTATAGTGTACGACCGAAACCAGTTTTTACGGCCGAAACCAAAACCGAATTTTGGCTTTAGTCTCAGTTTCGAACGAAACAGAAACCGAAATTTCATGTTTTCGTGGGAAAAATAAAATAAACATTATCATAATCTTAATTTTTTATTTTTTAAATCAATCACATATTAATCATTCAGCCTCTGATATTTTAACTAATCATTAACTTATCATATCATATTAGTACCCCCTTATTTCAAAAAGCACAAATGAATATACTTTTTTTTTTAATATTATGAAATAAAATAAAAGCTACCAAACAAAATTACATTTTAGTAAAAAGTATTTACCTAATAAATAAATAAACAGACAAAAAATGATAAAAACTGAAAATTCGCTCTAGGAACTTCTAAAATTGTACGATTACATCAGGACTAAGTTACGATATGATTTATTTGTATTCATTCAACTAACTTCTGTATAATTAATGAAAAAAGCAACGGAATAGGATTTCGTGACGGGGAAATGACCGAGTTATATCCTCGCGAAATCCACAAACCGCGCCTATAATAAAGTTTAACTTCAAATTTCTATTATTTCTACAAAATAGAAATGCATTTCTCCGATACAATACACGTCGCCACTAGAGCCACGTTGGTACATACGTGGTGAAATATTTAAACCGAATGGTTTTATTTTATTTGATCAAGTTGTATATTCAAAACGTTGTTATGAAGAGAATTCCTTGATTTAAAATTTATGTACAATGTACATATTATAACTGCTCAGTGTGTATACGACTTGTACGCATGCGTGATAGTTTTGTTTGCATACCTGCGATATACTATTTGGTGTTTTTTTTACGTAAATAGAGAGACGTAAATAAAGTTGGAAATTTTTGAGGAAAAACACGAGTTACAATGATTTATAATGCAACATTAATCTTTTTCCGCGGCGTCGCCAGCGTTGTCAGCAGTTTTCAAAGTGCAGACCAAGAAGGTTTTAATCAGAAGATCCAGCTCGAGTGTAGCGGTAAACCAACATGGCAAGCATAAGAAGCTAGGTCTCCTGGTTACAGCGTTCTTGGTGCAGACAATCGTAAATCTGTTATCGCTTGATAAATCTAGGTTTAAATCTCTTCGTTGGAAACCAACAATATTGCTTTCGCAACAATTTTGTTGTACAAAATCTGGTTTACTTATTTAAAACTAAAAAACCACGTCAAACACGTCGCAGGTGTTGACCATAGTTTAAATATTTTTATGTAGATAATAAAAATGTTTTCCTTAAAACTGAAGTTCCGTTAACAAATACGGTTTCATCATACGATTCAACGCTTGCGCAACTTTTTTTCTGTACGGATTATACTGTCATGAGCGCATCTCTATAATTAAGCTTGAGGGCGTTTCATCTTAAAAATAAATTTAGGAAATAATAATCTTCTGATTTCATTTGTCTTCGCTCTACATTACTTCTAGAGACGTCCCAAAAACCACGAACATTGGCGTAGCAAGAGGGTGGACCTGGCGAGATTCAAAAATATTATTTTTTTATAATATGATTTTATTGAGAAAACAACAAAACTCGCAGTAAACAGTGATATTTCGCTCCAAAACCTATTTTTATATTGAAACGTTTCAAAAATTACAAAACTGAGCATAAATATAATACCTATAAAAGCTTAGAACATTTTACATTGTCAGATTGGCATCAATGCTTGTCAACCTTGATGCCAAATTCACAATGTAAAATGTTCTAAGCTTTTACATTATATTTATGCTCAATTTTGTAATTTTTGAAACGTTTCAGTATAAAAATAGGTTTTGGAGCGAAATATCACTGTTTACTGTGAGTTTTGTTGTTTTTCTCAATAATATCATATTATAAAATAATTAATATTTTAATCTCGCGCGCTTTTTACGGCGTTTTCCACGTACAAAATGGCTTCTAAAAGGTACAGGAGGCGATAGTGTATCCGCAATCTATTAAATATATATCTATGGAACGAATACACACTGCACTTTACTCCTTACTCTTTTTGTTGAATATTTTAACGTTCACCCAAAAATCCGACCGATGGCGTTAGTGTAAACGTTAATATTTTATTCTAACCCAATTGCACACAAAACTTTAATGTTTTACAACTATACACTTTACAAAAGCTTAATAAACAACACATAAATAAATTCACGAGAGCAACTGTAGATATAGTACTCCAGGTTTATAGATTAAGTATTATGATCTATGTGGTGGCCACTATTATTTTATCAGGCAAATAAATATTTATACCCTGGAAGTAAGACAGAATAGATTTATAGCTGCATAAACATAAATATGGGTTGGTGATTTGTTTTATCGTTATTTATTCAGAGGAATAGTTACCAGAAGAACGAATGAACCGAATAAATAGCTACTTACGTTCGGTGAATATGGCCATAAGTCGTAGACATTTTGTTTTATGTTTTGCGGAGTTACGCGTTGAATAATCAATTTAAAGTTCATTTGAATTTTTAGTTTTCTAATTTTGCTTGAAGGTGTCACGAAAATTCGAGAAGCAGCGTCCGTTCCTTAAGACGTGCGTGTATACTGTGGAAACGCATAACCCATACCGGCGTTCCCATGACGCTCTTGTGACGTGACCATGATTGATGTACTTTTGGTGGTCCAGCGGTAATTTACTTGTTGATGTGAACGTCATTCACGTAAAACTATAATAATAACAGCGTATGGAGAGTTGGTCTCAGCGTGCTTCGGATGAACTGATCTATTATTATCGTGCACACAAATATAGAAACACAAATGACGGATTAGCCACGTAGCAAGGGTAGCAATAGGCTATTACAACGTTTTTTGAAAAGTGGATTAAATGAATCTTAAAGTGATAAAGAAGCACTACAGATTTTATAATCGAATAGTGTCATAGAAACGACTTTATCACTATGATTTTTCGCGCGAAAATTACTCGTGACGTCACTATGATCGTAAACAATAACGATACTGCACAGTAGCCATAGTAACACTGTACAAGTAAAAATATTTAAGATTGCTACGATTATTACATTAGCAGTGCAAGTAAGTATACAAATTAGTAGGTACCTGAAACTTTATTTATTTATTAAACGTATTTATCCTTGGTAGATTAGTATTTTCTGCTTTTACGAAACCGTATTCCATGATGCGAAATCAATAAAATACGGAATAGAAGTCTATAAACGTGATAATAACTTGAAATAACTTCAAAATAACACACAGCACAACATAAACGTAGGTAGTTTACAGACGAAGTGACGTCACGCCGGAATCCAACATGGCCAAAAGTGTTTTTGACTTTTGAAGAAAAATACAATTCTTAAAATTGAATTATAAAGTGTAAAGTGCATTATTATCAATAGAAATCAACAATTCTCGTCTGCTTTTTAGAAAATCTATCAAGAATACGCATTATTAGATTTTTTCTTACATGGTGCAAAATATCCTATTGCTACGGCGTCCGTGCAAAAAGGCTGAATCTTTTCTCAGTATTTTTGACAAATAAATTTATACAGAAAAAATTTAAAAATGTTAATCAGACTTTCCGTAATTTAAAATCATATGTCGTGTTGTAAAAAATTTATACACAAATATGTTTTTTGACACAATTTTTAAGACTAAAAAATGTGTTTTCAGAAATTTGAAGCAACAAGTCAAATTTTGTGAAGTTTAATGTTTAATCACAGTTAATAAAAAAATGTTTTTGCGAACAGTTTGAAAGCCGGAAAATTTTTTATAATTTGAGTGAACAGGCACCTCGATAAATAAAATTTATTAAAACTATACGGCGTTCGACCGATCGTACAAAAGCCGATAGTTTTATAAACTTTAGTAGTAATAATTTTATTCACAGTCATGTTTCTATATTTATGACACAGTCAGTAGTAATTATAGGGCTTACGGGTAAACACACACTGACGGCGTCCTGCTGTTACGACACGACTTGAGATTGAGAGAAAATCAAATACGGCGCGAGTGTAATTGAATCATATTTTTTTAATTTAAAAATAAATGCCTAGATACGCTTTCGAAGTTACACCATTCAAAGTGAATTTATTTATTAACCTACATATTTTTTAATAACGTTTATATTATTTATACCTATATATACATACCTAGTCAATTTCTACTATCGCCTTTGATAATCTATACTAAATATAAAGCTGAAGAGTTTGTTTGTTTGGTTGGCTGAACGCGCTAATCTCAGGAACTACTGGGTCAAAATGAAAAAAAAAACTTTGTTGGATAGCCCATTTATCGAGAAAGGCTATAGACTAAATAATATCACGCTACGACTAATAGGAGCGGAGCATCAATGAAAAATGTTGCAAAATATATCTCAAAATTTGTCCGTCCGACAAAAACTTTTGAACGGTAACTTCGATCATCATGAAATCTGGACACAACATTCATCTTCCTCCCCCTATTCGTTCTTTTGCACCCGGTTGAAACCGGACAGGATCGCTAGTTCATTATATATTTGAATTTTGAACCGGTTTCGCTCGGGTAAAGTTAAGGTTTTTAAATTTCAGTTATAGTTATTCACTTGTGTTAGGCTGTGCTGCCGTCACGCACTTAGCGCATAGAGGAAAATTAACGAGAAACAATCCTCTATGTAACGGCTAGCGTGCTGGCCTTTGGATTAAAATTGTCATGGGTTCGAATCGAACCTTCGCTCATTGATGTTTTGTGCTATGTGGTTTAATTTAATTAGACGCTAACGACATTAGTTGTCGAGCGTCTATATTTTAGTTTAAAAAAAGGTTTCGATATTTTCTAACACTTGTTTTAAAGGAGCTTTAGCAATATTAATTTTACCTTTTATACACTTTACATGCGTTGTATGTTTATACGAACAGGTAAAATTCTTGTTTACATTGTACAGGTAACTCTCGCTTAGCCACACCGAAAAAAAAGTTATATTTCATTTTATAAACAAATAAATAAATAATTCCATTGCCAAGATCAAGCTTGTGATTTTCCACTGATATAAATCAATTAACCCTGCTTACATAGATATGAGCTCGTGGTTAAAAATTGTAGGAATTTTTTAAAGGTTAATATTTTGAAATTAGTTAATATTTAGGCTGTAAAGGCCGCTGCACACGAGGCTGGATTTGCCTCTAGATTCCTTGCTAGTTTTCTTGATTGCTTTTATGTGCTCGCTTCACAGGAGATGTAGTTTCAAGCTTGTTTTGTGGAAGGATCTGGTGCGCGCGCACTATAAACACAGAGCAAAACGTGTTGGAGCAGAATGACGCCATGTTGGTTTGTGGGCGTTTGTTCATGTCGCCTACGTGCAGACAAGATACTGCTTACTGATTGGTTCTTGCTCAGAGCTAGCAGAGGACCTAGCAAGAAAAATAGCCCCTGTTCGAATTTTAAAATCTATTTTGTGAGCTAGCCAGCAGAAGTCCTAGCAGTGTTTTCCACTTCGTGTGCGGCGCTCTTAAATAAATAAATTACAGTCAGCTAAGTCGGGACACCTAACATCGAGACGCTTTAAAGATGGAAAAAAACTATCCATTTATAAAAGCTGAAATTTGGTGTGGCGGTTAGTGAATATAATTTATGAAAAAAAAATTGGTTGTCTGTAAAGTCGGTTTACGGACGATAGTTTTACGTGATAACGTATTCCGCTCGAATATCATATTTAATAATACATAACCTAGATTTTAGTAGCTGTCAAACTATATTTTTAGTGACTCTCTATCGCTTATACTGCGCTCTCGCTTGCACGCACAGGGTCAGGCGGAACGTTACACTTTTTCGTGCGTGCAGCTGGTGTTTCATCAATTTATGAGACGTTATCACGTCAAAAAACATTTTTTTTTGTTAAAAATTGCATTGCTATCAAAAAACGGGTCTATAAAAGATCAGCGAGTGAAGCCGCCAAAAAATCTCAATTTTTTTGTAGTTTAATATTGTAGAAAGAAACCTCCTGGGGCCTGGTCAGTCAAATTGTTACTCCGATCCTGGAACAAAATGTTGGGCGAGGGATGTTCGTACATCACTCACGAGTCACGACAATATTACGACCGCGGAGTTTATAATTACCTCAATATAATAAAACATTCGTTTTATAATGCCAGCGGACATTAACACATTAAAAACACACATAAATACAAAAAAAAACTATACTTTATATTAATATACAGTAAAAAAATTGTGTATATATTCTATTCCGGAAGATTTAACTGAGGACATCAAACTTTAAGGCGATTTTCAAATACTTACAAGCTTTTTAAGAGTTTATTTTTTTAAGTTATAGTTGGAGTCGAATTTTGTAATCTAATTTTGAAATCCAATTTTGACTCACAATTGGATTAGTTACAAAATTTGAATCTATTAAGTGAAGAATAAACAAACAATCCTTTTTTTTGTGTCTTTAAATAAATTATACGTTCCAATAAACACAAACCAATATTTGGATCATGTAATGTATTTAAACCAAGCAATTATTTGTTTGGTTCAAATAAATTATACGATCCATTAGACACATCATTAACGAATATATGTTTGTCTCCAACAATTTTGTTTCTTAATATAACGTTAGTTTTTACTAATCGATTACGTTGCTTCATTGCATAATTTATAGTTTTTCATTGAAAACTAACGTACTTAACGTACTTATGTGTTATTTATTGGTATCTTTAGGCTTCTATATTATTTAACTTTTTACACTTTTAGTTTTGCCTTTATTTTCTATCTATACGCATAGATATAAATAAAATTGAAGTGTCTGTTTGTAATATCAAAATAACAACTTTTTACTAAATGCATATTATGGAAGTATATACGGTATTTATAACAAAAAACAATATTTAAAGTTTTTGTCTGTCTGTTTGTTCCGGCTAATCCCTGAAACGACTGGACCGATTTTGGCGAGGCTTTCATTAGCATATAGCTGATGTTAAAAGAAGTAACTTAGGCTACAAAAAATAGGGAAGTCTTTTCGTAAACTCTGCGAAGTGAACAAACATAAATGTCACGCGAACGAAGTTTTCTAGTTTTTTATAAAAAAATATCATTGTTACACCTTTTGGGAAACACTGATTGCAATAAAGAGTATATATGTACGGTCAAAAAGCATGAGAAAAAGATATACCATAATGTGATCGGACATGGTAATTAGTTGAGCGATCATAAAAAAAATGTTTTTTGTTTTTTTGACGCATGTTTTACACAGCGCAATAAAATGATGCGTTCATTGAATGGACGCGTAAACACAGTTTTTTTAATAAATTTTAAACTTCATTAAAACTACATTTTGTTAAAATTCCACGGGGATATTTTCATAGGTAGGTGGTCTCATTAGTAGGATAAATAATAAAATACCAAACAAGCCGTGAAGTGGGTCGCTTATTGGAACTTTGCGAGTGCGACCCTTGAGGTTAACACGGTTTCTCCAGTATGAATTTTGGATATGTATATTGTATAGGTATTTATCAAATTAAAAAAAATCCTAAAATGCACTTTTTTGCAGCAATTTTATTTAAACAAAAAAAAAAAAAGATTGGACCGATTTTAATAAAAAAAATTGATCATATTGACGTTAATATGCGTTGATTGGCACCATAACGAAGACGATATCATTTTCAATTCGCGAGGTTTCGTTCACTTTTTTGCAGCCCTTTTGTTTAAATGACTGAGCCGATTTTGATGAAATTTCTTTCCGATAAAAATGACGTTAACACGCTTACCCTAACGTAGTCGATATTATTTTGTCTTAGATAAAAATGACCTACACGTACGTACGTATAGATAGATAGATAGATAGATAGATATTTATTTTAAGTGACCAATAATGATATAAAAAACGTCATTACAAAGTATTTGCACATTAAAGTACAATCAGTATAAGATTTAAAATTAATTTTAAAATTACATATTAAAAATTACAGTCATACAAACACTTTTCAATTAAATATTCCTTTAAAAGCTTTTTAAAATTATTTAGAGTGTCCACATTTTTTATATCAGCTGGTAGCTTATTATACAAACATACAGAGAGATGGAGAGAGACATTTTTTTCGTAGTGACTTTAAAATACAAATTTAATTCCGATTTTTCGGACCCATTACAATAACTTCCCAATGTACTGGGAAGTTCATAAACCGTCAGCCACAGAACAGTAATTCGGCAAAATCATAAAGTCGCGTTGGATCGTAATTGGCGGGCTTTAAAACGTTGGTCGTTGTTATTATTTTCAAGCCCACTTGGCTGTCCTATTATCCACTGATATCTAATTACATGGATAGTTACGCTATATAATGCCTGAACATCATTAGAAACGACAGACAGGCCGAGTTGAGAAAGAAAGGGTCTCTGATAGACAGATTTAGTGGAAAATTTAAATTATCAGTGAAGCTAATGTAACATAACGTTACAGTATCCCTGGTAGATCGGACAATTTTAATTTTTGAAAAGACAGATTATGTCGACTAGCTGTGATACGTCACAGCTAGTATAAAAACGCCGGTTCGCCGTACTCAGTGAGTAGTCGGTAATAGATAATTGATATATTTTTTTTTAATATAAGGATTTTTTGGCCTTTGTTTACACAATCAGCCATCATCGGTAAAAAATATTTTTTTCCATTTTGAAGTAATTACATGTAGGTATACAGATGGAGTAAAGAAAAAAAAAATTTAATTGATAATTAAAGAGTTTAAATTAGTGAGTCGAAGTGACGTGATCGGGCAGTGTTTTATTTTAGTTTTTTTTAACTTCCCGCTTAAAAAAAATAAAATTTTTTTTTCAAAAATCGGGAAGTTATTGTTTTCACCCCGATTTTCGAAAATCGAGTTTTCGCCAGATCTCGACGTTTTGAGGTCCTAGGAAGCTATTGAAACTATTTTGGCGATGATGTCCGTAGGGCTGTATGTGTGTGTGTGTGTATGTATGTAAACCTTTTATATCTTTTGAACGGAGTGTCCGACTGAAACGCGGTTTGCGGCATCTGACGTGATCTTGGTGAACTTAGACTTCCTGGAAATTTGAAACGATTCGACCCAAAAAATTTTGAGAAATCTTAAAAAAACAAGTTTCAAAAATTTTTAAAAATTTGTTTTTGTAAAATATTTTCTAAACTACTAAACCGATTAATTCCAAAATCTAATCAGCTCTTCTCCTTAACAAACTACGTCGATTTCCGCAAACCGCATCAAAATCGGTTAATTTGTTCACGAGATACCGTGAACGAAAAAATCGTAAAAAAGTGTTTTTTTAAAATGACTCTTGAAATTGTTATCAAATCGATTTTTTTGTAATAAATTACTTTCTTAGGCTAAAAAAACTGCGTCGATCGCCGCAAACCAGATCAAAATTGGTTCATTTGTTCATGAGATAACGTGAACGAAAAATTAGGAAAAAAGTTGTTTTTTATAATTACTCGTAAAATTCTTATCAAATCGATTTTTTTGTAATAATTTACTTTCTTAGGTTAAAAAAACTGCGTCGATCGCCGCAAACCGCATCAAAATCGGCTCACTTGTTCAAGAGATATCGTGAACGAAAATTTCGTAACAAAGTGTTTTTTTTTTTTGAGCTCGAAAAGCAAAAAAATAAACTTCTTGCTATATTTTATATATTTTTGAGCGTTTTGAACTCGAAAATATCGGGAAGTTACAGGGATGGCCTGCAGGGTCAAACTTCTTTTCAAATTTTTTTTTTTAATTTCTACAAAAAACTTAGTCAGTTCTTTCTTTTGGTCGTAAAAAAGTAAGCGTTGACGATCACGAAGGCTAGTCCTCTGATCGTTAATATTTTTTCTATCGTTAACAAAATCTAAAAAAAAAACTAATTTATTTTCAGAGGGTCTCCTTGATATGCCTATATGTATATACTATAAAATATTATAATATTTGTATATATTGATTTAAAATGTACTGTATAATTTTTTTTCCAATATACAAATTATTATTAATAGAACATTAATATTATATTTTTTTTGTGGCAAAAGAATCTAATTTTTTTATTATCAATAAAAATCGATGAAAGATATACGAGTATATAATTTTTTTCTCTTCTTAGATTATTATTTTTTTTCAGCATCCTTGTATAAAACGGACGCCAAGTTCAATATTAAGAATATTATTTTCATGCTGTGAAATATGGGGCCAAACCTCAATACAACACGAATTGAGATCTAAAAGGATGCCAAGTTTTGACTTGGCAAGTTTTCGCACATATAAACATGAATTATAGATATAAATAATAATATAAAACACGAAAGCTTGCCAAGTGAAAACTTGGCATCCTTTTAGATCTCAATTCTTTTTGTATTGAGGTATGGCCCCATTTTTCACAGTATGAAAATAATATTCTTAATATTAAACTTGTCTCCCGTTTTTCACATTTATGTTTTTGATTGTCCGTGACTCTAAATCTAAAAAAGATTAGGGTGTCCTGTAAACCTTAAACCGCGTGTGGTATTAAAATAAAAATGCATGACCACCAGTAAAAAACGTTACAGTTTTTGAAATATTGAAACTTTTTTTAAAAACCTGTATAACGGTTTGAAAACTGTCAGCCAGTTCGCGCTGAAAGTTCTGCATCAATATGTGAAAACGGTCGTCATTCACAACCCGTGTATTAGAGATCAGTGGTTCTATGCAATTAAGCATTCAGATTTATTCAGCTATTATTTCGCGAGACAAAGTGAGTGATTTAATCTCGAGGTCAAAGGTTATATTGCCTATTCTTTACAGCACAAGAATGCAAAGTTCTCGGAAATTTCGTATCCTGGAGGAATAATGTGCATACGTTTATCACAAAAACAATTAACAATCAACCTTCACAGGTCATTTGTTTCTACATTCTGTTGACACTGCGATGGCGTACTTGATGTCTAGAATGTTGTCATGCGCAAATGCCCCTATAGAAATCTGGGATTCAAAAATTAGAAATCATAACTCAAAGGCGGTGCCTACCGACAGATTCGCGACCTTTGCTTCAAGTAAAAGAAGAAATTTTATTGCTTCGCCATACGCGTACCTAATTAATTCATTTATTAACGATTTTGTTTTTTTTTTTTTTTAAATCTGTTTTACTAGCATAACAAGCAATATTTTAAAATGAAATAAAACAATTACCTAAAAAAGTGGGTAGATAAAATGTCTTACAGATATACACTTTAAAAATTTAATACAGTAGAACCTTTTTAAGTTGAACCTCGATAAGTCGAAAACCTCCAAAACTCGAAAAAAATGTTTTGTTCTCTTCCCTCCAAGCACCAAAACCTCCATTACTCGAAATCTCAACCCTCTATACGTCGAAATAATCAGTGAGTCCCTACAAGCCATTTCGGTATATAATGTTACGGTAAATGTAAACTCTTGGTAAATGTACACTTTTACCGTAAAATGTGCCGGAAAATGTGTACATTTGCCGCAATATCTACATTTAATGTACACATTTACCGACACATTTTACGGTAAAAGTGTACATTTCCCAAGAGTTCACATTTACCGTAACATATATATTATTCCCTCCATAAGTAGAAAAAGTAAATTGGACCTCTGTATCTTGAACATATAAAAAACTCAAAATTAGAATGAATCTAAACCTCCACAAGTCGAATACCGCCTAAGTAAAAATATCTATTACTCGAATTTTTTGGCTTCTCCCTTGAAGTTCGACTTACAAAGGTTCTACTAAATATTAAAAAATATTGATCGTTTGATTCGATGCAAATCGAATTAATTCGATTGATCAATCAGACATTTTCTGCGAATAAAATCGAGTCTTTCCAAGTCGCACGGGGTCTATAAATATTCGTCGCAACTGGAATAATTGATCAGCGTAATAGGAGACCATAAAAGTATAACTTCTGTGAGTACTTTATTATCGTTCCAAAGAAGTGAACAACACACACACACACATATTAGACCCTAATTCCAATACGCAGGCTCGACATCACCTGCCTCTTTCTGTTAACCTGTGCGAACCGAAAGGCATGCACCGCACACATACGAATGTGACGTAGGCGAGGTTAACACGATACAATCTGAATATCACAACATTAGAGTTAACTTATTTTACAGTTAGCATTAATACACGGGGTGTACCAAAAACAAGTATATTCACTGGGTGCGTGACGGCAGCAACACTAATTATGGAAATTTTCATACCCATATATATAGTGTTTATTAAAAAATCATATAGAGTAGGTATAATTATTATTTGGAAAAATGCAAATATATTATTCGACGTTTACTTCCGCGAAAACTACTAGCGCCGCTAGCGGACAATAGAGCGGGATTTAACTGTCTTGTTATTAATGTTTTAAGCCGCGAAGCTTCTTAATAAACGATATGGCAGGGAAGATATCTGACGGCCACATGAAATCATACTATACTAGCGGCCCGGTACGTGCTTCGCTACGTATAAAGTGAAATAGTAAAAAAGTTTAATTGGAACATTAAGTAAATTTATTTATACAAACAAAAAAAATATTTTATTAATTACTAGCTATTTTAAAATATACATGTGCGCGTATATATATGACTGCATACGTCAATATATATAAAAATGTCATTAAATAATTCATTTTTAAATCGACGTGCTTCCATCTGTTACAAAAGAATAAAACACCCGTATGAACACAATATGTTTTTTCAAATAAAGAAACACACATATACATACATGTAATTCACTTCAACAGTTCAAAACTTACCGTTTGTGTAAATGCGTTTGACAATTTAATTCAAAAAAAGCCTGTAAACGATATGAAACACCGACGGCTCGCTAAAAAACTGAGAAAAGTACACGCACACATATACATAGTACATTTGAACAATTCAAGACTCACCGTTTGTATGAATGCACTCAACAATATGTTTAAAAATATAAACACAAAGCAATAATTATCGCTGACAATTTGCTTTAATCGAAGCACGTCCAAAATGAAATGACCGCATGAATGACATAACAATACTGTCAACACTGAAAAAAGTTTCAATTTGACAGCACAGTCCCCATCCGAAAAAAGTTTCAATTTGACAGCAAAATCCCCATTAACAAAATGATCCGCCATTTATTGAATTCATTTGTTACAAAAAATGTGATACATGAAGAACCGCTCGACCGATTTTGTGAAAACTTCACATAAACCATCTACTAAATAGTCCGAACAAAGCCTAAACATTTGGTTTGGATAGGTGAGCCCGTTCTTGAGTTATAAAATTACAACGAAAAGTGGCATTGATCTTTATAGATGATCATTTAATCCACAGCTCCAGCAGCGATCGATTCAGTTGTCACCGTTCTATACTCTGCACCCGGCTAATAATCTACAATGCAGGATGAAGTTCTCCAAAAAACGTACGCGGCGAGTGTGGAAGTCAGGCAACCAAAGTAAAATTTGGTAAGGCTAGCCGCTTCGGAATCGATGCTCCCAACACCGGATAGATGTAATTCAAAACTTCTAGCTTTATCGGTGACAATTGACAAGGCATCTCTTAGATCTACTTTCAAAGTAGAACCAAAAAGGATTCATTTTGTATTTTTCGCGTATATTAATTTGGTACAGCCTGTATACAATAAATTAACGGTGCGTGTGTCGCACAAGACATGCGGTAGCAAATAGGAATTCCTCCTCGCTCGGTCGACTCTCCAAGTACAATAATATTCATATACGAACTATAACAATATTAGATGTATAATAATTACCTATACATTAATATAACATAGAACAGTAATACCTGCTACTTACTCGTTTGTATGCAAATATAGAGTGCAGTGCTACTCAATCGGCGGATCTTGAACTGCTCAGCAAATTTAGCTGGTTGCTGAGTTGGGATCTATAAATTTATAGATTACGCTTTAACACATGTCCCGATTATCCCGAATAATAATTTAACAACGGCTCGACTGTACCTTCATAGAAAGCGAGTAGGCTATTCAAAAAATTAAACCGCTTATATCGAATTTTTGGTAACATTTTCTGTATCTTCAGGTGTATATTCGCAAATTCAAATTTTTCTCTCATCATATTAAAATTATTTTAGAGCAATTTTTTTCAGGTTCGGACGTTGATTAAATGAAACAAGCAGAACTAGTACTGTCTGTGTTCAAAAATGGACAGAACTCGTTTTGATCAATTGAAAATGCGCATAACTTATAGTTTTGCTCATTTTACAACAGTCAATACCCGTTTAAATGTAATATTTCGGGTTTGGGCAATATTCGTTGGTCAAAACTAGTTTATTTCGGTCATTGACCGAATTCGGGTATAGACCGTAACATATACACTCATGCGATATCCCGCCATATAATTTTATCCCGCATCCTTTCCTGTTGCCCCGCGTCGGACTGTGGTAGCTTTAAAAATGAACTTTTGCTGACCGACGAGCGCGCGCAATTAACATAATATTTATTGCATAAAATGTTATGCCATTTCGAATCATATGTCAGAACCGATAATTATTGAAAAACTTAATCCGCATTGCTATGCAATTAACGATCGATTGTTCTACTATTTCAAAAAGTTATTCGACGATTAAATAGATCGTGACGTTTTGTGCCAACCGTACAATTATAAAATAGATCTATAGTTTATCGGTCATAGGTTCGCGATATTTAAAGGGTCGACATTTCAATCAATTATCGATTAATAACACACGTTAACTCCCCGATATTTATTGGCCTATTTCAAAACTATCGGATTTGCTTGAGTCAGTTCTCGTTCTTCACCTCAATTGGAAATCAGACGGTTGACAGCTGAGATCATTTGCGGCATTTTTATTTGAAAGAGTTCAAGTAAAAGAGTGGAAGATTTTTTTTAGACTTCCGTCTTCCCAAATTTACGATAAAATATTTTTAGGCTTTAACTATTAGAATTGTGTGCGGGTTAATAAGCTTTATAACTATGTCAAATTTCATCTTTGGTTTTAAAAAGCTTTTTTTTTATTAATTTATTTCTCACTCTAGTTTTAATTATATTTTTATACAATTAGAGAAACACATTATTTTTTCAATATATACAAAAAAGAAAACCACTGTAAAACGGTTAACAGCCATTTTGGGTCGTCCGCCATATTGAATTTAGAACGATATTAGATATACTATATTAGCTTGTCATCAGAACCAAAAATATATATGCAAAATTTCAGTTCGATGGCTAACGCCAAGTGGGTCAAATTTCAATCACTAAATTTGACCCATACAACCGACAAAATTTCGAACACTATTGAAAAAAAACAGTTGGCTTGCAGCAATGCCAACATAACGTGACATAATGTGACTACATACTATTCAATGTTGCCGTACGTCAAAAATCAAAAGTAACTGTTTTGTTAGCATTAACATGCACACACGAGCATAGTTAAAGTACAGTACATTGTTACATAAGATAAGATATTATGTTATACGTCAGATGCAATAGAGCGATATCTAGATATCGTGTGACGAACTAGACGAGCGGTTCGTCTATCACTGATAAACATCTCTGAACTACCATGTACTTAGTTATAATAGAACTTTATGCATGGAGAATGGAGATGTATCAACAAATAAATCATGCTCGGAATTCGAAGTCTTTTCCGGATTTTACAATCAAAAAAGCATTAATCATCAACATTTTTTGTTGTTCGGCCATCCTGCTATGCGATTCTCAACCTTTTTAGATCTTCCATTAGGATCGCCCGAAGACCCCAAGCCCCTTCCCGGTCAAAAACGTCTCCAGGCACAGAACTGGGCCATAGAGATTAAATAATAAGGCGTTTAACGTCCGTTTCTCGACTTTATGTCATAACAGACGCCATTCGCACCATTACTATTTTCCATCTATCACACTTCCCGTTATTGTCTACATTTTTTTCAATTTCAACTAATTAATAGCAAAGGGCGATCAAGGAATTTTAGGACATTAGGATAAGGTAGACAAATTTTGAGCATAGGAGTTTGAAGGGTAGTCGGCCATGGCCTTGAATCAGGATCTATCTCGATATTTATCTGGAACTAGCGGTCCCGCCCGGTTTCACCCGAGTGCAAAAGAACGAATGGGGGCGGGGGGGAGATGTACGCACATTAATCTTAGTTTATCGAGATGAATTTTGTGTCCAAATTGCATGATGATCGGAGTTATTGTTCAAAAGTTTTTGTCGGACGCACAAATTTTGAGATACATTTTGAAACATTTTTCATTGATGCTCCGGTCCTATTGGTTATCCAACAAAAATATTTTTTTTGAATTTGAACTCATAGTTCCTGAGATTAGAGCGTTCAACCAACCCAACAAACAAACAAACTCTTCAGCTTTATATATTAGTAATAGTTATAGATTATTGAGGGAAAGATGGCCGGTACAGAAATAACCGTTTCTCGACGAGAGGCAGCAGAAAAAAACTCCCAGCCACATCGGCCTTCGCCGGGATTCGAACTCGATACCTCCCGAATGCGAGTCTAGTTCTCTCACCACTACGCTACACCGCTCGGTCATAGGGATATTATAAAAATTGAACCAGCAATCGAAATCGTGTGTTCCGAACGAATTGTCTAAATTCCGGTCCGTCTGCAAATGTGAAGCGAGCAGTTCGTCCAATACAGATAACTGATCGATGATTAAATGGTCGTTGATCTGCGCCAAGCCTTTAATTAACAGTTTGCGATGAGTTGACAGAATCGCGGGTGGCTGCTGCCGACGATCTAATAATAAGGCGGGAGGCGACTGACCGGAGGAGATCTGATTGTATCCGTTCCCCGGTATAGTCTCTCCGTTGTACGTTTGTGAAGACCTTCAGGAGCAGATATCATCATCCAAATCATAATTTAGAAGCATGGTCACTTCAAAGGTACTGATACGCCATGTTCATATATCATGATATCAGTTCGAAAAAAACTGATAAATCATTACTACTGTGCCTTTAAGGTCATCAAAATGCCGTATTATAATTAAAGACAGAAGTTTGAAAGAATCATTCTTTTATATTGCGATCCAGTTCTCCAGTCTTTCTGCAATTAAAAGGGACAGAACAGTCAATTAGATGCGTCGAAGAAAAACGATGTTTGATGACATTTTGGGCGCTCAGAAACAATTTCCTTATTTGTTGTGTTTTTGTCAGGAACATCGAGCGTTCTTATTGTTGAAATTACAGTAATAAACTGCCTCGATATTTATGTGAAAGAAAAGCTCAAGCAAAGCAGCGGACCGCGTGATTTGTTGCGCTTCTTTTGGTCATCGAAGCAATTCACTTGAACTAATAACACTAATGTTGGGTCGGAGAAACCATTGTCAGAAAGCATGACTTCAGATTGCGACGAGACATCGATCCTGCTAAAAGTAATGGATCAATTGAAACCATTTTTTTTATCAACATTTAGCTTTGAAAGCTATATTTGGCTGTGTAGATCAATAATTACATATACAACCTAATATTTTACATGACAGGGAGTTCCACATTGATTGGTCCTGCAATTTATATCATCATAATCTAAGGTTCTTATCAAATCAAATCCTTCGTCAATGCTTTCCGCAATCTAATATAAAACAGCTTTACTCGAACATCTTGATCACTTTCGAGCTGTTACTGAAGGGATAGCAAAATAAACCTTCCAAGGACAGCGGGTTTCTCACTATTGATCAAAAATAGTCAGTCTCGCCCATGAGACAATTTTCAAATAATTTTATCTCCTGACATTCTTATCTCATCTACCATGCATCCAACACCTCTTGAAGCACCATATTATACACTTGCACGTTTTTTTGCTCGTAGGCGCAACGGTACACCGGCGTCCAGTGACCGACGGGCGGCCCCAACATCGCCTGCATGTATAAACAAACGTCCAATTCTAGCCGGCGGCAAGGCTTCACGACACACGGCGCAAGGTAGCTCTTGCCGTATACGTATTGCGTGCATCGGTACTTGTAACCTCTTCACCTCCGCCAACACCGCTGCACGACGGTCATCTCTCAACTCATCAACTCCCTACGCAGATGCCTGCCTGCAAGCTCTACTTTCAATCGTTCGGCATGTTTGCTTACTGATTGGTCACCGTTTTGAAGAAATACTAGATAAGGGCCAGTGCGAGCAAGCAACTATACTTTAATGCTGTGCTGCAGAAAGGATTGTTAAAAAAAATTGATTTAACATTGGCCTTAGACTGTGATCGTATATTTACAGTTTTCATACAAACAGGAGCAGTCCTCCTTTACCGAAAATTATGATCATTGTGTCATTCGGTTCGAAATGACATCTAGAAACTTTTTGAAAAAATTGAAGTGGGGGACGAAAAAATTGCAAAAGTTATAAACAGTTTAGTAAAAAGAAAAGAGGGGTTTGTTTTTTTGCGAATATCTTAAAAACTATTGCAGATATCTGAAATCACGAAAAAGATTCTGAAAGAGCAAAAAATTTCCAACAAAAAAGTTACATCTCCCGGAACTCTACCACCAATATTTTTAATTTTAATTTAGAGGTGAAAATAGGGCTAAAAATGTTTATTTCTATTTTATATACAAAGCTATATATTTAGACACGAAAATATTGAGAATTATAAAAATTAGCCCTATTTTCACCTCTAACGGAAAAATGCGTCTTAACTTGAATTTTGAAGAAGTTCGGTCAAACATCGGCCCAACGTCCTCTTCGGCAGGTTTTTGAACGGAACATTCGACCGAACTCGACATACATTGGTACCTAGATCCATGTAACTCTGACAGTTGCTCAAAACATTTTTTGCGTTTTTACCTACGTTTATCCATATCAACTTCATCTTCTGCCGTTGCCTTTCACAAAAAAAATGCGTAGCAAATATGGTGTCCAATTAAAGAAAAATTATAACAGTACACATACGTCATAAATCAATTAAAAGCGTTGAAAAAACGGTTTCAGTCGGTGAACATTGAAATGTAATTTTGTTTTGCATTTAAATTGATGAAGACGATCTCTGTAAGACGTAATCCAATTTCGTTTAAAATTTATTATCGTTTAACTGCCAAAAGTCGACCGCATAACTGAAATTGTACAACTATCGCGCAGGCACGGTCAACATTTTTAGTCTCACGAGTTCCACATTACTTTTTCAAAAATCGTGGCGAAAGGGAATGTGCAGTAAAATAAAATTTAAACTCCATGTTGTGTTCGCGTCCAATAATTAACATCAATCTTTTATTACGGAAATGTGGATAAAATTGGAAAAAATGTTCATTATGAACTTTTGTAATATTTTGGTTGTACTAATTTTTTTTTTTTATTAACAAAACAAAATGTGCATCGGCGCTTAGCCACTAGCACTGTATACATAAATATAGTGATATGTACTAATTTTGTCATTGTAATTATTCCAGTTGCCTGAGGAAGTATAAAAATAAAATATACGAAACGTAGCAATTGCACAATAGTTTAACTTGTGTAATTTTATCCACATTCCCGTAAAAAAAGATTAATAAAACTTAAAATTCAAAAGTCTTGAATGTAATAATAATTTATTAACACGTGATATCAAAATATATCAGCTTTTACAATCTGTCAGTATTCATTTGTTAAATCGAAACAGTAAACACAATACTGGCAGAATGCACGAAAAAGTCGTTCTTTTGAACTGACTTAAAAAAATGGATGTACATATGTTACGGTAAATGTAAACTCTTGGGAAATGTACACTTTTACCGTAAAATGTGCCGGATAATGTGTACATTAAATGTAGATATTGCGGTAAATGTACACATTTACCGCAAAATGTGCCGGGAAATGTGTACATTTCCCAAGAGTTTACATTTACCGTAACATATATATTTTATACATAGAGTAGGTACAACTGGTGAATTTTCAACCTGTCGGAACTAATCAACTCCTGTATTCTTAACTTCTTATTCATCTTCACTCCGTGGCAAACATAGATCAATTCGAAAAAAATCTTTGTTTATCCGAGGTTTAAAGTTTTTTCTATTGACTGAGCAGGGTAGGAGGAGACACTTTGAGTTAGAAGCAAGGATAAAAACTTGAAAACTTGAAAATAGATGGTGTTCAAAAAATATGAGTCTACTATATATATATAATATATATTTTTTTTAAATTATTTTTTTTGTTTATTCAACTCTACAATTTTTGTTACTTTAAGATTTTTTTAGTGTATAGAATTTAGTAATATAGTCTGAGCTAGATAATCGGTAGGTACATATTTTGTTACCCATCTACGCATCTGATATTAACCATATAGAGTGAAGAAAATCACGATGTGAAATAAAAAATGTCTTGTAAAAACAACATTATCGCGTTCGAAACCGCTGGTTCTATCAATGAAATGTCTAATTTGTTAGGAGAGAAAATGTAAACAAAACATTTTTCAAAATAGAATTCGACAAAGATCTCGGGTTGGATGAAAAACGCTCGACGGTTGGTAAGTTGCCCATGCCTGATATAACGAGTAAAGTCAATTTGTAACGGTCACATTTTCTTCACATAATCTGCCATAAAAAAGAGTTTTAAAAATCGACAAATATTTAAAAATTTATAACTAGTGCGCGTCTTAGATTAGTAGATATAAATGGTCACTAATTACTGACACTTTACTTCCTATATATAGCCGTATCTACGGCCAGCAGGTAAAAGTGCTCATGTCGCATTTTCAAATAGTACACCTGTTATTTTATTTTGCGTAAAAACATTTCCCTGAGGACAAAAAGGCATTTTCGAAATTATAGCCTTGCAGGAATTTTCAATCATAAAAATATTTTACAAATTGTGAGTTAATGCATTTCGTAAAACGGTTTACTATCTATTTAATGATCGTGCGGAATTCCTAAGTACAGTCTATTTTCAGCAATAGTTAAAAAAATTACTAGCAAATAAACATTATTTAAAAACAAGCCTTTATTTAAACGCTCTAAAAAGAGGAAAATAAACTTTAAATTAAATAAAACCCAACCATTTATTACATTATACAATGTATATGATATAAAAGCTTGTCGCGAGATTTTCTTGTGTAAATATATTTTATGAAATATACATACACTTTTTAAGAATTATTTATGTCAAGATCGAGTACATATTGTATTCTGGTTTATTTACACAGGAAAATCTCGCGACAAGCTTTTATAGAATATAAATTGTATAATATAATGAATGGGTGGGTTTGTTTTGGTTTAAAGTTTATTTTCTTTTTTTTAAGAGCATTTAAATAAAAGCCTGTTTTTAAAAATGCTTTTTACAATTAATTAAATTATTTTTAAGTTTTTAGTGCGATTTGCATCCGAACTAAGCCGGACCGGTTAGTTAGTTATTATAATATTGTATTCTCATCGGAACAGCATTTCTGTTTTATTATTATATGGACATTCTTTAATAAACTGTTATATAGTTAACTGCTTAAAATTTAATATCATTTTGCTTATTATATAATTGTAAATAATTAAATTCTTTTTATTTTTAGGGATGTAACGGGTACCCGGTCTACCCGGCCAAAACCAGGTACCCAGCCGGGTACCCGGGTTTTTATTATGTTTTCTGTTTTTGGTAAAGTTAAACATAAAAGAACTGAAACAGTGTATTTTTGTGATGATAAAAAATACATAAAAAAACAGATTTTAAAAGGTTACAACAATAAACTTTGTTCCCCGGAACGAATAGCACGAGCGGCCGACCGGTGAAATGTTGCCAATAGCTTTCTGTAATATTCCACAAGATCGGGTACCCGGCCGGCTACCCGGCTTTGCCGGGTTTTAATTGACCGGGTACCCGGTTTGGTCGGATCCTAAAAAGGGCTATCCGTTACATCCCTAGTTATTTTATTTCCAACTATTGTGCGTTAAGAAGTTTCATTTCAAGAATTTGATATTATTTTACTGCAATAATTCAACATACGAGGTTTTTCCTTTTGTTCACATTGGCAAAGTAAGATTTATTGGCGTAATTTATTAAATATTAAGTGATGTCATTAAATCTAATGAATAAATTATAACGACAAAAACTTCAGGTGTGCCAATCACCTCACTGAATCAAGGAGGTCATCTTTATATGATGCAGTATCTTTTTTGGCAAGTTTTATTTAAATAAGGTCAAATAATAACTGTTTTATGAATATATTAACAGGAAAATGTGTATTTTTCTCGCGAGTAGTGTGCATGGTCTTTTTGATTTTTTGTCGGTTACTGACTGTGAAAAATATATTTATACACGCGGTTTTTACATCAAATTTTAACCGGTTAACCCGTCTTTTGCCCAGCCTCATTTTAAACTATTTAAATGCTTTTATATATATAACAAACCGTCATAACTTTCAAACTAAACGAGATACGGATTTGCGCTTTGGCTTAATCGATTCAGCGTACAATTTTCTATTAGACGCGTTAATATTAAGAATATCTAACATATTTTTATAATTTTCCAAATATCGCAAATCTTTTCATATTTTCAAGCGTTTTGCAAATCTGCAACTTCTCTTCATACTAAGCGCTTTCTGGCCCCTTTAATATTGCTTGAAATTATAGAAAAAATCAAACTGCATCGATTACGATCAATCGTACTGTTGTACTTTTTCTATAGTTTACGAGATATGATCGTTAGTATATATTTTTTTAGGAAAACTTAAAAGCACCCATAACTTCTAAATCACAAGATATGCATCGAATGGTCGGTACCGATTCAGGATGATTTTTTCTATAAGAATTAACCTCAGTTATCACATCAAATTATAACCGGTCGATCGACTTTCATACTTCGTTTCAGTCGCGAATAATCTTAAGAACTACCGAACCGATTTAAAAAGTCCATTCACTGTTTAAAATCCAATTTCTTCGAAAGTAACGCACGCTACTTATTATTATGCTAAGACAAAACGGGGATATGCAGTGAGCGAAAAATGTAAAGTCAGGGATCTCTGATCTCTGAGTTATTAAATCGATGCTAAATGGTATTCGCTGAGTGCGTGACGGCAGCACTGCCTAGCGTCCACAATTTTTCATGCTCTTACAACATCGCATTTTTCATATAATTGCCACAATAATTAGGTAAATTAATTTAATTATCAAAATTTGTATACCCAATTATATTATTATTTGGAAAAATGAAAAAAATATATATTATTCGACTTTTATTTCCACGAAGTCTACTAGCGACGCTAGCAGGCGATAGAACAGGATTGAACTGCCGTGTTATCGTTGTTCTAAAACGCGAAACTTGTTAATAAGGGGACGTTCACAAATGACGTGACGCAAATTTGGTAATTTTTCGACCCTACTGCCACTTGAGATGCCGTGAGATTTTGCTCGACCCCCCTCTCTAATCTCACGTGAGATTTTTCAAAATGCGTATTTTTAATATAAATATACGTAAATCTGTGCTTTTTGCGTTTGATTTATTTAAAAACAACTAATTTGCTTAATTCTTTTTCTTTATTAAAACTAGTATTTTCACAGTTTCTTGTGGAAAAAATATTACCTACGTGATATTTGCCCTAAACGATATAGCATCAGGGTGCGCGACGAAAAAACATCAGACGGTCACACGAAATCATACTTTAAAACCGTCGCATGCTTTATTGCTTATTTAGTCCACAGCTCACGCTGCGATCGATTCAGTTGTCCCCACTCTATAGTCTGCACCCGGCCAATAGCTATTGTATAAACTAAACTTAAGGAGCACAAAAACGCACGTTATCGATTCCCAATGCTGTTAAATTCGAGTGTATCGATCACTTATGCGACAGACTGTAAGCTTGCATGTGTGTTTGTGTATTGAAAGCGTGATGTATACATATTATCAGTGGGCTAAAGACAAAACTGTCGATGGCTCTATTTTATCTATAATAATGCGTAGATTTATACTGCATTTCAAAATGACAAATTCTTTCTGTAAATATGTGGGTCACACAGAAAATTGAATGACTCATCACATCCACGGTGACGTCGAAAAGTCGCTACTGGTCAAAAATATTACATTTTTCCTAGAAATGCGAACGATTTCCCTAAAATTGCATTTTTTACGTAGCCGTGACTCAGAAACTATTTATCGAACGAAAACAAGTTATAGACGAAAATAGTTGGCAAAACCAAAAGTGCACATCCCGCAATTTTCCACTGTATGATAAAAAAATAACAATTAAAAAATATTTTTAATAAATTTAACAAGATTTAAAAATTTAAAGAAATAAATAATTAAAAATTGAAAAAATATTTTTTTTTAAGTTTGCAAAAATAAAAAAAATTAAGAACTATACATAATATAATATATAATTAATATCAAGTGGAATAAAATAAAACAAAATAAAAAGAAAAAAAAAAGAAAAAAATCAATGATATCGTAAGGATTCGAACCCAGGACCTTGCCCTTGGGGATCCGACGGCATAACCATTGCGCCACGGCTGCCTAATACGTCTAGTGGTGTTATCACGGTATACAAGTGTTAGCACTTGTTTTATGGATTACACTATATTTACCAGCAATTATTATATTGTTTTAAACTATTACCTAGCTGTCAAAAATAATAAAAAATAAAACTGTTTATAAAAATTAAACTACTGAACACATTTGAGTGAATTTAAATAGGGTTCTGGTCTGATAGTAAACAAAGTGAATAAAATATAACCCAAGGCAATCCGACCAAAATTGCGATCTGTAGAGTCGTGACGTACGTACATACGTACGTACATACGTACGTACGTACATACGTACAGACCAACCGACAACTGCTGTTTGTGATTTTCAATTACAATTTTAATAGTATTTATGAACTCAAATTGATTTAAAAATGGTTCTATTTTATAGATTAGAATCTCCTCTTTTCAAAAAGCTTCAATTTGAATGGATTTCGTGTGAAATTAACTTAGATATAACTTCTTATATGAACGAAAGTCAGCTCTGACGCACAAAGCGATAATAAAGCACATACCGCTAGTTTAGCGGTATGTGCAATTGTTGAGAATTATTTTCTCTACATGATTGATAATTTTCATGGAACATTCAAACGGCAACGAGATATTTTACAAAAAGCGTTTTCTACTTACTCAAAAACCAAAATGGTTCTTGATTAAATGACAAATACTTTTACTTATGGTTGTATTTACTAATGGGTGTATATTAGGGTGGTTTTTTTTTTTTATCCAATTGACCAATATTTTAGCATTGGACATAAAATCTACCAAAATTTCAGATTCTAGATCAAATCTGAGAACGGCGCAAACCGAGTTTGTTTCCTATTTGATTAACATGGGAATGACGTTTTTAACTTTTTACTCAAACGACAGCCAGTAGAAAAAAAATATTTCTTTTAATTTTTGATAGAGAATTAAATTTCTCATAAAAAATGTCCTTAGTACTAAATCCGTGAATTCATTATTTTCAAAGATATGTTTCATAAGATTGAAATCCGATTTTTAGGAGAATGTTTAAACGACCATATTTTTGAAAATAATGAATTCACGGATTTAGTACTCAGGGCCTTTTTTTGTGTGAAATTTAATTCTCTACAAAATGCTGCTATCAAAAATTAAAAAAAAAAAAATGTTCACCAGCTATCTGTTTGAGTAAAAACTAGAGCTGTAAAAGTAACGAGAAATTGTGTAGGTATCCGTATGTATTTGTTACTTAAAGAACCAGTACCCGTTACTTTCGTATCGTTACGTTACTCGTTACTTTTCATACGACATACAATCGTGTACGAACAGCAACAAGCATGTACCATCGCATCGAGGCGCGTGGCACACGTGATACGATATGACTTCGTTCGTATAACGTATAACCGCATCAAACGAGTCGAACTGACATGGATACAATAAATGCGAGTAACGAAATGAATTTGTAAGTAACAATTCGTTACTTCGAGTCAGACGATGTACCCGTTACTCAGTAACGAATACATACGGTTTGTTACAGCTCTAGTAAAAACGTCGTTTTTCTTATGTTAATAAAAAATGGGAAACAAACTAGGTTTGCGCCGTTCTCAGATTTGATCTAGGAAACTGAAATTTTGGGAGATTTTTTTTGTGTTCAATGCTTAAATATTAGCCAATGGGACCGAAAAAGAAACTATAAAAACCCCTTTGCACTCCGGGAGTGCCGGCAGAAGTGAAAACTTGAATATTAACGTCTTACGAATTTTCGATCAAAATGGTTTGTATCATAGATTGCATTTTGACGTGATAACGTCTTATAAATTGATGAATCACCAATCTTATAAATTGATAAAACACCGGCTGCATGTTCGAAAAAGTGTAACGTTCGTAACGCGTAACGCATAACGCCTAACGTTCCTAACGCGTAACGTTTTTTGCTAATTTCTCGCTCAATTTAAATCAGATCGGTTTGAAACCAGTCTTAAACGAAAGAGGAGAACATTTTACATAGATTTCGTATAACAGAATTTGCCTAAACAGTTTTTTTATACAAATTTATATAGAAAAATATTTTATACAAATTTATATAGAAAAATAGCTGTATAAATGCATTGTTGTCTATTGCATGGCGCGCGCGCGACGCAGTCGGTCGTCTTTGTTTGCCGTACATGGAAATTAGAAAATAACGTATGTCTTGTCTTAACATGAAAACGGCTGCATTTCTAATGTTTATTTTTTGACATTAGTATTTTGTGAAAAGCAAAGCCTTCTAAGTTAACTATTGGAATAACTAATTATTATTAGAACATAATACTTTGTAAGTTGCAAACGTCACTTTTGACATTTCTTATCATTCCGACACCAAGGATAAGCGGATTGAAACCAAATTTTGGGAGGATGTTTGATATGCAAATATGAAGTGGCCTATTGTTTTTGGGGAACATCGGCGCATGCGTAAAAGAATATATCTCTTATAATGATGTTATATATATAGGCCAGTCATAACGTACACAAAAAATCGCCTAAATTGCAATAATTGCGGTAAACTTGCTTTTTTGATATGTTGTTTGGATCCACCTAGATAGTGTTTTTCCAAATTTGCAGCTTTCTGAAATGTGAGCGCGCTCAGTTATTGCTGAAAACCCGCAATTTTTTCGGACTTTTTTTAGTTTTGTGCAAAAAAACCCACATAGGAAGGCTCTGACGAGGAAGGTCACTATTACTTTTTTTAAAGTAGACAAAATTCCCGACAGTTCGAACCCAAATTTAATGTTCTAGGTCTAATAGCACTCAAGATACAGGGTTCCCAATATTCGTAATTTTTTTCCAAAAAGTTGAAAAAGGGAAAGTGGCCAATTTTCGACCAAAATATCATGTATAATTAGGTATCTATGGGAAAATTCATGAGAAATGAAGTTGTAGCAAATTTAATTAACTTAATTATTAGACTATAGGTTTGTCCGTAGACGTGATAGTTCGTTCGATGACGACCATAAACCAAACAAACCTAAAATTGAGTGTTAAGGGGAAGTTACAATAATATTACTAGAAGTTTTCTCTATGTGTTTATTATTAAGTTACATGCTAATTTAAATTTACTACAAGTTAAAGAAAAAAGAAAATAAACAAAAATAATTATAAAAACTAATATTTAATTATATAATTTTACATATAACTAGGCTCACCAACACTCTTGGGCTTAGGTTAACCTACGCGTCTTCTTTGAGGGCCCAGGAGTATCAAAATCAACTTCGACGAGTGGGGAGATGTCGATGGGGAGGTTAATGCCCATTTGAAAAGCAGGAGAGACATCAAACTCTTTTTCAATTTCATCATTGGGGTAGTCTCCATCTTCTTCTACATCCTCTATTGGACACACCCCTTACAATATTTACAGAGTGTAGAGCACTTCATTCCAGCCTTCCTGCAAGAGCAAGACCCAGCACAACCTTTCTCGCACATGCAGGATAGGCTTTTCAGAAGTAGTTGAGGGGCTGGAAGCATGGATGTCGTGGTTGACATCAAACCCGAGTCTGTTTGATGCCATCCCTAATCAGTAGGGTTCTTGTGCACCTTGATTTTGATACTCCTGGGCCCTCAAAGAAGACGCGTAGGTTAACCTAAGCCCAACAGTGTTGGTGAGCCTAGTTATATGTAAAATTATATAATGCCGGTCACACACGTAACTGCATACTTGTCAAGTATACATGCGCTTGAAGTTTGATCAAGTTTACATGATGGCCAGGACACACACGGCACAAGTTTGCTTGAAGCGGCGTCAGTTCTACATCATTCTCCAACCAGAAGTGACGTGCAAAAGTAAAGTTATCGACTATGGCATCCACATATGATGAGGCTTTAGCAATAATTGGTTTGGTGTTGGCTACCGAAATGGTTCAGAAACGTAGAATAAACTGTACTGTTTGGAATGTCTTGATCAGAAAGGAAATGTAAGGAGTTAAAATACCATAATTTTGGTTTATAAACTTCGTCAGTGCCTGATCCAGACCGAAGTCAATCATCAACTTTCTTTTTTTCTTTCCTGTAGTTTGTTCTGATACTATTAATTTGTTTACAACTTGTTCGCGGTCTGTACTTGGATCGAATTCTTTTATTTTTCCTATTAATTTATTGTACGCGACATTTCTCTTATCTCTGTCATGATAGTGTTTATTTTTTATGTGCCATAAATAAGATTCGCTTCAGTATATATCAAAAAATTCTTCAAACACTTCGCGAAATGTTCTACGAATATCAGTAGACATTTTTCACGAAACACATGTAAAGTATACAGAAAAGGAGTAAGTCACAACAGACTATCAGCTATGAACGCCTGATTGTCACGTCACAATATCTGGCCGCTTGACAAGTCTTCAAGTATGCAGATTGAAAATTCGTTCGGCAGTCAAGTCAAAATATTTGAGTAAAATTATCATACACACGGTCATGCAAACTTGATCAAACGTCAAGCGCATGTATACTTGACAAGTATGCAGTTACGTGTGTGACCGGCATAAGGTTTTTTAAATATTAGTTTATATAATTATTTTTGTTTATTTTCTTTTTTCTTTAACTTGTAGTAAATTTAAATTAGCATGTAACTTAATAATAAACTCATAGTGAAAACTTCTAGTAATATTATTGTAACTTCCCCTTAACACTCAATTTTAGGTTTGTTTGGTTTATGGTCGTCATCGAACGAACTATCACGTCTACGGACAAACCTATAGTCTAATAATTAAGTTAATTAAATTTGCTACAACTTCATTTCTCATGAATTTTCCCATAGATACCTAATTATACCTGATATTTTGGTCGAAAATTGGCCACTTTCCCTTTTTCAACTTTTTGGAAAAAAATTACGAATATTGGGAACCCTGTATCTTGAGTGCTATTAGACCTAGAACATTAAATTTGGGTTCGAACTGTCGGGAATTTTGTCTACTTTAAAAAAAGTAATAGTGACCTTCCTCGTCAGAGCCTTCCTATGTGGGTTTTTTTGCACAAAACTAAAAAAAGTCCGAAAAAATTGCGGGTTTTCAGCAATAACTGAGCGCGCTCACATTTCAGAAGGCTGCAAATTTGGAAAAACACTATCTAGGTGGATCCAAACAACATATCAAAAAAGCAAGTTTACCGCAATTATTGCAATTTCGAATGTAACATATGACTGGTCTAATAATAATAATATAGTTTTTAAAACGGTTTTTACTCTATCTATTTTTACTAGAAATTTTTGTAAATTTTTTGGGGAAAATCGGCGCATGCGCAAAAGAGATACATGCCATAGTTGTTTTTTATATAATAATAGTGTACTTTTTATAGTGTTTTATTATTCTACTTAATAAAATTTACCTAAATTTGAAGCGAAAGATGCAATATCATAGATTCGAATTATTGTAATTATTATATAAATTTAGGTTATGTATTACGGAATACGTTATCACGTAAAACTATCGTCCGTAAACCGACTTTACAGACAACCAATTTTTTATATACGATATTTCAACGCTAGATGTCCAACGTTGTATAAACAATATACAGTCAAACCTTATAGAGAGTGAGAACTGGGTACGATCAGGTCACGTGTCCCTGACGCGAGTTTAACATTTTTCACCCATTACAAAAAAGTGTACAACGCCGCTAAAGAAGTTTTCACTTCAAAAAGCACCCTAGTGTACTGTAGACACAAGAAACATGAATGCCAATGCAGCGGGACGTACGCGGTTTTGCATCTCAGTCACCGACACACACATACAACGTATATTGGTACATAAATAACGTTTTTTAAAGGACGTCGACCTCGTATAGCATTTCTGAGTGAGTGTTTTAAAGGTATTTTAACGCCACCTGCAACTCACTTCATGCCTAACACGGACTGTTTTATACGCCGACGACTTGCTATCACGACGATGATGAGTGAAATGAACTAAATAATTACTTTTTCTCATCTAGAATATCAATTAAAAAGTACGGTACACAATAGCATGTGTTTTCTTTGTAGACACAGCTGGACAGTCCATCTAGTTATGATCACGGAAACACCGTATTGAAATCGAACTGCAAAATTATTGATGCTATCAAAAACATAAATGTTAAAAAAAAGTGCCAAGTCAAGACGTTCGATACCTATAGAAATGAGAGCCAAGTTTTCCCATCCGAGTCTATTTCTAAACGGGGAATTATAAAACGGTCGAATAAAAAACTTGTTGACTGATGATGTGATACTGTTTTAATAATTTGAGCGGTGCCGGTATGTAATAGAGTAAGCGAAAAAATAACTAAACTAGCGACAAATATTGGTTAATAATAAAATCCAGAACGGGCTTACAAACATTGGGTTGTGAATAACCCATTTGAGATATTAAAATAATAGTTGGGTGACTAAATTACTAAGTGAGCGACTAGAATGCCTTCGGTAATTTTGTTTTTACTTTTTATTTTTTTTCACTTTGAGACTACAACTTAAAACTCATATTTTCATGAAGATTGAAAACCACCGCTTTATTTGATAAAGGGGTATGCGAATTGTCACGCAGTCAAACGCGATGGGGCAAAGGTGGAGTTTTTAAAAAAATAATTCCGGGGTGGACGATAAACGGGTATGCGAATTGTAATTCCGGGGTGAACGATAAAGGGGTATGCGAATTGTCTCGCAGTGAAACGGGAAGGGGCAAATGTGGAGTTTTTAAAAAAACAATTCCGGGGTGAACGCGATAACGGGGTATTCTAAAAAATGTAGGTATATTTAATTGACAGTCAAATAAATATATATTTTTTTAGAAAACGCAGTTCTATTCAAACTATTAACAAAATGCCGCTCAGAATAAATAAATCATTTGCCAAATTTTGAAAAAAATGCAGGACGTAACGTTGACACTCAAACAAATATTAGGTCACTCAAATATTATGAAGCTTCCCATTTTTTATTTTAAGTAACTCAAATGGATGTTTGTAAGTTATTGTTCTGTTGATTTTTCGTCACGCGCAGTCAGTCGCTCACTTAGTAATACAGTAACCCAAATTCATTATTTTTGTCACCCAAAATTGTAATTTACAGTCACTCGTTTCTAAACTAATATTATAAAGAGGTAAATTTTGTAAGTTTGGATGTACGAGATAATCTCCTTTAAAAGAGGAACAATTTCACCATATACATTGTTTTGTTATATCTCATAGGGATCAGGCAGCGTTTTCGATGAAAGCTTCCAGTTGGCTTGATTTTTTCCGACATCTTCAACAATCATCGTCATATTTCAATCAATTTACACAAAACATTAATGAGATACAGAAACATTTCCCGTTTATCGCTCTTTCTATTAGTGAAAACCGTGTGAAAATCTGGCAGTTTTTGAGTTTATCTGCGCGTTCAGACAGACAAATGCTGTGGGGAGCCTGTTTTTTAATACATATGTAGTGATATTTTCGGGATTAGAGATAATACTCAACTTAAGCTCTGCTTTCCTAAGACAGCGGCCGTAATATTACGGTGAATGGCATCACAAAAAACGTAATATTAGAAGAAAATTGATGTGGTTCTCTCGGTAGTGACGGCACCACCATAACTCAAAAAGTGGCATCCATTTATTTCTATTCGCACGTTTTTTGTAACACCATTCACCGTCATATTACGGCCGCTATATTACGGTATCGCTGTTCTTACAGGAAACCAGGAATTTACGCCGAACTGTTTTTCGTGATAATGTAGAATGTCAATTTGTGTACAAATTCACGTCAACATCTTTTAACTTAAGGACCTACAAGTTTATGGTTTTCAGTGTTAAAAAAGACATAATTGCATTTATCAATACACTTATTGTTAATAAAAAATACCTATATGCGAATACCATCCCAATAAAGGTTTTTAACAAACCGGATTCAGCCGAGACAAAAATAGCATTAAAAAAAAACTTAGTGCAGGTACCTATTTATAGACGGGCACGTATGCATTCTTAACGAATTACTCAGTGTTTGTGTTCAACAGAGAGAATTCTCTATAACAACGGTATGGTTTTTACACGCCGCAAAAAAATGTGTAAGTCGTGAATTGAAAAATCGTATCTGTCGCCCCTTAAGCCTGTACGTTATAATTCAATTTCGTGGAGTAATCTATACAAATATTACAAAAGAGGAAAAATGTTACGACTGTCAGAGGAGCAGTAATCTTAATCAGGTACCAGAGCGCAGTAGTCCGGTTCGGTTTCGCCCGGATTTGTAGATTTCTTATTAAACTTTTACCATTCCAACATCATAAGCGAGAAATGCTACTAATTTAGGTCAAAATTCACTTTTCAAAATTTTACAATATTTTTAGGGTTCCGTACTACCTCAAAAGGAAAAAAAAGGGAAAAATCCAAAAACCGTAAATTTGTAGTTACATCATAAAAAAATAATGTTTTTAAACCGCAAGAACATGCTACCGCACGTACACAGCAACAGTTCTAATATAAAATAGGCGTCCGCTACCGGTGCGTTTATACAGCACAATATGAGAACTCTCGCATACAACACGGTTCGACAACTAGTATATCAGATATATCCACGAAGTAATATACAGTTCAATAGTCCACCTGAACTCAATGCAATTACATGCTTATAGTTTGCAAACCGACCGCTACCCTTGTCGATGTACGGAGACAACAGTTTTCTAACGGGTAAGCAGGAAAAATCTTCGGGATTCGATTCCCGTCATGGACGAACTATTTACATACGTACAAGTTTACGGAACCTTCGGTGCGCGAGTCCTACTCGCACTTGGCCGTTTTTTTCGTTTTGTTTTAAGGATCCTCCAGTCCAGAAAAACATATTTTTGGAAAAAGTCTGTCTGTTCGCTTTATAGTCTGTTCGTCTGGCCTTGACTGAGGTGGTAGTGTGCATTACCTTAGGATTTTATACATTTATTTAGATATGAAAAAAATAGTATATTGTGCGACTAGTGAGAGAAGGAGAAAATTCCATGAGCGTGAAATTTGCCGCACGAGCGTAGTGAGTGCGGTAACACGCGAGTGGAATATTCTCCTTCGATCAATGGTCGCGCATAATACTTTATTCAACTAGCACGAGTAATATGTAATAGAGGTCCTGATAAAAGATGGAAAAATAATAACTCACTTCATTGACTGACGTACACACCGTCCTCGATGCACACAAGATGGCCCTGACTTTCGCTGAATCGCGATGCTGTTTTCATATACACAAATCGCTACCGCGTTCCTATTGGTCCAGAAACTATGCAGTAATACATTATCGTACAGTTTCGGCTCATTATTAGCACTCTACGCGTCAACATGAAGTAATTTATTATTTCTCCCGAATTTAGCAGGGCCCCGAAATTATATATTACTCACGCGTGTAGAATAAAATATTTATAGCGGCAGAACCAATATAACGCATTTTTAGTATCGATTGTCACCTAAACTAAAAACATTGTTAGCTTAGGAGTTAAGATGGAGTGGCCTTTAAAACTGTATTCAAGCGAATAAATCTACAAGCAAGCGAATTCTCAATTTATTTGCACAATCATTTTTTGAAGCATTATGTTTTCGAAAGATAAGTATTAACTTATTCCTATAAATAATAATTCTCACATTATACGGTTGAAGTACAATAATTATGTTGACAGCATTTATCAAGTGTTTTGCTATCAAAATTAATTGCGGATTAATTGATAATAAAATTCTTTCCTAAAAATACTAATTACAGAAAATTCCAACAAAGCTGCTTATTCGTGCGTATTAAAAATTATCAGATAAATTTCGCAATATCAGTCAAGTTATTATCTCCACCCGTGGAGGCGACAATTTGATAAAAATGTGCAAAATATTCCACCCTGAAAAAAGGACATTTGTGCCAAATTCTTCTAATTAATATCAAAATTCAGGTACAGACTTAATAACTGCAATAATTTTTAAGACTGTTTTGAACGTTGTTTATTTATTACAATTTATAACAATATTTCTATTCTCTAAATAGTATAAACTACAGGTGAGTTTTAAGTTGATGCTTTTTTTACAGCGTGTAAAAATCAAATAGACGAGCAAATATTTCAAATAGTTTTTTTATCAAAACTCAAAAATAAGAAAGAAACAGCCTTTCGAAGTTTAAATAAATTTTATTAAATTTTCTTTAATTTTGAGGTCGGTCCTGGGGTTATATTATGTCACTATGGAAATAAGTTGGTATTATCAATTGTATGTTGGTGCTTATTTGAAACTGACATGTGTATTGTTCTGTTTTTGAGAGACAATAACAAATTATTTCCATAGTGACATAATATAACCCCAGGACCGACCTCAAAATTAAAGAAAATTTAATAAAATTTATTTAAACTTCGAAAGGCTGTTTCTCTCTTATTTTTGAGTTTTAATAAAAAAACTATTTGAAATATTTGTTCGTCTATTTGATTTTTACACGCTGTCAAAAAAAGCATCAACTTAAAACTCACCCTGTATAAAGTCGCTATCCGCGTCTGTCTGTTTGTTCGCTTATAAATTATTCTTCTAAACTACACAATTTGATGCGGTTTTCACCATCATTTATATGCCCACATTCACCGAACACTATTAAAGATAGAAGTTACTAATCTTGGAACAAATTTATTCGTTAGAATAAAATGTACTTAAAATTCAACAAGCAGAGTATAAGGTAGAAAAGTTAGTTAAAGAATAAATTTACACTGCACTATTTTGACTATTTTCACGTTCACCCAAAAATCCGACCGATGGGATTAGTGTAAACGTGAAAAAAAAGGTTTAACAAAATAATAATGTTTTATCCTCACCCAATTGCACACAAAACTTCCACTAACTTCAATGATTTTCAACTATACATTTCACAAAAAGTTAATAAACAACGCAAATAAATTCACAAGAGCAAATTGTAGACATTATAATACTCTACGTTTATATACAGGTTAGGTATTATGATCTATGTGGCGGCCATTATTATTTTATCCGGCGAATAAATCTTTATACCCTCGAAGTAAAACAGATTTATACCTGGCAATAAAGATAATTTTATTTGGAGAATTGAATTATCGCTATTTATTCGGGAAAAAAATAGTTACTCGTAATACTAATGAACCGAACAAATAACTACTTCCGTTCGCTGAATATGGCCACTTCTTTCGGAGAATACATTCATATTAAAATTAAAGTTAGTAGAGAAACGATGTTTTGTCTGTGCTTTTAAGCGAGGGTATGTCTGATCACACTGTACAGGGAAGTATAATTGGAAGAGACATGCATATAATTAAATAAAATGAATCTTAATTTTTTTATGACGGGTGCATCATCCATAATATTATAATGTTAACAAGTAAATTATACAAATTAGCAATTCAGAAGAGACTGAAAAGCATTAATAAGAATAAATAAAGTAATTAAAATATTAATCCTTGAAATGCACAAAATGGCAAACCTACACTTTATTTATTTATCGAACAAATCATATATTCTTGCTATAGTGATATTAATACTTTTTAAAACGGTACAGATAAATAAGTAACAATTAAACTTCGTTTCTACACAACGGGTTTGGAATTCGTAAATTATTATTTTACTGAAATACCTAGTTAGTGAAACAACAATTCTTTGTTAACGTCTGATTTTATTTTGAATTATAAAAATTAATTTAAAAAAAATCAGACTCATATCGTTAAAGTTTTTAGGTTCTCTAAGTTTAAGGACAGAGGGGCAACAAACTTGAACGCTAACCGAAAGTTTATTGACAAAATGCATTATAGAAGTAACTGATACGGCTATCTTTTCCATCTAAATTTACAGAACTGTTCTCTCTACTGTTCATTCTTCAACTTGACTGCTAAAATGAACGGGCAGATACAGTTTCGACAACTTAACTGGCAAATAAATTATTATACTCTCGCTTGATGTCCACTCCAGGATTTCGGCAATTTATATCGCATGCAATTAAAAGGAATTCATTTTTCTAATGGCTATATTCACCGAACGAAAGTAGTTATCTATTCGATTCATTTGTTCTGCGGGTAGCTATTTCTCCGAATAAATAGCGATAATTCAATCCACCAAACATTATTGTGTTTACTGCAGGTATAAATCTACTCTGTCTTATTTCGAGGGCATAAATATTTATTCGCCTGATAAAATAATAATGGTCGCCACATAGATAATAAGACCTAACCTATAAACGTAGAGTATTATATCTACAGTTGCTCTTGTGAATTTATTTATGTGTTGTTTTTTAATATTTTGTTTAGTGTATAGTTGTAAAACCTTATAAAATTAATGGAAGTTTTGTGTTGCAATTGGGTTAGGAAAAAAATTATTTTGCAATTCACCATCGGTTCGATTTTCTGGGTGAACGTCAAAATATTCAACAATAGTGCAAAGAGTATATGTAGTGTATATTTATTCTTTAACTAATTTTTCTAACTGATATTTTGCTTGGTGAATTAAAAGTAAATTATATTCTAACAAATAAATTTGTTCCAAGATTAGTAGCGTCTATCTTTAATATCTTTAAATATGAGCCTAAGTAAAGCAGAACTGAGAATACTCTTCACTGGCCACTGTTCTCTAAAATTTCGCAACTTAAGATTCAAGATGATAGAGGTACTTTCTACAAGAAAGCAAAAGAAACTGCTGAACATAGCCTTTTCGCATGAAAAGCAGTTTTTTTTCAAAAGGAATTTTTCTAAAGCCTGATGAAGTGTGAAGGGCAGTCTCCAATAAGAGTAAGAGGTTTATCAAAAGTCTCCTATCCGACGGGGGAATAAATAGGAGGGACTAAACAAAAGAGATTGTTACGTCGCATTGATTGTGGCGCCTTATCGCTTCTGCTAATCTAATCGAATCTATTATATTTTCATTTTCAGCGTCATGTTGTCAAAGTACATCTGACTTAAAAAATGCTGCACGTTAATATAGTAAAAACTCACAATCCAAAAATCAAATATTTCACAGTGGAACTCATGTATTTTCAACTTCTCCTTTATCCTTACTTGGCGGCAGTCGTACATCTAATATAATTTGAGGTTAACGTTGTCAAACGTATTTTTCCAACGGGCTGAGCAGCGTAGAAGGAGACACTTTGTGAGAAGTACGGACCAAAAACTTGAAAATTCATGAGTAAAAGGGGTGAAAATACATGAGTTAGACTGTATGTTTGCCATTTTAAAGCGTACCAACTTTACAATCGGCACTCCACGGGATCGAGCAATGGTTGTACACACTTCCTACTAACTATAATAGTACCCACGCACAAAACTTACAAACAGAAGGTCGTGGGTTGATATATTGCTATTGCAACTTGCAAATCATTGGTTAGTTTCGAACATTGCACGCCTAGAATATCCACTAAAGTACGCTCACATTGACGCAGTGATCAACATTATTGCTGATTGATATTGATATCCGATGGGTGAATATTTAATCGGGCTTTTTCAAAAAATAAAATCAATCTCATCCCATAATTGGCGAGAATAATTTTCTTGAACAGTAGAGCTGTAACAAACCGTATGTATTCGTTACTGAGTAACGGATACATCGTCTGACTCGAAGTAACGAATCGTTACTTACAAATTCATTTCGTTACTCGCATCTGTCGTATCCATGTCAGTTCGATTCGTTTGATGCGGTTATACGTTATACGAACGAAGTCATACCGTATCACGTATGCGACGCGCCTCGATGCGATGGTACATGTTTGATGCTGTTAGTACACGATTGTATGTCGTATTAAAAGTAACGAGTAACGTAACGATACGAAAGTAACGGGTACTTTAAGTAATTAATACATACGGGTACACAATTTCTCGTTACTTTTAGAGCTTTATTGAATAGCCCGCTAAAAATTCTCTTTCCGAGTTGCAATTCAACATGGGAATACGTAAATAAAATTCCATCTGATACTAACACTAAAAGTGCATGGAAAGTGGAAACACCTCTATTGTGAACTTTGAGCTGCCCAAAATGGAGGGTTATGCTTTCATCTACCTATAGACATTGCTCTGGGAAATTTGAAAAGTATCCTTTGGAGGAAGAATAACCATATAATATTCAATAAATATTTTTTTTTTTTTTATTTATTGAAGAGTTCTAATCAGACGCTAATCAAAGATTTGAATAACCATATATTACTACTGAAATAGCTACTTTTTGTTTATCGTTCATTCCCGTTCATTCATTCCCTCATCTCTTCACTCCCTCTCGGAGGGTGCGGGTAACTTGAAAATTTCAAATTCCTATTTTTTATTAGCTTAATGACTTCTCCGATTAAAAATAAACATTGTTTGTCCGAAACTTGTTTTTTGTTCGAGCTAATCCTTTCCCACTAATAGCCAGGGCCGTAACTAGAAGCTCGGGGGCCCCGGGGCAAGAAGTAAAATTAGCCCCCCTACGTAGAATTTAAAAAGCCCTTTTTTCAATGGGTTTTTTTACATACAATTCTAGAGGTAATTTGTGGAAGAGCTCCAAAAAGTAAAAAACGAGTGTGGACACTTTCGAACCCCTAAGAAGTAGACAACTTAAAGGGGCTCTTTTTCGTCGGGGGCCTCGGGGAGACCGCCCCGCTCGCCTCATTGTCGGTACGGCCCTGGATATAGTCTATATAATATCGCGTTAAAATAAAAGCGCTTTTCGTGGAGACCAATTTTGCAACGTAAGTCTATGTAAAAATGGCGACAATCTACAAATTCGGGCAAAGCCGGACCGGGCCACTAGTAACCTATAAAAATGAGAATTTGTAGATTTCTAAACAGTAAAAGAATTTTTCAAATCGGTTCAGTATATAACGACCAAGACTAGTGGAGACAAACACCACTGTCTCACTTGGCCTGTACCATAGGAAGTCATATTTACATAGAGCAGCCCGTATTATAAGAACAAAATACAACAAGCAAATTATAACGCTATTGTGTACATAATGGATTTTCAAATTATTATGATAATATATTATGTTGTTGTCAGATAATAATAATATGTGACCTTACGGTGTCATTGTTTGCGAGCGGTTGCGCCTATTTTTACTCACTCCTATTATATAAAATTATATCGACGGAATATGAAATATTATCGATAGACAAAAATAATTTTTAACCATTGATCAAATCTTTGATTAACGTCTGATTAGAACTCTTCAATAAATAAAATTATCGACCAATTTTTCAGACAAATATATTAACAAAAAATATATAAATTCAATACATTAAAGTTTCGGTCCGGATTTAGAGCTTCTTAAGAACTGATCTAAAAAATATAAAAGTTAAATAAGAATTAGTTTCTAATTAGTTTTTAATAAAATTCGCTTAAAGTTTTTTTAATATCCCCAAAAACAATAAGGTTCTTCATATTTGCATACCAACATCCTCCCAAAATTTGGCTTCAATCCGCTCATCCGTTTGACCTGTATCGTGTTCACAGACTAACAGACGCACGGAGTTTTTTCAAAAAATATGTTTTTTTGGATTCGGGGGACCTCAAAACGGAAAGATATTGTAAAATTTTTGAAAAGTGATTTTTGACCTAAACTAGAAGTACCATTCCCCACTTGTGGGTTGGAATGGTAATAATTGTACGTATTAAAATAAAAAAAAAACAAACACAATCCTTTCTTTTTCGTAGTCGGGTAAAAAGAATGCGGTGCACTGCGGTTCACTCACCTGTAACAAGAGAAAACAATAATCATTAAAATAGACATAAATCGATATAAAACGCGCGACACGTACAGTTGCGGTTGCGGTTCACCTTACGACACAATAGTGTACATGTACATCGCTGCCGCATTAATAATAAACAATGCGGACTTACGGATCATACCGTAAATATACAGGTCTGTCGAAAAGTCGCTACGCGGAAAAGACGGCACACACTTATCAAGTGAAAAAATTATAGTTTTAAAAATATAAAAAAAATCGCTTTAATGCATTTCCGACCCCCAAGTGATAGAGGTTAAATCATACCAAATTAGTCATAGTTTCTTCTCCCGGGAGGAATATGAGCCATTACCGATCACCCTGTATTGTATAGCGATATGACCGATTTAGGCCGGTGTCAATCAACTTCAGTAATTAATAAATCTGATGCGAACTCTATAATTAGCGATTTGATAAATACGTTTAGAGTAAAATAATGTTATTGCAAAAATTATTATTAATATAGAAACTAGAGAGAAAGTATCGTGTTCCAAGTCATATACAAAGGCACGCTTAGTTTCTAAACAACTTTAGAACGTGCACCCATATGTGCGTATAAAACAACACATTTCTCGTACCTAAAATGAATTGATTGCAAAAACACGAGATATCTATCCCTTATATGCAGAATGTGACAACGACCTTGCAGCTACAAAATAATAACATAGCAGTGCCGGAGTTCTGCAGTCAGGACGGTATTTAAATCTACAGTATGTAAACACGTAAGGTGCACATAGGGAAATTAACATTGGGAAAAAATGACTGGATCAGAGTGAGCCTTGAAATCTTGTTTTTCAATTTGACAGATAATATTCTTTTGCAAAATGAATGTGTATACTACCGAAGAAAATATTCAAATGATTACAACGTAATCGAACTTTTTTTATTAATGGGACATTAAATTCCCAAAGATACTTAAATAAGGTGCGAGATCAAATATCTCCGCCTATTCGTGTTGAACCTAAAGACATTGGATCACTGATTTACCAACGCGCATAAGTCATACCAGTCAGACAATTTTTGAATGAAATGTTTCCAAACAGATGGAGTTGTTTTTTTTTGTTTTATTTTTGTACAAAAAAATTAAAATAATGATTTATAAGAGCTTTTTATTATTAAAAAAGCCATGTAAAATAAAAATAAATCAAAATAAAATCGAAATCCTCAAGATTACCACGATAATTCAATAGAAATAACAATTAATGCAGTCATGGCTAACTCTGATCCAAGTATTTTTTCCCAATGCTAATTTCCCTATGTACACCTTACGTATTTACATACTGTATAGTAATAGTAGCGGTCTGTTCTGCAAAATATACTTATTCCGTTTGCGTCCCGGCGTCTTTTGAGCAAATTCTACGAGATTTGCTTCTGAACTAACAGCTTTGAGCTAATTCTATTAAGATGTCGCTACTTGGTACAAAAACAGTTTTTTTTGTTTGCTTCTGAACTAATAGCTTCAAACAAATTCTATCAGTTTTTTTTTTTTAGAAAACACCGTAATTTAGAACAAAATAATTAATAAAAACTATCCTATAGCGTAAGTTGGACCAAGCAAGATAAATAAACAAAATTTTATTAAAATCGGTTCAGTAAGTAAGTATATTATATTTTCGGTGAGCAAGCCCACATAGATAAAGTCAAACTAATACATAAAATACAATAAGTAAAATTGTTTAAAATTAATATTAAATAATTCCTCAATGAAATATAAGCATTCCTTTAAACACAACATTTTTATTTTTTTCTTAAAATCTTTAAAATTTAATTGTCGTAAGAAGCAAAGTATTAAAAAAATTATAACTGTACCTATGTCAGACCCAATCTAACCCTCGGTATGCATGTATCCTGGCGTAGTTTCGGAGATTAGCGCGAGATTTTATGCTTTCATCAAGATTTAGAATGTGTAATGTGATAACATTACAGGCGTTGTCCCCAATCATTATTTTGAGTAATCGAAACATAAAATGATATTAATTAATTAAATTCACTTATTTCTGACCATTCAGTATCTTAAATGCAAAACGCTGTTAAATCTAATTACATTTATGAACACACGGTACTTTTCAAAAAGATGTTATCTAAGTTTGATTCTGATTGATATCGCTGTAAACTTGAAAATTTCGATCGCACTGATTGGTGAATCAAGATTAGGTGGGGCGGAATAACGCCGTCATTGATAGCATTTTTGAAATCTAAAAGATGATAAGACTCTCTCTTGCTTGCGAACTTTAGAAAGAAGTACACGCGTTGAGTTTACAATTTAATTTTTGCTAATCAGTAAATCTTCACTTTTTCGGTACCTACTTGATTTCATCAAGAACGGAGTTTTCTGGTCATCATGAGGTAATAAAACCTTGGATAACATTTTTAATTAAATAAAAATACAATAGGAAAAGGGAGCATAAAAAATAAAATCAATTGATCAAAAAATGCCTTATATAATATAATAAATAATACCGTTAATATTGGTTCGATGGTTTTGCTCTTATCAATATTAACGCGTCAATGGGAATAGTTATCAAGTCAACTAATTCTCGCAAGCCCAGCAGGTGGTTTTTTCTCTGCTGTGGTTTTTAAAGTATTAATTAAAGTAAAAGAGTGAAATTTGAGTTATTGGTAAATAAGTAACGCCATTTTGTTGGTTTAATAGAAGTAAGGCCGTTAACATTGAATAGATGGTTTTTCTCTATCCAATATCAACGTGTCAATGTAAATAAATAGATATACCCAAAAAGGGGTTGTAAATAATAAAATAAACGATTTAAATATACATATTAAGTATTAGTTGTAAGTTGTAAATACGTTAAATATAAAAAATGGAGTTCAAAATATATCTCCACATTAAATTGAATATGAAAATAATTTTGATTTCAAATAATTAAAGAATATTAATTTTCATTTTTTTTTGATATGATAAATTTTGTTTATAGTAAATTCAAAAAGATTCAATACTTTGCGAATATTTATATTGAAAAGAATAGGATAATGTTTAGAGAAGTTTGCCATATACTTCTTCCTTTGCTATCGAACTTTGCTCAATATTTATAGAATTGAAGTATTAATATAAGAAACAATGCGTTTGATCTAAAAATTAAGAATGAATGATAAAAATTTATAAAGTATTAAAAGTATATAATTGTCGACCCGCAAAGACGGGCAATTATAAAAAATTATTATGATGAAATTATGAAAATTTAAAAAGTATTAAAAAAGGTATATTATTATTGTAGACCCGCAAAGATCGGGCAACTACAGAAATTATGATGATATGAAAATGGTATCAAAGTTAAAATGAATGAATGAGAGATAACGCATAATATCGAGTAGAAATAATGATATAATAAAAAGATTTAGCAAAGTCCGAAGATAACGAAGAGGTATATGAATTACTTTAAAAAATAAAGTCATATTTTGATTAATTAAATATTAAATGAAAAATTATAAGATAAAGGAAAAATTATAAAGAAATTATATGTAAATTGGAAAATAATTTGAAATTAGCAAAGTTAAGAAATAATTTGAATTTATGAAATTATTAAAGTAAAATTTGAAATATAATAAATTGTAAAATCATTTTTGAAAATAAAAGTTAAAAAAGTTAAAGTTGATTTTAGGCTAAGTTAGTTTTAAGTGAAATAAATGAAATTGATTTAAAATATATTTTGATTGAATAAAATTTGAATTTAAAAGTAATGTTGTTTTTGATGTAAAAAAGAAAAGAAATACATTTTTTGGAAAATAATTAAAGATTTTGCCCTCTACAGATATCAACAATAGCGTTGGTATTTGTTCAGGAAGAAGTAGCGTTTCGTCCTTATCAACACGGCGTAAGGGCCAACGGGGAACGTTACAAATGGACCTTTAAGATGGACATAGCAATATAGGTGTATAAAGTATATGGTTAAAACCAATATGGGCGTACATTCAAGATTTCGGAATTTCTTTTAATTTAGCATTCTAACACGTTAAAAGAATTTGAGAAACTTTAAACGCGCCTTTTCGTAATATTTCTGCATTATCATAACACAATAAAAATTTAGAACGAATGATTTACGGAATAACAGCTATAATTTATTATTGATACAAAACATAAATAAAATAAGCTTGAAAATCAATTAATAATAATTGTCTGTTCGCGCGTCCTATATTCAATAAGTAAAATAATAGAAACCTATTAAATCTGATCAAATAAACATCAATCGATTTAATATAGTTGAAAGTTGATTTCTGATTTAATTAATCTTATCACATAAAACAAATGCACGATTCATGAGCATTTATTCAGCTATTTTAATTTAATTAATGCTATTCAATAGTTCTATGTTGAAATAAAACTCAAGAAACACTATTTTTTTATATCCAGAGCTAAAAATATATTCTGAAAAATTATAAATAAACACGGGAAGAAAAAAAAACAATAATTCGCACACATTGTGATGAAACACATCATTCTCTTGGTTTTAATGAGGGGAAGTAATATATGTTTTATCAGGATGCGTACGAATTAACACAGGAATTCAGGAAAAATCCATATAATGACAAAAGAACCTCAATAACGTTCAAACTTAAAACTTTACTGAATTACTTTCGAATTTCGACCACTAGTATGTATAAAAGATTCACAATAATTTATAACACAGTGGAGGACTGTTGAGTGTTATGGTTAGCGCGCTGGCCTTTGAATCCTGCTGTCGATGGATGGGAATATCCAATGAAAGTTAAACCAGAACGACTGAACTGGATTCTGGGACTGGTTTGACAGTGCTGGAGTGGTATGACACTGGTGCCCAGTGGCAATCCAATACTGGATTTGATCACTGGATTGGAATGTTACTGGACTTAATGCTATTAGATAGGAACCTTATTCGATAGAATCTATATAGTATTACCCAACTGAATTGATTTGGATAAGAAAGTAATTAACTAAAAGTAACTAATATCAGTAGAACTTTTAAGTTTTCCCAAGTTTACTTTGATTCATTAAATCACTTTTCATAACAGTTTATAACAATTTCTTTTATCACAATCACTATTTTTCAATGTTATGTTCAGCACGTAGTCTTGAATTATTTTTGAGGTTATCTAAAATTCATCACCGTTATTATTTTACTCAATGATGATACCACTGTTACCACTTGATTTCATTCTCAAACATTATTTTTGTTATTGTGGTATGACAATAGATTCTATGTTAATATGTAAGTGGAAGAGGCTACTTGTGATAACCCGCTGGTACTAGTCTCGGTTATTCTCAAAATGATACTTGCAAGAAGCAGTGGAAGCCATAAATTAATAAGCTTGCAGCTCTAAAGCCTTCAATTATGTTATTTATAATCAATTCTATTCAATAAGGAAAATTAAGTGAAACACATCTGGTCAATTTTTATCAATCAAAATAATTGGCTATACAGTTTAAAGTTGATGAACGCAATTCAACTAATAAAATAATTACACAATTAATTTGATATTTATTGCAAGTTTTTTTTAAGGTCATCAACTTTCAGGGCTGTCTGAGTCTATAGAAACGATAGGCATGATGACAGTATAAAAGAATAAATGGTTTTAGAGAAAAATTTATGTTGAAAGGATTCTAAAAAATGACCCAGTGTTAATATAAACAGTGAGATTAATAAGATTTTTAATAAATAAAAGTATAAAATACTGCAATCGACCATGTTGACTGAAACTAAGTACCTACTTTTAAGAAAATACTTAATATATATATCATACCATTAAGTACATTTATATACATTTCTAAGAAATACCTCTGAACCACAGCTCTACACCCATAAATACAACATCTAATGTCAGCTGGCACTGAGGCGTGACGTCATAAGCGTTTCGCGATTACTTCAAAATATAAAGATAAAAACGCAATAATTTGTGTTAAAATTTAATTTATTGCTAAAATAATGTTTATTTCTTCGGAAATACTAGACTTGTACCTACATTATAGAACTGAATTTCAAAATCTGTCATCATGATTATTACAGATATATAGATTTGTCCGATCGATGTTGAAGATATTGTGAATTATATATGCTCGACAGCTTAGGTTATTGAACTGATATAGGTACGTTGTGTTACAGAAAACTTTGCGTGTAATGCTTTCTCTCACTCAAACCACTCAATATCGGTGTCCTACTCTCTGGTCTACTTGATATGAGTGTACCCAAAAGTTTGGACTAGACTTCAGTAGTTCCTCACCCGTGTGTTTCCAGGAACTATGTTCTCTGTTGGAGACATTTCCTAACTTTTCCTAGTACGTTTAGTCTTAGTACGTTCGTATGGTTCCGATTTCGCACGAGATCAAACTGTCGCTGGCTGGCGCGTTCGTTAAAACTCGGAACTTTATGGACAACTCGTTGTTGTTTGCATTTCGGCTTTCTCTCATTCAACGCAAAGTTCCGCGAATATGTATCCGCAAAATAGTTCTATTTAACAAAAGAAACGTTCCATTTTGATTAGTTTTGGAACTGTTTTGCCTAGTTTCATGTCTTCGCATGTAATACGAATCCATACCTTCATTATTATTATTAGGTAACAACTAGTGGCACGTCTGTAATATTATGTACACGTCAAATTTTATGATTCATAAATGATCCCAGACACTATTAAAGATGGACGTCGAAATAGACGTACCTGGCCATTTAATAGGTCTTACCCAATAATACCTCTGAACACGTACGAATGCTCACGTCTATAGTTTCCCATTTACAAATCATCTACGTGCAGGTTGTTAAATTTTGAAGATGATGATACACATAGACATAGACATTTTTATAAACATAACTTATACCTTGTCGATTTCATTGAAGGATGATACGTCGTCTATGGAGAACCGCGCTTCGTCGGCTAGATTGAGAAAAAATCATTATTTAACTGCCACTTTACTTTCTATACTTTTCCTCTGCAGGATAATCTCGTCTCCTTCAATTTAATGAAAGCGATTCTTTTTATTTGATATATTGATTGATATTCAATAATAAATAAAATAAATTAAAAAAATAAAACCCTTTAAAACAATAGTTTCATTGTGCATTAAAAAGTAGGAAATAATTTTGATCGGCAGTACTATAATTTTCAACATTCCGTAATCAAAGGAAGTTTTCATTTATTAAAAACTAATTAATTCTAAAAACAATTGATTCATGTATTGTCTTCGGGAATACATATGTGTAAAAATTTGCAACTAAATCGGTTAACGAGAAGTGGATCCAATTTCAATAACTAAATTTGAATTTGATCCATAGATACACACGTGATTTCGAATTTATGAAAATCCAGCAAACACCAAATCACTGCCAGCTTTATCTCTAAGTACCTACGATTCGCTAACCATGTTCATCGTCTGGAGATGATTAAAACTACCAAACCCAGAAGAAAATTACTTTTTAATCATCTTCAGATGATGCTAACATGGTTAGTGATTCCGTACTGAAGTTACATATGTATTAAATAACAATCTCTTGTCATTTTATATACAAATTCAATTTCTCTTTCTATTCAATTTCCATACAGATTACAATTTATAATTTATATGTTTCTTAAGTAAGAGGTTTAAATACATTAAGCGAGTGCATCGACCATGTGAAATCGATTTGTCATTCATTTTACACAATAAATATGTAACATATCTCAAGCACCTACTGTTTTCATAATTCAATGAGACAATTACAATCGTCAAAGTATCTCTATGGAGATGGCTCTCTGTTGACGGAACACGCAACCAGCCAATGAAACATCCAGTACCGTTGCTTCATATACAGAGTGCTCCTGAATAATTGTCGATGATTTTGTTTTTTTACCATCACCAACTGCCAACACTATTCCTAAATAATGCGTATAAGATCCCGAATTGAAAAACGTTTTACCTAATAAACAATAACCATTAAAAACAGCAAAAGTTTGCTCATCGTCGTTGGTTCTGTAATACCTCTTATGTGCAAAAAGTAAAATCTGCAGGAAAGGCCAAAAAGTTATTATTTCAGCAATGGATAAGAACTAGCAATTTCGGAGATATATTACTAATTCATACTTATCTTTACTGTACGTGTTTAATTAAGACGAAGTATTTTCTTAAAAAAATATTTAACGTTAATTTCGGATTTAATGGCACACGGGAGGAATTTTTGATACAACTTCCCCTTGTTACTTATACTGTAAAATTTAATTTGGAGGCATTACTAGTGTATAGAGCTCCGTTTCCTGAATCTTTTCATTTAAAAAACGTAAAATCTGCTAACTATGCACATGAGAGCTATTACAGAACCAACGACCTTATATTAAAAAAAAATAACAGTCGTGGGACGCCTGGCAGATGTGAAACAATACATTTAGCGAGATTTTAGATATAGGGATATTTACTGAATTCACAAACATGTTCCATGTTCAACTTTTGTGCTTTTTTTAGAAATAGAAAAATAGTCGAAAAGTAGGTAATGTTGGGAGGTGTCACCTGTATAAAATAATAATGTCATATTCATATCCAGCGTATTCGAAAACATGTTTCTAGAGCTTTATTAGAATTTTTGAAGATTGTGAATTCCATGGATATTCCTATATTTAAAATCTTGTTAAACATAAGTAGGTATTTCTAAAAATGAGCACAAAAAGTTGAACATGTGAATATCTAAAATCTCGCCAAACATAATCTGTAGCTAAAAATCTATTGGTTTTTAGACTATGCGCCCATAGACATTTTTTCTTAGTGACCTTTAAACTATGTAATAAAATCAATTTCGATCAATTTAACCGAGAACCAAATCCCATAAGGTTTGTGCGGGGTTCTTTTATTTCAACAGACAAAAATGCCGTTGAGAAGTGCCTCCTGTCCGTTACATTTCTGTAAATCTAATTATCTCCAAAACTGTTACTCGGACGATTAAAAGTTACAATAAATTTTTTGTAGGAAATTTTCTAAACTACAATTTCGATAATTAATATTTTTTCTGCAAAAGTGATCGTTGACGAGACTTTCACGTATAAACGTTTTAAGTAGCTAAAAGCCTGCGTGAAATTTTAAACGGCACTCGGATCGATGGCGACATTTGACATTTTGTTTGGAACAACAATATCAAAAAGTTCATAACGAAATCTAGCTTTCCAGGATTTTTTTCGAAGAAACATGTCTAATTCCTCTGTACTATTAAGGTTTCCTGGCAATAAAAAACGCGACGCCGAAATCTTTGGAAGCCGTTGGATTGCATTTAGTTGCGGAACATTCTGTAAATTGTTTAGACTATTATAGACATGTGTAAAGTATAAACAATAGTGCAAGATCTCCCACAGAGTTCGCATGTTGTTTTAAATAAAAACGGTCAGATAAAAATATAATATGTAAATGCTGGTAAACCTAACTCCTTTACTCTCGTCATAATCGTCTTCACATATAAAGGCAGTCCCAAAAGTTTAGTTCCGAGAAATTTTTGATTGAAACCGAGTTTCAAAGTTACCTAAAATAGAGGTAGGTACTGTCATCTATCAGTTTCTTTTTTTTTCTTTGCTATTTTGATGTGAAACATCTAATGGCGCGTTTAGTTGGTAGTAAAATGCACAATTAGCGCGAGATTTTTTATAGGAGGACGTTACGTTTGTTTGCGTTGGATTAAACACGACTTTAGTTGAGGGCGACATCTAGATAACAGGTCGAAATTTAGTTACTAGTACTTGGTTAGATGACGGCGCATGACGCTTGCTTTGTGTATGCGTTGGATTAAAACTTGGCTTTTGTTAAAGGCGACAACTATAGATGACAGGGATGTGAATGTTATACATTTAATGGTGCGTTTGGTTGGGGGTGAAAGCGTGCAATTGGTGCGACACAGTTCATGGGACGTGGTTTCATTTGCGCTTGCTGTGTGTATGCGTTGGACAGCTATGTGTGTGTGTGTTGGAGCAGTGAACATGGCGTTTAATTTAAAACCAGTTTGTTGGATCAATTCCCACCATTAGTTTCAAGCGACCAATCAGATACGTATCACTTAGTTTTTGGGATATAGTATCTCCTATGTTTAGTCTATTAAATCAGAAGGCAAGACTACAGGCTCGTCCTGTACAAGAACATCATCTCCGCAGTAACAAGTAGAGGTGTTTGTCTTCAACACAAGTATTTTACATAGTAATTGTGTGAAAAAATACTCTTACACGGTGATAATGATTCATTATGTATTTGTAGTATTAGTAGTACCTTATAACATACAGTAACACGGGAGGAGTATCTTCAGGGATGACCATTCATTCAATTTCTATTTACAATTCTAGAGCCGAAAGTCGGATTAAGCAATAGAACACACAAACGCGTTTATCTGTGGGATAGCAATACGGCAGAAAACCCCTTTTTATTATTTTTATTCTGTTGGAAATTGAACAAATATAGAACTACTAAAGGATTGCGCAGAATGAACTCTGGCCTCGCATGACGATGAGAAAGTAGTAGTCGATAGCAAGAGGTCATTTAAAAAATTATCGAAAGTGACGTCTAATGATCCGGCAGAATAAAAATAGTAATAATTGTGGCTCCCTATGTGCCCCAATGCTATCTCACACAGACATTCGATACAGTAATTATCCAGTAATTATCATAATTGCTGAATTCGTCAACGTTTCAACGAGTTTTAATGAGTTCTGAAATTTCTTGATTTTTCCAGGTTTTTTAGCTACCCTTATAGGAAATTTGCAGATGTTGGGATCTGCGTATCTATACTAATATACAAAGCTGAAGAGTTTGTTTGTTTGGTTGAACGCGTTAATCTCAGGAACTACTGGTTCGAATTGAAAAAAAAAATTGTTGGATAGCCCATTTATCGAGGAAGGCTATAGACTATATAATATCACGCTACGACCAATAGAAGCAGAGCATCAATGTAAAATGTTGCAAAATGTACCTCAAAATTAGCGTCTATTCAGGTGAAATGCCCTAACTAAATATTTCAATATTAACGTCGTACATTCACAAGCCCGGCTAGCTCAGTCGATAGAGCACAAGACTCTTAATATCAGGGTCGTGGGTTCAAGCCCCACGTTGGGCGAATATATTTTTATTTTTTTTTTATTTTATACATTACTTTCTTACATTTAAATATATATTTTAATTTTATTTACGACTAATTAAAATTAAATAAATCTGATTAATAGCTCTTTGAAAACTGTTACAACTATAGGTTAGATACCTATATAAAAATAATTTTCCTACAGTGTTTTCAATTAAATATTTATTATGTTTTATTAATTCCAGTAATTATTGATTTAAAAGAAATTTATTATCTATACTTATAAAAAGTATAAATACTGCTTTTTATCGACAAAAACTTTTGAACGGTAACTCCGATCATTATGAAATTTGGACACAACATTCATCTCGGTAAACTAAGATGAATCTGCGTACTCAAGTCCCTCCCTTCCCCATTCGTTCTTTGGCACTCGGGTGAAACCGGGCGGGACCGCTAGTATAATATCAAAGAAGTAAGATTTGTTAATTTCTATGTCTGTTTGTTAGGTTACGCTAATTTCAGAAACTATCGCACTATTTAAAAGCTTTCTTTTTCTCGATGAACATTAACTACTTATTACGCTACGAGAAAAGAGGGAAGCAAGTCGGGTATTCTGCACGCAACCTCCAAGCTAAATTGATCAGACATTCTGAAAATGCGTTCTTCCGTCTGAAACAATCTGGAAGTGAACGACATGTCTCTTTAGATCAATTAATTATTTTTCGATCAATTGGGCATCCCTACTGGACGTACAATCTTTACTTGCATGCAAGCATCTGCTATCAATCTTTTTAATATAGACCTCTGGAAAAATATAATTTCACAGAAAAAAATCGCAGAAAAATAAAGTATAATTAGTGTATACAAACTCTTACATTTAAAATACACAAAACATGCATACGTATTACCATTTTAGAAATGGAATAATTAGGGATGCGAAAACACTACAGATCATATTTGTACAATAGGCTGTTCCAATTATTTCCTGTTTAGAGCATTTCAAGTTGATATATTAGTTTTGACCATATATTTAATAATAATAATAATTCTCTGATGGATAGGATTGGTTGATGTACTTGCATTCAATCTGAATAAAGTATCTCTGTTTCAAAAACTTTTCTATGGGCGTATCCAGCTTTTGGCACAGAAGGGAGCAAATTTCCATTCTTATAGCCAACACAACTCCCAGCAGTGAATCTAGCAACGAAACCCGCCTCATGTGCAGCGATCTCTTCAATAATTTTGATCAGGAAGTGTAAGACGCAATGCTTATAACGTTGTCTATGTCGCCCACGTAACAAGATACTGTTATCTGATTGGTCGCTGCTCAATGGCAGCAGAGTATCAAGCACGAAAATTAGTCCAGTTTCGAATTTTAAGCGTGTGACCACGCAGCGGATCTCGCAGTTACGTCACTTCCATTTTTGTAGCCAGTACAAGTCTCAGGAACGAATCCAACGGCGCAAAATCAGAGTGGTGTGTAACGGCCATTAATTTTGATTAGGAAGCGTGTAGGACAGGGGTAGCGAGCCTTTCTACACCTACGTGCCAATTTTTTTCAAAAATGCTTTTTGTAGCCATGACGTGCCTACAAGCAAGTAAAGAAATTTAGTTGTCAAAAAAATGAATCAAACCTAGATAAAAATAACAATTTTGATAATACACTGAGCATTATGAAACGTTTCCGTATATTTGTTATTTGTTGGTGATAGTGAATTGTTTTCGGCATCTAGCATATGTTTAATAATTTCGATTTTGCACCTCAATCAATGCCGTGCCAACAAAAGTCTGTCGCGTGCCACCTGTGGCACGCGTGCCATAGGTTCGCCACCCCTGGTGTCTAAAACGGGCATTACACAGAGTGTATTTTAGACAATATTCCCCCGAGAAGGCGTGTGCGTGTCCGGCGTTGACCAGATTGGATCGCAAAGAGCATCAGAAGTTGGAACGGCACACAGTAACAAGGCGTGGTCGTTGGATCCGTTAAAATCAAATCAAATCCATTCCGACGGACACACTTAATAACGTATACAGTCGAATATAATATATGTAACTAATAACTTCACATTCACGTCTTGTGTGTGGAAACACTTCGTTACAGGGTTAAACCGAAAGTTCTTTTTTTTAAGACCTCCTCGCTTTAACATTTATTTTAGTCATATCAAAAACTTTGGAATTGACGCAAACGGTTTATTCACTTGAGCCAAGCGGCTGTTTCTTGTTCCCAGAAATACCGTCAAGCGAACAGAGCGCTTTACTCAATCACTTTTTGCGTTCCGCCGTATCGAAGCGCGAAGGGAACTTGAGTCAAGCGATTCTGGTTTGATGTCAGGACCTCTTTTACAGTGTATAAATGTTATGGGTTCTTGCAACTTGTGCAAAATTTCAAATTATCCAGACGTCTGAAAGTGGGTGAAAATTAATTTAAAAGAATCCATTAGATACATACATACATACCGGTGATGTTAATAAAAAAATGTTAAAAAATGATTTGGTGTTTTGTGACTTCTTTTAATATTATCAGTTTTCACACCAAAGGTTCCATCATTCTTCGTGGATTAACTTTTCGATTAATTTCAACAACTTTCCGTTACACCTTATAAAGTTGATGTATTTATAATATATATTATCTCGAAGCCATGAGGTCTAATTGACATCACGCTAAACTTGCCAGAGATACGTATAATATGTGGCCTCGTTTATCCGTACACACAGGTATACACACATAAATACTGTAAGTATAAAATAATAATATCCAATACACCTATATCTGTTAATATAATATGGCAATACAACTCGATTAGGGACAGTTCACACCAGCGGGCAGCGAAATCGACAGATCTAAACCGACACGATAACCGCCGGGCATGCGCAGTACAGATAGCGTGATCACAATTCCAGATGTGTGTTTCAATTTTGATTTTTCCTTAATTGTTTTTGTTAGTATAAACAGGTACCTATACTAGTGCTAGGTTGTAATTAACTCAATTTTTTACAAATAACCATTATATACTCTTAAAGCTGACTCTATAAACTTTCAAAATCTCTATAAAAAACTCTCAAAAAATCATGTACTTACATAAAAAATTATTATATTAAATTCAGAAATTCTGCAATTTTCAGATGGCTGTAACTAGTCTTCTAATTAAGATAATCATACGTTATTATAGCGTATTCGAAAGCTTAAGGAGGTTGATGCGTTATAGTCCCAATCAAAAGTAAGTCGAATTATAAATTGGAACTTTTCCATAATAAATTTTTACAAAAGGTTATAAGTCGATGATACCAATAAATTATTGTCATAAAGGCATAAATAAATATTTTTTTTTATATTAATTAATTATTTCAATATTTTACTTAATGAACTAACTTTTGAATTTTTTGTACAAAGTTAGGTTAGAAAAAATAAATTTATGTAAATATCTGTATTTTACATATTTTTTTGCAGTAAATAATTAAAAAAAGAAATTAGAAGTAAAAAAATCATTAAAAAGTTGAAAATTCAGTTAAAATTGTTAAAATTGTCAAGAATAAAAGCCCATAATCGAAAAGTGTTAAGGTTTAATAGTTTTTTTATTGATTAAAAGTCTCCTAATTAAATTAGAATAAATATTGAAATATGCGTAAGACATCGATGCTTTACATAGTTAGTTTTCGGAACTGCTGACATTATTTGGTTATTTGCAAAAAATTAAAATGTACCGTTTGCATGCTAGGTTGACATATTTTCCATAAGACTATATTATGTAAAAGTTTTTTTTTAATTTTTAACTTTATAAATCTCCTAATGATTTTGGATTTTTTACAAAATTTGTCATAAAAAAATCTATTAAAAAAACTTTATTTCAGATTTTTTTCATTATCTTCGTAAAACGGCTCAAACTCCTTAAAGAGTCAGTTTTAAAAATATATAATGGTTATTTGCAAAAAATTGAGTAAATTACAAGTAATTTTAATTTACAACAAATAAAAAAAATCCCCATATTAATTAAATTGAAAACTAAAATAAAAATAGCGACCTCTTAGAGTTGTGCTACAGCGTTCATCTTTGGTGAGGATTTTTTTTACATTAAATAGAAACTTTTGTGATGGTAAGAGTAAAAAGAAAAAAAATATTTTTTTTTATTCACCCTAATGGATATAGGATTTTCAAAAATTCTTAAATGTTAAATTTAGTTTTTCACTGAATATACCTTAATTATACCCTAAATAAGCCCAACACCCTGAAAAATATTTTGAGTTTCAAAAATATAAAATTCAGCTTCGAAGGGGTTAAATACTGATCACACATTATGGCACTAAACGAAATATAGCATGCATGCGTCCGATGTTCCGTAATATAGTGTGAACCGGTCTCTAACGGTTTCAAATGTCGATAAGACAAATTCCAACTAATTTTACAAAAACTTTCTACAAACACATTCGTACGACTCGTGTGTTTCTCGAAAGTGATCGATAATCAAACCTTTCAGAAAAATCCATTTAATTGGGAGCGCAGCGGCGCGTTTTAATTGTCGCGTCAATTTAAATCAATATTTGCTAATAAAAAAAGGTGAAACGCAATTTTTTATTTTCACATTGCACGCTAAAACTGTTCAGACATTAATTAATTATCATTTGTTTCGTTGTTGTCGTTTATTAATTGCAGATGGCACGAATGTGCGTATTTAGGCGGAACATTTTATTCACTTGTTAACCAGCTCTCCATTTCTTTCTTTTTCTACGAGTTCAAGAGAGATGAAAAGTCGAGTTGTCTCGATAGGAAATCGTTTTAATGATGAAATATCGACGTTTGCGTGTCGTGATAAATAATTCAACAGCGCGATTTTGAAATCGTTATTATATATGAACGGATGTCCCTTTAATCCAGCGTCATTCACCTCATCTAGATATTTTTTAACACAAGATTAGAAGGCACGAAATTTTTTTTTGGGAGAAAATACAGTAACCCACATAGACGCTTGACAATTTTGAACTGACAAAAGAGGATAGAATATAGAGATTGGCAGTGAAGTTTTGCGACTTGTCACTTCCGTCATCCCGCATCCGTGGCAATAGAATTTATTGTTCTACAAAATATAATATACAACAAAATATTTATACTATTTACAATAATATTACAACATATCTGTTTTCAAGCAAAACAGAAATAAGAAAAATTTCCCATCTGCAGGAAGTACAATTGGGAAGATAAGATAAATATTGCCTTAGTAATGGACAGTGGTAGTATCAGGATATCAGAAACAGAGAAAGAATAAAATATTATCTCTTACTTTTCGATATTTAATAATTTATTTCTGCTTCTCTTTATTCCCGATTTGCGTTGATCATATAATTAGCCTTTGCCTTTGGTACTTTTCCATACAGCGCTATTCCAAACGTGAAATGCGTACAGTGCCCCCTATATATACAACTGTAATCACACCAAAGTACCATATATGGGCCCCAACTGGCCTTTTCATAAGTATTTCATTCTGTACGCACGTTGTATGTAGAATAAAAGGTACCAGTAACTTCACCTTTTTTTCGTTGTACTATACGATCAAAAAAACAAAAACATTATATAGGAGCAGCTATACGAAACAAAATGGAGTTTTCAGGAATAACTATTCGAGGGATTTACCAATTTGAAAAATTTCTACGTCATTTCGTTCGCAATGTTTCCGAATTGTTACTATATGAAATGTTTTTTTTATCGGTTCAGTCGTTTTTAATTGACTTTAAAAACGAAGATTTTACTTATACATATTATATGGTATGTAGTATGTACCTCATATCTCCCTCATCTGTGAATCTATTTTGATGAATATTTTTAACTTCCCGCTATAAAAATGTTTTTTTTTCAAAAAAATCGAGAAGTAATTGTTTTCATCCCGATTTTTGTAAATCGAGTTTTCGTCAGATCTCGACGTTTTGATCTCTGACTATTTTGGCGATGATGTACGTATAGGGCTGTATGTGTGTGTGTGTGTCTGCAAAATTGTAAACCTCTTATTACTTTTGAACGGAGTGTCCGATTGAAACGCGGTTTGCGGCATCTGACGTGACTTTGCTGAACTTAGATTTTCTGAAAATTTGGAATGATTCGGCCCAATAAATCTTGAGAAATCTCAAAAATACAAGTTTCAACAATTTTTAGAAATTCGTTTTCTTGCAATATTTTCCAAACTACTAAACCAATTAATTCCAAAATATCTAATCAGCTCTTTTCCTTAAATCGCATCAAAATCGGTTCATTTGTTTACGAGATATCGTAAACGAAAATTTCGTAAAAGTGTTTTTTCAAAATTATACTGGTAAAATTCTTATCAGATCGATTTTTTTGTAATAAATTACTTTCTTAGGTTAAAAAACTGCGTCGATTGCCGCAAACCGCATCAAAATCGGTTCATTTGTTCCCGAGATATCTTGAACGAAAAATTTGTAAGAAAGTGCTTTTTGTTTGAGCTCGAAAGCTAAGAAATAAACTTCTTGCTATATTTTATATATTTTTGAGCGTTTTGAACTCGCAAATAGCGGGAAGTTTCAGGGAGGTCCTACAGGGTCAAACTTCTTTTCAAATTTTTGTTGTTGTGTCGTCATATATTTTTGTTGGCCCTGAAAAGGGCCAATGTAGAACAGTTTCGTTGTTTCGTCGTATATTTTTGTCGGCCTTGAAAACGGCCGATGTAGAAACATTTTACTGTCATTGTTGACTTTTCTTGGCCCTGAAAAGGGTCATTTGTTTTGCCTTGATCATTCCTCTAGAATCTTTTTTGAAAATATTGAGTTATTGAGGGTTGAGTTGGGATGGCTGTGCTTGTGGGTCTGACTTAAGTCCGGAGCATTCGTTAGTCGAAGAGTATCTGTATTATCACATTTTAATTTATGTATTTATAGATATAATCGGTGCCGATCTCAAAACTGTTATTTTACGCTTTTTAGTGACCCATTTTCAAGGAGGTTCCATTTTTTTAAAAAGTTTTTTATCTGATCACATCGTATACGAGTATATCTACTTGTATTAATATAACATCCATAATACATACATAAAAGTCAAAGTAACTAAAAAAGGAACAATTTCACAATAGCATGTAAAAAAACACATGTGAATAATGCACTTAACGCTTGCGCAATGTCATATGGGCGCGACAATTAGAAAATAAATAAATTAACAAAAACGATGAATTTCTTTAAATTCAAAGAACAAAAGTTAAAACTACCTAAAACAGCAAAGTTTTTTTTTTAAATTATTTTATCGATATTAAAAAATATCAAATTACGCGGTAAAAATAGTTCTTACGATTCTCTGAATTTTATTTTTCGCCTCACAATTTGATGCGTCTATATAAACTAATCTCTCTCTCTCTCTCTCTCTCTCTCTCAGAAAGCTGACAGAAACATACACACACACTTTTTTCTCTCTATCTCATATAGAAAATACTTTTTTCGTTAAAAAAACTTTTTGGTGGAATTACAGCTTACAATGAAACGGGGATAAGCCAATTTGCAAAATATATATTGTGGATTTTTATCCGGCAACCCCGGTTGTCAACCCGTTCTTATTTCTGCCACAATGAGCGCGATATGTCCACTACCTCTACACCAGAATGCAAGCCAATAACCCTAAAATAGACCCTAAAATGTCAAAAGCTTTTGGACAAAGACATATGGTTTTCCTAGCTTGTATAACGAATTTCCTGCAGACATAAAGACAATTAGAAATACAAAAAAATTTAAAAAAAAGGTCTCTGAATGGCTTAGAGCAAAAGGTGAAGATACCTAATGCTATTTGTAATATGCTCATATAATTGTATTCTTTATTATTTTTAATCTTTATTTTTTACTTTTATTTCTTTTTAAACCCATACTTCTGCTCTAGCACTGGCTTCAGCCAAGTTGGGCAGGATTATCCCAACTTTAAAATTTATAAAAAAATGTATCACTACTATTTTGGAATTAAATAAATTTCCCCTCCTTTCACATAGTAGTTAAAGATAAAAAACAAGTAAAAATAATAAAATACATATACTGCAGTGTAGGCATTAAGTGAACAAAAATCAAATACAAATTGCACGTTGCTTACAATATGTAAATATATTCAACAAAATAGGCAGGGTGTGTGTGCAATTGTGCATACGCTTATGAGCACGTACAGTAAACTCTCGCTTAATGACCATAAAAATAAACGGTCTTATAAATTACTAGCGGCCAGGTCCGGGCTACGCACGAATTTGTGGATTGCCACCGTTTTTTCGTCGACTTACGTTGCAAAATTGGTCTCCAAGAAAAGCGTTTTTATTAAACCGCGACGATACATAGCCTATGTCCATCCTGAAGGTTCATTCTAAATATTGGTGAAAAATTTTTTGAATAGTTTCTAAGATTACCTCCTACATTCAAACTTACAAACTTAACCTCTTTATAATAGGTATTAGTATAGAATATAGATAGATCAACGCTGAGATGAAATTGCCTCCTTGGTTTTATTGTTTGGGGACGGAATTCTAATAATGTACGACAAAAAGAAATTAGTGGTGGACATTGATTCAACGAACTTTTTTTTTAGGTAGCTGACGGGACGCAGTAAACGGTTTCATTTCGTTGACGCTAAAACTGCCAACGACCCACCACTGGAAGAAATTCAGAAATGTTTCGAAGTGCAGTCAACTCGACTATTTTCAGCCTGTTGGGACTTATCAATTTGCGTGAGAAGTATAGGAACTAAAAACTTGAAATATGCGAGTAAAATCAGCTGATGGTGTTGAAAATACATCAGTGCGGCTGTATATTAAAAAAATAATCGGGGATTTACTGTTACGTATCAATTCTGTTTACATGTGAAGAATAATATGCCTATTGTTAACTGCCTACATAACATAAATACAAACTACAAAGTATACACCTTTATCATCTTTACGATATCATAATACCTTGCACATAATATTAACAACATTATATAGTTATTATATAAATCACAATTTACTCACTCACCTAACCGATATCAATATCAAAATACTACATGCTTAGCCGATGGTCGCTGTAAGTCATAGTTTTCATTCATTAACTCGTAGCTTCGTTTCGCAGGTGACTTAACTTAGGTTGTAAAAAATGCTCTCGCAAATTTCAAATTGTGGTCGCAAATGAAAATTTACTACTGTTTTAGCATTCCAACCCACAATTGAGGAATAGTACTAGTTTAGGTCAAAATTCATTTTTTTTTTTTGGAACCTGAGCGTCTGTTTGTCTGTGAACACGATACAGGCCAAACGGGTGAACAAATTGAAACCAAATTTTGGGAGGATGTTTGATACGCAAATATGAAGAGCCCTATTGTGTTTGGGGGAAATCGGCGCATGCGCAAAAGAGATATATGCTATAACGTTGCTTTTTTATATAATAATGGTAAAGTATACCATTATTATTATGACGGTATAATATTCTAATTATTTTTTAAGAAAGTTTTGTTAACACATTTTTTTCTAAACTTTACAGTTTCGACAATATTTTGAAAATAAAAAAAAGCTGTTCTTTTGTTCTGTCAGAAAGAAATTAACTAAGCATGCTTTGATTAATTTTTACATGACGTGGAACATTATGTAGACCCGATTTCTTAGAATCGCTTGGAGAGAACAATAGATGTAAAGAAAGGGATCTCGATGTGTGCGGAGAACATTCTAGAAGCATGGACCGAAAACTATAAAAAGGCGAGCAGAGTGAGCAAGTAGGGCAGTCAGTATTCGAGCTGTTCGCGAGTTGTGTTGTTACGGTGCTCTGGCATTACTACATAAATTAAATCATAATACTGCGAAGATAAATAAACTTTAGTGAGTGCAATTTATATAAATCTGTTTAAATAACTTTTTGTAAATACAAGTGTGAATCAGTTACTGTAGTAGATAAACATTTTGTGTATATAATTTAGTAACTATATTTTCTGTTACTTAGTCTTTTATTTTATAATTTAGAACTATTAGTTTTGTTTCTGTTAAGTTAAAGAAGTACGCTTTCGTTTGTGTTTTACTGTTAAGTTAAACATTTATTCTTGTAAATAAATAATTTCCGCCACGGACTACAGCAGTTTTGTTACAATATCAAAATATGTCAATATTTTTCGAGTTGGAATGAAAATTCTCTGTATGTACTTGAAAAAGTCTAAATCCATAGAAGAAACGTCGTATATTAAATAAATGTAATATTTTTGTTCACAATCTTGCGATTTTTCTTATTATTTACTTCACTAAAAAAGTTGATATTTCTTCGTTCTTCAAAATTTACATGGCACACTTTGTAGGGTTTAATGAGCGTGACGAAGACGAAACTATTAAGCCATTTGTTCCTGTCTCTTTCTACCGGAACTTAGTTCGCGCAGGCTAGACTAGCAGTCTATCTGCCCAGGACCCAGGTTGTCGTTCGAAACAGAGTTTTATTGGTCGACTTGCAGACGGCAAGCACGAGCGTTCGTCATCAGAGAAGTTGCAGAAGTGTCTCTACGCACCTGCAGAGTTCAGTTGCATACATGCATCGCGTTGCCGCAGGAAAGCGCTAATAAGAGATCTCACCAATTGTTCTATTTCTAATAACCGATCCGCTAGGAGCGCTAGCTGATCAATAAGTGCTTTATATTGCATTCAGGACTACAGATTGTGACCTACGAACTGGAACGGATCCGGAAAAATTGAAGCAATCAATTTGTGAAGCGTACTACATATTATTTCGGGAGCTACGTTGTTATTATTCGGAAATACTCACTATATAATATATTATACTAGCGGTCCGTCCTGGTTTCACCCGGGTGCGAGAGATATAATTCTGCAAAATGTATTTCATTTCCGGCCCGGCATCTGAACTAATATAGCTTTGAGCAAATTCTATCAGATTTGCTTCTGAACTAATAGCTTTCAGCGAATTCTACCACATGTCGCTGCTTGGTATTAAAACCGTTTTTTTTTTGTTTGCTTCTGAACTAATAACTTTGAGAAAATTCTATCAGATGTCGTTACTGTTAATAAAATAGTTTTTTTGTGAAGAAACCGTAATTTTGTACGAAATATTTCATAAAAACTATCCTATAGCATAAGTTGAACCAAGCAAGACACATTTACAAAATTTCATTAAAATCGGTTCATTGGTTTCAGAGATTAGCGCGGCCAAAATTGTGAGAATTTTAGTTCTTGAACGCAAACTCGAAGTTGATGTTAGCGCCGCTTACGTGTTAAATGAACAAAAAAAAATACAAATTTTAACGACAGCCTGTATATTACCAGTGTTGAACAATAAATATGTGTAAACATAATATTATTATTATTATTATAAGTAGGTACTTTATGTATATGTATATTTATTAATACATTCTGCTTATTCACGAAGGCTTGGTTATTATTTATTTTGAACTTGACCCAAAAGATATTTTCTATGGCCCAAATACATCCAATTACGGAATTTATCACTTGGATCCATTTTGAACGTTTTCTGCTACTCAATTAAAAAAATATCGACAGACAAATTGTTCTTTAAAGAAGATGATAGGTTTCTCCCCCCTTAGTTTGAAAAAAAGAATTATTAATTGATACTAGGCCCATATATCCCTGTCAGCTGATGAATTTAAATTAAAATAAAATGCCTACTGTCAAATCTAGGACTTCACGCATCATTTGATTTAAATGGTCCGCGTATACAACATAATTTTTGTCACAAAATAGCATATTTCATTCATTGTCAATAGGTATTTAAAATCAAATTAAAAAAATATATTCTCTGGGGAAAATACAGTCAAAGCTGTGACTTTACACATTGGTGATTGCACATTTTACAGTACCTACATTAATTTGGGCAATATTATAGTGTCGACTAGACCAGTGATGTCAAAGATACGGCCCGCGGGCCGCATCCGGCCCTCAAGCCATCTCAATACGGCCTGCGACCAAAATCTACCCAGTGATAGCCGGAGAGCTGATGACACAATTTTGGGTACGTATTTTAGGCAGGCTGAAATAATGAAAAAACAGTAATTTATCAATGGCTGAATCTGGAATGGTGAGTCTGCCTGAGCGTTTGCGGTTATTTCGCGCCTGCGCAGCATATGACATCTGCAAAAAAATATCCCCAAAAAACATGTTTTAGGCAACTTGAAATTTTTATAATCTTTGAGTTCAGCATTTATATAATCCAGAAATGAAAATGCCACAACATTTTGTCGGTTATAAAGTAGGGGCAGAACACCCCGAAGATATTTTATTAATATACACAATGAGCACGATACAGGTCAAACGGATGAACGGATTAAAACCAAATTTTGGGAGGATGTTTGCTATGCAGATATGAAAAGCTCTATTGTTTTTGGGGAAAATCGGCGCATGCGCAAAAGAGATATATGCTATAACGTTGTTTTTTATATAATAATGATATACTTTTCATAACAGTTTTGTGAAAAAAAAATTCTAAACTTAATAATTTCGGAAATATTTTGAAAATCAGACAAGAACCAACTGCTGTTTTGTTTTGAAAATCTGCCAGAAAAAAAAAATAGTACACAAAACTTTCTTGAAAAAATAAATAGAATAATAAACTGTTATGAAAAGTATATCATTATTATATAAAACACAACGTTATAGCATATATCTCTTTTGCGCATGCGCCGATTTTACCCAAAAACAATAGAGCTTTTCATATCTGCATAGCAAACATCCTCCCAAAATTTGGTTTCAATCCGTTCATCCGTTTGACCTGTATCGTGCTCATTGCGTATATTAATAAAATATCTTCGGGGTGTTCTGCCCCTACTTTATAACCGACAAAATGTTGTGGCATTTTCATTTCTGGATTATATAAATGCTGAACTCAAAGATTATAAAAATTTCAAGTTGCCTAAAACATGTTTTTTGGGGATATTTTTTTGCAGATATCATATGCTGCGCAGGCGCGAAATAACCGCAAACGCTCAGGCAGACTCGCCAACCCAGATTCAGCCATTGATAAATTACTGTTTTTTCATTATTTCAACCTGCCTAAAACACGTACCCAAAATCGTGTCATCAGCTCTTGGGCTATGAGGATTTTAGACACCTGACATCAATAGGTTTATTAAAAAAACGAGACCTCAGGTTTCTGGATCCTCAAGCTCAAGATAATTTTCATTACCTTCATATGAAAATTGACTTAATTTAATATAGTATAGGTATGTGCTTTAGTTTTTAATTTAAAAGTCCGCTAAGACTCCCTAACCCTTATAAATGGCCCTTTAGAAAAATTAATCTGACACCCCTGGACTAGACGATAAATATTTTTATTTACTTGCCAATATTTGTGAACCCGCAGCAACGATGTCGAGAAAATAGCGAACTTACCTAAAAAAAAAGAAACAGAGTTAGAACGAAAACATAAAAAAATATTACACCTGTCGTTATTTTTAACGACGCTATTAATATTTTGTTTTCACTATTTTCAAATTACAAGTTTTTACAATAAAAATGTCAGTTAATCAATCACCGTTCATTTACATAAAGAAAAATATTCACTAATGAAAAGATTAGAGAATGTGGTTATGTTCTACACGAAGAATTCGCCATTCAAATGTTTTCACTCGTAAAAGTTCGTGTGAATTGTGCAACTGAGCATTGGCTAATTTATTTGACCTCTCGTAACCTTGTCATTCAATCCGACGAGCATCCTTGGTGAACCATATATAAGCTATATTATCATTATTTCTATTAATTCTATTTGTATTCGGTGAAAGGAACCAATACAATCGTCAATCGACGCAGACGTTGGCGTTGTGACATCAGACTTCTGAACTCTTCGTTCTTTGGCGTTCTTTCGACGCGTCTTCGCAAAATGACAGTTCGGCGAGCATATGACTTTTAGGTTGGGTATAAGCTTTTTAATAATGCTATAAACAAATAAACGAAAAAAAAGTTTTTAAAAACAAATGTTTAAGGCCTAGCACACATGAAGAGCGTTCAACGCGCGTTGGCCCAACGCGCGTTTACAATTTCTATACAATTGTATATAACTGTTTACATGATAACGCGCGTTGGGCCAACGCGCGTTGAACGCCTCTCATATAAACCAGGCCTTATAGTTGTTAATAAAAAACAAGTTAAGAGGTAAAAATAATTTTATTCGGATTATAGAAATAAGTCGTTTTATACGTAGTTATCACAGTCTCAAGTTTTCAAATAAAAGCGTGTTACACCTACTTTTTTTCCCTCTTGCTATTAAAATGTAACGCGCTTTTATTTGAAAACTCGAGACTGTGATAAGTATAAGTATAAAACGCCTTATTTATAATCGGAATAAAATTATTTTTATTTCATGTTCTTTTTTATCAGCTAGGTATAAAACGCTTGTTTTCAAAAACTTTTTTTAACGTTTATTTATTTTTAAGTTTCTAGTGTGCTTTGCAACCGGGCGAAACCCGGACCTGTCTGTATTGTATTGTCATCTGCACTACATACGTATGCAAAATTTCAATTAAATCGGATAACGGGAAGTAGTTAAAAGTGTGATTTGCAACCGGGCGAAAGCCGAACCAGTCAGATAGTTATTATAATATTGTATTGTAATAGGAACTAAATACGTAAGCAAAATTTCAACTCAATCGGATAATGGGAAATAGTTAATAGTGCGATTTGCAACCGGGCGAAGGCCGTAACGGTCAGTTAGTTATCATAATATTGTATTGTCATCGAAACTACATACGTATGCAAAATTTTAGCTCAATCGGAAACCGGGAAGTGAGTCAAATTTAACTTGTAAGATTTTATTTCAGACAGACAGACAGACACCGGAACAGGTGAAACTAAATAAAAGCTTGTAAAAAGAGGGACAAGTGCAGGTAGACACCCTGACGGTTCGGCACAAGCGTAATAAAAAAATTAAGTTTGTCATTTCTTTTACTATAGTATCAAAGTGAACTATACTGGAGGTTTTATGAGTAAGTCAGTATTAAAATATGTTCTTAGTTTTTTTACAGGATTATGGGGCTGGCATTTGATTTTGATTTCAACTTGATACCTAATGCCTGCAGTACACATTCGGCGAGCGCGCTCGCCGAGAGATTAGGTAAAGCGAGCGTCTACGAATGTGTCTGTGTACACACACTCGGCGTGGCTCGGCTTCACAGTTCATTTAAACGACGCAGTTAAATGGATCTGGACGTTGCTTGTGCTGCTGCTGTTGCAGCTTATTGTTCATATAGCTATTATTCATTAGCTATTTATTTATATAATAAAAAAAATCAAAAAGTTCTGGAAGCCAAGAGGATGGTGGATGGCTCATTTTGGCAATGTTTTAAGAAATCAATTACTGTGTCATGGGTCCAGTCCACCATAATTTTTTTATCATTAAAAGTAACACTTTAACCAACAAAAATTACAACTTTAAGTATACTTAAATTCGCACGAGGCGACGAGTGTGTACTGACTGCGCTCGTGCTCGCCGCTCGGTTCTTTGACTCGCGATAGAAAAACCGACTTTATACGGAGCGCTGGCGAGGCGAGACAGTGCGCTACGAGATCAGGCGAACGTTCCCAGTACACATTCGCGTTCGCTTAGTCTCGGTATTCCTCCGGCGAATGTGTACTGCAAGCATAAGAAAAATGATCGTGCCGAACAGAGACAGAAAAGAAGGTGATTCCATAAGGTTTTTGTTAGTTTTTCTTCATTCGGAGTTACGAAACTTTAAAAAAGTGGAACGGCCTCATGGGAATTACAATTGGCAACGGAGCTCGAGTCTTGTTTTATGAAAGTCACGGTATACGAAATCCGTGCTTTACACGTTTTGTTGCGAAGATCAACAATAAATTATATAATCAGTTCACGCGCACAAACGAGTCCTTATCTGTATCGACGGACGTTGTGAATCATTCGCCGGCCCCGGCACAGGAGTCTGCGCACTAACAACAAACAATCTGTTACATGAGATATACTATATACGCCCGTATTACCGTTCACTCTATAATATAGATAAAATTATCTATAATTGGTAATTTTTACCGCTATCCTTTCAACACTGTATTTAGAACACGAAATGCAGTCGACTCTTTTTATGCACCGAGTCACGGGGATGTAAGAGAAAATATATCACCGCTCATGCGAGCGAGGGATGTGAGACGTACCGCAACGGTGCTGACTTGCAGTTTTCGGCTGTGGCTAGATACGAATTTTTTAGTGCGTTGATATAAGCGTGTTTGTTTATAACATCCCACTAAAAAGTAGAAAATACATTTCTTGCTCTTGTAACCCTTTCATTTAATTCATCGAGGGCCCCGACCTTCTAAGGTCCTGAAGAAGACATGAATTTCTGCCGAAACGTTGACGATTAAATGCTGTTCTAGTGAATAAAAATTGTTTTTATATTTAGCCTTGTATCCCATATAATTTTATCGTAAAAAATTTAAATGTATAAACTTATTTGCAAAAGACAAATGCTGGGTTACAGGTACCTACAGCTTTCAGCTTTAAGTCTATAGATTTAAAAATTAAAAATGTCAAACTAATGTCAAAATAAATTCATTTGGTTGAAAACAAATCACATTACTTGATGAAAATCGTGTCAGACACACTGCGGTATCGTACAACCAGAGCTTTATTTATTTATTTTTTTTTTTTTTTTTGATCACCCGGCAAACACATAAGAAATGTTGATATCGAGTATATGTCTATAATATTATGGATATTATATCAACAGAAGAGAACACAGACGGATAAACGGACGGACAGACAGACGCGCTGTAGTACTGCAGTCAATGGAAACTGGAAACCAGACATTACAACTTTCCAATCGTATGGAAAATCGGTATAAATTAATGAAACATACAGTCGTCAGTTACAGTCAAAGTACCTGTATATTATATTATTATTATTACAAAGTACATAATATCTATAGAAAGTATTTTAACATATTGTATTTTATGTACTTATCACGTATATACAGGTGTCCCGCAATTCAAATGACATAGCTTAAAGACTGTACTTCTTATAGGAGGAAAGATAAGATAAAAAAATACAGCAGTATTGTGCACTTTAAAAGCATGAAATCTGGCACAGATGCACCTCTTTATCTAAAAGAGAAAAACTAGAACACAAGAGTGAAGTTGCTGTTTTTCCCCATGTAGGCAGCCATTTTCGTCCGGCTTTCCAAACTCCTGATATCTCGAGCAATTCGGTCAATAGTCTGACTTTTGACGAAGTAGGTATAGTCCAGTCGGTGGAGACAATTTTAAACCAAAAGCTCCAGAAATTCGCAAACAGACTCAAATTTTTTTTGTGAGTAGTTTAAAGTATACTGATTGAAATAGAAAAAAGTTCATTCGTCTATCGATTTCCCAAAGTCAAAAAAAAATTTGAAAAAAAAATTTATTTTCAAAATTCTTGAATATTTTAAGCTGGGATAAAGATAGAGATAAATAAAAAATACTGCCTTGTAGGGGACATTTTTTTCTATAAAAAAGGTATCTTGTACTTTTTTCGTCAGAGCTATAGTTTACCTGGAAAAAATTCGGAAAGTTAGTAAGTCATCTTGCGTCGGCAAACAAGCAAATAAATCACTTTGCAGAAGCAAGAATCATTAAATTTTACTAAAATGTTTATAACACTATTTGTCTAGAAATGCATATTCTAAATATTCCAAATAAAAAATTTTAAAAAAAACAAAATTTTCAAAAAAAAATTTCAAAATTTGCAAAAAATTTTCGGAAAATAAATTTTTTTTGTTTTTGGCGTCGAAACCAATTTTTTTAGGTTTTTTGGACAATTCTAAAGAAAAAAGGTCTCTTATGATTTTCCTATAAAATGCACCATTTTTGAGATATTAATTCTAATTAGCTTTTTATAAAATCTTTCAAAATTATTAATTATAATTATCAAAATAATGAAAAAATAATAACAAACAAGTTTTTATTAAGTAGTCATGGAAAAATTGGTCGATAATCCATTTTTTAAATTCAATTCCAGACGTAAATAACAATAACACACAGGATCACGGGTATTTGGAATATAAATTGTTAATCAGTTTAAACTATCATTAATGTTTATTAATTAATTATTAATGTTAAATGTATTGTATTTTCAGAGCTTGATAAAGTCTTGAGAATAAAGACGAAATATTAATGTTAAATGTATTGTATTTTCAGAGCTTGATAAAGTCTTGAGAATAAAGACGAAACGTTGCTAATCAATGATAGTTTAAACTGATTAACAATTTATATTCCAAATACCCGTGATCCTGTGTGTTATTGTTATTGGTCGATAATTTTATTTATTGAAGAGTTCTAATCAGACGTTAATCAAAGATTTGTTTACCTGTTTTAATTTCCATTGTATTTTTTACCTAGATACTTTCTTACCTAGCCACATATCACATTCTATTCCTTGAGTATTTATCTTCGTAATGTAATAGTATGAAATTTTATATTCAACGATATAAAAAGATACAAACGAAAAACCAAAAAAATGTCTGTTTTCTCTTTATGGATGAAAAATCGTTAATATTAAAAAAATTTGAAAACTTAACAAATTTATACTTAGTGATTCTTAATAAACTTAATTATACCTACGATTTAAAAAAATATACATTGAAATCCGTTAAGTTTTCATCGTGTTACAGAGGTTTAAAAATATTTTTTCCATTGAATTCAAGATTCCGAAAAAATTGAAAATAGTAACAAGGGCCGTATTTAATAACGAGATAAGATTTATGGTCACGAATTTTTATTTATGAAAAAGAACATCTAAAGAATAGTTTACCAGGTTCAAAAAAAATTTACGACTTTTCCTTATGTTTAAAAAAAATTATTATTGCAACGTTCGATTTTCGATTCAAATATATATCTATACTTGCATTTTTATACATGATATTTTATTCAAAAAAAAAAAATTAACTACACCATTGAAAAGTTCAGATTTTCTACTTGCAGATAGGCTATTTGAATTTTTATTTTATTACTCTATAAGTATGTAAAATATTATATTTCAATACGCCGGACATGAAAAAGTAGGTTCTCGCATGGCTAGCCGAGCATCCTGCGCGTAAAATAGATACATAGTTTATCGAATTTTTTGCGGGCAAACTATAAGTCGGACGAAAAAAGTATAAGATATCTTTTTTATAGAAAAAAACGTCTTCTACAACGTGGTATTTTTTATTTCTTCCTATCTTTTTTAAATTTCAAAATATCAAAGAATTTTGAAAATCAAAATGATTTTCAATTTTTTTTTTTATTTTGGGAAATCGATAGACGAATGAACTTTTTTTTATTTCAATCAGTACACTTTAAACTACTTATTAAAAAAAAATTCAGCCTGTTTGCGAATTTCTGGAGCTTTTTATCTCCACCGATTGGACTAGTATACAGGTGTGGTCACTTAAGTGTGCAACATATATGGGAAAATTTTTAATTAAATACACAACCAAAATACAAATTGCCAAAAGTTGGTGCATGTCCGATAATCATTTTAGGTGCTCATAGAATTGTTGAAACTCAAACAGCATACAGGGTGGGTCAAAAAATATAAAAATTGTACAAGAGTAAAGTGCCCTTATTTCAAAAAAATCAGCGAAATGTTATAAGAAAAAGTTGTTTAGAATTAAAAGTTATGCCCGGTTTACATTATTCCAGTCCAGCGATCCAGTCCAGTGCTGAAATGGATCGCTGGACTGGATTCGTTGTCTACATTATTCCAGTCATTTAGAAGCCGTTTTCATTGTGAACACCACAGTGACAATGTTTTCAAAAAGAGATCAGTTTCGAAAATGTTTCAAACGTGCTCAATCACTCTTGCTACAAGAAGTTATTAATGAGGTTGATAATGAACTAAGAAAAAAGGAACGGAATGGCACTGGATTGGCCGTCTACATTATTCCAGTTGCACTGGATTGATCGCACTGGATTCAAAAGTAGACCGCGAATCCAGTTACTGGACTGGAATGCTTACTGGATCCAGTGCATTCCAGTGAGGGTTTACATTATTCCAGTTGCAATCCAGCACTGGACTGGATCGCTGGACTGGAATAATGTAAACCGGGCATTATGCCCAAATACCAAAACATGGCCTTCTAAGAAAAAATTTTTTTTTTTTTGAAAAACCAAAATTTTATAGATAATTTTTTTCAATACAGGGTGGGTCAAAAAATATAAAAATTGTACAAGAGTAAAGTGCCCTTATTTCAAAAAATCAGCGAAATGTTATAAGAAAAAGTTGTTTACAATTAAAAGTTATGCCCAAATACCAAAACATGGCTTCTAAGAAAAAAAATTTTTTTTTTTGAAAAACCAAAATTTTATAGATAATTTTTTTCAATTTTTTTTTTATACTTTCCTTAAACACACTAATAAATTATTCAAGATCAAATCAATTTCGGATAACTTTGTTCAAATTCAGGCATATTTGTAAAATTAACTTAGATTTTTAATTTTTTATGGAATCACAAACTTTATGTTTGTTGCAACGATATTAAACAGCCTGTATGCTATTTGAGTTTCAACAATTCTAAGAGCACCTAAAATGAATATCGGACATGCATCAACTTTTGACAATATTTGTATTTTGGTTGTGCATTTAATTAAAAATTTTCCCATATGTTGCACACTTAAGTGACCACACTGTATAACGCACAAAAAACGCAAATGTACAGTCGAACCTGGATAAGCAAGAGTTCTAGGGACAGCGATCTCTTATGCGCTTATAGGGGTTTTTTACTAGTTTCAAGCTTATAGAGGTACAGGAGTGGCCTTTCTCACTTATACAAGTCTATAAAAATACAGCAAATATGTAGTGATAAACATGTATGTATTATTCGACATATACAGTAATTCGACATAGATACTAAAAAAAGAAAAAAAAACAATGTTAGTTCAGCTATTAATGACTTATTCTTAAATTTCGTAGAACTATTAATACGTTCGACTATCGCTTACAGAGGTACAAGCAAGTAGTAGTCTCAGTTATAGAGGTCCACGAGAGAAAAACGTCCTTCTCTTATAGAAGTTTTTGTTTCTAACTTATAGAGGTTTTATAGGGTTACAAAGACGGTATCTCTCACTTAGAGAGTTTTCTCGCTTACCCAGTTCTCACTCACTCATGTTTGACTGTATACTTTTTTTTATGAAAGACGGATAGAATAACGCCCCTCTGAAACTCGAATACAAAAACATTCCCAAGCATCTTTCCGTGAATAATTCTCAAGTGCCGAATACTCGCTAGCAATAATAATTATTAAGAAATAAATGGGAGTTTTTATACCGGTTTTTAATTAAGCGCAGCTTCACTGAGTTTTGTGGGCGTTTGATTTTTTTGCCACACGTTTCATGCATAATATACAGGGTTCACATTTCAATAGTTCTACAATTTTATTCGGGTTACTAAATGGTTTTTTTTACGGCGAATTGTGACATAATGTTAAAAACGGGTTTTAATAGTCCCGTGACGCGTAATAGCCTTACGCACGAGATATAATACATGGTATCTTTTTAATGTACCTTCTATAAAATAGCTTTTTTTCACAACATATTAAGTATATTTTTGACAGTTTAATTGTGAAATAAACCCCACTTCAACTAAGTTGTTCATAAAAAATACTATATTCGAATCTGTTGTTGTTTTCACATAATATATCTACTTCGAATGCGGTAGCTGATAGGTAGAAAATTACTATTGAATTGTTTAGATCGCGTACTTTTGTTTTACTTTACCGCACTAGAGCGTAGTGGGTCACTACATGCATATAAAGCAGTTATTTTATAGGGGACAGTGCAAAAACTTCTTTACTATTATAGGTAAACCCGCAGATCGACCGTTGCACGGAATTCAATACCTGCATTCAAGCCTGCACTCCTGATCATCATCATATTATCTTCGGAACCGTTTGGTATATTACAATGCCGGTCCCACGGCTAAATTTTATATATTATGCAATGTAAATTTCACGACAACAGCATCAATGCGCGTAAGTAGTTTTGTAGAAGCAAGTAGCAAAATCCCGAACTTTCTCGAATTGCGTAGAATATCGCCGCAGTAGATTTTTTCCAGAAAGTTCAATCACGCGGCGGCAGAGGTATATAGATAGACCACGCCTGCAGTTCACAGGTCAAAACAGTAACCGTGGTCACAGTCGGACATAATAACGGCCGAGCGACATAAATCATTGATTTCATATAAGTATAAATTTTCTAGAGCGCTTACATAAATATTTCTTGCATATATTTTATTACTTAGAAGTTGTTTTTTTTTTTTTTTGTTACATTATTTCTATTTTATTTTCCATTATTATATAGGAGAAATACTTTTAGTTTGTTTGTTTTTTTGTTTTGTGAACATTTTATTGTTGTAAATCAATATTTACTGCCACATCGAAGAACAGTTTTGTTAAAATACATTATTTTTTTAGCCAATATATCTACTGTCATCAGTTCTCGGATCCTGATTACCTTGGCTACTCTCAAGCTCAGTAAAAGTAGTAAAATATACCAAACGCGACACCTTGTATGTATTATGTGGATACTTAAATGACTTATTTCACTAGACTTTTTTAATAAAATACAATATCTATGTAAATGAATAGCAATTAATAATACTATAGATGATGTACTGTACCCGATCGTTAGTTCTAATGATCGCCGGGGTGGTCTCTGACGGTACAAATGATTGGCCATAGAAACATATTCGCATCGTGGCGTTTTGTTTAGAACACACCAAAAATTTGAACCGATCAACAATTTGAAATATATTATTATTGTATAATACGTTTAATGTTCATTTCACGAACTTTTATTTCGTGAGAAAACGCAATTTAAAGTCGTCAATAATAATAGCGCACTTATCGCCATATTCATTACACTATTAGAGATAGAAATTACTAATCTTTGAACAAATTTATTCGTTACAATAAAATTTACTTTTAATTCACCAACCAAATTATCAGGTAAAATAGTTAGTTGAAGAATAAATACACACTGCACTATATTCCCTGGAATTTTTGTTGAATATTGTGACGTTCACTCAAAAACCCGACCGATGGCGTTACTGTAAACGTCAAAAAAAAGTTTCATTAAAATAATGATGTTTTATACTATAACCCAATTGCACATAAAACTTCCACCAACTAATTGCTTTACAGCCTTACACTTCACGAAAGGTTAAAATAAATAACACATAAATAAATTTACAAGAACAAACTGCAGATATAATACTCCACCTTTATAGGTTAGGTATTATCATCTATGTGTACGCCATTATTATTATATCAGGCGAATAAATATTTATACCCGTAATTTGGACAGAATAGATTTATACCTGCAGTAAACATAATTATGCTTGGTGAATTGAATTATCGCTAATTATTCGAAGGAATGAAACAAATGAACCGAATAAATAACTACTTACGTTCGGTGAATATGGCCATTAAAGCGTCATAATCTGACGAACAATTAAAATTGATTGGTTATACAATATACAGTCACACGTCGTTTATTAATGTATGTTTAGTTGTCGAGCGTCTATAAACTTCTCTCTGGCTTAAGTGGTCTCTGAGTCTCATTCGATCGGTTGATTCAAGATGCTTATATATTAATTTACACTATGCTGAAGACCTTCATTAATAATTATCACGTATGAGACGTGTTTTGAAAACAAAATGGTGTGACCTCGTCTCAAATGAGGAAATGTGGAGGCGAACACAGCAGGAAGAAATATGACGCACCGTCAAAAAATTAAAAAAAAATGACAGAGTATCGGGCACACACTGAGAATATTAACGACTGGCGGTCACATTTAGAAAAGAACATTGCATAAAATCAAAATAAAAATATGGCCACCATAGTCATGATATAATGTCACCAGTTTGAGTACCTACATGCATCTTTTTTTATTTCAACCAAAAGTATTTTTGAGAATTTTGTGCACGTTTTAAAGTACTGTTCTTTACTTAAAGAATATCAGTACAAAAATTCATAGTTTCAAAAAATTCTAAAAACACGCTTAGGAATAGCAATGCACTAAAAAGTAAAAAATAATTTGTTTTCTTCTTCTGTAGATAACATTTAAAAGCGTGGGGCTTGATGAATTAAATATATATAGGTACGGTGAGCGTCCCATGCTTTTAAACGTTATAGAACATATATATATTTTTTACTTTTAAAATTATCGAATTGAAAAGTTTATAAATAACTTTCAATTTTCATAGTTCCAAAAAGAAATCTCAAAATGAACACTTCTATCAAGTCTGTTATTTAGATTTTGTTGAAACTATGAAATTTACTTTTTTACTTTTTGATAAATTTCAACCTTTGCGACACATAAGTACATTTTAAGGCAGTTCACTCGTGAAACGGTTTTTCTTAGGAATTTAATAAAATTTACGTATATAAGGTTAATAAAAGTGCCTTATATTTAATTAAAAAAATAAATAAATGTTTTCACCGACTATAAAACGAGATATTAACAATCAAAATGTGTATAATTCCATGCTGGAGGTATACCACGTATAAAGAAAACGAGTATATATTCCAGAATATCTCGAAAACGGTTCTTAGTATATTTTTTTAAAACTAATAAAAAAAATATATACAGTATATATAAATTTTTTTTATCAATTTGTCAAAAAATATAAATTTTTAAAGGGTACAGTCTCTTGCAAAAATGCACGGAAAATCTCTGACTGTTGGTAGTTATACTATTACGCTAAACTTTTGTCTTCGACTGTCGGGAGTGAACTATCTTAATTAATTATCATAATATTGTACTGTCATCAAAACTTATACATACGGCTGCAAAGTTTCACGTCATTTGGAGAATTGAGGATAAAAATAGAGTTGAAAGATTTTTATTTACATATAACATACAAATGCAGCTAATATAAGCGTGTTAATAAAAAAAAGTATATAAATGATTAATGAAACTTGGCCTAAAAAAATTAATAACGATTAATATTAATTTGATTTCACAAAACGTCAACGAACTGATTTAACAAAACGATTTCTAATCACCGTAAAACGGGGTCTCAATGAATAATTGAATTCGTTGCATTGTTATTATTTAATTATACTTATAGGTACATTGACATTTGAAACGGAGATTCTAATCTCTTTTAATAAAACTGCAATCGATTGTCACAATATACTGTCATTTATTAAACCTGCTATTATAAGCTGAGATCCTAATACCGTCGTTTTAAGTATCAGGAGGAAAATTATAAATAGAGTAATAAATGTTATATATGCAAGCTGCTAGCCTGGTGCCACTATTTCAACATCAGAACATTGTTAATATCGTAAAAATGATTAGCACCTGCTACAAACATTGTAAACAAGCTGAGATTCTAATACCATCGTTTTTAATATCAGGAGGAAAATTATAAATGGAAATAAAATTATAAATGTTATCCAAGCTGCAAACCTGATGCCACTATTTTAACAGAATAAAAACGACAATTGATGCTAAATCTACGAATCTTACATTCAGAACATTGATATCGTAAAAATGATTAACATCTGCTACAAATGCTGTAAACGTAGAAGAAGAATGATATATATTATAGACGCTAAACAGCTGAGGTGATGTAAAAGCGATACAACTATTTAAATAGCACGAGGACAAAATAGATTTGTTACCAAAGCTGTGAACTTATATTAATATACCGTTTCATTCTCAGACGAACGATAATTAATTAATAATTGTTAATACTTATACTAACAAATGCTGCTAACCTGATACTACTATTTCAATATCAGAGGGACAATATTATTAATAACAAAAGTTGAAAAATAGATTATAGAAGTTACCAAAGCCAGGGCCGTAACGTGGATTTTGTGGGCCCTGGGCAAGACCTTCAAATTGGGCCCCCCTCAATAAAAAAAAAATTGAGAAAAAACTTCCCATGGTTATAGTTCCTGTTCTTTCACATTTTTAAAGTTTAGTAGGTATATCACTTAATAAATAAACACAAAATAAGGAATCTTTAAATTGGTCCTGTCCATATTTTTTGTAATTTTTTTTTTATTTTATATTTATGAAGAAAAGCGAATTAAAAATTTATTTAAATTGCATTCTTCTTGCTTTTTTCTCCACAAACTGATCAATTATATTATTAAAATCTATTTCTTGCTCTATGTTAGATTCAATTGATATAATAGACAGGTTCGACAAACGCTGTTGTGAGAGCGACGATCTTAAATAGTTTTTAATTAACTTCAGTTTACTAAAACTTCTCTCGCAAGAAGCGGTGGTGACTGGTAGGGTTAGAAATATTCTTAAAGCAACAACGATGTTTTGGTACGATTCGACTAATTCGAAATCATGTATACCGATGAAGCAGATGACATTGATGACAGTTACGTTAGTTTAATCCAAGATTAAGTTTTAATCTTGTTTTATAATACCGGGCCTAAGTATTGAGAATTAAATAAATATGTTTTTTTTAAATAAAAATTCTAATAGCATATTCTGGCTTTTTTGGGCCCCGTCTATCTGAGCCACCAGTGGTGTTACTTATATATGTGATTTGTAATATTCATTAAAATACGAATGAAAATAATTGAGATAATTTTTATCGGGGTCTTCTTGGGCCCCCCTGTGCCCTGGGCCCTGGGCAAGTGCCCCTATTGCCCCTGCCTAGTTACGGCCCTGACCAAAGCTATAAATCTCGTTCACAGTTTTGACACGGAGGATAATATTCTATAGTTGCAGTAAAAGTGATGAACTGCTGAGAGCCTAATACCACCGTTTCAATATATCAAGTGGATACGTGCTATCTACATGCTTGTGATATCCGATACTGTTGTTTACTTGTATGTGAGAATAAGTACAATGACTATAAAAGCTGCGAGCCTTGTACAAATAACAGGTGAAAAAACAAAGTTACGACCAACAGACGAACTAAATAAATTATCTTATGTAGAATCTGCGAGCAAAAATTTAAAGGAAGTCGGGATCCCGCGCGCGATTTCTGAGCTAAATTGAAGTTATAAGAGATAATTACCTAGTACAGGTTAAGTGATATAATATTAGTCCAGGCGGTAGGGGGAGATTTTCCCTATGTTACAGACTACAGTGTAGACATATTTTCTAATTTTCTCGACTTGTATTATAGATACGACAAAAATAATGATACCAATGCAGAGGGCGCTCCGAGCACTACAAGTTTTTGATAATAAAAATAAGATTTAAAATTTGAAATAAAAAATGTTTATCATTTATGCAGTTTTTATACTGATATTGTGCGTCAATATTTTTTTATAATTAAGAATAATGCTGGTTTCCATGGGTTTGTAAGTTTTGACTGAGCCAGATTTTAAAAAATCAAACACGAGATGGCGCAAAAGTCGCGTATCATAGATACTTTCCTAGCGTATAAGGACGAAAGTGCGGAGTTTATGAAAAGGTCAGTGGCACCAAAACTGGCGATATCGATTGATTGATGATTAAAACACCATATGTTTGTGTTTACGCAATGTTTACTTTTTGCTAATTGCTTCTCTGTTTGTGAAAAATAAAACATCAACATATTCGGACTCGATTTAGTTTATACACAAAAGATAACATTATCTAAAAGTTCACTTAAAAGTTCACGTTTATGTTTATTTTGACGACTACAATAAGTTGTTGTTAATGACTTCCGTCTCTTTGATTTATTTTATGAGCGACCGTTAAGTAGCTAGAGAAATGGTGCGGGACTGTTTGCACTTTACACATTGGGCGCTAATTATGTACAGTGTGTCTCAGGAATTGTATAGGTCCATACTTCTGTTTAGCTTTCCCGATAGATTTTGGTTTGGCAAGGAAAGTAATGAAGCGCAACGAATTTCGTTTAAAAAATATAATGTCACATCATTCTAGGTAGGTACAGGCTATTTATATGATCCTAAAATCCACCTTCTTAGAAGTGGCCTGGGGAGGGTGCAACTGGTCAAAAATTTCTGCCCCTTGTATTTCCCGGTCATTAGGCTCTAACAGAACATAAAAACGAAGCGGCAGCATTTTATTTTAACAATTTTTTAGCATCTTTGAAATTTTTTACACCCCATATCTTAAAATGGGTCCTGATTCCGCCTACAAATATATCATACCAGCGGTCCCGCCTGGTTTCACCCGGGTGCAAAAGAACGAATGGGGCGGAGGTAGATGAGTACGCACATTCATCTAAGTTTAGCGAAATGAATGCTGTGTCCAAATTTCATGATGATCGGAGTTACCGTTCAAAAGTTTTTGTCGGACGGACAAAATCTGTCAAAATTGCACCTTCGTGTGATGACTGGAACGTTAAAAAAGAGTTTAAAAAACTGTGCTTCATCAGTTTTTTGCTTGTATTTTCAGAATAGTTAATTTTTTATCGATACTATTGTAAAATAGATAATGATTCGCGAAAAAGTCTTTAAAAATAATTCTCCATCTATTGTCAAAAACAAACAAAAAAATATTGAAGTAATGAAGTTGGAAATTTTTACGGTTAAGAAAATGTCTAAAAATATCCAACATTTAAAAATACGAAAAATTATCAATTATTTGAATTTTTTAAATTTTTTATTGATTTTTAAAAATCGGGCCAAGGCTGTCTAACTAGTGAAAACTTTTTACTGGCCTAATTTTATAATAATTATGATATGAGAAAAATAAAATTGACTTCACCAATAAATAGATAGGTACCTATTAATGATAAAAAAATACTGATTTCAGTTCGAGACAACCGTGCTCTACTTCCGTTACTCTAGTAGAGACATCGGATTGGACAGCTTTTTTTAGGAGCTTTACAGCAAAGTTTAGATCGACGTGAAGAAAAATTCGATGCAGTTTGAGGCTCAATGCGTGCTGCAGGAGCAGGTGCGCAGTGCTTGTTCGAGCGTTTAGTGATGTGTCGCTCTTGAGCGAGTCGTTCATAAGGAAGGACTCCTTTCTAGGAGCGGAGCGGTCGCTCTTTTTTTGCGAATGACACTCTGAGCGCCATTGCTCTGTGCTAAGCTGTTCTGTACTGTTGCATTCGGACATTTACAGAGCGCACACGGCACAAGTCTCAGAGGCACTAGTGAATTTTGCATGTACGGAGTTATCTTCGCGGAGTCATTTAATGTTGAATGACACACTGTAAGTATAATAGTACTAAGCTTAACAGTGACTTAAACCATCCACATTGACGTCGTTGACAAAGATATAATATTGTAACAATAAACATTATTATTGTTAAGCTTTTATTATACTTTATAGTTTATCCGAAATGCGTATAATATAAGATCAGAATCATTTTAAATGAGCTGAGAGCTGAGTGTGTATTTTGTTGTGCAATGCTACGTGACTCCTGAGCATGCATGATGACAGTTCACACCTCTGCAGTCTGCACTCTTGTGTAGTGCGTACTGTCTAGTGTCACTCCTTTGAACGACTCGCTCTGAGCGACTCTTTTTAGTGAGCGGAGCGCACGGAGCCAGCTCCCAACAAAGAGTCATGTGGACACATCACTACGAGTTTTGACTCAATAAAAAAGTGAATAATAATAATTTTGTTCACCTTGGCTCAGATAACAACTCTGCGAACACATCTGTTTAATGATTGTGTTTACAGGGTGTCCTACAAAACTTCCACAAGGTGCAATATTTTACAAAAAAAAAACATTTTTTGCACGTTCTCCTATAAAATACAGTCAAACCTGAGTGAGTAAGAACTGGGCAAGTGAGAAAACTCTCTAAGTGAGAGTAATTGCCAGATACGCCCAACAAACGATAAGTTAGAGACAGAAACCTCTATAAGGTAAAGGCGTTCTTCAATCATGGACCTCTATAACTGAGACTACTACTTGCCTGTACCTCTGTAAGCGATAGTCGAACGTATTAATAGTTCTACGAAATTTAAGAGTCATTAATAGCTGAACTAATTAACATTGTTTTTGTATCATTGATTTTTTGTTATTTGTTTTCTTTTTTTAGCATCTATGTCGAATAATACATACAATATGTTTATCACTACATATTTGTTATATTTTTATAGATCTCTATAAGTGAGAAAGGCGACTCCTGTACCTCTATAAGCTAGAAATTTGGGTTAGTGAAAAACCTCCAAGAGCGTAAAAGAGATCGCGGTCCCTTGAACTCTCGTTTATCCAGGTTCGACTGTAGTTGCTTTTCATTCCTGTATAGCTGTATCTAGTAAACTAGTGCGTAAAGCAAAACAAAAGAAAAGCGATTTTACCAATTCAATAGTAATTTATCTGTCAGTTGTCATATAAAATCACATGAAAAACATATCAGCAAAGTTGCTGTGGTCTTAGTAAACAATTCAAATATAGATTTCAATATGTCCAAACACTCTGTAATTAGCTGTTTTAATAGGAGGTATGTAATAAAAATGCAATATGTATCTCAAAAGTAATGCTATTACGTCTCGTGTGAGTTAAAACTCGCTGGTCACTCGTTTTAACATAATGACACAGCTCGTACATAAAAACTGTATTTGCCTTTTAGAAACATTAAACTATACTATATTACTAGCGATTTTGACTTTAAAAGAAAGTCACTAAAAAAACAGAAACTATAGGATGCCTATAGAAACTAGAACAGAAGTTATAATTTTTTTAATATTAAAAAAATGTTTTTGATGCAGTCATGCGGCGAAAATAAATTTTAAAAAAATGTATAATGATTTTCATTTGGCATATGGTTGGATGAGCTCACTTTGAACATACCGAAAAAAATATTTGTTATATTTGTTATAGGTTATTTAATTTTTTTGTAAATGTATCACAAATTGCCGTATGTAAAAAATTACAAGAAAACTATAGCGAACACAGATCAGATCTATCAGCTGTCGAGCGTCTGTAATTCTCTGAAGTACGTTCATGCTTCATCGTTTTTTCTTCTCTTATGAATAAACTTTTATAAAAATTCTTTAGTGAAAAGTCACAAAATTAAATTAAATTTCACTAAAGATTTTTAAGGTTCTGAAGAAGTCAAGAAATATTGCCGAAACGTTGACCAATAAATAATGTTCTACTGAATAAAAATTGTTTTAATATTTTAGCCTTGTATCACGTATAATTTTATCATACCATAATACCAAGGTGTCTCATTTTATTTTATTAATAACAAAGTCACATTATCGAAAGAACTGCGTCAATAAACTTTTTGATTCGTCTTTTTAAGAACAGCTTGTATATATACAATCTCAGCCCTACTGCGGTCATCACATCAATGACTGCTTAGTAAGATAATCATTATTCACAGCAACCGTTTATATTCTACAAATCTACTTGTAAACGAGCAAACATTATAAAATCTAGGAATAAATAATAATTTGAACGCAAAAAGAAAACGACAGTGTGGAGAAGATGCGGTTAACGTGACGTCACACGATAACAAGTGAACACAGCTGCATGTGGTTAAAAAGATGACACTATTCGGATACGGTGATTGATATTTATTTGATTTTAAAACATAAATAATCTTCAATATTTTTAGTATAAGGAATAATTCGCAATAGTAAACGAAATTACTGTACTTTTTCCAGGATTTCAGAGAAAGCCGTCGTTTATAATATGAATAGCTGTACCCGGTTACGCGTTGCAGAGGCTCAATTTGTAAATTAACCTTAGCATTTGCCTTCTCTAGACAGCATTCATATATCTCTTACCGTTAAGGCAACGTTCGTAAGTATAACGCATTCGCTCGATCGCTTTTCGACGACTCTCGTTGCAAAATTGGTCTCCACGAAAAGTGCTTTTATTTTAACGTGATAATTCATAGCCTATATTATGTCCATCCTAAAGATCCATTCTAAATAGTTGCGAAAAAATTTTTGAAATCGGATGAATTGTTTCGGAGATTACCTCCTACATCCAAACCTACAAACTTTGCCTCTTAACATCGATTGAACTTTAAATTTATTATGATAAAACAATAAATTGAAAATGACACTTGTGTTGGTGTTAAAAAAATGTAAAGGGTTTATAAAAGTTTAAAAAAAAAGTAAAACTTTTTTTCAATTTCAATTTTTCCAGTAGAGGTGTGAATCAACCTTAAAACTGACGGCTGCGACATCCAATCAGGTGACTCGATGATCATCATGAATGAAGCTTTGTACCGATGAAAGGTGTTGTTGTCAATTGTGTTAACGCGACGGTCGCATAGCCATGTCTAAACTCAAGACCAGACAAACCATATCCGTGCAAAGACAAGATGGTGAAATTAAAGAACAATAATTGCCATTCTTACTGTCACCATCTTTCATTTACCATTTTTCATTTTAGGGTTCAGAATGGCAAGGACATATTTTCAGACATAATATAATAATGTGATATTAGAAGGAAGACTTTCGCAGCACAGGATCAGTAATTTTGCATTTATAACCTGACGTAATCGATGCTGACGTTTCGATATTCTTTGTAACATCTTCACAGTGCCGGATTAATCATTAGGCAGAGTAGGCAACTGCCTAGGGGCCCCGCATCGACTAGGGGCCCGTGCACGCACCAAGAAAAAAAAACTTTTCATTGAACGAAAATTTTATTTGAAAAATTTTATGAAATTTCCAATATTATTTTCTTTCGTTGTTTATTGTAATTTATTGCATTTAACAAGATAAAATTTAAAATAACTACGTCACGTCTCATTTCTCTTTCCTGACCCATCAAAAAACCTGGATCATCAATTATCTATAACCTATTCATTAAGATCATTTCAATGAAGCTAACGAGTCAGGTAAGGCGATGCTGCAGCATCTTGTCAAAGTAATCATGTTGTGTTACAATTTCACATAAGACATTGAACAGGATGCCTGGAGCCGATCATCTAGAAGTTACTCACATCCCTTCATCAACTTGAAAAGACCTGATTGCATTGCCTAGAGACCCGGATAGTAACCCTATCCGGGTCTCTAGGCAATGCAATCCGGCCCTGCATCTTCAAAGTATTTATTGGCAACATTGAATGCTCTTAAGATGATGCAAACGGTATCTAAACGTTATAGTAGAAATGCAATTTTAAAAATCAGTACTGCTTCATTTATCACCTCGTGCCACGGATGTTTCCCTTTAAACTTCACAGTACTATTCAAGTACCACAATTTACTTTACATTCATTTAAGATCCAATTTAACTAACTTGTAATAATCAAAGGAGTTTGTATCTAAGTTAACTTAAAACTCGAAAACCCTTGAACCGACTTGAAACTTTTTTTACTGCCTAAAAAAACTACTTCTTGGGAAAGTTACATATATTATTACGCTAGGGCAAAAGAGTGATGAGTAAGGAGCAAAAACTGAGCTTTTGCTCAGGAAGGAACTCGAACTGGGGGCAGCTAGTATTCCTATATGGATCTATTCAGTACTAGGTCCCTCCCTGATTCGGGGCTCGTTACAGTAACTGGTCCTCTTTGTTGCTCCCTGTCTAGTATATACGTTAACAACTCAAGATCATCAGAGTTCTTCCGTGAAAACATGAAAATTATCGGATTTTGTAACGGTCGTTGAGGTAAAAAAATCAATGCGCGTTTAAGGTCGTTAAACGTTTACTTTTTTATCGACAGCCAAACCCCAATCGTTTTCCCTGAACGTATTCTATTCAAATTCAAATTCAAATTCAAATATTTATTGTCAAAAGGAAAATTACATTTCGTATGACTTGTCAAGTACAAAAGCTAATAATCAATATTTAAAATCATTTACTGAATATAAACAAAGAGAGCATAGTCGACTTTTTATTTGTGGTTTAAATTTGGAATATGGCAGTAAAGTCACCTGTACTGGCAGTGTATTATACATTCTCAACGCCGAAAATTCAGGGCTTTTATAAAACAAAGATAGATTGCACTTAGGTAGAATAAGTTTATTATTATGGCGAGTTTGATAGTCGTGCTTAGAGCTAAGAGGAGAATACCTATTTTTATGTCTATGAATGTAGCATAAAGAAAAATAAATGTACATTGAAGGGATAGTTAAAATATTATGTTTTAAAAAATACTCTTTACAGCTGTCACGGAAACCAAGGTTGAATATAATTCTGATAGCTTTTTTCTGCAGCAAGAAAATTCTATGAAGTCCGGCGGTGCTGCAACCCCAAAACATAATGCCATATTTGACATGCTGAAAGAAATATGCATAGTAAACAGTCAGGTCTAGATTAAAATCATAGCAACTATGATGTATTTTTCGCAGAGCGAACAAAGAACAGGCTAGCTTAGAGCTTAAATTTGAAACGTGTTGAGACCAGTTTAGAGTATCAGAAACTATTACACCTAGGAACTTAAAAGAATGTGTTATCTCTAACGGAATATTTTTAGACCTCAATGCCAGATTAATGCTATCATTGTTTCCTTGGGATGTATGGAAAACCATATATTGAGTTTTACTCACATTTAAGCAAAGGGAGTTGTCGTGGCACCAAGATGAAAATTCATCAATAGATGATTGCACTTTATTTTGAAGTTCGAGGGGATTACTGGCAACTGATATGAAGCATGTATCATCAGCATACATCACCACACGATCACAAGTCACGCAAGAAGGCAGATCATTTACATATAAAGTAAAGAGTATTGGGCCTAATACCGATCCTTGAGGAACGCCAGTTTTAATAAGTTTAGGCTTGGATGTTGAGTTACCAACGCGGACTAATTGCTTACGATCCCTGAGATAGGATGTGATCCAATTTAAGGCATTTCCACGTATCCCAAGATGCTGAATTTTTGTTAATAAACGATTATGATCAACTGTATCGAAAGCCTTGCTTAAATCACAAAAAACGGCTGACACATATTTCTTATTGTTTAGGCTTTCAGATATAATTTGGATCAGCTCATGAATTCCATCTTCTGTACATTTATTTTTACAAAAGCCATTTTGTGCAGAACAGATTATATTGTTTTTATGCAGAAACGAATTAATTCTCATGCAGAAAGCAAATTCAAAAAGCTTAGAGAAAGTCGGTAATACAGATATAGGACGGTAGTTCGCCATATCAGATTTTTCGCCCTTTTTGAAAACAGGGACGGTTTTTGCTAATTTTAGAACCGATGGAAAAGCTCCATTAGAAAAGGAGATATTGATAAGATGAGTAAGAGGCTTAAGTATGAAGTCACAATTTTTTATCAGCATATTCGGTATCTCATCTGCACCACAGGAAAAATCATTTTTTAGTTTTTTTAAAAGTAAATTTGTTTCATTATCAGAAAATGGTACCAGAAACACTGACACAGTACTGCTAGAAGCTGGATTATAAACATCATTTGCAGGTGGCAATTTAAGAATATTAGGAATATTTAAAAAGTGTGTATTAAAAGCATCAGCAATTTTATTATTGTCAGAAATAAGAGATCCATTTATAGAAATAGATTGGTGAGTAATATTCTGGCCGGATGCTCCTTTTAATTCAAAATTAACTATAGACCACATAGTCTTGCCCTTATTATTGGCATTATTGATTTTATTTTTATAATAATTTGACTTTGCTGATTTTAAAATTTGTTTATATTCAGTTTTAAATGCTGTGAAAACATTAATAAAAATTGGAAAAGATTTACTTAAAACATACAAATCGTCTAAAATTGTTTTTAATTCTAAAATATCATTTGTCATCCACATATTTTTATGTTTTCTTTCATTAAAATGAACCTTTTTTAGAGGAAAAGCACAATTAAAATAATATAAAAAAGTTTCATAAAATATATTAAATGCCTGATCAATATCGCAACAAGATAAAACATCAGTCCATGTCTCGTTACTAAGTAAAAAAGAAAAGTATTGTTTATTCAAAGCAGAGAAAACTCTTCTTTGTGCAAATGGCGGTTTATTATTTGCAGTAATAGAAATTGGAAATTTGACAACCTGCGTATAATGGTCAGAAATATAAGTATGTATATTATAAGCACTTGAATATTTAAAATTAACTGCAATATTATCAATTACAGTTTCAGAATTATTTGTAACACGAGTAGCTGAGGTAATGGTAATTTCCAAATTAAAAGTTTTGAGAAAATCACACAATAAGTTTTTATTACGACTGTCAACAGAAAAGTCAACATTAAAATCACCGGCAATTATTATATTGACATTATTTTTGTCTAATTTAATTAAAACTTGATTCAAAAGGGCAATGAAGTCAAGAATGGAATCACTGGGCGATCTATAGACTGTGAGCACAACATATTCATTGTATAGAAAACGAAAAATACGTGATTGGAAAAATAAAAACACTGCATATAATCTGATTCATTTGTCAATATCTCCGACGCTTTACATCTTCGCCATTTTGTTTTCTGATTGGTTGAACATTATCTTCTATCACGGAGCGACGATGCGATCGCATTAAGAATAAAAAAAGCGACAATATTGTTTTTTTAACGTGCCTATCAAAAACCGCAGCATTAAAAATATTATATACTATAGCGGATCGGCCCCGTTTTACCCGGGTGCGATAGATATATTTTTTGTTGCCGGAAAATTCTGCAAAATATATTTCATTAAGAAATGACTAAAGCGCTGAAATGTCGGTAGGTGGCAGTGCTCGCTAACTCATACTGATAGTTGCCGCTTGGTGTGCCACAGTAACGCGTCATTTGAGCGTAACCCAGTTGCGCCAGGCTACTTGATATCGCTACATGATACGGACACAGTTTTACTTGACAAAACACCGTTATTTTGTACAAAATATTTACAAATTATGTATACAAAAACCTTCCTCGTTTATCGCTCTTTCTATTCGTGAAAACCATATAAACATCCGTTCGGTAGTCTTTCAGTTTATCGCGTTTCGGCAGACAGACAGGGCGGAGGAACTTTTTTTATATGTATAGCTATAATAAACTTTCAAAAGCGCTAAAGGGGCCGTATAGGAGCATCTAATTTTTATTTCGTCTTCTCATGACAGTGATATTCAAGCATCCTTAACGGTTGAAAACCGTATCATGAAGGAGAAGCAGGACTAAAACATTGACTTAACTAGCAAAAATAAACCAGTGTAATTCAGTGCGAAGGGGAGACATCCCAAAGCATCGTGATTTTATTTTTCCCAACAGATTTTTTGAACGTATCTCTTTTTAGGTGAGTTAACAAGCCGGAAAGCGGCCACAAATCGACGTTACGACGCGGGTTTACGCTAATATACACGCGATGTATACCGTATGTACAAAGAAAAAAACCGTAAATATCGAATTTTTATTATTTACCTAGGATGACCAACCGTCTCGGATTTTCCGGGACAGCCCCGCATTAAAGCCCCGTATCCCGCATTAATATGTGTTCCGGAAAATGTCCTGCGGTCATTTGTCTTTGCGCATGTTGATATTTGTTATAAGAAATAACTTAAGCTATAGGTACTAAAAAAAGGGAAGTCTTTTCTTCTCGCATTCTGTTACTATAAAAATGATCACCTATATTTACCTATTTAAGTCAAAAAATCGTTTCAACTACGCGTGGAAATCAATTGAATAGTTTACGACTTTATCGTGTTCAGAAAGATGCGATACTGTCTTTTATAAATACATTAACATCCGGCCCGGCTTCGTCCGGGTCGATTTTGATTAAACAAACAAAATTATCAAGAGCAAAAATTATTACTTATATCACTTTTATTGCATCGTCTCTTATGACTTATAGTTTACAATCCGGCGTACACCTATTTAGTTGAGAACTCGCCAACTAAAACAATTTCGCATATTTTTAGTGTCCGACCGAAGCTTAGGTTTCGGTCACCTCTTGCAAGACCTTCGGCTCCGGCCAAAATGGGCCGAAGTTTTGGTCGAAGCCAAAGGTTTCTAATAGGCGCCGAAATTGAACGAACTGTTACGAATGATCGAGAGCACGATGGATGTGACGACTTCTAGAGATGATTAAAATTACCTTTTTCTATTATATATGCCTATATTCATCGAACACTTTTAAAGATAGAAGTTACTAAACGTGGAACAAATTTATTCGTTAGAATAAAATTTACTTTCAATTCACCACTGCACTATACTCCTTGCTCTTTTTATTGAATATTTTGACGTTTACCCAAAAATCACAAAATAATATTTTCTCCTAACCCAATAGCACACAAAACTTCCACTAACTTTAATGTTTTACAGCTATATACATTTCACAAAATGTTAATAAACAACACATAAATAAATTCACAAGAGCAACTGTAGATATAATACTCTATCTTTATAGGTTAGGTATTATGATCTATGTGGTGGCCATTATTATTTTATCAGGCGAATAAATATTTATCTCCTCGAAGTAAGACAGAATAGATTTATACCGGCAGTAAACATAATCATGTTTGATGAATTGAATTATATCGGTATTTATTTGGGGGAATAGTTACCTGAAGAACAAATGAACCGAATAAATAACTATTTACGTTCGGTGAATATTGCCATTAGTGACTTTTTACAAACTGGTTCAATTTTTTTTAAACACTGGAGCACGGTACCAAGCACACCTAATATCAAGGCTGTTTAATAAATTGATTGGCAAAAAATACAAAAAGGTTAGAGAGGACTGTTTTTCACGAAAGTACAGTATACACGCCATATCGATATCTTCGCGTATATACCTCTCTACCTCGTTATGGCCACAGCATTCATTAGATTATTTGAGATGAACGGCTATCGTGATTCGTGACCTTGGGTCTTCTGAATCCGATTATTATAGCGTGCCTCAAAGTTCAAGGGCGAATAATTAGTTACAGATTCAAATTAAATCTTGCGAAACGACGTTCGGTGCCGCTTTTTTTAGTACAAAAATCGCGTCTGATTTCCACAACAAGCACGCAACATATCCAAATAATATTCTTGATATATAGTCCTTAAGAACAAAACACTGTTCGTATACGATAAATACAGTGGCGGATTTATACATTTCCCAAGTATAGGCTTTTCATTTTTGCCGCCCTTACCTCAACAATAATTGTCAGTTCTTATAGATTATTTTTACAATCCAACAATTTGGTTGAAATTGCACAAGTAATAGTTTTTGAGTATATTTCTGAGTTAATCAAAGCTTAATCGCGTACGACTAATAAGGCGGGGTAATGTATGCTATTTACACAATAATGTACATACGGTAAACGTAATTAAATAATCCTTATTTGCCGCCCCTAAAATCTGCCGCCCTAGGCTCAAGCCTACTCAGCCTGCTGGTAAATCCGTCACTGGATAAATACATTCATGGTCGCGTAATTAATAATAATACGTGTTCGTCCCTACAGCGATATTGTATACTGGGAAGCCATTTCCAAGCCGGTTAAATGGAAATTTCCGAATTTATACGTGGTGTTCCGTTTGTGATCACATAGTCGAGAAAAAGTAAAAGCAATTGGAGGAGTTTAGTAAACTGGGGCAAGAAAAAAGGACGAATGTGAATTTTAGCGCGCCGAATATAGTGTAAATACGAACTGAAGTAATAAATAAAGCAAATAAAAAAGTTACGAAAGTGAATAGTGACTATTTATGTGTGAGCAATAATGCAAAAATGATGTTTCCACGCGTTTCATTGGAACACTATCAAGAAACTGAGCAGAACCGTCTGAAGCGGCGGTGATTCTGTTTCTCAAATTTTACACAAACATGTGCAAACGCACGCATAAAGGTGTCGATCGTCTCTAATCTACATTAAACAAGATTTAAAAAAAAATGCAAAAACACGTAAATACAGTCTTATAGTAGAATCTGCATTAGTTCATCATCGGAGTTCCTCATGGCATGATCCCTAGACCCTTTTTCTTTACAGCGTTTCTTAACACTGTTAAATCTCATGAATCTATTTTAGCCCACCGTACGAAAAAATGTTATAGTTTAAAATATTCTGAAAAAAATATTTCGAGTGCCTGTGGCCCGGCCGCGGCGCCGCGGTTTGAGATCATCCTGTGCACGCGATGTGTGACGCACGGCGAAAACATGCCGCGTGGTGGACATTGACTACAGCACGCAGTGCCTGTGCCTATATTATAGCCAGATACACTGCAGACTGGACTGGGCTGTGAAGCATGGCCTTTACACAGGTGAGGAGTACGTGTAGGGACCCTACAGGACATACGTAGTACCTACTAGGTATAAAATCATGCCGCGCCGCGCTTATCATGGCTGTGCAAAATGTAAAGACATGACAGCACGCGCTTATAAATCCTCAAGGGTTCGTGGTCAAAAATTACAAAGTTCTTGTAAAGGCTTGTATTTTGAGGTTGGCTAGTATTTAGGGAGTAAATAATATAGTAGTCCGGATGTCAGCGATCGGGACCTCTGACGCCGAGGTTTAATTTATTGAATATAATTTATAAAAAAAATTGGTTGTCTGTAAAGTCGGTTTACGGACGATAGTTTTACGTAATACATAACCTAAATTTTAGTAGCTGTCAAACTTGGGTCGAAGCATACTGCGCTCTCGCTTGCACGCACAGGGTCAGGCGGAACGTTAGGAACGTTGCACTTTTTCGTGCGTGCAGCTGGTGTTTCATCAATTTATAAGACGTTATCACGTCAAAAAAATACAGTTAGACCTCAATTCGACAAAACTCACCGAGTCAACAATCCGCAGAAGTCCAAACTTCTACGAGGTCATAAATGATAGCACAGAGAAATATTTCTATTTCGACAATTTTCTATTAATATGTAGCAAAAAAAATTGCACTTCAATAGAAAACTATCTTTGTTCTTTATCTTCAACCTTCAGTTAGTCAAAATATTCACATATTATACTTATATTTCATAAAAATTTTTTTTGTCTAACAAAAACGTTGAAAAAACGAACGCAAGGTAAAAATGTGTTACAATTCTGTAATTTATATTATTAAACACTGCAAGAAATTACAAAACATAAATTGTGTTATGCAAATACAAAAGTATTAAATATAGTTTAGTTATACTATTATAAACACAAATCAACACCCCGCACAAAAACTATTGAAGTCATTTAATTAAAAAATCAAAATTTAACTATAGTCTGTATCTGAAGAAACTTAAAAACAATATTTTCGGTTTATCTATAATTTCGATTATCGATATTTTTAGGGTTCCGTACCTCAAAAGGAAAAAAGGAACCATTACAGGATACCTTCGTTGTCCGCCTGCCTACCTGCCTGTCAAGACCCTATTTCTGAGAAACGCGTGGAGGTATCAAGTTGATTAATATCAAATACTCAGGTCTGCAGTCCCTTGGTGTTGTTAAAAAAAACAAACTTCTAAGTCAACGCTATCAAAAGATACGGCCGTTTATGCCGCATATTTTGACACTATCAAGGGAATCAAAACCTATAGGGTACTTCCCGTTGACCTAAGAATAATGAAATTTGGCAAGAACAATGTGTTATAGCATAAGTAAAGGGAAAAATCCGAAAACCGTAAATTTGAAATTACATCACAAAAAAAATATTTTTTGCGATTATAAACTTATTTGCAGTTGGTAAACTGACCGCGACCTATGCCTGGGGACAACAGTTTTCTAACGGCAAAGTTAAAAATCAAGACTCGATCCCGTGATAGACAAACTATTTACATACCTACAAGTTTGTACGGAACCCTCGGTGCGCGAGTCCGGCTCGCACTTTATCATTTTTTTTTGTAAGATCACTTTAATTTTATAATGCATTCCCAGAACATCGTTCTTAGATTGACTAACTACATAATTCCATCTTAAAATAAATTTAAGATGGAATTATGTAATTAACCTATCTAAGAACGTTGTCAATTGTTCTGGAAATGAGTTGTGAAATTCAACACAAGATCTTTGGAATTAGGCTTTCCAATCCTGAAATTTTGGCACCCCGACCGACGTTTATCGGGATTGTGATTCGCAAATACACCTAACAAAGGTAATCGATCAATTGTTTTTGACTATATTCACGTCGCGTTAAACTTTTGCTGTGTTCCTGATTTTCCTATTTTAATAACTAATAATAGTTTGCCAAATCTTCCTGGTTTCCGAGCTTGTACGCCGTGACCCATTAGAAATACCAACGGACCTCGCCCTACAAGCCCAAAAACCAAAAAGAATTGGAACACCGGCCGTGAAAGTCTACACACCTGGATAATAATATTTTGGTTTAATAAATGATGGCCAGTTAAAAAAAATGGTCCATTTCAATACAAACACATTGTTTCCAAGGAAAATCTCGATACCGAATCGAGACAGTTATCTCTACTCCCGAAAACATTATTAAGCGAATATTAATTTTTTACCGTTACATGCAACTTTGTTATTTGTAGTGATAGAGAATAGGTTAAATAGACAAACTAGTGTAGTTTTTCATAAGATAGGAAGTCGTGAAAAGATAATTGATATATTAGGTGTCGCTGTCAGTAAAATGTTGGAAAAAAAAACCGAAATATTCAATATTTTTACTCATTTGAAGAGCTAGAGATGCTGTTTAAACGGTCACGAAGTATAGAGGTCTCTAAAGCCATAATTTTGGTTTTTTAATTGGTGTGTAGTTTTTTAAGGTAGACTGACGTTCACAAAGCCCTAATCATTAGTGCCACGGGGTATCTAACAGGGTCCCATGATAGTTGAGCAATAACATAATAGTGGATATTCTCTGTGAAGCAGCAACACTCTGTGGTCGCGAGCTCAAGTGGTCTATGTCAACTTTTTTTTGCTAAAATAAGATAAATGTCAGTTCAACTCTTCAAATGGCAAGTAGATTGAAATGTGATTAGTATTACAGAACAGCTGACATTGTTGCGAGGCTGGCGTTTCTAGGTTCGTTTATTATGATTTTATCAACTCAAGTCGAATCTACGAGTTGGCAAAAGTAAAGGTGGATTTTAGTTAGTTGATAATGATAAATAGAAAATATCAATTAATACTGGACTTAAACTTACTAGATTTAACCAAAGTCTAGAAAGGGTAATATCTCGGGTTATCTGTGTTCATTTTTGTTGGGAAATAAATCCCTTGGTTTAAAAAACGCATTAATGTCCAGTTGTCGAGGGATTATAGAGACTGCACTCTCGATCACAAACGCATCTTAAACATTTTTTTAGCACGTGGGTTTCGCGAATGACGAGATTAATAAATTATTTCGCCGAGAAATTACAATACGTTTATAAATTGATTTAACTGGCAAAAAAAAAACGGCGAGGTACTCTTGCTGTGATTGAATTCCGATATATTCGTCGTTTGTGACGCTCGAACACTGAGAAAATATTTCAAGGTGTATGTTTGGCAGTGTTGATTTTTTCCAGTGCAGAAAAAAAACACACGTACCCATTGAGAAGTAATAAATTGTTCCGAAACCTGTGTAGTTTAAATTTTAAATACACTATGAATAGAGATGATAATAAATCGTTATTGGATAACTCTACGAAAGTCACATACAAACTATTATAGCTACGGTTTTTTGATGTTATCAATTTTGTTATTAAATGACCCAAGCCGCCATGCGTTCATTTTTAAATTAGTCGTTCTGAAATCCTTAAAATTTAAATTGGCGAATAGAGCCAGAAAAGATTTTCGACGCAACCTATTTTTGCCATTTCTATAGACTTATCTTTGGCATAATTTGTCGTTCTAAAATACAGTTTAAATTTCGCACTGTGATAAATTATGTCATATAACGTTATACTAAATGGAGTCATAAAATCTTTTAGACGTATTCCATTTTCTCTTGTGTCCACAGATACACACACATTGTCGGTCGGTCAATCAAAACCTACTCACCCGGTTGCATTCCAGAGCCTCTGCGCTGTGCTCCTCCTTCTGACGAAAACAATTCGTACATTTGCTCTTGTTGAAAATGTTCGGCGCAAATTTCCTGCAGTCGGTTCTCGAAGACATGATGCGCAAAAAAATAATTAACGCACCTTGCTCTTAAACACTCGCACTTTTTAATGAACCACACCAATTGTAAAATAAACACTAATTATTTGCTGACACTTGTTGCAACACATGTTTTATAAATTGCCACCAAGTACCAACATAAAAAAATCTAATCAAGCACTTTTTTTTAAATAGATATTCCATAGAATAGTTTCTAACCACTAAAATATTTTATAAGTATAAGGTAAGTTATGTCATTATAATATGTTGTAACAAATCAATTCACCAAATTTTTTATTTAATTATCCACTTGTTTTATATTTAAATTAGAATAACGAATGCCAAATAAATGTAACAATCATGTTTTGGCCGCAAAGTGCCATCACAACACGATTTGTTAAATTTGCACATGAAATTATTATTCGCGTTTCTGTCAGACGACACGAGTTTATTAGTTTTCACAACGGACACGAAGCGACTGACTGGATTGTCAACATTGCTAACTTTGCCGTACTTGTTCCGTATAATTGGAGGTGGTAATCAAGGTGCGGGAATGACTTTCGTAATAACGCAACGTTTTTGGAACAATGCTGACATCTATCACTGGATGTACGTAGCTGCTATTTTTCAGAAAATTATAATAATGTCCAAATTAAACTACTTAACTGTTTTGTTTTTAACATAAAAATCTCTTTAAATACTTCTTTGATTGCTTCATCATAATTTATAGAGATGACAATCCTACTGAGCTCTAATAGTTAAAATATTAAAAACATCATCAAAAATTGACCTGTCAAAAGTTCTACGTTAAAATAGAGTTCTGCAATATCTATAGAGTGTACCCGTATATCACCAATGAAACAATAAATTTGTGTAGAATGAATTTCTTATTTCTTAATTTAAATATTTACTATTCTCTATGATTGGCCATTTAAAATAAAAGAGAAAGTTCAAAATCAAATGTTTTTTTATTTGAATTTTACTGTCTATGTATTTTAAGAGCGTTGGTCGTTAAGACGTTAAGTTACGGCCAGAGTGGAGACGGCCAGGGTGGTTAGGGCTAATATTCAGTTGTTTGTTTTGAGAAGTCAATTTCGATTATTGAGTCCTGTGCAAGATTTGCATTTAATGTATGCAAACAATAGTTGTCTGGTGTCGTTGCATACAAGTGAAAAAAAGCTCTAACAGACAACTTGTGCTGTAAATATTTAAAATAACCTAAAAAATCAGAAACGGTTCAGAGCTAAGGTTAAATCTGAAAGTCAAAAAATGGACGGAGCGGGTGACAGGTTAGTAAAACGATATATTAATAGTTTTTCTTTGTTAAAATATTACTCATTACACATAAATTTTGTAATTTTAGAATTGCTTTTCTATGCTAAATAAAGGGAAATTATAATTGAAACTATTCAATTTTGGTCAAATAATTTTGATTTATTCTTGAGATATTGAATATAGTCTAAGGCAGAAACGTTAATAAGAATTTTAAATTGTTAACAGGGCTACGTTACATGCCTCAAACATAGCTCTGATCCGGGAGGTTTACGATAGTGAAAATGCCCACGAAACGTTTGAAATTGAATTGGAAAGAGCACTGGAGGCAAACTGTATGATAATTATAATAGAACCTACGAAATTAGGTGACGAAACTGCCGGTTGGATTGCTGTAGGAAATTATTTACATAAAACAGCTGTTATAAGTGGAATTACTTCTATCATCACAGGTTGGTAACAATTAACCTTATGTTGAACAATAATTATTGAACAATGAACATCCATAATTTATTTTTATTTGGGCTGTAAAGTGTGGTTAACATTAACCAAAAAAGAAAAACTTGTTCTAATCTGTTTAGAGACGAATTCAATCGTAAATAAAAATTAAGTTCAAAAACTAAAACCCGACTACTTACTGAAAAGTATGAAACAAGAAAATATTCTCATCTGAGGATAGCCCTGGTCTTATGCCATCTCATAGGTATATATGAGGTCCCTCTTGTATAGCGTGATGCACTTTACCCTAAAGCTTATGATCGCTTAGGTACTATTGTTAAAATGTATTGTTTTGTTAAGGTAGGTGGTATACGACCATGGCTGTCCTCAGATGATAATATTCTCTTGTTTCATACTTTTCAGTAGTCCGGTTTTAGTTTTTGAACTTAATTTTTATTTAAATTATTTTTTTTGAAATATTTTTTTTATTTGTTTTCAATTTGTTCACCCCTGGACCATAATTCAAAAATAAACGTAGCCTTTTCATACTTTTCAGTAGTTGGGTTTTAGTTTTTCAACTTAATTTTTATTTAAATTATTTTTTGAACTTATTTTTTTTCAATTTGTTCACCCCTGGGACCAAAATTCAAAAATAAATGTAGCCTATGTTACTCGAAACATAGTCGGGTTTTAGTTATTGAGCTTATTTTTTATTTAAATTATTTTTTTTTTTTGAACTTATTTTTTATTTGTTTCCAATTTGCTCATCCCTGAGACCAAAATTCAAAAATAAATGTAGCCTTTGTTACCCGGGCCATAATAACGAATCGATTGACACCCTATTTATCAAACTCGGATAAATAGTTTAGGCGCTACGGTGGAACATCCGTAAATACTTACATACATAGACTGCCAAACTCACAACCCTTCCTTTTGGCTGCGCCACAGTGGGGTAAAAAAATATAGTTGTTACATATTTGTAAAAGCTTAAAGTATAATTGAATAGTTCAGCCATATAAGAGATAACGCGTCCTTAAAATGGTAACCAAACTTTTCAAAGTGATAGATTATTATAGACGTTCGACAGCTGAGATCATCAGTATCACTTCAGAGTGAGCTAGAAATCTTAGATGCTTCCATTGTATTTAGCGTATCTTGTTCTATAATAGATTTTTCTTCGCTAGGTTTAATATGGTCTGACACGCCGGCTGTATTTGTACCTTTTGGTGCACTTTCGACAATCTGCACCGGGTTATATACAATTGCATGGCAATTCGATCCGTGCGTTCATTACCAAGTAGAAACAGATTCGAGGAGGCTCGCTCGAATTCCAGTCTTAACAATGGTCACGGCCGCTTCTCCAGTCGTTCTCGTACATAAAAATGATATGAAAAGACGCTATTTACATTGCGGAGTAACGATTACTGCGATAACGTTTTGTGCTTGGAGACTGTACAATATTTTTAAGTGAACGATTAGTTTGTCATTTGTTTAATTCAAATAACATTTTGTGTAGTTATTTAAATGCATTAGGTACCAATATAGAAATAATAGCGAGTGAAACTTCCGAAGTGGAAATGCCAAACCAATAGTACATAGTTTATCTTTTTTATAAAATGACTATCCAAATCCTCTTGGTTTCCGGGCTTGTATGCCGTGGTCCATTGGTATTACTACCTGACGTTTCGTCAACAACTGCGGTAGACATTATCTAAGGCGATGTGAGCAGCCTAGAAAGAAGCTTCGCCCGCTACCACATCGCCTTTGATAATGTCTACCGCAGCTGTTGTAGACGAAACGTCAGGTAGTAATACCAATGGACCACGGCATACAAGCCCGGAAACCAAGAGGATTTGGATCAACACCGGCCGTGAAAGCCTACACACTTGGATAAAATGACTATCTTTTGAAAAAATACCTTTGTATAGTGTTCCTTCTGTTAGCTAGATGCTGACATTTTTTAAGGTCGTCCGCACACGATCCAGTACGAAAGCAATTCAACAGTGATATGATATCCGTTCCCTTTCACTTCCTAGGTAAAGGAGCGGAGATCATAGAGATATAAGTAACTAGAATACGCTAGTGCTTGCCATAAGTGAGAGTGTCCGCAGTTAAGAGAGAGAACTCTTCAGAAAACCAGAAATTTGTTTATTCAAATCAGCATTGTTTTGCATCATTAGTTACCATAGAGATAAGGAACTGTTTTCTCCTAATTGCAGACACTTCCACTGCTCCTTCGCGTACTCTGACGTAATATCTCTATGCTGGAGACCCTCCAATAGACGGAGCAATATGAAAGCAATCTATTGGTGTCGACTTGTGCGATCTGACAAACGTGATTTATTATCGCCTGTCGATATGGAGGCGTTGAACGTAACTAACATGTATTAGTGCAGGTACAGCATTTATTCCTTACTTGACATGATGAGAAATGTCAGACATCCAAAAACTTTTTGTAAGAATAAACTACTACAATATATTGAAGGTATTCTCAATTTGGACACGAGTAGATTGTCTAAAATGCTGTCTCATTTGTGTTTTGAAAACATTGATGTTTTACTTTCGATGTTTTACAATCGTTCTTGCAACATCGATTAATTTTTGTAGAAGAAAACTTACTATAAACTTTTAAATGAGTTTAATCTATAATTTGTATAATAAAAATAGTAAGATCATAGAATTACATATTTTGTTGAATTACATCAAGACTTCATAAACATTCAAAACTGATGTTTTGCCACCAATTATTCGATATTTTTTGGCATAGATGGTTAGTTGTGATATATAGTTGGATGTTAACATTGATGTTTTGTTATTCTTTCGATGTTCGATGTTTTTGACATCAATTGTTATTTGCGATATATCATTTGATGTCAATATTGATATTTTTTTTTTATTTTCATCCCTACTCACCTTCAGATGTCCTGTTGCTCAGATCTCCGATATCCCCATTATTGTCAACTAGTGTCAACACACCTAATGACTTTAATTGCTTTCATGTTGCCTCGTGTGCGGACGACCTAACCCATCATATTCAAAAATAACTCAGATTAAGTCTAAATCCCACTTCTGCCCTCTCACTAAAACATTTCGTATCGCCGGTCTCTGGCTTTGATCTTACGCCAACTTGACCCCAAGTTGAGAAGTTAAACCTAGTCTGAAAATTTATTCGCCACTTTGCTTCTAGTTAGCCGCAGAGGAACATACCAGCTGCAGTGGCGTAACAATAAGGTGGAAGGACGGGCTAAATTCCACTTCGGCTCGATAGAGCCGTGAGCACAGAAGGATCCTAACATTTATTATTACAACATTTAGTAAAATATGCCACAGGCCTAAAACGTATAGTTACGCCACTGACGAGCTGATTCTTAAAAAAAACTGTCCAATAACAAATGTATGCTAACCAGTGCTTGTTCTAATGTACGTTTTATAAAAAAAGAAAAATTATATATTATGAGTGTTGACGTAAGTGTTCCAATTTAGGTAAATGGAATTGTAATTGTCATTGAAATGGCAAAAAATGAAAATAGTGTCAGTCATTCCAAAGTACTAATAAATCATGTAATAGAGAACATGTAATAAATCAATTAGGTAGTACTGCTTGCTCTCGGAGGAAGTTCGTATTCAGGTTGTTAAAAATCAAAGATAATTGTATATATAAAATTACATGATTTGTGTGATAACGATTGTATATCAATCTTTAATATTATTAATTAAAAACAGTCTGTTTAAATTAAGAGGTAGATTTCATCCGGAATACGATTTTATTATGGTTATTTGTGATCAACAACTAAAATTGCAAAAGACAAACAGTTTTGATTTTGTTTTTATTCAGAATTATCACTTCTGTTATTTTGAATACAGCATTGCCATGTTAAATTTTATTTCATTGATTTTTTTGTTTTATTATAATATAAATATAAGTACTTTTGTTTTTATTTGATGACAAAAGAAAATCATCACGTTTGCTTTTTGAAAATCTTGTGGTGTTTGTAAAGGCGATTTTTAGATATAATATGTTGCATTTAATTATTTTGAATTTTAATTGAAAAAAAAATCGCAGGCAGTGGTGTAACTACAATAAAACCAGAGGTAGAAGAGTCTCTGAGACGAAAGCTAAGCCTAAACGACTGCATTTTTTTTTGCTTTATTACGTGTAAATATTTGAAGTTACGCCACTGGCTGTAGGCCAGTTTAGTGGATCAATCAATTAATTTGTTTCAATATTGAAAAAAAAAAAAAAAATTCGTTGAAAAATCGTCAATGGCTATTTTTTTTTCTGTGGTAGCCAATATACGTATATGGTTTGATATTTTATGGCATGATAATATTATAATTTAAAAATAAAACAAAAAAAATAATTATTTTGTTTTCGATTGTTTTGATTTCTTTTCGTTTATTTCCATGATTGATATTAATAGTAGTAAGTAGTCAATTTTCAGTTTTAAATACAGGCAGTTTCTGAGTTTTTTTAGTCAGCTAATCAGTTCAGTAGCTTTTGAGATTAACATGGACGAAAATAAACAAATACTATCTCTTTATATAGTACTACCACGAAGTCTGTAACCAGGAGACCCAGCTCGAGCGTAGCTGTGGACTGATATCTGTGGAGCGAAAACAGGTGGAAAGAACCAAAGTTTTCCCAGGTAGTGATAACAGCGCTATCTCGCGTTCGCCAGAAAACGGTTCGTTTTGAAATACGGCAAGCATAGGAAGCTAGGTTTCCTGGTTACAGACTTCGTTATTACTACGTATAGTTTCAGGATTCAGCTCTGGGGCACTCATAACAGATAAAGCAGAAACTGCATGTATTACAGTTACTTAAAATTTGTATTGTAATTTTAGTTTTATCAAAGTCAAATTTTGTAGAAGAAAGTACAATATGTAATATAAAAATAGAAATATTTAATTTAATTATTTTTACAAGATGCTAAAATACTCCAAGAAAAAATACTATTTTTTCTTCCAAATCCTGCAATTATCAAATATAAAACCCATTCCGCTGTTTTTAGAAAAAAAAATTGTCAAAATAATACTACAAATTATTGAAAAAACTGTTTTATGTCCTCTTTGACGATATGTAAAATTTAAAAAAATACAATAAAGCATTTTTGTAGGTAAATTGTTTGCTCATTTTCAATGAAAAAATAAAAATATGTAGACCAATTTTCTTGAATACTTTTTTTTAAACTTTCCGCTTGCGTTTAAACTCCCAAGTCCCCCAACCCTCATATAAGTTTTAACAGTCGCACAAATCATAAAACCATTGCGTACGATATATACGGTATTTTTCGTCATACCCTCAATAAAATCGATGCTTTTCACTTCATTATCAGTATATATATTTTCAAATTTTTTGACGTTTCCAACATAGGCATAAGATCATTAGCGCCCGTCTATTAGTTTAAAAGACGGCGTCTTTCGGGCTTAAGAGAAGTGGTATTTCATTTTTTTTTTCGTGTAGTATAGGTCCCCCTCTCCGACTTTGATATGTAAAGAAATACTCTGACGCGCTGCTGGGAGGCGCTATATTGGAAATATTAAATAAATTCCATAGTATTTTGCAACATGTCTGAAAATGAGTTTCCAGCATCTGGGTGACCCCAAAGTCAGTCGGAACCCATTTTCTGACAAGTCAACATTTCCACATACAGAAAATGGGTTCCGACTGACTTTGGGGTCACCCAGATGCTGGAAACTCATTTTCAGACATGTTGCAAAATACTTTGGAATTTATTTAATATTTCCAATATAGCGCCTCCCAGCAGCGCGTCAGAGTATTTCTTCACATATCAAAGTCGGAGAGGGGGACCTATACTACACGAAAAAAAAATGATATACCACTTCTCTTAAGCCCGAAAGACGCCGTTCTTTAAACTATATGGAGGGTAGAAGATACGGAGAACAATCTCTGTGTATGAAAAGTGTCCCTCAAAAAGAGTGTAATCATATATCTATTAATTAACTATATAAATCATCATTGCCTATCTACTCAATGTGCGGTGAGTGAACGCAACAAAGCGTGTCGAAAATATATCTGCGTCTCTTTCTTCGATGTAATACTCTGATTTCTCCGATGATAGGATTAGTTGATGTACTTGCATTCAATCCGAATAAAGTATCTCTGTTTCAAAAACTTTGTCTTTTTCAATGACGTTAACATGGGCGTACCCAAGTTTTGGCCCAGAAGGGGGCAAATTAGAAATTCCTTAAGCTGGGTCCCCCATGTTTGTTTTGCCCTCCTGGATACGTCAGTGCTTACGGCGTAAAAAAAGACAGAAGTATATGTTTGCACCCTAATGGTTCGATTGCGATTTTATTCCTATGCTCAGCATAGAATAAAAGTATATGAGTGAAATTAAGATGGCGCAGCCGTATGAAGAGTGTCAATTTCTTTCTGATGATTCTATAGGTTACATTTACCAAATAATGTTTGACAAAGTAAGAGATTGAGGTTTTATTTACTGTGAAAATATTAACTACTCTAGTCGCCAAAAATATTAAATATTTCCTTTTAGCACACTTCAATTCGTCTACAACTGCTAAGTTTACTTTGGTTTACATTAAACACTTTTTCTACACTAGCGCCATTCTGGTCACTTTTTGAAATGTTATTTGACGCTTACAGATGGATACTTTTTCAGTTTTACCCCCGTATAAGATGGTTTTCCTTGTCCTCTACCCTCCATACGTCCGTCATAACATTCAAAATGTCTCTCACGTTATTCCAGTATGCTTGTATCATGCCTTCACTACACACGTGGCCAGCACCGCCACTTACAGGCACTCACGATTGTGTAGAGGGCATATTCATCGGTGCGTGGACATAATCGCCTGTAATCGTCAGTAATCGGTTGATTGTCGGTACATCAAAGGAATGCGTGGCCAGCATCGTGCGCCCGTACACACAATCGGACGGGCACGATTGTGTGGAGGGCTAGGCAATCATCGTGGCGATGATAGGCACTTATTTGAGTGGCGGTGCTGGCCACGTGTGTAGTGGAGGCATCAGGTTGTACATAAGCAAGATAGTTGGCACGCAGGGGTGGGAAAAGTTTAAGTAAGACGACTTAATTATTAAACAAAAATTGTATTATAATAAATAAAATAGTTATCATTTCTACCAAACGATAACACACAGCTTTTAATATCATTTATAAAACTAACAAATACACTGATACCCACAAAATAAATAAAACAATTATATATTTCTCAATATAAAATTAATTGGAATAATGGATTATAATATAACATCTTTTTTCACGACAAAAACAAGATCTCTGAGTATTTAACTTTTAAAAAATAAATTGTTTTCTTTAAGTCACCGACTGCGAGTGTTTATCTGGGCCTAGTATCAATATTTAATTCTATTATTTTTTTTAATAATAAGTTGCAAATCCAATCGATACTTTTACCAATATTATTCTCAGATTCGAACCTGCTAAATGTGGGCTTCCAAAAAAACGTGTCATGGAAAAAAGCCATATAATGGTATCTCTATGAGTTCAGCAATTCTTCAAGTTAAATAAAAAAAAATGATACCATGGCCTGTGGTTTATTTTTTTAATAAAATATACAGATTGTATCAAATCAAAACGGTCCATAGAACATTCTGTCTGTAAGACAGAGACGATATATAAAGCAGTAAGTGAGAATGAGATAAATGATCGCTAATAGTTACTGTGGTTACGTAAGTAAATAATTACGTACACTGTAAATCTTTTTACCAATTTATCAATTAAAACAACTAAACTGTAATATTAATTCGTATTAGATTTATATCTGGTACAAAAGTTTTAACAATACTTTTAATAATTAATTTATCAAATGTTCAAAAAGGCCTTCACGTTCTGCCAAACAATATCCTAATTGATTATAAATATTTTCCTTCACATTGGTTAACAAACATCTCATGGACAACGGACTGACATGCATTGGAAATCTGTATTTTCAATTCGTTCAAATTATTAGCTCTATTTTCTTGAAAGCCATAAATTTTGGATTTTACAAATCCCCATAATTTAATTATTTGGATTTTTTCCCGAAAAGTATAAATAGTCATTTTATCAATAATTTCACTAGTGAATACTGACATTTGATAAAATTGTGATTTTTACTGTAGAAAACAAAGATGATACTATCAGATTGTATAACCACAGTAACTATTAGCGATCATTTATCTCATTCTTACTTACTGCTTTAGTGCTTTATATAATATCGTCTCTGTCTTACACACAGAATGTTCTATGAACCGTTTTGATTTGATACAATCTGTATAGCGCGTATTACAAATGAATATAATTATTTTGATTTGTTCCAAAGACTGAAAAAAGACTGTTTTTTTTCCTCCGAAATAATTTATCTGTTCTATAGAATTACGTATCTTAAGTAAACAAAACTTAATTTACCTAACCCAATGGTTATTTATTTAGCTCGTTTGGCCATAATCCAAAAAAATAAAAATGGAGCTATAGTTCGTAACATAATTGCTACCCTTGCATTAAGGGGAGCTATCGTAACTTCTTTTGATTGGAGTATAATAGCATCCACTGTTTTCTCGGCGACATAATCTGCTGAGTAACCAGACGAGGTCGCTTCATCCATTGCTGTTAAATAAAAACAAAATATTTTACCTCACTTTTTATTTTAACTATAATGAGGGAAAACAAAGAACTACCGTTCTATGAAAAAGTGCCTATTTACGCAATATACCAATAAGCAGTGACGATAATTAGACTTCTGTCAAATAACGTACTTTAAGTTCTGTTGACAGTCATAGATGGCAGAGCATGCAACAATATATAATTGGCTTTCATCACCAAACCGTCAACAAATTAAACTTTGAATTTTATATACCTGAATTTTATTTTACTATTATTGTTTTATATCTCGCAAGGAATTTTCCTATTTGACTTGATTTAAGTCAGTGTCAGAGACAAATTTAAAAAATATTTACCACCATATGTTTCTCCAGTGCCAGTAAGTGCATTTAAAGACAGTTGTGTTTTTACATATCCCGGATTAATGACAGTCACTTTGATGTGCGGTGATACTTCGGCGCGTAATGAATCGCAAAAGGCTTGAAGTGCGTGTTTCGATGCTCCGTATGCCGAGCGATGCGGTAAAGCAATCTTGCCTTGAACACTGCTCATCGCCACAATATGGCCACTTTGTCGTTTTAGCATGGACGGCAAAACGGCTAACCAAAAACAATTAGAATATGAAAACAAAAGTATAGATTCGACAACTGAAGTCATTAGCGTCTAACAGATACAACGTAAATTGATTTTCAACAATTCAAGTACCTTTTGTGAGTGCAACCGTTCCAAAATAATTAATAAGCATAACTCTTTGGTCTACATCAAGGGTAGTACTGGCAGCGTCTCCACGATTACTTATACCTCCGTTATTAATGAGTATGTCGATATGTCCGAAAATACTAAGCACTGTGTTTACATGGGTTGATAGGGTGTCTAATTGTCCCAGGTCTAATTCTAGCACAACTGGGGGATGTGTAGGCACAGTCTGTACAACAAAAAAAGTTACTACAAAGTCAATACATTACATTGAAATATAAATAATTCGTACTCAATTATTTCGGTAGCGATTATTAAAAAATTAACGTTAGACCTTAATGGCATTAGTTGTAGCTTTTTTGAAAAATCTGTAGTTTTACTTTTCTGTATATTATACTTTTTAAAAACTTACAGGCATAAAAAGAGATTTTTTACCGAATTTCATAAATTTTAAAGCAATTTAAAAGGTCACTGAACTTGGCCCCCGCAAAAAATTTTTTTGTTTATTTTTTAATTTTCATTATTGCATATCGTTAGTTCATGGTTTGTTCTTGATTGTTCGCTATAAATATTTGTTTGTTCCTTAATTGTTTATTTAAAAATAATTAATTAAAAACGTACCGTTTGGTTGGACCCCTCAATCGAAATTATTAATATTTTCTCTTATTATTAGTCCATAAATACAGATTAACGTTTGTTCTTCAATAATTTACGTTTGTTCCGACATTTAATTGCCTTTTTATTGTTTAAATTACAATTTTTATTTACGCGACGCGAATAACATTTCAAAAAAAGTTGCATTGCGCATGCTCCGTGCTGCGTTTCGTTCACCCCGGAATTACAATTCGCATACCCCTTTATCGTTCACCCCGGAATTACAATTCGCATACCCCTTTATCGTTCACCCCGGAATTGTTTTTTTAAAAACTCCACATTTGCCCCTTCCCGTTTCACTGCGAGACAATTCGCATACCCCTTTATCGTTCACCCCGGAATTACAATTCGCATACCCCTTTATCGTTCACCCCGGAATTACAATTCGCATACCCGTTTATCGTTCACCCCGGAATTGTTTTTTTAAAAACTCCACATTTGCCCCTTCCCGTTTCACTGCGAGACAATTCGCATACCCCTTTATCGTTCACCCCGGAATTACAATTCGCATACCCATTTATCGTTCACCCCGGAATTACAATTCGCATACCCGTTTATCGTTCACCCCGGAATTGTTTTTTTAAAAACTCCACATTTGCCCCTTCCCGTTTCACTGCGAGACAGAAATGTTATTCGCGTAAATAAAAATTGTAATTTAAACAATAAAAAGGCAATTAAATGTCGGAACAAACGTAAATTATTGAAGAACAAACGTTAATCTGTATTTATGGACTAATAATAAGAGAAAATATTAATAATTTCGATTGAGGGGGCCAACCAAACGGTACGTTTTTAATTAATTATGTTTAAATAAACAATTAAGGAACAAACAAATATTTATAGCGAACAATCAAGAACAAACCATGAACTAACGATATGCAATAATGAAAATTAAAAAATAAAAAAAAATTTTTTTTGCGGGGGCCAAGTTTGATGACCTCAATTTAAATGAATCAATGCAGAGTTAACGATCGTACTGCCACCTCTTGGCAAGCAGTTGATTGTTACTGAGATGTAAAATTCGTTGTCATCAAAATATGAGTATGACTAAATCAAAGGTCAGCATTAAATAAACGAATTTATCAAGGCCACACCTAATTCGTATTTAGTAATGATAATTAAAACAAACACTTACTGGATGCATGTTTAGTAAATCTCTTTTGACGCGTTCTAATTCATCTTTTCGTCTGGCTGCTAAAATAAGTTTACAGCCCCTTTTGTAGCAAGCATGAGCTAAGGCTTCTCCCAATCCAGAACTTGCTCCGGTTATAAGTACTACCTGTTGGTTAATAATTAATTACCGTTTATTTATTGTGTTATGTTTATACAATTCAAAAGTTAAGCGCTTACCTTTCCTAGAAGAGTATCACTTTTAAAATAACAGTACATTTGATAGATAAATATCGGAATTGAAATTGGCGTGAATACCCAAAAAAGACCTTGATATAAACCCTTCCAACTCCAACTAGGGGCTGTATTTACGGTAGGTTTCATTTTTTGTTTGAAGATATATTAATTTATAAAAAAATACATACACATAACCCTTAAATTAGTCGGAAATTGATATTATGTTTAACTGCTGCTATTTTATAAAACAACGCACAATTTTCACGAAAACTGTCCCAAATTAATTATTGAAATAATATCAGAAAGATTTAATAACATAATTACAGAAATAATATTAGAAACACAAACACTTCACGTCAAATTTGACGTCTCAAGAACCAAAAGAACAATGATGTATGAATTTCAGTTCATAAATTAATAATTATAAACACTGTCGGCGCCAATGAGGCAATAGTAACACTATGGCAACGACTTTGTTCACTTCTACTAGTTCAGACACCAACCAACACAAGAGAAGGCCATTGAAAAGATAAATAGCTAGATTACTTCTTTAAAGGAAAATTTACATACGTTGAATTTAATATAATATAGCGGTCCCGCCCTGTTTCACCCGGGTGCAAAAAAAAGAATGGGGAAGGAAGGGACATGAGTACGCACATTCATCTTAGTTTACCGAGATGAATGTTGTGTTCAAACTTCATAATGATCGGCGTTACCGTTCAAAAGTTTTTGTCGTTAAAAAGCAGTTTTTATACTTTTTTTAAGTAATAAATTTTTAACTATTTTTAATTTTTAAAAATTTGTTTTTGTAAAATATTTTCTAAACTACTAACCTGATTAATTCCAAAATCTAATCAGCTCTTCTCCTTAACAAACTGCGTCGATTTCCGCAAACCGCATCAAAATCGGTTCATTTGTTCACGAGATATCGTGAACGAAAAAATCGTAAAAAAGTGTTTTTTTAAAATGACTCTTAAAATTGTTATCAGATCAATTTTTTTGTAATAAATTACTTTCTTAGGCTAAAAAAACTGCGTCGATCGCCGCAAACCAGATCAAAATTGGTTCATTTGTTCATGAGATAACGTGAACGAAAAATTAGGAAAAAAGTAATTTTTTATAATTACTCGTAAAATTCTTATCAAACCGATTTTTTTGTAACGATTTACTTTCTTAGGTTAAAAAAACTGCGTCGATCGCCGCAAACCGCATCAAAATCGGCTTATTTGTTCACGAGATATCGTGAACGAAAAATTTGTAAAAAAGTGTTTTTTTTAAATTGCTCGTAAAATTCCTATGAGATCGATTTTTCTGTAATAAATTACTTTTTTAGGTTAAAAAATTGCGTCGACTGCCGCAAATCGCATCAAAATCGGTTCATTTGTTCATGAGATATCGTGAACGAAAATTTCGTAACAGTGTTTTTTTTTGAGCTCGAAGAACTAAAAAATAAACTTCTTGCTATATTTTATATATTTTTGAGCGTTTTGAACTCGAAAATAGCGGGAAGTTAAAGGGATGGCCTGCAGGGTCAAACTTCTTTTCGAATTTTTTTTAATATAATAAATACTTAATTGAAAACACTGTAGGAAAATTATTTTTATATAATTAGTCGTAATAAAATTTTAAAAAATTGAAATGTAAGGCGTAAGCCTTAGAAGAAAGCAATGTAGAAAATAAGAAAAAAACATTAAAAACATATTCGTCCATTGTGGGGCTCGAACCCACGATCCTGAGATTAAGAGTCGCACACTCTACCGACTGAGCTAGCCGAGCAGGTACGTGCGGCGCTAATATTGGAATATTCAGTTAAGGCATTTCACCTGAATATAAGTATATGGTGAAAAATGTTAACTGACATTTTGCAACATTTTTCATCGATTTTCCGCTCTTATTAGTCGTAGCGTGATATTATATAGCCTATAGCCTTCCTCGATAAATGGGCTATCCAACAAAAATTTTTTTTTTCAATTCGAACCAGTAGTTCCTGAGATTAGCGCGTTCAAACAAACAAACAAACTCTTCTGCTTTATATATTAGTATAGATTACCTACATCTTAATAGCTGATTAATTGTTCTTAACTTCTTATTATTTAAAATTATCTATTTTCTTCTGTCGGCTTATTTTTCAGTTATTTTTAATCGCATTGCAAAAAAAAGGGTTAAAATGTATATTTAAGTGGTATAATATATCTGAATTTTGATTTTTACTTTTTAATATGCAATATTAGTATGTATTAGTGCGCAAAATTTAAAAACGACTAATAGCGTTTTCGGCATTGAGAACTGCCCCGGGGCAGGGCAAGCCGAATGGGTAACTATTGCGGTTAAAGAAAGTTTGTTGTTTATTTAACCAATAGTTACCCATTCGGCTTGCCCTGTCCCGGGGCAGTTCTCCGAAAACGACATAAGTAAGTATTGATGTCTACAAAATATAATATGCATATTGATTCCATTTGACTCATAAAAACCTTGTATTAGCTATCTGGCCCAATTTCGCCCTGGTAGATTCTGGTGTAGTAACGAAATAATCAAGAATAAACAAACTCATAATAAAATAAGACACCTTGGTATTATGTTATGATGAAATTAACGGGATACAAGGTTAAATATAAAAACAATTTTTATTCACTAGAACTTCATTTAATGTCAACGTTTCGGCAAAAATTATTATAGGTCCTGAAGAAGACAAAAAATGTTGCCGAAACGTTGACATTAAATGAAGTTCTAGTGAATAAAAATTGTTTTTACATTTAGCCTTGTATCCCGTTAATTTCATCAAACTCATAATTTGTCATTTTACTGTATGTATGTTAATTAAACCACGCGCAACAATTTAACTGAGATATGGCTTGCGGTGCATTTTCGCTCACTTCTCGGCTCCCTTTTACCATACAGGGCTAAATTATTTTATCAAGAAGGAGAAGACGTCGTGAAAGAATTTTTCAAATCGGCCCGGTAGTTCTTGACACGTCGAATTGAGTTTTGGATTAGAAAATAATGATTATTTTTTTATTGTTTTCAGTTAGGATTCGTTCTAAGAACTGTTCTAGTTTGTTTTTTAATAATAATACGTCATCGGCAAGTTTGGTGAGCCTTTCAGTGTATACCTACCTACGTAAAAAAATTGGTTGTCTGTAAATTCGGTTTACGGACGATAGTTTTACGTGATAACGTATTCCGTAATACATAACCTAAACCTCCCAAAATTTGGTTTCAATCCGCTTATCCTTGGTGTCGGAATGATAAGAAATGTCAAAAGTGACGTTTGCAACTTACAAAGTATTATGTTCTAATAATAATTAGTTATTCCAATACTTAACTTAGAAGGCTTTGCATTTCACAATATACTTATGTCAAAAAATTGAATTAAACATTAGAAATGCAGCTGTTTTCATGTTAAGACAAGACATACGTTTGCTTCTAATTTCCATGTACGGCAAACAAAGACAACCGACCGCGTCGCGCCATGCATTACACAACATTGCATTTATACAGCTATTTTTCTATATAAATTTGTATAAAATATTTTTCTATAAAAATTTGTATAAAAAAACTGTTTAGGCAAATTCTGTTATACGAAATCTATGTAAAATGTTCTCCTCTTTCGTTTAAGACTGGTTTCAAACCGATCTGATTTAAATTGAGCGAGAAATTAGCAAAAAGCACGCACAGGGTCAGGCGGAACGTTAGGAACGTTACGTTACACTTTTTCGAACATGCAGCCGGTGTTTTATCAATTTATAAGATTGGTGATTCATCAATTTATAAGACGTTATCACGTCAAAATTCGTAAATTGTTATCAAAATTGCTGTTACATCTTGGAGTTTTTTAATACTAATTAATTACTGGAAGTGTCTTAACCTATAGACTATTATTATATTATAAAGGTTACATGCTCATCGAACTCACGTCGACATTTTGCCATACACGCGGAATAAATCCTAATAATGGAAAAACACAGAACAATATTTACTGTTCTGTGAGGAAAAACAACGAGAGTGTCCCGCATTTTCTTATGGTATCTTCAGACAACATGTTGGAGGGGGGGGGGGTAATCAGCATGGATCACAGATTATTGTTCTGTGAGCATGGATATTTTCAACGATAGTGTCCGACTCTTACCGGTTAATCTCTCCCTCTTTTCCACTAAACTCCCCACCGTAGTATTACTTCGAGGAAGAGCTGTACTATCTGATCTTCAGATAACCTAGGATAGTGCAACATTTTGTGAGAAATCGTCAATAATAATAGAGCACTTAAAACGTGAATTAAACGTGACGCAATTTGTTGCTCATTTGATAATGTTTTCCTTAGATTATGGCAGTACACGTTGCAATAGGAAAAGTTACATTACTTTAAATTTCCATTTTCCGATCTTCTCGTAGAACTGTACTATTGGCTGGAGTCGAGTTACGTCAGGATTAACTAGTGTTTTAAGTATTACTTATCCAAGACTTGTTTTCTCAAAAAATCTTAATCATAGAAAAGAGATCTTAATTCAGTGAGCATAGAGCTTTTACAATATTCAAGGTTGGGTATGGTGCGATAATAAATGTGGCACGACATAATTACGCTTTCATTCTATACTGATGTCTCATTTAAGGACGTAGTCCTATGTTCAGGCTCGTTTTCAACCCATATTTCAGAATTTTTTTTTAATAACAAAATAATGTACAATCATTTCAATTTTGTTACATGTTTTTACTGACATCGTAAACCAAGAAAAAAAATTTTTTTTGCTTAATTTTACGCCATTTTATAATTGTTTTTGTAACCTAAAGTGGACAACTTTAAATGGAGGTAGGTGGTAAGCGCGGGTGATAACGTCACTTGGAGTCATTGGAATTATAAAAATTAAATTGATTATTGTTTCGTAGGCTTGTGGCTCTATCCCGTACTAGAAATAAACATTTTTATTGATAAATAACAAAATGGCGGGTTTAAAAAAAAAAACGAGAAAATCGTGATTTTATCGTTGAAAATCGGTTAAAAAAATAGAAATAATTTATATAATTAAGTAATTCTAGTACCGGACGGAGCTATTGTGTAGAATACCCTGTGCAAAATTGAAAGCAATCGGTTGTATACAATTGTTTCAATCACCCGCGCCGCTTACAAAAACGTAGTTTTGAGAAAAACGCGTTTAAAGTTTTGATTTCAGATTTCTTACAAAAAAATAAAAATGAATATTTACACTAATCAGCTATGCCTGGTGTATAGTAAACCTTCCGTTTTCTGCTAGTTTTTTTTGCTTTACTCTGCGAGAGTATAAAGGTAACGTGATAACAATTATTGAGGTAAGAGTCTTATCGTGGGACCGTTGCTGCTCTCGACTATATGCTATAGCTTTTTAAATATTTAATATTTCGGTCTAAAATTTTTACAATATTTTCTCAATATATTATACTTACTGAAAATGTAAAAAAAATTAATTCGATTTTCCGAAACCCGAACACCAGACTACCTTTAATTATTTTTTTATAATATTAATAAAATTAGATATCAGACATGAAGTATTATTTCGGTTGAGATTCACGCTGAAAGGAATCACGGAACAATCTCTCCTGGGAATATGCCTTCTTGAAATTCTCGTTCCAGAAGCCAATACGAAGGTACGCCAATTCAAGAATAACATTAATAAATCATAAAACTCATCCATGTCGTTTTATTAATTATGTTTGAGACACATTAGATATGTATAGTTCTTAATAATATTATTAAATTTGCTGCTTAGTCCGGCTTCGCCCGAGTAGAACTACTTTATTATCCAATAAGGATACAGTTATCCACTTTTACTATATACATGCAAGTATATTGGAAAGAAACAATGTGATGAACTGAAAATTGCCATCTTCATTCGGATTTGCAATTTACAATTAGCACAATAAACTGTAAATTTTATAACGTTCAAGGCTCACCGTTGGACAGTTTTTGTGTGACGAACAGATACGAGTATTAATATATTTGTCTTTTACGCGACATCACCGATCACTCTCGTCAATGTTGGTTTTGACACGAATATTACCTATATCTTTTAAAAATGAAGCCTATTCAAAAAGTACGGTATAAACATTTTCACCAGTGGCGTAGATAGGTTTTTGCTCGGGGGGAGGGGCATTTTCACAATCAATTCAATAGAACCTGTATTGACAAAAAGTATGATAATTGTATGTTCAGAAGCCAATTAAAGCTTCAAAATTAAAAAAAAACTGACTTCTAGTTCAATATTAGTCGATTTTGCTTTAACAATCTATTGTTGATAAAAAATATATTTTTTTTATCAACAATAGATTTATTATCTATTGTTGAAGATAATATAGGTATGTAATAATTTCTCAAAACAATCAGGGAACCAACTTTTACGAAGTCAAAAATGATCAATTTTCAAACTCGCGTACTTTGCAAAAGAGTTCAAAACTTTTTTTGAATAAGTACAACATTTTGACGTAAAAGTTTCAAATTTTAGTCTCTAACATTCAATTTCTCTGATGACGTTCGTGTGCGTCGCTACACCACTTCCTAGAAGACTTATGGAAAACATTACAAAAAATGTCAACTTTGAGTGCACCTACGGGCGTTAAAAAATTTATTTTGCAACTTTCATCATCACAGGCCATAACAGCATGAAGAATTAAAGATATAACTTTCAGTCCAGCTACTGAAAGTCGTTTTCACCTCGAAGATGCGGCGATTTGAAAAAAACTTACATATAAGACAAATTTGAATTATCTTGGCCGTTTTGTTTAGTTCTTCTAGTTTTGTTGACAACACAAACAAATTTGTTTTCGAAAACCGAGAGAAGTTTCAGTATCGCAAGCAATGCGAATTGTTACTTTTCTCCAAGAATATAGCACAGCGATATGCGGTTAGAGGGGTTATTCATGAAGGAAATTGAATGTCGGCCACTGAAAGCCGAGGCTTTTCCCGTCAGAATGCTGTAGTTAAAATTTTTTACGACTTTTTTCTCACAATAACATTAGTTTATAATAAACGAATCATAATAAAACAACCTTCTCTATACGATCTTACATATACACTCATTAAATTTTTTGATCTATACATATAAGAAATAAAATTGAAGTGTCTGTTTGTAATGTCAAAATAACAGCTTTTTACTAAATTAATGCATATGAAAGTATATACGGTAGGTACTTATAACAAGAAAACAATTTTTAAAGTTTTTGTCTGTCTGTCTGTTCCGGCTAGTCTCCGAAACGACTGGACCGATTTTGACGGGACTTTCACTGGCAGATGCCTGATGTTATAAGGAACAACTTAGGCTATAAAAATACTGTTTTCGTAAACTTTGCGAACTGAAAAAAACATAAATTCCAAGCGGACGAATTCGCGGGTTACAGCTAGTATACAAGAAATATATTTCAGGATATTTTCTTTTTCATGTTATTGTAAGTATTACTTATATTTATTTACTATATTTTACATATCAACGTGGTGCTATAATACTGTCTGTGTACCTATAGGTAATAATATTAGGAATGTAAAACAAATAACAATATTACCTCAAAAACTCTGTGATAAAATACAATTCTTTTGAAAAAATCATGCTGAATAAATTTTGACCAATCGCACCGCTGTATTTATTTTAGTTTTCTATTTTTAGCCGTCATAACTTTAATTAAAACTAAATGAGACACGGACTTGCGCTTAAACTTAATTGTTTAATCCTATATAAACGATCGTCAACAGTAAGCATCGGTAGCTCAGTGGTAGGATGCTGGCATATCACGCGGTTGGCTTGGGTTCGATTACCGTCAGGTGCGAGCAACAATTTGTAATTTTTATTTATTTTTTTTATTATTTTTAAGTAGGTATACCTATTATATATAAAATTTTCGACTAATTTATCAGAATAATACTTGAGGTAAAAAAAAAACAATATTTGCAGTAAACCTGCGAAAATTTTGTTGTCAGCTTGTGTTTTCTTTTTTTATTATTTGCAGTAAACTTGCGGAAAAATTAAAAATGTGTTTAGAGAACGCATTTTTATTTTTTCTACAAGACATTATTTATTTTAAGCGTACAAGTGAGGTGTTTTTATATTTTTTCCATCTATCGCAATAATTTTCATATTTTCGTGCGTTTTGCAAATATACGACTTTTTTTGCATTATGAGTTTTCTGGTACGTTTAATATTAACTTTTCATATAGAAAAAGTCACGTTGAATCGATAGAACGTGCCTAATTTACAATAACCGAAAACGTAGAAAATTAAAAATTACCTATAGCATTTTTCAGTTTCAAACATTAGTGGAAAATGGTAAATTCCGAAGTGGTGAAAGTATTAATTTATTATTCCAACAGTTTAAAATAAACTTTTAAAAAACACGAGTGTGCTTTAGACCACACGACTGAAGTAAAACTTCTTCCTGCCATAATTTGTTATTATTCACCCGAAAATTCACAAAATATTGACTTTAAAATGAATTTACAATTTTATTCACTTTAAACGTAGAATATTACATAAAGATAATGAAAACAAAAGTAAGACATTGCAATTACTTAGCTCTCGTTGGATTTCAGTCACCCGAAGCGCCACTGGCAAGTAAAGAGTACCTACTGCTTATATTTTCGGCCACCTGATGGCGCCACTAGCCAGTGAAGTATTTGTTGAGGAAGAGAGAAAGAAAATGTGCGCGGGCACCTCTCTCTCTCGCCCCTACAGTAATATACGAAACGTAACTCTTTTTCTTTCTATCTTCACTAACTAATATCTCCCTCTCAAGTTCCGTTCGCCTCGCCCGATCACGCTTTTTCCGTAAACTTTCTCGTCAGGCATTCACCAGCTTTACTTCCCAAGTCAAGCGTGCCTAAAGAAGTTTTACTTCAAAAATGTTACTGAAAAAGTTCATCACACCTGTATAGAGCTCACAGAGATATTAAAAATCAAAGAAAAGTTTTTACTTTGAATATTTATAAATGCAAATACTGTATTATTTTCTTTTCCGTTCTACAAAATCCGTTTATCTGTTGTAATACCAACCTTTGTCCATGAAGCGTCTTGATCGGGGCAGAGAAGACGCTTTGGACAGTCGTCCTAAATTAGAACAGTTTTCTGTGGCCGCCGTTTGCGAATTACTTAGCACAGGTTTGTACAAAATCGTATTATTGAAAAATATTCTAATGAAAATTAAGCTTACATACTCAGAACAGTTCCAAAGATGGAATGATCATTGAATGGAAATAGTTCGAATAACTATCTATAGTTTCGTTATTCTAAAAATGGCGAAATGCGGATTAGACCAAGATCCCAGACCCGCCAGACCTACGTCATTTCAGTACCTACAGCTAAGGTTTTATCAGTAAACGTACAATATTTACTTAAAAACGTATGTCAATTTGCTAGCTTCAAAGCGGGGGCGTTTTTAGAGATAATAGGTTCTAAAGGTACATAAAACACGTGTTTACCTAAGTACGCAATGGAATTAGTCATGCATATGTAAAATAAGTTAACGATATTTTATTACAAAACTAGAAAAAGAATTGCTGAATGTATTCCCCATTGATTGAAAACGAATCCTCAAATTTGGGTCATAAATGCTGGAGATATGAGGTATCATATATTAAATAACTTCCTATTTTGAAGTCAGTCATAACGACTGAACCGATTTTCAAAACAAAAAAATATTTGAGACCAATCCATAATCATTGTGAACAAAATGGTGTCGACATTCTTTAAATCGAATTTTCCTCAAAAAGTTATGGGTGAACAAACAAACAAAAATTATCACGACTTTGCGCCATTCCCTCCCCCCACAGCTACCCGCATTACTCCGTGTCTTTTGTCTACGTTTCCGTAAGATTAAAATTTTTGTAACAAAAAAATGTCAACGATATTAATTTTTCAAAAAAGACATCAAAAACATGACGCAACAAACATATTACATATCGATTTATAAGATGTTTTTCATATCAAAATTGTTCTGAGATGGTCGACCCTGTGCGATTTCACAGGAAAGACCGCAACACAATAATGTCCTGATCCACAAATCAATGGCAAAAATATTATATAAACGGTGGTTTACTTGTTATAAAATTCATATTGTTAACGGCAGTCGTCTTCGTTCCATCAACACCACAATTTAAAATGGAAACCTACAGGTATGGAACTATTTTTTTAAGTTAACCAATTGCCAGGTTCGTCTGGCCTAGTAGTATAAATTGATATTTTCAAAATAATCTAATTTTTAATAATAATCTGAAAATGCAATTCATACTTTTCACCAGTCGTTTTCGTAAGGTTTTAAAACTGTTCCATAATATTATATTTACTTATAATTAAAATGTAATTTGAACTTATAAATTGGATTATCGAAGATTTACCGACTTTATGATGATTGAATGAATAAAGTTTGCCTTGTTTTTTTCAGCTTAATCGGTTTAGTTACATTAATACCCGCGCTTTTGATACTGACTACGCCATCTTCGAGTCAAGTTACATTCACAAGAGATTGGCCAGCTGGTAAGCGAGCAGCTTTTGACGAAGCTCCAGTAAGCAACACGGACTATCCACACGACTCTGGCAAATCAATGAGATATATATTGTGGCTGCAACTGATTCAGGGTTCGAAGGTACGTTTTTCGAATATTTACAAAATTATTCAGATTAAAGTCCAAAACATTGCAAAATTGAAGATGGTTAAGCAGAACAGCCATTGTCTGGACTTCGCCAAAATAAAGAATTTTTTTATTCTATTCTATTCTATTCTGTATTAACTTCAATGAACATGAGAGAGTGGGTATTATAGAAAATAGCGGTCCCCCCGGTTTCACCCGGGTGCAAAGGAACGAATGTGGGGAGGGACATGAATACACACGTTCATCTTAGTTTACCGATATGAATGTTGTGCCCAAATTTCATGATGATCGGAGTTACCGTTCAAAAGTTTTTGTGGACGGACAAATTTTGAGTTATATTTTGCAACATTTTTCATTGATGGGCCGCTCCTATTGCTCGTAGCGTGATATTATATAGTCTATAGCCTTCCTCAATAAATGGACTATCCAACAAAAAAAAAATGTTCAATTCGAACCAGTAGTTCCTGAGACTAGCGCGTTCAACCAACCAAACAAACAAACTCTTCAGCTTTATATATTAGTATAGATAGTAGGCTAGTATCTATCTATAGTGCGTGAATTATTATTATTTTATGACGCAACGTGACATTATGGTAAAATGAGCGCTCAGCGAGATTTAACAGTCACACAAGTTATAAAATAATCACGCACGAGATATTTGCATTTCAATTGGGTTGTTTATGATAATTATGCCTGCTTTGTTCTGCTTTGCTATCTCTGTTTATCTTATAGAATAGAATAGAATTTCGTTTAATTTTATTTTTTTGTATTTTCATTGAAAATTTAATGTGTAGGTACATCAGTTTTGTTAAAGTTGTATGTTATGGGAACAAATATATTTCTATTCTATGCTATTCTATTCTATTCTAATAGAATAAATTTATTATACGAAACAGCTATACACAGGATTCGTCAATAAATTACAATTAAAAATTACATCAGGTAAATCAACTAGCAGAATATAAACAAGCTTTAATTAACAGTGACTTAACTCTCTTTAAAATTTGGGAAATGGTAATGTCTTCACTCTTCATGTCAGTAGGAAGACAGTAATTTGGTAACTGACAGGTAGCTTTTGAAAATCATTTTAGGTACTACCGTTATGCAGGCATGAAAGAAACAAATTTAATTTTATAGGGGAGTGTGGAAAATAGTAGTTTATGTATCTTGTTCATGAATGAAAATATTTTGACGAGCGAGCAAGTGTTATTACGTTAATACAAGAGCGAGTTTTAAGAGTTATTTGAGTAATGAGTTACTAGCAAGATACATACTATATTTTTTGCACGTAGGTACCTAATTTTTGATAGTTCAATTTTCACTTTTGATTGTAGGTTGCGCTCAATTCTAATGCGGTTAGATCTACAATAAAAATGGTAGGAGTGTGGGACGACTGCGTTTATTTACTTTACGCAACTTTACAGCACTAGTGTTAAATGTTATTTCACGACCGCTATTTTGTAGAGGGGGTGTGCAAAAATTTATATCTGATAATGAATACACATAATAGCCGGTTATATAAGACATAGATCAATGTAGTATAGTATTGTTTTCTATCATTGTTGTTAGATCATGTTAGATCTAAGATGTTACTATAATAGTTGTTATAATTGACCCGTGTTACACTTGAACATAATTGATCCTAGCCTCCCCTACCTATTCGCTGGGTGCGTGACGGCAGCATCGCATACCGTCCACAATTTTTCATGCCCTTATAACATTGTGTCAAATGAGCATTTGTCAAATAACTGTAATAATAATTAAACGAAACCATTAATTATCGAAATTTGTATATCCTGCAGTTAAGGAGATATGGTGTTTATGTTGTTGCACTGAAAAAAAAAAACATTTTGAGTATAATTATTATTTGGAAAAGTTTAAATAAAATATGTTATTTGTTGAAGACTACTAGCGCCGCTAGCGGACAATAGAGCGGCATTGAACTGCCTTGTTATTATTGTTTTCAGCCGCGATATGGCAGGGAGGGCGACGAAATCGACATCTATCGGCCACAAGAAATTGTACTCTATAACCGTCGCATGATTTATTGCTCAATTAGTCCACAGCTCGCGCTGCGATCGATTCAGTTGTCCCCACTTTATACTCTGCACCCGGCCAATAATAATAAGTTAATTAATATTTCTGTCTATTTATTTTAGAACGACATAAGAAGAATGTACGACGGAAAAATCAATCCATTTAACGAAGAATTTCATTTAAACCATCTGGAGGTTCCTAACGACGATTCTTACCATAAACATCGATTTTAGATATTGGGTAATTAATTTCGATGTTCGTTTTAAGACAACCTGGCATGTATTTTTGACACTACAAATGTTATAATATTATTAATTAATGTGAATAAAGAAAAATTTTAACAATTCTATCTATTTTCATTAAATATGAGAAAAATTAATTTCTTTTACAAGTTTACCTTTTAATTAATTTAAGCCCAACGTTGGTAACGCTGCGACTTTTTTAAATTTTATTTGTTGCGTACTTTTGTAAATAAACACCTATCAGTAAGTATACGAAATATTTTAAACTTACTTCTCTTGTTTGTCGATAGATCTCTATCATAAATTGTATATGTTTGTGTCTGGGATAATATTCATAGTGTTTCTTAGACTTATTATACTTCAAAGCGCTACATTACTGCGGGCTAAAGTTTAACTTTTCCATGAATATAACTATGCATACTACAATAAGCTGTAGAAGCGCTTAAGCATTCGAGTTGTTTTGACTCTAATAATTGTGATTTTACTTTTTAAATTATTACTTTCAATTAATGGTAGGTATATGGTTAGTATTTTTGTGAATATAAAAAAATCGTTACGATGAGAATTCATTTTGTAATTTACCGAATATTAGAATTGGAGAGTTCCGAGACGCTACATTATCTGGGCATCTCGTTGTTCTATTATATTTAGTCATTTGAATTTTGAAAAACTACCGTACGCCACACAAACATCGAATTTTCCCATGCATTAAAATTAGTAATTTTTTGTGCCATTTGCATCTTATTTTAAAATCTATACTAATATACAAAGCTGAAGAGTTTGTTTGTTTGGTTGGTTGAACGCGCTAGTCTCAGGAATTACTGGTTCGAAATGAAAAAATTAAAAATGTTGAAAAAAACCCACGACGGATGTAAACGTTGTAAATGAAAAAGGATTAAATAAAATTTTTTAATTACGTTTACATCCGTCGTGGGTTTTTCAAAATTTTTAATTTTGTTTTTTATTTTATTTTAAACTTTTTAGAGTTTTCTTGCGCTAAGAAGTTAAGAACTATCGCAGATGAATTACAAACCTTTTACAGAAAACCGCATCTGATGAATTGAACAAATCGTATTCGAGATAAATGGCGACATTCGAGTGCACAAACAAACAAACAATCTCTCACCCTAAACGTATATACTTGCTCCGGGGGCAGAATTCCTCATAACTTCTTTCTGTGCACGCACAAAATATCATGATATCTATAATATATATCTATTTTAGATTTTGCGATATATCAGTTGGAAATCTTATGTAACGTTCAATGAAAGGAAATATAACAGAAACCTTGGTAAGGTAACGGCGGGGAAATGTATAGGCAAAATGTAAAACGCATCAATGAAACAAATTTATAACTTATAAGCCATAATTCTGAAGCTATAACTTTCCTTGTGAACTTATGTGGGTGAGGCTCACACGTCTTTTTTTACGAGAAAAGATAGAATGGGATAAGAAAGGGTCACGATTATAATATTTTAAGTTTAAAAAAACATCCTTTTGGCTTTTGGTCGATAACTTATCATCAGTAAAGCATTTTAAATAACATATTTCATTTTATTGTTATTTGTTGTTATAAAAACAAAAATTCTGGTTCATTTCTCACAAATAATTTTTATATGATAAGGGAAGTCTAGTCACAGAAATAAAACAGCCAAGTCATCTAATAGCCCAAATAATGATTTATAGGGATGTGCAAAGACCGCTACTTCAGTGAAAAAGAGATAAACGTTATTTTGTCGTAACGAACAAAGCTTAACCCTTTATGGGAATCTAAATAAAAAAAAAACACCGTATCAGAGAGCTGTCATTCCCGGACTACGTTGAGTCAAATAGGGCTAGTGTGAATTTTACATACGTGTGTCGGATTATTGGAAGGTTCATGAACAGCGTCGCGCCAAAAGCACGTTTTTACTCCCATCCAAATGCGCCAAAAACACTCGTTTACAGCAATGTGGACGAAAAAGTAAAAAATAATTTTTAAATACAGTGTCAACTCTATATAGCGAACTTCTGTTTAACGAAAAACTCCTTAAAACGTAGAAATTGCTAAGGTTTGTTAACCACGTATTGAAATACGCTATGTAGCGTAACAACCACTCTCAATAGAAAAACAACACGTCATTATTTAGATCCCAATAAACATTATTTCAAACAAGGCGATAAAGAACACGAAGTGGATGATCTTGAGCCACCAACAAGCATTGAACAAGCTCTGAATGCCGCAAAATCCTTTTTATTTAATGATTCCACTATATCCCAAGATATAAATAAAATACAACGAAATATACAATTAAAATACTGGCGTAGTAAAAAACGACAAACAACAGATTATTATTTCGCTATGTAATTTTTTTTTTTCACTTAATTTAGTCAAAATTAAAACCACTTATTCGTAAAATTATATTGTTTTCTTTTACACTTTTATAACGAAAACTCTTTATAACGCAATACAATACTGAGTCCCTTCAATTTCTAGAGTTTACACGGTATAAAGATTTTGTCCAACAGCGATATAGGAAGTTCCCCTTATATTGAATTGGAGGACTTCCTAAATCTTTATATTTAACATTGGCGTAGCAAGAGGCCTGGCCCACCCTACAATATTAATTAAGTTCAAGTACAAATAACAAGATAAAATCTATAATAATGTACGTTTTCTTTGTTGTGAAATGTCTCCAGAAAGTCGTGTTGATCGATTTCGCTTCTATGAACAGTTTTCAAATTATGTATATAAGTAGCAGCTAGTAATGGCAGGTAGAGTTGAAAATTTGCCCCCAGGATAAAATCGTTGCTAGGCCTATGATATTTAAAAATTATGTTTTACTTTTTAGTTCATATTGCTATAAGAGTGTTTTTTCAAATTTTTTTTAAACTTTGATTTTAATTGTAAAATGGTCCAACGCAATAACCCATCCGTACGATTGTTGCTGTATCATTGTGTAGGACACGTAAGTACCTAGTACTAATATGAGATACTCCAATGGCGGTGCAACCGTGCAATGTAATGTTTCTCACTACATTATGTACATGAAGTCATTTGAATGACTGGCCAGTTGTTGTTTCACAGTAATCAACTGTGTGTATCTATTTTTTTTTTGTATTTCCTCTGCACTGGGAGAGAAGCTATTTATAATACAGTCTAAATCCATAAAAAAGAGTTAAAAAATCCGCATAATGAACTATGATTTTTTTAAAGTTAACCAGTAAAGAACCAATTACGTTTAGCTAGTGCACGTTTTAATAAAATCATTTTTATTGTTTAGGTGATGACTTTTAAGAGATGCCGCGAATACTCGCTGTTATTCGGTATTCGGCATTACTCGACACTTTTTTGTTATTCGTCGAATACCGTATAATAGCTAGTATCATTCGACATTCGACGAAAGAGAAACATTTAATGAACAAAAACTTAAAAATAATCGAAGTTTAATTTTTCTTAAAAAACAAAACACACTTAGTATTAATTATTATTATTATCATTACAGTATTAAACGCAGGGTCATATTTACAAAACGAAGAATTCCCCGTAAAAATAGGTACAAGAAAAGGGTTGCCAGCATTTAAAAATGTAAAATCAGTATAATATGAGACTGATTTCTTTAACTTCATTGTTTTCTTTTCACATATTAGAAAAATTTTAGATTACAGTAACAAATAAAATGATTGGTAAGTTCAAGACTACTACAAACTTGATATTATTATTTGATGACAAATAAATTATTTTACCATTCCGACCCACAAGTGGGGAATGGTAGGTACTAGTTTAGGTCAAAAATCACTTTTCAAAAATTTTACAATATCTTTCCGTTTTGAGGTCCCCCGAATCCAAAAAACATATTTTTGGAAAAACTTTGTGCGTCTGTTAATTTGTTTGTCTGTGAACACGATACAGGTCAAACGGATGAGCGGATTGAAACCAAATTTGGGAGGATGTTTGGTATGCAAATATGAAGAGCCCTATTGTTTTTGGGGAAAATCGGCGCATGCGCAGAAGAGATATATGCTAAAACGGTATTTTTTATATAATAATGGTATACTTTTCATAACGACTTATTATTCTATTTATTTTTTCAAGAAAGTTTTGTACAAAAACATTTTTTTTCTAAACTTTATAGTTTCGGAAATATTTTAAAAATAAAAAAAAATCATCCGCTCTTTTGTTTTATGGATCTCTCAGAAATAAACTAGTTAGGCATGCTTTGATTAATTTTTACATGACGTGAAACATAGGTAACCATGGCAACGAATAGTTAATAGCATATTGAATACTAGCCATTACCCGCGTCACCTCACGCGATATCAGAAATTTTATTTTTTTTATTATAATCAAATGTCAACATTTTTGGAGTTGGAATGGTCCCGTCGCCCAATTGGCTGGAATTTTTTATATTCCTTTTTTATGTCGACTAATAATGGCGAGTTATTCGACTATTCGCTATATAGAATGGCGATTAATCGATATTCAACTATTCGCTATAACAGCTATTCGCGGAATTTCTAATCACTTTGTCAGTTTAACACCCATAAGAGATTGTTCGCCTTATCTTCATCTTCTATATTCTTTGGAAGTCTTTGCGAACATTATTACATACATAACATTGTTGTATTACACAACACAGTTGCGTCATTAGATGATCTTTGTCTGACGAAGCCACTGTATTGTGCGAAACAGTTATTGCAAAATAAATTAGAACGTCGCGTTTTATTTAACTTAAAATGTATATCATTAATTTATGTCACATAACGACCGAATATAATTCATATTTTTTATTTTTTTGCGTTTTTTCGATTTTAAAATTAATTGTTAATAATTCCGTCCAGTACTTACGTCAGCCGTATATAGTTTTCACTTTAGAATGGAAAGACGAAAAAAGCCTCACCTGAAAAAAGAAGAAATAATTATCGGTTAATTAAATTATTATAGAGAGCCGCCTGTATGTGTAGCCTACTAACAAAATGGAGTTATCTGTTATATCCGTATGGTTAAATACTAAAGACAAATATTTAGACTAACCTTCAAAAAATTGAAATTGGTGTAGTTATCCACCCAAAAGGTTTATGCACTTTTTCTTACACTGTGAGTGTAAAATATTGCCACTAGTGCCCCTAGCTGTTGACTTAAGGCCGCTACACATGAGGCTGATTTTGCCGCTAGAATCGCTGGCTCTCTTTGTATAAAAAATACTACTCATGTTGACGGAACCGGAATCTTACTTTCCCGGGCTGGAGTAGTTGAACCCATCCATCCCTGACCTGTATACTTCATCTTATTCCTTTCCCCTTGCCTAAAAACAGTTAATGCTCTCCCGATGCTGTCTTTAAAGCTAAGTGTTCGGGTAAACGCCTAATAGATGAATTTTTTGAAAAAAGTTTTGGTTACGTGTGAAATAATACGTAATTTTTATATTTAAAAAAAATATTTTTCTACGCTTTTTTTCAATAAATTCGCCTGTACGATTTCGAAATTCAAAAATTCATATCTTCGATAAGAAACACCACTGAAAATTGCGGAGTCTTTTAAACCAGATACCGATAGTATGCAAAAAAATTTGAGCTAAAATAAATATACGTTTTTGATTTATTTAATTTTGAAAATTTCCAAACAGCAATTTTTTGGTTTTATAAAATATTTTTATAAACATATTTTTTGTAGCTCTAAATATCCTCTTTAAAATGAATCAAGTTCAATTTTTGTAACTATAATAGTTTTCGAGATAATCAAAAAACAAACGAATTTCGCATTACCTTTGAAAACATTTTTTAAAATTTTTTCCGTTGGTAAAATTTCGTTAAACTTCTGATCAAATTTTATCCAAATCAGAAGGAGTCGATTCCAACTATCGGTAGTTTTGATAAGGACTGACCCAGGTTAAAGGAAGGATTTAAACTGATTAGTGCAGAGGGTATTTGCAGATATTCGATGCTCTTAAGAGTATTCGTCCCTACAAATACCCCCTGCACCCTTCATCTGAAATCTTTTCCCCTCGCCTAAAAACGGTTCGCGCTCTCCCGACGCTATTTTTAAAGCTAGAGGGTTCTGGTAAACGCCAAATGAAAGACAAAGAATCAGACTACAGATCCTTCAGACGAATTTTTTGAAAAAAAATCCTGAAAAAACTTACAACCTTTTGAAAAAAATAAGTTACGTAATATTTCACACGTAGGCGAAACTGTTTTTCAAAAAATTCGCCTGAAGGATCTGTAGTCTGATTCTTTGTCTTTCATTTGGCGTTTACCAGAACCCTCTAGCTTTAAAAATAGCGTCGGGAGAGCGCGAACCGTTTTTAGGCGAGGGGAAAAGATTTGAGATGAAGGGTGCAGGGGGTATTTGCAGGGACGAATACTCTTAAAGAAAATTAAAAACATATTAAATAGAATTAATTAAAAAATAAACTGATTTATTTTCCAATCAATGTTAATAAAAGGTCCCTTTTGTAACAGACGCTCATTTATCGATGACCTTGTACTGGTACAGTTTATCGAAGTTACAGTGTAGTTTTGTTGAACATTGTGACGTCATCTCCCCTTAACAACACACAGTAACTATTTGTACATAACAACAAATAAATAAGAATCGGCTTTGCTAACCGGCTTCAGTACGACTTGTGTGTTTGACGAGCTTACTTGTGTTTTCAGTGCTTTTTTTGTGATATTTCAAATCTAAACAGGTAGGTAAAACATAATTTTTTTTCTTCTTCCTTTTTTGGGTGTTTATTCAGTCATTGAAGTCACTGAATTATTATTTTTTTTTTTAATTAGAATAATTTATATGTTAACTAAGTTAAAAAAAGTGAAATTATTTTTAAATTTTGTATTTTTTCTGTCTACTCAGTAACTGAAATTACTGAGCAGCGTAATATTTTATTGAATAATTTGCCGGCTAGCCAAAAAGTGACAATTTTTTTTGAGAATTTGATTCGACTATTGAATTAAGAAATTATTTTGATTTTGTAGGTTTATTTTAGTTTACCAGCTAAGTGTCAAAAATAAAATTAATTTCACTTTTTTCAGTATATCACTTATTTCTTGAGAAATCGAGATATGACGCGTCATAGGACAGACTTACGTTAAAATTCTATATTTTTTCATTTTCGCTATTATTTTTTTAGAAAAGTATTCCCATTGAAGTCCAATTTAAAACTGCCGACTTTTCTGCTTAATTTTTAACATTTAGAGTTGTTTTACCAGATTTCATATCAAAACGGTTATAAACGGAGCCCAGTGGTGAAACATTGTCCGTCCGTCCACCTGTCTGTCCTGTCTGACACAGGCCTCTTACTCCTGAACGGTTTGAACTTAGAAGCTCAAAATTTGGTAGAAATTTTTTTAAGGGAGGCACCTAGTCTAATAGCTCAAATAATTGTTTTTTTTTTTGCTTAAAAATGTTCGAAATCTTATGTAGAATGTGCCTACAAAATTTCAAAACGATATTCGTCTTCGTTTTGGAAATAGACGACAACATATTACCGGTTTTGAACGCGAACGCAGCTCCGTTTTATTAGTGTATTTGCCATAAGGCACTTACACTATTGGCGTCGGTCGGATGGCGGGACCTAGGGGTCGGACCAAAATTTCTCGACGTTTCATAACTTTCTAAGAAGTTTGGCACCATTTTTGGAAAAGTATGTTTATATATGTATATATATATATATTTATATATATATATATATATATATATATGTGTTAGCACGATAACTCTCGACAGACTTAATCGATTTAAACGAAATTTGGTCCACACGTTGGAATCCATCACCGCACGAAGCCTATTTAAAATGGGCCCAATCGGGCCATGTTAAGGGTGGTATTTAGGGGTTGAAAAAAGTTTTCGGGCCCAAAAATACCGAAAAAATTATCAGAATAGTTTCAAATTTAAAATTTAACCCTTTAGTAATTATTAAAATGTACTGCTAAAATTTTAAAAAAATCGGCCCGACAGGACCGGACTTACAAATTTTATAAAAACGCAAGTTTACCGATATGGATTTACATGCTGAAGGGTGTATATAATTTGGTACAGATGTTGAATTGATATATAGTATTGAAATTAAGTAAAAAAATGTTGTTTTAAGGGGTGTATTAAGGGGTAATTTTCTTTATTTTGTCCAAAAACAAAGTTAAATTCATATAATAAAGCCACACTGCCTATAAAAGCAAATACACTATATTGTCGGCAGGGTTTCGCACTGCGACCCGAGTTTTTTTTTTTAAATGCGTTTTTCTCAAATCATCATTTTCGAAGTTTGTGGGCTTAATATCTAATAAACTATTAAAGATTTTGGGCTGAAATTTTTATCAGATATAAAAAATAAGTTTTATTAGCAGTTGAACCTACTTTTTTGGTACATTATTGTTATAAATGTTTATAGGTCAACTTTTTCAATTTTTTATATATTTTATAGGCTTAACTACGAATTATGAATGTTATTAACAAGAATTTTTAAATGGATGCTCTAAGGGCTGTATTTACGCCCACACATTGGACATCGCAACTGCAACGCGTCTGATAGACATGCTTGTACCACGCCGCCATTTTGTACCGAAAAAATCATAAAAATTTTCTAAAAAAACTTTAAAAGATGTTCTATAAGGCCTAATTCATTAAAATATCATAAACATATAGTTAGTCTAAAAATAAAATGTTTGAAACAAGCGTTTTTTTTGAGCTGTTACACTAGGTGCCCCCCTTAAAGAAAATTAATATTTGATTTATTTTTGTTTGTTATGTACATAAATGTTGGCACTCAACATACAAATCCTGTTAAATTTAGATCATCAGTGGCGTGCGATATAAAATTACCTACAGTATGATTTCAAAATTATTGGCATTAAAATCTGCTAATCTGAACTCGAGCTCAATTAGTTCAGATTAGCGGAACTCCACTGTAGTTATTTCCATATAATGAATAGGGTGAGATATCGCAAGAAAAATCGGTCGTCAAAAACGCTAGAATTATATTTCATAAATATTTTCTTCGCATGCATTTGATTTACATAAAGTTCAATGCCCCTGTTTCAGCAATCATGCCGATCGATTTTTACTACGTCCCTGGAAGTGCCCCTTGCCGCTCCGTTTTGTTGGGCGCCAAGGCTGTTGGAGTCGAACTCAATCTCAAACTTACCGATCTGATGGCCGGGGAACATCTCAAACCAGAATTTGTTAAGGTAAGATAAATAGGAAGATACTTGGATGCGGATTCTTACTCAAAAAAAATTCAGGTTTTAGGTTAAGTTCAAATTTTTTGTTCGGAATTCATTCTTAACGTTTTTATACCTTGTGAGTAAAATGTTTCTTCTTTGATATCATAAAAACGAGACAACATACAGATATGCGTTTTTTTTTTAAAATATATTTTCAATGTTTAACAATTGTCTGACCGAAATCGGCTCAGCGGATTGTCGGATGCTAAGATATTTAAAATAGTTATGTCAAAGATACGGTCTGCGGGCCGCATCCGGTCCTAAAGCCATCTCAATACGGCCAGAAAGCTATCCAGTGAGGATTTTAAACGGCATTCGATGCCACTACCTTTTTTTAAAATTGCTGGATCCTCAAGCTCACCCTTTTATTCTTTATATGACAATTGATTTAAATTAAATAAAGATTTTAATTTCGTATGTGTTTTAGTTTTTAATTTAGAGTCTGGCCCGCTCTCACATCCTAAATTTTATAAATGGTTTTTTAGAAAAATCAGTCTGACACCCTTGTAAATGTAAGAAATGCGATCAGCCGTTTGAGGCCCGTGGTAAATTTTACTAAATGTTGTAATAATAAATGTTAGTATCCTGCTCTACTCATGGCCCTCTCGGGCCGGAGGTCTTTTCAGATTGGGAGCCTTTCGGGTCGGGGGCCCGTGGCATTTTACCCGCTCTGCCACCCTATTGGTACGCTACATTATTATAATATGTGGAAACGCATTAATATAATATTAATCGACTGTATATAAGCGCCTCAGTCAACGCTATTTGCGCCTAAAATTGTCAAGAAATTCAGATTGTTAAAATCAACTACTTTAAGACTGGTTGAAACAGATAGATAGACTCAAGACTGTAGATTATAGACGCTCAACAGCTGAGGTCATCAGCGTTTATATAGTGTTGAAACATCGTATATCGTTTCGCGGTTTCTTACATTGTATTTGTCAGAGTTTAGCTTAGATATTGAATTGTGTTGACGATAATTCAATTAGTAAATAATATTGTTATAGTTTTATTTAATACAACGTATATGCAACTGTCTTTTCCCTGGAAAGTTTTAATTTATGGATCATTCACTAACGGGCTGCATAAAAATTTGGTATTTACGTTTTTTAAAATATTCTACTATACCATTGATAAATTAGTTGTAACAGTTTTGTTAAGATATCGGGAACGATTGCCTAATGTTGTGTGATCATGTTTTTAATCGCATAGCTTTTGACAGTTTCATGTTACGACTACTTTACTACTACCAGTTCAAAATATCGACGAAGTTGTAAAAAATATTTTGATATAACGAATTGGGGTTTCGTGTTTCGTGACGCATTATTGTTTAAATTAACAAAAGTGTTGTGTTTTGAATCGTTGATACATTAGTTGAATAGTAACTGACGCTTAGTAATCGATATTTAAGCTCATTTGTTTTCTTTATAATATACTGCGTTTAGGGTAATGGTATCAGTTTCTGACCACTCACTTGTGATCGACCACATTAGATTGTGAAACTTGGCGTCGTCTTGGTTTTAATTTTTTTTTAGATAGTCGAATAAACTGGTAGACGAGAACTTGGCTTCTTTTATCACATTCATATTGTTAGGAGAGTAATACTATAAGTATATTCTATCGAATATCGATACGAAAAAAAATTCAAAAATATTCATTTGCAAGCAACAGGACGTATATAACGTGCAAAGTTATAGGTCTGTTCCAAGCTGTTTCCAAACGGTAGCAGAACCGTCACAGTTTTGCTACTGCGCAAGACTGTCTTGCGCAGTTGCTCAATATAAACAGTTTCGTTTTAGCTACTGCGCAAGACGGTGACGGTTCTGTTACAGTTCTGAGACAGTCTGAAACAGACCTAATATCTCCCTTTTTCAATATATTCTGTATAATAACCAAATGACGTATCAAGTTATTGGAAAATCCTCAAGAATTCTAAATGTCATTATCAGAGATATGAAAATGCAAATCAATGTAGGATTTTCCGTTAAAATAGCTGCATTCTTCACAAAATGTAATTTTATTTCAATAAGATCTTAATTTTTGTTATGAATCATAACAAATATTCATGCAAAAATTCAGCAGTGTTGTTTTCGAAAAAAAAGTGTCATCTTATCATTTCAACACAAATATTTATTATTTGGATAGCTTGAATAAAAACAATTATATATAGTTAAGTAAATAGATAATGCAACTGATAAATTTATAAAACTTGTTTTTTCTGCTATTTTTAGTAATTTATAAAAAGTGCAGGTACTAGATATAAGTATATTTCTTGAAACTTTTTAACTGCAATTAATATCATTTGTTTGTAAGTCAATAAATTATCCATGTAATCGATTGATTTAAGTGGAAATATTTCTGTATTTAACATGCTTACAGTTCTAAACAAATTTTAAGTACAGTTTAATCAATGGATCAGTCAGTATTTCCAAGTGCCAATAATATAAGCATAATTTAACATAATTAGTTAGTATTTTTCAACTAGTTACGAAAGCTTGAGAACAGCCGAGCATGTAGCTATGGTGTTGGCATGGTTACTCTATTACAAGCCCGTATAGTTCCTAGAATTTAATCTGAGAATTAGCAAGCGATTCAAATTCATTATTTAAAAAAATGTCAGCCGTCATCGGACGCCTGGCAGTTGTGAAACATAAATTTAAGCGAAATTCTAGTAACTAAACTCTTCGCCCTGTCATGTAACTTACAACTAATATATAACAACACACAGTAATTATTATTTACCCACGCCAAACTACATAACAAACACTGCAGAGACCATGTTATAATGCAACGCATACACACAGCAAGCGTTACGCGCTGTCATCTAACGAAATATTATAGTAACTAAAAAAATAACGAGATAGCATTACAGTGTGGCGCCAGTTGCACGTTTTTTCACTTCAAACGTGCCATTAAATGTTTCACATCATAAAGTGACTTTTACCAGACCGTCCAGATTCCAGAAGTAAAAATAGTTTTTTAATAGACCGCGACACTCAGTTTAGTATAACTTTATTGAAATATTCAAGAAAAATGTGGAGTTTACAGGTTTTAGCATTATAATATTAAGGTCGCCAAGAAAGGAGACAGGTACTATCGAATACAGTAATTGTGTTCGCCTCCTTTCTTTGAGGCCTTGAGGTGTCAACATAATAATATTAGATATATTGTGAGAACCGTATATTGGACTAATGGTTTTCTGTCAATTGTCAAACTATATATGCATTATATCGAAAATTTTTCACTCTAAACAATTTTTCCCTTAGGTTTACAATCACCTTCCCTATATTAATAAGGAATACCATGCAACCTATATAAGTTTAAAACAAAACCCATATACAGGCATATTAAACTTTTTGGCGTCCTAGTTTTTTATAGTGAACGGTGTCCTAGTTTTTCTCTTTTTGTTGTTTTGATTCATAGCGCAGGATCTCGACTTTTATTAATATCATCTTCTTTTAATATATATATACGTTTCACTTTCTATAATTTCACTATTTTTCATGATGTTTGATCCAGAAGAAACGTCACGTATATGTTTATTGAAGTGATCATAAATGCTATGTTCTGTGCAAACAAATCATTTTAATCAGAAATCTAATAACCCAACTAGTTCTAACTTCAGGAAAAAGTATTCTCGTTTTTTGGTGCCCCCTCTTTGATGTCCTAGGCCGGTGCCTGTTGTGTCTTATTATCAACATTGCATACAGATCTGTGCTAGATTCGGAAGGTAAATTGCGTTTACGAGCAAGTTATGTTTCACATAGGTATATACTTTTCCACGCCTTCGTGTAGAGTAATAGAGTACGTTATTTATATTGATATCTAATTTAACCTAGGTAGGGAAGGTGATTTGTAAAACGAAGAAAATAATTTTTAAAGTCTATTCGATTTTTTAAAATTCATTTTTATTTAACACTTTTTAGCGTCATTGAATTTTATTTTATTCAGGGTCGTCCGGATTATGCGATTAGCCAAAGACTCTTTGTCATTCTAAGCAATATGGTAAAAGTTTCATCGAAATCGGTTCGGTAGTTATTACAATCACTTGTTTTACAATTTAGCTCACTGCCCGCCATTTTATCGTAGCGTATTAATATGAAGGCTGTGTCCTAGAGAAGAAGTAGACTTTTAAGCAATGGAATACTTTTTCAAATCGGCCCAGTCGTTCTTGAAATAACCGCGACCATACACACAACTACAAACGTCAAATATACATGTAGAATTGCAGTCTTTTTTTTAAATCGATTTGAAATTGATACAGTATCGTTGAATGTCTTCACTTATGAATAAGCAGCACCATGAATAAATTATGATGACAGAATGATTCGGCAATTTTTTCGTTAAATATTTCCGTTATTATAATCTTTTAATAGAAACTTTTCCGGTAAATCGATAAAATATGTTTTGTTAATATACCTTCTCTAAATGAAAAATTTAGCTTTTTTCAGTTAATCGATGTAGCTTAGACGTCACAAAATATTATTTTGCCTTTTTCTAAATATAGGAAATAATTGAAATGGGGTATGGCGTCTCCATTAGAAGGCGCACCTGTCCTAATTTGGGAATTAGTAAAAGTATGATAAAAAAAATTGGTTGTCTGTAAAGTCGGTTTACGGACGATAGTTTTACGTGATAACGTATTCCGTAATACATAACCTAAATTTATATAATAATTATAATAATTCGAATCTATGATATTGCATCTTTCGCTTCAAATTTAGGTTAATTTTATTTATTTAAATTACTCACCATATAATATAATTGTTTTTTTTAACTTTCTTTCTTTCGTATTTATTTTATGTCTCAAAGATTAGCTGTCATAATATTTATAAAACAATTGTTTCACTGTTTATATAAAATTCCAAAACCTACTTACAATATTTAAGTATTTTCATACGTCAAAAAATTGATTTTTATAATGATAAAATTTGTAAGAAAACGATTTTTTCGAGAGATGAGACCTAGCTAAAACGATTTTTTGCCCCCCAAAATCCCTTTTCAGTAAATTTCATCCAAATCGTTAGGGCCGTTTTCGAGAAAAGCACGCACAGGGTCAGGCGGAACGTTACGTTAGGAACGTTACACTTTTTCGTGCATGCAGCCGGTGTTTTATCAATTTATAAGATTGGTGATTCATCAATTTATAAGACGTTATCACGTCAAAAGTAATAAGCTAAAATATGAAATACATCCAAGTACAGGTAATCCTAGTAATTGGTGCTCTTAAAAAAAAGTTGGGTGTAAAATTTAATTTGGTGATTATTTTCTTAAAGAATAAAAAACATTGATCAAAATTTAAATAATTACATTATTTCATTATTGACAATTACTATTAAATTTTAAAAAGGTAATTTTGAATAATTAAAAACACAACAAGCCGGATATCCACTTTTTTAGTTGCCAAGACTGTTTTTATTATGTAAACACTAATAACTGGTGATAATTATAAAACACATTGCGGTTTACAGTATGTAGATATAAAACAAGATATGTTTATCACACGCATTCAAATTGAAACGATAATTGAAAAAATAATTATTTTGATAAGAGTTAGTGGAGTTACCTTTTTCAGAGAAATAATCGTCACTGGGGACTTCATTTGTTTATTTATCAAAATTATCGTTCACCTACCTATAAGTAGGTGTGTCTAATCGATGAGTTTTTCAACCTTTAATGACTCACGATCGGTAATTAATCAACAACTTCTAAATTTTAAAGATTGAATATATTTAACTAAATATCATAGTGAAGAACTTCATTTTACTTGTATGTGTTTTTTAATAGAAGATTATAGACGCTCGACAACTGTGGTTATTAGCAGTGTTATTTAAAAATTAAACACACGAAGTTAACGGAAATATCATAAGTTTCATTAAAATATTTTGAAACATACAAATTACACTTTCTATGAGACAGCCTTGGTATAATAATTACTGTAATTACTTTTGCATGTTGGCTATAGTTTATTTGTAATAAAACGACACGGTTAAATGTACATTATTTGTTTAATTATTGCGTTATTCGAGAAATAAATTATTACAGAAATAATAACGATAAAAGATTCTTTTTTATGTTCCTGTCATGTGGGTTAACTTAGGGTTTATTCGCATTACAAAATTTTCGTATTTAACACACATTTTACATCGATGAAAACATGGCAAACTAGCACGATAAACAGTTGAATTCGGCAATCCAGTGATTTATTTCGAATTGTCGGTTTGTAAACCGGCTAATATTTAGTTCAGCCGTATTGTATAAAGTAAAATGTTATTCAGTCCGGCGATTGTTGATACAGGCTCTTTTGTACAGCCTCTTTTATTTATAGTGTCTTTTTTTTTTGGAACAAAGTTCCTTATGGGACGTTATAGATATGAATGGAAAGGGCTAGAAAAAAAATCGTAAGAAAAAAACGTAAAGAAAAATCTACATACCTATATAATTACCTATTGTATGTCTGTCCGTAGATATAGAAGGTTGGAAATTGGCACACTTATAATATAGGGCATGCGACAGATCCTAACGCAGTCTGATTTTTGAATTTTGGTCCCAGAGGGGAGTAAATTGAAAACAAAAAAGTTTTCGCTTATAATTCGCTCAATTTACATCAGATCGGTTCGAAACCTGTCTTAAAGAATTCGCGCAAATAGTTTTTTTGTGCATAAAAAAAGCAGAAATAAACACTGTATATATATTCGATTTTGCCAAATACATCGCGCACGTGGACCGGCTCTCCTTTTCTTTTACACAGTGTGTTATGGACATTTTAATATTGCATTTGTTCAAAAACGGATGCCATTTCAAATATTAGTTAGTATTTTGACATTAATATTTTATTAGGAAAAAACTCAATACACTCGGGTCTACAAGAATCTATTGTACTACATTCCTTAACATAAAGGAAAACATTTGTAAGTAGCAAGTTCGAAATCACGATCATGACTCATGGCATAGCAATTGTTATACGCCTTCTATCTATTAAAAAAAAGATTTTATATGCACGCAAGTAAACTTGAAGAACGAGTTTAACATTTCTCTTGCGGTAAGTAAGTTGATACATGCATCGAAGAGGTGTGCCGATTGGTAAAATGGAAAAATCGACTGATATTGTAAATTGTTAATTATGAAATCAACCTTGCTTCAGTGACACGATTTTTCGTTTGTATTGAAACTGCGACAGATCGGGTGTGAAAAACAACTGGCATTGTCCAAATATTGCTGCGGCCAATGGAACAGAATGCCGTGAAATAAATATTGCAATTGCGTTAAGGTTACCTTGATATACATGCATATAATTATTTAGAATGACCTCAGTTGTTGAGCGTCTATCAACAATCTCTCTATTTATAATTATTTAGATTTTAATTCCGCCAGGGTCTATTGATCCGAACTCTTTTCAACCGATTACAAAAATTTCAGTACGGTGAGAGCAATTAATCACATGAAATGGGTAAAAATCAAAAATATGAATTTTCATTAGACCGAATTTACTCTGGAATGTAGGAATTTTTTAAGATAATTTTTGAAAAAATAATATCCCCCAAAGTTTTAGAAATATACTCCATTGAACAAGTTCAAATTTTGACACCAGATGTTAGATGCCAATATATTTTGTTTCATTGTTTGTTTGTTTTCGCATAATTTAAAACGGCTGAACCAATTGAGACGAAACTTTTTGCTGCTAAAACCATTAGTTAAAAGTTAACGGATGATTAGTTTGATTTTGGTTTCGTGTAACTTGAAAAAACAAATGCTCCAATTGATTGAAATGAAACGTGTTTATATATTGGTTAGGATTTTTACAGCTAAGCTATACAAATCATAAGATATCTTGTTTCGTCTTTGCGTCAAGATTTAAAAACTCGTTTCAGAGATGATAATTAATAAACCGGTGATGAAACGGTTTTATTGACATATTAATAATAGTAGGTAAGTTGCGCGTTTTCCATTGTTTAGTGCGGAGGTCTTTTTTCTGTTTCAAACGAGTTTTGTATATGTTTTTTGTAGTCATCGCGTGAAAACGGTGTATCATGTATACCGATTAGAAATCAGTAGCTCCCAAACTTTTCAAAGGATGTATATCAAGTGGGCCAACTTAGATTTTATTTATTGTAGGCATTATTAGCTCGAATCTTAATGGAGAACATCCGTGTGTAGACTGAAGAGTTGAAAACAATACTTTCTTCTATATTTTTTTTATTTTCTTAGTTTGTTATTTAAGAATTGGGTAGTATTTTATTGAGAATACTTTAGAGCCATTTTTTACTAATTTTTATTAAAAAAATGAAAAGTAACACAATTAAAAAAAATCTCCTCCAGCCGTGTGATTGAAAACTCGATCAGTAATAGTCCAATTGCAAAAAAATGTTTTAAGAAAATTTTCGTAGTGAGAGCCGTTTTTTTGTCAGTTTTATCACGAAATGGGAACAGGAAATATATATATTTTTTTTTAAATTCAAAAATAGTAATTTTTGAAATACCTAAATAAAAATGGAAAAAGTGCTTTTATTGTTACGTGATATTATATAGCCTGTGTCCATCCTGAAGGTACATTTTAAATATTGGTGAATACAATTTTGAAATCGGATGATTATTTTCGGAGATTAGCTTCTACATCCAAATTTACAAACTTTACCTCTTTAGTTGGTGACCCTTGTATAGTGAGTAGGGCATGCAGAACCGGGTCCGGTTCTATATTTTGCACACCCGGTTCTAGGGATAGTCGGAACCGGTTCGCCCGGTTCTACCCGGTTCCAAGCGAAAAAATCGTATTTTTTATATATTTTTTTGTATAAATGATAATGGAGAGTTTGGTTACGTAGGAATTATAAAGAGATAATGAATAAAATACAATTTGATATTAAATGATTATATAATTAACAAAAACTAACTTTTGAAACTATTATTAAATAATCAACAAAAACTTACTCTTGGAACTCTTATTCAATAATCAACAAAAACCTACTCTTGGAACTATTATTAAATGATCTACAAGAACTAACTCTTGAAACAATTTAAATAATTTGGTTTGAATTTTTTTGGTTTGCAGATGACAGAAAATTAGGAAATAATAGTACCTACTTAAATAATAGATACTAAATCACTTAAAACAGAACACACGCGTAATTTAAATTAGCAATTAATACAAAATTATAATAATCTTATCAGAACCGGGCCAACCCGGTTCCATCGCTCAGAACCGGTTCCACAGACTTATTGAAATACCCGGATATACCCGGGTATTTCAGAACCGGGTACACCCGGGTGCATACCCTAATAGTGAGCATTTTAATATTTTTTCAAAATATTTTATTGGCAGATATTTTGCCACCGACCAAAGATTCGACAATGCGGATTATGAGTGTCGTCTTAAAAACACCCAACAGTCATATATTATATTACTTATTGTGAGCCGTAATACAGTCAAATCTTCAACTATGTATTTGTCTAAATTGATTTGAATAAAATGTCCGCAAACTAGACAAAAATATTTGCCAGGATACAGTTTGAGGACCTCTATCCTAAATGATACGTAGAAGTAATCACCATTTACTGATAATTACACATTTGAAGGTTAACCGTTTAAAAATATATTACGTAAGGTACGTACCTTACAATTTCCTGGGTTTGTAAAATGAATTAAATATTGGGATTAATTTTGTTGATAATCATTTAGTAAGTTATTCCTATATATTTAATTAATTAAAACACGTAAAAATGCAAAGTCATTATTTAATTATACCTTATCTATATATACTAAATTCTCGTGTCACAATTTTGGCCGCGCTAATCTCCTAAATTACTTTTAATGAAATTTTGTAAACGTATTTTGTTTGGTGCAACTTACGCTATAGGATAGTTTTTATTAAATATTTTGTACAAAATTATGGTGTTTTCTCAAAAAAAAGTCACATATGTAACGACATTAGATAGAATTTACTCAAAGCTATTAATTCAGAAGCAAATTTAGTAGATTTTGCTCAAAGCTATTAGTTCAGACGCCGGGCCGCCAACGAAAGACATTTTGCAGAATTATATCTATCGCACCGGGTGAAACCGGGACGGACCGCTAGTATACATATAATATAAAAATTTATAATCTGTTTGTCTTATGTCTCAGAACTCAGAAACTGAGTAATCAATTTCATGAGATTTTTACGAATAATTAGAGAAAATATTTGGAAAGGTTTATGCTATATCCTTATTATGCAACTGTAACAAGAGTCTGAGCAAAGGACGAACGGTCAAAGCTGGGTAAATCCTTACGTGCCTAAAAGTTAATGTCTCTGCGTGTGTTTGGCTAAGTGACAAATTTCTGTGGAATTAAAGAAAGTATGCTGGTAGTTTATCAAACAGAATTCGTTGAAAATATAAAAAGAAATGCTTCATCACCAAATCAACTCTACCTTTTGTGGTTTTAATGGAAAACCCCATTGATATAAAACTAAACGTTGAGAAATTACTACGGACGTGGTAGATATTATGATTTGTGGTTGATTTGAGAGGTTTTGTTTTTTTTTCCTATTTTTTTACACTGCGCAGGTACTAAACCATTTGTGCCTTATTTTAGTTAAGATTTAAATAAAGGCGAATTTCAACTTACTAGCTTTTAAAAAAACAATGAATGTACAGATTATTAAAATATTAATATTATAAAGGCTGATAACCTTAGCTGTCGAGCGTCAATAATCTACAATTTCTCTTTTAATTTAACGAAGAGACGTCGCTGAGGTGTCCCTACTGGAAAACAGATGTGACTTCATTGGTATCAAATTTAAATTTCAATCAAAATGTAATTTGTTTTTCAAATTGTTTTTAGTTGTCCTCTATGTCGTAACACGTATTTTTTCATTATTTTCATTATTTTTTCATAAAGTAAGTCCACGAATTTAACAATGTCCAAATTCTATCTGACGACAATTTGATCTGGTAAATACCACTTATTTTTAAGCAACCTTTCCTCGTATCGAAGATTCTTTTATTTTTTGGCAAATCGTTCTTTTTTATTTTTAGTATACATACGCCAAAAAAATGTCTCATTGTTATTATATTTTCTGGTGTAGCCTTTTTAGGTATGTTTGTGCATTTTGTTATCTAAATATATAAAACGAAACCGTGACTGATTGATCTATCAACGCACAGCTCAAACCACTGGATGAATTGGGCTGAAATTTGGCATTATGACATAGGCATCCGTTAAGAACGGATTTTTGAAAATTCAACCTCTAAAAGGGTGTACCTATAACGTGGGTTTGAAATTTGCTTGGAGAATTAAGGCACAGCTCAAACAATTGAACGGATTGGGCTGAAATTTGGCACACAGATAGTTATTATGACGTAGGCACCCACTAAGAACAGATTTTTGGAAATTCAACCCCTAAAAGGATGTAACGAGGGTTCAAAATTTGCATGGAGAAATCATATAAGATAGATGTATCAATTCTAAAATGCGCAAGATTACTCCTGTCAACAAATAAATAATTACGTGTTTCATGCTTTCTTAAAAACAACCCGTTCAGAGGGTGAAAAAAGATAAATAGTCTAAAAAACAACACGGGTATCATTTTCTTGGTTTGTCGGGACGTTGATCACGTAAATATCATCAATTTTGAAATTTATTTGGGGGGTCTACGTCGAGAAAGGAGTACTATACCAAATAATGGCAATGCATCCGTTTTTCGTCTCAATCGCGTACGAAGCCACGGGTAACGCCTAGTCTGCAATAATAGGCTTGCAGCAAAAAACTGATACAAAGTTCCAAATAACTCGCTCTTTATGGTATCGAAACTACTATTATATACCTTTGAGATAGACGAAAATTTCGGTTCTCCAAGAGCTATTTTTAAGATTGTGTTTATCACTATAAGTACTGTTGTGTGCCTATCAGTCACTGTCTTCTAGCTTCCCAGCTATAAGTTATATTACATATATGTAAGCTAATATACATATTATGATAATATGGCCCAAACGCAGACAAGTGCATTTTTTTTTAATTTTTGAGTCTTTTGACGGCGCCACTAGTGAACAAAAGTTAACCACATAAAATAGGTACAGTTTGGTTAGTTAAATAATTTGGTCAGATAGTTGCGACAATGGAATGCATGTTGGCTGTATTTATAGACAACCGGTTATCCATTGTAGCATGTACCATTAACTCAACAGAATTCCGCTGGTGCATGCTTCATTAGACACCAGTTTCAAGGTTAAATTACTCACTCATTTTACGGTCACGAGGAAATTAATTTTGTCCATTGAACACCGATGTAACAATTCAATAATGACCTTGTAATTTTTTTTGTCAGTCGGTGATCGTCTTAATTTTGAAACAAGAAGTCTAGTATATAAATTTGGGTGTCGCTGGATATTAAGTGTTCCCGCGCAAAATGAATCGATGACTTTATTCACTTTTATGTCCTCAGTGCTTGTTATTAGGGTGGTAACTGGTAAGAGCCGGATTTGAAGGCTATCAGAAAGGATTATACCTTTCCAAGCATATACTTTTATTCTATACTGAGCATAGGAATAAAATCGCAATTGAACTATTAGGGTGCAAACGTATACTTCTGTCTTTTTTTACGTCGTAAGCACTGGCGTATCCACGGAGGACCCGGCTTAAGAAATTTCGAATTTGCCCCCTCCTGGGGCAAAAGCTAGGTACGCCCATATTAACGTCATAGAAAAAGACAAAGTTTTTGAAACAGAGATACTTTATTCAGATTGAATACAAGTACATCAACCAATCCTATCATCGGAGAAATCAGGGAATTACATCGAAGAAATAGACGCAGATATATTTTCGATACGCTTTGTTGCGTTCACTCACCGCACATTGAGTAGATAGGCAATGATTCATATTATATAGTTAATTAATAGATATATGGTTCCAAGTCTTTTACATAACAGAGGCATCCTAAAAATTATTCAATACACTAAACACGCTTTCGTTCAGACATTTAGGCCTAGTTTATATGAGAGGCGTTCAACGCGCGTTGGGCCAACGCGCGTTGAGCGCGCCTCTCATATAAACTAGGCCTTAGGTTCGCAGTGGTAAAATTTAATATTTTGACCTTGTAGTTTTTTTTTGTAGGGATCAAATTTGTCATCGCCCCGGGGTTCTCCACATTCAAATTGACCTTGACTATCGAGGGCCATACAGCCAGCATATAGTCTGAGATAGACCTCTTGTCTACAGCTTACAGCGGGTCCTCACGCTATTAAAAGTAGTCCGTATGTCTTATAGTCCTTAAAAATTTGCAGTCGTACGGCTGGGTCCCTGACTAAAGTTCGACTGGACACCCCCTTGTGCCGGGTTGCGGGTCCATAATTAAATTTTACGTGAAATTTAATCGGGCAAATAGGTTTTTCTATTTCATTTCCTCACTTATTCTAGCTAACATAATTATAACTAAACTTTCTAAATTATATTTCAATGCATCATTTATTTATGTATTCTTAATGTTCCATTATTTGTAAACAATATTATGTTGTAGTTAATGAGAGATCGAGACTACCGAAATTAGTACACGCGTATTGAATTTACAGACAATAATATCTAATTATGTTAATTTTATTTTTACAGATTAATCCTCAACACACAGTTCCCACACTCGATGACAATGGTTTCGCCCTTTGGGAAAGGTGAGTGACTCGCATTCATGATGTTTTGCATGGCTGAGCCCTTAGAGCCATGGTAGACATTAAATCTGATACTAAAAATAGTATTTTTAGACCTGACAGGCAATTTTTAAATGCGTTATTATTCGATCAAGCCATGGAGTGTGGAGTTAAGGAGAACTATTTCAATGTTAGAAACATGTCCCTCGAATAGCATTCAATTAAGATGGCTGTTGTATGAGAAAGCGCCATAAATTTGTTGGAACAGGAAAATATTAATTAAACAAAGAAAGACAAACATCCGCCTTCTGAAGGAGCTATTTTGAAATGTTAAATTCATAATGGCCATAAATGTAAACAATTAAAAAAAAAATGAAGATATGTACATTGTACCTAATTAAATATCAAAATTATATAATTTTAAGTCACATACCTATTTTAATATTTTTTTTCGCAATTTTGAAATATTGATGAAATTAATACTTTTCGGAATTAATTTCATAATGATAAAATTATTTTAATGGACTCTCAAAATTATGTTACGTTTTATGTGATTTCAAAATTAATTTGCAGGTTATATTAACTAAATTAATTTCCGGATACTTCATCTTTTTTTAACTATTTATGACCCTGACTTTTGTCTTTGGCAAGTAGCACACTTCATTTTGTCTACAACGGCTAAGTTAATTTTAACCTCATTGTTTCACTTGCGCCACTGTGGCTACAACACCCATAAGAGATCGTTCTCCTTATCTCCACTCTCCATAGGCCAGCCGATCGACAGTTAATCCCTAAATCAGTGTTTTTCAACCTGTGGGTCGCGACCCCCTGGGGGGTCGCGAAGCTTCTGTAGGGGGGTCGCCAGAGGTCGAGAGAATTTTATTAATACCTATGTGCGTAAATTGCGTTAGTTAGTTATCAATTGGCGACGTATTCGATGTAGGTATGTAATTGTAAAATAATGTGTTTTACGTACTATATTATGTACTTATATCCGAATCCTAATTATGGAGACGTATAAAAACGTCGTATGGAATGAATATTTGTAACACTGTAACATACACATACATACATGATAAAAAAGCGGAGGGTCGGGGGGTCGCGAAATATTTTTTCATACCAGAGGGGTCGCGAAATATTTTTTCATACCAGGGGGGTCGCATCATGAAAAAGGTTGAAAAACACTGCCCTAAATGATTCACAGTCTATTTAGTCGGCCGATTTATCAGTTGCAGATGGAACGCATGTTCAGAATGCTTGGTATAGTCACTCATGCAATAATCGGCCGACTAAAAATTGCTTGTCAACGACTTAGATTACTTACTAACAAGAGCACAATCTAATTAACTGCAAAGTTTCTTGCTTATGAATAGATTCAGATTTTGGGCGTAAAAATTTCATTTGGCAGCAGACAGGCATGTAAACTATGTAGTTTGTAAACAGAAGTAATGAAATTTTTGTAGTTCAACTGTACAAAAATTGTAAACCTAAAACATTTGAAATGCAGTTATTTTAAATAATAATAATTGAAGAAATCATACAAAAGGTATATAATTCAGTTTTCTAAGGCTTGTCTTCTATTCTGACAATTATGCAAATTAAAATTAACAACTATCTATATTCTGCATATATAATTTCCAAATGTTTGTCTGGATGTCTGTCTGTCTTTTCAGGCCCTCCATAAGGTCCTAGTTGACCTAGAAAGCTGAAATTTATAGTATAGAACTTATGGTATAGAATACGAGATAGAACCCAGCCAAATCGAATTTTAGATTTTCTCCCCGGGAACAGAAATAGGGGAGATTTCCCGAAAAAGGATCCTTGATGACCTTTGAAGCTGACAAGGACGTAGATATTTTTTTCTGGCCGGGGGGGGGGGGGGGGGGTCGGGTAAAGCAAAACAAAATCAATATTTTTTTTAAGTTTTATTGGTATCACACAAGAATACGTACGAAGGAAGGTGTCAAGCAAAATATTAATTCTCAAATTAATTTTCCAAATTCCTCTTTAAAAAGTATTTCTAAATTTTATTTTTTAGCCAGGTATTCGTATTATTTTAAATTTTATTTTTTTTAATATTACGATCCTGAGGGGGGAATTACCCTCTTTATCTACCCCCTTGGAAGCTTAAACTTTGTACATTTTAGTATAGGACGCATGGCAATACTCAAAGAAGCGGGATTTTAAATTTTCTCCCCAGGGACAGAAATAAGGTTGGGGAGGCTTCGAAAGAAATATCAAAACATGTCATTTTGGATTTCGATATTATGCCTAGGAAATAAATAACAAGTGAAGCTTGTAAATGCATTTTCTTGTTCGCAATTTTTATATGTAGATGGTTTATATTTGCTAATTTTTTATTAACGCATTTTTCTAATCCTGACGCAACATTAATCTTTGAGTAACCTATTATCAAATTTGTTTATAGTTTCTAAGTTAGAATTATGACGCATGGCACTCAATACTCAATAATTATTATTATTCAATATCCGATCTACATTTTATTCTTGTATACATTTTAGATGCGAACGAAATGAATGATGGTTAATTTTTGCATGGTATGCACACATTCTTCAGTTACATCAGTTGGTTTGCATTACAGATAAAATTTATAACATTGGCTGACTTTAGTGCCTCAAAAACGTATCCTATATGTTTCGTTAGTGCAGTTCTGAACTGGTTCTGCCCATTCCATAGTGTTTGTCGGCACTACAGAACAGGCGCGGTCGCAGCCTGAAATTTTGGGGGGGGTCACTCACTAAACTAATAAAAAAAATCGTCTTTTTGTATTGTAGCTAAAAATTTTTTTTTATTATTTGGCAAATTTTTGAAAATTTTCAATTTGACTTTAGATTTTGGGGGGGGTCATGTCCCCTGTGACCCCCCCCTTCGGACCGCGCCTGCTACAGAACCCCTCGGACTGTTAAAAGAACGTGTTTGTTGGTCAAATTCTCGTGATTCTTGAACTCTTTAATGGACGTCTAGAGTTAGTACTCTTAGAACCGATTATCCTCTTCGAAAATGAAGAGTTTGAAAAGTAATGCTTTAAAGGTTTATTTTGAACCTGCCATGGGATCACACGTGTCGGGCTGTTTTTCAACTTACGGTTTGTTCAATATATATCTATAAATTAATTATCGGTTTATATACAAAAACTTAAATAAATTTTATAAGGTCACCGATGGTCATGGTCATGAAGTTGGCAAGCGTAATTCTCACCACAATTACCATATAATTGTTCTAACAGTCCAGACTTGAATCTGAATAAGAACCGCTCTTGAACTTGATCAACAAACGCACCTTAATAAAATAAAAAGAACTATAGACAGATATTGTAGATTATAGACGTACGACAACAGAAAAAAGAGCTAACTGATTGTAACAAGTGCAATGTAAATACTGAGAACTACGCTTTCGTCTTGGTTTTTCTATGGTTTATAAAATGGTGATGGGAAATATATAAAATATTTCAGAGGTAACACAAATATCCATTCCGCACTTATTAATCATGTTATGGGCACGCTAAAATAATTATTTTGTAGTCATTTGCGTAGATTAGATATATAGTTTTGATATTTAAAACCTTGATTGGGGAAAACCCGTCGATATTTATTAATAACTAATATTTGTTTTTGTTTTTACAGCCGTGCTATTTTGGGATACCTTGCTGATCAATACGGAAAGGACGACAGTTTGTACCCCAAAGATCCAAAGAAACGTGCCCTCGTAGATCAACGCATGTATTTCGATATGGGCACCCTGTATCAAAGATTTGCCGATTATTATGTAAGTTTTTGACAAAAATACAGCCAAGCACCAATTTACATTTACAATAATAAATTGCAACTCCAATTGACACTTTTATGAGTTTTTGAATTAGAATCTGAGAAGTGGGGACTTGCAATAAGGGAGATACTCTCGAGTCTCGATTATTCTGAAGCTCTAACTATTAGAAACCTCTGTTTCTCAGATTGAAAGATTCTATCGTTCTAGTGGTAAACGTATGGTTAAAGTACCAGTCGATTGTTTACAAGGACAAAATATCACTGGCAATTGGTAACCTGACTTTAAAATTGTGCTTTCATCTTCCAGTACCCAGTTATATTCGGAGGTGCAAGTTATGATCCAGCCAAAATGACTAAAATCGAAGAAGCTTTCCAATTTCTCGACATCTTCCTCAAAGATCAAGAATTCGTAGCAGGTCCTAAATTGACCATTGCCGATTTAACCATAGTTTCTACTGTTTCCACTTTCGATGTCATGAAATTCGATATTAGCAAATACAAGAATGTTGCAAGGTGGTACGCTAAAGTTAAATCAGTTGCTCCCGGTTACGAAGAAGCCAACGGCAAAAATGTTCTTGCATTCAAAGAATTGGTAGATAAAATGACAAAAAAATGAATACAAATAAATGTGATAAGATTCACATCATTTCCAAGATTTAATAATAAGATAAAATATATTTTAAACACCGATATTTCGTAAAAATTACAGTATTATGACCTTATTAAAAAAAATGTTTTATCAGTTTCATCAAATGTGATTTTAATTAAAATTGTTCATTTATAATTTCGTATCATTTATTAAATTGTATCACACTTTTATTTTTTAATTAAATCGAAATAAAAATATGTGTCGTGTTTTTATGACTTTGTAAAAACATCAATCTTTAATCCTTTTCCTATCCTATATCATATAAAATGAAGTTCCCCTGTCGGTATTTATATTTCTGTACATGGCCGATGACCAGATTGATTTCAAGGAGGCACAATATGATTGATATTTATCAGCATTAATATACCTATCATTAATTTAACTAAATTAAACACCGCTCTGACAATTTTGATTCCCTCTCTCAAAGTTTATTACATTTCTCTTCTCCGTCTCTTAATGCAGGGGGATCCAATCGCGTTGTACTCGCTGAGCCCATGTCTGTATATTTGAAAACTGCTACACCGATTTTAATTTGGTTTTCCTGGTTGTATAGACTATATAGGCAAATTGTACCACCATAAACGACCATAAATAAAAATTCATATGAAGTTCTTTTCCTCATGAAATATCCTCTAGAACAGGGGCGGGCAAATCTTTTGATTGCCGGGCCACATAGTTGATGAAAATTTGACCGCGGGCCGTATGGCTGATAAAAAAAAGGTCCCCACATTCTATTTCCGCATTTTACTATTTTTCTAAAATTTATAAAATGCTTCGCGGGCCGGACAAAATTGCGCTGCGGGCCGGATCCGGCCCGTGGGCCGCCATTTGCCCAGACCTGCTCTAGAACCTTGAAAATCATTGCTATAATAATATATAATCTTTTTACGATGTCAATTTTACAGTCGTGCCATTTTGAGCTATCTTGCGGATCAATACGGAAAGGATGACAGTTTGTACCCCAAAGACCCAAAGAAGCGTGCCCTCGTTGACCAACGGTTGTATTTTGATATGGGTAGTTTAAATAAGACATTTTGTGATTATTATGTAAGTATTATGCAAAGTACCATAGTACTCCGAGATTGGAGATTCTCCGACAGCCAATTGTTTTCGCAAATTGGTTTATTTTTTCTAAAACAATTCTATTCGTTTGAAAAAATCCCCACATGTTCGAATTTTCTCTTTACGGCCCTGAAGCATATGTTCTGTTGTCTTAATCTCTCTCTAATGAATCATTACATAGTATTTAATAATTTAGTCATGGGAAAGAAGTTATATCTTGAAATAACGTTGATATTTGTAAGTTTTTCCCTTTATTAATAGTCGAATGAACTGTAAATTAAAGACGTATACTTAAGCCTCAATGTAGTAAATAAGTACTATACTTAAACAGAATTTGAAAAATACTCTTAATGTTACGAACTTGAAATATTAGTAGAAATTTCAAAGATTGTTTTTTGAATTTTAGTACCCTGTATTATTTGAAGGCGCGTCCTATGATCCAACGAAGTTAACGAAAATCGAAGAAGCTTTGGAGACGTTGGATTCATTCCTTAAAGATGAGGAATTCGTAGCAGGTTCTGATTTGACGATTGCCGATTTGAGCATAGTTTCAACCGTTTCGACTATCGAAGCGATGGGAATCGACGTTGAAAAGTACGAAAATATCGCAAGATGGTATGCGAAAGTCAAATTGGTTGCTCCTGGTTACGAAGAAGCTAACGGCCAGAATTTGATTGCCTTTAAACAATGGGTGGATGGTTTGCTCAAGAGAAATGAATAAACGTGGCGCTTTTCCGCAATTTTCCGAGTAAAACGTGCACCTAACTCATATCTAGTGAAATATTTTGCTGTGAAAATATTACATGTATTTGTTATGCACAAAATACACTCCTACTTTTACACATTTCCAGTGTCGGAATTAAAGATTTTTTAGTGGACCTTTTGCCATCAAAACCAAATCAACAAAAAAATATATTATGCAATGCCCACTAACAGGGCACGTTCATACTTACACACACAAACACACAGAAATATTTTCGAAAATAGTGTAAAAATAGTGTAATGATTTTGAAATATAAATATTTGATAACATTTTTTATTTCTTTTTTTGGACCAGTTACAATAACTTCCCAATGCACTGGAAAATTAAAAATACGTATAAAATTTCCCCTACCCCTGACTGTTTCAATAATCAGTGAAAAAATAAAATATGGGACAATACCCAATTGGTGACCTTATGGAAAATAGTTTCAACGCTCTTTAACGCTTTTTAAAAAAATATTTTTTACAAAACAAAAATAAACTAATTACTTATGCTAGTTTTGACAAATAATAATTAAAAGATAATTACCAATTATTGGGGTGAAAAGATGGTTATTGTTTTATAATTACGTTTTTAAATAATAAAAAAGTAAATTATTCTTTAGTTAAATACTTTCTATGTAAATTTCTGATTATTATGGTTATTTTGTAATCACATTAGCAAATTTCTTGTGGTAATTGGGTAATTCTCAAGTACTTGTTTGTTAATTTAAAGTATTGTTTCTATGTACACAGGCATAATATACAATAATTGTTATAAAACAACTGACAAAAAAGGTTGATCTTGATTGTTCACAAACATATTATTTCATTGTTTAATAAATAAACGTTTGTTCAATTTCGTTTTAAAGTTGGCTTTTATAATATTGATCATTTCTCTAGGTGAGATTTAAAAAGCGGTGACAAATTAACAGGTAAAAGTGCTAGCGCTCTTAGTAGACAGTAGACGAATTGAAAACACTATATGTGGTTTTAATCTTAACTAAAACGTTCTTCTACCAACTATAAAATAAGATAAAATTTGTCATTGAAACTTAGTTTGAAGACAAATTCATAGCGGTCAGATCTTGCTGATCTTGCCATCACTAATACGACCTCTTTTAACCTTGGTAAATTTAAAATTCTTAACTTTTAAGGTAAATTAATAGAATAAACAGTAACATTATTATATTTTGTGCTCTTTTTAGTTACGGTACAGTGCGAATAAATGATGGCAACGATCACAGTCACTCCAGGCATGTTTTCATCAGCTGCCAAAATGTTACATGTAAGGGCATTTTCTGTTTCTCGTGCCCTGGGTTCGAAACCAACGACAGTAAGAGATGCATTGAATTCTGCAATTGATGAAGAAATGGAAAAAGACGAGCGTGTCTTCTTATTGGGTGAAGAAGTGGCAATGTACGACGGTGCTTATAAAGTGTCCCGAGGTTTGTGGAAAAAATACGGAGACAAACGTGTTATTGACACTCCGATTACGGAGGCAGGCTTTGCTGGTATCGCCGTAGGAGCAGCGATGGCAGGTCTGAAACCTATCTGTGAATTTATGACGTTTAATTTCGCTATGCAAGCTATAGATCATATAATAAATTCTGCTGCGAAGACGTTTTATATGTCAGCCGGATCTGTAAACGTCCCGATAGTATTTAGAGGTCCTAACGGAGCTGCTTCAGGCGTCGCAGCACAACATTCACAATGCTTCGGTGCATGGTATGCTCATTGTCCCGGATTGAAAGTAATATCACCGTACGATTCGGAAGATGCGAGAGGCTTGTTGAAAGCTGCCATTAGAGATCCAGACCCGGTTGTGTTCTTAGAAAATGAAATATTGTACGGTGTTCAGTATCCAATGTCTGACGAAGCATTATCGAAAGATTTTGTAATACCCATCGGAAAAGCTAAAATTCAAAGGCCGGGGAAACATGTGACGTTAGTGGCTCATTCGCGTGCCGTTGAAACGGCGCTCGAAGCGGCAAAGGAACTTGCCGGGAAAGGTATCGAAGCGGAAGTTATAAATCTACGGTCGTTGAGACCGCTAGATATACAAACAATCACTGCTTCGGTTGCAAAAACACACCATTTAGTAACGGTAGAACAAGGTTGGCCGACCTGCGGTATCGGGGCGGAAATAAGTGCTCAAATAATGGAAAGTGAATCGTTTTTCCATTTAGATGCCCCGGTTATTCGAGTAACGGGAGTCGATACTCCGATGCCATATACCAAAAGTTTGGAACTAGCTGCCTTGCCACGACCGGTCGATGTCGTTACCGCCGTTAATAAAATTGTTAAAGTTAAATCTGGCAAATAGATTTATTAAATAATTCGTTATTTTTTTTGATGTGTGGAATAAATTACATTATATGTATGAACCGAAACAAAATGAAATAAATTATTTGAAAAGACAATAAATATTGCACATAAATAATAGGTTATAAGTAGGTTTTTCAATTAAATTTTTTTGTAAATATGTACATTGTAAATTATTCCTCACACATTTTATACATATGTACAAGATTTTATCTATTTAATTATTTTTTTGAACGAAAGTATTGCTTTAGGTAATGTCCTGTAAAATATATTGTAATATATTTTATTTATAAATATGCAAATATTGTTTCGATAAATTAAATATGCTTTTTTATTTACCACATACAGTGTTAATTCAAAAAGTTGTACGCGTTTGTTTGCAGATCATAATTGGGTTCAACAAAAAATAATATTGTAACTATTAGTGCCTGGTCAAACTATAGCGCTAGCCGGATCGACTGTTTATCGGTATAGTTCACAATTATCCGATACGATTAAAATTCGTCTTCCATATAAACTAAATAAGCCACAAAGGGCACACGTAATAAATGGGAAGGATTTATCAGTTAAATTTCATTATAGCAGGTAGATGTTATTTTTTAATGTATATTAAAAAAAAACATTATTTTTGTTTTCAATTTATACAATCCATTTTAAAATGGAGTTTCAATTAGTGCAGCACTTTTGCAAAACCAGTCGTGTAAATACAGTGTGTCCCCGGATTGAGTTCACAATAGGTGAGATTGACCAAAAATTTTCGAATTACATATTTTGGGATTCCGCCCTGCTTGGTCTGAAACTTATTTTTAGTTTACTTTCGATTATTTTAAATCTAGAAGGCCTTTACAGTTGAGCAAAACCTCTTTTCGTTTCAGATAAAGTACCTTTTCCGTTCATAGTACGCAAAAGTGTCACTAAGAAAAGTTGTTAACAATGAAAAATTATGGCGTTATGCAAATTTTTAGAATGATCGTCCTACTTTGATAAAATCCGCTTTTGTTTTTTTTGAAAAACAATCGCGTGGGGAAAGCCAAATAGAGTAATTGGAGTTTAATTTTTTTTTTTTGATAAACTAAAAATTTGTTTGAACATTTCTAATCATCCTTTTTTCTCATCTAAGATATATCATGTAATCGTTAATAATAAATATTTTTCGCCTATTTTCTACTTCTATTATCAAAGTAGGCCGATCATTCTGAAAATTTGCATAACGCCATAATTTTTCATTGTGAACAACTTTTCTTAGTGACACTTTTGCGTACTATGAACGGAAAGGTACTTTACCTGAAACAAAAAGAGGTTTTGCTCAACTGTTTCAGACCAAGGAGGGCGGAATCCCAAAATATGAAATTGCAATTCGAAAATTTTTGGTCAATCTCACCTATTGTGAACTCAATCCGGGGACACACTGTATATGGCAATTTTGGTCCAATCTGTAGATGAGAAAAATGACCTTATGGAGGTTAAGGTTGCCTTTAATATGTATCAAAGTTTGGTATTGGAAAAGGGAAGAATAGAACTGAGAACAATACAGTGCGAATCATGTGCCGGAACTAATGGTTTTATTCCAGGAAGATTTATGTACCCTCTTGTGAAACTTCACTGGATTTGAGCTCATGCTGGGCTACATGTTGTTTTCTTTCGAATAATTTTCATATCAAACATGCTTTTTACAATTTTATTTCTTTATATTATACAACAAAATCATTTAATTTAATTCGTCAATACCTTATTAATATAAGGATGAAAAGTTGGTAGTGTTTGATTGCGGCGGATTAACTCAGCCACTACTGAACCGATTTGAAAATTGTTTATTCAATTGTCAAAAATAAGTAATCTACGGTATAAAAATACCAATCGGTATTAAGTTTAAGTACTAATTACTTACTCTCTGAAGTGTAAATTAAATAAAAACAAAATATCAATTTACCTAGGTTTCGATATTTCCGCTACATTCCTTGAAAGAATCCTTCCATCCTCTAACTGTTGAACACTTTTTGAGGTAACACGTTTTCAGTCTATCATTTTTTTAAATTCACTTTTTATGATCACTAAAGATTAAGTGATTCTTAATAAATACAGTTTCAACTATAAGAATATTAGATTATTGATATTTGTATAACAAAATAAATGATTTTTTTAATTATTAGCCGTTACCCGAAGTTTCACCCGCGTTAATGTTGATTTTGACAGGAATTTTGTTCTAGCCGGATAAACAGTATCCTATACTACCAACAGTCTATTAGTTTAATGAACACAGGACCTTCTCCAATGATACTGGTACAAGACAGTGGCGTAACTATATTGTTGGAGGTCCCTGGTAATTTTTACTAAATGTTATAATAATGAATGTTAGAATCTTCCTGTACCCACGACCCTATAGGGCCCGGAGCCCGTGTCAGTTTGCCCATCCGCCACTCTATTGTTACGCCACTTACAGACGACAGACAGGCAAATCTGGAAAGACGTTTTTTCATCTCGATATCATATAACCTGCCCGAAATATGAGATAGAGTCTAAAAATTCCGTTCATTTCCACACGAAGTATTAGATAATATTTTTGAGCAACGAAAAACCTATTACTTATATTTAGAAAATGTATTTAAATTAACAAGTCCATGCGAAAGATTATTAATAATAAGTAAAATACTATGAATAATTTAATGTTACTAGTAAGGTTAGTACACTTTAACGAAATCTGACAAACTAAATAAAAAACGAATGCAGTAACCTAGCTTGGCGAGTTATATAAGATTACAAAAGGAATTTATATCACTGATGTTTATAAATTTTTATCAGTGAATTGCATTATTGCATAGGCTAGTCCGAACTCGTTGCTTCGCTCATGTTGTATATATAATAATACATAAATACATACAGAATGATTCGTAAAAAAGAAACCGTGACTGATTGACTGACTGATCTATCAACGCACAGCTCAAACCACTGGACGGATTGGGCTGAAATTTGGCACACAGATAGTTATTATGACGTAGGCATCCACTAAGAACAGATTTTTGGAAATTCAACCCCTAAAAGGGTGTAATGGGGGTTTAAAATTTACATGGAGAAATCATATAAGATATATGTATCAATTCGAAAATGCGCAGGATTAATCCTGTCAACAAATAAATAAACACGTGTTTCGTGCTTTTTAAAAAACCACCCCTTCAAAGGGTGAAAAGAGGTAAATAGTCTAAAAATCAGCAAGGGTGTCATTTTCAAGGTTTGTCAGGACGTTGATCACGTGAATGTCATCAATTTTAAAGTTTATTAGAGGGATCTACGTGGAGAAAGGAGTAAATATGCCAAATAATGGGAATGCATCCATGTTCAGTTTCAATCGCGTGCGAAGTCGCGGATAACGGCTAGTGTTGTATTTAACACTAGCGGCCCGTCCCGGCTTCACCCGCGTGCAAAACTGTTCTGGAAATATTATATTGACCGTCCCATCTACACAGGTTCACAGCAGAACTATCAAAGTTAGGTTGTTTAATGTTTTGGTGTATCTCTTTAAGGTTTTGCTAGTGTTGGCCATGTAAGTGTACGGAAACAGTCATTTTTGACAAAACATTGTCATAGTTCAGCCATTTTGCAAAAAATATTTACAAATTATATACAGAAACCTTCCTCGTTTGTATTAGTGGAAACCGTATTTGAATTTATCGCGTTCAGATAGCCAGACAGACAGTAGTTTATGTATAATATGCAGTGAGCAAAATTAACAAATTTTGATACATAGGTATGGAGCTAATGGAACGACCCTATTTCACCAGCTTTTATAAATTTCACAATGTTCTATTGAAATCAACTGTCCGAAACAAAGAAGAAATGCGTAAAGTATATTTATACCATATATTTAATAATAACCTATATGAATCATTGCCTATCTACTCAATGTGCGGTGAGTGTACGCTTATCGCAAATATACCTGCGTCTCTTTCTTCAATGTAATTCCCTGATTTCTCCGGTGAGTTAACGTTAACATGGGCGTACCCAGCTTTTGGCCCAGGAGGAGGCAAATTAGAAATTTTTAAGCTGGGTTCTCCGTGCTTGTTTTGGCCACCTGGATACGCCAGTGCTTACGGCGTACAAAAAGACAGAAGTATATGTTTGCACCCTAATAGTTCGAATGCGATTTTATTCCTATGCTCGGTATAGAATAAAAGTATATGATTTATACACAAGTAAAAATAATATCCTCACTAATCACAACTTAAAAAAAACATAACTATCCAGGATTGGTTGTTAAGGTTAAAAGAAATAAAACACCGGTTGTATATTATTTTAAGACATACAGCTCCTTGCTTTATTGCCAGTTGCCAGTTCATCATTTTTCACAATTTTCATGATTTGTGCCAAATGCAGCGTACGGTTACCATAATTTGTTAAAACTATATTTTCTTATATTAAATATATATTTTATGTTAGGCCAGTCAATATAGGAAGTTTAAAAGAAGATATAAATGCAAATCAACTGAAAATTCATAATCTGACATGTCTAATATCCTGACTTAAACTCTTACAGAGCAACGTTAACATTTCCAGCCATTTAATTTGATCCCGTGTCGCGTTCTCTCCCGTTCCCGCTTCTACTGTTCCGCGTTGGTCTGTAAGAGCCTTTACTCTTCCCGCGAGGCTAGCCGCCATTTTAAAAAATTGCGTCAAAAATAAGTTTTCTCTTTTGTTTCGTTAACAAAAATAAAATGAATGCTCTATCAACTTTTTAATTAATTTATTTTATTTTGGCAATTTGGCGTTGAATTAAGGATGCGAAAAATATATTATGGCGTATTTTCAGCTATTTTTGCATTTATTTTTTTGTCATTTTTTAATGTCTCTCTGACTGGCGTGTATTACTTATGCTTATGTAGTATATATATATAAGGATGGGAGATCATTTCAAAAAAAGTATGCTTGTTCATAATGTCACTGGGACATTATTTTCTTCAAAAATGTCTCTATTTCACAGAAAAGATGTTAACGAATGTGTTAAGAGGATAATTTATTAATCGATCTGAAAATCTTACTAATTAAACCGAATTGTGATTGCAATCATTTTTTGACTTCTGTATGATAATACAAGATAGATGCCATAAAAATCAAATCTTTTACATATTTTTCAAATTGAAAGTGTTTATAGAAAAACTTACGCTGATTTCAATATGCGCAAGTTATTAGTTAACGTATGTTCGGTTTAGATGTTATATGCAATCAAAGATTTTTTTTGTGAACCTTATGAAACTTTACATGGATACAATTTCCAAACAAAAAAAAAATAGATTTCGTTGAAATCAGCGTAAATTTTTTTATAAGCATGATGAGTTCGATGAAGTTCAGCAAGTTTTCGAATTTTATCAAAATGTTATTTTTTGTAAAATGCTTTAAAAACTGATATCAAAATAATCTTATGACTTATACAGTGTAAACTTCATACAGCGAATTTCTGTTTAACGAAAAACGTAGGAATTGCTAAAGTTTGTTTGGTTTACAATGTTACCCATATGTTGAAACACTCTATATAGTGTAACAATCAAATCTTTGATTAACGTCTGAATAGAACTCTTCAAGAAAATAAAATTGTCGACCAATTTTTCTCAGACCATTCGTTGTAAATAAATAATAATTAATAATTTAATACTAATTAATTTTTATATTTTTAGATTTTTCTGAAGAAAATCCAAATCCGGATCGAAACGTCATTTTATGTTATATTGATTTGTATTTTTATCATTTTTGTCAATATATCGTATGGTCTGAGAAAAATTGGTCGACAATTTTATTTTCTTGAAGTGTAACAATCACTCTCAATAGAGAAACAACACGTCATTATTAGGCAATGTGACAATTTAGACAATGGGAAATTCTTGATTCAGTTAGGAAAAATGAGGAGGAACAAGGCGATGAAGAAGACGAAGTGGATGATCTTGAGTCACCACGAAGCATTGAACAAGCACTGCATGCCGCAAAATTATTAGAAAAATTCTTTTCATTTAACAAAGATGATTCCACTATACCTATCCCAAGATATGAATAAAATACAATGAAAGAAACAATTAAAATACTGGCATAGTAAAAAACGACAAACAAAGTTAATAGATTATAATTCTGTTATGCAATTTTTTTCACTTAATTTAGTCAAAATTAAAACCGCTGGTTCGTAAAATTGTACTGTTTTCTTTTATCCTCCGTTTAACGAAAAATATCCGGTCCCTTCAATTTCGATATATAGAGTTTAGACTGTTTTTGTTAATCAACACTCAATATAAATTAAACAAATGTAATTTACCTAGAACACTAAAAGTGCAGATATAAGAGTCAGCCATGTTGGGTCTAGTTTTCATTCTCGGCCGTATGCTGACAGTGCTTACAAGCTTTTTCAATTGTTACTGAGTGAAATTTCAATGTTTTCATTTTAAGTTTTTTTTGAAAATGATCGCACATCCGCTAAGCTATTAGTTTTTCAAATTTTGTCTTTTTTTCGTTTTATAAACGATCAAATGTTTTTTTTTTAATCAACTGGTCACTTTTTATAAACTATACAATTGGTTTTAATTTCAGATACGTTCAATGAATACATGTTAATATTTTTTTTATTTATTCATATCACAATATTATGTCAAATAATCGATGAAATTATGGATTAAACCACATATTTGTTTTTAATTTTCTATACATATATTTGATATAGAATATATATTTTTTCTATTTTTTTTATAGTTTATTAATTACATATTACTAATAGATTTAAGGCTATTCTGATAAAACTTGTTACATTTAATTTTTTGTGAGATCAAAGCCAGCTGTTTTTAGTAGTTTCATTATCTTTGATGTTTCTTTAGAATCTTTTAGCAGTTATTGTAACTGACAAAAATTTTTGTGTAAATGAATTCAGTACTGTCGTTGTTTTGTTTTTTGTAAAACCGATTTGACGTCACAATGTATAACTTTATTTAGTAGGTATATCGTTCATTCTAACAAAAGTGAGAGATTTATGCACGTTCATTGAGCTGAAAAAAGATAAAAATAGCGATAAATCACCGTTTTGCTCTTTAAAGTTTTAACGCAAGATCGAGTCAGAAAAAAACTGTGACGTCACATTCGTATTACAAAAAATACGGTACATAAAATTATTAAACCCGAATTATTCATATATCTATAAAGGATATATATCGAAATATTGATTTTTTTGTTAGTAATGGTTCAGTTTCAGAATAACCTTTTAACTAGAATTTTTATCAAAAAATTTAAGCGTTATATTCATGTCTTTGTTTCCCTAAACACTTAACGAAACTTAACTTATTAATTAATAATTATTATATAATTATATCAATGATAATTTATTATTTTAAAAGATGTCTTTTTTACGATCAAAAAGATTTTAAGCGTGATGTTAAAAGTACAGATTTTTCAAAAACAGCATTAGCACTTATATTATAAGATGTGTACTGTTCTTTTTCCGAAGTGATGAAGCAAATTTAAAAATGTTTCAACCAATCAAAACAGGAAGAAAAACTGTGTATTTAAAATGTGATTCCAATGTAATGGAGAGATTCCATAAAAAAATGAAAACGGGTTTACACCTGAAACAGATGACTGTGTAACACAGCTGTGAAGTAGAACTCGCACTCGGTTTGGACCGGTACGGTAAAAAACAATTAGAGAATTTAAAAAAAAAAAACAAAATGAAAACCCGCGCATTTCTTCGGGACTGAATCGATTCGATGTAGTCACGTATAGTGTACGGGTTCTCTGGTGTATGATTTCATTTATTTTTCTAAAATCTCAATTGTTTCGAGCCGTGTCTACCCGAAGAGAGCCGAATCAGTTTCACGCTCATCTGTTTCAAGCTTTACGAGTCGATTTTAAACTGTATAGTTAAAAAAAGCACGCAAAATACATTTTTAATGATATAATTTTAATAAAATTATTTCTTTATATAGGACATTTTTTGAGTAATTTAAAGTAAGAAAATCAATCTTGTTCCAGCATTATTAAATCTATACGGTTACGGTATGCAGTGAAAGTCGTTTATAACGCACAATATCGGTTTGAACGATTATTCGAATTCAACGATGGCTTAGAATTCACATTAAGAACTTCATGAAAGTTGGGTATATATAGTTACTGCAGTGTTACTGTTGATAAAAAAATGTAATACAAGTTACATACAAAACAGAATTTCGGTTTTTTTTAGCGTTATATCCAACATTCCCTATCTACTTTATATTTTCAAAATTTAATAACCATACATTTACAATTTATTTAATTTTCGAAACAATGAGTGATCATATTAATTGCACAGGAACATCATAGCGAACCTTTCGAAGAAATATCCGTCAATTTTATGCCATTCGATAAAATTTAGTTACATTTAAAACTAATAGATCTATTTTGTAAATTTTCTGTGAGTATCTATAATACAAATTCTAGAAGAGTGTTTGAAAGGGCTCCGCACAAACCTTATGGGATTTGGTTCTCGGTTAAATTGATCGAAAATGGTTTTATTTTATAGTTTAAAGGTCACTAAAAAAGTATCCATGGGTGCATAGCCTAAAAACCAATAGATTTTTTAGCTACAGATATGTTTAGCGAGATTTTAGATATAGGGATAGTAGCCCAGGGTATTTAATTTAAAATTTAAAATAAATCAACCGTCGATTTTCTCAACGTGATAAATAGCAGAAAAATAGTAGTAATCGAAGAAAAATACAGTAGAAAAAATCTGGCTTGGGCAAGGTAGGTAAAAAAATTCATTAAGTGGCCTAAAAGTGATATTTCAAGATTTAAGCAGTTAAAAAATGTTTTTCCGAGAACATAAAAAATATCACGTTGTAGTGTTTAAAAAGACAAAAAAATGAGCTTTGTAGACTTTAAATCGGCTGAAAATTGTTGGCAGAAAAAATTAAAAACGACGAAAAAGTGCCATTTTTCACCATTTAATTGCCAGGACCCATTCCATCGCAGAGACTTCGTTCAAGGCTTAAATTGTAGCATTTAGTGGCTACTATATTAGGACAAAATTTCGTTAATATCCATACGCAAGTTTTTGCGTTATTCCCGTTTAAGTGAAAACAGGTGCTTCTGTAAATCTTCTGCCATATGGCCCATAATGGTCCTAGGGTAAATATTCGAACGGTTTTCTGTTGGGGAAGAGTTACTCTACAGCCCCTATATATGAAAATGGTGTAATTAGTACGCAAGTACGTTAAAAACGCCTTCGAAAATCGGCTTTTCCGAGCTCCGAGCGCTCCCGCGGGAAAGTGAAGGAGAAACGGCGGCAGAGTGGGGGAAGCCTCTCGCAGCAGTGTCAGCAGTAAGCGCGGAAACGTGAGCTCGCGCGTTCAAATTGCAGGTACCGGTAAAAACACTGATAACTCGGCAACCACTGTATGAAAATGCTCCTTTTTTTTTAAGTGATAGTTTTTGAAAATATGAATAATCAGCGTATTTCCGAGTCCATGCAAGTGTCACTTCCATACCTTTTTTTAATGTTATCCAATTGCATGTTGGTAATTGTTACATAGGATATGTTGATAAAAAAATAATTTATGTATTAATAATTTGCGATAACTCAAATTTATTTGTAAAAAAATTAAATCATGGTTACATTAATTATTAGCTTCCCCCACTCTGCCGCCGTTTCCCCTTCACTTTCCAGCGGGAGCGCTCGGAGCTCGGAAAAGCCGATTTTCGAAGGCGTTTTTAACGTACTTGCGTACTAATTACACCATTTTCATATATAGGGGCTGTAGAGTAACTCTTCCCCAACAGAAAACCGTTCGAATATTTACCCTAGGACCATTATGGGCCATATGGCAGAAGATTTACAGAAGCATCTGTTTTCACTTAAACGGGAATAACGCAAAAACTTGCGTATGGATTTTAACGAAATTTTGTCCTAATATAGTAGCCACTAAATGCTACAATTTAAGCCTTGAACGAAGTCTCTGCGATGGAATGGGCCTTGGCAATTAAATGGTGAAAAATGGCACTTTTTCGTCGTTTTTAATTTTTCTGCCAACAATTTTCAGCCGATTTAAAGTCTACAAAGCTCATTTCTTTTGTCTTTTTAAACACTACAATGTGATATTTTTTATGTTCTCGGAAAAAAATTTTTTAACTGCTTAAATCTTGAAATATCACTTTTAGGCCACTTAATGAATTTTTTTACCTACCTTGCCCAAGCCAGATTTTTTCTACTGTATTTTTCCTCGATTACTACTATTTTTCTGCTATTTATCATGCTGAGAAAATCGACGGTTGATCTATTTGAAAAAACAGCTATGTTTTCTGTAAATACCCTGGGCTATAGTCATTGAATTCACAATCTTAGAGAATCCTAAGCTCTAGAAATATGTTTTCAAGTGTACTGAACCCGTAATGACATTATTATTTTATACAGGACTAGCCGCTACCCGCGGCTACGCCCGCGATTGAGATGGAAATCGACTTTTGACATGCATATCAGGGGTTGAGGTATTGCACATATTTTGACAAACAATTTTCTTATTTTTCGTAAAAAATTTTTATTTTTTTTTAATAAAAAGTATCCTATGTTACTTCTAATACCTTCAAGAGTGTATGTGCAAAGTTTCATGATGATCGGTTAAGTAGTTTTTGCGTGAAAGCGTAACAAACAAACTTACATTCGCATTTATAATATTTCGTTTTCATAAAATTTGTAAGTCCGGTCCTGTCGGGCCGATTTTAATGAAATTTTAATAGCACATTTTAATCATTACTAAAGGGTTAAATTTCAATTTTGAAACGATTCGGAGAAATTTTTCGGTATTTTTGAGCCCAAAAAATGTTTTCAACCCTTTCTTATTTTTCGTAAAAATTTTTTATTTTTTTTTAATAAAAAGTATCCTATGTTACTTCTAATACCTTCAAGAGTGTATGTGCAAAGTTTCATGATGATCGGTTAAGTAGTTTTTGCGTGAAAGCGTAACAAACAAACTTACATTCGCATTTATAATATTAATATGATTTTTCTATTTAAAAAAAACTCAAAACTTGAACATGGAACGTGTTTGTGAACTCAATGGATATCCCTATATCTAAAATCTCGCTAAACATATCTGTATCTAAAAATTTATTGGTGTTTGGGCTATGCGCCCATGGACACTTTTTTTTGTGACCTTTAAACTATAAAATAAAACAATTTTCGATCAATTTAACCGAGAACCAAATCCCATAAGGTTTGTCCTTTGTCGCAAAACAATGTATAGTAAACGATTGATTTTACTTTTGCCACGTTGTTCGTGCTAATTCAATTTCAGCGCTATAAACCTTTTCACGGTAAATTGAGCGCTAAAAGTCCAAAAACCGAGCATAAGTCTGAGTAAAACTGCGCTATGCCGCCACGAGCACAGCCATCCATATATTATTTTAAACAATGCAATATATGACATTGAGTTTTTGGGTTTCGTACAGCGACATTTCATAATTTCTCTCATACCGGACTGCTGCATAATGCAGAAAAGAATATGTGTGCTTGTTTAAGTGCAGTTCTGAACTGTCTGTCGCTGGCTGAAAGTAGAGGAGTTCTAAAGCGTTAGTTCGTAATTTCCCAAAAATTCTAGAAACGATCAATGTTGACGTTTGTATGGCTATGCTTTACAGATATAGAAAACTTTGTGAGTAAAGTCACAAAATAGATCCATGCACACATATATAATTTTTTAGTTAGTCAAATGGCCAAATTTAATAAATATAGAGTTACTAAGTTTTTTCGTAGCGAACACAGTTTTATAGGAAATAGAGTTCAACATTTTTCATCACTATTTTTTTATACAAGCGTATTAAATTTATTGATGCTGTTGTATCACGCATATGATAAAATTAGTGGTGAAAAACTACCGATTGTAATTTGATAAGTAACGGTCGTCAGCCACCATTAATAAAAGCTTTTCTTCCGTATTCTGCACAGTTCTACTGATTTTGATCATTGACATAGGACAGATAGACATGGTGCTCAATCATGGATCGACTGAACGATTTTAAGGGTTGATATAATAAAATAATTATTTTTTGCGTATGGAACTGGAGAGCCGCAATTTTACATCAAAAGAGCCGCATGCTGCTCGCGTGCCGTAGGTTGCCGAGCCCTGACATAGGAGCATGGAACGTCTGATATTGCAACGAACTTGGCCGCTACTTCCACCGCGCCTGCGTTTTGTACGTGAACACTTACATATTATACCATATGCTTGATATTTCGAAACCGCGTCTGCCACAGTACTCGCGGTTAACGTGAACAAGTTGAATCTCAGTTAACGTTACTGGTTCGAGGCAAAGGCCTAGTTTATATGAGAGGCGTTCAACGCGCGTTGGCCCAACGCGCGTTTACAATTTCTATACAATTGTATAGAACTGTTTATATGATAACGCGCGTTCAACGCGCCACCAACGCGCGTTGAACGCTCTTCATGTGTGCTAGGCCTAAGTAGAAAAAGATGTGACGAGGTAGCCACTTTTATCTGTTTTGAACGATACGCTTGCTGATCTGTTTTGCATATCAACTATGTCAATGATACTGACAGCGAAATGTTTTTGTTGGATTCCCATGACGTCACAAGACTGTCTTTCAGTTTACATGTACAGAAACTGAGCTCAGTGACTTTTTTTAAAATTTTATCTACTAGAATGTGCTATTTACAGTTTAAAATTTTACTCTTCTGTTTTTTTTTCAAATTTTTTTTGTTTTTTCCTCTAATTATTCAATTTTGACATAATGTGTCACAATTTTTTAATAGTTGGCGATTTAATAAACTCATATTCGAATTTTATGTTAAAAAAATAGATATAATTTTCGTTATAGCGGAAAACACAAATGTCTTTTCTTTTTCTTTTTGCTAAAGTATGACCATTTTAAGAGGACTCTGCCTTCTTAATTATTTTTTTGGCCGCATTATTAGCTTACAAAAATGACTAAATCACAGTTGAATCATGAAAAGTCAAAGATTTTTTTCTACAATTTTTCGATACGAAAAAAGCTTTGAATCTTCTGTTTCGACAGTTTTTTTTATTATGTGTAAATCTGGTTAATAAATGTTCCATTACTAAAAATTGAAAAATAAAAAAACATCTTTGATATTTTCGTAGCTCGCATAGGCTACGTACATTAATAACAACATGTCAATAACTTATAAAACTATCGAAATTTGTTTACAAAAAATATAATAAGTATATTTTTTTTTTAATTTCTACCACAGGACAACATCAAACATCTGAAATAATAAATTGTAAAATTAAAAGACGTAATTTTTAAAATACACACATTTCAGAATTTAAGAAAGAAGGTATACACACAAATATTATTTTTTGTTAATTATTTAAAGGTACCGATTGTCGATCAACCACCTGTAGCCGACCACTTCTATATATTTATTATTGATCATAAATGTTATGCAAAATATATAGTTAATGTTTTAAATATTTGAATTCAATCGATACCTAGTGTACTTTCGTCGGATCGGTGCAAAGAAAAATTGTAAAATATTAGTTTGCAAGTGATTTAAACATTTGTTGCTTGCTGTGTAACACTTTATAACTTCTCTTTGCATCGGATTACTGGTTCAACGCATGTAAAAAATATTATTATTTTAATATCTTACAAACGTTTTGCAATAATTCTGTCAATACTGTGGTCAGTCACAGGGTGAACGATCGTCAACGGATATCTTTACTCTAAATGTATTCGTTATTTATGTATGATTTTATTTGAGAGTGAAAAAATATAACTTATTTTAGTTATGTAGTGCGAAATTATTTTCTAATTTGGACGAAGAATTAATATGTGAGTGTACGTAAGTTATAAACACAAATCAATTGTTATTAATCGTATATTTTATGAATGTTTTTAAAGGTCGCCTTTCGAAATTTTAGACCGCGACGGGAAATGACGACATCTGGCAAAGATATGCGACAGGCGGCTACGACAGGTCTCAAAATGAAATTGAATGTGAATTATTTTGAGATGATCGACGTCGCCGCGCATTCATCGACTTTTGCACATGTGTCGAGACACTGTGTCGTTGTATCCCGTCGCGGTCGCATGTTTCGAAAAGCTATCTTTATTTTCTTTACCAATATGCTGTATAATAATTATTCACAATACTGGTTTTTTTCTGTCAAAACTAAACCTTACAATTTATTGAAACCATTGGAATTGCAATGCTTCTTCAGTGTCTAGATCTTCAATTTTAATTATTTTCGTAAAGCGGGATAAAGGCTTATACAAAAATATTTGATTAGTATTTTTGATTTGTGTAAATATAATCATAATATATTATTTATAATAATCATACGTTCAAAACTAAATAGTCGACTAGCTTGTTAGCAAGCAGACCATTGGTCAACTATAAGTTGTGAAGGGTTTTTGAAGGTATGTTTGTTATACGAGAATATCATACGATTTAAATACATCCGTACATGTAATGCTGAAATGCCACACGTTCAATAAAAAAGTTCATAGATTAATTTAATAAAAAATAGTGACCAGTTTCTTTAAAAAAGTTTGTACTTGAGTTTCAATATTTCGTTGATTATTTTTACAAATTTGTTACAAAGAAAATTAAAATAATAATAATTTAATATATTTATTTCGATTCATGCTTAGATATGCTAGGCATAAATTCACATTGATGACAATGTTTTCACTGTTACAATATTGAGTACCTACCTATTACATATGTTTTAGTTTTAGCTTCTTTTCACAAACGAATTAATTATTATTAGTGAATTAGTCTCTTGACAACAATGAAAAGAAAAACTTAAATGCCAGTTTATGTCGGGATACGAACCTGAAACTTCCATTTAAACTTTCACTTGTAGCTATAGGAACATATATGCCAAGATTTGTTGTCTGGGTTTTAATAATTTATTATAGCTAACTAACAATGACAAGTTACTCAAATTTCTTAATTGCTTTCATTGATGACACGAACAATGAAAAATAATTTTTTGCTTTTAGCGTTTTATTAATTAAAGAAACTGATTTTCTATGAACTATTTTACTGAAAATAAATTAGATCTAATTCACACCTTTGATTAGATTATAATTACTGGTAAATTAAACTACAATAATGTTTAGTGCATGTTGCATTTTTTTTTGATATATTTTTCAATCTGTAATATTGTAGTTTGCTAACTGAATATAATATCATACACGTAATATTTTTCCTTTGTTATTCATATTATAGTTTTTTTTTTGCACGTATTTAACTAAACACAGCTATTTGTTTTACAATAAAACTAAATAATATATATTTTTACGTTAACGATTTTTTTTTCTAAAATATTTATCACACACAAACTTTTATTATTATAAGTTTCAAATATCGAGTTTAATAATTTACAATATTACAACTAGGGGCAGTATATAAATTTATTAATTTATGACTTACGTATGTTTTCATAGTAAAAAATTATTGCTGATCAAAATTGGAGCGCAAACTTTTAGGTAGGCAGCTTCATCTTGATTCTTGACTTTCTTCAATGAGAAAATGGTTTCTGAATGTCACTAGGACAAAATGGCGGCAAAGAATGTGCACTCCAATAGAAATCAATGCAATTTCAATTAAATTTACTTATAGTACGCCAGCAGTCGACGATTTTAAAAACTCAGTCATACTTTTTAAATTTTAGCGCCTTTTTTTACAAAAAAAAGGTTTTTTATATATATTAAAAATAATAGAATTATTTTACATGAGTTCGTAACATTATACAGCAAATATTTAAAAATAGTTTAATATTTTTTTATACATATATATTATGTAATTTTAATTTAATAAACAATTGAATTAATACATTCTACGTAATTTTTATTTTAACACAAATGTGTAATATTATTTTATATTACATAAATTTACATCAAAACTTCCTACGTGTTTACATGGAGCTAGAAACATCTATATAATATAATTATTTCGTTTATAATACAATATATTTTTATTATACAAAGATTCAAAAACATCTAGAAAATTACTTCGATAGTTAAACAGCATCTTGAAAAATTTCTTTTGCCATTATTTTCAAAAATCTGTCCCCAAAAATTTTCAAAATGTTTCTCTCGAAGTTTGTACAAACTTTATCAAAATAACATAAACTGGTTTCCAAAATTTTAATTATACATATAATATTTATGCATTATTTTTAAGCGTAATATATATTATTTCTCATTATTTTTTATAAATGTATTATTTACAACACAATGAATTGTTAATAGCCGGTTGCAATAAAATATATATTCAGTTGTAACGACAGCTATCATCATAATAATTTCTCATGACGATGGTAGAGTCAAGGCGCTTTTGTTAATACAGTTTTGTGATGCGATTTGATAATATCGATCACTTACACTGTGAAAAAACCGGCTATAAAACGTATTTTTTTTCAAATTTTTTCAACAATTACCATTTTTAGTTTTTACAAAAATATTTATTATTAACTAGATGAATTGAGTCTATTTATTTTTGTATACTGTACATAGTTCTATTATAGTGACGTTTTTTGGTCATTTTGATAATGTCTGCACATACAAAAATTTACATGTTTATTTTTCAAAATGCGAACGCGTTTTATCACAACAAATTTATTTCAAAATGTTAAGCATGTTAACAGCAAATTTGATATTACTGAAGTATTTGGGTTCAACAAGATAATTTTATTATTTTATTATGAAACGCACCACTAAGATTCAGTATTAATTAATCTGAATAAAAACAAAAGACAAATGAATCATTTCTTACTTACTAAGAAGTAATACGGACCAGTTGCACGAACTTGTGTTTGCATTATATGAACAAAAAAAATAAATGTAAGTTGTATGTATAGTACACGTTCATGTACACAGAATATTTTTTAATTAGTTCAATTAATAACAACATTAATTAATTAATACCAATATTAATTAATTAATTAGATAATAACAATATTAAAAATTCAGTTGTTAAAAGATGATCGAACTTGTATGACAGACTCTTGGTCGCTTATAGAATCAGTTATTGAGCTTTTTACAATTGTCTATATCTAGACCATCGATGATTGCTCGACTACGAGATTATAGAGAACGTAGACCCAATCATAGCGCACCAAGGGAAAGGCCTAAGTATAGTAGAGACGTCAAGAAACCAAAAATGAAACTAGATTTTTTTATGTTTTTGTTGATTGATAAAAAAATATAATATTTTCTTTATCCAAATCCAACACATTAGATTTACCTACCAGGTTACTATGCAAGGCGATGAATCAAATATTAAGATGTCAAATTACAAGAATAAAAAGAAAAAAAAATCAGAACAAGGAAACTCAAGAGATAGAAGACACAAGTTAGGAAAAGCTAATCAAAGGTGCAAGAATTTCTGAAAAAGATGCAATAAAATCGTGAAGAAGAATTCAAAAAATAAAAGACTAGAAGAATGAAAACCAGGGCCAAGGCAAGTTATTAAAATGTGGAGAACTTTCTGAAAAAGATCATACGATAAAATCGGCAGAAATTAGACCCACAAAGTGTAGATAAGTAAGAAAGAATAATAGCCTACGAAAAATAAGTACGAAAGTGTAAGGAAACTAAATGGATTTTTCATTTCGTTTTTCTTTTCGCGCAAACAAAATAAATATGAAAGAGGATTAGTTAAAAAAAGTACGAGAAACAAAATGACATACCATTATCTTTAAATATAGGAGATTATTTTTAACTGGAGCTATTATTTGTGTTTTAATTTGGTATTTATCGGTCGTTTAACATGTCCCATCATCTTTACCAAATATAATGTAGATATTTTATAGTGAGAAGTAACCTCAATTCCACGGGTGCTGCACGCAGTTTTAAATATCCAGAATTCAATACAAGTCTTGTTCTGGTCAACTGAACAAAACTTAAGATTCATAAATTTAAATGTTTAAAGCTACAGTTGGTATTTTATTTGGTTTACTTTTAGTGTGTTTATTAAATTATATATTGTTCCACTGAAACTAATGCCAATAGTTACAACTATATTTATCGGTATTTAGTAATTTTGTTTTAAAATGTAGTGTTCATTAAACAGAGTTGAATTGAGTTTTTTAATCTCAAAATTAGCTAATCAATGATTTTCAGTTTCTTACAATAAATAAATACGAATTCACTAAACAGAGTTAAAGCTTTTGATCTCAAAACCTGTTTATTTATAATTTTCAATTCTCTGGCTTGTTTGCTTAAAATAAATAAAATTACTAAATTCTTCGATTATAGTTAGTTTAACTTCGCATTCCATAAGTTACGACTTAAAATATTAAATTTTGAAAATCGATGATGATATGTTTTAATTTATTAAATTCTAAAAATAATTTTTACTATTATTGCTTCAACTTTAATTAATTCAGTCACATTAATCAAAGTTGAAAATATTGCATTTCGGATATGGTTTTTTTTTTGTACAAAACTAAACTTCAAAGTGGGTACAGTCGACTCCCTATAAGTATGACGTGAAATAAGTTTATCTCTAATCCACCATCGCAGAGATTATGAATGTGCTAACTTATCGAGCTTTGCGGGAGAGGACTGTACGCTTTAAATTCATAATTCGAATAAATTATTCAAGTCAAAATAAGAACAGTTCTAGAAACATTTAGGACCTTCCCTTTGAAACAGAATTTAACATCTATTGGGCCAATTATGGCAAATGTTAAATTTTATTGTACGTATTACATTATCGTTACGATATGTTACAATAAGTTAATCAGTGTTATAAATTAACACATATATATTATGTAACAATCACACTACAGACAATGACTACACGACATTTATTTTTCCTAACATCAAACACTTAAATAATCAAAAAAACAAATCAAAAGTTCAAATACCATCTTAATTCCACATATCTTAAAAGTACAATCACAAATGACATTCAAACGTAAATAAAAGCCAAATTTCATTCTATAGAATAATTCGTTCCAAATTTCTAATTTCGTTGACGTTATATTCCAAATCATTACGATATCTACACGATAAGCTTTCACAGTGTTGATAACTGGACTATCAGAAATTAGGTGTTACGTCTTAAGGCGAGTTTACACGCCGGCTTTTAGCAAGGGCACCGGGTGCCCCACTTCGCGATAACATCGAATGGCGTCACTTAGTAATGGCACCACGTGGCGTCACTTAGCGTTTATGTTTAGTAGTTTATGTTTTCTTAGTCGTACTCTTCTACTGGTTGTGTAGTTTTTAGAACTGGACTGTATTTTTACGAATATTATTGAGATTTTGATCTATGTGACTATGTCTATAGCTGAATGAGTTAATTAAATGCCCGTGGACTGGGATGAACAAGTATTAATATTTATTATACATTTTTTTTTATAAAAAGATTAAAATATATGTATACGATATGGTTTTGCAGATTTTTACGTCTACAGTGCTACAAAACCGTATTAATTTATTTTTATGTACAAACTAGTCAGTTTTTGCCAATGTCGATCGGACGCTTTTGTCAGCGACCTAAACAAATAATTTATTCGTAACAATTAAAACATCTAAAATGTTTTAATTAATAAACACCAAAACATTTAAATAAGGTTGCCATTATAATACATCTAATTTAATAATTACACATTTAAATACATATATGCAATTCTTTTTATACAATACAAATATATATTTCTTTTTCAGTCTAACTAATATTTTATATAAATTATAATTTTTGAAAATAATATGGAATTTCATTCATCTTTACGTTTAATAACTTCGAAAAGTGAAATGTCTCAAAATAAGAGAAAATATGTTTTGCCGAAATCGTCGCGAACTATGCGAATATTTAACTCCGCAATCCCAGAGTTAAAATCTGAGAATTGGTGAACATATCAAATGAATTATTAAAAATAACAATATAGGTACATTGAGAAACTGGTACTAGACTCAGATAATCGTGGCGGTTGGTGGGCTTAAAATAAATGAAAAAGTAAGTCACATTTCGATGCATTGACTTTAAAACCATGTACCTACTTAATATGTTGAATATTTTTAACAAACTGTGTTGCAAGATACCAAGATGGCAAAATTTTGTATACATTGTTTGTAACACAATATCGTATAAAAGAACATATTTTTGTTTGCCGCCCAAACAATAATTTTTGATTTTTAGATAACTACGGCTTCTATTAAAAAAAAACTGCAAATTACTTTAGTAGAAACTGAAAGATGATTTTAAGGTTCGTAGTTCAAAAGTTCTCTAAAAAAATGTCAATCTTTTGAGCGAACTTATGAGCCATCATAATCTAGCGTTAAAATAAATTTTTATAAATTTTCTTAGATTTTTTTTATTTTGAATCATTTCAGTCTTGAAACTAAAATAACGTAAAGGATAAATAATATTCCTATTTTATATTTGTATTTCTTATATCGATTAATATCAACAATTCTTTAACTGGCATTTTCTGATATCACTTTCAAACAAGCTTTGTTCAACAGACTTTAAAGAATAATTAAATAAATAAATAAATAAAATAACGCTACATAACTATACAGTTTTAACTTTATTTTAGGAAGCTATTTTTCGGTGCTTTTTCCAGTTTTACTGTCGTTAATTAAAAAAAAAAAATTATGAGTATATTTATTATGTAAATTGTTTTATTTAAAAATAGAAATTAGGTTTAATAAAAATATTTATTTGCTTGTTTTAAAACTTTATCGTGAATTGGCAAATTGTACAAAAATCCGCACACTAGTACGCACGTGTGCTGATATTAGTTAGGCTGACGTGCAAAAAAACCATGTCGTCCCAACCTTCTGCCGCTTGATACAAAGGCTATTTAAGTAATTGAGTACATTTTTTCTTTTATGATATATATGCGGAATCTGGATCCATTTTAAGATAATGGGAATAAAAAAAATAAAAAATGGTTAAAATTTAAAAAGATTTCTGTCACTTCGTTTTTAGGTTCTGTTAGAGTGAAATGACCGGGAAATATCAGCGGCAGAAATGTTTGACCAATTGCAACCATCCCAAGCCACTTCTAAGAAAGTGGATTTATGACATAAAAATCCACTGTCTTAGGAGTGACTTGGAGTGGGTGCAAATGGTTAAACATTTCCGTCATTTGGCTCTAACAGAACCTAAAAACGAAGCGGCAGGAATCTTTTAAAATTTTAACTATTTTTTACCATCTTAATTGGTTATTCCCCTTATCTTAAAATAGGTCCAGATTCCGCTTATACATGTAGGCATTTAAGGAAAAAATCCTGTAAATTACTTAAATAGCTTATGTACCTAGCGGCAGAAGGTTGGGACGACATGGTTTTGCACGTCAGCTCCCTAACTGTACAGTCTCCCACGTCACTCGAACTTGTAGAGTGCTATTTAGTTCCACGAATTGACACGAAGTGCTTTCCATTTGACCTTGCGTCACTAGAGAGAGTGTAGAGAGAGTGAAGCCAATTAAAGGGAAGCTGCCATTTTAAATGAAAAATACAAGGGGGTAATTTTGATCTATTATTCTGTTCATAAAAGTGTCATTACTAAAACGTACTACTTACTAGTTTTATGGAAACACGAAATGAAGAAATAAAACCGGAAAGCTTCGTATAATTAAAAAACTATTATATGCCATTAATATGTTTGTCACTATTACAGTATGTCAAAAATCGCATTGTACTTATTGCAAACATCAGTCTTATAATGCAAAAATAATACATATTTATAATAGGTATGTAAAAAAATATTATTAAATAATAATTTATATTTGGTAATTAATGAAAATAAGCATTGTCATCAATTACAAATACAAACTACTTATGTATGTTTTTCAATTTAATATGACGCGTCACCCGGTTTCTCAAATATTTCCTATGACGTAAAAAATTTAGAGGATACCTTGGTTTTTTTATAAGGTAGATTTCAAACATTTTTCAACTTGACGTAGCGTTTAAAATCATACAAAGCTTTATAGACGGAGAGCTAGCTACGGAAATAGGTTTGCAATTTATAGAGCAACGAAATCCCTCTAGTTAGTGTGCCATACTATCATTATTAATTAATCCGGGCGCCTGGCAGCTGTTCAGCGGTGGGTGAGAGAGTGGATGGGCAACAAAGGGGTTGTAAAATCCATTGAAGGTGTGCAATTTATAGAGCTCTGTGTTTGGTGTGATATTATAGCTAATTATGTATTTAATTCAAATATAACATTGCCAGGCGTTTTAATTGGGGGAAAAGTAGTGCCGGGTAACATCCAAGGTGCAGGAAAAAGTGCCAAAGTCGTCTCATTTATAGAGTACAATATCTTCGCCGGCTGTAAACCAATTTTTCGATGTTTCTTTTTTATTTCTTTCATTCTACTGTTTATTCTCTCCTTGTCTCGAAGCGACGTGGCACGCATTTCGCACTGATCGAAAAAGCCACGTGGGGACGCTGGTCCCCGCTAGTAGGCGGTTCGAAGCCACGTGGCGCGAATTTCGCACTGATCGAAAACAGCCACGTGGGAACGCCGGTCTCCGCTAGTAGGCGGTCCGAAACCACGTGGCGCGAATTTCGCACTGATCGAAAAAAGCCACGACTTGGCACTTTTTCCCGCACCTTGAATGTCACCTGGCACTACTTTTCCCCAATTAAAACGCCTGGCATTGTTATATTCGAATTAAATACATAATTAGCTATAATATAACACCAAACACAGAGCTCTATAAATTGCACACCTTCAATTGATTTTACAACCCCTTTGTTGCCCATCTACTCTCACACCCACAGCTGAACAGCTGCCAGGCGCCCGGATTAATTAATAATGATAGTATGGCATACTAACTAGAGGGATTTCGTTGCTCTATAAATTGCAAACCAATTTCCGTAGCTAGCTCTTGGCCTATTAATTATTTTCAAAAATTTTCAAAGAACATTTAGGCTTTCCGCGGAAATAATTTTGGAAACTTTGACACACATGATACAAAACACGTCGTATAGTAATCGCGGCAACGAACACAAATTTTGGGTAGATCCCGGAATTCATTTAAAATGGCGACAAGCAATCAGCGATCGTTGGCCACACTCTTCCTATCCACCTCTTCTTTAATGTCGTTGATTCTCAGCGACAGTCATGTTGACTTACGGAAACGCTGCTGAAGAGAAAAATATCTTGAAATGTGTAAGGAATGGTTCACTCAATGACCACGGAACTAAGAACAATGTATGTTTAATGTGGGTACGGGGTTTTGAAGGTATCTGGGGCAATGAGATGGAGAATAGCCTTGTTCGACAAGGAGCTTTTGCGAAGTTCATTGGACCAGAACATTCAACAAACTGTCAAAATTTGGACCCGCAATCAGCAAACCAGGAAACTTACATGGGAAACTCAGTAGACCTAAACTCAGGAAAGTGGTTGGGCTCTTAACCGGTCATGCATTCCTGAGAAAGCATCTACACACAATGCGCATACGTCAGGAATCGACACAGTGTAGATTTTGTGAAATGGAGGACGAAACAGTCAACCATTTACTGATCGAATGTGAGGATCTAGCCTACAGGAGAACAGCTATCTTTGAATACATTGATGAGAGTGGAGTATGTTCTCAGGACAATCTAGTCACCATTCTTTCGGAGTTCATGAGAAGATCCAAACTACTGGAGGACTAGATCCAGGGCAAGAGGGAGCACAAAACTTCTTCTAGGATGACGTGCATAACGGGCTATTAAGCCATAACCCCTAATTTATCAATTTATTCAAGGAGTGGAGAGAATGAAAATATGCAATTAGTCACGAATTCAAAGTCACGATTCAAAAAGGGTGCGTTTAGTAATCAAATTATTCGCATTGTTGTGCAAAAATTTATAGATGACTCGTCGGGTAAACTTTTGTGAGTCAACTTGTGTCGCTGAATTACAGGGAGACAGATCAAATGAAAGTACTTCCTGTGGCGTATTCTCTACAATTAGCAGACGACTGGTTTGGGTAGTCTTTTTTTTTTGAAGTGAAATTCCTGCAGCGAGGAATGTCGAAAAAAATTGAGAATGAAAAGATGCACGTTATATTGTGTGCGTTTTGCTAGCGTTGCCATCTATGGTTGGGTAACGCACTATTTATAAATCACACAACGTGTTTGGTTGGCACTGTGGTTGGATAGGCAAAGCAGTTAAGAAGTGTCACTTCTACTCGTAGTTTTCGTTCAGCAAATTTTCAATAAATTGATCAAATATTAAAATTCATTAAACAGGGTTTTATGTTTTTCATTTTGAACATATTTTATTATTTAACTATTTTTGTTTTATTTATTGTAATGTGGAAACATTACAGACAAACTTTAATTCTGCACCATATTCAGCCAAATTTTTATAGTTCAATTTTTACAAAAATCATTTGAACGCTAAACAGGTATTATTTCTAGTTGAATTGTATTTTTTTTAAATCTTTTATAACGACAATAAAACGTTTTAATATTATTTTCAAAATATTGATTTTTTTTCTTTTGAAATTGCAAAAGCGCTAAAATGCCCAAAGATTATTTACTAGCAGTAAAATTTATTATCTGATCCTTGTCACGTGCACGTTACAAATTTTTTCATTTTTATTTATCGAAAGGCTGTAGTTATATTTTTAATTGAGGTATTTTTGTCTTTTTTTCATAATTATTAAAATAAATCCGAAACTGCAGAAGATAAGAAAATTAAAATTCGAGTAATAATTTGCAATTTTAGAAATTAAATACTTCTTCACGCTAGTAATTTTTTATTAGTTCTTTTCGACTAAAAGTAAAAAAAAAAATATTCAAATACAAGTCAACTTGTTTGGGATACGACTCACTCACCCAAAAAATGCGTTTAAATCCTTTACATCTACATAATATATAGTGCAGGCGAATCAAGAACGCTATTTCTTACAGTAAAATCTGTTCTTCTTTGCTGCTCGAAAGCTTAATTGGCTGGCAGAACACGTACTCTTCCAGTTTTAGTTGATATTTGTAAACTTTGAATATTGAAAAAAATTAATAAAAACAAAAAAGCAGACGGACTCTTATAGGTTTGGAATATCCGATTGCGTAGCATGCATCGTGATTAGTGCAAGCAGAAATTGTAAAACACGTGCTCTTTTGTAATCCTTATTGTGATAGAAGAATAGGTAAACAAACAGTTGAACTGAAATAGTGAAATAAACAGTTGAATTGAAAAAAAAAAAAACAGTTGAACGAAAGATGCAGGGTATAGAAAAAGGTGCAGAAGAATTTTTGATTTAGTCTGTTAGCTAAACTCAAAAAGAAAATAATAATAAATATCCATAAATTATAATGTCTTTGATTTACACAATGGTGTCTGTTTACTTTGTGCCCGATTAACGGTAGTTTGATTATTACGTTTTTGTTTTATTTAGTCTTGCGAAAACAAAATATGGATAAAGAAAACTGATTGAAAATCGATTGTTAATATTTATTAAAAATACAACTACAACCAACGTATTACGCCGAGTGTTAAGCCCAGTTCAGAAAAACGCAATGCGACGTTAACGTTACGTTGCCGCGATGGTATGTTAAGTTCAGTTCATAATGACGCAACACAATACTAACGTGAACCGAGGATTAACACGTTGCCGTGACGATTTTTGTAGACTGTAACGACGGCTTTTGACTAAGGATCTTTTGTGTATTTAATAATTAAAGCTTTCTGTTACCAGCTCAGACCATGTTTTTATATAATAATCTATAACATGCTCACAATTCGTTTTATAAACGTATAATTGATTTTTGAACCTCTAAAAGCTTTCAGTGATTTTTATTCATAGTTAAATTGTTATCAACTAACTCCATATTTTATATCATTTTAAATTAACAACAAAGTAGTTATCGTTTTTATAAAACTCTTTTATTTTCAACTATTTTATTTTAGAGTACGATCAAAGCATTGTCTTCCGACCATCTACCTGTAATTGATCAGTTTCATGTTTTTAAATGACAAAATAAACTATTACATAGCATATAAAATATGTAAAACGTACCAACGGAACTCTTGGCCTCACACCAGTGTCTGTCATAAGTTTCTAGACCCAAACGGTACAAGCTCGAGACTTGAAATTTGGTTTTTTAAAAGCTTGTTATGGTTCAATGCTATAATTTAGATATGGATAAAGAATTCGGATGATTAAGGCTAATAATAGAGGTTCAGACAGGATATGAAAAAATGATAAAAATCAACCCCGTCGAGTGGAATATCTAAAGAAAGCTAGTGACGCATAGAAAACAACAATATTATTAAGAAATTATTCAAGAAAAAAAAAATAAAACCTTTGTAGATTGTTTATCCCATGCCATTTATTCCTACAGCAGGTATTAATCGAAAAAATCTTAAATAAATTTAGCCCGTGTTTCATAACGTGAACATTGATTATAAGCAACATGTTAAAGTTTAGTATTTCGAAAAAATCACAGATTATTCTGTTGCTAAATTGTTTTTGTTTAGGTATTGAAATCATCATAAAAATGAACTCAGTTAAAATACGTGAGTGGGCAATGCATCTACTTAGAAATACAATGCTGTAACCATGGAAACATTTCATAGAAAAATTTTTTAACACTTCTCCAAAAAAATCCTTTAGGAAATTGTCTCTCCACCATAATATCTCTGAAATTATGGTTCAGAAAAATCTGAAAAAATCAAGAATATTGAAATTACCAGCATTGCAATACATAAGATAGTTTTTGATATATAAAACAAATTGGAAAAATCTAAATACCGCAGAACACTTAATGTCAGTTTGGCTTGCACTTGGTCGCTTTTCTCCTTAATGCAATATTATATAAATTATCTATTTAGTCAAGTATAAATTAATTTAAAAATGGTCGATCACAATTGAGGCGTCGGGAACCGCTCCCATTACACAATGTTATATTTGAAAATAATAAAATAATATGGAGTTAGAAAATATTTACTACGAAATATTAATTAATAATTTGCATTTTTCTATTTAAACACCGTATTTTTGACGTGAAAATGTGTACGTTAAAGAAGTGATTTTTATGTATACACAGTGTGTATAAAATTGCCGAGCCGCTACACGATTTAGTAAAATTTTTAACGACAGTCGTTAAAATTGTTTTAGTATTACCTTAATTGATTTCGAAACATCTGAAAGCGATTCATAGATATGAAACCATATACAAGATATTTTTAGACAAAGATTCGTTTTCAAGGAAAATTTTGATTAATGAAATTAAAACTTTTATATCACTTCTTAGTGTTTTTATTTTTTTGACTTGACTTTTTGCACTTTCAAACATTTTTTACGACTGTTATTAAAATGTGAACCATGTTTACGACTCAGCCAAAAATTTAGTATTACTCTAAAACGCTTAATACTTTTTCATACTACCTAAAATTTGAAACAATTTTTTACTAGTTTTGATTAATTAATTGATTAGTGTATTATTATCTGAAGATTCGAAAAGTAATTGATTTTAGTGCTAATGCATAATATTGAGTATTAATTTTCTTTCAATAATTTCAGCTCTATGTAAATTCATAATTAATATCTAAGACTTGCATTGTTACAATTTATTTTCTGATATTGTTTTGTATTGGACATGCAAAGGACAATTTAAACAGTTTATTATACTGCATGTATTTTATTAATAATTATTGTCAATGTTTAAAGTAAAATAGACAATATTTTACAATATTTTCAGATTATCCGTTGCTTTAGTCACCGATTTTTTTTGAAAACTTGTATTGAAAATACACTAGTATGTTAATACGAAATATGAAAATAATAAAAATGCAGAAAAGTGTTTATAGGTGACACCTAGCGGTACAATTTTTAATCGCACAATAGAATTAAGTAATTTTGTTACAAATTACCTTAAAACGTTTTTATACACACTGATATACATAATTTTCAATCGATTACAAATACAACGCAAAATTATTTTGCATAATTTACATTTTTTTCAATAATTATTCGTTTGTGCCAATAATGTGCGCATTAATTGTTATTAGTTTACTATAAACTTATTGTACCATTTGGTAGTTTCATTTATCTATAAAATATTTATTGTTTATTAAGTAACTGCGTTGTTATGTTATACTGTTTATTATAATTATTGTGCGACCAAACCGTTTTCAAGGACAGGTCTGTCGCACAGCAAAATGGATGCACACTTTGGTGTGTACGCTTACTACAGTTGCCATGGTGATAAAGCAGGATTAATCCAGCTGCCTCCTAAACTGTGATTCCAATAATTAATAGCACATTAAAAAAATACTCAGCGAAAATTACATTAACAAATGCATACTGCATAAACAATATCATATCACATTGTGTTTTCGCTGAGTAACATTACGTTACGTTAACCTTATTAATGTTAACATTGTTATGCCAACACCATAAAAGCAATTTATTATGCTATAGAAAAGATTTCTTTTCTAAAACTAAATAATATAAATAGAACTAGTATTATATTTTACGTCGACTTCGTTTAAAATAAATGATTATTTTGACAAGAGTTAATAGAAATCGATTATTAATGATAAATACTTTGAATTTTTTAAAATATTTTATACCCTGCACTTTACATCGGTAGGTGTAACAACTACCAACTAAAAATGATTCTAAGATCGTGTGTTTCATGCTTCAAGCCAGAATAGATCGACAAGTCAAAGTCACGATTGTCAATTGTCGTCCAACAATCATCAGTCAATAATAAAAATATACTGTACACTATATTGTTGCAAACGAAAGATGATCGACAAAGAACGATCGCGACAGACAATAATTACAATAACAACAATACTTTTATTAGGCAGTTATCGATAGATAATACTTATTATATAATAATAGGTAATATTATATAATTTTTAATGCTTGACGACATTTCATTCTGCGCCTTAATGCACAGAGATCACACGCAAAGATCTAACTGTACGACCCACCGAAACGTTTGGACAATCTCTACTCCAACAAATAATTTGTCGGCATGTCCAAACGACAACGTGCGAAGATGCACGAGCGCACTGCACATAATAATGCGCAGCATAACAATGTATTGAGTAACAATGTAATTTATCGATGAACCCAGGACCACGACGCGGTGGCTTTTCCTTTCCCAGGATTTAGACACCGGTATTGTTGAAGATGTACGACACAGCATTGTCCTGAGCCGTGGTGCAAGGCGGCACTCGTCGTGTTGACGACTGGTTGTTATTGTTGTAGAAATGCGATGATTTGCGCATGCTCGTTGACGACGACATCATTGCTACCGTTTCGTAGTAACGCAATCGTCCGCAACAGCGTCGGCTCTTGATGATGGCCATGAAACCGCGACGATACTTCTTGTTGAAGAACGCGTACAAAATTGGATTGATGCATGAATTTGATGCGCCCAGCCATTGTGCTATCGGCGTTGCAATCGGAAGTATCTCTTCTTCCCAGACTTCAATGTCGCCGCCCAATTTTATTCTCGCGAATATCACATACAACGGTAACCATGACAATACAAACAATATCACAACGGCAACCAACATTTTGACAACTTTGACCTTCGATTTTTGTTGCATTCGTTCCATCTGCGCATCTTTCGTATCGGATGGAATGTGGCGTTTCCAAACTTTGATCCAGATTAAGATGTAGCACATGCTGATTAAGATCATCGGCAGGATGTAACAGAAGACCAGATTAGCGAACAGGAAATAGAGTGCGCCGTTGAGCGAGTCCGGCCATACTTCGAGACAGAGTTGAATGTCGGGTGCGTCGCTGAAGATCACCACCAGGTCGAAAAATAATGCCCACGGAATTGTGGTGATGAACGATATCAGCCAGATGAGCACGATTATGTTACGTGCGCGACGTTTGGTGATCTGACATTTCAGTGGCCACCATATGGCGATGAATCTGCAAACAAACGAATGTCGTTAGATCTTTTATCTGGCGCTCACTGTGTTGTGCGAAATGTTCTTATAGTCTAAGATCCCGTTTGACTCGATGTTTACCCATCGAGTTTTCTAATGAAATTTGAATTTTGATAATATAATGTATTAATAAAAAAGAATTGTTTTGATTGACATTCAATTTCTTGGCACAGCTATTTTTAATAAAAATTATATCTGATATTTGTTATTTGTTGCCATGGTTACCTACATTAAATTGTGTACATTTTCATATATGACAATATAGAAAACCCTATAAAATACTAATTCGAAGGTGCCTGTCTATACCTGGTTTTATGCCAGGAATCAAAATGTCGACCAATCTTTGGCATTTTATCGATATACATATTTTATATTCGATTGGTAATAAATTTATCTGAAAACCCAATAACTACATTTCAGAAATAAAATTAACAACTTTATTTTTTTATTAAAAATAGCTATGCCAGGAAATTGATTGGCAACTAACTCAATTTTTCTTTATTAATATAATATTATATTATCAAATTTCATTAGGAAACTCGACGAGTGAAAATCGAGGCAAATTGGTATCTTGTACTATATTAAGTGTAAATAATTTTATTTTAAAGTTTGGAATATAGTTAATATTTATGAATTTAAAGCCAGTTTTTATCTGAGGTCAGTACCAATCCATATTATTGAAATGCAATTTTTCGTGCGAGTTTTATATTATTTTGTGGCCTCAAAACGTACATATATTGTAAAATTTTGAAAAGTAAATTTTGACCTGAATTAGTACCATTGAGGTGTTGGAATGGTAAAAGACTTATAGGAATATAATACCGGCTCTACTAAAACCAAGTCTTAATTTATTTGAGATAATAAATATTGGTAAATTTTCATTTGCGTGTCAAAATATTTTGAGAAAGATTTTGTGAAAACAAGTTTATCTGCTGTATAGCGGGTAGTAGTCACTGTTTGCCGGCTGTACTGTATAACTTTTCCCACTTATAAATTACAGACGTTCTAGAGCGCTAAATATAGAATTACAGTTTGCCGGACCTATGTAGGGTCCTCAATAAGCTATTAATTAATTATTTACGAAACACAGCGCGAGTGCGTATTTAACATATTGGGTTTTGGTGGTCAACCCTTGTTAACGTCGATGTTTAGATAGTTGGCAGTTGCCAACGCCGTAGTACGTTGTCGTTGGCAATAATGTTTAGCGTGACGCCGCAGGATGTTACAACGCCTTGTTCCCGTCGTACCTATATTGCATTCTACATTACTTCAAACGTGTTGTTTTCTTCTTCTTCGTACGTTTGAGGAAGGGGTGTCGAAAATCTTAACAATATTTTTACTGGTAAATATCATTGATCTCTAATTAATCACTATCGAATAATGGTCATTGTGTGAAACTAATGTACCATAAATATTGTTTCTAAGTTGAGGGTTTCTACAGCCCTCCGACGTGACAATTGATTCTATTTATACATTTATATACCTTAAATAGCGATAATATATTTTTGTATTATGTACGAAGTATTAGTAATAAATTATTCTTATTTGGAGTGCAAATTAATGATTAGACACACTCGACAACTGAGGTCATTCGCAATGGCAAATCACTGCACAGTCGCAAAACCGCGAGTTTGAATTAAAACTAAATATTTTTGTTTTTAACGTTTTGATAAAAATTGTAACTAAGTTTAATTGGTCACCGCGCATACGGAGGTAGCACGAGCTTGAGACCTCAGTGTCGCATAGACTTTTTAAGAAAACTAGATTATTTGACTATTGCCAATAGATATAAAATAATATTTTTAGAGAAATGCTTCAAACCTAGAAAACGCTTAGTGAACCACCTTTTAAAACATCTATTGCTGATAGTTTTTTTAAAGGTCATCAACTGATAAGGTTATTTGTGGCTAACACCAATTTAAAATTTCAATTTATTATTGAAAATGAAGCGATAAGAAAATGTAACATAATTAATTTAATTATTAATTATGCTACGTTCCCAAACAGTACGCCACTGTTTGAGTTTCGTCTGCACCCGCTCAATGCCGTAATCTAGTTATTATGCAATCTAATTTCTATGAAAAAAATTCCAAACGTTAAAATTAAAAATCATTTTTGCAGTCAGTTAATAATTTTTGTTTCACGACGTCGAATTAAAAATTCTTAAAACCTCTCTTCATAATTTTTTGAATGTGGCGAGGCTTGATGCCCAACAATATACCACATTAATAAAACAATTATTCGCGAAAGAGAACAGTAATATTAATTTATCTTATTTTTAAAACTAATCAAAACTACGGCAATTATTTAATACCAATAAACATCACACTTTTTGAGTTGAAGAGTATATTTTATTTTTTTACCCAAAAATAAAGTAACAAATAACATCACGTTACAAAAACATTAACTTAATCTTGAAAACAAATAAAAACAAGTGCTCCGTTACTTCCACCATAAAAACCCGCACCTCAACCATAATTGTATACCAACGTAAGGTATTTAACAAGCTTGTATGTGTAAACACGATAAACTCGGATACTTTCTAATTGATTTCCAAGTGGTTTTCAGGAATACGATCAAAAATTTGAGATATAATAATCGCTCTTTCGTTTCCACCATAAAACCCGTACCTCCGCCACTATCACTTCATAACCTTACATAATAATATCGCGACGTCTGTCGGTGTGTCTAAACGTTATAAACTTGAAAACTCTTAACCGATTTCTATGCGATTTCCATGAATAGTTAAAAAGATTATTTTAAAGGCTTTACGATGAGATGTATGTCGTTCCCAAGCAACGCCGAGTTAATACAGCTAGTTGACATGCACTTGATTAACAAAATTAATTTATTTTGACGTGATAACGTCTTATAAATTGATGAATCACCAATCTTATAAATTGATAAAACACCGGCTGCATGCACGAAAAAGTGTAACGTTCCTAACGTAACGTTCCTAACGTACCGTTCCTAACGTTCCTAACGTTCGTAACGCGTAACGTTCCGCCTGACCCTGTGCGTGCTTTTTTCGAAAACGGCCCTAACGATTTGGATGAAATTTACTGAAAAGGGATTTTGGGGGGCAAAAAATCGTTTTAGCTAGGTCTCATCTCTCGAAAAAATCGTTTTCTTACAAATTTTATCATTATAAAAATCAATTTTTTGACGTATGAAAATACTTAAATATTGTAAGTAGGTTTTGGAATTTTATATTATAAACAGTGAAACAATTGTTTTATAAATATTATGACAGCTAATCTTTGAGACTTAAAATAAAAATACGAAAGAAAGAAAGTTAAAAAAAAACAATTATATTATATGGTGAGTAATTTAAATAAATAAAATTAACCTAAATTTGAAGCGAAAGATGCAATATCATAGATTCGAATTATTATAATTATTATATGTAGAATTTAGGTTATGTATTACGGAATACGTTATCACGTAAAACTATCGTCCGTAAACCGACTTTACAGACAACCAATTTTTTGACGTGATAACGTCTTATAAATTGATGAATCACCAATCTTATAAATTGATAAAACACCGACTGCATGCACGAAAAAGTGTAACGTAACGTTCCTAACGTTCGTAACGCGTAACGCGTAACGTTCCGCCTGACCCTGTGCGTGCTTTTTGCTAATTTCTCGCTCAGTTTAAATCAGATTGGTTTGAAACCAGTCTTAAACGAAAGAGGAGAACATTTTACATAGATTTCGTATAACAGAATTTGCCTAAACAGTTTTTTTATACAAATTTATATAGAAAAATAGCTGTATAAAATATAAATGCAATGTTGTCTAATGCATGGCGCGACGCGGTCTGTCGTCTTTGTTTGCCGTACATGGAAATTAGAAAATAACGTATGTCTTGTCTTAACATGAAAACGGCTGCATTTCTAATGTTTAATTCAATTTTTTGACATTCGTATTTTGTGAAATGGAACGCCTTCTAAGTTAAGTATTGGAATAACTAATTATTATTAGAACATAATACTTTGACAGTTGCAAACGTCACTTTTGACATTTCTTATCATTCCGACACAAAGGATAAGCGGATTGAAACCAAATTTTGGGAGGATGTTTGATATGCAAATATGAAGTGGCCTATTGTTTTTGGGGAACATCGGCGCATGCGTAAAAGAATATATCTCTTATAATGATGTTTTATATAATAATAAGTTTTTAAAACGGTTTTTACTCTATCTATTTTTACTAGAAATTTTTGTAAATTTTTTGGGGAAAATCGGCGCATGCGCAAAAGAGATACATGCCATAGTTGTTTTTTATATAATAATAGTGTACTTTTTATAGTGTTTTATTATTCTACTTAATAAAATTTACCTAAATTTGAAGCGAAAGATGCAATATCATAGATTCGAATTATTATAATTATTATATAAATTTAGGTTATGTATTACGGAATACGTTATCACGTAAAACTATCGTCCGTAAACCGACTTTACAGACAACCAATTTTTTTTAAGCCAAGAACGGTTGCGTTATCGGGACTGATTTCTAATTTATTATTTTTATTAACAAATTGAAGAGCCAATTGTCTCTATTACCAGTACTCGGATTGGAATCTGGAACTGGAGGCTTATAATAGAGGAGTCATGGAAATGCCATAGATAGATAGATAGTTTATTATCCTTAACGACTACAAAGGTATAAATTAGTCAATTTTAACGAATTTTAAATTTTATTCTATATCAATTTGATATTTTTTTATGACGCAATCTACGCTGTACTGGCAATATTGAATAAAGAAATACTTCACTTTACTTTAAGTAATCTCAAATTTAATTTGACCTCCTATAGATACTAGAACTCCGGTGTGCGTATGTTTCAGGTTTTTTAATAAACTTCCACTTTATTTGAAAAATATAAAAATATTGGAATCGTTTACAAAATAAATAAATAAATAATTAAATAAAAACATTTTTAACTAATGGATGTTTCTATGATATCAACGAACTTTTATATAATACTTAGATAAGTTTTTTTAAACATAATAACTGTAAATCGGAACGTATTGACATGGCTGATTATGTCAGAAGATGTAGAGGCCAATAAACCATATATTAAATTAAAAAAAAAAAACTGAAAATTGACACTATTATTACCTGTTCAGGTTAAAGATGTTATTGCATAAGCAATGACACTGACACGCTCGAATATTCGTAAATCCTTGAAATTTGTAACATGTTGAGAGCCACTGTCATGCGTGTGATGGCTTAAAGTAAAGTTTGAGTTATGATGTAGAATACTTAAATCTATCGCAACAAAAGCTATTAACAATTTCTGATAAAGAGATGATCTGAGTCTGACATGTACCTATAGCTACAAAGTTTCAAGTTTTGTATAGCGGCGACGATTTGAAGTTTCCGGCCTGTCGAGAAGTTGTATCGTTCGCTGAAGCAGTTTTTTATCACTTAGGAAAAACTACTTTCATAAAGAAACATAATATACAATATATTATGATTAAAAAAACACCCTTATTTTTTCAGACGCATCTTATACCATGTGATTTACACTTTTTTAGATCACCAACTGCTATGTAACCTTAACCCAGTATTTATCAATTCATATTTTCATTTTTTATCTACGTAAATCCCGTAGTCATGAGAAAAACTGTTAGGTGTTGTAATAAAAGATTTCGAACAGTACATACACAAATATGACGAAAGTCAACCATATAGGGCATATGAATTCATATTTATTTTGAGAATATTCGAGCATAGGAACTGATTCTATAGTGCTCTCTGGTGGCAGAAAATAAAAGCTGTAGGTATATGCTTTAATCACATTTATATATTTCATCTGACACAATAGGTGAGTGAACTAAAGAAAAATAATTTATTCTTTATTGAGATCTGTGCATGTTATGGTTTCTATAATGCATTTATATCATTGCTACAAATAAATTAAAAAAAAGGATAGAAATTTACGACTTAGTTAGGTTAAAAAGGATTTCATAATGACGGTTAATAAATTTTCGTCATTATTGAATATGAAAAAAAAACTTTTTGATTTAATGGAAGAAATGAAAAAAAGGAAATATAAATTGATGAAGGTCATATATTTATTAATTTACAATATGAATCATTGTCTATCTACTTAATGTGCGGTAAGTGAACGCAACAAAGCGTATCGAAAATATATCTGCGTCTCTTTCTTCGATGTAATTCCCTGATTTCTCCGATGATAGGATTGGTTGATGTACTTGCATTCAATCTGAATAAAGTATCTCTGTTTCAAAAACTTTGTCTTTTTCTATGACGTTAACATGGGCGTACCCAGCTTTTGGCCCAGGAGGGGGCAAATTAGAAATTTCTTAGGCCTGGTCCCACATGCTTGTTTCGCCCTTCTGGATACGCCAGTGCTTACGGCGTAAAAAAAGACAGAAGTATATGTTTGCACCCTAATGGTTCGATTGCGATTTTATTCCTATGCTCAGTATAGAATAAAAGTATATGATGTAGGTATATAAACATAAAAGAAAAGAACTAACCGATTAAGAAAAATCAAAGTTCTCAAAATGTACTTGCATTTCCTCCTGCATCCGCAAGTCAAGAACATTTCACACAAATATTTGTCTCATTAATATTGATAATTTCCAGTTTAATTTCAATTTGGTGTACATATTACACTTGAGACGATGATTGACACAGTGCAGCTATACTATTGGTTTTTTAAAAACCAAAATATACTGTTCTCTTTCTACTAGAGGTCGTTTAGAATTACCCAAATAGTTAATAAACTCAGTAATTTTCTGCCACCAGGGAGCACTAGAATCAGTTTCCATGGCAAATAGGGATGCAGTTGTTTATCTGGCGGCCTCACGACTTCTCTAATACAGGCTTCCTTTATTTCCTATAGGTTCTAATCCTAGAGCTGGTGGTTCAATCTTATTTTCAATTTTATATTAAAAAATAATAAACTAAAAATATGAATTGGTATTAAGACATTGAATTTTCGCGGCTTTAAAAAAAATGAATTTTATTAAACAAGTGCGCTTCGACTAGCCGTAGAACTCGGCGTTGCTTGGGAACGACAACCCTCCGCCGTGCTAGTACATTGAGATAGTAAAACCTTTTCAAATAACTCAATTAACCTATTCGTGGAACTCGCATGAAAATTGGTTGAAAAGCTTCCAATTTATCACGTTTAGACAGACAGAGAGACGTTGCGATATTATTATGTGGGATTATACGATGGTGGTGGAGGTACGGGTTTTATGGCGGAAGTGAAAGAGCGCTTTATTATACTATCTCAAATAATATTTTCTGTACCAATTCGTGAAAATCGCATGAAAATTGGTTAAAAAGTATCTGAGTTTGTTGTGTTTAGATAAACACATGCACGCTGGCTAAATACATTACGTTGATATACAATGATGGTTGAGGTGCGTGTTTTTATGGTGGACGTAAAGGTTAAGGAGCATTTAAAAGAGTATTTTGCACCATGTAAGAAAAAATCTAATAATACATATTCGTGATAGATTTTGTAAAAAGCAAACGAGAAATGTTGATTTCTATTCATAATAATGCACTATAAATTTTATAATTCAATTTTAAGAATTGTATTTTTTAATTTGTTCTTCAAAAGTCTAAAACGCTGTTCGCCCTGTTAGATTCTGGCGTGACGACACTTCGTCTGTAAACTACCTACGTTTATGTTGCGCTGTGTGTTATTTTGAAGTTATTTCAAGTTATTATCACGTTTATAGACATCTATCTCGTGTTTTATTGATTTCGCATCATGGAAGACGGTTTCGTAAAAGTAGAAAATACTAATCCACCAAGGATAAATACGTTTAATAAATAAATAAAGTTTAACTAATTTGTATACTTTCACTGGTAACGTAATAATCGTAGCAATCTTAAATATTTTTAATTGTACAGTGTTACTATGGTTACTGTGCAATATCGTTATGATTTATTTGTTTTGAATTTTTTTTATTGTACTTGAAAAAGTCTAAATCTATAGACGAAACGTCGTACAGAAAATAAATCTAACTTTTTATCCACACTCCTGCGATTTTTTTTATTAATAATTATTTATGATCATAGTGACGTCACGAGTAGTTTTCGCGCGAAAATTCATAATGTTAAATTAAAAGTCGTTTTTATGGCACTATTCTGTTATAAAATATTATTATAAAACTTGTAGTGCTTCTTTATCATTTTAGGATTTATTTAAAACACTTTTAAAAAAACGGTATAATAGCCTATTTGTTTTGTTTTAAGATTGAATGTTTTCTGAGCATTTCAATTTCAATAATAAATGGCAATTCAGTTGATACTTACTGCCACCATTTCTCAGAAAATATTTTGGAGATTGGAGGTAGCTATACAGTGATTCGAAATAATATTTTAATAATAACAATAATATTTCATTAAAGAACGTCGCTTGTAGTCACTTATTTATACGGATTATTGTCACAAGTCAGACTTGAATATTGAACGCGTTTTATAAATGGAAGAGGAAATAGCATTCAGGAGATAAATATTTCAGTTTGCATGCAAAATAGCGTCTGTCTCACTCGCTCTCACCGAGTTGTAAACTAGGTTACAGGTTAAAATTTAAATCGGCCCGCGCTTCACGTGAGGAATTCCCACAGGTCTGTGACCTAGGTCAGGGGTACACGCTCTTCTATCTATATTATATGCATTTTATGCTTAAAAATACAGAGTGATCAAAGATATATGAAAAGTCATGTGTCGAGGGACGCACGACCGAAACAAAACTTCTTATAATAAAAATAAACGTTTTGACACGATTTTATTTAATTTTTAATTTTGATGACGTCACACTTTCACTACTATTCAACGGAACGGGGCAACTTTTACTCCACTAACCTTGCTTTGAAACACGTTTACTCTTTATGCTCTAGTTATTTTCTGGGGTTATTTTGAATGTTTAGTTAAATGTTAAAAATTTACTGTACTGCAATCAGCCATGTTGACTGAAATACCGAATGACGTCACGCCATCGGCAATCATGAAGAATATAAACACTTAAAGTAAATCACCGTGTCGCTTAAATTTTTGTTGCGATAATTCACTTCTGCATCATTTAATTTGTTGATTTGTTGTTTTTTTTGTGATAATTTATAGCACTTATGTCACTTATATTATGTTTGAGGTTAGTTTACTAGTAACTAAAGAAAGCTATACTATTTTTACTACTAAGTACCTACTTTTAAGAAAATACTTAATATAAATCATATTATTAAGTAAATTTACATACCTTCCTCTGAACCACAGTTCTACACCCATAAATACAACATCTAATGGTAGCTGTCGCTAAGGCGTGACGTCACAAACGTTTTCGCGATTACTTCAAAATAGAAAAATAAAAATGCAGTAATTTACGTTAAAATTTATTTTATTACTGAAATAATGTTTTTTTCGGAAATAGTAGAACTGAATTTCAGAATCTGTCATTATGTCTATTGCTCAATCGGACAAACTGCATAATAGCTATATTATAAATATTTATTATGTAAATGTATATTTATAACACTTATTTACATTGTGCTTTTGTGTAAGTAAATTTTACTAATTTCTAAGGTGAAACTTTTACTAATCCATCCAATTTTTTTATTGTACAATAAGCTATCAAACATTTCTCGAAAAAAATGTTTAATAACCTATTTGTAACGTGTATTTTAATCGTAAAAAGTGGGGTCGTGCCATATTATTTTCCTACACCTTAGATATAAAAGCGTCAAAAGAACAAACCTCTGATACGGTGCAATGTTCAGTCGAAGCTCTAAACAGGTCAGTGCATCCAGGGTTGACCTGGCGTTGAACTCATTACTGCTGTCAGTATAAAGTCAGGTGTACACCGCATTAATCGTAACAGTGCACTACTTACATCAGTGCTACACAAACTATCTATAAGTATATAAGATATCTAAAATAATTATATAGAAATAAACCTAAAAGATATGAAGTTTATTTCACATTCGAACTGTTAAAAATGTTGAAAATAAAGGTAGGTATTGAATTGAAGGAGATTTATTTGGTCGAGGAACAATTGAAAATAAGATTTACCAGTGTATCGCTTGTGGCCAACGTTTCGAAAAATATATTTTCATCATCAGGGCCTCAAATATATTTTTCGAAACGTTGGCCACAAGCGATACACTGGTAAAGCTTATTTTCAATTGTTCCTCAACCAAATAAATCTCCTTCAATACATATTTTGGAACAAAACTTCTACTAACAAGTAGGTATTGAATATTAAGTCAAAATGAACTGTTTTATGGAGAGTACGTGCAAAAAATATTGTGTATATTTTCGTATACTTGCTGGCGGTCGTTTTTAAACGGTTTTATTTATCTTGATCCCGTATATTTGTTTTTAACTATTTTTGTTTCAAATCTTGCGACAGTTTTTCCAACTATGTACTTTTCGTTATCCGATTGAGTTGAAATTTTGCATACGTATGTAGTTCCAAAGTCAATACATTATTATAAAAACTCACTGATCGGGCCGGGTTTCGTCCGGATACAAATCGCACTTTTAATAAAGCACACTATAAACTCAAAAATAAAATAGGTACAAAAGCTTTTTAAGTTAAACGGTTTTTAGTTTCGATGCCAATATAATATTATAATGACATAACTGATCGGTCCGGATTTCGTCCGGATGCAAATTGCACTTTTAAAGTAAAATAAAATCGTAGGGCGCATTTACTAGAAAACTTTTGTTTTGTTTGTTTGAGATTGGAAATCATATTTAGTTTTCGACTGTCTTCTTCGACCATAATGTTACTATAAATAGTAAATACGTCTCACGATTTTATTTTAGTTTTATCAAATCCCCCTATATATGTTGAGTGTTGACTCGTAATTATTTTCTAGTTTTTCGTATATCATCGATTGTACAATAAAACCGTTTAACTTAAAAATGGTTTATACCTATTTTATTAACATGACATCTCGTCGTAATATAATATTACGCAAGTAGATGTACATATTACCATCCACTATTTCAATGTTATAATAATGATTAAAATTAAAATAATCAACTTTACAAACACAAACTTAGGCCGCTTTGTTTAATAGAATATTTCTGTTAACTGGGTGATATACTGACTATAGGAGTTTAAGAACATATTTTTCGCATAGTAAATACAATACTTTATCGAAAGGGTTGAAGAATATACGGTTTTATTCCGAACATATTTTTTTTATTAACATCGGCTTTGTATTTGTTCATATACAGTTTTGATGGACTCAATGACTGTTTTTATCATATTGTTTGACAGGACCTTAAACTATTCTGCATTGTTCGTTTTTATCCAAACGACTTAAATAAATACAATAAAAAATGTGAAAGAAGTTACCCGGTTTATAAAAAGGAATAAAAAGAGAATAACATAATTTTTCTATTTCTTTTACAATATTATTACAGTTATTAGTGTATTTGCCATAAGGCACTTACACTATTGGCGTCGGTCGGATGGCGGGACCTAGGGGTCGGACCAAAATTTCTCGACGTTTCATAGCCTCCTAAACACTTTGGCACCATTTTTGGAAAAGTCTATTTATATATGTATATATATATATATTTATATATATATATAAGTGTACGGGCAATAACTTTCGAAGGAGTTAATTGATTTAAACGAAATTTGGTCCACATGTTGGAATCCATCACCGCACGAAGCCTATTTAAAATGGGCCCAATCGGGCCACTATAAGGGTAGGTTTTAGGGGTTGAAAAATGTTTTTGGGCCCAAAAATACCGAAAAATTTCTCGGAATCGTTTCAAAATTGAAATTTAACCCATTAGTAAAGATAAAAATGTGCTGCCAAAATTTTATTAAAATCGGCCTGGCAGGACCGGACTTAAAAATTTTATGAAAACGTTAGTTTGTAGATATGGATTTACTTAGTGAAGGGTGAATTTAATTTGCTAAATTGATAGTAATATCGAAATTAAGAAAAAAATATTATTTTAAGGGATGTATTAAGGGGTTAAATTTTGTATTTTGTCCAAAGACAAAAGGATTAAATTCACATAATAAAGCCACACTGCCTATTATAGCAAATACACTATATTGTCGGCAGGGTTTTGCACTGCGACCCGAGTTTTTAAAAGTTGCCGTAAATAAGTAAAGAAATATTTCCGTCATGACTTTCTTATTGAACATAGGTATCGAAGGTGATTGTAAAAAAGGAGTAAAAAATTATAAATCATTTATTTTTGAGGTCGGTTCAATTAGAAATATAGTTATTATTTCGGATTATCGAGCGTAAAGATTCTGTATATAAAGAAGATAGTTTAGTGTAACGGTTAGCATACTAGTTATTGGATCAAACAGTCGTGACTTCGAATCCCATCCTGCTCATGGATGATTTGTGATGCCGTTCAATTTAATTTGATCGAATTAACCACTTAATGCTCGGGTTTTTTTTATCAAAAATTGAAATAAAAACTGCAGGTTATTTTATTTTTTATTTATTACAGTTTACATGATTTAAAAATTGTGTAGCTCAAAAAAAGTTCAAAATAAAACACAAAAGTGATAAAAATGTAGAAACAAAACATAGTAAAAAAAAAAGTAAAAAAAATATTTCGCCTGAACTATCTAAATTTAAATCCTCCCATTCACTGTCACTCTCCATGATAAAGGGATCTTGAATAACAAAATTATAATCAACGTGAATATATAAAAAAAAAATATAAATAACATTCGTAAAAATGCATTTTTTTTTATTAATTTTGGAAATATAATACTTACAAAATATTTTATAATGTTTTTCAATAAGGTAAAACAGAGGAAACGATATGCGTAGTGTCTCTAGCCCGTCAAGTAGCAACTGGCGAGCACCGTTCGTTTGTTTATCGCATAAAACTCTAACAAGTCGAAACTGGCGAGCACCGTTCGTTTGTTTATCGCATAAAACTCTAACAAGTCGAAACTGGCGAGCACTGCTCGGGTTGTCGCGTTGCGATACACGCGCCGCGCGCGAGCAGTGTTCGTTCAAAAGCATTAAGCGGTTAAGCCTCGATTGACCTTAGTTGTCGAGCGTCTATAATCAAAATTATCTCTCTGGGGACAGCTTGGTGTAACAGCTTGCGTGCTAGCCTTAGAATCAAACTGTCATGGATTCGATTTCCACCTCATTTCTTGGGTGTTTTGTAATGTTTAATTTAGATTGGCTCAATAACGAATTTATAATAAATCTGAGTGCGGTACTGATTTGAGTGTGTTAATTCGCGCACATTGTGATTAAACTTCTTCGTTTAAATAAGAGGCAATACACAATATACCTATTAGATTTCATCACGATGTGTACCTACGAACTAACACAGGTAAAATCGATTCAGGAGAAATCCATGTAACGACAAAAGAACTTCAATAACGTTCAAACTTAAGAAAGTATAATGAATTACGGTTAAATTTAGACCACCTGGCAACCAATAATAAATTAAATAAATAATACTGTATTTATAAGGTTATAAAATGCTTTTATTTAGCTTGACTCCGTATTTTTCTATATTAAACTTCTCTCAACAGTTAACAGATAGCGACACTTTTGTAAAGAATTACCGAAATATTTACTTGTAGAATTCAAGTATAAATGTGACGTCATATAGTGCGGGGCAATAATGCTAGAAGTGAAGAAAAGAAATGTGAAAATGTGAAGGAAAATACAAAGAGAAATCAGTGACGATCTGTCGGTTGCAGTTCGATATAAAGCTGATAGATGGATATTTTCACATTACATGTTTTATTATTATAACGTTTTTTTTAGCTGCTATCTCTAGATTGCCTATTATTGTTATTACAAAGCTTTTTATTATATACTACTTATCTATATAGTTAACGTATTGTTATCGAAAAAGATTACCGCTAATTCTTTCACATATTAAATTAAAGAGAGAGAGAGAGAGAATTATTTGTTTTTTATTTATTATAGATTATAGACGCTCGACAGCTGATATCAATAGCGTCTGCACATTCAATCAAGTGAAGTATTTGAATAAAAAAATAACATTTCTGTTATCGCGTGTGCAGACGCGGGTAACGGCTAGTAATAAATATGATGATATTTACTATTCGTTGGCATTTACCTGCATAATATGTTCCATGTCATGTAAAAATTTATTAACAAAGCATGCTTAAAAAAGAACAGCTGATTTTTGTTTATTTTCAAAATATTTCCGAAACTATAAAGTTTAGAAACAAAATTATCTAACGAAATTCTCTTGAAAAAATAAATAGAATAATAAACCGTTATCAAAAGAATACCATTATTATATCAAAAACAACGTTATAGCATAATATATATATCTTCTCCGCATGTGCCGATTTCCCCGAAAAACAATAGGGCTCTTCATATTTGCATACCAAAAATCCTCCCAAAATTTGATTTCAATCCGTTCATCCGTTTGACCTGTATCGTGCTCATAGACAAACAGACGCAGAGACTTTTTCCAAAAATATGTTTTTTTGAATTCGGGGGACCTCAAAACGAAAAAATATTGTAAAAGTTAATTTTGATCCTCATTTAGTACCGTTCCATATTTATAAGTTATCTGGGTCTGGTACCAATACGTATGTGTTATTATTTTTAAAAATAAGAAGCCAAGTGACATGTTTATCAGTTCGTAGATAAAAATCTGAATATTGAGGGTTTTGTAATTGACAAACTACGGTTATTCGTAAGGCAGGTCTATTCCCTTCATATTTCTTATTCGAGGATAGATTTTTATTGCGTGATCTCCTGAGGCACTACCGCTCAATTAAACCAAAAATGAGTTCAGACCACGCAACGTTCTGTTATACGGGGTCGAAAAATTAAAAATCGACAATTTTGAACTATTCAAAGAAAAAAAATAACGTTGCATTTTTTTAGATGACTGGTTCAAAAGTTAGATAGACACTTCTAGTCATGTTTCCGTATTCGGTTTTAGTGTCGCTTGGTGTTATCTATTCGTTAGTTTACGACTGTACTTTATCGAAGGGTAAAAATGTTTTCGAGTCTGAATATTTAACAGCTGACTTCTCTCTATATTGATTACTAGTATTTACCCGCGATTTTACTACTATTATAACTTCAGTCAACAGTTGTTGAATATCAGGGGTAATTCTTCTACAGCTACTGAGCCGAATTGAAAACTTCTTTCATTATTTAAGTCAACTTCTTCTCGAATATCGTAAGTTATACATCTTTAACAACCCCAGTACATTGGGAAGTTAATGTAATGGGTACGAAAATAGAAATTTTTTATAACATATTTTGTGTTTCAAAGTCACTACAATATTTTTACGCTATTTTTGAAAATATGTCTGTGTGTGTGTATGTACGTACGTACAAAACGTATGTGGTCATTTTTGACGTGATAACGTCTTATAAATTGATGAATCACCAATCTTATAAATTGATAAAATACCGGCTGCATGCACGAAAAAGTGTAACGTTCCTAACGTAACGTTCCTAACGTTCCTAACGTTCGTAACGCGTAACGCGTAACGTTCCGCCTGACCCTGTGCGTGCTTTTCTCGAAAACGGCCCTAACGATTTGGAAGAAATTTACTGAAAAGGGATTTTGGGGGGCAAAAAATCGTTTTAGCTAGGTCACATCTCTCGAAAAAATCGTTTTCTTACAAATTTTATCATTATAAAAATCAATTTTTTGACGTATGAAAATACTTAAATATTGTAAGTAGGTTTTGGAATTTTATATTATAAACAGTGAAACAATTGTTTTATAAATATTATGACAGCTAATCTTTGAGACTTAAAATAAATACGAAAGAAAGAAAGTTAAAAAAAACAATTATATTATATGGTGAGTAATTTAAATAAATAAAATTAACCTAAATTTGAAGCGAAAGATGCAATATCATAGATTCGAATTATTATAATTATGTAGAATTTAGGTTATGTATTACAGAATACGTTATCACGTAAAACTATCGTCCGTAAACCGACTTTACAGACAACCAATTTTTTTTCTCGAACGAAAACGCGAACATAAAAAATGATATTGCCTACGTTAGGCTACCAAATAAGACGTATTAACGTAATTATATGAGTTGAGAAGATTTTTTGTGTTGTAACACGCTTTTATTTAAAAACTTTAGACTGTGATAAGTAGGTATAAATCGGATTATTTCTAATCGGAATAAATTATTTTTAAATTTTTAGTTCTTTTTACCCGACTGCGGCGCAGCCAAAAGAAAGGGTTATGAGTTTAGCAGTCTATGTATGTTTGTATTTACGAATGTTTCACCGTAGCGCCTAAACTATTCATCCGATTTTGATAAATAAGGTGTCAATCGATTTGTTATTACGGTCTGGGTAACATAGGTTACATTTTATTTTGGTTCCAGAGGTGAGCAAATTGGAAACAAATAAAAAATAAGTTAAAAAACCCAAACCCGACTACTGAAAAGTATGAAACAAGAAAACATCTGAGGATAGCCCTGGTCGTATGCCACCTACCTTAACAAAACAATACATTTTAACAATAGTAAGCAATAATAAGCCTTAGGGTAAATTGCATCACGCTATACATCTAGATTCTAGAGGGTGCCATATGACCATATATATGAGGTGGTATGCGATCACGGCTATCCTCAGATAAGAATATTTTCTTGTTTCATACTTTTCAGTAGTCGGTTTTTAGTGTTTGAACTTAATTTTTTTTATTAACAACTAATAAAAGCTTGTTTAAAAAAATCTTTCCTTTATTTATTTTAAACCAAAAAGAATTTTTACGGACTATTCCATACTATAAACTTACTTTATATTAGTATTTATTATCACGTAAACTAGCTTTTATAGAACATCAATCCGTTTAATCTTTCGTATACTATGTTTAGTTACAATAGGATTGTTTCTTCACAGCTTCTTGATAAATTTACTGATCAATATAAAACTTGTCGGAAGTTTTCAGATGCTCAACTATTTCAGACAGATTGGTTTTCCGTTATACGGAAAGAATTCAATGTTATACAGCTGATATTCGCACGGACAAAGTACCTACAGTCTTTGTCATAAAATGTGAGTAGGTGTATTTGTTTTATATCAGTTTTTGTTAGTTTTCACGTGTTTTTGTTCTCTTCGACGCACAGGAAACTGACTATATGTGTGTTTTATGTCGTATCTGTGATAAAAATGAAAATAAAAAAATACACTCATTTTTCATCTAGTTGATTTGTAAATTAGTTGCTTAACGCATTCTGGATTTACAATGAATATAGATTTTGAAAATTAATGTAATTCACCTCGTCATAAAATGCGAAGTCCTATGAATACTAATATAATGGAACTGTGAAGGATTTCCTGTGTTAATTTACATGTGGTGGAAGTCCCGGTGTTTGTGGTGAAGGAACGTGTTTCCAATCGGTTTTATTACTTATGTTTTTTTCGTATTAAAAAGATGAATAGAAAATAAAACTGTCGTGTCACCGCACTAATCTCGGAAACCACTGAACCGATTTTAATGAAATTTTGTAAATGTGTGCTTAGTGCAACTTACGCTATAGGATAATTTTTATTAAATATTTTGTACAAAATGACGATATTTTCTCAAAAAAAAAAACTGTTTCAGTAACATGTAACGACATCTGATAGAATTTACTCAAAGATATTAGTTCAGAAGCAAACAAAAAAAAAACTGTTTTAGTACCAAGTAGCGACGTCTATTATAATTCGCTCACAGCTATTAGTTCAGAAGCAAATCTGGCAGAATTTGCTTAAAACTATTGGTTCAGACGCCGGGCCGCAAACGAAATACATTTTGCAATATTATATCTACCGCATTATATCTACAACCTTTATAACAAGTACAATACGATTTGAGGCAAAGGAAGCGAGATATTTGCAAAAAAGTGATTTTCGCGACCTTTGACCTTGAATATCACACATGACCGTATGAGACTTTTGAGACAACATTTAGAATGCCAAATTAAAGGTTTTACAAATATTCAGTTTATTCCCAGGTGAAACCTTAAAGTGACTGGACTACATCTATAACAACGTTTACCTTTAAAATCCATTTTTTTTAATTCAAATGGAACTTGCAACGTGAATTCAACTAAAAATTGAGATGTTCTTAAAACTGTGATCATATGAGATTCATCGACTCGAGTCTACAATTATAAAAGCGTGGGTTGAGGCTGTAATAAACTATCATAGAGTTTACGACGCATACTTTTGTGAACCTAGATTAAACATTATTGTTTTGTAAATTTTATGAATGCTTGTTTTAAAAAAATCTCGTCAATTTTATTTTTACTTAAAGGTCAAGATTGATGAAACAAAGTTCATTTTAAATATTTTATTATTTTCTGTTATTTTCTCATGTTGTCAGCAACTTGTTTTCTTTCTTTCAGTTCTTCAGACACAGAAGGAAATATTTTTAACTGTAAAAGTTTCATTACTTCATAAAACTTTTTAGAACAATCGTATTATATTTCTGTTTAAAAGCGTACCATCAAAAATATCTCATTTACAATGGAAGGCTTTTCTTGTAGCTTTACATTTTCATTTGTCTGAGGAAACGAAGAGAGCAACGTTTTGTTTAAAAATCAATTGTTGTTCGCTTGTATGACTGTCGCTTTTTTCAATTTTTCAATTTTTAAAAGCATCAATAATCTACAACATCTATTATTCTATTCATTAAAATGAATCCGCTTTTAAGCACAATTTTTCTCTAAAATATGAAAAAATAATCAATCTAGAATTTTTACTTTTTTGTCACAAATAAAAATCATCATCGCCAGGTATGCAAAGAAAACCTTTCTACTCTCTAAACACGAATTAATGACATTTTCACTAATTGCGTAAGTGAAGCTCTATTCACTTAATAATCAGTGATTTTCACAACTTCACTAATACGAGTATATTTACTCTCTAAAACTGATATAGTGAAAATATCACTATTTGAAATAGTGACTTCTGATTCACTTTCAGAGTAGTGAATTCAAGTGAAATTCACTGTCAGAATAGAACTCTTCAAATAAATAAAATTATCGATCAATATTTTAGATTATATATTGACAAAAATAATAAAATTATAATTCAATATTTCCATAGATGACGTTTCGATCCGGATTTGGATCTTCTTCAGAAATAATCTAAAAAATATAAAAATTAATTAGTATATCTACTTATTTTCTATTGAAATATTGAATTATAATTTTATTATTTTTGTCAATATATAGTCTGAAAAAAATTGGTCGATAATTTTATTTATTTGAATAGATACTTATTATTAATCATGTAGAATGTATATGGTTCTTAGCAAACCAATAAACAAACAAGTAATATAATTTATCAGGTAAGTTAATTAGATTATTTTAATTATATATTCAAGGATTCAGAGTAAAGCACTGCGTGTATTCTATTGTTTTTTACCGATTTTAAATTATAGTCAATGACATAGGATCATAACTCACAATGAATTAAGGTTATGTTTTTTTGACGCAAACTCTCTAATTCTTTATTTTGTATTCAATTTTTAATTGCCTTGTAAAAATATAAAAGTTAATTATACAATTGAAAGTAACGAATAAATAAAGATTTAAAAAAATCTGTAATCAAAAAATTGTTGATGTCAGATGACATTTAATGGTCACTTATATAATTAGTGAATTTTTGTATTCACTTATATAATTTGTGAATTAAATTAAATGAACATTTGTTTTCACAGAAGGTGAAAAATAATGTAAAGAAATATGCGAACATTCAACTTAAGATTGCATTTGCTTTATTTGTTTATTCTCTTTTAAAAGGAGCGTTGACTGTCTAAACATCGTTAATGATACTTTTAACTTTTTGCCGACACGAACTTTGAAGTAAATTATTTTTTGCAAATCCAACAGTTTTGTCACACATATACGACTATAATAAGGAAGTAAAAAATACAGAAAAGATGCGAGACAGGTTAATGACCCTTCCATAAACAGAAAAATAGATGCATAATATACAAGAAGCAAGGACCATTTGTTTATTATAGCTATGTTTGTTTGTCTTTTATGTGTCTTTTTTGATGATAAAGTTTGTATAGGCCGCTAAGGACCGTGACATTGTAGGCGGAGGTCCGAGTTCGTTGCCCTCCTTCGCATGTTATATAAAAAACACGAGAGTATCTTGTCTAGCCGTTGACCAGCTGTGCTAGCGTTTCTCTTTTTTTCACCGGAACTTAAGTGTAATCTCATTTACCGGACAAATTTAGCAGGTCGTAACTTTACACGCAATTACAGATTGCTTTTCCAGTGGCCTCCGCAGAAATAAATTCACGAAAAAATTAGTGCTGGGTTGTAGAATGCATTGTCGAAACATTTGATTTAACAATGATCTTCGATTGTGATCATCAATTGCAGTTTTTACACGCTTTATATTAGTTTCACTTGTAAGTTTGTATGTATGTATGTAAGTATGTATGTTTGTTTGTAAACTCGTTTGGACTACAGCAAGTGGTTTATTACAGTAGTATAATATGCCAGCAATGTAACTACAGTGTTTAGCCGTGCGGTCTAAAGCACGGGTCTTCGCTGACGTCAACTCTCGGAATCACGGGTAGTGGGTTCTAATCCCGTCCACGCCGAAAAAAAAATTGTTTATTTTTCGGCAAATTTTTGACCATAAATCGAACTAAAAAGTGGAAAATAAATATAGTTTAAAAAAAACTAAAAAACACGCTTTATATCGAACTAAAAAGTAAAAAATATTTTTTTTAAATAAGCTTAAAACAATAATGAATAAAAATACTGGTATAATTGTAAAAAAAGCGTGGGGCGCTCGATGTACGAAAATGTGGTACAAAGCGCCCCACGATTTTTTCACAATAATACTAAATAGTATTTTTTATTCATTATTGTTTTAAGCTTATTTAAAAAAAAAAATTTTTACATTTTAGTTCGATATAAAGCGTGTTTTTTAGTTTTTTTTAAACTATATTTTTATACATGAAGGAACAGTCTAATGTCGTTGTGAAGCCCTCTGTCATGTAATGTTTCTGGAACTTCATTGAAGTAACAGTTTAAATTAACCACAGTACAATTCAGTATAATAGTACAGAAAGTCAATTTCCAAGGACAAATGATTCAACAAAAACAAAAAAAGTAATTTAAACAAAAAAGTAACTTACGACACGATCACTTCGATTATCAAAACGGCCCATGCTATCTTTATAGATTTGATAGTTTTCATGAGCGACGAAAAAAATAATAATATTGTTCTTGAACTTCTATTTACAGCCGAAAGTTTTACTGTAGATTGTAGACGATCGACAACCTAACTCATTAGTGGAAAGTTTTTAACTTATAGCAACTATAAAATAGGATCCTTGCACTCATATAAATGACTGAGCTCAGACGATTCGAGCTTTTAAAATTAAACGAATAATTTTTTTTTTCATTTGAACTGTGTTTATAAATAAATGATCTCAAAGTATATATTTTATAGTCCCGCTAACTACTAAGACATAAGTCCAAGCCCCCTTTGACGATTTCAGATTTATTTAATTGAAATTACCTAGGATTATTTGGGCCTCGTGCCAAATCATATCTTCAATGCGTAATATTTTTTTTGTTACTCATGCGGGAAAAGTGGTATCTTTGCGCATGCTGTTACGGTTGAAAAGTGGCTATTTTCATTTGCGTGCGCAAACTTTATTTGTCACACTGAAATTATTGTTTGCCGCACGCAAATTCAGAGTTACCATAGTTACCAATACTTAATGTGACAGCAAAAATAGTAGTATATTACATCACAAGGGCCGAAAGTTGAATTTTCGGCCCTGCGCGTCATGATGCCCTCGGCAGGGACGAAAGATTGACATTTACTCCCAGTGAGAACGGCGGGAGGAAAAAAATTCTCATGCGTATTTATACTCGTAACTAGGGTTACCGCTGTCATTTAATATTTATAATAACAGGGAGTAAATGTCAAACTTTCGTCCCTGCTATAAGGGACGAAAGTACGTACTTTCGATCGAGGTATGAAGAAAATGTGTATTTTAAAATTGAACATTTGTTCTGGGAATTTTAATTTATTCGTAATAAAAAATAGTATGTGCAACTCGTGCGGCATTATCGCACTAGTTGCACAATATACTATTAACGATGCATCCAAAATGCAATGGTAGCTCTTATCAGTTCTCGGATTAGAACGTGGGTACTGGGGGCTTGTAATAGAGAAGCCATACGCAACGCCATCGCTACACCCTCGGCTATATTTTCAGGCCCTTTAATTTTAAGCAAAATGCAATGCCCCGATTTTCCCCAAAAACAATAGGGCTCTTCATATTTGTATATTTAACTCCCTCCCAAAATTTACGTTTCAATCCGCTCATCCGTTTGACCCGTATCGTGTTCACAGACTAACAGACAAACAGACTAACAGACGCACAGAGTTTTTTCATAAATATGTTTTTGGATTCGGGGGAACTCAAAACGGAAATTGTAAAATTTTTGAAAAGTGATTTTTGACTTAAACTAGTACCATTCCCCACTTGTGGGTTGGAATGGTAAAATTACTTCTTTGAAATGGATTCTATTCTATCAAAGAATTGACTAGCTTTAAATTTTAACTTACATGTACTGACATGTCAGATGAAATTTGTAATTGACAATAAAAATCTGTTCTATTCAGTTTTCAGACTTGACATGGGGGTTTGAAACGCACGAGCCATCGAGACGCCATATAAATAACGGAATAACTATGCGCTCGGTTATTCTCAAGCGTCTTTATGTAAAACTGTACGACACTGTGAAAATCACATGCCGCATGAATATAAAAATCTTGCTTAGCGACGCGTTTTCTTCGTTGACCAGCCGTTCCAATAGTTCCATCTATTGAAGTGGGTTGTTAGCGTCAGCAGTTTGGATACCGTATTATTTTGTACGTAACCTTGAAAACATAACGTGTATAAAACAGGTCTACCAACAGACGTTTTAGAAGAAGAAAAGATAATGCAAACTGAAATATTAAATTTCCTAGATTAATAATTATTAGACTTTAAATTCGTTACACATTTAAAAATAATAACAATGTGAACAATATGAACCCAGATAACCCAGTTGGTCACCTTAATCAAATAAAATATCTACTAAAAATGCAATTATTATTTATTTTTTTAAATATATTTTAGCTGTGAGAGAGCTAAATAAATTTGAGAAAAAGTTATGGGTGATACTATCGTTAAGTCGTTTCTTCTTTTTTAACAGCGAGTAGAAATCAAATAGACGAACAAATATGTAATTTAAGTTACATTTTTATCAAAACACTAAAATAATAGAGAAATAGGCGTTCAAAGTTAAATGAAATTTTTTAAATTTTATTTAATTAATTCAAAAGCCCGGTTAACACACGCGAAGAAATGCATCCCAAATAATCCGCAGAAGGCCCTTATTGCTACTACAAGCATGGCTACGACGCACGCATCTTTGTGTCCAACAAAATGGGGACAACGTCGAATAATTTCTTTGATTACTTGATAATGACATAACATATTTCCATAGTGACATAATATAACGCCAGGACCGACCTCCACATTTAATTAAACTTTGAAAACCTGTTTCTCTTTCTTTTTTAGTTTTGATAAAAAAGTTACTTGAAATATTTGATCGTCTATTTGATTTTTGCACGCTGTTAAAAAAAGAATCAACTAAAAATACTTCAATTAACCGATTTTTTAAAAATTACTTTAACTATACAGGATAGTTTAAAGTGATTTTTAAAAAAAATCAGTCAATTGAAGCTATACTTGCACAATTAGTGTTCTGTGCCAAATTTTAGTTATGAAGTTATAAAGAAATAAACAATGAAATTATTTATAACAACTGATCGCACAAGAATTTTTTAATTCTCATACATTTTTTTGTTCTTTTTTGAGGCTTCAAATTTTTTACTAAACATTATATTTTTTTTATTAACGGGTTTCGACTTGTCACCGGGAACACTGCAGCCTCTTGGCTTATTGTGCTATCTCCCAATCTCTTATATCACTCAGTCCAGTATGCTCGTTCCTTGCACTAGCTTGTGCAGTCCGTGAGCTGGGTGATATTTATATAATCTTCTGGACTCATTCTACATTGTCCAAATCCTCTTATTGCGTCTACTTATTGACCTGTCTGAACGAACAATATTTATTACATTAAATAATAAATAAATAAAAAAAAACAACAAATAAAAAAACAAACAAAAATACATTTTGCCTAACATATATGGGAGTCGAACCCTCAACCCTGCAATTTTGAGTCTAAGAGACCTACCGCAAAGATACCTATACCTCGTAGATTTCGCTTGATATTACTGTATACTAGTTTGAGTGTTTATTCATTAATTTGAAATATAGTATCAATTAAATTATTTATGGCAGCTAATTATGCTAGAATTTTTCTATCCCGATTTTCGTTAAATTTACACCTAATTCTCAACGTTCATGATTTTTTAAAGATATTTCTGAGTGTTGCTTTTAATGCAGGTAAGAGTAGGGGACAGCAGTTTTTAAAGGTTTTTTTCCAAAAAAAAAATAAAAAAAAACAAAACGTATATTATTGTTATAAGCTTCAATAAGCTTTTATTTGAAACCCTACACAATGCCGTTGAAAAAAAATGTTTTAATCAATTTTTCAATTTACCGCTTGATATTAATTCTCAGAATCAAAATTGAACTTTTTATTTTCAAATTTCTACGTCAAATAGTTTCAGAGAAATAGACGGACGGACGGACACCGAAGTGATTCCATTGAAAAAAATATAAATTAGAATAATCTGCCGACTATCTCTAAAAATAAAAAAATGTTTTAGTTTAATTAAAAACAATGCAGAGTTTATATTATTTCAGTGGTAGTCGTTGTCCTTGTTGCGTGCGAGCAAACAATTAATTACTTTATTTTCTGTTTTTTTGTCGACCAAGAATGTGTTTTATCATAAACTTGTGAAGGTCGGAGATGGCGTGGCGACAACGATTTGGCAACTTAGCCTGACATACAACAACGCGAACTTTCCATTCCGGAAAGCTGCCCCGGTTCCGAACGCTATTCTTATGCCGCTGATCGTTTTAAAATATTATACACTGGCGGTCCCGTCCGGTTTCACCCGGGTGCAAAAGAACCAATGCGGGGGAAGGGACATGAGTATGTACATTCATCTTAGTTTACCGAGATGAATGTTGTGTCCAAATTTCATGGTGATCGGAGTTACTGTTCAAAAGCTTTTGTCGAACAGACAAATTTTAAGTAACATTTTGCAACATTTTTCATTGATGCTCCGCTCGTATTGGTCGTAACGTGATGTATAGCCTTCCTCTAAAAATGGACTATCCAACAAAAAAAAGTGTCTTCAATTAAAACCAGTAGTTCCTGAGATTAACGCGTTCAAACAAACAAACAAACAAACTCTTCAGCTTTATAATATATCAGTATAGATTTTAAGGACATCGTCCGTTGGTTTTAAGCGGTTTTATTTAACTTTACGTTCCGTAGATTTATTTGTATCTTTCTAATCTTGTAATTCCCGTGAATTGATTATAATGAAATATAGCACACGTAGTATGTAGTTCAGATGACAATACAATATATTTTATAGTAAACAGCACTGACCGGTCCGGCTGTCGTGTACTTTTATTGAAGCACCAGGGGCGTAGCTACCGCCGTATCTGCCGTATCAATTATATGGGGCCCCTGGGTCACGGGGGCCTCCAACGTGCGTAAGCAAAAATTAATAAAAACTTCCCAAATTTTTGTCACTATTGTTCATAGAGGCAGAAACTTTAGAAAAACTAAGGTTATCATCAGCTATAAATGATTTAATAAATCAGTTTGCCGAAAAAAAGGCAAGGAGAGTGTATATTTAATCTGAATTGTTTGTAAAAATTTTGGAAAAGTGACAGATATATAATTATGATGAATAAATATTTCTTTTTTTTTATGCAAACATTTTTTTTTATTTCGTGAGAAATCTTTACCTTTCCTAAGGGCCCCCAAACAAATTTTTATACGGGACCCCGCCAAGGCACGCTACGCTTCTGTGAAGCACACAAAAAACTTAAAATAAAATAAGTAAAAAACGTTTTTAAGTTAATTAAGTTAATTGTTATTATGCACTGAAAGATTGAAATTAATTACGATTCACTATCTGGGACTTTGATCAGACTAAAATAAAATCATGGAGCGCATTAAGTAGAAATATTTAATTTGTTTGAGATTGGAAATTATATCTATCTTTCGACTGCCTTCTGCAGCCATATTACTAAATTATGCCCACGATTTTATTTTATTCTGATCAAATTAGCTCTCAGCACATAATAATAATTAAATCGTTTGACTTGGAAAGCCTCAATGGTAAAAACCGCATTTAAATTCGTTTAGGAGTTCTCGTGCTCTTAGCGAACACAGAAAAACGCACGCGAGTAAGAAAGTTTATTTGTGTAAAAAAATATCTAGAATCACGTCAGATAGGAAAAATTTAGTTCTGAACTGAAGCTAACTTATAAATTAAATGCTATACTAATCAGTACGTGTGAGCTAACGGTATTTATTTAATTATATACATAATTATAACTATAATAATAATATATTATTATTATAATTACCAAAACAAACTAAACATGTAACCAAAGCTTGCTGGATATCAAGAAAATATCCATTTTATACTTCGTGAATAATTTAAGCTTATTTAATATCGTAATCTAAAAAGTTGATTAGCATATAAAAGTCCGGTGAAAGGATTAAAAGGAAAAGGAAAAGGTCCGGTGAAAGGATTAAACGATTTTTATATATACTAATATTTTTCACTTCTGTCAGGATTATCTATCGGCCTAGTAAGTATTCATATTTTCAACTTGTTCTATTTTTAATTTAATAATATAAATTGGAAACAATGGCGTAACAATAGGGTGGCAGGACGGGCAAAATGCTACGGGTCTTCGATCCGAGAGAGTCGTGAGCATAGGAGGATCCCAATAATTATTATTACAACATTTAGTAAAATTTGTTACGGGCCTCAAACGGTATAGTTACGCTACTAATTGTAAATCAAATTGATATTTTTATTAGTTTTCAGTTCAGATTAGAGCTTGAGGACTGCTGGCTTCTAATAATGACAGTGCCATTATTGCTAAGCACTTGTCTATTCTCAAATCATTCATTTTAGAAAAAAAAATTAATCATCCAAAACTTATGGATCGGCATGTTTTCGTTCCATGTGAGTTGAAATTCTTCTTGCCTTTTTTATATCAACCGTTTTTTATAAATATTTTAAAATGTGAACTTCTAAGTTGACCCTGAGCAAATTACCATTGACCTTTGATGGAGATGAGCCTTTATTTTCCAGACAAATTTCAGAACACATTATGTAATCATATACGCATATATTATACATTCGAATATACAAGGTGTAACAGAAATCTACTATCAATATATTATCATTAGTATACTAAAAATCTGTCTTGTTGCTTCAAAATTTCACAATTTTTAGTCCTAAGAATTGTATTAAAAATCGATAGTTATCAGCATATCAAATTAAGGAAAGTCTGATAAACATTTTAAAGTTATTTTTTTACAAATGTACGTTATATTAAAAATACTGAGAAAATTTCCTTGATCAACCATTTTTTTCTGTGTACACAAGACTCCGCACAAACCTTAAAGGATTTGTTTTTCAGTTAAATTGATCGAAAATGGTTTTATTTTATATAGTTTAAAGGTCACTAAGAAAAAGTGTCCATGGGCGCATAGCCTAAAAATCAATAGATTTTTAGCTATTGATATGTTTAACGAGATTTTAAATATAGGAATATCCATGGAATCAACAAACCTGACGTAAAATCATCTTAGAAGAGCGCTATATTGTGACCTAAACATAAATTTATAAAAAAATCCTCGACACTAGCTTAACATTGTTGGTTTTAATAAGTTGTCTATTTTAAATGCATTTAAAAAAACTCAACTGTCCAAAATATTGATCTAAATTAGATCACTTTTTAGGAAGGTTATTGTTATACGATGCGGTGCAGACTGCACCGTGCAGTACCTACGGCTCGTCATACGCCATAATGTGTTTTATCACGATTGGCCGCCCCTAATATCTGGCCGCTCTAGGCCCGGGCCTAATGGGCCTAACGGAAATTCCGCCACTGCTTCTAGTTTATTTTGAAAGTGTAATATTTGTGTAATAAAAGAAAGTTATTTTATTGAACTCAAAAATATTTTTATTGAAACAAATTACAATTATTGTACAAATTAATTTAGTGTTAATGTAGAAAAGTCTAATCTTGGAATGCCATCAAATTGAAAAAAATCAAAACCATTCTATGGCTAACGTAACTGATTAAATTGCATAATACATAAAATTAACAGGGCTTTACAAAGTTACATTTTAAATATACCACAGAAAGCATTATCATCAGAGATTGAATAAGGTTTATCATCATTTTCGTAATTGTTTTACATGCGTTCAAATGCTCATAATATAGAGCTACGCGTATGAATAAGGGATCATATTGAACAGCTGCTGAAAAGTCACTTTAACGCTGCAGTCGACCAGTGAACTTTCTGTTAAACTCTGTATACATGCATAACACTGTACAATATACGCTTCTTCCGCCACAGAACAGAGTTTGAGCTGTCAGCAGTGAGCGGTTAGGCGCCGATGCGAGAGCGTCGAGACGCTACACTCTCGGATACCACGCGAACGTCGCCGCAAATTGAAAACTATTAGCTTAATTCTTCTTCTCATTCCGTCCGTCCGTCCGTCACTCTCGCCGGCGGCTGGGGTTGCCTTATCTTAACGTCGTATTCATAGAAAAATCTCCTTTTCTACAGTGTGTCCACTTTCTCTTCATTTTTGAAATGAAAACGACATGCCAGAAAAAAAGCGAGTGTGCTTTAGAGCAGACGACTGAAGTAAAACTTCTTCCTGCCATAATTATTTTAAATATATTTATTAAGAATAATGCGTAAATACCTCAAATTTGCTCATGATAAATTCATAAACGAACAAAAATATGCAGTCGGTTCGTCTCAAAGTTTATCAAACACAATATAACCTCACTCTGTAGCACATATCTACAAAGACGAAATGTTTAAAATATAATTTTTGATTAATTAATATGCAAAATATGTATATATATTTATTAGCATAATTTATAATACATTTAAAAGGATTTAATAACTAACCTATATTATTTCCCGTTACAAAATGTACAAAAAATTCGATGAAATGTATTTTTGATACAAAAACAATTGTTTTAATTTTAAACGTCAAATAGTTGTCAAAAAAAAATCATTTCGATTAATGCTCCGTCTTTGTCGCACTCACTAACTTATATCTCCCTTTCAACTACCGTTCGCTTCGAACGATCACGCACCGTTGCGATGATGCACTTCCGTAAACGATTTCGGCAGGCATCGCGATGATGCACTTCCACAAACGATTTCGTTAGGCATTTACCAGCCTACTCCCCAAGTCAAGCGTGCCTAAAGAAGTTTTACTTCAAAAAGGAGATCACAACTGACGCACTATTTAAGAACTACACAACTCGCTTGGTCGACACTACCATCTGAAAAGGCAAAGCAACCAAGTTTTGTAGAAATCGTGTGGATTTTTAAAATCTTCATCAGTTAGGATTATTGGGGCATTTTCAGTTTATTATTTTTTAATAAATTATTGAGTTGAAATACATTTGATGCTTTTACCTGGATATTGTAATAGAGAAGCCATGGAAGCGTTATATAAACAAAGGTTAATCCACTAATTTCCAATTCTTCTCCATTTTTCTAAGTATGATTTCAACATAGCTGTAGCGCAATGCATTCGCTTCACAAATCTGAATATTACATTGTATTTTATATTACGTGTACATTTGAATATACCTGTATATGGTGGCCGCTTACGGTTTCACAAAAAAAAACCTTAGAGAAGATAATTTAGTCAAGAGGCAATTCGTTCGGTTCGATTCCAAAATTGGACAATTTAAGTAACTGTTTTTACTAAATCTAAATCAAAATGCGAAAATGATATTTTTTGTACACGCTGTATAAAAAACAATACATTAAAAGAATTGAACGATAAACAATGATTGATTAATTAATGCAGCTTTAACGATATTTCAACACAAAGCAACAAAACAATAATTTTATTTTGTTGTTTACGCTTTTCAGCGATAGATAGGGAACAAAATGAAATTACAAATTTTATAGTAATTTTCTGGTAGCGACACGTTATGAGTAATATCGGTCGGCAACAAGAAAATAACTGTTAAATATTTAGGTCGTATGTTTGTCAGTTTCATCATAGTTCTTCGACAGGTGAAACAATTTTGGTGAGGTTTTATTTATTTAGAATTCTTAATGCTTATTACCATTTCAACCCACAAGTGGGGAATGGTACTAATTTGGATCAAAATTGACTTTTCAAAATACAATATTTTTGAAGTCCCCCGAATCAAAAAAACATATTTTTGTTTGTCTGTGAGCACGATACAGGTCAAACGGATGAGCGGATTCAAACCAAATATTGGGAGGATGTTATACAAGCATGAAGAGCCCTATTGTTTTTGGGGAAAATCGGCGCATACGCAGAAGAGATATATGCTATAACTGTGTTTTTGCACAATAATTATTATTAATAGGAACGCGGTAGCGATTTGTATATATGAAAACAGCATCGCAATTCAGCGAAAGTCAGGGCCATCTTGTGTGCATCGAGGGCGGTGGGTACATCAATCAATATAGTGATTTATTATTTCTCCCTCTTTTATCAGGGCCCCGATTACATATTAGTCGTGCTAGTTGAATGAAGTATTATGTGCGACCATTGATCGAAAGAGAATATTCCACTCCCGTGTTACCGCACTCGCTACGCTTCTGAGGCAAATTTCACGCTCATGGAATATTCTCCTTCTCTCACTAGTCGCACAATATACTATTTATCAAACTTTGAAAGTGCTTGTTAAGCATTTAAAAGGTTTATTATTTATTCCTAATGCTTAGTAAGCTTGTAGAATGATTATTAAGCAATTTATAATTCTTACGTGCTTAATAAGTTGCAAGTATTTATGTAAAAGTTCTCGAGCATCTGTTTTACATTAAGCATTACAAGGATTTAAAGCATTATTGCAAGCTCTAAGTTCTCAGCACTGTCCAGTTTAGCAAACAATAATTTTAAAGTATAAATTAAAAAGTTTTCGATTATAGATATCGAGAATCGGTGCCTAAGCCCCACACTATGCATTATTATTATTCTTGTTGCTCGAATATCTATAAACATTACTTCCTCTTGGAATACGCAGCGTTATAAATAAATAAACAAAAAGTAATTTATAATCTATGTACACTTATTATTATTACTAGTTTTTGTTAGCCAATCTTTTGTTATCTATCTAATAATAGTAATATTATCTGTGAATTCGTGCTGTCGCTTGCTGGATTATTATTTCAGTCAATACCGTGGATTCGCATGCGATTGAGACTAAACACGGATGCATTTCCATTATTTGGCATAGTTACTCCTTTCTCGACGTAGCCCCCCCCCCCTAATAAATTACAAAACTGATGACATTCACGTGATCAACAAACTTGAAAATGACACTCATTTTAGACCATTTACTTCTTTTCACCTTCTTTCGAATTTATACATCTATTTTATATGATTTCTTCATACAAATTTTGAACCCCCGTTACACCCTTTTAGGAGATGAATTTTCAAAAATCTGTTCTTATCGGATGGCTATGTCATAATAACTATATGTGTGCCAAATTTCAGCCCAATCCGTCCAGTGGTTTGAGCTGTGCGTTGATAGATCACTGTCAGTCAGTCACGGTTTCCTTTTATATATTTAGATGTACACTTATTATTATTACTGGCTTTTGTCAGCCAATCTTTTGCTATCTGCCTAATAATAGCGATTGGATAGCGCCATATTATCGCTGTCACTTATTATTTCAGTCAATATTTATAGAAAACGAATGTTCGAATCATAGCTGTTCTATATCGTCGACATTTCTCGTTGATACATCTCGTATACCTACTTCTTTCTGAATCCATCTTTTGTGACGCGTCCACCCGCTTTCACCTCCCACCCAAATCCCGCATCGCCACGTCCCTGACCGTGTCCATGAAACATTTCAAATTATTTTATGCTTGACTAGCACATTGTTACATCATTCACTCTTTCTCTGTTATATCCATTGTTCTTAAATAATCGTTCAAACTGCGGATATAAATATAATCTTGATGTATCAATTGTCTGTGATGCACATCTTTACGTGTGTATGTAATTTCGGAAACCTGTGTTTTTTTTTTAAGAAAAACTTCTTTACGCACGCTTGACTTGGGGAGCAAGCTGGTGAATGCCTGACGAGAGATTTACGGAAGTGTGATCGGGCGAGACGAACGGAGATATAAGTTAGCGAAGATAGAAAGAGGATGATAAATACCTCACTGGATAGTGGCGCCATCAGGTGGCCGAAACAAATACTTCACTGGCTAGTGGCGTCTTCAGGTGGCCGAAAATATAAAGAGTACTAACAATAGAATGACACATACTTTACTTGCCAGTGGCGCTATCGGGTGACGGAAAAAAGTTTTGTAAACTTACTTTAAATAATATTTCATAAATATTTATGCTTAAAATCCAATGAGAGCTAAGTAATTGCAATGTATTACTTTTGTTTTCATTATGTTTATATTTCTTTCTTCTTACACTAGACTGTTCATTTCAATTTTATAAATTAATATTTTGTTCAATACATTAAATATTCTACGTTAAAGTGAATAAAATTGTAAAATCATTTTAAAGTTCTTATTTTGTGATTTTTCGGGTAAATAATAACAAATTATGGCAGGAAGAAGTTTTACTTCAGTCGTGTGCACAATACACACACTCAGCTCTGAGCTCATTTTCATATGATTCTGATCTTATATTATTCGCATTTTGGATAAACTATAAAGTATAATAAAAGCTTAACAATAATAATGTTTATTGTTACAATATTATATCTTTGTCAACGATGTCAATGTGAATGGTTTAAGTCACTGTAAGCTTAGTACTAGTGCACTTACAGACATTAAATATAACTCCGTACGTGCAAAGTTCACTAGTGTCTCTGTGGCCTGTTGCTGCGTGCGCTCTGTAAATGTGCGAATGCAACAGTACAGAACAGCTCAGCACAGAGCAATTATGGCGTTCGGAGTGAGTCATTCACAAAAAAAAGAGCGACTCGCTCCGCTCCGAAAAGGGAGTCGTTCATTATGAACGATTCGCTTAGGAGCGACACATCACTACTCTATAAGCTTGGAGTGTTTTTTTCGAGAACAAAAATGAATGAATTTTTTTGTGGTAAAGACAAGGAATGATACAAATAATGAATTTTTAAATATTTTGGAAGAAAATCTGTCAATATTATCGTCATAGAAGATAAATAGTCTAAAAATTATTTTAATTCAACTTTACAATTCCTTCTTGAGAAATTATTCCCTAACGAATAATTAAAAAAAAACTGAATTTTAAATCTTTGCAATGAATTATCTGTTTTTTTAATACAGTTTCAAAAATATAATGTTTCAGACTTAAATAATTTTAATTACAATTATCTTGAATTATATTTTCAAAACTAAATATAATAACAATTCCTGCCCTAGCACTGGTCTACCAAGTTGAGCAGGAAATCCTCAACAAATGTAAAATTGAATATTAAAAATTAAAAAATTGTTATTATTAGTTGAATTTTACAGTCACTTCAAAAAGTGTTCAGAAGTATTTTAAATCCATTTTGACATGATATATTTCCTTTATTTTGAATATATAAGTAAATCACTTCACTAAATTGTTTTGAATTTTTTGTTACAACTTGTATATAGTCAAATAATAAATGAACGCGATTTGTTACAGTTTTTTGTTATTTTTTGCTCTACAGCATTTCTACATGTATTGGAATCACTAAAGTCATTAAAATCGCGCTTGATAAATTCTTCTTAAATTAATCAATTTATAAAGCTATACGTTTTCAGTTCATTTATATTTACGCAAAATGCAACATTAAAAAAAAACAACGTGATATCCAGGAAATTTAATTTGTTAATAAATAATGTACTATTTTTCAAACGCAAAAAATATTTACCTTAAACTAATTTCATTTAAAAGCCAAAATGGATGGGTATAGGTCGTAGAGTCCAACGAAAGGTCAGTTTTTGGGTCGAAACCTAATCCGAATTTCTATTTTCATCTAAAGCCGAAGCTGATTGTATAATGCTAAAAAATATAATATAAAAGATCTTTTTAAAGTCAAGTTTTTTATTGAAATGTACAGTAAAAAGGCAACAATTGTCTTTAATCATTTTTGTTCATAATTATAAAATCGTGGGTTGTGACTACTAAACGATCTTAGAGTTAACAACCCACGCTTTTATAAATTATAAACCTAAATTAAATAAGTAGTTTTTCTTTTTTATTACATTTTATTATAAATGTCAATTTTGTTCTTTTTTACTATTAGACTATTAATTTAATAAAACTAATTGATTACTTAATTCTACAAGAGATTCAATTAGGAATAATCATCGGAAATACATCGAAATATACGGCGATCGCCATATTGGGTTTAAAAGACGTCATACATCTTATCGTAATCCTCTCGTCAAACTCTTTCATTTGATACCCACGTCTAGAGGATTGTTAAGAAAAAGGTAAGTCGCCATCTTGGGGCGTTCGCCATATTTATTTTACAACAACCCCGCATAGCTTATCGTATTACACTCGACAAAACTCTTTCGTTTGATACCCATACCAAGTTGGGTGGATCAATTTTAAATTTAAACATGTTTAATCTGTATTCTAGCTATCCCATTAAAATAAATTTATTTATTATTGTTATTAAACGGTTTTGAAATTCGCAAAAGAAAATAAGAAAGAGTTTATCTATAAATCTCTTAATGAAAAAACAAAACATTGAATTTTTTAATGGGAGGATATTTCGTTCAGTTGAAACAAGTCGATTATAAATTTTATTTTATTAGATTTGTTAAAACACAGCTGGAGTGGCCCCCGTTGTGCAAACAGTGAGTCGGGTCGTTAACAAATGAGCATTCCACTGTCACCAGTTCCGCGATTCGTCTCGTCTGTACGTCGGCGTTTTTTGTTTCATCCTTTCCCTCATTTGTTTCTTTCTTGTTATTCCTTCAGCTGCGATCTTCAGCTGATAGATGTCACATGTATATACAAAGCAAAAAAAAGAACATCGATATGAGTTTTGTTTCTCAATGTCACTGTTTTCTCAAGGTCGCCTGCGGCTATTTCTTTGACACTGTTATTTTGAAGTTGTCTTTTTATTTTAAGACACGGGCTGGTTTAGTTTGTTCTCTTACGTAAAAAGTTTCCAACATGTGTGCAACTTAAAAAAACCTTTCTTTTTACCAGGGGCGGATTTACCAATAGGCCGAACGGGCCAAGGCCTAGGGCGGCAGATTTTAGAGGGAAGCAGTTTTGTGAAATAGTACTGCAAAATAAAAAAGATTATATCTTTGTGAGTACAATTGGGAAAAACATGTCCAATCTCAAAATTTTCTCGAAACGAAAATTTTTTGATTTTCAATGACTGATTTTTACGAACTTTGGCAATCTCTAAGAATCAAGACATTTAATACTTTTTAAAATGACATTGAATGCGTATATAGAAAAACATTGACTATAAAATATACATTTATGATGACATTAAAATTGGATTATGTCAATAAAAAACCGCGTGAAATGTTATTATAAGAATATTAAATGAGTTAAATTGTAATTATGAATTTATTATAAGAAAAACTGATTATGTACCTATATTAAATGTTGCAATAAACATAAGTGTTTCGTATATTATTTCTTGTCTACTGGTAGTAGAAATTGCGATCCAATTTATTAAATATTTGGTTGGGAAAATTATAGTAGCTTAAGGATCAAATAAAAGTAGTACTTTTGTTGTATTTTTGCTATTATCTAACGTTTCGACAAAAGTTTATTTCCATCTTCAGAGAACTGTAATTAATAAAACAATGAAACATTTACATTAAAATAAAATAAATTGTACTTACAATTAGGCGTCAAAAATTAAAAAGGTACAATGTCAAAACTGAAAGTGATACTTTCAATTTTGACAATGTAGGTACGTACCTTTTTAATTTTTGGCGCCTAATTGTAATTACAAAAAGCAATTCTTTCAACATTATTTTTTAAGTCTATTTTATTTTATTTTAATGTAAATGTCTTATTGTTTTAATAATTACAGTTCTCTGAAGATGGAAATAAACTCTTACCGAAACGTTAGAAAATAGCAAAAATACAACAAACGTACTTCTTTTATTTGATACTTAAGCTACTATAATTTTACCAACCAAATAAGTGTTTCGTTTTGCACGGAACATTAAAAAATATATAGGTAGGTACTATGTATATCTATTTGGTGTGTGAATTATTTTGGTAATATCATTGCTTATTAATTTATATCATTTTTTTTGTTTATTTAGAGGCGGCAGATGCTATACTAAATATTATAAAGAGAAAAGATTTGTATTATTGTTTGTGATGAATAAAATCAAAAACTACTGGATCGATTTCTAAAATTTTTTCACTAATAGAATGCTACAATTTCACTGAGTAACATAGGCTATATTGTTAATTAGAGATCACTACGAAAAATCCAATAATGTAACCCAAGCTGTAAAAAATATATAAGTAATGTAAAACTCAAAATTTGTCCGTCCGTAAAAACTTTTGAACGGTACCTAATTCCGATCATCATGAAATTTGGGCCCAAAATTCATCTCGGTAAACTAAGATGCACGTGCATACTCATGTCCCTCCCACCCATTCGTTCTTTTGCACCCAGATGAAACCGAGGCGGACCGCTATTTCCTAATAAATAAGTAAATCCGCCACTGCTTTAACGCTGTATTTATTAAATCAGGGAAAGTAGTTTGTAGTTGTCAAAGTTTTTGAAGTAAAACTGCGTTTGACACGGTAGGGTCAAATTGATTCCTAAGATTGAAAATATACCAAACGTGTCGCAATATACGTATACCGTATACCATAAAAAACTGCTGTAGAACACTAAGCTAAGCTGACGGTGAGGTAGAACACTTGCCACGTACCTATAGGTCGTAGGTTCGATTTCGGTGGTCAGTGTCATTTTTATTATTAGGGTTTCGTACCTCAAAAGGAAAAAAGGAACCTTTATAGGATCACTTTGTTTTCCGTCTGTCAAGACTCTTGGGAATCAAAACCCGTTGATCTAGAATCATGTTTGGCAAGTAGCAATGTCTTATAGCACAAGTAAAGGGGAAAATCCGAAAACCGTAAATTTGTAGTTACATCACAAAAAAATAGTGTTTTTAAACCACAATAACATACTATAAACTCATTGCAATTATATGCTTATTTGGCAACCTGACCTCGACGTTTGTCGATGTATGGGAATAACAGTTTTCAAACGGCTAAGCGGGAAAAATGGCTTCTGAAACATAATTTTATGACGAATAGTTATTGGCGTAACTAGTAGTCTGAGTCATTCATCGCGCTGACAGGTCATGACTTAGCCTACAAGTTACGCCCATAATTTTATTCAACAATTGCGCGTTATTCATGTTTTATTTATTGTTATTAATAAGATGTTGTAAATATCTATTTATTTCTTTATAAAAAAACTGTCAATACTAACAGCACCAAACAGCACGATTCAATGTTTTGGTATGAGGTTAGCCGGTTATGAATAAACTCCATGTCGAAAACATTCGGCCTCTCAATTTAAGCCTCAATGGGTAACAACGGAGTTGTTGTTACCTACGTTACGACTCAGAAAATAGTTACGTTTATTTTCATTACTCCACAATGGCCGAGCTAGTAGGAATCTTCATTGAGTTATGACAAGTAATTGTCACCAGTCGGTAAATGGCTATTTAAGGTTCGGTTTTTAGGCATGATAAAACATGAATAGCGCGCATGAGTTGAATAAACATAATTACATTATTACACTAAGTGAGGTTGAGAAACCAAATTTGATGAAAGCTGAATTGAAACCTCTGTCTGCTAAACAATACAGAAGAATAAATCGCTTTGATATAGTATCATTGATGTGGAAAAGTTAATTAAAAAACGCAAAGAAGATTTGGGTTTAGGCAATATTCGTTGGTCAAAACTAGTTTGGCGCATTTATTTCGGTCATTGACCTAATTCGGGTATAGGCCGTAACAGATACACTCTATAAGGACACCATTTCGTGTCGCATCTGTCAAGTCTGTTATTTGTCACCTGAAGGTTATTTTTTCATTTTCAATAAAATCGTTGTAATTTTATGTGTTTTCGTTTTCAGTTTCATGTCGACCACAAAACAAAATCAAACAAACGGCTGTCAATATTATTACGTTTGTACGCCGGTGTCAGCTCAAGAAGTGAACACATTCCGTTTGAGAATAGTTTTATCAGAAATCCCGTAGGTAAATATAGCTGTAGTACAGGTGGAACGTGCCACCTTGCCTACCCAATGTATTACATAGGTACACTTTAGTTGCGAGTACATATTTACGGTCTCAAAGTATAACAACTTACGTTGAAGTTTTATAAATATTTTCTACTAGCCTGAGACCGCGGCTACGCTCACTTACTTCGTATATTTCTTTATTTTTGAGTAATAGAAACCGCTAAATTACGTTCCAAAAAAAAAAAATCTTTGCGCATTATTCACCTTCAAAAATACGTAATAAAACTAGGTACTTGTCGTCCTTCACGCGTCATTTTTGAATCTAACCAATCAGAAATCGCATACATACGTCATAGTAACTGGTGTAGAATTACTGTATTACTATCTCACTTTGTATACACGACCCCGTAATTGTTTTTTTAAAGAACTCTTAACTAATTGGGATAATATAAGAATTTTAGATAATGAAACTAATTTCTTTAAATGAAATATTTCGGAAAGTTACTTACCTATATAAAATCAAATAAAAATTCTCTCAATGCTCAATAAGATACGGAAAATTTAAGTAATATATGTAATACTATTTTGAAATAATATTTTGTTTTTTAGTATATTAAAGTGGATAAAAAGGTTTTTAAAACACGCGTGATTTTTCGAAATAGAGCAAGTGTTTTAAAGACCAGTTATCCACGAATACTTTATGCTATTTTTTTTATTGGTGCACTCTGAAATCATAAATACTGGTATTATTACTACAAAAATATGGAAATAAAAACTAATAATGTAAAATGGTTGAAATCGTGATGTGACATCAGTATACCTTTCGTTGTCATGGAAATGAGAAAAACAGAAATTAATTTGCAATTTGTCATTAAAGATTAATTGTTTAATAATGTTTGAATAAAGGTTTTGCATTTGTTAGTAATATTTTATTTGACGTTATATGCCACTCCTGTCAAATCAATAATCAAAAAATTCTCGAGTTGTTGATGTTCCCATGGTAACTTTAAAAAACGCGCGTTTTTGAAAGTTCGATTTAAACACTCTGAAGCGTGCTTTAAATAGGTAAAATAGGGCACCAATAAAAAAATAACTTTTTTCTTTCTTTTTAGGTAGGTACTCACAATTAAACCCATGACTACTTAATAAAAATTGTTTGTTATTATTTTTTCAATATTTCGATATTAATAACTTTGAACGAATTTTATAAAGAAACTAATTAGAAACTAAATATTAATTATTTTTTATATTTTTTAAATCAGTTCTGAAGAAGGTTCAAATCCGGATCGAAAAGTTAATGTATTAATTATATATGTTTTTGTTAATATATTGTCTGAAAAATTGATCGATAATTTTATTAATTGAAGAGTTATAATCATCGTTAATCAAAGATTTGAATATGTATATACAATTATATGTCAAAAAATAAATGATATTAAAATATAAAACTATAATTATGTTTGCGATAAAATATTGATATAAAACATAGCCCATAACATTTCTGGAATCTAAAAAACATTTCAAAAATCAGTTTTTAAAGTAAATCCCTTCAAACACATAAAAAGGATTTTATACATTAGTATGGGCTATGTGTACGAAGCCTACTAGCGCCGCTAGTGGGTAATAGAGAATTATTCAACTCACTTTTTATGGAAATCGCGACATGTTTCTATGGTAAGTCAAAAACTTTAGTTGGCCATGATGTGTAAAAAAAAACGTATTAAGGAAAACTGCTGTCAATTTTATATAGGTACAATAAAATTCAGATTGCAAATCATTATTTATATTATGACTTTCGAAATATAATTAATTAATTTGTTTACACTGACAGCGCAACGTCAAATTATGGCGCCAATGATCTTTATTTTTTCTTAAATCGCCATCAGCTTAACAGCCCGAAGCATTTCCAGATCGCCTAGTTTTGCCCATGTTTTCTTTGTTATTAATTTTTTTTAATAAAGTTATAATTATTTTCACTTTTAATAAACATTGACTATTGACATACGGAAAATTTGAGTTAGAAGTTTTCCCTAGTGCTCACCACAAACGCTCGCATCGATAAATTTGTAACTCCGCCTCCTTGTACCAATGTACATAGCTCATAGATATATACTAACAAGAAATACGAGGTTCCTGTTAAATCGGAATTAATACGCGCGAAGCCACAGGTAAAGGCTAGTTAGTTTATAAAATATAGATTTGGGTCAAGAAGAAATAACAAAACATTCTGCACTGTTATCAACATTCGATACCAATTCCCTTTGTTCGTTGTATACGCGAATTTTCATACATATTTGTTGAGTTGTTATTTAAATAAACAAAAAATGTACGTAATACTCGAAATCTTGTTCTTTGACATGAAATTCCACCTACGCTGTGAAATCTTCATTTCAATCTAGCTTAGATTTTGTAGGTCAAGGCAAACCTTGCTGTTTATAATAATATTTTAGTGTCTAACGAATCCCTCTTGTAAACAGTAAGCTGTGACAATTCTTACTTTTTCGGTATTTTTTTTCCTTTCATTTTAATAAATGTTCAACGAGCAAGGTTACATTTATTTTTCCGAGAAAATAAATATGTGTACCTACGGTTTTCATTTTGAGAGTTTATTATTTTAGTCAGAATGTTTGAAAACAAATTTGTTTTTAAATTGTGAACGTTTTTTGTTCATAAAAATAAATTAAAGATGTTTCCGATATCGTAATCTGTAAGTACAGTCGACTCTCTCTAAAATCGTCGATATATATCAAAATTTCACTTCGACTGAGGATGAGTTCGATCCACCAGAAGTGGCATAAGTTGTCAAAATAATCGTTTTACTAAAATAACCTCTGTTCTGATTGCTTTTACAACAAAAAAAACCTAGCGACCCAGTCCTGCTTCGCCCGAATTTGTAGATTGCCACCGTTTTTTCGTCGACTTACGTTGCAAAATTGGTCTTCACGAAAAGCGCCTCTATTTATTTATACAGTATGTAAACGCGTAAGGTGCACATAGGGAAATTAGTATTGGGAAAAAATACTTGGATCAGAGTTAGCCATGACTGCATTAATTGTTATTTCTATTGAATTATCGTGGTAATCTTGAGGATTTCTATTTTATTTTGATTTATTTTTATTTTACTTGGCTTTTTTAATAATGATAAGTTTGGATATGATTTGGAATTCGGCACAGTAATAAGTTAATACAATTAATTATAACTCGTTTATTACCTATACGCAGGTTGAAAAATAACTGAATACTCTATTAACAAATTAAACAGGCATATTTATAATATTACAATAGTTGTATAATAATGTCATTCAAAAATAGAAATTATACATAATGATAACTATAACTAAAGCCAAGGTAGTACGAGTTGATATTAAATTTTATTTTAACAACTCCATTTGTTTGGAAACATTTCATTCAAAAATTGTCTGACTGGTATGACGTATGCACGTTGGTAAATCAGTGACCGGATGTCTTTAGGTTCAACACTAATAGGCCATATTTAAGTATTTTTGGGAATTTAATGTCCCATTAATAAAAAAAGTCCGATTATGTTGTAATCATTTGAATATTTTCTTCGGTAGTATACACATTAGTTTTGCAAAAGAGTATTATCTGTCAAATTGAAAAACAAGATTTCAAGGCTCACTCTGATCCAGTCATTTTTTCCGAATGTTAATTTCTCTATGTGCACCTTACGTGTTTACATAGGTACTGTATATAGCCTATGTCCATCCTGAAGGTCCATTCTAAATATTGGTGAAAAAATTTCCTATCTTGAGCGCTATGAGAGCGAGAGTTGCGCCACAATTGGCGCGCAAATATAGCCCCATACGCGAATCTATGTTATACAGGCACAGTCTACAATTTAGGGCTCCCAAAAACCAACGAGGGACTGCGGGAATGGCGCGGGATCAAATTGCATGGCGGAATATGTTAGTAATTACACTTAAGCGATAACCCGCTTACATAGCGCACCATACAATTTGACCCTCGTCGGCCCCGTTCTCGCAATACCGCGTTTGTCTGAGGCGACTTTTATTGTTTTTAGTTTTAATAAAATTTATGTAATTATTTCATCATATAATATATTAGATATCGTGTCCATCGATAATAATTAAAAAACTCGGGTCGCAGTGCGAAACCCTGCCGACAATATAGTGTATTTGCTTTTATAAGCAGTGTGGCTCTATTGTATGAAATTAACTTTGTTTTTGGACAAAATAAAAAAAATTACCCTCTAATACACCCCTTAAAACAACATTTTTTTACTTAATTTCAATACTACATACCAATTCAACATCTGTACCAAATTATATACACCCTTCAGTATGTAAATCCATATCAGTAAACTTGCGTTTTCATAAAACTTTATTTAAATTTTAGCAGCACATTTCAATAATTACTAAAGGGTTAAATTTCAAATTTGAAGTGATTCTGAGAATTTTTTCCGTATTTTTGGGCCCAAAAACATTTTTCAACCCCTAAATACCCCCCTTAAAATGGCCCGATCGGGCCCATTTTAAATAGGCTTCTTGCGATGATGGATTCCAACATGTGGACCAAATTTCGTTTCAATCGATTAAGTCTGTCGAGAGTTATCGTGGTCACACATATCTATATATATATATATATATATATATATATATATATATATATATATATATATATATATATATATATATAAATATATATATATATATATACATATATATATAAACATTTCCAAAAATGGTGCCAAACTTCTTAGAAACTTATGAAACGTCGAGAAATTTTGGTCCGACCCCTAGGTCCCGCCATCCGACCGACGCCAATAGTGTAAGTGCCTTATGGCAAATACACTAATAAGAAAAAAAATTAATTAATTATTCCATCATTTTTATAAAAATTTAAAATTCCTGAGAACGGTTTTATGTTATAATATAGTACGAGAACGAGACAACGTATACAGGAGGTAACCAGATATTTATGCATGTCTCAGTTATTGTGGTATCACTGCATAGCGTATAGCGTACGTTGTGGTAGATGTACTCGGGCAAACGTTGTTTGAATAAGGTGCACGAGGTGAAATTATTTATGTCTCTTCACGAACTAAAAGCTCTGTAATAATATGCTGTAAACGACGTATTTTCAGTATTATTAAGGATGGAAAAAGACCCGTCATTATTATGCAGGGATTCACAAAGTGCCAGAAAATCTGGGTGATCGAAATAAAAAAATCTAGCCAATTGGGCGACGGGACCATTCCAACTTCAAAAATGTTGACATTTGATTATAATAAAGAAAATAACATTTCTTATATCGCGTGAGGTGACGCGGGTAATGGCTAGTATTCAATATGATATTAACTATTCGTTTACATGGTTAGCTACATAGTATGTTCCACGTCATGTAAAAATTAATCAAAGCATGCCTAACTAGTTTATTTCTGACAGATCCATAAAACAAAAGAGCGGATGATTTTTTTTTATTTTCAAAATATTTCCGAAACTATAAAGTTTAGAAAAAATTTTTTTTACAAAACTTTCTTGTAAAAATATATAGAATAATAAGCCGATATGAAAAGTATACCATTATTATATAAAAAATACCGTTTTAGCATATATCTCTTCTGCGCATGCGCAGATTTTCCCCAAAAACAATAGGGCTCTTCATATTTGCATACCAAACATCTTCCCAATATTTGGTTTCAATCCGCTCATCCGTTTGACCTGTATCGTGTTCACAGACTAACAGACGCACAGAGTTTTTCCAAAAATATGTTTTTTGGATTCGGGGGACATCAAAACGGAAAGATATTGTAAAATTTTTGAAAAATGATTTTTGACCTAAACTAGTACCATTCCCCACTTGTGGGTTGGAATGGTAAAATTGGCACGTAGGTGTAGAACGGTTCGCCACCCCTGAACTACATTATAAACTATTTCACTTTCATATCTAAATCAGCTTTCAAAAAGTTCAGTAGCTCTTGGACTATAAACATTATCGTAAGGACTGTGATTAAATCAATAATTATTGTAAAATATCTAATGATTGAGAGAACATGAATAGGAACACTATGTTGTTAAAAATGATAATATAGCCACTGTAAATAAATAAATAAATAATACTCGCCATTGCTTATGCTGATCTATTTTGTCCCAGTGCAAATTAAATATAAAATATTTTATAGAAACTGTACATAAGGTCACATTCTATGCCCTAAGCATTAAGGTGTGTTTTTCACATCCATATTAAATTACGAGTAGGTATGCCTATAGCGGTTGAAATATTATTTCACTAAAACAACAAAAATGGAACAGTTTAGCAATGCAAATGAGGTAGTGGAAGATAGCATGAATGAGTTTCAAACGTCTTACCATTGTTGCAATGTTCTTTTTAATTAAAGAAATGTCGATTCTCAAGTATCATAAAATTGATTAAAATATCAGATCTGATATCGCAATAAAGCTGTGCAAACATTTTAACTAGCGAAGGGTGAACTACTGATCCAGTCCGTTAAGTCGACGATATTTCGTTTTTATTTTTTTATCGACAAAAAAACGAAGTCATCATCGACGTGTAGTACGTTTTTTATGTTTGTAGTTGTATTTTTGAAGTGAATTTTCTTACGCGGCACCTCGCTGACTTGGAGTGACGATGAAGTTATGGAAATGCAATATAAACAATGGAATTTTGTTATCGACTGTCAAAAATAATGAAATACAACAAGCATAAGTCGCGAAATAAAGTAGCTCTCTCAACAACAAAGGTAATATGCGCGATTGTAAAATAAGTATCTCAGAAACTACTAAACCAACTTGAGAACTTCTTTAGTTATTTAATACCTTCGGTTCTGGCGGTCATTTCAATGAACATACTATTCTAACGCGTGTTTAAGTCAGCGTAATTAAATATCAAATATAAACATTTCATTGTGCTTGGTGCTTATCTGAGATGTAAGCATGCCAAACAAAACAAAAAAATTCTATCTGTGTAGGGTAGAAATATCTAGTCAAGTGTTGACCGCAGTCATGGATACACGAAAAGCTGGTTAAAGTGTACATTCTGATTATGTATTACGTACTTAGTATAACTTATGTATTTTCATGATCTATATAATTTACTTTTCTTGTTCGAATATTTATTTTAATTTTATGGTGTTCACATTACTAATTATTCTTAAAAAGTAATTAAACATCATATGCTAGTGATTACGGTAAAAATAATGACCTGTTATCCATTTCAATGGACATAGGATTTTCAAAAATTCTGTAAATGATTAAATTTACTTTCTCACTGAATATAGGTACCTTAATTACACCCTAAAAAATATTTTGTGTTTCAAAAATATAAAATTTACGAAGGGGTTAAAAATCTACTTCTTCCCGAGTTTCTCAGGCTTTATATTATTATGCTACGACAAAAAGGGGATTTCTGAGCTAAATTGCTGTAATCTGGCTAAACCATAAGAAATAAGTTAAAGTGATATAAGACAGATTTTTGACGCGATAACGTTTTATAAATTGATGAATCACCAATCTTATAAATTGATAAAACACCGGCTGCATGTTCGAAAAAGTGTAACGTAACGTTCCTAACATTCCTAACGTTCCTAACGCGTAACGTTCCGCCTGACCCTGTGCGTGCTTTTTGCTAATTTCTCGCTCAATTTAAATCAGATCGGTTTGAAACCAGTCTTAAACGAAAGAGGAGAACATTTTACATAGATTTCGTATAACAGAATTTGCCAAAACAGTTTTTTTATACAAATTTATATAGAAAAATAGCTGTATAAATGCATTGTTGTCTAATGCATGGCGCGCGCGCGACGCGGTCGGTCGTCTTTGTTTGCCGTACATGGAAATTAGAAAATAACGTATGTCTTGTCTTAACATGAAAACGGCTGCATTTCTAATGTTTAATTCAATTTTTTGACATTAGTATTTTGTGAAATGCAAAGCCTTCTAAGTTAACTATTGGAATAACTAATTATTATTAGAACATAATACTTTGACAGTTGCAAACGTCACTTTTGACATTTCTTATCATTCCGACACCAAGGATAAGCGGATTGAAACCAAATTTTGGGAGGATGTTTGATATGCAAATATGAAGTGGCCTATTGTTTTTGGGGAACATCGGCGCATGCGTAAAAGAATATATCTCTTATAATGATGTTTTATATAATAATAATATAGTTTTTAAAACGGTTTTTACTCTATCTATTTTTACTAGAAATTTTTGTAAATTTTTTGGGGAAAATCGGCGCATGCGCAAAAGAGATACATGCCATAGTTGTTTTTTATATAATAATAGTGTACTTTTTATAGTGTTTTATTATTCTACTTAATAAAATTTACCTAAATTTGAAGCGAAAGATGCAATATCATAGATTCGAATTATTATAATTATTATATAAATTTAGGTTATGTATTACGCAATACGTTATCACGTAAAACTATCGTCCGTAAACCGACTTTACAGACAACCAATTTTTTTTATACAAATTTATATAGAAAAATAGCTGTATAAATGCAATGTTGTCTAATGCATGGCGCGACGCGGTCGGTTGTCTTTGTTTGCCGTACATGGAAATTAGAAAATAACGTATGTCTTGTCTTAACATGAAAACGGCTGCATTTCTAATGTTTAATTCAATTTTTTGACATTAGTGTTTTGTGAAATGCAACGCCTTCTAAGTTAAGTATTGGAATAACTAATTATTATTAGAACATAATACTTTGACAGTTGCAAACGTCACTTTTGACATTTCTTATCATTCCGACACCAAGGATAAGCGGATTGAAACCAAATTTTGGGAGGTTTAGGTTATGTATTATGGAATACGTTATCACGTAAAACTATCGTCCGTAAACCAACTTTACAGACAACCAATTTTTTCTTTTGACAATGTCATTGCCAAATTAAAATCTACTCGGGCAAATCCGGGATGAAAGGCTAATCTTGTATATGGGCTAACCTGTTTCCGAAAATGATGCTCGCGGTGGAAAAAAAGAAAACTTGTGCATAGTTCGTTACTATCGTTTGTTGCATCCATGTTTGTTGCTTTGTCAACACGATTCATGCCATTATTAAAAAAAAGTGTGTGTGTGTGTGTGTCAGCTTCGACGCACGACTCCTTAGATACGCTATGTAATGTATTCCATCTCATTCTTTCGCACGGTAAATCTTACAGAAATATATGTTTGTCCCTATACACACATACAAGATTAGTTTAACATCGCACAAGTGTAATGTATTCCATCTCATTCTTTCGCACGTTAAATTCTACAGATATGTATGTTTGGCTCTTTTCAAGCGGACGAGCGTAACGCTACACTTGAAGCGGTGGAGCGTAACGCCTCACCAATTGATTTTATTACTCATAATATTTCCGTACCAGACCTTATAACTTAAAATCGTGTCTTAAGGAGTAAACTCAAACGCTAGGCGAGGGAAAATACTTATAAATAACTCTGTACTATTATAAGTGAAATGGTTTATGTAGTTGGGGTTCAGTCATTTTATTAATCAGTGTTATTCACAAGGTAGCCGATATTTGTTGACCTTTCTTCATGATATTAAAAAAAAAAAAACAAAACTTGATGTCTAACGAAATCGCTGGTTCTGTTACATCACATTTAATTTAAATTTGCGATAATGTAAAAAGTGACGAAATAAATAAGTTTGATTAAAAAAATTAAGAAAACTTGTCTTACAAGGCAAGTTACGTAGGTATAGCCCATATTTAACAAAAAAAAAATAAAAGTAGTAATTTTAACTTTTATGATACAGACTTGTATGGTCAGATGATGACGAAATCTGCTACCAAAGTTACGTCTGAAATAATTAAGGGACTCTAAAGTTATCCGTTGAATAATTTGCATTACATCCGGGATAACTGCATAACATAATATCTAACTGGGGACTTGTTATTTAGCAGCATAATGTATAATGTATACCAACATTACGTTTAATTAGAATGCAACTCCTCGGTTGTTGATCGTCTATTATCTATAATCTAGAATGCAGTTTTGCACCAAGGTCACCTGCTTGCTCAGAAATCAATTAGATCACAGGTAGTTGTGGCCGTCATTGTTTTGTTTTATATATTAATGTCTGCACATTAATATATTATCTAGAACAAATGTGGCGCCAGTGTGAATTAGCTTAGTGCAGATGCAATGGAAAAAAATCAGTTTGAGTATGAAATCTGGATCACTTTCATAGTTTCGACAAAATTTTAATTTTAGTAATTTAGAGCATAATTAAATACACACAAGACCCCTGTGAATACTGTAGAACGTATCCAACAAGCAACAAATAATCTTACAGGCGATGAAGAAATTATGCAAAAAATACATTTCATTCTCCTGGTTATGACTTCGTGGTCATAACCTTTGTCGTTGGAAAAACTAGAAGTCGCGGTGTCATGGCATTGGAATTAATGTCACGACTTTATTTTGATTTTACATGATATTTTTATCGCAGTGTAAATCTGTGTCCTGACTCCTGACTATGCTGATCGGCAATACCAATTGGTATACCGATCGGCAACGAATTTGCCTGATAACAAAGCCGACAGTCCGTCCACACTAGTGCAGCTTTGCCGATCGGAATGCCGATTGGTATTGCGCACTACCTATATTGTCGTAGGTTTTCATATATTTTTATATCCATTTTCGTTTCCAAACTTTTTTCCTCCTTTTCTTATCAATTATATTGCTTTCAAATTTATAATTTCGCTAACAGCGCGGACAGCTGCTAAAACTACCGCTACGATTATTGTCAAGACATTAAATCCACAAAATGGTCTCACAGTGTCATGACAGCATAAGCCGTGACTTTTACTGTCACGTGAAAACGTACCTTTGCCCACAAAAAAAAAAAACTCAAAGTGTAAAGCATTTTGAGTCCACGACTGTAAAATTTATCAAACTATAGACTAGCTAACAACGTACTAATACTATCCTTATATCTATCTACTCGAACGAGAAATACCTTATTTTGCAAGTACATAGGTGGCAGCTATGAGAGTTCAAGTTTGAAAGTTTCTTAAAGTTTAATGTAAGAACTAAGGTGAAGAGGAAACGTGGGGAAAGGTGGTATCTACATCTGATACATAAAGTGTCCGTATCTCGCAGAACGTTAGATGGCCATTAATCAATTATCAACCCCTGTAAGTTGTAACAAATTGCCGAAGATCAGGGTAAAGGTAAAATTCCTCGGGGCTCGTATGTAACCGTTGCTATATTATCTCTGTCAATCGCATAGACGTTGTCCTAACTCACGCTGAATAGACAAAATGTAGTTCGGCTCACTTCACAGGGATGCGTTCGAGAGCACGCGAGGACGTCGGTTGAGCGTATGTTTTGAGCTGAAAAAGTGGCCATCTAATGCCCACATTCAACATGTCCTCCCTGAAAAATACAAAACTAATATACAAGACATAAAACGTTGAGCCGAAGGGCCGAACAAATAGTCCTCGAAACTATACAGTCGAACTTACATATTTTCAACTGATTTTCCTCAACTATTTTCAAGTTTTTAGTCTCTGTCTCCTCCTACGCTACTTAGGAAAATACGTTTGACAACGTTTAACCTCAAATTAATAAAGCTTTTTTACCATTCGTTTGTTCGTTCGAGTAGAATAGAATAGAATGGAATAGAATAAAACAGAATAGAATAGAATATAAGAAATAGAATAGAATAGAAAATAAGACAATAGAATAATTTTATTTGTAGAGTCAAGTGTGGATACAGTCGCCAAAACACAAATTAAGAAAATAATCAGAAAAGTGCGAGAGCTTCACTTGATCAACATGTTCAAATAAACAGTAGGTACTCAAACTGTACTGTAAGACGCGCCGTTTTTCACTTTTAAGTGAATTCTCAAAACTCTAATGCAACTTAAATATATATAGTACCTATATTATGAGATTTCTCCGATGTTCGTTTGTTGTTAGTTCAACAATAATATGAAGAATGTTTTATTTTATTTTGAACTCAGACTTGCTACTAAGCGATGGATGTATAGGTAGGCACTTATAAAATGCAAGTTGTGCAAGTTTCAAAGTTTAGTATGCACTTACTACAGAGTATTTCTAATTATATATGCATTTTTTGGAAATCAATTTAAAGTTATTTCTCTTGTTAAGCAGTTATGGAATATTAACCGGTTAAAGTGTTCAATACCGAAATTTTTTTATTCATTATTTGTGAATTTTGTTATTGTATTTTTACCATTCCAATTCCACAAGTAGGGAATTAAGCTTTTTAACTCATTCGGCCCTGGCGGTCATTTCAATGGACATACTATTCTAACGCGTGTAATTTAAGTCAGCGTGATCAAATATAAAATATAAATATTTCATTGTGCTTTGGGCTTATCTGAGATGCAGACATGCCAAACAAAACAAAGAAATACTATGTGTGTAGGGGTAGAAATATTGAGTCAAGTGTTGACGACAGTCATGAATTCACCAAAGGTGGTAAAAGTGTAGGTATACATTCTGATTATGTATTACTTACGCATTTTCATGATGTAATCTATTTTTCTTGTGCGAATATTTATTTTAATTTTATGATGTTACCTTTACTAATTGTGCTTAAAAACTAATTAAACATCCTATGCTAGTGGTTACCATAAAAAATATTTTTTTTACTTGTTGTCCATATCAATGGACATAGGATCTTCCAAAATTTTGTAAATGTGAAATTCAGTTTTTCACGGAATATACATTAATTACACCCTAAATAAGCTCAACACCCTAAAAAAGATTTTGAGTTTCAAAAATATAAAATTCAGGTCCGAAGGGGTTACAGTAATTAGACGTATTTTCGCTGAACTAAACTTTTGACAAAACCATATCTACGTATTTTTTTTTATTTTTAAGAAGTCCAGTTGTACCGCATTTGAGCACGGATCGATTTTGTAATTTCGCTTCGAGGTGTGACCGTTCAAATTAAGCATGTAAAATTTCAGCAAAATTGATCCCGTCGTTTGGATTCCAGATACGTCGACAGACAAACAGATGATACGCAAAAATTCGTATTATTTTTTCGATTCGAAGAACTTGAAAACATGTGAATTTAGCAAAAATTCAAAATCAAAATTTTGCTCGATCACGAGATTTCTGTACTCCGTAACCGGCATATGGGAATGATGCTTTGGGATTTAATGGGTTAATATGCGCTAGACTCTCCGACAACCTCTGCAACTTAATCCAGCCAACGGTGGCGTTTTTAATGTAATTCTGCAGATCATCGAGAATGCGTCTAACATTTAGACTTTTTGACTGACCAAGATTCATCTCTTCAGATCAGTTTTGAAGTGACTTCTCCGTTCAGATAAATTCATTTCTCTCTCGAATTTGATGAATGTTCACAATACTCAAGTTCGTGCTCGTCCATGTCATATAGCTATTGGAAAAAATTCTATTTCAATTTATCAGTTAGAATGGATGGACCCATATCTTTTTCAGACAAGTAAGTACTACGATTATTCGGTACATGTTAAAACTGAATTGTAATAACATCAAATTCATATGGTTACGTAAACTTTTTTTCTTCATACCTCGATCGAAAGTACATACTTTCGACATCAAATTGTATAAGGCAGAAAGTTTAACATTTACGCATTGGTGGGATTACACGCACTGATGCGGGAAATACGTATGTTCGGGCGCCAGTAGACAAAAAAATCACCTATCAACTGTTGTTTAGATGTCGTTTCCATAGCAACCCTATTACATTTTAGCTAACAATTGCCAACAGCTGTCATTTGTGTTTTTACATATAACCTCAAAGCTGCTTGCTTGGAATTTATGTGTTTTTATCTAATGTATTTAATAAGCGTACTTACTACCGAGGTATGAAGAAAAATAGTAGGTATACTCCACAATGGTCGAAAGTTCAGTGCAAGGTATCAAACTTTCGGCCCTTGTGGTGTAATATTTTATTTGGAACCAAACACTTACCAAGGTTCTCTAGATTGAGTATCTATATTAATAACTAGCGATCCCGCTCGGTTTCATCGGGGTGCAAAAGAACGAATGGAGGGGGGCATGAGTACGCACATTCATCTTAGTTTACGGAGATAAATGTTCTGTACAAATTTCATGTCAAAAGTTTTTGTCGGACGGACAAATTTTGAGTTACATTTTACAACATTTTTCATTTATTGCTCCGCTCTTATTGGTCGTACCGTGATAATATGTAGCCTTCCTCGATAAATGGGCTATCCAATAACATTTTTTTTTTCAATTCGAACCAGGAGTTCATGTGATTAGCACGTTCAACCAACCAAACAAACAAATTATTCAGCTTTATATATTAGTATCGATTTCGTGTAGGGATAGGGTAGATTAGATTAGATTATATTTATTTGGGGTAATAAGACATATTGATATCTCACAAACACTGCGACCTAAAATATCTTTTGTGCATCCCCTAATAGTATTATTCCCAGTCTGGTAAAATGCTTTTTATGAACCTTATTACCTTACTGGGGGCTGCTCTCCATATGTCCTCAGGCTTTGGTAGACTTCAAAAGCATTAAAAATATTAGTTTCGAATCGACGACATAATATTATATTCGCAAAATGTTCACGTTATTAGAATGTTTATAATAACAATGAAGGACAATAATTATTTCGTATACACGCGCCATAAAAGCTTTCCAGCCTATCTCAATTAAACCGTTTACTGTCGGACGCTATTTTATCCACTTTAGTCGTTGATAAAATAGTATGTTGATGATGCGTCATGTATATTCATTATCTATTTTGAATACTTTATTAGCTGTCATAAAATAATAAAATAAAATTGTTTATAAAAATTAAACCACTGAACGCATTTTAATTAATTTAAATAGGGTTTTATGCTCACAGTAAACAATTAAAATAAAAATTAATAAATCTATAGGCGTATCGTCTAGATATCCGACCTGTACAGTTTGGACGTACGCAGTTCGCAGTTATCAGTTAAAATTTTAGGACTTATTATGAACTTGAATCAACCTAGCCGTGGTTCCACTTTATAGAACACAATCTTTCTTTTTTCAAAAAGCTACAATTTGAATGTGTTTCGTGCACAATTAGCCTAGATATAGCTTCTTGAATTAACGAAACCTCTGACGTAAAGTGATAATAGAGTACACCCATTAGCAGTGTAGCGAATAAAACAAATGCGTACCTACCAACTTTTACGACATCACATTTTAACGAATATAATGAGCAGTGTAGCGTATAGCGGTAAGAACACTAGACTTCTGGAGGTACCAGGTTCGAATTCCGGCGAATTCCGTGGGTGGGACTTTTTCCTGCTGTCTTTCGACGAGAAACGGTAATTTCTGTACCGGCCATCTTGTTGAGGTTTTCCATGGTTTCCCTCAATAATTGCAGATAATTATCGAGGTGGTTCCTTATTCAAGGCCGTGGCCAATGACCTGTCGACCTCCTATGCTCAGAATTTGCCTACCTTATCATAATGTCCTAAAATTTCGTCATTCGCCCCTTGCTATTAATTAGTTGAAATTGCAAAAAATGTAGAAAATAACGGGAAGTGTGATAGATGGAAAATAGTAATGGCGTCTGTTATGACATAAAGTCGAGAAGCATCGTTAAATGCATTATTATTATTTTAACGAATATGGCTTATGGCAGTAGTGCTAATGACGGTCATTAGCACTACTGCCATAAACACAACTTTTGGTTTTCGCATTAAATAAATAAAAAAATATTTTTATGTGTCTTTACAATTCTGTATACAATTTATGGAACATTTCTTACTGCTATATGCATATGGATTTGAAGGCTCATCGAGAGAATGGCGACCTTAGTTTCAAGGTTTCTAGAGATAAAAGGAAATGGCGAAGAAAAAGGAGAATTTAAATAAAAATTGGACAGTTTTAGAAACATGAATAGAAATGTTATATTTTTCTTTTTATCTTTTTGTATCTCTTTTTAAATGTTTGTAAATATCATAATGCGAAACAGTTGAACACAGTTTTGTTATTTTTGTTTTAGAGTTTCATTTGTTGAGAAACAGAGAAACTTGTCGGTAATAAACAAAACAACGGAACTTTATCTTACTATTTTACGTTTTTCATGTATATTTATTTTATCTCTCAATTCTGATCACAAAACGATGTCCTAACAAACCTTGTGAATAGTGTCAAAAAGTTTTTAAATCAGTTTTGACCTAAAATTCGACGTTCGATCGGATTTATTTCTCGAACATAAACGATATAGGTCAATGTTTTAGTTTTATCAGTCTAAAAAAAACTCGCAAGTTAATGACAGTAAAGAACCTTTACAGGCTGTTTATTTATGGCAAACAAAGTGTAATAAGGAAGATACTTTTAATAAATAAAATTAATTCAGGCTGCAGCAAAGGATTCATCAAGACGTTATTGTCAGCTGAGAGCCCTGCTTCCACTTGGGTCAGAATATTTCTGTGTGTATAAATATCAATTTATATTTAAAAAAAAAACTACTGACTGAAAATATTTGAGAATATCGAATTCTAAATAGACTGATCTAATTTCAATTTCCCACTTTTATCACGGTAGGGAAGTATTGGATTTAGTCTGAACTTTTTTCGGAATATAAATAGATATTCACGTTTTCACACCCTAGGAATCATTTGAACCCTTTTTCCGATTGATGAGTGTGTGTGTGTGAATTTTTTTTCTTTCGACACCTCAAAAACGAAATTATATAGAGCTACGCGGTTTACTTTGTTGTATTTGGCAGTACTTAACTTTGATTTGATTATATTTTGAATCAAATCGTTTCAGTGGTTCTTCAGATATTAAGAAAAATGTTCTCAAGTTACGTATTAACATATTTAAAAAAATATATAAATGCGTGTAGACTGTAGATGTTAAAACATTTATAAACATATATATTACACCACAAGGGCCGAAAGTGTGATATCTTGCCCTGAGGCGAAGCCGAGAGCATCATGAATCGCAGGGAAAGGTTATCACACCTTCGGTCAGTATGGTGTATAATATTATTCTTCATATCTCGGTCGTAAGTACGCTTATTAAATACTTTAATTAATTACGTATTAATTACATAAAAACACAGGTAAATTCCAAGCAAGCTTTGAGTTTATTCATAAAAACCCAAATGACTGATGTTCGCGATTATTAGCTAAAAAGTAATAGGGTTGCTATGGAAACGACATCTAAACAACAGTAATGATTGGTGATTTTTACTTTACGACCGCCCGATATTGTGTAATCCATAGAGACATTATACTAGAGTACGCGAGTGGGCCGTGAAAGTGTCTGCAATTCAGACAGAGAAAAGTTCCTTATCTCTATGGTAACTAATGATACAAATTAACCAATGCAATGGCAAGCATACCCGCTAGCGTACTCTAATGGTGTAATCCCACCAAGGAGTAAATGTTAGACTTTCTGCGTTACAATTGGAAGCGAAAGTATGCACTTTCGATCGAGGTATGAAGAAAATGTATATATATTTTTTTTTTCTTAAAATGCACATATTTCAAAATAATAAACATTACCGGGAAATCATTTTTCTAATCAAGATGTTTGTGTTGGCCTTAGTAGATCAACAAACAAATAAGATGGCTATAATAAGAATATAAAAAGTTAATTGTTTTACTCGCGACATTTTGATTTGCGATGGATTGTTGTTTACGTGGGAAATAAATATATTCAGTCGATTTTTTAGGCATAATGAATATAAATATACTGTATATTATAGAGATTCAATAATCTGTATTTGTAATAAATTATTATTAATGTGACTTTAATATACCGGCGACCTAATTTGATCATAAGGTGCCTTTGGGTCTCGCCTACTTATTCAGGTATGAAAATATATTTCGAAATGCAACGTAAATTTTTACTTAGCGGAATAAGTAGGTACTTCAAATGCATGACCGATATTTGTAAAGCAGTTTTTAATAAGAAAAAAAAACACTGGTTCAATAAATATTATAATTTTTTTTTCTTTGGAAAAAACGCCATAAGATTTAAACTAAAAGAAATACGGAAGTAAGAGCGATTGGAATCGATTTAACGTTATTTTTAGGGTTTCGTAACTCAAAAAAAAAGGAACCCTTATAGGATCAATTTGTTGTCCGTCTGTCTGTTTGTCAAGACTCTTGGGAATCAAAACCTATACGGTACTTCCCGTTGACCTAGAATCATGAAACTTGGCAAGAAGCAATGTCTTATAGCACAAGTAAAGGGAAAAATCCGAAAACCGTAAATTTGTAGGTACATCCCAAAAAAAAAAAAAATGTTTTCAAACCGCAACAACATGCTACGCACGTACACAGTAAAAGTTCTAATACAAAACAAGCGTCCGCTACCGGTGCGTTTACACAGCACAATATGAGTACTCTCGCATACAACACGGTACGATTACGGCTTTCAGATATAGCCACGAGGTACAATACAGTTCAGTAGTCCATCTGAACACGCTTAGTTGGCAAATACCGCGGCGTTTGGTGACAACAGTTTTCCAACAAATAAGCGGGAAAAATCTTCGAGACTCGATTCCTGTGATGAACGAACTATTTACATACCTACAAGTTTGTACGGAGCCCTCGGTGCGCGAGTCCGACTCGCAATTGGCCGGTTTTTTCCTATAAGAATATTTCATTTTCAATACAATATTTCACGCTTCTGAAAAAAGAACGCTCCGCCCCGTTGTCCAAAAATTGCGTTACTAAAAAAAAATTATATTATATCGGTTTGATATTTAATAACTCTGAATCGATTCCGACCCATCACACTAATTATATTTACAAAAACTTGTTTTTAACTTGTGACAATTTTTGAAATCTTTGATTAACGTCTGAATAGAACGCTTCAAATAAATAAAATTGTCGACCAATTTTTTTCAGACTATATATTGATTTATAATTTTATTTTTGTTTGTGTCCGACCGAAACTAGTTTTACGGCCGAAACCGAAACCGAATTTCGGCCTCAGTCTCAGTTTCGGCCGAAACCGAAACCGAAACTTTTTTTTTTCGTGGGAAAAAAAATAACAATTTCCTTATTAAGGCTTTATTATTTTTTTTTTAATTTTTAAATTAATCATATATTAATCATTCAGCCTACGATATTTTAACTAATCATTAACTTATCATATATTATTACCCCCCTTATTTCAAAAACACAAATAAATATACTTTTTTAAATACATATTATGAAATAAAATAAAAGCTCCAAAACAAAATTATTTTTGACGTGATAACGTCTTATAAATTGATGAATCACCAATCTTATAAATTGATGAATCACCAATCTTATAAATTGATAAAACACCGGCTGCATGCACGAAAAAGTGTAACGTTCCTAACGTTCCTAACGTTCGTAACGCGTAACGTTCCGCCTGACCCTGTGCGTGCTTTTTGCTAATTTCTCGCTCAATTTAAATCAGATCGGTTTGAAACCAGTCTTAAACGAAAGAGGAGAACATTTTACATAGATTTCGTATAACAGAATTTGCCTAAACAGTTTTTTTATACAAATTTATATAGAAAAATAGCTGTATAAATGCAATGTTGTCTAATGCATGGCGCGACGCGGTCGGTCGTCTTTGTTTGCCGTACATGGAAATTAGAAAATAACGTATGTCTTGTCTTAACATGAAAACGGCTGCATTTCTAATGTTTAATTCAATTTTTTGACATTAGTATTTTGTGAAATGCAACGCCTTCTAAGTTAAGTATTGGAATAACTAATTATTATTAGAACATAATACTTTGACAGTTGCAAACGTCACTTTTGACATTTCTTATCATTCCGACACCAAGGATAAGCGGATTGAAACCAAATTTTGGGAGGTTTAGGTTATGTATTACGGAATACGTTATCACGTAAAACTATGGTATCAGAGGTATCACTTGGAGTTGGTTTAAATCTTACCTTAGTGGAAGATCACATTTTGTGCAGTTAAAGGACAAACAGTCTGAGCGTTTATATCTCTCTAAAGGCGTTCCTCAGGGATCTGTTTTAGGTCCTTTATTATTTATTATATATGTCAATGATATACCACTTAACAATACAATAATGTTTGCCGATGACACATCTGTTTTTGTGAATTCTGATGTAAGTTCTGATATTACCTCTATTGCCAATGAAGATCTATCTACTCTACATCAATGGTTTTCTAAAAATAAATTATTTCTTAATAATAAAAAATCAGTTATGATAAAATTTAATATTTCTAATAAAAACATAGATCATAGTCTTTTAGTAAAAACCAATAGTTTGAGCATTGCGCAAGTGAATAGTACAAAATTTCTTGGTGTGGTTATAGATCAAAATTGCAGTTGGAGTATACATATTGATAACTTGTGCAGCAAGCTTGCTTCCACATGTTATGTATTAAAACAGCTTAGGCCAACAGTCCATTTTAATATTTTAAAAAGTTTTTATTTTGCATTCTTCCATTCCCATATTTCTTATGGCATAATTGCTTGGGGGAATGCTTCTGAAGTGTGCAGGGTTTTTAAGTTACAAAAAAGAGCCATTCGTGCCATGTTTGGTGTTAACAGCAGAACGAGCTGTAAAGATATTTTTAAAAAATTAGAAATTATGACCGTTCCTAGTTTGTACATATTTCAGTTGCTATTATATGCGCGCAAAAATATTAATGAATTTTCTACAGTACAACAATTTCATAATTATAACACTAGAAATGACATAGTTTTATTTTATCCTAGGCATAAGTCCACTTTTTATGAAAAAGGCATTAAATACTCAGCTATAAAAGCTTTTAATAAAATACCTAAAGATATAAAGCTCTTAAATTTTAAAGATTTTTCATTTTTAATAAAAAATAGTTGGCAAAACCAAAAGTGCACATCCCGCAAGTTTTCCACTGTACATATTATAATGAAAAAAAATTGAGAAAATAGATTTAAAAAAAAAACAATTAAAAAAATAGAAAAAAAAATAAAAATAAAATGGAATAGAAAAAAAAAATTTACTTGGTGTCAGCGGGAATCGAACTCGGCACCTTGCTATTACTGGACTACGCGTTTAACCACTCGGCCATTCTGATATCCCAGCTTGCGTTGTTATTATGGTATAGAAGTGGAGCAGTTATTCTACGTAATACACTACATTACAATAACAGTAATAGGTATTTTTTTGTTTTTTTAAGGTTTTTTATTTTAACTATTAGCTGTCAAAAATAATAAAATAAAACTGTTTATAAAAATTAAACTACTGAACACATTTATGTGAATTTAAATAGGGTTCTGGTCTGATAGTAAACAAAGTGAATAAAATATAACCCAAGGCAATCCGACCAAAATTGCGATCTGTAGAGTCGTGACGTACGTACATACGTACATCCGTACATACGTACAGACCAACCGACAACTGCTGTTTGTAACTTTCAATTACAATTTTAATAGTATTTATGAACTCGAATTGATTTAAAAATGGTTCTGTTTTATAGATCAGAATCTCCTCTTTTCAAAAAGCTTCAATTTGAATGGATTTCGTGTGAAATTAACTTAGATATAACTTCTTATATGAACGAAAGTCAGCTCTGACGCTCAAAGCGATAATAAAGCACATACCGCTAATTTAGCGGTATGTGCAATATGTTAATTGGAAAGGCATATTATTGTTTTGCACATACCGCTAAACTAGCGGTATGTGCTTTATTATCGCTTTGTGCAACAGAGCTGACTTTCGTTCAGATAAGAAGTTATATCTAAGTTAATTTCACACGAAATCCATTCAAAATGAAACTTTTTGAAAAGAGGAGATTCTGATCTATAAAACAGAACCATTTTTAAATCAATTCGAGTTCATAAATACTATTAAAATTGTAATTGAAAATCACAAACAGCAGTTGTCGGTTGGTCTGTACGTATGTACGTACGTACGTACGTACGTACGTACGTATGTACGTACGTCACGACTCTACAGATCGCAATTTTGGTCGGATCCCCTTGGGTTATATTTTATTCACTTTGTTTACTATCAGACCAGAACCCTATTTAAATTCACTAAAATGTGTTCAGTAGTTTAATTTTTATAAACAGTTTTTTTTTTATTATTTTTGACAGCTAATTAAAATAAAAAAACAAAAAACATAATAAATATACTCAATTAATGTAGTATGATACGTAAAATAACTGCTACACTTCTATACCATAATAACAAAGGCGTTGTACGGCATCGGTGTGGCCGAACGGTTAAAGCGTAAGTCCTGTAATCCCAAGGTGCCGGGTTCGATTCCCGCTGACATAAGAATTTTTTTTTTTTATATATTCCCATTTATTCCACTTAATTCCACTTAATATTTATATATTATATATAATATATTTCTCATATATTTTTTTTATTATTATTTTTTTTTTTTATTTTATTTTTTTCATTTTAATTTTTTAATTGTTTTTTTTAATCTATTGCACATACCGCTAGTGTAGCGGTGGGATATTCTTGAAAAATAGTGTTTTGGGATATTGTGTCTATAAAATGCGTTCTTCGATAAACTAGAAAGTCAATAAACTAGGACAAGAAACTCAAAAAATCGGGATTTTTGAGAGCAAAACCCGTGCATAATTGCTAAAAAAAATTTCTTATTTTACTAATGTTTCTCGTATACTTTTATTTTTTTTTTATTTGTTTTAATCTATTTTCTCAATTTTTTTCATTATAATATAATGTACAGTGGAAAACTTGCGGGATGTGCACTTTTGGTTTTGCCAACTATTTTAATGATTTTTTAAATGACTTTTAATTTGTTATTTACATTTTATTTTGTTTTATTTGTTATTTATATATTTGTTATTGTTCGTCATTTTATCTTATTTTGATTGTTATTTATTTATAATTATTTATTATTATTTGTTTATTATTGTTTTCGTTAGTAATTGAAAATTCTAACGTGATATAATATTTTATATATATATATATATTGACATGTCTTATATCTTACGATCTACTGGATTAATAAAAATTATTATTATTATTATCGTCCGTAAACCGACTTTACAGACAACCAATTTTTTTAATAAAAAGTATTTACCTAATAGTAGGTACACACAACGAAAAAAAAAGAAAACACTCTTTCATCTTAAGAACAAAATTATTTCTTCTAAACTTTGGTCATTTTGTATGGTACTCTTGTTAACGAACTACAATAAAATTAAAATTAATAAGTACCTACCTACCAAATACAACAACTAAATAAATATTTTTAATGCAAATAATAGGTATCAAAATAAAAAAAAGTTTTCTTTCAAACTAAAAAAAAAAAAAAAACGCGGAGCACGCAGGCATAAAAGACACTTCGTCGCTCGCAGCTGCACCGCATTTCAGCGCGAAACCTCCCGAATGTAGTTTCGGTTTCGGCCGTAGTTTCGGCCGGATGGGCAGCCGAAACCGAAACTAAGCCGAAACCAGTTTTTTGGCCAAAAGTGGCCGAAACCGAAACCGAAATTTCGGTCGGACACTAATTTTTGTCAATATATTATTATATAGTCTGAAAAAGTTGATCCACAATTTTATTTATTTGATAATTTTTGTTCTTAGAATTTCTCTTCTTATGTTATTCTAATGATATCTGTATATATACTTATTGCATTTTCAGAAAAAGGTAAAATATAAAGGTTTGCAGAAAATATCACTGAAAGTGAGGTTTCACTTATGAATACAAAAAAGAGCGAAATTTTTAACAAAAAAAAAGTGTAGTTTTTCGATACCGTGTAATTGAAATTCTACGTATTCATTTTAATAATACGTTTTTTTCATGTCTGAAAGATACAAATTTATTTTTAGATACATGTTCCTTATCGATAAATACAAAAAAAAAAACTCCGGTCGCAGTGCAGAGCCCTGTCGACAAAATAATATACCTATATTTTTTTTATATATATTATAGACAAAATAAAAAAATAGTCTTTTATTATTAATACGTCTCAAAGTCCTCTTCGGACCTAAATTATATATTTTTGAAACACGAAATATTTTTTAGGTTGTTGGGCTTATTAAGGGTGTAAGTAAGGTATATTCAGTGAAAAACTAAATTTAACATTTATAGAATTTTGAAAAATCGTATGTCCATTAAAATGGACAACAGGTAAAAAAAAATTTTTTACGGTAATCACTAGCATAGGATATTTAATTACTTTTTATGTATAATTATAGTAAAGTTAACATCATAAAATTAAAATAAATATTCGCACAAGAAAAATAGATTACATCATGAAAATGCATAAGTAATACATAATCAGAATGTACACTTTTACCAGCTCTGCGTGAATCCATGACTGCGGTCAACACTTGACTCGATATTTCTATCTACCCACATAGTATTTCTTTGTTTTGCCTGCATCTCAGATAAGCCCCAAGCGCAATGAAATGTTTATATTTTGATATTTAATCACGCTGACTTAAATTACACGCGTTAGAATAGTATGTCCATTGAAATGGCCGCTAGTACCGAAAGAGTTAAATAGTTGCTACTTGTTTTTTTTGTACCGAACTTGGCCTTTTTTCACATTTATGTTTTGGTAGCATATAATTTTGATGGAACAGAAACAGTTATTTTTTTTAGTTATTTATATCAAGATTTGTCGATCCTCACTCATGTTTACCTATATATACTTTGGACTAAAATCCGACATGTAAATAAACGGAAGTTGTAAAGCAGACGCTTAATGATCATAGTTGTCGAACGTCTATAAACTATAATTTGAAAATAAAAACTGAAATGCTTCAGTTGTTATTTAACACAAAGCGGTCGTTTCAGATTATTGTGTCGGTTGTTAAGTGTTTTAGAGAACTATCAAAACGTTATAAAAAGACGAAATTATCTACAATATTCGATTTAAAATTTAAATTATCTCCTGCCTCGTAAAACGATTTTTATTGAAACATCTTAAAACACGAAGATAAGGTTTATACAGCATATCTAATAAAAATGAATAAAATCTTTATTCAAGAAAATACAAATTTTATACTGTTTTATGTATTTACAGCGCTCGGATAAAAGAATAATTTTTTGATTATAAATGTTCGCTTATCACTATAAAACCAGTTAACCGCTCCGATTAATAATCTATACTAATATATAAAGCTGAAGAGTTTGTTTGTTTGGTTGAACGCGCTAGTCAATGAAAAATGTTGCAAAATATAACTCAAAATTTGTCCGTCCGACAAAAACTTTTAAACAGTAACTCCGATCGTCAAGAAATTTGGACACAACATTCATCTCGGTAAGCGAAGATGAACGTGCGTACTCATGTTCCTCCCCCCATTCGTTCTTTTGCACCCGAGTGAAACCGGGGAGGATCTCTAGTAAGTATAAGTATATATTTATATATCTGACAGTTCGACCATATTGGAAATTGGGATTCTTTGTACGAAGAGCAAAAGAAAGGCTTACTTTGCCGCTTCTTTTGCGCATATATGAATTTAAATGGCAACTGAGAAAGAAATTATTATTAGATTTTTAAAATCGCATTACTTTTGTTTTACTTTACGCACGAGTGCGAAATGAATCATTTTACTACCGCTATACATAAATGAAAAGCAATTATTTTATATGGAGCAGTGCAAAGAGCATTTTCGTTAAACTATGATCTATTATATAGATAATTTGATTCTGAATATTTTGATTTCATAACAATTTTGCTCCAATAAATGCATAATATTATGTGTGATTTTATAGGGTAGTATTTAAACGAGTGACTGTAAATTACAATTTTAGGTGACAAAAATAATCAATTTGGGTTACTGTATTACTAAGTGAGCGACTGACTGCGCGTGACGAGAAATCAACAGAACAGCAACTTACAAATATCCATTTGAGTTACTTAAAATAAAAAATGGGAAGCTTCATAATATTTGAGCGACCTAATATTTGTTTGAGTGTCAACGTTACGTCCTGCATTTTTTTTTTTAATTTGGCAAATCATTTATTTATTCTGAGCGGCATTTTTTCTAAAAAATATATATTTAACTGACTGTCAATTAAATTTACATTTTTTAGAAAACGCGGTTCTATTCAAACAATTAACTCTTTAACCCCGTTATCGTTCACCCCGGAATTGCTTTTTTAAAAACTCCACATTTGCCCCTTCTCGTTTCCCTGCGAGACAATTCGCATAGTCGTTTATCGTTCACCCCGGATTTACAATTCGCATACCCGTTTATCGTTCACCCCGGAATTATTTTTTTAAAAACTCCACCTTTGCCCCATTGTGTTTCACTGCGAGACAATTCGCATACCCCTTTATTAAAAAAAGCGGTGGTTTTCAATCTTCATGATAATGTGAGTTTTAATGTGTAGTCTCAAAGTGAAAAAAAAAAATAAAAAGTAAAAACAAAAGAAAATATCTGCTTCAAAATTATTACCGAAAGCATTCTAGTCGCTCACTTAGTAATTTAGTCACCCAACTATTATTTTAATATCTCAAGTTATTCTTATCTCATCATCAGTCACCAAGTTTTTTTTTTTATTCGACCGTTTTATAATTCCCCGATTTTATATAGAAAAGAAAATTAAGAACACTGTGATTTGAAAATAAAAAAAAAATACTTTTCAATATTTCGGGAGCTGGAATGGTTCCGTGAGCCAATTGGTTGAAATTTATTTAATGGTTGTGCATGCAAAATTTCTATCTGTTTCCAGATTCAACAACTTGTGTATACGTAGTACCTACCTATGTTAACATGTTATATATTAGATTTAATCATATGTAATGAAGGTACAGAGAATAACTATGCGCTATGTCAAGGGGTTGTTAACTTGCTACTCCAAAATATGTAAATTGTTTTATGTACCGTTCTAATTCAAAATGTGTTGCCTCACTTTAACATATCTCATGACCTTATTACATAATTGTAGTGCAGTTCCGTGTAAAATGAACTACTGGGTTTACTAAACTAGTAGCCTTGTCCGGCTTCGTCCGGATTTATAGATTCCCTATTAAACATAGACATATACTATGCCATGCATTGGACTTTTCTATAGAATAATAGCAGATCCGGTGGGGAAGGCGGTTAATATAAATGAAACACTCATTATTTAAAAAGTCGTGAATTAAAAACTATTGAGAGGCACTGGGATGCTGAAAATTTGGGATTATATGTTTTTTATGAGAGAAATATAAAAAATAAGTACAAAAAAGAATTTCGACGGAAAATTAAAAAAAATCTGGATTTCGACAACAGCGCCACCTACTGCAGCTAACAAACATCTAGATGACCCCATAAATACAAACAATAAAAATCGGTCAAGTCGTTTAGAAGGAAAAGAATTATGAATACACGGCACCGAAATCTAAATATACAAAAGATAATTGTGACTGACTGACTGATCTATCAATGCACAGCTCAAACCGATAACGGATTGGACTAAAATTTGGCACACAGATAGTTATTACGACGTGAGCATCCGCTAAGAACGGATTTTTGAAAATTTAACCCCTAAAAGGGTGTAACGGGGTTTCAAAATTTGCATGGAGAATCAATGTACATCTCAAACTACTGGACGGATTGGGCTAAAATTTGGCACACTGATAGTTAAGATAAGATTTTATTGTCATATTATAAAAGTAAGTTACAATTTTACATATTTTTATATTCTGGTTCCTTATTAATTACCCAAACACTGATAGTTATTCTGACGTAGGCATCCGCCAAAAACAGATTTTTGAAAATTCAATCCCTCCTGAAAGGGTTTAACGGGGGTTCAAAATTTGCATAAAGAAATCATATAAGATAGATGTATCAATTCGAAAATGCACAGGATTACTCCTGTCAACAAATAAATAAACATGTCTTTCGTGCTTTTTCAAAAACAACCCCTTCAGAGGGTGAAAAGAGGTAAATAGTCTAAAAATCAACATGTGTGTCATTCTAGAAGTTTTTCGGGACATTGATCACGTGAATGTCATCGATTTTGAAATGTATTATAGGAGGGTCTACGGCGAGAAAGGAGTAACTATGCCAAATAATGGGAATGCATCCGTGTTTAGTTTGAATCGCGTGCGAAGCCGCGGGTAACGGCTAGTTTATATATAAAGAAAAAAAAGTTGAAATATTATATAGATGACCGCGAAAATAATTTTTATTGTCAATTAGTTTTTATGTCAAATTGGTAAAATCACTGTTACCTTCGCTAATGACTTAAGATGTTGTGCGTCTATATTCAAATATCTTCGAGTGTTAGATACCTTGAAGTTATTTATAGCATCATCGTAGTTTACTGAAATGCGTTTTTTTTTAAGTTCTAAATAATAAATATTTTTTAATTATGTTACTCATCAGTTAGTTCATAATAATTTTAGGCAAATAGACATCTAAAAATGGATAGTCTAATAGCCTTGGAGTATTCTCGTAAATAAATAAAAAATAAACGAGTATTTCTAAAAAAAAATCAACTAACGAAACGATTATAATAATTAATTAACCAAAAGGAATCGGTGCTGTAGTTCTGGATTCAATTCGGATGCACTTTTTTTATGTAGGTAGGTATATGCATGAAAAACATTGATGATAGTAAAACATATTTGTTTTAAAAAATCCGTAAATATATAAACTAATTACATAGGTACTCCTATGGAAATGCCATAAAATTTCATCTTTTACTTGGAACCAAGGTCACGAATCCGTCGGTAGCCACATAAAACGAACCGTCTCTGGATTATGCTTCTGGATATTTACTTATTCTTGTGATTTTGCTATTGTATTAGTATGAAGCAATCCATTGTTGACATTACAAAGCGATATTAGAAAAATCTTATTATTCAAACAAATAGAGATCTCCATTTACTTGAAATCATAATCCGCACGCGGAAATGTTATATTTTTTTGTCTGTTATTCGATTTGATGCAGTAAAAGAAGTTAATGTTTACACTGGACTTGATGTGAAAACTTTTCCACACAACTCGTTCTATTGGACTTTATTGTTCTGACTCAATCGTTGCAACATACTGTTCAAAAACTAAACTAAAGATAACTTAATATGTATGAAGAACATTTTTATAGATGCACTAGTTTTCCAATAGCTGGCTTCGCCCGTGAAGATATTGGTTTGGCAACGAAATAATCAAGATAGCAACTAATCTCTCATATCATAAAAACACTTCACTGTATCTCTTAACCCTTTAACGACGAGGTCAAAACGCGTGGTCCGATTTAAAAACAAAGTTGATATTCGTGATCAGCGACCCAAAATTAGTCAAAAATGATAAGCTGGGGTCTGACCTCCCCCCCACCCCACGGTGAAGGCCTGGCAAACATATTTGCCTTTCGGCGGAAACGGAAATGTTATGATTGAATAGAAATGAAACAAAAAGAACGAAAACATTTTTTTATGTATTTTTTTCGCATAACCAATTCTGTTGCCAATGTTACTGACAATTATATTATATTGTAAGAAATGATTACAGACAAATTTTAATGTTATTTTTGGCGACGGTAATATGCAAAGCAGTCAGGGGATGCGCTGAAGCCCAGAAATACATTGCACTGAATGCAAAATACGTTCGTGCGGCTTCCAGTTTTTTCGCTTCGCCATGTTGTGTGGATTTTTGGCTTTACTAGCTTGTATAGACAATCCAATTGAACGCCGGTGAACATTGGCTCGATATAATTATTTATTGTGCGAAAACGAAAAACAGGGTCATATTTTGGCAACTTCAATCTTGGTGGCTCTTCGGCCACTGGTACAGGAACACGGGGAGTTGGTTCAATCACGGGTGCAGTAAATGAAGTTGAAGAAGTCGGTTCGGTGACTGGAGAAGCAAATGACGTTGAAGGAATTGGATCGGCGACTGGTGCAGTCAATTCTCGTTCTTTACGCTGTCGTTTCGGCGGCGGCGATTTGACACTCTTCCTCTTCGCACTTTCGATTATCACCTCGACGAGGTTCTCAGTTGCTAGTGACTCGGTCGCATCATTTTCCAAAAATGCATTGTCTTCATCGTCCAACTGCAGCACACTTTCTTCATCGTATTCGTCGCTTTCATCACATAAAAGAAACTGTTCTATTTCATTCGGACTAACAAAAAACAAGCGATCACGGGCAGAACTGTGTGGATTATTCATCGTCAATTCACAAAATAAGAAAAACACAAAAAATCAGTAACAATGAAATCAAATACGTTCAGTTCGCTGCTTGTTTGACTGTCAATACAATACTGAATAAGAAATGTAGAAATTTCCATTGCCGCCGAAAGGCAAATATGTTTGCCGCCAATACCTGACCTTTGACGGGACAGGTATGAAATCAAAGAAAATTTTACCTATGCACAATCGAAAGGTATGTACGTTATCTACAACATATATTAATGACAATTCGTTAGGTCCTTCCCCACACCCATAAATTTACTTTGATTAAAACTGACATTTTGGCCAAATTAGAGCGCAGGTAGCAAACAGGTAGCAACCAGGTAGAGACCAAATGTATACATAATATTATAGCCCCAACATTATTCTACAACTTACTCTTAACAGATACACGCTATCTGTTACCTAAAAAATTAAAAAAAATAAAAACCTGTGGGCAAGCATACTTGCCTTTAGTCGTTAAAGGGTTAAAGACTGCGCACACTTGTCAAGCATAAACCTGCACAACCAGCACAGCACAAACCTGCAACTTGAACGATGTAGAGTTGGACACTAGACCAGCACAAGCCGCAGAAAGCAGGAAATTTTAGGACAGGTTTCGTAATGTATGGTAGACATTTTACAGTTTTCAAATAGTGTTAATTAATGAAAACGACACATCACTAGCACATAATTGTCAAAGAGCCCGTAACACTAAAACCCTATGGATCTCCGAATAGGCCAGTTCATGGATATTTGGGAAATTTAAACCCTGCTTAAAAGACAAATACAATGGCTGGCAGGCTAGTGTGCGCCGGACCGTGAAAAAGGGGTAATTTCCGATCTCCCAAAAAAACGGTATTCTATGCATCTCCGAATAGAATGTTGTTTACTTTATTTTGAAGTTTATGTTCTTAACGTGCTTAAACTCGGTAGGTTGGCGGATTCCGGTGGGCCGAAACCCTCGCCATTTGCGATTGAAATTTTGACAGAAAATTTTTATTACGTAAATGGAAAGATTGCATATACGTTTTATAGAAAAACTACGTTTATTTTATTTTTTTACCTCATAATTAAAAAATTATATGGATTTTAAAAATACTTTTTAAATAAGTTTATTTTGTGTTGCATGTAATATATTATTATACGTACCATCAAACTAACCATGGATACAAAGCTATAAAAACATTACGACGTCATCGGAACTTAGCTAAAAAGTAATTTTAAATTCCATATAACTTTTTAATTATGAGGTTAAAAAATAAAATAAACGTAGTTTTGCTATAAAACTTGTATGTGATCTTTCCATTTGTGAAAAAAAAAATAAATTAAAAATTCAATTGCTTTTTTTCAATGAAGGGCCCGTCAACCTCCCGCTAACCCACCAAGAAACGATTTTAAAAGTTAAAACCTTTCATTTAAATGTCATTTCAACCTATTAGTTATAACAATCCTAAGATTAGTTTGTCGTTTAAAGTGGAATTTGCATTTCTATTTGGGATTAATGAAACACATGATTGAGATCCCCCCTCTTACTCGATGACCTGTAGCAAAAAAAAGTTTGGTACAAAAGATGTCTTTTTTTGCCCGTAGAGCTCGACATAATAAAAAAAAATTGCGGTTGCCATTTAACATTTCGGGGTTACCTCCTGCCCCCCCACGGGGGCGCCCCCTTGGGAGGAGTTTTTATGACATTACAACGTTGAGTTGAGCAACTTTCATTCGCGACATTTTTCAAAAAAACTTAATCTCTTAAGATATTTAGGCGTTTCAGGACTTTTTGAACACTCTGTATATATATTTTTTTGGCTTATTGGAATATGTTTTTTTCAGGTAAATTTGAAAAAAATCAAGAGGTTTTTCGCGATTTTTAACAAAAATCGGTCACATAAGCTACTATCATAGTATGTCGTGTGGTCGTAGATATTATTATAATATCTTATGGATATTATTATTATTATTATAATAAGTTGTTAGTTGTTCACGCAAATTTACAAACTGCGTATACTTATCCTCGCCTTCGGCTAACGTCGTTTAAACAAAACAAGGTATACGCGCCGTTCTGTTGTTTTGTATATATCGGCATCACCAACAGATGAAGAGGTGATGTATGTTAAGACGATGAAAGTGACGTATGAAGGTGAGGTGGTGAGGTCGTCAAGTGATTGACCTGATATATTATTATTAATATATTTATATGCCTGTAAACGTAATCAGACCACAGTTATTACGATGCAGCCAGTTATAGACATCATTGACTTAGAAATGTGACTGATCACACGCCGGAGAAGAGGATAGACCGCGGTGGCTGTCCCCTTCGCATCATTTTCTCATCAAACTCGAAACACACTTCAAGTCTGGCTCATAAGGTTTGACGGTTTTTCAAACCCGGTTTAAAAAATACCGGCTTTTAATATAAATTTGTCAACATTTGAAAACCGACTTTTAAGTTAAGAAAATCGGTTTAAAAGAATTCAAATTATTATGTAAAAATTAATTTTTAATTTATTTGATTTGATATTCATTCTATGCAACGGGCAGCAGACACATTTTTTCAACGTAACGAGTTGCGTTGGCTAGTGTTTGTGCATTGTGCAAATGAAGAGAAAATCGAAGAAACTACTATACTCATCCGAGTAATGCTTTGTGAAACGAAGCCATGGGAAAATTAATTCATAAGTTTCTTGAAGACCCTGAAGAAAAACCTACAAATCCAAAGACACTGAAAGTTGAATTTTCATTATTTGGCAACGAATAAAAGAATCAAAAACTTAGATTTGTTCTTTGATGCCCTGAAAACTATAAAACCAAGCTCAGTAGCTAGTAAACCATTAGGTATTATCAATTTCAGGCAATATTGTGTCCAAAATAAGAACAAATAAAATGTATTAAATAAATACACTGCATTAGAAGTCTATTGTTCCCAAGAATTTTCCACATTTTCTTCCAATATTTTCCTCGCCCTACCCCAAGCAGCATACGATGGCTACACACTGATCCAGCGTGGTCCGATGTTCCTAGGCGAATATTTGCTTCCAGAACACTTAATCAATTATACTCCCGCTCAATTGTTTTGGAGTAGATATTAGCATTATAATTATTAATACCTTTCAATAATATTTGCATCAAATCCTCAAGATGTTGACACGATTAATTACAAACAGACAAATATATGGCACGTGAAGTTAAATAAAACCGTTTAAAATGCAAGGTACATCTTGTTTTTCTATTTTAAATACAAAATGGCTACTTGTGTTAATATTAAATTATTATTATGAAGTGAATTGTTAATGTTATCCATACTCCCCGCTCAACTTCAAAATATCCTCAGCGACAACAGAGAAAATATTGAAAAATTATTCCAATTCCTGAAAAATACAGAACTTTTTAACAAAATCTATATCTAAGCATCGATTAAACAGTGTTTTTTTTAAACCTCGTTATTTACAGCAACCTATTTTATACTTGGAACTAATAGCCTTGCTGCCGAAGCATCATTAAAAAAAATTTGTTATCCATTGTGACAGTATACACATTTTTTCTCATTTCTCCACCGCGATCGCTGCTTAGTTCCCCTCACTGCACATAGTCTGTACGGGATTTCGTGAGTAGGTAACGACCAATAAAGTTCTCGGAAAATTTAGATTAGCGGAGAAGTTTACTTACACAATAGTGAACGGTTTCGGTGCACTGTCTATTTTTTATGTCAATGATAGGCAGTAATATAAATATTATATTATGCCATGGAGCGGAGCAGAGGCTAAGGTCGTCTGAGAGAACAGCAACAGGGTTACACCTTAGGTTCAGGTTCGGCATCGTCATCATTGATAATTGATGCCAGAAAGGGCCTTGAATCGATTAGTAAAAGGGTCATCTTATGTGTTGCTCAGACGCGGTTATAGCGAGTGGGACGGTGCGGACCAGGCCCACGTAAAAATTTTAAATAAAATTTTTGTGCGTAGAAAATAGTGACATTCAACCTTTATGAAGCTCCAAACACTTAAAAATATAAACTTAAATAATGAAAAAAATACCATGGGAACTATCTTGAATCTATTTGGCCTTTGTCAAAAAAAAAGAAGAAAATATGGTAAAACGTATTTAATTATTGTCTTTTTCTCTATTTCTCCTTTGCTGATAAAATAATAAATAAGGACTTATTTATAAATAGATAATTTTGGGACAGAAAACAGTTTCTCTGTACTTAGATATATAAGGGACTATTGTACTTTCCCAAAAACCATAGTCATAGTGGTTTGTTTACGTTGATTTCTAATTGATTATTGGTAGGGAAGGTGATTGTAAAACGAATGGAAAAAATTACTGTAACCGTTATTAAAAACAATAATTTTATTATCCTTTTTAAAATCTTTAAAAATTTCTTTTTAAAATAATATAACTTTGGACCCAAAAATATGTGTACGATCTCTCTTTTACGCTTTAAAAGGCCAAAATATTGTTGTAAATTTGGATTAAAAAAATCAAACTATATGATTTTAATCGATATTAAATAATTAATAATTAATTGTGTTTTTTATTAGACGGCTACTAATTCTTCAATATTCACATTTAGTATAGTTAACGAATTTATTAAGATTTTTATGATGAAAGAGTTAAATATTTTATGCAGATACTGAATTAGCATGTATCTTGTTTAAGACCTTGTGTAGATAATATAAGGTGCTCAGACGAGTTTTGCCCAAAAAGAAAAAAAAAACATTTTGAATCATTTTGGAAGTCTGCTCAATTATTTTTATTTATGAGCAGTTGTCCGATCCGGCTTCGCCCGAATTGTAATAAAATATATCCTCAGTGCATCATAAACTGTATTTTCATGACACCAAGGCGTAACGTTGGACAGTTTTTGTGTGATGAACAAATCCGAGTATTTTAACACATTTTAAACTATTCCCGTATAGTCCAGGGAATAAAGACAAAAAATACGTCAAACTTTGGAAAAATTAGGGGAAAGCTAGATTTGGTATGAGCCTTCCTTTCGTGGTTCTAAATAATATTCCAAAAGTCCCCACCAATACATGTGCCGCTAAAAATGTTACGCGGGTCAAAGGTCAAAAGCACGTTTTTTCGCGAAAATCTCGTTAACGGTGGGTTTTATAGAAAAAATAGTGGTTATCAAATTCGTAGTTTAGAAAATTGCCTACAAAAACATATAGTATTACTAAAATTACCAATTACGTACGACGTACGAGGCATGCTGCATGATACTCGTTCTCTCACCTCGCATTCATTCAATCGCTTAGTGAACCATTCCAGTTCCATCCGCATGATGTATGTCGTATGATGCCTTGTATTAATTCGTATAACCGCATCAAACGAATCGAACTGACATAAGAAACAACTCTTTATCGAAAACCGTTAGTCCTACGAAAATAAGTAATACAATATATTTTGTAGGCAATTTTCAAAGCTACAAATTTGATGACCACTACTTTTTCATAAAAGTCACCGTTAGCGAGATTTTCGCGAAAAAACGTTTTTTGTGACCTTTTATTCCGATTAACATTTTTAGCCGCATATGTATCGGTGGGGACTTTTGCTATATTGTTTAAAACCACGAAAGGAAGGTTCATGCAAGAATCCAGTTTTCCCCTAATTTTTCTACTCTGAAATGTCTCTATTCTCTGTATTAAGATAGATAGATAGGTAGATAGATAGATTTATTGGTTTAAGTTATACTTACATATAGAAATGTTAAAAACACGTCAAAAGAGAAAAAACAAAGATATATACAATGTTAGGGTGCATTTTCCTTCTCCAAAAATTCTTCGTACTTATAGAAGCACTCCTTAATCTTAATATATAAAAATTACGTGTCACATGTTTGTCCGCGATGAACTCCTAAACTACTGAACCGATTTTAAATTTGATTTGCACACCGTGCGCAATTCGACTCAACTTGAAAGATAGGATAGCTTACATTTCAATTTATAGTCGCAATATTATTTTATTGCAAATTATTTGTCTATTCCTTGACAGTCATAATACAACCATATAAGATGGCGAACCTGTTGACTGGATTGAGTGAATATTCAATAGATGGCGCAACGAACTTAACAACCATATAAGATGGCAATACCTGTTGACTGGATTGAGTGAATATTCAATAGATGGCGCAACGAACTTAACAACCATATAAGATGGCAATACCTGTTGACTGGATTGAGTGAATATTCAATAGATGGCGCAACGAACTTAACAACCATATATCTAGATCGAAGATGTAAAAAAACTGAATATCGTTTAAAACTGCTCGGCACGACGGCGCAGCCGGAGTGCATGAAATAGAGCAAGTGTTTTAAAGACCAGTTATCCACGAATACTTTACGCTATTTTTTTTTTCGAGCACGACGGCGCAGCCGGGATGCTCGACATACACACATATACGCCCATGTATATTTTAAAATAGCTAGCAATTAATAAAATAGATAGATAGATAGATAGATGTTCCAATTAAATTGTTTTATTATTTCACTTTATACGTAGGGAAGCACGTACAGGGCCGCTAGTAAAATATATATAAATAGTTTTTTTAAACATGTTAAGAGCCAGGCTTCTAGTGGCCAAAGAGTAAAAGAAAAAAAATTCTGAAACACCTCTTATTATTAACTGAATTTATTATTGATTAGAATTCAATGTATGCATCGAAATATGCGAGAAAAGCGAGCAGCGAATCTAGATTATTTGGTATCAAATTACCTAATTATTAACATATTTATTACATGTGAAAAATTAATGAGAACTTTTAATGCAGAAAAGGCTGTTCTTGATGATAGATTTATGCGATTAATTGTGTTTTTATTAAACAGCAGACGATCTCTCAACAAAACTAGTATTCAAAACCAAAGGTCATAAAAATGATGTATGATTTCGTTAAATTTATTATTTTTGTTTAGAAAAAAATTTGCATAAACCATGAGATACAAACTAACATAAATTTAAATAAATATATTTAAGTAGAACGAACACAAAAATGACTAATGTAATAAACATTAATAACATTAAAATTTAATAGAACTCTAAAAAATTATCCTTTTAACCTACTTTAATTTGAAAAATGTTTCAGGAATACCACAATTATTATATTTTTAACTTTAATTATAATAGTATCACCTTGTATCTTCAAATAAATTCAAATACAGGATTTGAGGTCACAAAGAAATTGATTTTTATTTGTTTACGTTATTGATCAACGTTTCGGCATCAAATTGCGTCTTCGTCAAATTATAATCTATTATAAATTGAAATAAAATAAACTAAAAATTGTGATTTTATAAAATAGATTATAATTTGTAGAATGAACAATTTCATGCCGAGACGTTGATCAATAAAGTAAGCAAATAAAAATTGTTTTCTTTTTGGCCTCAAAGCCTGTATTTTAACATATTTTTATCACTCAAATCCTACGGGCGAGTTTTTTATCGTAAGGTCACCAGTTGTCAGAATTATTTGCACCTAGTGATATTTTGTTTTACCTATTGTTTGTAATAATCTACACTGTATTAATAATGCTATATTAAGTTTGGATGTAGGAGGTAATCTCCGAAACTACTAATCCGATTTCAAAATGTTTTTCACCAATATTTAGAATAGACCTTCAGGATGGGCATAGGCTATTATTTTCGCGTTAAAATAAAAGCGCTTTTCGATGAGACCAATTTTGCAACGTTAGTCGACGAAAAAAGCGGTGGCAGTCTACAAATTCGAGCGAAGCCGGACCAAACAGCTATAGTTAGGAACAAAAAAGAAACTGATTTTGAGAATAGTCAAGCGTATAGCGATGGCGTATTGCTTCCGTAGCTTCCCTATTATAAGCCCCCAGTTTCTAAGTTTAAAATTTGAGAACTATTGAAAGTCCAAATGACTCTGGCGGTTGGACGTTGGTGGAAGTCGAAACGTCAGTTTTTTAAACGAGATTTTAAATTACTCCTATTTCTTTTTGACTGATTCGGTGCCGGTCAGTTAATAATAATACCTAATACAGTCCTGGCGTTAATAGGTAGCGCCTCATTAACGAGTCAATATTAATTATTATTAGATTACAATCTCAATAATAAATTATAATATTGCACGCACAAATACAATATTCGCTGTGATAAATTAATCAAAAACAACGGTCGTAGTGCTAAGCCTTCTCGCCAAAATACTGTATTTGTTAATAATATATGCACTGTGACATTTTAATGTATAATTATGTTAACTGAAAATTGTATTTTAACAAAACAAAAAAAAAAAAAAACTGACCCTCTTGAAAAACTTATCTGACTTTCCATATTCGGCATGACTTTTATCATCTAGTAGGTATACCAAAATTATACATGATATTTATTTAGTCAGTTGAGACATACATCTATTTTAAACGTCAACGAAATACAAAATTGAATTATAAAATTATCGGCAACATGAAAATTCATCAAGATTGTAAAAAACCCGTTCTACTAAGAAATGTTTAATATTTTTCTTGAAAATTGAGAAGGATTGTTTTTTAAGCTTTTAGGTAGTTTATTATTTTTATTATGTGCAGCTGCAAAGAAGGGAGAGGCGCTGAACGATCGTGCGCGCTTAGCGGCGAAAGCTGGCATTTTTACGGCACATGTACTTATATAAACTCAAAGGTAAAAATAGAATAAAATATAGCAATAATTTAATATATAATATACTAGCGGTCCCGTCCAGTTTCACCCGGGTGTAAAAGAACGAATGGGGAAAGGAGGAACACGAGTACACACATTCATCTTAGTTTACCGAGATGAATGTTGTGTCCAAATTTCATAATGATCGGAGAAAGCACCCTTCAAAAGTTTTTGGCGAAAAAAAAGCAGTATTTATACTTTTCTTAAGTAATAATTTTTTTTTAATTAATTAAATAAAATTAAAATAAATTTAAATGTAAGCCTTAGAAGAAAGCAATGAAGAAAATAAAAAAAAATAAAATTATATATTCGCCCAACGTAGGGCTCGAACCCACGACCCTGATATTGACAGTCGCATGCTCTACCGATTGAGCCATCTGGAATTTTGTACTCTAAACGCTAATATGAGTGTATCTAGTTAGTGCATTTCACATGAATAAAAGCTTATTTTTGAGATACATTTTGCAACATTTTTCATTAATGCTCCGCTCCTTATGGTCGTAGCATGATATTATATAGCCTATAGCCTTCCTCGATAAATGGGCTATCCAACAAAAATTTTTTTTTTCAATTTTAACCAGTAGTTCCTGAGATTAGCGCGTTGAAACAAACAAACAAACTCTTCAGCTTTATATATTAGTATAGATTGTATAGATAAACTAGTTGACGAAATCAACTGGTTTTTCAACTAATTGACAGTACACCGTCAACGGCTCACTATTATCTAATCACCTTGTTCAGAATGATGTAAAACAAGCGGACCCTTAGATTCGGTTATCCGACCAACGCCAATAGTGTATGTGCCATATACCTACAATGTACAGGCAAAGGCACTTATGAACAAATATATCAATAATATTGATTGGTTTCGTTGCGTTTGATATACACAGAGATGTGTTAGAATAGTTAAGTAAGGTTACGCCGCGGCTACAAACCGCCCAGCGCCAGTCGCGATGGCCAATAAAACGGGGAGGATGACAAGTGCAACTACTATATAAAGACAGCCGAGTGCCAATCGTATTATCACAAACGTGCTCAACGTGTATATTGGATTATCAAATCGCAAAACCAAACAACAAATTCAAAATGTTCAAATTGGTGAGTTAACATATTTTTAAATATACTTTTTCGAAATCATTGCGAGTTTATTTCAAAATTAAAAATATACAAAATTTATAAACGATATTTAAATATTGTTCTATCCAACTTGACAATTTCCAGTTGGAGGGTTAAATATGTTCTATCCAACTTGACAATTGGCAGTTGGAGGGTTAAATATTGTTCTATCCAACTTGACAATTTCCAGTTGAAGGGTTGAATATGTTCTATCCAACTTGACAATTGGCAGTTGGAGGGTTGAATATTGTTCTATCCAACTTGACAATTGGCAGTTGGAGGGTTAAATATTGTTCTATCCAACTTGACAATTTCCAGTTGAAGGGTTGAATATGTTCTATCCAACTTGACAATTGGCAGTTGGAGGGTTGAATATTGTTCTATCCAACTTGACAATTGGCAGTTGGAGGGTTGAATATTGTTCTATCCAACTTGACAATTTCCAGTTGGAGGGTTGAACATGTTCTATCCAACTTGACAATTGGCAGTTGGAGGGTTGAATATTGTTCTATCCAACTTGACAATTACCAGTTCGAGGGTTGAACAAGCTAATACTGATATGACTGTGAAAGAAAAAAACAGACACTTTAAAAGAAAGCTTTTTAAGAATTAGTGCTTAACGGTCGGTTCGTTTTATGAAAGAGCCCAAGCCCCATTGTTAATTTTTTGTGCTAATAGTCTAGTTCATTAACATTAATTTTTTTTAAATCAAATAATTCTTGAGTCAATTTTTTGAAATTTTGAAATTTGTTAGGGTTTAGGGCTGAGATCGATACATTTTTTTTAATTGTTATTTTTCTCAAACTTAGGAATACAAAATTTAACACTGAAACGTTCTATGAAACGTCAAAATTTGCTAGAACTTTTTTATTTTTTGTTTCGTTTACATAACCTCTAAATACGCACGATGAAAAAATATCGCGAATAAAATATATTCTAAATTAATTTAAAAAAAACAGCTATCCAGTTTTTAACTCGGTTATAAATATAAAGCTTTAGGTGGGGGCTTGTTCCACTTCCCACCCTGAAACAAAAACAATTACAATACCGGACGGCACATTAGCAAGAGAACATGTGTTTTAAATGGTGCATTTGGGTGAATTTGGGTCAAGATCTCGCCGTTTTATCTACTAAATTATATGTTTTAAACTGTACAAAGGATTGTGAAACATAAATGATGTCCTTTCACTCAGTTTAGATTAATTACTTGAAATTGTTTGGCAAACTTTACTGGACTTTATTCGTTGTCATTTTATACTTCGACTTTTAACATAAAGCTGTCATCCTATCTTAATAACATTAAAGTCTCATTTTCGCGACTGTCCATAGTTAACTTGAAAATCGTTGAACCGATTTCAAATTAGTTTTCAAGATTTTGTAGTTACGGGGAGATGCCAACGGGCTGACAGTTCTTTAGATTTACCAAGTACCGCAATCTATTGTACCCACTTATAAGACAGAGATAACAATGAAATCAATCCAAAATGATTTGCACAGAAAATAATTTTAAGTTTTACAAGCTCCCAGGAACATTTACTGTAGGCTTTTTTTAAGAAAATTACAACTAAACAGTAAATGTTCCTGGTAACATGTAAAACTTCAAATTATCTTCTTTGCCAAGAATAATAATTTTGGATTGATTTCATTGATATCTCTATCTAATACATGGGTATAATGCATAATAATAATAAAATTTACACAATTTTAAATTTGTATCATTATATATTTATAATGATGAGTTTAGTAATTTTTGTGAAAATATAGAGCTCTTTTTGGTGAAAATTGAAATTAACTATATTTGTATAGATAAAGTTCCGACACCAACGGTAAAAATCCTATAACCGCAACCAAAAGCGCGTGAACTAATGATTAAAGAAATCCGTACGAAATAGTAGGTTATGTTTCTGGTGCGTGATGACATATATTATGACGAATTTGACATTGTCACGTGTGCCGTAATATCACCACGCACAAAATACATATATATATAATATTTTCTGTACAGCCTACTCCCTCTAAATTAGCTGATTTTCACAAATTTTTAAAAATTTTGACAGTTCAGTTCTGAGTTCACTTCCAAATGTATAGGCTGCGTTGGATTTTCACACATTTACTGTGGAAATGGTTGTACGACAACGTTTGGTTTTATTTTAAGAACTAGTGCTATAAATGGGTCACTTTACTACAGATATACAGTCGTACAAAACATGTTTTTGCTAAAAGAATCTTATCGCATTTTTTTTTTATCGCAGTTCGTTCTTGCCGCTGTCCTGGCTTGCGCTGCCGCCGCCCCAGGCTACATCGGTGTTGCTCCGGTTGTCCACGCCGCTCCAGTCGTCCATCATGCTCCCGTTGTCCACGCAGCTCCAGTTGTATCCCACTCCGTAGTGCATCATGGCTCAGTTGTCCACCATCCGGCCCCACTCGTCAAGACTGTGCCAGTTGTTCACGCTGCCCCAGTCGTACATACCGTACCGGTCGTCAAAGCGGCCCCAATTGTTCCAGTTGTCCATGCTGCTCATCCGGTTCTTGTACATCATTAAAATCGCTGTGTTATTTGAACAACACGCTCATTATAACCAACCGTTAAAATTATATTATAATATTGTTTCTATACCATTCAGATGACAATTTAATAGTGCAAACATCGTTAAAGTATTTATTTCAGTGAATAATTAATTAATTGTTAATCAACTATTTGATTATTTACTGAATTAAATAATGACTGTAAAATTTACTACAAACTATTTTTGTTTATAGAATTGTTTGTATTTAACAAAACTGTTGTGTAATTTATTTATTTATTTTAAAAAATAAATTGCAATTTTCGCAAATAATTTTGGTTATTTTCTTAAGAGATTTGTTACACCTTTTTTACTTTCACACTATAATAGCTTTTATAAACGAAAACCATATATTTGTTTACTCAAATCAGCATTATAGTTAGTTACCATAGAGATAAGGAACTGTTTTCTCTATTAATTGCAAAGACTTTCACTAGTCGTATTTTATTGTAATATCTCTATGGGTACAACTGACGGACTGCGTGTATTGTGACGACACGAAAGACGCTAGTATTGTGCAAAGGGGTTACCGTTTTTTTGTAATTTCTAAAATATTCATTTTTCGAAGAAAATACCAAGAATAATTTCTTCTTAAAATGTCACAAAAACCCCGAATCAGCCGAGGAAAATAATGATTTTCAATTTTTTTACCTTTAGGGGCGATTTATGGGTAAACTATTGCAGATAGGGGTAAGAGGGTGGAGCACTTTATCGTAGCAAATATAAAAATCTACAACTTTTTGTCGAAACCTTTTTTCATATATCTCATAGCTTGTGAGATAATTAGAAAACAACACTTTTTCATAGTCAGAATAGTTTCTTGTAACCCCAAGAACGATCACTGAAATTTTTAGCCGTTTGAGATTTTAGGTATTTCACGAAGATCGTTTTTGGACTACACAGGAGTAAAGAAAAAAAATCGAATTCTAGATTTCGACGGACAAAATATGTTATATATTTTTTAAATGAAAACCAATTTTGTTTCAAATAATTACCAGAAGATTATAAAATCACAAAACATATTAAATACATAATTTTTAAATAAATTCGACACGCATCATGACGCATGGCGTGTTCTCCACTGCAGGTATTTGTTATTTTTTTAAATTGTTCTCAGAATTTTAATCTCAAATCCATAAACCTAAAATTAAAAAAATAAACCGATACAAAACTTATAACGTTTTATAAACACCATTTTAGTGACGTCAAAATATCGAAGCAAAACATCGCGTTTTAAAAAGTAATTTTCTTAAAACCGATATTTATCATCAAATGAATTTGTCATTTTTTTGTATTAATCGTCAGTCGTGACTTTTGAAGTGCAATTTAAATTCAAAATTTTTAACTTTACATCACTAAAATACACTTAAACGCTGAAAAGACTAGGTACCTAATAATGCATTCAAAATAAAAAGAAAAACTTAACAGCACTAAGCAGTTACGCCTGTTGGTCAAAGGCCTATAAAGATTGTCTAAATATGTTAGTATAAATTATTATTATCTAAAACCAAAGCTGTGGATATTTCAAGCAGATTTTAGAAAGTATTGTTGTCATTATTTATTTTTAGAAGTCAAGTTACAATGATGTTCTTGTACTCGAATACAAAAGATTTATAGTTTATTTATTAATTATATTTTATTTATCTAAATATACATTTCTTGTTCACTCATCTGTCACCTATTAAGTTTTACAATTTTTTTTTAAGTGCAGATTTACTTATATCAACACTCTTGATTTTTTCGGATTATTCTGAGCCATATTTGTCAAAATTGGCTGCTGGCAATGATTTTTCAAAGATTTTTTTGAAAAATGAAATAAAAGTTTAGATAAAAAAAATATTTATATTTTTTAATTCGCGCTTTAAAAAGCTTTCGTTTGGTATCCCACATGACAACCCCGAATAAACATTTTTTTTTTTTTATTTTAAAAAACAAAATAAGCGAATCAGCAACTAAGGCCATTATCGCAAAAACAAATACATAAAATAAACATTTTATTTTTGTCTTTCCTTCCACCCCCGAAAAATGACTCTTAAAATAAAATTTCAGCTTTTCGTACTTCAAGTTAGTACTCAAGCGACCACTTTCTCTACAATGTCAATTTCAACTTTATGTAGTCAAAATGTCTCTGAAAAAATACAATTCTTGATAATTCTTAAAGCCAAGGAGACGTCTTTAATATTTAATATTTTGCGTGCAGAGTGCAAGCACAAACGACTGGTCGGTAAGTACGAGCGCATTAACATTGATACTTGAATGGGTTTGAAACGTATCTGGTTTCGGACACGGCGAAACGAGATATTATGTTGAATCAATTGCTAATATGGTCAGAAAGCCACCATAACCTTGTTTTGCTAAGTAATGTGTTTATTTTAATATCTTGTGTTCCATATATCACCTGCTGTCGGTAAAACATATCACCGTTACGTTTAATTGGTAAAACAAGACAATATACAGGGACGTACCTGAAAAGTTGTAGACATTTTCTGAAGTGCAACTGTAGCAATGTGTGTTTCATAACAACAATAGCAAACTATTGATATATATTTGCATAAAAAAATAATAACCGGTTTTTTCATCTATTTTTTCAGGGTTTTTTTTTCATATTTGAGTTAGAACTCATTTTACGATTTCACCTGGAGGTGCGACCGTCACAACATTTGTAAAATTTTACCAGTCAGTAGTTTGGGCTCTAGGTGTCATTACAGACAGGCAGACAGACAGATATTTTTTAGAACAATTATTTTCGGATCAAGGGACTTGGAAATGTGTAAATTCACCAAAAACTCATGAAAACCAATTTTTTATACATTCAAATGATATCCTCTATAGGCTGTGTGCCCGATAGCGCCGCTAGTAGATAATAGAGAATTATTGAACTCGCTTTTTATGAAAATCGCGATATGTTTCTATGGCGATAAGTCCAAAACTTTAGCTGGCCATGATGTGCCAAAAAAAATGTAATAAATAAATTTATATACACACTAAAATTCAGATTTGTAAACCATTATATAAATAGCGTAACATAAAAGGTACGTGAGAATTATTTATTTACCAACTATGACGTACAATATATAAATAATTACATTAATAATTAATTACATTGACAGCGTAACGTCAAATTATGGCGCCAATGATCTTTATTTTACTTAAATTTCCATCAGCGCAACAGCCCGGAATACAACAAGCATTTCCAGATCGATTAGTTCTGCTCATTTTCTTTGTAATTAAAAAACTTCAAATAAATATATAACTATTTTCACTTTTAATAAACATTGCTCACTGATATATATGGAAAATTTGAGTTTGAAGTTTCCCCTAGTGCTCACCACAAACGCTCGCATCGAAAAATGTGTAACTCCGCCTCCTTGCACATAGCCCATAACTTTGTATATGGGAAAGTAAAAATCTATCTCAAAAAAAAAAAATGGCAAAAAACTTAACTTAAGTAATTTTGTCATGCGTCCACATATATTTATTACATTTATTTTTCACAATGTCTTTGACAAAGTGAATCATTATTACGCTATAATGATATGGATATCAAGTAAGCCGTAAAAAATTATTCACATGATGTAGGTATATAATTTTTGTATATATTAAATTTTGGGCCAAGGTCTACAGTGAAGTGGGTTTTCATTTTTTTGCAGTTAGTAATATCTTTTATATGACGAACCGACGGGACATTTCAGAGCTATAAAACATCTATGCCAGTGCCCAGTGGCCAGGCAATATTTAGTTTATTGTAAAATTTATTGCATTTATTATAGCTTTTGGTGTTAAACTGCTGCAAATCGCTATTTTTCGCTTACTGCTCATTTCCCTTTTGTCGCAGCGTATTAATGCATGTTGATTTATTTACACAAATTGTCATTATAAACATAATATAATTAATAGCTTGTAAAAATTTTAATTTTCGAATGAACTGTTTTTTATTCCTTTTTACCACTTTTATATTAACTTGCTGTTCGTGCATGTTGGGCGGAACTTTGTAATTGATTTTAAACTAACTTCCTGATGAGATAGAGACTTGAAATTTTTAACATAACTCAGAATTAGATGACAATACGAGAAAATACTAAAATAAAGAAAAAAATAAAAAAAAAATTTAATAAATAACACATAATTAATTCTTATTTACCGTTGTAAGACCCATCGCTCTTAATGATCTATGGCTCAATTGATTAGCACGTCGTGCTCACAACACGAAGGTCGCAGGTTCTGTTCCCCATGGACACATTATATTTTTATATTTTTACGATGTATTTTTGTATTCTTTTTACTAAAAAGTATAAAAATAATAATAGAAATAGAAAACATTTCTAATATACCACGTTTCTAAATCGAACTAAAAAGTATAAAATAATTTCTTTACCGACAGATTTTTAACTTGTAAGATTTGAAACGAAAAACGTGGAGCGCATTAGAAGTGTGGAGAGTAACTATCAATGAAAAAATCTATTTATGAGATAAAATGAATAACGCGCCCCACGTTTTTCGTTTCAAATCCTACAAGTTAAAAATCTGTCTGTAAAGAAATTATTTTATACTTTTTAGTTCGATTTAAAAATGTGGTACCCATATTAAAAATGTTTTTTATTTCTATTATTTTTAAATTGTTTTCAAGATATATAATATTATGTTCGGATGCAGCTCGTAATTTACTTTACACATTGACCATTTTAAACTGGGACAACTCGGATTTTAACAGTTAATAATAAAAGACTTCAAAATACAATATTAGAAAGGAAAGTGTTTTTCATAAAAGAGTAGCTTTCTTAGAGAAAAATAAGATTATTATTTTTTTTATTCGAGATTAAAATCTTTTTAAAGTCACTTTAATACGATCAATAAAAACATTATCCGTCAACGGACAATAATAAGTCGACCTTGCTCTGGCTGCTGGCAGTTCCATAGATGAGAGGCGGAGTCGATAAGTCTGAGTCGTTCGAGTTAGACAAATATACTGTGACATGGTCGCGGATATACTCTCACTTCGACTTACTTATACACAAGAATCTTTATGAGATAGGTAGAAACGCTGTAACTTTGTAGAACAATTTTAAATAGTATAAAACAAAGTCGCTATCCGCGCCTGTCTGTTTGTTCTCTTATAGCTCTTCTAACCTATGTGTAATGGATACTTTCTTCTAGAATGTTTATTTGTATAATGCATTCATATTAAATTTAAAGATAGCTAAATAAATCTCGATGTTTTGTAATCAAGTCGAAAAAAGTGCTTTTAGGGTAATTGCATACAGACTTGTGTTCACTGAATCATAAGAGATTAATGTACTAATGATGTACTAATTAATGTAGGTACTACAGAGTATATGCACAGTTTTCGAAAATATTTAAAATCAATTATATTACTTGTATATCATCATTCGAGTTCTAGATACATAAACTGCTATTATAAGCCTACGGAAAACACCTTATTTTTTGTAAAAAAAATAATTTCATTCAATATGAAATACGCGAGTCCGAAATATATGAATCAGAAGTAAGAATCGAAATTCACATCTCTGTGAATTCATGTAGATGCTCTTTCTATTGTGACGATAATCTGGTCTATTCAATCGCTGGATCCCGTCTGAAGGTCTATGAATTTGATATTCGTATGCTCCATCAGGTTCTCGTAGACAAGTTTTCGGAATCAAAATCGGCCCAGTATTTAAAGCTACGAGGGGTACACAAACAATCAAACATACTTTACACCCAACCCTATCACCATTTTTCTTTCGATAATTGGGTAAAACATGTTTTTGGCACGACCCTCTATAAAGTTATCGCTTTTCATGGCTCTATAGCGGTTGTGAAATGACCCTTTTTTTCACTAGTGCATAAACTAAAACAGAAGTCGATTAAAACGTGTGTCAAGAAACAGTGTTAATATGATTTGGTGTCCTGTGGTTAATTTTTGACATCTGGAACACTCCAAATAAGAAGAATCCCAGAATCTCTCCGGCCAAATTCGTGGGGCACGTGCAGATTTTATTTCTTAAACAGGCATCGTTTTTGACAATTCTTTTTAAATTTCGAGGGTTTTGGGCGTTTAAACTTAAGGCCGCTGCACACGAGGCTGGATTTGCCGCTAGATTTGACTACTAGTTTTCTTAATTGCACATACCGCTAAATTAGCGGTATGTGCTTTATTATCGCTTTGAGCATCAGAGCTGACTTTCGTTCATATAAGAAGTTATATCTAAGTTAATTTCACACGAAATCCATTCAAATTGAAGCTTTTTGAAAAGAGGAGATTCTGATCTATAAAACAGAACCATTTTTAAATCAATTCGAGTTCATAAATACTATTAAAATTGTAATTGAAAGTTACAAACAGCAGTTGTCGGTTGGTCTGTACGTATGTACGGATGTACGTATGTACGTATGTACGTACGTCACGACTCTACAGATCGCAATTTTGGTCGGATTGCCTTGGGTTATATTTTATTCACTTTGTTTACTATCAGACCAGAACCCTATTTAAATTCACATAAATGTGTTCAGTAGTTTAATTTTTATAAACAGTTTTATTTTATTATTTTTGACAGCTAATAGTTAAAATAAAAAAACCTTAAAAAAACAAAAAAATATCTATTACTGTTATTGTAATGTAGTGTATTACGTAGAATAACTGCTCCACTTCTATACCATAATAACAACGCAAGCTGGGATATCAGAATGGCCGAGTGGTTAAACGCGTAGTCCAGTAATAGCAAGGTGCCGAGTTCGATTCCCGCTTGACACCAAGTAATATTTTTTTTTTCTATTCCATTTTATTTTTATTTTTTTTCTATTTTTTTAATTGTTTTTTTTTTTTTAAATCTATTTTCTCAATTTTTTTTCATTATAATATGTACAGTGGAAAACTTGCGGGATGTGCACTTTTGGTTTTGCCAACTATTGCTTTTATGTCTTCGCTTCACACGAGACGTCTTTTCAAGTTGGCTTTGTGGATGAATCGCTGGTGCGCGCGCAGTAACAGTTCAAATATAAACACAGAGCAAAACGTGCCTGTTGTCTGACTGAGCAGAATGACGCCATGTTGGTTTGTGAGCTCACGTGACAAGATACTGTTTCCTGATTGGTTCTTGCTCAGAGCAAGCAGAGAACCTAGCAAGAAAAATAGTCCCTAATTTTAAAATATATCTTGTGAGCTATCAGGCGAGCCCGCAGACTTGTACCCAGCCTGCCAGCCAGCAGAAGTTCTAGCAGTGTTTTCAGCCTCGTGTGCTACGGTCTTTACGAATTGTATAAAAATGGTCATGTCTAGTGTTGCCAGGTCCGATTTGTTTTAAATCGGGGAAGAAGATAAAACAAATCGGGATTTAGGGTTGTAGATCGGGACAAACAAAAAAACAACGTTTTTTAAATGAAACTTTTATTTATTGCGTTTCGAAACTAACATTACAAGTAGGCCTATGTCAGAATTTAATCCTACATAATAATAGTCAGACTTGTTGGACTAGTAGAAATTTAAAAATAGGTAAGTATTACAATAAAATCGTAGTTTAAATAATTTATTTTTTATTAAAATTATATTTTGCTGCCTTCAAGATCGCCTTGTTTTTTATAACGCAGTTATAGAATTCACTACAAGCCATATTAAAGTTGGTTTTAATTTGAATCTCGGCTTTGACATGCTCGAGTGTTAAACGGTTTCGCGTCTCAGACCAAATTATATTAGCCTGGGAAAATACCCTTTCCGTTGCCGGAAATTGATTTATCGGGACGCGTCCTCAGACCCTGAAAATCGGGACGTCCCGCGCAAATCGGGACACCTGGCAACATGAGTCATGTCCGAGTTCTTATTTGTCGAGAACAAACTGTAAAGTGATTAGTGAATGATAATAAAACGGCGTTTTAGATGTCCAAACATTTATTTTAAAGTCCAACACATACAAAGCAAATTCCCACAATTTATATATCGTGGAACGAACGAACTTTGAAACTCCAATTAGAAACTGGCAACTCCATTCAGAACATTAAATTCAATGTTGGGCGGAGGACACAATAAACTGTGTACTCGGTGGACAGAGCTCAGCTATAGCGCAGTAGTAGAAAAGAAACCAATTCAAATTTTAACAGTGCATTCAAATCATACTTCAATGAATTTTCATTTCGCGAATTTACTTGTCGAGTGTCTATTATTTAAAATCTGTCTATTGTTTAGACGATCGTGCTTTGGTAAAACATTCCTCTCTTATTAAAGTTTGAAGATTTGGATGATCTAGATTCTGGATGAAACATCAAATAGATGAAGATTTTAGAGCGATCGAGGCACTGAGATTTAGAACAAATATTGTTACAAACTCCCCGTTAAGACGACAAACAAGTTCGTGAGACAATAATCGACTTGTCGTTCTAACAAAGACACACCGATTGTTGTAGGAGATAATAATTGACTTGTTTAACTGTTTTGTTAACGTTATTATTACTGTAAATAAATAATTTCCACCACGAACTAGATTCTAGAACAGTTTTGTTACAATATGATATTGTTTTCGTATACTTTAATTGTGCAGAAGATGCCGGGAAGTAGAAAAGAATGTTTAAATATCAAAAGAGAGAAGAAAACATAGACGACCCAGACGACGCTGAAAAGAATGGATTGAGGCTTACGGAAAGAGAAAGTTTCTGTTAGACCATGACTACTGCGGATTCCAATAAAAAAAAACTTCCCAGTTTTTCTTTTTTCTTCTACTTCTTCTATCACCTTAATGATTTCTGGAGAGCTCTTTCGTTAACAATTTTTTGATTATTTTTTTTAGACAAATGTTAAGTTTTTAACCATTTTTTCTCTTCTTATGTCATCTAGACTCTAGAGTATCTATTTTTCCTCAAATTATGCCTCTAACTTAGTTAAAATCTTAATTACTTTTCAACAACCGTTCCTTTGTTCACATAGACGCTAATAGCCTCACAAATTGTTGAGTATCTATAATCCAATCTCTAAAAATAGATATATTTCTCATGTAGGTACTATACTACATTAATAATTTTGGCGAGAAGTATGGTCGAGCAGAATAAATACTATAAAAAATTATTGGGTATAAAAAATATTAATTTCGAATCGACAACATAATACCTATCCGCAAAATTCGAAATACGCACGCTATAACAATAACAATGAATGACAATTTACTGTTACAACATTATGCTTATCAGGGAGTTGGTTGCTTTGGTGTTCTTTTATTCTAGTTTTAAGCGAATTATTGAATTATAATGTTATGATTTTCGTTAATATATAGTCTGAAAAAAATTGGTCGATAATTTTATTTATTTGAAGAGTTGCATTCAGACGTTAATCAAAGATTTGAATAAATTATCTACTATTATCTATGTCTTAAAATACTGAAATTACTATTCTCTTTGTCATAATATGTTAAATAATTAATTAATATTAATAGGTACAAGCCAATACTTATACTCACACTCTAACTGCAATTTAAAGACCGTGACCCGAGCAATGGCGGGTTCGCAGCTAATTAGTTGGTATTTCAAATCTATACCGTTTGTTCCGAACAACATGAAAAAAGCTGTTCGTGCAATTCCGTCGAAAAGAAGACATTCGGTACTGCAAGCCGTGTCACCCTTCCCTCGCTCGGTTTGTCCGGCGATCACGGTTTACACCGGGATATATATATATGCATTAATTACGTTGTCCTGTCGACGTTCATGCGCTCCTGCACAAAATGCGGGGGCGTAACATATGACCGTCTTAATTATCCTACCAGCTGCAACACTTCTACACGAGGTGTGGCAAAGTACTGAGACTAATTTTTAGGGTTCCGCACCCAAAAAAGTAGATACTTCTATTGAGTCTGTCCGTTACAACTTCATAGCTCCTGAAAAAAAAACTTTCTTTTGTTCGATTTTAAGGTATGGTTGTGCCCGAAGTCGCCTGATTTTTGAATTTTGGTATCCGAGGGGAGTAAATAAAATAAAGCTGTAATCTTTAGCTTAAGGTTTGCCCAATTAAAGCCAGATCGACTCTAGACCTCTTTTAAACGAAAGAGGAAAATATTTTATACATATTTTGTATGTTAGAATGTATCTATAAATGTTTTATACATATATTTTATATGAGCAACTTGTTTTGGTTCTTCTTGTCTGTTACAAAGTAATATTTTGTATAAGTCTATTAAACTTAGAATGTACAAAGCTATATTTTAAGCTAGGTTCAACAGTTAAGTTAAGGTTAGATCGAGGGGGGTTTGGTGGGTAGGGGGCCCCCGCACTACTCAAGGCTATCGTCCTCTCTCACAAAAAATGCCAAATAGGGATGTAAAACCGGCCTTAATGCTATAATAATTAAATTATAACACGCAAAAAATTATGACACAAACTTTGACTATACTGTAGAATAGCTGACAGATAAATATAGTAGATTATAGACGCTCGACAAGTGACAACAGAGGTTATGAACGTCTTATGGAGTATAGCTGATAACTCAATCAGCACGAACCCGACTGAGAAATTTGACTTTTTTTTATAATTACCTACAACAATGGTTGTCTCTGTACTTAATTCCCAAACTAAAGTCAATTCTGTGTCTTACCTACCTTTCCTGGCCGTCCGTGTTCCTGACCTCTTGTTAGTTTTGCCCGCCGAGTTGGGTCCGAGGCACTTCCGTGGCCCTGAATCCTTTATCCTATGGTTCACCCATCTTGTGTCCCCGTTCATAATTGTGTTGTGTTTGTGTTTTTAGTTTTACATTTAGTCAGTATTAAATTTTAGCTTAGTTAGTGGCTGAATACACAAAAGTGTAAAAGCCAAAAATTTATTAAAAAAAAGTCAGTTCTAATTGCAAAGGGCTATTTAACATTGGAATCGATAAGTTCTTTTATTAGTTATATTTTGAAACATGATCATACCTAGTAGACTAAACAACTTTTTTTGTTCATTATGAGGTTATAGAGCGCGCAAAATGGTACAATATGGTGTTCACCGGTCTCATTTGAAAGCTATTTGATCTAGAAACCTGAAATGTGGAAAACCACATTTACTAAAGTAACGCTGTTTATAAGAAAAGTTGGTCATCACTTTTATGTCTGACCTCGTATGTATAGGCGGCACTGCTTAGGTGATATATTGTGACACTATTAACTTTTTATCGTCATACAATTGATGGGTTCATTAAAATGCACATACTGAATAGAAAACACAAAAACAACCAACCAACCATATATCACAGCCAACTTTGAAGAGATACTGATTTTTCAGAGATTAAAATTAATCTTTTCAATATTTTTATAAAATAAAAGGAATAAATAAATATTTTAATATACCAGGCTTTTAAAACGAACTAAAATGTATAAAATAATTTCTTTACAGACAGATTTTTAAATTGTAGGATTTGAAACGAAAAACGTGGGGCGAATTATTCGTTTTATCTCATAAATACATTTTTTCATTGATATAGCTATTCTCTACACTTTTCACTTTTAACTGTCGCGTGCGCCTCACGTTTTTCGTTTAAAATCCTACAAGTTAAAAATCCGCCTGTAAAGAAATTATTTTAGATTTGGTAGATTAAAAAAGTCTTTTATTTTTTTAATTATTCTTATACTTTTTAGTAAAAAAACAAGGTAAAAATTAAAAACATTATATGTCCCATGGGGCATCGAATCCGCGACTTTCGCGTTATTATCACGACGCTCTAACCAACTGAGCCATAGACCAGTGATTGCTATGTGCGTTACAACGGTAAACAAGTAAGATTGAATTATATTGTAAGCACTATTAAGTTCTTACTTCAAAAAAAAAATAAAACGCTTTGATTGAATTAATAACAATTCGTAAAATGATGTTTTCTCAATAGAAATAACTAATCAACTCAATTTTTTCCAAAAATAATAACCTTCATTTTTCCAGCGTATAGCTAAGGAAAAATAATTTTGACAATATTAAAAGAGAGAGAGAGAGAGAGTTAATGTAACAATGCTTGCTACATTTTTAATATTGTCAAAATTATTTTTCCTTAGCTACGCTGGAAAAATGAGGGTTGTTATTAGTGTATTTGCCATAAGGCACTTACACTATTGGCGTCGGTCGGATGGTGGGACCTAGGGGTCGGACCAAAATTTCTCGACGTTTCATAGCCTCCTAAACACTTTGGCGCCATTTTTGGAAAAGTATGTTTATATATGTATATATATATATATATATTTATATATATATATATATATATAGGTACGGGCAATAACTTTCGAAGGAGTTAATTGATTTTAATGAAATTTGGACCACATGTTAAAATTCATCACCGCACGAAGCCTATTTAAAATGGGCCCAATCGGGCTACTTTAAGGGTGGGATTTAGGGGTTGAAAAATATTTTTGGGCCCAAAAGTACCGAAAAATTTCTCCGAATCGTTTCAAAATTGAAATTTAACCCTTTAGTAATGATTAAAATGTGCTACCAAAATTTTATAAAAATCGGCCCGACAGGACCGGACTTAAAAATTTTATGAAAACATTAATTTGTAGATATGGATTTACTTAGTGCAGGGTGAATTTAATTTGATAAATTGATAGTAATATTGAAATTAAGAAAAAAAAATATTATTTTAAGGGATGTATTAAGTTAAAATTTTTACTTTGTCCAAAACCAAAAGGATTAAGTTCACATAACAAAGCCACACTGCCAGTGTAAGCAAATACACTATATTGTCGGCAGGGTTTGGCACTGCGACCCGAGTTTTTTTAGAAAAAATTGAAATGATGTTTTCTCAATAGAAATAACTAATCAATTCAATTTTTTCCAAAAATAACGACCTTCATTTTTCCAGCGTAGCTAGGGAAAAATAATTTTGACAATATTAAAAAAGAGAGAGAGAGTTAATGTAGCAATGCTTGCTACAATATGTATCTGTTTACCTGGACAGACATCAAGAAACCGAGTTAAATAAAAAATAGTAAAAAGGGGAACACGCGTGTTATTATAAATTTTTTTCTTTGTACTTAAGAATGGCTGAATCAGTTTGGATGCTAGAGAGGTTACAGAGAATAAGTCCACAGATTCGCTTGCTTATATTTTTTTGAAATTATGATGCCTATAGACGGGAAAGCGTAGTGATTCTGTTAGACAGCAGAACGGTAACATAACATTATTGTAAAGTGAGCTGTACTGCTACCGCATTGCAGTGCCCAGTGCAAATTTTAACGTCAAAGTTTCCACAACAACAGCAATTAAAAATCTTGCGAACAAAATTAAAGTAAAACATATAGTGAAAAAAATATGAATACTTAAATACAAATCGTATTCATTACTCATTTTACAATATACTGAACAGGGCCGTACCCACGATTTTTGTAAGAGGGGGGTTTTAATAAGTTATAAGTATACCATCAGATAACATATTATGATCGTATTACTGATAATTGAATTATCTAGATGTCGCTATAGTAGTTTGAACATACATACTGACAGAGCCAGTGTAAATATACGTAATTGTTGGCATACTTTCTCACTTGCAACTTTTATTAGAAAAATTATATATAGCTTTGGAGTTTCATGGAGGGGGCTTAACCCCTCTAACCTCCCCCCTGGGTACGGCCCTGATACTGAACGTTCAAAAGTTAATGAAATACAGTGAAACTACGAACCTGTGCGTGTTGGCCACCTAAGGTTCCACACAATTTGGCAGGTAGTCAATCTACGATTTTTATATCTATTAGAAATAATTGTAATTGTATATATTACTAGCTTTTATCGGCGACTTCGCATGGAATCAGTGTTTACAATTGATATATTTGATTAAAAAAATCATAAGTTCTAATTTAAGACGACCCCATAAACAATGTTTTTTGTTTTACCATTTTTTGCAAAAAACATAAGATTTTGTGTATTCGATACACGTGAGCAAGCCACATACAGCTGGCTGTGCGAAAAACATGTTTTTTCTAAATGAATGCCGCAGCTACCTTAAGTGTTTGCCTCTAAGCTTTGTTTATAGTTATTCCGAAAGCAGTTTTTAATGGAAATTGTGATTTTTTAAATTGAGAAGGCAAATTCGCTGGTATATTTGGTATTCATGGTATTAAAACACTGTCTCCTTTAAATTTGCCACTAATTATAATAATCCTAACAATATTTCGACTCAGATGAGAAACTTGTAAACAAGTGCAATTACACAGTTTGGACGCATTAAAAATAAAAAAATTAATCCCTTTTAATTCATTCCATAAAATTATATTTTTCTTTAACTGCAATCTTATCATTAATCCATCATCTGCATCAAATTAAATACACCCTTCAGTAAGTAAATCCGTATCCGTGAACTAGTGATTTCTCAAAATTTGTAAATCCGGTCCTGTTGGGCTGATTTAAATAAAAATTTAACAGCATATTTTTACCTTCGCCAAAGGGTTAAATTTAAAACGATTCTGGGAATAGGTCTCGTGCAATGAGAGGCCCTAACATGTAGATCAAATTTCATTTAAATCAATGATATCTATATATACCTATCTTAATATGTACATCGCACGTTGAAAACAATAGTGACACTATATAAAAAAGTTGACTTTTCACCTTTTGTAAGATTCATGTTTTACTGCAAAAGTGTCACTATATGAAAATTTTCCTTTGCTCATAAACCCACTTACTTCCGCTAGACTGAGCTAGTGTCACTTTATATTTTGAAAGAATTGCCCATGGTCATGACTGATATAACGACACTATTTTGACTGTGTCAAAGCAGTTGTTTGGTACGCACGTCGCTGTAAGTGAAAAAGTGACACATTTTGTTAAACGACAGTTTACTGCGATTACAGTTGCTACAAAAATTAATGCAAGTAAGTAAATACGTAAAATGACACATTTTGTTTAGTGACACTTTTTGCAGTTGAAGTCTCCAATTTACTGATTATAGGTTATGACAACAATGACACTAAACAAAAAATTATTGTAAAAAGGTCTTTTTTTTAATAACTTTATTTTTAACATTGTGGTCAAAAAATAAATTAAAACAATAGGTAATAAATTGTCTCATTATTAACAAAAGAATCTCTATAAGCAGTATTTTAATAGTAACCTTTTTAGGACAAAACAATAATATTAAAACTAAAAAATGCTCTACTGTAAAATGTCATTTTTTACATAATGCCACTTTTGTTTTCAACGTGCGACATATAATATATCTATAAACATTTCCAAAATTGGTGCCAAATTGTTCAAAAGGCTATGAAACGTCGAGAAATTTTGGTCCGATCCTTAGGTCCCGCCATTTGGCAAATACACTAACAATTTCGATATTATGTTTACGCATATAGCCTTAGTTGCTGAACGTTTTATATTTAAAATAAAAAAAAAAAAATACACACTAACAATTCTAAACACGTCCTTTTAACATGCTTGTGTGTGTATCGGGTTTCACCGGAACTGCTCGCTGGCAGACTGTCGAAAGAAAACGGTTTGTATTTTAAATAGGTATACCTATGTACTTAAATATTTTTAAAATGCTAAAAGTTAAAAGGCAAAAAAATCAAAATTGTCCTGTACACATTTTCGGCTGCGTTTAAAAAAACACACACAAACATATGGAATTTAAAGTGCGAATTCATTTCACTTACTTTTTAATTTGTTCATTTAAAGTGGACACAAATTGTACAAACTGGCATAAAATAACGTACCGAACATGAATAGCTAATTAGAGTTTTAACAATATCAAAAAGGTTTCCGGGGATGAATTTTAAATAACATTTCCGTATATGATTAGCATTTAAATGAAAACTCGGCTGGAAATTTAACGCAGAGAAAAGTCCGATGATAGTTTCATGTTTTCACTCAAACATTAAGCCTGGAAATTAGAGAAATTCATTCTTAGCTGATTGATTATTTTTGGATTTGTCATATGGCACGTAGGTATACACTATTGGCGTCGATCGGATAGCGGGACCTAGGAACCGGGCCAAAATTTCTCAACGTTTCATAGCCTCCTGAACAATTTGGTCCCATTTTTTGATATGTGTGTGTGTGTGTGAACACGATAACTCTTGACAGATTTTATCGATTTAAACTAAATTTATCTAATAGTTTCTGCCTTTACTTGATAAAAATCCATTATAAAATAAAATAAATAAAACAATTAAGTTAAAAAAGATTTTCACTTTAATTATCAAAATATTACATATGTTTCGCTGTTCTGATAAACTAAATTTAGTCCACATGTTGGAATCCATCACCGAACTCTTCAAATAAATTTGAAAAATGCTTTGATATTATATAGGTAACCATGGCAACGAATAGCAAATCTAATATTGAATACTAGCCATTACCCGCGTCACCTCACGCGATATCAGTAATTTTATTTTCTTTATTATAGTATAACAAATGGCAACATTTTGAAGTTGGAATGGTCCCGTTGCCTAATTGGCTGGAATTTTATTTAAATATAGTGTGTATTCTCTCAACGTGTGTTTTTTTTATGAATGCTTTTTGCAATCGAACATGTTCTTTCCTTGAATTAATATTTATTCCATTTTTTATTTGTTTTATTTCAATATTAGTACTAGATACTATATTTCTATCCGTGAAAAAAAAAAAAAACACCCACACACGCACATCTGCACACGAATCGTAAAGTTTCAAGTGAGATTTTTCCAGACACTTCTCTGATGCTTGTTTCCAGTTTAGGTGATGTTCCCATCAGGGTGTTCGGGAGAAGGAAGCAGAGTGCAAATTAAATTTTCAACAAAACTCTATGTCAGGTGTTCAAGTCGACGAGGTTGACAACAGCATTGCCAGCTTGGCCGATTTTCAGCTATATCTAGTGTTACTATAACAAAATATTCTAAAAAAATTCGTGATAAAAGTATCAATTTTGATTTTCAATATACAGTGTAAACTCTATATAGCGACACTCAAGGGAAAGCGCACTTTGTGCGTTATTGAGAGTTGTTAAACGAAGAGAAGAAATAATCCATTAATATTTTTTTAATATAATATGTATTTACTCATAATATGTAGGTATATAAAATTTACAACTGACCAACAAACATTCATACTATCACAAATCAGCTGAGCTAAACATATGAAAGATAATCCCCATAAAAAAACGAACGAATTTCTTAGAATCTTCGGTACGAATGATGCCGACAACAAAGCAACAAAATAACAAACAAGAACTGTTTATTGCTTAATTATGACGTATTGTTATCGCTATTTAGAGTGGGTGTATATGTAATTTCGAAGTTTGAAAGAGTTTGTCGTTATTTCGAGTGACGTTAAATGGAGTTTACACTGTATTAAGTCCAGTCTGTGGTTGAAATTTGACCGTAATTCATTCCGCATTTACTCCGGTAATTTTTTACAGTGTATGAACGTAAACAATGAATAATTTTTTAGAGTGTGTGAACGTACGTCTTGTTTTATTCAATATAATGTGTTTGTAACACATGTACTTTTATTTTCCTGCACTCCTTTTCCATATGAACTTAACCTATGCCAAATAATATTCAGTGCTAGGTTCCAATAACCCTAACTGTTGGTGGTTTTAAGCGAAACAAAACGCGATATTTCGCCTGCAATCCCCAATCCAGCACGCTTACAAAATTACTAATGTTATGTTAAAAAATTAAAAAAAAATTAAAAATAAAAATCAGTGAATAATAATTATGTATTTTAATTCTTTTTCATTACTGAGCTCATTTTACCATTCCGACCCACAAGTGGGAAATGGTACTACCTAGTTTAGGTCAAAATTCACTTTTCAAAATTTTATAATATTTTTTTTGTTTTGAGGTCACCCGAATCCAAAAAACATATTTTTGGAAACAATCTGAGCGTCTGTTCGTCTGTTACTCTATTAGTCTGTTGGTCTGTTAGTCTGTGAGCACGATACAGGTCTAACGGATTGAATCCAAATTTCGGGAGGATGTTTAATATGCAAATATGAAGAGCCCTATTGTTTTTGGGGAAAATCGGCGCATGTGCAGAGGAGATATATGTTATAACAGTTTTTTTTATATAATACTGGTATACTTTTCATAGCGGCTTAATATACTATTGATCTTTTTATCTTTTCAAGAAAGTTTCATTAAACATTTTTTTTTCTAAATTTTGTAGTTTTAAAAATATTTTGAAAATAAAAAAAATCAGCTGTTCTTTTGTTTTGTAGATCTGTCAGAAATAAACTAGTTAAGCATGCTTTGATTAATTTTTACATAACATGGAACATAATATTATGTAGGTTAAAATGGTAACGAATAGCAAATACCATATTGAATACTAGCCATTACCCGCGTCACCTCACGCAATATCAGAAATTTTATTTTCTTAATTTATTTGTTTATGGGAAAAATTGGCGCATGCGCAAAAAAAGATATACTACATAAGTTGGAATGGTTCGGTCACCCAATCAGCTGAAATTTTTTTTCTCATATCAAAAAGTAAGAAATTTTTCTCGTAACTTTCATTCAGGGAATATCGAAGAATTTCTCTGAATTTTCCTGCAAAATTCTTATTTCACTAATATTTTCAAGATACCTAATAAAAAAATAAAAGAAATCGGGGAGACTTTAGAGAAATATTATGATTTCTTCAGAAAACGTCCAAAGAAAGTATCCTAATTGTGAGAGAAATTTTATAGACAGTTAAAAAAACATTTTTTTTCAACACGCGTGAGTAATATGTAATTTCGGGGCCCTGCTAAACTCGGGAGAAATAATAAATTACTTCATGTTGACGCGTAGAGTGCTAATAATAAACCGTACGGGGAGATAATGAATTTTCTGGACCAATAGGAACGCAGTAACAATCCCAAGCCGTTAAATAATGAAAAAAAACTGCACAGCTTCTGGACCAATAGGAACGTGGTAGGCGGTAATGTATATATGAAAACAGCATCGCAATTCAGTGAAAGTCAGGGCCATCTTGTGTGCATCGAGGACGGTGGGTACGTCAATCAATGAAGTGATTTATTATTTTTCCCTCTTTCATCAGGGCCCCGATTAAATATTATTCGTGCTAGTTGAATAAAATATTACGTGCGACCATTGATCGAAGGAGAATATTCCACTCGCGTGCGTGTTACCGCACTCGCTACGCTCGTGCGGCAAATTTCACGCTCATGGAATCTTCTCCTTCTCTCACTAGTCGCACAATATACTATTACCACAATATTTTATGATCAAAGGAACTTACCTAAGTGATCTTCGATCATAATTTTATGAGAGTATTTTCCGAAGAGATCAGTTACTTGATAGATAAGCCTTCTGCTTGATGTTGCCACAGTGTTTAAATCGTGTAGAAACAAAATCTATGGTGTCCCTACACATTGCTCCACTCTGTCTACATCTCCATTATAGTTGAGAGCTGAGAAAAATCATAATATTCGCAGCCTTATAACTTCCACAGGGGAAGAAGAATGCGTTCGGGTAGGGAGGGATACTGATCTCTTCGGAAAATACTCTCATAAAATTATGATCGAAGATCACTTAGGTAAGTTCCTTTGATCATAAAATTTTATTTCGAGTATTTTCCTCAAGATCAGTTACTTGATAGATGTTTAAAGCAAAGAAGTTTTAAGGCGGAGAGCGAATATTTTATACTTTATTACACTCACCGCCATATTTAAACAATCTGGTATAGACCTATATATAAAGGTGTATAATGTATATGTATTTAACATTCTTATTTAAGGTAAATAAAAAAATAACAGTCTATTTCTCTTGACTAAATCACATAAATTATCACATTTAACATTTCTAAAGTGATGTTAAAGCAATTTAAAAAAATAACAATAATTCTTTTTCTTTAATCACATAAGTTACCATATTTGGTCATTTTACTTATTTTTGGTGGATTGCAAAATTGTTTTTGCAAATTCTAGGTCATTTCCTACAATAGGTCTATTGTAGAATTTTGCGAAGGAACAAGACGACCTTGTCCATCCTGCTGTTTTCCTTATAATGTCTATATTAATGCCCTGTCTCTCTGCTAGAGAGGTTGAAGCATGTCTAGTGCTATGGGCGGAAAAAATATTTGTATTAATTCCGCTGTCCTCTAGTGTTTGTTTAATCCACCGGCTGATACTTTGACTAGAGGCTGCGTGATATGGTCTTTTGAATGTAATAAATAGTCTATTAGCGTGAGATCTAATATTCTTAGTCTTATTCATGTACCCCACTAGAGCCGTTGCTGGACAAATGTTAGGGTTGTCCGTAAAGTCTGGAACTCGTAACAAAGGTTGAAATCTACCCAGGCCAGTGGTCTTAAATTTTTCAGTTTTTTTTTTTTTTTTTTTTATCTCTTTTCTTTAACGCTAAATATTTATAACGTTCAAAATTTTTGTGTGTACCCAACCGTATACTACTGTTAGACATATTGATATTATGACGCCAATAAAATGAGCAAGTTTTCTTATAGAACACTGTCTTCGTTCTTTGAAATGTCGTATTAAAAGAAATATTTTATTTCTTTTTTCCTGCGGAATGCCCAATGTAGAAGTTTGTGAGTTTAATTCAAACCCAAGAAATGTACAAACTCTACGAGGGGTCGTTAGACTTTTTTCAAAATTAATTATAAACCCTAGTGACTGAAGTAACTTGGAAGTGAAGTCGATATTATCTTTGCATTGTTCTGCCGTACTTTCTATTATTAGAAAATCATCCAAATAATTAACTGAGATACAACCACGTGATCTTAAATATGTAAGTACTGGTCTCGTTAACTTTGTAAATACGTATGGAGCTGAGGCCAGGCCAAATGGTGGACAATTGAATTCATACAAAATGTCTTGAAAAGAGAATCTAAGGAATTTTCTATGACCCTCATTTATAGGTGTAACAAAAATATGAATCTTTCAGATCTATTGTGCTAAAATAGCAATTTTTTGAAATTAATTTTATCGCAGTCCTAATGTCCTCCAACTTAAAATGTTTCGTGTTTCGAAAGGTATTTAGATTTTTTTTTTTAAATTAAAATAAATCTGTTACTGCCATTTGGTTTTGGCACCACGAAGATTTTTGATAGGTGCTGACCCACAGTAGGCTGACATTTTGAAATGGCACCCATTTCAAGTAGCTCATTTATGCAGTTATTAATTTTTCGAGTATCTAGTTTTCTTTGGATCTTACTAGCTCTGATAATGTTGTTCCCAGAGCTGAGACTGTCGCACTTATTTGACACTGTCTTTCGTTCAACTTTTTATCTCTGTTGACCACGGTCTCCGAGATCGTAGCACTCCTTCGATGACGTCTTCCACAGGTTCCTGATCAGGAAATAGTTTTAGTTCATCTCCGTCTGGCCCTTCACTGAGGGGGTATTCCGGATACTCGTATTCGCTGTAGGTGACACTAGAGTGACTGCTATTGGTGATTGACTGAATGAATGATTCATTATTGTCTATGGAGTTGTTTCCTGAAACTAAACCAGGCTTGCTTAGTTCCTGATGTTTAATACCGAAGTATTGTATGTTTACTGTCTTTTACAGTTATCTGGGTCTAGGTGATCAAGATTGACAATTGATTTGGAAAATGGGTAGATGTCACACATCTAACATGTCCGCCGCGCGGAACATGCTTAGCCAGTAGTGTATTGTAGGTAGATGTCACACTATAACATGTCCGCCACGCGGAACATACTTAGCTAGTACTATATTGCAGGTAGATGTCACACATCTAACATGTCCGCCACGCGGAACATGTATAGCCAGTACTGTATTGTCGGTAGTTGCAATAGATGTAATGTACATCTAGCATAACCTTAGCAAGGTGTATGCTTTTCGGTATTGTAGTTGATAGATGTCACACATCTAACATGATCGTAACACGATACATGTTTGTTACCGAACAGTAGTTGCAATAGATGTAATGTACATCTAGCATAACCTTAGCAAGGTGTATGCTTTTCGGTCTTGTAGTTGATAGATGTCACACATCTAACATGATCGTAACACGATACATGTTTGTTACCGAACAGTAGTTGCAATAGATGTAATGTACATCTAGCATAACCTTAGCAAGGTGTATGCTTTTCGGTATTGTAGTTGATAGATGTCACACATCTAACATGATCGTAACACGATACATGTTTGTTACCGAACAGTAGTTGCAATAGATGTAATGTACATCTAGCATAACCTAGCAAGGTGTATGCTTTTCGGTATTGTAGTTGATAGATGTCACACATCTAACATGATCGTAACACGATACATGTTTGTTACCGAACAGTAGTTGCAATAGATGTAATGTACATCTAGCATAACCTTAGCAAGGTGTATGCTTTTCGGTATTGTAGTTGATAGATGTCACACATCTAACATGATCGTAACACGATACATGTTTGTTACCGAACAGTAGTTGCAATAGATGTAATGTACATCTAGCATAACCTTCGCAAGGTGTATGCTTTTCGGTATTGTAGTTGATAGATGTCACACATCTAACATGATCGTAACACGATACATGTTTGTTACCGAACAGTAGTTGCAATAGATGTAATGTACATCTAGCATAACCTTCGCAAGGTGTATGCTTTTCGGTATTGTAGTTGATGGATGTCACACGTCTAACATGATCGTAACACGATACATGTTTGTTACCGAACAGTAGTTGCAATAGATGTAATGTACATCTAGCATAACCTTCGCAAGGTGTATGCTTTTCGGTATTGTAGTTGATGGATGTCACACATCTAACATGATCGTAACAGATACATGTTTGTTACCGCTGCATCTTGATAGACCTCCTTGGTGTTTGGACATAAAATGTCAGTGTTGTATAGTTGACTATACTTGGCTCCTACTCTTCTTAGACCTCATAGGAAATGCGTCATTCGCCACACGCAGAGGTTATGTGAACTTGTTCGATGTAAATCGCCGACGAAAGAGCACTGTTTAACGTATCGCACAGGAAACCGGAACATGCTTAGCCAGTACTGTATTGTAGGAAGATGTCACACATCTGTAATGTCCGCTACGCGGAAAAAACTTCTCCAATACTATATTTTGCCAGTACTATATTGTTGGAAACATATTGCGCTCCCTCTCATTTTTGACCTCACAGGCTACAACTGCATAACGTGTACATGGTCTAAGGTCTGTGATATGACAGCAGTGTATGACAGGTTATGTCGCAAATTGAACTATTTGTAGTTGCATAGAAAACGATCATGCGATGTTTTCTCACCTGATTTTTCTTTTTCCATTTGTTCCTCGTATTTATTTAGTCCCTTTTTCAATTTTCTTATTTTTTCTTCGGCTTTTCTTTTGCCCATCCTGAAGATTAAAGGTGAGAAGAAAAAACACTGTAAGCAACGCGTCGCACAGAAAACCGTAAATGGAGATGTAGACAGAGTGGAGCAATGTGTAGGGACACCATAGATTTTGTTTCTACACGATTTAAACACTGTGGCAACATCAAGCAGAAGGCTTATCTATCAAGTAACTGATCTTGAGGAAAATACTCGAAATAAAATAGGTATTATGAACAGCCAAAAATGAAATGTTTTATCAAAATCATGTGAAATATCCCTAAAGGAGTAAAAATTCTACAAAATATTTGTATAGATCGGCAAGAATAAATTTTATTGATTTTTGTGTATTATGAAGACAGTGGAATAATTCTGGCAACACTGGTTGACACTGAAGAACACCTACAACCGTCAGAATAAAGGTCAAGGGGTCGTGTGAATTCCCAGGCGAATAGCAGTTTACCGTGTCACCTAATTCCCGTGTAGTAAACTATCTGCAGAATCGTCTTTACTCCTTACTCGAGCACATCTCGGAACGTTCTGCGTCACGGGATTATTTTCTTAGCTGTTCACGCCACGTGTATGGGCTATGTGCAAGGAGGCGGAGTTACAATTTTTTCGATGCGAGCGTTTGTATAATTTTAAAAAGTTTTTTAATTACAAAGAAAATATGGGCAAAACTAAGCGATCTGGAAATGCATGTTGTGTTCCGGGTTGTTGCACTGATGACGATTTAAGTAAAATAAAGACCATTGGCGCTATAATTTGACGTTCCGCTGTCAGTGTAAACAAATTAATTATTTATATATTGTACGTCATAATTGATAAATAAGTAATTCTTACGTACCTTTTATGTTATGCTATTTATATAATGGTTTACAATCTGAATTTTATGGTATTTATCAGTTTTTCTTATTACATATTTTTTGACTTATCACCGTAGAAACATGTTGCGAATTTCATAAAAAATGAGTTCAATAGTTTTTTATTACCGACTAGCGGCGCTAGTAGGCTTCATGCACACAGTCACAGCCTATAGTCGAAACTTTGAGTTTACACATTGTACTATTCCGACATACAAGTGGTACTAGTTTAGGTCAAAAATCACTTTTCAAAAATTTTACAATAGCTTTTCGTTTTGAGGTCCCCTGAATCCAAAAAACATATTTTTGGAAAAACTGTGCGTCTGTTAATTTGTTTGCCTGTGAGCACGATACAGGTCAAACGGATGAGCGGACTGAACCCAAATTTTGGGAGGATGCTTGGTATGCAAATATGAAGAGCCCTATTGTTTTTGGATAAAATCGGCGCATGCGCAGAAGAGATATATGCTATAACGGTGTTTTTTGTATAATAATGGTATACTTTTCATAACGGCTTATTATTCTATTTATTTGTTTAAGAAAGCTTTGTTGAAACATTTTTTTTAAACTTTATAGTTTTGGAAATATTTTGATAATAAAAAAATATCAGATGTTCTTTTGTTTTGTAGATCTCACAATATTAATAAGGTAGTTAAGCATGCTTTGATTAATTTTTACATGGCGTGCTTTCGACTGAGGTATGAAGAAAAATAGTTTTCTTCATACCTCGATCGAAAGTGCATACTTTCGACATCAATTGTAAGGCAGAAAGTCTAACATTTACTCCTTGGTAGGATTACACGCACCAATGCGGGAAGTTCGTACGTTCTAAAGCTTAAACAACCAATCAGCTGTTGCTTAGATGTCGTTTCCGTAGCAACCCTATTACATTTTAGCTAATAGTCGCGAACAGCTGTCATTCGTGTTTTTGCGTATAAACTAAAAGCTGTTTGCTTGGAGTTTATCTATCTTTTGATGTAGGTAATTAATTAATTAATGTATTTAATAAGCGTGCTTACGACCGAGGTATGAAGCAAAAAATACCATACACCACACTGGCCGAAAGTGTGATATCCTTGGCCTGCGCGCCGTGATGCTCTCGGCTTCGCCACAGGCATCATGGCGCGCAGGGCAAGAATATCACACTTTTGGCCCTTGTGATGTAATATACTAATACGCCAGACGGGTAGAAAGTTTGAGAGCCTTAAACTGCACTTCATGATGCAAGAATCTCAAACTTTCTGCCCTTGTGGTGTAATAATACTATTAAGTGTTTTGGAAGCAAATATTCGCCAAGGAACATTGGGCCAGGCTGGGATAGTGTGTAGCCGGACTATGCTGCTGCTTCATTGGAGTAGGGAGAGACAAACATTAGAAACAAATATTGGGTCAGGCTTGGCAAGTGTACTGTTCTAGTCTACATATTGCGCTTATAAGAACTATTTATCAACCAGAGCGGCTTTTTTACAACTAATAAACTATATATAAGCTCATAGAAACAGATAACAAAAAGAAATTGAAAAAGATAAACTGCAGAAATTAATTACTCCACAAGAGATAAAAGCTAAGAAGTAAAAATGAAAGTTTATAAGCTCACAGTTATAAGGATTTGAAACCACCGCAGAAGTCTCCCAGAGGAGAACTAATTCTTATCAAACGCCAACATACCAACAGCTAAGCCATAACCGATTGTGAACGATTGTTTTTTAGTTCAGTTTTAAGATTCTATTTATGGTTTTGTCGAAATAGTACTTTATATATCAATACTGTAATGCATTATTTTATGCAGCAGTCTGACATTATGTTAAAACGAGCGATTATCAAGTTTTGAGAGTCAAACTGGTACATACAATCGAAATACGTATCATATTTTTTCACGTATTCTGCTGATGTTTTATTGAAGGAGAGGGCGACAAACATTGAAGCAAATATTTGCCATTGACTATTGGGCCAGCTTTGGCATGTGTCTAGGGATGCCAGATGTGTTGGGGGAAAAACGGGACAACGTTCATAACTCAATAACCACGAACATTGTGATTCCTATTCTCTTTCTACTTTCTTTGCTGAAGTTGTTTTGCTAGTAAATGTCGTAGAAGATGTATTTATAGAATTTTTCAATCAATTATGCCTAAATAATTAATTATTTTTTATTTAATTGTTTCATTTAAGCGGTCGGGCGGCATTGTCATTAAAACCGGTTTATCGAGATTTTTTTGACCGGACAGACGTCAAGAAAACCGGACTGTCCGGTCAGAAACCGGACATCTGGCAACCCTGCTTGCGTGTGGTCCTAGTCTAAAGCTCACAAGGTCGCCGGGAATTTAGCAAATGGAAATCATCCACAATGGCTTTTATGAACTATTCATATATTATAGATCGGTAAAAATCGGCGTGTGAATCCATAGAGATATATTAAGTAACTAGAGTACGCTAGTGCGTATGCTTGCCACGTAAGTGAAAGCGTCCTCAGTTAAGAGAGAGAACGTTGCAGAAAACCAAAAATTTGTTTACTCAAATCAGCATTGTTTACCATAGAGATAAGAAACTGTTCTCTTTTTTAATTGCAGACAATTTCACTGTTCAGTCGCGTACTCTGTTTTAATACCTCTATGTTGTAAGAAATAAATTGCAGGCTCATCAGTTTCTAGACTCTAGTATTCTAGGATCCTCGAAAGCCAAAGCTCAAAAACCGCTGGTTTATGGGATATATCTAGAATTGGCGTAATTTTTAAACGGTTCTATTAATTTACGCCCCACGATTTTATTCTAGTATAATGAAAACTCCAGATTAATGACCCATAATAATGTTCAGCTTTTATAGTTCCTACATCATCGAATACACAATAAAACCGTTTAACTTAAAAATTTGTAACTATTTTTATTATACCCATTCTTGTCGAAACAGATCGCAAGAAAAGTTTGAAAAAGATAATTTGAATGAATTTTATTTTATACTCTGTAGATTAATGTGTCATATGATCATATCTATCTATATAATATATAAAAGAGTTCCGTGACTGATTGACTGACAGACAACGCACCGGCCAAACCACTGAACGGATTGGGCTGAAATTTGGCACACACATAGTTATTACGACTTAGACATCCGCTAAGAACGGATTTTTGAAAATTCATCCCCTAAAAGGGTGTAACGAAGGTTTAAAATTTGCATGGAGAAATCATATAGGTACCTAAGATACATAATAATCAATTCGAAAATGCGCAGTACTACTCCTTATCAACAAATAAAGAAGCACGTGTTTCGTGCTTTCTCAAAAACAACCCCTTCAGAGGGTGAAAAGAGGTAAATACTCTAAAGATCAACATGTGTGTCATTTTCAAGGTTTTCCAGGACGTTGATCACGTGAATGTCATCAATTTTTAAATTTGTTAGAGGAATTTACGTCGAGAAAGGAGTATCTATGCCAAATAATGGGAATGCATCCATGTTTTGTCTCAATCGCGTGCGAAGCCGCGGGTAACGGCTAGTATATTTATATAGATATAAGTGTTTTCAGTTAAGAGAGAGAACGCTGCAGAAAACCAGAAATTCGTTTACTCAAATCAGCACTGTTGAGCATTATTAGTTACCATAGAGATAAGGAACTGTTCTCTCTCTTAATTGCAGACACTTTTAGTGCTCTCTCGCGTATTCTATTGTAATAACTATATGGTCGAATCGCGTAAGAGCGCGTTTATTACGTGACCAGAGTGTTAACCGTTATTCAATTGATTCGTAAACAATGAGAACGTTTTTGTTGAAAATTCTTATAGCTGCTGAAAATAACGTCATATCTCGAGTACAGTCGTCGTTTATTTCTAAGAGATTTCTGAATTGGCTTGTTGTGTTTTACATAAGCCTTGTGTATATGAAATTAGCCTTTGAATGAAAATATTATGTATAGAAAAACAGGTTAGAAAAGGAAGGAGTATGAAATATTTGTGGAATGGGTTTCCGATATCATCCTTTGTAGTATACGATTCCTTCGAGGCTTGCCGATATTTGTTACAGTGGCGTATCAGAGACATAAATAAATTCGAAATTAATTTATTTTATAGAACCTGTCCATTTCTGTTTAACTATAGAACCGGGTTTCTCATACAACTTTTAGCTTTGGATCTATACATTTTAATTACTTATTTCAAGAATCTTTGTACATTATATATTACTATTATTTTCCATTTAAAGTCCGTAGTATTTATTTTCAATAATTATTAATAATGGGAACGCGGACACATAGGTATATAACACGAATTCTAAATTGGCTTTTTATAATATTTTAACATTAAAGTCAATTTATACAAAATTAAAAGACAAAACAGATAAAAACAAGCATTCTAATGTTATTTATAATGTACCATGTTCATGTGGAAAAACTTATATTGGCCAAACTTCACAATATCTTAAAAAAAGGCTAATGCAACACTCGTCAGATTGTAAAATATCCAATTTTTTAAAAAAAGAAAAGACAGCGTTAGCAACACACCATTTTGAAAAAAATCATAATTTTAATTTTGAAGAGACTTCAATTTTAGACACTGAACCAAATTATTTTAAAAGAAACATAAGTGAAATGATCCAAATTTTCCTACATGATACAGTTAACTTTCGGACTGATACTCAAAGACTTTAGTAACGTCTATAATAATTTATTAAATCTTTATAAAGAAAAAATCATACAAAATTAAACAGTGTAAAAATTTGGGCTTGGCACCTTAAAAATAATAGTCTCCTAGGTATCAATTTACTGAAATTTAAATTCATAGTGAATAACAAAGTGTTGTTTACAATTTTTATTTAATTTTTTGACATAAAAAAGTGGAAAATAAATTATAATTTTTTATGTTTAATTTTATTTTCTAATTTAAAAAAATTGTTTTTTCTTGGTTATATATTACTAGCGGCCCAGCCCGGTTTTACCCGGGTGCGATAGATATATTTTGTGTTATCGGAAAATTCTGCAAAATGTATTTCATTAAGAAATGACTACATCGCCGAAATGCCTGAGCTAATAGCTTTGAGCGCATACTGCTAGTTGTCGCTTGGTGTGCTACAGTGACGCGCCATTAGAACGTAACCAGATTTTCTTGATAAAACATCGTTATTTTGTACAAAATATTTATACATTATATACAAAAAATTTCCTCGTTTATCGCTCTTTCTATATTAGTAATGAAAGTATTATAGTATGAAAATCCGTTCGATAGTTTTTGAGTTTATCGCGTTCAGACAGACAGACAGACGCGACGGGGAAACTTATTTTTTTTTTATATTTATATAACTAGCGGTCCCGCTCGGTTTCACCCGGATGCAAAAGAACGAATGGAGGGGGGAAGTACGCACATTCATCTAAGTTTACCGAGATGAATGTTGTGTCCAAATTTCATGATGATCGGACTTACCGTTCAAAAGTTTTTGTCGGACGGACAAATTTTGAGTTATTTTGTAACATTTTTCATTGATGCTCCGCTCTTATTGATCGTATAGTAATATTATATAGCCTTCCTCGATAAATGGGCTATCCAACAAAAAAACATTTTTTCATTTCGAACCAGTAGTTCCTGAGATAAGCACGTTCGACCAAACAAACAAACAAACAAACTCTTCAGCTTTATACCTTAATTACTAGTATAGATTATATATATAAATACCGACTAATTATAATAATAAAGAATGTTTTTATCCGTTCCGAGTTTTGCGAAAACAATAGTTATAGTGTTATTTATGTTTATTTATATAAATAAAAAGAGGTGCGTCCGTTTGTGAACACACGACGGAAGTATAAGGCTCCTTATGTATTTTAGGTTAATCTAATATACAGATTGTATCAAATCAAAACGGTCCATAGGACATTCTGTGTGTAAGACAGAGATGATATATAAAGATCTAAAGCAGTAAGTAAGAATGAGATAAATGATCGCTAATATAGTTACTGTGGTTACGTAAATAAATAATTGCGTACACTGTAAATCCTTTTACCAATTTATCAATTAAAACAACTACAAATAAATTTATTATGTTGGCGGTTGAATTACCACCATAAAACCATTTAATTATTTGGATTTTTTCCCGAACAGTATAAATAGCCATTTTATCAATAATTTCACTAGTGAATACTGACATTTTACTGTAGAAAACAAAGACGATACTATCAGATTGTATAACCACAGTAACTATTAGCGATCATTTATCTCATTCTTACTTACTGCTTTAGTGCTTTATATAATATCGTCTCTGTCTTACACACAGAATGTTCTATGAACTGTTTTGATTTGATACAATCTGTATAAAATTCTCGTGTCACAGTTTTCGTTGCCATACTCCTCCGAAACGGCTTGACCGATTTTGATGAAATTTTTTGTGCTTATCCGGTATCTATGAGAATCGGCCAACATCTATTTTTCATCCCCCTAAATGTTAGGGGTAGTCCACCCCTAAATTTTTTTTTTATTTTTTAGACAAAATTTTTAATTTCTATTTTTTTATGATACAACATACAAAAATACATACAATCCTCAATTTTCACCCTTCTACGATCAACCCTTATTTTTTAATAGCCATTTTAGTAATTTAATCATTTTTCCTCTCCGGTCGAAAACTGATCAATCGTCATTTAATTAGTTATCCCCGCCAGATGTCTACAGGTGTCACTTCGCCAACATCTATTTTTCATCCCCCTAAATGTTAGGGGTAGTCCACCCCTAAATTTTTTTTCTTCCTTCCCCATTCGTTCTTTTGCACCGGGCACGACGGCGCAGCCGGAGTGCTCGACATACACACATATACGTCCATGTATATTTTAAAATAAATAAAATAGATAGATAGATGTTCCAATTAAATTGTTTTATTATTTCACTTTATACGTAGCGAAGCACGTACAGGGCCGCTAGTAATGTTTATAATTTACGTGTACACAAGATAACAACAAAATTATTGAATTAAAAAATTTTTGTCTAATAAAAAGAAATAATAATAAGAAATTATCATTAGTAAAAATAACAGAAATAAAAACAATACTGGCGTTGTTCTTTAAGAGTAAGCAGGGACTTTTATTATACAATTGAAATTTATGTGATTTTTTACGACAGTGTGAATTTTTATTACATGTAACACAGTAAATTCGTCGCACCTAATGAATATTCTATTATTAATCAATTACATTGCCAATGTGTAATGAAAAATAAATGTAAAAATTCCATTTGTAGCAAATAGTTATTTTCACTAATAAAACTTACAAGTTTGTAAGTAAAAATTGTCATTTTATGACTTGTAAAACAACTGAAGCGGTAATTATTATACAAATTATACACATAAACAATTATTATTATCATATTATTTTACAATATCCGATAGTTAATTACAAAAAGATATATTTAATTTATTCATTTAATAAACAATACCTATATAACAAAAGAACATATTGTAATATCAGAGCAGTTTTTCAATTACAAAAAGAATAAAATATATTCCCTACATTTCATAACCACCTTCTCTACCCGCAATTAGAATTTAGAAGTTGGCGCAATTATTTTTTATTGTATCTGTTTACTAGCGGTCGAAATAATGATTCTTCATAATTCGATAAATCTTGTCCTTGTGGATTACCTATAAGTTTTAGAAAATGGACTCCTAAATTTATGTCCACACTTTTTAAATCATTCGGTATATTATAAAAAAAAACTTCAATGAAGACGTACTTTTTTTGTTCAATTTAATTTAAGTGTATTTATGTTAACAATAGGTCTTCGGTTGTCGAGGGCAAGCATAAAAACTCGGGTCGCAATGCCAACCCCTGCCGACAATCTAGTATTTGCTGTTATAGACATTGTGACTTTATTAGGTCAACTTAAGTTTATTTTTGGGCAAAGTGAAAAAAATTGAAGCCCTTAATAAATAGTAGATCTGTAAAAGTAATGAGAAATTGTGTACCCGCGGTACCTATGTATTCGTTACTTTCGTATCGTTACGTTAGATACTTGTTACTTTTCATACGACATACAATCGTGTACTTAACAGGCAACAGTATCAAGCATGTACCATCGTATCGAGGCGCGTCGCATACGTGATACGGTATGACTTCGTTCGTATAATGTATAACCGCATCAAACGAGTCGAACTGACATGGATACGACAAACGCGAGTAACGAAATGAATTTGTAAGTAACGATTCGTTACTTCGAGTCAGACGATGTACCTGTTACTCATTAACGAATACATACGGTTTGTTACAGCTCTAATAAATAGTTTAAAAATACATTTTTGTTAATTGCAATATTCCAATATTAATTTAATTTGAAAACGATTCTGAAATTTTTTTGATATTTTTGGATCTAAAAACACTTTTCAATCCCATAAAACTACTCTTAAAATAGCTCAATTGGGTCTACTTATTTTAAATAGACGACTTCATATTATTATTACCAAACGTTAATATATGTGAGGTTTTTACCATTTCCAAAAATGGTGCCAAATTGTACAGAAATATGTGAAACGTCGATAATTTTTTTTTCGACCCCTCGGTCCTGTCATCCGACCGACGCCAATAGTGTTTGTGCCATATGACAAATAAACTGAAAAAACATTTTTAATATATTATGCGTCTTCATCCGTTTTCGAGAAATTCGACAAAAGCGCTACCTTTCACTAGATTCTGTTCATAAAATAAATCTTGCAAACAATTTGTATAAAATTCAGAAGTCTTTTTAAAGAGGAGAAGAAGAGGAGAAGAGTCTATAAAAATGCAATGACAAACTTACCGTGTTTCAAACTTTGACGTTATATAATTTCTTTTTTGTTGCTTATGTTTACAAGATTCAAAATCGTATAAAGGTTAATGAAAGAAAATTATAAATGACAAAAAATAAAATATAAGAAATTCATTAATTAATCGCAATTATTTAAGTTTAGTGAGAAATAGTTTTTATCTGATTATAGTGATGATATCTTTTAATCCCTTATTACTACATAGTACATGACCTAAGAAAAAAACGTTAAAAAAGGAACTTTATTTAAAACAAAAACATTAAAATGAGGAATATATTACAGTAGAATCTCCGTAAGTCGAACTTCAAGGAAGATGCGAAAAAAATCGAGTCATAGCGCTTTCGACTTATGAAGGAGTTCGAATTAGGCGGATTTTGTAAGGAAATATTCGACTTGTAGAGGTTAATATTAATTCTAACTAATTTTGAGTTGCTATGTTCGAGATACAGAAGTTCAATTTATTTTTTCGAGTTATGGAGGGAAAATAAATATCGAAATTGCTCGTAACGACTCACTGATTATTTCGACCTATAGAGGGTTGAGCTTTCGAGTAATGGAGGCTTTAAGGCTTAAAGGGAAGGGAACAAAACATTTTTTTGAGTTTTGGAGGTTTTCGACTTATCGAGGTTCGATTTAAAGAGGTTCTCCTGTATTTCAAAGTCATCGCCTAATCACTAAAACTTTTTAAATATCTACTTTTACAAAATTAGCGTCGATATCATTTATGTTCCTCTTTTTAGTGCCTTTTTTTAAGGAGGTTCATTTTTTTAAAATTATTATTTAATTATTTTGATATTTGAACTTAAAACTAAAAATATATTTTTAAAAAACTACTAAATCGATTTAAGTAAAATTGATGTGGGCCCATTCTAGAGGTATGCTCTATTAAATAGAAAAAGGATCACCAAAATCGGTTCAAAATTGCTGAAGATATGAGGTGCCATACATAAAAAATCTCTTTTTTAAAAGTCAATTAAAACGATTGAACCGATTTTAAGGTAAACTATATCGATCCAATCCGTAAACATTCCGACAAAATGATGCCGATTTTTTTTCAAATCGATTCACAACTGGTATAGAAATTTCGCGGAACAAACACAAAAAACGCGTCGAATTATTAAGCTTTGTTTTTTTGAGGTTAAAAACGAAAATAATAGCTGAGATCGCATCCAGAGTCACGCTCGGGTGACTTAAGAGTCCTTCTATTGTTATTGAAGTTTTAAAATGCTTCAGATATCCGGTCATTAAACGCGGGCGTCCAGCAAGTATAATAGTAATAACTGGAAGCATTCAGTATTATCAACCATGACAGAGGTTACAAAGTCCATTAGACGGGGGAATTATTATATGAGCTCGGAGGATGCGCTCTAAGGTATATCTACAAACACAAATATACAGGTGATGCGTTTTTAAAATCGATCGAGTTTCCGATTTTCAATTTTTTATAATCCTCGAAGACTTTTAGGACACCGTAAGCGGACGTGCACCTCACATGGACGGAAAGTCACATCAAATTCGACCCTTTATTAAAAACTAGCACCCGAATTTGTAGATTGTCTATTAGTGATGTGTCGCTCCTGAGTGAGTCGTTCATAATGAACGACTGCTTTCTCGAAGCGGAGCGAGTCGCTCTTTTTTTGCAAATGTCTCACTCCGAGCGCCATTGCTCTATGCTGAGCTGTTCTGTACTGTTGCATTCGCACATTTACAGAGCGCACACAGCACAGAGACACTAGTGAACTTTGCACGTACGGAGTTATCTTTACTGAGTCATTTAATGTTGAATGACACACTGTAAGTGTAATAGTACTAAGCTTAACAGTGACTTAAATCATTCACATTGACGTCGTTGACAAAGATATAATATTGTAACAATAAACATATCATTATTGTTAAGCTTTTATTATACTTTATAGTTTATTCGAAATGCGAATAATATAAGATCAGTATCATATTAAAATGAGCTCAGAGCTGAGTGTGTATTGCGCCATTTAGTAGAGGACTTTTTAATTTTGCCGGCTTTTTAAGCACCTCAGCAGCGTATCGCAACGCGCTAGACCTCTACTCCACCAAGCAAATTTGTAGAAGGGGAGGCTCAGACTATCCGAAAGAGAGCGTTTCTGCCATCGAGTGCTCCTTGACCATGTCGCCGTCCGTTAACTATAAGGAAACGACCATTTTCATTTCGATAAGGTTTAATACCATTTCGGTAAAAATAGCTTAGCAAATAATTTATTATTTTTTATTCAATCTTTCAACGATAAAAATGGTTACTATTAAGCCATCGTTAGCAATTAGACATATGCTATTGCGGACTTTTCTGTAGGACTTTAAAAGACCTACAATTCTGTAATACATTAATTTGATGTATCTCTTATGGCTTAGTCAGCGTAAGTGCTGTGAGCGCCCTAAAAGCGTCTTTTTTGATCGCACCTGACTAGACCTACCACTGCGCGGTAATACTAATCAGTCCGTATATGAAAAATTGCTGGCTCTTGAATATTTCGTTGCCAAATTAAAATATATCCGGATCAAACCGGGCCGGAAAACTCACAACTCATCATCACCCTGTAAGAGCTACTAACATATAAGAGTAGCTCCTGGTACCTACGTGTGCGCTACGGAGATATGACGTACGTACAGCTCCATAAAGACCATTACTACTTGCGGCACAAAGCACGTCATATTTCATTTCAGACGTGGACGTTCAATTCGTATAATGAAAAAACCGCTTGTCACCGTCTCACAGCCAACTCTACCTTTTATACTTTTGTACGTACAGGCGTCTAACAATAATATTTTGCTGACATATTGACCAGCGTCCACGGATATGCGAATATTATTCCAAGAAAGAAAAAATCGAAAAAAAGTTTTCGGTGGAATCACTGTACGATGTGCAACTACTCATGCCGTGCGAGAGAGAGAGAGAGAGATAGACGCTCGACAACAGAGATCATTAATGTCTATGTCAAAGTGTGAAACTGGTGAGACCATTGGGATTGATATATGGGCGGAGTTTAGATCAAATGTAAACTTGCGTGTAGAAATCAAATAGACTAACAAATATTTTAAGTAACTTTTTTATCAAAACTCAAAAATAAGAGAGAAACAACCTTTCAAAGTTTAATTAATTTTTTTAAAGTTTATTTAATTAATTCGCGGAGGGCCCTTATCGCTACTACAAGCATGTCTATGACGCACGCAGCTTTGTGTCCAACAAAACGGGGATAATTTCGGACAATGTCTGTGAATACTGGGTAATAACATAACATATTCCATAGTGACATAACATAACGTCAGTTTCGACCTCAAAATTTAATAAAACTTTGAAAGCCCGTTTCTTTTTCAATTTTTGAGTTTTGATAAAAAGTTACTGGGAATATTTGTTCGTCTACACGCTGTAAGAATCAACTTAAAAATCATTCTGTATATAGTAACACTAACAAACTGTAAAATGTAATGTGTTTATGGTTTAAATTTCTGTCACCAGATGTCGTATCGTTTTATGTCAAATCTAAATTAGAAAAATATGGGGAAAAATAAATTATGGAAAAATATGAAAATAAACTTTAAACAGTGAGATAATAGTTTTAACTTTGAATGATATACAGGTTAATTTCTTGAAAAATCACACTTTGGAACCAAAATAACTTTTTTTCAGATAAATACTTCTTGAAGAGAGCAATCTTCCTCTTAATTCCAATTTGCGCTTCGCCCGGATTTGTAGATTGCCACCGTTTTTTCGTTGTCTTACGTTGCAAAATTGGTCTCGACGAAAAGCACTTTTATTTTAACGAGATAATATATAGCCTATGAAGGTTCATTCTAAATATTGGTGAAAAAAAATTTTGAAATCGGATGAGTAGTTTCGTAGATTACCTCCTACTTTCAAACTTGCAAACTTTACCTGTTTATAACATTAGTATAGATTGGGAAATAAATATCATTTCCCAGTTCAACGAATTTCATCGATTTTCAACAATCTGTATATTGTTAAGAGTTTTAATAAGTAAAATTATCGACCAATTTTTCAGAAGAAGGTCCAAATCCGGATCGAAACGTTAATGTATTAATTATATATTTTGTCTGAAAAATTGGTCGATAATTTTATTTATCGAAGAGTTCTAATCAGACGTTAATCAAAGATTTGAATATTGTTAAGCGTTGATACACTGTTTTTTCAATTCTTTCGTACAGATAATTTTAAGAAGAATTTCTCTCTTATGGAGCGTCTTCTTCCAGAATTATCCTGGTATTATAAATCAAAAATCATATTCGCTGTAAAGAGAGCACCGATAACGTTCGCGTTTCAAACGAGAAAAGCGACTTTCTTTTAGAGAGTTTTGAGAAGAATCTCTTTCTGAAAGAGCGCCCTGATATTTTAAATAAAAAACAATATGTGCCCTAACAGAGCACTGATAACGTTGATATACCTTTCTTTCCTTTAACAAGTTTCGAGAAGAATCTCTTTCCTAAAGATTTGAAAATTTTTCAGGTATTTTAAATCTACCTATACTAATAATAATAAAGAGACAGAGCCAATTTTGTGAGTTTGTGTGTTCTCCGGAACTACTGCACCTAGTTGCAAAATTCTTGTATCATTTGAAAGGTACATTACTCCTGACCAATATAGGCTAGATATAATGTATATTATGTGCAAATTAGTTAAAATTATGATGATATTCGTCAACTAAGTCGGAAAAAGTCGTGCCTCTTGAGAATTTCCACGGCGCCCGCTGCGAGAATAGTTAAAGTTACACGAAGATAATGTGTAGCTGAATTGTTCCTCTTGAGAAGTTCTAAAAAAAGTCCACGACAGCATATATATATTTTGTAAGGATAACTCACATAAACCATTTTTATCTTTCAAATTTGATAAAAAATAATGAACTATTTACGAAGCTGTTTTAACCGATATAGTGTTAATATATTTAAATAATTTTTTTTATTATTTTAAGTTTTTAATTTAGAACATTATTTGACAAAATAATTCTGGTAGCGATCGGCGGTGCCGGGGATGCCAGCGTGGGAGAGGCTCAGGTATGCGAATGGAGAACCTAACAAAATAAATGATGTATTACGTCGCAGGCCCTGGAAAAGCGATGTATATTATAAACGTCAAAATAATTACGATTCACAATGCAAATCACCAATTTGGATTGTAAATTATTTGATTTGAAAGGAAAAGAGAGGATAATATATTTTTAGTGAGTAGTTTTAGGTAATATTTAAGTTTTTTTTATTTTTCTTATTTTTTTATAGTCTGTATTATAATAATGTAATAAAGAGAGAGTGCGAATTTTGTGAGTTTGGGTGTGTGCGGAGAGTACTCTTCGAAACTACTTATCCGATTTCAAATTTTCTTCCACCAATATTTAGAATGGACCTTCAGGATGGATACAGGCTACCTATATATTATCGTGTTAAAATATAAACGCTTTTCGTGGAGAGCAATTTTGCAAAGTAAGTGTTATATATTTAGAATGATTCTCATCAAGATTTAGTTTTAGAATGAATTTTATTTTTAAAATAAATGAACAGAAATAATAAATTACATAACACAACAAATGAAGGACTTAATTCTAATAATTTAGATAACTAGAAATAATCATACGTAACACCTCTCTTCTAAAATAGAAACAAAAAAATCAATTTCAAAAACTTAAATTAATTCCAATGAAAATCAATATTTTATAATTATGATTTGTAATATATTATTCAAATTAAATTGCTTGATACCTTTGAACCGGTGTACGTTTCCTTATAGGATACCGTGGTTCATCAGTATCTTTAGTTTCATTTTTCATATTTAACTCCGTGGTAACTATTGCAGGTTGATTGTCAGAAGCATTTGAATTACTACTGACTAGATTTTCCTCGGTAGAGTTACAATTCAATGGACGTAATTGGTCAGAATGTCTGTGAACAACTTTGTTGTTCCCAGACGTTTTGACATCAAAAGTCGAACTACTTCTTTTGTGGACTATTTCACCTGACGTCCAACTAGAAGTATTTCCTGTATATTCTTTTATTAATACCTTGTCTCCCACATTTAACCTGCTTTCAGTTCCACCATAATTTTCAATCTGTTTTTGTTGATTTTGAATTACAATTTCCGAAGTTTCAGGCCTTATACTATCTAAACGTGTGCGTAATTGTCTCCCAAACATAAGTTGCGCAGGAGAAGTACGGGTTGTACTATGCTCTGCGTTCCTATACATTAATAAATAACTATTAATTGCCACATTTAAATTTTGTTTTTCAAAGATTGACTTTTTAAGCATATTTTTTACTGATTTTACCACTATTTCAGCAGCTCCATTCGATGCCGCATGGTATGGAGGACTAAACATTTGCTTTATATTGTTGACTTCCAAAAAATGTTTAAATTCTCCCGAGGAGAATGGTGGTCCATTATCACTGACAAATTCAAATGGTAACCCAAAACGAGCAAACGTGCTTCTATAAATTTCAATAATGCGTGAAGCATTGGTTTGAGTCACTTGAAAAATTTCCAACCACTTGGAATATGCGTCAACAATAATTAAAAAGGTTAAGCCTTGTAGAGGGCCCAAGAAATCAGAATGTATTCTTTGCCAAGCCCGGGAAGGCCACGGCCAGGGAGTTAAATTTGCTTTAGCCGGAGTTTGAAAGACATTTATGCACGCGGTACAGTTTTTTGTCAATTGCTCAATTTCTTTATTAAGACCAGGCCACCACATGTAAGATCTTGCTATACTTTTCATTTTTGTTATACCTAAGTGTCCCACATGCAGTTCTTCAAGCAACTGTTTCTGGAATTTGTTAGGTATAACAATTTTGTAACCCCACATTAGGCAACCATGATCCGTATACAATTCATTTCTCTTGTTATAAAACTGTAAGAGTTCTGGATCATTCATTATTTTTGGCCACCCGTATAAAATATAACGCATAACCTTACTTAATATTACATCAGTACGTGTCTCTAAACTAATCATTTTATAATTTATTGGTAATGTTTCATTTATAAAATTTAAATAACTTTCATCATCAGAATCGTCATCGGCATCGCACTCTACTAAAGGAAATCTCGACAAAAAATCTGCACTGCAATTTTCTTTAGAATTTATGTACTGAATATCGAAATCAAAAGCATTTAAAATAATTGCGTACCGTTGCAAACGTCTCGTAGCCATTAAAGGAATTCCCTTTTTGGGTCCAAAAATTGCTACCAGAGGTCTGTGATCGGTCAAAAGTGTGAAATGTTTACCGTATAAATACTGGTAAAATTTCTGTACCCCGAAAATTATTGAAAGTGCTTCTTTTTGTATTTGGCTATATTTCTTTTGACTTTCCGATAGAGTTTTCGATGCACAAGCAATAATTTTATTGTTGCTATTTTCTGATTTGTGATAAATCACCGCTCCAACACCGTACGATGATGCATCACATGCCAAAAACAATGGTAGATTCGGATTATAGTGCGTTAGAACTTTTGATGATTGCATAATATCTTTAATCTTGTTAAAAGATAAATTGCATTCTTTTGTCCAACACCATTTCTTATCTTTTTTTAATAAATTATACAGAGGATGAAGAATATTACTTAAATTTGGTACGAATTTGCCATAATAATTGACTAAACCTAAGAAGCTTTTTAATTGGGATACATCTTCAGGTATAGCACAATTTTTTATAGCGTTAATTTTATCAGGTGCCGTATGAAGTCCATCTTTATTAATAATGTATCCAAGATATGATACCGAATTTTGTAAAAACACACATTTATTTTTTTTAATTTTTAATCCAATATTTTGGAGTTTACTTAAAACTGATTTTAAATTTGTGATGTGTTCCGTTCGTGTATGACCTGTAATTAATATATCGTCAAGAAATATTACAACGTTATTCATCCCTTGAAAAATATTTTCCATTATTTTTTGAAATTTTTCAGGAATAGGTGATAAGCCGTAAGGAATACGATTATACATATACAATCCTTTATGAGTGGATATAGTTGTATATTTTTTTGAATCTTCATCAAGCAAAATTTGCTGATAAGCCTGAGACAGATCTAACGTGGAAAACTGAATTCCCCCTGATAATTTGGAAAATAATTCATCAATTTTCGGAATAGGATATTTTTCAATTATTAAATGTTTATTTATGGTCACCTTGTAATCACCGCATAAACGAATGGAACCATCTTTTTTTAATATAGGTACAATTGGAGTGGCATAATCACTCTGTTCTACTCTGGAAATTATTCCTAAATTTAACAACCTCTCTAATTCATTTTCTACGCGTTCTTTTAATGCAAATGGCAATGGCCTTGCTTTCAGAAAAATTGGTACTGAGTTTGGTTTAACATTTAAAATTAATTTATAGTTAGACAATGTGCCTAGAGAGTTATCAAACACATCTTTGAATTGGTTACATAATTCATTTACAAGAATATCGGATTCTTTTTCCATTAACAGCATACTATCTAATTTAATATTTAAAGATTGTAGCCATTGTCGACCCAAAATAGGAGGTCCGCCATTTAAAATAATGTACAGTTTCAAACGTTGTGACAGATTGTTAAATTTTGTATTTACGAAAATAAAACCTTTAACTTTAATACAGTTTCCTACATATGTTGTCAACTGAACATCAGAATCATGTATTTTAATATTTGAAAAGTTCTTCCAATAAAATTGTTCAGAAATCGCAGATATTGCAGATCCTGTATCGATCTGCATTAAGACTTTTTTTTGTTCCATCAGAACTGTGACCTTTAAAGGACCTTCATTTGTGTCCACTGAATTTATATTGTACAAAACATTTTCGGGATCTGTCTTTTCTTGAACAAAATTATTAGAAGTTTGGGCCTTCTTTTTACATATAGTTTTGATATGCCCCTTTTTATTGCAATAATGACATTGCGCATTTTTAAAATAACATTTAGACGCCTCATGATTTTTCTTACCACAGTGATAACACTTCTTCGACCGATTGTTTCTCGAATCTTCTTTGTTGATCTTGTTCATTTGGCCACTGGAAGTAGAAGGACCAGATTCAATTGCATGTCGTGCTGCTGCTTCCATGGAAAGTGCCAGATCTACCGCTTTCTTATATGTTAAGGTCGCTTCAGTAAACAGCCTGGATCGCATTTCCTCGCTTCGTAAACCAGCAACTAATTGATCTCTGATATTTGTTTCTAATTCTCCGCCGAAGTCGCAACTCTTTGCTAAATGCTTTAAAGCGTGCAAATACTCGGATATGGATTCGGATTCAACTTGTTTCCGCTGTCTAAATTTAAATCTCTCCGCAATTTCTGACGGTGTAGGCTCTAAATGATCGCCAACCACTTTGATCAAACTAGCCCATGATTTATTTTCCGGATATGTGGGATCGCAGAGATCGCACATCAGATCGTATGTACTCTCGCCAACTAATGATATTAGTGTAGCCACCTTTAGCGCTTCTTCAATTTTATTGGTTTTAATGTACTGTTCAACTCTTCGAACATACAAAGACCATTTTCCCGTTTGTGGGTTGAAAGGACCCATGTGTCCGATCGACATTTTAATTTATTTAAATTTATTTTATTTAGAAATTTACAATTTATTTATTTACAGCTTCAATACCGACTGCGCCATTTGTTATATATTTAGAATGATTCTCATCAAGATTTAGTTTTAGAATGAATTTTATTTTTAAAATAAATGAACAGAAATAATAAATTACATAACACAACAAATGAAGGACTTAATTCTAATAATTTAGATAACTAGAAATAATCATACGTAACAGTAAGTCGACGAATAAACGGTAGCAATCTACAAACTCGGGCGAAGCCGGACCGGGACCCTAGTCAATAATAACTGGCGAATTAAATAGAGAACAGCTACCGCTGACCTTTCTTTCACTCGAGAGAAGTATCTTTCTTTCTTCGAAAGCCTGGTATTTGAAATAAGATCACAGCTAGCATTGACTTTTCTTGTATCGACCTGAAGAGAGTTTTGAGAAGATCCTCTTTTTAAGGGAAGTCTTCTTGAAGAACTTCCACTTAACAGGTGAAAAAAATATATAGGAAACGAAATGATGATATATGTCTGATGACGTGTCTAGTGCATTTCAATCCTCGATTGAAAGGTTGGAATTTGCATGTTTGAATGCAATATAAAGGGTATTGAAAGCAGTCTATTTATGAACCAGCAATGGAGGTTAAAATATGTGGAAGAACGCCTACGCATACATTACGTGCAAGACTTTCTGGTTGTTCTAACGATCTCATATACCTACGGACGGACATGAACAATTCTACTTCGATGAATGTAAAATTTAAGGCTCAGTACTTTCGGAGATAAGGGGGGACGTGCTCGATTTTGGATATTTCTTTAATATGCATTTCAAAATTATAAATGCAGTAGATTTCATTTATAACGACCTCGGTTGTAGCGACTTTTTGGTTAAAGCGAAGTAACACTAAGTTCCTTGAATTCAATGAATACTTTTAGAGGAAAATAATTGGGCTATAGCTATAATTGGGCTATAGCTTCGGATATGTATAACTCCGATTTCGGGTACAGTGACTAGTTTTAATGAGCCGTTTGTAACAAGTTCCTAGAAATCCTAGAGTAATGAAAATGGAACACATCTTACATCGTACGTTAGCACAGAAATCTAAACTGGAAAAATGCAATATTACATACATATTTTTATAAAAGATCGACGTCGTGTGAAATATAATATTATTAAGTAGATATATGCGTATCAGGAATGACGAACCTTTATTCACCTACGTTCCAATTTTTTTAAAAAATATTTAATGTAGCCATGACGTGCCACAAGCAACCATCGAAATTTAATTGTCAAAAAAAAAAAAAATGAATCAAACATAGATACAATTGAAGGAAATTTATTTGCTTGAGGAACATTGAAAAATACGCTTTACCAGAGTATCGCTTGTGGCCAACGTTTCGAAAAATATATTTTCATCATCAGGGCCTATGAACATGTATAGTATAATATTAAATGTAATGAATGCTATACATGTTCATAGGCCCTGATGATGAAAATATATTTTTCGAAACGTTGGCCACAAGCGATACTCTGGTAAAGCTTATTTTTCAATTGTTCCTCCAGCAAATAAATCTCCTTCAATTTTATCTATGTTTGAATAATTTTTTTTTGATAATTAAATTTCGATGGTTGCTTTTGGTAAAGCTGTTTTTTCAATTGTTCCTCAACCAAATAAATCTCCTTCAATACATATTTTGGAACAAAACTTCTACTAGCAAATAGATAAAATTTATAATTTGGATAATACATTGAACGCCATGAAACTCTTTCGTATTTGTTATTTGTTTTCGGCATCTAGCATATCTTTAATTATTTCGATTTTGCACCTCAATCAATGCCGTGCTAACAATAATCTGTCGCGTGACATAGGTTTGCTACCTATGATGATGATGATTGGCAATAACTATTGTTTTCTTTCTTTCTTTCTATATAGCGACTTCTGGATATAGTGACGGAATTATAGTGGTCCCTTCATCGTCGTTATAACCGAAATCTACTGTATATATATTTGAATTTTTTGTAACGAGCTTATTCATTTTATACGTAATATGATGCACTTGAAAAATATTCTTTTTAATTTTCTCTCCGTGATTCGATCGTCAATACCAAATTTCAACTTTTTGACGTGATAACGTCTTATAAATTGACGAAACACCGGCTGCACGCACGAAAAAGTGTCACGTTCCGCCTGAGCCTGAGCGTGCAAGCGAGAGCGCAGTATAAGCAATAGAGAGGCACGATCGGCCCAAGCGTCGGCTTGTACGCATTTCTCTCTCTTCTCGCGTGACGTCAGAGAGTTCATCAATGTTTCTTTATGACGTTATCACGTAAAACTATCGTTCGTAAACCGACTTTACAGACAACCAATTTTTTTTTTCGTTCAGTAGAAACTTTGACAGACGGACAGATAATCAGACACCATAGTGTGATCCAATAAAGGTAATCAAAATTACACAGTAGTCAGAAAAGATAATCGCTATAAAAGCAAAAAAAAAATCAGAACAAAACAAGTAAACATAAAAATCTATCCGCCACTGTGCGATTTAAGTTGCGGTAGAGATCTGTGTGACAAAAAAAAAGAAAGAAAAAAAACAATCAAAGTTTTTTTATAATATCAGGGGAGTTGTTACGGCAGTCTGCGAACATTATCATCGGCAAGCGTTCAACGCTTCATGTTCTATATGTTCAGTGTTCTGTGTGTGTTCCAGGTATCTGCTAACACAATGTTGCCATTACGAGGCACTAGACGCTGGAATCGTTTACGGTCCACTCGATCGAGGGACACAGCGACGCCCGTAATCCAATATTTAGTTTCCTCGACAACAAACGCGTTTTTGTGATCGATTGTTGATTTCTTACAGTACGGCGATTCTTAAACTTTTGTAGTCTGAGCAAAACATTTTTAAAGTGAAATTTCTTAAGCCACGATGGGAATAATTTTGTACAAAGGCGGGACTTCAGCAGACTGGGCATAGGCCGCCGAGTTTTCCCGAAGAAACATTAAAATAAAAAGGTTATTATTTAACGCAGCGACAAATTAATATGAATTAGGGATTAAAAAAACTTTAAAGTGGTAAACAAAAATAGTAGGTTGGCAGCTACTGAGGAGGATAGTATTAAGGAAAAAGTAGCAGCTTAATAATCAGTTGTAAGCCTTGTTTTAATTTAAATAGGCATCGAGTTTTTGTTTTGGTAACTAAATTGTTGAGCGGAAACTTGACGGCAGATAAAAAATAGAAAATGGGCATTCCTAAATTATACAAATTAGATTCTGTCATATCAAGTTATAATCAAATAATAAACAAAGAAACAACATTCAGAACCATAATATAAAAACGCCATCGCATGGACACGACCCCGTAATTTTTTTTTTACATAACTCTTCCCAAACGCCCTCCGCATTTTACTGCGCAAAAAAAAAACGCCATCGCATCGACACGACCCCGTAATTGTTTTTTTCAAATAACTCCCTCCAAACGCCATCCCCTTTTCACTGCGCAAAAAAAACACCATCGCATCGACACGACCCCATACTTGTTTTTTAAATAAGTCCTCCCAAATGCCCTCCCCTTTTCACTAGTTGTTATAATATAATCTTTTTCACCCGACTGTTAATATTAATCGCCATGTCATTATTTATATAGTATCTTGCCTAGGATTTCAATTGACTTGTTTAATATGTTCTCTACCTTAAAGTAACAGTCATTATTTAGTTGTTTTAATACCTTGCGTTTGAAGCTCATCTAATATAATTATTGCCAAAATATTTAATCGCTGTCAAGTTTTTTTTTTAGTTGCAAATACTTAGTGGCCCTTTAATTTGTTAGTCGCTTAGAAAATTATTTTCCAAATAACAATATCTGTATAATCCCGAAACCTTCGTTTTTTTAGCATTAATTATGATATTTAGAGCCGTAGAATATCGTTGTTATCAAATATTATCGACAAGAACAAACAACCAACTGATCACGCCAGTTTGGTGTAATAGAATTTATCCAGTGCGACAAAGTCGCTGCAGCTGATTTTTCTATGCTGGCGGCAAAAAAAAATCTCTGTGAAAAAATTCTTCACTCGTATAATGGTTCCTGAACTTTGCTGCGACGATTTTTTTGAGGTCGGTTGTACGTACGAGAACATTTTTCGTTTCGTGCTCTTGGGCATGAGGTTCTAGGGTACAAGTTTGATATGCTTCGGGACGTCGCGGTGTCCAGTTTAGGAATCACTGGTGTACATAATATTTAAGTGGTTACTTTTACACTGACCTGTCTACTGAGACTGCGATGAGACTGTACACAGAGGCAGCGACCGATACTCCTTGGACATACGGAACGGTCTTGCACATCCACCAGCCCAACACCCACGCTGAAACAAATCATACATAAAATTAAATCTCTATACTCCTGATACATGGCTACGACATATATCTAAAGGGCTGTAAAAGACGAAACATTTTTAATATGGAAGGCGGGGGTAAGGAGAACAATCTCTTATGGGTATTGAACTGAAAGAGTTGCCACCTAAAAGCATTACTGGTTTCATAACTGATCAGAATGACGTTAGTGAACAAATAGAGTTGTGGATTTTTCGGAAAATTTTTAAACAGAAAATTTTCCACTAAATTAATAAGGTATTGTAAAATTATACTCTCGTTCGCTAATGGCTACAAATAAGCAAAACGAGTATTTTCATCAGCTCTGGATGTGATGTCCTTTTGATTTTTTCCCTTCCAACAAAACACAAAAATCTAGTGCTGTTCACATGAGGGGGATTCCCTTTATAACTGCTGCAGCCAGTACACTGGTGCCATCTTCTGGCCTCTACCACTACCTCATTACCATCAAATAACAACGTCATTTCCAGCTTCGTACCGAGCCTACTAGGCTGGGTACGAAGCTGGAAATGACGTCACTGCGGGCTGCCTTGCTAGCTCAGAAGATAGGTTGTAAAATTAGAACAGGGGCTATTTTCCCTGCTAGATTTGTTGCTAGATAAGAGCAAGAACCAATCAGGAAGCAGTATCTTGTCACGTTAGCACTTGAAAAAACGCCCACATGGCGTCATTCTTCTAGACAACACACACGTTTTGCTCTGTGTTTAATGTTTATATTCGAACTGTCACTCCGTGCTCACCAGATCTATCCACAAAACAATCTTGAAAAATAGTCTCGTGTGAAGCGAGCACTTAACAGCAATCAAGAAAACCAGCGCTAGAACACTAGTAGGCAAATCTAGCGAGGAATCTAGCAGCGTTTCTAGCCTCATGTGCAGCGGCCTTTAGCCGTTGTGTAGATAAACTGAAATATACTGGCCAAAGACAAGAATGTCAGGGTCTTAAGTAGTTGAAAATATTTAATTGTCTTCATATGTAACTTAAAATAAATTTGACATTTAATTTCTACATTTTTTTAATTTTACAAATTATATTACATCTGTTACATTTATGGCCATTATCTAATTAATATTTTAAAAACGCCGCCTTCAGATGGAGGATGTATATCTTTCTTTGTTTAATGTTTTCCTGCTCTAACAGCTTTTGATGGGTTTCTTCATATAAGACTTCTTTTGGAACAGCAGTGCCATCTTAATTTAACGCTATTCTAGCGATACATTTGTATACACATTTATGAGATGGTAAGTAAGTAAGTCACCCAAACTTCGCAATAATACTCAGGGTTGCCAGATGACGGATTTTTTTTCTCGTACCAGAGTTGCTAAATATCTCGTACTCTCAACAGTTAATCTCGTACAAGTATAAATTTAAAGTAGGTATATCGAATAAAATGTATAATTTATGCTATTTACTGTACTATTTAACTTTGAGTAGTCATATTCTTTGCGCTTTTAGCTGTCAATTCAATTAGAACCGATAGTGATTAACATTAGTGTAATAAGGACAACAACAAATAAATACATTAAACGGGGATTCCTCACTCAAGTTGTCTAGTTTCATATAGTGATGAGGTAGTGCATTTAGTGATGCGCTCAGTCGATCGTTTTGTGGTGTGTGAAGTAGGTAAATATGCAAATTCTTACACGTTTTGGCTGATACCTAACGAAGGCAGTCATCATTGTTAAAATCTCGTACAAAATTGTACGAGAATTTTGTTATTCTTGTATCTCGTACAAAAACTGTAAATCTCGTAATGGTACGACAATTCTCGTACGTCTGGCAACCCTGATGATACTTCTAGTCACGCTTTTATAAACGTGGCGACTCTATAATATGTACACTCTTTGGTTATAGCGTGGGTTCACAGTTCATAAACTCGATGCATTCGGTTAAGTCAAACGAGATACTGTTTTATCGAAAACTGTATCGCTTTCGGATGGACGATTGAGCATTGCACGTTGTTTTTTTAAGTTGCGGTGACCTAACCTGTTATTTTTTGGTAACGGTGTTATCTTACCGGTTTTCAAAAGATGTTAAAAAATAACAGTTGATTACTGGCAACTGACATTACCAAGAGGGAAATTTTCCGAGCATTTGAAGTCTCTCAGAACTTTTTGAAACTCACTATGCTTTTACAAAAAGATACACTAATTCGAATGAGCACCATATGTCTTCTGGCTTAGAAGGTTGTCCCAAAATTCACAAAACAATCTTCGAATGATCATTCCTTCTAAATCAAAAGAGTCACATGCTTATGCTCATTGAAATAAGAGTGTTTTTTCTACAATTATTGTGATTTTTGTGATTTATTTAAGGCACACGTTTAAAAATGCAAATTTCTGGCGAAAATTGAAATCTCTCAGAGCTTTCTCAGACTCAAATCTTTGATTAACGTCTGATTAGAACTCTTCAATAAATAAAATTATCGAACAATTTTCCAGACAATATATTAACAAAAAAATATATAATTAATACATAAAATTCGTTCAAAGTTATTAATATGAAATATTGAAAAAATAATAACAAACAATTTCTATTAAGTAGATTCACCATGCTTGCAGTAAAAGACACATCGATTCCAATGAGCACATACAAACTTCTGTAGCTTTTCCGATTTAGAAGATAGATGCGTTTTAAGTTAAAAAAAAAAATCAAAATAACCATTTGATGGACGTGTTAGTTGTACTCATTGCAATCAGCGTATTTGTTCTAAGTATAAACATTCTCAATATATATGAAAGATGGAGATTTTTACGTTAAAAAAAGAAACGCGGATATTTACGAAAATCGAAATCGCTCAGAACGTTCTCAGACGTGCCATGCTAGGACTGAAAGCTTATTTTTTATTTATTTTTTGCAGAACCTAAATAAAACTATAAGAATGTGAACTGTAGAGACTTCATCGTAGCCTTGTAGTAGCTACACTAATTTGAAGCGTTAAAAAATCAAAGAGCCCAAGTACCAAAAACAAGAATAGCATAGCCTCTTTGACACAATATTCCCCATGACACTTGGCACCTTTCTATGATTCAAATTCATTCATCAGTCAATGGCACTTACGGCCATATTCACCGAACGTAAGTAGTTATTTATTCAGTTCATTTGTTCTTCAGGTAGCTATTCCTCCGAATAAATATATAGCTACAATTCAATTAACCAAATTATGCTTACTGCAGGTGTAAATCTATTCTGTCTTACTTCGAGGTTATAAATATTTACCCGCCTGATAAAATAATAATGGCCGCCATCATAATACCTAACCTATAAACGTGAAGTATTATATCTGCATATTGCTCTTGTGAACTTATTTATGTGTTTATTAATCTTTTGTGAAGAGTATAGTTGTAAAAATTAAAGTTAGTGGAAGTTTAGTGTGCAATTGAGTTAGGATAAAACATATTTTACGGAACTTTTTTTACGTTTACACTAATGCCATTGGCGGATTTTTGGTAAACGTCAAAATATTTTACAAAAAGAACAATAGTGCAGTGTATATTTATTCTATAACTAACTCTCCTACTTGATATTTTGCTTGGTGAATTGAAAGTAAATTTTATTTTAATGAATAAATTTGTTCCAAGATTTTAGATTAGTAACTTTTATCTTTATTAGTGTTCGGTGAATATGGGCATTAGCCCTTTTGATATGTCAACGTTTCAATTATGATGGAGTCTGGAGACTTTAGCTTGATCATTTTTTGCGAGTTATTAAAGTAGGTGAGCGCTATAAAATGCAAATAACTTTCCGATTTCAATGAAGATTTGAAGTATCGAAATGTTTTTGTGAGCGAACGTCGTCAAATGTGCACCGTCGCGGTTTTGCTTATCGTTGGCGCGCCTGAGTGGCGCCACTGGTGCGCCAGACGCGAATGAGATCCAGCCATTAAAAACGTTTTAAGAGCGCAGGTGTAAACCGGCGTTATGCTCAGCAATCAATTTTAACAATGCAACCCAAGGCTAAGTTTTTGCTTCTGCTTTTGTTTTGTGTTACGTTGTTGAATACGGGATTGAAACGTACCAACTGTAGAAAATGAATTTGTCTTTGTCATTTCGCTCTACTACTGTAACTATAATGTTTCACTAGTTTTTTTTTATGGAAAATAACTTTCTAGGTCATGCTACAATGTCACGTTTCCTCAACTTACATTGCAATTATGTAATTTATTTTACATTTCTACTTTTGTTATTTAGATTCAGGACCGGATGTAGGAGAAGGCCACAAGGGTAAAAGAGGAATTAGGGGTGTCCACTTAAAAATATATCGATATTTATATTTGATGTAAAACATCGGATCCCAGCATCGATGTTTATCGACATATCGCTAGAAAACATCGATATTTTTTCATTATCGAATACTTTCCACAAAAGTTTAATATCACCTTTCTCCAGTGAAACGCGCAAAGTTTGTGGTCCTTAATTTTGTATGTGTGAATGTAGAATCAGAGACCAGAGTAACAAAGCTAAACTAGTAGTGTAATAATAATGATTTTCTATGAGTGTTACTTGAATAGAATTGTACTACTATAAGATAGTGGTGAGATTACTGAGATGAGTTATACCTACATTTGTAATTGAAATAAAAACGACCAATTAATAGAAATATTTTATTACTTACCACAAAACTTCAAAACGGTAAAAGAAAAAAAAAATATTTAGTACTAGCTTTAAACTAGGTACCTGCAAAAACTTACTTTCACTTTACCTATTTAAGACCGATGCTCTTTAGACGAACTTTGCAAAAATAAAAAAGCAAATATTCGATGTTTCTATAAATAAATATATCGATATATCGAATACAGTAAATATTTGTCAAAACATCGAATGAATGCGATATATCGTATGGAAAAAATCGAATAAATTCGATCTATCGATGTTAAGTGAATATCCCTAAGAGGAATCTTCATAATTTCTTATCTTTTTGCAAATTATTCCTTGAAATGAAATTATAAATATTATGCTTTTGAAAAAATTTGCAAAGTATTTTTCGCTCTAAATTAATTTTTCAATTTATTTCTTATAATTTATAATATAGAGTGTTTGTCGGTATACCTATTTTATTTTTAACTATAGTGACTTCGCCCGAATATGTAGATTGCCACAGTTTTTTCGTCGACTTACGTTGCAAAACAAGCGCTTTTATTTTAACGCGATAATATATAGCCTATATGTTCATCCTGAAGGTCCATTCTAAATATTGTTGAAACAAAATTTAAATTAAATGACTAGTTTGGGAGATTACCCCCCTCTTTTACACAAATTCACAAAACTCGCACTCTCTCTTTATAAAATTAGTATATATATATTATAGATAATATATAGCCTATGTCCATCCTGCAGACCCATTCAAATATTGGTAAAAAAAAGTTAAAATCGGATGAGTAGTTCTGGAGATTACATACACACAAACTCACAAAATTCGCACTCTCTCTTTATTAGTATAGATTGATGATAGTCTAGAATCGAGGTTCTATAGTAGAGTTTTTCAATCTTTCTCATGGTGCAAACCCCTTAGTATGAAAAAATATTTTGAGACCCCGTACCTTTCGCTGTTCTTAACCGGTATAGTGTATTTTATTATATTACAAATATCAAATCCGTACGACATTTTTATTTTTACTGAGATTCCGCGACCTTCCGCGACCCCCTTGTAGAGACTTTGCGACCCCCCAGAGGGTCGCGATTCACACTTTGAAAAACACTGGTCTATATAGGATTAGTGTTTAACTATCTTAGTAAAAATTGTACGATAATTTTTACTAATTCAAAGTTAATAATAAATTATTTTCCTCTCTTATCATACAATTTTTACTAAAGTCTTCATTTGATCTGCACAGTTGATAAAAAAAAAAAACAAAAACACTAATAAGTTGATCGAGAACATTCTGTATAATTTACATACGTTGCTTGACGAACACTTGTTTTTTGATATCAAATTATTAATAAATTTTGGCTAAAAAAAATTACGAGCCTCTACACCCTTAAATTCGGCCCTGTTTACACATTTCTATAAATTAACTTTGTTTTTATGCATATAATTTGATACAATACCCGGTCAAATACGAGTCGAACTCGCGCACCTAGGGTTCCGGGTCAAACGAAAAGGAAAGTATTTTACTTTTTGATGTAAAGTTAAAGAGTGCATAGTTCTGGTGTATTTATTATATACCGGATGAGGCAAAAGTCCCGGAACGGTTGAATATCTCGCATACTACGCATCATATATAAAAAAAAAAAATATGTGTCAAATATTTTTCGCAAAACTATTTTTTGATACCACACATGACTCCCCATCCCCCACCCAGTTGGTGGGGGGAGGGACAACTTTAAAATTTTAAATAGGAACCCCTATTTTTTATTGCAGATTCGGATTCTACGGGAAAAATTACATACAATTGATGTAATTTTTCCCGTGGGTTTTAGGGGTTGAAAAATATTTTTGGGCCCGAAAATACCAAAAAATTTCTCCGAATCGTTTCAAAATTGAAATTTAACCCTTTAATAATGATTAAAATGTGCTACCAAAATTTTATTAAAATCGGCCCGACAGGACCAGAGTTAAAAATTTTATGAAAACGTTAGTTTGTAGATATGGATTTACTTAGTGAAGGGTGAATTTAATTTGTTGTATTGATAGTAATATTAAAATAAAAAAAAATTACATACAATTGATGTAATTTTTTCCGTAGAATCCGAATCTGCAATAAAAAATAGGGGTTCCTATTTAAAATTTTAAAGTTGCCCCTCCCCCCACCAACTGAGTGGGGGGTGGGGAGTCATGTGTGGTATCAAAAAATAGTTTTGCGAAAAATATTTGACACGTATTTTTTTTTTATATGATGCGTAGTATGCGAGATATTCAACCGTTCCGGGACTTTTGCCTCAACTGGTACCGTCGCCGGGATATTGTCAAATCCGTGATTTTGTAAATTTCACTAGTGAAATTACAATATCACGATTGACAAAGATTCGTGATATTATAATTTCACTAAGTGAAATTATAATATCACGGGTTTGACAATATCCCGGCGACATATAGATACTTGAAAATATATATGACGATAGCATATCCACTACTGTAAGTCAAGAATGGCTACATCTACTCTGTTGGTAGCTTTTTTGCGAGGAACTTCATCCTGTTAATTTTGATGTTACATCGTAAAAATCCACTCTCTTCATTAATTTTTCATAACGCCACAAAAGAAGTATAAATTGAAAAATCTTAAAGTTTTTTTGTATGCATTTTAGCAGGTATTTTCCTCACACGACTAACTTATCGAAATGGAAAATAAAATTCAACTTTACAATGTAGAATTATTATAGTAATAACTTCCGCGTTCTGCTGCCGTAGAACAACTCTGTAGTAATACTAAATTGTATCCGACGGTTGTACAATAATATTACGTAATTCAGTAACGCAATAAAAAACGTTTTAACTCCCGCTGGAAGTTGAAATTTATTCACTTTTTTCATTCATTGAAAATATTTTACGGGGCAGTGTGGTGTAATGATCAGCATGCTGGCCTGTGCATCAAACCTTATATATTGTTGCGTGTTCTCTGTTGGGACGACTATGGATTCTGTAGAATCTTCTAGCAACAACAAGAATGGAAAACAGGTAGCCAAAAGAACGCGACCTTCTTAGAATTGCCTGGAGAAGCCAATACATGTAAAGGAAGGATCTCGGTGCTTCTAGAACATTCCCCAGGCGGGGGACGAGGCTATAAAATGCGAGCGGAGTGGTTGGTGAGTCAGTCAGTCAGTTGGTTAGTTGTTCGTGAGTTGTTCATGTACTCTGGCGTTGCGACATAAATCATGCAGTTATACTGTGAAGATAAATAAGCTTTTGTGTGTGTAAACTATTGAGTGCAATTATATAAATCTGGTTTTACATAAACAACTTTTTGTAAACAGTCGAGTGAATATAGTTAATATACAAGCGTGAATAAGTGTACTAGATAAACTTTGTTGTGTTTGTGTGTTGTAAATATTTTGTGTACATAATTAGTGACTCTATATTGTCTGTTACTTAGTTTTCTATGTTAATATTTAGAACAATTATTTTATTTCAGTTAACGTTACTATTTCTGTTAAGCTAAAGAAGTACGTTTTCGTCTGTGTGTTTAACTGTTTTGTTACACATTTATTATTGTAAATAAATAATTTCCACCACGAACTAGAACAGTTTTGTTACAATATGGTGGAGCCACACCCCCGGTGATATTTCTTTTGTACATGTGTATCTGTATATGCTATAGATATGCTAAAAAAATGTAATATTCTTTAAAAAAATAACAGAAAACTAGAGGATTCGAAAAGTGAAGTATATTTTTTTCTTCAGAAAGTTTTTTCTTCTAAGATACTATCAACCACTTCTAGAAATCTTGAAGGTGAATATCGGCTCTAGTTTGTAAATAAAAATAGATAAACTAGCGTTTATATGTTCCAAAAAGGACATCTAAAAATTATTAATAAAAAAAATTATAACGTATCTTTTTAGTCCTCAAAAGGAATAAATAAACGAATTTTTTTGTAAAAACAAGATTATTTTAATTAGTTGTTAATAAAAAATTAACCAAAAAGTTAAAAATAATTTTATTCCGATTGAAAATAAGCCGTTTTATACGTACTTATCAGAGTCTCAAGTATTCAAATAAAAGCGAGTTACGCCGTTTTTTTCCTCTTTCGCTATTAAAATGTAACACGCTTTTATTTGAAAACTTTAGACTATAAGTACGTATAAAACGACTTATTTCTAATCGAAATAAATTTATTTTTAACTTTTGACGTGATAACGTCTTATAAATTGATGAAACACCGGCTGCACGCACGAAAAAGTGTCACGTTCCGCCTGAGCCTGAGCGTGCAAGCGAGAGCGCGGTATAAGCGATAGAGAGGCACGATCGGCCCAAGCGTCGGCTTGTACGTATTTTAATGTTTCTTTATGACGATATCACGTAAAACTATCATCCGTAAACCGATTTAACAGACAACCAATTTTTAGTTCATTTTTATTAACAACTAAAAAAAGCTTGTTTTAGAAAAAAAATCGTTTATTTATTTTTAAGTTTCTAGTGTGCTTTATTAGAAGTGCGATTTGCATTCGGATCAAAGCCGGACCGGTTAGTTAGTTATTATAATATTGTATTGTTAACGGAACTACATATACTTACGTATGCAAAATTTCAACTCCATCGGATAACGGGAAGTAGTTAAGAGTGCGATTTGCAACCGGGCGATAGCCGGAACGGTCAGTTAGTTATTATAATATTGTATTGTTATCAGAACTACATACCTACGCATGCAAAATTTCAACTCCATCTGATAACGGGAAGTTATAGTTAAAAGTGCGATTTGCAACCGGGCGAAAGCCGGAACGGTCAGTTAGTTACGATAATATTGTATTGTCATCGGAACTACATATGTATGCAACATTTCAGCTCAATCGGATAACGGGAAGTGGGTCAAATTTTACTTGCAAGATTTGATTTCAGACAGACAGACAGATACTGAGGAGACAGGTGAAACTAAATTAAAGCTTGTAAGATGTGGAACAATTCCATTGTTACTTCGATAATAATAATTTTCCAAATGTACGGCCTCAAAATATCGGCGTTTGAAGTACACCTGTCGTTTGAGACCGCCTTTAGAACGAAATTGTATCAATTAGTGGTTTAATGAGTTTTTATCGTGTCCGAAAAACATAACCTTAATAATTTGCTACAATTTATTTTCATTTTTACGAGCAAAATGATTGTAATAACATTGCGTCGTTATTTCTTCGGTTATTAGTATCGCCGTGTCATAGTCATATAAATGTTAAGAACATTCATACAAGATGAGAAAATCGTCTGGTCCATATTACATTGACGATTATAAAACACGCAAAGAACGTACAGTAAGCCTTCGATTATCCAACTTGATTGTTTATCTATCACACTGCATATACATATTTTATTTCATGTGGTTATCAAATTTACAGATAGAGGAAGGCATAGGTACGGTTGGTAATTTGGAATAATAATATACCAAGATCCCAGACCCGCCAGACCTACGTCATTTCAGTATCTGTACAATATTTAGTTAAAAACGTATGCCCATTTGTAAGCTTGAAAGCGGGGCCTTTTTAGAGATAACGGCTTCTAAAGGTACATAAAACACGTGCTTACCTACGTACGCATTTTCTGATAAAATGAAATTATGTCACTGCACAGGGCCCGCATCGTTATAATATGTATCTCGATTGTGTACCAAGTTTTCTTACAAAATAAACCCGACCTTGTTTGAACGATGGTACAACCAGACAAAAATTCAAAATGTCCAAAACACTGAAAAAATGATTAGAAAACAAAATTACAGACTTAGGCCTAGCACACATGAAGAGCGTTCAACGCGCGTTTACAATTTCTATTCAATTGTATATAACTGTTTATATGATAACGCGCGTTCAACGCGCGTTGAACGCTCTTCATGTGTGCTAGGCCATAAGGTCCCATTATTATTAAAAAAAACTTTACATAAAAAAAATAAATCTCTTTAAAAAAAGCCACTAAAAGACGAAAAATAAAGTTTTGAGATCAGCGTGGATTTACTTACTCTTACTTTTATGAACCTATGCACTTTCACTAAATTAACGCCGATCTTTAAACTGCGCCTTTTAGTGGCTTTTTTAAGGACATTCAATTTTTTATTTTTTAGTGGCCTTACGATTACACAATTCAAATTCGAGAACTAGTGGAAGTCTCAATTAGATTTACAATTTATTATATTAATAAATTAAAAATTTGAATTAATGCTAGTCTAATTAACTCTGGCTGTAGTTTCCGTAAAAAAATTTAACGCAAGCGAAGTCGCGAATGGTTTTGAAATAGTAGAGAGTGACCTGTCATTAAAGTGTGAGTCGCTTAACGGAGCGGCGAAGCAATGAAACAACATAATGCATACCAGCGAACGTGGTATTTTTACGAGCATTGGAAGGAGGTTCCTTTAGTTTAGGAGATCAGGTGTTCGTTAAATACTTCAATAATGCAAGAACGTTAAGTAAAACAAATTACAATTGTTTTTACTCAACAAATACGTTTTAGGTGATGTGAGTTCGCACCAAAGGCGTTCGTGTTGTTAAAATACCCACACAAAATAACCTCAAAAAAGTTTTCCACTGTACGATAAAACGATTGAACAAATAAAAAAAAAAAATAATTGATAAAATTAAATTTAATTTAAATACGGTTCTAGTCTGATAGTAAACAAAGTGAATACAAAATAAGCCTAGGCGATCTTCCAAAAATTATGATCTGTAAAGTTCGGACGTACGGACGTACATACTGACCAACCGACCACTTCTGTTTTCGATTTTCAATTACAATTTTAGGAGTCAATTATGAACTCAAATGAATCTAAGAAATAAGAATGGTTCCGTTTTATAGAACAGAATCTCCCCTTTTTCAAAAAGCTACAATTTCAACGGGTTTTGAGTGAAATTAACCTAAATATAATTTCCTGTATGAACGAATGTCAGCTCTGAGGCGTAAAGCGACAATAGAGCACATTTACTGAAGCGGTATGTGAAAAACGGCTTGACCGATTTTGATGAGACTGACTGAGACTGTGATAAAAGTTTTCTTTTTCGTTTATTAATTTTAAGTGTTTAGTGTGCTTTATTAAAAGTGCGATTTGCGTCCGGACGAAAGACGGACCGGTCAATTATAATTTTATTGTATTGTTATCGGAACTACACACGTATGGAAAATTTTAACTCCATCGGACAACGGGCAGTAGTTAAAAGTGCAATTTTCAACCGGGCGAAAGCCGGAACGATAAGTTAGTTATTATAATATTGTATTGTTATCGGAACTACACACGTATGGAAAATTTTAACTCCATCGGACAACGGGCAGTAGTTAAAAGTGCAATTTTCAACCGGGCGAAAGCCGGAACGATAAGTTAGTTATTATAATATTGTATTGTTATCAGAACTACATACGTATGGAAAATTTCAACTCCATGGGATAACGGGAAGTAGTTAAAAGTGCGATTTTCAACCGTACGAAAGCCAGAACGGTAAGTTAGTTATTATAATATTGTATTGTTCTCGGAACTACATACGTATGCAAAATTTCAGCTCAATCGGATAACAGGAAGTGGGTCAAATTTAACTTGCAAAATTTGATTTCAGACAGACACCGGGACAGGGGAACTAAATAAAAGCTTGTAAAATTGACTTAGTCATTTCTGTACTGATCCAAGGGGCGCCCTTTTCAATAGTAAACGCGACGATTTTGGTAAGGATATAAAACGAATCTAATTTACCGACCTTCATGGTTTGTATCTATCTATGTATTGTTCGTTAGTTCCGATGCTCAATTTAAATACTATTAACGCGAACTCGTCGATTGTGTTTGAATTAATTTAAGCTAAAAGCTTTGCGACTGTATAAAACGGTCCCGCGAATTCATTATTTGGGAACGGTTTTGTTAATTGTATTGTTTTGCTGCTTACACGACTTACTAAACGACAATGGGCTATGTGCAAGGAGGCGGAGTTACACATTTTTCGATGCGAGCGTTTGTGGTGAGCACTACGGGAAACTTCAAACTCAAATTTTCCGTATGTCAGTGAGCAATATTTATTAAAAGTGAAAATAGTTATAATTTTATGAAGTTTTTTAATTACAAAGAAAACGTAGGAAAACTGGAAATGTTGTTGTGTTCCGGGCTGTTGTGCTGATGGCGATTTAAGTAATATAAAGACTATTGACGCCCTAATTTGACGTTCCGCTGTCAGTGTAAATAAATTAACATCAGTTTTTCTTATTACATTTTTTTGACACACCATGGCCAACTAAGGTTTTTGACTTATCAACTTAGCAACATGTCGCGATTTCCATAAAAAGTGAGTTCAATAATTCTCTATTACCCACTAGCGGCGCTAGTAGGCTTCATGCACACAGCTTATAGAGAAAACAGTATGATACCTCTTTTTCGTTTAAGGTCAGTTGCACCTCTGACGATTCTAAGCTGGTTTTGTCAATTCTCTAGCGTTTGTTAGCCTTAGAAGAGTTCACGTACTGTGTGTATTGGTCAAACCCTCGAATTATTTGTTTGAACTTGGTTCCAGAGCTAGTTAGTATTTTTAAGACAATTGAAATGTGTATTTCACAAATGTTTTGACAACAGCGGAGATCGCATACTCGGAACTGATATTAGTACTAAATCCGCTTTTTGGTATAGTATATTACACCGCAAGGGCCGAAAGTTTGATATTCTTGCACTGCGTGCCATGGTGCCCGAGGTGAAGTCGAGGGCTTCATGACGCGCAGTGCAAGGAATTAAACTTTCGGCCAGTATGATGTACACTATTTTTTTTCATATCTCGGTCATAAGTAAGCTACATTAATTAATTAATTACATAGAAACATAGATAAACTTCAAGCAAGCAGCTTTGAGGTTATATCTAAAAACACGAATGACAGCTTCTCGCGACTATTAGCTATGTAATAGGGTTGCTATGGAAACGACATCTAAACAACAGTTGATAGGTTATTTTTGCTGTCTCTCTTGGGGGGCAACACTTCTACTTACGGGAGCCAGCAATATAGGAGTATTAAGTATATGATATAAACATACTTTTATCACCAAGTTACTGCGTGAAATCCAGTGCTAAAAAGTGATTTAAAAATAGCTTTAGTATCGATTGTCGTACCAAAAACTTTCAAACCCAAAAGAATCTTTCAAAGTTTCGAAACTAATTTTCAGTTTCTATTTACCTACACTTAAATAAATGAGCCTAGGTGAGAATTGTTACTTATATAGCCTTGGTTTACGTTCAAACACCTGAGTCTCTGATACCTTAGCTTAGAGCTGTTGTCCGTAATGTGATATCTAAAAGTAGGTAAGTTCTATGCGAGGCGACGCGACAGTCTTACTAGAAAAAATATTTTTTTTGACGATGATCACAGCTAAAGAGCTTCACAAGTGGAGAACTGTAGCTTTCTAAAAACAAAATAGCAACTTGTTCTCCTTTTTAACAGATCTCATCGGATTATTACCAGGGGCGCTATTTTTATAAATAATCAAAAATGATTGAATGAATAATTAACAAATGTTTTGTCCATTATATTGGCTGGCCTAATAATTTCGGTTAAAATTCGCATTTCGCAATTTTACAATATTTTTTTCTCGGCGTCTTTGGAGTCCAGAAAACGTTTTTGCAAAAAGTCTGTTTGTCTGTCAACAATTCCAGAGAAGAGATACTGTATAGAAGTTTATTTCTAATGGAATAGTGTGGCCAGAAATTTTAGTTTGTTTCTGTTAGACGACAGAACGATTGAGGTTTAATGTCGATGTACAGAAGTGGGGGACGTATATTTCCATCTCTCATCTTCAGAAGTAAATTCGAGCGTTTATCTAAACACCGTAGAAAATAAATACATATAAGAAATTCATCAATTTCAGTCGAATTTTTAAGGAGGTTGAGCCGTTTTACGAACATAATGAAAAAAATCTGAAATAAAATTTATTTAATAGATTTTTTTATGACAAAATTTTCTGTAAAAAATCCAAAATCATTAGGAGATTTATAAAGTTAAAAATTAAAAAAAACTTTTACATGTAGTCTTATGGAAAATATGTCAACCTAGAATGCAAACGGTACATTTTAAAGTTTTGCAAATAACCAAATAATGTCAGCAGTTCCAAAAACTAACTATGTAAAGCATCGATGTCTTACGCATATTTTAATATTTTTTCCAATTTAATTAGGAGACTTTTAATCAATAAAAAAAAATTATTAAAACTTTGCACTTTTTGAATATGGACTTTTATTCTTGACACTTTTAACTGAATTTTCTACTTTTTAATGATTTAATTTTTATTACATCTAATTTCTTTTTTTAATTATTTACTGCAAAAAATATGTAAAATACAGATATTTACATAAATTTATTTTTTCTAACCTAACTTTGTACAAAACATTCAAAAGTTAGTCCATTAAGTAAGATGCTGAAATAATTAATTAATATTAAAAAAAATATTTATTTATACCTTTATGACAATAATTTATTGGTATCATCGACTTATAACCTTTTGTAAAAATTTATTATGGAAAAGTTCCCATTTAGAATTCGACTTACTTTTGATTGGGATTGTAACGCATCAACCTCCTTAATTAATAAAAAATGAAAAATACAGTGATTGAGGTGTGAAGCTGAAATTATTAATTATCGCCACCTGGCGTTGCGGTTCCGAAGCTTGAGTGCGCCGCATCGCCATCTTGACAATTGGGGTGGAAATTGCGCTTCGCCTCATCGCCATCTTGACAATTGGGGTGGAAATTGCGCTTTGGGGTGATCGTCAAATATAACACAGGATTGAACTTCTATACAGTCTCTCCTCTCTATCAATTCTCAGATTAGAAAGGGAAATGGACATTTGTAATAAAAAAAGTCATGGAAACGCCATATAAACAGCGATAAAATCGTCAACTGGCGTCTACTCGCCACTTATAGAATTTACCTACTCCTTGATGATACCAATTGCGGTTTGTATAATCACCTGATTTACTAGCTTATAGAATGAGAAACATATTCATGTTAGGAAAACATCAGCTAGTATTTCGTTCACACTAAAGTTTGGTTTTCATAATTATTGTCTTTATTAAGCCGGGGTGACAGAAACAAGTGTTACTTCAATATTCGAGAACCCTTAAATCTGTCTGAAAAATTATTGCACTAATTGAAAGCCTACATATTTCTTGATTAATAACATTTTGAAATTTTGATAGGTGTTACCTACAAATACCTCAAATTATTTCACCTCGCCTGATAATGACTACAGATCTCCCGACACTATTTTTAGGCGCGAATAGCGTAAGCTAAAGCGCCTATATGTACACGGTTTGTCTGTGAATTTGTGATCCCGAGTTTTGTATCCAGCGTACAGCCCAAACGACTTAACCGATTATAAAAAACTTTTTTTTGTTAGTTTTGTCTTCGGGTAACTTAGACCCTAACGTCACCCGATTTTTGAATTTTGGTCTCAGAGGGGAGCAATTAAAAAAAAAACGAAGTTTTTCACTTATAAACTCGCTCAATTTAAATCAGATCGGTTCGAAACCTATCTTAAACGAAAGAGGAGAAAATTTTACATAAATTTCGTCCAACAGAATTTGCCCAGTTTTTTTATACTCAATTATATATAAATAATACTGAACGTGACACTAAGGATGAGCTGTAAATGTTAATTAGCCTCATTTAAGTAGGAATAGTAGAGTTTAATTGCGAGCGCTGCTGCTGATATTGCATGGGCGAGCCGTGCTACTAAATCTCCGTTCCGATTTACAGACGCCATGATCTCAGCTGTCGGGCGTCTATAATCTACAATCTATTCATCCATTCCGATTCATTTCTCTATGAACGTTCATCCGCCATTACGCTATACGCTCGATCTAAATATTACATGCATTATTTATTATGTCAGTATTATGGGTAATTTATCATTTGTACGCCATAATGTCAGTTTCGACTATATCTATATGGTCGATTACAGTGGCGCACGCACGATTGAGCAACATTTTACATGTAAGAAATAGATTTTTATTTTCAACAGGAAATACAGTTGACATCTGACATGTCAATATACGCTTTTTGTGTGTCTATGGCAGCCGACAAAAGCGCCGTACCGTGGATAAAAATAGCTCTGAAATCGAGAAAATTTATTTTTTTTTTCAACTTAACTTCCTTGTCTGTTTTTTTCTTTTTGGCATGTACCTATATATCGCGCTAATTGTTTTTCCAAAACCGCTCAGAACATAATTATGATGTATTATGTTGGCTGGCCTAATAATTTGGGTTAAAATTCGCATTTCACAATTTTACAATATTTTTTTCTTGGCGTCTTTAGGGTCCAAAAAACGTTTTTGCAAAAAAGTCTGTTTGTCTGTCAACAATTCCAGAGAAGAGATACTGTATAGAAGTTTATTTCTAACGTTACACAATACATGATATATTGTGAATAGACTTTGGAAAAACAATTTGTATATACCTATACAGGCTGACCGGTAATTGCTCGTATTCCTCTCGGCAGAAAAAAACTATGACTATAATTTGGAATGATTTAACCTTTATACTTGGGGGTCGGAAATGCGTAATTTTTTTATGATAATGACACTTCTGTGAAGATTTTAAACACACAACATAACATCTAACAGTAAATTTCGTGGTTTTTAGCTTTAGGAAGGTTAGCCAATTAATAAGCCATCAGATCATGGCCAAAAAGCGAGAATATATTTTTTTTAATTTTTCAACTCCCAAAATTCGGATTTTTGTAAAAAGAAAATCGAAATATAAATTTTCTCGAAAAAGGCGCATTTTCGACCCCCAAGTGATAGAGGTTAAATCATTCCAAATTAGTGATAGTATTTTCTCCCGAGAGGAATACAAGCAATTACCGTTCAGCCTGTATAGGTATATGCAAATTGTTTTTCCAAAGTCTATTCATAATATATCATGTATTGTGTAACAATAAAAATTGATTTTTCGATAATAATCGATTTTCAATCCACGTATTGCAATTCTGACACCCTATTTCACATCAGCTGTACGTTGAACCCTTTCAAATGACAACACCGATCGTCGAAATCGGTCCAGTAGCTTAGGAGGAGATTGCCTTACAAAAAATAGCTTGCCTAGTAAATTATATCTAAGATTGTAACGTTTAGCAATAAGTATTTTTCCAATAGTTTTTTTTACATACGTATTACTAATAAACCTTGTAACTCAATAATGCACTATTTTTTCAGCAGAGTGGCACCACTATAACTATATCCAATAGGCGTTCAAAACATTTTTAAATCCTGGGCACCGGCATATTAAATTTTTTGGACCTAGCGCTAATTTATTTTTTCTTTTTATTGTTTTTAAATAAAAAGTTGGAAATCCAGTCAATACTTTTATCCGTTCTCTAATTAGAACCTGGCAACCCTATAGATTCGGCTATTCCTAAGCTCTCTATGAATTAGGTACTTATATAATTTTATAAGGTAAATCGTTTACACTATTGAAATTAATTTTTCCACCCGCCTTATGCAAAAATTAATAATAAACACCACGGTTGAAAAAAGTCTGGTCGATTTTATTACAAGGAGACAAACAAACTCTGCGAGTCTATAAGGGTTAAACGAATCTTTTTTTGTCGTTTTAAACAAAATATTATTATCTACGCTCTTGAACTCCTAGGCGTAGTACTCCAACTAACACAAACAAAAGCGTACATTATTTTATAGTATAGACGTACTTAGTACCATTACCTTAAATGGCGGCAACACTTGTATAACCTTGTCTTGACCTTGGCACGTCATAGGTTGCATGCCGCGTCTATGCTACCCGCGTATTTTTATAGGGTAAATGAACCAGTTTTTTAGCCAACCTCAAAAAATAGAATAGGTATCGATTTGACGCGTATATTTATGTTGGGTCCAGTACGACAACTCGATGTGCCCAAATTTTGACATTTTTTTGTCATAGAACACACTAAATTTTGACGTTTAAAAAAAAAACTTTTGCGGATTATCCACAAATTCAAAAATACGTAAAAAATTTTCGTCTTTCACTATCATTTTTTGAATCAGAAATTACATATACACGTCGTGGTAACTGGCTGGTGAAGAATTACTGTATTACTATCTCACTTTGTATACACGACCCCGTAATTGTTTTTTAAAGAAATTCTCCCAGTCCCAAACGCCTTCCCCTTTTCATCGCGCAAAAAAAACGCCATCGCATCGACACGACCCGGTAATTGTTTTTTAAAGAACTCCCCCCAAACGCCCTCCCCTTTTCCTGCACAAAAAAAACGCCATCGTATCGACACGATCCCGTAATTGCTTATTAAAGAACTCCCCCAAACGCCCTCGCCTTTTCACTTCACAAAAAAAAAACGCCATCGCATCGACACGACCCTGTAATTGTCTTTTATAGAACTTCCCCCAGACGCCTTCCCTTTTTCACTGCGCAAAAAAAATTATTAAAATCAACTTTCCGCACTTAAAACGGCTAACAACACTGTTATAAGCTATTTAAAATAATAATTGTGTATTTTCAGTGGATATTTTGCACATCGAGTTATCGTACTGTAACCTTTATGTTTGTTTAGCCCTAACTTCCCAAAGGATTAAATGATTTTGACACCGCTGTTTTCAGAAAGATGGCAGAATGATCTCATGTAATTTTTATTTAAATCGCTTCAGTAGGTTTTTCTTCATAATTTTTGAAGTGAAACTTTTTAGGCTCGTTAAGGGGGTAAATTGTTCTATTTACTTATATATCATTACTTCCGTTTTAGTCATCTACTCTATAAGCACATAGCATGGATGTAGAATCGTTTGCCGACCAAAACGAGCCCAAACACGAAACGTCTACCACAAGCCATTAAAAAGTTGTTAAGTGAATTGACATGATGTTGCGTGCTCCCTGTTGGGACGATAATGTGTTCCATAGAATATTCCAGACCACGACAACAACAACAATGGAAAGCAGGTAAAAACCCGACTTTCATAGAATTGCCTGGAGAAGGCAATGCATGTAAAGGAAGTATTTCGGTGCTTCTAGAAATTTTGACCAGGCGGGGGACGAAGCTATAAAATGCGAGCGGAGTCGTTGGCAGTCAGTCAGTACAGCGCGTTAACAGCAAGTTAGTGCAAACGTACAGCGGATTACAGATAACTGTGTGACATAAATCGTTCAATGTCGGTACAGCAAGACCGAGGTAGCTGCTAAGAGAGAAGATGAATGAGTGCAATTAAATGAATCTGGTTTTACATAAATAGTTTCTGTGTTGTAAATAATCGTGTGAATATAGTTAATAGACAAGTGCGACTAAGTATACTAGATGTGTGTTGTAAATATGTTGTGTACATAATTAGGACTTTATATTCTTCTGTTACTTATAGTTTTCTACTTTATTATTTAGAACTATTAGTTTTGTTTCTGTTAACGTTATTATTACTGTTTGTTAAAGAAGTACGCTTTCGTTGTGTGTTTAACTGCTTTGTTAAACGTTTATTATTGTAAATAAATAATTTCCACCACGAAGTAGAACAGTTTTGTTACAATAAGTATGCAACATTTCAAAGTAATAGATCAAATGGAAGTGGTTCAAAATCGACCTGCAAGAATTGATCCAAACTGACTAGACAAACATGCGTTGTTGAATAAAAGCTTGTAAAAAACTTAACGTTGGTCGACCACACGTGGTAGATCAGGAAGCGGAGTCGCGACCTCATTATAATTTATAATAATAAATACTGTAGTATGGAAATGACGTCATTTAAAGAGACGTGACGTCAGAATAAATTTAATATTAATACCGCATTCCAATTTGTGAACGGCGGCCATTAATCGTTAGATATAGTAGATTATAGACGCTCGACAATAGAGGTCATTAATTGTGTGTCCGCGACATGACATTGATTGTATCGTTCGCCATTGTGTTTCGCATGTTTCAAACTGACTTATTATTATTATAGGATGTATTGCCATTTACTACATGCAAGGCGTTAAAATATTAAATATTGTTCAATTCAATTCAATAGAAAAATATACCGGATGTCTTTTATAGGTATGATTCAATCAGAGTTTTATACAGGGTGATCGGTAATTGCTCGTATTCCCCGCGGGAGAAGAAATTATGACTAATTACGAATGATAATAGATTATACTCCTTCACCTCTTGCACATTAATATATATTAGATAATTATATTAATATATATTAATTTTTGCAATTTTGTTTCTTTCGAAACTTACGTTCATATCAATTTTATAAAATATGACATTTAAAATTTTCTCTACTCTGATTCTAACTTTGTTCTTTTGACTAAGGTAATTACTTTTTTCAAACATCTAAATATTTTACATTGACTATTACGTAGTTACATAGCCTATACCTATATTTGCGTTTTTTACAGATGATAATTCTTATTTTATAATTTCTGATGGCCTGATGATGCCATTAATATGTCGAAACGTGTGCATGTAGCCAAAAATTAAGTTTATTTTTATATTAAATCTTGCCAAAGGAAGAAGTTTTTTTATTTTATTTCTAATTACGAATGATTTAACCTATATCACTTGGGGTCGGAAATGCGTCATTTTTGAGAAAATCTACTTCGGTTTTCTTTTTACAAAAATCCGAATTCTGGGTGTTAAAAATTAAAAAAAAAAATATTCTTACCTTTTGGCTTGAATTTTTCCATAGCTTACTAATTGATAGCTTACTAATTGGCCAGCCTTCCTAAAGCTAAATACCTCGAAAATTGTTAAATAAATAAAAAAAGTAAAACAAAAATTCTTCACAGAAGTGCCATTATCATAAAAAAAATTCCAGCCGATTGGGCGACGGGACTATTCCAACTTAGAAATGTTGACATTTGATATAGTATAATAAAGAAAATTAAATTTCTGACATCGCTTGAGGTGACGCGGGTAATGGCTAGTATTCAATATGATATTGCCACGGTCACCTACATAATGTGTTCCACGTCATGTAAAAATCAATCATAGCATGCTTAACTAGTATATTTCTGACAGATCTACAAAACAAAAGAACAGCTGATTTTCAAAATATTTCCGGAAGTTTAGAAAAAACGAAACTTTCTTGAAATAATAAATAGAATAATAAGCCGTTATGAACAGTATACCATTATTATATAAAAAACACCGTTATAGCATAGGTATACATAATATTATCTCTTCTGCGCATGCAGCGCCGATTTTCCCCAAAAACAATAGGGCTCTTTATATTTGCATACCATACATCCTCCCAAAATTTGGTTTCAATCCGTTTGACTTGTATCGTGTTCACAGACTAACAGACGCACAGATTTTTTCCAAAAATATGTTTTTTGGATTGGGGGAATCTCATAACAAAAAGATATTGTCAAATTTTTGAAAAGTGATTTTGGACCTAAACTAGTAGTTACCATTTCCCACTTGTGGGTTGGAATGGTAAAATAATACATTCCCGACCCCCAAGTGATAGAGGTTAAATAATTCCAAATTAGTCATAGTTTCTTCTCCCGAGAGGAATACGAGCAATTACTGGTCATCCATATATCTCTATATCATTAAAAGGAAAAACGTTTAAACTGTAAACATGAAGTTTGTGAGTGCGATGAAAATAAGTTATATCGAGTTTCGACTTTGTAGTAAGAATATAAAAATAATATTTTTTTTCGTCAGTGATATCGTTTTATTAATTTTATTCTTACTACACTCTCGAAATTTGATGTTAGCTAGTTTTGCCGCACTCACAAACTTCAAGTTTACAGTGTAAATGTGTTTTTGGGGATACATAAGACACTTTGTGTTATTGGTATAATCTATAGATACCTACTTAATAATATAAACAGGTAAAGTTTGGATGTAGGAAGTAATTTCCGAAACTATTCATCGGATTTCCAAAATTTCTTCACTAATATTTAGAATGGACCTTCAGAATGGTCATAGGACAGCGTTTATCAAACTTTTCTGACAGCGGCCCGGTACGAGGTTAAAACATTTTTTGCGGCTCACCTTATAAAAAAAACTATTTATTTACAAAACAAATTTCATTCTTTAATAGAAATCAAGTTATTTGTTTGCTTATTTAATGCACAAAAATTGCAAAATCTATATACCTATACATATAACATTCTCGTGTCACAATTTTGGCCGCGCTAATCTCCAAAACCACAGAACTGATTTTAGTGAAATTTTGTAAATGTGCGACTTACGCTGTAGGATAGTTTTTATTAAATATTTTGTACAACAGTACTGTGTTTTCTAAAAAAAAACTGTTTTAGTAACATGTAACGACGTCTGATAGAATTTACACAAAGCTATTAGTTCAGAAGCAAATCTGGTAGAATTTGCTCAAAGCTATTAGTTCAGATGCCGAGCCGAAACGAAATATATTTTGCAGAATTATATCTATCGCACCCGGGTGAGACCGGGACGGACCGCTATAATTATATAAGTAAAGTAATTAAAAGATTACCAATTATATTCATTTAAAATTTTAGTAAAAGATGTTTTCTTGTGTTTTTACAATTTTTTTTCGCGACCCGGTAAGATTTTTCTACGACCCGGTGCTTTTCGTTTAGATCAATTTTACAATGTAAGTCGACGAAAAAACGGTGGAAAAAATGGGTGTCAATAACCTAGGTAATTTCCCCTATAAATTACGGAAAATAAAATAATACCACAGAGCCCTATTGCTACATTTTTTCAATACTAGATTACCAACCCTGTGCGTTTTGCATGATATCTCTTACCTTTCATAAATATTTTTATTTTTATTTATAGTTTGAAATAGAATATTTTGAGGAATTTCTTCAAAAATTGATCGTTTTTGTAGTTTTTACCTACTTTTTTTTGTTCATCAGCGCATTCTTCCAACACTTTATCCTTTACATATATGATTTAACATATTGTAAAGAATAACATATATAAATAAAAAATTGTTGGTCCAGTGCGCTCGTATTATTTTAACTATTTTTATTATTAATTAACGATAATCTAACCCGTTTTAGTTAATTATTAACTTAATCACCTTTTTAAATTTGACTATTTTTTATTACAAACATAATAAAATATTTGACTTTATTTGGCTTGTTTCTTAAATATAACTACCCGTAGTTGATAAATATATGAATAAAAATCCAAAACTCTTCAGGGGAAAATATACCTATATTATTGGCACCCATCCTTTACAAATTCGGGCGAAATTAGACCGGGCCCGCTAGTCTTATACATATATAGCACTATGCACCGCTGAAAGCACACACTGCGAGAGCTATTATTTAAAAAAAAACAACATTACAGTGAATGCTGGCTTTTTCAAATTAAACTAATAGTTTTTACAAATAATTACATTATTATTTCGAAAATAATTCGCCTATATTCGAATCCGGCAAATATTGTCGAGGTCAGTCAAGTCTCTAAACTAATAGTATTGATTACGTATTTACTATATAATATATAGTATAATTGTGCGTTTGACTGTGCAGTATTATCTGTCCGTGACAGAAGTAGGTCAGGTCAGTGTCCGACGCTCACCTGACTCTCACCTGCAAGTGCATTGAGCTTTCGCGTTGCCTAGATGCATACGCGGCGCGCGTTCATTGGCTCTCACTATAACCTGACCTGGCCTCACTGCATGTGCAATGTGCATCGACTCACTCTCGGTATGTTCCGCAAAAGTGCATATTTTGTTCCATGCATATACTGGGTGTTGCATTCGGTGTGTGAAATTTACACTGAAATGTGTGCGTTAGGTTAGTGTCCGAACGAAACTAGTTTTTTCGGGCGAAACCGAAACCGGATTTTAGCTTCAGTCTCAGTTTCGGCCGAAATCGCAACCGAATTTCATGTTTTTGTGGCAAAAATAAACATTATTATAATCAGTCCTTTTTTACCATTCCAACCCACAAGTGGGAAATGGTACTAGTTTAGGTCAAAAATCACTTTTCAAAAATTTTACAATATCTTTCCGTTTTGAGGTCCCCCGGATCCAAAAAACATATTTTTGAAAAAACTCTGTCTGTTAGTCTGTGAACACGATACAGGTCAAACGGATGAGCGGATTGAAACCAAATTTTGGGAGAATGTTTGGTATGCAAATATGAAGAGCCCTATTGTTTTTGGGGAAAATCGGCGCATGCGCAGAAAAGGTATATGCTATAACGGTGTTTTTTATATAGTAATAATAACGGCTTATTATTCTATTTATTTTTTCAAAAAAGTAGCGTTAAAAATGTTTCTAAACTTTATAGTTTTGGAAATATTTTGAAAATAAAAAAATCAGCCGCTCTTTCGTATTATGGATCTGTTAGAAATAACCTAGTTCGGCATGCTTTGATTAATTTTTACATGACGTGGAACCATAGAGATATTAGAATAGAGTACGCCAGTGAGCCGTGAAAGTGTCATTCATACAGAGAACAGTTCCTTATCTCTATGGTAACTAAGGATACAAAACTGCTGATTTGAGTAAACAAATATCTGGTTTTCAGGTATTTCTGCAGCGTTCTCTCTCTCAACTGAGGACACTTTCACTTATGGCAAGCATGAACATATTATGTAGGTAAGCATAGCAACGAATAGTAAATATATTGAATACTAGCCATTACCCGCGTCACCTCACACGATATCAGAAATTTTATTTTCTTTATTATTATCAAATGTCAATCAGAAGACAAACACAAAAATAATATGAGGATAATATTATTACATCTAAATATCCAAGGAATGAGAAATAAAACTAAGCATACTAATTTTTGGAAATCGGATTCCGATTTGCGAAAATTAAACCTGTAGATTGGTGTAGAGTATGAAAAATAGAGACTGTATTTTACACTGCCCACTTCAGAAGTGAAACTGGTATAATCGTAAAAAAATGTATATATGCACCGACCGCCGGGATCCATCTTAGTTAATGTTCTGCAGCCGGTTTTCATAGTATTCAGTGTTTGGTAAATACTCGATAGAGCTTACTATTCGATACCAAATTTTTCAGGTATTATCGGGTACATTATTACTTCTGAAAATGGGGCTGTCCGACAAAATTAAAATCGCCGCCCAGCCATATTAGGTTAAGAGCTAGCGACGGGTTTATTTTAAAGGAAATCTTACAGTTTCAATACCCCAGGAGCAGAGTAATGTCGTATTCAAACTACCTTTCATTTAGATTCTAGAACATTAGATTGTACAGCTCACACAAAAACAAATAATTGTTCTACATAAAAAAGATCGCTTCTCAAGCTATAAATTTTGATCAAAATGAGTAGAAAAACGTTGTTTTTCAAGTGGAAACTGTACAAAGAACGATGCTAACTACATGTATACATTTTAAGAAAAATATAGATTCAATCGATCAATTATTTTTCGAGCAGGATCCATTTAAAACTACTATATGCTTTTCATACGGAGAAATATGTATGTTCACAATCTAAGGTCATTGTCAAATTAGATTTTTGACAATACTTTCTGCAACCCAGCATTGATCTTAACTACAAGGTTTATGCGTTATAAGAATTGGACAGTAGTAAATCATAAAATGAGAATCACACATGAATATTTTAATGTTTTTTTTTAAATAAAAACTAGATGTTTATTGACAACTTTAAATTACGTTATCTCATAAAATAAGAGTGCGGCGAGCATATAACTTATAGAATATTCTAGGTAGGGTACGAGATCTTTGAAGATGCTATAAAAAAACGTGACGGCTTCATCATCTCCGAAACAATATATATATAAATTTATGTTGGTCAAATACTTTTTTGAATACTTGCTTGTTTATTGTACACCCTGTATACTTAGAGTCTATTTCTTTAATATGAACTTTCCATTTCAAACCGCCTCATCAGCAGTTCTATTTTTTAGGATAGTAGGTCAAATGAATCTTATCTAAACCGAAGCGTGGTCGATTCGGAGGTAAATAGTTCAGGATTTATTTTAGAGGTTACTGAAACTTTTGGAAAAGTTTGTTCAGCAAATGTACAGGTATCTGATTTTGTATAAAAATATTTCGTGGACATGTTTTTGCGTTCTTTTATAAGGAATTTGAATACTTACAAGAAGAAATGTTATTCAGTTGTTTTTTTATTCTTTTGTTTTCAAAATGTCGGTTATCAGTGTTTTGCAATAGATAATATAGTTAATACATGTTACTTAGAAAAACTTTTATGCGGTGTTGTCACAATATTTTTCTGGAAACCAGCTGTGTCGACTCTGAAACCTTTAAAGAGAGATCAAAAACCATTAGTTTTAGTGGTAAAACCATTAAGATGGCAACACTACGTTAAAGTGGCATTTATAATCCCTCGAGGCAAATAAATATATGGCTATTTTCATCAAAATTACATTTTTACAAACTTTAAATACCTATTAATTTCAATTGTTACTTAGGGTATTATTATTTAATATTGTTTTATTATTCGTTTCCATGGTATAATATTATTATAGTTATACATAAATCGTAGGAAGTTGGAAAGGTAAATAAACTTGAATTTGATTTTAATAAATTGGACGTTTCGTCATTTAATTATGACTTCATCAGCGACTTACTAATAAAATTCAATTGTTAAAAATAAAAACTTTTTTGTTAAAATAATAATAAAATCTAATAAAATTTTATTTTAAAGTGACAAAATGCCATTTAATAGATTTTATTATTATTTTAACAAAAAAGTTTTTATTTTTAACAATTGAATTTTATTTGTAAGTTGCTGATGAAGTCATAATTACTTGACGAAACGTCCATTTTAATAAAATCAGATTCAAGTTTATTTACCTTTCCAACTTCCTACGATTTATCTAACTAATTATTTAATATTGTTTTGTTCTTACTATTAGCAGTACTAAATAAATATCACTTAGAAAATATCAAAACTAGAAAACCACTTTTGACGTACTTCCAAATGCCCTGCGACTTGAAACTTGGCACCTAATACATCTCTAATTTTAATTTCAATATTCGCTAAGTCTTCATCAATTTAAATAATATAATATACCTTTCTATAAGTTATGTGGTTGGTACTAACCGCCAATTGATGTTTTCATAAATTCTGTAAGTGCTGTCCTGTTTGCCGAATTTTGATAACATTTTAGGTGAAAATTTTAAAAGCTAAATTCCGATTCTAAAACAATTCTTTTAAGTTTGTCGGTTCTGTGGGCTCAAAATTTGTATTCAACTCTGAAATAACACTTCTAAAATTCAGGATTTCCTAACCAGTGGGGCGCGCCTCCTTATGAGGGTAAAATAAGATGGAAGAGGTGCGCGGAATACTTTGAATTTTCAAAAAAAAATCCATATAACATCACAAATAATATTATGATAACACATTCATTGATACAGTCGGTCTCTGCTTATAAAATTAATCATTTATTAGACAATACTAGTAATAAAAGGAAAGGCTATTCTTCGTTTCTATAAATTTGATTGAAGTTTACTCTGTATACATTAAAGTTTTAATTGACCAATAAATGTTGTTAAAATAATGTACGTTTGTCACGAAAAAAATTTAAAGAGGGGCATAAAAATATTATTTATTATCCCGGGAGGCTCGACGCAAAAAGGTTGGGAGACTCTGATCTAAATTATAATGTATGTGTCATTTAGACAAATAAAAATAAATACCTATAACAATACAAAAATATGGTGTTTTCTCAAAAAACACTGTTTTAGTACCAAATAGTGACATCTGATAAAATTAGCTCAAAGCTGTTCGTTCAAAAGCAAATCTGGTAGAATTACTCAAAGCTGTTAGTTCAGACGCCGAGCCGGAAACGAAATACATTTCGTAGAATTATATCTATCGCACCCGGGTGAAACCAGATCGTGCCTTTAGTTATTATATAATATAATATTGTAGAACAATAACAGTAAGGGATAAGAAAAAATAGTGTGTAAAGTGTTATTTTTTAGGCAGTGGATTTGATTTTTACTTTTCAGCAGTGCCGGATCGCAAAGGTGAACAGGTATACAAAAACTTCACCTCGTATCGTACGTTTGAAATATTGTTTATTCACTCTATTACCATTTCCACTTCCGGTCGATACAATATATCGGCTAGATATTCCATTGTAGATTTGAAACATTTGCTTTTGCCTGTGTATAAAGCAAACGTAGCGGCGGTGAATTGCTTCAACTGTTTTATTGATCTTTTGTTCGTATATACCGCGCGCCGTACTACAGAGCAACGAGCACACTCGTTTTTTATTTATTTTGTGTGTTGATTGCACGACTATAATTTCTAATTACTGCACTGTACTTTTCCAAAGACCACTGCGCATGTGACTGGCTGTGCTGCTAGATATGAAAATGACACAAGATGGATTTCTAAATTAGAACCCGGGATATTTTTCGTGCTTGTTTGTCTGCTTGTTTTGAGCAACAACCAATCAGGATACAGTATCTCGCCACGTGGGGTAAACGTCCACAAACAAACATGGCGTCATAGTGTGTGCTTTGTTCAGAGACAATAAACGTTCACTTTTGTTAACATTCGAACTGTCACTGCGCGAGCACCAAATCTATCTACAAAGCTAACTTTAAAACAAGAATCGTGCGAAGCGAAAACATAAAAGTCACGACGAAACCCAGTGCCACAGCACGCTTGAAACCTAGCAGCCAAATCTGGCAGTTCAGAAATGGACAGAACTAGTTTTGCCCAATTGAAAATGTGCAAAACTAGTTTTGCTCTTTTTATAACGCTCAATATCCGTTTAAATGTAAGATTTTGGGTTTGGGAACTATTCGTTGGTCAAAACTAGTTTTGCGCATTTATTTCGGTCATTGACCGAATTCGGGTATAGACCGTAACACATACACTAATGAGTTAGTAAAAGTTTCATTTTGAAAGCCAATTTTTAGTTGACTTGATAAAGTAGTGGAGTCAAACATTATGCAAGACGTGAAGAAGAGCAATTTAGAAACAAGGAAGGACAAGGAAGATCTATTTTTGCTATGCATTGACATTTTAAGGTAGGATATTGTCCCTCCAGCTCGGTATTGAGGATACGAACGTTTTTAACATGAAACAAAGTCAGTAAGCCGAGCGTTCTGTCAACACATTTGAAAACACGCCAAGATTGATGCAGTGTTGTATCCACTTTGCACATATATCAAAGCAACTTTAGAAGGAATGCGCTTCAAGACTTCAAATAGGGGCTTCAAGAACATGGCGTTGTGTTACCGTACACCTATGATACTCGAAGTAGAATCAAATTTCGTTTTGAATTAGATGAAATAACAGATTTATCAACGTTGCGAATTTTTTTGACAACGTGGTGGAAGTACGGGTCTGATGTGGTGGAAGTGCGGGAAGATTTAATAATTGAACCTCATGATGAGGGTTGGAACCTTTGGTGTGAAGACAATAAATATTAAAAAAGCGACAACAAACATTATTTTCTCGACGCACGTGTCAATAGTAATGTTAATATCAAAAGATATTTTTTTGTTATTATCGCCTGATAATATTAGAGCAGTGTTTTTCAATCTTAGTATGAAAAAATATATTGGGATCCCCTACTTTACTGTTCGTAACCGGGTTAGTGTGTTTTATTAAATTACAAATATCAAATCCGTACAAAATTTTTATTTATTTCTTACTTGCGCGAGTTGTTTTCGTCAATGACCCAAGTAAAAATCAAACAGAGAAATCGTCTAAATTTAGAAAAGAATTTAATTATTAATGTAGCAAAAACGGATCCGCGAAGGGAGAAATTGGTTAACGCAAAACAGGCGCACACTTCACATTAATAGGACTCATGGGTGCTTTTTTAATTTTGATTTTGTTTTTTTTACTGAGGCTTTGGAACACTCCGCGACCCACTTGTAGAGACTTTGCGACTCACACTTTGAAAAACACTGTATTAGAGAAACGTTCTATATTTGACAAAAACGGAGAGAAATTTTGGAATAACTTATGTATCTTAAATAATAATATTGAAAATAATAGATTTTTTACAGAAATAATTGCATTTCATTATTTATAAACAAGTCACCACGAAGGTCATTTCGCAAATTCTTGCTTTTTCAAATCAAAATTTGTTCGTTTCACAGCATTACTTTACTATCGGCCGGCTGATACTGATGTTGTTTTAACTCACGTATCAAAATTTAAAACTTTCAAAATGCAATTTTCAAAAATCTACTCAAAAATAAAATTATTTCTTTTTCTCTCATTCATTAATATAGAACAATTTTCACTATGAAATACGTAACTTTGTAAGTAATATAATATTACACTCTAAATAATAGTAAAAATATTTTTTCTGTGTAAAAAATCCTTAATTTTTTGCAATTTGATTGTAGACAGATTTAATCGGATGGTGTATTATGTATACGAAAGCTGCTCATTAAACGAAAGTGTTTTAAAAATATATTTTTTGGAATTGGTTTCCCCACACATTCAAGATACAAACGTTCTATAATTTAAAAATTATTTGTCCTCAAAGAAGGACAAATCTTTTGTCATATATTATTTCTAAGATATTTAATAATCTTACTGACTCTGCAAAAATTCTTCTGTTGAAATTTTTATAGAAATATTTATAATAGCTATTATTAAAAAAAGGTAGCTGTTAAATAATCGTCGGCGACAATAGACCGAACCGCCATTTGCTCTGTAATTACTGAAGTCTTCAGAGATGAAACCAAAAGCCCTTCAATCAGCCAGTGACCTTGTGTATCTAATGATCTCCTCCTTCTCCTCTGCCGCTTCGTCTATCTTCTCGTCCACTTCACACGGTGGCAATTGTAATATCAGGCGTGCTAAAATAACACGTTCAAAAAAGTTTCCCAAAGTTGTCCTCTCAGATATTATTTCAGATACGAAATTTAACCCTTTTACAGTATGTAAACACGTAAGGTGCACATAGGGAAAAAATGACTAGATCAGAATGAGCCTTGAAATCTTATTTTCAATTTGACAGATAATCTTTATATATAAAAATTACGTGTCACATGTTTGTCCGCGAAGAACTCCTAAACTACTGAACCGATTTTAAATTTGATTTGCACACCGTGTGCAATTCGACCCAACTTGAAAGATAGGATAGCTTACATTTAAATTTATAGTCGCAATATTATTTTATTGCAAATTATTTGTCTATTCCTTGACAGTCATAATTATCTGTTGACTGGATTGAGTGAATATTCAATAGATGGCGCAACGTATCATATAAGCTAGCACGACGGCGCAGCCGGAGTGCTCAGCTCCAAATGATTCTAACAGATGGCGATACCTGTTGACTGGATTGAGTGAATATTCAATAGATGGCGCAAAGTTTCATATAAGCTACAATTCAATAGCATAACCACCACGTGTTGCAGAGGTTAAGGTATCAAGCACGACGGCGCAGCCGGAGTGCTCGACATACACACATATACGCCCATGTATATTTTAAAATAAATAAAATAGATAGATAGATGTTCCAATTAAATTGTTTTATTATTTCACTTTATACGTAGCGAAGCACGTACAGGGCCGCTAGTAGTATTGTAAAAATTACTTTTCCTTAGTTAAGCAGGAAAATTGAATGTCGTTATTCTGAAAATATCTGAAAACATCGTTCGAAATGTCTTATATAAATCGGTAACCTTTGCAGTCACGACGAAAGTCATGAGGGGCAAACTTGTAGTGCTCGAAGCGCCCTTTACATTTGTATAATTATTTTAGTCGTAGCTATAATATAAGCCGAGAAAATTAGAAAACAAATTTTGCAACTTTCAGCCCCCCCCCTTAACGCAAAAAGTGTAGACTTTTGTGCATTTAGGACATTGACAGGGGCCTAAAAGCGTATGCAAAAAATCAGCAAGGTAGAGTATGTTTACATATTAACATATGGAAAATCTCCCTACCTAGTATATGAAAAAATAAATCAAGCTTTGGAATGTATTATTTGAACCTTTTCATCGAAAATATTTCAAGTGCTTATAGGTAACAGGCATCTGCCGGCAAACAATTGACAATCGAATAGCGTCCCTTTGTTCGTTGCTTGGATACATGTCGCCATCGCGTCCAATTTAAATATAAAATATTCAATTACAGCGCTATCGAATGGCTCTCAGAAAGATTGAATTCGTGGCACGTAAATAAATTAAGTTTCAAGTAAAATTTTACAAACGTTTAATAAAAAAAGATACACTAATTTTCCTTTTGTTAATGACTGAAGTGTTTTTTTCATCGCAAATCTTTATCTGATGGAACCACGCTGCTTTACGAAAAAATGTTCTTAAGTATAAAATTCACACATTGTTTTATTTAATTTAATTAATTAAAAAAAAAAACCAACAAAATTAGGAGAATTTATTTACACTTTCAAGACCTTATTTTTGAATTTGGAGGGTCCGTTTTGATTTAAAATTAAAGTAAAGGATGTCTAGGTGCGTAGTAGAGTCGGGGATTTTTAAAAGTATTGAATAGCTTTTTCGGTAGAAACATTCAGAATATGGCGGGTAGAGGTAAGGAGAACCATCTTATATGGGGGTAAAACTGAAAAAGTGTCCATTTAGAAACGTCAAATAACAGTTCAAAAAGTGATCAGAATGGTGTTAGTGTAGAAAAAGTGTTTAATGTAAACTTAGCAGTTGTAGACGAAGTGAAGTGTGCTGAAAGGAAATATTTAACATTTTTGGCGACTAGAGTTGTTAATATATTCACAGTAAATAAAACCTCAATCACTTTAGTAGTCAAACATTATTTGGTAAGTATAACCTATAGAATCATCAGAGAGAAATTGACACTGTTCCTACGGTAGCGCCATCTTAATTTCACTCTTTTTGACGGACACTTTTCATACACAGAGATTGTTCTCCTTACCCTCTACCCTCCATACTTTCCATCCGATTCTCAAAGGCTCTGTGGGAGTTGATTTGTGTCGAATCCTAACGACAAGGTCGTAGCCAGGAAGATATCACCATGATTCATCCCTCCTTCCGAAATTTTTGCAAAGGTTAAAGTAAATACGCCGATTATCTGTTAGATTTTTCAAAGTTAATGACGGAAACCGGAAAATCGGGGTAATAAAAAATTTCGAACTATCAAAACCTTCTCAAGGTTTTTTCTGTCTACGACCTTACAAGTCGATGCTGAACGGTACGACGCGATGTAATAAATTACCTGTGAGTTTTTGTTCATCAATATGGATAATTTGGTAATTTACTTAGATTTTTGGATCGAGACCTCGAATAGAATAATTGACTACATAAAAAATAAAATAAAATATGTGAATACGATAGATAACTTATCGTAATATGTCAGAAATAATCACTCTTCAGAGAGTAGCGCCATGTTAATTTCACTCTTTTTGACGGACACTTTTCAAACACAGAGATTGTTCTCCTTATCTTCTACTCACCATATTCTGAATGTTGGATGGTTTTACGACAGCTCTACCGAAAAAGCTATTCAATGTTTTTAAAAATAAAAAAAAGGCGAATTGTGTGGTCTACAAATTATATTAATGGGCAAATTAGAATAGAACAGAAAAGACCATTGGTGTAGCAAGGGGCCTGGCCCACCCCAGGCCTACCCTAGAATATTAATTTTTCACGTACAAATAACAATGTAAATCTACAAAAATCTACATATTTTCTTTGTTGTGAAATTTCTCCAGAGAGTCGTGTTGATCGATTTCGCTTCTATGAACAGTTTTCAAATTATGTGTAAATGGCAGCTGGTAATGGTAGGTAGAGCTGAAAATTTGGCCCTCCCTGGGATAAAATCGTTGCTACGCTTATGGAAAAGACACACAGGTAGAAAAGAACATCGTGGCCAGATAACATTAACAAAATGGACTGGATTAAACTTTATCAACCTCATCCGTACTGTCCAGGATAAACCTAAAGGAAGTGGTATCCAACGTCCTCTATCATTATCACTAAGACAGAATCATTAACTTTAAATAGATGCATAACAATCAATCCTCGGATCAAAAATGCTCATAAAATTTTTGACAGGATGGAGATCTCTTGAATAAAATTATTTTTTATGTGACGAAATCTCGAATTAGATATTTGCATTATAACAAAAATTTCTATTCAAAGACTTGAAAGTAAAAAATAATTTACCCACATTTGACGATGGTGATATTTTTTTTATTTTTAATCGCTCGTTCATTATCTAGCAATTGTTGAGACAGCCATAGAAGCGGCAGTAATTTATTAAAGTAGGACGCGTCCAGAATGTAAGTCCCGAGTCCTTGAAGGACCCTTAATCTTCGCACGGTTTGCTAGTTGCACACTTTCTTAAAACTTAAGAAGCTGTGAGTTTGTGGAATGGTTGTTCACAAAGTCCGATGAAAGCAACGTTCAAACTTTAGTTATATAAATGAGTCAGAGCTGCGCGATAATGTATACTTTGTGTTACATAATAAATGGCTCTATTATAGAGACTGGTTCACAACTGTCTCTCATATCAAATTGGGCACTTTGGTAAGCTTATATTATATTTTCCATGTAGATCAAAAGAGATACAAACATTTGTTTGTGCTCATTGAAACCAACGTACTTTTTACCATTCCAACCCACAAGTGGGGAATGCCTACTAGTTTTTGTCAAAAATCACTTTTCAAACATTTTGCAAGATCTTTTCGTTTTGAGGTCCCCTGAATCCAAAAAACATATTTTTGGAAAAATTCTGTGCGTGTGTACAGGTCAAAGGGATGAACGGATTGAAACCAAGTTTTGGGAGGATGTTTGGTATGCAAATATAAAGAGCCCTATTGTTTTTGGGGAGAATGGGCGCATGCGCAGAAGAGATATATACTATAACGGTGTTTTTTTGTACAATAATGGTATACTTTTCATAACGGCTCATTATTCTATTTATTTTTTCAAGAAAATTTTGTAAAAAATTTTTTTTCGAAACTTTTTATAGTGTCGGAAATATTTTGAAAATAAAAAAAATTATCTGTTCTTTTGTTTTGTAGATCTCTCAGAAATAAACTAGTTAAACATTCTTTGATTAATTCTTACATGACGTAAAACATATTATGCAGGTAACCGTGGCAACGAATAACAAATGTCTAAACTTCTAAACATTATTTCAGCAATAAATAAATTTTAACGCAAATTATTTCATTTTTATCTTTCTATTTTGAATTAAGCGCGAAAATGCTCGTAGGTGCCATGGCGTTCGCTTGTGACAACTGAGATTAGATGTTGAATTAATGGGTGTAGAGCTGTGGTGTAGAGATATTTCGTAGATAGGTATGTTAATTTACTACTTAATGATATGATTTATATTAAATATTTTTTCTTAAAAGTAAGTACTAAGTAGTAAAAATAATGGCTTCATTTAGCTGCAAGTTAACTAACCTCAAAAATAACCTATAACATAAGTGTTATACAATATCGCAAAACCACCAATAAACAACAAATCAACTAATTAAATAATGCAGAAGTCAATGACAGTAACAAAAATTCAAGCGACACAGTGATTATTCACTACAAGTGTTTATATAATTCTCTTTGATTTAAATAGGCGTGACGTCATTCGATATTTCAGTTAAAACGACGGATTGCAAAATTTTATTCTTTTATTTTATAAAAAAATTTATTAATTTTAATATTTATATTAACACTGGGTCATTTTTTAGAACCCTTTCAACATATAAGTATTTTTCTCTAAAACCATTTATTCATTGCTTCTTTTATACTGTTAGCATGCTTATTACGAAAATGTCACGTTAAAACGTTAATAAATGATAATACTAGCAAAAAAAGAAATATTTATAGCCGTAATTAGTGAGCCAGACGATTGAGAACCAATCAGTATATAAAGTGTATGTGTACATAGTACATACATTATGTAATATAACGTATTATGTGCACATTGTTTATTATCTGTTTACGATTAATTTACCTCAATGTGCGTCCGTCTGTACGTCTGTCCGTGGTTAAAACAGCTCCGAGAGTTCTAAATTATTATCGCGCATTTTCAATCTAAACGACAACAGTTCCGTAAGCTAAAATATAACCGATTAGTAAAATCACTACCCGATCACATTTAGCTAACATATGGGCGTTCAAAATATATATTTTTTATTTTTTGGAAAATTTTGAACACCCATTGCATCGAATCCAAAATAAATGTAGAAATTGGAACGTCGCGTCGTTTATTGACTTTACCGTTATGACGTCGTAATACCATTATTGGCTGGACTGCTCGAATCAATTCACGTCACAACATATGTTAAAAGTTTAACATGTAGTTTTAAACTCACATAATACTAGTGTTACACACATGCCAAGTGTGGCCCAATAGTCATTAGCAATGTTTTCCTTCCCTAGTTTGTCTCCCCCTACTTCAGCTTGCTCAATGTTGCTTCCAGAATACTTTCCAAGGACACTCGGATACTCCCGCTCAATTATTTAGTGTTGGTATTAATAATATAATTATTAATACATTTTAATAAACATTTCATCAAATTCTCAATCATGTAGATTTTTATTAAAATTAATTACAAACAAATAAATATACGGGACGTCAAGTTTAAAAAAATCTTTTAAAAATGTAAATAGATTTTGCGACAGCTTTTTCAGCAACTTCCCGTTATCTGATTAAGTTGAAATTTTGCATACGTATGTAGTTCCGATGACAACACAATATAACTAACTGACCAGTCAGGGTTTCGTCCGGAAACAAGTGGCACTTTTAATAAAGCACACTACAAACTTAAAAATAAAATAGGTAAAAAAACGATTGTATTGTATAATCAATTACGTAAATAAAATATTACACGATTTTATTTTTGTTTAATCAAAGCCCTCTATGGTGATTATTATTTTCTAGTTTTTAGTACATCATCGATTGAACAATAAAACAGTTTAACTTAAAATTTTTTATTTTATTTGTTTTTTTATCTTATATCATTGATTTTATTAAAACATGATCAACGAATGTGTGGCTAGACTCCTTGGAGCATTGTCAAATAATGCGGCTCCTTTGACTCGGGTTGGAACCTGGTTAGTATTTGCCGTTCTCTTCGATAAGCCCTCCAATATCATCCAGTTTCGAACATTTGACGATTTATTACTGGTGAAGCGGCCACATAATCGTTATTGGGCCGAGCTTGCCATATGCATAGTCTAGGCTTAAAATTGTGATTTTCTTCTACCTAATAAAGTAACGTTATCATTGCCCTGTTGCAAATAATGATTTCCAGTCCGAGCCTGTTTAACGATATGAAACTGATAATATAGTGAATCTTTTTCATCAAGTCGTGCTATTTATTTAATGTTGTTTTCTAACTTAAGGCAGACATATTATATAACAGAGATTTGCCTCTACCAATATTTATTATTTACTATATAACCTTTGGTTATATACTATTATCAACAATACCTAAAATATTTCCGCTTGGGTTGTTATTATGATCAAGTTACAACATTTGCTTATGAGGTCAAGCTCTTGATATCAACAGGGCTTTTCAAAAAATGAATTGATGTCACATAAAATTATAATGGGAACTTTTTCCGCAATCTATATAATACGCCAAGAAAAAGTTTTGTACTCCTTTTTAAGCACATTGCGCGCACGGGGGAGTGTGAGATTTGGCATAGTTAAAGTTCATAAGGAGAAGGACTGAACAACAAATACAATAAATTCAATAAAATAAAACAAGCACTTTAAAAAATTATTCATTGTTTACGTTCATTCACTGTAAAAAAGCTCGAGAAGAGATGCGCCTGACAAAACCTACTTAAGTATTAGTTTGAATAGTTATACAGCTGTAGTGGCTCCACCATATACGGTAGATATTATCAAATATCAAAGGTGGGTTTGAACGACATCAGAAAATATCCATGAGCAAACGTTAGATTCGAACATACGGCAGTCTAATCCAAAGATCCAAAGCACATTGACTTTTAAAGCCGCTGTGCACACGAAGCTAGAAACGCGGCTGGATTCCTTGCTAGATTTGCCTACTAGTTTTCTAGCACTGTTTTTCTTGATTGCTGTTATGTGCTCGCTTCACACGAGACTATTCTTCAAGCTAGTTTTGTAAATAAACTGGCGCGCGCGCAGTGATAGTTCAAATATAAGCACAGAGTAAAACGTGTCTGTTGTCTGACTGAGAAGAATGACACCATGTTGGTTTGTGGGCGTTTGTTCAAGTCGCCCACGTGACAAGACGCTGCTTCCTGATTGGTTTTTGCTCATACCTAGCAAGGAAAATGGCCCCTGTTCTAATTTTAAAACCTATCTTGTGAGCTAGCAGGCGAGCCCGCAGTGACGTCATTTACAGCTTCGTATCCAGCAGAACTCCAAGCAGTGTTTTTAGCCTCCAGTGCAGCGGCCTTTACACCACATTGTCCTCTATTTAGACAGTTCAGTGAAACAGTTGACAACAGACTAATGAAATTAAAATCCAAAACAAAGAAGGTACGTCAAGGTCATACGTATCGACGACAACAACAAACATTTTGCATAAAGGTATCTGTCATGGCGTGCGCTTGCGCGGTGGAAAGGGCGGTTGAATAAGTTCGGTTCGGCTTCATAAATTAATAAACAAAGGAAGCTGTTATTTAATTTAAACAGCGCTTTGCAGCACGTAAGGAGAGAGAGTTGGTTAATCATATTATATTTGGTAACACATATTAGTTGGGCATGCTTATCACTTTATGGTACCCTCAACAAGCTCACCACACCAGCCACTCAAACCACCCGCTGTGTACAATTAATCAGTATTCTGAAGGTATACATGCATAGTAGAGTAGTATCGTTTAGAGGAGATACTAACGTCATTTCTGCATATATTTAGTTACTTCTATATTGCTAGTAAAGATCGATATAAAAACTTAAACACTACAGTGCAGACATATTATATACGTTTGTTTCACTTATTATACTCTGAGTCTCATGCGCATGTCCGTGAATGGATGCGTGTCAGTTTGCACATGGAACTAAGCTGTGAAAGTGAGATGGCTTGCTCTATTCCACTTAGTAATTGTCCTACTAGAGATGCGACACTTACGCACAACGGGTCAAGTAAAAAGAAAGAGATGGAAAACAGTAATTTGCTGTCTAACTTCATGGGCCACGCTTCCACTTACGGCCACTAGCAATATAGAAGTTATTAAATATATGAATTTTTGCTCATAAACGAGTTTCGTGTAGAACGGGTTCCATGTTCTCCCAGAAGCTACTAAACTGACTAGACTGAAATTTTTGACGTATTGTTTACGATTGTATGAAAAAAGATCTTAGACTAATCGCACCGTCCTTTTTTATTCGGGCGACCCAGAATATAATTATACAAAAATACTAAAAAATCGTGTGAATTAAAAATAATAAAAAACTCGGGCCGCAGTGCCAAACCTTGCCGACAATATAGTGTATTTGCTAACACAGGCATTGCGGCTTTATTACGTGAACTTAGGTTTGTTTTCGAACAAAATTTAAAAAAAATTGTCCCTTAATACAATCGTTAAGATAACATTTTGTTATCTTAATTTCAATATTATTATCAATCCATCGTCTGTCCCAATTAAATACACACTTCAGTATGTAAATCATACCCACAAACTAAAGGTTTCATAAAATTTATAAGTCTGATCCTGTTGGGCCGATTTTATCAAAATTTTAGCAGCGCATTTTATTAATTACTAGAAGGTTAAATTTCAAATTTGAGACTATTCTGAGAATGTTTTAGTATTTTTGGAACCTAAAACTTTTTTCAATCCCTACGTAATGAAAAACTCTTCCAAATTAGGGATCATTTGACCCTCGTCTTAGAAAAAATTTGGAGGGGTTGCTACCCCCCGCACAGGGCTAGATTTGCAGGAATGATTTTTGTATAAAAATTGGTCCTATTTGATATAAAAACCGACGTGTTTTTTGATTTTTATCAAAACGTTTATTTTGCCGAGTTTTATGGGGGCACAAGTTTTCGTTGGGACACCGTGTATACAATTTTAACAGTTCAAAACATCGTGCCAAACTTCTTCGGAGGCTATGAAACGGCGAGAAATTTTGGTCCAGCCCGTTTCTCGACTTTATGTCATAACAGACGCCATTCGAACCATTACTATTTTTCTACCAGACTTTTTTATTAACATTATTAAATTTTAACTATCTTAAGTTGCCAGTGTTGCCACTCCATTTAATTAATAGCAATGGGCGAATGAAGGGTTTTTTAGAAAATTAGGATAAAGTTGGCAAATTAAAAACAGGACTTGAAAAAAAGAATCAAAATGTCTTTAAAAAGAATAACGTTCATCGTTTTACACTCACCTTGTCTACCTAGATTCAATTAAATTTCTATTTAAAAATCTAAAATATGAAAAAATATGAGGTACATCTTTTTGACTTAGGACGGCAGAGTAGACTTTTGTAGGAAATAAAGTAACTACTATTATTATGTAAAAATGTTTTTGTCGGGAATCAATAATTACACTATTTTTATATTTAAATCAATAATGTCATTTACTGTACCTACTTCTGATAAAAATACTCAATGAATCGTTTTAATAATAAATGTACACACTTTTCACAACTTACCTACTGTTGAATGCCAGGAATATTTCCATTCTTTATTTTTCAAAAAAGTTCAGAGTCGACTTAGTCAAAAATTACATACAAATAATCATAGTCATTATATAAACATTGTGTAATAATCTATATACGTAGGTAAAAATTATGGTATTTGTTTTTCCTCCCAGACGTTTTTTCCTGCTTCGCGATGAACTTATAGAAAGTGACATGAGGCTGCATGGAAATCCCAAAATTATCTTAAATATTCTTTGAAAAAATCAAAAAAGGTCCGAATCCGTGATTCTCAAAGGTCATTCGTCAAACAAAGATTATAACCTCATGCTTTACGAATACGAAACAATTGTTTTAAAAATTTTAGTTTTTAATCACATGTTTGCTAGTCAACCAGTCAGTCAGTTTGAGTAAAACTTTGCAATCAAAATGTCGACTAGTTCTAAATTGTGCACATGTCCGGTGAAAATGTAATGTATTATATCTAAGATGGCGGACGCCCCAAGATGGCTCACTATCTTTTTTCTTTTATGAGAAATGCAAAGGTTAATTAAAAATTTGAAAATAAAATGTTAAAAAAAACTTTCCAAAGACAAGCTTTTATTGCAGGGTACTAAAAAGGTAGAAATAATTTTTTTAAAAATTTAGGTTTTTTGATTATTATAATTGCGCGGGTCATGACTGAGAGCTAACAACCCACGTTTTTATAATTATGAATCTAAATTATCAAAAAATATGTTTAACATTTTTTTTTCATATGGAGAAATATGTGTGGTGTTACAATCTAAGGTCATTGTCAAATCAATTTTTCTGACAACGTTATCCGCAACTCAACACGAATGTATTTATATTGGTGACCGGTAATTGCTCGTATTCCTCTCGGGAAAAGAAATTCTATCACTTGGGGGTCGAAAATTCGTCAATTTCGAAAAAAAACTACTTCGGTTTTCTTTTTACAAAAATCCGAATTTTGGGAGTTAAAAAAAAAATATTCTCACTTTTTGGACTGAATTTTTCCATGATGTGATAGCTTACTGATTGGTCAAACTTCTTCAAGCTAAAAACCACGAAATTTACTGTTAGATTTTGTTGAGTATTAAAAGTTACAATAAATAAAAAAAATAAATTAACGTTCTTCACAGAAATGTCATTATCATAAAAAAATGACCCATTTCCGACACCCAAGTGATAGAGGTTAAATCATTCCAAATTAGTCATAGTTTCTTCTCCCGAGAGGAATACGTAGTCACCTTATATTACGTATTATAGTTTTTAAATAATTTTGAAAAAGGCAATATTTTTTGGAAAAATGTTATAATTTAGCCGGCCGTGTAAAAGGTATACCTTTTCATAAGAAAATAGCAGACTGCAAAGGGAATGTGATACCCTTTTACAAAGGGCATTAGCCTGTCGCTTGTGGCTAAATGTGGGCGTTACTTTAAAATGTAAACTTGAACACATGATCAAAGTAGACCTAGGTTGAGAAGATAATTTTAGGCATTTCGCTTAACTTTAGGTAAAACAATGCCGCCGTTGCATGGGAATTTATTTTTGGCAAACAATTTCGCTTTAGGTGTAAATTCTTACGTTAATTCATAGAACGTTCTATTCATAGAGCATCATAGAAATAAATAGAAAAGCGTGTTCAAGCTAAGAACAACAAACGTGCTTGTGTCGTTAGTGTCAAATCTCTACTATAAAAAAACTCGGGTCGCAGTGCTAAACCATGCCCCCAATATAGTGTATTTGCTATTAGACAGTGTGTCTTTATTATCTGAACTTGCGTTTGTTTTTGGTAAAAACAAAAAAATGTACGCGTTAAATGTCCCTCTTAAAGTAATAATTTTAATATTTTTTTTTATAGCAATATTATTGTTAATTCAATATCTGCACCAAATTAAATACATCCTACAGTAAGTAAATTCATATCGTGAAAAATAACTAATAATTTAGAGTGATGATGATCCTGTTTAAATGAATCCTGGTGGTATAGAATCGATGAACTAAGTAAATACTGAAGGTTTTTTAACTTTTTTATTGCATTTTTTTGTATGACGTTTTGGTAAACTTTATGCCATCTTCGGAGAATCAATGCTGTCTGTTTTCTCAGTATTGTTGTTATGTATAAACCAAATTAAAATAAAAAATGTCAACGGGTATTAAAATTACTATTTTTCTTGAAAAAACGACTGATTTTTATTGAAAATTGTATAAATGTGTCCAATGTAACTTGTTCAAAATTATACTTTGAGTATAATTTTAAACAAGTTACATTAGACACTAACCGGGCCGCTAGTACCTATATTATATAAAATTTTCGAGACACAAATTTAGCCGCGCTAATTTCCGAAACCAATGAACCGATTTTAATGAAATTTTGTAAATGTGTCTTGATTGGTGGAACTTACGCTATAGGATAGTTTTTATTAAATATTTTGTACACAATTATGGTGTTTTCTCAAAAAACCTGTTGTAACATGTAACGACATCTGATAGAGTTTACTCAAAGCTATTAGTTCAGAAGCAATCAAAAAAACTGTTTTAGGACCAAGTAGCGACATCTGTTAGAATTCGCTCAAAGCTATTAGTTCAGAAGCAAATCTGGCAGAATTCCCTCAAAGCTACATATTAGTTCAGATGCCGGGCAACAAACGAAGCACATTTTGCAGAATTATATCTATCGCACCCGGGTGAAACTGGGACGGACCGCCAGTTAAATATAAATATTTAATGTTGACATACGATTGACTCGTTGAGTTGCTTGAAAAAGTTTCAATAAAAGAAACGAAACGTAGCATCTTTCATTAATAGTTTGATTATTGTTATTTTTTTATTGTCTTAATTCCCGTGAATTTTTCATACCTTAAGAATAAACTAAATAAAAAAAACATTTTAAGTTAAACGGTTTTACTGTACAACCGAAGATGCATTAAAAGCTAGATAATAATTTTCGGTCACCAATCTGGGGCTCTGATCAAACAAATAAAATCGTGGGGCACATTTAGTAAAAATTTTCTTTTGTTGGAGCTTAGAAATTATATCTCGCTTTCGACTGTCTTCTTTAACTACTAAATGCACCCCACGATTTTATTTAAGTTTCAAAGCCCCAGACTGATGACCCAAAACCATTTTCTAGCTTTTGGCACATCATGTACAATAAAACCTTTTAGCTTAAACTGTTTTTGATTTTTTTTTAGTTTATTTTTGATCATCAATCCCAACGCTAATGGCTTCAGCGTCTATAATCTACAATGTATTAATCCTTGATATTACAAATCTAAATATCTAGTTGAATACAACGGCGAAGTTCATCCTGTATAGAGTCCCTTGGGATGAGCCGTTACGTCAGAACAATATTATTAACGGACTTTGTCGCACACACTCGTTCACGTCACCTGGAATAGTTTCGATTACTCTATTTACTATCCTCCTGTGTGTTTAGTGCCCAAACACAGAAAACGATGTACAGAGGCAACACTGACCAATAGTTAGTTAACAGAGTGAACGCAAAAGGTAAGTATCACACATGCAGATTTCCGAGTTAAATTGGTGTACCTACATTGACTAAACTGTAAAAGAGAATATTCATTACGTGTTGAACTAAAATTTACTAATTTTAAAGTAAAGCTAGTAATTTATAATATCTGTAGTATAATATCTAGACACGCGGCAGCGTGTCAAGCCCAGTTCAACAAAGAAAAAGGAAGCAGCAGCCGTGTGTCATATTACACGAACCATTTGGAACCACTTTTGACCCCTTAATATCGTGCTCACAGACTAACAAACGCACAGAGTTTTTCCAAAAAAAAATTCCAGCCAATTGGGCGACGGGACCATTCCAACTTCAAAAATGTTGACATTTGATTATAATAAAGAAAATAAAATTTCTGATATCGCGTGAGGCGACGCGGGTAATAGCTAGTATTCAATATGATATTAACTATTCGTTGCCATGTTTACCTACATAGTATGTTCCACGTCATGTAAAAATTAATCAAAGCATGCCTAACTAGTTTATTTCTGACAGATCCATAAAACAAAAGAGCGGATGATTTTTTTTTATTTTCAAAATATTTCCGAAACTATAAAGTTTAGAAAAAATTTTTTTTAACAAAACTTTCTTGTAAAAATATGTAGATTAATAAGCCGTTATGAAAAGTATACCATTATTATATAAAAAATACCGTTTTAGTATATATCTATTCTGCGCATGCGCCGATTTCCTCCAAAAACAATAGGGCTCTTCATATTTGCATACCAAACATCCTCCCAATTTTTGGTTTCAATCCGCTCATCCGTTTGACCTGTATCGTGTTCACAGACAGACTAACAGACGCACAGAGATTTTCCAAAAATATGTTTTTTGGATTCGGAGGACTTCAAAACAAAAAAATACTCTAAAATTTTGAAAAGTGTTTTTTTACCTAAACTAATATCATTCCCTACTTGTGGGTTGGAATGGTAAAATTGTATTAATTTTTTCGGTACAAAATGGCGACGTGGTAAGCATAATTCGTTATAAAAAATTGAAAACAAAAATTTAATTTGAAGTTTGAATAGTTTTTTCGATTTTTCGCATAAAATGTTGACCTTTAAAAGTAAAAAAATAAAATTTATGACAATAATTTACTAAACAAGTAGGTTCAACTACGAGTAAAGTAGTTAATCTCAATATATCCTTCAATTTTTAACCACGAGCTCTTGGACTATACTACGGGAGGAAGACATTTTAGGCGCGCACTGTATAAGATCAAAGAGACAGTTTAGATGTGTTGCTTCTGAAAATTCTCTTCTGTGTTACCTAGGTGTATGTCCGAGAGAACTCTTCACGAGAATCCTTGCTGTTGCTGTGTGAAATCTTCATCTTCCTCTCGCCCAGTTCTGACGAGGGTCATGTAAATGTGTTTGTTTGTCGGCGGTGTTCCAACAACTCGCTTTAAATTCAATATTTACACGTTCTATGTTTTAATGAACTAGAGAAACCTCTCCGTTTCACCTTCTCCCTTGTTGATATTTTCTCTAAACTTATTTAAAAAGTAAACCAATTCCCTGTCCGGGAGACTCCAGCCTGTGCGAAAACGATGAGGTGACACAAGAGATACATAATATACATTTACAGCTCCGTAACTAGAAGTCTTCGGCGCAAAGAGAAAGATTCTGAATTTGCATTCCAACGCACAAGTGGGGAATAGTACTAGTTTAGGTAAAAATTCACTTTTCAAAATTTTACAATATTTTTGACGTGATAACGTCTTATAAATTGATGAATCACCAATCTTATAAATTGATAAAACACCGGCTGCATGCACGAAAAAGTGTAACGTTCCTAAATCCTAACGTTCCTAACGTTCGTAACGCGTAACGTTCCGCCTGACCCTGTGCGTGCTTTTTGCTAATTTCTTGCTCAATTTAAATCAGATCGGTTTGAAACCAGTCTTAAACGAAAGAGGAGAACATTTTACATAGATTTCGTATAACAGAATTTTCCTAAACAGTTTTTTTATACAAATTTATATAGAAAAATAGCTGTATAAATGCAACATGAAAACGGCTGCATTTCTAATGTTTAATTCAATTTTTTGACATTAGTATTTTGTGAAATGCAACGCCTTCTAAGTTAAGTATTGGAATAACTAATTATTATTAGAACATAATACTTTGACAGTTGCAAACGTCACTTTTGACATTTCTTATCATTCCGACACCAAGGATAAGCGGATTGAAACCAAATTTTGGAAGGTTTAGGTTATGTATTACGGAATACGTTATCACGTAAAACTATCGTCCGTAAACCGACTTTACAGACAACCAATTTTTTTTGATAGCTACTAATAATCATTACGATTAAATTCCAATTACAGCGTATTTTTTCACTGAATTAAACTGTGACATAATTTAGTTTTACAGTACTTCTAGTTATATTATGTAATAATTGAAATGTATAAAAGCAATTACTTTGTATAATAAAGCTGATTGATAAATGAACTACGATGTAGTTATTATTACATAAACGAAATTATCGTCATAATATTTTTAGAAGGCTTATATATAAGAAAAATTTAAATGTCACTGTCAGGACTTGAACCCGAAACAACCAATTTCGCGTTGGCTGAGTTACATTACACTACACTCTACAGTGCCCATGACAGTTAATTTTTGATTTCTCTCATATATTAGCACATCAATGCACCGCAGAATCGACTACCTGCTATATATGAGAGAAATCAAAAATTAACTGTCGTGGGCACTGTAGAGTAATGTAACTCAGCCAACGCGAAATTGGTTGTTTCGGGTTCAAGTCCTGACAGTGACATTCAAATTTTACTTATATATAAACCTTATAAAAATATTATGACGATAATTTCGTTTAATATAATGCTTTCACTAATTCAGTGAAAAAATATGCTGTAATTGGAATTTAATCGTAATGAATATTATTAGCCATTGAAATAATATTGCAGTAAATAAAATCTTTATCATGGTTTATTAATATTTTTTAGTTTTGAGGTCCCCCGTATCAAAAAAAAACAACATATTTTTGGAAAAGTCTGGTTGTCTGTGAGCAACATACAGGTCAAACGGACGAGCCGATTGAAACCAAATTTTGCAAGGATGTTTGGTATGCAAATATGAAGAGCACTAGGGAAAATCGGTGCATGCGCAGAAGATATATTATCTGCTATAACGGAGTTTTTTGTATAATAATGGTATACTTTTCATAACGGCCTATTATTTTAATTATTTTATCAAGGAAGTTTCGTAAAAAAATTTTTTTTCGAAACTTTATAGTTTCGAAAATATTTTGAAAATAAAAAAAATCACCTGTTCTTTTGTTTTGTAGATCTGTCAGAAATAAACTTGTTAAGCATGCTTTGATTAATTTTTACATGACGTGGAACATATTATGTAGGTAACCATGGTAACGAATAGCAAATATCATATTGAATACTAGCGATTACCCGCGTCACCCCACGCGATATCAGAAATTTTATTTTCTTTATTTAAATCAAATGTCAACATTTTGAAGTTGGAATGGTCCCGTCGCCTAATTGGCTGAAATTTTTTATATAAAAAAGCTGTTTTTTATGCTTGTAAAGCTGTTGTAAAATGACTATTTTTTGCGTAAAGTAAAACAAAAGTAATTCGGTTTTACAAATCCAATAAGTAATATCTCTGTCAGTTGCCATTTAAATCCATAACAGAGACAAGCATAGTAGACGTTGCCATCGTAAACAGTTCACATATAATTCCAATATGGGCGAAGTGAACTGTCAAAAATAATAAAAATATACTTATTACGATGTGAAAATCAGCAATTTTATAGCAGACGTAGGCACAAAAAATGTAGTATGCACCTCAAACGTAATGCTATTATGACTTCTGTGACTGCTAAAACTCGGTGGTCCTCGTTTTAACTTAATTTCACCACTTGTACTTAATCCATGAACTACTATTGTGAAAGACGTAGTTCTACGGAAAACACTGCGGCACAACCAGCTCTGATTTTTTTAAAATAGAATTAAAAAGTTCATCTTTACACAAACAGCTTGTATATATTATACTCGTATACATAATATTATGTTATTGATTAGCACGACAAAGGTTTAGTGTTGTCTCTGGGTTATTAGGTTGGACAACTTATAGTACCTCTATGTCTATTATTTTTTCCGATTTCCTGGTTATATTGATTTTTTAATGTAAACAATTTTGTTCACATTAAAAATTGATGAACACTTTTTGTGAAATTTTTTACTTATAAAAGTAGGTACTGTTTACACCAGATAATATTTTATCTACATAATATGTGCATAGAGAGTGATTCTAAAGTTTCTTATATTATTTTGAATCGTATTATTATATTTGCAGAATTCTAATTTGTGATTGAAATTTGAATATTTGTTTGATGCAAATGAAGCGATTTCATAACACTAAAGAAGTTCCACTTCCTCCGTGAGTTTATGTGGGTGTGGCTTTCACGTTTTTCTTTTTTGTTTTACGGCCATATCAAGACTTGGCCTAGTAAAAATGTATATAGAATTTTAATTTTATTTTATTACGTTATAGGTAGTATATCAGTTTATTAGTATTTTAAATAATAATTTGAAAACTCCATCAGGGGCTTGAAATTTGAAATTGACTGAAAATTGTTTAACTATAAAACGTTTTTTGAAAATTTAAAATCATTCAAGCAACAAATCTTTACCACTAATACCCATATTCACCGAACACTATTAAAGATAGAACTTAATAATCTTGGAACAAATTTATTCGTTAGAATAAAATTTACTTTTAATTCACTAAGCAAGTTGTCAGGTAGAAAAGTTAATTAAACAATAAATATACACTGGATTATACTCCTTGCTCTTTTTGTTGAATATTTTGACGTTCACCCAAAAATTCGACCGATGGCGTTAGTGTAATCGTCAAAAAAAAATTTCACTAAATAATAATGTTTTATCCTACCCCAATTTCACACAAAATTTCCAATATGTTTAATGTTTTACAACTTACTATACACTTCAAAAAAGGTTAATAAAGAATAAATAAATAAATTCACAAGAGCAACTGTAGATATAATATCCACGTTTATAGGTTAGGTATAATGATCTATGTGGCGGTCATTAATATTTTATCAGGCGAATAAATATTTATACCCTGGAAGTAAGACTGCTAATACTCACAAATCACTCGTTATTAACATAACACTACAATTGGTCATAAAATAATGCATTACAAACTAGATAAACTACTATTCTTTAAGCTCTCAAAAAATGTGATTCTTACAATAAATTGTCATGAAATTCTATAAAATAATTATACTTTTTTCTTTTACAAACATAATTTCCAAAATCATCGACGCATTATAAAGTAGACTTTGTTCCTTTGTTTAATTATTCATTCAAAAATAGCCACTAACGCTACCTCCATCAGTGAATTTTAAAGTTTTCCGTTATACTAAAATAGCAGCACTGATTGGCATATTATAAATAATCAAAACTTAAATACAGATTGCGGATGATTTAAAACCAGAGTAGTTCATCAATTATTCGCATTCCGGACGTAGCAGCAGCGACGAGTACTATTTCCGTGCGTCGGTACCGGCGTCGATATAATTGAAGCAAGGCTGAAAACGCAATTCACTGGTATTTTAAAGTAAATTTCTCCCAGTCGGAGTCGTCTACTAATTTTATATAAATAGGTCAACTTCTCAGTTTTTATTTTTTTCAAGCGCAGGAATACTGTTTAATCCGAAATATAATAATCCTAGGAAAATTATAATACTTCGTCTGAAAATGGATTGTCGTCAGTTGATTTCAACATTTTTTCAGATTTATTTTTTTGCCGCGACAGCTCCACCAGTTGAGAATCGACTTGAAAAATTTTGACGGCCTTTCGTTCAAAATATTCACGGATTGGTCCCATATAGTTTTTATTAAAATCGGTTCAGTCGTTTTCAATTGATTTCAAAAAAGATTTTTATATATGTTATAGGTACCTCATTATTCTCCGCCAGTTGTGAACCGATTTTAATAATTCTTTTTCTATTTAATAGAGCATAACTTCAGGATGATTCCACATACATGTTACCCAAATCGTATCAATAGTTTGCTTATATAGTTCACTAGCGGTCCCGCCCGGTTTTACCCGGGTGCAAAAGAATGAATGGGGAAGGAAGGGACATGAGTACACACATTCATCTTAGTTTACCGAGATGAATGTTGTGTCCAAAGTTCATGATGATCGGAGTTACCGTTCAAAAGTTTTTGTCGATAAAGAGCAGTATTTAAACTTTTTTTAACTAATAATTTTTTTTAAAATGAATTAAATAAAATTAAAATAAATTTAAATATAAGCCTTAGAAGAAAGCAATGTAGAAAAAAAAAATAAAAATATATTCACCCAACGTGGGGCTCGAACCCACGACCCTATGATATTGACAGTCGCATGCGCTACCGATTGATCTACCTGAGGTTGCGTTCTTTCATCACTTATATGAGTATATCTAGTTAGTGCATTTTACATGAATAGAAGCTTATTTTTGAGATACTTTTTGCAACATTTTTCAATAAAGCTCCGCTCCTAATGGTCGTAGCATAATATTATATAGCCTATAGCCTTCCTCGGTAAATGGGCTATCCAACAAAAAAAATTTATTCAATTTGAACCAGTAGTTCCTGAGATTAGCGCGTTCAAACAAACAAACAAACAAACAAACAAATAAACAAACAAACAAACAAACTCTTCAGCTTTATATAATTAGTATAGATTTGTTTTCAATTTAGTAGTCAAATATCAAAGAAAAACAAATCGGTTAATATTTAATTACATGCCAACTACGAGCAAATCCACTTACTTAATTAATTAATCTCCGTCAGAAAAGTCATTATAAGGAGAAAAATAATAAAATTTTAAAGGCGGCGCAAATTTAATAAAAGTAGATATTATGTAAAAATTTTTAGTAATTAGATTGGCACTGACCTCAAAATTTTATTAAATTCGTCCTTTTAGTGCTTTTTTTGAAGAAAGTAATTTTTTTAAAAGTTTTTGATAATATTATTGATATAGGTAAGTAATTATCGTCTTTAGACTTATTGTAATATTCTTGACTGCAGTTGCGAAATATGCAGGCCAGTAAAAGGCCGCGCGGGGCTCACTATTTTCTGATTATATTTATTCATATATTCACCAAACGTAATCAGTTATTTATTCGGTTCATTTGTTCTTCAGCTATTCTGCCGAATAAATAGCGATCATTCAATTTACCAGGCATAATTATGTTTACTGCACGTAAAAATCTATTCTGTCTTACTTTAAAGGTATAAATATTTATTCACCTAATAAAATAATAAGGCTGCTACATAGATCATAATACCTTGTCTATGAACATGGAGTATTATATCTACAGTTTGCTCTTGGGAATTTATTTATTTGTTGTTTATTAACCTTTTTTGAAGTGTATAGTTGTAAAACATTAAAGTTAGTGGAAGTTCTGTGTGCAATTGTGTTAGGATAAAACATTATTATTTTGTGAAACTTTTTTTTGACGTTTACAGTAACGCCATCGGTCGGATTTTTGGGTGAACGTCAACATATTCAACAAAAAGATCAAGGCGTATAGCGCAGTATATATTTATTCTACAAATACCTAACTATTCTAGCGGATATATTGCTTGGTGAATTGAAAGTAAATTTTAATCGAAAGAATAAAATTGCTCCAAGATTAGTAACTTCTATCTTTAATAGTGTTCCGTATCAGCCTACAAAAATCTGATTATTTTCGAGTAGGAAAGAAACATTATTTTTTTTCTACTCTAATCATTTACTTATTTAACACTCTTTCCTGAATATATTCATTCGACGGGTATAAGTTCGTACCGTCGTGCGTGCGAGAGTCGAACGGCACTGTTACCATAACTCGCGCCGTCGAACAGTAGAGCCAACATGACGGGAATATCAATGTCCCTAAATATTGATATAGCTGTGCCGTGAGGGTTGCCGCTCTGCAGGCGGGCGTGTACGTGTGTCCAATATCGCACTGCCAATTGAATACCCCGAACCGAACCCATTTAATGCTCTATCTATTCCAGTTTTAAATTTCCCGGCCGGAATTATTACCCACCGCCGTCGCCGACCGAGCAAACTGCGTGATTTACGATTATTTCATGACGAATATGCCTACAGCTTACTCTGTTCTACTTTTATTCCATCTCGTTTTACTTTATCCAATCTAACTCTTTTTTTGTGGACTCAAAACGTTTTTTTTTAATTAAATATTTCACTAACCTAACGTGGTTGGTCAATAAATTAAGGGTATTGCAATTTTTTGAAATGAAATCTTTTAAGTATTGAATACTAGAAGTGCTGTTTAATACCAAAAAATAGTTTTAAAATTAAGCATGAAACAGGAACTTGATATTGCAAATAAATTCCAGCCAATTGGGCGACGGGACCATTCCAACTTGAAAAATATTGACATTTGATATAGTATGATAATGAAAATAAAATTTCTCATATCGCGTGAGGTGACGCGGGTAATGGCTAGTATTCAATATGATATTTGCTATTCGTTGCCATTGTTACCTACATAATACGTTCCATGTCATGTAATAATTCTAGTTTATTTCTGACAGATCTCCAAAACAAAAGAACAGCTGATTTTTATTTTATTTTCAAAAATATTTCCGAATCTATATAAAGTTTAGAAAAAAAAAATTTGAACAAAACTTTCTTAAAAAAAATTTATAGAATAATAATTCGTTATGAAGAGTATACCATTATTATATAAAAAACACCGTTATATAGCATATATCTCTTCTGCGCAAGCGCCGATCTTCCCCAAAAACAATAGGGCTCTTCATATTTGTATACCAAACATCCTTTCAATTTGGTTTCAATCCGTTCACCCGTTTGACCTGTATCGTGTTCACATACAAACAGACTATACAGACGCAGAGAGTTTTTCCAAAAATGTGTTTTTTTTTTATTCGGGGGACCTCAAAACGAAAAAATATTGTAAAATTTTGAAACCTAAACCAGTACCATTCCCCACTTGTGGGTTGGAGTGGTAAAAGTATGTGTAGTTATATAATAAACAAAGCAGTGAAAAGTAAAAATTGTGCTTATGTTTAAATTGTTGACGCGCCACCTTAATACAGAATTGTCCGGCTTCCGGTATGAAGTCCTCGTGAAGCTTTCAAAAGTGACTTCAAAGTAAGAACATGAATTCTTTCATCTTAGCAAAAGCAGATCATAAAACCAAATGTCTGTATTCAGATTTGAAAAAGTATATAAAACTTCCGCAAATGAAATTTTAGAGTTGCTAAACATAAAATTGAATTGTCCTAGTTTTGAATAAAGTAATTTTTATAAGCAAGTGAAACGATGAAATTATACATAAATGTAACAAACACGTTAAATTATACATAAAAACTAACGTTTACCAGCGGCTGCATTCACGTTCATGTCGGTTTTAGTTAGAATTTTTTTCTTAACGACCGCGCATACTTGTTAAGCATGAGCCTGCATGACCAGCACAGCGCGGAGTGAAGGTACCGATGCTATTTAACGAAGTAGCGCACATTTGACCGAAGCACCTGCAACCAGCAGGCAACAACGGTCGTCAGTCGGCCGCCTACAATTTCTGTGTAGCTGTGGTTACTGGTTTGTGCTAGTCCGTGTCGGTCTAGTGTGCGACATCCCGCAGGTTGTAGATTCTCTTATATTACGTCATTGGTATACAAAATCCAGCTTTCATCACCGAAAAAGAACATGCAATGACACACTTTCAACACACATCACAAAATAGTATATTTTATGTATCTCGTTCGTAAATAAATGATTTATACGAGCTGTGATATTATGTTAAAACGAGGTACCAGCGAGTTTTAACGGTCATTCGAGTTATAATATTATCACGACAAAGATACATACTACATTTTTTGCACGTAACTCCTATTAAAGCAGCTGATTTTCACTTCATAATAAGTAGTACATATTTATTGAAGAATATATTGTAACGAGATGAAACTGGAGGCGACGGCAGTGCATTGTTATAAAAGCCACGTAGACAACAATACTCAAATTGTTGTAGGAGCCGCATAGACAACAAAGCGTGCATTGTTATCGGAACAGTATTGAAGAATGCCGAAGCTTCTAGAATGCCGAAGAATGTTCCAGAATGCGGATGAAGAACTTATATATACAGTGTTAGCGTGGAAGGCAGGGCAAACAGTCAGTGTCAGTAACAGTGAACAGTGCGCGACATAAATAAATATAGTGACATAAATAACCGTTACAAGATAAATAGAGAACCGTGATATAAATATTCTCTGTACATAGCAGTATAGTGTTATTATTGTTGTTTTAGAGTTTGTTTGTTTTTCGTTATTTATTTTATAAATTCATTTTGCATTATTATAAAGAAGTACTATTTAGTTTTTTTTTTATTAACGTTTATTTTTGTAAATAAATCTTTTTACCACCAAGTTCAGAACAGTTTTGTTGCAATATTTATATATCTGAAGTTCGGTCAAACTGGACATTTGGCTGTTTACGAAGACAAAGCCTACTTTGCGTCACTGTCATTCATATAGATTTAAATTATTTTTGTTTTATATTACACACTAGGGCGAAATAGGTTATTTTACTAGCACTATACGCAGGCATGAAAAGCATGAATTTTATAGGTGGTCATGTAAAAAAATATTTAAAGCTCAACAGAAGTGATTTTGTATCATGGGCACCAATATATTTTACTACCAAACTGATTTATAAAACAATAGCAGTAATGAAATGGATCAATAAAAAAAACAATGTAATATAAATTGCAATAAAACGTAACATAACCTAAGAGGTACGAATACATCTTAAAGTCAATAAAATTATGATATAGTTGTTCAATATTAAGCAAATGATTTCGTGTCGTATCATGGATGAACAATAAAAAAATTATTGTATATAAAAGAAGAAGAAGAAATCTTTATTTACAATAATAATTATTTACAACTATGTACAATCTAATATAGGGATTTCAGCAAAATTGCTATAGCCCACCTGAAAGAATTAATGATTATTTGTTTTTATCGATTTCGAGTCAATTAGATTGGCAAAAAAAATTTAAAAAATAACCAACTATAAATATAAAAGAAACTATCAGATACTTTCAAAGAACTATTATCGTTCAAAAAATATCCACTGTTTCCTTAGGCAATGCCACCATTTTTATAGGTAGAGAGCTAGTGACGATTTTACTTATAGTATTTCCTCAAACCTGAGTTTTTGGACATTCATTAAGGGCACTATTCTGAAGGTAAAAACCGCAGTCTGGCAGCTGAGACCGGGGACAAAGCGTAGGTGAACTCGGTCAAAGATCTATAGCTGGAGGTGTCACTTAATATATTTTATCATGTTTGATATTTCCTGTGCGAGTTTATTAAGAAATAAACCAAAAAAAATCCTGCGTGATTGGTTTCCTTAAATTAATGGGAGCAATGTCGCGGGTAAAGGCTAGTATTTTTATAATAGAAGATTATTCTTGAAGAATATTTTCATTTCTAAAATGTAACAGCTTATTTACTCTGAGGATTTCGTTCGATAAAAATAAGTACCTACCTACATAATTAAATATAATAAGTAATTAAAATTTTAATTGCTAATTTTCTGTCAATTAGCTTTCTGGATTACATAATTTATAATAAAAAAAGGTGATAGTGCACAGCATATTTTAATCAGCGTTGATGTGCCAAGAACAGGGGATACCCAACCCGTAACTAAAGGTCTTTTAAAAAAAAGTTTGAGAAAACAGCTGGCGCTCATTTTAACATATTCTTACAGCTCGCCGTTATATCAGCATTAGCCTTTTTCATGAAAACACTGCCTCCGAAAAAAACATTATATTAATCTCTATTGCGCATGCGCCGATTTTTTCCCAAAAACAATAGGGCCTTTCGTATTTGCATACCAAACATCCTCCCAAAATTTGGTTTCAATCCGCTCATCCGTTTGACCTGTATCGTGCTCACAGACAAACAGACGCACAGGGTTTTTCCAAAAATATGTTGTTGGGGTTCGGGGGACTTCGAAACGTAAAAATATTGTAAAATTTTAAAAAGTGAATTTTGATCTAAATTAGTACTATTCCCCATTTATGGTGTTTTGGAATGGTAAAATAGTGAAAATGCAAACAAAAAAACAACGTAATAGTCAGAGTGCCGGCGGCAAAAATTTTACTGACACATACTCTCCCCAAACTTTGTATATGGCTTCATTAGGCCTAGTCTGACACCTATTTCCTCTATGACTTTTCTTGATTTCGGGACAAATAACATGAACCATTTAAAATGTCTGACACCTCGAATATGTTCGACATATTCGAGGTGTCAGACATTTTAAATGGTTCATGTTATTTGTCAGAGAACATTATTTTAGCGTTTTGGTTGAAGTTTTTAAGCTATCCAATTAGGAAAACTTTTACATGTCGTCAAAACGACATCTTTCGGAAAATTTAGAGGGAAAATTCCCCAAAATCAAGAAAAGTCATAGAGGAAATAGGTGTCAGACTAGGCCTAATGAAGCCATGTACAAATATATATTAGAAATCGTGTCCATCGAGACAATTATTAATAAAAATAAAAATCGCAGGATTGTGGACAAAAAGTTCTTTATTCAGTGTACGACATTTCGTCTATAAATTTAGACTTTTTCAAGTACAAATGTGAAAATTTAAAACAATAATTATGAAAATAAACATTAATTACTAACCATAGCAATTAACAAAAGTTAAGGTACTTAAGACAAAAACATGGCAACAAGTTTATGTATACATTTTAAACAATAAAAATAAATAAAAATACGAAAGTTAGTTCAATTTCATTACATAGTTATACTGACTACTTAAATTTTGAGTATCTGTTCTGTAATTAATAGAATTGTTTTTTCTAATAAAGTTTGGGGAGAGTATGTGTCAGTAAAATTTTTGCCGACGGGCACTCTGACTATGTTTTAGTCGCTTCCATGGACAGACTATAACAATTATTATTATAACAAATGAACGTCGAACTTTAACCTTTAGTTTGATATCAATACACGTATTGGAAGTAGTAAATACCTTTTCTATCGAGGTCACTGTTACACCTGTACTATACAGGATATAATGATTATCGAAGGCATTCTAGGTTTTATTCATAGTAAAATTCTTCAGATAGCAGAAATAATGTCGTTATAGAATGCCATCAAATAGATTAAAGGATTGACTCATTCTATATATAGTTCATTTATCTCTATATGTAGGCCGTACATTTGACTGATTCAAAACCCACTATTGATAGAAAGCTCTTCTACAGCTATAGTTTTCAATAGATATTTGTCTGATAATGTTAAAGGTCAGGGCTAGGTGATCTTATCTAATATACACTATTTAGGGATAGGGATATGCTACATTTTTATTAAATAACTAGCCGCTATCCTCGGCTTCGCACGCGATTGAATAGTAGAAACTTCTTCAGCATTTTGCAGTCTTGCCTCTAGGGGTCCTGCTCGGCAGTGACAATAGTTGTGGAGCCTTTGGCGTCACTGTATTGCACTACTACTTTAAGCACTTTGCTTTTTTTGGGCCAGAAACCTTTACGGACGTGCGCCTTTCGAAAAAGAAAACCATAGGTACAGGAAAAAAGGTTAATTTTACAAATCACTTTTGAATGAAAAATAATAATAATTTCTTTACAAAAAGTAATGATATCCCGTCAAAAACATAAACTTGATAAAGGGAGCCAAGTTCAATATTCAATACAAAAAGAAATAAAATTAAAAGGGTGCCAAGTTTTTACATATTATATAAACATGGAGTTTAGATATAAAGCATAATATAAAACATGAAAACTTACCAAGTGAAAACTTGGCACCCTTTTAGATCGTAATTCTTTTTGTATTGAATATTGAACTTGGCTCTCTTTTTCACATTTATGTTTTTGATGCGATATAACGAAGTTATGGAGGTTGAGCCGTTTTACGAAGATAATGAAAAAAATCTGATATAAAGTTTTTTAATAGATTTTTTTATGACAACATTATCTGTAAAAAATCCAAAATCATTACCTAGGAGATTTATAAAGTTAAAAATTAAAAAAAACTTTTACATGTAGTCTTATGGAAAATATGTCAACCTAGCATGCAAACGGTACATTTTAATTTTTTGCAAATAACCAAATAATGTCAGCAGTTCTATTAACTATGTAAAGCATCGATGTCTTATGCATATTTTAATATTTTTTCCAATTTAGGTAATTAAAAAAAATTATTAAACCTTAGCACTTTTCGATTATGGACTTTTATTCTTAACAATTTTAACTGAATTTTCAACGTGAAATTGACTCTATTCAATAAATAGAGTAACTGTGATCCATTGAAGTTAATGATAGAGTATTTGGAAAGAATGACAGCATTTGAAAACTCTGAAGATGATACAAAACGTACCGAAACGTTAGTATTAAATGCAAGTTTAAAAAAATTTCAGTATTGCTTCAGTTTCGATCCTTATGCCACAGAATTCTTTCAAAATTTCGACAAATTTTTTAAATTTAAAATTTGTCGAAATTCATAATAAATGATCATGTACCTATACTAGAATTATTTTTACAATTTACCATCTTAACTTGCATTGAGGTATGTTATAGTTTTAGTATTATCTATCTATAATGTTTATAATGTAAGTTAAAAATTATAATAATATATGTAACGAATATTATACATGTTCATAGGTCCTGATGATGAAAATATATTTTTCGAAACGTTGGCCACAAGCGATACACTGGTAAAGCTTATTTTCAATTGTTCCTCAACCAAATAAATCTCCTTCAATACATATTTTGGAACAAAACTTCTACCAATTAAAAAATTTATTTATTTATGCCTTTATGACAATAATTTATTGGTATCATCAACTTATAACCTTTTGTAAAAATTTATTATGGAAAAGTTCCCATTTAGAATTCGACTTACTTTTGATTGGGACTGTAACGTATCAACCTCCTTAAAGCCGCCAGTGGGGTAACAATAGGGTAGCAGAACGGGCAAAATGTCACGGGCCCCTAGCCTAAGGGAGGGCCCTCAGCCCGAGAGGCCGTTAGGACAGGAGGAACCTAACATTAAATTACAACATTTGGTAAAAAATATTAATTTTGTATTTAATCAATTTAAGTTAGGTATTAACTCAAGAACATACACGAATTATGAATAAAAATACTTCGTGATTTATAAAGATTAAACTACAACGTGAACTTCGTCACTGAAAACCGCGGGTTCAAGCTAGTAAAATATAACTTCGACTTTTCATCGGGGTACAAACAAACGCACCATTACTGTCTCGATGCCAGGTGAAACATAGCTCATGTGACCTAAATATTTGATGTAGAAGAAATCGCCATTGGCCTGATTCCTGTCTCTTTAGGCTGCGGACGCAATATCTCAGTGTGCCCAGGCCACCCCGGGCTCCGGTCTCTGCCTGCGTCCACTTACCTTCTGTTTGTGTTCAAAACTATATAGCTAAACGATGTAAAGAACAGCGGACATGAATAATATGACACTAAAGCAGGGCGCGCACGATGAAATACACACGACTTTTGAAAATTCACTAGACCAGGGGTCAGAAACCTTTTGAGACAGAAGAGCCAAAAGTTACGATTTACAAAATTTCCCAGTTCTTAAAGAGCCACTAAACATTTTAGTTTCAGACGGTGGCGGTGCGAGTGAGACGCGAGTGGAAATGGCTGAGAGATAGACATGGTACTCAATGATGGATCGATTGGACGATTTTTACGGGTTTATGTAATAAAATAATTATTTTTCGCGTATGGAACTGGAGAGCCGCAGGTTGCCGAGCTCTGCACTAGACTATACACAAGTCAGCCAAATGGACGAAGGGGCCATTTCAAGTCCAAAAATTAATTGTCATATTTTATATCTAAAGCAGGACCTGCATACATGATAAGCCTGGCCGAATACTGTTCAATTAGGGAATGCAATACCGGGATCTCGAAATAACGGGACTAATCTCGGACGAAAATTTTGCGGGATCCCGCTGGACTGGCGGGATTACAGAGAAGCGTGGTTCATACGTGTTACTCGACGCACGGCGGCGCGTGAACTGGCATTTGGCAAGCGAACGATATTTTATTGGTACTAATCGTGAGCTTACAAAATTAGAAAAACAGTCACAATTCAAAAATTTTAACTTTATATCTGATAGTTCCATTACCTGGCGTTTTATTCTGCCTCGCGCACCCCACTTTGGTGGTTTGTGGGAGGTGGCTGTATCATTTACGTCGAGTAAAAAAATGCGTTGTTTACATTTGAAAACAAGTATAATTTAAGCTTGTTTGAATTCGCGACCCATAACTCCAATATCCGACAATCCCTCTGACTTGAACGTCTTACATATAGGTAAAAGAGTAGTATTTAAACGAGTGACTGTAAATTACAATTTTGGATGACAAAAATAATCAATTTGGGTTACTGTATTACAAAGTGAGCGACTGCCTGCGCGTGACGAAAAATCAACAGAACAGTATTAACTTACAAACATCCATTTGAGTTACTTAAAATACAAAATGGGAAGCTTCATAATATTTGAGCGACCTAACATTTGTTTGAGTGTCAACGTTACGTCCTGCATTTTTTTCAAAATTTGGCAAATGATTTATTTATTCTAAGCGACATTTTGTTAATAATTAATTGTTTGAATAGAACTGCGTTTTCTAAAAAATATATATTTAATTGACTGTAAATTAAATATACATTTTTTTGAAAACGCAGTTCTTTTCAAACAATTAACTATTTAATTCGCATACCGCGTTATCGTTCACCCCGGAATTGTAATTCGCATACCAGTTTATCGTTCACCCCGGAATTATTTTTTTAAAACTCCACCTTTGCCCCATCGCGTTTCACTGCGAGACAATTCGCATACCCCTTTATCAAAAAAAGCGGTGGTTTTCAATCTTCATAAAAATGTGAGTTTTAAGTTGTAGTCTCAAAGTGAAAAAAAAATAAAAAGTAAAAACAAAAAAAGATATCTGCTTTAAAATTACCGAAGGCATTCTAGTCGCTCACTTGGTAATTTAGTCGCTCACTTAATAATTTAGTCACCCAACTTTTATTTTAATATCTCAAATGGATTATTCACAACCCAATGTTTGTAAGCCTGTTCTGGATTTTATTATTAACCAATATTTGTCGCTAGTTTAGCTATTTTTTAGCTTACTCTATTTCATACCGCTCAAGTTATTAAAACAGTATCTCATTATCAGTCACCAATTTTTTTTTATTCGACCGTTTTATAGTTCCCCCACATAAAATAACCTTCAATTTCGTAAAAAAATAGATTCAATAATTGATTGCTTACCTGTTTATACCTGGCAACTTATAACAGTTGTGCTGCGGGGAAAGTAGGCAACTTCTATTTTTCCAATTCCTTGTGTCATATTCTCTCAGCTAATACTCGATTTTTATGATTAATAAGTTGGGGAAGTGGATCCAAAAAAATTAATTCGAATTAATTTTATTTAACAGCGCATCGGTACGAGATTTAGCTAGGCAATCTGTTTGTGATTTATCAATGTTCATATTCTAATATATGTATAGGTAATCTTTGTCATCATCAAATAACGGATGAGGGTATATATTTCTAATACCGGATCTTGCACTATAAAAGAGTGTAATGAGTAAGAGTAATGTTATATTTTAATGTAATTGAAACTTTCATTGAACACCCTGTACGAAAGCATTACAAAGGTAACGAAGGTAATAAGGTAACGTTGTTATTTGCTTTACTTTAAACGCGGCCTATATAATAGGAATCATTAAAATTTGGCATTGCAAATACAGAAGCATTGTATTTGTAATAATATAACCGGACGAGGCTAAGGCGTGGTTTCGTTTTTACAAGAAAATTAATGAAAGCAAATTATTGCCTGAAATTAATTACTAACGTCGAGTTCACGACTACTCGTTTTTTACAGAGAGAGAGAGAGAGAGAGATAGATTGTAGATTATAGATGTTCGACAAAGGCGATAATTAGCGTCTTTCATTCAATGAGTTAAATTTAATACAATATTTAATGGCATATTTGATAATATATTTTTTTGCACGACCTCAAAATAGCTGCTTTTCAAGTCTGTATAGCGTTTATAAAATGACCATTTTTCGCACTAGTGCGTAAAGTAAAACAAAAGTAATTGTATTTCACCAATCCAACAGTAATATGTCTGTCTGTTGTCATTTAAATCCATATGAGCAAAAGAGACCGGCATAGCCTACTATGCCGGTCTCTTTTGTGCGTAAAGTAAAACAAAAGTAATTGTATTTCACCAATCCAACAGTAATATGTCTGTCTGTTGTCATTTAAATCCATATGAGCAAAAGAGACCGGCATAGTAGGCGTTGCCGTCGTAAGCAGTCCACATTAAATTCCAATATGGTCGAACGTGAACAGTCAAAAATATCAAAATTATGATGTGAAAATCAGCTATTTTATAGAAAGCACATGCAAAAAATGTATTAAGATTGTTATACTCGTGTGACTGTTAAAACTCGCTAATCTCCTCGTTATTAACAATGTCAAAATAATGCATTACAGTTTTAATACAAAATCCACTATTTTGATTAATTTGAAGAAAATTTTGATTACAAATTTGAAGAAAAATTTTAAGGCGAATTTGATAACAAAGGACCCCACACAAACCTTATGGTATTTGGTTCTCGGCTAAATTGATCCAAATGGTTTTATTTTATAGTAGTAGTAAGAAAAGGTGTTCATGGGCGCATATCCTAAAAACCAATAGATTTTTAGCTACATAATATATGTTTATCGAGTTTTTAGATATAGGTATATCCATTGAATTCACAACTTAAAAAATCCTAAGTTCTAGAAATATGTTTTCGAGTGAACTGAATCCGAATATGACATTATTATTTTATAGGTACAAGGCGACACCTTCCAAAATTACCTAGTTTTCGAATATTTTTCTATTTCTAAAAAAAAGCACAAAAGTTGAACATGGAACATGTTTGTGGATTCAATGGATATCCCTATATTATCTAAAATCTCGCTAAACATATCTGTCTCTAAAAATCGATTGATTTTTAGGGTATGCGCAAATAGACACTTTTTCTTAGTGACCTTTAAACTATAAAATAAAACCATTTTCGATCAATTTGAACGGGAACCAAATCCCATAGGCCATAAGGTTTGTGCGGGGTCCTTTAACGTTAAAATTCATTACAAATATTAAACCAAAAAAGTGTCCGTCTAAAATGAGCTCTAGCGTATTGTTTTTTCCTTATACAGTATGTAAACAAGTAAGGTGCACATAGGGAAATTAACATTGGGAAAAAATGACTGGATCAGAGTGAGCCTTGAAATCTTGTTTTTCAATTTGACAGATAATATTCTTTTGCAAAATAAATGTGTTTACTACCGAAGAAAATATTCAAATGAATACAACATAATCGGACTTTTTTTATTAATAGGACATTAAATTCCCAGAAATACTTAAATATGGTGTGAGATCAAATGTCTCCGCCTATTCGTGTTGAACCTAAAGACATTGGGTCACTGATTTACCAACGCGCATACGTCATACCAGTCAGACAATTTTTGAATGAAATGTTTCCAAACAGATGGAGTTGTTTTTTTGTTTTATTTTTGTACAAAAAAATTAAAATAATGATTTATAAGAGCTTTTTCTTATTAAAAAAGCCAAGTAAAATAAAAATAAAATAGAAATCCTCAAGATTACCACGATAATTCAATAGAAATAACAATTAATGCAGTCATGCGGTTAACTCTGATCCAAGTATTTTTTCCCAATGCTAATTTCCCTATGTGCACCTTACGTGTTTACATACTGTATACGAAGCCACGCCCTGGCTTCTTCCAATATGAAAATTACAATACGTGCCTAATTCTCTTTCAGTGGGCTTTTAAAAGAGTAATTTAATCAGCAACTATACACAAGGCAACTAACAAGACAGTCTGCTTTAATAAGGTACTGTGGTTGCGTCGACTTTTCCTGCACCGCGTAAACTCCTCTGCTCTTTGACGAACGAAATCAACTTTGTGTATATAATATTTATTAATTCTGTAATCAGCCATGCGTACATTTAATTAATTCCATGTATAGTCCGTTCAATATAATAAAGCGCACAAATCATCGAAGATAATTCGCTTATTTCACTTTTTCCAATGTTAAGATGCGTTCATCTGTTCTCTGGTCCATTATACCGTGCCAATATAGTCGCCTATACAAATTTTATAGTTTTGAATAGTGAACATTAAATCTTTTTAAATTTAAAAGTTTTTTTTTTTAATTTTAATTTGCATTTAAATTTTAAAATATTTATTTATATTTACAAAATTTGGTACCATTATTCCTTATACATAAACATATAACGTAATTTGTAAACCAAATATTTCGTTCAAAAAAATGTATTCATTTCAAACGGCTGAGTTTAGGCGTTAATGATGACGTCAAAGCTAAGTCACACATCACTTTCGTGCTTAGATAAAGAGAGGCATGTCTATGGAAAAAGACGTTATCTAAAGACCAGTTATCTATACCTAAAAAAACTAGTGATACAACTGCAGGCAGCCAATCAGCTGAAGACATCCAGCGATGACGTATCTTCGTACCGATATTATTCTTTATTTAAAATTAAGTACAGCCGGTTTTTAAATAGATATTGCGACACGTTCGTTACACTTTCAATTTCATGCCAAAATAAGTTTTACTTCAAAAATGCGCTAAATATTCCACCCCATTATAACGGAATTTTCACATCTTTGACATTAGGCATTTTAACAAGAAAAAAATTCCAGCCAATTGGGAAAAGGGACCATTTCAACAATATAAACATTTGATATAGGTAATAAAGAAAATAAATTTTCTGTTATCACGTGCGGTGACGCGGGTAACGGCTAGTATTAAATATTATGATATTTGCTATTCATTTCTATGGTTACCTACATAATATATTTCGCATCATGTAGAAGTTAATCAAAGCATGCTTAAATAATTTCTTCTGACAGGACAACAGAACAATTTTTTTTTATTTTCTAAATATTTTAGAAACTATAGTTTAAAATTATTTTTTTTGGAAAACTTTCTTGAAAAAATAAATAGATTTATAAACCAATCTCAAAAGTGCACCTAAATTAGTACCATCCCACATATTTTATGATGTTGGAATGGTAAAAAACATTATTAATGTTATGAGAACTTAAAATGAAACAATTCCGCAAGTTTCTGATTTTAGGAATATCTAGTACTTATTTTGTGCTATTGAAACGTCACAAGGCATTCACTATACTGAAGTTGGCTACATTTGTAAGAGTCTTGTTATATAATGAGACAAAACGCGAAAGGAAATTAGAAACGTGTGCATCTGATTTTGCTTTTAACGAGTTCTGTGACTCGTTTGCTGGAAAATTCTTTTTTATTTCGAATATGTATTGTTCTTTTAGGAAATTAAATCAATAGCGCACACTCACAATTTAAAACATGAAGTCATATTTTCGAAAGTTTTTTTTTAATAGCGGTAAAAATCAATTTGAATAATTAATTTATTATTGAACACACTATCCGAATAAACTTTTTACAAGCTTTTCTTACTTTCACCTGCCCCGGTGTCTGCCTGTCTGAAATCAAATCTTTCAAGTTAAATTTGGCCCACTTCCCGGTTTTGTGATTGATCTGAAATTTTGCATACGTATGTAGTTCCGATGACAATACTATAGTATAATAGCTAACTGAACGGGGCTTTAGTTCGAATGCAAATCGCATTTCAACTACTTTCCGTCATCCGATTGAGCTGAAATTTCGCATGCGTATGTAGCAAAACAATATTATAATAACTAACTGACCGGTCCGGCTTTAGTTCGAATGCAAATCGCATTTCAACTATTTCCCGTTATCCGATTGACCTGAAATTTTGTATACGTATATGTAGCCCGATGACAATACAATATTATAATAACTAACTAACCGATCCGGTTTTCGTTCGGATGCAAATCACACTTTTTATAAAGCACACTAAAAACTTAAAAATAAATAAACGAAAAAAATTTTAAAAAAAGCTTTTATTAGACTATTATTAAAAAGAATTAAAAATAATTTTATTCCGATTGGAAATAAGCCTGTTTTATACGTACTTAACATATTTCAAGTTTTCAAATAAAAGCGTGTTACATTTTTATAGCAAGAGAGAAAGAAAGTGGGTGTTATTTGAAAACTTGAGATTATGATAAGTAGGTACATATAAAACGGCTTATTTCCAATTGGAATAAAATTATTTTTAACTTTTTAGTTCTTTTACCATTCCAGCCTACAAGTGGGGAGTGTTATTACTTTGAGACAAAAATCTATTTTCAATTTTTTTTTCATTTAGAGGTCCCCGAATCCAAAAAACTCTGTGCGTCTGTTAGTCTGTGAGCACGATACAGGTCAAACGGATGAACGGATTGAAACCATATTTTGGGAGGATGTTTGGTATGCAAATATGAAGAGCTCTATTGTTTTGGGGGAAAATCGGCGCATGCGCAGGAGAGATATATGCTACAACGTTGTTTTTTAGACAATAATGGTCTACTTTTTATAACGGCTTATTATTCCATTTATTTTTTCATAAAAGTTTCGTTAAATTTTTTTTCTAAGCTTTATAGTTTCGAAAATATGCTTTGATTAATTTTTCCATGACGTGTGACATATTATGTAGGTAACCATGGCAACGAATAGCAAATATCATATTGAATACTAGTCATTACCCGCGTCGCCTCACGATATATCAGAAATTTTATTTTATTTATTATACTATATCAAATGTCAATATATATGAAGTTGGAATGGTCCCGTCGCCCAATTGGCTGGAATTTTATAATAGGTAACAACTAATTTATTATTTAATTCAAGGAATATTTTAATTGATAATTATTTTTAAAACGACGTACGTAGAAACTATTGGAAGCAAGTAGAACATTCGTAGAGCGCGTACAGATGGGCTGAAGCCATTACACGTCTTTATAGCAGATATAAAAAAGCAAACACGCGACCGACGGAATTCCAATCGATGACAGTGGCACAGATTTCTTTAATATTTGACAATAAAATAGCATTTTGTTTTCATGATGAAATTAACGGGATACAAGGCTAAATATAAAAACAATTTTTATTCAATAGAACTTCATTTAATAGTCAACGTTTCGGCAAGCAATTACTGCCTTCTTCAGGACCTTAAAAATGCCTATTAAAAAGTCACAAATTAAAAACATAAATTAATTTAAAAACATTATTGTCCAACATTTAAAAACTTTTTTTTTTCAAACTAAACTTCATAAAAATAATAATATAAAAACTTTAAAAGATCTATTTTAAAAATTTATTCATTTTGTTTTCGCTAACAACCTCAGTTGTTGAGCGTCTATAATGTAAAATCTCCATAAAATTGTTTCTATTTCAAAAGCAAGAACTTATTTACGAACCCCGGACGTATCAATATTATTTTTCTTATTGTGACAGGAAACTTTGTCATTTCAAATATATATCTTACTCAACTTTTAAAGCACTGGTTGAAATTCAAATCACGACTTTTCCTTCATCCATTGGACTTTTACTTCTCGCCATCGCTGCTCTGATAGCAAGATTTAGTTCTGAACACGCTATGAGAGCCTAACAGTAATACATGTCAATTTAGTTTTATTTTACGTTCGAAATGGAGTTTCACGTGTTTGAAATACTTGAGTGGCTATCGTTGTTATTATTGTGCAATATATGAAATCTTTTCAGCTCTCTTGAACGAACTGTCAAATTACATTATTTACATTTAGGCACTCTTGAATTTAATTGCTATAATATAATGATACGTGATTGTCTATCGTTATAATCTAATAAAGTAGATAAATCTTGTAAATTTGGTATGAGATTTATTTTCACAAGTGGGGGAATGGTACTAGTTTAGGTCAAAAATCACTTTTCAAAAATTTTACAATAAATTTCCGTTTTGAAATCCCCCGAATCTAAAAAACATATTTTTGGAAAAACTCTGTGCGTCTGTTTGTTTATCTGTTTGCCTCTGAGCACGATACAGGTCAAACGGATAAGCGGATTGAAACCAAATTTTGGGAGGATGTTTGGTATGCAAATATAAAGAGCCCTATTGTTTTTGAAGAAAGTCGGCGCATGCGCAGAAGATATATATGCTATAACGGTGTTTTTTTATATGATAATGGTATACTTTTCATAAAGGCTTATTATTCTATTTATTTTACCATTCCAACCCACAAGTGGGGAATGGTACTTACTTACAAGATTAGGTCAAAAATCACTTTTCAAAAATTTTACAATATATTTCCGTTTTGAGGTCCCTCGAATCCAAAAAACATATTTTTGGAAAAACTCTGTGCGTCTGTTTGACTGTGAACACGATACAGGTCAAACGAATGAGCGGATTGAAACCAAATTTTGGGAGGATGTTTGATATACAAATATGAAGAGTCCTATTGTTTTTGGGGAAAATCGGCGCATGCGCAGAAGAGATATATGCTAAAACGGTATTTTTTACATAATAATGGTACTTTTCATAACGACTTATTATTCTATTTATTTTTTCAAGAAAGTTTTGTTAAAAATTTTTTTGTCTAAATTTTATAGTTTCGGAAATATTTTGAAAATTAAAAAAAATCATCCGCTCTTTTGTTTTATGGATCTGTCAGAAATAAACTAGTTAGGCATGCTTTGATTAATTCTTACATGACGTGGAACATATTATGTAGGTAACCATGGCAACGAATAGCAAAAAACGATTTAAAAAATGGAAAAACTAATTATTACAAAATCCTATTCTTACGTATAGCTGAAGAGCCACTGAGCCGGATGACAACACATACTTTAAAAACCTGACATTTTTATGTGTTATTTATAGTAATTCTATTATGAGCCTATATTTATGATGACAGAAATTTCCTCCAGTTATAACATCCCGACTGACACAATAAAAGGTCCGCTGTATGAGCGCAATGATATTATTATGCAAACATATGATAATATTAAAATATTAATTTTAAGTGAATCTATAGACAACTAGATGAAAACTAAATTATGCTCTAGTTCTAGCAGGGCGTGAATTAATTCTAGGTACTCTAAGTTAACCGTGTCTAGAATTGCGAATAGTTAGACATAAATTTTGTAGCTTACATACAGTCGACAATTTTGAACGTTTCTCATCGAAGTATAAAGATGCAAAATGAAACTCACCTGAAAAAGAAAGAAAAATATATTACAAAATCAGTCAGAATTCACATTATATAATTATGTAGTTTATGTTATTCTAGGTAAAGACGCTCGACAACTGAGATCATCAGAGTCTATCTAAGTAGCTTTAGCAATAACCATGTTTATCTATACTAATATTATAAAGAAGTAAAGTTTGTATTAAATAATATTTTTTCATTAATGATTTTTATTTATAATTTTAATATTAATATTTCTATTTTGCACCCATTCATTTTTAATTGTATTACAATTTAATTGTTAATTAATTTTTATATATTTTTTTAGCTCAGTCCTGAAAAAGATCCAAATCCTGATTGAAACGTCATTGATATATATTGAATTATAATTAAATATTTTTGTAATATAAGTATTGTTTGAAAACTTGGGCGATAATTTTATTAGTTACTTAGATTTAGTCCAAATTGACACAAAATGACATATTGCCAAACATGGCAAGTTAAATAAAAGTTTGTAAATACAAATGTCGGTAATCGCTTTAAATATCATTAAAAACATCTGTAAAATTTCTAAGTTATGTACGTTTAAGTTTCTTTAAAAAATAGAAAATGACGTTTTTTTAGAAGCTTCCGTTAATAATAGCGACGTGGTTTATTCCAACAAAATATTTATAAAAATAGCTTGATTGCACTAAACGCCATCGTCAGTCGTTGATTAAGACTATAACGATACATAATTATGTTTGCGATATCGGCGTGTTGGAGGCTAGAAGACGTAAAACGCTAGTAAAAATGATAAAGCAAATCCTATATTAGTTTAATGCGGCCTCTGATAGTAGTGCTTTATTTATCAACAGACAAACTGCAGTATCGAAAGTTTCCGTCAGAGCCGGTTGGTTATCATAAAAAAAATCGGTCAATTGCAAGCTATACTTGCACCGTTAGTGTTCCACTTGGTGGTTCTTCGTCAAATTTTGGTTCTGCAGTTATCAAGAAATAAACTACTAAAATTGTTTATAACAATAGGTCATATGCATGAGACTCCAAATTATTAATCTAATCACTGAAAAAAATACAAATAATATAAAAGAAATGTAGAAAATACGCGCTATTTTCGAATATTCAAAACGCAGCGTGACGTCAAAGTATATATCAACAACAATTTCCATGACAACTGTGTCATCTCACAGTAAACAAACTATTATTAGAACATTGACAATTTGACATCAAGGTTGACATGCATCGTATATCATGACGTCACATAAATTTTATTTTTTTTTCTTATGATAATATTACATTTTTAAATGATTATCAATTTATTTCGTATTATGGTTGACTAAATAATCTATTAAAAATATAAAAAAATACATGCATATGACCTATTGGTAGCGTTAGAATTATTCAATCCAGATAACTTTTTTTTGTTCTTTTTAGTTTCCAATTTTTTTGCTAAAATTGACATTTATGACAATAAAAAATAAATTAATATGATAAAAGGGTTATTTATAACCGACGGATAAAGAAGTACCTAAGTGAGATAAAGCAGTCGCCATCTTGTCATAATTTTTGAATGAGGTGACAGTTGACCTTGATCGATTTTCTGCATGCAAACATATACACATAAATAATTATCTTCTGTATTGAACTTGATTGCACACTGGAACAGAGCAAGAACTGTCCCAATTCCGTTGAGTCTCTGTGCGAGAACCCGGTATGCTGAACGGGTTTATGGGGATAATTAAATCGTACCTCTCCTGGAGGTATTTAGTCAGTGTTCTGTGTAGCTATTGACCTACTATTCCACATTTCAGGTGCATTTGTTATGGTAAAGGTGACAGCTGCACGACTTGTATTGGATCCTTTATCAATCTGAAATGGTGTCTCATAAGAACTTCTAACTGCTCTTTAGAGTCGAAGCTTAGATATAGTTGAGAACGGCTGTGCAATGTCAGAGCTTTCTGAAGTACAAGCAATTATAATTTCTAAATATTGTTAAATCGTCAACAGTAGTTATTCAATAAGCAATCTAAATAACTTCAGAGTAATTTAAGATGGTCGATATTATTTGCGATAGCATTTTTAATAGTTTTAGTGATGATTTTTAGGCTATTTAAAAATAATCTGATCAACTTTCCCAGTATTTTAACTACACTATTACGAAAATAAAGATGGCGACTAGTGAACAGCTGATTTATTTTTAGGTTATTTAAAATTTAAAATGAAACACTCTCTCATAAAAAACGAATCGAGTAATAATTGCACAGTCTACTTTAAATTGGCGCTAACAGGAATATTTAGAAAATATATTTTTAAAATAAATATGGCGAACAAGTAGATTATTTAGAAATTATTATGAACTGCTTTCTCGTAAAAAGTTAAAGTAAATTAGCGCAGTTAATTTTCTTCAAGTGAGAACAGGAAGGGATATTAATAAGATTTCCAGTATTATGAAGAAAACTTATCTCAACAAAGATATAAATATGATCTTTGGTTGATTATGATGTTCGAATGAAGAAATTCTTCGCAGCATAGGATCAGAAAAAAGCAATAGGTACTATGGTAGAAATTGCATTTATTATGCTGACGTTTCGACAATTATTTTTGTCATCTAAACAGCATTTGAGCCTCGGAGATGACAAAAATAATTGTCGAAACGTCAGCGTAATAAATGCAATTTCTACCATAGTTAGAAAATATATTTTTAAAATAAATATGGCGAACAAGTAGATTATTTAGAAATTATTATGAACTGCTTTCTCGTAAAAAGTTAAAGTAAATTAGCGCAGTTAATTTTCTTCAAGTGAGAACAGGAAGGGATATTAATAAGATTTCCAGTATTATGAAGAAAACTTATCTCAACAAAGATATAAATATGATCTTTGGTTGACTATGGTGTTCGAATGAAGAAATTCTTCGCAGCATAGGATCAGAAAAAAAGCAATAGGTACTATGGTAGAAATTGCATTTATTACGCTGACGTTTCGACAATTATTTTTGTCATCTCCGGGGCTCAAATGCTGTTTAGATGACAAAAATAATTGTCGAAACGTCAGCGTAATAAATTCAATTACTACCATAGTACCTATTGCTTTTTTTCTGATCCTATGCTACGAAGAATTTCTTCATCCAAACATGATAATCAACCAAGGATCATATTCATCTCTTCGTTGAGATAAATTTTCTTCATATTACTGGAAATCTAAATGCAATTTCTATCATATTATTGCTTTTTTCTGATCCTATGCTACGAAGAATACCTTCATCCAAACATCAATTCCAGTATTTTGACAATACTTAGAAAATAAACATGGCGTCTAGTGAACACCTGATTTATTTTAGGTTATTAAAAATAAAACAAACACATGACCTGATTTTTCGCAACTAAATTACTCACTTCAATTGATTTTACTGATAACAAGAAATTTAAATATCTCTGATTTTGACTACACCTTGAAAAAACATGTCGACTATACTGAACAGTTATTTTATTTAATATTATTAAAATTTGAACAGTTTTCTTGTAAAAATACTTTTGATCTAGTTCATTTTAATCCAGATGTAACTGGAACATAAATATATTTTATTGATCCTCCTTTTAATATTGTTGAAATGAATAAAGAATCTTAACTGAAAATACGATGCGGTTAAATAAAATCGATTAGCTCATTAAAAACAGAGAATGAACATAAATTCCATAAATGTTTTATCTCCTCTATTTATGAAAACAGTTTGCTTTATAATATAAATGTTCAACAACAGCGATCGTAGTTTACTACAAAACACATAACATATATTTCACATGTGAACAGAAGTTCTCCTGCGGCGCGTGGGTTCAGTCAGCAGGAGAAGCAGGATTGTGCAGGAGTCGATTCATCTGTTCTATTTACTCTTTGCTGCTCGTCGAGAGATACGGCCAGTGTAAATGATACCCGCAACAAGTTGTGATGATAAAACTGAAAATTATTACACTGAAAACGCAGAAAATGGATTGTTTTCATTTCGTTACAGCGCCGTCTTTCAACGTGAATAGTCCTCTACTTTTCTTTATAACACTTTTTTTTATTATTAACAACAAAATATTAATATGTCGTTGCGATAGAATGTACTAAGTTCAGCAAATCATGCACTAATTGCATTGATATATTTAATGATTTAGGAAGCGTACGCCAAGAAAGTCTTTACTCGGCCTATTTTCTGTTGAATTGTTACCATAAAATTGTCACTGTTAATTCTCTGTTACACAGCGTAACAAAATTTAGACTAAAACTTCACCAGATAAAAAGTGCTCAAATTGGCGCCCAACGTAGGGCCAACTATTACACCAACAAATCTTCCATGTAATAGGTCATATGCATAAAACTCCAAATTGGTTAAAATTTTTATTTCGAAATATATTTTAGTTCTTGATCATAACGTAATGGTTATTTTATTAATCTAATCACTGAAAAAATACAAATAATAAAAAAGAAATGTAGAAAATAAGCGCTACTTTCGAATTTTCAAAACGCATCGTGACGTCAGAGTATATATCAACAACAGTTTTCATGACGACTGTGTCGTCTCACAGTAAGATTATGTCAGTATTCAGAGAAAACAACAAATAAACTTTATTTAGAACATTGACAATTTGACATCAAGGTTGGCATGCATCGTATATAATGACGTCACATAAGCCCGCGAACATGGCCGATTGTTTAAACTGTCTATTTTTGAATGTGGAATTTAATATTTTTTTTCTTATGATAATATTACATTTTTAAATGATTATCAATTTTTTTCCGTATTATGGTTGACTAAATAATCTATTAAAAATATAAAAAAATCATGCATATGACCTATTGTATTAATATAATATTTCAAACGGTCTACGATGCGTACACCAAGAAAGTCTATACTCGACCAGATTTTTGTCTTTTGTCTTCTCAAGAAAAATGAGCGGTAAGCGAAAATGTATGGATCCCGCAACTAAATTGGTGTACGCTGGATATACAGTAAACTAAAGTCTACCTGAACGGAAAGCTAATTAAAAATAAAGACGCTCTATTAACATAAGTTTTTAAATCTTTATGCACCCTTGTAGTATTATTAGTTAGTCAATGGTGCTTTGCAAAGGAAAGAAATATCCCATTAAATTAAATTATTCGAAGAGTCCGTAAGTTTTATTAGATTATTTTCAAGCTATAGAATTCCAAATAGTATCATCTTCTTTCAGGGAAATTGTTCGAATTTTTTAAGTCATTTAACAGATTTATGAACGAACGAGTTCAAAACGAAAGAAAAGTTTTTTTATTATAACAGGTGATAGTTATATTCACTAGTTTTTCTTTGTTGATAATCGAATGAATTTTCATAATATACACGTCGTATAAAAAATTTAAGAGATCTTTTTAAGATGTGGCTTTTTAAGGAAAAACGGGAAAATGTAAATTAGCCAAGTGGGGTGGATTAAATATTTATTTTTTATATATTTCTTTGTAAGTTTAAAATACGGAATAAAGCATTTATAGTTATATTTTCAAAATTTAAAATTTGAGAATAAACCTAAAATATATTTTTCTTATGGAGTTTGATTTTTCCCAAAAAAAAGATTGGTAAATACCATCGATCGTTTGCACTAGGAATAGAATAGAATATTTATTGTTTGTGTGTGACCATAAGTATGGTACACAAAAAAAATTGGTTGTCTGTAAAGTCGGTTTACGGACGATAGTTTTACGTGATAACGTATTCCGTAATACATAACCTAAATTTATATAATAATTACAATAATTCGAATCTATGATACTGCATCTTTCGCTTCAAATTTAGGTAAATTTTATTAAGTAGAATAATAAAACACTATAAAAAGTACACTATTATTATATAGAAAACAACTATGGCATGTATCTCTTTTGCGCATGCGCCGATTTTCCCCAAAAAATTTACAAAAATTTCTAGTAAAAATAGATAGAGTAAAAACCGTTTTAAAAACTATATTATTATTATATAAAACATCATTATAAGAGATATATTCTTTTACGCATGCGCCGATGTTCCCCAAAAACAATAGGCCACTTCATATTTGCATATCAAACATCCTCCCAAAATTTGGTTTCAATCCGCTTATCCTTGGTGTCGGAATGATAAGAAATGTCAAAAGTGACGTTTGCAACTGTCAAAGTATTATGCTCTAATAATAATTAGTTATTCCAATAGTTAACTTAGCAGGCGTTGCATTTCACAAAATACTAATGTCAAAAAATTGAATTAAACATTGCATTTATACAGCTATATTTCTATATAAATTTGTATAAAAAAACTGTTTAGGCAAATTCTGTTATACGAAATCTATGTAAAATGTTCTCCTCTTTCGTTTAAGACTGGTTTCAAACCGATCTGATTTAAATTGAGCGAGAAATTAGCAAAAAACGTTACGCGTTACGAACGTTACACTTTTTCGAACATGCAGCCGGTGTTTTATCAATTTATAAGATTGGTGATTCATCAATTTATAAGACGTTATCACGTCAAAAATCAATAATCAAATTAATAAAATACACAAAGACGGGTTCAAATTGTACAATTTGGTCATTCAAGAGATCGTGTTTATTATAATAACATTTAGCAATTAAGAATTCTTAAATGTCGATTGCTATATGGTATATGTTTTTAGCAATATAAGATTTAGTTGTTGCCGGTTTATATATTTTACTGTTATGTCTGGTGTGATTGAGTGTGAACCGTCGCTACATCATTATAATTATCACGGTTACTCCTGACGAGTAAGGCCGATTCTAGAATGTAAATTTACTTGTTTTGAAACGATTTAAAAACTGCGATTAAAAAATGCAACTACAATTTATTTGATTTTTTGACGTGATAACGTCTTATAAATTGATGAATCACCAATATTATAAATTGATAAAACACCGGCTGCATGTTCGAAAAAGTGTAACGTAACGTTCCTAACGTTCCGCCTGACCCTGTGCGTGCTTTTTGCTAATTTCTCGCTCAATTTAAATCAGATCGGTTTGAAACCAGTCTTAAACGAAAGAGGAGAACATTTTACATAGATTTCGTATAACAGAATTTGCCTAAACAGTTTTTTTATACAAATTTATATAGAAAAATAGCTGTATAAATGCAATGTTGTGTAATGCATGGCGCGACGCGGTCGGTTGTCTTTGTTTGCCGTACATGGAAATTAGAAGCAAACGTATGTCTTGTCTTAACATGAAAACAGCTGCATTTCTAATGTTTAAATCAATTTTTTGACATTAGTATATTGTGAAATGCAAAGCCTGCTAAGTTAAGTATTGGAATAACTAATTATTATTAGAACATATAATACTTTGTAAGTTGCAAACGTCACTTTTGACATTTCTTATCATTCCGACACCAAGGATAAGCGGATTGAAACCAAATTTTGGGAGGTTTAGGTTATGTATTACGGAATACGTTATCACGTAAAACTATCGTCCGTAAACCGACTTTACAGACAACCATTTTTTTTAATTCCGAATTTTTGCATAGCTTTGTCAAATCAAACAAATTCTACATTTAATTTTTTTAACAGCTTTGATTGGACCTAGTGAGAATTAATATTTTCAATTCAATATTTTTAACACTAAATTGAAAACTCGGGGTTTGTAATAGAGGAACGGAAACACCACATAAACAATACCATCGCTTAGATATTCTCGAAACCTTAAATTTCTTTGAGAAATGTATTTCGCCGTTTTTCTGTTGTTTCTCTAGCAGTATTTTATTGCTAAAATATTCTTTTCTTATTCAAAGTTATTTTTATATTCAACAAGTTTTCAAAAGAAGTATTAATTTAGTTGGCATAATTTAAAGCTACAAAACGTATGTACAGTAAATGTTTTGTCAACAACATAAATAGTTATACTTGATATCGATGATAATAATAATTTGTACCGTTAATAAAATCTGCAATAAAATAAGACATAAAATTCACTATTTTGTGTGATTGGATTTATTCTTGCAGTGCAACAGAAAACTGTCTTATTAATTTGTTCTTATTTTATTGCTCATCTATAACGCAGTTTCTTACTAAAAATCATAAGAAATTGATATATGATTTATTAGACTCAAGCTGCAACGTTTACAAATGAAAAGTGCCTATACTTCAAAGTTCCACAAAATAATAATTATTATTATTACATAATTATTGTCATTATAAAAGGACTTTTCAATTATAAATTATTTCAGATTATTTTCAAACACTTTAAGATTTCTCTCGGCTCTCAAACTTAAAAATAAATGTTTAATAGAAGAAAGAATAAATAAAAAAAAACAAGTTGAGCCAGTATGGAACTTAAAACCAGCATCCCGAGACTAACATTCTAGAGCCGTACCACAGAGTTATAGTAGCGGTTGAATATAATACATGATAATACGGTATATCAATTTGCCATTTATCCTTGTAAATTTGAAATAAGTGTTAATTAAATTGTTTATAACAATCAATCGCGTTAATCGCGCTATAATTTTCAATCTAATAATTCTTAATGTTCATGATTTTTCCGAGCGATCATGTAGCAATTTTAAGCGTTTTTGACCAGAAGTTATTAAAAAAAAAACTTGAAAAGTAGTGTGACCCTGCAGGCCATCCCTGAAACTTCCCGCTATTTTCGAGTTCAAAACGCTCAAAAATATATCAAGAAGTTTATTTTTTATTTTTTGAGCCCAAAAAAAATATTTTCTTACTAATTTTTCGTTCATGATATCTCGTGAACGAATGAACCGATTTTGATGCGGTTTGCGGCGATCGACGCAGTTTTTCTAACCCAAAAAAGTAATTTATTAAAAAAATTGATCTGATAAGAATTTTAAGAGTAATTTAAGAAAAAACACTTTTTTACGAATTTTTCGTTCACTATATCTCGTGAACAAATGAACCGTATGATATAGTTTGCGGAAATCGACCCAGTTTTTAAGGAGAAGAGCTGATTAGATTTTGGAATCAATCGGTTCAGTAGTTTAGAAAATATTCTAAAAAAACAAATTTCCACAAATTTTTGAAACTTAAATTTTTGAGATTTTTCAAAATTTATTAAGCCGATTTACTCCAAATTTTTAGGAAATCTAAGTTCACCAAGGATACGTCAAATTCCGCAAATCGCGTTTCAATCGGACACTCCGTTCAAAAGATATAAGAGGTTTACAAACATACATACATACACACACACACAAAAACAATCGAAAAAAAAACGTCAAAAAAAATTGAATTTGAAGTTGAAACTTGACGGAATGGTTGATTGGGTGGCCCGGAATACGAGAAAAATTTTAGTTCTCCAAGTGACCTCAAATCCTTTCGACGATTCTTCAAAATGTGCACAGGCAAAGGTTTTCGCTCTTTATTAGTACCCAAAAAGTTTGAAAAAAATATCTGCCAATTTAATGTAAGTATTTGTCAGTAATGGTTTACCTGAATGCCATGTTAAACTTTCCGCGAACATAATGCGTTTTTGCAAGGTCGATTTTGGCAGAAAACTGAACTTCGGGATTCTCTATAAGAAGACGAACCGTTTGAGCTCGGTTTCACTCAATGAACTTTTTTTTAAGTTTTTTTTAAGCGAATAAATTTTTCCACATCCCTAAAAGTTAGAATATCAATTTATCTTTTGACAACGTTTAGTCAGCATAAAATGACAAAATAGCGACTAGATGGCTGTGGAAGATGATTTTTTTGCGATAATTAAAATAATATTATCGTGTTAAAAAGATAAGCCTGTATTGCAGGACTGTACGAATAGTAAATTTTCTTTTCAAGACCAAGCAACTATTTTAATATATGTACTTGACTTTTGATTTGAGACGAGTAGTACTTATTTGTAGATTATTTTAAATAGTATACTATTACACCACAAGGGCCGAAAGTTTGATATTCTTGCACTGCGCGTCACGATGCCTGAGGTGAAGCTGAGGGCATCATAACGTGTAGTGCAAAGTATGATACTAGTTTAGGTCAAAAATCACTTTTAAAAAATTTTACATCTTTCTGTTTTGAGGTCCCCCGAATCCAAAAAACGTATTTTTATAAAAACTCTGTGCGTCTGTTTGTCTGTTAGTATGTGAACACGATACAGGTCAAACGGATGAGCGGATTGAAACCAAATTTTGGGAGGATATTTGGTATGCAAATATGAAGAGCCCTATTGTTTTTGGGAAAAATCGGCGCATGCCCAGAAGAGATATGTGCTATAACGGTGTTTTTTATATAATAATGGAATACTGTTCATAACGGCTTATTATTCTATTTATTTTTTCAAGAAAGTTTCGTAAAAAATTTTTTTTCTGAACTATATAGTTTCGGAAATATTTTAAAAATAAAAAAAAATCAGTCGCTCTTTTGTTTTATAAATCTGTCAGAAATAAACTAGTTAGGCATGCTTTGATTAATTTTTACATGACGTGGAACATATTACGTAGGTAACCATGGCAACGAATAGCAAATATCAAATTGAATACTAGCCATTACCCGCGTCACTTCACGCGATATCAGAAATTTTATTTTCTTTATTATAATCAAATGTGAACATTTTTGAAGTTGGAATGGTCCCGTCGCCCAATTGGCTGGAATTTTTTTTCTTCCTTTTCTATTCGAGTACCTGGCATATTCAAAGGTGCCCATATATAGGGTAAGGGGGGGGGGATTTCTAGAGCAAGTTTTGGGTTCATAAATGACGAATCCTAACTGACTGTGCTATACATACTCTAGCATAAACATTTTACTTCAACTATCGCGAAACAACTACCTTAGCAAAATGTCAAAGAAATAAATGAATTGAATTTTTAAGACAAGAGATTACAACATAGTTCTTGAAAAATATAAGCTATCTGTCACATGACGCCATTCCCGCGCTTATGCTGCTTGGTCAGATGAAACGAGGCAACCTCTGTAATTTACTAGCCCTGATCATTATCCTCCTTTTTTCGTAGTAAAATAAAAAAAATCAATGCGTATATTCATAATATACGGGTGATATTATAGGGGTGACGACTGGGGGGGTTCAAGCAAACTCGAAGGCCACTGCGCTATGCGGCACAGAGACATTTTAATTACGCAGCTATGAGACTGTTGCTGAAAAAAAAATATGATAAATTACAATAAAAACGCTTTCCGCCATAAAAATAAAACATCTATTACCGTCTCGTTTGATGCGCTGTTTAATTTTTTCCACAACCTTTTAAAATCTTTTAACCAATCAAACGTTTAAAATATTCGCTGTTTACCTCAAGATTTTTAATAAGGATGACTAAAACTGTTAATTTTTTAAATCGACGACCCGAATCTAATACCGGATTATTTATTTTTTTATCGTGAATTTAAATAGGTACGGATTTTCGGTCCATCACGATAACTCAATGTGCCCAAATTTTGACTTTTTTTTTAGTCATACAAAACGCTAAATTTTGGCGTTCAAAAAAAATTTCCTCAAATATACGTAAAAAATCTGTCATATTTTTAATCTAACCAATCAGAAATCACATATACACGTCATAGCAACTGGTGTAGAATTACTGTATTGCTATCTCACGACTCCGTAATTGTTTTTTAAACAACTCCCCCCAAACGCTTGCCCTTTTTCACTGCGCAAAAAAAACGCCATCGCATTGACACGCCCCCGTAATAGTTTTTTAAAGAACTCCCCCCAAACGCCTTTCCTTTACCCTGCGCAAAAAAACGCCATCGCATCGACACGCCCCCGTAATAGTTTTTTAAAGAACTCCCCCAAACGCCTTCCCCTTTACCCTGCGCAAAAAAAACGCCATCGCATCGACACGCCCCTGTAATAGATTTTTAAAGAACTCGTTCCAAACGCCTTTCCCTTTACCCTGCGCAAAGAAAACGCCATCGCATCGAATTGACCCCGTAATTGTTTTTTAAAGAACTCTCCCCAAACGCCTTCCCCTTTTTACTCCGCAAAAAATGAATTTATAAAAATCAATTTACTAGAACGTTTTTTTTAACAAAAAACAGTGAATAGCAAAGAAGGCTATTTTCACTGTGATAACAAGAGGTGTGTACTAGACCCTGTTAATCATGCCAATTGATGACTTTACGTAAAATAAAAAAAAAACATTTTTTGTAAGTTTGGCCCACTGTGTAGAAAACTTGTTCGCAATGTTTCACAATATCGATTATAAAATGGACGTTTTAATATCATAAAAGTAATGACTCTTTTGCACCATTAACAAGCCAAATCAGATCGTTATCTTAACAGATTGTTTGCCGTTTTTTTAACAGTTTAATTTCGTTTCCCTCTAACATCCTATACTTACGTAATAATTAGCTTTTGTATAAAACGATAATAAAACTCCAATTTTTATTACCTTACTTTTAATTTTTCTTCTCAATCCACTTATGAATATAATTAAAACAAGTGTTAATAAAATCTGTTTCTTTTTTATAAACTGTTCTTTTTTACAATTTTAATCAATCTTCGCAGATTTTTGAGAACAGATATATTTTCACCTAGTATTGGTATAAATATTTACATGTACACTAGTGACGTTGTATTTTTTTTTAACTCTGTGATAGTCATGGTTCTTGTCTACGCTATATTAATAGAAATATGACAGCCATATAAAAAAACCCTGTAAGGAAATCTCAACTGACCTCCTACAACTTGTTATTATATCTGGTTCAAAATCATTTTCGTGGAACGCTTTTATAAAGAGCTACCGTCTTGACTTTTCTCAGATTATTTAATCACATAGTTGCAAAGTTAGAGGAATGACTGTAGCCTTGCAACCATATGCGATTAAAAAATCCGAAAAAAATATCAACAGAGTAGCACTTTATAAAAGCTTTCCACGAACATTATATAAGATATACAGTAGAACCTCTTTAAGTCGAACCTCGATAAGTCGAACCTCGATAAGTCGAAAACCTTAAAAACTTGGAAAAATGTTTTGTTCCCAAAACCTCTATTATTCGAAATCTCAACCCTTTATAAGTGGAAATAATCAGTGAGTCCTCACAAGCCATTTCGGTACATATTTTTCCTCCATAACTCGAAGAAATAAATTGGAGCCCTGTAATAATTTCTAAAGCCTTCGACTGTGTTAACATCTCATTTTTAATGTCTAAACTTTATTCACTTGGTATAAGAGGACTTGCTGCCGACTGGATCTCTTCATTTCTCTCAGAGAGATATATGACGGTTCGAAATGGTAACGTACAGTCAAACTTGTATAAAATTCAATTAGGTGTGCCCCAGGGTTCTGTGCTCGGTCCGCTATTATTTTTAATTTATATAAATGATCTGCCAAAACATGTTCTTCATGATCACATTACCATGTTTGCTGATGATACATCCATTGCCTTATCTGCAGGTTCCGCAGTAGAACTAGTAACTAAAATTAACTCCACTATTATCAGCTTCCGAAATTGGTGTGAGGCTAATCGGCTCGTTATGAACAATGACAAAACATCCATAATTTTTTTCAGATCTAAAAGTAACCATTGTTCCTTAAATAGCAACCTAGCGTTTTCCAAGTCCACCAAATTTCTAGGCGTTTTTATTGACCAATATCTCAGCATGTCCGAGCATGTTGATTTCGTGTGGAAAAAACTTTGTTTTCACTTTTATTCCATCAGATCTCTTAGCTCAACATTTAATATCAAAGCTCTGCTCAATGTATACTACAGTTTCGTTTATTCAGCTCTAAGCTTTAATGTCGTTATTTGGGGAAATAATTTTCAATGGAAAAGAATTTTTATTCTTCAGAAGCGTATACTGAGACAAATTTTAAAACTTGGTTATAGGGTATCCTGTCGTCCCTACTTTATTAAATTCAAAATTCTTACATTTCCTTGCATCTATATTTTGGAAATGGCTAAATATGTGAAACAGAATATTGCTTCCTTTATTCATAATAATGAAGTATATTATGATTATAATACGCGTCAAAACAAAAATGTTTATATAGGCAATTACCGGCTCAGTTTTTATAAAAAAAGTCCTGTGTGTGCTGGCAGTGCTATTTATAATAAATTACCTGAATCAATCCGGCGCATCAACGACTTTAACAGCTTCAAGCGTATTTTAAAAAAATTTTTAATTGAGCAATGTTTTTATTCCCTAGACGATTTTTATAACTCATAAGTTGTATTTATGGTACGTTTTTATTTCTATTCTAATTCTGCTTTAATTCTTGTACTTTTGTATGTATATTGACTTGTCATATTCAAACTATGTTTGACGTTATGATGAATAAAATATCTATCTATCTATCTATCGCGAACATAGCAACTCACAATTAGTTAGAATAAATCTTAACATCTTCAAGTCGAATATATCCTTACTAAATCCGCCTAAATCGAAATCCTTCATAAGTTGAAAACTTTAATAAATACGTCATACGAACACTACGGAACCCTATCATGTGTGTGTCCAACACGCGCCTTGCAGTTTTTTTAAATAATCGAACTTTTTTTCTTAAAATTAGATGAGCTTTCGTTCGTTAAAATTTGTCGGTCAGCAAATAAATCAGGCTGTATAAAATTTTCTGACGCGTCTGACATAAATCATTTTTCTTGAGTTCATCCTGCTGTATTAAAACTAAAAGAAACTAAAATTTTTATCTTCACAAACCGGCGCTAATTCATTCCTCCGGATAATAATAAATATGAGTTGGGTATTTTATACAACAAAACACGATTTCTGCGTTTATGGCGGTGGACTTAGTTTAGAATAAACGCGTGCCGTCTCTAATATATACCGGACGTTTAAAAAAAACAGCGTCACACATGACAAATATTTTTAAAAAAATCAACCTCTTTGAAGAACGAAAAATAATGAAGTTTCGAGGGCGGCGCTAATTTAATTACTGTAACTTTTAATGTATCTGTACTTGGCGCCGATCTAAGAACTATTATTTTACGTTTAAGTGGTCTTTTTACGTATAATTTTTTTAAAAGTTTTTTTTAATTCTATACTTTTTATCGCCCATTGTTATTAAATATGTTGAAGTTTAAAAATTGTAGAAGATAACGGGAAGTTTGGTAGAAAAAAATAGTAATGGTGCGAATGGCGTCGAGAAACGGACGTTAAACGCATTATTATTATTTACTTTTTAGTGGATTTACAATACGTTGTTTGCACGTTATCAGTCGCTTTCTTCCTAAATATTTTATTACTAAAATGCTGAAGTTATAAATTTGTGTGGGATCACCCCATTAAAATCGGTTCGCCAATGGTGGAGATATGAGGTAACTCTCTTTTTTTGAAGTCAATTAAAAACGACTGAACCGATTTAATAAAAATATGGTACCAATCCGTAAACAGTCTGAACACAGTAATGACGACATTATTCAAATCGGTTAGCAGCTCGAAAATTTATGGCTGAACAAAATATATACAAAAATATAGCTACATGATGAACGGATAGTCTCTTTTTTTAAGTCGATTAAAAATGAGTCCAGGGCTGCGTTGCTATGCCATACTTTTTATAACTTGAACAAATTTTTCTCTGCATTATTCTATCTTTAATTTAAATTATGTTTTCCACAGTACATATAATATAGAGATAGTGCCTATTACGGAAGTAAAGAAAACATTACAGAGAATAGAGACATTTCAGAGTGGAAAAATTAGGAGATAACTGGATTTTTGGATGAACCTTTCTCTTGTGGTTCTAAGCAATTTACCAAAAGTCCCCACCGATACACGTGCCGCTAAAAATGTTACGCGGGATGTAAGGTCACAAAAAACGGTTTTTCTTGAAAATCTCGTTAAAGGTGACTTTTATGAAAAAATAGTGGTCATCAAATGTGTAGCTTAAGAAATTGCCTACAAAAAACACAGTATTACTTTTTGCCGTAAGACTAGCGGTTTTTGATAAAATTTGCTTTGAAAAGTTGTAACGTTTCTTATGACAGTTCGATTCGTTTGATGCGGTTATACGAACGAATACAATGCATACATACGACATACATCGTGCGGATGCGTGAACTGGAATGGTTCACTAAGCGATTGAATGAATGCGAGGTGAGAGAACGAGCAGCATGCCGCATGCGTCGTATGTGATTTGTAATTTTAGTCTTACGGAAAAAAGTAGTAGTTACTATGTTTTTGTAGCCAAATCACTATTTTTTTTTCTATAAAAGTCATCGTTAACGAGATTTTCGCGAAAAAACCGTTTTGTGAGTTTTGATCCGCGTAACATTTTTAGCGGCACATGTATTGATGAGGATTTTTGGTATATTGTTTAGAACCACAAAGGAAGGTTCATATGAAAATCTAGCTTTCCCCTAATTTTTCCGAAGTTTATTTTTTGTCTTTATTCCCTGAATTATTAGCATTGTATTCCTGTCCATTATTATTGATTCTAATCGGGATTGCAGGAGAGTGGGTCCGTGAAGTAATATAAAAGAATTTAATTAAATAAAATGGACGTTTCGTCGCATTATTATTGCGACTTCCTCAGCAATAATAAAGCGATGTAACTTCATTTTTTATAAATTAAATTTATTTATACCACTGATCCACCTCTAAGCGATTAATAATATATCACTATGTCATAGGACAATAGGCTGAGCCCTCAGTAATTATTGATAAATTGAGTTGAGCATGTTGAGAGTGACATGTGTGTACCTATATTGCGATTATTCCTGGACACGCGGTATAAATAATGTAGATACATATAAAGCCGGGATATCAGACTCTGATTTATGCTTCCGGACAAAATAAAAAGCAAAGTCCTCTGTGTGTATACCAAAACATTGGGGCACATCCTGAATGAAGTCGAGCGGAACATCATCGCGCCCGACGTTGTTCTCTTGTTTGTTTGAAGGTCGTTCGCGAACGATCGGATGTCGGCCACTCGGAACGCTTTGTTTTCTGATTGGCGATTGAGAAACACTTGCCGCACTACACTGCTTTATTTGCGATGTTTCAACAAGTTAGTGAACACTCATGCAGGGTCGCTGAGCGAATTCTCAGAAAATCGGACTTGACCTTAGATTGTGACCGTTCATTATATTTTTTGAGGCCGTAAGAACAGTCTAAGGCTGTTAAACTCGTTTACAACGTTAGATCGAGGCGATCAGTAAATCGTCGAGTCCGTAAGACGGACGATCTGCTAAAAAACCTTATTTACGGGAATACAAATACATTTTGACTCTTCATTTTTACACCGACAGATGGCGTTACAGTGCTCATTTTTATATAATTTTATCACAGTACTAATTCTTATTTACACAAATTGTAATCATACAAAAACAAATAAATATTAATTATTTCTCGACGCATGTTTTGCTAACCATTTTAACATAATCAGTAGATTCAAATCTTAGATTGATGTCTGAATACAACCCTTCAAATAAATAAAATTATCGACGAATTTTTTCAGACTGTATTTTGACAAACATTTTTTTCTCAATATACAGTCTGAAAAAATTGATGATAATTTTATTTATTTGAATAATCAGTAAATGATTAAAACTAAACTAAAAACTTATCTCCTGATGACGCTGACCGATTAGCGAAACGTGCAACAAGAAAAAAATGTTAGTCGTTTATATTTAGCGTCTTCATAACAAAGTTCCATCCTCCATCAAAAAAATCATAGAAAAACTCGATGGCTGACATACGTAAGACAAGATCGCTTCTCAAGCTAAATTTAAATCATAATGCCTAGGAAAATGTTGTTTTAAAGAGGAGAGTATGTTTAATCTGCACACAGCATAGAGAAATTTGCATTTCAATCGACCAGTTATTTTTGAGTAGAACTGATTTAAAATTCTGCAGTCTTACAAAGCTCTTTGGTTTACGGGCTTATAGGTCTTGGTTCATCTACAAAGCCGGTGTGACAGCGGACAAAGTATTTTCCTTGGCGGCTCACAGGTAGAGTTACCATCTCAAAATTTCAAATCTCCGGACAAAAAAGCAGACATTTAAAAAAAGTCCGGACAGTTTAGTTACAAAATGAAATAATTAATTCCACGTACAATGCACGTTGTAGATATTTCGAACAGTTGGTCTGGTGCGGTCGTTCCAAACGGACCAGCCTAGAATATTTTATTTTTAAGCCTAAAGTTAACTGGCTAAAGGAAACTGACTATAACTAGTTGAAGTACTTCTATGTACAATGTATAGTTAAATAAAGATTGAAGACTGAATGAAAAAATTATTTTTTATTTTTTCTGCGTAAAAAATCCGGACGCATTAAAAAGCCGGACAAAGTCCTGACGGAAGACGGAGAGTTCGGACAAATCCGAACGGATGGTAACCCGACTCACATGTGAGTGTGCTAATGACTGGTGTTCTCTCTTCTTTTATGCTCGACGTCTTAGTGTTCTCTGCTCGGTCGTAGTTTATTCTTCCGTTCCGCTCAGTGGTTTCGTATGCTTCAGATTTTGTGTATTTCCGTGTACCTATATAGGCGGATAGTAGCTCGATGTTCTGTCTGTAGCTTGGGTTTCTTCGAAGAGGTTCTTGTGGTTGTTCAGCGTCAATGTGATCTCAACTGCCACACCACCTTTGATAATGTCTACTGTGAAACGTCACGTAGAAATACCAATGGACCATGGCCTACAAGCCCGGAAACCAAGAAGATTTGGAACAACGCCGGTCTGGAAACCCTACACATCTGCAAACTTTTCCTTATGAATCAATGGAAAACTGTTTACTTGACTTGGGGTCTTGAATTATTCAACTAAAATGTAGCTATATGTTTCAAAAACAGTCTGTGCATTTTCTAAACCCCAGGAGGTAAATTCGTAACGGTAAATGCTTAGAGTTGCACTAAATAATGCAATTATTACCAAATAGTTATCTAACAATGTTCAAATCGGGTTATTTATTGGTTATAAATGGATACAATACTTGTATGGAATTGATTCATAAATGCATTATAGAAAAGCTTCTAATCCTTTATTGAACGGATGGTTTCTAAAATCAAACCAGGGAGCGCAAGGGCGAGGCCTGCCAGTACCAACTTGTAAAATCCAAACAAATTCGGAGTTTTTTTTATTTCTTCAATATAAGTTATTTTAGGGTCTATTTGGAGGAAAACAGTTATTATCCGGTACTTTTTTAACAGTTTTATAATTATTGATTGATGTGAACCTCACCAATGAACGAAAAACACTAACCCAAATGAGTGACAGCTCAACAGTTGAGATTATCAACGTCTATAACAAATCGATAGGAAATCAAAATATACGACGGCTTTTTATTATCTACTGTCGAACAGACAAAAAAAATATATAGGGAATCTCCTCCTTTTTTTGAAGTTAATAACATGAATTAAGTAAAGAACCCCCGAAAATAGTTTTATTTTTTAGTTTACCGGTCACTAAGAAAAAGTGTCCATGGGCGCATAGCCTAAAAACCAATAGATTTTTAGCTACAGATATATGTTTAGCAAGATTTTAGATATACAGATATCCATTGAATTCAAGAACATGTTCCATGTTCAACTTTTGTGCTTTTATTTTAGAAATAGAAAAATAGTCGAAAACTAAGTAATGTTGCAAGGTGTCACCTTGTATCAAATAATAAAGTCATATTCGGATTCAGCGCACACGAAAACATATTTTTAGAGCTAAGGATTTTGTAAAATTGTGAATTCAATGGATATCCCTATATCTAAAATCTCGCTAAACATATCTATCTATAGCTAAAAATCTATTGGTTTTTAGGCTATGCGCTCATGGACACTTTTTCTTAGTGACCTTTAAACTATAAAATAAAAACATTTTCGATCAATTTAACCGAGAACCAAGCTTGTGTGTGGGGTTCTTTATATTATTCGTAAATCGTATATAACAAGTTTCACTTTGGCCGTGTGTACCGTGGCACATGTTTTTTTCATCCGACTACATTCGGGCTCATAACTAGCACCGACACAAATGAAACCGCTGGCAAAAGCTAGTACTTACGGTACAAGAAAAGAATAACATTTTAACATTTGATGAGGAACATACACAGCTCTGAAATGAACCGGATTGAGTTATATCAATTGCTGAAAGAATTCCTATTACATGGAGCAGCTCAGTCAACAAATATAGGTACTATCTCGTCAAAAATTCATACAGCAAAATACAAAGCAATATTCGTTGCTATGTAATATTTGTTGGGTCTTCCGATAAAGCTGAATTGTAAATTTTTGTATACCGTCTGGATCAAAATTTATTACTAGTAGATAGGAGTTCTTATAGTCTTAAAGGCAGCGACGGATTTTCTCAAGAGTCTACGTAAGGCAGAATAATATTAACAATCCCTGAAGAAGGGTTCCCCATTTGAGAACCTATTAATCTGGCAGTCTTTCTGCCTTGCGTTTTAGGTGACAAGTAGAAAATAGAGAACTTATTCATGTGATAATAGGTGTGTTTGCCATATGACTGTAATGTAGAGAGTGCACTTTTGTATAACAAACGCAACAGTGTCAAAGTTGAACTAGAGTACGATACCAAACACCTAATGCAACATTATTTATTTAAATTAAATGTAGACATCTGAAAATTAATTAACAATTAGATACTCAGTTCGATTGCGCGATTTTGCAATAGCATGGAAACTCAATCGCACTTTCGCTCGACAATATAGCGATCAATGCGTTTGTTTCGCGTTTATGCACATACGCGTGAAGAGTGCAACTTTACAGGAATCCAAGACTAGTCGTGCAAGCCTGCGACTAAATGTGCTATATTAGTTTAAGCTCCCATGACACAAAAAGTTACCCCAAAGAACACCTCAAAATTATAAAGTGAAAATGGCTGAAAAACATGTCAGAAACATGTTACGCCCGCCAGACAAGTAAAAATTTGTTAATTGTTATTTTTTATGAATTTTTGAATTTTAAAAAAAAAAACATGATTTTACTTTCCAAAACACCTGCTTGAAATTTATACAATTTGTAGTAAATAATGTACCATTTTTGAAAAAATTGGTCTGGCTGACAATTGTTGTTAATAAATTAGCCAGACTTCATTTGTTATAAACTATTTTTTTTATGAAAATACATTTCATAACACCTCCTTGAATTTTTTTTAAATAAAGTTTAAGATCTCTTCTATCTAATACAACTGGTCTGGCTGACAATTTTTGTTAATAAATTGGTCAGACTTCATTTGTTATAAAATTTTTTGTTTATGAAGTCTGTCATAGTAAAAAACATTTTTTCGCTGACAGACCAATTTTTATGCATAAAATAGATGTCAAACCTTCTTTCAGAAAAAAATTAAGGTGGTGTTTTGACACGGCCCTTGTAAAAGCTAATTTGCTTATAAAAAAACGCTGTCACGGCGCTTAAAAATTGAATCTTGGCATGGTAAAAAACAATATTTTGATGAAAAATGTATTAAAGTATATAAAAGGGATCTACCGTATTAATTTAGAATAAAAAAATTTTTTTTTTCTAGTTAGCAACGATTATAGGTACCATATTTTTTCATTAAAAAATGTGGTCGCATTTAATGAAAAAATATGGTATACTTAATCGTTGCTAACTGAAAAAAAATTTTTTTTTTATTCTAAATTAATACGGAAGATCCCTTTTATATACTTTAATACATTTTTCATCAAAATATTGTTTTTTACCATGTCAGATTCAATTTTAAGCGCCGTGACAGCGTTTTTTTTATAAACAAATTAGCTTTTACAAGGGCCGTGTCAAAACACCACCTTAATTTTTTTGTGAAAGAAGGTATGACATCTATTTTATGCATAAAAATTGGTCTGTCAGCGAAAAAATGTTTTTTACTATGACAGACTTCATAAACAAAAAATTTTATAACAAATGAAGTCTGGCTAATTTATTAACAAAAATTGTCAGCCAGACCAATTTTTTCAAAAATGGTGCATTATTTACTACAAATTGTATAAATTTCAAGCAGGTGTTTTGGAAAGTAAAATCATGTTTTTTTTTTTTAAATTCAAAAATTCATAAAAAATAACAATTAACAAATTTTTACTTGTCTGGCGGGCGTAACATGTTTCTGACATGTTTTTCAGCCATTTTAAATTTATAATTTTGAGGTGTTCTTTTGGGTAACTTTTTGTGTCATGGGAGCTTAAACTATATGTTGTCGACAATCGCACGATCGCGATAAAACAGGTGTGTATTTCAATGAATAGTGTGCGGCCTTATGCTATATCTGACGATCCAAGAATGTGTGCGTCGACTTTAAAGTGAACCGACCGTAGTAAATTTTAGCTTAGACGTTATGTGCTCTGAAGTTATAAGCAGTTGCCGGATTGATCCATTCGATAGTACCTACTACGGAGTTCGTGTTAAGCTGAAGGAGTCAATGTCCTTCCATGTATGTGTTATTATATACAGTAATACCAACTGCGACGGAGTAAACGCCCTGCACAATCTCCAACTAAACGCTGTCTGCATGTTTTAGTTTTGGGGCTCGGTTTCTTGGCGTAACACATGTATAGCAACAAACTGCACGAGAGAATTATGTGGTCTAATGTGCACTGTTAGTTCACATTTTAAATGTTCATAGAATAGAATAGAATAGAATAAACATTCATTGTTGAGCCCAGTTTGGGATATAATACGTCACTTTACAAAAGAAGACGAAAAAAGACTTAGTTACAAAGTTTATGTAAGGAGTAGGGTTCCTTATTTATTAAATACTCTTTTAACTCTTTATTAAAAAATAAAATTCTTTTTAATTTTTAAGTTAGGTATTTGGTAATTTCTCAAATATTTTTTTAAGCCGATATAAATCGATCCTTTTTCGAAGAACATTGTTCTATGTGGTATGGTATGTTTTTTCTGGTATAATAATATAATAGCGGTCCCGCCCAGTTTCACCCGGGTGCAAAACAACGAATGAGGAGGAGAGATATGACTATACGCACGTTCATCTTAGTTTACAGAGATGAATGTTGTGTCCAAATTTCATGATGATCGGAGTTACCTTCAAAAGTTTTTGTCGGACGGACAAATAAGTTATATTTTGCAACGTTTTTCATTGATGCTACGCTCCTATTGGTCGTAGCGTATTATTAAATAGCCTATTATATAGCCTTCCTCGATAGATGGACTATACAACAAAAAAAATCAATTCGAACCAGTAGTTTCTGAGATTAGCGCGTTCAACCAACCAAACAAACAAATTCTTCAGCTTTATATATTAGTATAGATTTATTCATATGTTGATGAAATTAAATTATTTAGTGAGTGCATGTGTCGTAGCGGTTCAAAAATATATATCTCATATAATGTTAACATTCTGTGTTCTTTAAATATGCCCCGGCAGGATTGTTTATATAGTAAGTTAAAAATTTAAAGAAGCTACTAAATTTGATAAAATACTGCAATCGTCCACCGTTTTGCGTTTGGGCGTAACTAGGAAAAAATAATAACTAGTTTTAAAATAAATGACGACAGGTATTCAAAAATACATAAATGACCCAAATTATACTAATTTAAATTGTAATGCAATTTAGACTCTGGGGAAGGACATAAACCATTTTTTTTTCAAAAATTAACCCCTAAGGGTGTTAAATCTCTTCCCATAAATTAAGGTTAAAAAGTTCCGATACTTTTAATGCGAAATCTTGATGCGCCCAAATGGTACACGTTTACAAATTTCTCATCTGAGTCGAAATATTGTTAGGGTTATTATAATTAGTGAGAAATCTAAAGGAAGCAGTGTTTTAATACCAACGGATTTGCCTTTTAAATTTAAAAGATTACAATTTTCATTAAAAACTACTTTTGAACTAACTATAAACAAATCCCAAGGACAAACACTTAAGGTAGCTGGCATTCGTTCAGAAAAAAAAACATATTTTTTGCATGGCCGGCTGTATTTGGCCAGCTCACGGGCATGGAATCCACAAAATCTGTATGTTATATGCTATAACGGCGTTTTTTATATAATAATGGTATACTTTTCATAACGGCTTATCATTCTATTTATATTTTCAAGAAAGTTTTGTTAAAATTTTTTTTATAAACTTTATAGTTTCGGAAATATTTTGAAAATAAAAAAAAAACCAGTAGCTCTTTTGTTTTATGGATCTGTCAGAAATAAACTAGTTCGGAATGCTTTGATTAATTTTTACATGACGTGAACATATTATGTAGGTAACCATGGCAACGTATAGCAAATATCATATTGAATACTAGCAATTACCCGCGTCACTTCGCACGATATCAGAAATTTTATTTTCTTTATTATAATCAAATGTCAACATTTTTGAAGTTGGGATGGTCCCGTCGCTCAATTGGCTGGAATTTTTAAACAAGTATTAATCTATACTGTTTCCAAGTGGAAGAAGTCGTGGGTAAAAGCTAGTGATTTTCTACATTAGAATTGATGATGAACGAATTGTACTGTTAAAAAAAATGGAGTCGCATTGTCTCCGGCGAGCGGTGGCCTTGTGCTCTAAGCTGACGCCATTGCAGACTCTCTTACGCTGTCATAAATAAAACATACGGCCGATTTCATTTAAAATATTGGACTATAGGACAACTCTATTTCAACTGAACACCGAGTGTTGTTAACTATATTGCAACGTAACACCCCGTTTCTCGTCGAGAATTGAGATTTAACTGTTGTTAACTCAGCATTATTTTTTTTTGTCATATTCGAGTGTAAAATAAAAATTCAATATTGTTTTTAAGGTTACGGGTCTCAAAAGGAAAAAAAACGGAATCTCCATTTGTTTGTTCGCCTGTTCGATCTCTCGATTAAATATTAGTATTGAACTGAAATTTTGCATATTTATGAAACTTATTAACCCGCATATATTCCAATAGCCAGAACCCAAAAAAAAATATTTTCCTGTAAATTTCGAAAAATTAATCCAGATAAAAAGTAGTCAATTCTTTGAATTGAGTAACCCTATATGCATACACGAAATTCCACTGAAATTGGATGAGTGGTTTAACAGTCACGGCAGAACAGAGAGAATAAAAATTTGGTAATGATTAGTGTTATGGCTTGGTCCTGTGCAAAACTTCGAAAAAAGATTAAATTTCTTTAAAAAAACGTATAAGAAAATCCTTTTTTATTATCTACTAGCGGTCCCGTCTGGTTTCACCCGGGTGCAAAAAAACGAATAGGGAAGGGAGGGACATGAGTACGCACATTCATCTTAGTTTACCGAGATGAATGTTGGGTCCAAATTGTTTGCAGTTTCGGCAGTTCCCTGCTTTATTACTTATTTTAAATTCAAACCTCCATTTTTGAAGAAAATATTTTTTTAAGTAATAATTATTTATTTTAAATCAATAATTACTGTATAATTAATAAACTATAATAACTATTTAATTGAAAACACCGTAGGAAAATTATTTTTATATATAGGTACTGTAATAGTTTTCAAATGAGCTATTATTTAGATTTATTTCATTTTAATTAGTCGTAAATAAAACTAAAATAAAAAATGATAGCCTTAGAAGATATCAATGTAGAAAATAAAAAAAAAACATTAAAAACATATGCGTCCGAGGTGGGGCTCGAACCCACGACCCTGAGACTAAGAGTCGCGCGCTCTATCGACTGGGTTAACCGAGCTTCGGTACGTGCGGCGCTAATATTGGGATACCTATTCAGTTAGGACATTTCACCTAAATATAATTATATGGCGAAAAAATTTGACTGACATTCTGCAACATTTTTCATTGATTTTCCGCTCCTATTAGTCGTAGCGTGATATTATGTAGTCTATAGCCTTTCTCGATAAATGTGTTATCCAACAAAAAAAATTTTCAATTCGAACCAGTATAATTCCTGAGATTAGCGCGTTCAAACAAACAAACAAACAAACTCTTCTGCTTTATATATTAGTATAGATATAGATTACTATGTTTTATATGCTTATCGTCTATACTATAATATTATAAAGAGGTAACCGTTTGGATGTAGGAGGTAATCTCTGAAATTACTCATCCGATTTCAAAAAAATGTTCACCAATATTTAGAACGTACCATCAGGATGGACAATGGACATAGGCTGTATATTATTGCGTTAAAATAAAAGCTTTTTTCTTGGAGACCAATTTTGCAACGTAAGTCAACGAAAAAACGGCAATAATTTACAAGCGAAGCCGAACCAGGCCGCTATTTCAGATTTCTAATAAAAACCCGGCCAAGTGCAAGCCACACTCGCGCACCGAGGGTTCCGTACAAACTTGTAGGTATGTAAATGGTTCGCCCATCACGGGAATCGAGTCTCGAATATTTTTCCCGCATAGCCGTTGGAAAACTGTTGTCGCCATACATCGACAAAGGTTGCGGTCAGTTTGCCAACTAAGCGTGTAATTGCGATGAGTTCTGATGGACTACTGAACTGTATTGTATCTCGTTGCTATATCTGATAGCCTAGTTGTCGTACCTAGTTGTATGCAAGAGTTCCCATATTGTGCTGTATAAATGCACCGGTAGCGGACGCTTGTTTTGTATTAGAACTGATTACTGTGTACGTGCGTAGCATGTTGTTGCGGTTTAAAAACATTATTTTTTCTGTGATATAATTTTGCGGTTTTCGGATTTTTCTCTTTACTTGTGCTATAAGACATTGCTTATTGCGAAATTTCATGATTCTATGTCAACAGGGAGTAGTACCCTATATGTTTTGATTTCCAAAAGTCTTGACAGACAGACAGACGGACAACAAAGTGATCGTATAAGGGTACCTTTTTTCCTTTTGAGGTACGGAAGCTTAAAAATAAAATCGCTAAATACTTATTTTTGTGGACTTTTAAACAATTAAAATAATACTATTTTTAAAGACTAATATTTTTTCGACAAGTGACAAATCCTGACTTCCAAACTACAATATGTTCGGTTTATTTATTTCCTATATCATTTCGAAGATGAAAGACAATTATGAGACAATCAGAAGCGGATATCTAATAGCTGAACGGTGTTATAGCAAGGATGATTGAAGATGAAACACATGATTCCTGTGGATACGTGCTCCGGACGTCTAATGCTAGTTCATAGCGGCACGTAGTTCGGACACGTGTACGCTTCTTAGTTCACTTGGTTAGCTGTCCTAGTAGAAACATTTATTCACTTATAGTTGGAACTATGTAAGTTTCTGTGGTCAAGAACTTACAATACCTCAAGTTAATTTAAGATTTAATAATGAAAAGTCGCTCACATTTTATTTCTAATATGTAAGTTGCATAGTTGCTGTAGTCAAGAACTATTCAACGTACACTATCGCAGTTATTTTGAAATTTAGCAATAATAATATCCTCTCTATTTTTGATGCCAAATATGTTAGTCGCTGTGGTCAAGAACTATTTAACGTACAATACCTCAAATTAATTTAAGATTCAATAATGAAAAGTATCTTAAATTTTAATTCTAACTGGAACTATGTAAGTTGCTGTAGTCAAGAACTATTCAACGTACAATATTTCAGTTTACTGTGAGATTTACAAATGAAAAGTATCTTAAATTTTTATTTTTAACTGAGATTATGTAAGCTTCTTTGAAATTATCTGACTAAAGTAGTCCAGACTTTTAGAAATAAATATCCCATATCCTGTTTACTTGCGGATAAAACTACCTAGGTATATTAATTTTTTTGAAACTATCCAAATACAAAGTCGTATTTACCATTTAATACCTGGAGTGATCAAGAAAGGGGTATATTTTTGACATTTAACCTTCTATCTTTTTGTTTAGAGCTAGAACTATGCGTAAGTTATTTTTGGAATTTAAGAATCAGCAACTACTCAAAGTATAACATAAGTGTGATTTCAAGAATATATAGTTTTGTAACTATATATAGTTTTGGAACTATCAAATAACCTAAAAACGATTCAATGGTCAAAACAAGTGCTATTAAGATTTATGAATTAATAACCGTTCCTTCGGAGCTAGAACTATGTAAGTAGTATTGGTCAAGAACTATAGCAGTTTTGCAATTTCACAGAAGAGATGATAACGAATGGTTTGTACCGCAATAATTAACCCACGACTGGGTTTAGATAGCTTATTTTGTCTCGAACTCTCCAAGTGGTTTAAAAGGCTTTGTAATGAATGGCTTGCAATATCTTCTGGTCGGATGAGGTACAGTTTCTTTGTTTTCTTTTCTGCAGTCCATGCACGGTAACGTCAGGTTAACATGAGTACATTCCATTTTTAATAGTGTAGAACAGCGGTTCTCAAACTTTTTTGGTGACGGAACCCTCAATAAAACAAAAATGTCTTTATATGCATTCTTAATTAATAAGCATAATACGAGGACAATGTAACAGTTACTTATTAATAGTATTATAATCAAAAAAAAAAAATAGAAATACAAATTGACAGTGCAAGCAATTCTCGACTTTATGTTTTGTTCATAACTATAGCGCCTAATCTCAGGGGCGGCTTTTATCAAAGGCACTGCGCTCACACAAGTAGATACCTATCGGCGGCGGTATAGTACAATAATAATTTTTACTGTGGTGGCGACTAAGTTTGGCTGCGCCTCGTGAACATCGCCTCAAACAGAGAGAGAGGTGTTTTAATATTTTTCTAAATTCTTGCGAAGCCCCCACAGGGGTTTCGCGGAACCCTAGGGTTCCGCGGAGTACACTTTGAGTATGGCTGGTGTAGAAATTGTATGTCTGAGAATATCTGGCAAGGAATTAGGTTGCTGGAATAACTTTTATATATGCAGCTGTGGTTAACGTAACATTGCGGTGAATGCATCCACCGCCAAAAACTGAACGATACTTTAGTGCCGCATGCATTTAAATTACAAAATACATATTTAAGTATATTTTCCATGCAAATCCTACCTAAGTTCTGTTCCAGAACAATGCGCGCTATTTCTATTACGCATATCCAAGTTCAAACAAAATCTCCACAGATCAGTAATTTCTGAACGAATCTGGTTGAAGAAAAGGATCTAGCCGGATAGATATGGCGAGTTGGCCCCCAAATGGCTACCTATATCGAAACTTATGTTTTAATATCGACTTGATGTACGAACTCTTTTATATATGCGTTACCCCCGCACTCCCCTTTGACATATATAGAGCAAAATCGAGCCTACGAACGACTATCGTTCAAAGAGTCATATGTCGAAAACTAATTGAATTAAGTATATAAAAAGAGCTCGCAGATCAAGTCTATATTACAATATAAGTTTCGATATAGGTTGCCATTTGGGGGCCAACTCGCCATATTTATCCGGCTAGACCCATTGAGAAGAAGTTTGACCCCGCACGCCATCCCTGAAATTTCTCGCTATTTTCGAGTTCAAAACTCCCAAAAATATATAAAATATAGCAAGAAGTTTATTTTTTAGCTCTTTGAGCTCAAAAAAAAAAAACACTTTCTTACGTATTTTTCGTTCACGATATCTCGTCAACAAATGAACCGATTTTGACGTGGTTTGCGGAAATAGACGCAGTTTTTTTTAACCTAAGAAAGTAATTTATTACAAAAAAATCGATCTGATAAGAATTTTACTAGCAATTTAAAAAAAAACACTTTTTTACGAGTTTTTCATTCACGAATCTCTTGAAAAATTTAAGCGATTTTAATGCGCTTTTTATAGGGTTCTGTTCCCGATGGATGCTCAACGAGATCCTATTAATATCTTTCTGCTGTTCGTCCGTCTGTCTGTCAGCTGGCTGTATCTCATGAACCGTAATAGGTAGAGAGTTGAAATTTTTACAGAGTTTGCAGTATTTCTATCGCCATTGTATAATCAAAACCCCCCCGATGGGGATCAAACTAAGAAAAAAAGTCTTTGAACGATAAACGGGTATGCGAATTGTCTCGCAGTGAAACGGGAAAGGGCAAATGTGGAGTTTTTAAGAAAACAATTCCGGGCTGAACGATAAATATACACCGATTTTCAAACAAAACACCGGGGTATATGATGTAAAATTTCGCGCCTTGTAATTCTTGAATTACTTGGGCATATACTCCCACTGGTTTTACTTATGTGGTCGGTTCAATTTCTATCGTTTTTAATTGGGAAACGTTCACAAATTACGTGAAGCGTTTAGGTAGGGGGGGACGAGCCGAATCTAACCAAATCTCAGAGGGGGAGAGGGGGAGTCTCGGCGAATATCACGTGATTTTTTCCGAAAGAAACAGTGTAAAATTGCGAGAAAACTGGGTTAAATAAAGTAAAAATTGTTATGGCTAAATCATATGCAATAATATTTATTTATGTTTTTTTAAACAAATTCAGCGCAATCAAGCACAGATTTACGTATTTATATTAAAAATACGCATTTTGGAAAATCTCAGGTGAGATTAGAGGAGGAGAGGGGGAGTCGAGCAAAATCTTACGGCATCTCACCAAGGGGGAGGGGGGGGGGTGGAAAAATCGCCAAATTTGCCTCACATAATTTGTGAACGGCCTCTTGTCATATACCAAGGGTCAATTTGGACACGCGATGTTTGTGAACCATTCTTGAATCTCGGTATATATAATAATGTATGTCTCAAAATTGGAATTTATTGAACGATATAAACAAAGAACGATGTATACAATAGCCGACCATAACGGTTAAACGGTTTTCAGATTGTTTATGAAATTGTATGCTTAGTTTGTTATTCCAGCTGTTTACATGTTATCATATCTCAGAAGATAATTCATGTACACAAGAATGTTATTTTAACTGATTACAACTTTACTATAAAACGGTCGTTTGTAAAAGGGGCTTTACAGAATTATTATTTTTAATCCCATTCACGGATTCTGTGCAGATAATCGACGGTTCAATTTGATTCACTTTAGAACTATCTATATAGCCGAATGTTATCATATTCCTAGCGGCTCCGTCCGACTTCGCCCGAATTTGTAGATTGAGAGGTGCTGGGAGGCTGAAAATTATGTTTTTACGCGAGAAATTAAAAAAAAATTGGTTGAAAAATATAAAAAAAACTTTCTGAATCTCGATAATAACGCCATCTACCAGGTCCAACTATAGCTAAGAACCATCCAAGTATAAGAACAAACAAATTTCATAAAAATCGGCCAAGCCGTTTAGAAGGAGAAGAATTACAAATACACGCACACCGCAATTTTATATCTATAGGTATATAAAGGTGACGTTTTTTTTTTTTTAATTTCAATTTACATAAACGAAATATTTCTTATTCATCTTTTTGCAAAATAAAACCTTCTTGGACATTTTGATAATTTTGTTATTATCTTGACAGTAGTTGGGTGTCGAAATTTCATATTTATATAAGGGTCCGGCAATGGTCCGAAATTTTCTGAAGGGTAGGTTTTCGTGAAAAAAGTTTCGAACAAAAGTTGCTCAGCTTGGAAGGTGAAATTGTTTGCAAACAAAACTCACACCCACCCACTCACCCCCTCGCAAGGGGTGAATATAAAATTTTAAATGGCAACCCACATTTTTTCTTATTATGATTATCCGAAGAGAAAGATCTAAATTTTGTCCAATTTTTTTTTATCCAAAGCTTTCCTGTACCCTCAAATGAATGCTCTCAAAAATTCGTTATCCCCAAAAATCTGAAAAAATTTTTATTAACATCGCGTGAGGTGTCGCGGGTAATGACTAATATTATTCAAATCTTTGATTAACGTCTGAATAGAATTCCTCAAATAAATAAAAGTGTCGACCAATTTTTTGCAGACTATATATTGACAAAAATATAATAATAAATCAATATTACAAAAGATGACGTTTCGCTCCAGATTTGGATCTTCTTCAGAAATAATCTAAAAAATATAAAAATTTATTAGTATATATCTACTTATTTTATAATAGAATAAAGTTAATCAATTATCGAAAATGTTATGTTCACGGCATGTAAAAATTAATCAAAGCATGCTAAACTAGTTTATTTCTGACAGATCTACAAAACAATGGAACAGCTGATTTTTTTTTATTTTCAAAATATTTTCGAAACTATAAAGTTTGGAAAAAAAAACTTTCTTGAAAAAATAAATAGAAAAATAAGCCGTTATGAAAAAAAACACCGTTATAGGATATATCTCTTCTGCGCATGCGCCGATTTTACACAAAAACAATAGAGCCCTTCATTTTTGCATACCAAACATCCTCCCAAAAATTTGGTTTCAATTCGCTCATCCGTTTGACCTGTATCGTGCTCACAGACTAACAGACGAACAGAGTTTTTCCAAAATTGTTTTTTGGATTCGGGGGACCCCAAAACGAAAAGATATTGAAAAAAAAATTGGTTGTCTGTAAAGTCGGTTTACGGACGATAGTTTTACGTGATAACGTATTCCGTAATACCTAACCTAAATTTATATAATAATTATAATAATTCGAATCTATGATATTGCATCTTTCGCTTCAAATTTAGGTAAATTTTATTAAGTAGAATAATAAAACACTATAAAAAGTATACTATTATTATATAAAAAACAACTATGGCATGTATCTCTTTTGCGCATGCGCCGATTTTCCCCAAAAAATTTACAAAAATTTCTAGTAAAAATAGATAGAGTAAAAACCGTTTTAAAAACTATATTATTATTATATAAAACATCATTATAAGAGATATATTCTTTTACGCATGCGCCGATGTTCCCCAAAAACAATAGGCCACTTCACATTTGCATATCAAACATCCTCCCAAAATTTGGTTTCAATCCGCTTATCCTTGGTGTCGGAATGATAAGAAATGCCAAAAGTGACGTTTGCAACTGTCAAAGTATTATGTTCTAATAATAATTAGTTATTCCAATACTTAACTTAGAAGGCGTTGCATTTCACAAAATACTAATGTCAAAAAATTGAATTAAACATTAGAAATGCAGCCGTTTTCATGTTAAGACAAGACATACGTTCTCTTCTAATTTCCATGTACGGCAAACAAAGACGACCGACCGCGTCGCGCCATGCATTAGACAACATTGCATTTATACAGCTATTTTTCTATATAAATTTGTATAAAAAAACTGTTTAGGCAAATTCTGTTATACGAAATCTATGTAAAATGTTCTCCTCTTTTGTTTAAGACTGGTTTCAAACCGATCTGATTTAAATTGAGCGAGAAATTAGCAAAAAGCACGCACAGGGTCAGGCGGAACGTTACGCGTTAGGAACGTTATGCGTTAGGAACGTTACACTTTTTCGTGCATGCAGCCGGTGTTTTATCAATTTATAAGATTGGTGATTCATCAATTTATAAGACGTTATCACGTCAAAATTTTGAAATATGATTTTTCGCTTAAAATAGTAGGGTCCAGTCCCCCACTTGTGGGTTGAAATGACACTTAATATTGAAAATTCGACATAAGCCAGTTTGTCTTGTGAAAGCAATAATTTATCGGCGTATTTTGGAAATATTTAACGCACCTTGCGCTTGTGGCAGATCGAGGCAGCGGAGCGTGGCCATAGGTGGCGCACGCAGACGAAACATAAATCGATCTGTATTATAGCATGTGACTGCAAGAGAGTCGGGAGAAAAGTCACGCACACACGCACCCCGAACACGCACCGTGCAAACACGATACTATGTTGCCACCGAAACCCCCTGAATGTATACGCAATAATACACCGAGCTCGTATAACGAATCGCATTTATCAATATCGACCGACGCTCCACAAGGGTGCAACTAACAAAAATACTATTAAAGCAGGACTGTAGGGAATTTTGCGGTTGCAGCAAAATATGTGCTAGATTTTCTTTATTGGTTTACGTTTAACGACCTGAGGATACAAGATAATATTGGTTAAGTCTGATTTTACATACACTTCTCGTTCATTAATTTCTTGAAGGGAGATGAAACTTCTGATGTGAGCAAAATCTCCTTAGGAGTCCTTATATAATAGTTTTTGAACGTTTATTCATTGCCAACTGAATTTTTATGCCCTACAAATGGCCCTCTCAAGCGCCTCCTAGAACGTTTTGGACAAGTCAGAAATATTCGATAAATCGTAGACGTTTGTAATAACTGACTTATTACTTCTGATTACGTAAATTATTAAATTTTTTATTTTACCATTCTAACCCACAAGTGGGGAGTGGTACTAGTTTAGGTATAAATTCACTTTTCAAAATTTTATACAAAATTTTTGCGTTTTGAGGTCTCCCGATCCAAAAAAAAACATATTTTTGGAAAAACTGTGCGTCTGTTTGTCTGTTAGTCTGTGAGCCCGATACAGGTCAAACGGATGAGCGGTTTGAAACCAAAATTTGAGAGGATGTTTGGTATGCAAATATTAAGAGCCCTATTGTTTTTGGGGAAAATGAGCACATACACAGAAAAGATATATCCTATAACGGTGTTTTTTATATAATAATGGTATACTTTTCAGAACGACTTATTATTTTATTTGTTTTTTCAAGAAAGTTTTGTAAAAAAATTTGTTTTCGAAACTTTATAGTTTTGGAAATATTTTGAAAATAAAAAAAATCAGCCGCTCTTTTGTTTTATGGATCTGTCAGAAATAAACTAGTTCGGCAGGCGTCGATTAATTTTTACGTGACGTGAAACATATTATGTAGGTAACTATGGCAACGAATAGCAAATATCATAATATCATAACCCGCGTCACCTCACGATATCAGTAATTTTATTTTCTTTATTATATTATCTGAAATGTCAGCATTTTGAAGTTGGAATGGTCTCGTCACCCAATTGACTGGAATTTTTTATTTCATTTTTTATTATTTCCACTCATTGCAAGTGTTTAGATAACATGGGCCCCTGAGAGCACATCTTACTTGTGCTGTGTACAAGAGACAAATAATTTTCAAAAAATAACAAAAAACGAAAGTAAGTTTTGGCAAGAGGGGTCCTTAATGCCTTTCGTCAGAGGCCCAGTGAGCAAATGTTCCTTTGCCCACCTATTAAATCCGCTACTGTTATACTGTCTAGATAGCAAAATTCTTCCACTTCTTTAACAGGTATATCGTTCAACGTATACTAGCTATTGTTACAACAAATAAACTATTAATATATAAAAAAAGCTTTCTGTAAAATGTACTGTTCCAAAGAAAAACATGTTTGTAAATTACAGTTAATTTTTCATGTATGACTAATTACTTGTTATTTATTAAAGGCAATTAAGTACTATAATTATTGAGTCACAGTGTGGTTATTTTATTTAATTAATTAATAAACTTAGTTTGGTAAAGAAAATTATCAGTAGGTAATTATACGAAAATAATTTGTTAAATAAAAATTAATATGTCAAACTAACCTGTAAAGAGAAAATTGATTGTAAAAGGCAAATATTTTAGTTTTACTGTTAATTAGGAAAAGCTTATACGATTTAAAAATAATATATTACACCACGAGGGCCGAAAGTTTGATATCTTGCACTGCGCGCCATGATGCCTTTGGCGAAACCGAGGGCACCATGACGCGCAGTGCAAGGTATTAAACTTTCGGCCAGTGTGGTGTATACTATTTTACTTCATATCTCGGTCCTAAGTACGCTTGTTAAGTACATTAATTAATTAAATACTTATTAATTACATAAAAACATAGATAAGTTCCAAGCAAGCAGCATACGTAAAAACACGAATGACGGCTGTTCGCGACTATTAGCTAAAATTTAATCGGGTTAAGCTATGGAAACGACATCTAAACAACAGTTGATAGCTTATTTTTCCTTTGCTGCCGCCCGAACGTACGTACTTCCCGCATCAGTGGGTAAAATTAATGCCGGAAGTCGTGTACGTTCAACCGAGGTGTGAAAAAAATAAAAGTCCCTGATATTTTCACCAGCTCTTGGACTAGAAACTGTGAACTGGGGGCTTGCAATGGAGGAGCCATATAAACGCTATATAAACAAACGCATCGCAACAAGTTCATCGTAAAAAATTATACAACCAAGTAATCGGTCTGTGATTGCTTGATTGTGTTACAAGAACGCATTAATATGTGTAGGAAATTGATGGCATAGTTATTTGTTGAAATATGTGAAGAATATTTCACCTAGAAAGTTTTCCTTTATCATTATTACACTAATGCCTACCATTTTTTCATGAAAATGTAGGTCACTGATCTCTATCAGAACTGTCTATTATAGCAGACATAGTTCTCGCATAATACCAACTGAAGAATGAAAGTAACCCATATTTTTACCATTCCAACCCACAAGTGGGGAATGGTACTAGTTTAGGTCAAAAATCACTTTTCAAAAATTTTACAATATCTTTCCGTTTTGAGGTCCCTCGAATCCAAAAAACATATTTTTGGAAAATCTCTGTGCGTCTGTTAGTCTGTGAACACGATACAGGTCAAACGGATGAGTGGATTGAAACCAAATTTTGGGAGGATTTTTGGTATGCAAATATGAAGAGCCCTATTATTTTTGGGGAAAATCGGCGCATGCGCAGAAGAGATATATGCTAAAACGGTATTATTTATATGATAATGGTATATTTTTCATAACGGCTTATTATTCTATTTAATTTTTCAAGAAAGTTTCGTTAAAAATTTTTTGATCTAAACTTTATAGTTTCGGAAATATTTTGAAAATAAAAAAAAATCAGCTGTCTTTTGTTTTGCAGATCTGTCAGAAATAAACTAGTTAAGCATGCTTTGATTCGTTTTTACATGACGTGGAACATATTATGTAGATAACCATGGCGATGAATATCAAATATCATATTGAATACTAGCCATTACCCGCGTCACCTCACGCGATATCAAATTTGGAAAAAAAATTATTTAGCACACTCCTCTGTAAAATAGTTGCTTTTGAAGCCTGTGTAGCGGTCGTGACATGACATATTTAACACTAGTGCTGTAAAGTTGCGTAAAGTAAAATAAACGTAGCCGTATTACCATTTCCATAGTAAATCATTGTCTAACCGAATGAGAATCGGACGCAGCCTACAATTAGAAGTGATTTTGCTCTAAATTGAACTCTCAAAAATTTTGAAAACTAGGTACAGAAAAATCTATCTAATGTATATTATCTCATGCGTGATTATTTTATGACTTGCGAGCGTGATAAAACTCGGTTTTGCTCGTTTTGTCATAATGTCTCACTGCGTCATAAAATAATAATTTATGCACTAGATACATAAATTACTATTTTATGGTTTTAAAAAATGGTGAAAAAATACGATTTTTTATAAAATGCGATGAAAATATTAATTTGACGTAGAAAAAAAAAATAAATAAATAATAATAATAGTAAAATAATGTGGCCTCGAGCGTGCAGAGAAGCCGTTATTAATACGGCGTTTCAGTAACAAGTCCCCAGTTTTAAAAGTGTAATTTTGAGAACTAGTGCAAATTCCAACAATTGAATTTTCATTTATTTATAACATACGAATTAGTACTAGCTCCAGATAGTCCTGGCAGTCGGTAGCCTTAACAAAAAAAAAGTAATAACATGAAAGATAAAAGAATGCAGTAAAAACAAACGTAAAAATATAAAAGTTGAACAAGTTTTTTTTTTGTTTTAAAGCGGCGTTATTGACAAGTCTATTCTGGGACGTTAAAGCGCATGACTGGAAGAGTCAAATTATTCCATTACGCTGGGGTAACGTGCTGAATACATCATCATAATATTTTATGAAATATGAGCCAATTTTAGTGAAACAGTCTTCTTGTGATAATGTCGTTGAACGATCATTATAATGCCATTTGCCTTGCCTTTTTGAAAATATTTATAAAAATATTTTAGAACAGTATTTTTTAAGGCCGCCAACAGCTAGGGTTGTAATGGGGACTCCCCTTTACCATTCTAACATCATGTGGGGAATGGCACTAATTTAGGTAACAATTCACTTTTTCATTTTTTTTCATTTTGAGATTCCTCGAATTCAAAATACATATTACCTATCACATATTATAATTAATTCATTACTTCTATAACTAGTGTGACCTGTGCGAATTTTTCGCACTAAATAAGTATAATAATTATCACTTAACAAAATTATTTTTTAAATATGATTGCAGGTATTCAATTCGTTTCTAATTTTGCGCACTGCTTATAACGTTCTTCTTTTTGTTGTATTACAATATGAAGCTCAGATGACAGATCGAAGAAATATTTTACTAAAATTGTCATATAGAGGCGCAAGTAGCAAAAGCGTTGAGCAAAGCCGTCAGATGGCATCATGCAGCATTGCTGTGACGTTGTTCAGCGTTGCTCGCTGTTGCAGAATTAAAGCCGTCAGCCATCAGATGGCAGACGTTGTTCAGCGTTGCTGTATTGTGTCTTAATGTAATTTTAATAATTAATTAATTTAGAAAAACAAAAGCAATAATAAATTTTTTAGTTGTCGATGTCAGTAGAGCAAGCAATTATTTGTAAAATGATATATAATTTATGTGGAGAGATTGTGTGGTTTTTTTCTAAAAAGGGAGGCAAACATCTTAACCTTAACGTATTAATATAGGTACATATAATATGATATAATAAACTGAAAATCCGGTTAATATTTTCAGCACTTCTAGGAACAGAGATAAAATTGTAAATTGTCTTGAGTTAGAATCTGAGAACTGGGTGTTTGTAAAAAAAATTACGACAACGCATTACAGAAGTGAAACTTCTAGTTGCAAATAGATTGCATTTGGAGAATTGGAAAGAATGTGTTACGAGATAGTTTCACGTTTAGATATTTCGTCTGTACAAGTTAATCTGAACATGAAACTATCTCGTAACACATTTTTCCCACTTGTTCAAATGCAATCGTATGATTTGCAACTAGAAGTTTCACTTCTGTGGGCCGTTCTCGTAACACATTTTAAATTTTTTCGCAGGTTTACTGCAAATAATAAATAGGAAAACACAAGCAGACAACAAAATTTTCGCAGGTTTACTGCAAATATTTTTTAGCTCAAGTACTATTCTGATAAATTAGTCGAAAATTTTATATATAATACTTAAAAATAATTAGAAAAAAATATAAACAAATTGTTGCGCGCACCTGACAGTAATCGAACCCGGGCAGCTCGCGTGGTATGCGAGCATTCTACCACTGAGCTACCAATGCTTACAAAGAATCATTGTTTATATAGGGTTACTAATAGAAAATGTCGTGACAAATTCTGTTACATAGGGAAACGAGTTTACCCCCGTTTTTAAATAAGTATTCACTTCAAAAATGAATCATGGATAAAAGATACGTTCTTATTGACTTTAATCCGGTAAGGGCGTATAGTGTCCTTAACTGTGTTTCGTAAGAAACTGTCCCTTTTAACCGCTGTGATGACACAGCAATGCATTTCCAACATTACGATTTCTTTTTTTTTTGTTCGAGAGTAGCTCGGCGTTAAAACACGGAGGCGGGTGGCGGTATGTACGCTCCGCAGTCCTGTTGTGTGCAATTATTCTGCGGCCAGTACAGCGGCTGCTTGTACCGACCGTACTCTGTTATTGTACGATTGTATGTGCGCTCGCTGGCACGATCGTACAGCGTACAATCGTTTGCGACAAAGCCGACTTACGACTCGTTAATGTTTAACTAGTTACACAGGAGTGGTGAACCTTTCTGCATATACGTGCCTATTTTTGCTCAAAAATTTTTAATGTAGCCATGACGTGCCGACAAACATCCAAAGAAATTCAGTTGTCAAAAAAAAAATGTTGCGAGAACGCATTACAGAAGTGAAACTTCTAGTTGCAAATCATACGATCGCATTTGGACATAAGTATGTTACACAAAAATATAAAGATACAACATTAGTTCCTGGAACTTTCAAGAAGTCGGGCGAGGTGAAACCTCGCTAGACTCTGAAAAACACGAAGCTAATTCAAAAACACTACACTCTGTTGTCAAATTTTCGTCCAGCCTTTATATTATTGACATGAACCATTTAAAATGTCTGACACCTCGAATATTCGAGGTGTCAGACATTTAAAATGGTTCATTTTATTTGTCAGAGAACATTATTTTAGCGTTTTGGTTTTTAAGCTATCCAATTAAAAAAACAAACAGTATCTATAAATTTTTACATGTCGTCAAGACGACATCTTTCGGTAAATTTAGAGGGAAAACGCCCCAAAATCAAGAAAATAGGAAATAGGTGTCAGACTAGGCCTAATGAAGCCATATACAAAGTTTGGGGAGAGTATGTGTCAGTAAAATTTTTACAGACAGGCACTCTGACTATATACGAAATACTGATGATTTTAAATATGAGAAAATAATGTATTCTGTTGCAAGCAGTTCGTGAAGCGATCGGTCTATTGTGAATTCAGTTCAAGAAGTAATTTTTTTTTAATATATGGTTTATTGGCCTTTACATCGTCTGACATAATCAGCCATGTCAAAGGAAGTAATTTTATAAAATTAGATACTTGACAAAGATGTGTAAAAATGGAAATTTTATAATCAAGTCAAGTTAATTAAGTAATAATAACAAAAATACATTTTTAAAGATGAATTGAACTGCTTGAAGCAAAATTTACTACCGTTAAGAAAACAATTATTTAGGTTGAATTAATATTAGAGGCTATGAAAAACGCCTCAAGCCTTCTATTGTTTGCAGTTGCAGGCCTATTATTATACGTTAGCTTTGGCTGCTGGGATTATGCACACGATGGTGCAAGCCCGGGAAATGCGAGAATGCACAACCTGCGTCTTTCCCTCCATCCGTCGTTAGTTCAATGCCCCGACCTAAATAGAACACTGCACTCGCGTCTCCATGACCCCATTTTCCTAGCGTAGTGAGAGAGTAGCCTCCATCCAATATTCCCCCCACCATTCTACTATAATATTACTATACACACTTTGTACTTCCCCTGTCCACCACCACTATAACTGCATGTACTAGATGGCACTTTTAGGCCTGTGTTTGCACCTGGATTGAAATTAATTCGCTAGATCAAAGTTTTCGTCTGACTTTGTTGTGTGAAACAAACGTTGTTATAATAAGTAGAGTTCTTACAAAATAAAACAATAAAACTTTAAAAGTATATACTGTGCAAGTCAAAAGAATATTCAAATCTTTGATTAACGTCTGATTGTATTATACAATAAAATTAATGCAAATTCAGACAAAATTTATTTAAAAAAATCCAACCAATATTGAGCACGAGACCATCTCAACTTCAAAATGTTGACATTTGATATAGTATAATAAAGAAAATATTATTTCTGATATCGCGTGAGGTGACGCGGGTAATGACTAGTATTCAATATAATATTTGCTATTCGTTGCAATTGTTACCTACATAATATGTTCCACACCGTGTAAAAATTAATCAACGCATGCTTAACTAGTTTATTTCTGACATATCTACAAAACAAAAGAACAGCTAATTTTTTTATTTTCAAAATGTTTCCAAAACTATAAAGCTTAGAAAAAACTTTTTAACTCGACTTTCTTAAAAATTTCTCTAAATGTTATAATAAGCCATTATGAAAGGTATACCATTATTATATAAAAAAATACCGCTAGAGCCTAAATCTCTTCTGCGTATGCGCCGATTTTCCCCAAAAGCAATAGGGCTTTTCATATTTGCATACCAAACATCCTTCCAAAATTTGATTTCAATCCGCTCATCCGTTTGACCTGTATCGTGCTCACAGACACACAGACTAATAGACGCACACAAATTTTAAAAAATATGTTTTTTTGGATTCAGGGACCTCAAAACAAAAAGATATTGTAAAATTTTCAAATGTGATTTTTGACCTAAACTAGTACTATTCCCTACTAGGCGTGGGTTGGAATGGTAAAATTAACTTGAAGGTAAAAGAAAACTAGAGATATTTGCTAATTTTTGTTGGTTTTTTAAATATTTTGTTAAACTGGGAATGAATTTTCTACGAAAATCTTCTTTGTTTTGGTTAATGCTTTAAATTTACATTTAATTCTGACGTTGCGAGGGAACTACTTTCATCTTCATTTTGCACTGTAATAATGTGACATTTAGTAAGTTGCACGGGCAATAAATACGTTCGTGTTTGTTTTTTTATGTTTGGCATCACGTAAAAATGTACCTTAAAAACAGTAAAGTGCAAGTAGTTTATTTGCATTCAACTTAGTATATTATGATTTCTGTAGTTGGCTATGGATTTTATGAGCAGCGGAAACAATAACGCAGAGCTCGTAAAGCGCATAACTGCAACCTTAAATACGAGTTATTATGCAACTGCAGCAACTACATTATTAATAATACAGATTTATTACGCTTAAAATAAGTAGTTATTGTTTAATTCAATATTTCACTCTTAAGTTGTTAATTATAATATTAAGATTCAAGGAGGTATAAAGTAACAGATGTTGTGGCTACGAAATGGCAAATTTATAGAGTGGCCTTAGAAACTTAATGTAAATTAAAAAGTTATCTATCTTTCAGAGAAAAAGTTTGCGTTGTTCCAGTAAATTCAATAAAGTCCGAAAGTCCGAGGTATTTACCATTTGTTATAAGTTTGTAATAATGATACTCAAGCGATAGCTAATACAATATTAGATAAAACTATTTTTTAAAACGAGAGAAAGGAAGAGAGAATATTTGTTTGCAGATAAAAGACACTTGACTACAAAAATGAATGTCTAAAAATTACTAAAAGAGAATACAAAAATATTTATGTTTAAAATAAAATCTTTTTTCCAGTTGAATTTAGTCAAAGTGAAATATTTTTGAAGTGAGAAATGTTGATAACTGCACAACTCTTGCTTTTTATACAACACAAAGGCATTTCATTTCATCTACATTTTGATGTAAAAGTTACCGGAAAGCTGAGTTATTTCAGGGGTGTACAATAACAACTCGAAAAATCGAGTACCGGTCGAATAGTAATAGTATTTGATAGCCAATTAAAATAAATCCTCGGTAAATCGAGTTGAAAGTCGATTTAAAATGAAAATTTTTTTTTTACGACCCTTATAAAATAGCTATTTTTCATGGTGATACAGCGGTTGTGAAATGACCATTTTTTGTTCTAGTTCGTAAATGAAACAAAAGTGGTTCGATTTTACCGATCTAATAGTAATATTTTTGTCATAGTCTAGTTTACATGTCCCTTTTTTAATAATTCCAGTCCTCCTTCACCGAAAATTATAATCATGGTGTCATTCGATTCGGAATGACATCTAGAAACTTTTTGAAAACATATAAGTGGGGGACGAAAAAATTAAAAGCTATACACATTTTAGTAAAAGAAAAAAGATGGGTTTGTTTTTTTGCGAATATATCAAAAACTATAAAGCAATATGATAAAATGCAAATAATGTCAGGGGTGATCGCACTTGCGGTCAAGAAAATAACTTTATAAATCGGCAATTTCCCTACAGAAAGAATGTCATTAAGTCATCTAAACAATTAATGATTTTTCCAAACATCAAAATAATATGGCACAACCAATTTTAATTCTTATTACTAAAACCAATATTCGTCTTCATTTTTTATTTAATTCAACATTGTTGATGGTGTTTTTGTTGCGCAGTGAAAAGCGAAGGGAGTTTTGGGGAGTTCCTTAAAACACGATTACTGGATGCTGTATTTTAAATAGACCTATTAGAAATGATCAAATTTTTTTGACCGCAAATGGGGTTATTCCTAACAATATTTTCTTTTAATAATATCGATTGACCACAAGTGGAATGATGATAATTGTTTTGACCGCAAGTGGCACTATTTTTTCTAGACTCAGCGGTTTAGGCTGTGTAATTAATCATCTACTATCTATTTCCACAACTGCATAACTGTATAAAATATAAGAAGATTAAAATATTTAGGCCACACTGCATATAAATTTTATAAAACTCAGCTTAACAATGCGATGCAATGATTGAAAGAAACCTCATAACAGAGTCATTTCACTACTATTATCAGCTTAAAAAAATTGTATTGGGGTCAAGCGATGCAGATGAAGAACTCTATGACATAAAGGGTCAACAGCCCACCTCAAGGATTTTTCTTGTTCTCATTTGTAATGCGATAATGCATAGTAATGTGATCAAACAATAATAAAACGATCATCAAATATATATCTTTTTAAGTTTTTTCAGGTTGATTTTGAGGATCTGGTAACGAAACTCTTGAAGAAGAAAACCCACTGGACTCTAAAACAGTTTTAAATATGTTTTTTAAAGTCACTAGCAGCTAAGATTATCTGAGGCCAGCATCAGTACCAATTTTAATTTTATAACTTTTGTAAATAAATTGAAAATCCAGTTTTTACCAGTTCTCAAATAATAACTTGGGAGCTGGGGGCTTGTAGTAGAGGAGCCATGGAAACGTAATATAAATAAAGTTATTACAATACGTTCGGAAAACACAATTAAATATAGATTATAGACGCTCGACGACAAAACATAAAATAAAAACAAATCAATAATAGCTAAGAGCTTGCGTAGCCGAATGACAATACATATTTTAACAAACCTGATTTTTTATGTTATTTATAGAAATATTATAAACCTATATTTATGATGGCAGACACTTCCTCTGGTTGTAATATCCCCGCTGACACAAAAAAGGTCAAAAAAAGTCATCGAATTCACTAGCACTCATATGTTTGCATAATAATATCATCGCGCTCATACAGCGGACTTTTTATTGTCTGCCGGGATGTTACAACCGGAGTAAATGTCTGCCATCATAAATATAGGCTTATAATATAACTATAAATAACATATAACAATTTCAGGTTTGTTAAAATAGGTGTTGTCATCTGGCTAGTGGCTCTTAAGCTATAAATATTAAAGTAACACAGCGATAGAAAATAGTGGTTCAAAATGTAAAGAAAAAAAAAATCTTGGTACGTGTAAATCTCATGCATCTGTAGAGGAAACTTATGGCTTAATATTTAATATGTGTGAATACCAATTAAACACTAATATATCCTGGTTCTAATCCGAACTACATTACATATGATTGTAGTTAACGTCTCGCTGCTCGGTCTCCTGGATATTATTTCTACTATGCGAGCAAAAAGAGGCGAGTCGATCGAGTTTCTCTCTCAACGCACTATCTGACAGCCAATGCCGATCGGTTCTTCGCTCGACAGCTCATTACAGGTTCCCCACTTTTAGCGAAATTTCTCTCATCGTGACTAAAAAAAGCTTGACTTCAAAAAGTACGAAAATTTAAAGATACGCGGTTTTGCATTTAAACCAAAGATAGTACACAAAAATAGATAACCCAGGCAGTGATACATTTTCGATGCAGTGTGACGCTTCACTGTGTTTTTACCGCAAGTCTCAGCTGCAAGCGAAGTCGAGTTTGAAGTTTTTGTCAGAGTTTTTTTTGAAACCAATTCGCTACAAGAGATTTATTATAAAGACTGTTTGACGTCATTTTTTATACAATAATAAATTGTATATTATTTTGCCCGTTTGTCAGTTATTGTAATGATAAAAGTTTAACAGTATCCTGTTGATAATACAGTGCGCATACCGTATCATATTATCTGTGGTTTGACGACAAAGTAGCTTAAATTGTAATTATTTTGATACTTCCAAATCTAAAATAGCACGGAAAAGGTACCAGTGTTACAAAGAAAATTAGAGGACGGTTTAGTGTAAAGATTAGAATATTGGATTAAATTGTCGTAGGTTCGAATCTCGCCTCTGCGCATGTATGTTTTGTGATGTTGTTTAATTCAATTTGATGTAATTAGACGCGAATGATTTTCTTGTCGAGCGTCTAAAATCTACAAATAAACAAATCAAATCTACATTTTAAATGTAGTGGTGGAAGAGCGGGTACATATGGTGGAAGTCCTGGTACTTGTGGTAACAAAAAAAAACGAATGATTATTATTCATTTATTTGTTGTAGTTTATAGACATCTACAATAAATAAACAAACAAAATTCATTCGTCAACGTTCATTTAAAAATGTTTAAATAGGAAATCACCGTCCCACTTCAGAAATGTTCGTTCTAGCATCATAGTCACGTCACTTACACCATAATTATTTCTAAAAAATTTTGAAACTTGTATTTTTGAAATTTCTCAAAATCTATTTGGTCAAATCATTCCAAATTTTCGGGAAATCTAAGTTCAGCAAAGTCACTTCAGATGTCGCAGACCGCGTTTCAATCGGACAAACCCGTTCAAAAGTAATAAGAAGTTTACATACACACACATTTTTTCGAAAATCGGGGTGCAAACAATAACTTCCAAATTTTTATTGATTACGGGAAGTTAAAAAAACTGTCAAAATTCTAATAAACACAGTATCCGCTCTAAATAGTTTGTTATAAGTTTATAAGTGATATTGGTAATCACAGTATACATGAGCTTTGAAACACTAATTAATTATGTCTACGTACCTTTTGTTATCAAAACTTTATAATTTAGATCATAACTATTTTAAAAAATTCAACATGCATCAACTAGTCAATAAATAAATTTATCGACCAATTTTTCAGACAAATATATTAACAAAAAATATAAAAATTAATACATAAAGTTTCGGTCCGGATTTGGACCTTTTTCAGAATTGATCTAAAAAATATAAAAATTCATTAATAATTAGTTTCTAATTGGTTTTTGAAAAAAAAATTCGCATTTATGTTTTTAATTGTCAAATATTGAAAAAATAATAACAAACAATTTTTAATAAGTAGTCATGGTTATTATAATTTTTCCCAATTCAAATCACTGTTGGTTCTGTATTAATATTCTTTTGTTTTTTGTTTAGTCAACGCTGCCTAAGAAATTGTTTTATTTTTCTGTGTATAATTTTTTCTAATAAATTTTATCTTATCTTCTCTTGTTATAAGTTTCTGTATTTACTCGTATGTAAGGAAAAGAGGAAAAAGTGAAAGTGCGAAAATATCTGAAATGCTAAGAATCAACGAATATGATATATTTTTCAGTAAGGAATTATGCTACGGTGTCAGAGAACACAAAGGGTAAAGGTTCAATTTATACCTTCGATCAGACAAGTTCAGGATACGTCGTAAATTTAGTTTTCTCCTTACTCATTGCATTTTCTATGTTGTTTTCACAAGAGTGCGTGTGTGTTTGAGAAATGACGCACCTATTACAGTTGGCCTTTCACATCAATTTCTTTCAATTGATGCTCCGCCACATTTCGTTGCGCTAACAAATTTTCAATATTAATCCATCTCTATACAAACAAAAGTGTTTCGTTATTGATTTCACAAAACCCAAAAGGCGTCCATATATTTCCTTACATTTGAATGACAACCCTTCCCCACTCAATGCTTATCTGGACTCTAAATCAAGTCAAACTCAAATCAAGTATCAAAATCGTGTCAAGTCAAGTAGTCAAATACCTATCAAGTAGTTTGAAAAATCAAGTAGGTAGTTCCTCAAGACTACGTGATTGTTCATTAATTTCATAATTAAATTAAAATAGTTGGCAAAAACAAAAGCACACCTCCCGCAAGTTTTCCACCATATAATGAAAATTGAAAAAATAGATTTAAAAAAATAAAAAATAATTAAAATTCAGGAACATATAAATAAAAATATGTATAATATATAAATTATAAGTGGAATAAAATGGAATAAAAAAATAAATAAAATTCAATGGTGTCGGCAGAAATCGAACCCGAGAGCTTGTCAATGCTAGACTAAAGCCTTATCCACTATGCCAGAAGTGCCCATAATTGATCGCGAGAGGTTTTAAGATCGATCGCCGATGATAGTTAAAATTATCAGTGATCGACCTTAAAACTGTAGCTTTTTTCTATGTTGAAGCTCATTTCGGATATCAACTTAAAAGCTAGAGTTGGCGACAGTTATCCTTTCTGGTCATCTATACCCGAAATGAAATATCCGTTAATAAAGCAAATAGCACTGCAAATAACTGCGTTCTTTGCATCGACATATCCGTGCGAGTCTGCATTTCCTCATATGAAAGTAATAAAATTAAAATATCGTACTCGTCTCACAAATCACCACCTGACAGCCTGCTTGCGTCTAGCTTTAACTGAGAATATTCGTAACTGCGAACATTTTGTCATGCTTCGACATTAGCATCACGATAATTTTTCATTTTTAATATTGTCGATACCACTAATATTTGAATTTCTTTTTGTAATACTGGATGATTAAAAATTTAATACAGATTTGACACTTTGCACCCAATGTAGTTTTACTTATGCTAATTTTTTTCTTGATGAATATTTGGTGGGTTAAACGGTTAAAATGTCGATGTCTTAGTCATAAATTTTTACTAGGTCGATCTCCTTAAGAAAAAGTATGGGCACCGCTGCACTATGCCATAGCGCTACACACGTATATACGTACAGAACAACCGACAACTGTTGCTCGTTATTTTTAATCGCAATTTTAGTGGTAATTATGAACTCTAATCGATCTAAAAATGGTTCTGTTTTATAGAATAGAATCTCCTCTTATCAAAAAGCTACAATTTGAATGGATTTCTTGTGAAATTAACTTAGATATGAAGGGTACACGGGAAGAAGGCGGTTTGTTAAAAAATGTAAATTGTGCAGGAGAGCATTTTGAAGTGTTTAAGATCGTACCATTTATGTTGATGCATTTCTTTCAACGCTTATAACTTTTGACCTAGCCTATTCTTGTCTAAAATGAATACACCAACAGAAAGGTACGACTTTTGGCTACAAGATGGCATAAAAAAATTAATTTCGAATTTTTACTGACAAATCGTCTTCTTCCCGTGTACCCTTCATATAACATCTTGTATGAACGAAAGTCAGCTCTGACGCGCAAAGCGATAATAAAGCACATACCGCTAGTGTATTATAGACGCTAAACAGCTAAGGGGCAAATGACCAAAACGGGGGCAGTGACTACGTAAATTTTAAACATTGATATAAAATGTGTAAGAAGCTTTGCTTCCGTCGTATGTATACACAAGACAAAGCATTTCTTTTTTTCTACAAGGCACTTTCCTTTGAAGTATATCTGACATATTTTTATACATTCCTTTATATAGCAACTCTTTTCATGTTTTCATGCGCTTTGCATTCAGAATCATTTCTTTATAATAATGTAAACAATGAAAAATGTTTCTCTAATTGTTATAATGCTTATCAAATATCCTCAATTCGTCGAATTTCGACGCGGGTCAGTCTATACGCAATTTGAGAACGATTGAGTTGATGTATCGATTTGGGCAATTTCCGTAATTTATACGCGCGTCGTTTTCGTCGATAATGTAGTCCATTAAGGAAATGATATACAGATTATAACAAGTATGTTATCGAATTCAGTCCATAATCGGGAACTTCGTGTTTCAGGGAGAAACAAACAGCTTGCTGGATCTGTAAACACAATCAACTAGCTGCCAACATTGTAGTAAATAGTTGGCAAAACCAAAAGTGCACATCCCGCAAGTTTTCCACTGTATGATAAAAAAAAAACAATTGAAAAAATATTTTTAAAAACTCAGGACCTTGCCTTTGCGGATCTAATGCTATAACCATTACGCCACGAAGCTTGCTAGATGTGTCGGTGTTATTATATGTTTGTATTATAATTATGATTGCTAGAGTGACTTCGTCTCAGATCAGAAAAATCGTAACTGTATCAAATCAGGTTAGATTTTTTAAAATAAATTCGGATAGCTCTTGAGGGGTAACCATGACAACGATAAACAGATCTTACATAATATATTTTCTTGGAATTTATAACCAATTAAATATATAGACAACTTGATGGATCAACCTAAATCAAAAGAAAAATAACTGTAAATGGAAACTAATGCTAGAGGAATAAAATTATTGTCGTAGGTCTGTGTCAAAATATCGATTTTTTTAAAACAATATGAATACATGCAAAAAGTTTTGCGCGGGTATACTAGTTGTTATTATAAAGAAATCTTTTTGAACGCTTCTTTTTTGGAACTGTTGATTACTTGCTCGCCTTAAACTTTTACGAGCACTTGTAAGGAAACCCGAATCATAAGCCAACTTGTTAAAAAGAAGTGTTCAAAATGGTATTTGTATAAAAATATAAATAAAATAATATCTAAAAAAGGAAAATATTAAAGGCATATTTACGAGCAAAAAGCTTCGATTAAAAAAAATGTAGACTGGTTGAGAAGGGGACGATGGCAGACTATCGAAAAATAATAATAAATAATTGCTTGTTATTAAGTATTATGAGAATATTACTCCAAAAACAATTAGTCGAGTCAATGAATTCTTTTACTTCGAACTTCGCAGAAACAACTCCAATTTTGATGATTTTTTTAAAATTTAGTTTTTTATATTATTGAAAATCAAAAATATTTTGGGGCGGGGAACGAATTATTCATATTGTTTAAGGGGCTAGAGGCAGTCAGAGGCATGAAAAAATAAAAAAAAAATGTTAGACAAAATTTAATTTATTTTATAAATCTAATAATATTTCAACTTGACTTCACTAAAAAAAAAAAAATAATTTTGGTCAAAGTTATAGCCATCTGTTGTACCCCTCTCACAAGTAGGTAATGCTTTGCGGTGATCATCATAACTTTGTACTGGTTCATCCAAAATCGATAAAACAAAGAAAAGTCTTTAGTTTAATAGTAAATCTAGGACCTAGTCGAAGAATTTTTTTTTGAAAATTAATAAAATGGCGGCATCTAAAAGCTTACACCCGAATTTGCAAGGACAGATTATTATAAAAGCCGAAGTTTTTAACCAAAACAAAAATACTTAGATCAAGTCCTTGTTTTTTATGCTTTCAATAAGCTGTAAAAATTGCATTTAAATCCATCAAGTGGTTCTTGAATTTCAGTGGTCACAGACTTCAAAAACATAGTTTCGAGAAAAACGCAAGTCATCTAATTCCCTGAGCCTACGTTTATGTTGTGCTGTGTGTTATTTTGAAGTTATTTCAAGTTATTATCACGTTTATAGACTTCTATCCCGTATTTTATTAATTTCACATTATGGAAGACGGTTTTGTAAAAGCAGAAATTACTAATCTACAATGGATAAAAACGTCTAATAAATAGAGTTACTAACTTGTATACTTACTTACACTGGTAATGTAATAATCACAGCAATCTTAAATATTTTTAATTGTACAGTGTTATTATGGTTACTGTGCACAATCGTTATTATTTACAATCACAGTGACGTCATTAGTCGTTTTCGCGCGAAAATTCATAACGATAAATTCAAAGGCATTTTTATGGCACTATTCGGTTATAAATTATTATTATAAGAATTGTAGTGCTTCTTACTCACTTTAGGATTCATTTAAAACACTTTTCAAAAACGGTGTAATAGCTTATTGTCAGCCTAACAACAGTGAATATTAGATAATGGGAAATAATTTAGAAAATCTTAATTTGCCAGTGAGTTACGGAAACCAAGTCGTTTCGGTGCATGTCTATTGCTACTTGTTTTGACACATCCCTAAAAGCACCATTCGAGATAACTGGAAGTGATTAAATTAAATAATGACACCCTATCTAACAGCTCTATTAGCGAGACACAGCCGATGATACTTGATCGATAGATACGTGTAATATGAGACATGTACTCATTTATAATACTTTACTAAAATTACTATTACTTATATAAAATATTATGTGTTTCTTAAAGCAGTGTTTTTAACAGAAAAATGTTATCATAATATTTATGTTAGAAAATTTAAAAAAGCCGTAATTTCTAAGGTAAACAAAATAGGGGCCTAATTTATAAAAGTTTCTAAAGTGAACCAGTGACATTAATTGTTTCCTATATTTAGTAGTAAGCTAATGTATAATATTTTTTTTGTTATTTTATTATTTCGCATGAATGACTGAGCTGCCAAAAATGCACTTTTAAAAAACAAAAAAAAAAAAAATATAGGCCTGCATGTTTTTACCATTCTAACCCACAAGTGGAGAATGGTACCTACTAGATTAGGTCAAAAATTTTCGGAAAAATTCTGTGCGTCTTATTGTCTGTGAGATACAGGTCAAATGGATGAGCGGATTGAAACCAAATTTTGGGAGGATGTTTGATATGCAAATATGAAGAGCCCTATTGTTATTGAAGAAAATCGGCGCATATGCTATAACGGTGTTTTTATATAATAATGGTATAGGTAACGGCTTATTATTCTATTTATTTTGTTAGGAAATTCTCGTTTTTTATTATAAACTTTTGGCTTTTACACGTTTGTGTATTCAGCCACTAACTAAACTAAAGTCTCGTTAAAAATTGTTTTCACACAGTAAAATTGATTCATCAGATTGAAAATGTAACGAACATATAACAACATAATATATTATAGTATAATACATATTATATATAGGTACCATAGTATTATAAAAACCGACCATAGAACATGAAATAAGATTGCGGCGAGGCAAAACGGTTGCCTCGTAACCAATTTTCGTAGCCAATTTTCCCCAAAAACAAAAGGGCTCTTCATATTTGCATACCAAACATCCTTCCAAAATTTGGTTTCAATCCGTTCATCCGTTTGATCTGTATCGTGTTCACAGACAAACAGACTAACAGACGCACAGAGTTTTTCCAAAAATATGTTTTTTGGATTCGGGGGACCTCAAAACGGAAAATTTTTGAAAAGTGATTTTTAACCTAAACTAGTAGGTACCATTCCCCACTTGTGGGTTGGAATGGTAAAAGAACGACTATATGAAAAATCATTTATTTAAGAAACTTTCGAGAAAGAGTTAAAAAACTCAATGACAGCTTCAATATTAGCATATAAATGAGAAATAAGGTCACGTGTTAATACAGAATCTTTGAACGAGCGAGAGTATTATTTGGGGATCGATTCTTTATGGAAATAAAATAAGGGGAAAAAATATCTTGTCCGAAGGTTGCTGTAAATTACATGTAATATAAAAATAGTCCCATTACTATCCAAAATATTTTTTTCTAACTTTCACTCAAAACCTTTTTGTTAAATTAAACTTTTTTTTAAAATGTTTTGGTCTCAGAAAAAACATGTGTATTAAGGAATAATCTTTTTTAAAAAAAAAATTGATTTCTTACATGTTTAATATATAAAATCAAGTCTGTTCATCTTTCAAAACATTCTTCTATTTAGAGTTTGTGTGATTGTCTTTGTTTATGACGTTATCAGTCGAAGATCTCTGAACCGATTTAAATTCCCAAACTTAACGTATAGGCTACTTTTTATTCCTGCTCCGGCCAATGCAAGGTAAAATATAAACCCGAGCGAATCTTGATTTTCATCAGAGCGAAAATTGTTCACTAGAGCGAATATGTGTACGTAAGTGTAGATATCGTGTTTAAAGTCTAGGAAAATCTTAAGAAAATACAAGAATGAATGCGGTTTTCTCGGAAACGTAAATAAAACCAGTCAAGTGCGAGTCGAACCCGCATACGAAGAATTCCGTACCATCGTACAAGATATAACTCTATGTATTTATTTTAGCTTAATCGTTTTCTTTTAATTTACATGGCGGCCATTTTGAAATTTGCCGCCTTGGTTTCATTTTTCATTCTCGTATAATTTTAATAGGAACACGCATGTCCAATATCAGCTCAATCAGAGATTTTTTTTAATTTGTAAGGCGGCCATTTTGAAATTCGCCATCTTTTTTCTTTACTTTTCCTATATTGCTAATAGGATTGAACACGCATGCTTAATATCAGCTTTATCAGAGATTTTTGTTCAAATTTGCATGACGGCCATTTTGAAATTCGCCATCTTGGTTTTTCATTATTTGTTGTTATAGCGGCAATAGACATAGGTACACACTCTGTGTAAATTTTAACTCTCTACCTATGTATAACGCTATTATTTGCCTTTGTTGGCGCTTTCAATAAAAGAAGTGTTTTGAGGGTAATTATTTATTTTTGTATTTAAAGAAAAAGAAAGTGAAAACGACTGAGGGTAATAATAGGACTATTTATAATAATGTAGTAATGGGTCGAAAGCAATCAATCTCAATATTGCGAATAGAACAAACTGACAAGAAACATAGCGGCCACAAAAAGTAAAAATTGACATTGACAAAAAGGTAATAAAACCTTGAACCAAATGTTCTAAATATATAAAATGAATTCACAGTTGCGTGGAGCTAACGTACATTTATTTTAACGGGACACCCTCGCCTGTAACTATATAGCGCTCCAAGCACAGAATGCGTACATGTGTCCACGCACTAATGGGGCTGAACAAAATACATCTAACAGACATTTGTCGTTAATTTTTTTGAAAAAAATTCGTATATTTTTTTATACCCGTACTTCCACCAATATGCACCTTTGCTTACACCATATCGTATTTTTGGCTTTCGTCGTTAAATATATTATAATAAAAAAATTGCAGATTATGTATCAAGTGCGTGGATTAATATATTATAACGCAGTGTAATATTATGATGAAATAGCACTGGACCTAAAAAAAATCTCCTAAAATTTCAGCTTCCCAGATCAAACCTGTGGATGGCTCAAACCGAGTTTGTTTGCCATTTTAATTAACATGGGAAAAATTCCGGTTTTTACTGAAACATGGATATCTGGATAGCTTTATTATTGTAAATAAATAATTTTCACCACGTACTAGAACAGTTTTGTTACAGTAAGAATATTATAAAACAACTAACAATGCATTACCATAACTTTGACGCTTTCCCATATCCCATCGGACGTTTGATTTAAAAAAGGCCTGTCGCAGCACACACAATTGAATTAAAACTGGATAGTATACATTTATTTTTGCAATTCGATTTATTTTATTTACATTTCCATTGTATACATATATTTAAAATTTGTTTTAATGGCGTTTCATTCATTTTGCACACCAAAGCGCCGAAATGCCACACTTTAAACATATATATATTTGAGATATCAGCTACGAACCAAGTTCCTAGATGATAAAAGCTTTGTGATGTTGTGCATCCTAGAGAGAGAGAGATTGTATATTATAGACGCTCAATAAGTGTAAATAAAACAGTGAGCGATAAATACAGAACAGAGAATAAGCATAACAATAGTATAAAAAGCGGAATGCAAATGTAATAAAAATAGTTGGGCAATAACGTAAAATTCTGGAAGTAGTTTGTCGAACGTTGTGTTTCCTCAATGACGGTATATCGTCTGGCAGTTCGTCCATATCGTCAAAGACAAACCTAATAGTAAATCAATAGTAAATTCTCTTTTCTCGGATACCGAAAAGATACATGTGTGCAAAAATACATATGCTGTGAAACGTACAACAGATCAGATTCACGGTGGGCCATAATACCTACAAGGAAACGTGGTCAAAATTGTCAATTTGAAATACTAGAATGATGCTAAATCTTACCCGAATTAAAAAGAAATGCTTATGGTATAAAAACGATAATTACGATTGAAAGGGATATACGGGAAAAGTATTAATACACGTCCATTAAGAAAGGTTTTATAAACATAAAATTAATATACCACGACATCAGAAATAAAAGTGGTCTGAAAAAAAAAATTCCTGGAAATTTCAGATGAAAAAACTTTTAAGGTAGTACGAGCACCAAGGCAACTTTAAATAAAAGGCTTGATTTTTTTTATATTTCGGTAGATGGATGGTATGTTTTTATTGATTTCTCCAAAACTAGTCGGTGGAAATTAAAAAAAAACATTTAAATTAAAGTTAAAACCTTAATAAATTATTGAAAACAAAAAACCCGTTGTGCCCGACTAATTAAAAATATATTTAATCTTTTTAATTAAATATCTTTTTAATTAGTCGGGCATTTGAGGTTTTTTGTTTTCAATAATTTATTAAGGTTTTAACTTTAATTTAAATAGTTTTTTTTTAATTTCCACCGACTAGTTTTGACTTTTGGAGAAATCAATGAAAACATAATATTATCCATTTACCGTTTTACCATAAAGCCAATGTTAAATATGCTTACTTTTGACGTCATTTATTTATTTAAAAATCGGGCAACCCCTCCTAAAATTTTCAGAATTGGTTTAGACTTAGCCCAACTTCATATAAAAAAAATCAAGCCTTTTATTTAAAATTGCCGTGGTGCTCGTACTACCTTAAGAAAACCGTCCATAACTAAAGCCCTAGTTTCCTAAGATAGCGGTACCGTAATATGACGGTGAACGACTTCACAAAAAACGGGTGCATAGATGTAAATGGATGCCGCTTTTTTACGTAGCGTCACCTCACTCGATATCAGAAGTTTTATTTTGTTTATAAGACTGTATCAAATTTCAATATTTTTGAAGCTGGAATGATCCCGTCGCCCAATTGACTGTAATATATAATCTTAAATACTGTTTAGGGGTGGGAGGGGGAATGGCGCTCACTGGGTAATGGCGCTCACCTCTGTAACTCTGTCAAAAAGGAACGTAGCAACACGTCACGTCGCGTAAAGGGCGAGGGGAGGGGGCTTTTAATAGACAACGATGCAAACGGACAGTCAGCTCGCGTCATGCGACCGTGAAGAGCGTTTCTTCGTTTGTTGCCGCCGCTACCAAGAAAACTATTTCTAGACACTCGTTTTTTGTTACGTCATTCATGGTCATATTATGACTGCCATATTCCTATATCGCTAAGACAAATATAAATGTTTTTATTGGTATTTCTGCCAGTTTGAATTTTATCTAACTTTTAAGCTTATATGGCCCACTGCGCAACCCATTCAACAATACAACTACAGCAAAAAGAATCGATGTATTATACATAAAACGAAGCTTTATTTCTAAAATAAATACAGAACATCGTTTTTTTTTTTTGCTGAAAACAGTTTTAAAAGCTTTAGACACCAACTTCCAAGACCTAGTATTAGATCTAGTAGGTACTAGTTCATATTTTTAAGTGTATGAATCCTAAAAGATTTGTGAACGATTTAGAACATAACTGTCGTAAATTTTTTTTTAGTATGTTTAACACAAACTAACACGATTATACAGACCTAGAACTAATTCGCATTTATATTTTACCATTACAACCCGCAAGTTAGTGGAGAATGGTACTAGATTAGGTCAAAAATCACTTTTCAAAATTTTTCAATCTTTTCGTTTGAGGTCCTCCGAATGCAAAAAAACATATTTTTGGAAAACTGTGCGTCTGTTAGTCTGTGAGCACGATACAGATCAAACGGATAAGCGGATTAAAACCAAATTTTGGGAGGATGCTTAGTATGTAAATATGTAGAGTCCTATTGTTTATGGGGAAAATCGGCGCACGCGCAGAAGAGGTATATGCTATAACGGTGTTTTTTTTAATATAATAATGGTATACTTTTCATAACGGTTTATTATTCTACTTATTTTTTCTAAAAAGTTTCTTTTTTCTAAACTTTATAGTTTTTGAAATATTTTAAAATAAAAAAAATCAGCAGATTAATTTTTACATAACGGGGAACATATTATGTAGGTAACTATTGCAACGAATAGCTTATGTCATATTGAACACTAGCCATTACCCGCGTCACCTCACTCGATATCAGAAGTTTTATTTTGTTTATTAAACTGTATCAAATTTCAATATTTTTGAAGTTGGAATGGTCCCGTCGCCCAATTAACTGAAATTTATAATCTTAAATAATGTTCAATAGATTAAAACGACAGAAAAGATTGACCACGATAAAATGTACTTTAACAACATGTCATAGAGTTTTATTTTATTAAGAAAAGACGGCAACTAGATCTTTTTAGCGTTTGATTAAACAGTTTATTATCCAAACTTTGCAAATATTTACATAAGTATAAACATCAATAATGTAGCGTTTTATCAGAGTTTATTGAATGTCTCGAACTTTAATGCATTTTCTTCACCAATGTCAGACATTGACCATGGAAAAACAATCCGGAGACAGTAATCTGGACGCCTTTATATTCTTCTTTATCTGACAGTGGCGTACTTAACAAAAATTATTTTTGGTTTGACAATATTCGAGTTCATTGCGACGTCGTTGTGTTTCCACGGCATCATCCAGTTCCCAAGTCCTAATCGGAGGAGCCGTAAAATGTATCTATTGAATTTTCAATTTATTGAAGCTAGAGGGGGGGGCAAATTAACCTGGATCAGATGAAAAGTGAAATACTTCCCTTTTACGACTTCAACCGGCTGTTGAGAGGAAAGGGTGAGAGAGTCGTTTCTACCTTCTAATTTCCTACCCGATTTGGTATTGCCAGGTTCAGGGTGCAAAGTCCTAAAGAAGACGCAGATAAACGTAGACTTAAGATTATTAAAGAGTTTAGCATATATATGAGACTCTTTAAAAGTATATACAGTCGAACCTGGATAAGCAAGAGTTCACGGGACCGCGATCTCTTTTTCGCATATGGAGATTTTGCACTAACACGAGTTTCTAGCTTATAGAGGTACAGGAGTGGCTTTCCTCACTTATAGAGGTCTATAAAAATACAGCAAATATGTAGTGACAAACATGTAGGTAATTATTATTCGACATAGATCTTAAAAAAAGAAAACAAAAAATCTTAGGCCCTTCTCACACGAAGCTACTCAAATGAAACTAAACTGATTACTAACTACAATCACTAACTAGTTAGTAACCAAATTTTGTACACGATGCTACTCAAATCATTGTTTAATCACTTGTTTCATTTGAGCTGCCATAATGTTTTCTGAATCTGAATCAAGTGATGAGGATATTATTTTATATTATTATAATCAAAAAAGGCACCGACGAATGAAAGAACGCCAATATTGTAGGGCATTTGTTGCTGCCAAAGAGCTACAGGAAAATGATGCGAAATTTTTGGCATTCTATAAAATGTCCAAAGAAACATTTTTAGTGTACTGTCTCCTTTTATTCACAAAAAGAATACTACAACGCGTGAATGTGACGCTTTTTCCGTCTTATCTTTTCGAGAATAATCACTTAACGTGTAATTATATAGGCAAGGATGCCTTTCGACAGCTTCTACCAGTTTTAAATTTTGGATTGGATCAGCCATTTTTGTTGTTTTATTGGTAACTGGTTAGTAACTAGTAGCGTGGCGACCAGCACGCTGCGTCGTTTGAAACTGATCACTAACTGGTCACAAACTGATTTCTAACCGATAGAGCCGTGTGCGAACCTCCATTGAAATACTAGTGCTAGAGACTGATTTGTAACTCGAGTTAGTGTAATTGGTTTCGTTTGAGTAGCTCCGTGTGAGAAGGGTCTTACATTAATGTTTACTTAAATAATCCGTTAAGATACTCGTTTTAACAGTAATATCTTCTGCGTTTCTGTTTTTACATTTTGTGTATATTTTTAAAACAAGCAGAACTAGTACCGTCCATTCAGAAATGGACAGAATTAGTTTTGACCAATTGAAAATGCGCAAAACTAGTTTTGCGCATTTATTTCGGCCATTGACCGATTTCGGGTATAGACCGTAACATACCTACCTATAATAAATTTGATGTACTACTGTTTCGTGATTTATCTGTCTACACCAGTGGTTTAACAGTCCTTTTATTTATTCGTTGTATACATAATGTCTTTTTCGCCAAAAATCACTTGGAAAAAGACAATAGATGGCTCGTGAAAGTTCTGATGTCGCAATCCGTGAGATAAAAACTTTTAGTGCAAGTAGAAAAGGTCACTGGTCTGTCACAAAACACTGAAAGTAAATATGAGTGTATATGCTAGGGCTGTACGAATACTGTAAAAAAACATATTGTGCCGGTCGAGTATCAATCGTCGAGCCAAATAAAAAAAAGACGGGTTGCACTACGGGAGTGCCGGCGGAAGTGAAAACCTAGATGTACTTAAACTAAATTTCGCTAGTAGCAATATAAGTTACATGCCTAGTGCAAAAAATTATAAGCTATTAGCTTTGACAAAACATTAAGAGATGTCGCTATGCATCCAGGTTTCGTAAAACTACACATTTATAAAATTACATGCAGCCAGTCACTGGATGTAATTTTTTAAATTTGTATTTTTACGAAACCTGGATGCATAGCGACATCTCTTAAGGTTTTGTTAAAGCTTATAGCTTATAATTTTTTGCACTGCATGTAACTTATATTGCTACTGACATCTAGCGAATTTTAGTATATGTACTGCCGAAGCAAGTACGGTAGACCGTCTCAACAACTCGTCAGAGTCACGTGACCCTGACGCCTGACGCGTCAGATCTGACGCGAGTTTAACATTTTTTACCCATTACAAAAAAAGTGTACAACGCCGCTAAAGAAGTTTTCACTTCAAAAAATAATACTTGACGAAAATTTAGTCGAGCAAAAATCAAACTCGTAAAAAAATTAAGTTGAGTAGAAATATACTCTAAGAAATGCAATATTTTCAAAAATCTGAATCGAGTAAAAAAAATTGATTTAAGTACGTTTATCAAAATCGAGTAAATTCTCGACTAGATTCGAAAATAGCTTATTTTTTTAATAATCGATTCTATTGACGCTCAAAACGTTTATTTTTTAAAAACTCAACCCGAAAATTAATTTTATCAAATACTCGGCTCGATTCGAAAATCGAGAATTTAACAGATACTTGAAAATCGATAAATTATTTGACCCGACTTGAAAATCAAGTATTTATTCGACACTTGACTCGATAATGGAGTTGGTATTTGTGAAATATTCAACTCAAAAGGAAAATTAATTTCTCGTATATCCTTATATTTGAGGTAAACATATGCACACTCATACACACACACACATATGTTGGCTCAATGTATGTGGCAAGTTGCCAACCTCTAGTGATATTTTAATGAATGAATATTATATTCCCCCAGATATGGTTAAATTAAAGAATGAACGAAAATGTCTTTGATAAAACACGTTTAGTTTCCATTAGTTGTACCAAAGGACCGATCTTTCATCAGATTATTTAAATAACTGAGAGTTAATTTTTCCCAGGGGTTTTTCGAAAATAGTTGTGCGACGACAGTCTACGTATTTTATACAGCTACACGTCGACAGATATAGCGTTATGCGTTAAAATTGATTATTTTTAATGCGTTCATCCGTCCATCCGTCACAGACGACTTCCTCTGAAACTGTTTGACGTAAAAATTTTAATATTTAGCACAGAGATAGAGAGTATGGTGGTCTAAATACAGACGTGAAATACAAAAAGTTGAATTCAGATTTGGGAGGTTTATTTCAAGGTGTGAATTGGGAAATAGAAAAAAATGATTTTTCAAGGGCATCGTGAAGGGTGTCAAACGAAACCTTACTGATGCGCGAATTCAACAATATACGATATACTTTTTGTGAATTTTTTAAAACAATTCTCGGGAAAAAGCTTTTAAAAATTTCTGCCCCACACCCTTACCTATTGCCGAAAAGGTTGCTCAGAAAAACATTGTACATTGAACGAAAATTATCAGGGTTAAAAATTCTGGCACGATTAATATTTAATAGTAATACACAATTTAGTTGACACTATATGTCATATTAATGAATGCACTATGAACAAGTTAGACTAGCTCGTTGGTACTGCACGAGACTAGTATTCGCAGGGTTGTGGGTTCGAGTTTCTCGTTGGGCGAAAATGTATTTTTGTCTTTTTTGAAGTGAAAACTTTTTTAGCGGCGTTGTACACTTTTTTTGTAATGGGTAAAAAATGTTAAACTCGCGTCAGATAAAAAATTCGTAAGACCTGATCGAAAATTCGTAGTACGAAAACTTTTGTACACTTTTTTTGTAATGGGTAAAAAATGTTAAACTTGCGTCAGATCAAAAATTCGTAAGACCTGATCGAAAATGCGTAAGACCTGATCGAAAATTCGTAAGACGAAAACTTTTGTACACTTTTTTTGTAATCGGTAAAAAATGTTAAACTCGCGTCAGGACACGTGACCTGATCGAAAAATCGTAAGACGTTAATATTCAAGTTTTTAAATTTTAAATTTATTTTTGGGAGTATTTTGAAAATAAAAAAAATTAGTTGTTCTTTTGTTTTGTAGATCTGTCAGAAATAAACTAATTAAGCATGCTTTGATTAATTTTTGCATGACGTGGAACATATTTATTATGTAGGTAACCATGGCAACGAATAGCAAATATCATACTGTATATTAGCAATTACCCGTGTCACCTCACGCGATATTAGAATTTTTTTCTTTATTTATACTATAGCAAATGTTAACATTTTGAAGTTGGAATACAGTTTATGCATAGGTATATAATTTTTTTTATTTAACTCCTCAGAGCAAAGCTCGATCATCTAGATATTAATTATAAAAAATAGAAAATAATACAAAAATGATATACCTACAGTTTGTTATAAGGGGAAATGTAATTCGTGAGGTTCTATTTGGCAGGGCTTGGTTTCAGTTTTGTGTGGACAAGAACTATACACACAGCCGTACGGATGGGAAATTAACACGTGACCATATGCAAATATTTGCATTTACTATCAACGCTCGTGGAGGATCACAATTTGCGATCGGTGTATTAAAATATAAAATATAATGTCCCCTGATGAACTAAGGACGGCTCCTAATTTCATTTACTTTACAGTTATGGGAAAAAATCAACAATAGTATTTTTAAGCTAGGAAAAAATGTGAACAAATGTGAGACAATATAATACACAAGTATGAATATTATTATAATATGTTTTAATCCCAAAAGAGCTATCAATTTAGGTGATTCAAATCAAATGATCGTTTTTGGCACGCACTGACATAGAACCTACTCCTCGCGCCACGGTGTCCGTTTTACCATCCCACACCATACGTTGGGAATAGTACTAATTTAGATCAAAATTCAATATTACAATATGTTTTCGTTTTTAGATCACCCGAATCCAAAAACATTTTTTTGGAAAAAGTCAGTGCATCTGTTTGTCTGTATACACGATACAGGTTAAAGGGATGAGCGTATTGAAACCAAATTTTTGGAGAATCTTTGATATGCAAATATGAAGAGCCCTTAGTGTTTTTGGAGAAAATTGGCACACGCTCAAAAGAGATATATGCCACAACGTTGTTTTTTTTTATATATTAATGGTATTTTTCATAACGGTCTATTTATACAAGAAAGTTTTGTAAAAAATATATTTTTTATACTTAAAATCACAAGTCCTTTTGTTCTGTAGATCTGTCAGAAAAAAGTGTGCTTTGATTAATTTTTACATGACGAAAACATATTATGTAGGTAACGATGCAAACGAATAACAAATATTACAATACTTAATACTAGCCGTTACCCGCGTCACCGCACGCGGTAACAGAAATTTTATGTTCGTTATTAGGTATACAATATGATCAAATGTCAATATTTTTGAAGTTGGAATGGATTCGTCGCCCAATTAGCTGGAATTTTTTTTTCAGACAAATTTGGCAACCCTTCTTATGCACGTTGGTATATAGATGTGGGAAAATGAGTAAAGTGAATTTGTTTCTGATTTACAACTGCTAATGAGCAAATTTCTGCACAACAGCCATTAAGCTCCTGGAACAACAAAACTTCCCGAACAAAACTCCGACTTCGTAATATGTTTACTTGTCAGTAATTAGGCGCATTTTTCCTTTGTTTTAATTAATTATTCAATTATATGCTACTTTTCCATTGCGTCTACTTTTCTCGGAATTCATTTCACTATATTATTTTTAATATTGTCGTCTAAATGTACGTATTTAAACTGAAACATATTTTTTTTAAGTGAAACTTCTTATGCGGCGCCACTACCTCGACGATTTGAAGGGCCAAATGCAAAAAAAAACGCATGAGCCTCTCCTACATAAGCTTACGGGGGAATTGAAACTTCTTTCGAAATTATTTACTGCAATCAAAATGCAGGAGTATTTGATATCACGCATTTGCTGACACTCGACGAAATATACAGATTTATAGATATTTATAAATACATGAGTATAATAACAAGAAATAATTACATTTAAATGTGTAATAATTGGTACAATATATAAATACTATACATAAATTATGCATCAACACACCTTTACTATTATACAGTACTTTGACAGTTATAGAGTGTTATAAAACCCACGCGAAACTATTGAACAAACCAATCTTTCCATATGAAGGGTACACGGGAAGAAGGCGATATGTCAAAAAATGTAAATTGTGCAGGAGAGCATTTTGAAGGGTTTAAAATCGTGCCATTTACTTGCTGATGCATTTCTTTCAACGCTTATAACTTTTGACCTAGCATATTCTCGTCTAAAATGAATACACCAACAGAAAGGCATAAAAAAATTAATTTCGAATTTTTACTGACAAATTGCCTTCTTCTCGTGTACCCTTCATATAGGTTGTACACGTGCAAATGTGTATACGTGTGACCGGGAGAAGAAGCTATGACTAATTTGGACTGATTTAACCTTATCACTTGGGGGGCGGAAATGCGTCATTTTTTATGATAATGACATTTCTGTGAAGAATTATTATTTTATTTTTTTATTTATTGTGTTTTAACACACAACATAAAATCTAACAGTTTTCGTGGTTTTTTAAGGAAGGTTGGCCAATTAGTAAACTATCAGATCATGGAAAAATTCAGGCCAAAAAGTGAAGATATTTTTTTTTTTATTTTTAACTTACAAAATTCGGAATTTTGTAAAAAGAAAACCGAAGTAAATATTCTCGAAAATGACGCATTTCTATTAAATTATTCCAAATTAGTCATAGTTTCTTCTCCCGAGAATACAAACAATTACCGGCCACCTGTACCTATAGGTATATACAATTTTCCCTTCCTTTCTCGCGCTCAAGTTTCCTCTTATATTTCCGCCTTATTGAACTATTTTCCCTTTAACACCACAGAAAAATTCAAACAAATACATCGCTTAAAAGTTTCACTTAGAAAAATTTCGCAAAAAAGAGCGAAATTACTCTAGGAATAGCACAGCTACGGAGCCTTGTCTGACGCATTTTTCTTGAAGTCTGTTCTATTTTTCTAAAAAGCACTTTCATCATGATATTTAAATTTAGTCGAGATAAACCAAAGGCTTAATTTATCTAGGTCGTTTAGCGGGAAAAAAACCGGCATGTGGGACGAGCAGAAAGATTCAACATATTTTAAGTGGGACAGAATGCACGCATTTAAACGTCATTTACACGATACTCGGCCCGCTAATAACAGCCTTGTGAACATTCACACGTTACGCCCAGCCGATGTTATTTATGGAGATCAATATGTCACCGTGCAGCGCGCTCCCCAATATACCGGCCGTAAATCGGACTCTGCTCCTCCTCGAATTCTCTTAACAATCTCTCTCTCTCTCGGCACTTTCTACTTTGACCGCTCACGTTTCAGCAATACTTCAAAAGTTTCACCTTGTTAACTCTATTATATACAGTTGGCTCTCTCAGATTACACTGAATGTGTAATGTTACAGCGCACATTTAATTTTCCTCAGAGATACTTTTTGAATTTTCAGAGCTCTTTGAAAAATTTCCATTTTTATGCATGAATAATCAAAATTTTCAGAGGATCACAACTTGGTAAGAAAATGTGAGATCAATTCAGAAATCATCTCACGAAGTAATTAATAAGCACATTTTTAATTATTGACAAATGTTTCGATTATTTCCGTGAATTTGCGTTACTGTTAATGTGCACAGTCGTGCCATCTCTCTGTGGCAAAATGAAAAGCAAAAATGCTCATTTAAGTATATAATTAAGGTTTAGCCCTATGATAAAGTTAAGCACTATGAGGATAATATGTAAAACTGTGGAATGTGTATAGTAACGCCATCTCTTGGTGTAAAAATGAAAAGCCAAAACGCACTTGTGTTCTTGTAAATAAGGCTTTTTAAGAATTTGTTTGTCTCACAAACTCGGCGTTTCGATGATTGCCTTGATTTTAAAACTAATACCAGGAAAAGAGTCAACAATCATCATGCCTAACTTAACATTGAATATGAGAAGTCCATTATATTGAAGCACCAGAATATACTCTTATTCTTGACGAAATCAAAAATAATACTAACTGTCATCAGTTCAAGAAAAGACTTACCTATAGTGCGAGATCCGGTATTAGAAATATATACCCTCATCTGTTAATTGATGATGACACAGATTATATTATGTTAGATAATATATACATTAATAAATCGCACATGGGCTGTCTAGCGAAATCACATACCGATGCTGTTAAATTAAATAAGTTCTAATTAGCTTTTCTGGATCAACTTCCCCGATTTGCTAATCATAAAAATCGAACCTAAGATGAGACGATATGACAAATAAAATGTGAACAAAACAAATAAACTTAAAGTATACAGAACACGGCTATTTACAAGGTATGTTTATGTGGATTATCTATATTTATGTATAGAACAATGATATATTCCAATTCCTTGTGTCATATTCTCTTATATTAGGCTCGATTTTTATGATTAACAAATCGGGGAAGCTGATCCAAAAAAGTTAATTACAATTTATTTAATTTAACAGCATCGGCAACCCATGTGCGATTTATTAATGTATATGTTATGGACTATGTGATTAATCAGGGCATTGTGTATAATGCCCGAGTCAAATCGGACCATGTAATAAATAATCATTAAAACTTCATTATTTATCACAGTGTCCGGTCATTACGAATATTGCTGTGATTGTTAGGCAATATGATAATTTAGGTACATTTGGCAAGACGTGGGGAGCAGGGACAAATATGTGATACCCACTAGCCAATCAGAGCACGCAACTCATCCCCTGCTCACAACTGAGCGTATTTTACAATCTTTTTTAGTTTTGAGGACCCCTGAGCCTAAATAAACATTTTTAATTCAAGACTGCAGATTATCTTAAAAAAAACTAATATTCGTTTTATATTTTGAATTTGTTACTAAGTACTATTCGTACCTCCCTACCATAATTATTTTATAATAATAATGTATGTCAACATTAAAATAATTTAATAAAAATATCTTTATATTATTCTGCCTAATAGGGCATTATTCATAATGCCCGGTCATTTTAATTATTTGAATAGTTTTTATCATACTGACACATATTCGGCATTTTTCAAACTGCCCGGGAATTATGAATATAATGCCCTATTTATTTGGTCCACAACATATGTATTTTCTAACATAATAACAGATGAGGGTATATATTTGTAATACTGGATTTTAGACTACTAGGGCCTTTCTATATGTTTTTTTAATATTAACGATTTTTTGGGATGTAAATATATTATATTTATATTTGTCATTGATTGTAATTGTATAATTTGTATTGTATTTGTAATTTCATAAGTGACTTGTTTGCAACATCTTGTCTAAGCAATAAAGAATTATTATTTTTATTTAACTAAAAAAATATGTTGTAATAAATGTTTTTCTTACATACAGTTCGTGCACAGTGTTTTCTGCGTCTTACGTTTCTGATTATAAAGATGACAAAAAGAAACTCACCTGAAAAAGAAAGAAAAATATATATTAATATAATTAATATTTTATCATTAGCTAGTAGATATATCAAATTTCATCAAAATCGGTCTAGGTATTCTCATGTGACGCTGATAGATGAAAATCTGAAAAGACGTACAAAATATATGGAAAATTCAGAAGAAAACAAAATTACAGAGATATGTTACTATTTAATTTTAGATTGGTATTGATTGTTAAAGAAAAAATAAATTTTTAGTATTCATTCAGTAAACGACTTTGCTGCTTTGACTTTAAAATTAAAGCAGGGTTGTTTCACACTCCTTTTTAGTAAAAAAGTGTATCGATAGACTCTGCCGCTAGAATTTCTCGATTAAAATAGACATAACGTTTCTTCTGAAGTTCCGACCATTAAATAGAATGCGATTGAAACGTGCTAAGCTTTTAAAGCCTGAATTATTTTGTATGCTGATTTTACCAGTAGCGCCCTACGATGGTAGTATGTCTGGATTTAGAGGATCACCACCGAGGAATTAGAAAAACTAAAAAATATATCAATAGAGATATTATTTTTTTGAAGTGAAACTTCTTTCGCCGCGATGTGAGTTTTTTTTAGAAGAACTATTAAAAATTACAACAAATTCTGTAATACTGTCAAACAAATTATAATCAATAATGCTTTTTATTTCGTTGAAGAATTTTTAAATTTTCCTAACGCTTTTTAATGTTTTAATGTTTTTTATGATGAAATTATTAATGTTGATATTATTATCGTCTAATAATTTTATCTATTATTGTATTTTATTATATGTATAGTGACAAATCCTCCTGCTATATGCATGTATAAAAAGGATAATAAATTTATTATTATTATTATTATAGACTTTATAAAGACATTTTTAATTTAAGTTATTTTTTTCGTGCAAAATTATGGTGTTTAATCTATCTATCTAAAGTCCCCTACTGCGTCTGTCTGTCTGAACGTGATAAACTCAAACGGGTTTTCATACGGTTTTCATTAATAGAAAGAGCGATAAACGAGGAAGGTTTCAGTACGTTTCAGTAGTTTCGTATGCTGGCTAACTCTGTCCAAATCTTTAGAGATACATCAAAACAATGTACTTTCATAGTTCTGCTGTGTAGATGGGAAGGCCAATATAATATTTTCAGAACAGTTTTGCACCCGGGTGAAACCAGGACGGGCCGCTAGTGGTTTATAAGAAAGGTCAGAAACAGAATTGGCTCAAAACGTGATAAAGATAACCTTACGTTACAATAATTTTTTTGCATTATTCAGATCCATCGATATTTCGAGCAGTTATCATGCCGACAATAGGGCTCCATTTTTTCAGCAGGATCTTCTAAAAACCCCATTATATGTATCCTAACTATTTTTTGTTTGGTTTCAAACATAAATGATTAAAAAATAACATGACATTCTTATTTTACTAAAATGTTAATTTTGAACACCTAAAAAAACGTTTATTTTGAATGCGTTCAGATAGATGTGACCTCTTAAGGCCCTACACTTATAAACAGTTGTTGTTTTCAATAGTGCTCCTTTAATTTTGGTTCCACATGCGTTTGCTCATCGTAATACTGAGTATCTGCAATTCAATCTAACGTTACAGCTTCCCATTTCCCTGCATGCATACCACTGTTTGCTCTTTCTCTCCATGGAAGTAAAAATTATGCGGAGAGATGTCAACTATTGCACATACCGCTAAACTAGGGGTATGTGCTCTATTATCGCTTTGCGCCTCAGAGCTGACTTTCGGTCATACAAGAAGTTATATACAGGTTAATTTGCACGAAATCCATTCAAATTGTAGCTTTTTAAAAAGTGGAGATTCTGTTTTATAAAACGGAATCATTTTTAAATTTATTCAGTTCATAATTAGTCCTAAAATTGTAATTGAAAACCTCGAATAGCAATTGTCGGTTGGTCTGTACGTATTTACGTACGTCACAGCTCTACAGATCGCAATTTTTGTTCACTTTGTTTACTATCAGAGTAGAACCCTATTTACATTCAATGAAATGCGTTCAGTAGTTTAATTTTTATAAACAGTTTTTATTTAATTATTTTTTGACAGCTAATAGTTTAAAAAAACAATATAATAATATTACTGTGTAAATAGTAAATACTGTCTAAATACTCTAAATTACCATAAAATAAGTGCTACACTTCTATACCGTAATAACACCGGCACATCTAGCAAGCTTAGTGGCGTAATGGTTTTAGCATTAGATCCGCAAAGGCAAGGTCCTGGGTTCGATTTCTTTCGAAATATTTGATTTTTATTTATTTATTTTTCTATTCCATTTTGTTTCACTTGATATTTATATTTTATTTTATCTATAATAGTTCTTAATTTTTTTTTACTTTTACAAACTTAAAAAAATATTTTTTCAATTTTTAATTATTTATTTCTTTGAATTTTTAAATCTTTTTTCAATTGTTTTTTTTTATCATACAGTGGAAAACTTGCGGGATGTGCACTTTTGGTTTTGCCAACTAGGTATTGTTTCTAACTTTCTTTTACTCGCTGTAATTCCGATTTGTTTCACTGACAAATCGAGCAATCATTCTTCAAGTAAAAACTATCAGCCTTCGTTAAAATGTATACTCAGGCTAGAAATCGTGAAAGTCGTAAGATTGTGTTAACCACCGAAATTTCCGTAAAATTTGAGTTCAACTTAGAATTCATCAAAGCATTTCTTTAGATTGCGCTTTTTTAAGACTTGGGCTCAACATAGAAACAAACAGTCTTCCCAAAACCTGCGTTCAACTGACAATCAAGATATTTTTTATTCTGGTCTTAGGAATGTTTATCAAAATGTGTACCCTTTTTCATTGAACACTGTCAGAAATCATCTGTTAAACAAACTGTCATATTATTGTGCTCTTTTCCATCCACCTTTAAGTGTTTTACGAAGTTTTTTTCTTCATGATATTCTTGGTGTTTTGATTTAAAAATGATTCTAACCTAAAAGTCAGAAATCAGCTGATGAACAAATAACCGCCATATTACTGTGTTCTTTTCCATCCGCCTTCAAGTGTTTAAGTTATTTGTTTACTTCCATGATATTCTTGTGTTTTGATTTAAAAATGACTCTAACCTAAAAGTCAGAAATCAGCTGATAAACAGCCGCCATATTAGAGTACTCGGTGTTCATCTTTGTCCGAATTCAAATGTTTTACTCACTCATTTACCTCCATGATTCTCACAGTGTCTGTCTGTATATCTGTCTGTCTTTGTTACACGGCTATTCTCTTCCATTTCATTCGCAACATTCTCTTTATATTCACATCATATAGTTCCAACTGTATGTAGTACTGAAATACGCTATTAGAATTAAATGTCAATAATCATAATCTTGCGATCTTTACGCTTGCTGGATATTAATTTTAATGCCGCAATATGTCAACACTAAATCCATATTATTAATATATATTATATAGTATTTGGCACATGTTCCAATTTTTTTGTTGGAATCTACATCACAAATAGATTATGAAACAATTTTATTGAGAATTTTTCGGAAACTTCTTTTATCATGAAACAGATGCAAGAGTGTGTATTTTTATTATTAAACGGTTTTTTTAGCTTGACTCCGTTATTCAAATTAGAAATTATTGTAGAAAAACTATTCCAAATTATTTATTAAACTATTTATTTAATATAAGCGCTTTCGACATTCAGTTAATTATAATTCAATGAAAACATTAAAACTAACGATTATATTTTAGTTTAATCAAAGCCCACAATGTTGACTCATATTTATTTTCTAGTTCTTAATACAATAAAAGCGTTTAACTTAAAAGTTTTTTACCTCTTTTTATTTAATGGAATTTTAAATATAGAATTATGTCACTACCAAAATGACGTTGATAATATTCAGCTTGCGATTGGCTTACTAGATCTACTATGGCACGTCCATTTTTTTTGTCATAGATAAAGAAGATATTTTTGTTATAGATAAAGAAGTGTGACTGTCTTCTATGTCGTCATACGGCGGTTTATACTGTGTTTAAAATGTATAATAAATAATTTTTATATGTAGGACTTGACGTGTCATTACATGTATCTCTATTGACAAATAAAAAAATATTATTATTATTAATAATTATATATTTCTATATCGAAATCTTGTTTGCAAGTAAGAGAAAGGATATAAATTAGTTAACATGTAAAAGGATATATACACTGTTTCAATTTAAAAAAAATTCTTGAGTGCAAATAATTTTTGACGTTGTGTTTTGTTTAATTTAAAGTGTGTAAAAATAATTTGCATCAAGTTAAATATTTGAAACTGTTGTGCCACTAGGCTTTAAACGAGGGTTAGTTGTAAAAGCTTAACACGAACCTACGTGCAAGTTGGCACAAATAACTACTACTACTACTACACCTTGCTTTGAATCGCAGATTCCGTGACTAGGTGAAATATATAATTTACTGATTAACGCAAATTGTTTATCGATGTTTTGTGCGCTGATAATGACCCAAGTTGCCGGTTCAAATTTTTTGTTTAGCTAAGTTTATTATAGTTTCCAAGCAAAAACATTGTCATTAAATCATCTTCCATAGTCCCGTTTATACGGCACAAAATATAGTAATTTAATTTTTGTTTTTGTGTCATTTTCCTTTGAATTAATTGCTAGTAAACATTGTAACAAAAAAAATAGGGAAACGTTATTCTTTTTTTTATATATATACCTATATGAAGGCAGATAGTTTTATTCAGAGAGCTCTATTAGGTGATTAAAAATAAAAGGGTTTAATAACAACCAAGATCGTAAACATGTAATTAAAAAACTTCATAAAATATAACTATTTTCACTTTTAATAAACATTGCTCACTGAAAATTTGAGTTTGAAGTTTCCCTTAGTGCTTACCACAAACGCTCGCATCGACAAATTTGTAACTCCGCCTCCTTACACATAGCCCATAAATATGAAAAACGATTGAAGATACGTTATCCCACCACAAAAACTGAAACTTCCACCACATTTTGTAACCTTCCATTTTTTTAAACATATTTAATTGTTTCAATCTAATTGGACAAAGGAAAGTGGGTCGAAAATGGTGTTGAAACATACATAAATATGAAACTGTATAAAAGCGTAATATGATTATAATTAATAGATATTACATACAGATAACCCTGACAGTTAATGTAAACAAATCGTAAAACATTTTATTTGACCCTCAGTTTAAAAAGGTTTTACAGCTCTGACATACAACTTTCTTCTATACAAACATACGAGGATATGTATTTTTTTTGTAAAGTACAGCCTATATTGTCACATACTTGTGTTATATAACCTTGCTGTATGCTTCATTCACGTTTCATGAGATAAATTTTTATTTTATTTCAGACCTTGTACGAATATAACAGTTGTATCCATATAAAGAAACTCCGTTATGCTTATTTTAGTCTGAAATTTTAAAACCGGATATAAACGTAAAAAAATAGCAACTTGATACACTGCCATCTGCTTTTGGGTACGGGTGTTTCACTCATCGCAATTTTGTTCGTACAAATATTTTTTTTATTATTAGAGATATTATTGTGAACATTAGTGTTATTCAGTCCTATTCTGGGTGGCAGAAAACATTCTAAACATTCTAAGAAAATCTTATTTGATAAAGACCACAGATTGTGACCACAAATAATGCATGGTGACAGTATAAAAGAATCAAAGAATAAATGGTTTTAGAGAAAAATATATGTTGAAAAAATTCTAAAAAATTACCCAGTTTTAATATAAACATTGAGATGAATAAGATTTTTAATAAAATAAAAGTATAAAACACTGCGATAGGCCATGTTGACTTAAACATCGAATGACGTCACGCCATCTTAAATAAAGGAGAATATAAACTCTCGAAATAAGTAATCAACGTGTCGTTTAAATTTTTGTTGCGATCATTCACTTCTGCCTCATTTAATTAGTTGATTTGTTGTTTATTAGTTTTTTTGTGATATTTTATAACATTTATGCCAAAGGTTATTTTTGAGTTTAGTTAACTTGCAACTAAAGAAGGCCATACTATTTTTACTACTAAGTACCTACGTACTTTTAAAAAAATACTTTATATAAATCATATCATTACGTAAATTTACATATACCTTTCTACGAAATACCTCTGCACGACAACTCTACACCCATAAATACTACATCAATAATCAGCTGTCACTAAGGTTTGACGTCACAAGCGATTTCGCGATTAATTCAAAATAGAAAGATGAAAATGCAATAATTTGCGTTAAAATGTAATTTATTGCTGAAATAATGTTTCTTTTTGGAACTAGTAGTGTACCTACATTATAGAACTGGATTTCAAAATCTGTCATCATGCCTATTCTCCAAAAGAACAGCGTTCTGGAATTTTAAATTGATCCTGCTCGAAAGAAAATTTATCGATTCAAACGACATTTTTTTTAAATGCGTATATACCTGTATTCAACATGCACAAATTTTACTTCAATTGAATAAATTGATTTTTGTAATGCTGTAGACATTTTTTTTTAATTTCAAAAATATTCTAATAGTAGTTTAAAATATCTCGTAAATCAAAAGAACATATAATCCGAAAACAACACGATGCTTTATATTTTTGTCAAAGAAATATGACGCTTGTAGAACTTGCTATTTTTGTCTGTTTTTGCAGTAACGACAAACTGTTTGTAACAATTTTTCGCATCCATTTCCTTAAGGCAGCATTTCACATAACTGTACACAGAAGATCTGTGACGAGGAAGGAAATGAAGCTTTTTATATCTTTTCGAAATTTCGATTTTATTTATTGTCAAATGCGGTTCTATAAAACATGTAAGACACGTTGTGTAAATATACTTTATCCGTTTTTACCTGCCTCTCTGTTCGTACCAGCATAGCTCAAGAACGGCTGAACCGATTTTGTTAGACTATTAATCAAACTTGAAGTTTAGGATACTTTTCCTGATAAATTGCGCAAAAGGCATTTTACAACAGATTTTAGTAGCTGTGATTAAACACGAATTCTGGGTAATAGAAAGATGTGTCAAAAAATTTGATTCGACAATAACGTTAAATTGTGAACATATGTATTACAGTTTCCATACAGCCCATCCGGTCGAAACTACGGCCGAAACTGAAACTACATTCGGGAGGTTTCGCGCTGAAATGCGATGCAGCTGCGAGCAACGAAGTGTCTCTAATGCCTTCGCACTCCGCTTTTTTTTTTTTTTTTTTTTTAGTTTGACAGAAAACTTTTTATTTTGATACTTTCGATCGAAGTATTATTTGCATTAAAAATATTTATTTAGTTGTTGTATTTGGTAGGTACTCTAGACACTTATTAATTTTAATTTTATTTTACTTCGTTAATAAGAGTACCGTACAAAATGACCAAAATTTAGAAGAAATAATTTTGTTCTCAAGATGAAAGAGTGTTCTTTTATTTGTTGTATGTATACCTACCTAAACATATTTATTAATTATTAGGTATATAAACACTTTTTATTCAAAAATAATTGTGTTTGGTAGCTTTTATTTTATTTCATAATATTAAAAAAAAGTATATTTATTTGTGCATTTTGAAATAAGGGGGGCAATAAGATGATATGCTAAGTTAATGATTAGTTAAAATATCAGAGGCTGAATGATTAATTTGTGATTAATTAAAAAAAAAATAAAGACTGATTATGATAATGTTTACTTTATTTTCCCCACGAAAACATGAACTTTCTGTTTCGGTTTCGGCCGAAACTGAGACTGAAGCCGAAATTCGGACAATACTTAGATCATATAAATTATCGGCATCGCTACACGCTCGACTAAAGCTCGTGGCGTCGGTACATTCTTTTAGACGATAGCTCTGTATACTGTTAGGTGGATCACCGTCTTTACAAAATTCTATGAAGCTTACGTGTTTTGTTTGTCCATTCGGCGCACACTCGATCCATCTATAGAAAAATGTTACATGCACGGATAACATATATACACAGATATTTGATACACATTCATGATAAGTGTGGCTATACTTTATTCACTGCCAGTGGCAAAATGACGCGCGAAACGACCTTGAACTTGTACACGTACAGATGATGAAAGATGTCTTCGCTCTCCCGGATATGGGGCAGCCCCAGCTACACGTTTCAGTGTCGCGGGCGCCCCATCCACTTCCTGCAACCTATCTTATACAGTTTACAAAAGCTGATAAGACCGGCGTTCCTGTTCCGGAATTTTTAATGAATTTGAAAATAGTACAGTTTGTGTTTCCAGAGCACGGATGCAGTTATTATGTACGAGTTGTGACATTGTTGAAAAAAGTGTCAGCGAGTCACACGAGCCATTAATATATGTCACCCACACTTTCTATAAAATGACTGATTTTCACATCATAATAAGTATATCTGTAATATTTTTGACAGCTGTATGTTTAGTCATTTGCAATCTGATTGGGTTGTTTACGAAAACTACGGCTGTTTTCCTATCTTGGTTACTCTTATAGTGTTAAATGATAACTGAGAGATATTTCTGTTGAGTTTATTTGTTTTTGGTCGCAGCAGTAGTGTGTAAAACGGGTTATTTTACCACCGCTGTTCGGGCATCAAATCTACAGCTATTTTATAGGGTCAGTACGATGTTTTCTAACTAAGACATTTCTAACAAAAAAATAGATAGATAGATAGATAGATAGATAGATAGTTTATTCATCATAGCGTCAAAACATAGTTTGAATATGACAAGTCACAATATACAAAATGCAAGAATTAGAACATAGAAAATAAAAATAGTAAGAAAGTGCTAATATATATATATGTCGCCGGGATATTGTCAAATCCGTGATATTGTAATTTCACTAGTGAAATTACAATATCACGATTGACAAAGAGTCGTGATATTATAATTTCACTAAGTGAAATTATAATATCACGGGTTTGACAATATCCCGGTGACATATATACAACTTATGAGGTATAAAAATCGTCTAGTGAATAAAAACATTGCTCAATTAAAAATTAAACATTTTTTTAAAATACGCTTGAAGCTATTAAAGTCGTTGATGCGTCGAATTGATTCAGGCAATTTATTATTATTATTATAAGAACTTTTCTCGACAAAAAATGAAAATAAATAACTGAATTTCAAAGGTGCTAAGGTAACTGAAGTTAAAATCTGCAAAGCGTTAATTTAAAAAATTAAAAAAAAAATGTTTCTTTCAAATCTAATTTTTCGAATATTTTTTAAGAACTGTCCTTTATATTACAAATACGACATTGGTAGGGATCAGACAAAAAATTGATATAATCCATTGTAAGCACTGTTAAGTTCTTACTTCAAAAAAATAAAACTCTTTGGTTGAATTAAAAATAATTCGAAAGTTGATGTTTTCTCAAAATCAGTGAGCTATCAATAAATTTTTTTCCAAATTATAACAACATTCATTTTTCCAGCGTAGCTAAGGAAAACTAATTTTGACAATATTACAAAAAAGAGAGAGAGAGAGTTATGTAACAAAGTTTGCTACACCATTTTTAATTTTACATCAAGATCACAGAATTATTCAGTAAAATTGAGCGAGCATTGCAACTGACAACTAATATCGTTTTTATAATATTGCAAATTATTGATGAGGCCGATACTCATTTTATGTTTAAAATAAATCATTCGAAAAGAGAATCAACTGTCAAGTGAGAACCAATTGTTTTAATCCATAACAATTGGTTTATTTGAAATCGGTTTTTATTGTCATAACACTTCATCAACGCCGAATGACCCTCGTGCGTCGAGAGGTTTGATGATCAGTTCATTGCAAATTAATTCAAAGTAAAAAAATGAACTGATGGGAAAGGCAGTTTATAAATGCGTTCTTCAAGCACCTACAATTTTTGTTCTATTTTACTTTTTCTTTTGAGGTTGTACTGTCGGTTAGAGAGTTACTGTTCAGAATTAGATAAAACTTGGCATATTGGTAGATTTTAATAAGATAATGAACCACCTAAAATTTCAAAAAGCTACAGAGAACCAAAGAAAAATTAATATTAAACGTTTTTGACGTGATAACGTCTTATAAATTGATGAATCACCAATATTATAAATTGATAAAACACCGGCTGCATGTTCGAAAAAGTGTAACGTAACGTTCCTAACGTTCCGCCTGACCCTGTGCGTGCTTTTTGCTAATTTCTCGCACAATTTAAATCAGATCGGTTTGAAACCAGTCTTAAACGAAAGAGGAGAACATTTTACATAGATTTCGTATAACAGAATTTGCCTAAACAGTTTTTTTATACAAATTTATATAGAAAAATATTTTATACAAATTTATATAGAAAAATAGCTGTATAAATGCAATGTTGTGTAATGCATGGCGCGACGCGGTCGGTTGTCTTTGTTTGCCGTACATGGAAATTAGAAGCAAACGTATGTCTTGTCTTAACATGAAAACAGCTGCATTTCTAATGTTTAATTCAATTTTTTGACATTAATATATTGTGAAATGCAAAGCCTGCTAAGTTAAGTATTGGAATAACTAATTATTATTAGAACATAATACTTTGTAAGTTGCAAACGTCACTTTTGACATTTCTTATCATTCCGACACCAAGGATAAGCGGATTGAAACCAAATTTTGGGAGGTTTAGGTTATGTATTACGGAATACGTTATCACGTAAAACTATCGTCCGTAAACCGACTTTACAGACAACCATTTTTTGCATTTAACATTGGACCTTATGAGAAATCACAGATTTTATTAAATTTAACAAAAAGTACCGTTCAGATTTCGATGAATTTTGTATCAACAGAAAAAAAATTCAAACATTTTGATATTTTAAGAATTGAGGTTCAGAGCATGTGATAAGAGTAATTAGCAAAAATGTTCTCGTTATTTATTATATGTGGCAACTCTGGCATTTTAAAAACTTGTAACTATAGCTTCCTACGCAAGTTATAATATTTTGATTGAAACAGAGTTACTGTCAGTATATCTATATATCCTTTACTTTTACGTGACGTTGTCAAATCTAAATACTACGTACGCCAAAATATGTGTCTGAACACATATTTGATACTTTTTTTTTATTAAACAAACAAACAAAAAATGTGCATTGGCTTATGCCACTAGCACTGTTTACATGATATAATAATTCAAAATAAAATAACACAATATATGGTAAGTAGCAATTTTAATTTATAGATAATAATTAATTTGTTAGTAAATATTTGATACTTGTGGTATCGACAGTACTACCTTAACCATATTCATTATAGTAGGGGAGCCCAAGTGGGGATTTTTGAAGTGACTCTAGCGTGTCAGAAAATTATATAGGGAGAATCCTTGCACCCTTTAATGTACCTCTATATGGTGGGGTGTGTTGAGGGGAACCCGTCTGATTAGTAAAAAAAAAAATCGATTCTTAGAAAAACTCGAGCGCGTCAGTCATTTACAGTATTTACGCGCATTATATTTCTGGTAACTATTAGATATTAATCTGACGATTAATTCAAGGGGGCTGGCCGTAACGAGCGGTTGAAAAAAAAAAAAAAAAGTTATTCGAGCGTATCAGACATTCAAAGTGTATGTCAACTAAAGCTTAAAAAGTGTCCTATTAAAATATCTGACGATTTGGACATGACGCAAACTCATAATATATTTTTGTATTTCAAGGTGACGTTTTTTTTTTACAACTTCGAGACTCGCTTGTTTCTTAACGTCACGCTCAAATTGTCAGATTATTGAGATATACAATCTTCTCAATGTAATTAATCAACTTTCTCTTAATCTGACGCGCTCGAGTTTTTCTAAGGATCGATTTTTTTTTACCAATGGAGGGTTCATACTTGGTAGAGGTACATTAAAGGGTGCAAGGATTCTCCCTATATAATTTTCTGACACGCTAGAGTCACTTCAAAAATCCCCGCTTGGGCTCCCCTACTATTAGCTGATAAAATATTTGGAGATATTATTTTGAGGATCATTATTCATTACAAATAAATAAATTAGATAAGAGGTTATCAGCGTCTAATTAAATTAGATTATAATTAATATTTTTGCAAATTATAAAAAAAAAATTCAACAATGAGTATTTTTACCGTCAGTTATGAAAAATGTCTACGGTCAATTAATATTCTTTATAAGAAATTTATTTATTGCTCGGCTAATTTTTTAATGCCAATTTAGTTTTTTAGGTGTTCAAATCTAGTATTCATTATTTTTTACTCGACTGCTTCAGAAGGAGGGTAATGTTTTTCGAATGTATGTTTATTTCCTTGGCACGTTCTGTAACTTTAACAATATGGGTATCAAATAAAAACTAGTAAATATAGCCAATTCCAAGTATGCCGCCATTTTAACACAAACTACAAATCTAAAAAAACTCGTTTACGCAAAAGTGCCTAGAAGAAAATAGAAATTGATTACTATCGATAAGAAAAAAACAAGAAACCCGACTGCACAAAAATGAAACTAATAATTAAAAAGAAGAGCACATGTCAGAAAAACCTCAACATGCATATTATTAAAATTTTCAGACATGTTTAATTATTAGTTTCATTTTTGTGCAGTCGGGATTCTTTATTTATTTTTTTTTTTAATAACTAATTTTTTTCTGTTTCCCAAAGAATCTTTTTCCATATGACTGAAGTTCGAGTGTCAGTTTTTTGTCAAAATCGAAGGTATTTGTTGATATTAAAAAGCGAGGGAAAATACTAATATTATTATAAGCTGAACCCAATTTTGTTTTTAATTAACAAAATAATAAAAATTAAATTCTAAGAGTTTTATTTTTGGTTGTTTGAGGTTCAAAACATTTGCTTCGTCTATAGTCACAATTAAATATAAATATTAATATCAGAATTGGTGATACTATCAATGCTATTAAACAGTCTAAACTTGTGAATGAAGCCTAGAGAGCATCAGCTGTTGGTGGTTTTTAAAAAATTAAACAAATGAAAAGAGAAATGCAACGAGACAACGTTAAAATGGCCACCGTATTAAAAGTGTGTGGGTTCACCATAAATATTTTTATATTACTTTGTTTATAAGTATGATTGTTTTTTATGTATTTCCCCAATGGTCATCTCACATTATGCAAATTCGTAAAAAAAATACTTAGCAAAGATATAAAACAGAGGGTCATGATTATACGATAAAAATTAATGATTTTAGTTCAAGGGTATGTCAGATACTACATGTCCGGTGAAGTTATATTATTAACAATGATGTTAATATCAATTATGAGATATCCAGAGCAGAAATCATTTTTTCCACTCAGTAGACTCTATCTGATATTTTATTTTGACATGTAGCTGCGAAAATAAAAAATTAAAACATTTCTTTAAACCAGTTTTGTTTCAGGTTAAAAACTATCACCTTTTACTCAAAGAAACGAGTAAATTAATTAGTTTACTATTAGACGCTCAACAACTCAGGATATTGACATTTAAAATATACGGCATTTTCATCGCCCTTGTTATACATTTAAAAACAAAAAAGAATTTCATTAATAACTAAACAATATAATTCGCCATAGTTTTCGTTATCGCTAATTAGTTTTATGGTTGATTGATCAATTTACCTGTCCTAGGATTGCACGCTTGAACGATTTTTGAAACGATCGGCTCCCATCGATCAGTATAAATTGACCTGTTTTGACCCACGGAAGGCATACCGTCTTCATATTTCAAGCTGTCAACATCAAATCTACAGTAAGAAGGAAAAATGGCACTAAGGAATCCGAGAAGGCTACTTAAGGTTCGTCGTCGGCTGGTTTTGGAAGGAGGAGCATCGGATCAACGAGTGGATCATCTAGTCGAGACCTTCATGGAGGAGATGCATCGAGTTGTGATCACTTCTACACCGATCAAGAGGAAGCGGGACAGTATCGAGGACGTGAACACGAAACAGAGCGCCATGAAGGACGTGAACGACAGCGGAGACGAGGAGTTCCACTCCTGTCGGGAGGAATCATCGGAGGGCAGTTTGTACGTGACTGCTGTTGAGACGCCACAGAAACCATCAGCAAAGCGGCCGCGATTGGTTGGATTATCGTCGCAGGAAAAGAAAATGCTGGAGAATATCAACAGGTTCAGAAAACTTAGGCCGCTTAGATTTTAGTTAGAAGTTGTATTATTTATATAATGTATATATTTGTTATTTTTGACTTTGTATTATTATTATACATAATGTAAAATAAATTGATATTGTTATTACTGTATAATGTAGTTTTTTATAATTGACCAATGTAATTTGGGCTGTACCTGTTTATTAATTTTCAACAATTTGTAAGAAAAAATCATAGATCATAGTAAAAAAATATATCCTATCTTACTTGGCATGGTCAGTGTTGTCGTATTTCTGGTAGTGATTGAATTTATAGTATAAGAGAAAAACAAGATGTGAAAAATATATTTAAAAAATATAATGAAATAAAAAGCATTATAAGACAAACCATATTGCACAATTATTTCAGTAGATAATTAATCAGTAATATTACACAAACTCCTTCTAATACCCATTTATTCATAGCTACTTTGAAGGACCTTGACTGTTACTGATAGTTTTGAGCTCAGATATGATAATAACTTAATACGAGACATATTTTTTACGAATTCGTAACAAGCGAACGTATGACAAACATGTACGGAACATTTATTATGGAGAATTTACTCTTCTCGAATTTTAAAAAGGGTAATATTTAAACGAGTGACTGTAAATTACAATTTTGGGTGACAAAAATAATCAATTTGGGTTACTGTATTACTAAGTGAGCGACTGACTGCGCGTGACAAGAAAATAATAGTTAGGTGACTAAATTACTAAGTGAGCGACTAAATTACTAAGTTGTTAATAGTTAATTGCTTGAATAGAACTGCGTTTTTTAAAAAAATATATATTTAATTGACTGTCAATTAAATACACATTTTTTAGAAAACGCAGTTCTGTTTATTCGACCGTTTTATAATCCCCCTTTTAAAAACTACGATATATTTTGATCAATAGTTAATACTAAACAAAATATTCATTAATATTAAGAAAAACATTAAAATTTTGTCCTTTTTTTAAACATAACGGTTAAAAACAAATAGCAATAACAAAAACACGTGCAAATTCTACAAAATATTTTCTCTTCTCAACGATCGTTTCGGACATTAAGTCCATCATCAAAAGTACAGACATATACTGATACTCCTGATGACGGACTTGAATGTCCGAAACGATCGTTGAGAAGAAAATATTTTGTAGAATTTTCACGTGTTTTTTGTTTATTAATCATGTTCTACCAAATAACAGTTAAATGCGAACCTGTCAAGAGCTGCAAAATTAATATTTGTTTTCCAAAAAAAATAGATGAAAATTTATTCCAGCTTGTCCGGAATAGCTAACCCAAATAATGTATGTACTACTTTTTGTCTATTGGCAGATAGAGATTTTTACTGTAATAATTGCTGTTAAATAAAAACAATTTAAGTTTAAATGAAATATTTTTCTCTTGTGAACGCACTTCTCTCTCATCTAAATGACAAGGTTAAAATTTGTATTTTGGGGGTGTGGTTGGATGTCCATGTATACCAACATTATAGAATAACATAACCGGTGGGTGTTGTATCAGGAGAGCAGCGGGCTTGCCAGCGGTGCGGTATTTTAAAAGCACAACTTACTGTTTGCCGACACGCTAAGTGTGAACATGAGCTTTTAAGCTTCCATCACTGTCGTCTATCTAAATGAATAGCAAACGTTCGTGAACACACTTTATCACTGTCGCACGACACTCACAATCATACAGTTTACCGGTGTTGCCATATTGTCAAAAGGTTTCTTAACTATAGTATAGTTCCGATTATTCGACAGATGTTCGGTTATGGACGGGGTATGTACTTCGAAAAATAAACATATTAAGAAACAAAAGTCTTATAGATCTCAACTTATCAGTACAACCAGCTCCGTGGCGATCAGGGTTGGTCTTCTAGGACCTAAAAAATTACCGGGAAAACACATCTATGAGACCATGTTATTAAGAAGAAAAAAATCTGGACCGGACTGGGCCGGCCTACGAAGAACCGACGGCTCACCGGGAAAATTCTCTGTATTCCCTGAGGCCGGATCGACGCTGGTGGGGATATAATCCAAGAAGGGTCTTGCCTTGTCCAAATCTCTTTTTTCGTCTCGGTACGGCCAACAACTAGTCGTCTCCAGCCTTCAATTTTTAGCGTCTTGAGGTTTTACTACATCCTGGGCGTCCTTCGTTCTGACCATCTTCTTCTTCTAATACCTGCCGAAAATGGCCCGATGCAAGTTGCAAACCCTATCATAAAGTCCATGTGCTTCATCCCTCTTGTGTACCTGCCACGTATGGTGCTTGATATAACGTCGCTTATGTTCTCTGTCAGTCAAATTTTCTCTTTATTTCAGTTCAACATCAAAATTTGCCCTGGCTAATTAATTTTTCAGTTAAAAAAAAGATCTTCCTTCTCGTCATCCAACCAACGTTTTCCCAAACGCCCGGAGAGATATCTTCCTACCGAATGTTATTTGAAGATCTGCGCTCTACGCTACCAGTCCGTCGTATGCGCTTTTTTCACATTTCAGTCGTTATGTTCAGGTCCTTCGTATAGTTGGTATATTTCACCGTAGGCTCGAATACTCCATTCTTCATCATTTCGAACTGGTTGTTAGATTTTCCGTAATATCATGTGTTTAATAGGTCTTCAGCTTTATTCGCTGACAATTATCAGTTCAATAGATTCTTCTACAATCAGTACAAAGATATGATATTTGAAATAGATGACTGACATTTGCATAAGATCAATTTTATTAAATATTATGTAAGTTGTTCAGTAACGACAGTGACGTCAAACCCGCTAAATTAGCTTGTCAAAATCACGAATTTATGCCACTTGCGGTCGTGCTATTTGCGGTCAGAACAATTGTCGTCCCAGTTGCGGTCAATCCATCGCTTTTCACTGCGCAACAAAAACACCATCGCATCAACAGCACCCCGTAATCGTAATCGATTATTTTCTTAACCTCTGATATTATTTGCATTTTAAAATATTACGACCGGAAGTGGGAAGATACCAAAATGATGTTCCAGATACAACATATGCGCAATTCCATTGTTTATGACTAACAACGAGGCTTTCACAGTAAACATTGAAACACTCCACCCACTGAATTGTGTGTTGATCTTTACAATAGTTATAAAATCAAAATGGCAACACTGATTCATACAATTCACACTTACAACTACCGCCATTCACCACCTTCATCACCGATACCTATGTATTCGCTAACACCTGGACTTGGCATTGTATCACATCGACTCCATCATCATCATCTTTCTTGCAGAACTGTGCATGCTATTCAATCTGAAAATACAGCTGCCATCTATTTAGCTGAGACAAAAGCAACAGCTTCTACATAAATATTAATAATGTTTATTGTCAACTCCTACGGTTGGATTTTAAGTTTATTTAAGTATTTATTTTTTTATTAACGGATCACATTTCAAGCTAAAATTTTCCTTCAAAAAATAATGTTTCACTGTTTTAAGTTGAGGTTCCATTTTTTCATTCGAACGAATTAATCAGTCTTCCAGGCATGACATCCACAACCCTCAGCGGGTGGACTCCCTTACCTAATGTTTCGATTTTTGTCTTCTGTTCATCTTTTAGTTTATCGACCATGCCTTCCATGTTTCTGTGAAAATGTTGATGATATTTCTTTTCTAGTCAGCAAACTTTAGATTTGGATGCAATTAATTATTAGTAGATTTCTACGCTGCTGTCTTAATTTCTAGGGAATGATTTTAACTTCCATTGCCATTTATTTTGACTCGACTAATTTATCTAATCAATAAAGGATATAATTTTATTAGCGAAGCTTGATGTATAAACAGGACGGTGAGTTGTTTATTCTGACTTTGGGAGACATTTATACAAAATAAAAATTTTACAAATCTTTATGTTAAACTTCATGGAATAAATTTTAAATTTTGGCGACAAGTTTTCTCTAATCGACTATTTATTATCCAATCTTTATGAGGAATCCATCTTATACAAGTGGATTTTTGATAATTACAGAAATTGCAAACATTTCCAATTTCAAGCGTTACAAGATAAATGGTCGTAGCTTTATTTATGCAAACGTTACATTGTCATTCAATAATGTCTTGTATTCAGAGAGTCGACTGATTTTAATATGAAAAGTGATTCATTAAAAGTCTTAAGTGCATCAACGTTACAATCTCTGTCTTCGTTTATTTCATTAAAAGGGAATATCAAATGAGTGAGATAGTTGGATAGACCAAGCTCTTTTAATTACTCCTCAGTATTTATTGCTTCTATATCTGCGCCCAAGAAGTAAAACTCCTTATGTCGAAAAACAAGTGCTACATTTTTAGATGTATTTTTAGAGAGGTTGTCGTAGTATAGACACTGTTTGTTTTTTTAATTGAATAGCTTACAAACTTCAACCAAAACGCTAAAATAATGTTCTCTGACAAATAACATGAACCATTTAAAATGTCTGACACCTCGAATATGTTCGACATATTCGAGGTGTCAGACATTTTAAATTTCAATTTAGGTTGAAGTTTTAAAGCTATCCAATTAAAAAACAAACAGTATCTATAATTTTTTTACATGTCGTCAAAACGACATCTTTCGGAAAATTTAGAGGGAAAACACCCCAAAATCAAGAAAAGTCATAGAGGAAATAGGTGTCAGACTAGGCCTAATGAAGCCATATACAAAGTTTGGGGAGAGTATGTATCAGTAAAATTTTTGCCGACGGGCACTCTGACCATTATATGGCTGTTACGTTTTCCTATTGTTTCACGTTGAGAAACGGTAATTCCTGTTCCCACCATCTTGTTGAGGTTTTCGGTTTCAATAAATAATTTCAGATAAATATTAATATCTTATTCAGGGTCATAACCGATTACCTGTCAAACTTCTATCCTCATAAGGTTGCTTGTCACAATTTTCTGTAATTACTCCATTTGAACATTGTTATTAATTAAAGTTGAAGTTTAAAGAACATAAAAAATAACGGAAAGTGGTAAATAGAAAATTTGTAATGCCACGACTGGCGTCTATTATGACATAATGTCGAGAAACACGTTAAACGCATTATTTTTATTATTATTTTGTTCATTTATACAGTGAGAAATAAATAAGTGGATCATTATTAAATTTCGACATGAGCACTTCTGCATTTTGATCATATATATATTTAATGCAAAGTTTGTAAATTTTCAGAGTGCACTTTAATTGGCAAAAATAAACATTGGAAAGCTGTACGTTATTTCAACGAAAATCTTCAAAGAGACACTAATGACCCTTCTTGTCGAGCATCTATAAGCTACGATCAAGTCAAAACTGTCCAAATTTTATGGAAGCGTAACGAAAAGTGAAACGTCTCTACTCGCCACTCAGGGTGTTGGTAAGAGACGGGGGGAGGGGGAGAATATCGATCGCCTCACTCCTTACGAAATAAACCACACGTAAAGTAAGACGCGCGTATTTCACGACTATGTAATTCGCTTGGCTAATAAATGGGAGCCTAACAAAAAGTGAAACACCTATATATTCGCAACTCAGTACGTCAGGGAAGAAGGGCATTATTGGTAGCCTCATTTTTTACGCCCTAAATAGCCAGTAAAGTAAGACGGGCGTGTTTCAATTTTCGTTACGCTCTCAGTCGTAGAAAATCGTCAATAATGTGTGGCTTTTTACAAGCTTTTATTTAGTTTTACCTATCCCGGTGTTTGTAAGTCGGAAATCAAATCTTGCAAGCTAAATTTGAATCACTCCCCTGTTTCCGATTGAGCTGAAATTTTGCAAACGTATGTAGTTCCGATGATAATTAAATATTATAATAACTGACCGGTCCGGCTTTAGTATGGCTGCAAATCGCATTTCAACTACTTCCAGTTATCCGATTGAGCTGAAATTTGGCATACATATGTAGTTCCTATGAAAATACAGTATTATAATAATTTACTGCCCGGTCCGGTTTCGTCCGGAAACAAATCGCACTTTAATAAAACACACTAAAAACTTAAAAATATTAGTAAAAAACATTTTTAAAAACAAGCTTTTATTCAAATGCTCTAAAAAGAAGAAAACAAACTTTAAATTAAATTAAACCCAACCATTCATTACATTATACAATTTATATGATATAAAAGCTTGTCGCAAGAATTTTCTGTGCAAAAAAACAAAAATGCAATGTGTAACTTGATCTTGACACAAGTAACTCTAATATAACAAACAAAACCTATGCATTTCATAAAATAAATTTACACAATCTTTCGACAAGCTTTTAAATTATATAAATTGTATAATGCAATAATTGGTTGGGTTTGATTCAATTTAAAGTTTATGTTCTTCTTCTTCTTAGAGCATTTAAATAAAGTTTTTAAAAATGTTTGTTTACTATTTATTTTTTAACATTGAAATTTCATTTATTTTTTATCAAACTTTCGAAGAAAGCATTTTTTTATTGCAAAGAAATGGTCTCTCTTTCAACGAACGTGTATAAAGGCTGAATATTTTTTTCAGGAAACGTATACTGATAATCTCTACGAATCCTGGTATTTAGGAGTAAAAATTTTTAAGTATTAAAAGGTCAAATCGTGCTTAGCGGCAATAATTTGATAAACAGCAGCTAACATAATTACAGCGTCACAAACGAATAAAAGACAAGCAGAGATATGTCTACTCTTTTGTTTTTCATTGTAAAATTAACAAACGAATGTTACAGTTATTTTCTGCTTTCCTAGTATATCCGGTGAAATATCCGTTCTGCTAACGTTAAATAATTAATTATCAAGTGTTTTACTGCATCACGAGATTACACGATGAAATACGAAAAGATTACGACTTCTGATATTCAAGGTCACTGAGTGTAATATAACTAGCCATTACTCGCGGTTTCAATTGGGTTAATGATTTTTTTTTTTTTTTTGCTACAGCACTGAGAAAAAGAATTATAAGCAATAACTATTTTTTTGTGTCTGTTGAATCGTGTAATTTATTTGGACCATTTTAAAACAACGTATGACTCAAATAAATATTATTTGAGGTTAAAAAATATTGTCCATCAATGTTTCGATCAGTAATCATACCGACAGTGATGCGTCTTTTTTAAACCGAACTTTCTAAGAATCTCATTATATGGGGTGGTTTTTAAGTTAATTCTTCTTTTTTAACAGCGTGTAGAAATCAAATAGACGAAACAATATTTCAAGTAACTTTTTTATCAAAACTCAAAAATGAAAGAGAAACAGGCTCAAAGTTTCATTAAATTTGATCAAATTTTGAGGTCGGTCCTTGTGTTATGTTATGTCACTATGGAAATATGTTATGTCATTATCAAGTATTCACAGAAATTGTTCGAAGTTGTCCCCGTTTTGTTGGACACAAAGATGAGTGCGCCGTAGTCATGCTTCGGTACATGCTTGTTGTAGCGATGAAGCCCTTCCGCGAATTATTTGGGATGCATTTCCGGATTCGTGCTATCATTTCTTCGCATGTGTTAACCGGGCTTTTGAATTAAAATAGAATTTGAAAAATTTAATTTAACTTTGAAGGCTGTTTTTCTCTTATTTTTGAATTTTGATAAAAAATTACTTAAAATATTTGTTCGTCTATTTGATTTGTACGCGCTGTTTCAAGCATAAGTAATCAATAAATAACACGCAAATTTTGTTTTATTTAATTGTTAACTCCATGAAGTACACACTCTAAAGAAATTTCTTAAGAAAACCTTCATTTTGAATGCCTTCAACCTTTAATATCACGAAAAAAATAATTTCGGACTGAATCCAATATTTCGCAAGCAAGTAAAAATTTAAGTATTATTTTAAAATGACCCTTAATGCAATTAATATACATACAGGTGCATAATATATAATATTTAGAAGTTTCCCCGGTAGACTTTTATTCTTACGTAATTAGCGGAATAAATTCTATTTAGAAGCCATTTGGTAAATGAGCTTTAAATCGACTTTGTCTAATTAGTTTGTACGTTAACAAAAGAAAAAAACTATTACAAGAAGAATAGGTAACAAGGGAGGATGTTAGAACAACTCGACACAAACATCTGTATATGTTCTAGACCTAAGCTCATTGTGCGTTATGTCGTTTACCTAAGGATGCACGAAATAATCAAAAGATGTCCAGAAAAAGTATCGGTGTTTTCCCCCCTGTATCGATGTCAAAACACCGATGTTAGCAAACAAAACATCGATAATAATTGGAAGAAATCAGTCATTTTAAAACTCTATTTTAAAGGAACAAAATGTTTTTTTTTTGCTATTAGTTCAGGCAAATTAACGGATTTGGAAGCCAAGACCAACATTAATTGTAGACAGAACTTTTACCATTGGAAACGCGGTAAAGGGGCAATTTAATAAAAATGCCCGGCCATGCCGTAAGAAATTTTATACAATCCCCTACAACAGTGTTTTTCAAAGTGTGGATCGTGACCTTCTGGGAGGAAGAAAAGGTCACGGAGGGTCGCGAAGTCTCAGTAAAAATAAAAATGTACGAATTTGATATTTGTATCATAATAAAATACACTATACCGGTTAGGAACAACGGAGGGTAGGGGGTCCCAAAATATCTTTTCATACTAAGTAGTGTACAGAAGCATGGCTATGACGCACGCAGCTTTGTGTCCAACAAAACGGGGACAACTTTGAACAATTTCTGCGTGAATACTTGATGATAACATAACATATTTCCATAGTGACATTACATAACGCCCGGAACGCACTAAAATTTGATAAAATTTAATAAGACTTTGAAAGTCCGTTTCTCTTTCATTTTTGAGTTTTGATAAAAAAGTTACTTGAAATATTTGTTTATCTATTTGTTAAAAAAAAAAAAATCAACTTAAAAATCATCTGCATAGGTATACTTACATAAATTTTATGCAGTGTTGTCATACGTTTGCGAGATCTGTCCCGATTTTTTAGATACAATTGACATATTAACGATAAGTAATATATTTTTTATTAGATAAAATCCTCAGTCAAGCTTACAAATGCTGAAAAATAAATATCTAGATAATTCCCGCTTTTTGCGCCTGAGTCTCGATTTGGTGAAATAAATATCAGAAGACTGTGACGTCAACAAATTAAGTGTTGATAATGATCATATTATATTTTCTTTATTTAGTAATTCAACACATCGTCGTTGGTTCTGTAATAGCTCTTATGTGCATAGTTGGCAGATTTTACGTTTTTAGATGAAAAGATTCAGGAAACGGAGCTCTATACACTAGTAATACCTCCAAATTGATTTTACAGTAACCAACAAAGGAAAGTAACTCTTATCAAATAATTCCTCCCATGTGCCAATAAATCCGAAATTAACGTTAAATATTTTTTAAGAAAATACTTCCTCTTAATTAAACACGTATAGTAAAGATAAGTATGAATTAGTAATATACCTCTGAAATTGCTAGTTCTTACCACCCATTGCTGAAATAACCACTTTTTGGCCTTTCCTGCAAATTTTACTTTTTGCACATAACAGGTATTACAGAACCAACGACGACATACTATTTTATTTCATTACATTTGTTACTGGATCTAGAGTTCAATACATCGAACTTGCATACTGCTGAGGTGGTTACTTTGCTTCTTGTATTGTTAAGGAGTATCGCCACAGGACAATAAAAATTTATTTATAGGATAGTTCATGTTAACTTCGTGTTGAGAAATATTTTGAAATAGCTGAAGCATTTCAAATAGAGGCAGCTTTTTAAGTCTGAACTGTAACATATATATCGAACAAAAAAAGGTTCAAATTGAACTGCAAATGCAGAGCTATTATCATAAACGGACAAAAACAACCTGATAATATAGAATTCGAACGAACGTCTCGAATAGAATGGGATGTGCTTGTTGTTGGTAAAAAGTTAGACGAAAGAAATTAATGGATAATTCGATGCAGGAAAAAGCTTGTCGCCACGACGCGGTGTGTGGAACATAATGGCCTATATATCCGGTGTGTTCGCGCATTTCATTGTCTTGCCTTTTGAGTTGGGTGATTGATAAAATAATCGATAGAAGTTGACTTTTTTTCCGGTGCACTTCTAAACTATCATTACTATTACCATTCCAACACCACAAGTAGGGGAACAGTTCTAATTTATGCCAATATTCACTTTTCATAATTTTACAATATTTTTCTCGTTTTGAGATCCCCCCACGAAGCACGTAACTAGGAGACCTAGCTTCCATTGCTTGCTGTGTTTCGAGATGGACTGTTTTCTGGCGCACGCGAGATGGCGCTGTTATCACTACCTGGGAAAACGTCGGTTCTTTCCACCTGTTTTTGCCATAGTTACCAAAGTTGTTTAACTTCACAGACACTACACACATGTAAGCCATGAACGTGTGTGCGTTACCCAGTAGCTGACGCCATATTGTTTCATGCGACAGATATCGGTCCACCGCTACGCTTGAGCTAGTTCTCCTTATTATGACTTAGTGGATCCCCCGAATCCAAAAAACATATTTTTGGGAAAAATATTATGTGCGTATGTTTGTCTGTGAGCACGATACAGATCAAACGGATGAGCGGATTGAAACTAAATTTTAGGAGTATGTTTGATATGTAAATATGAAGAACCCTATTGTTTTTGAGGGAAATCGGCGCATGTACAGAGGAGATATAGCGGTTTATTATTCTAAAAAAAGTTTTTCTAAACTTTAGGTATTTAGTTACGGAAATATTTTGAAAATAAAAAAATCATCTTTTTTCTGTAAATCTGTCAGAAAGAAATAAGCTAAACACGATTTGATTAATTTTTACATAGATAACCATGAAAACTTATTAAATTATTTGCAAGGAACACTATCAGCAGTGGACCAAATTCTAAGAAAACGTTATTTCCAGTTTTTCTTTATTAAAAGAATAATAAAAAATAGCATTAACAATATTAATTTATTTTACATTATGTATAATAATAATACAAAGTCAAAAATAAAAAAATATATACATTATATAAATAATAAAATTTCTAATTAAAATCTAAGCGGCCTAAGTCTTCTGAACTTGTTAATATTCTCCAGCAATTTCTTTTCCTGCGACGACAATCCAAACAATCGCGGCCGCTTCGCTGGTGGTTTCTGTGGCGTCTCAACAGCCGTCACATACAAACTGCCCTCCGACGATTCCTCCCGACAGGAGTGGAACTCCTCGCCAACGCTGTCATCCACGTTCTTTTTGGCGTTCTGTTTCGTTTTCACGTCTTCGATACTGTCCCGCTTCCTCTTCATCGGTGTAGAAGTGACCACAGCTCGACGGATCTCCTTCATGAAGGTCTCATTTAGATGATCCACTCGTAGATCCCGTGCTCCTCCTTCGAAAACCAGCTGACGACGAACCTTAAGTAGCCTTCTCGGATTCCTTAGTGCCATTTTTCCTTCTTACTGTAGATGTTGACAGCTTGAAATATGAAGACGGTATGCCTTCCGTGGGTCAAAACAGGTCAATTTATACTGGATCGATGGGGAGCGATCGTTTCGAAAATCATTCAAGCGTGCAATCCTGAGACAGCTAGAATGATCAATCAACCATAAAACTATTTAGCGATTATGTAAACGAAAAAAAAATTGGTTGTCTGTAAAGTCGGTTTACGGACGATAGTTTTACGTGATAACGTATTCCGTAATACATAACCTAAATTTATATAATAATTATAATAATTCGAATCTATGATATTGCATCTTTCGCTTCAAATTTAGGTTAATTTTATTTATTTAAATTACTCACCATATAATATAATTGTTTTTTTAACTTTCTTTCTTTCGTATTTATTTTAAGTCTCAAAGATTAGCTGTCATAATATTTATAAAACAATTGTTTCACTGTTTATAATATAAAATTCCAAAGCCTACTTACAATATTTAAGTATTTTCATACGTCAAAAAATTGATTTTTATAATGATAAAATTTGTAAGAAAACGATTTTTTCGAGAGATGAGACCTAGCTAAAACGATTTTTTGCCCCCCAAAATCCCTTTTCAGTAAATTACATCCAAATCGTTAGGGCCGTTTTCGAGAAAAGCACGCACAGGGTCAGGCGGAACGTTACGCGTTACGAACGTTACGTTAGGAACGTTACGTTAGGAACGTTACGTTAGGAACGTTACACTTTTTCGTGCATGCAGCCGGTGTTTTATCAATTTATAAGATTGGCGATTCATCAATTTATAAGACGTTATCACGTCAATATTACCTATTTTATTGAATAAATTACTATTATTTTGTCATTAATTAATAAAATTATTCTTTCTTGTTTTTAGATGTATTGATAATTTGAAATAAAGATTTAAATTGGTGGGGAGTTTACATCTGGATCATCTGTCCGACCATAGTAGACTACTTACTACCGAGCGAGTAGCGTAGTAGTGAGAGCACTAGACTCGGATTCGGGAGGTACTCGGTCCGAATCCCGGCAGAGGCAGATGTGGCTGGGAGTTTTTTCTACGGCCTCTAGCAGAGAACGCTTATTCTTGTACCGACCATCTTGTTGAGGTTTTCCACAGTCTCCCTCAATAATTCCAGATAAATATCGAGATGGTTTTTTATTCAAGGCCATTGCCGATTACCTGTCAAACTCCTATGCTCAAAACTTGCCTACCTTATTCTAATTTTCTAAGAAATTCCTTCATTTGCCATTGCTATTGCAAATTGAAGTTCGAAATGTATAGAAAATAACGGGAAGTGTGGTAGATGAAAAATATTAATGGTGCGAATGGCGTCTGTTATGACACAATATCGAGAAATGGACGTTAAACGCATTATTATTATTATTACGTTATCATTATAATTAATACTGAACTATTCTTTGGTAAAATTGTTTTAAAAATAAGTAGGTATTGCTCGTTTTCAGAGAGAGGTTATATATTATAGACGCTTGAGGTCATTAGTTCTTATTAATTGTCATCGCAACGACGTAATAGTTATATGTGTACATTTTTGACATCTTTTTAAAAAAGAAAAGTCGTGTGAAGTTAAACATTTCCTTTGATTCGTCGTCTTAAAAAACAACTTCTTTTGTAATTTAAATTATTCAGTTTCAGAGTTGTAAGTTCAAAAAAAAGTATGCACGACCATTGCCTTTGTCCGCACTGACAAACAGAGAATTGTTTAAAAAAAGTATCTTCTTTTTAAAACGCTACCAGGTACGGAAGTTTCAGTGTGAGGTTTTAAAAATAGCTAGCAGTCTGTTAAAAGTGAGTTTTGGAGGATGTTTGATAATTAACTTAAAATGTTAAAAAGAAAGTCGTAAACGCACGTGTAATTACCGTAGATGGTTTCATATAGGAGGCGGCGTAGAAAAGGAGGAGAGCAGATGGCATCAGCAGGCTTACCAACTCTAACCAACACCCGCACGTGGCCTGGGTACCAAACAAAATTGTGTTGGCGCGTGTTTGCACGCCTGCTGCCAAAACCGAACTAGAAGCGGGATTACAGCTCCTAACTGTATCAGGTCCCGAACAGAGTCAGAAGGCATTCAGTCTATTCATGATGGATGTTATTAAGGGGTTATACGCAGTTTGAAATTTCAAAAAAAAAATTTTTACTTATATTTTCAGAATGTACATATATTTGAGTATATTCTTTGAAAATTTCAAATCGATCCGGCGAATATTCTTGGAGATACACGCATATTTTTAAGGACGCTTGAAGCGTTACAAAGTAGGCGCCGCAAAGACCAGAGTAGCAGTTATGGCGCGCAATACCTGGGTTGACGTTGACCCCTTTTCATTGGTATTTGTAACAACTCGGAATATTAGAAGCTGCTGATGGTGGAAATCTACAAATTCGGGCGAAGCCGGACCGAACTGCTAATTCAAAATATTTTCAGTGTTCTCAATTTGTAAAACAATCTCACGTAACGGGTGTTAGTTGTATTGACAATTTAAAATATTCGCTAAAATTGTCGCCCAAAAAAACTATGCAACCGTTTAAATTTCAACAGGTAACAAGTGAAGACACCTCTTTTTGGTTTACCCGTGGACATCAGGTGAAAAAGATTAATTAATTATTTGATCTTGTGACTTTTTAAGAATTTTGAAATTGTCTAAGTCGACCCTGTTTGCTACCATGTCCTAACCAATTACCTACTCTAAACTGCCACTACACTTATGCTTAATTCCGTTTCTATTAATTAAAATCTTGCTTTAATTTAAGGTGCTTTTACACGGAAGTTCTCGTACAACGGATTTACTAGTAAAGCTTCACGAAAACGTGGCCCGGAAGACATGACAAATTTCATAAATAAAATAGTCTCATGTAGCATAAATGTATAATTAGTGTACCCATATTCACTGCTACTTACTAATTTTTTGCGCCGGCTTTGCAAAGGTAGATTGTCAAGAAGAAAAAAATTTTTAATCAAGACCAACACATTTCTTATATAGGGTGGCCGGTAATTGCTCGTAGTCCTCTCGGGAGAAGAAACTATGATTAATTTGGAATGATTTCACCTTTCACTCGGGGGTCGGAAATGCGTTATTTTTTAGATAATGACACTTCTGTGAAGAATTTATATTTTATTTTTGTAAGTTTTAACACACAACATAAAATCTAACAGTCAATTTCGTGTTTTTTAGCTTTAGGAAGGTTGGCCAATTAGTAAGTTATCAGATCATGGAAAAATTCAGACCAAAAAATATTTTTTTTTCAAAAGAAAACCGAAGTAGATTTTCTGAAAAATGACACATTCCCGACCTCCAAGTATCGATCTATAGATGTTAATTCATTCCAAACTAGTCATAGTTTCTTCACCCGAGAGGAAAACGAGCAATTACCAGTCACCTGTATTACTTTACATGTAGCGACATCTCATAGAATTTACTCAAAGCTATTAGTTCAGAAGCAAACAAAAAAACTGTTTTAGTACCAAGTAGTGACATCTGATAGAATTCAGTCAAAGCTATTAGTTAAGAAGCAGATCTGGTAGAATTTGCTCAAACCTATTATAGTTCAAACGCTGGGCCGCAAACGAAATACATTTTACAGACTTATATCTATCGCACCCGGGTGAAATCGGGACGGACCCCTACTATTATTATAACGAGAGAGTGCAAATGTTGTGAGTTTGTGTATACGCGGAGGGTAATCTAGCAAACTACTCACCCGATTTAAAAATTGTTTTAACCAATATTTAGAATGGACTTTCAGGATGGACATAGGCCATATATTATCGTGTTAAAATAAAATCTCTTTTTGTGGAGACCAATTTTGGAACATAAGTTGACGAAAAAACGGTAGCAATCTACAAATTCGGGCGAAGCCGAACCGAACCACTAGTGTAGATATTAACTGGGTCAGGAAAAGCCTGGCAGTTGGTGGTTCTAAATAAAATGAAAAAGAAATGTAATCTCACCCTACTTTTGTTAAACTTCGTAAGTGGACTTATTTGTATTTAACTAAATGTAAAATATATTTGTTCTGGATTAGGTACCTATACCTACTTGAAGAAAGGGAGATAATAATTTATTATCCTTCTAAAATAAAATAGTATCATACGACTAAATAACGTTACTCTTAATACTCAGCAGTAAAGTGAATTTAAATTTGAGAAGACGAGTTAAGCGGCTTTCCGGTAATTGCACTTTCAGCCCTTCCCGAGTGCGGCGCCACAGGGAGTACAAAACTGTTGATATATACACGGAATATATATCCATTTATCAGCGATAGATTATTGTAAGCCGTAGCGTTAAAAACGCTTTAGTTCTTCAACAGTCGCGGCTTCTTTCATAAAATATCAGTTTTTTTAGTAAAATTTAGTAAAATCATCGCTTCCATACAGAAGTTGATCCTATAAGTCATATATACCGGGTGTTTTTTTGAAACTTTGGACTTTTTTATCATTGAATCTTTATTCTATTTGGAAATGAACATCTTTTATCTAAAATTTTTTAAAATTTAGTTTGTAGTCTTTTTTTGTATATCGCTATAATAAAATGAGCGTTTTGGTAAAAAACTACGAGCGGAATTGAAGAACAGTTAAGACAAAAAATGTTTTTCTTTGTCACAAAAAAAAACAATATTCGACCATAAAAAATGGAGATTACCATTTAAAAAACAAGGGTCACCACCCCTGCAAAGAGGTGAGGTTGTGGGGGTAGGTATTGTGTCCAAACGTATAGTTAATACAGTAGAATAAATAAAATTATCGAGCAATTTTGCAGACAAATATATAAATTCTATACATTAACGTTTCGGTCCAGATTTAGACCGAAACGTTAATGTAGGTATTGAATTTATATATTATTTTTTGTTATTAAAAATCCCACCCGATCGAGTGTATGTATTTAAGAGCTGAGCAATGTATTTACCTAAATTTACGGAGTCCGTCTTTAGTTTGTTTGCGCAAACGATGCATCTCGCAAATCACACCATCTGCAACGCGCAGCATTAAAATCCTTCTCAATCTGCAGTATCAGACAACCGTGCGATGATGCTCACTTGTTTTCTGTATGCTCTGATTCCACTGCACAAACGTATTAATGGAACATAACCTCAAAATACATTTCTACAATAATCGCAACTATGTATCATTCAAAATTAAAAACAAACTTGAAAGCTTGAAGCTTATAGCAACAAGAAATATCAGTTATCTATCATCTGGTACAAATCTGTGATTAAAGTCGCTTACTTTTTACAGGTCACCAGCTACCACGGAAATCTACACATAGTACTTAAATTTATTCGTCGATGAGGGAGCAAAATTTCGGACAAAATGGCAAAACAAAATAGAGCTGGCAACTATGCAGAGTTATACGATTGTTAAAAAAAACGGCCAAGTACGAGTCGAACTCGCGCACCGAGGATTCCGTACAAACTTGTAGGTATTTAAATACTTCGCCCATCACGGGAATCGAGTCTTAAAGATTTTTCCCGCTTAGCCGTCGGAAAACTGTCCCCATACATCGAGAAATGTCGCGGTCAGTTTGCCAACTAAGCGTGTAATTCCAATGAATTCAGATGGACTACTGAACCGGATTGTACCTCGTGGCTAGCCTAGTTGTCTTTCCGTGTTGTATGCGAGAGTTATCATATTGTGCTGTATAAACTAGTGATGTGCCGGATATCCGTATCCGTATCCGCGGATATCCGAGGGAGAAGAAAGATCCGTATCCGTATCCGTTAGTTTTTGACGAATTTTTTACGGATATTTTACCTTATTAATTTTCAATTCGTAGATGAAATTTTATATATATAGGTGATTAGGTAATAATGAAAAACTGTTAAATTCCATTCAGATTATTTTATATTTTTTAAAATCGTATTTGGCACCTTTATATTGCAAACATTTATCGTAGTGAGTACCATACCAATAGTACATAACTCAAAGGTACTAAAAAACTATCTTTATAATGAGATATTGCCCATCGATCTTTGGAAAGAGACAATCTGTTATGAGAGTTAACTCTTAAAGAGGTCAATAACTTTTTCCCATAACAGATAGTCTCTTTCCAAAGGTCGATGTGCAATATTTACCGCCGCGTACTCTAAGAAAGTTATCCGCGGATCTTGAAACCAAATATCCGTATTCAGATCCGTATCCGCGGATATACATTTTAACGATCCGGCACATCACTAGTATAAACGCACCGGTAGCGGACGCTTGTTTTGTAGGTATTAGAACTGTTACTGTGTACGTGCGTATCATGTTGTTGCGGTTTAAAACATTATTTTTTTGTGATTTAGCTATAAATTTACGGTTTTTGGATTTTTTCCTTTACTTGTGGTATAAGACATTGCTTCTTGCCAAATTTCATGATTCTAGGTCAACGGGAAGTACCCTATAGGTTTTGATTCCCAAGAGTCTTGACAGACAAACAGACGGACGGACAACAAAATGATCCTTTTGAGGTACGGAACCCTAAAAATCGAGTGAAACCCGCTACAAGTTCTCGAATAAAAAATCTTGTTCTGTTTTATATATTTATATAGCGTTCAATATTTCTCAGAGTTTAGTTTTCATTATATTAATTGAAATTTTTTTTTGTAATAAAAATATGCGTGCGTGTACATACGGACTACGCGCGTTAGAAGTTTACTTCTTTGGCGTGACTAAAACCTAATTTTTAAGTTGCATCCAAATAATTTATTATTGAAATAAAATATTGGAGTGAGATTCGCATAAATATAGCTATTAGACGCTACACGCATGCGAACATGGTCTCTACCATACTCTGCCCTTCTCACTCAGTGATCCGAAAAACAACAACAAAGATATATTATGATAAACGCGTGTCCACCAGTGTAAGTCAATGGTCGCTCAAATCTGTTGGTACCCTTTTCTGCAAACAACTTATCCTGTTAATTTTTATGTTACTGTGTGCACGTAAAAATCCACTTCTATCATTTTTGAAGTAAAACTTCTTTAGGCACGCTTGACTTGGGGAGTAAGCTGGCAAAGGCCTGACAAAAGCGTTTACGGAAATCGGACGAGGCGAATGGTGCGTGATCGTTCAAGGCGAACGGAAGTTGAGAGGGAGATATAAGTTAGTAAAGATAGAAAGAGAGAGAGTTACGTTTTGTATATTGGAAGTTAAGAGGGAGATATAAGTTAGTGAAGATAAAAAGAGAGAGAGTTACGTTTCGTATATTGGAAGTTGAGAGGGAGATATAAGTTAGTAAAGATAGAAAGAGAGAGAGAGTTACGTTTTGTATATTGGAAGTTGAGAGGGAGATATAAGTTAGTAAAGATAGAAAGAGAGAGAGAGAGAATTACGTTTCGTATATTGGAAGTTGAGAGGAAGATATAAGTTAGTGAAGATAGAAAGAGAGAGAGAGAGAGTTACGTTTCGTATATTACTGTAGGGGCATCAAATAAATACTTCACTGGCTAGTGGCGCCATCAGGTGGCCGAAAATATAAGCAGTACTAACAATAGAATGACACATACTTGGCGCCAACAGGTGGCCGAAAATATAAGCAGTACTCTTTACTTGCCAGTCGGGTGACATTTTTCATTTAAAGTGAATAAAATTGCAAATTAATTTTAAAGTTCATATTTTGTGATTTTTCGGATGAATAATAACAAATTATGTCAGAAAGAAGTTTGACTTCTGTCGTGTAGTCTAAAGCACACTCGCTTTTTTCCAAAAGAAGTAAGTATAAGTTCAAAAAATGGTGTTGGACGCCCCCGGACACCCCGAGAAAAAGAAGACGAATGACAATCCTATTATATTCAGTTGTAGTGTTAAAAACTCTTTGTTTAATTTATGCCCAACAATGAACGAACAGATTTAAATAAAAATATTCAAATATTCTAATCCGTGCATTCAGTTCTGAGTTGTCTGAATTCCATTATCAGTCATAATCTAAGTGAAAACATTGTTTCATTTTAAATTTTCAGCAGAGGAATAATTAAATTTGTATGCCGCACACATAGCTCTGTCTACGAACAAACATGTGAGATGTTGAGATAATGTTATTTCGTATTACAGATACAGCTACATAAACATAAAAGCTTCGTAAATATGGGTCAAAGCTTGTTCGGCTACAAGGTCACTGTCTTTACTGCATCCCTACCTATCTATATCTATACTAATATATTATAAAGCTGAAGAGTTTGTTTGTTTATTTGTTTGAACGCGCTAATCTCAGGAACTACTGGTTCAAATTGAATAAATTTTTTTTTGTTGGATAGCCCATTTACCGAGGAAGGCTATAGGCTATATAATATTACGCTACGACCAATTGGAGCGGAACATCAATGAAAAATGTTGCAAGATGTATCTCAAAATTAGTCCATCCGACAAATATTATCAGGTGAAATGTCTTAACTGAATATTGCAATATTAGCGCGTCAAGCTTACAAGGTCGGATAGCTCAGTTGATAGAGCGTAAGACTCTTAATGCCAGGGTCTAGGGTTCAAGCTCCACGTCGGCGAATATATATATATTTTTTTTATTTTCTAGATTGCTTTCTTCTAAGGCTTACATTTCAATTTTTTAAAATTTTATTACGACTAATTAAAATTAAATAAATCTAATTAATAGCTCATTTGAAAACTTACAACTATAGGCACCTATAAAAGTATAAATACTGCTTTTTAACGACAAAAACTTTTGAACGGTAACGCAGATCATTATGAAGTTTGGACACAACATTCATCTCGGTAAACTAAGATGAATGTGCGTACTCATGTACCTTCCTTCCCCATTCGTTTTTTTGCACCCGGGTGAAACTGGGCGGGACCGCTAGTATAATATATAAAAATCTCGTTTCACATTGTTCGTCCACGTTAATCTTCGAAACCACTGAACCGATTTTAATGAAATTTTGTAAATGTGTCTTACTTGGTCCAACTTACACTATAGGATAGTTTTTATTATATTTTGTGCAAAATTTGTTAAAAAAACTGTTTTTGTAACATGTAGCGACATCTGATAGAATTTGATACGTAAACTAAAAACATTAATATAAACCACGTAAATAACATAGATTCTGTCGCGTGTCCATACGAACCGACAAATCTTTTTTTTCTGAAGATTACACCTCCGTAGCTTTTTCATCCACCGCTGTCGTAGTGCAGTAACAATGAATTACAATCTAGTGTTTATAAAGTATGTACTGCAAGATGCGAGCAGGGAAGCTGGGATAGTTAACACCTCTACAACTAATGCATCACAGCTAACGCTGTGTTACAGTCAGATCGGATTTAGGCGTTCGTGCAAGTCAACCTACTGCTGGACAGGAAGCTTTAGAGCTTTAGTTTATAGTACAAGGTGTGACAGAAAGTCACCTGCACGTCATTATACAGAGTGTCTAAAAAATATACTCACACTTTAACCAATTATATACTGTGCGGCTGGAACTAACGCAGCGTATCTAGATACGCGATAGCGTGTCAAGCCAAGTTCAACAAAGAAAAAGGAAGCAGCAGCCGTGTATTATATCACACGAACCATTTGGAGCCACTTTTCACCCTGCATTAATAACTCAAAATCTATCTAACATAAATACATGATATTTGGTTTTTTATTAAAACCCCTTAGATTATTGAGATATTAACGACTAAAAACCGGCATTTTTATTACTAACTTACTGCCTCACTGCCATATGGATCAAAAACCTAACCCACTTCCAGATGACCTAGAAAGTTTTTGGTGTCCAGCTAGGTGATTGTATGTATACAAAGGAAAAAATCAGAAAACAGTGAATTTTTAAGATTTGAAATATTTTCCAAGTAATCGATTTTTATTAACACCTAGCGCCTTTCGAAAAAGAAAACTATAGGTAGTACAGGAAAAAAATTAATTTTACAAATCACCTTTGAATGATAAATAATAATAATTTCTTTATACAAAAAGTAATGATATGATGACATTCCATCAAAAACAAATGTGAAAAAGGGAGCCAACTTCAATATTCAATACAAAAAAAAAATGAGATCTAAAAGGGTACCAAGTTGTCACTTGGGAAGTTCTCACATATATAAACATGAAGTTCAGGTATAAATCATAATATAAAACACGAAAACTTGTCACCCTTTTAGATCTCAATTCTTTTTGTATTGAATATTGAACTTGGCTCCCTTTTTCACATTTAGGTATTTTTTTGATGGGATTGATATGACATGTTAAATAGCTATACCCATTTAATTTTTTACTGGAATCAGTTCAGAAAATCGTACTAATTATCAAAACCCGTGTTACCGGGCGGTACCGGTCTGATATTGTTTGAAACAATTTTTTTATAACACCGATTTTCAACAATACATGCTCAAAACTTTTTTCGTTAATTTCGTTAATGTTATTAATTTGTTAAAGTTGAAAAAACGCCAGTTGACCTTTGACGATCTAAAATAAAATTCAATAAACTGGATGCTTTACAAACATTTGACGCTTTTCTTCAAAAAATAAAGGGTTCAATAAACAAATAGTTCGAACGAAAGTGGTTGGGTTTCGAGGGGGAAAGGGTTTGGACACAATACCCACCACCACCACCTCACCCCTTATTTAATATATATTTATTTATTATACTGACAATCTTTGCAGGGGGTAAATTGGCAGAAAATATTTTTTCCGCAACTAGGAAGTCATTTTCTGCCATTTTGTAGAGAAATTTTGAATTTTACCGTTTTTTTTAAAGAGCTTCAGCGTCGTATGGCAACGCGCTAGACCCCTACTACTCCACTAAGCGGATTTGTAGAGGGGAGCTCAGACTACACGAACGAGAGCGTTTCTGCCACCAAGTGCTCCTTGACCATTTCTGTCACCATCTCGCTACCTTTTAATGTTGGAAATTAAGATTTTAAAAATTAAATTAGTAATGCTTAAAATCGATTGTTTTAAGCATTTTTTAAAATGTCGCTCGAATGCATCGATGCTCGGTGTTTTGCCCAGCTCTCATAGATGTTTTGTTATAAAATAAAAACTCTGTATATTTTTACTGTCTTTACAAATAGAACAAATATAAAATCGTTTTTAAAAACTCGTTATTTTTTGAAAGAAATAACATCACATTAACATTAAAATTCGATACATGATATTTATTGACAGGACGACGCAAAAGGATTTAAACTTGAAACTTGTACAGAAATTTGTGATTCAATGCAGTTTCTGGCGAAGAATTTCACGTTAGTTTTTGCTGCTTCAACCGAGCGTAGATGTTCCAGGGATGAAATTTATCGCGCATACTTTTTTCTTTGTAATATTTATAAGATTCGATGGAGAATATTTCTTTATTCATCTACATATCTTCCAAATGGGATCGTCTCAAATTTTGTTAGAATCAAATAGATTACGAACATTTTTTTTTTATTTTTCGAAAATTTTCTAAGAACTAAAAAAGTGTTGTTGAGAATTTTCAGTTTTGTGATTTTTCGATTGTGGCAAATATAGGACTGGCTGACTTACCAGTCGAATTTTTCCTACTTGATTTGGCGCTAATATTTTTTCTACTTAACGATCGAATAACTATGATACCTACTAGATACAGAGAAGCCTTCTTAATTCCTTAATTCATTTTTTAGTGAGGGATTGTGCACTAGGTTAATACTAATCAAAAAATATTAAAAAAAGTTTTTAGTGGAAAGTTGTTTTTATTTCATAGACGAAGTTTCAAATTTGAAGTAAAAGTATTATTATAAAATATTAGACTAAGTAATTGTAATTAATGAGGGGTATATCAAAAAACCGAGACATGAATATAATTTTGTTAACTTATTTCTTAATATATAACTTGAATAAGTATCCAACATTTTAGAATAATTTACTAAAATTTGTAATTTTTAGAATATCAAAAAAATTGGAAGATTTGATTAGTGTTCAAATGAGTGCACTGTCACGATATCTTCAATGCTAGCTACTCACTCAGTGAGGCGTTTAATTACAAAATTACAGAAGACCATTGTTCGTCGTCGTCCTTGTTGGTCACTTGAAAATATATATAGCCACAGTAAGGGAATCTGTATTTCTTTGAAAATGCGTCTGGAAATGCGCTAACCTGTTAATAGTGTGGAGTATCGCGAATTGTTAATGAAGTTTTTGTGGCCAGAATTGGATGTAATTGATGTGGAGGAGTATTCGCACACCCCTGCACATCCCAAAAGGTTACGGAATTGGCAAGCTATTGCACTAACAGCTATACAATAGCTTTCGAGCGTCTCATATGTAATATTTCACTAGAATTCAATATGCAACTCTCCAGTATCAGGCGAGCAGGAAATAAATCTCGGCTGCAACAGCAAACTGAGCGAACGAAGCGAAATGTGCGGAAGGGACACGAGGATAATGCAGTCACTATTTACAGCAGTGAATGTCAACAATGAAGGAGAAAAAAAATGGCTACGAACCGAAATAGCATTCTATCACATAATGCAATTTAAAACAGATATGTAAATACAAATGGAAAAATTTAAAAAAAACATCAACACTGTTCAATTTCCTGTAGTATTGACTTTGTACACGAAGGAGAAATGTAGACAGATCGCGTTCATAGCAGCAAAAGTGGAAACTAAGCGACAACCGTTACTTCAGAATAAACTATGTTCATGGAGGGTAAATTGGTCTCGTTAATTGTGACAAAAAGGAGAACTTAGCGACTATATCGTATATTTATTAGAGGTATTCATTTATGGAAATTATTATTAGACAATTTATATAATTATAAATGTTACGGTCTATAGCCGAATTCGGTCAATGACCGAAATAAATGCTTTGACCAATATTTCCCAAACACGAAATCTTATGCCGGCATTTCTCATGGCTATTTGTATTTGTGTATTTGGCATATTTGGCAAACAATTACCAAGTGTGGACAGTCTATTTGACAAAATGTTGGCCTTATTTGCCTATTTGACAAATAAAGCCAATACCAAATACGCATTACTGTGCGCTTGTCGGTTTTTCGAGGCACATCAAAGGAGTCAAATAGGCAAATACGCAAATAAACCGTCCACACAATGGCCACATTCAGAAGCGCACGCGCCGTGCACCTGTACGGACGTGCAGTATTTTTGTGTCTGTGCTGTGAGCGAGAACTAGAACAATTACTATTGAAAATGAATTGGGACAATGAAACAGTGCTAAAATTCCTGGAATTTTGAACCTTGCGTTCTGCTGCCAAATGTTTGTGTGTTTGCTATTTGACTGCCATGTGTGGATGGTCGAATAGCGAACACAAATAGCCACCTTTAGAGGTAAAAATTATTATTAGACAATTTATATAGTTATAAATGTTACGGTCCATACCCGAATTCGGTCAATGACCGAAATAAATGCGCAAAACTAGTTTTGACCAATATTTCTCAAACCCGAAATCTTACATTTAAACGGGTACTTATTGAGTGTTACAAAATGAGCAAAACTAGTTTTGCGCATTTTCAATTGGTCAATACTAGTTCTGTCCATTTCTGAACGGACGGTACTAGTTCTGCTTGTTTCATTCAACCAACGTTGCCTTTCGGTTTCATTAGACACTAAAAAATTGAACCTAGTTCAAAAAAATGTCACTAAATAGCATAAAGTAACAGTTTTGAGGTTAAACATTTTTATTCTCGAATTCTATAAGTGACAAAATGGAATTTAATAGACTTTATTATTATTTTGACAAAAAGTTTTTATTTTTAACAATTAAATTTTATTAGTAAGCTGTTGATGAAGTCATAATTAAACGACGAAAAGTCCAATTTATTAAAATTAAATTCAATTATATCAACCTTTCCAACTTCCTACGATTTATCTAAATAAATAATAATTAAATATTGTTTTTACTTTTATTTCATATTAGTCCCCTTGATAATTATTTATTAATTATATCTATTTACATTGTTTAACATATTTTTTTAATTTTTAATTTTTATTAAACCTTTTTTAAATTATTTTTAATCTTTTTTTTTTAATTTTCAACATTTTTGTTCTGCCAACTATTCTCACCTTTCTGTCGTCAGTAACTTTAAACAATTACGAAACGCACAAACTGATTTATGACATATTTTTGTTTTTCATCCGGAAACTCAAATGAAAACTAATCAGTCGATTAGTGCAAGTAGTGGTCATGTTGTGTCATTACACGCAAATAATTATTACATTTAATGGTTAGTTGACGTAGGTCTAAAATTGATTCAGCTGTCGCTTTCAGAAACAAGATCTAGGTAGGACTACGCGGTTTATCAATCTACGGGAGATCGGTCCTTCACAAAGAAACACTTTCAATTTTTTAGAACGGTTCACACGGTTTATTTTGAACACAAAACTCTTGGACTTGGTTTTGTTGTTTGTCTTTGTACTTTGATGTGTAGAAAGTTACTTGTCATAGTTAGCTTTTTTAAATCTTTTTTACACTTTTTTTAAGTTCGTTCAACCAAATCAACACAGTTGTGAAGATCATTCTTTTCACAGTGTTGATACTAATTAATTATCGTGATTAAAGAACTCATCTTGAAAGCAGAAAATAATTAAATAAAATATATACGATTTTAGTTTAGTTCCAACAGCTAAGGTTCTTTGAGCTTGGGGTGTTTCCATATTTTTGAGAATTAGGGCAAACAGAATTTATTTAAAATTATGTACTCAAAATTTGTTTATTACAATTTACAGTTAATTCAAAATTTATTGTTGCAAAATAACTGCACAAAAACGCTCAACACGAACTAATTTTATTAATTTTTGATGATCAATTGAAAATCCAATTGATATACTTTTACCAGTTCTCGAATTAGAACCTGGGAACTGAGGGTTTGAAAACATCATATAAATATATAATTCACTTAGCTGTAGAGCATCTTAAATCGCTAAATGCGCTGGGATATTCTCAAGCCCCGACGTTATATTACCTAGTTGATTAATTTCTTTCGGTTGAAAATCAATATTTAAAAAAAATCAAAAATATTTTTCAATAGATACGTGCCTGTTAGGCAAGTTCAATAACCTGAGAAGTGTTCTGTTGAAATTAATTCTCTGTGTTCAGGTAGTCGGAAAATATGAAAATCAAATTATGAATATACAATCATTCATACAAAGATACCTTTGGTTACAAAATATTAAGTATATAAGGAAATGCTTAATTAAATTTTACACAAACGGGAAAATGTGTTCTGGAATTATTCAAAAATATGCAGGGATCTGTGTTCAGTAATTGCACGTGGACATTTACATTGTAGGCAATCAATAATTCGTATCTACCGCAACTAAAGAGTTTAATATAGTCCGATCAAAATAGACGAGAAAATAGTGGTAGGTTTACGATAATTCGCATAGAGCTGAAAATTTGTGCAGATCTTAGGAACTCTATTGTAAATAAAATATCAAAAGTCCCCAGTGATCCTACATCTGCTAAAAAATTTATTCAAAGTCAAAGGTTAAAAGTATCGGTTGTTTGCAGTTTTCTCGTAAACGGTAAAATATGTTATCTAAAAATAGGTCAGACAATAGTTGTAGACCACGCGATTGTCTACAAGAATTGTTCTTATACTTTTTTCCTTACGAATCACCATTCTTTTGAAATTTTGATTTCATAGATCGAAAATACTAATGGTAATATGCATATTAATATTTAACGTTATTTGTTCAGTACGTACCGAGATATTTTGGTCCCATAATATCTCAAGAATAGTGATTCGTAGGAAAAAAATATAAGAACAGTTTTGTAGACAATTGCATGATCTACCTTTTTTGTCTGACCTATTTTTAGATAACATTTACCGTTTACGAGAAAAATGCAAAAAACCGATACTTTTGACCTTGACTAAATTTTGAAGCAGACGTAGGATCGGTGGGAACGTTTGATATTTTATTTGAAATAGTGTACTTAAGACCTGTGCCAATTTTCAGCTCTATGCGAATTATAGTACCTAAATGGAAATGTTTATTTTGACTGGACAATAAACACCAACAAATAAAAAATAGTAAAAAAGTGTCTCGACAGCAAAGCACTAATTCTAAAATATGAGATAATAAATTAATATACCTACATGTATAAAATGAAATTAAAGTTGTAAATGTGAACGTATTTAAATTACACAATAAAAACAGTTATTTCATAGGAAATGGAATTAATATTACGTATAGGTATATATATTTATGATCCTTGCGTACAACTTTTGATGTTATTACTGAGAACCCTTACTCGAAATATTAAGCGCACCGAGTAGTGGAACAACGGTTTTTAGGACCCGTAAGCAAAAAAATCATCTCAATATCGATTCGATGTCGTCCATTAGATGGTAGTGCTTGGTGTGAAAAAGTGTGAGCAGAAAAGGAGTCAAATACAGTGGATTTAATTTTTAACGACCTCGGTTGTAACGACTTTTCGGTTATAGCGACGTAACACTTAAGTCCCTTGAATTTAAATATACTTTTCTTTCTATATAGCGACGGAATTATGTGCTCCCTTCATCGTCGCTATAACCGAAATCCACTGTAATCCGCAGTATCATCTTATATTTTGATTTGAACCTTTTTATGCGGCTTTTTGATGATTTTGGAAGTAAAATTAAGATAATGAAAATTAAATTAATTAAACAGTGACAATAATGGCTTCACAAATGAGTATATGCGGGGTACGCACTGTCGATTGACTAGCCGCTTAGCTTATTTGATTAGAGCGACATGCTAATAACGCAGAAGATCGAGGTTCGATCGCTCATGTGGGTAATATTTTGTGTTTTTCCTTTGAGTTTTTGTTTAAAATAAATTGAATATAGTATATTTCATACAATACTGGTAATGGGCTAAGAGCTGGCTACGGAGAAAATGAATGACTCAGTGCAGAGCTGAAAATTTGCAGAATAATAGGAGATAGTACAAGTAAGTTGGGAAAAAATTGCCAGAAGGCTAGGCGGAAGATAAAGAGCCGCTAGAAGGCGCTAATATTGCGAAAAATCAGTGCACTTCTGGCAATTTCTATACTTATTCTGTAATTCAAAACTAGATTATATATTATATATATTATACATTATATAGTTATAAGGGCATACTGAAAATTCAAACATGATATAATAATTACATTCGACAAATATTCAAAATTATTAATGTCATTTTGATAGAAATAAAATTAATCGTCATATATTTTATTAATTTATTTAATTTTATTTCTATCAAAATGACATTAATAATTTTGAATATTTGTCGAATGTAATTATTATATCATGTTTGAATTTTCAGTATGCCCTTATAAATATATAATGTATAATATATATAATCTAGTTTTGAATTACAGAATAAGTATAGAAAATGCCAGAAGGGCACTGATTTTTCGCAACATTAGCGCCTTCTGGCGGCTCTTTATTTTTCGCTTAGCCTTCTGGCAATTTTTTCCCTACTTACTTCTACTATCTCCTATTATTCTGCAAATTTTCAGCTCTGCACCGAGTCACCCATTTTCTCCGTCTATAAACTTGTCATATTTTTGTTCATATAGTAATAATAAAGCGAAGTTTTTGATTGATATTTTTCATACATAAGAAGTTTCACTTAAGTCATATGTGCCGTGACACGTCTTTTTTTAAATAAAAAAATATAATTAATCAGTATATTGGATGGAGGATTGCGTTAAATTTCGACGTAATATTTGAGAATGGTATTCACAAGATTGTGACAAAGAGGGAGAACACGGTCGAGAAAGAAAGAGAGACAATATAGATTATAGACGCTCGACAAAGAAGGTGTTCGCAAATAAATAAAAATTGCGTTATATATGCTATAGCAATTAGCTTCGAGACTCGTAGTCGTATCGGTATCGTCTGGATACTATCACGGTATCGACTTGTTATCGTCAATTTATCGATTCATTATCTTCACGGTATCGTCTCGATCAATGACTCGAATCGAATCGAGCTTACAGTCATTTATTCACGGAATTATTCATATCTTTCCAATTTGCTATTTGAATATTCTATAGTGCGGCAATTTTATTGAGTTGAGACCGAAGATATAATAAGGGAAATTGGATATTAGACAACTGTATCCGAGTAGTTGGAAGTTAGCTACAATCAGGTCGGTCTACGCACGCATTTAGCCGTCTGAACGTAGGTACGAATCTATATAGCCATCGTCCTAGCTATGCTATAACCTAAAAGCAAATTGTATCAGGGCTTTAAATAACACAGTATTTGAATTTAGTGTTACGCTGGCAGTGCGTGCATTGTTGCTGAGTCGCGTAGAATGATCTCAGCAATTCTAGAATAATCGAGAACTACAGCGTACGCTAAAGTCAGTCAGTCAGTCGAGACATATTATAAAAATATACGTTTGCAAAATAAATTTCGGAGTAAATATTTCTTTGCACATAGAAAGTAGTGTGTTATTATTGTTTAGAAGTTCGTTGTTTTTCTGTTAATTCATTATTACAATATTATAAAGAAGTACTTTTAGTTTGTTTATTACTGTAGGGGCAAGAGAGAGAGGTACGGGCGCACGTTTTCTTTCTCTCTTTCTCAACAAATACTTCACTAGCTAGTGGCGCCATCAGGTGGCCGAAAATATAAGAGTACTAAAAATAGAATGACACATACTTTACTTGCCAGTGGCGCTATCGGGTGACAAAAAGAGCTAAATAATATTTCATAAAGATTTACGCTTAAAATCCAACGAGAGCTAAGTAATTGCAATGTATTACTTTTGTTTTCATTATCTTTATGTTTATATTTTTTTCTTCTTACATTAGACTGTTCATTTCGTTCTTGAACAATTTTATAAATTAATATTTTGTTCAATACATTAAATGTTCTACGTTTAAAGTGAATAAAATTGTAAATTCATTTTAAAGTTCATATTTTGTGAATTTTCGGGTGAATAATAACAAATTATGGCAGGAAGAAGTTTTAGTTCAGTCGTGTGGTCTAAAGCACACTCGTTTTTTTTGTCTTTCATCGTCATATTACGACCGCTGTACTACGGTGCCGCTTTTCTAAGAAACCTTGGCTCAACTGTTCCACTATTCTGTTCTGAATTGGACTGAAACATATAATATAACAAGTTGTTAGATTATAAAGCCCTGCTTTATTTTAACCCAGATAGGTAATAATCAGAGAGTAAAAAGTGACATAACAACAACAAGGAGGATATACTCAGAACCCAGAATTGTATCTACGTTGTACAATATTATTATTAATTCCGGAAGCTAGTTAAAGTGTTTTCGTATTTATTATACCGTTTAGAAATTATCCCTTATGGCTGCTCAACAGGAGCGTAGACAAAAATGTTTAAAAAATAAAAAAAATAAGAAATGTTATTATACAGAGTATTTTTTTTTTAAATTTTGGACGTTTTTCGTTAAAAAATAACGGTTTGAATAAAAAAAAGTTCAAACAAAAGTTGTTGGGTTTTGATGGGGCAATCGTTTTGACACAATAACCGCCCCCCTTAACAGGGGGAGGGGATAACTTTTTAAATAGGAACCCCCCATTTTTTATGATCGGATATTGTTTTTTGTGAAAAAAAGAACATCTCTTGTCTGAATTTTTTTTTAATTCGGCTCGTAGATTTTTACCAATACGCTCATTAAAAAAAATCATTATTTCCAAAAGTATCCCTCTATCTAAAATCTCGCTAAACATAGGTATCTGTAGCCAAAAATATCTTCGTTTTTAGACTATGTGCCCATGGAGACTTTTTCTCAGTAACCTTTAAACTATAAAATAAAGCCATTTTCGATCAATTTAACCGAGAACCAAATCCCGTAAGGTTTGTGCGGGGTCCATTCACTTTTCTGAAAACACAATCTAAAGTCATTATCAACTCAAATGTTTTGCCAACGCTTTCTGCAACTCGGAATTAATGTACAAAACTTGCAAATTAAAAGAGATATATTGTCTCCCATCCTAATATCCGTGTATTGCATCCCTCATGTGTCCCTGTTATTTTTTTGCTTCATTTTGCGTCGCTTATCTTTCCTAACATTCAAACTTCACTTCAATTCAGTCTAATACAAAAACTAGCTTTGGCCAATTACTTGTCAGAGTAAAGGACATTTTGTTAATAAAAAAAAGGATAAATTATCTACGTCATTGCGTATTTTCACAATGTTCTCACTAAACATGAATCATTGATTTTTCACTAATTACAAGTGCATATTTACTATTTGTGAATGCTAGAATCTCAAAATATGAATTAATGAATATAAAAATTCACTAATTATGTCATCTGACATCAACAATTTTTTGATAAAAGATTTTTTAAATCCTCATTCATTTGTTACTTTCACTACTACTTATAATTAACTTTAATATTTTTACAAGTCGATTTAAAATTGAATACAAAATAAAGAATTAGAGAATTCGCAGTGTAACGATTCAAAACTTTTAGATTATTTTGTACGTGTATTAGGAGTAATAATTAAATTCGGGTATTTACTGTACTTGTCTATTTGTTTTGACACGGCGCGTGTCATTTTTGGTTTCTGCATGTTGAACGAATAAATGAAAAAAGAAAATATGTTTTTTGGCTGAAAGGCAGTAGGTTTTAAAAAGTTGAAAGGAAGGTATAAAAATAAGCTGTGAAAAAGTGCTGAAATAATTCCTTAAAACCACATCAGTGAGAATCTGGAGTACTTGGTGAAATACCGATCCAAATTTCTTTTTGCATGTGTTGTTTAATTGGTTATTTTTCAAATTAGCAATCTAAGTCACATTACGATATCAGTAAATTTCTGTGTGTACACTCTAAAATATCTTATTCACTACAATTTTGAAATAAAACATTCAATACAAATATTTTAAATTGTTTATTAATTTTATTAAAATTTATTTATTTAATTGTCTCAATATGAGCACAAATAGTTTAAATTATATTACGAAACGATTACGTGAGCTTATCCGTAAAAGTCCAAAGCTAATCGTTTCAGCAGCAAAAAAAACATAACCTTAATTCATTGTTAGTACATGAATAATAATAAGTATCTATATAGTAACTGTATGGAGGCGCCACAATTAGCGACACGTATAAAATCACTATTCTGACAGTGAATTTTACTTGAATTCACTATTCCGGAAGTGAATCAGAAATGGTTACCACCGTTTTCGAGGATGCTGAGCACGGTGATGGTGTTGGATATCGCGTCTGACCCCTACCAACCCCTCCACCGGCCAAAAATCACCACCGAAAGGGTTGAATTTTTTTTTGCAATATCCTCGAAAACGGGGGGGAAAGGTAGTTTCATTCCGGCTCAAAATATTTACCAGTCCTCCGACTGACACACGCCACTATACGCAATTAGTGAAAATTTTACTAATTTATGCTTAGAGATTATTACGTCTTTTAAATAATATCGATAGCTTTACAAAAATAGCCCTTTATAATACATCCGGTATATTGTGTGCGAATTTGTTCTCCATTACGAATGCATAACATATAGGGCCCAAATGGAATTGTGTTGTTGTGTCATTGGTACATGTTTAATTATATCCAATGCCACCGTCGCGTCGCGTTGTTTGTACAATTGCTAAAACGCACCATTAACACACGTCATAATAATTTTCACCAAATTCAAAAACACGCTGTTAAAATAACATTATCTCTCAGCTTTATTCACCAAATTGTAATGACTTAATTATTTCTCGAAACGGATACATTTATTGAAACTATATGAAAACAGAGCAAGGTGGATCATCATTTTTCTTGTACACCTCTCTACAAAATAACCGCTTTTCATACCTGTACGACGATATAGCAAAATGACTCATTTCACACTAGTGCGTAAAGTTAAACCAAAAATTATGCTATATTATTAATCCTACAGTAATTTCCAAAAGCGACTTGTCAGTTATTATGAGAAGAACAGAGATAACATGCGACACAAAGCAGGTGTAGTTTTCATGAACAGTCCGAATGAAATGCAAGATGACCTCACACACAGAATATGATAGCTGTCAGAAATAGAAATAGAAATATATTTGTTCCCATAACATACAACTTTATACAAAACTGATGTACACTTTTTCAGCTATAGGTACATCCATAGGAAAACCCGTGTTGGATGCACCGTTTCAAACGCATTTTTTTTCCTTGCCGAATATTATGCAACTACATAAAAAAGATCGTTAATATCATTCCTTTGCAAGAGCCATTTTTTAATTACATTAGAAAACAAGTTTAGGCTGTAAAATTCTTGTATTGAAGTGGCAACATATTATAGATATAGGGGCCGGTAAAAAGGAAATATTATTATTATTATCAATGTGAAAATCAGTTATTTTATAGGAGGTACGTGTGAAAAATGTATTACATATCTCGAATGTAATACTTTTATAGCTCGTGTGACCATAAAAATTGAGTGAAGCTCGTTTTTCCATAATGTCACAAATTGCACATAAAATATTGCATTACAATCTAAATACATATAAGTACTACTACTGCATTTTAAAATTATTTAAAACACGTTAAATAATTTATTTACACGTCTTAAGAACAATATTTTATAACTGTTGTATCACACAACTCAGTTATTTCGTTACTCAAAAATATTAGTCGGACAAAGATGCTATAGTGCCATGTGAAAATAGTTATTGGCGTAACTAGTATTCTAAGTCATTCATGGCGTGTCAGACTTAGCCTACAAGTTGCGCCCATAATTTTATTCAACAATTGCGCGTTATTCATGTTTTAATTATAATGAGATGTTGTAAATATCTATTTATTTCTTTATAAAAAAAACTGTCAATACTAACAGCACCAAACAGCACGATTCAATGTTTTGGTTTGAGGTTAGCCGGTTATGAATAAAATCCATGTCGAAAACATTCGGCCTCTTAATTTTAGTCTCAATGGGTAACAACGGAGTTGTTGTTACCTACTATTTCGTTACGACTCAGAAAATAGTTACGTTTATTTTCATTACTCCACAATGGCCGAGCTAGTAGGAATCTTCATTGAGTTATGACAAGTAATTGTCACCAGTCGGTAAATGGCTATTTAGGGTTCGGTTTTTAGGCATGATAAAACATGAATAACGCGCATGAGTTGAATAAATAATATTTGTTACTTCCTGAGACTTACAAAATCAAAATCCGTCTTTTGCGGACAAAATTTTTCGACCAAACCTCCATATTTCTATTTTCATACGAAACGCGGAAGTAAAAAAAAACAATTTGAAAATAAAAGCGCATTTTAAAGAACCTTCTACAATGTAATAGATATTAATACCACTAAAACTGGAGACTTGAAATGAAAATTTGCAGTTAAATCCATCTTTGAGAATAATCTAGAGCAATCTATCAAAATGTCTGTGCGATCACAATGATTGTCAATCATGCTCGAATGTCTGTGTGCCGCTTTAATTTTGATTGACATGATATGGCATGCCGAAAAGAAATAACCTTGATTAAAAATACGGCACTTAAATAATATAATGAAGAATGTTATCACAATTTACGTCGAATGGAACGTCACAACATATTTCTGGTTATTATTCATAATAAAGAAAAAAATCAGTGATAGATGTGCTTGGAGCGTGCGCCGTGACACCAGTGACGGCGTTTAGCGGCCATGTCGTTGTACTTTTTATATTTAAAACGTCAAAAATGATGAATTTGCTTTCGCAAAGTTGTAGGTGCCAGCTTTAATACAAAAATATGAATTGGTTTTCTGTGGCTGATTTACATTATACGAACTTATTGCGTAACCCGTTTGTAGCCACGACTAGATTAGTTTTGTTTTTACCATCCAAGGTTATTTGAACCTACGACAATTCAAAGTTACCATTAAATATTTTTTTAGTAATGAATTAAAAATTCAACTAGTGTGACCTGTGCGAATTATTCGCACTAAATAAGTACAATAATTATCACTTTACAAAATTATTTTTTAAATATGATTACAGGTATTCAATTTGTTTCTAATTTTGCACACTGCTTATAACGTTCTTCTTTTTGTTGTCAGACGGCATCATGCAGCATTGCTGTGACGTTGTTCAGCGTTGCTCGCTGTTTCAAAATTAAAGCCGTTAGATGGCAGTATGCAGTACTGTGTCTGTTGTAATACAATATGAAGGTCAGATGACAGATCGAAGTGTTGACGTTGTTTCAAAATTAAAACCGTCAGATGGCAGACGTTGTTCAGCGTTACTGTATTTTAATTTACAAAAACAAAAACAATAATAAATTTTCTAGTTGTCGATGTCAGTAGAGCAAGCAATTATCTGTAAAATGATATATAATTTATGTGGAGAAATCGTGAGGTTTTTTCTAAAAAGGGAGGCAAACATAGCGTATTAATATATATGATTGATACTTCCACTAGTTCTCGAATTAGGACATGGGAGCAGCCGGCTTGTACCTTGATCGCTTAGAATAGGACTTGTAGCGACAATGGTGGTGATAAGCGAAACATTTTGATGGACTTAAAAAATATAATTGAGTTTATCTCGAGCATTTTATATTATATAGCGGTCCCACCTGGTTTCACCCGGGTGCAAAAGAACGAATGGGGGGGATGGACAAGAGTACGCACGTGCATCTTAGTTTACCAAGATAAATGTTTTGTCCAAATTTCATGATGATCGGAGTTAATTTTTTGTCGGACTGACAAATTTTAAGTTACATTTTTCATTGATGCTCCGCTCCTATTGGTCGTAGCGTGATATTATATAGCCTATAGCCTTCCTCAATAAATGGACTATCCAACAAAAAAAAATCAATTCGAACCAGTAGTTCCTGAGATTAGCGCGTTCAACCAAACAAACAAACTCTTCAGCTTTATATATTAGAATAGATAAAGATAGGTACAAAAAATATTAACAGAAAAAAGTGATGGAAACTGAAAATATGTTCTAGGAATCTTTAAAACTTTTCAATTATAGACTGTTACGATTTGATTTTATTTGAATTAATTGAGCTAACGTCTGTATAATTCATTAAAAAAACAACTCTCACGCAGTATGTGGATTTTGTAATCGGTTACTATATATACATACACCGGGACAACCATACCGTATTATATGTAAAATATATTATAAACAAACTCTTTAGCTTTATATATTAGTATAGATTGGCGACCCGGTCGGGCCTCGCCCGAATTTGTAGATTCTTCACGAAAAGCGCTTTTATTTTAACACGATAGCCTATGTCCTACCTGAAAGTCTATTCTCAATATTGTTGAAAATTTTTTTTGAAATTGGATGAGAAGTTTCGGAGATTACCTACTACATCCAAACTTACAAACTTTACCTCTTTATAATATTAGTAGTTGAAAAATACGTATGGTTGCTATTTAAAGGTAAATGTAGAATGGTGCCTCTCTATGTAACATGTATAAAGATACTGTCGACAATTTACTGCCATCTTGTAGAAAAGGGTATAGCCGGATAGATATGGCGAGTTGGCCCCCAAATGGCAACCTATATCGAAACTTATGTTTTAATATCTACTTGATGTACGAACTCTTTTTATATATGTGTTACCCCCGCACTCCCCTTTGACCTTGAGATATAGAGCAAAAACCAGCCTACCTACGACTATCGTTCAAAGAGACATATCTCGAAAACTAATTGAGCTAAAGAGGTAAAACCAACGCGAGCATTTAGGTAACCTTTAAGAGCACATTTTATATTTTTTTTGAATTTTTGCGAATAATTACACACAATATTAAAAAATAAATAAAAATATAATTTTCAATTTTTCAGTGTTCTCTGTGACTTACAATCACTGAAATAATATATATTGTGGCACTTGATATGCACTACTACACATACAAATTGCGTTAGAAAAAAGTTGGTGCAACACTTCGAAAAAAAATTTTTTTGACGCGCATCACATCATATAAGGATACAAACTTGACATAGTACACACATATATAAATATTTTATTAATTAAAATTATTGTTAGAATCGATTGAATGAAAATATAAACAATTTTCAGGAAAATATTGATTTCATACGGCGCGGTGTCGGGAATTATACGAGCGACAGCGAGTTCGTACTTGTTATTGCACTGCTTGTTATTTACGTGCTTAAGAGTTAAGACTGTTTATGTGTTTACACCACCACGTCATAATTTCATTAAATTAATTAAACAAATTGGCGTCTTTGTCAGTTTTGATAACTTTTTTATAACCAGTAACCTTATTTTTTACACATATTATCTGACATTATTATAGATAACAAAATAAAATAATAGCTACAAATAATAAATAATAGCTACTTCCGACAGAAAATGATGCCATGGTGGTGTAAATAAATAAAGTCTTAACTCTTAAGTATGTTAAGTTCGAACTCGATGTCGCTCGTATAATTCCCGGCACCGCGCCGTATGAAATCAATATTTTCCTGAAAATTGTTTATATTTTCATTCAATCGATTCTAACAATAATTTTAATTAATAAAATATTTATATATGTGTGTACTATGTCAAGTTTGTATCCTTATATGATGTGATGCGCGTCAAAAAAATTTTTTTTCGAAGTGTTGCACCAACTTTTTTCTAACGCAATTTGTATGTGTAGTAGTGCATATCAAGTGCCACAATATATATTATTTCAGTGATTGTAAGTCACAGAGAACACTGAAAAATTGAAAATTATATTTTTATTTATTTTTTAATATTGTGTGTAATTATTCGCAAAAATTCAAAAAAAATATAAAATGTGCTCTTAAAGGTTACCTAAATGCTCGCGTTGGTTTTACCTCTTTAGCTCAATTAGTTTTCGAGATATGTCTCTTTGAACGATAGTCGTAGGTAGGCTGGTTTTTGCTCTATATCTCAAGGTCAAAGGGGAGTGCGGGGGTAACACATATATAAAAAGAGTTCGTACATCAAGTAGATATTAAAACATAAGTTTCGATATAGGTTGCCATTTGGGGGCCAACTCGCCATATCTATCCGGCTATACCCTTTCATCCCATTTATAAATATATATTATTTTTCAAAAATAATAGAGACACTGGCCCTGTATGTACGATATTTAAGAGTTGATAAACAAATAATAAAAAAAAAACTTACATTTTAAACAGCCTCCATATTTAAAGTTTAATTCTCACGAAATTATAAAACCACGAATTTTATAGTGTCTATCAGCTATCACCTAGTCAGTTTTGAAAGTATATTTTCAAACAGTTCGTTATTTTTCACAATTGGCACTATTTTCACAAATAAAAAAAAATTGAAAACTCGTTAAATTATTATTACTACAACCGATAGCAGCACCGAATTAACTGGAAATAAAAATTAAAAGTAAATGAATATCTGACAAATCTATTACGCAACTATCTGATGACGTATACTTTTTGAAAGACGATCGGGCCTAGACATGAACTCGTTTGAATCTGCACATTCCCGTGATGCTCAAACTGTTTTTTTTTTTTTTTTTAATTTTTTATTGCTGTTAAGGGCACCAACTGTCAGGGATATCTGGGTCTAGTATCAATTTATATTTTTAATTTGTTATCACTTCGATAGCAAATTTCAAATTCAATTGAAACTTTTTAGCAGTTGTCGAATTAGAACTTCGTAACTGGGGGCTTGTAATATGGGTTTAAATATGTACTTGTTTTTTTAAGATGCCAATCACTTTAATTATTGCATTAGTTTAAGAAAAATAATGTCTATAATTATTTCGAACATTTTTGTACTTTTTGATAGGTACTCACTGGATAATTATGTAATAAATGAAAAAATATTACCTATCTCTGTATTTCAGGTCATTGCAAAGATTATTTTGTAAATTTTGTTAAGAAATATGTTCAATAGTATACTCGTATTTTTAGAAAAATATAAAATTCAGTAGACGATGTTTTTGTACACACCAATAAAATATTTTCAAACTGGGTTTCATGTAGGTTATTTCTGAGTAATCTATAGGTACAGAAGAGTAAATACGAGAATCCCTCCCCATAATTAACGGGCAACTGGTATTAAGGGGTCTCATCTACCCAAACATATTCAAATTAAAGTTTTTTTAAATGAATTTTTAAGGGTGTATAAAATTAGTAATTAAATAAAATAAAAACGGCATGTTATTTATTGATCACTTATATGTTTGAACAACAATACAAAAATGTTTCTTCATAAAAAAATACAGTCTGTAAGTCAAAAAACCGAACATAGGGAAAACTCCATTGTGCAAATTAACCTAAGTTTATTTTTTATTCAAAAAATTTCTTCTTTTTCAAACATGAGTGATCAACAATTAATAAGCTATTTTTGAAGTGAAAACTTCTTTAGCGGCGTTGTACCATTTTTTTGTAATGGGTAAAAAATGTTAAACTCGCGTCAGGGACACGTGACCTGATCGAAAATTCGTAAGACGAAAACTTTTATTTATACAATGCTAGACATCTAGCGTTGAAATATCGTTCATAAAAATGCAATCTATGATACAAACCATTTTGATCGAAAATTCGTAAGACATTAATATTCAAGTTTTCACTTCTGCAGGCACTCCCGGAGTGCAATCCGTCTTTTTTTTTTAATTTATTTGTAATTTTTATACCATCAAAAAAATCATCAAATATAACGTCAATTTTGAATGCGTCCAGATAAATGTGACCCCTTAATTAAAATGCATATTTACATTCGGCTTTCTTCTCGCAACCATAAGGACACAATTTTCTGCTACAACCTGTATATTTGACGTCTCTGGCATAAAATAGAACTAGTCACCATGTTTAGTAGATTGAACTGTCAAGTGGTCAGAGAATGCTCTGCCTTTAATGAAAATCGACTTCCAACATGTCTATATTTCACACATACACGCCATTTTTTTTTCATTAAGAGCTAGAGCCGATATCCGATTCGAGATAAATTCATTTGTCACATCACTTTTACTGAAACAATAGGACTGTATCCAGTGATTTTCAATATTATTAACCGTCTTTAAAATTTTTGTCTGTTTTTCAATGTGTCTGCTGTGGGTTAAATAAAAAGCTACTGAATAAATTCTTGATTGAACTTACAAGGTTAATAGCCTAGCACTGAATTAGTGGTAATTATAATAATTACTAGCGGCCCGGTCCGGCTTCGCTCGAATTTGTAGATTGCCACCGTTGTTTCGTCGACTTACGTTTCAAAATTGATATCCACGAAAAACGCTTAACATTAAAATGGGTATAGTAAGCTATCTTTAAAAGATAGACATATGCTATCGTGGACTTTTCTGTAGACTTATAAAAGAGGAACAATTCCACCATTCATTGTTTTGTTATGTCTCAAAGGGATTAGGCAGCGTTTTCGATGAAGCCTTCCAGTCGGCTTGTTTTTTTCTCCGACATCTTCAACAATCATCGTCATATTTCAACCAATTTACACGAAACATTAGTGCATTATACACACACGAAAAACCTTTCTCTTGAATCAGTTCGTCCATTGGTGAAAAACGTATGAAAATCCGTTCGGTAGTTTTGACGTGATAACGTCTTATAAATTGATGAAAACACCAGCTGCACGCACGAAAAAGTGTAACGCCGTAACGTTCCGCCTGACCCTGTGCATCCAAGCGAGAGCGCAGTATAACCGATAGAGAAGCACGATCGGCGTCGGCTTGTACGCATTTCACTCTTCTCGCGTGACGTCAGAGAGTAGTGTGCGTTCAACATTTTTTTCAGCTGTTCCAGCGAAAGCTACATCTGACAGATGGCCTTTGTTTTATAAACCGTGGAAATTAAGACTTAAAATCAAGATATCTAATAAAAATGTCATAAATTATCGAATTTTTAAAGCAATTTTTCAGATAATACATCGTTATTTGTTCGTTTTTGCACGGATATTTTTTGTGTCATATACTTATTACCGATTCATCCAAGCCAAAGTATAACTGAACGCACGATAATGGATCTGCATTTCATAACAGCAGATAAATTATACGGTTTGTTAACAAATATATAATATATATACATTCTTTTAAATGTCTTTTATAATTATTGCTTAAAAATATGTATTTTGCTTTGGTTGATCAAATTATTAGTCGGTAAAAATATAGTTTGACAGCTACTAAAATTTAGATTATGTATTATTAAATATGATTTTCGAGCGGAATACGTTATCACGTAAAACTATCGTCCGTAAACCGACTTTACAGACAACCAATTTTTTGAGTTAAGTTCAGACATACAAGCGCGACGGGGGACTTTATTTTTGATTATGTCTTTTGTAAATATTACAATTAATATCAAAATTTAGTTTTAATTATATAAGAATACATTACTTAAGAATACATTATATAATTTTTTTTTCTCTTTCGTATTGTATATACATACATTTTGTAATTATACATTTAACAGTTTTTTTTGTTATGCTAATAGCTTTTGCCGAAGCATTTTTTTCAAAATTAAAAAAAAAATAGTTTTTTAATATTAAAAAAAAATAATAATTAATTAATCATTAAACATAATTTGATTACAGCGGTATATTGCGTATAATGTGTTTGACAGAGACACATATAGTTCATACATGGCGGTTTGTAAGTAATCTTTTCCAAAGACTACACGAGAACGTTTTTTCATAATAATTTTCACGATATCTAAAATATTTAAATTTCGAATAAACAATTTTTCAAAATTTTGTCTAATTTTTTTATGAACATTTCCGGTGAGTCTCTCATTTATCGTTGTGAAAATTATCGTTTTTAATAATTAATTACTTAAAATCTCCACGTCCAAAAAAAAAAAAGTTAAATATTGAATTATTGTATAACCTTATAACCCCCATAGCAGTTCCACATAATGAACGACATCTAAACGATCTCTGTTAAGTATTCTCACGGCTTTTTTTGATTTACTTATATGCATCTGTCATTTTTTAATTAGAACAGTAATTTTATTACATTCGTGTCTTTCTGTTCTATAATTAATGAAATCAACAAATCAGGAGTATTACATATTATGTGTCAAGTTCTATGTGCTCGTTTTGTGTCGGAGGATGTGTTCAAAACAAGCTATACAGGGCTATTCCGCTAATGTTAACCACCGTCATTACCAAGTGTTTATCAAAATAAACACTTTGTGTAATCATTTTTCTATGTTTTTTTTTAATTACTGTGGTTACCTAAGCACAGTGATTAGAACTCAAATAGCAGAATACGGCTAATTAAGGAGGTTGATCCGTTACAGTCCCAATCAAAAGTAAGTCGAATTCTAAATGGGAACTTTTCCATAATAAATTTTTACAAAAGGGTGTAAGTCAATGATACCAATAAATTATTGTCATAAAGGCATAAATAAATCATTTTTTTAAATATTAATTGATTATTTCTAACTTTTGAATTTTTTGTACAAAGTTTGGTTAAAAAAAATAAATTTATGTAAATATTTGTATTTTACATATTTTTTGCAGTAAATAATTAAAAAAAGAAATTAGAAGTAATAAAAATTAAAATTAAATCATTAAAAAGTTGAAAATTCAGTTAAAATTGTTAAAACTGTCAAGAATAAAAGTACATAATCGAAAAGTGCTATTAATGATTTTTTTTTATTAATTAAAAGTCTTCTAATTAAATTGGAAAAAATATTAAAATATGCGTAAGACATCGATGCTTTACATAGTTAGTTTTCGGAACGGCTGACATTATTTGGTTATTTGCAAAAAATTAAAATGAACAGTTTGCATGCTATAGGTTGACATATTTTCCATAAGACTACATGTAAAAGCTTTTTTTAATTTTTAACTTTATAAATCTCCTTATGATTTTGGATTTTTTACAGAAAATTTTGTCATAAAAATCTATCAAAAAAGAACTTTATTTCAGATTTTTTTCATTAACTTCGTAAAACGGCTCAACCTCCTTAAATCTGGCATACACTGGACGATGATTATGACTTGGCAACATCGCGAGACGATAACACCGACATGCACCTAAATCAAAGTTTTTATATCCGATTTTTCCCGACTGCGCAAAAGAAAAGGTTATGTTTTTAACAGTGTATTTTTATATAGGTGTGTCTGGTATCGCACTCGAGTTCAAAAGTTTTCACACATTTGACAGTAGTGTTTTTGTTATACGAAAGTGTAGCTTTGGATTATATACCTGACGTACTGCACTTTTCAGTGTAAGCACTGAGTTATCTAGCTTCTAAACTACTGAACCGATTTTAATGTACTATCTTCTGCTCGCATATTATAGATAGGTAGCGGTTCGTCCCGGTTTCACTCGAGTGCGATCGATATAAATTTGCAAAATGTATTTCGTTTGCGGCCCGGCGTCGGAACTAATAGCTTTGAGCAAATTCTACCAAAGCTTCTGAATTAATAGCTTTGAGTAAATTCTACCAAAGCTTCTGAATTAATAGTTTTGAGTAAATTCTATCAGATGTCGTTACATGTTACTAAAACAGTTTTTTTGAGAAAACACCGTAATTTGGTACAAAATATTTAATAAAAACTATCCTATAGCGTAAGTTGCAACAAGCAAGACACATTTACCAAGTTTCATTCAAATCGGTTCAGCGGTTTCGGACACTAGCGCGGCCAAAATTGTGACACCAGAATTTTATATATTATATAGATATTGTAAGTTATAGACGCTCAATAACAAAAGTCATAAGCGTCGTTTATATATGGATTTTATATTAATCGGAAGCAAAAATTAGTTATAGCTCTGGAACTTGTACGCCTAAAGGCCAGCATAATATTGCCATAAGCATTTTTAGCGGTCGGCTGTAACTAATTTTGAACGCATCCCAACAATGAATAATTGGCTACCCTTTCTATTTATTTTTCAGAACATACATTCATACCTACATAATGTGTATTTATTTTTCAGTTAAAATTTAATATTTGCTTAGCATATTTTTACGCCTTTTTTTCAACCTACATTTTTAAAATTCGTAAAAAATAAACACAGTACCTCGTACGAAATTTAATTCAATGCAAATATTACGTTATCGAGAATGTTTATTTTACATTCTATTGTTGCTAAATATAATGGATTCACTTTTTATTACATTCTAGATGATAATAATGAATTAATTTGCGTCACCGTTATCCTTGACCTTATTAATTGAGATACTTTTATCTACGCCACATCGTCAGAGCAAAACTTCAAACAAGGAAAAATAAAACTATAGGAGGTCCTATTTCACCGGGATAATATTTAGGGCTCCACAACAAACGGTATAAAACGGAACCTTTATGGCAAAATCACAAGAATAGGTAAATGACCAGAAGCATAAAGCCGGGACGGCACATTAGGGCCAATGTTGGTGCCAACAACGCGCGGCCAATGTGTGGATCGAGATTATAGCGTTGGTGCCAATGTTTGCTCCAACGTTGGTCCAACGCTGGACGTTGGCCGTCTTGTGTCTGTTTTTTGACGAAACATCAAAGGGAATTTGTCCCAACGTTCGTGTATTCGGCCACACATTGGCGTGTAAAACGCCAACCAGTCTTCAGTATCTGATGAAGTGAGTGACAACGTCGTAATATTATTTAAAATTATAAATGGTGTCATCAAAAGAGACATGGTCAAATGAAAATGTATTACTGTTTTTGGAGCTTTATCAAGCAGAACCAGTTTTATGGAATCCAATAATTAAAGACCACAAAAATAGAAACGAACATTTTTTTTTTGGTTTTGTAGAAAAATAATATTATGATAAGCAGCGCTTAGCACAGCAACCGCACCCACAGCCACTTCTAGGTCCGATATGTTGATGTTGGCTCTGCCAGCTTTGGCGCCAACACTGGCCCCAATGTGCCTTCTAAAAAAATATCACATCTGAAGCTCAAACCACAAAACCGATTTTGCTCAAATTTTGCTTGCGTGTTTACCTCGAGATGAAATCGCAAAATCGGTCGTTTGTTAGTTGTCGCCGCGATCAGCTTTCCGTCAAAACGACGAACCTGTAAGGACGTCATAAATCCTATACATTTTATGAAGACGCCTTTTAATGGCGCATTATTGTAGCAGCACGTGTGGTCGACTCTTTGCGATTTGACGTACAGATTGCGGCAATACAACATTGTTTTGAATCACGATTGAACGTGGAACATCGGAACTGACCAACAATAATTCATCATGAACATTTTTATCTGGCATCAATGTAATTCGTTATGCATTATCTGCTCTGTGAATTACACTTATATACCTATACATACAATACACAGATATATTGCGTATATTTTACAGACTGTTTCAAAATTATCCCGTAAAAAACTGGTCAACTTTGAGTCAAACACGCGCACTGAGGGTTTCGTACTGTTCTTACGAGTCCAACTTATTTACAAGGTGTACAATCAACTTTTAAACAATGCCGTCCGGTTTTGCTTGATTATTTATATTTATATTTATAAATGCATAATGCGTTTAATAAAAGCATTCCTGGTATTTGCTGTTTAAATATAGAACACTCGGGTGCAAATCTGTAAGATTTATTAATAAATAGTCTTTCACTTTCCCTGGAAATATTATAAAGACCTTCCCATCTATTGATTTGATATAATATCTCTAAAGATTTCGCCAGCGTTAGCCATGTAAGCGTACGAAAACAGTTTTTTTTTGTTTTGACAAAACCCCATTTTGTACAAAATATTTATAAATTCTATACACAACCCTTCTTCGTTTATCGCTCTTTCTATTAGTGAAAACCGTTTCAAAATCCGTTGCGTGGTTTAGAAGTAAGCGGAGGAGCAGATAGAGGAAAACAGCGACTTTGTTTTATACTATGCAGTGATGTTAGTGATATTCTACATCCTACATAAATTCCGGATTCCTAGGTTTTGACGTTTATGCGTAACAAAAGCGACCTAAAATCTGAAACTTTAACGACCTCTCATATCGTTATATATTATCTTAAAAAAATGAAAAAAAAAGTCGGGTTTCATTTAACGCTAAAAGCACAATCACGCCAGACTTAAAAACTAGTATAGCAATTAAAATTGTTCAAGTGAGTAATCCGAATCTTGATGTTTTCTGGGCTGGCAGGCCTTGGTGTAATGGTATTTCTATCTACAACTGCGTTAGACATTTTCAAAGGCGGTGTGACATCGGACGAAGTGTCATCGATGACTGGTGTCCTCTCTTCTTTAATGCGAAGCGACAAGCGTGAACATATTCTCTGCTCGGTCGTAGTCCGTACTTTCTACCTCGAATGAGCAGAAAACACAGTCACGCTTAACGTAGAAGTAGAGAGAACACCATCGACGCACTTCGACCACTACATCGTCCTTAAAAATGTCTACCTCAGTTGTTGACGAAACATCAGGTAGAAATACCTTTAGATCACGACTTACAGGACGTAGAAACCATCAAGATTTGGAATTTAAATTGCATAAAACACACTCACGCTAAGCGTAAAAGAAAAGAGAACACCAGTATACGACGCACTTCGGGCACTACATCGCCCTTGGAAATGTCTACTGCTGTTGTTGACAAAACGTCAAGTAGAAATATATTTAGATCACGGCCTATATGATGTAGAAACCATCAAGATTTGGAATTAAAATTTTATCTGTATATTTTTGAAGCAGGCTGTGAAAAGTACAGACAGATAATACGTAGGTACGCGCTTCTATTGTTTTTATTTGAAAGGGTATTCGAGGTGTATAATATAATCACTCGTTAATTGTTCTTCTATTATATTCATGGCGCTCAAAAACTGAACAATGGTCGAGGTCAAGGCTGCCCGGGTTTGCAATAATATTATACGACTGAAATAACGCACATTATGTATCAGTGTTTCCTAAGCTGAGGTTCGTAAGCTTGTCCGAGAGAGACTCATCTCTGGTGTAAGTTGGCAAAGCTATACAGATCGGCCGAATTGTGTTATCACCGTCCGGCAAACAGTGATTCTTATAGTCAACGATCTGGAACGCAAGAATATAATTTGGTAAAACTATAGGTAAAGCATACAGTTCGTCCGGCGAAATGATAAAGAACACATCAATTATATTTGCAATTCATGTTTTCGAAAACGTGTATCCAGTTTCATTACTACTGGCACTTTTGCAAACACGTTTAAAAAAATCTTAAATCATCAAAACATTTTGAAATTTTTTTAGGCTTCTGTGAATTATGAGACCCTAAACTGTGTCTTATTCATTATTCATTTTTAAGGAGATTGGGTATGCACTTTTGCGGGGTACGCGGTGCGGGGAACACTCTCTGCTTATACACAGGCATTTTCTTTCTCACTTACACGTAGATCGCTCTTGCTTTCATTTCGTGTACTATTGGCCAGTGCAAGAGAGAAATACTCTCACTTACAGACTTTTAACTCCAGCCTGAAGAGGACACAAGCGTAGAACAGCAAGCTCAAGTACTTAAATTCTCAATAAGTAAATACTTATTGAGAATTTAAGTACACGGAAAGAAATTTTTTTTTAAAATTACCGTAGTGTACTATAATCCTAGGATACTATTAAGATTAATAATTACTAGAGATTCCTTCTTTTAACTATAGCAAAAACATTCGGTTTTTAAATTAATTTTATTTTAATTTTTCACGTTCTTATTTTTTACCGTTAGCTTACAATAAAAATTATTGAATTTTTTTTAATTTTTGATTTGTGCTTGTGAATAATTGTAACAAAAAAAGTAATTTGAGCAAGAATTTCATAGCGTCCCACGATTACCGTGAGTTTAACGGTAATTTTTACTGAAATATTCTTTCCGTGTAAAGTTCACTAAATTCGGATTTTTGTATTTTATTTAATTAGTTTCTCATTACTAGTAACACTACTAGCTCTATAGTTTTTTTATTATTTTTTTATGTTACTCTTTCATTACATGTATTAAAAATATATTTTAAATTTTATTTTCAACAATGAGACAGTTTATAATGTTCAAAATTTGAGAAGAACTCTGAAATTTTAATAATTATGAATTTTTGATCCAACTTCCTTAAGTAACTAAGAATAGGATTTGTAGCAAAATTTCCAAACTTATGTTTTAAAAACTGCAGCGCTTTTTCTGTTCACCTTACCTATATAAAGAAATAAAAAATAAAATATGCAGATGTAAAACTAAAACAGTATGTTAACATATTTAAATTCAGATGTCATCATAATGTTGTGTGTATATACCGTTCTTTGGACGGTTAACTGTTTAAGTTAATCTTAATTCAGCATAACTTTTACGATAAGATCTGACACTGACATAAAATAAACATTGTAATTAAGTTTAACGCCGAAACCATATAATATTTCAGTAATGTTTGTACTTTAATATAATACATTATGACTATAGAAAATGATAAATGATATAGAAATGGCTGGCTACAGAGGTTTTAAAATTAAGCGAAACAAAAATTCATTCTTAAATTTTAATAATTGTGCCGAGAAAGCATTTTATTCTTTTAAAGAATTTTAAGACGATTTTAATTAATTTTAAATCAAATGTTATATTTTCTGTAATCTGACTTTGGCTACACATTGTTTTATCTCAAACGGCCTCATTAAATTAATATTATTATTATTATATTTGTAAGGGAGTAATATTTGTCTATTTATCAATTTTTACAGATATGATTCCAAAACGACTAGATTAATTTTGATTGAACAAAAACTTTAAGTAGAAATGATAGAAATTTTGGTCTGTCTATCTTTCTGTATAGATATGACTCAAAAACGGCTGGAATGATTTTGATTAAATTTGGTGCATTATTATCAATTATCCCCGAACCTGAAGTGCACTTAAATATACCAGGGATATAGTAAATATATCACAGAGAAGACAAGGGAGTCGAGAGTGGTGGCGGAGAGGAGGAGAGCGTCAATAGTTGTTTCACATCAAAAAATGTTTTGAGGCAAACAAATATTTTCTCTTCATACCTCGATCGAAAGCGCGTACTTTCGGCATCAATTGTAGAGCAGAAAGTCTAACATTTACTCCTTGGTGGGATTACACGCACAATTCGGGAAGTTCGTACGTTCGTGAGGTAATAAAGCAAAAACAACCAATAAACTATCGTTTAGATGTAGTTTCCATAGCAACCCTATTATATTTTAGCTCACTGTCATTAGCTGTCATTCGTGTTTTTGCGTATAACCTCAAAGCGTCTTGCTTGGAATTTTACTGTGTTTTTATGTAATTGATAAGTAATTGATTAATTAATAATGTATTTAATAAGCGTACTTACGATTGAGGTATGAAGAAAAATAATATACACCACACTGGTCGAAAGTGTGATACCTTGCCCTTCGCGCCATGATGCTATCGGCTTCGCCTCAGGCATCATGGCGCACAGGGCAAGTATATCACACTTTCGGGCCTTGTGGTGAAATATATGTACTATTTGAGGCAAACTAATAATTGCTTGTGGCTAAAATGTATTTGAACCAAACAATTAATGTTTGAAGCAATAAATTACTGTTAGATCCAAAAATAGACAATACGATCCAGTAAGCGCAAACAGTGTATGGAGATGAATTTTTGTTTAGACTTGAAAATGGCTGGTTTGATATTTATTAAATTTAGTAGTTCTTATAGCCGGTTTCTGAAGCTAAAATACACGTAGGGTACTTTTTACCAGACAAATTTTGGGATAAAATAATATTCTCGTCAAAACTAAACACATCTGAGAAAAAATTGATGTTCACACGAACGAAATAGGGACCAAAATCTGACAGTAAATATTTATGACAATAAATATTTCTATTTCTATTTCTATGTGGGGCCCAGATCGAGAAGCTAGTCGGATTTTTCGATGAAAGAGGATGTCTTCAGTTTAAAAACATCGCTCGATTGGTTATAGTAAACACAAAAAGAAAACAGCAGTAATATCTATCATACGTCATGATTCCACTGAAAACATAGGCTGTGACGAACCTAGTGAAGATATAGTGTACTACTTCAAGTGGTGTCTTTAAAACTCTGAGGACACCCTCACCACCAAGAAACCCGACTAGCTTCTCGACCTTTTTTGATTCCACGCAAGAAAGGTACCTAAGCCACGATGAACCTAGCGAAGACAAAGTTGAAATCCGACCGATTTCTTCAAAACTGAGAGCACCCCCATTACCGTAAAAACACGACTAGTCTCGCGATCTTTCCCGAATCCACAGGAATGTTAAGCTGTGTTCGAACCTAGCGAAGATAAAGTCGAACTCCGATCGATTCCTTCGATAATTAGAACACTCCATTACCGAAAACATTCGATAAGTTTTCCGAACGGTCTCGGTTCCTCGGTAAACGAACAGACTATCGTCTCTTGATCTTTCCCGAATCCACAGGAATGTTAAGCTGTGTTCGAACCCAACGAAGATAAAGTTGAACTCCGAGCGATTCCTTCTAAACTTAGAACACCTCCATTACCGAAAACACTCGACCAGTTTTCCGAACGGTCTCGGTTCCTCGGGAAACGTACAGACTATCGTCTCTCGATCTTTCTCGAATCCACAGGAATGTTAAGCTGTGTTCGAATCTAGCAAAGATAAAGTTGAACTCCGATCGACGAAAACACTCGACCAGTTTCCCGAACGTTCTCGGTTCCTCGGGAAACGTACAGACCATCACGATCCTAGCGGAGGTAAAGGCTATTAAGAGTGGTGCCTTTACAACTGAGAACACCCCATCATCATATAGCGTCTATGACAGTGCTATGGGGATTTGCAAGATTGTTTAGTGGATAGAAAAGTAGATATAACAAATAAAGTATCTAATAATTAAAATGAAATGAATCTTTAAACAACAACTCTACAACTAACCCAGTAAATGTAATGAGACATTTTACGTATTATTCCGTAGTTCCGTACAGATGTTCGTACGTTATATTATGGGCACACTCACACACGCACGCAGCCTATTCCTATGTGCCTGTACCTATACACAAAGCCAGTACAGAAGTACGCAAAGGAAAACGACGATTTCATTATCGAATATTAAAATGATTCTATCCTCCTTAACAAAACTACTTTTGTTTAATAAATATGGAAAAACGGATTATTTTTAAGTTTCCTTTTCAAAAAAAATAAAATATATACGTCTCTTAATTGCACAATCGTACCGAGCGGTGTAGCGTAGTGGACAGAGCACTAGACTCACATTCGTGAGGTACCGTGTTCGAATCCCGACTGGGGCAGATGTGGCTGGGACTTTTTCAAGGTGTCTCTCGCCGAGAAACGGTTATTTCTGTACCGGCCATCTTGTTGAGGTTTTCCAAGGTTTCCCTCAATAATTCCAAACAAATATCGAGATGGTTTCTTATTCAAGGCCAAGGCTGATTACCTGTCAAACTCCTATGAAAATTTGCCTACCTTATCCTAATGTCCTAATATTCCTTCATTCGCCCATTGCTATTAATTTGTTGAAGTTGAAAAATGTAGAAAATAACGGGAATTGTGATAGATGGAAAATAGTAATGGTGCAAATGGCATCTGTTATGATATAAAGTCGAGAAACGGACGCATTATTATTATTATTAATTGCACAATCGTGATACAAAAAAAAAGACTGACGAGCCTGCTAGTACCCAAGGGTTGATATGTAAACATGAATGATTTAATTGCAATATTTATTATTCATTTATTTTTTCAGTCAATTTATATAGTATACATATTGATTCATTTATTTAGTTGGCTATTTAATTATTATAATTTATTTAGTAGGTATAGATAAATTATTTTTTTTTTATTTATTTTACTGTTTTCTACGAATTTATTTGTAATTTATTATTTGCTTCATTTATACAAATTTTTCACGAAAATAGTTAATATAATAATAGCCTTAGGTATATCCTGTCCACTAGTGTGTACAAGGTCTATTCTATAGTTGTTCTTATAATATACTCTATACTCTCCTATATACTCTAAAGCAGAGGTCTCCAAACTTTTTTGTCTCGTAGACCACTTGCCATGTTTTTAGGTTTTGGGTAGACCCCCTGCTTATCTGATATTGATTTTTTGCAAATTCATTAATTTCAAATGTATTTTTGACAACCGGTATAGTGCTACTCACTTTGAACGATTTAAATTTATAACGGTAGTGAAATGTAATGTGAAATGTTTAGTTTTATACATTAATTATTAATTAGATTCAAATTAAACGAATCAAATTAAAATTTAGTTTCTGTTACATAAAATAACTAAGCAAAAAATAAATGCTTTTAGTGTGAGGAATGAACCTGATACTTTAATAATAAATTTTCAACGTTTGGCATCAATTTAGTAGGATTTAATCTTAAATATCTTCGGTTAACGATGTCCAGTTTGTTTCTTTTTTTGTTAGGAGATTCACTATCGTGGACCCCCAATTTTTTTCCCGCTGACATGGACCTCTTGCAAGTTGTCGTCAACCTCTGGGGGTCGATATAGACCACTTTGGGAATCACTGCTCTAAAGTCTAAACCATATCTACTACACTCTATTCTATACTCTATTGTACAATAATATTTTATAGTCTATACTCTATGATACAAAGTTCGTAAATGACAGCCATATACTTTTATTCTATACTGAGCATAGGAATAAAATCGCAATCGAACTATTAGGGTGCAAACATAGGTATACTTCTGTCTTTTTTTACGCCGTAAGCACTGGCGTAATCAGGCGGGCTAAACAAGCACGGGAGACCCGGCTTAAGAAATGTCTAATTTGCCCCCTCTTGAGCCAAAAGCTGGGTACGCCCATGTTAACGTCATAGAAAAAGACAAAGTTTTTTAAACAGAGATACTTTATTCAGATTGAATGCAAGTACATCAACCAATCCTATCATCGGAGAAATCAGTGAATTACATCGAAGAAAGAGACGCAGATATATTTTCGATACGCTTTGTTGCGTTCACTCACCGCACATTGAGTAGATAGGCAATGATTCATATATAGTTAATTAATAGTAATATGATGACAGCCAAGCGACTGGGTCTGGCTACTGCGTTGAGTTAATATCCTCTTACACACCTCCGTTGCAAGTGCGACTCTGCGGAGTTGACTTCCTTTTACACACTTCCGTTGCAAGTTTATCGAATTTGGCACATACCGCCGTATAATAATTATTTACATATCCAAAAGTAGCATGTGTGCGCTGGCCGAGCGTAATTCACAAATGTTTTTTGGATCTCTGACCCAACAAGTCAATGTGGTAAGGCCGTTGCACACGAGGCTGGTTTTTTCGCTAGATAAGATGCTTGATTTTTTTGCTAGGTAGAGTGGCCGCGGTGAGAGATGAAGCCAGGCACGGCATCAACAATATGCTAGTGAACGCCTGCTTGCCCGCAGACAGTCCCGTCCCGAATAAATTCGACATACCCATTTGAAATGCCACGTCTCTATAAAACACTCGACGCACATTTAGATCTCTGAAACAGCCAATAGCACGTTACTATGACGCGCTGGCTTCATCTTTCGCCGCGCGTACTCTACCAAGAATACTGTGGCGCTTGGATTTTGTAAGTGTTTTTGTGTAAGCTTCACACGATTCGTGTTTTGAAGCCAGATTTGTAGATAGTTTTGGTGCATGCGCAGTGACAGTTGAGTGTTAACAAAAGTGGACGTTCAAATCTTTGATTAACGTCTGATTAGAACTCTTCAAAGTGGATGTTTATTGTCTCTGAACAGAACACGCACTATATGACGCTATGTTTGTTTGTCTATGTCGCCCACGTGACAAGATACTATTCTCTGATTGGTTCGTACTCAAAGCTAGCAGAGAATCAAGCACTCGAACAGCCCCGGTCCTAATTTTGAAACCGGCATGTAACCACGCAACTGAGCCCGCGGTGACGTCACTTCCATCTTAGCAGCCAGCGGCAAAACCAGTCTCGTGTGCAGCGAACTTTATTCCTTTTTCCGACGCTGTATACGGACACGAGTGGATACGTGTGTGCGTGAGGCAGTTAGTGTCTGTAAACGGAAGAAGATGCTTGTGTTTAAACGCTGCGGTATTCTGTGTGTATCTCTCTGCAGTACTATTTTATATAATACTAGCCGCTACCCGCGGCTACGCCCGCGATTGAGATGGAAATCGACTTTTGACATGCATATCAGGGGTTGAGGTATTGCACATATTTTGACAAACAATTTTCTTATTTTTCGTAAAAAAATTTTATTTTTTTTTAATAAAAAGTATCCTATGTTACTTCTAATACCTTCAAGAGTGTATGTGCAAAGTTTCATGATGATCGGTTAAGTAGTTTTTGCGTGAAAGCGTAACAAACAAACTTACATTCGCATTTATAATATTTCGTTTTCATAAAATTTGTAAGTCCGGTCCTGTCGGGCCGATTTTAATGAAATTTTAATAGCACATTTTAATCATTACTAAAGGGTTAAATTTCAATTTTGAAACGATTCGGAGAAATTTTTCGGTATTTTTGGGCCCAAAAAATGTTTTCAACCCTTTCTTATTTTTCGTAAAAAATTTTTATTTTTTTTTAATAAAAAGTATCCTATTTTACTTCTAATACCTTCAAGAGTGTATGTGCAATGTTTCATGATGATCGGTTAAGTAGTTTTTGCGTGAAAGCGTAACAAACAAACTTACATTCGCATTTATAATATTAATATGATTAATATGATTGTCACAGAATTAGTGAGAAACATACAGAAGCAGCGGTTGTCGTAGCGTATTTTTTATGCGCATGTTCAAATCAGCCATTCTGATATCAGATTGTACCGTCAATTGATAGACGAATTAAGTATGTAAACTTATGCTAGGCTGCAGAAACCATTGTCAGAAAATTTTATTTTTATTTTATTTATTTATTTAATTCCATTCTTGTTTTTTTTCCTTTCCCTGGTTTGAGAAAATATATGTTTGAGCGCCTAGAAAGAGCCGTCAAAAGAATAAGAAGATCTACATCTTCGCCGACAACTATTACGAATTCAAATGCTGATGAAACGCTTATTGCAGTATTGATTATTAGCGCATCTGCATCTTCCGTGGCTTGTTTGACCAAAAAGTATGTCTACAGAAGCAGTATAGTTTAGATTTACATTAATTTTATAACTCACAAATATAATGAGTTGAAATTAAATGCCACAGGTCGCATGAATAATGAGTAATGACCAAAGCGCGCGTTGGAGTACATTTTGCGGCGCTCGTACGTCAAAACTATTGACTTTATGAAAAAAAGGTAGATACATGAATTGTAGGCAATTGTCTCTAGTTTTATTTTGTATATAACTGTTTTTATCGTAAAATGAGTCGGAAAGGAGATATTGTCAAAAAACTGCTATTAGGCGCCATTTTTCCAATATGGCGGCGCGAGCGGCAAAAATACGAGGTGGCAAAGTAGAAATTCGGAAAGAGCACCTCAAAATCTATAAAATTACCAATTTTCAAAACTCCCGGAAAACTTTCCAGGTAACCACTATATTTCTCACCAAATGACTGTACTATAGGTACATACATTGTTTTTTTTTTTTATAAATTTTAAAGTTGGAATTTTCCTGCCCAACTGAAGCCAGTGCTAGCATGGGCGTACCCAGGGAAGGGCAGAGGGGGGCAGCTGCCGAGTTTCTAGCTTATAGAGGTACAGGAGTGGCCATTCTCACTTGTAGAGGTCTTTAAAAATACAGCAAATATTATGTAGTAATAAACATGTGTAGATGCTAAAAAAAGAAAATATAAAATCTTACATTAATATTTATTTAAAGAAATCCGTTAATTTCGTTTGCGTTTCTGTTTTTACTATCGCTTATAGAGGTACAGGCAAGTAGTAGTCTCAGTTATAGTCCATGAGTGAAAATCGTCTTTCTCTTATACAGGTTTCTGTTTCTCACTTATAGAGGTTTTAGAGGATTACAAAGGCGGTACATGACAATTACTCTCACTAAGAGAGTTTTCTCGCTTACCCAGTTCTCACTCACGCAGGTTTGTTGTGTACTAATATTTATTTATTTCAATCACAGGGTATGAAACCCCAATTACAGATGGAATTAAACAAGAATATATAAATATATCAATATTTTAGTGCATAACTGGATCAGGTTAAACGTTTTGGGTACATTCGAAGTGCTTTTAAAGTAAAACTTCTTTACGCACGCCTGACTTGGGGAGTAAGCTGGTGAATGCGTGACGAGAGCGTTACGAAAAGTGTGGTCGGGCGAGGCGAACGGAAGTTGACAGGGAGATATAAGTTAGTGAATAGAAAGAGCGAGAGTTACGTTTCGTATATTACTGTAGGGGCAAGAGAGAGAGGTTGCACGCACACATTTTCTTTCTCATACTAGTTGCTGGCGTCGTAGCGTCATATGCAGCGTTCCTTTTTTATTTTATAAGTACTAGCGGACCCGGGTGCAAAAGAACGAATGGGGAAGGAAGGGACATGAGTACGCACATTCATCTTAGTTTACCGAGATGAATGTTGTGTCCAGACTTCATAATGATCGGCGTTATCGTTCAAAAGTTTTTGTCGTTAGAAAACAGTATTTACACTTTTTTAAGGAATAAATTTCTTTTAATATAATAAATATTTAATTGAAAACACTGTAGGAAAATTATTTTTATATAAGTGCCTATAGTTGTAACAGTTTTCAAATGAGCTATTAATTAGATTTATTTAATTTTAATTAGTCGTAATAAAATTTAAAAAAATTGAAATGTAAGCCTTAGAAGAAAGCAATGTAGAAAATAAAAATATATTCGCCGACGTGGGACTTGAACCCTAAGACCCTGGCATTAAAAGTCTTACGCTTTACCGAGTGAGCTATCCGGGCTTGTAAACTTGGCGCGCTAATATTGCAATATTAAGGCATTTCACCTGATAATATTTGTCGGACGGACTAATTTTGAGATACATCTTGCAACATTTTTCGTTGATGTTCCGCTCCAATTGGTCGTAGCGTAATATTATATAGCCTATAGCCTTCCTCGATAAATTGGCTATCCAACAAAAAAAATTTTTCAATTCGAACCAGTAGTTTCTGAGATTAGCGCGTTCAACCAAACAAACATACAAACAAACAAACTCTTCAGCTTTATATATTAGTATAGATATGCGGCAAAAGACATACTTTTGCCTACAATTGTATCTCCCAAACATCCATAAGTTAATGATCAGAGATACTGACAGCGAGTGTCACGTCTGTAATTGTTTTCTGTGATATCGTGACGCCGCACGACAACGCGGAATGTTCTCACCGCTTTATATGCGCGTGCCGGCTGCTTGCTGCCGGCTAAATGATGCCATGTGTGACTGTTTACATAATGTAACACACGTTGCTATTTCATTCAACTCAGCTCAACGACAACACATCATTTATCGGATATATATTAACTGTTGACACGGTGATACTGTCTTGTCTCGTCAAGATATTGATCTTCTCGTTTTCCTCTCGCATTTCGAAACGAGAAATTTTACAACTCTCGTCTCGTTACTTTCTTGACGATACTTTTCTCGTCTATACAGAATAATTTATTAGCTTACAGACAAACTTTGACAAGCGATAGCTCATCGAGGTCTCATTTTACTTATTTAAGGAATTTAACATTTGAACTTTCGTTGTTTTCTTTTTTGTGTTTTTTAAAATGATTTTTCTTTTGAAAGGTATCTGTTTGAAAATTTCTGTGACGTTAAAATAGGTTAAGAGGTAGTGGCCGGCAGACAACACATATTTTAACAAACCTTTTTTATATGTTATTTATAGTAATATTATAAGCCTATATTTATGATGGCAGACATTCCCTCCAGTTGTAACATCCTTGCAGACAATCAAAGGTCCGCTGCATAAGCGCGATGGTATGATGCAAACATATGAGTGCGAGTGAAAGCATTCGATGGCTTTTTTTGACAGCTTCATGAAATTAGAGTGGTCCGTCTGATTAAGAGAGAAAGGTCCCATGAAAACAAATAAACAACCTAAATTTCATAAAGCTGTCAAGAAAAAGCCATCTAATGCTCTCGCTCGCACTCATATGTTTGCATAATAATAAGTTTGTTCCAAGCAGCCAGCAAACGGCAACGAAACCGTCACCCGCATGCGCAGTAGCTAAAACGTTTTAGCTACTGCGCATGCGGGTGACGGTTTCGTTGCCGTTTTCTGGCTGCTTGGAACTTACCTTATATCTACCCGCTCATACAGCGGACCTTTTATTGTGTCTATCGGGATGGTACAAGCGGAGGAAATGTTTGCCATCATAAATATAGGCTTATAATATTACTATAAATAACATACAAAAATTTCAGGGTTATTATCCAACGACAGGGCAATACAAGGGAAACCTTGGTAACGCAAAATGGACAACGCATCAATGAAACGAGCTCATAACAGAGACTCACAAGATATCTACCTAAATTAGGCAGACATAAATCTTGTTACTGATTTATACATTAGTATTGACGATGTCAAAATGTTTGCCTTGCCAAGTAGGAATACCACAACAACTGTATAAAGGTTTCTGAACGTTATCTCCTGTTTCGTGAGCGATGCCAGACGCACTATAGCTCTCGCAGTTGGCTATACTGTTTATAACAGAAAACGTCTTAATTCCACAGAATGGAAATGTGCAGAACATGACCTTGATAATGACATTCTTCCAGTTCCAACACGATTAGATTTATTTTCATCAGGTTTTAATTAAAATTTGACAAAAGTTCAATTTACGGAAGCTGATTACGATATTCCCGATTAATAAAGTTGCAACTATTTGACATTCTGTCTATTCGAGCGAATACCGAACACAATCAATTATTGACGTAATGTAATAAATAAATAGAACTGTATATAGTTAATAGACAAGTGTGAATAAATTTTGGTGTGCTTCTGTGTTGTAAATAATCTCGTGTATATAGTTGTATAATGACTTTGTATTCTTCATTACTTGTTATTTTATTAGATGGAATTGTTGTTTTATTACGTTACGTTTTGAGAAGTATTTCTTTTTTTGTGTATTTATTTGTTCTGTAAAGGCTTCACTATTGTAAATAAATATTTCCCACCACGAATTAGTAGTTAGTACAGTTTTGTTACAATATTGTAAATTATTGAAGTTCGAGTTAAGATCAAGGTTTATTTCAAAACTGTCAGAAAGGCGAGCGTAAAAGCGAGTTTGAAATATAAATCTGTGTTTAAATATTGCATTTGATGATATTTGACATTCACTCGAATGTGTCGGTGTGAGTACCAACGCAAAGAAAAGGAATTTTCACAAACTGTCGTTTACTACGTACAACATTCTATCGCTACTACGCTCCTAAACCCTACTTAGATTACCCCTGCTATGCAGGCATCGGAATGTTATGTAACGTGTTCGAACCTCGTGGCTGAATGCCGTGTTCCTGACTGTTGAATAAACATTCTCGTTCTTAAAGCTCATCATCTACAGATGCAAGTTTTTTCGAACCCGACAGGATCGTCCAAATACGTAACTGAAATATTTTTTGACGTGATAACGTCTTATAAATTGATGAATCACCAATCTTATAAATTGATGAAACACCGGCTGCATGCACAAAAAAGTGTAACGTTCCTAACGTTCCGCCTGACCCTGTGCGTGCTTTTCTCGAAAACGGCCCTAACGATTTGGTTGAAATTTACTGAAAAGGGATTTTGGGGGGCAAAAAATCGTTTTAGCTAGGTCTCATCTCTCGAAAAAATCGTTTTCTTACAAATTTTATCATTATAAAAATCAATTTTTTGACGTATGAAAATACTTAAATATTGTAAGTAGGTTTTGGAATTTTATATAAACAATGAAACAATTGTTTTCAAAATATTATGACAGTTAATCTTTGAGACTTAAAATAAATACGAAAGAAAGAAAGTTAAAAAAAACAATTATTATTATAGGGGTGAGTAATTTTAATAAATAAATTAACGTTCTGCCTGACCCTGTGCGTGATTATTAAATATGATATTCGAGCGGAATACGTTATCACGTAAAACTATCGTCCGTAAACCGACTTTACAGACAACCAATTTTTTCGGTTAGATTTCTCGTCAAGCTATAGATATTACTTTTATGAAATTTGAAATCTATTGAGCTGTGCTTATTGATTCATTTTACCATTCTAACACACAAGTGGGGAATGGTACGTACTAGTTTAGGTCAAAAATCACTTTTCAAAACTTTACTGTATCTTTTCGTTTTGAAGTCCAAGGAATCCAAAAACATAGTTTTGGAAAAACTCTGTGCCTCTGTTTGTCTGTGTACACAGTACAGGTCAAACGGATGAGCGGACTGAAACTAAATTTTGGAAGGATATTTTATGTGCAAATATGAAGAGCCCTATTGTTTTTGGTGAAAATCAGCGCATGCACAGAAGAGATATATGTTGTAACGGTGTTTTTTTTTTTATTTTTTATATAATAATGGCATACGTTTCATAATGGCTTATTATTCTATTCATTTTTTTAAAGAAAGTTTTGTTAAAAAAATTTTTTCTGAACTTTATAGTTTCGGAAATATTTTGAAAAAAAATCAGCTGTTCTTTTGTTTTGTAGATCTGTCAGAAATAAACTGGTTAGGCATGCTTTGATTATTTTTTACATGACGTGGAACATATGTAGGTAACCATGACAACGAATAGCTAATATCATATTGAATTCTAGCCGTTACCCGCGTCACTTTACGCGATATTAGAAATTTTATTTTCTTTATTATACTATATCATAATGTCAACATTTTAGTAGTTGGAATGGTTCGGTCCCCCAATTGGCTGGAATTTTGTTTTAAATCAATTTCTGAAAAACATCAGTACCTACGCAAAACAAGTTCCTTTCTCGTCAAGCTGGAAATTAGTTTCGAGGAATTTGGAATTGATTGAGCTATATTAATTATAAGATAAATTTTTTTCTGAAATTGGTTTGTCAGTCTCCTAAAAAGTTCTTTTTTTTGTCAGGATGGAAACTAGTTTTTCTAGAGTTTGAAATTAATTTTTACTTTTTTGGAGAAAAAAGTAGATTTAGCTCAGGCGATTGAAATAGGTATTTCCTATTCAAATTTCGAGCCTGACAAGAGTTGAATTTCTATGAACATTCTAAAAGCGAATCGATTTTTTGGAACACTGTGTGTTTAGAAATCCTACGAAGGCGAGAGTTCTGAGGCGCGAATCTCAGCCAGCCGTTTCATTGTGATAAAAGCACAAGGAACGTTGTCTTTTGTTGAAAATGACTGTTAATTAGGTACATCTGTCGTCTGTCCTTTATTTCATTGCATATTCTTGTTGTATTCCTTTGCATTGTTTTGCTATGCAAAAATATTGAAAATGCTTGTGATGATTTTTCCATTCATCAATACATTGGTATACAACTTGGATATTTTTCCGTATGTTACAGTGTAAAATCTATCTATCTATATATATGTCGCCGGGATACTGTCAAACCCGTGATATTATAATTTCACTTAGTGAAATTATAATATCACGAATCTTTGTCAATCGTGATATTGTAATTTCACTAGTGAAATTACAAAATCACGGATTTGACAATATCCCGGCGACATATATATAAAAATCAATGCCACTTTTTTGTAATTTTATAACTCAAGAACGGGCTCACCTATCCAAACCAAATTTTTAGGCTTTGTTCGGACTATTTAGTAGATGGTTTATGTGAAGTTTGCACAAAATCGGTCGAGCGGTTCTGCATTTATCTAATTTTTTAAAAATCAATTTTTTGACGTATGAAAATACTTAAATATTGTAAGTAGGTTTTGGAATTTTATACAAATAATGAAACAATTGTTTTCAAAATATTATGACAGTTAATCTTTAATTACTATCCAAGTGAGACATAAATACGTATTTGAAAGAAAGTTAAAAACAATTATTATGATAGATGAGTAATTTTAATAAATAAATTTAATAAATAAATGTTTAACCTAAATTTAAAGCGAAAGATGCAATATCATAGATCAAGATGATGGCGAATCAGTTTTACAAGTACCGAAAGTGTTTTAAAGACCAGTAACCCACGAATACTTTACGCTATTTTTTTCGAGCACGACGGCGCAGCCGGAGTGCTCGAAATAGAGCAAGTGTTTTAAAGGCCAGTTATCCACGAATACTTTACGCTATTTTTTTTCGAGCACGACGGCGCAGACGGAGTGCTCGAAATAGAGCAAGTGTTTTAAAGGCCAGTTATCCACGAATACTTTACGCTATTTTTTTTTCGAGCACGACGGCGCAGACGGAGTGCTCGAAATAGAGCAAGTGTTTTAAAGGCCAGTTATCCACGAATACTTTACGCTATTTTTTTTTTCGAGCACGACGGCGCAGACGGAGTGCTCGAAATAGAGCAAGTGTTTTAAAGACCAGTTATCAACGAATACTTTAACTATTTTTTTATTGACGTATGCAGTCATATATATTTCCATACACACATATACGCACATGTATATTTTAAAATAGCTAGCAATTAATAAAATAGATAGATAAATAGATGTTCCAATTAAGTTTTTTTATTATTTCACTTTATACGTAGCGAAGCACGTACAGGGCCGCTAATACTAATATATAAAGCTGAAGACTTTGTTTGTTTGGTTGAACGCGTTTATCTCAGGAGCTACTGGTTCAAATTGAAAAAAATTTTTTTTGTTGGATAGCCCATTTATTGAGGAAGGCTATAGGCTATATAATATCACGCTACAACCAATAGGAGCGGAGCATTAATGAAAAATGTTGCATAATGTATCTCAAAAGTAAGCTTCTATTCAGGTGAAATGCCCTAACTAAATATACCAATATTAGCGTTGTAAGTTTACAAGCCCGGGTGGCTTATTAGTAACATCTATCGTTAATAGTGTTCGGTGAATATGGGCATAAGTCGCACATTAAAAATTCAAAAGAAATGAATAGGGACAAATCGGTTTAAATTTTAATACGTTGATATAAATTATTTATCCGTAATTAGAAATCTATATGTATATAATACATATAAAGAAGTCAGGCACTGAAGAAAAGTATTAAATATTCATTTAAAAAAAAGAAGATCTGAATAGAAGTTTTGTTAGTTATAATTTCGTGCTGGCATGTCATTTGTCAAAGTGCCAAATTTTGATCGTAACACGAATTGTTAATGAGAAAAAAATCAATGTTTAATGTCGTGAAAATGACCTTGCGAAAAACCGATGAAAAAAGCATGCAACCGGTAGTATGTGTCTAATAAAAATTATCTTTTTCCGGAGCCACTATTATTTTCACAAATGTAGAAACATTAAACATTTATAGAAACAAGTGAAGTTGCAAAGATTCAGCAACAAACCTGATAGCTGATTATTCGATCAGATCACGTGCCGAATAATTGAATATTCGGCAAGATCATGTGCCGAAAAACCGAATATTCGGCAAAATTTACGCGCTGTTTTTAAATAGTTACATGATAAAACTATGTATTTTGAGATCGGAACGCGTTTGTTTCTGAGTTCTAGATGCTTTGATTAATTATTAATTTTATAATGAATCTCAAAATTCAGGAATTGAACGCACAAAAAAGTAACAGTTGCTTAAGACAGACAGTAAATTATAGACGTTTGACAGTTAAAATGCTTAAGAGAAAAATACTCAACAAAAGTCTCGACTCAAACACCTTGTACTGATATAAAATAAGAAACAAAAGAACGCGTCGATACTTTTGTGAGAAACAACAGTTTTAGTGAAAATTGATAAATTTGAACGAAGTACAAAACACCAGTCGGTATAAAATATTGTTGTCGACATCTATCGGAGAATAGTTGAAGTGCTCAGTACACTCGTAAAGACTTGTTACGATACTCTAAGGACTTTAAAGTAAACGTGATAATACTGCAAACTTGTATATCTGTGTACAAATATTTATGGGCGCAATACAAAACTTCTCATGTAGAGTTTTTCATCAAATAATCTAGACTAATATATAAAGCTGAAGAGTTTGTTTGTTTGGTTAGTTGAACGCGCTAATCTCAGGAACTACTGATTCGAATTGAAAACATTTTTTTGGCTTGGATAGTCCAGGAAGGCTATAGGATAATCTATATAATATCAAGCTACGACCAATAGGAGCGGAACATCAATGAAAAATGTTGCAAAAATATAACTCAAAATTTGTCCGTCCGACAAAAACTTTTGAACGGTAACTCCGATCATCATGAAATTTGAACACAACATTCATCTCGGTAAACTAAGATAAACGTGCGTACTCATGTCTCTCCCCCCATTCGTTCTTTTGCACCCGGGCGAAACCGAGCGGGACCGCTAGTAGAATATATTGCAACCGACTTTCATACTAGCGCCCGAATTTGTAGATTGCCACCGTTTTTTCGTCGACCTAAGTTGCAAAATTTGTCTTCAAAAAAAGCACTTTTATTTTATCGCGATAATATATAGTCTATGCCCATCATGAAGGTCCATTCTGTAAAAAAAATGTTTGAAATCGGATGAGTAGTTTCGGGGATTATCTCCTACACCCAAACTTACAAACTTTACATCTTTATAATAGTAGGATAGATAAGATCTAAAACTACTATATGTTGACATCACTGTTCATTTCAATTTACGCTGATATTGACAACATTTGTAGTGTTTATATATTTGAGGACTCAAAAAAAAAGCGTTCGTGTTGAATTATCAGTGAAATAATATTAATGTTTATTTAATAGTACGATAAAATTTATGATGTGCTTATTTTTTATTACATTGAAAAAAGAGAATTAATAACCATAGTCTAGAGGCAATTTCCGACCAATCAGTCGCTCTAAACGAATAGACTAAAAATCTTATGCTGGGTTGCAGAGAAAGGATTGTCAAAAAAATTGATTTGACAGTGACTTTGTATTGTAATCATATAATTACAGTTTCCATACATCAGGAGCAGTCTAATGTCATATTCAAACTCCCTGTCATGCAGAACATTAGATTGTATTCACACACAAACAAATGATTGTTCTACATAGAAAAAGATTACTTTTCAAGCTAAATTTTGATCAAAATGCGTAGAAAAATGTTATTTGGAAATGGAAACTGTACAAAAAAACGACGCTTAATACATGTATACACAGTTTAAGAAAAATTTCGTTTTCAATCGATCAATTATTTTTCGAGCAGGATTTATTTAACACTCTACTATGCTTTTCATATGGAGAAATATGTATGTTCACAATCTAAGGTCATTTTTTGTTAATCCGTTCTGCAACCCAGCAGTAGTGTTCCCTGAGGCCCCACCGTTTGTGCTAGTTTATTTAAATGTACTTATACAGTAAATTCAATTGTAAATAATATAATACTTTAGATTTGTGAATCAGAACCAAAACACACTTAAAAAAAATATTTAAACATTAATTACGAAAATACTGACATACGTATTTTTTCCTTTTGGTTGCAAATAGAGTATAGTTGTAGTTGAAAATACTTTCAACATGGGGAAAAGTTTGCAAAAACATTTCCTTCAAGACCATAGACGGGAAATATCTGAAAATAATACAATCTGATTTCACCCATATTTCAAGTTTATGCATATTAGTGGTGACGACAAGTACTCGATACCCGCTTTTATTTCTGTGGTAAAATGAAAATTCAATGCAGCGTACCGTCAGGTCAAGTGACGGCATTTTGGCCCGAAGTTTACACGAAGTTACATGCGTTCCGTACCTCAAAAGGAAAAAATGAACCCTTATAGGATCACTTCGTTGTCCGTCTGTCTGTCTGTCAAGACTCTTGAGAATCAAAACCTATAGAGTACTTCTCGTTGACCTAGAATCATAAAATTTAGCAAGAAGCAATGTCTTATAGCACAAGTAAAGAGAAAAATCCGAAAACCGTAAATTTAGTTACCTACATCACAAAAAATAATGTTTTTAAGCCACAACATCATGCTACGCACGTACCCAGTAACAGTTCTAATACAAAACAAGCGTCCGCTATCGGTGCGTTAATACAGCACAATATGCGAACTCTCGCACACAACACGGTACGACAACTATAGGATATCAGATATAGCCACGAGTTACAATACAGTTCAGTAGTCCATCTGAACGCTTAGTTGGCAAACTGACCGATACGTTTGTCGAACAGTTTTCCGACGGCTAGAAGCGGGAAAAATCTTCGAGTCTCGATTCCCGTGATAGACAAACTTTTACATACTTACAAGTTTGTACTGAACACTCGGTGAGCAAGTCCGACTCGCACTTGGCCGGTTTTTTTAAAGTGAGGCTCAAATCCTTAACTTTAAAATATCGTTAGTCTGATAATTTATCCGTTAACCAATAATTATCATTTTCCGAAAATCACTTCCTTGTTCATTATTCGATGTTGCCTCCCATGACTAACGTTGTGATATTTATCGTCTAGAAGATTTTTTTGTATCGAGAATACGGTAATATTCTCAATACCGCAACAGTTCTTCTAGGTCAGGGGTCGGTAACCTTTTGAGACGAAGAGCCAAAAGTTACAATTTACAAAATTGATCAGTTTTTAAAGCGCCGCGTCGTGACGGGGGCGATGCGGGTGAGACGCGAGTGGAAATGGCTGAGAGATTGACATGGTGCTCAATCATGGATCGATTGGACGATTTTTAAGGGTTTATTTAATAAAATAATTATTTTTTGCGTATAGAACTAGAGAGCCGCAACTACACATCAAAAGAGCCGCATGCGGCTCACGAGCCGCAGGTTGCTGACCCCTGTTCTAGGTGATAAATATGACAACGTTAAGTCATGGAAGGCAAATACCAGGCCAATTATATTTTGAATGTTGGTAACATGTAAACCGTTATAAATATCGGAGCACGTAGCACAGAGATTGCACATCGATTTTTGATGGCCTACGAAGGTATTTATTTATTTAACAACAGTTAATGCAGTCCAAAATGGGAAATGTCCGCGTTTTGAACCAACGCGTCACTAACGAAACAGACTCTTGTTTTAGTAATGGAGTAGGGTATGCCAGTATTGGAAAATCGGATCGTGTGGTACAACGTCAAGTCAAGAAAAAAAATGTGTTTGTTCTTTCAGAAGGCGAGGATTAAATCGGCTAACAAAATGCATGAAAACTGTACGATTATGTCTCAAAATTAGAATTAATAATAATACTTTTTATTTATTCTAATTTTACGTTATAGTGAAATTTTTTCAACTTGTGAGCATAAAACATGTCAGAAAACAATAATTAACTTAATTAAATGTTGAAATTAAATGTATAAAAATTGTCCATAGTGTATAGTGCTAGTTTTATCAATTCCTGTTTTAATTTATTTTTCAGTCTACTACTGTATAATTTTACTAAAGTTTGTTATAAATGTTTGCTATTGTATTATTTAAACCGCTATTTACAGCCTCCAAATTGGTCTGAATTTTTTCAATATTATTTTTGTTCCGTGTAGGGTAATTATGTATATACTATTAAAAAAAAAACTTCGGAGAAGTAAAAACTTCGTTCTGTGCTAAATTCAAAAACTTGAGGCGACTGAATCTTAAGATTATAAATTAAAAAAAAAAAAGAATTTCGAGGCAGACAAGAAATTGAAATCAAGCTCGAAATTCTGTGCGTAAGACGTCGAAAAAAAATGAATTTCGAGGCAGACAAGGAATTGAAATCCAACCTTGAAATGCTGTGCTTATAAAAGCTACAAGAGCAACAGCAAAAAAAATGCAAAGACGGTGTTCGCATAACTCCTTTAGTTACCACTAAAAAAACGCCGTCTGTGCACTTTTTTTTGCTGTTGCTCTTGTAGCTTTTATAAGCACAAAATTTCAAGGTTGGATTTCAATTCCTTGTCTGCCTCGAAATTCATTTTTTTTCGACGTCTTACGCACAGAATTTCGAGCTTGATTTCAATTTCTTGTCTGCCTCGAAATTCTTTTTTTTTTAATTTATAATCTTAAGATTCAGTCGCCTCAAGTTTTTGAATTTAGCACAGAACGAAGTTTTTACTTCTCCGAAGTTTTTTTTTTAAGATTTCACGTCTTTTTCCAAAGTGTGAGACATTATTTTTATTTTTCCTCCAAAATAAACATATGTGCATTTTTTTATATTGTTGTATTTAAATGCAATGAATCTCCGAAATTAGAATATGTATTGTAAAAAACAACACGATCCTTACTCCATGCAACTGTGGTTTCGAGCGCGTCTCTCATGTATTTTGTTAAATAAGAAGTAACAATCAAAAGTCGGTTATAGAAATTGCAATAATCGACTTTTGATTTTTACTTCTCATTTAACAAACAGTACTACAAAAGTGCATTTATATTTTGCCGCGTAGTCCAGTGCTGCCGCGGTGCAACACCTAGTGGTGCAATCGGCTCATCACACCTCCATGCGAATACCATGTCATTCAATTTGTAAACAATCCATGTGAAGTCTATTTAAAATAAAAATGAGCTATAACAAGTCTATGCTCTGTGATACATGATTCTTTTTTATTAACCGACTAAAAACAAAAACGGAGGAGGTTCTCAAGTCGACGCGTATATTTTTTTTTTTTAGTTTTTTTTTTTTTTATTTATATTCATTTGAAATATGGATATTCTTGAAGATTCCATGAAGGCACATTTTGAAGGCATGAAAAAAAAATCAATGAACAAGGCCCACCATTAAAAATACAAATTTTTTTTCATATCATTTGTAAAATACTTATTTTGCATTAAAAAAAGAAGTTTCACTTCGTAATCTTTTCACTTTTTAATTTTTGTTGCACTTTTTATGATAAATATGTTTTTTAATAAATTAATTTATTTAAATCTAACTTCAATCATATATTTTGTTATTTTTTAATAAAAGATTTGACGAAAGTGAATTTTTCAAAAAACAAGAAAATAATAAAAATTAAAAATTAAAAAAGAAATAAAAATATAATGAGAAAAAAATTGAGAAAATAAATTAAAACTAAAAAAACAATTAAAAACATAAAAAAAAAATTAAAAATTGAAAAAAAAATTTTTCCAATGATGCTGGCGGGAATCGAACTCAAGACCCTGTTATTAGTTATTACTAGCCTACGTCGTAACCAGCTCGTCCACGGGCACTCACACAGTATAAGCTGTTATTATGGTACAGAAGTATATATGGGTGATACGAAAAATCGGTCCTATGAAAGTCACGTGGTCACAGAACTATAAAACTTGGAAACTTGCTTCATATACACGGCGTTATATGGGACAAAGGCAAAATCAATGTATAAGAATACGCTAGAGATTCGTTGGCATTTAGCACAGAAAAGAATCTCTAGCGAGATTCTTCGATATATGACTTCGGTTAGTAAACAGATCTGTATTTTTTCTGTAAAACATTACACATTCTAGAATGAAGATACTGGTTACAGTTAAAATTGTTAGATTTCGGAAATGTAGTTTCCAGCTGTCTTTTTGCTTAATATTTTTCATTATTCTAAGAGCTAATAAGTTTTTGTTTTCGTAGTATAAGATCGACGTGTGATGAAACTCCTCAGAAGTAATTAAGCCCAAATAACTCTAAGTGGAAAAATGGTGAACTCTTCTAATACACGGGACATTGATGTGCAAACATAATAAAAGATCTCTGAAAGTAAACGTAAGTGAGCGAGAGATTGTTTTTTCCTTTCCTATCTATTCATTCATTAAGTTACTTAATTATTATTATTCTTATTATTTATTTCATTGTTTATCAATCGTCTTCTACTTATTTATTTTTTATTAACTTAATTAATACATATTTGTCATGAAAGTAGTTAATAACCTGAAATCGTGTCCAGTTAGTGTGTACAGGATTCACTGATGACAGCCAAGCAACTGCGCCTGCGCATGACGGGTGCACAATGTTGATTTCCCCCTAAACACTTCCGTTGCGAATGTATCGAATTAATCCTAGGCCGTCGTATACGATGTTTATTGTTTACACATTCAAAAAAGAGAAAAATTCATTATTCACATAGGAACTCTTTCTGCGATAAATTTTTTATGTGATTTTTTATTTTTAAAATTATTTAGCCCTGTAAGCACTAGGTGTAAATTTTGGACATAAACCACGTCGTAATTCTAAGCTAATATTACGATCCTCTTCTATAGTGTGTACAGGAAAATACTAGTTGATAAAAAGTCTATAAAATAATTTTGGACACATCAAAAAAAGTTTATAACATCATAAAAACAACCGATATCAATATATTTTTTGTCAAAAACATCGTTCAAGATACACAGTGTGTTCCAAAACTACCAAATTATTTTAAACGTAACAAAATTTACTTACAATTCATGTAGTGATTTTTTTAAATGAAACATTTTTAAAAGTGTATGGATCCTTAAATATTTAACCTCAGAAATCCTCTTTCCCACCGACAGAAACCGTCCGAATAATTGTTCTGCTGTGTTGAGTTTCAAGCAACCAATCAGATGTTGATCATGGAATTTTATCCGCGCTATGTCGGTTCAAGGAATATGATTATAACGAGATCTAGGTCTATCTAGCTATACTCGAGAACGGCTGTACCGATTTTGATGAAAATTCGTAAACTTAAATTGTCGAGTATTTTTTATCCGACTACGAACAGATTAATATTTCTGGCATTAAGACGAGTCAACGATTATAAACGAAGTATCCAGTTGTTTCCTTCTAGCAGTGATTACTTAAAATACTTAAATATTTATATACTACTTTGAAATTCGTTTGTTAGATGTTACTATCAAAGGTACCTTATCTTGAAATATACATTAAATTTTATCTGGAAGCACTTTGGTTTATATAAGATTTCCGTTAAAATAATACCTACCTACTGCATTGCCACACGGATCCGTACTTCCACCATAAATACCCGTTCTCCCACCACCACATTTTAAATTTTGTAGATTTGATTTGTTTACTTACTGTAGATTAGAGACACGCGACAATGAAAATCATTTGCGTCTAATTACGTCAAATTAAATTAAACAACACTACAAAACATTCATGAGGGAAGGTGGATTCGAACCCACTACAGTTTGATCTAAACTTTTACATCAAGCTGTCCTCGATTGGGTTTGAGAGGTGGCAAAATATTGAAATTCTATACCTTAAAGGCAGTCTGTTGAATGTCAACGCTATGATAAGGTTAACCCCTTCGCTCCTGGCAGTCATTTAAATAGACATACTAACGGGTGTAATTTAAGTCAGCGTAATTAAATATCAAATATAAACATTTCATTAAACTTGAGGCTTATTTGAGATGTAGGTATGTGCCAAACAAAACAAAGAAATACCAAGTGAGTAGGTATAAATATCGAGTCAAGTGTTGACCGCAAGTCATGGATTCACGCAAAGCTGGTAAAAGTGTACATTCTGATTGTATATTATTTAGTATAACTTACATATTGTCATGATGTAATCTATTTTTCTTGTCCGTATAGTTATTTTAATTTTTTGAAATTAACTTTACTAATTATACCTACAAATTAATTACACATCCTATGCTAGTGATTACCGTAAAAATTTTTTTTTTTAACCTGTTGTCGATTTCAATGGACATAATATGATTTTCCAAAATTATGTAGGTAAATGTTAAATTTAGTTTTTCACTGAATATATCTTAATTACACTCTAAATAAACCCAACACCCCAAAAAATATTTTGCGTTTCAAAAATATAAAATTCAGGTCCGAACGGGTTAAGAGAACGTTTCTGTCAAGATTGACGTCAACGCGAGCAAAGGCGTCGTCACAGGCTACAGTAGGCAGTCGATATAAGACTGGTGGAAATAAGCCATTAGTACGATGAGTTCTGAGGCTGTGTCATCAATCAAATATCTGAATGATAAATACCTGTCCGTTTATAAAACATCTTAAAAATAATATTGTGAAATGAATATAATGTTTGATCCCACCTTACAAGAAAGAATATAAAGCCTTTGAAGAAGTGGCTCTAAGCAGAAGACGGCGAATGAAGCTCCCAAAGTGATTCTAATCTCAAATTGATCGCGCTGCGAGCATAGGCATTCAAATAAACGACGCCGAACCAGTGGCGGCTCGTATAAACAGAAACGCGAATTTTATAATAAGTGACTAATAATTTTATTATTAATCCCGCATCAAATACATGGGAAAATGGATCTCGGTGAAATTCTTCTAGCTAAAGAGAATTAATGAGTCATTTGATGCTGAAAAAAGTTTCCAATACAACTTGGGTCTGAAAATCCCGGTGTCCAAAGATGTAAGCTTATCAAAAACGGCTGTTTTGTGGAAAGTAACGAACAACGTGCAATATGTAGGCACCCTAGAGATATATATGATATATGTAATGGGATTTTCAGACCCAAATTGTATTTTAAACTTTTTTCAGCATCAAAGGACTAATTCATTTCTCCCAGTCAGAAAAAAATTACCTAGATCTACTTTCCCATGTATTTGGTTCGGGGTCCTTCAGTCACTTTTGCGAAGAGAAAACCCGATTTAACAATGACCTTAGATAGTGACAACACTTTTTTTTAATAAGAAAATGATTGTAGAATTTAAAATCGATTCTGCTCGAAAAATAATCGAACGATGAAAACAATATTTTTTTTAACATAGTTTTTTGTAAAATGTTCAGGTTGAATGTGATATTTTTCTATGCAGATCAATCACTTGTTTTTGTGTGAGTACGATCTAATGTTCTACATGAAAGGAAGTTTGACAACGACATTAATTGATTCGACGACACAAAGTAATAAATACTTTATAAAACAATGCTTTTATTTTTCGACGTCAATCAGTTCGTTCTATTAATTTTATTCTTACTACACTTTTGAAACTTGATAGTTATTTTTGTTGCACTCACGAACTTTAAGGGGGTCACCCCAAATGCCGGCCCGTTTTTTAGACATTTTTTAGGAATTTTTTGACGACCAATAAAAAGATAGAACTTGAACAAATTATGATACCTATATGTTTATTAATATTTCAGTAGCCTATAAAAAAATGTTCAAGCATACATGTCCACAAAAACATGAGTTGTACCACTCCGAAGACACCCATCTTGAGAAAAAAGTTGTTGACGGTCTCCATGATTTCGACTGATTAGCTTATCTCAAATAGAAAAATTAAGCGGAATTTTAATCTGTAAGTCTGTGGCAATAAGATGAACTAGGATTAATCTAAAATATTGAAAATTGAATAATTGACAGACTTCGTAAATTTTATAATTTTTTCGAAAATCTTGCTTCAAAAAAAATAAGACCACTCGGAATTTCCAAAAGATTCTATTTTATCCTACGACTGTACATGTGCCGAATCTACCATTAAAATTTCAAAGCAATCGGTCGAACCGTTTTTGAGATATCGTAGAAACCAATTAGAAAAACGCCTTTAAAGATTCAAGTACGATTTAAACTATGAAACCTTAACTCGCCATTAATCTGAAAAAAGCTCACCAAAATTAACTAAAATTGACATATATAACACAAAAACGAAAAAAATTTATTTATCGGGTTTTGCTTGTTTGCTCCTCATTTGTTTTAGAAGGTTTCAAGTAAGCGCTCCGAACACCTCCTCTTCTAACAGCTGTATCAACAACTTCGAATATTATAAAATCATTTCACCAACATATTCTAAACATTTCTAGTAATCAATTTATGCAAAACAAAAATTTGTTTCTTTCAACCTATCACACGGGGTGACCCCCTTAAGTTTACAATCTAAATGTTTTTTGAGAATCATGGGGGCGTGGGCAGGGCCGGGTCTGGGCTTAGCAGCTCGTAATAAATATTATAATGTCATAACACTGGCAAACACAAACGTGTCCGCGTAAAAAGATTGCATTTGTGGTTTAAACGTCGAAAGTCCTCCGCGAGCATCAGTAGCTCTATCTCATATATATCATCAATCTTTTATTTGCCAGTTTTTTTTTTATTCTATTTTCTTATCCGCGTGTTTTACCCTCCATCCCCCGCGCATCATAAGCCCATCCACCGTAACACTCTGTTCAATATATACTACGTGAATCTATTAATCTTTCAACAATTTCTTTGTGATGCCGGTTGCAAATCGATGTTTAATTTTTCGTATGTTGAAAACTTTCATCTATTTATGGTTACAAGACAAAATGGCCTACGCAAATTTTTAGGGCTCTGTGGACACCATAGAGATATTACAATAGAGTACGCGAGTAAGCAGTGAAAGTGTCTGCAATTAAGAGAGAGAAAAGTCCCTTATCTCTATAGTAACTAATGATGCAAAACAATGCTGATTTGAGTAAACAAATTTATGGTTTTCGTTTATAAAAGCTATATTATTGAATTAGAATGCTGTCTTCTTGATATTCGTGCTTAGTATTTCCTAAGTGGTTGAAGTTGCGTTTAGGTATAGGCTGTGTGCACAAAGCCTACTAGCGCTATTAGTGGGTAATAGAGAATTATTGAACTCACTTTTTATGGAAATCGTGACAAGTTTCTATGGTGATAAGTCAAAAATTTTAGATGACCATGATTTGTCAAAAAAAAAAATACAATAATTGATGTTAATTTGTTTACACTGACAGCAGAACGTCAAATTGGGGCGCCGATGGTTTTTATTTTACTTAAATCATCACCAGCGCAACAGCCCGGAACACAGCAAGCATTTCCAAATCGCTTAGTTTTTACATGTTTTCTTTGTAATTAAAAAACTTCATAAAATTATAACTATTTTCACTTTCAATAAACATTACTCATTGACATACGGAAAATTTGAGCTTAAAGTTTCCCCTAGTGCTCACCACACACGCTCGCTTCGAAAAATTTGTAACTCCGCCTCCTTGCACATAGCCCATAGGTGTTATTAGATTACTTATGTCTCCTTGATGGTCTGGCTTAGGTGTTTTCTGTGAGGTTATAAAGTTGTGTGTGTTAAGTATTAATTCTTATTTCGCTTAATTCTTTTCAATAACACTTTAAATGCAAAATGGTAAAAATTTTTCACAAGTTTGTTTTAATTTATCTGAAGTACCCATCATGAATGGCCATATCAAAAGAAGATACGATTAGTAATATTTACATGTAAATAGGTTTTCTACAGACCAGCAGTTTAGACAAAAATGGCTCGATGTCCTTAAACTGACAACTGAAATTAATTTCAAAACAGCCATCAGCCAACGAGTTCTCATGAGAGAGTTGGAGAGAATAATACTGAATTTCTGCGCGGTTCTCTCTCTTTCACTTTCACTTATGGTACGCATACGCACTAGCGTACTCTAGTTAATTAGAAACCTGAAATATGTCTTTACGATTACAGCGACAAATAAGTTTCATAAGAAAAATTTAAATATCGACCATTGCCAATCAATGCTGACATTAAAACTCTAATGTTTATATATAAATAATTTGACATGAACGGTTTTATCTTGCAGCTACATATATTGAATAGCTGAATATATTAAAGCGTATTACAATAATAGGGAAAAGTGAATACGCTTGAAGGATTCGCGTTCAGACATAAAATATGGACAGACAAATTCATTTTTCGGTTTTCTATGGCCTAAAATATAATAAATATTGTTCAATTTTATTCAACTTCGAGAGTAAGAGGTACCTTTTTGATCTCATGGATTTTATATTCTCAAAAAAGCATAATTCACAAAAATCAAATATATATCGTTAATTATTCTATAGTTAACGAGATATATATTCGATTATATTAATTATCTATACTACTAGGTATTATAAAGAAGTAAACTTCAATAAATAAAATTATCGACCAATTTTTTCAGACAAATATATTAACAATAATTATTATTTTTTCAATATTTGATAATTAAGAACTTAATAGTTTTTAGATCAGTTCTGAAGAAGATCCAAATCCGGACCGAAACGTTAATGTATTAATTTTTATATTTTTTGTTAAAATATTTGTCTGAAAAACTGGTCGATAATTTTATTTATCGTCGAGTTCCAATCAGACGTTAATCAAAGATCTGAACAAAGAGGTAAAGGTTGTAAGTTTGGATTTCGGAGGTAATCTTTGAAACTACTCACCGGATTTCAAAATTTTTTTCACCAATATTTAGAATGAACCATCAGGATGGACATAGCGTTATATATGATCGGGTAAAAATAAAAGCTCTTTTAATGGAGACCAATTTTGCAACGTAAGTCGACGAAAAAATAATGACAATCTACAAATTCGGGCGAAGCCGCACCGGGCCGCTTCTAGAGCATTAGAGAAATTTTAATTCTATTTTATTTTCATAAAAACATTTAGGGCATTCGAAGCGAAATATTTCAAAGAAACTGTTTTTTTATTCCATACTTCTAACATGACACCTCCGGCGGTTGCGATCATAAATATGCATTTTCTCTGATTTCGTTCAGGGCATATAAATCTGCAAATTCCCAAAGTTTCAAAACTTCCACAATTATTCAGGTCGGAATCTACCCATTAATTGGATTTTATTCGGAACCCAAAGAAATGGTGAGACCTCTGGTCAGAAATGCACCGAACTGTCCTAAGGGGGGTTTTTGACAGGTAAACTATGGAGGCATAAGGTAAACATAAGGTAAGGCTAGGTTAGCCTCCATCATGCTTTTCTAAATCAATGTTTACCTGTCAAAAACCCCCCTTAGAACAGTTCGGCGCATTTCTCACCACAGGTCTCACCATTCCTTTGGGTTCCGAATAGCCTCAAAACTTGTTTTCAATCTGTCACTATATAAATAATTTCATTTGTGGAATTGAAGTTGTTAATCATTTATTACTGTAACTCAAATCTCTTATTTTACATTATTTATGTCTATGCCTCTGTATCACGGCCGTTATTTCCAAAATGGATTCCGATTTGAAATCCTCTTAACACAAAATGATTTATTATCCAGGAAAAATTGAAACAACGACACAATACTCTACATATAAATGTAATTGGATTTGTGTTATCGAAATAACATATAAATATCAATTTCATAAAGCTGTTACGTTTTTATAAATGTATTGTGAATAGCATTAATAATATTGTAACTAGATATTATATAACATAGTATACAACAATATTTTCATTATTTATTTTACAGACATCGTAAAATCTGTTGCCAAAGATTTATGTACACTTCGTGCTAAAACATCAAGATACTTAACTCGCAGACATAAGTTTTAAATAATAAACTTCTTGAAGTACAAACAGACATGATATTTTAACTCTATGCACATACTACGTATCTTAGTTGGCTTTGGGGTAACGAATAACGTTTCAAATTTAACATTGTATATTTTTAGATCCTATATATGACAAGACTTGACAAGATTCCAGAAAAGAGATGGAAATATGATTGATGCTGTGATTGTTATAATAAGAAAAGTCGCAGACTGTGGACAAAAATAATAGATTTATTTAATGTATCACGTTTTGTATATAGATTTAAACCTTTTCAAGTAAGTACAAGAAAATTAAAAAAAAAATAATTATGACAATCAACGTTAATTACTAACCATAATATACCTAGTCCAGTCACTTTAGGGTTTCACCTCGGACTAAAACGGAAAAAGTTGAATATGTGTATAAACCTTTATTTTGGCATTCTTAATGTTGTCTCAAAAGTCTCATAAGGGCACGTGTGGGCGTCTTTAGATATTCAAGGTCAAAGGTTGCGAAAATCAGTTTTTTGGAAATATCTCGCTTCCTTTGCCTCAAATCGTATTTTTATTTACTATAAAAGTTATAGAGTATAATATTCTCTTTTCGTCTTAACCAATTTTTTATACGTTTAACTGTTTTTGAGATAGCCATAATGCCATAGCGCAATTTCAATCGCGAATCCCGGTCCACATAAATATAAATTATATAATTATAAATAAAATGTATTAAATAGTTAGTTAACTAATATTTAACGAATAATTCAGTTAAAAAACCGTACTATGGACTGGGACTCGCGATTAACCTTGGCATGTGAATGGGACATAGAACAACCGCAGATTCTCCAATTCAAAATAAAACGATTATTAGATAAAATGTTACTCGCTCTACCAGTGGCGTACGGCAGGAGTAAGTAATGCTTGTACCCCTTCTAAATGTTACGCCGCTGTCTAAATTTTAATTTTGGCTATAATTTTAATTTTTTTGATATTTTTTAAGTCAATAATGTACACTTGTTAGTTTGTTGTAAAGTCATTGGTTTTCGAGATATTCGCAGTTAAAGATAGATAGACATGTACTTTTTATTTGTACCTATTATTATTAATAATATTCATTTTTACAATTTTGTCTTAAAAAAACTGCGAATATCTCGAAAACCAATGACTTTACAACAAACTAACAAGTGTACATTATTGACATAGAAAATATCAAAAAAATTAAAATTATAGTCAAAATTAAAATTTAGACAGCGGCGTAACATTTAGAAGGGGTACAAGCATTACTTACTCCTGCCGTACGCCACTGGTAGAGCGTACTGAACTAATTTTTTTATTGTTAGGTGCATTTTATGATATTTAACAAGTGTGCCGATTTGAGTAAAATTATACGGTGTATTAAAAAAATTATGGACATTAATAATTTTTCAGTTTTCAACTTCAACACCCCGTATTTCGGAAACGAGTAACATTTTATCTAAACATATTTCGCTTAATCGTTTTATTTTGAATTGGAGAATCTGCGGTTGTTCTATGTCCCATTCTTAATGGGACACCCTGTATAGATTTTTATATTTTTTTCTTTGATATAAATATAACAATCACAATCTCTTGCCGCTATATCTCTTTGATTAAAAAAATGGCAAAAATTGAAATCTTTCTTGTGTTTGATATATCAGTGTAGTTAAGTGAAATCTGAACTGAAAAGTATACGCTAGGCATATAATTCATATACTTTTGTATAACAAATCAATACTATAAAAAATATATCAACACTTTTTTTTAAATTGGAGCATGATACCGAACACACCTATCATTATAAAACAAATCACGCTGATTACAATGAGGACAAGTCTGTATCTCTTTTACTTTAGAAGATACGACCATTGAAATCGTTTTTATGTGATACTTAAATGGATGCAATTTCTAAACGAGAAAAGACGCAGAAGTTTGGTATACTCATCGGAATCAGCGTATCTTTTGCTACAGGCATTGTAAGTTTGGGAATGTTTTTAAAGATTTTTATTTTTGTCAATAAATTTGGCTTTTTAAGGTAGCCTTAGCAAAAATCAAAGTCGATATAATATATTCCATCAAAAACATAAATGTGAAAAAAGGAACCAAGTTTAATATTCAATACAAAAATAATTGAGATCTAAAAGATTGCCAAGTTTTCACTTGGCAAGTTTTCGTGTTTTATATTATGATTTATACCTAAGCTTCATGTTTATATGTGTGAAAACTTGGCACCCTTTTAGATCTCAATTCTTTTTGTATTGAATATTGAACTTGGCTCTCTTTTTCACATTTATGTATTTGATGGGATATCACTACTTCTTGTAAAGAAATTATTATTAACATTCAAAAGTGATTTGTTAAATTAAATTAAATACGAAACAAATGCCTTTTTCTTGGGTTGAACGTGGCTTGACAGGCAGCCACGAGTCTAGATTTTTGAAAATGAAAATGTTTATAAAACAAATTACAGCTGATTTCAATGACCACAAGCCGTCGTCTTTATCTTCTTTTAGTTTAGACTTTAGAAAACATAGAAAAGAAAAAATTTAAAATGTGTTACGAGAACGTATTACAGAAGTGAAACTTCTAGTTGCAAATCATACGAAGGCATTTGGACAAGTGGAAAAAATGTGTTACGAGATAGTTTCACGTTAAGATATTTCGTATGTACAAGTTAATCTGAACGTGAAACTATCTCATAACACATTTTTTCCACTTATCCAAATGCAATCGTATAATTTGCAACTAGAAGTTTCACTTCTGTAATGCGTTCTCGTAACACATTTTTAATTTTTTTGCAAATAATAAGTAAGAAAACACAAGCAGACAACAAAAGTTTAGCAGGTTTACTGCAAATATTGTTTTTTATTTTCGTAGATTTACTGCAAATATTGTTTTTTTAGCTCGAGTATTATTCGGATAAATTAGTCGAAAATGTTATATATAATAGAGTATATATAATAGAGTAAAAAATTTATTCGTTCTTTCAAGATAATAGTAATTTAATACCTTTGATGACAGTTTTTATTTTAATTTACTTTATACATAACAATAATACTGAAAAAATTGACAGCATTGATTCTCCGAAGATGGCATAAAGTGTGCCGAAACGTCAGATAATAAAAATGCAATAAAAACCTTCAGTATTTGCTTTATTCATCGATCCTATGCCACCAGGATTCGTCCTTCTTAATCTTCTAACATTTGAACAGGATCATCATCTCTATAAATTATTAGAGTCTTTTTTTTTTTTTTTCACAATCATAAATATTGGCTTAAACGACCTCCATTTTTCTTTCATCATGGGTTTCTTCAATTACATATCTAGTAAATTTAATAAAAATGTGTCAAGTGATTTAAAATCTTTTTCCAATCAGTATAATTTTATACAAGTAACAGACACATTTATATAGTTTTCAGTAAAAAATTTATTCGTTCTTTCAAGATAATAGTAATTTAATACCTTTGATGACAGTTTTTATTTTAATTTACTTTATACATAACAATAATACTGAAAAAATTGACAGCATTGATTCTCCGAAGATGGCATAAAGTGTGCCGAAACGTCAGATAATAAAAATGCAATAAAAACCTTCAGTATTTGCTTTATTCATCGATCCTATGCCACCAGGATTCGTCCTTCTTAATCTTCTAACATTTGAACAGGATCATCATCTCTATAAATTATTAGAGTCTTTTTTTTTTTCACAATCATAAATATTGGCTTAAACGACCTCCATTTTTCTTTCATCATGGGTTTCTTCAATTACATATCTAGTAAATTTAATAAAAATGTGTCAAGTGATTTAAAATCTTTTTCCAACAGTATAATTTTATACAAGTAACAGACACATTTATATAGTTTTCAGTAAAAAATTTATTCGTTCTTTCAAGATAATAGTAATTTAATACCTTTGATGACAGTTTTTATTTTAATTTACTTTATACATAACAATAATACTGAAAAAATTGACAGCATTGATTCTCCGAAGATGGCATAAAGTGTGCCGAAACGTCAGATAATAAAAATGCAATAAAAACCTTCAGTATTTGCTTTATTCATCGATCCTATGCCACCAGGATTCGTCCTTCTTAATCTTCTAACATTTGAACAGGATCATCATCTCTATAAATTTTTAGAGTCTTTTTTTTTCACAATCATAATAGACATACTTAAAAATAATAAAAAAAAAGAAAAAAAAAACAAATTGTTGCGCGGACCTGACGGTAATCGAACCCGGGCCGGCCGCGTGGTATGCCAGCATTCTACCAGTGAGCTACCAATGCTTACAAAGAATCACTGTTTATATAGGGTTACTAATAGTACAATTTCGTGACAAAATCCGTTACATAAGGAAACGAGTTAACCCCCGTTTTTAAAGAAGTATTCACTTCAAAAATTGTTTGAGACAAGAAAATATTGTTCGATCCAAATAGATTATACGATCCGATAGGCGCAAACAAATATTTGTTTGCTTCAAACAATTTGCTATCTCTCTGCACATTTCAAGCGCTTATAGTGATTTTTTAAAAAACTTTAAACGCATACAATCTGTAAACTAAAAAAGCTACAAACGTTTGCTTGAGCAAAACAGCAAAACTTGCTACTGGTTAAGAACTGTTTTGTCCATCGGTACTACATAGGGAAGAATACAACCGACCGACGGGAAAACAGTGGAACAGGCGAAGTTAAGGCTTTTCGCGCAAAACATAACCCCTTGTTGCAGAATTGACATAGCTCTCGGTACCTCGCGCGTCTCGCACCTCTCCCCACAGTGCTCCCTGCGTCGGACCGACCGACGACGGGGCCCGCTTCGTGCCGCCCCACGCACGGAATACTTGATCGACCGACCACAACAAAACCACCTGCCGGGTTTTCCGTCGGCACAAAACAGCTGAATCGTGCTCGCTACCAGACCTGCGTTCTAACATCGTCGCTATACTCTTTGTCTCTACACGACTGAAAAAGTGAAATTACACTCGATTTGACAACACACTCGTTGCTGCCTGGTCATTTGGGAGAGTTTATGATCGAGAAACGTTTTCTGAGAATTTAAGCTTTTATTTAACTTCAGATGTTTGTCAGTGTGTCAGTCAGTCACTCAGTTGGGGCCGAATCATGCTATCAAAATTTCATCTAGATCTAATTAAGCTAGAGTTTAAAAATACTGCACACGTGCATAAACCTGTTGACAATGTATAAATCCAATATGGCGAACGTCCCAAGATGGCGGATTACTTTTTTTTGCAACCCTCTTAACATGGGTCTCAAATGACAGAGTTTGACGAGTGAAACAGGAGATAAGCGAAGTGACGTTTTAGTAAAAACAATATGGCGGACTCCCCAAAATGGCGACTTACCTTTTTCTTCTGAAACCTCTCGACATAGGTATCAACTGAAAGAGTTTGACAAGCGGAATACGATATAGTATGTGGCGTCATTATAAACACAAAATGGCGGAAGTCACATATCCGATCGGTTTGAAATTTTGTACAAATTAGACAATACATTATTCATTCGTTTTTAGAATTCAATAATTAATTGCTTTTTATAAATTAATATTTTAATAGTATTTATGGCAGAATGGATGTCTATCTTACATTAAATAAATTAATTAATTGAAGCAGAGGTGCAATAAATCAGTTTGAACTTGGAGAAATTAGAAGTAATTTGAAAATTTTCCGTGTTTCATTTCTTGATTTTCTGGTTTATAATAAACCAGAATTTGTCACTGTTAACTAATTTAAATGAAAAACAACTATTTTATACGAAATACGGATAAAAAATATAATATACGAGATACGGATAAAAAATATAATATACGAGATACGGATAAAAAATATAATATACGATAAACCTCGTGCGTAATAGTATTACGACTCATGTGACTGTTAAAACTCGCCGGTGCTCATACATGTCATTCCATCATCTCATTGCGACACTAGATACACAATCTACTACGAAAATTGGTATGATGTCGAATTCGTTGCAATTCTATCTTTTGGTAACACAGTCCGGTACAGTGTGCTCGAGGCTTTAGAAGCTAACGTTCCTGTTATCATTCTGTTTTATGTGTCATCCCAATACACGAACAGCTTGTATTGTTCCCCTGTTTAAGCATGCATAGATATTATATCAAATTTATTGGGACAAAACACGTATCAATCAGTCATCACTGTATCTAACGGTCGATATAATACAGGTTGATTTTTAAGTTGATTCCTTTTTTTAACAGCGTGTAGAAATCAAATAGACGAACAAATATTTCAAGTAACAATTTTATCAAAACTCAAAAATGAAAGGGGAACGAGATTTAAAAGTATTATTAATTTTTAACAAATTATGAGGTCGGTCCTAGCCTTATGTTATGTCACTATGTAAATATGTTATGTCATTATCAAGTACCTATTCACAGAAATTGTTAGATGTTAACCCGTTTTGCTGGACACAAAGATGCGTACGTCACAGCCATGCTTCTGTACATGCTTGTAGTAGCAATAAGGGCCTTCCACGAATTATTTGGGATGCGTTTCCAATTCTTGCTATTACTTTTTCGCGTCGGTTAACCGGGCTTTTGAATTAATTAAATAGAGTTTAAAATTTTAATCAAACTTTAGAAGGCTGTTTCTCTCTTATTTTTGAGTTTAGATAAAAAAGCTATTTAAAATATTTGTTCGTCTATTTGATTTCTACACGCTGTTAAAAAAGAAGAATCAACTTAAAAATCATTTTGTATAACCCAATAAGGTTCGTAATCACTTTCTTTATAGGGTTTTGTACCGAAGCTAGACGCTAATTTACTTAGCTGTTGAGCATCTATAACACACGATCTCTCTTCTCTCTCTGTTTGTGTCCCGATCTCCTAAACTATAAGTACTCACTGAAAAATTTGAGACAAATAAATATTTGCTTCTGTCTATTGGATCGTATAATGGATTTGGACCGCACAATAGTTTTTTACCTCAAAGAATATTTGTTCACCTCAGAAAATTTTGTTTAATCCAAATGAATTATACGATCCAATAGGCACAAATATTTCTTGGCCTTAAAGAAATTTTCTTTGACCCAAATAAATTACAAACGATCCAAGGCAGAAATAAATATTTAGAGAGTGCGAATTTTGTGTTTGTGTGTGTGTGTATGTGGAGACGGATTTTGCAAATTAAGTCGACGAATAAACAGTAGCCATCTACAAATTCGGGCGAAGCCGGACCGGGACACTAGTAATGGAATAAAGCGTGAAAATTGATGAAGCTTATTTGATAACAATTCATTTTATTTCTCGTTATCGATCTTTTGGTGTCTGAAAATTGCAGTCTGATAACCGGATGCCGATGTTAACTCTTGCTCTCTCCCCCTCTGAACAAAATTTTCCGTACGCCCTGGCGGGGTAATATTAAGGCTACAAACCATTGGCATGACAGTTAATAAGTCTAATCGGTGTGTTCCATATTTACATAAAACCGGGACAAAGTTTTTACATAATACATACCGTGCAAATACATTAGACTTATTGCAATATAAGATGTTACTTAATATCACAACATGAATACAGTAAAACCTTTTAGGTTGATCACTTTTTCAACTTGGTCACTTGCCTAAGATGGCCTCTTTCGCACGTAAGCGTCGAAGTGCCTTTGGCTATGAATTGGTCATACGTTTAGAATATTATAGTAAATACCTACGAGGTAGCCTAGCTTTTCTACCCACGTCACCTCCTTATCATAATTTAGAACAAATTGGCAGCGATTTCTTAAAACAAAATCGATATACAAAATTTTAGGCCCTAAAACTCATTTACATTATTTCCTTGATTAGTGACATAAAAACCAGCCGGATTTGAAGATTGCCTGTTAAAGATAAGTTTAATTGGATAAGGATTCATACTATGTAGGTTAAAATAACTCATTATTTTTGATCAAATTTTTGAAAAATAAAAATGGTTACTGTATGTCATCCTTAGAAGATAGACAATTTCTATCGGAGACTTTTTTGTAGGCCTTTCAAAGACCTACAATTTCGTAGTACATTAGATTGACGCATCTTTTATGGTTTAGTCAGTGTAAGCCATGTAAGCGCCTTAAAAGTGTCTTTTTGCAACTTGATTACAAAATACTGAGATTTCTTCTGAATGGTTTATATATTAAATTTAGAGATAGTACTAAATTTAATATATAAACCTCCCAGAAGAAATTCTCTAAATGATGGTGAAAACCGCATCAAAATCGTTTGTGTATAGTTTTGAAGAAATAAGCGAACGCAGACGAGAGGCAATAGAAATACACAAACACACAAATAATTTCAACCGCAAAGATGAAGGTTTGGATCTAAGTAAAACCTGAACACCAGCAATGTGCAATATCAGCCCACTGAATGGAACGACTAATCACAGAAGAGCATACTACGACCGAGTAGAGAACACAATCACGCTGACCATAAAAGACGGAAGTACCACACTTGTCGACACACTTACCTGTGAGTAGCCTAGAAGGACACTTCGCCCGCTACCACATCGCCTTTAATAACGTCTACCTCAGTTGTAGATGAAACTTCAGGTAGAAATACCAATGGACCACGGCATACAAGCCCGGAAACCAAGAAGATTTGGGGTTACAAATCAGTTGAGAATAACATACACAGTTTATTCTGTCGCAGCATGTATAACAGCTACTTCCTGTTTCATTAATGCGCATGCACGGATTTGTAGGTGTCATTACATGAATTAACTGTAAACAAACATAGCTAATAGATTTCTGATTGCAATATAATTAGTGATAACTATCACGGTTGAAAGTTGTATGTTAAACCTATATAAACACGAAACTCACAACCGCTGCTTATATCCTCGACGCGGAAACTAGTTTTCGCACTGATTTTCATCATCAAAACGCCTTTCTTACAAAATTATTTAGGGCACCGGAAATTGAAGACATTTGTATTGGGAAAAATAGAGAATTAAAGGCAGATGCATACATTACACTCGGTTTGAAAATTTGAGAATTTATGTTTTAACCGACTACAAAAACAGGAGTTTCTCAAGTCGTCGCGTATTAACTTTTAATGATCAGTCCAGTCAACGTATTGCCATAAGAATAAATTAATAATGAGACATATATTTAAATTGATTCACAGCGTGTAGAAATCAAATGAACGAACAAATATTTCCAGAAACTTTTTTATCAAAACTCAAAAATGAAAGAGAACCGTACGTTCAAAGTTGTATTAAATTTAATCGAATTTCGAGATAAGTCCTGGCATTATGTTATGTCACTATGGAAATATGTTATGTCATTATCAAGTATTCACTGAAATTGTTTGCAGTTGTCCCTGTTTTATTGGAGACAAAGATGCGTGCGTCGTAGCTATACTTGTAGTAGCGATAAGGATCACCTTCCGCGAATTATTTGGGATATGAATTTCCAATTCGTGCTATCATTTCTTCGCGTGTGTTAACCGGGCTTATGAATTAATTAAATACAATTTAAAAATTTAATTAAACTTTCTTGGAACCAAGTTCACGAATCCGTCGGTAGACACATCAAAAGCATCGCCTTCGAGTTATGCTTCCATCTTTTATTTATTCTTATGATATTGGATCGACTACTAACTACGGTGCCATCTCTTAGACAAGACTCAAATTAAATTGCAACCAAATAAGGTCAGAACCACTCGCATATTTTAAATGATGTTATTTACACATAAAAACCCGCGAATGCTTCGCAAATATTAGAATTTTCTATAGAGAACGAATATATATTTGTATGGATAAAATGACGCGAAACCTTTTATAAATGACGGTATAAATATTTGCGAAGCATCTAAAACTAGCTATTCGGAAATAGTTCAACAAGTTTAACAATGACATGACGTAACAAATATCATTTTCAAAATATTTAAATAAGTATTCATACTGCAACATTTTGACATATTATACAAGTTTATAGAAGAAACTATCTATGGTCACAAAGTGGAACGGCTTATGTCCGCTATTTAGTAACATAAGGTTAAATAATAAATTCCATGACTCCTCTCTTGCAAATCTCCAGTGTGAAGACTCTACTCTGAGAACTTGTAAAAGTATCCAATTGGATTTTTAATTTATTCTTTAAAAAAATAGCAAATTGAGGGTCTAAATGGGTTATAGGCTCATTTAATCGTAGTCGTTAGTAACCTTAAAAAGGATAGGTATACAGATTAAAACTTATGAGCTGAGGGCTTGTAATAGACGAGTCATGAAGATACCATATAAACAGGGATATCGCTACACGCTCGGCTCTTCTCAAGTTTTCGAGTTACCCTATAAAAAAATGAAAAAATGAGCGACGAGACCATTTCAACTTAAAAAATATTGACATTTGATATAGTAAGTATATTAAAGAAAATAAATATTGCTGTTATTGACTGCGGTGACGCGGCTAACGGTTAGTATAAAATATTATGCTATTTGCTATTAGTTTTCATGCGGTTACCTACATAATATGTTTTACAACATGTAAAAAATAACCAAACTAACTAATTTCTTTCTGACCGATCTGCAGAGCAAAAGAACAGCTGACTTTTTGTTTTCAAAATATTTCCGAAACTATAATGTTCAGGAAAAATTTTTTTTAACAAAACTTTCTTAAAAAAATGGATAGAATAATAAGCCATTATGAAACATATGCCATTATTATATAAAAAAACCGATATAAAAAAATAAACAGAATAATAAACTGTTATGAAAAGTATACCATTCTTTTATATAAAAAAACACTTTATAGCATATATCTCTTTTCCGCATGCGCCGATTTTCTCCTAAAACAACAGGTTCTTCATATATTTGCATATTAAACGTTCTCCCAAATTTGGTTTCAATCCGCTCATCCGTTTGTATCGTGAAGACAGACAAACATATACGCACAGACTTTTTCTAAAAATATGTTTTTGGGATTCGGGTGACCTCAATGTGAAAAAATATTGTAGAATTTTGAAAAGGGAATTTTGATCTTAATTAGTAACATTCCCCACTTAGATATGGTGTTGGAATGGTAAAACTGGATGCGTGGAAACCTTATACGTCTGAAGTGAGACACTAAACAGAAAGGGGCGTGTCGATCGAGTTTATACTATCCGTCAGCCAATCGGTTCCGGTACTTCGCTAGCAGTTTATTTCTCAGATTCTTAAGGGTGTCGTTTTTCGTTAGTTTTTTCTTCGTTACGCTGTTAAACGACATTACTCGCATCGTGGCTGAGAATGTTTCACATCAAAAACCGAAATAGTGCTCGAAAACTACACGTCGTGTGGCGCAAAATGAATAAATTCGATTCCGTGAGCCACTTTGCTATGCGGATATTGTGATTCTATGTAACCCAGATATTCAGCGTGTTCTTGTTACGATCGTTACGACGACGGTGGTACGTAGTAAGTCAGGTTGTAGAACATATAGTCGGCATAGTAGATACCTAGAGTTGATTGCTCCCGTACAACTTCACGCGATTCACGTGCCAGCGTGGAAAAAAATATATAAATCAATGCACATGTCTTCCTCCATAATATACTAGGGAATTGCAAATGAATATTCAAACCGTTAAATTCAATAGGGGGTAATCCCGATTTTTTTTAGCATCATCAAAGCTCTCCGGCCACAGTGGAGCCAAATCGAAAAAACCCGGAGTCCAAAAAGACAAATAATCATTTTCAATCGTCTTAAGATTAATGGCTCAGGAGAATCTGAACTCAGAATTGCAATATTCAAGATGACGGATCCAATATGGCGAACATGATTCTCAAATGATTATATATTTTGCCCAAAATTGATATGAGAAGGTTTTCGGAGTTGCTGATTTCGAATCTGAATTCAGAATTGCGAAATTCGAGATGGCGGATCCAATATGGTAAACCTGATTATCAAAATATTTATATATTTTGCCCAAAATTAATATGGGAAGTATTTTGGGGTCGCTGATTGTAACATTGATTATTAATATTTATTTAAAACTAAAAAAACACTAGTGACCAGCGCACGCAAACATAACGTATTCCCAAAAAACGCCGTCTCAACGTCGGCTTCTGACCCTTAAAACCTGTCTACAGAAAATGACGAATAATAGTTATTATTGACAAATATTGATCAAAGAAGGCTTGGAAACCGAACCGTCAGTCAGTTGTTTTCGGTGATAACCTAGTGTAAATAGCGTGTAGCACAACAATAATCCGGCACGCGATCTATTAGATGGCAAGGCGGCATTCAGTGTTGACGGATTTACTTTTGTGGATCTCTAAGCCGAACCCATAGACTATTACAAAATAAACAAGTTCAAAGACTTCGTATAGTTCGTACGAGATTGCCAGATGGCACAGCTTGCACTGAGTGAGAAAGTTAAAGAGAGAGAGGAGATTGTAGATTATAGACGTTCAACAATTGAGGTTATTAGCGTCTGTGAAAGAGAGTTTGTAGATTATAGATTACGGTCGAAAATGTAATCTGAAACTATTATATTGCAGTTTATGTATACGATCGCAATAATGTTTTTTACCCGACTAAGGCAAAGCGAAAAGGGAGGGTTATGATTAAAGTAGATCGACTTTGATAAATAAGGTGTCTCAATGTCAAGACTGTCGTAGATTATAAAAAAGTTAAATATGGCGTCCATTATCCGCCATATTGTCTTGGACGATACAAAAATTACGATGCTTTGGGGTTTAAAATATGTTTTGTTATTATCTATACTAATATTAGTATAGATAATTGTTTGGTTGAACGCGCTAATCTCAGGAATTATTGGTTTCAATTGGAAAAAATTGTTTTTTTTTTTTTTGAATAGTCCATTTATCGAGGAAGGCTATAGGCTATATAATATCACACTACGACCAATAGGAGCGAAGCATTAATGAAACATGTTGCAAAATATAACTCAAAATTTGTCCGTCCGACAAAAACTTTTGAACGGTAACTCCGATCATCGTGAAATTTGGACACAACATTCATCTCGGTAAACGAAGATGAACGTGCGTACTCATGTCTCTCCCACCATTCGTTCTTTTGCACCCGAGTGAAACCGGGCGGGACCGCTAGTTAGTTATAAGTGAACATTCTTATCTAGAAATACCTTATCTATAACAAATAAATAAAAATAAGTAAACGTGAGACTCTGACGCGTTAGAAGTGAAACTTTTTAGGTTATAGCATTTGTTGAAGATTTTATTATTTCAAGATTAGCAAATGGTGTTGTGCTTAGACAAAATGCACACAGAACGCACTGCGCATGACGGTTTGACAGAGAATGTAGAAACGTTTCTCTCACTCTCTCCTCTCAACTGCCGGTTGAAATTGGAGAAGGGGAAGCGTTTCACTTTTTGTCTGATCCAAGTCAATTTACGCTGTCGAAATTCATAATAAATGATCATGTATATTACAATTATTTGCACAATTTACCATCTCAACTTGCAACATGAGGCCCTGATGATGAAAATATATTTTTCGAAACGTTGGCCAGAAGCGATACTCTGGTAAAGCTTATTTTTTAATTGCTCCTCAACCAAATAAATATCCTTCAATACATATTTTTGTAACAAAACTTCTACTATTAATTTACTCCCTTAGCGCGCCTAAAAAATTTTTACTTCAAAAATAAAAAAAAAAAATGTTTAAATACTAAAACCCGACCTGTCTCACGTTTTCATGTGCTTGTTTTCCGTTTTCATGTTGCCGGATTTTAGTTTTTTTAATATCTAATTTTTGACCTTAAGACATCAACGAGTCGTGGGGGTCAACCGTTCCGCTCATCAGGGTCATCATTGTAAATATTCATGAAACATCTTTTATTTCCCGTCATTAAATTTTGGCGCTCGAAAATTCTCCGACCCGCACTTAGAGCATTAAGCCTATCGGTTATGATTTAATTGCAGTAGGACAGCCGGACATCCTTGTTTACTCTCACAACTCTTGGCAAGCCCCTCTCCCCCCACCGCCCCCCACGACAAAGTTCTGCGTACGGCCTTGCCTTCGGGTTCGGCTAATAAACTGGCCGTCGCGTCGGTCGGACTCTATTGATTAGTGGGCAATGATCATTCCCTACCTCGTTTCATATTATTATAGAAACTGTCTTTCAGTTGGTACTACGCCCTGTAAGGCCTGTTCAAGGGACTTATAGCGGCACCGGTGGTAGTAGAACCAGTACGACGGTTGTCACTAAACTCTCCTGGAATCAGGTCACTAGCCGGCCTCACTGTGGGTCATGGCGCATGCGTATGAATCCTACACAGGTCAATCCAGCCTACCTTGATGCATTTATATGCATATATACCTCTATCTATTAACTCAGTTTCACTATCCCGGTACGAGCAATCTGTACATATATACCTATTATATAACTATTATTTTAAAAAAAGTAGTCGTTTAATCTTAACCTATAGTAATTTTCTGTATTCAAGCAAGGTAATTATTAACATAAAATTTGAAAAAAAATGAGTGTATGTAAATCTCATGCATCTGGAATGAAATTTCATGGGTAACAATTAGTATTTTTTGAATAGATATTGGTTATAATGACGGCTTCGGGACCATACGAAAGACATCGCTATATCCGATTGTTTTTATAATATAACTTATTCATATTTTTAAACAACCAAACAAAATGAACTCTACTCGAATATATATGAATCGTAATAATTAAAATTCAAACAAATACTTTTTCTTGAAATTTAATTCTTTACAATTTTGCAAGTGTTAGTTTAAGCGATTATTTTGCGCTCAATTAATTTCAAATGGTGTAAGATGACATATTTTTGAGATTTAAATCAATTAGTCAGAGTGCCCGTCGGCAAAAATTTTACTGACAAATACTCTCCCCAAACTTTGTATATGGCTTCATTAGCCTAGTCTGACACCTATTTCCTCTATGACTTTTCTTGATTTTGGGGCGTTTTCCCTCTAAATTTTCCGAAAGATGTCGTTTTGACGACATGTAAAAATTTATAGATACTGTTTGTTTTCTTAATTGGATAGCTTAAAAACTTCAACCAAAACGCTAAAATAATGTTCTCTGACAAATAACATGAACCATTTAAAATGTCTGACACCTCGAATATGTTCGACATATTCGAGGTGTCAGACATTTTAAATGGTTCATGTTATTTGTTTATTTGAATTTCTTCTTTATTTCCATGGTGATTTTTAACTTTCTATTTAATAATATTGTGAACTCAAAAATATAAAAATACCGGTTTCTAATTTTCCTATTTTTTACGTATTACCAGCTTAAGAGTATATCATAAATAAATACATAAATAAACGGTAATTAGTAAAATTTCATTAAATTTGAATTACTTTGCGTACTAGTGTTAAAATGGGTCATTGTGCTAGCGCTATAAAGGCATGGAAAGCAACTATTTTATAGGGAGGTCGTGCAAAAATTATTTTATAATCATTATAATTAGAGCGGTATAGCGTAGTGGTGAGAAAGAAAGAAAGAAAGAAGAAAGAAATAATATATTTGTCTCATAAAATACAATAATAAACAAAAAAAAAAGCATTATCACTTAACACAGAGAGACAATACAGCGCTATTTTAGGTACTAGACTCGCATTCGGGAGGTACCGGGTTCGAATCCCGGCGAAGGCAGATCTGCAGGCTGGGAGTTTTTCCTACTGCCTCTCGCCGAGAAATGGTATTTCCTGTACCGGCCATCTTGTTAATGTTTTCCATGGTATTCCTCAATAAATCCAGATAAATATCGAGATGGTTTCTTATTCAAGGCTACGGCCGATTGCCTGTCAAATTCCTATGCTCAAAATTTACTTACCTTATCCTAATTTCCTAAAAATTCCTTCATTCGCCCATTGCTATTAATTAAGTGGAAGTCTAAAAATGTAGAAAATAACGGGAAGTGTGATAGATGGAAAATAGTAACGGTGCGAATAGCGTCTGTTATGACATAAAGTCGAGAAACGGTAGTTAAACGCATTATTATTATTATTATTATAATTAGAATGTGCTGAATATAATTTATTTAAAAACGAAAACTGTATAAAAGTGAAAAAGGAAACATTTCATCTTTGACTCCTCTATCTCTCTCTATATTCCTGTAACTCAAATCGGCCGCTCCTTATCCTCATTTCCGTGTCTCCAGGTTGTTCCCGGTACCTGAAGTCAGATGTTCTCTGGCTACGTAGGCCTCAAGAGTAAATTACCTACTGCGCGTAACGAATGAGTTCAAAATAAGAGCGCATGACGTGGATAAAATATGTCTGTGACAGGCACACACCGAAGTGATTCCACAAGTGTTCCATTCTAACTGATTTTGGGACGGGACACTAAAAACAACTGTCTTCTTTGATCGCCAACTGACAGAGTTATTTAAACGTTTTAACAAAACTGGCAAAATTATGGAATTGTCACACGCACATTTGAAATTTCACCCAATTATAGGCGTAAAGTACAAAAAGTTGTATTTTGAATCTTTTTTTTTTGGGTAGAAGAAGAGGAAAATGTTTTTTTTGTGATCAACGAACAAATCCTGAATTTTTAAAGGAGCACCTTAAATCTAAATTAACAAAAAATTAGTGTTTGCCAAGTGGTCGTAATTCGACCGTAATTCATTAAATTTGAACGTTATTGAGGTTCTTTTGTCATTATATGGATTTCTCCTGAATCGACTTTACCTATGTTAATTCGTACACATCGTGATGACACATATATTATGCACTTCTTCTCATTAAAACAAAGAGAACGGTGAGTACGAATTAACACACTTAAATCATTTGAGACCATATTCGCGGAACAAAGTTAAGGAAACTCTTTTCTATCCCGTGAACTGCGTGATCAGCATCTGATTGGCCGCTTGTAATTCAATACAGCAGAATAACCAATCAGATCGCAATCAGAACAACAGAGCTGTTCACGTGATAAATGTATCTATTGGTGGGAAAGAGAGAAGTTTATCCTAAACTTATTCCAACGTTACATAAACTCGTATGTCTGGATCACGCAACTATATATTATTATAATGTACAACCACCATTGCATACACGCACGTAACTGCTGCCAACTTAATTTTATGGCAATTATATGTCACGCTGTACAAGTACCAACACAATAAAGCTCTGCTATAAGTGTCACACGTATTCCAGCACTAAATAAATAAATGTGAGAAAAAATAATACAATAAAATTAATTAACTATGATATCATCAATATTTCAAGACCATTAGCCTTTCTTTCCCATTATTTATTGCTTTTTGTTTAATGAATTTTTTTTCGGAAAAAAAATTCAAATTTCTGGTCCATAAATCTCAAATTCGGCTAGTGTCCCGTGTCCTATACGAAACATGTGCAAAGTTTCAGCTCTCTAAGTACATAGTACGAGCCTTCCGGAAGACGTGGAGAGACGATCACCCGGACACATTAGGGCATTATACAGAGTGTTTTAAAAATCCCGGAACGGCTGAATATCTCAGAGAGATTAAGGTTTTCTGACAAATCTTGTGAATGAAAGTTGCTCGTATATTTTCGGTCACAAAAATTCCTCCCAAGTGGGTGACCCAGTGAAAGGGCAGGGAATAACTCCGAAATTTTAAATGACAACCCCAATTTTTTTTATTGGGTGGAGTTCTTCGGGCAAAAAAAGACATCTTTTGTCCCAAACTTTTTTTTGTTCAAGCTACAGATCATCGCGAGTTAAAATTTACCGTGTTATCCTCGCCTCCTCAAATAAAATTTGTTCATTTTGTAACAGGTCAAGGAATAGTACTCTTTTACTTGACCTTGATAACAATCTTAAAGATGTTTGTCGTTTTTTAAGTGGAATTTGCACAAAATGAACAAATTTTATTTGCGGGGGTGAGGATAACACGGTATATTTTACCCCGCGTACCTACTCGTTGATCTGTAGCTTGAACAAAAAAAAAGTTTGGGACAAAAGATGTCTTTTTTGCCCGAAGAACTCCATCCATTAAGAGAATGGGGTTACCATTTAAAATTTCGAAGTTATCACCTGCCTCCTCACGGGATCACCCCCTTAGAAAGAATTTATGTGACCAAAAAATACATTATAACGAATTGAGCAATTTTCATTCGCAACATTAAATTTAAAAAAAAAAATTGGTTGTCTGTAAAGTCGGTTTACGGACGATAGTTTTACATGATAACGTATTCCGCTCGAATATCATATTTAATAATACATTACTGCGCTCTCGGAACGTTACACTTTTTCGTGCATGCAGCCGGTGTTTCATCAATTTATAAGACGTTATCACGTCAAAAACTTAATCTCTCTGAAATATTCAGGAGTTCCGGGACTTTTGAAACACGCAGTAAAATATTATGTAGGTATATTACGTAGAATTTATTATCTACATTATGTCAATAGATATCTGATATGACCTTGAAATTAGACTATAACTTAAATAATTTTATTTTCATTCTGAACTTTCAAAATAACGGGAATAAGTCAAATAATTAATTATTATTGTTTGCTTACATACAAGTCGACAGTATTGTATTTCTTCGTAGAGTAAAGTTTATAGATGAAAAAAGACTCACCTGAAAAAAAAAGAAATGTGTTAATAAATTCAAGAAACATAACAACAACAAAAAGAAAGTTTTATTCCGAAGACCTTAGTTCAAAGAACAAAAAAAAATTGATTGTCTGTAAAGTCGTTTTACGGACGATAGTTTTACGTGCTAACGTCATAAAGAAACATTGATGAAAAATTGCATACTTTTATGAGTTACACTTTTCGGAACGTTACACTTTTCGGAACGTTACACTTTTTCGTGCATGCAGCCGGTGTTTCATCAATTTATAAGACGTTATCACGTCAAAAAATCGTGTCGCAGTTAATAAATCATTCTGTATGTTTAAACGTCGCCTCTTTATGAAATTTATTTACTCTAAATTATACACCATGTATCAGGCTATCAGCATCACGCTGCAAACTCGACACAGCTATAGTGACATAATTCCATCAATGGGTCTAGGGGGACCGTAAACTGGATTGAGCGGTTTGCCGTAGGTACATATTATCATTAAGGTATAATATGACACCGCGCCGCGCAGTAGACAGCCATTTAGAAACGTAACACGTTAATGTATCGAAACGAGAGCAACATAGTTGCACGAAAATTGCTACGAAGCAACTTTCCATTAATGTTCGTGTTCTCAGTTCTACTATTTATACAACACATACAAATTTTTAATAATACCGTATCCAAGACACCTGACGCCCTTGACAAAGACCCCTGACGAAAGAAGGATTTGGCACCCCTGGTAAAAGAAGGATTTGGCGCCATTAACGAGAGGAACATAACTAGATAAAAACTACTAGAAAAAAATTTTTTTTTTTGAAAAATTGATCCTCCTTAAAAAAAGTTAGGTACGAAAAAGAGAAAGATTGTTAAAATTCAAGGTCGACGTCTCATATATGTTTTTATTTCCAGCTCGAACTTTCTTGAAAAAATAAATAGAATGTGAAAAATAACTCTAATAATTTAGAGTTATGATGATCCTGTTTAAATGTTGGAAGATTAAAAGAAAGAATCCTGGTGGCGTAGGATCGATGAACTAAGCAAATACTGAAGGTTTTTTTTATTGCATTTTATTGTCGTGACGTTTCTGAGAAAACAGACAGCATTGATTCTCCGAAGATGACATAAAGATTGCCAAAACGTCAGACAATAAAATGCAATAAAAAAAACCTTCAGTATTTGCTTCGTTCATCGATCGTATGCCACCAGGATTCTTCCTTTTAATCTTCCAATAAATAGAATAATAAGCCGTTATGAAAAGTATATTATATAAAAAATAGCGTTCTAGCATATATCTCTTCTGTGCATACGCCGATTTTCCCCAAAACCAATAGGGCTCTTCATATTTGCATACCAAACATCCTCCCAAAATTTGGTTTCAATCCGTTCATCCGTTTGATCTGTATCGTGCTCACAGTCTAACAGACACAGAGTTTTTACAAAAATATGTTTTTTGGATTCGGGGGACCTCTAAACGAAAAGATTTTGTAAAATTTAGAAAAGTAATTTTTGACCTAAACTAGAACCATTCCCCACTTGTGGGCTGGAATGGTAATAGCAAATATCTATCAGTTCTTTGGAAACTGGATGTTTACAATAAAAGAGCTATATTACACAAACACCATATAAACAAAGGCATCGCTATAAACTCGGCTATTCTCAAGCTCAAAAATATTATTAAAGACAGACTGAGAGAGAGGAACTGAGAGAGACAAAAAAGCGTTCATCTGCATTTCATCTTCCGAGTAAATTATTAAACTTCATAAACATAAATCTTTGTTAACAGGTTTCTGAATCTTCTATTCAGTGAAGTCGTTTTCAATATAATTTTCAGAATGGCCCATCGTTCTCTTTCACACTTATATAAAAATTTAATCTACGTGCATGTGGCCTGTGCTACCGTGAGCTTCAATTTCAATGCGCTGACAAAAAGCTACCAGGAGCTCCCTTATTCACAAACACACGCACAATATTCGGGCATACATTGCGCGTCAAAAATATTCCATCGTTCCCCTACTATCTTTAAAACAACATTATGCATAACTTTGAGGGTAATTTAAATATGAATTATGCGTTTCATTTTTGGTTTTTCGAATTAACAGACGTTACCCGCACCATTATTATTGGGTCTTTTTGAGACATTAATACCTTGCATTGTTGACCACAACATTGTTTTGTTTTGAGTTTCTATATTAGTGATAGGTATTTGGAAAAAAATCCGTGGCATAAGGATCGAAAATGAAGCAATACTGAAAGAATTTAATGCTGCCGTTTCGATACGACGTTTTGTATCATCTTCAGAGTTTTCAAATACTGTCACATGTTATCAGTATATTATTGTTGACAGCATTTGAAAACTCTGAAGATGATACAAAACGTATCGAAACGTCAGCATTAATTTCAAGTATAAAAATTTTCAGTATTGCTTCATTTTAGTTCCTTACGCCACGGAATTTTTTCCAAATACTTATCATTAACAAATGTGAATTTTTCATACGGTATAGTGCGTACTACTATTTAATAACTTTAAAGAATAGCTTCTGTTGCTACATTGTTGAAACACCCATTGTTACATGTCTACATTAGAAAAATTTATTTCTCAAACAATGTCACCATCGGGATACGAACCCCGAATCTTTCCACTATCGCGGCAGACTGAGTTACATTACTCCACAGTGACACAGTAAGGTCAATTCATCATTCCAATATATAGCCATTTGTAACTGTATATTTCACATCATGCGAGAGCTAATTTTTATCTTAGATCTGACGTTATCTAAGATAAAAATTAGCTCTCGCATGATGTGAAATATACAGTTACAAATGGCTATATATTGGAATGATGAATTGACCTTACTGTGTCACTGTGGAGTAATGTAACTCAGTCTGCCGCGATAGTGGAAAGATTCGGGGTTCGTATCCCGATGGTGACGACATTGTTTGAGAAATAAATTTTTCTAATGTAGACATGTAACAATGGGTGTTTCAACAATGTAGCAACAGAAGCTATTCTTTAAACTTATCATTAACTTCAATGGATCACAGTTACTCTATTTATTGAATAGAGTCAAATTCATGTTTCTGTATTAGCCCAGATAATGAAAAACAAAATTTTCCGGGTCTTTCCGGTGTACTCGCAACGATCGTTCGTTCAACTCTCTTCACGGTTCGAGTCAGTGGTGTCAAGATAAAAAAAAACTGACGAAGTCCGAGTCGAGCTCGTGCACTGAGCTTTCCATACAAACTTGTAGGTATATAAATAGTTCGTCCATAACGGGAATCGAGTCTGGATGATTTTTTCCGCTTAGCCGTTGGAAAACTGTTTTTGCCATGCATCGACAAAAGTTGCAGTCAGTTTGCCAACCAAGCGTGTAGTTGCAATGAGTTCTGATGGACTACTGAACTGTATTGTATCTCGTGGCTATATCTGATAGCCTAGTTGTAGTGCCGTGTTGTATTTGAGAGTTTTCATAGTGTGCTGTATAAACGCAGCGATAGCGGACGCTTGTTTTGCATTGGAATAGAACTTACTGCGTACGTGCGTAGCATGTTGTTGCGGTTTAAAAACATTATTTTTTTTGTGATGCAACTACAAATTTACTACTTTCGAATTTTTCCCTTTACTTGTGCTATAGGACGTTGCTTCTTGCCAAATTTCATGATTCTAGGTCAACGGGAAGTACCCTATAAGTTTGAATTCCCAAGAGTCATGACAGACCGGCAGATGGACAACAAAGGGATCCTATAAGGATTCCTTTTTTTCCTTTTGAGGTACGGAACCCTAAAAAACTAAAGCCCGATTCGCACGGAATATACAGAAATATAATAAAATGTAACAGGGTTCCGCATCTCGAAAGCTACAAAATTAACCCATATCTATGTGTAGTGTGTACCTATTGGTTGACTGTCTGTTACAGTCGATTTTCTCAGGAACTATCTATACTTACTACTTAAAATTTAGCAAAGTTATAAAGTTTGTGTGTCCCCACATAGTATATCAATGACGATCGACAACTATTGTTTATCCATGTGTGTAGGCTTTTACGGCCGGTGTTGATCCAAATCTTCTTGTCGACACACTTACCTACGAGCAGCCTAGAAGGAAAATTCGCCCGCTACCACATCGCCTTTGATAATGTCTACCGCAGTTGTAGACGAAACGTCAGGTAGAATATCAATGGACCACGGCATACAAGACCGGAAATCAAGAAGATTTGGAACTATTGTTTAATTCGGAAGTTGTAAGGAGTGACTAATACTAATTACAGTTTGACAATATAAGCGGCACAGTTTTTACGCGTACCTACGGCTAAGTTTTACATTGTTTTCATTCAAGGGCGGAGGTGAGATTCAAAGCCACTATAGTTTTATTGAAATATTGATTCGTTTGTTAATCTCATAAATCATATTGTACTTCTCTTAAAAAATAATAATTGTTTTAAAATAAGCTTAAAAAGCGTTGGGCGCTCGATGTACGAAAATGTGGAACAAAGCGCCCCACGCTTTTTAAGCTTATTTTAAAACAATTATTTTTTACTTTTTAGTGCGATATAAAGCGTGTTTTTTAGTTTTTTTTAAACTATATTTTATTTTTCACTTTTTAGTTTGAGGATCTATAAAAGAATTTATTAATCCTGGGGGTCCTAATAAGGATAATGGGAAACTGTTATCAAATTATTGCATTGTCATCGGTCCTTGATACGTATGCAAAGTTTCAAATTAATCTGAGGATCTATAAAAGAATTTATTAATCCTGGGGGTCCTAATAAGGATAATGGGAAACTGTTATCAAATTATTGCATTGTCATCGGTCCTTGATACGTATGCAAAGTTTCAAATTAATCAGACTTCGGGAAATAGGTGAAAATAAAGCGTTTACTACAGAGGATCTATAAAAGAATTTATTAATCCTGGGGGTCCTAATAAGGATAATGGGAAACTGTTATCAAATTATTGCATTGTCATCGGTCCTTGATACGTATGCAAAGTTTCAAATTAATCAGACTTCGGGAAATTGGTGAAAATTATGCTCAAAGATTCCGTTACGGAGTTAGTTACATACATACATACATATTTACAACCCAAACTAATATAAAGCGTATAAAAATAAGTACAAAGAATACAGCTCCAAATAAATGGGAAAATGGATTTCGCTGAAATTCTTTCTAACTGGGGAGAATAAATCAGTGATTTGATGCTGGAAAAAGTTTCCTGTACAACTTGGGTCTTACATACATATATATCTCGACGAATGCCCACGTTGTTCGTTAATTGCCACAAAACAGTCGTTTTTGATAAGCTTGCAACTTAGGACACCGGGATTTTCAGACCCAAGTTGTATTAGAAACTTTTTGACGTGATAACGTCTTATAAATTGATGAATCACCAATATTATAAATTGATAAAACACCGGCTGCATGTACGAAAAAGTGTAACGTAACGTTCCTAACGTTCGTAACGCGTAACGCATAACGCATAACGCGTAACGTTCCGCCTGACCCTGTGCGTGCTTTTTGCTAATTTCTCGCTCAATTTAAATCAGATCGGTTTGAAACCAGTCTTAAACGAAAGAGGAGAACATTTTACATAGATTTCGTATAACAGAATTTGCCTAAACAGTTTTTTTATACAAATTTATATAGAAAAATATTTTATACAAATTTATATAGAAAAATAGCTGTATAAATGCAATGTTGTCTAATGCATGGCGCGACGCGGTCGGTTGTCTTTGTTTGCCGTACATGGAAATTAGAAGCAAACGTATGTCTTGTCTTAACATGAAAACGGCTGCATTTCTAATGTTTAATTCAATTTTTTGACATTAGTATATTGTGAAATGCAACGCCTTCTAAGTTAAGTATTGGAATAACTAATTATTATTAGAACATAATACTTTGTAAGTTGCAAACGTCACTTTTGACATTTCTTATCATTCCGACACCAAGGATAAGCGGATTGAAACCAAATTTTGGGAGGTTTAGGTTATGTATTACGGAATACGTTATCACGTAAAACTATCGTCCGTAAACCGACTTTACAGACAACCAATTTTTTTTTCAGTATCAAATGACTAATTAATTCCCTTCAGTTAGAAATAATTTCACCGAAAGTCATTTTCCCATGTATTTGGTGCGGGGTTCTTTGGGTTAAGAATATACCGTTAAAACAATCAAGGAGTGGGGGGCAACTTTGACGCTCAGTGTACAATAATAATACACAGGCGCAGGGCACAGATAGTGTAGTGCGTATGATGAATTCTCTCTGAGACCGGCTTCTTATATTTTCTCCACTGGATGCGTCTTCTGTACAACAGACGTGCGTCGTCTCCGCCGTCATGCTGTCTACTAACTCCTTGTCGTTTCTCAATACCGAGTGCAGGCTAGGCTTAGGATCCGCTTTTTTTAAAAGCCTTTTATGGAGTGGCGACTGTATTTTAAGGCGCATGATCGAGAGCAAGAAAAAATCGGGTTTGTAGTTGAAAGTGTAATCTATAAAATATTTACAAAAAAGGTAAAATTTGTTTGTAAGGGGTAATATATAGAACTATTGAATAGATTATAAAAATTCTTTCACAAATATAAAGCTATACTATTCCTTAATAATAAAGGCTATATTTCATTGACCAGTATTTAACGCGGCGACAAATTAATCTGAATTAAGGATTAAAAAAATTTTAGGTGGGTAGCAAAAATAGTAGGTTGGCAGCTGCTGAGGAGGATAGTATTAAGTATAAATTAGCAACTTAATAATCAGTTGTAATCTTTGTTTTTATTTTGGTAACTGAATTTATTGTTAAACTGAAACTTGACGGCGGATAAAAAATAGAAAATGGGCATTCCTAAATGCTGACATATCTTTAAAATTATAATCAAATAATAAACAAAGAAAGAACATTCAGAATCGTAATATAAAAACGCCATCGCATCGACACGACACTTTACAGTTTTTTAAAGAGCTTCCCCCAAACGCCCTCCTCTTTTTAATGCGCAAAAAAACGTCATCACATCGACACGATCCCGTTATTGTTTGTTAAAGAACTCTCCCAAACGCCCTACCCTTTTCATTGCTGAAAAAAAGTCATCGCATCGACACGCCCCGTAATTGTTTTTTAAAGAACTCCGCCCAAACGCCCTCTGCTTTTCACTAGTTGTTATAATACAATCTTTGTCACCCCACTGTTAATATTAGTCGCCATGTCATTAATTATAGTACCTCGCCTATGATTTCAATTGACTTGTTTAATATGTTCGCTACCTTAAAGTAGAGATGTGATAAACGGGTCTTTTTAGTGATCTGCATCTTTGCATCTGGATCCCGTATGTGAGCCGGCTCCCTGAACCGGTTCAAAAAGAGCCGAGTTCTGAATATGTTATTCGAGTCAACTGAGCCACTGAGCCAACTGAGTTAGTTGAGTCAAGTCAATCATATCACCTATTATGCCAGCGACTGACTCACATATTATAAGGCGGGGTTTTACAGACTGCTACTTGCTATGTTACAGAAAGCATATTACAATATGCAATACAATACCTTAAGTAGTTGTGCCTTAAGTAAAACATTGTAATAAGCTGTATAACCGCCTGTGCGTAGTGTGTCTTTGTACCATAGCCAGACATATTATGATACATGAGTCATTTGAGCTGACAGTGCTTCTATGTGTTAAGTGTTTCACTGAGTTATGCGGATCCGTTGAGCCGTCGGCTCATAAAAACGTGAGCCGGCTCTCACGGATCTTCTGTCGGAGCCGGCTCTTTGAACCGGTTCAGATCTGAGTTACCCAACCCTACCTTAAAGTAGCAGCCATTATTTAGTTGTTATAATACCTTTCGTTTGAAGCTCATTTTAATATAATTATTGCCAAAATATTTAATCACTGTCAAGTTATTTTTTTAGTTGCAAATAGGTAGTTAGTGGCCCTTTAAGTTGCTAGTCGCCTGGAAAATTATTACCTTATTTCATTTTGATGAAAAAAAATCTCAAATAAACTAGCTAAATTTTAGTACATGGTGGAAGTACAGTAATTTTTTGGTGGAAGTACGGGTATATAAAAAAATTTGTTCTAAACTGACTACTGTTGTGGCTGCCGAGCGGGCCGCAGCCCCATGAGGCAAGACTTTAATGAAGTGTTGTTGCCGAGTTAAATTAGTAATACGGTAGATAATAATTAAAGGATATCCAAATTGCATATCCGCCAATATACCACACGTGTCGTGTTATTAAAAACTAGTGATGTGCCGGATGTCCGTATCCGCAGATATTCGAAGGAGAAAAAAGATCTGTATCCGTTACTTTTTGACGGATCTTTTATGTTATTAAATTTCATTATATATGTGAAATTCTAAATATAGGTAGAAATGAAATTCTATTAAATTCCGTTTAAATTAATTTTTTTTCAGAAAACCTGAATAAAAAAATTGAGATCCGTATCCGTATTCGCGGATCTGGACACTAATGATCCGTATTCGTATCTGTATCTGCGGATATACTTTTTTGACGATCCGGCACATCACTATTAAAAACATGCCGACACACAAAACCGTGCCTGTTTCGTCGGTTGAGCCGGCCCTGGACGCGAAACAAAATGGAGATGAGCGAGACGGTATGCTGGAGGTAGTCAGTGAAGCGCTTCGATGCCTCGCGTCTGTGTGTGTGTGCGTGCGCGCGTACGTCGCAACGAAAAGCGACGCACGCACAGACAGCTACGACACGGTTGTGGAAAGCTGCGTAACGTAAAGCGACTGTTGGTACTATAAGACAAAGTCTGACAGCGTATATATAGTATAGAGTAGCTCTGAAGAGACGAACTGGGTTACCGGGTAAACTGAAACCTGCGTCTGGAAAGAAAAGGGAACAACAAATGTCACATTTCTACGTCTGACAGCTATTTAGTGATGGATGAGACCCGTTACTTATTGATAACAGCCAAATAATGCGGGAGATGAAATATCAAGGTTACGTTTCATCTAAGTACAAACTAGATTACCGAGTAAATCGAATCTACGATTTACACTGAATTAGGGGCCATGGCTTAATAGCACTTCATCCTAAAAGAATTTTTGTGTTCCCCCTTGTCCTGGATCTAGTCCTTCAATAGTTTGGATCTCATCATGAACTCCAGAAGATTGGTTAGTAGATTGTCCTGAGGAATTACTCTGCCAAAGATGGTAGTTCTCCTTTAGGCTAGGGCCTCGCATTCGAACAGTAAATGGTTGGCTGTTTCGTCCTCCATTTCGCAAAATCTAGGTACACTGTGTCGATTCTTGACGTATCCCCATTGTGTGTAGATGTTTTCCTAGGGGTGAATGACCGGTGAAGAGCCCAACCACTTTCCTGAGTTTAGGTTTACTGATTTTGGTCAAGTCCTCTATAAGTCTGTTTGAAGGGCCCACAAGTATCCTGTTCTCATGTAAGTTTCGTGAATTTAAGCTCCAGTCAGTGGTTTGCTGATTGCTACGATTTACACTACTAAAGATTGGAACAAATAAGAATCGTCCTAGATTGACTCAAAAAGTGTACCCCATGCCCCTTTCTTATGAACTGCAGCCCTCCTTCATTAAAAATTATAATTATGAACTTTTTAAAAAAATTAAAGTGGGGGACGAAAAAGTTGCAAAAGTTATAAACACTATTAATAAGAATCGCAGGATTGTGGACAAAAAGTTCTTTATTATTTGTTTATTAATGAATAAAGAACTTTTTGTCCACAATACTGCGATTCTTATTAATAATTGTCTCGATGGACACGATTTCTAATATATGTTATAAACACAATAATAATAAAAAAAAATAGGGGTTTGGTTTTTTCGAGTAATATCTTAAAAACTATTACAGATATCTGAAATCACAAAAATGATTATGAAAGAACAGGAAATTTCCGATAAAAAAGTCCCATCTCACGGAACTCTACCACCGATATTTCTGATTATAATTTAGAGGTGAAAATAGTGCTAAAATTTTTTTTTCTATTTTTTATATAATTTAAAAAAAATTTTAGCCCTTTTTTCACCTCCAAATTAAAGTTAGAAATATTGGTGGTTGAGTTTCTGGAGATGAGATTTTTTTGTAGGAAATTTCCTGCTCTTTCAGAATTTATTTTGTGATTTCAGATATCTGCAATAGTTTTCGAGATATTCGAAAAAAAACTAAACCTCTCTCTTTTTTCTTTTACTAAAATATTTAAAACTTTTGCAATGTTGTCGTCCCTAACTTCAATTTTTTTTTTAAATTTTCTAGATGTCATTCCGAATCGAATGACACTATGGTTATAATTTTCGGAGAAGGAGGGACTGGAAATCATCAAAAGGGACATGTAAACTAGACTACCATCAAATAAGGATTTTCGTGCTTGCCTTTTTTACTGGATCTAGTAAATAAATAATCTGGATCTTCTTATAAATTCAAGAAGATTGACCAAAAGATTCTCTGCGGAATGTTTCCGTCTTCATCTACGTAACCAAAGACAGTTATTCTCCTATAAGCTGAAGTCTCACATTCGAACGCAATATGAGTGGCTATTTTATTCTCTATTTCACATAGCATTAATTCCTGGTGTATCCCCGAATCATGTGTATTTGTTTTTTCCAGAGAAGCGTGGCCAGTCAGAAGTCAAATCACCTCTGTGGGTGTCGACCTGCTAAGTCTAATTACGTCCTTAGTGACCCATGAGGAAAGACTTACGATCAATTTCTTCCCATGTTTGATACCTGAAATCAGATTCCAATCGGAGAGATGTTATTCACAGGTCCATCTCTTGAGAGTCTGTTGTACGTTTTCACAGAAAAGCTCAGAAACTGGTTCGGCCCCTTGTCTAGAAAGAGTATCCTACTCTTTCATTGCGCCGGACTTCTTCATGAGCGGTTTACACTATACGAAGTATATTTCTGTCCGTTTAAACTTTAGAACTGTGGAATGAAATAGATCCGCATTTTGCAAACATTCATACAGAAAAACTAATGTATTTTCAATCCTTCGTCACCAATCTATTTATATTTTCTCAACTTCTCCTTCATCCTCACTGCAAACATTGCCAAACGATTTTTTCATTGTCTGAGCAGGTAGGAGGAGACACGTTGCGTGAGAAGTAGGAACTAAAAACTATAAAATACGTGAGCAAAATCAGTTGAAAATAGATTACGTTGAAAATACATGAGTTCGACTATAATATCATTTATTTCCTTTATCACAAAGGGGCAACGAGATCATTGCTTGTACATGTCCGCCTCAACAAAGGAAATTTTTCATTGGTGTTGTCTTTGTAGCTATTTTGCGCAAGCGTACTTTGAACAGAACACTCTGTATGTGGACTTTGAACGTTCGTTTCAAGAGGCAGTACTATACGTAGTACTCCCTACAGTCTTTACAAACGGGCCACGCTATTTACTATCGTCCTGTGTGTTTTGTGTACTACTGAGTAGGTACCAACTACCAACAACACACGATGCTTGAAAGAAACGCAGATGCGTATCTTGTCAGCTGCTCAGGTCATTTTATTATCTGATGAAAAGGAAAATAACGATGAAAATACGCCGAGATGTTTTGAAATTGAAGAACGTGTTAATTTCATTGCCAGAAATATTTTCAAGGCAAGCTGGCAGAAAAATATAGCACCGTTTAAAAAAACTGTGAGCCTCACCCTGCACATAAGTTTACGGAGAAAGTGAAATTTCTTTCGAAATTATTAACCACAGCTGAAATGATGACATGGTTTATATTACGCATGCGCAGACGCACAACAAAATGCATACATTTATATATATTTATAAATCTAAATATACAAAAGGAAACCGTAATTGACTTGACTAATTGGCTGATCTATCAAACCACTGGACGGATTGGGCTGAAATTAGGCACTCAGATAATTATTATGACGTAGGTATCCGGTAAGAAGAGATTTTTGAAAATTCAACCCCTAAAAGGGTGTAACGGGGGTTCAAAAATTTGCATGTAGAAATCATATGAAAAAGGGCAGGATTACTTTTGTCAAGAAATAAATAAACACGTGTTTCATGCTTTTTTAAAAACAACCCCTTCAGAGGGTGAAAAGAGGTAAATACTTTAAAAATCAACATGGGTGTCAGGACGTTGTTTTAAGTACCGTATATACTTTCATATGCATTTAGTAAAAAGCTGTTATTTTGACTTTACAAACAGACACTTCAATTTTATTTATCTGCATAGATTTGATAAAAGTGATGTATACGCATAAAGAACAGCGATATCGTCTTAATAGCACAAGCAGTGTTGTCATCTCTTATTAATACCGTGTTTTTGTATGTCAGGAATGTACTTTATCGTGCTATCTTCTCATTATGAAATGTGGCCGCGTAAAACATAATGACTGTTAAATGGCCTGCTTGAGATTTAGCGAAAGCATAAAGCCGTGTCCCATCTGTAATATTGTCACATTCAGAGATCTTATTAGCTATTAGAAATGTCATTCATTAAATCTAGATTAAGTTTATTCCTTGACAGAGAAGCTCCGACTGTGCGTTTGCTAGATCTTTGACTAACAAGATGTGAACCGTTGCCCGTATTACTCAGAATTTCATTTAAACATGCCCAGGCACAGCCAATGTTGAGCCGGCGTACAAATAGATGGATGGTGGGAATTATTGATGGTGCGACTTCTACTTTCAAAGTAGATTTATTCTTGACTAGCGGTCCCGCCCGGTTTTACCCGGGTGCAAAAGAACGAATGGCGGAGGAGTACGCGCATTCATCTTAGTTTACCGAGATGAATGTTGTGTCCAAACTTCATAATGATCGGCGTTACCGTTCAAAAGTTTTTGTCGTTAAAAAGCAGTATTTATACTTTTTTTAAGTAATGAATTTCTTTTAATATAATAAATATTTAATTGAAAACCTTAGAATAAAGCAATGTAGAAAATAAAAAGAAATATATATAAATATATTCACTGACGTGGGGCTCGAACCCTAGACCCTGGCATTAAGAGTCTTACACTCTACCGACTGAATTGTCCGGGCTTGTACCTTGACGCGCTAATATTGCAGTATTTAGTTAAGGCATTTCACCTGATAATATTTGTCGGGCGGACTAATTTTGACACATCTTGCAACATTTTTCATTTATGTTCCTCTCCAATTAGTCGTAGCGTAATATAATATAGCCTATAGCCTTCCTCGATAAATGGGCTATCCAACAAAAAAAAATTTCAATTCGAACCAGTAGTTTCTGAGATTAGCGCGTTGAAACAAACAAACAAACAAACTCTTCAGCTTTATATATTATTATAGATTTTTGGTACGATTTTAGTTAAAATTGTAAATATATTTTTTCTATGTAAAAAAAAAATTCTTCATTTTTTTCAATTTGATTGTATTTTGTATTTTAGATCAAACCCTGGCAAGTATTTGTAGTAATTTTTTTTTTTGATTGTAGACAGATTTAATCTGATGATGTATTATGTATAGGAAAGCTGCTCATTAAATGAAAGTATTTTAACATACTTCCGATAAATTTTTGTGGAATTGGTTTCCCCACACATTCAAGATACATAAGTTATTCCAAAATTCCTCACTGTTTTTGTCAAATAATAGTTAAAAGCATTTTTGGCACTGTATTTTACAAAGGTAATAATTAACATAGAAAATCGGTCAAGTGCAAGATATACATGCACAATTAGTGTTTCATGACATCACTTGTGTGTTCTATAACCAAAATTTCGCTTCTGCAGTTATAGAGAAATATACAATTAATTTGTTTATAAACTATCGCGCTATAATTTTTCATCCTGATATTTTTTTGTTCTTTTTGGGAGTTTTTTTTTACAAAAAAATAATTTAAAATTTAAAAATACATCATATTATACGTATATATATTGCTGAAATTATGTTTCAATAAGCGTTCATGAATAAATTGAAAAATTAAAAAAAAACAATTTTTTATAACAAACTTAACAAAAAGATATTAAATACGATAAAAAATAAATTCGAAAAAGGCTCGAACCGAGACTACGAATCTAGACTATACCACTGAGCTACGCATCGGTGTTGAACAGGGCTTGACATTACAGCACAGCAATATGAATTTAGTTAAAAATTTGAAATTAGTACTAATTAAATTGTTTATAACAATTAATCGTGCTAGAATTTTTCAATCCTGATATTTTTCGTTCAATCTACACCTAATTTTCAATGTTTATGTTTTTTTCAGAGCGACAGTTTTAGCGATAAGGCAAGAGGACAGGTGATTCCCCAACAATTATTAAAAAAATATAATAATGAAAATATAGCAAATATATTGTTGAATTCGTGCTTTCATAAGCTTTCATTTACAACCCTACACACTGTCATTGAATAAAGTTTTTTTTTCATTTACTATTTCACCCACTGAAATTAACCCTCATAATCAAAATTCAATTTTTTATACTTCACGTCTGTTATTGGGCCACTACACTATATCTCCGTGCCAAAGTTCAAATTGTTTAAGAGAAAAATTGCCTGTGACAGTCGGACGGACTGACACCAAAGTGATTCCGGTTACAGGGAACACTAAAAATCAACCCCATTTGTACTGTCCAGGATAGGTCTAAATGGAATGAAGTTGTCTTCAATGTCATCTAAGGGATATGGATCTAATCATCATCATCATCATCATCAATAGAATGCTTAAAAGACTTCGAAAGAAGATTAAATAAATTTGAGTTGCAGAAAGTTATCCAAATAGGTTTAATTATTTTGGTTAGAAAAATGTCTGTGATGATTTCAGCTTATACTAGGTAACTTCCAAAAATTTTAAGATATCGATATAGAACAAAAATTAATCCGGTCCCATCTCATCAATGCGTAGACAGACCCTCATAATTTATGACTATACGTAATGATGCGAACAAAAAAAAATTTTAAATGTCAAACGTTCAGTGTTTTCAGGACATATAATTATCTTCAATTTTCTTTCCATGATTTCTTAGACAACAGAAAATGTAATTAAATTTTCTTAAAAACGTGTTATTAGTAATTATTACCTCATAATGTCTGAAAGCACTTTGCGTTTTTTTTATTTTAGTAAACAGTCATAAAACAATCTACTTTAAAATTCTGACATTTAAATTATTAGAACTTGGAAGGACTGTTAAATAAGTTATGAATAAAAAAAATTTAAACAATATTTTTATAAAATATATTCTGAGGCAAACTGCGCGCAGGTAGAAGAGTTTGTAGAAGCAGAAATCGCGAACTTTCTAGAATTGCGTAGAAGAATATCGACGCAGGTAGATTTTTTCCAAAACGTTCGATCACGGAGCAGCAGAGGTATATAAGACACAGTAGAGATGGTGTAGGGACAGTTGAACAGTGTGTGTAAGTCGGTGCAAGTACACAGTAGCTAGCCATAAATCATTGAGTTCATATATACATTTTCTAACGCGCTTAGATAAATATATCTTGTATAAATGTCTGTGTATATAGTGCCTTTTCATTATTTAGATTTCTATTTAATTTCCATTATAAAAGACAAGTACTTTTAGTTAGTTTGTTTATTTGTTTTAATATTTTATTGTTGTAAATAAAATATTAACGACCAGAACAGTTTTGTTACAATATTAACGATGAATAAAATCCTTATGGAAAGTTAAGCAAAAAGCTATTGATCTCCATCAAGAGGTTCCGACTCCTTTCCTGACTCCTTCATCAAGTCAAAGATTTGAAAACATTGTACTGTCATCGGCACAAGTCGATGGAAGTGAGTTAAAATCGGATAGCAAAATTTGGTTCTAACTAACAAGTAAAGTTAAATGAAAGCTTGTGTTTATAAAAAAGATACATACAATAAAATACGTTTTAAAATGTTTTTTTTTTAATGCTACGTTCTTCAAAAAAATCCTATACATCAAGCGTAGCGTTTTTCAAAACAAATGTAAAAATAGGACACTAACAAAGTAAATACTTTTTTATAAAATAAACAAACAAATTGTACAATTTTTTCGATTAACTCACGTAACGAACAAAATACATTTCCAATTGTGATTTCCTTATTTTTCAGCGCCAATCAAATAACGTTGTTTGCAAGCTTATTTCCTCATTTACTATATTATTATGTACACATATACACAAGTAATGTACAGTTGTACGGCAGCACACTCCACATCTGACGAAGTATAATTAAAACCAAACGTTCATGTTCACTCACTGACTATTTGAAAAATGGCTGTGCCACATCAATAGTAAATTACACCACAAGGGACGAAAGTCTGATATCTTGCCCTGCGCACCATGATGCCTGAGGGCAAGGCATCACATACCTTCGTGCGATGACTGGGACTTGTTAAAAAACGTTAAAAAAGCGTAAAAAAAAACGGTGTTTGGTCAGTTTTTTGCTTGTGTCTTGTGAAAATTCAATATTGTAACCATAGAAAAGTTCTTCTAATTTTCGGATCAGTGAAAACTGAATTCGTCATTTTACTGGCCTACGAGGCCTGCGATAATATTAATTAATAAAAGGTTTGTTCAATTATTTATTATCTCATTTTCCGCCAGAAAACAATAGTCTACGATCTGGTATTAGAAATATTTCACCTCATCTGTTATTTGATGATGGCAAAGAGTATATGTTAGATAATATTATATACAATATACATTGATAAATCGCACATGGGTTGCCTAGCTAAATCGCAAACCGATGCTGTTCTAAATTCTAATTAACTTTTTTGGATCAACTTCCCCGATTTGTTAATCATAAAAATCGAGCCTAAGATGAAAGAATATGACACAAGGAATTGGAATATATCATTGATTCTATACATAAATATAGATCATCCACATAAACATACCTTGTAAATAGTTGTGGTCTGTGTACTTTGAGTTTATTTGTTTTGTTAACATTTTATTTGTCATATTCTCTCATCCTAGGCTCGATTTTTATGGTTTACAAATCGGAGAAGTTAATCCAAAAATGTTAATTAGAATTTTTCCAATTTAACGGCATCATTACGAGATTTAGCTAGGCAACCTATGTGCGAATTATCAATGTATACAGGCTGTGTCTTAAATACCGGGGCGCTCAATTATTTCTAATACTGCGCGTTGAATTAAATAACAAAAAAACACGTGTCCAGTATTTTTAAAAGATCCATTCAGTGACAGTAAATTTTACAATCCGCCCGCGCTTCTGGGGGCGGATATAACTTTGGAATTTTAAATGGGTACCCCCAATTTTTATTACAGATTTGTATTCCACGTTGAATAATAAGACATTTTTGTATAAAACATGTTTTTGAATTCTGGGTAGATGGCGCTGTAAATGACGGTACGCACGCACAAGTGTAAATGTCAAACGTGCCTGTTGTCTGAATAGAATGACGTCATATTGGTTTGTTGGCGTTAGTTCGTGTCGCCTAGCTGACAAGATACTATTTTTTTCCGTCATTTACAGCGTCATCTACTCAGAATTCGAAAAAATATTTCAGACAAAAGTGTCCTATTTTTCAACATAGAATACAAATCTGTAATAAAATTTGGGGGTACCCATTTGAAAATCCAAATTTACCCCCGTCCCCAGGAGGGGAGCGGGGGTCAAGTTTAGTGTCGCTGAATAGATCTTTTAAAAATACTGGACACGTGGTTTTGTGTTTTTCATTCTACAGTATTCGAAATAATTGACCGCCCCGGTATTTAAGACACAGCCTCTATATTATCTAACATATAATCGTTGTAACTATAATACGTAGGAAATGGAATTGGATAGGACACACGCTACGAAAAACAGCTGACGACATAGCGAAGAGAGCCTTGGATTGGAACCCACAGGGATACCGAAAAAGGGGAAGACCAAAAACATCGTGAAGAAGAACTGTTCGTGAAGAAGTTATGGAACAAGGAACTATCTGGCTTCAAGTCAATAATATGGCAAAAGATAGGACTAGATTTAAAATTTTCGTAGAGGCCCTATGCTCCACTTTGGAGTTAAAGGAATTTATTATTATTATATTTCTTAATCGTTGTCATCATCAAATAATAGATGAGGGTATATATTTCTAATACCGGATCTCTCACTACAAGTATATCAATTCAATTTGATACACATATATATTATGGTGGCTTTCAGCATGCACGCACAAAAATCAACACAGTATAAAATATCGTGTACGGCGCACGTACAGAAGGTACACTCTGAATGACATATTATTACAATGATCAGGTCAGCGGCCTATGAAACGGCCCGGTGCGCCGATGACCTAATTCTTCTCTCACCTCTACGAGCTTGTCATGAACAATCCTCAATTACTCTCTCTCTAGTTATACATAATATGTACTACATATGTGTTATTATTACCATTCCAACCCACAAGTAGAGGAATGGTACTAGTTTAGGTCAAAAATAACTTTTCACAAATTTAACAATATCTTTCCGTTTTGCGGTCCCCCGAATCCACAAAAACATATTTTTGGAAAACCTCTGTGCGTCTGTTAGTCTGTCTGTGGACACGATATAGGTCAAACAGATGAGCGGATTGAAACCAAATTTTGGGAGAATGTTTGGTATGCAAATATGAAGAGCCCTATTGTTTTTGGAGAAAATCGGCGCATGCGCAGAAGAGATATATGCTATAACGGTGTTTTTTATTTAATGATGGTATACTTTTCATTGCGGATAACCGCGAACAGTGGAAATCCATGATTGCCGACGTCTGTAGCAGACATGGCAGATTTGATTGATTCATGATTGATACTTTTCATAACGGCTTATTATTCTATTTATTTTTTCAATAAAGTTTCGTTAATTTTTTTTTTAAACATTATAGTTTCGGAAATATTTTGAAAATAAAAAAAAAACAGCTGCTGTTTTGTTTTCTGTTTTCTGGCCGATCTATAAGATTAATTTACTTTTCACATTTTCAATATGTTTTTCCCAAGTTATCTTTTGGTCCACCGTCAGTCCCAGGAATGTAATGTACCTAATCAACTTTTTGCACTGCTTTATTTGCAAGCTTGATTAAATAGCTCGAGTAATTTAATACATTTTTATAGGTATAAATGTCATGTAGAAGGTTTTAGTATTATTTGCAACTAGTCTATTATCTAAACACCATACGGCCTACTTCCACCATAAAATTACTGTACTTCCAGCACGTGTTCATATTTAGCCAGTTTTTTTATGTAAAAGTATTTGTCTTATTTGACCTTGGGATGAAACGCCGACTCTGTGTTACAATGTTCATCAAATTCCAACAGGATTAGCTTAACATTCAGTCTCGTAGCCGTACGTAGCGAAGAATGTCACGTAGCTACATAACTTTGCTTCAACTACGTGAAGCATTCAGGGTATGAATTATTCTCATTGCAGTTTATTATTAAAACATTTAAACACTCTCACTTTTCAGTAACTTCAGTGACTACGAAACTGGTATTACTGTTATCATACAATGACCTCGTTCGCCATATTAAATTGTGTATTCGGAATATTTTTTTTCTTTAATACCTAATAATTGAATCAATACTAATGAATATCGATAATAATAATGATATTTAATATTAGATGTCGTGTCTTGATAGTAACAGGAAATATTCAGAAGGTATGTGAACCAATTTTATTGTATGTAATAAATTATAACATCTGTCTTATTTTTTTTATCCAAATAACTACAAATGTTTTCTATTAATAATGATAATAAGGAACAGTTTTTACTCCAAAGCTACAGAATACGCCACATACAATTAAATACTTTATATAAAATATCTTTCCAAAGTATACAATTACTAGTGTGACCTGTGCGAATTATTCGCACTAAATAAGTATAATAATTATTACTTTACAAAATTATTTTTTAAATATGATTGCAGGTATTCAATTTGTTTCTAATTTTGCACACTGCTTATAACGCTCTTCTTTTTGTTGTATTACAATATGAAGCTCAGATGACAGATCGAAGAAATATTTTTCTAAAATTGTCATATAGAGGCGCAAGTAGCAAAAGCGTTGAGCTAAGCCAGATGGCATCATGCAGCATTGCTGTGACGTTGTTCAGCGTTGCTCGCTGTTTCAAAATTAAAACCGTCAGATGGCAGTATGCAGTATTGTGTCTGTTGTATTACAACATGAAGGTCAGATGACAGATCGAAGTGTTGACGTTGTTTCAAAATTAAAGCCGTTAGATGGCAGACGTTGTTCAGCGTTGCTGTATTTTAATTAATTTACAAAAACAAAAGCAATAATACATTTTTTAGTTGTCGATGTCAATAGAGCAAGCAATTATCTGTAAAATGATATATAATTTATGTGGAGAAATTGTGAGGTTTTTTTCTAAAAAGGGAGGCAAACATCTTTAACCTTAGCGTATTAATATATATGATGATTTAGATATTTTTTATCAATCAGAAATTTATACTTATATAAAGAGGTAAAATTCAGCGGTACATTGTGCTATATATATCAACAATGTGTACTGAAGAAATGGCTTTGGCAGCATATTACGCATATGTTTATTCAATCTTAAGATATGGTGTAATATTTTGGGGAGGTAGTCCTCTGCACACTAAGCAATTATTTATCTTACAAAAAAAATGCTTACGCAACATAATAAAAATTAAACATAAGCCATATTTCAAACAACTAGGGATATTGACGATGCCCTGTATATCTTAGAAGCAGCTTGTTTTGTTAAAAAAAATTACGATTAATTTGAACAGGAGAGGACGATCCACGAATATTGTATCAGGCCAAAAACGGATCTTCACATATCTACCACATGTGAAATACTCTGTAGTTAGGAAAAGCATGTACATTCAAATGATGAAAATCTATAATGCAATTCCATCAGAAATTAGATTATTAAATTATAAATTATTTAAACAAAATTTTAAAAAATATCTAATAGGTAACTAATACGTACTATAGCACAGAGGAATTTTTTAACGTTTGAATTTTTTATTGACTTGTTTTATGCCTGTAAGGTATTTTAGAAATAAAGATTAATTATTGTTATTATTATTATTATTATTATTATTATATATTTTCAAAAAAATTCAGTACCTACACGATCTTCTGCACTCAAAAAACAGAGTTTTATACTTACATTTTAATTTTGAAACATTTCCAGTGGATTTCGATGGAGCATTACAAAATAAATAAAAAGTAACATAATTCTTATTTGTTTAACAATACCTAACCTTAAAGTAAATAACGTACTGTTTGAAGCAAATAATACAAAAAAATCTTGTCCTTGACAAAAGTCTGAAATAGATGGAAAAATCGTATACTTTAAAATGACATGAAAAAATCAGTTTGCTTTAAGGCCGCACTTTATTAAGGAGAATAAATAAATTGAATAATTTCAATGCCGTGACTAAAATACAACAAAAAGAAAATATCAATAGCGATCATATGCCCGAATAGAACAACTGATGGAGGAGATGATAGCACAGATCAAGGTCGCATTATGAAATATCTTGTGATAGATAGTGGGTGGTTTGTATTTTGCCACAACATCATCAATCTCTATCGCGATTACGTCACAAAAATAAACCAAACAGTTTCGTTATTTTCAATCTCTGCATACGATCATGCGTTCAATAAGTCAGTCCGTTACAAGAAAACAACTTTTAACAAATTATATATTTTTTGTGGTATAGAATTAGCTTCAATGTTTTTTATCTTTCGCATCATCAGAGCTAACTTCTAACTTAAAATATTATAAAACATATATGGGGTGACCGGTAATTGCCCGTATTCCTCTCTTGAGAAGAAAATCTTACTAATTTGGAATGATTAAACCTCTATCACTTGGGGATCGGATATGCAACTTTTTTTGACGTGATAACGTCTTATAAATTGATGAATCACCAATCTTATAAATTGATAAAACACCGGCTGCATGTTCAAAAAAGTGTAACGTTCGTAACGCGTAACGTTCCTAACGCGTAACGTTCCGCCTGACCCTGTGCGTGGTTTTTGCTAATTTCTCGCTCAATTTAAATCAGATCGGTTTGAAACCAGTCTTAAACGAAAGAGGAGAACATTTTACATAGATTTCGTATAACAGAATTTGCCTAAACAGTTTTTTTATACAAATTTATATAGAAAAATAGCTGTATAAATGCAACATGAAAACGGCTGAATTTCTAATGTTTAATTCAATTTTTTGACATTAGTATTTTGTGAAATGCAACGCCTTCTAAGTTAAGTATTGGAATAACTAATTATTATTAGAACATAATACTTTGACAGTTGCAAACGTCACTTTTGACATTTCTTATCATTCCGACACCAAGGATAAGCGGATTGAAACCAAATTTTGGGAGGTTTAGGTTATGTATTACGGAATACGTTATCACGTAAAACTATCGTCCGTAAACCGACTTTACAGACAACCAATTTTTTTATGATAATAACAGTTCTGTGAAGAATTTTTATTTCTTTATTTATTGTAAGTTTTAACACACAACATTTAATCTAACAGTAAATTTCGTGGTTTTCAGCTTTAGAAAGGTTGGCCAATTTTCGTAAGCTATCAGGTCATGGAAAAATTCAGACCAAAAGTGAGACTTCTTTATAAATTTTTAACCAAAATTCTGATTTTTCCAAAAAGAAAACCGATATAGATTTTCTCGAAAATGACGCATTTTCGACTCCCAAGTGATAGAGGAATACGAGCAATTACCGGTGACACATAACTTCCGGTATTCATTTTGATGAGAGCTTTTAATTATTATGAATGTGTTGGTTGGTATGAGCATTTTACGAATAGGTATATGTAATTGTCGTATTTTTCATGTTAGTACATGTGAAAAACTGATTTGTTATAGGTATATTTGATCATTATGTAAGACGGAAAACATATAAGTATATATTCTTAGAAAGCTCTTACTGACAAACAAATTTAAAAAAATTAAAGGCTCTAGCTCTATGGGATTTGCATTCAAATTAATAACGAAAGTGATTTCCCTCTGCACGCTCCTCGCAGGGTTGCTTAAACAGACCTCGTATGTTAATGTTTGCATTGTAAAGCACAGGAGCTAGAAGGCGATATATAATATGTCACAGGCGAATTGTAATTTTTGCCGCTTTATAAAGCGGCTAGACGTTTAATAAAAATGCGCCGTTTAATAAAAAATATAATTAAAATGTGCTAATTAAGCCCTTTCGTTTGATACCAAACACGGCATTATTAAATATTTTTTTTTAGTTCATGATTTTATGTTCTCTAGAGGGCACCATATTTAATTTAATGTGACGTCACACAGCCTATAACCATCGGACGATCAAAACGCTTCCAACGATACCTCATTTGTCAAGTTATGAAAAGTAGTTGAGAAGTTATGAGGCAATAGATAGATACCGGTGAAACTCATAACCCTCCTTTTGTTTCACCGCAGTCGGGTAATAAAAGTACTAACATTTCCGCCACTTTATAAGACAGCTACACGTGGCCAGCCGCATTGCAAAAATGCAATTGTGATGACAATCCGACTTAAAAGTATTCGTCCCTGCAAATACCCCCTGCATCCTTCATCTCAAATCTTTTCCCCTCGCCTAAAAACGGTTCGCGCTCTCCCGACGCTATTTTTAAAGCTAGAGGGTTCTGGTAAACGCCAAATGAAAGACAAAGAATCAGACTACAGATCCTTCAGGCAAATTTTTTGAAAAACAGTTTCGCCTACGTGTAAAATATTACGTAACTTATTATTTTTTTCAAAAGGTTGTAAGGTTTTTCAGGAATTTTTTTTTTTTAAATTCGCCTGAAGGATCTGTAGTCTGATTCTTTGTCTTTCATTTGGCGTTTACCAGAACCCTCTAGCTTTAAAAATAGCGTCGGAAGAGCGCGAACCGTTTTTAGGCGAGGGGAAAAGATTTGTGATGAAGGATGCAGGGGGTATTTGCAGGGACGAATACTCTTAATGTTCGTTTTTTTACAAGACAGCGTCGTTTTATGAAACGATCAGCCGCTTTGTGAAACGGCAAATTTTACAATTCGTATGCGACACATATATTATATCGTATTTGCTTTTAATACATTCTATTGGGAGTGCACTGTGTCTTTGTAAACAGAGGCGGGTGCCTCCACTTTACGTGTGTTGATCTAATCAATCATTCCAATTGATATAAATAGAATTATAATGATCAATCAACTGAAAATATTGGATCTGTGTTACATAATATGTCGGTCGATATTTTCATTAAAATTGTTGAGAAAATTAACATGCATTAATATTAGCGTACGAATTTAGATACCTGTACGAGAATAATCTATACTAATCTATACTAATATATAAAGCTGATAAGTTTGTTTGTTTGTTTGAACGCGCTAATCTCAGGAACTACTGGTTCAAACTGAAAAAAATTTTTTTTGTTGGATAGCCCATTTATCGTGGAAGGCTATAGGCTATATAATATCACGCTACGACCAATACGAGTGGAGCATAAATGAAAAATGTTGCAAAATGTATCTCAAAAATAAGCTTCTTTTCATGTAAAATGCACTAAATAGAAATACTCATATTAGCGTTGTGAGTACACAACACCAGGTGGCTCAATCTGTAGAGCATGCGACTGTCAATATCAGGGTCGTGGGTTCGAGCCCCACGTTTCGGTGAATATATTTTTATTTTTTTTTTTATTTTCTACATTGATTTTTTTAAGGCTTACATTTAAATTTATTTTAATTTTATTTAATTAATTAAAAAATTAATTTATTAGTTAATAAAAGTATAAATATTAGTTAAAAAAGTATAAATACTGCTTTTTATCGACAAAAACTTTTGAACTGTAACTCCGATCATCATGAAATTTGGACACAACAGTCATCTCGATAAACTATATAAATGTGCGTACTCATGTACCCCCCCATTAGTTGTTCTTTTGCACCCGGGTGAAACCGAGCGGGACCGCTAGTAAAACATATTAAGAATATTTGCGATAACAATGTGTTTATAGTAACATAGTTATAAAAATTCTAGCCAACTGGGCGACGGAACCATTCCCACTTCAAAAATGTTAAATTTGATTATAATAAAGAAAAGAAAATTTCTGATATCGTATGAGGTGACGCCGGTAATAGCTAGTATTCAATATGATATTTCCTATTCGTTGCCATGGTTATCTACATAATATGTTCCACGTCATGTAATTAAAGCATGCCGAACTAGTTTATTTCTGACAAATCCATAAAACAAAAGAGCGGCTGATTTTTTTTTTATTTTCCGAAACTATAAAGTTTAGAAAAAAAATGTTTAACGAAACTTTCTTGAAAAAATAAATGGAATAATAAGCCGTTATGAAAAGTATACCATTATTATATAAAAAACACCGTTATAGCATATATCTCTTCTGCACATGCGCCGATTTTCCCCAAAAACAATAGGGCTCTCATACCAAAATGTAACAATAAATTAAAAGAACCATCTATTACATAATCTATAAATCTGAGCCGCAAGTTAAAAATAAAAAAAATTAAACATTTAAAAAAAATAATAGGGAAATGGGCCCAGATAGCTGTGGCAAAACAACAATATCAACAATCATTTATAATACGCATGCTGCCAAATGGTGGAAGAACGGGTATATATGGTGGAAGTAACGAATATCATGCAATGTGTTAAAGTAGGTAAGTCACTAATTATAGTAAATTAGTAATATGGGAATGGAATTACTAATCTTAATATTTATATCGCCTAACTGCTGCACGGTAATTTATATAGGCTAGTACAAGCCCACAGCTTCCCAGGTGCTTATTTGTCAACCAACAAAATTAGGTATCAAATGGATAAATGTATCTTCAAAAATAATGCAATATTAAAAAAATACTAAAATATTAATAGGTACTAGGTCCAGAAAGATGTGCCAAAATAGTAACGGCAACAATAATTTTTTATATTACGCATAATGAATCTCGGTTGTCTAATGGTGGAAGAACGGGTATATATGGTGGAGGTAGCGAAAATCGTATAAATCTGTATTGACAAGTAGAGTATCATTTGAAATTAATAATAGTAAGTAAAAATTATAAAAAAGATTTTTCCGTATCTTCGTTATTCCAAACCGCCAACATCCAGGAACTATTAAATATTAATTATGTTCAATTTATTAATAAAAAATAATTAATTGGTACAAGGTCCAAGTCACCTTGGCTGTTGACAACGTTAAAAAAAGGTTACAATTAATTTTAAGTAGATTTTTCTCATCGGTTACATATTCCTGTTGATTTCATTTATAACGACCTCGGTTGTAACGACTTTTCGGTTATAGCGATGTAGCACTTAAGTCCCTTGAATTTAAAGTATACTTTTCTTTCTATATAGCGACTTCCGGATAAAGCGACAGAATTATGTGGTCCCTTCATCGTCGCTATAACCGAAATCCACTGTATGATAACTCCTTCGTCAAAATAATAATCCACGCTGCTGCGATAGCATCGAATCTCAACACTATATCGCTTATTCGAAAGTATGTCACTTTGCCACGAGCTGCTTGAACGTTACCCTGCGGTCTGATGATGTGTTGTTATAGGTGCAACCGGCGTAAATACAAACGTAACCTAGATGAATTTTTAAGGATTTATAAACGTTCAGTTTAATCTATGTAAGCATATACTTATCGTTATCTCGAAATTGTGCTTTCCAACCATGTATACAGGGCATCACAGACATGACTCCCCAAGTCTATATCTCCATTATTACTGAAGTTATACACCCCATATATTCATAAATGGCATGAAATTCTGAAATAATATATTAGTATTCATTTTTTTTTCAATCCACAAGTGGGGAATGGTACTAGTTAAGGTCAAAATTCACTTTTCAAAATTTTACAATATTTTTTCGTTTTGAGGTCACCGAATACAAAAAAACATATCTTGGAAAAACTGTGCGTTTGTTAGACTGTGAACACGATACAGGTCAAACGGTTGAACGGTTTGAAACCAAATGTTGGGAAGATCTTTGATATGCAAAAATGAAGAGCCCTGTAGCTTTTGGGGAAAATCAGCGCATGCGCAAAAGAGATATATGCTATAACGGTGATTTTTTGTAGGTATAATGAAGGTTTATTATTCTATTTATTTTTTCAAGAAAGTTTTGTAAAGAAATTTGTTTTCTAAACTTTATAGTTTCGGAAATAATTTGAAAAAAAACAGCTGTTCTTTTGTTTTGTAGATCTGTCAGAAACAAATTAGTTAAGCATGCTTTGATTCATTTGTACATGACGTGGACCATATTATATGAATAGAAAATATCATAATATGTAATACTAGCCGTTACCCGCGTCTTCGTACGCGATTTCTTTATTATTATACTATATCAAATGTTAATATTTTTGAAGCTGGAATGGTCCCGTCGCCCAATTGGCTGGAATGTTTTTTCAACACTACACGTGAAATAGTACTAATTGACGTCAAAATTCACATTTCGAAATATTAGAAAAAATCGTTTTGAAGTCCTTATAATCCAGCATAAATGGACAAAATATCTGAACATATTTTTTAACCACCTGTGTATTAGAAGAATATTAATTTTGCCGGTTTAAGCCGGATCTGTTGAAAACTAAAAAAATCGATGTTAGTAGAAGTTTTGTTCCAAAAATATGTATTGAAGGAGATTTATTCGGTTGAGGAACAATTGAAAAATAAGCTTTACCAGAGTATCGCTTGTGGTTAACGTTTCGAAAAATATATTTTCATCATCAGGGCCTCAATCCATACCATCTTAACTTGCATTGAAGCCCTGATGATGAAAATATATTTCTCGAAACGTTATCCACAAGCGATACTCTGGTAAAGCTTATTTTTCAATTGTTCCTCAACCAGATAAATCTCCTTCAATAAAAAATCGATATAAAAAAATAACTTCAAGCTTCCTATACTATCTATACTTTTAACAGTTCGTTTGCCACTACAGTTCTGTCGTATTTATTCTGGAACATATTGTGACTTAGAGTCGGAAATAGCGTCTTGAAAGCGTTAAGTTAACGTTAAGTTATATCTTCAAGTAAAGTATGACGTAAACATGAAACCGTAAATAGGTACAGATAAGAAAAGCAAGAGGCAGTAAATTTTTTATGAAGATCGAACGGATCTCAGTCGTATTACGACTCAATAAATAACATTGGAATATCTGAAAGTAGAAATATTTCTATTATATGTATTTCATTTAGTGTTTAGTAAACATACGATTTACGTTCTGCGAAACATATTTTATGACAAATATAATAATAATATTTTATCGCAACGCAAAGTATTTCAGTCTTATTAAAATATTTTATAGCAAATCGAATTGTCCAATAAAACTTTTGGGCAATTTTTTGCAAGTTCTAATGGCTTCAATACAGTCTACGACACAAAAAAAATTCAAGCGATAATAGTAAAAAAGACGAGGGGGTCGCGGGGTGAAGAGGAACGTAAACAGAGAAAATCCATCGATGTTCAGGATACATGTGTGATAGTCCAGTCAATGGGGAAATTTACACCAAAAAATTAGTTACAGGTATTGACCTATTGGGGGTTGTTGGGGATGGTGTGTACAATATGAGGTTTTGCTAAGGACTGCTATGGCGTGTCCTAGTGGGTGGGGGAGGGTTCAAAGTTGCCAAATTTCATTTTGGACACTCCCCCACCCACTAGGACACGCCATAGCAGTCCTTAGCAAAACCTCATAACTATTTTTTGGCAGATTAACATTGGGAGCGATCCCCATTGACTGGTGTATGAGAGAAATGCAAATATGTACGTATGTCTGAGTTTATGCGAACAGTTGGACAAGTCGACATTGACAATTGAAGTGTATATTTAAATTAGTTAGTTTTTTAGCGCAAATATTCAAAATAGTAATAGACAATTAAAATTATATTTTATTTTCCAAATAGTTTAAGACTGTACCTGCAGTTCTCTGTCTTGTTGTTGTTTTTGCATCAAGTAGAAAAAATGTTGTCTGAAATCTATCGATAGTTCGACGAATAAGCTGCTCTGATGGACTATTATGTAAACTATAAATTTCACGAAGTGCTCCGTATGTTTGGCGAGAAGAACCCTGATTTTGAAAATAAATTTCAACAACTTCTAAACGTTGTCTTTCCATGATAATTTGTCAATGCTTACTGAACAGAAATGTCAAAACAACATGGCTTCTACCTTCCGTCCAATCACAGTTATCCCGATCAAAAGTTCTATCACTCTAAAAAAAACACCCGAAACAAGCAAAAGGTTTTGCACGGGTACACTAGTTACTATTAATTTCAAAGACTCTATTCCGGCCCTGGCACTGCACCAACATTACGCCCACTAATCTTCAGTTGCGTGCGGTGTTCATAATATAGTTAGTTGTGCAGTTTTGAACAGAGCGGAGAATACGCTCAGACGATGGGATAATCTGGTCTCATCAGAACAGTGTGCGAATCAGTAAACAATTTAACACTCCGTTTCACTGCAGTTTGCTGTACTGCAGCTAAATCTCTATATTATATGTCTGTCTGTGTGTATGTCTGTCGTGTAGAGGCATTGCGTAATCCTATATTATACAGAACTCTATGTAAACCGATTCCTTTACCGCGGCTGTGCTTCAGACGTGCTCCAATGTTAATTGACTTAATTATTCCTTCGAGGAATGATTGCAAATTATCTTGCAAAGAATGTTTGCAGATTCTCTTTTGAAAGATCAATATACTCGGTTTTGACTTATTAACAATAACTTATATATTCAGGGTTGCAAATAATGCAATACTTTTAATAAAGCATTGATTATTATTTATTTTGTTTCATTTTTAAATCTCCCTTTATTGCACAAATTGTGTACAAAACAATGTGTGTTAAGGATTAACAATGTTAGCTCACAATTTTCACCAAAGATTCCTTCACATCGTCTAAACTAAAAAAATAATAATCCCGAAATATGATTAATACCACATATTAAATTTATTTTCAAGTTATTTTTTTTATAAGTCCGTATTTTCTATGATGTATTATTGTCTGAGATTAATAGTCCAAATAATTTAAATTATACATAAAAAAGTTCCAGCCAACTGGGCACGAGACCAAAAATATTAACATTTGACATATAGAAAATAAAATTTCTGTTAAGCCTTGTGGTGACGGAGGTAACGGCTACTATTAAATATTACGATATTAATTATTGCTATTCGTGTGCATGGTTAGCTATATAATATTTTTCACGTCTTGTAAAAATTAATCAATGCATCCTTGTCAACTACTAAACTAACAGATCTACTGAACAAAAGTACAGATTTTTTTTATTTTCAAAATATTTCCGAAACTATAAAGTTTAGAAACTTTCTTGTAAAAATAAATAGAATAACAAACCGTTATAAAAATTACACCATTATTATATAAAAAAAAAACAACGTTATAGCATATATCTCTTCTGCGCATGCACCGAATTTTTCCAAAAACAACAGAGGATGATTTTCATCCTCCCAAAATTTAAATCCGCTCATCCGTTGGACCAGTATCGTGCTCACAAACAAACAGACGCGCAGACTTTTTCCAAAAATATGTTTTTTTTTAGATTCAGGTGATCTCAAACGAAAAAATATTGCAAAATATTGAAAAGTGAATTTGACCTAAATTAATACCATTCCGACAGTTGTGATGTTGAAATGGTAAAATAATGCATCATTTTTGGATTATCGTTACAACCCTACATTAAGATAACTTTTTCTGACGTAAATAATCTTAGATCGAGCGTAGTCGGGTAAATTTCGAGTATCGACAGTGTACTATGTTTGAACAAAATCAGCTTATAATATATTTTCAAGAAATGTTCGTATAGACAGACAGATTGACGAAAATTCTAGAAACTCACAAATATATATTTGAAAAATTCACATGAAAATAAACTACAGGTGTCGTTTTTCCTATATTTTAATTTAGGCGCCTGTAACTTCAGTTGTCGAGAGTACCTATAATAATATACAACTTATGTTAACGCGTCAAAGATAAATATACACCCTGTATAGTAATAATTACAGGCAGTAGTATTTAGTACTTTGCCCTATTATTCAAGTTCAGTGATTTTACACATTTGACGCTATTTATTCAAGCAAATAAATTGCTTTATCTACGTACATGTTATGGATAAAGTTAGAAAACACAATAAACTTTGATTTTCCCGAGTAAAGTGCGTAGATAAATTAGTTCTTGTACTCTAAGATATAGTTCCCTTATTGGACGTTTGAACAAACTTTTTACTTTTGGGCATAAATGACATGCATATGCTGAAACGCCGCAAAAATAAAATTTACGTTTTTTATCTAGCCCAGTCATTCTTATTAGACTAACAATGGGTTGCAGAAAGGGTTGTCAAAAAATCTGATTTAACGATGACCTTAGATTGTGATCGTATAATTACGGTTTCCATACATCAGGAGTAAAACCGGGACGGACCGCTAGTTAAAGAATATAATCAGACGTTAAACAAAGATTTAAATACAATTTTAATTTTCGGTACTGATTATTTTGACGAACACTGTATATGAGTAGAAACTGTGTAAAACCATGTTAATCCGAACTGCTCTCATCTGTCTATCCTTATAACTGTTTGTGAACTTGATGCTGTGAAATTTCTTAAGTTAACTTTTCAAACCAGTAACCAAAATTAAATTCAGTACGCCTAATTTTAATAATTTTGTTGTCAGAATAACATTGTTTCTCAAAATGTTAAACCCGCCCTCAATTTCTTACTATTCCTAATAAATTATAATCCAATATGGCCTTCCCACATTTTTGAAGTAAATGCCGCTGTACACGAAGCTAGTTTTACTGCTGGAATTGCTGGATGGAATGATGTCATTCCGCTGAATTTCAAAATTAGAATGCTGGGGCTATTTTTCGTACTTTATACTTGTTAGTAGTAGTTTTGTTCCAAAAATATATATTGAAGGAGATAAATTTGGCTGAGGAACAATTGAAAGATAAGCTTTACCAGAATATCACTTGTGGCCAACGTTTCGAAAATTATATTTTCATCACTGAGGTCCTGAGAATGAAAATATAATTTTCGAAACGTTCTAGTGATACTATGGTAAAGCTTATCTTCCAATTGTTCCTCAACTAAATTAAATCTTCCCCAGTACTTGATACTGTGCAGACTTTTTAGCAAGAACCAATCAGAAAACAATAACTTGTCACGTGTGCGACATGGGCAAACGTCATAAACAAACGTGGCGTCATAGTATGTGTTCTGTTTCAGCTTCAAAACAGGCATCGTGTGAAGCGAACACACAAACCGTCGCGAAATCCAACACCGCAGCACGCTTGGAACCTAGCATCGAAATAAAGCAGCGAATCCAGCGACAAAACTAAGTAGCCGTTTCTATAGTGATGGAACGGCTGAAAATAACAAGAGTACGAGAGCTGTCAATTTTTTAAATTTAAGTGTAGTAAGTGAGCGGAAGTGAGAGAGTTTTATTTTTACCTTGAAGTTTAACATACATTATCCTCTTTCTTTTGACTCTAAAACATATTTTTCTAGAGTTTTTTGAAAGTTTATAGTGCTTACAAAAAATTCTCTTTTGTTGCTGTTGGGGTCAGTTCTGAGCTTTCGTATATGGCAGCAGCCCTTTCATGGTCACGCCCTTTCGGATCATTTGTTCCCAGAGTATGGAAATTAAAGGTTTCAGACGAGCCATATAAACATCCTTTATTTACACAGAGAATGTGAGGAAACCGAAGGTCAATAACCTTCCTGTACGGTTCAATGCACTTTGAATTTGAGTAATAGAAAGCTCTAATGCCGGCTCCACACTATGTGGCGAACTAAACGACCGTTGGCCGTCGAATAATGTGTATCGACAGTAAATGAAAAACTCCTTCCAGCGTATGGTAGCACTATACAACTGTGTATGTTCAACGACTTGTGAACTGCAGGCGCGGTTGTATGTATGTTATGCGCAATAGCCGAAATAGGCCACTGCCCGAAATTTTTGCCCACAACGCGTTGCGGGTAAGGAAATATACTCACAAAGCGTTTTCTGTTAGTTTTTGCGGGGCATGGGTAAAATTAAACGCCCACAACACATTGTGGGTAAATGCCCGTACCCACTACACGAATTAAAAGTTTTTGAAGTGTCGCATCGGTTTGTGGGCATTCCAATCTACCTACGTCGCGTTGTGAGCGTCTCAAAGGCAATCCGTGCAAGAATAAGTAGAGCCACAAAAAGCTGTTGTGAATTTTTTTATACATACTTTCATATTTAAATGAACTCAGTGATTATAAGGTATTTAGATACTATACATGTTTTTTGGAGTTAAAACTTTATTTTTATTATTATAATATATGATATTAATGGTATTATTAAAAGCTATTAGAAAAATTGTTATAATTATTATAACGCATCGTGTGTAAAGAGACGCCCACAACGCGACGTGGCTAGATTGGAATGCCCACAAACCGATGCGACGCTTCAAAAACTTTTTATTCGTGTAGAGCAGTGCTCCGCAACCGGTGTGCCGTGGCACACTGGTGTGCCGTGAGCCGGATACAGGTGTGCCGCGGTCAAATTCAATGTATTTGACATTTTACAATTTACAATTACATTTTGCAAAATTTGGAGAATTAATTTTTAATTTCTTAGTTATCGCTCAAAAAATTCTGGTATCATTAAAATGTAACTGAAATAAATTAGCACTATTTTTTTGTTTGAAAATTTTTATTTGTTGGTACATTGTTACTAATTTTTTCAATTGTTATTTTAATATGAATGAAAAACACTGTGTAGAACGCACGTTTGCCGTCGTGTCGCCTCGGTCGATCTGAGTCGGTCGTCGCCTCAGTCGTGTATTTGGGTATCAATTTAATACCTATATATTTTAGCTTTTGGTGTGCCGCGGAAATCTAGCAAGAATTTTGGTGTGTCGTAAGTGAGAAAAGGTTGCGGAGCACTGGTGTAGAGGGTACGGACATTTACCTACAATGTGTTGTGGGCGTTTAATTTTACCCATGCCCCGCAAAAACTAACAGAAAACGCTTTGTGAGTATATTTCCTTACCCGCAACGCGTTGTGAGCAAAAATTTCGGGCAGTGGCCGATTTCGGCTATTGCGAATAACATGTATACCTCTGCAGTCGCGTGATCGAACATTCTGGAAAAAACCTACCTGCGTCGATATTCTTCTTACGTAATTCTGCGGGATTTTTCTCGAATGTTCGAAAACCCTTCTCTACCTGCTACCTGCGCGCAGTATCTGTAGCGGCTGGCGTGCGTAACAATATGTTGGACACGCGCCGAATGCTCACACAAGTTCGGCATACGTTGCCAACGTGTGGAGTTAGCTTTACAAGTGAGATGCTTATAGTTCAATTTAACTTGTGTACAAATGAATCAGTATATTTTATTGGTCCACAAAGAGAAATTACTGAAAGTCTACAGTCTGAGTCGAATGACCTCAACGTAGGAAACAAAGGTGTAAAAATGATCACCTAGAGAACTAATCTGGACATTATTCTTCTGCTGAATCGATAAAACGCCCCATTTGCAGTGCAAGCATTACCTTCCCTACATTGCGTTAAAGTCTGATCAGAACAACGTAATTCGAGTCGACTTAAATCTAATCCGAGAGTGTTTTAAAAAATATAACTTTTAAATTGATTAAATAATCCGGAGCTGACTTTTATTTATTAATATTAATTATAAAACTTTACTATTTTTTTATCTTTTTTTAGACATTTTGCGAGAAGTCATAATTAGAACTTAAGTAAGAATCATCAAAAATTAGGTAGGTAGGTAGTATGTAAATTTTTATGCTTTTTCATGTATTCTTATACTTTTGTAATATGCAAGTCTGAATTATATTATTATTATTATTATTATTATTATTATTATTATTATTATACCAATCTAGTGTGCTAGTGATGTGTATAGGTCATAGAGATATTAGACTAGAGTACGCGAGTGAGCCGCGAAAGTGTCTGCTATTCAGACAGACAACAGTTCCTTATCTCTATGGTAACTAATGATACAAAACAATGCTGATTTGAGTAAACAAATATCTGGTTTTCTGGGTTTTCTGCTGAGGACACTTTCACTTATGGTAAGCATAACTAGCGTACTCTAGTTACTTATATCTCAATGGTATAGGTTTAATCCAAAAACTTCTTTTTTTTTGGCTGACTCCTCTTATTCTTCCTCCTTTTTACACAACAAAAAATAAAATAAAAAATTCTTCCACCGAACTACACGTCCATACTTCAAACTATCTCCTTGAAAATTGCAAAACGTCTGCCACATACGAAACCTGCACTAAAAACTGATGGCCCGTGCTGGTTTGTCCTGATCGAGTGTGCGAAATCGTTACAGATTCGTGCTAGTCTGTGCATGACAATTAATATGCGTGGTCTTTTGAAACTCCGATCTGATTAAAATAAAATTTGGGTCAAGTTCGAGAACTCGATGTGCCCAAATTTTGATTTTTTTATGTCATAGAAAACGCTAAATTTTGACGTTCCAAACAAAAAAAAAACTTTGGGGGTTATCCACAAATTTCCTCAAAAATACGTAAGAACTTTTCGTTTTCTACTGTCATTTTTTTAATCTAACCAATCAGAAATCACGTATAAACGTCATAGCAACTGGTGTATAGAATTACTGTATTACACTATCTCACTTTGTACACACGACCCCGTAATTGTTTTTAAAGAATTCCCCCTAAACGCCCTTCCCTTTTCACTGCGCAAAAAAAACGCCATCTCATCGACACGACTTTGTAATTAATTTTTAAAGAACTCCCTCCAGACTCCTTCCCCTTTTCACTGCGTAAAAAAACACCATCGCATCGACACGATCCCGTAATTAATTTTTAAAGAACTCCATCCCAGATTCCTTCCCCTTTTCACTGCGCAAAAAAACGCCATCTCATCGACACGACCTTGTAATTAATTTTTAAAGAACTCCCCCCAGACACCTTCCCTTTTTCACTGCGCAAAAAACACACCATCGCATCGACTCAACTCCGTAATTAATTTTTAAAGAACTCCAACCCAGACTCCTTCCACTTTTAACTGCGCAAAAAAAAACACCATCGCATCGACATGACCCCGTAATTGTTTTTTAAAGAACTCTCTCCAAACGTCTTCCATTTTTCACTGCACAAAAAAAATAATTTATAAAAAAAAATCCGCACAAAACAGCTAATAATATTGTAATTTATGTTATATAAAATAATAATTGTGCATTTCCAATGGATATTTTGCATATCGAGTTATCGTACTCTAACCTAAAATTTGGTACGCCTAACAATGTGTACACGGTATGGTAAAAATAAAATAAGCAGAATTTATTGCGAAAACGAAATTTTTGATCGTTTGTATCTGTTGACCTGATATTAAATTATTTTTTAATGTGAAAAGTTGCGTAACAAACTGCTACACAGCGTTCATTTTGTGCATAACGATGTTAATGTTGGAATGTAGACAGCCAATAAAAGCCAATGAAGCAAATAATTCAATTGCCGTTTGACCAGTTTTAACATCGCCTATAGGTTAAATAAGATAAATGTACAAATTGTCCAATTGCGTAAAAATAATCACTACTAGATAAACTATTTTAGAACAGTGCTGTTCAACATGTTCTTGTTCTTAGAAATTGTAATTTTTATGTGTTTTTAATTCGTAAACACAATCTATTGAAAACACTAGCTGTGTTCTTCCGAAAATCTGCCAGCGCCCGATTTACACTTTTTAGTGTATTTGCCATAAGGCACTTACACTATTGGCGTCGGTCGGATGGTGGGACCTAGGTGTGTTAGCACGATAACTCTCGACAGACTTAATCGACTTAAAGTAAATTTGGTCTACATGTTGGAATCTACCACAACACAAAACCTATTTAAAATGAGCCCAGTCGGGCTACTTTAAGGGTGGGTTTTAGAGGTTGAAAATTTTGTTTGGGTCCAAAAATACCGAAAAAATTCTCAGAATCGTTTCAAATTTAAAATTTAACCCTTTAGTAATTATTAAAATGTGTTGCTAAAGTTTAAAAATAATCGGCCCGACAGAACCGGACTTACAAATTTTATGAAAACGCAAGTTTACTGATATGGGTTTACATACTGAAGGGTGTATAAATTTGGTACAGATGTTGAATTGATATGTAGTATTGAAATTAAGTAAAAACTGTTTTAAGGGGTAATTTTTTTATTTTCTCCAAAAACAAAATTAAGTTCACACAATAGAGCCGCACTGCTTATAAAAGCAAATACACTATATTGTCGGCAGGGTTTCGCACTGCGACCCGAGTTTTTTTTTATACGATGCTTTTTATGTGTCTTCGATGTTTTCCTTTTAGAAGTATTTTTTTAGTTCTGATGAGATGAAAAAAATTACAATTACACATAATACAGTTGCTTAGTCATAAAGTATTCCCTCAGATGCTTGAATTTTAAACACACCCAGCTATGAAGAAATGATCTAAACCATGCCTGGGCAAATGGCGGCCCGCAGCGCAATTTTGTCTGGCCAGCGAAGCATTTTATAAATTTTATAAAAATAGTAAAATGCCGAAATAGAATGTGGGGACCTTTTTTTTATCATAGTCATACGGCCCGCAGTCAAATTTTCATCAGCTATGTGGCCCGGCGATCAAAAGATTTGCCCGCCCCTGATCTAAACGCTTCTTTTTAACATAAATATCAGTTTTTATATTAGGTGCGGTAATATAGTTTGTGATTTAAATTAAAGCATTAATGGGATATTTCAAGAGTCTGCCTTCTGTAAAGCCCATTTTAGACGAATAATTAAAATTACGTAATTTTCAGAAATAAAATCTGACACCTGCTATTTTTAGTGTATTTGCCATAAGGCACTTACACTATTGGCGTCGGTCGGATGGCGGGACCTAGGGGTCGGACCAAAATTTCTCGACGTTTCATAGCCTCCTAAACACTTTGGCACCATTTTTGGAAAAGTCTATTTATATATGTATATATATATATATATATATATATATATATATATATATATATATATATATATATATATATATATTTATATATATATATATATATGTGTGCGGGCTATAACTTTCGAAGAAGTTAATTGATTTTAACGAAATTTGGACCACATGTTGAAATCCATCACCGCACGAAGCCTATTTAAAATGGGCCCAATCGGGCCACTTTAAGGGTGGGTTCTAGGGGTTAAAAAATATTTTTGGGCCCAAAAATACCTAAAAATTTCTCCGAATCGTTTCAAAATTGAAATTTAACCTTTTAGTAATGATTAAAATGCGCTACCAAAATTTTATTAAAATCGGCCTGACAGGACCGAACTTAAAAATTTTATGAAAACGTTAGTTTGTAGATATGGATTTATTTAGTGAAGGGTGAATTTAATTTATTGTATTGATAACAATATTAAGAAAAAAAAATTATTTTTTAAGGGGTGTATTAAGGGGTAAAATTTTTTATTTTGTTCAAAAATAAAGTTAAGTTTATATAAGGGAGCCACACTGCCTATAATAGCAAATACACTATATTGTCGACAGGGTTTCGCACTGCGACCCGAGTTTTTTTTCTTACCATTTTAAAATAAATGTAAAAGTCGCAGCCGAAACTTCATATAAATTGCTTTAATAAGAACTTTGAATTTTCATGACTATACTAATGGGCGAGAAAGGGTTTTCTTACATATGATATTTACGTTAATAGGCGTCGACTAGCAGCCTAACGTAGTCAATATAATTTTTTTTATTCTCGAGATTTCGTACTAGGTCTAGAAATAAATAAACACGTACCTACATAAACACATCTTTTCAAAAATAGTGTAAAAGTATTGTAATGACCTTGAAACATAAAAATATATTGTTTTCAATCTACTATTAATAGAAGTTGCGATCCGTTGTATTGAAAAATTTGGTTGGGAAAGTAGCTTATGGATCAATGAAAAGAAGTAGTACTTATGCTGTTTAGCTATTTATCTAACTTTTCGGCAAATTTTGACAATGTACTTCATTATTTGAATGCTTATTATCTCCGAAGATGGCAATAAATTTGCCGAAACGTTAGATAAATAGCTAAAACATCATAAGTACTTACTACTTCTTTTCATTAATCCATAAGCTACAAATTTCCCAACCAAATCTTATATAAATATATTAAAAAAAACGAGTATGCTTTAGACCACACGACTGAAGTAAAACTGCTTAACTCCATCTATATATATGTTTATATATGTATAGTAATATTAAAAAAAAAACTTCGGAGAAGTAAAAACTTCGTTCTGTGCTAAATTCAAAAACTTGAGGCGACTGAATCTTAAGATCATAACTTAAAAAAAAATAATTTCGAGGCAGACAAGAAATTGAAATCAAGCTCGAAATTCTGTGCGTAAGACGTCGAAAAAAAATGAATTTCGAGGCAGACAAGGAATTGAAATCCAACCTTGAAATTCTGTGCTTATAAAAGCTACAAGAGCAACAGCAAAAAAAAATGCAGAGACGGTGTTCGCATAACTCCTTTAGTTACCACTAAAAAAACGCCGTCTGTGCACTTTTTTTTGCTGTTGCTCTTGTAGCTTTTATAAGCACAGAATTTCAAGGTTGGATTTCAATTCCTTGTCTGCCTAGAAATTCATTTTTTTTCGACGTCTTACGCACAGAATTTCGAGCTTGATTTCAATTTCTTGTCTGCCTCGAAATTATTTTTTTTTAAGTTATGATCTTAAGATTCAGTCGCCTCAAGTTTTTGAATTTAGCACAGAACGAAGTTTTTACTTCTCCGAAGTTTTTTTTTTAAGATTTCACGTCTTTTTCCAAAGTGTGAGACATTATTTTTATTTTTCCTCCAAAATAAACATATGTGCATTTTTTATATTGTTGTATTTAAATGCAATAAAAGTGTTCATATTGTTGTATTTAAATGCAATGAATCTCCGAAATTAGAATATGTATTGTAAAAAACAACACGATCCTTACTCCATGCAACTGTGGTTTCGAGCGCGTCTCTCATGTATTTGTGGGCGTGACATGTAAGTTATACCGTGGCAGCACTTGATTACACGCCAAATATAAATGCACTTTTGTAGTTTGTTAAATAAGAAGTAACAATCAAAAGTCGGTTATAGAAATTGCAATAATCGACTTTTGATTTTTACTTCTCATTTAACAAACAGCACTACAAAAGTGCATTTATATTTTGCCGCGTAGTCCAGTGCTGCCGCGGTGCAACACCTAGTGGTGCAATCGGCTCATCACACCTCCATGCGAATACCATGACATTCAATTTGTAAACAATCCATGTGAAGTCTATTAAAAATAAAAATGAGTTATAACAAGTCTATGCTCTGTGATACATGATTCTTTTTTATATTCATTTGAAATATGGATATTCTTGAAGATTCCATGAAGGCACATTTTGAAGGCATGAAAAAAAAATCAATGAACAAGGCCCACCATTAAAAATACAAATTTTTTTTCATATCATTTGTAAAATACTTATTTTGCATTAAAAAAAGAAGTTTCACTTCGTAATCTTTTCACTTTTTAATTTTTGTTGCACTTTTTATGATAAATATGTTTTTTAATAAATTAATTTATTTAAATCTAACTTCAATCATATATTTTGTTATTTTTTAATAAAAGATTTGACGAAAGTGAATTTTTCAAAAAACAAGAAAATAATAAAAATTAAAAAAGAAATAAAAATATATGAGAAAAAAATTGAGAAAATAAATTAAAACTAAAAAAACAATTAAAAACATAAAAAAAATTAAAAATTGAAAAAAAATTTTCCAATGATGCTAGCGGGATTCGAACTCAAGACCCTGTTAGTATAGTTATTACTAGCCTAACGTCGTAACCGCTCGTCCACGCGCACTCTCACAATATAAGCTGTTATTGTGGTACAGAAGTATATATGGGTGATACGAAAAATCGGTCCTATGAAAGTCACGTGGTCACAGAACTATAAAACTTGGAAACTTGCTTCATATACACGGCGTTATATGGGAGAAAGGCAAAATCAATGTATAAGAATACGCTAGAGATTCGTTGGCATTTAGCACAGAAAAGAATCTCTAGCGAGATTCTTCGATATACATGTAAGAAATGACCGTTCGCGTAACGCTAGCAAACTCGCAAACGAACTAGTCTCTCTTGCTCCAACAGTGTGATACAGACAATAGACCTACACTGTGTCTTAGATATACAAAACGTAACTGCCTCGCCCGATCACACTTTTCGTAACGCTCTCGTCACGGATTCACCAGCTTACTCCCCAAGTGAAGCATGCGTAAAGAAGTTTTACTTCAATAAGTTTGATTACTATTTTCCGACCCATTGCAATAAATACTCGAAAATTAATAAGCCTCCTCTTTTCGATTTTAAAATTTACCATCTAAAGAGAGCTTAAGTGGGCGGTTCGTAATAATTCCGATGTTAAATCCCTATATCGATTTTGCACCCAGTAGATGGTTACATAATATAATATTACATAAGTGTATAGAGTTTGAGGCCGGGTACGGAGGGAGGCGGCGTCGCGACGGTCGTGTATTGGCGGGATGCGATAACGGGTCGGGCGTCACACAAGGTGTGCTGAAGTTAGATACGTGAAATCTATATGTACACCTATATTGGAATTAAATATTCATTGAGCTTTTTAAACGCACTCCAAAACAGGTCCTTTACTAATTGAAACTTTAACAGGCTCCCGGCTATGTGTCGCATTCATCTGCATCTATACCAGTGCCAACAAACAGGCGATTCTGCATTTCATTGGACTATTTGCACCGGACTCGGCTATCTATACATCTATACTAATATATAAAGCTGAAGAGTTTGTTTGTTTGTTTGGTTGAACGCCCTAATCTCAGGAACTACTGGTTCGAATTGTGTTTTTTATTGCATAGTCCATTTATCAAGGAAGGCTATAGGCTATATAATATCACGCTACGACTAATAGGAGCGAAGCATCAATGAAAAATGTTGCAAGATATAACTCAAAATTTGTCCGTCCGACAAAAACTATTGAACGGTAACTCCGATTATCATGAAATTTGGACACAACATTCATCTTGGTAAACTAAGTGCGTACTCATCCCCCCCCCATTCGTTCTTTTGCACCCGGGTGAAACCGGGCGGGACTGCTAGTATATTATACAAATAAGTAAAATTAGAGTGTCTGACTGTACTGTCCAAATAACAGCTTTTTAACTAAGTGGATATGAAAGTATATACGGTAATTATAGCAAAAAAACAATTTAAACAAGTTTTGTCTGTCTGTCTATCTGTTTGTTGCGGCAAATGTCAGAAACAACTGGACTGATTTTTAACAGACTTTCACTGGCAGCTAGCTGAGGTTATAAGGAGTAACTTTGGCAACTTTTATTTTAGGAAAAAAATTAGGGTTCCGTGCAAAAAAATTAAAACCTATGCGGACGAAATCGCGGATAACAGCTAGTATCAAATAATATAGATTCAAGTACGGTAAACTTCCTTTAAATAGCCACATTCGGGACTTGACGCATGCTGGAATACAAAATATTCCCGATTACAGGATGACAAAAACTAAAACGGAAATTAAAATTTAAAACAAATTAAGTATAGTAGCATATATATTATTATGAATATGTTTTTAATAACGAGCTTGAACGGCAGGAAGGTTGATCCATCTTAAAAAAAATCTCGAGTATCAATATTATGTTTTTTAGACTTTTCACTTTGTTTTTTATCGTGAAATCATTTCGTATAATGTGGATTTATATTTTTTCAGCATCATTGAACGAGCTAGTGCGTTTAGAAAATTTAATAAACTTGATTTTTCTCCCGACATACGTGCCGGACTATCAAGCAAGCTGGGCAGTAGAAATGCTGGTTGCATTGAAATATTTTTTCAATAGTACCTATTTGATGTATGTTCCAATTTTCTTAGCAATTCAAACCGCGCGTGGAACTAGTGCTGTTTGTTGCCCATTTTAGACTAGAGTTGCACGTGCATAAAATTTTTAAGTATTTGGAAATATTAATATTAAAACTGTAAAAAGAGGTTGTGCCTATTCCCCGGATATTTCAACATAGTTTAAGAAAACAGAGAGAGATTGTAGATGTGCGAAAAGGAAAAAAAGGAATACATAGTATGAACGCGTACAGAGAGAAAAAGAATTACCTTAATGTCTTGAGTTCCATCACCGTTCAGCATCAGGAGAGAAGAAATGTGGCACACATAAAGCTACCGAATTAAATAAATTTCCAAAGTAAATGACGTAGTTCAGTCTATGCAACATACAAAAAGAAACTTAATTAATAAACGTAGCTGCCTCCATTCAACCTGAAATGTTTGCGTATGCCTTTATAAATAAGTCAGATAGACGAATAAACAGCTATCCAAATCTTACACCGGCATAAATAGTTTATTTTCAATATTATTGTAACGAGACGCCACTGGAGGCGGCGGCAGTGCATTGTTGTTAGAGCCGCTTAGACAACAATGCTTAATTTTTTGTCGGAACCGCAAAGACAACAATGCGCGCATTGTTATCGGAACAGCATATATAAGAATGCCGAAGCTTCTAGAATGCCGACGAATGTTCCATAACGCGTCTGAAGAACTTATATAAACAGTGCTAGCATGGACGAGAAAGAAGTCAGTAAGTGTCAGTGATAATGAACAGTCCGCGAACGACATAAATAGGTATAGTGACATAAATAACCGTTACAAGATAAATAGATATCTGTGAGATATAAATATCCTGTGTACATAGTAGTTTAGTGTTATTGTTGTTGTTTTAGAATACGTTTGTTTTTCGTTATTTATTTTATTATTATATTTGCGCATTATTATAGAGAAGTACTTTTAGTTTGTTTTTGTTAACGTTTCTTTTTTTGTAAACGAAACGTTATAAATATTTTTTACCACCAACAAAAGAACAGTTTTGTCAGTTTTATTAGGTATATTATTTTTTCACAGTACATACACGGATTACACATCTATACAAATATTATAAAGAGTTAAAGTTTTAAAAATGTTTTTTCCAATATTTAGAATGAACCTTCAGGATGACATAGCGTTCAAATTAGAGCGCTTTTCGTGCCGTGGACACTAATTTTGCAATGTAAGCGATGAAAAAAAGGTGGCAATCTACAAATTCAGGCAAAGCCGGACCGGGTCGATAGTTTTTTATACGCTTAAAAAATGGCGCTTATTGCACAGGCGACGAAAGAAAAAGATAAAAATGGCATTATGTACTGAACATTTCGTATATATAATGAATGAGCCATTTTCATCAAAAATAAAAAATCCTTTAGTAGCAGCGCTAGTATAGTATGCGGTACAAACGCACCTATACCAATATATAAAGCTGAAGAGTTTGTTTGGTTGGTTGAACGCGCTAATCTCAGAAACTACTGGTTCGAATTAAAAAAAATTTTTTTCTTGGATAGCCCATTTATCGAGGAAGGCTATAAGCTATATAATATCACGCAACGACCAATTGGAGCGGAACATCAATGAAAAATGTTGTAAGATGTATCTCAAAATTAGTCCGTCCGACAAAATATATTATCAGGTGGATGACCTAACTAAATATTGCAATATTAGCGCGTGACGGTTACAAGCCCGGATAGCTCAGTCGGTAGAGCGTAAGACTCTTAATGCCAGGGTCTTGGGTTCAAGCCCCACGTCGGCGAATGTATTTTTATTTTTTTTTATTTTCTACATTGCTTACATTTCAATTTTTTAAAATTTTATTACGACTAATTAAAATTAAATAAATCTAATTAATAACTCATTTGAAAACTGCTATAATTATAGGTACCTATATATATAAAAATAATTTTCCTACAGTGTTTTCAATTAAATATTCATTATATTAAAAGAAATTTATTACTTAAAAAAGTATAAATACTGCTTTTTAACGACAAAAACTTTTGAACGGTAACTCCGATCATTATATGAAGTTTGGACACAACATTCATCTCGGTAAACTAAGATGAATGTGCGTACTCATGTCCCTTCCTTCCCCATTGGTTCTTTTGCACCCTGTAGAAACCGGGCGGGACCGCTAGTCATATAATAAAATAGTAGGCTAATTTTGAATTACTGTCAGTCATAGTAACGGTTTTAAACTTACATACATAGAAATAGTTTATTATTTCTGTAATATTATATTCTGCTGTCCCAAAACGAAAGAAGAAAACGACGTACCCGGTGGAGATTTAAAATTTTCAGGGTTGCTAACAGAAATATATAATGGTTGCCTTTCGTGGCTAATCGGAGGCACTGCTCTCATGAAAAAGGCTCACTTTTTATGAGAAAATTGATTATTTTTTAATTTAACTATACGTATTTTTTATGCATATACATTTTTTATTTAACTCTTTCAAACAAACGAACAAAGCTCGGTCATCCAGGTTCTAATTTATTTAAATAAGCAATACGAAAACACTTTTACATAATAAAACTTTAAACAATTGCTTCGGCTCGGAATATCAAAGAAAGAAAATAAAGAGTGAAAAGGAACAATTGTATGATTTCATTGACATAAAGAAAAGACCAGAAAGTATGTCACTTAGTGGAAGAAAATAGGCTGTGGTCAGAGCCGGATTAACCTATAAGCAAATTAAGCAATATTGCTTAGGGCATCACGTCTCAGGGGGCACAACAACTCAGAAATGAAAAGTACCTCACTAAACCGTGTCAACAATTTTTTTTTCTTTTTGTCATGTTCTCAAAACTTTGAACTATACTGGTTTGTCTTTAGAAGTATAAAAGTCAAAAATAAATAATTTATTTTTGAAAATGGAAACGAAAAAAACATTATTTCTTAAGGGTTCATTTTTTTTATTTTAAAGTTTTGAAACTTTTTTTCTCTTAATTGTATAAAAATGCCTAAGGTCCGATTTTATAGACAGCCAAATTTTCAATGAGAGCATTGATTGTAAAATTCAATTTTTTTCCTAAAAATCTATGCTTTTTAACTTTTTTCTATCAATTTGATTTTTTTTTCATAAACTGAACATATTAGAGATGGGGCCATAAACAAGAAATGCTTAGGGCATCAATGAGTCTTAATCCGGTACTGGCTGTGGTATAGCTGCCCATTTCATTTCTTTTCTAAACAGACTTGCGTTGTAATAACAAAAATTTGGAGTCGGCCAATAGTGTTTCATAGCAGGAGAGCTATCAAATATTTTGGGTAGGTATTTGAAGCAAGATGAAAATTGTTTTAAACACAAAATCGAAGACCTGGCTGAAGGATAGTGGAGTTTAGCCAAGTCTGAATTTTTTATTTTGCAAAATTTTATTTGCAAAGTGAAATAAAAAATAAATAAATCAGATCATCTAGTCGGGTCTAAATGACCGCCAAGCGGGTACAAAACTAACTATAATACTTGAGTGCGGGTAAGACGCTACGGCTAGGTTGAAGTGTGAGAGAGAGCGTATATCGCACCTCTGCACACTTCAATTCAGTCCATATACGCTCTCTCTCACACTTCAACCTAGCCGTAGCGTCTTAGCCGCACTCACGTATAATAAGCCAGTTTTGTAACCGTCTGGCAGATATTTAGAGCTGGGGAAATTATCTGGCTTATTTATTTTCAAAATGCCTCTAGGACTTTTTTTGCAAATAAATTTCGCAGAGATTCATACTCGAACCAATAGCGTTTATGGAAAATCAAAATCGGTTCAAAAGCGTTCACGGAGCTTCAGATACGGACCAATAGAAATTGTCACTTTAAATCCGCTGCACACGAGACTGGAAACACTGCTGGGACTTCTGCAGGCAGGCTACGAGACTTGAAATGACGTCAGTGCAGGCTCGTCTGCCATCATAAGATGGAATTTAAAATAATTAGAACAGGGGCTATTTTTCTTGCTGGGTTCCCTGATTGCTCTGAGCTAGAACCAATCGGGAAACAGTATCTTGTCACGTCGGCGACATGAACAAACACCCACAAACAAACATTGTGTATTCTGTTCAGAGACAATAAACGTCCACTTTTGGTAATGTTCTAACTATCCGCACCGAACCTACCTACAAAACAAGCTTGAAAAGACGTCTCGTGTGAAGCGAGCACATAAAACCAATCAAGAAAACCAGCGTTAGAAAACTAGTAGTCAAATCTAGCAAGGAATCTAGCAGCAAATCCAGCTTCGTGTGCAGCGGCCTATTTCTGCTAGGAAATGGTCAGTCCATTCTCTGTATCAATGGCATGAATGTAAGATTAGATTTCATAGGCGGTCAGAAAAACCATTAAGAATATATTTTGTGAGCGCCCTCTCTTTTTTACTTAAAAAGGTACGTCTGGAATATTTATTTGTATAGAACAAGGAGTATACGTATGGGTTTATCTCACTCGTAAACATCAGCAATACATAAGAGTCTCTTTTACCTTCTTTGCCACGGCGGTGGAATCAAGACGATGCAATTCCCCTAAGACATACATTTTATACCAATGCGTAGCTTAAATGAAGACACATTCCGGTTGCTAGCCGTGCGCTCGCTGGTTGCTAGTAGTAAGGCTAGCCAATTGAAGATATATTGGCATATCTAAAAGTACTTCTGTAATGCTACTACATCTAATAAAACACAGCCGTTAAACTCGCACACTCCTCTCCTTTTTTAATTTCTTAAGATGTCTGCAATCACTGAAATCGGTATATTCGTTTTTTTGAAGTGAAAGCTTCTTTAAAAACGAGGGTAAACTCGTTTTCCTATATGTAACGAAATTGATTTCCTTATGTAACGGATTTTGTCACGAAATTATACCTACTATTAGTAACGCTTTGTAAACAATTCTTTGTAAGCATGGTAGCTCAGTGGTAGGATGCTGGCATACCACGGAGCCGGCCCGGGATCGACTACCGACAGGTGCGCGCAACAATTTGTTTTTTTTTTTTTTGTTATTTTTAAGTATACCTATTACCTATTTTCAGCCCACTCTGTATATAATAAATTTTCGACTAATTTATCAGAATAATATTTGAGCTAAAAAAACAATATTTACAGTAAACCTGCGAAAATTCTGTTATCTGTTTGTATTTTCTTATTTATTATTTGCAGTAAACCAGCATTACAGAAGTGAAACTTCTATAGTTGCAAATCACACGATTGCATTTGGACAAGTGAAAAAAATGCGTTACGAGATAGTTTCACGTACAGATATTTCGTCTGTACAAGTTAATCTGAACGTGAAATTATCTCTTAACACATTCAGGGTGAAGAGTTAAAAAAAAAATTTTATCTCTATATAGGTACCTACCTACATAAAAAGTTATAATAATAATATATTAAATTAGCGCCGACCTCATAACTACCATTTTACGTTTTCTAAAGGAGATTCATTTTTTTTTCGACATTAAAGTCGGTCAATTCGATGGACACGTGACCTAACAGTGTAAGTGGTGCTTGTTATGGTGTTGTCAAGAAACGTATGGGGATCTTTATATTTTACAAAACAATAAATATTATGAACTGGTCGTAGCAAAGTATTAAATAAAAAATTTACGATGACAATCAACGTGTTTTTAATGAATATTTAAACTGAATTTTAAATAACTTGGAATCACAAACTAAGAGAACACAAAGAAAAGTAGCTTTTTAGATTTATGCGAAGATCGGATTATATTTTAGTTAATTCATGACTACTTTGTGAATGAAAAAAAACTTTTTCTTAACATAAATTATTTCAATTTACATCAGTTAATGTAAATTTAAAGGCAGATCTAGAATACTATCATCCTTTGCACTTTTATGGGAATTTGAAATAAATTCACCACCCGATGTTTGACCCAGAACGGGGTCGAAAACATCTACAACACATAAATTCCGATAAATTAGCCAAAAAACAAATCTTTAAATGGTGTAAGTCCAGTTATATATAGGTATACCTATTTGTTTACATTCGCAGAACAAAAATATTTTGTTCATTTTCAGGTACTTCGAAAACCCGAATTAATAAAACGTTCTCTTGGTCGTTTACTGCTACCGAATTTAAAAGCTATGAATGTTTCGTTTCTTGCTTAAACATTTGTATATAGCAATACTATACCTTTATTCAAACATTTCATAACATTAATTATTAATTTTAGACAAACAGTTACATATTTACATCTCCGAGCTATTCGACATTGAACGACCTTGAGAACACTCAAATATTTGACTTGTTCTTAATGTATTTATGTTTCTTTTATACAGCACATGTTTTATCAATGCCTCATATATTCTCAATATATTGTACAATATTTCAATATCATTCACAGACTGTCAATAATATTGTACAATATAAAATATTGCGCAATATTATTGTCAGACTAGGGGCCGCACCTGAAATTTTCAATTTTTTGTGCAATATTATTGCACGGAAATATTGAAAGTCTAGTGACGTTTCAATGTTTTGTGCAATATTATTGCGCAATAATATTGCTAGTGTATAGGCCGCTTAAGGGTCTACAATCTATATGATATAATAGTAAGTTATATTTCTAGTGCGTGATGATATAGTACCTATATTAGAGGAATCTGATATTATGCTAAAACGAGCAATATCGAATTTTAACAGTCACATGAGCCATAATATCATTTATTTTTTACACGTAATTTTCAAAATTTTTGGCAGTTCAATATTGTGCAAGTTTACTTCCAATTGCAGGTTGTGTTAAATTTTCATACATTTACTTTGGAAATGGTAGTACGACTTCGGTTCGCGTTTCTTCTGTTTTAGTTTACGCTCTACTACAAAATACAGGTATGAAAAGCAGTAAATTTCGGCACGCTTTTAGTTTTTGCGAGGTCTGATATTTAAAAAATTAAAATATATATACCTATATAGTAAGTAAGTAAGTAAGTTTATTTGGTCATTAATTGAGATACATAGTATCTATATGACAAAATACAATTAAAAAATACAATTTAAAATACAATTCCAAAATACAATTTAAAAATACAAGTTTAAAAATACAATTTAAAAATACATTTTATCAAATTCACTGATTTCATACAGGCACGCTTCAGTTAGGATTTTTTTAATTTTCTTTTTAAAAATTGTCTCATTTAGATCCTTATCAGATTGTGGTAACTTATTGAAAAATTTTTGGGCCAGGTAGTGAAAACTGTTCTGGGTTCTAGTTAGATGGCACATAGGCAGTCGTAAAGCTTCCTTATTCCGCGTGTTATAATTATGGTTATTGTTTCTATTGAAAGATGGTAGATTTTTTTTTGGCATATAATAATAAATGATATAATGGGTGTTTTTTTTAGAGGTATACAACTTTAAAATGAAATAAAACACGTAAAAATAAGGTTGCTGGCCACGTTGTTGGCTTTGTTTAAAATATAATTTTATGCCATTTATGTTTAAATATGATTTCGGGCATATGGGCGCCACGGCTGGCTTGAATGAAGCGCAATCGGGAAGTCCAATTTTCGATCACTTTATCGAGCATCTGGGGCCGTATATCGCCAATAGCGCGGCGAATGTTGACTTCCAAGTGATCCAACGTCTGTGGTTTATCGGCGTAGACTAGTGACTTCACGTATCCCCAAAGAAAGTAATCCATAGGTGTGAGATCAAAATTTTGCGTTGAAAAAGAGGATCAAGCTGAATATTGTTTTCGGCCCATTCACCGAACGACGGCGCGCATAATGGTCACGCGGCTTTAACTCTTGCACAAGCTGGATCTTGTAAGCTTGTAAGCCAAGATCTTTACGCAAAATCTTCCACAACGTGGATGGGCACAGTCCCAATTGCTGTACACGACGGCGTATTGACTCATTCGGGTCCTCCTCAACACTACGCACCACAGCAGCAATGGCATGTTCTGTGCGCACTGTATGGCGTCTTTGTGGATGCGTATTATCAACTAGAGTATGCGTAGTTCGAAAACGATCCATGGTTTTCCGAATAACTTGCTCGGATGGACGATTATGTCGACCGTAAAATGGACGTAGCGCACGGTTAGTTTGGCAAACTGAACCATAATTTTCAAAATAAATTTGCACAATTTGCAAGCGTTGTACTGATGTAAGTCTATTCATGGTGAAATGGCAAAACATACTGACCACAAATCATCTGTCAACTGTCAAATTAACTGTCACTTGAAACGGTGTTGCCAATTTCAAAACCAAACCTCCAAAAAAAACACCCTTTATAAATAAGGATGGTAAAGTCATTATTTTGAAATTGAAATAAACTAAAACGATCGCGCACACTATACCAGCCCAAGGTCTGTTCGTGAAGGTATCCAAGTTATTTAACGGAGTTGACTAACACTTGCAACCAGCAATCAGAAACGAATTCTATGACTGACCGTGCTGGACCGAGATGACGAGAAATTATATCCAAAGCTCATAGAATTTGTGTTGCGACATTCGAAAATATTGAAAGAAGTTGAAGAAGTTGTTAATCTCTTTCCATAAATATGATCAAATATTGCTTCCTCTTACCGAGCGGAGTGGCGTAGTGACGAGAGCACTAGACTCGCATTCGGGAGGTACCGGGTTCGACTCTCGGCGGGGGCAGATGTGACTGGGACTTTTTCCTGCCGCCTCTCGCCGACAATCGGTAATTCCTATACCGGCCATCTTGTTGAGGTTTTCCATGGTTTCCCTCAATAATTCCAGACAAATATTGAGATGGTTCCTTATTCAAGGCCATGGCCGATTACCAGCTGTCAAATTCCTATGCTCAAAATTAGCTTACCTTATCCTAATCTCCTAAAATTCTTTCATTCGCCCATTGCTATAAATTAAGTAGAAGTTTAAAAATGTAGAAAATAACGGGAATTGTGATAGATGGAAAATAGTAATGGTGCGAATGGCGTCTGTTATGACATAAAGTCGAAAATCGGGCGTTAAACGCATTATTATTATTATTATTACATTGCTTCCTCTTTTGATTGATAGGGTAAACCCAAAAATATAGACGTCTGTAGTTCGGTGGAAGAAGTTTTTATTTTGACAATATTATGTAAGAGGAGGTAGGAAAAGAAGACAAGAATTCTTCCTCTTCCTCCTTTTCACACAACATCGTCAAAATAATTCCACCACCTAACTATACACGTCCATATTACAAACTGACTACTTGAAAACTGCTAAATGTCTGTCGCACATGAAACCTGCACTAAAAGTTGCTAGTCCGTGCAGGTATAATTTGCATGGGCTTTTAAAGTGTGTCAAAAGTAGCAGACAAAAGTGTGTGTGTGTGTCAGCTCCGATGCACGAGTGAAGTTTACTCCTTAGATACGCTTGTATCTTTTGAAGCGGACGAGCGTAACGCCACACTTGAAGCGGTGGAGCGTAACGCCTCACCAATTGATTTTACTACTCATAAAATTTCCGTACCGGGCCTTCTAACTCAAAATCGTTTTTTAAAGAGTAAGCTCAAACAATTTACGCGACATAAAGTTAAAGCACGAAAATTCCTGTGAAGCAGAAAGCATTATTGTTTCTTGTGGCAGTAAAAAGCCAAAGTAGACGCCGTTGGTATCATATTTTAATTTTTCTCAAACATTTTTAGAACGGCAAGTATAATCATGCGAACTAAGTGCCGTAAATTACTTCGTTTTATATCTATATCATGTTAAGATTATGTAGATGAAAAATATGACGCCTTTTAGAGTTTGAACATTTTGTATGAATAATTTCTGATGTCGGTATTTTAGGTTTGCTGGAAATATCACGTAAAAATTTTATTATTTAATTCAACATATCATTTTCTATTATCTCAAATCTGAAAAAAAAATCCGCAAGATAAAAGATCGATTTTCTAATTTGCGAAAAAAAAATACGCAATCCTTAGTATACCTATTGTTGCTTTTTCACCTTCTTAGAAAATAAAGATCTTTTATAAATATAAATATCACTGTTTAAAAAAAACATCATATTAAAGAATATTTAATCTTTTTGAATCTCCCACGCTTTTTACGGCGTTTCCTACAGTCAAAATGGCTTCTAATTTCGCTATTGAGGGTGGAGGTAGGATGACAATCTTATAGGGGAGATAAGTTGAAAAAGTGTCCATCATAATGCAGTAAATAACAGTTAGAGATGAGTGATATTTCACTACCTGTTACTTAGTCGCTAATATTTGGATTTCACGGTTCACTGCAGTGACTTGAGAGTAGCTACCTGTTACCAACCAGCGGCTAAGCAAAAAAATAATCGTCACATGCGCTATTTCACTACCGGTTTTTTTAACTAAATGTATTACCCATTTTAATAAAGAAATGTGATCACTAATGTAAAATATGTACTTTATATACTTATAACTTAGTCGTACCTTTCAATAATGCATCATTACATGCATTTTTTAGGTGTAATGTTATACTAATACAATATAAAAATATTGTGCATGGGCTGTTTTAGCACCAAACGATATTTTACCTGTGATCACTGTTCGCTGAAATCAATATATTAACATCTCTGCTCTGCACGTGCACAGTCATTCATGTGATCGGCGAACGCTGGTCGCTTGTATATTATCTGCACTGAATGCGCATAAGTTACCAGCGATCACGGGTCGCAGTTAAAAATCACAGGTATTTGGAAGTCGCAGTCGCCAAAGTACCTGTTACTTGAAAGTAGCTAATAATCTCATCCCTAATAACAGTTCAAAAATCGTCCGGAATGGCGCTAGCGCTGCATCCGTATATAAAATGAATTTAGCTGAATTGTGAAATTTAGTATTTGTATCTCTAGTATTTGTAATGATTAGACTCGTTTATAACACTGATGTGAAAATTTTTTAGTCATTTTACATTTACAAATTACAGTAATTATTTTCTAATTGCAACGCCGCTACACTGCTACTTTGCGCGTTTCATTCCTACAAGAATCTATATCTAGGTTAATTTCACTCGAAATTTATTCAAATTGTAGCTTTTTGAAAAGGGAGGTTTCTGTTCTATAAAATGGAGTCTAAATTAATTATAAGTTTAAAAATTTTAACTGAAAATTGCGAGCAGCAGATGTAGTTGTCTGTACGTATTTACGTCCGAGCTGTACAGGTCGCAAATCTCGACGAACCGCCTTAGTTTATTTTTTAATCTCTTTTTTCCAATTAGTGATCATAAGAGTTAGAAAAATATGCTTTAAATATAAGAAATATTGAGTAATTGATAACTCTTCTGCCGCGATAGTGGAAAGATTCTGGTTTGAGTTCCGACGGTGACAGTGTTTGAAAATAAATGTTTCTAACAAATGGTGTTTTCTAACAATTATAACAAACTACAACTAGGTACCTTCTGTTATACTCGAATTGCTTTAAAATTGAAGTCGATAAAGATTAACATAACATACTTCTAAATAGAATACTTATCGAATAATAATAATAATGTTTATTGTTTATAAAGATATATCTTATACCAAGGATTTGATTCAAGTATTACTTCTAATAAGCGTGTATAGTTTTTAAAATTCTAAAATATAAAACATGTCTGATCAGAGTAGCAAAACAAAAAAATAAATAATGAGTTATGTCATTCGTTAATTATAGATTATCTCAATTTTAACGCATTTATAACATAGTAATACAAATTATTAACTTTTGAAAAAGTGATTGCTGTTAATAGTAATTGTGCAAAATTTGTATCTACAGTAAAATTTGTAATTTCTGGATGAAATTGCACTCGAATACCCTTGTAAATTGGGCAGCGTACTAGAAAATGAAATAAAGTTTCTCTTTCTCTTATCGAATAATAAAACTGAGAAATATTTGATCTTTTTAAGAAGCTACATTTTTACTTCTGTCCCAGAACAAATTCAAGTTTTCCCACATTTCGTCGAAAGGTTTCTGCACAGCGATCCGAATGTCTTTTTACCCGACTGCGACGCAGCTAAAAGGAAGGGTTGTGATATTAGCAGTTTATGTATGTTTATATTTACGGATGTTCCACCGTAGCGCCTAAACTATTAATCTGATAAATAAGGTGTCAATCTATTCGTTATTATTGTTCAAGTAACATAGGCTACATTTATTTTTTAATTTCTGAGCAAATTGGAAACAAATAAAAAATAAGTTCAAGAAAATAATTTAAATAAAAAATAAGTTCAAAAAAGTAAGTTAAAAAACTAAAAATAATTGTAGCCTTTTCATACTTTACAGAAGTCGGGTTTTAATTTTTGAACTTATTTTTTTCAATCAACATTCATTTTTTGAACATTTTTTATATTCAAGTGTGGACAGACCTTATTTCTGTTGAACGAGACGTCGTCGTCGTCGTGTTGAATGAGCAACATTTGGCCGCAGCGTCATTTGTGATTCAGTTTCCGTATGATGTCTATGATGAACTTTTTTAACGTTACGACTTATTTTAGTGTTTGTTTTTAAGCTTTGTTTGGAATATAAAATAGACTCTTTGTAGTATATAAGGCTTCGTTATACTATGATATTCAGTATGTTTTTTGGTTAACTACAAAGATCTAATTAATTCGTTCGTTCTTTGTTTTTACAACACACTCGTCTTTTCTTTTTAACTGTGCTTAAAAACCTTTTGTTTATGATATTTGCATGGCATATCTTAATTAATTATGTCATTATTAAACGAAAATGTAAGTGTTTTACTCTGATATCCAAAAAATATGTATATAAAACGGATTTATATTAATTAAACAAGCTAGTTAAGGTGACTGTTCATCAGCTGTCCAATACAAGTACTCCTCGACTTACGAACGTTCCGGACTTACGAACAGTCAGATCAGTAGTCAGACCAATGAAATTCACCCACAACCCTCCCACTTATTTAAGAATCGCTTCCGCTGAACCGGAAATCGAATTCTAAAGCCTGGATGACTAGAGACCTTTTTCAAAAATAGTTTCTGGAAAAATTCATTTTTTTATTGTGCTATGGCTACCTTTCCATTCAATATTTTGCTGCTGATGCGTAATGCTTCCTACGAGTATCAAATATATTCATCCGAATGTGAAAATTGTTTTTTTACCACCCCCCACTACCTCTCCACTCCAGCCAATGGAAATGCACTCCGCACGTTTTTCGTTTTAAATCTATATGTAAAGAAATTATGTTACACTTTTTAGCTCGCTTTAAAAACGTGGTAGGTACATATTAAAAAAAAGGTTCTCGGCCTTTCTAGAAGTTTCGATATTGTGGGGATCAAAGCTATAAAAGGCGAGCGGGTCACTGGCATGAGTCAGTCAGTCAGTCAGTTGTTCGTGAGTTGTGTTGATACAAGTCTGGCGTTGCGACATAAATCATTCAGTTATACTTTGGTGTATGTAAACCATTGAGTTTTACACAAAAAACTGTTTGTAAATAATCGTGTGAATTTAGTTAATAGACAAGTGTGAATAAGTGTACTAGATAAACTTTGTTGTGTTCGTGTGTTGTAAATATTTTGTGTACATAATTTAGTGACTCTATATTCTCTGTTACTTAGTCTTTTATTTTATTATTTGGAACTGTCGTTATTTTATTTCTGTTAACGTTATAATTTCTGTTAAGACGTACGTTTTCGTTTGTGTGTTTAACTGTTTTGTTAAACATTTATTATTGTAAATAAATAATTTCCATCACGAACTAGAACAGTTTTGTTACAGTAATATAATAGAGGAGTCACGGAAACACCATATATAAAGAACGACGTTACTGTACGCTCGGTTAATCTCAAATTCAACTGCCAAACAATTTGATCTATATAATAATAATATTTGCAAATGGCAAAACAAATGTCAATGAACCGCCGCCTCGCTGCAATAATAGCCACTGTCTAGTCAACACGAACAAAGTTTGTTGTGTATTCTTATACAGAATTACTTTATGGTCTCCGGTTTCCGCAAACAACTCATCCTATAATTTTAGTCGAAGAGTGATGCCAATAAACTTGTTATATAATCGATTCGTAAATATTATACAAGTAGTAAACATCTCGTATTTCGCGACGGGAACACAAAATTCATTCATAAGTTTAAATTTCGTTTTTGCTGGATAAGAATTTCGATCGATAACATATCAATATGTTCATAACAGTGATTATGATTCTATCATTCAAAGTCTTTTTTTGTGCGACGTTTAGAAAAACTTTATTGTTATATAATAAAAATAAACTTCACAGTCTCAAGTTTTCAAATAAAAGCGTGTTACATTTTAATAACACGCTTTTATTTGAAAACTTGGGACTGTGATAAGTACGTATAAAACGGCTTATTTTCTAATAATCTAATCGAAATACAATTATTTTTAACTTTTTATTTCATTTTTATTAACAGCCAATAAAAGCTTGTTTAAAAAAAATCGGTTTATTTTTATTTGCAGTTTTCGGATTTTTTCCTTTATTTGTGCTATAAGACATTACTTCATGACTTTAGATAGATTTTTGAGATAGACAGACAGACGGACAACGAAGTGATCCTATACCTAATGGTTCCTTTTTTTCCTTTTGAGGAACGGAACCCTAAAAAGATACAGACGTACTCTTGTGTTCATTGAAATCAGCTTTATTCAAACATTGTGAGTTTGAGAAAGTACTGAGAAATTTCGATTTTCGTTAAAAAACCGCGTTTTTAAATAAATCACAAAACTCAAAATCTTTAACATATTTTTAAAATTACGAATTAGTACAAGATCCCGATTTGGCTCGATCTTCACCAATCGAGTTTTCTAAAGAAATTTGAATTTTGATAATATAATGTACCTACATATATTAATAAAAAAAAAATTGATTTGGTTGCCATTCCATTTTTTGGCATAGCTATTTTTAATAAAAAATTAAAGTTGTTAGTTTTATTTCTGAAATGTAGATATCCAGTTTTCAGATAAATTTATTACCAATCGAAAGTAAAATATGTATACATAAAATCTCAAAGTTTGGTCGACATTTTGATTCCCGACATAAAACCAAGTAGACAGGCGCCACCTTCGGATTAGTACTTATACTTTGGAGTTATATAGGGTTTTCTATATTGCGAACACGTGGAACATATTATATGTAGGTAACTATGGCAACGGAAACAAATATAATAATACTAAATAAATAAAATAATTAACAACTCTATTTTTTTATTAAAAATAGCTGTGCCAAGAAATTGAATGGCAACCAAATCAATTTTTCTTTATAAACACATTATAAGATTGTATTGTCAAAATTCAAATTTCATTAGAAAACTCAATGGGTGAAGATTCATTAAATAAATCAGTTTCAAAAACAGCTGGTCAAAAATTAAATCCACCACCCACCATAAAACAGCATTTATTTGTCTCGAGACAAGAACAGATGTTATACGTATAGAATTACATCTAACGCCGCCATTTGTCAACAGAAGACAGTCGACAATGTTCAAGTTTTTTAGTGTGTTCAAACAGAAGAAACTCTATATTGAGTTATGATCATTTCACCGAACCTTTTGATATCTGATTCTGTTGACCCAGCCGTCCGATAACTTCGTTAGAGATTCTCATCGTTTAGAATTACGATTTCTTTACACTGCTTTTGTTTAAGTATCCAATAAATCAACCGTCTTTTTTTATTTATTGATTTCCATTTGCTTATCAAAATTTCTTTAAACTCGGTCTGATCAGACTCAAAATAAGGTACGAGTTAAGGACGCTGCACACGAGGTTAGAAACCTTGCTAGATTTGCTAGTTTTCAAGCGCTGGTTTTCTTGATCGTTACTATAAGTGCTCGCTTTACACGAGACTACGTTTCAAGCTTGCTTTGTGGATAGATCTGGTGCGCGCGCAGTGACAGTTCGAATATAAACACAGAACAAAACGTGTCTGTTGTCTGAGTACGAGCAGAATGACGCCACGTTGGTTTGTGGGCGTTTGTTCAAGTGCCCACGTGACAAGATACTGCTTCCTGATTGGTTCTAGCTCATATCTAGCAGCAGATCTAGCAGAGAAAATAGCCCTTGTTCTAATTTTAAAACCTATCTTGTGAGCTAACAGGCCAGCCCGCAGTGACGTCATTTCTAGCTTCGTACCCAGCCTACCGGCTAGCAGAACTCCTAGCAGCGTTTCTAGCCTCGTGTGCAGCGGCCTTCACGTGGTGTAAAGTAGTTCTAGCCGATTGGGGGACAGGACTAACGAACTTCAAAAATATTGATATAAAGTGTAAACTCTATATACCACTCAAGGGACTGTGCACTTTGAGTCGCTATTGAGAGTTGTCGTTAAACGGAGAGAAGAAAAAGGGCGAATTTCTTAGAATTTTCGGCACGCACGATGCCGACAACAAAGCAACAAAATAATAAACAAGTACTGTTTATTGCTTAATGATGACGTAATGTCGTTATTTAGAGTGGGTATGTCGTTATTTAGACTTTAGAGTATATCATTGTATGAGCAACAAGGTAAACCAACTAGAGTTAAGTAATTTCGACGTTTTAAGTAGTTTGTGGTTATATCGAGTGACATTAAATAGTGTTTACACTGTTTTATTATACTGTGTAATTAATTAATAATTTGATAACGTTATTTTCTTATGTAACCTTATGAAAATTTGGTATGAATTTATAGAGAAAAATTAAGATTTCGAAAATGCAAAAAAATAAAAGATTTCGTTTGAAAATAAAATGCATATTTATATATACTTCGAGTTGAGTTTGAACTGCAAAAAAATGTAGCTCAGCAGCTAATAAATCTCGAATTCATAAAAAAAACTATTTTAACTTTTTTGTATATAGTAGGATACACTAATTATCCACTGATACCACTTTTGGTGAACACACTGTACCTATACATATTTTCTTTGATAATAAAAATACTTTTATTATTCCAAAGAAATTCATGTAAAATATTTTTAAAAACACTTTCCATAGTAAACAAAACTCATCAACATTTTAATTAAATAGTTTTCACATATTTCAAAAGTTCATTTTAATTAAATATTAACCGAATCCAACAAATTTCTGTAACTTTTGAAGGTCATCCTCGAGCTTTAAGATAATATATCTGCGGTCACAACATAAACTGGCTTAAATTGAATTTTTACTAAATTTACAGTTCTTTAATGGAGGTTATTTGAGTAAGTTCGCATTTTCAAATCAATATTTTATTAACTGTGCTCCTAGAAACGTTATGTTTTCGAAACGTCGTGTATAAAACTATTTGTAGATAAAACCCTCGTTTAATAACTATGTAGGTTTGTGTGACTACGGCATAGAATCATAGCACCGTAGGGAGCAAAGCACTCTGCACAGACTTCTGCACTACTGTTATGATGCTTTGAATAAATCAAAAATACAAAGCGGAAAATTAAAAAGAAAAAATATACCTAACGCGAATATAATAACTGCTATCAAATGCATAGACGCTGATGACCTCAGCTGTTGAGCGTCTATAATTCACAATCTCTATCTCTCTCTCTCTCGCTATCAAATGCACATGAAAATTGAACAAATCAAAAACCATTAATTTTATTTTTTTAAGAAAAAAAGATAAATATCGAGATTGTTCCTTATTCAAGGCCATGGCCGATTACCTGTCAAACTCGTATATTCTCAAAATTTGCCTACCTTATCCTTAATTTCCTAAAAATTCCTTCATTCGCCCATTGCTATTAATTAAGTTGAAGTTTAAAAATTGTAGAAAATAACGGGAAGTGTGGTATAAAAAAATAGTAATGGTGCGAATGGCGTCTGTTATGACATAAAGTCGAGAAACAAAACATCGTCAAAATAATTCCTTCACTTAGCTACACACGTCCATGTTACAAACTCACTACCTACTTGAAAACTGCTAAATGTCTACAGGACAAAATTTAGTTACTATAGTTTCGCTTAAATTTATCTCTCACAAATGCCAGGCGTCCCACGACGGCTATTACCATTTCAACCCACAAGTGGGGAATGGTACTAGTTTAAGTCCCCCGAATCCAAAAACATATTTTTAGAAAAACTCTGTGCGTCTGTTAGTCTGTTTGTCTGTGAACACGATACAGGTCAAACGAATGAGCGGATTGAAACCAAATTTTGAGAGTATAATTTTGATATGCAAATATGAAGATCCCTATTGTTTTTGGGGAAAATCGGCGCATGGGCAGAAGAGATATTTGCTAAAACGGTGTTTTTTTATATAATAATGGTATACTTTTCATAAAGGCTTATTACTCTATTTATTTTTTTCAAGAAAGTTTTGTTAAAATTTTTTTTTCGAAACTTTATAGTTTCGGAAATATTTTGAAAATAAAAAAAAATCAGCCGCTCTTTTGTTTTATGGATCTGTCAGAAATAAACCAGTTATAGGCATGCTTTGATTTATTTTTACATGACGTGGAACATATTATGTAGGTAACCATGACAACGAATAGTTAATATCACATTGAATACTAGCCATTACTTGCGTCACCTCACTCAATTTTATTTTCTTTATTATAAACAAATGTCAACATTTTTGAATTTGGAATGGTCCTGTCGCACAATTGGCTGGATTTTTTTAAGTTGGAGTGATCCCGTCGTCCCAACTGGCTGGAATTTTTTTTTATGTCTCTACAAGGTAGGATACACGAATAATTCACTGTTACCACTTTCGGTGAACACATTGTATATATTATCGTGTGTGATTACTTTTAATGCCTTGTGACTGTGACTACTGCGTTATAGAATCATAATTCATGCACTAGAGACTTAGCCTACTATTTTACGTGGGTTATAATAACGTCTGTTAAAAGGAACAACTTGCAGTAATATTCTAGACTGGTTTTATTGTAAAAGAAAGCAGTTTGCTCAAACAAATTAGTAACGAAACCTTGTATAATGTTATTTGTATTTTACTACCATTTAATTTACCTTATTATCTTGTTCCCTTCTTTTTACTAACAAAGATACATTCTCCCGTCTTTCAGTCATTAGTCCAGTAAAAAAACTTATTAAAATTTAAACAAGGCACGCTTTACAAATGACATTCTAATTAAGCTAGTAGAAAAAGTACGTTGTATTCAGATAGCAGGTCGAAATATTTTTATCATAGCATTTAAATTTTGCAGAAAATTTATGTCAATACTAGTCAATTTTACCCAACGCTCCCCGGGAATGGCAGCTCTCGGTTTTATAACAATATAGCCTGAAATATTTCCAAATATTTTCTCCACCTATCACTGTAAATCTAAGTGTATTAATTCAAAACCACTCAACGTTTTCTTTTAAAACATTTTAGTGTTTAAATTCTTGTCCAGATTTTTATATGTTTTTCAGCGTTATATTAAAACGCTGGGCGTGTTTTATTTCAAAAGTTTGTTTTAATTGGAAACGTTTAAGGCGTTTTAAATGTATTTTATATATCAGCAATTCCTAAAAGTTGGTCCGCGGAACCTTGAGGTTCCGTGGAAAAGTCACAGGGGTTCCGCGATCTGTCCGAGCGTTAAATAAAAATAAGAAAATATATGAAAAAAATTCATTCTTCACATTAAATAGTTACATCGTATATTGTTACACGAAATGCTTTGGAATACTTATAATAATTATTCTTCATTTATAATTTGTTCTTTCTTCGAGTCTCAAACGAAAATATTCAAACTACAAGGTAAACACTAAAGTTATCAAAATAGCCAGCTAGGGTTCCGCCAAAAAAGTATGATCAATTAGGGTTACATTGCCAAATAAAATTGGAAACATCTGCTATATATAATATAATTACACCAATGGAGGCGACATCAATACGCACATTGTTGTCGGAATTGCGTAGACAACAATACGCACATTGTTCCCGAAACCGCGTAGACAACAATACGTTTATTATTGTCGGAAGCCGACACTTCTAGAATGTTCCAGAATGCAACTAAAGAGCTATATAAGCGGAGCAGCAACAGGCAGAAAGTCAGTCAAGAAGTGAACAGTGCGCGAACGACATAAATAAATAAACGTTAAATAAATAAATTAAGAACTGTGTAAATAAATAATAAATAAGTGTGCTATATAAATTTTGGCGCGTCCTGTGATATAAATATTCCGTGTATATTCGTTGCTTTTACGTTTTATTATTTTATTTCATTTTTGCATTATTGTAGAGAAGTACATTTTAGTTTGTTATTTATTAATATTTATTTTCATAAATAAATATTTTTACCGACAACAAAGAACAGTTTTGTCCGTTTCGTTACAATACATTGTAGGAATGTTGTCGAAAAATTGATATTATAATAATTCTAGCAAGTTTTGCATGTCTTTTTTAAACTTGTGAAATCGAAACGACCGACGTATGTAGTGAATAAACACAGAAAGACAAAGTTTTTCGTTTATGGGTGTAAAATCAGATCGTACAAATGTCTTCGTAAATACTTGAACTTGTTTATCTAAAAAAAAACTTTTATTTACGACCAAACAAAACGGCGCAGTATTTAGTAGACAGCTTACATTGTTAAATTCCATCTAAATGCCATTTTTAAACAGAGCTGGTTTTTCAGTCAAGATTACATAATTTCTTTATTATTTCAATATTAAGTACGTTGAACAGTTAAAAATAGTATTAAAACAAAAATTACATATTAATACCAGGTTTCTAGTTCAACCAAATGGACACTTCCATTCTTCTATATAAACAAATGATATATTAATCTAGATTTGATGCTGAAAATTGCATCACAATGTGAACATATTATTTAAATTATTAAAAAAAATCTAAATAGAGAAACTTTCCATGTGAAACATCTAATGGCGCGGTTGGTTAGGAGTAGCAACGTGCCATTTGCGACACTTAGGGGACAACGTTTTATAGGAGGACGCCTCGTCTGTGTGCGTTTTAAACATGGCTTAAGTGGAAGACGACATCTAGATAACAGGGCGAAATTTAGTTACTAGTATATCATTTAATGACAGTGCGTGACCCTTGCTTTGTGTATGCGTTGAATTCTTAAAGGCGACAAATAGATGACAGGGCAAAATTTAGTTACGGACAGAAATTTTGTTACTGGCGATATTTAGTTACCAGAATTTAGCTTAAATTTATGTTCCAAATCTGCCAAGCGTTCCACTATACTAGTTAAGATTTTATTTTTTGTTTATGCATGTAGGTTTTTGGTATTAAGCAACTTTTTGAATATTTTATAAGCGATTTAAGTTGCTCTATGTACTTTTAAAAATATACCTGTCTGCTTCTGGCACATAAAATAAATTGTTAAAAATAAAACGCTTTATCTTGTATTAAAACGACTTTTTCTTATTTTTAAGGTTCCGTAGCCAAATGGCAAAAAAAACGGAGCCCTTATAATATCGTCATGTACGTTCATCCGTTGTTTTGTTCGTAAGTCACAGCCTTATAACTCCACCATCTTTCCATCGATTTGGATGAAATTTTACAGACAAGTGTCTTATGTAAACCGTCCCATAATAATTGTGAAATGAAATTACAAAAAAAATATTTTTTGGCGATAGCTTCCACACAGAACTGAGGGATGAAAAATTTTATTTTCGCGCACCCCATTGCTTGGGATATCGTTGGACAGGTCTTAGAAAATGCAATAAAAGTTCTTAAGTGACTTTTTCTCTTAGGTGAATATTTTCCGAGATATACGTTCCTATAAAATCGTTAATATTGTTCGCCTGACTGTCTTTCCGTACATCACAAACATTATAATATTGCAATGACACATTTTTAGATTAGGATATGATATTTGTCAAGCAACAATTGCGATCCATAAATACGTCAGACGAGCACTACGAAACCTTATCATGTGTGTGTTCAACACGCACTTTCCGGATTTTTTTTTGCTTTATAGTTCTGTCGACTTCCTTCAAAAACGGAAACTTTCAACTTCAGCCAAAGGTGGAAGAAAACCAAAGTTTGATTTTAACCGAAGGTGAAAAAAAAGGAATTTTAGTTTCGTCCGAAGGCGGAAAAACCCGAAGTTCGGTTTCAGCTTCGGCTGAAAAAACCACCTTCGGCCGGATTAAAATATGATTGTCTTGCAATAAGTTTTATTAAAGGATAGGTTGTTAGGCCGTGGCGTTTTCCATTTGTAAGTTGGAACAACAAACAGTTAGATTGTTATACCCGCTATACGGAAGTGTAATGAGTGCGTTTGTAAGAGAAACAGAGATGGAGAGACAATAAAAGACAGAATACGTATGCTTTAGAAGAAGACAGAACATGGATCCGGTTGTATATAAATAAATAAAGGTTAAACGACATCTCGGAGACGCCAAAAGCACTGTTTCAACTAGTTTCACAACGACGCTGGTATTTTCGACGCCTCTCCAGGTGAGTCGAAACCAACATTCCGTGGTTTGAAAAATAACTTAAGGTGTCACGTCGCATTGCCAAAATTAGAGACGGAAAAAGAAATAAAATTAAAACAAGTTTCCAATATGAAAAGTAGCAGGATAAAAATTTTTTGGTAATATCTTTTTTTTTCATTTCAATTGTTGTTTTCTTCTTTTATGCAGTCAAATTGCAGTTTGAATTTTATTTAACATTTCAGTGATTCATAGCCATAATATAGTTTCGTCTTTTAATCGTAATCAAGGTCACGGATCCGTCGGTAAATATCTCGTGTTATGCTTCTGGTCTTTATTTTTATTCTTGTGGTATAAGCATTATCGTGTATCGACAGTGTTAAGGAATGGGATAGCGTTTTAGTACAGCGACATAAGTTTTTTTTTGTGAAAAGGGTCCTGGAAGAGTATTCTCTGTAGACGCGCTCATTCGCTACTCAGGATTAAGAAAGGCTTGTCGGGGATTAACCTAACCTGACACGACCTTTAACATCAATGAACGCCATCCAAACTATCTTACATTAAAAAACTACCCCGACGTCTACCCATCTGATTTTCTTTTTAATTTAATTAATTTACTTTTAGCCGTCCATAATGGCATCATTTCGTCAAGTTTTTATTACAGTATTTGAACGAACAGAATAAAGACGTGACTTTGATTTTTGATGACACTTTCTAAAGCTTCAGAATAAATTCTTTGTTTTAAAGTAGGGTTGCCTTTCCTCACGTGGCGCCCACATGGTTTACCTATTAAGAACACCCAGCTCGTAACTGTCAATAAAAAAACTAGTGAAACTATCAATTATATTTCCAATTCATTAATAATAATAATAATAATTTTTATTCCTTTTTTTGACCTTTTACAGGTATAAAGTCGTCATTTACAATAGTTACACATTTAAAATTATCATTAAAACATATTAATAAGGTTTGAAAATATTGTTTGACCTTTACACAATTAAATGGTCAGTAAAATTTGTGATATTACACTTTAAAACATTATAAAATAAAATAAATATTATTAGCTTGACTTGATAGTGAGCAATATGCCGAGAATTAATATGAGTACATACACTGTTCTATTAAGTACTTTTTTAACTTTTTTTAAAGATATTTATATTATAAATAAATGAAAAAAACATTTTAAAAAAAAGCTTTTATAAAAAATGAACTAAAAAGTTAAAAATAATTGTATTTCGATTAGAAATAAGCCGTTTTATACGTACTTATCACAGTCTCAAGTTTTCAAATAAAAGCGTGTTACACCCTTTTTTTTCTCTCTGTTGCTATTAAAATGTAACACGCTTTTATTTGAAAACTTGAGACTGTGGTAAGTACGTATAAAACGGCTTATTTCTAAACGGAATAAATTTATTTTTAACTTTTTTATTAACAACTAATAAACTCTTGTTTTTAAAAATTATGTTTTTGTTTATATATTTTTAAGTTTTTAGTGTGCTTGACTAAAAGCGTGATTTGCAACCGGACGGAGACCGGACCGGTCAGTAGTTATTATAATATTATATTGTTATCGGAACTACATACGTATGCAAAATTTCAGCTCAATCGGAAACCGGGAAGTGGGTCAAATTTAACTTGCAAGATTCGATTACAGACAGACAGACATTGGGACAGGTGAAACTATAAATAAAAGCTTGTAAAAAATATAAAAAATATCAGTTGGGAATGGTATGGGCCGTTGGTTACTTTAAAAAAGAGCCTTTAAAAACAATCAGTTCTTAAATTCTAATTTGAGAACTAACGAAAGTATTAAATATATTATTGAAATTAATATACACTGATAATTTTCACTAGGCCTAGATCACGCTAGCAGTTATAGTGACTATAAGAAAATAACTGCGCATAAATAAAGAAAAGATATATTATGTAAAATAATTTCACGAAAGATGTTCATCAAATCATTTTTTTAAGTCAAACGTCTTTTAGCACGGTAGGGTAAAACCGATTCATAATTTTGAAAATGTATCGAACGTGTCGCGCATATATCATATACTTACTATAAAAACCGGCAGTAGAACATTAACTAAGGTGGAGGCGAGGTAGAACGATGGCCTCGAAATCTAAAATCATTCGAGTTTTAGATCCCGGCGGTTGGTGCTATTATTATTATTATTATTTTGACAATTATTCCAGTTTTACTTCTGTAGTGTGTAGTGTAAAATACACAGTCTCTTTTTTTGCAATATACTATTATACTGGCTGTAAACAAATTTAATTAAACTAATTTTGGAAGAAATATTCCCGTATTATATTGTACACCAAATTGCATTTTATATTCAAATATCTTATAGGCTGATATAACACATAGCTAAACTAACTGAGTAGTTTTCTTTTTTTATACTCGATTGTTTTTCTTTGTTCCTCTTCTGAGAAAGTTGAATCAACCTTGATCTGATTATAGTTTCCTCTCTCTCTTGTTCTTTTTATACAGTATGTCCAAACATTTCTGCAGTGTCTATACAAAAAATGTAATAATTTGGAGACTTATTAAAAATATGTTGCTAAAAATTATAGATTATGACCTCGAATGTCGACTGTTCATAACAGATGGAAACCTTTTTTAGCTCGGGTTAAAATCAACCACAATATGAGTATTAAAAAGACGACTCAGGTCAATGAGTATTTTCATTTTAAAACAGTTCATTGCTGATTTTAATGAATCAAATCATAATACATCAATAATTATTGCCACATTTTGAAAATTGTATTTTGGGCTTAATTAATACCATTCCCCACTTGTGGAGTAGGAATGGAAAAATATCCTTTCAACCGATCAATTGAACAGGATCGATTTAAAATTCTACAACGCTTTTCTTATGGTGAAATATGGGAGATCACAATCCAAGGTCATTGTTCAAAAAGATTCTCTGCAACTCAATATAGAAGTTTCCAGGACATCTTGTAGGCACCACTCAATGTACAGACGTTCAACTCAAGATATGACATTTTATTCAGTTCTTGCGAGAGGCGAACAAACGACTTTATTATGCACCGATGGGTTTATTTCGCAAATGGAATGAGAAATACAGAATAATTTCAACTTCTCATTTTGCCAACGAAATAACTCACATTCACAAAACATGTTATTAGCCGAGGATTTTGGTTACGATCCTTCGTTGACTACTCCACAAAAAATATAAATATATATATTTAAAAGAAATAAAAAAGTAATTTGAATAAAAAAAGAAAATAAGAATATCCAACTATGCGTCAAAATTGAATAATCCAACAGACGCTAATAACCTCAGTTTTTGAGCGTTTTTAACCAACAATCTATCTACCAGTAACCAAAATCAGTCAGATAGTTTAGATCTTTATCTGACGAAATCACTGTACAGTTCAAGCAAATTATTATTAAAAAACGATCAATGATGTCGAATTTGTGTGGAGAATGTTCCGTACCATTCCGTGATCCGTAAAAATATTAAATTTTAGGATTTTAGTTTAGATTTTCCTGTAAATTATGAGTTAAACCCCATATTCCTTATTTTTTTCAAATAGGCTCAGTAGTTCCGAAGAAAAAAAGGAATATATTTCTAGTTCTCGCAACGAGCCCTTTCAATTGATATATTATGTCATCTGATGCATTTGAAAAATATATTTATTTTTTTTATTTCTAATTTGCTGATGAGTATTTGGAAAGAATTCCGTGGCATAAGGATCGAAAATGAAGCAATAGTGAGATTTTTTTTAAACTTGCATTTAATACTAACGTTTCGATACGTTTGTATCATCTTCAGAGTGTTCTCAGTATTGCTTCATTTTCGATCCTTATGCCACGGAATTCTTTCCTCAGTATTGCTTCATTTTCGATCCTTATGCCACGGAATTCTTTCTCTCAGTATTGCTTCATTTTCGATCCTTATGCCACGGAATTATTTCCAAATACTACTCATCATTAACTTCAATGGATCACAGTTTATTGAATAGAGTCAATCTTCATTTCTAATTTGCCTCATAAAATTAATCCTCAAAATCGGGATTCGTTTATTTACGCTATACTTTCGTGATTCGGTCATATATATGTACCAAATTTCAACTTTTTTCGTCCAATAGACAGACACGAGAGTAATTCTAGTTTTTTAATGCCTAATAAAAAATAATCGAATAAAATTAACTCAAACATAGGTACTCGTAGACGCTAATGGTTTCAGCTGTCAAACTTCTATAATCACAATAAGTTTATCTCCAAATATAGACTACTGTGTATGAATTAAATCTTTTATAAATTCGATAGAAAGCGAATCTCAGGAAAGTTGTAAAACAAATTGTTCATTTATTCAGCAGTACAATTACTTTGATTAAAATTTTAAAAACTAATTCCCGATATAAAAACGCTTATATAAGGACGAGTCTAATCTCTTATCCAAGCGGTCTGAACTCTAGAGCACAATAAAAAACGTAATCTTCTTTTTCGCCGTCCGCGGTGTCGATCACGAGCGTAGAAAGAGGTTTAAATCCAAAATCTGCTGACAATTTATCGACCTGCGTTATTTGTTCGCAAGAAAATATGTTGCGAATTTTCGGTTAAAATTTACCTTATTTATTAATCACTAGCCGTTACCCGCGGCTTCGCACGCGATTGAGACGAAACACGATTGCATTCCCATTATTTGATATAACTACTCCTTTCTCGACGTAGACCCCCCCCCCTAATCCCTCCCATGTTGATTTTTAGACTACCTCTTTTTACCCTCTGACGGGATTACAAGGTACAAGGTATTATGGTATAAGGACCATAAAAACAGTACGTCACACAGATTTTTAGCATGTTATTAGAATTTAGTTCAAAAATATTTTTAAAAAATATAACATTTTATTTATGAAGTTAAAAAAATAATAAAAGTAACTTTGCTATAAAACTTTATTGAGATTTTTTTATTTATATAAAAAAAGCATTCAAAGTATACTAAAAAAATCGATTTGTAAGCCAATCTCCACCCCTGCAATTATCGGTTCTTTCCAGGCGTCATATTCCTATAGGCCGACAGTAAATAGAGGTCATTTCGCAGTGCAATAGCCCTCTACGTCTTATATTCTGCGTGGCAACGACTCAAGAGTGATTTACAGTTTTGCATTTCTAGTTAGAGACCAAAAGCAATTCTACGGTCAGCACTGCGGTGCAAACTAATTCTTCTTTAGTTCACTACCTCTACTCGGTCGGTCTTACACCATATACAGTTGCTCATAATTATTCTTACTCCCTGCAATCGGTTTTAGTGAACTACGCTCTGCCACATTGAGTTCAATATAACCCGCAGACCACACAATGTGGCTGGTCATATATACTCAACAGTCATGCTGGGCTGTTGAAAGGATTGTCAAAAAATTGATTTGAAAATGACCTTAGATTGTGATCATATACAGTTTCGATACAGAGGAGCAGTCTAATGTCGTATTCAAACATAGGAAATGATTTTCCAGGCGACTAACAACTTAAAGGGCGACTAACTATATGATCTAAACGAGTGTGCTTTAGACCACACGACTGAAGTAAAACTTCTTCCTGCCATAATTATTTTAAATATATTTATTAAGAATGATGCGTAAATACCTCAAATTTGCTCATGTTAAATTCATAAACGAACAATAATATGCAGTGGGTTCGTCTCAAAGTTTATCGAACACAATATAACCTCACTTTGTAGCACATATCTACAAAGATGAAATGTTTAAAATATAATTTTTGATTATTTAATAGGCAAAATATGTATATATATTTATTAGCATAATTTATAATACATTTAAAAATATCTATTAACTAACCTACATTATTGCCCGTTACAAAATGCAACAAAATTTGATAGAATGTATTTTTGATACAAAAACAATTGTTTTCATTTTAAACGTCAAATAGTTGTCAAAAAAAAAGAATTTCGATTAATGCTTCGTCTTTGTCGCACTCCCTAACTTATATCTCCCTCTCAACTTAATGCTCCGTCTTTGTCGCACTCACTAACTTATATCTCCCTCTCAACTACCGTTCGCCTCGAACGATCACGCACCGTTGCGATGATGCACTTCCGTAAACGATTTCGTCAGGTATTTACTAGCCTACTCTCAAGTCAAGCGTGCCTAAAGAAGTTTTACCTCAAAAAATAACTTCAGAGTGATTAAATATTTATTGTCAATAATTATATTAGATGAGCTTCAAACGCAAGGTATTATAACAACTATAAATAGTGATTGCTACTTTAAGGTTATATTAAACAAGTTAATTGAAATCATAGGTGAGGTACCATAAATAATGTCATGGCGACTAATATTAACAGTGGGGTGACTAGTGAGAAGGGGAGTGCGTTTGGCGGGAGTTTAAAAAAACAATTACGGGGTCGTGTCGATGCGATGGCGTTCTTATATTACAGTTCTGAATGTTGTTTCTTTGTTTATGGTTTGATTATAACTGTAAAGATATGACAGAATCTCAATTGTATAATTTAGGAGTGCCCATTTTCTATTTTTTATCCGCCGTCAAGTTTCTGCTTAACAATAAATTCAGTTACCAAATGCCAGTTTAAATTAAAACAAAGCTTACAACTGATTAATTATTAAGCTGTTACTTTTTACTTAATACTATCCGCCTCAGTAGCTGCCAACCTACTCACTTTAATGTTTTTTTAATCCCTAATTCAGGTTAATTTGTTACCGCGTTAAATACTAACCTATCATCTAGAACATTAGGTTGTACTCTAGAGCTGTAAAAGTAACGAGAAATTGTGTACCCGTATGTATTCGTTACTTAATAAAGCAGTACCCGTTACTTTCGTATCGTTACGTTACTCGTTACTTTTCATACGACATACAATCGTGTACTAACAGGATCAAGCATGTAGGCGCATCGCATGATACGTTATAACTTCGTTCGTAAAACGTAGAACCACATCAAACGAGTCGAACTGACATGGATACGACAAATGCGAGTAACGAAATGAATTTGTAAGCAACGATTCGTTACTTCGAGTCAAACGATGTACCCGTTATTCAGTAACGAATACATACGGTTTGTTACAGCTCTATTGTACTCACACAAAAACAAATGATTGAAAAACGTTGTTTCGAACTGTACAAAGAACGATGCTAAATACATGTACACATTGCAAATCTAAGAAAAATATCGTTTCATTCGATCAATTATTTTTCGAGCTGAATCGATTCAATACTCGGCCAAATCGTCAAATCAGATTTTCTGAAAACTGATAATGATCATCATGTCTTTAATTTAAAAACGCAGATTAAAATGTGTTTAAAATTAGAATAATAAAAACAATAAACGAAAATAGTAATAATAAAGTTAAGTTAAACGACTTTAGACAAACCGACATAAAAATAAACTGACAACACGGAAAAAACTGAATACTTAATAATGATCGAAAAAAATTATCATTTCCGAATGATGCCCGCCGTCTAGCTATCACGCGAAGGAGGTATCGGTAAAAAACGAAATTGCGGACAGATGTTCTGTTGTTTTAGATAAACTTGTAGGAGGTACAAATAAATAGGAGGGTAGCTGTTGCCACACCGTAAGCTTACACTGTGCTAGGACCATAGATATATTTATTTAATAGATTGCGGATACACATTTTGACTGTGGGAAAACGCCGTAAAAAGCGCGCGAGATTCAAAAATATTAAATATTCTATAATATGATTTTATTGAGAAAAACAACAAAACTTACAGTAAACAGTGATATTTCGCTCCAAAACCTATTTTTATACTGGAATGTTTCAAAAATTATAAAACTGAACATAAATATCTGCCGTTTTTTTCAATAATGCGTTAATACTACTTTATGTAGCTTCTACTTTATTTTCATTAAAAAATAATAGTTGAAAATTATTTTTTGTGTTAAAAAATGCAATTCAAAACCAAAACACTGCGTATAACAAAATTGACAGTGGAATCAACAAATTTTTCACGATTTACCAATAGATCATATGCATGTGTTTTTTTTAATATTTTTAATAGATTATTTATTCAACCATAATACGAAAAAAATTGATAATCATTTAAACATGTAATATTATCATAAGAAAAAAATATTAAATTTCACATTCAAAACTAGACAGTTTAAACAATCGGCCATGTTGGCGGGCTTATGTGACGTCATGATATACGATGCATGTCAACCTTGATGACAAATTGTCACTGTTAGCTTTTTCATGATATTTATGCTAGTTTTGTAATTTTTGAAACATTTCAATATAAAAATAAGTTTTGTTTATAAATAACATCATATTAATAATATATTGTGCGACTAGTGAGAGAAGGAGAAGATTCCATGAGCGTGAAATTTGCTGCACGAGCTTAGCAAGTGCGGTAACACGCGAGTGGAATATTCTACTTCGATCAATGGTCGCACATAATATTTTATTCAACTAGCACGAGTAATATGTAATCGGGGCCCTGATAAAAGAGGGAAAAATAATAAATCACTTCATTGATTGACGTATACCCACCGCCCTCGATGCACACAAGATGGCCCTGACTTTTGCTGAATTGCGATGCTGTTTTCATATATACAAATCGCTACCGCGTTCCTATTGGTCCAGAAACTATGTAGTTATTATTTATTATTGTACGCTTCCGCTCGCTACTGCGTTCCTATTGGTCCAGAAAATTTATTATCGTACAGTACGGCTCATTATTAGCACTCTACGCGTCAACGTAAAGTAATTTATTATTTCTCACGAATTTAGCAGGGCCCCGAAATTATATATTACTCACGCGTGTTGAATAAAGAATATTTAATCTTTATGAATCTCGCGCGCTTTTTACGGCGTTTCCCACAGTCAAAATGGCTTCTAATTGGTAACATTCCGCACAATGCTCAAGGATAGGCATCCGCTATCTATTAGTATATATCTATGGCTAAGACTGGATCTTGAAGACAATTTCCGATACGTCACTATTCAATAGGGCATTTCCAATTACCCCGTTGTGGTCAGACCCGTACCTAATCGTGTACTGTGAAGGCGTTCACTGTTCAGGTCGAGAAATATAGAGGATGGGGCAGTTTTCAGATCGCGTTTATGGGGGCAGAACGAAGACTGATCACAACCGTTGCTTCCGTATATTATATTCATTTATGGAAATTATTGTTAATATGACATTTTACCATTCCAACCCACAAGTGGGGAATGGTACTAGTTTAGGTCAAAAATCACTTTTCAAAAATTTTACAATATCTTTCCGTTTTGAGGTCCCCCGAATTCAAAAAACATATTTTTGGAAAAACTGTGCGTCTGTTAGTCTGTGAACACGATACAGGTCAAACGGATGAGCGAATTGAAATCAAATTTTAGGAGGATGTTTGGTATGCAAATACGAAGAGCCCTATTGTTTTTGGGGAAAATCGGCGCATGCGCAGAAGATATAATATATGCTAAAACGGTATTTTTTATATAATAATCGTATACTTTTCATAACGGCTTATTATTCTATTTATTTTTTCAAGAAAAATTTGTTAAAACATTTTTTTCTAAACTTTATAGTTTCGGAAATATTTTGAAAATAAAAAAAACCATTCGCTCTTTTGTTTTACGGATCTGTCAGAAATAAACTAGTTAGGCATGCTTTGATTAATTTTTACATACGTGGAACATACTATGCAGGTAACCATGGCAACGAATAGTTAATATCATATTGAATGCTAGCCATTACCCGCGTCGCTTCACGCGATATCAGAATTTTTTTTTTTATTGTAATCAAATGTTAACATTTTGGAAGTTGGAATGGTTCCGTCGCCCAAATGGCTGGAATTTTTTTACTATTCCAACACCACAAGTGGGGAAAGGTACGTACTAGTTTAGGTCAAAATTCACTTTTCATAATTTCAAAACATATTTTTGGAAAAAGTCTGTGCGTCTGTTTCGTCTTTGTAACAAAACAATTTTTTTCTAAACTTTAATTTCAAATATATTTTAAAAATTAAAAAAATCAGCTATTCTTTTGTTCTGTAGATCTGTCAGACCGAAATTAGTAAAGCATGCTTTGGTTATTTTTTGTATGGCGTGGAACATATGTAGGTAAGCATGTCAACGAATATCGTATTTAATACTAGCTATTACCCGCCTCGCCTCACGCTACATCAGAAATTTTATTTTCTTTATTAAACTACATCAAATGTCAATATTTTTGAAGTTGGAATGGTACCGTCGCCCAATTGGCTGGAATTTTTTAATACTTACTAGCTGGTCCACTCAGTTTTGTTTATCTTTGCCTATCTCAAAATTCACTGAAAATAAATTCTTATTGCCTAGATCTCCCTAACTACGTTCGTTCAATTGGTTTAATAATTTTCGTGAAATTTCAATTTAATCCCAGTATTTTTATTTAAGATCTCATTAATTAAAATATCTATAATTATTTCAGTACAAAGTTGTGATGATAAGAAATATTCAAAATCAGAAACTGTTTTTGTCATTATTCACTGTCAATTTGAAAAATAAATGTTTTTCTTTTGTGTGTATTTACTTTAACTAGCAAAAAAATAATATTTCCTTGACTTTATTTCGTTTTGCAAATCTTTTTCTTTGACATGAACCTTTATAAATAAAAAAGAAACTACAAGTTTCTTTCGAATCGTTGAACTAGCGTACCTAACGTTATTTTCTTGAAGCATTGTAACTAAATGGAAAACATTTTCACAAACTTCTTTTGTGACAATGTGTTACAGGCAGGTCCCGCATTCAGAGTTCCGAAATTCATGTATTTAAAGTAAAACTTCTTTTGTTGATTCATGAAATTGAAAATGTAACGAAAGTATCGGAATTTACGTATACAATAAAAATCGGTTGTAGAACATTAACTAGAGGGTGGTGGTGAAATAAAACGATTGCCTCGTAACATAAAGGTCGTAAGTTCGATCCCGGCGATCGGTATACCATTATTATTTATTTGTTTTTGTTTTATTTTTTAACAATTGTATGAGTTTTACTTCCATAATGTGTAGTGTAAAATACATACTCTTTTATCATTCCAACACCGCAAGTGGGGAATGGTAGGTACTAATGTAGCTCACAATTCACATTTCATATTTTTTGTTTTGAGTTTTCCCGACTACAAAAAAAATATTTTTGGATACATTTTCTGTTAGTCTGTAAACACGATACAGGTCGAACAAATTTTATATTATTACTAGCGGCCCGATTCGACTTCTCCCGAATTTGTAGATTGCCGCCGTTTTTTTCGTTGACTTACGTTGCAAAATTGGTCTCCACAAAAAGCGCTTGTATTTAGAGTTTAGACTACGTCTACGTTCATCCTGAAGTTCATTCTAAATATTGGTAAAAATGATTTTGAAATCGGATGAGTAGTTTCAAAGATTACCTTCTACATCCAAACTTACGAACTTTACCCCTTTATTCAAATCTTTGATTAACTTCTGATTAGTACTCTTCGATAAATAAAATTATCGACTATTTTTTCAGACAATTAGGTATATTCAATAAATTTACGTTTAGGTCCGGATTTAGACATTCTTCAGAATTGAGCTAAAAAATATGAAAATTAATTTGTAATTAGTTTCTAATAGAAACCAGTTTCAATTTTTTTTATAATATTGAAATATTAATTCACTCAGTAAAAACTAATAAATAATAAGAATAAAAGAAAGACAGAAGGAAGGATAAACTAGTAATAGTAATAGTAATTACATGTCCTTCCTATATTTTTGGACTCCTGCCCTAGCACTGGTATTCCAAGTTGGGCAGGAAATCCTCTAATTATGTGTCTATTAAATATGTATTTTATTCTATCTTTATTTGAGGAAAATAAATTTTGAATTTGAATGAAAAAATTCGGACCAAAACGTAAATTATACATTTTTGTCAATAGATATTAGTAGGTATAGATTAAGTACTAGTCGGACTCGCACACGAAGGGTTCCGTACAATCGTACAAGATATAACACTATATGTACTTTTTACACGTATGACCATTTTTTTTAATTTACATGGCGGCTATTTTAAAATTTGCCGTCCATGTTTGATTTTTCATTCTCGTGTATTTTTAATAGGACTGAATACGCATGCCTAATATCAGCATAATCGGAATTTTTTTTTTCAATTTATAAGGCGGCCATTTTGAAATTCAGCATCTTTTTCATTTCCGAATATTGTACATAGGACTGAACACGCATGCTTAATATCAGCTTAATCGGAAGTTTTTTTCTAGCTTGCATGGCGGCCATTTTGAAAATCGCCATATTGGTTTTTACTTTATTTGTTGTTATGGTGGCAATAGAAATACACACTCGGTGAAAATTTCAACTCTCTACCTAGTACGGTTCATAAGATACGGCCCGCTGACAGACAGACGGACGAACGGACAGCGGAGGCTTACTAAGAGGGTCCTGTTGGGCGGAACCCTAAAAATAGCTATGACACATAATATGTAGAGAAAAAGCTTTATTAATAAAAAAATGATTGAATAGGAACCACTGGGGGATTGTCCAAAAAAACTGACTTGTGTTATAAATTTATAAATATGTTAAATGTACTCTGTCAATTATGAATATAAAAGCGGTTGAGAACTGGTACGGTTACCCAGTTTAATTCGATGATAATAGGTCCGTTTTAACGTGTAAAAATGCAAATTCTTCAACAATGTAACGTAATAAAAGATAATAATGCACGTTATCATATTTTTACTTTCCCTATTTATTATTATCCACCACATTTTCAGAAACTTAAGCTTTAAATTCAGTTTTACGACAATAGCTAGGCAGTCCTTTGCGACGGGTTCTTTTTTTCATTTCATACATTTGAACAACAAGTCGACCGAATTTTACACCGGGTGAAAAACCCGACTGGACTATTTTTACAAGTTAAATATGGATCTTCCGCGTCGTACCTACTACATATAAAATGTCAATAAAATACAAATTAAATTTTTTAGTTCGGGTACCCCGAGAATATACCGAATGTTTTGAATAGGCTCGTCCCACATGTAGGATTTTGTTCCTCATTCGTAAACAAATAACATTAACTTGTTGACCGATAATTGCTCATATTCCGTTCGGGAGAAAATACTATGACTAATTTGGATTATTTAACCTCACTTGGAGGTCGGAAATGCGTCTATGATAATGACACTTCTGTGAAGAATTTTTATTTTATTTTGTTTTACTTATTGTACCTAAGTTTTAACGCACAACATAAAATCTAACAGTAAATTTTGTGGTTTTTAGCTTTAGGAAGGTTGGTCAATTAAGTAAGCTATAAGGAAAAATTCAGGCAAAAAAAAATTGGTTGTCTGTAAAGTCGGTTTACGGACGATAGTTTTACGTGATAACGTATTCCGTAATACATAACCTAAACCTCCCAAAATTTGGTTTCAATCCGCTTATCCTTGGTGTCGGAATGATAAGAAATGTCAAAAGTGACGTTTGCAACTGTCAAAGTATTATGTTCTAATAATAATTAGTTATTCCAATACTTAACTTAGAAGGCGTTGCATTTCACAAAATACTAATGTCAAAAAATTGAATTAAACATTAGAAATGCAGCCGTTTTCATGTTAAGACAAGACATACGTTATTTTCTAATTTCCATGTACGGCAAACAAAGACGACCGACCGCGTCGCGCCATGCATTAGACAACATTGCATTAATACAGCTATTTTTCTATATAAATTTGTATAAAAAAACTGTTTAGGCAAATTCTGTTATACGAAATCTATGTAAAATGTTCTCCTCTTTCGTTTAAGACTGGTTTCAAACCGATCTGATTTAAATTGGGCGAGAAATTAGCAAAAAGCACGCACAGGGTCAGGCGGAACGTTACGCGTTAGGAACGTTACGTTAGGAACGTTACGACCGTTAGGAACGTTACAGTTTTTCGTACATGCAGCCGGTGTTTTATCAATTTATAAGATTGGTGATTCATCAATTTATAAGACGTTATCACGTCAAAAAATAAATTATTTTGTTTTTCATTTTTAACTCTCAAAATTCGGATTTTTGTAAAAAGAAAACCGAAGTAGATTCTCTCAAAAATGACGCATTTCCGACCCCTAAGTGATAGGGGTGAACTTATTTCAAATAAGTCATAGTTTCTTCTCTCGAGAGGAATACGAACATTTAGCGGCGTAAAGAAGTTCTACTTCAAAAATATGTTTTTTATGAAAGACGGTCTAAAAAAAGACAAAGATGCACTTTAGTTGAATAGCCCCCAGTGGTCACTTAAGGAGTACTACCGCGTAGTAAATATCCGGCTTTGTGGCGCGAGTAGTACTCAGAATTAAGTACTATCAGAAATTTTATTTTCTTTATTATAATCAAATGTCAACATTTTTGAAGTTGGAATGATCTCGCCGCCCGATTGGCTGGAATTTTTTTTCTATTGACTGAGCAGGGTAGGAGGAGACAGTTTGCGTTAGAAGCAAGGATTCAAAACCAGTTGAAAATAGATGGTGTTCAAAAAATATGAGTCTACTATATATATCGTCGTTGGTTCTGTAATAGCTCTTATGTGCATAATTGGCAGATTTTACGTTTTTTAAATGAAAATATTCAGGAAACGGAGCTCTATGCACTAGTAATACCTCCAAATTAATTTTACAGTAACCAACAAGGGGATGTAATTCTTATGTGAAAAGTTGTATCAAATAATTCCTCCCATGTGCCAATAAATCCGAAATTAACGTTAAATATTTTTTTAGTAAATACTTCGTCTTAATTAAACACGTATAGTAATATACTTCTGAAATTGCTAGTTCTTACCATCCATTGCTAAAATAACCACTTTTTGGCTTTTCCTGCAAATTTTGCTTTTTGCACATAAGAGGTATTACAGAACCGATATATTTTTTTAAAATTATTTTTTTGTTTAGTCAACCCTATAATTTTTGTTACTTTAATATTTTTTTCGTGTAGAATTTAGTAATATAGTCTGAGCTACGTAATCGGTAGGTACATATTTTGTTACCCATCTACGCATCTGATATTAACCATTCACTGAAGAAAATCACGATGTGAAACACAAATGTCTTGATATTACTCTTTATTTTTCCTCTCACCCGTTATGTAACGTACTAGTGTTGTTATTGCCTACTGTATGACGTAAGAGTTTAGGCCAGACGTGGCAATGTAATCTCTGCTTTCCTTCTGATCTATGACCTGGAGATAAAATAAATAATGAACATATAGGTAGAAATGAGCAGGTACGCTTTTATTACGTCATAAATTGTACCCACCAACCGACTGTAACATTGGAAGAAAGTTATTATTGGAACAAAGGCTTAAACCAACACCGACCAAATGCTCCAAGAAAAAACGTGTTTTTTATATTTACAAACAATACGCCATTTTGTGAACGAAAGATCAAAAGTGTTAAAAAAAATCTATTTTCTGTATACATGTAACCTAATTACTTCAAATTAGAAAAAAATATTTTTTACCGATGATAAAGGCCAAAAAATCCTTATATAAAAAAAACAAAAAAAAACTTAAAAAACCGGCCAAATGCGAGTCGGACTCGCGCACCGAGGTAAGTAAATAGTTCGTCTATCACGGGAATCGAGTCTCGACGATTTTTCTCGCTTTGTCGTTATAAAACATAGGTCGCGGTCAGTTTTCCAATTAAGTGTATAATTGTAATGAGTTCAGATGGACTACCCAAACTGTATATATTATATCTGATAGTATAGCGGTCGTACCGTGCTGTATGCGAGAGTTCTCATAAATGTATTCCAATAAATGTTCGAGTATGCTGCTGTATAAACGCACCGTTAGCGGACGCTTGTTTTGTATTAGAACTGTTACTACACAAAAAATTTGGTTTTTCATTTGTTGTTATAGCGGCAATAGAAATAAGCACTCTGTGAGAACTTTTTACCTATTACGGTTCATGAGATACTGCCCGCTTACAGATAGACGGACGGACGGACGGCGGAGGCTTAGTAACATGCTCCCTTCGGGTACGAAACCCAAAAAACAAGCTTTTATGGCAATGTCTACTAAAATGTAAAAAATAGTTTGTAAATATAAAGATTTTATTCAACAGCGATAGAAAGTCTCCAACTTGATATAATTTTTTTTTAAATAAGGTTAACTTAAGCTTATTCAAAAAATTAAACACCTATCTATACTAATATACTAGCGGCCCTGTACGTGCTTCGCTACGTATAAAGTGAAATAATAAAACAATTTAATTGGAACATCTATCTATCTATTTTATTTATTTTAAAATATACATGGACGTATATGTGTGTATGTCGAGCACTCCGGCTGCGCCGTCGTGCCCGGTGCAAAAGAATGAATGGGGAAGGAAGAAAAAAAATTTAGGGGTGGACTACCCCTAACATTTAGGTGGATGAAAAATAGATGTTGGCCGATTCTCATAGATACCGGATAAGCACAAAAAATTTCATCAAAATCGGTCAAGCCGTTTCGGAGGAGTATGGCAACGAAAACTGTGACACGAGAATTTTATATAATATATAGAGATAAAGCTGAAGAGTTTGTTTGTTTGTTTGTTTGAACGCGCTAATCTCAGGAACTACTGGTTCAAATTAAAAAAAAAAATTTTTGTTGGATAGCTCATTTATCGAGGGAGGCTATAGGCTATATAAAATCAGGCTACGACCATTAGGAGCGGAGCATTAATGAAAAATGTTCCAAATGTATCTAAAAAATAAGTTCTATTCAGGTGAAATGCACTAACTAAGTATACTCATATTAGCGATGTAAGAATACAGCGCCGGCTAGCGCAATCGGTAGAGCACAAGACTGTCAATACCAGGATCGTGGGTTCGAGCCCTACGTTGGGCGAATGCATGTTTATGTTTTTTTTATTTTCTACATTGCTTTCTTCTAAGGCTTACATTAAAATTTATTTTAATTTTATTTAATTAATTAAAAAAAAATATTAGTTAAAAAAAGTATAAATACTGCTTTTTATCGACAAAAAATTTTGAACGGTTACTCCGATCATTATGAAGTTTGGACATAACATTCATCTCGGTAAACTAATATGAATGTGTGTACTCATGTTCCTCCCTTCCCCATTCGTTCTTTTACAACCGGGTGAAACCGGACGGGACCGTTAGTCTGTAATATTTCATTAGAATCGATGGGAAAGATGGCTGAGCTATAAAGCTGTGACATATGGATAGCAGACAGGACGAATCTGACGATAATATAAGGGTTCCGTTTTTTTGCCACTTGGCTACGGAATCCTAAAAATACTTTCAGTGTTTAAAAGCCTACTTCTTCAATAGTTAATTATAAGTACAAAAATAAGTTCGTGCAAGAAATAATGTTGTCCAGGCCTGTTGTAGAAGAACACATTTAAAAGTCAATCAAATATTCGTGATTACTTTTTAAACGCACATTGTATTTTATTAATGTCTATTTTCCAGTCTAATTGCTTCCCATAAAATATTCGAAAATTACATTTAAGCCATCTAGATATGTTTTGAAATTTCCCTTTCATCAATTTATATAGAGAAAAAATAATCTATTTCACTGAGCTTTTCAGCGTAAACAAACATTTTTGTAACATTACACTAACTTTTAAAAATGCTTTTGAAAAGTTTTTTATTTGAAGTAATCTTGACTAATCAAATAAATAAAATTGTCGACCAATTTTTCTCAGACCAATATATTGACAAAATAAAAAATAACAAATATTTATTTGAAGAGTTCTATTCAGACGTTAATCAAAGATTTTAATCTTGACTAATACCTTTACTATAATATATGTTTTTAAATATTTTCTTAAAAATGTTTATTCTTAAGGCGATAACAATACTTAAAAATTTGAAATAGTATTTTCCTTCCTTTTTCTGCATATATTATGGCGCCTAACATTAATTATGGTGAAGGTAACGTAAATATGGTGGCGGCAACGTAGATGTGGTGGAGGTACCGTGAATGTGGTGGAAGTTACATGCATTGAAGATACCATGATTTTTCATGTAGGTATTGGATTTTTTAGAATTCGAGACAGTGATCCGACAAATAAAATGAAACTTCAAAAAAGAGACTATGCATTTTACACTACACATTACAAAAGTAAAACTGGCATAAATGTAAAAAAATAAAACAAAAAAGGTTAGAATGACACCGACCGTCGGGATCGAACCCACGACCTTTAGGTTACAAGTAAAATGTTCTACCTCGCGACCACCTTGATATTCTATGGCCATTTTTTTTTATTTAGCAAACAACACACTAAAGAAGAGGGTTGTACTTCAATCTTAGAGTTATTACACTACTATAAATATTAATTAGTTCATAAGGTAAGTTACTTTTACATTTTGGTAAACATACAGGTGAGTTTTAATTTGATGCTTTTTTTTACAGCGTGTAAAAATCAAATAGACGAGCAAATATTTCAAATAGTTTTTTTATCAAAACTCAAAAATAAGAGAGACAGCCTTTCGAAGTTTAAAAAAATTTTATTAAATTTTCTTTAATTTTGAGGTCGGTCCTGGGGTTATATTATGTCACTATGAAAATATGTTATTATTATCAAGTATTCACAGAAATTGTTCGAAGTTGTCCCCGTTTTGTTGGACACAAAGATACACATACTTGATAATAACAACTTATTTCCATAGTGACATAATATAACCCCAGGACCGACCTCAAAATTAAAGAAAATTTAATAAAATTTATTTAAACTTCGAAAGGCTGTTTCTCTCTTATTTTTTAGTTTTGATAAAAAAACTATTTGAAATATTTGCTCGTCTATTTGATTTTTACACGCTGTAAAAAAAAGCATCAACTTAAAACTCATCCTGTATAGTATGGTAACAGCCGGTTATTATAGTATACGGTTTACGAAAATTGTGACACGTTCGTTACATTTTCAATCTCAAGAATTAGTTTAATCCCACGGTGCCAAAAGAAATTTTACCTACTTTAAAAAAATTTAATGTGCCTATCACTGTTTTCTAGATTAGAAATCATTTCCATGAACAATCATCGCACCTAAAGAAGTTTCACTTCTAAGTCTGTGCAAAACGATTTTGTAAGATTTGATCATCAGTGATTTGATCAGTGATTTTCAACCGAAATTCTATGGCACCCTAGGGTGTCGTTACGATATTAATACAGTTTTTCATCAATACAGTAAAACCGTGTTTATCGGAGGTAATGTGAGAAGGAGGTACCTCCGAAATGCGAAAACGCGGATAAGACGGAAGAAATAAAAAAATCAAAGATTTTAATCAATTTTAGGGTTCCGTAATCCGTACCTCAAAAGGAAAAACGGAACCTTTATAAGATCCCCTTTTATCCGTCTGCCTGTCAAGAATCAAAACCTATAGGGTACTTCCTGTTGATCTAGAATCATGAAATTTGGCAAGAAGCAATGTCTCATAGCACAAGTAAAGAGAAAAATTCGAAAACCGTAAATTTATAGTTACATCACAAAAAAATGTTTTTATACCGCAACAACATGCTACGCACGTACACAGTAACAGTTCTAATACAAAACAAGCGCCCGCTACCAGTGTAGCACAATATAAAAACTCTCGCATACAACAGGGTACGACATTTAACAGATATAGCCACGATATACAATACAATCTATCTGAACTCATTGCAATTACACTCTTAGTTGGCAAACTGGCCGCGACCTTTGTCGATGCATGGGGACAACAATTTTCAAAAAGGCTAAGCGGGAAAAATCTTCGGGACTCGTTTATGTACATATTTGAAACGGTAGAATGAAATTTTGTCACAAAAATGTATAAATGAAAGTGTTGTAAAAATAAACAAGAAAGAGGCAAAATACTACGCGTATACAGTATAGGCATATCCATTTTATCCGTGTTTTTCGGTATTATCCGAGCATACACCTCGATTACTGCGGAGTGCTCGGATAAATCCGTTGCCCAGGATAACGCGGTCAAAAGCCGGATAAACGAGATTTTACTGCATTGTAAAAAATAAGCTTTAAAAGGTGGGGAAACACCGCTGCGAAGCGTAGCAATCAACAAAACAACTGGTATAATCCATTTGACGTCCGCTTCGATTAATTTAATTAATTTTCGCTTTGACCAGATCCGAAATATCATAATATAAAAGCGTACAAAAAAGAAAAAAAAATCTGTAACTTCAAAGGCGCATATATAAATGAACAATAAATGTCCAGAAAGTTTTTTATGTAGGTCAAAATAATTTTATATAAAATAGAAAAGTGTGTCAGACCTTTAGCACAGTCCAGATAATATAATGGCAATTGGCAGTTTCATTTTTACGGGCCGGTGAACATTTAAATATTTTTCTTTCTTTACCACGACTAGCATTCTTTAGTAAAACGATAACAATTTTCGCTGACGAACTTTTCCGAACTTTGAGACGAAAGTAAAAATGTATTGCCGTGAAGTTGAATCAATATCGACCGTTTCAATAACCCCCAGACATACATACCAACCTGAAAGGTAAATGTAACTGCTATTTTATAGGACACACATTAATATTATATTTGTATAGCTACAAGATATCCGGGGTCACAACATAAAGCTGCTTATGTCAGATTTTTTTTATGAAACAGTGTTAATTACGATTTTAGGCGCTGACAGGTAATTTATACTATTACTAGCGGTCCCGCCCGGTTTCACCCGGGTGTAAAAGAACGAATGGGGAAGGAAGTGACATGAGTACGCACATTCATCGTAGTTTATCGAGATGAATGTTGTGTCCAAACTTCATAATGATCGGAGTTATCGTTCAAAAGTTTTTGTAATTAAAAAGCAGTATTTACACTTTTTTTTAAGTAATAAATTTCTTTTAATATAATAAATATTTAATTGAAAACACTGTAGAAAAATTATTTTTCTATAGGTACCCATAGTAGTAACAGTTTTCAAATAAGCTATTAATTAGATTTATTTAATTTTAATTATTCGTAATAAAATTTAAAAAAATTGAAATGTAAGCCTTAGAAGAAAGCAACGTAGAAAATAAATAAAAAATAAAAATACATTCGCCGACGTAGGACTTGAACCCGAGACCCTGGCATTAAGAGTCTTACGCTATACCGACTGAGCTATCTGGGGTTGTGAACGTAACGCGCTAATATTGCAATATTTAGTTAAGGCATTTCACCTGATAATATTTGTCGAACGGACTAATTATGAGATACATCTTGCAACATTTTCCATTGATGTTCCGCTCCAATTGGTCGTAGCGTGATATTATATAGCCTATAGCTTTCCTCGATAAATGGGATATCCAGCAAAAAAAAATTTTCAATTCGAATTAATAGTTTCTGAGATTAGCGCGTTCAACCAAACAAACAAACAAACTCTTCAGTTTTATATATTAGTATAGATATTATAAAGATAAACGACTTGTATTCTTGTTTGTAATGAATAAACTCAAAAACTACTGGACCTATTTTAAAAATTATTTCACTAATAAAATGCTTCATTATCTCTATTGTTAATCGAGTTAAATTAGGGATCTCTACGAAAAGTCCAATAATTTTACCCAAGGGTATAAAAAATATATAAAATTTGTCCGTCCGAAAAAAACTTTTGAACAGTAACTCCGATCATCATGAAATTTGAAACACAACATTCATCTCGGTAAACAAAGATGAAAATGCGTACTCATGTCCCTCTTCCCCAATCCGTTCTTTTGCACCCGGGTGAAACCGGGACGGACCGCTAGTTTTAAATAAACGGTCGACGCACACAAACCCAACTAGAGCAGAAAGTTCCCTATTTCCGGACCCATTACCTACGTAAAATTAACATTTCGGTGTCAAAATTAAGATAAGGTATTTTTTGAAAACCAAACATTAGTTGTTACAGGTTACTTCTCAAAAGAAGTTCTTGTTCTATTTATTTTCTCTTACTGCAAGAAGTGATTTAGTACACTTTCTTTCATCAAACGGTTAATTTCACGAAAATCAAAGTGGCAAAGAATTTAATGTCATATTTTTAACAAATTCACACATGCAGTTCTCAAATTATGGCTGTTTGGTCGCTACACTTATACTTATGAAATATCAACAATGAATCCAATCAACAACGTCATATGTAATTTGATTCAGACACCGTTATCTCAATGGAAAGAGGACAGAAAAGATATGCGGCAGATCATATAATATGAAATAAAAAATTAGAGTTTTAAAAACTAAAAAAACACGCTTTAATAGTAAACCGAATTAAAAAGTAGAAAATAATTTTAAATATGAAGAGTTTGTGTTACATCAGTAGAAAGTCCAACAATCAATTATGACTAATTAATTTGGAATAAGATTAAAATAAAAATTAAGTTATTAACAAAATAGTTCAATTATAGTAAAAAAGCGTGGGGTGCCATTGCCAATTACTATATTTTTATTATAACTCTAATTTTATAAATAGCTACAAGCACCCCACACTTTTTTACTATAATTTAATTATTATATTAATTAATTAATTTTCATTTTAATCTTATTCCAAATTAATTAGTCATAATTGATTGTTGGATTTTCTATTGCTGTAACACAAACTCTTGATACTTAGAGATTATTTTCTATTTTTTAGTTCGGCTACCTATTAATTAATTAATTAATTTATTAGTCTCAAAACGTCATCAAAAAATTTTTTTTTCAAAATTTTTAAATTCAAATTTTTTTATGAAATAATTGTATTGTCATAAGCCCTTGAAACGTGTGCAAATTTTCAAGTTAATCAGACTTCTGAAATTGGTGAAAATTGCGCAAAAAGATTTCTTTACATACATATTCATACATGTAGATCAAGCTAATAAAAGCGTGTTAAAACTACTATTTTTCTGAATACACTTCTTAACAAAACGTCTGCCTACGTCACTGAGTATAAACTATAAAGAATAACCCTTCTAGCACTTCACCAGCCTTGAGAACTACGAGCCACCACTGACTTCCGCTATTCTTTTGAGTGTCTTTCGTTTGCACAATGCACTTTTTATGGGAGGAAATAAAGCTCATTGAGACCCTCGAACAGTCAACAAAGAACACCTTTAATAAAAAAAAAAGAATAGAAGCAGTTAAGTACCCGCCGTTATAAGTTACAGTATTATTTCAAGTTTGTTCTATGTACTCACTTTAAAACAACCAAATCAATAAATCAAAGCGTTTTAATGCTCTAATTTCTTTTATTTCACTCTGCAGATTATAGATTTGAGTACTTCATAGAGAGAAACATTTTTAAGACAGCTGTCATAAGACGAGCTTTGCGGAAATTTAAGCTAATTTTGTTCAAAAAATAATAAACAAATCTGATAAAAATTATCCCTTTACAACCGGCGAAACTGTTTTTGTTTTTGATTATTTAGGGACCAAAGAACCTAGAACAATTAATAAAAAAAAATGTGTACCATTTGCTTAACTATAAAAATAACCTGCACGAAATAACCGGACGAAGCCGTCTGCGTTCACGAAAAAAAATTCTGCTAATTGTGCGACGGGGCCATACCAACTTCAAAAACATTCACATTTGATAGAATACAATAAATAAAATAAAATTTTCGATATCGCATGAGGTGACGCGGGTAATGGATAGTATTCAATATGATATTTGCAAGTCGTTGCAATGGTTACCTACACAATTAGTTCCACGGCATTTCTGACAAATCTACAAAACAAAAGAACGGCTGATTTTTTTATTTTCAAAATATTTCCGAAACAAAAAAGTTTGGAAAAAAATGTTTTAACGAAAGTTTCTTGAAAAAATAAATAGAATAATAAGCCGTTATGAAAAGTATACCATTATATCTACCTAGTGAGGGGGAAAATATTTCAAAATTTATATTGTATTGAAAACAAAAGAAATAAAAATTTATTATTATTATTATTATTATATAAAAAACACCGTTATAACATACATCTCTTCTGTGCATGCGCCGATTTTCCCCAAAAACAATAAGGCTCTTTATATTTGCATGCCAAACATCCTCCCAAAATTTGGCTTCAATCCGCTCATCCGTTTGACCTGTATCGTGTTCACAGACTAACAAACGCACAGAGTTTTTCCAAAAATATGTTTTTTCGATTCGAGGGACCTCAAAACGAAAAGATACCTACTGTAAAATTTTTGAAAAGTGATTTTTGACCTAAACGAGTACCATTCCCCACTTGTGGGTTGAAATGGTAATAATCTGTTTCTTGAAAAAAAAAAAAAATTGTCGAAAGTCACGCCCGTACAGGGTTGAAAAGGGATATATTATTGCATTTAAACTTATTTACGCTAATTCTCTCAATTTTCTAGCATGTCTATAAACGTATTTATGATGTAGTTTTTTTAGAGACAAATAAAAATATTTAACTACTCAATACACCCCTAAATTAATAGTTTTTTTATTCGGCCTCAAAATAATTCTATCAGAGAATTTAATTGGGTATCCTGCAATATACTGAAAAGTTTTTTCGGCCATAAAATTTTAATTGGTTATACAAATATAATAAAATAATATTTAATTAAAACCAGTTAAAAAATCCAAATAAATAACAAGCATTTAGAGCTATCGAAATCACAAAAAAACTGCATTAATACAACATGTTACCATCGACGATATTATAAAATCTATCGTGTCGATTGAATGACTAAAAGAAAATAAAAGTTTGTATGTTTGTTTATGCCGCGTCTTTTCAGAAACTACCTAAGCGATTTGAAAAATTCTTTCACAGTTCAAAAACCTGCTCTTTCCCAAGCTACTTAGGCTTACATATTATTACACTAAAACAAAAAGGTGAGCTTGAAAATTGGAATCCCACACGCGATATCTGCGCTAAATTGGAGTACGCTAGCTAAAATGATATGAATATGAGAGATTTGTTGCTCGTGTTAGATAAGATAAAATTTTATTGTCACATTATAAAAGTAAGTTACAATTTTAAATATTTTTATATACAGGTTCCTTATTAATTACCCAGTGGAATAAGCTTAATTCTAATTTGAATGTCGTTTATTTATTAGTAGTCTTATGAGTTACTATTATTATTTTTTTTTTGTATGTAGGGAAAAGTTAAAAAAAAACCTACGCTAGATAATATTGAATATAATTAGCTATTTCATGCATCTGGTTTTAAGATGCTTTTTATCTTTTTATGCTTATATGTATCAGTTATCTTAATTACCTATTTTAAATTTGTTTTGATTTATTTTTTTACTGAAAAATTTGTTTTCTTGTTTCCGAATATGGTTGAATATTAATTCTATGTTAATATCAGAGTGTATCTGTAATATTCGAGTATATTACCGGGGGTAGTTTCCAATAATTCTTAAACTTCTATTTTGAACTATCTGAAGCTTTTTTTAGATTAGTTTTGCAAGGGAGGCTCCATACTGGAGAAGCATATATAATTATGGACCTAATAATTGATTTATATATGATTAGTTTACTTTTAATTGATAACTTTGATTTTTTGTCAAGTAGAGGGAATAAAATTGACATAACTCCTAAGGCTTTGTCACATGATTTGGTGCGTAAGATTTAATTTTTTATCCAAATGAACCCCTAAGTATTTTACATGATTTGACCAGTTGATGAGTGTATTTTTTAAGCAAACTTTTTTTGTTATGTCCGGGCGACGTTTTGTGAAAAAATATTTTTAACAAAAAAATTGAACGGACTTCACACTAAAAAGTAAAAAATAATTGCGTATTGAAATGTTTTGGAGTCGGTGTCAGCCAAAATGAAATCTATTCCGAAAACTACACCGACTCCAAAACATTTCAATACGCAATTATTTTTTACTTTTTAGTGTGAAGTCGGTTCAATTTTTTTGTTAAAAATATTTTATTTTTCTCTTTTTAGTGTTAATCTAACACTAAAAATCGGTGAACATACATAAAAAACATTATGCGTTTCTTTGAAATTTGAGAGTTTCCCTCGATTTCTCCGGACTCCACCATCAGATCCTGACTTGGTTCCGATGGGACCACCTCTGAGGTGCACTCTTTCGAATAAAAAAAAAAATTTGAAAATCGGTCCATAATTGACGGAGAAATCGGTGAACATACATAAAAAAAAATATACAGACGAACACAGAACCTCCTCCTTTTTGTTGAAGTCGATTAATAAAATAGCTTCTGTTTTTGATACGTTCGGTTTTATTTTCCACTTATTGTAGTATTTAAGAATTTTATCTCCTGATTTACTAAGTCTGTTGGCTATTGTGTCTGTGCGATAGGATTCAGTTGCTCGTGTTGTTTCGTTGCCAAATCAAAATCTAACTGAACGAATCGAAAAGCTAACACATATACAGTGTAAACTCTATACAAGCGAAATTGAAGGGACGTTATAAAGAGTTTTTGTTAAACGGAGAGTAAAAGAAAAGAATATAATTTTACGAATAAGTGGTTTTAATTTTGACTAAATTAAGTGAAAAAAATTTAGTTAACAAAATTGTAATCAGTTAACTTCGGTTGTCGTTTTTTACTACACCAGTCTATTAATTGTGCCCTTCGTTGTATTTTATTTATATCTTGGGATATAGTGGGATCATCTTCGTTAAATAAAAATAATATTTCTAATAATTTTGCGGCATGCAGAGCTTGTTCAATGCTCAAGATCACCCACTTCGTCTTCTTCATCGCCTTGTTCTTCCTCATCTTTCTTTTGTTTCACTATCGAGAGTGGTTGTTACGCTATATGGAGTGTTTCAATATAACATTGTAAACCCAACAAACAGTTTCTACGTTTTAAGGAGTTTTTAGTTCGCTATATAGAATTTACACTGTTCAAATCTTTGATTAACGTCTGATTAGAACTCTTCAATAAATACAATTATCGACCAATTTTTCAGACAATATATTGACAAAAAAAAAAAATATATATATATAATTAATACATTAACGTTCGAGCCGGATTTGGATCTTCTTCAGAACTGATCTAAAAAATATAAAAACAATTAATAATTAATTTATATTTCGTATTAAATCCGGACCGAAACGTTAATGTATTAATTATATTTTTTTTTGTTAATATATTGTCTGAAAAATTGGTCGATAATTTTATTTATTGAAGAATTTACACTGTACACAAAAAAGTGACTTGCAGAATGGAAGCTAAAACTATCATGTTTTACATATTATGTATAAATATTATATGTTTACACACGTTCAATACGTAGACTCCATAACCGCCATTTATAGCTGGTTAATTGTACAATAAATAAAAACACACAAATACAGTCATAATATTATATTGAAACATATGTAGTATAGGTTCATTATAAAATAATCGATTAACCGCGAATTTTGTGGAACATAACGAACAATAAAAATTGGTAAACATCCTGTGGCATAAAGCTGAAAAAGACGTGCGTCACTTCAAGGACACACGACGGAAGATGTGCTCATTATGCATTTTATACTTATTAATGTTGAAAATTTACGTTAACGCAAAAATCAACTAAATTATAAATTTTACCATTCCAACCCACAAGTGGGGAATGATAGTAGTTTAGGTTAAAAATCACATTTCAAAATTTTACAATACCTTTTAATTTTGAGGTCCCTCGAATCCAAAAAACATATTTTTGGAAAACCTCTGTGCGTTTGTTTGTCTGTTAATCTGTTATTCTGTCAGTTTGTTAGTCTGTGAACACGATACAGATTAAACGGATGAACGGATTGAAACCAAATTTTGGGACGATTTTTGGTACCTATGCAAATATGAAGAGCCTTATTGTTTTTGGGGAAAATCGGCGCATGCGTAGAAGAGATATATGCTATAACGATGTTTTTTATATTATAATGGTATACTTTTCATAACGGCCTATTATTCTATTTATATTTTTAAGAAAGTTAAAAATGTTTTTCTAAATGTTATAGTTTCGGAAATACTTTGAAAATAAAAAAAAATCAGCCGCTCTTTTGTTTTATGGATCTGTCAGAAATAAACTAGTTAGGCATGCTTTGATTAATTTTTACATGACGTGGAACACATTGTGTAGGTAACCATGGCAACGAATAGCAAATATCATATTGAATATCTGCAATTACCCGCCTCATCTCACACAATATCAGAATTTTTATTTTATTTATTATACTATATCAAATGTCAACATTTTTGAAGTTGGAATGAAACCGGCTGGATTTTTTTTTATTTATTAATAAGAAAAATAAAAAGAATTGTCATAAGTACAAACAAACAAATTTTATTCTATGCTATTTTTGGATTTGAATCTGAGAGGTTTTAAGAAGGGAGGCGGTGACACTAAAGCCTCAGTGATATTATGTTAGAAGGTTAGTTGACGCATTTAAGGTAGACTGAGTCATCTGTCATGACGGAAATGTAAGGGTTGTCGGGCCTAGGTTTGCAGGGCTGGATAAAAGATTTTTTTTGGATCAGGGAACTTGAAAAAATCGACCAAAAATTCAAAATTAAATTTTGGCCTATATACTCCTAACCTCATATATGGTAAATAAATACATCTTTAATTTTGTATTGTTATGGCGTTAAACAATTCGTATTTACAATTTATTACTTTCTTAATAATAAATACAAAACTGATATATGTTTACAAATTCTTAAATCCGCGGATCGACAAAAATAACAAAGTGAAAGCGTTTAATTAAAGGGATACATAATGAAATACAAAAAAAAATCATTATTACGGAAATCAAAACAAAATCAACAATATCATAACTATTATTGTTTGTACAAGCAAAGCTCAATTCAAGAATGTAATAAAAACAAAGACAATATAGAAATCTAAAACCCGATAATCGAGAGTTTACTATATTCAGATAATCAAATTGTCTGCATAGTGCCAATGGAAAATGCAATTTAGTATCAGCATGTTCAATGATATTACCAGAAATTTTAATTTCAGTTCATAGAGGGCAGTAATATCGCTCGCATAAATCAAACTTGATACTGAAATTACAGTTTAATAATTTAGCAGAACCAATTTACAACAGAATGCCAAACGAACATTAAATAATTTCGAATCTGTTATATGATTTTTTTAAAGTTTCAAGAAACAATAATTCTAAACATTCTTTTTTAAAACTATTGTGTATGAATCGGGTTTCAACGGAACTGCTCTTCGAAGTCAAAAGCAGGCAACCAAGTATATTACAACAATTAACCCCCCCCTTTTTTTGTTGGAATCTACGTTACAGACAGATTATGACACACATTTTTTTGAGAATTTTTCAGAAACTGTTAAAATTATATTTAAAAAATAACAGATTAAATAACTATAAAAGACAAACTTAAATAAAAATGTGCACTCAAAAGTAAAAAATACTTTTTATAAATAAAGATGTCCGCCAATTCGAAATAATTTAACTTTAAAATTAGAATGATTTATCCAAAAAAATAAGTTGTATCGAATTGGCGGACATCTTATCGCTGTAGAACAAAATCTTTATATTTAAAAATTATTTTTTACTTCTTAGTGCACATTACTATTTAAGCGTGTTGTTTTTAGTTTTTTTAAACTATAATTTTAATTGTCTCACTGCTTCAAACGCCTAGGGATATTGTAAATTATACACGCTGAACATCTGACGTCATCAGCGGCTATAAATGCTCACGGGTAGATAACGCTGCACGGCTTGTTAGCCTGCTTACACTTATTTTTCAAGATAAATAATTAATGTATATACCTACATATTTATATAAATTATTGTATTGTCATGGGTTTTAATAAGTGTGCAAAATTTCAAATTATTCAGTCGTCTGGTGAATTCCAGCCAATTATGTGACGGGAACATTTCAATTTCAAAAATATTGACATAATAGGTATAATAAAGAAAATAAAATTTCTGATATCGCGTGAGGTGACGCGGGTAATGGCTAATATTCAATATGATATTTGCTATTCGTTGTCATGGTTACCTACACAATGTATTCCACGTCGTGTAAAAATTTATCAATGCTTTCTTAACTTAGTTTATTTATGACAGATCTACAAAACAAGAGAAAGCTGATTTTATTTATTTTCAAAAAATTCCGAAACTACAAACTTTATAAAAAACATTTAACTATACTTTCCTGGAAAAATAAACAGAATAATAAGCCGTTATGAAAAGTATACCATTATTATATAAAAAACACGTAATAGCATATATTTTTTCATATTTGATATCAAACATCCTCCCAAAACTTGGTTTCACAGACACACACACTAAGAGACAGACGCACAGAGTTATTTCCAAAAATCTGTTTTTTTTGAATTCGGGAGACGACAAATCGAAAAAATATTGTGAAATTTTGAAAAGTGTATTTTGACCTAAACTAGTACTACCTACTATTTCCCATTTGTGGGTTGGAATGGTAAAATAATAGAATTTCTATTATTTTACCATTGATCTTATCGTTGAAAAACAGAAAACACGCTACAACCATGCCCTCTATAATTTGTCGGTGGCAACGTATGAAAGTATGTTTTATGTTCCGAAGTTTCAACGACCGTGTGATAAATAAATATGCAAAATTGTATAGACCCTCAACTATGTCTTGTGCGCGGATACAAGCGATAAATCGTCGAATTTTCATGAAAATGAAGCTTCATGATGTGAAACGTTACAGTTTATTCTTATTTTCTTTCACAAAAATTGAGTTGTAAAATATAATTTTATATACGTAATTATTACAATATATTATAATATATTTATATATTCTTATACTAGTTTTCCGGCAACAAATTACTCGACTGAAAAATTGCACAGGGGAATCGCGAAAAAATAAACTTCAGAAACTCTTTTTTATAGCATTGTCTTGTTGCTTGTTTGTTGAAATTTTGTTACAACTAATTTTCAGTAGTTTAGTCTGTTTATATCAATGGTTCCCAAATTGGTCCCTACGAATCCCAAGGGGTCTCTGGGATCATTAAGGGGTCCTTGGAAAATTAAAATCGATTTTGGGGTCTCTGTCAAACGTCAGGGGGTTCGCGCAAGGTTTAATATAAAATAAAAAAATTGTGACACTTTTTTATTAATATGGAAGTTTAAATAAATAACAACGAATAAATTAATAAAAGAGTTTGGGAACCACTGGTTTATATTATCGATTTTTTTAACCAAATACGCACTTTCTAGAATCTAGATCATACGGTGACATTTTATTTTTGCCTTTAGATTATGAGATATGCAAATTTTTTTAATATCTATACTAGCATTATAAAGAGGTAAAGTTTGTAAATTTGGATGCAGGAGGTAATTTCCGAAACTACTCATTCGATTTCAATTTTTTTTGTTTTAAAGACGTATTATATTAATAATAAATAAAAAATCGCAGGATTGTGGACAAATATTAGATTTATTAATTGTACGACGTTTTGTCTATAGATTTAGACTTTTTCAAGTACAAATGTGAATATTCGAAACAATAATTATGAAAATAATGGACACGATATCTAATATTATGTATTATATTAATTTTTTTATTTATGTATTTTATATTTATTTTAAAAAAGTAGACGATAACGAAGTCGCCAGCACAACTAGTCATCAACATATTCAAATATTATTAGTAGAGAGTTGATTCTGTATGAAATTATGCAATTGGCTTTCATCCCAAATGTGGATTTTATTATCATTTAAAACAATTATGCATTGCATCTTTGCCAATCGTGACCATAGGAAAATCCTATTAGTACATTTTCCTCATTTACTGTGTTGGAAAATTGAATTTACATTGTATATCAAAATGATTTATATTGTAATATAATGAATAAAGTAATTACTATCAAGGTACGTATTCTTTGGCATTCTTGGTTATGGTATACATAGTGCCTTGTTTTATATTTTCGTATTATACGCTATTAGTGGCAAAATTCAAGGGGCGGCAAAATGTAATGACTAAACTGTATTTTACAATTAATATTGTGTGTTATTTTTATAAAATTAATATTAAATCCTGACATTGGTAGCGGTTACTTTCAATCCAGGGCGACGCAGCTTTTTCAGTGCGCTATTATTATTGACGATTTTAAACTACATTCGACAACAATATAGGTAACTTTTAAATTACGTGACATTAGAATGAATCAGTCATATGTTAAAATTATCAAATTTCAATCTGAGAGAAATGTTTTTTCAAGAAAAGACCTAGACATAATTTGATCTCATCAATTTAAGGTAGTTCACTCACGACAGTCGTAGACAAAAATACAGTAAGTACCAATAGTTAGAGATTCTTCTAAGAGACACATCTAACCTTTAATATACAGACACACTCCTAAACAACTGCAATTGCAAGTAGGTACAATAAAAATATTTTTACTTTAAGAATCTATAATTTTTTCAACTAATCGGTAAAACAAATCAGTTTTTTTTTTAAATTGATAATTTTTGAATTTATAATGCATTAGTTTTTAAGAAATATGCTAAAAGCCATTTAGAGATATTGTTGGAATGTACTCGTTTTCTTTGTACGTGATATACCTCCACCATGTTAATTATGCACATTTTGATTGTTATTATCTAGTTTTACAGTCGATGAAAAAATTCCTTTTTTTTAAATGAAATATAAGGCACTTGTATTAACCTGATACTTAATTTTTATTAAAATCCTAAGAAAAGCCGTTTCACGAGTGAACCACCTTAATGAAAAAATATTAAGTAAAAAAGAAGAAAATAATATCTGTTAGGAATTACCTTAAAGTGAGAAAAATGTTTTAACGGATGAAATTTAATGTTTACGTGCAGAGAGAACGTTAAATATTGTTTTATTTTGTGTAAAAATTTTGAATTAATTAAATGATTCATTTTAACGTAATTAATTAAAAATTTTTAAACATAATAAAACACTATTTAACATTTTCTCTATACATAAACATAAAATTTCATCCATGAAATACTTTTCTTTTTGAAACGATATGATCTCACTCTAACGTAATTCCTAACAGATATTATTTTCTTGTTTTACATACATATAATATAATTTATTGTTCAGTCATCTATTTTCTTTGTTCATTACAGAATAACATTTTTCTTAATTTATATACTGAAGATGCCCAAAAGAACGAAACGTCTACTTTTTCATTAAATTGGCAAGATCTAAGTATGTCAAACTTTTTTCCTGAAGAATCATTTCTCTGCTCAAAATAAAATTTGATACTTTTAATATTTGACTGATTCATCCTAATATTACGTAATTATATATTTAACAGTCGTATCTTCACGTAATATAACCTTTAAATATTTTAGGTTATTTATGAGCTCCGAGATGATGCCATGACAGCTGGTTTCGGGCCAATAAATTAAAATTGAATGTGGACAAAACTCAAAATATATTATTTTCACTAAAAACAGATGTACCTCCCATCAATTTAAGTAAACCAGTTCAATTTTTAGGTATTACTTTAAACTCAAGATTATCTTGGAAACAACATATACATGTCGTTGGTGGTAAAGTAGCCAAGGCAATAAACTCCTTGTCTAAAATAAAAATAAAAAATAGTATCTCCTGAGACACTAAGATTTTGAATCTTTTGTGGAATATTACTTCGGGACTGCGCCTCAGATGTTGATAAAATTTTCTAACTACAAAAAAAGGCCATAAGGTGTATTTCTGGCGCTACATATGACGCTCATTGTAAACCACTGTTTACTCAATTACTTATGACTGTCTTTAACTTGTATTGTGTTACTTCAAAGCAAATATTGATAATTTATCAGCCGGTGCCGATCATCATGACTATAATACCAGAAGCAAAAATGAAGTTCTTGTGATGTATCACCGCTTAAAAATTTGTCAGCAAAGCCCAGACTTCATGGGACATAAACTTTTTACCTTTTTATCGGAGAAAATAAAAGGACTTTCCTTTTAATATTTCAAAAAAATCACTAAGCAATTTTTGATCTTTGAACCATTTTACAGTTTAAAAAATATACATCCAAATTTATTGTAATTCTGTGTCATTTTTTTTGTATTTCTGTATCATTTTTATTGACAATGTATGTACAATTTTAATTGTGTTTTTGACTAATAAAGTTTAAATTGGATTGAAAAAATAAGGGGCAAGTATATTCGGAAGAGAATTTCAATAATGGCAATAATTGTCCTACCTAAAATGGAGCGTATTGGGGGTACAGATGATGAAAATAATAATCTGCGTCTACGGTAGCAGACAGTTGGGTCGTATGTGGAATATCGGTTGAATAACAAATGTAATATAAAAATGCATGTTTGCACTTCGCATATAATAAAACGAAAGCAAACTACAAAAAAAGAGAAAATAATAAATAATATTTTTCTTCAGTAACGAAATTGCAATGTCGAAATACATAGATGTCAAGGTTAGAAAAACAAGTGAAGTTTTGAAACTCTTTTGTTTTCTGTACATTCAATTTAATCGAGTTATCCAATAGTTGGTTTCTAACCTCACATTACATACAACAGTAATGTGTGGTAGGAATTATTTTCAAAATTTATTATCTTAACATTGTAGTTGTATTTCAATTTTTTTTCTTAGTCGCAAACAGCATAAAATATACATAGATTAATAATAATTTTAAGATTTTTTCGGAAAATTGTTGTAGAGACATTTTTCTCATGGCTGATTCGATTTATAAAAAAATATTTTCGTGATATTGTTTTGTATCAACGCTGGAAAAATGCGATTTCTTTTGAAACAGATTTATCCATCACTTATTAATTTTCGCCTTAGAAAAGATCAAATTTAAAAAAATGTTTTTTCGAGAATAAAATTGTCTTAAAAACCTAAATAAAAATCCAAGATATAGATTAATAAATTTAGTTTCGATTTTTCAAAAAAAAAAAACCTGTTCAATATAATCTTCGAAACATATCGATGTCTTTTTCAGCCACATTTTTACGAGCACTCCAGCGCTGTACTCCGTTTTATTACTATTGTAAAGGACATAATTATGCAATAATAAAATCTTTGAATACACAGATAGAAATATATATATAGATGTATAGTACTTACGGACAAAGATGTTGGACATGAGAGTAGCCGGCAAGCAAAAGACGATCACGAGTATATCAGCAACGGCCAAATTGACGATGAAAAAGTTGGTGACGGTTCTCATTCGTGGTGTACGAAAAACAACTGCAATCACGAAACAATTGCCAACCAGTCCAACAGCAAACACGAGTAAATAAGCGACACAATAAACGACAGTCATTGCAATTGAATGTCTGTAAAACAGTTCCGGCACAAAAGCTGCTGCATCGGTTGTATTCATTGTTGAATTCATTATTAGCGTTGCTCCATTAGCCTTGATCCCGTATTCGATGACGGCAGCCGACGTCCTCAACGACGACGACATGTCTTCGGTATCAGACGACGCTGCAGCGCTCTGCATGTTTACCATATCAAGAATTGAATTGCCAAGCAAATCGGCAATACCTCTACCGCCACCGCCGTCCGGTGAACCAATCATTGCTTCTTCACCACCACTGAACGTGTACGAAGGCCGGTGACGGTAACGAATCGACGGACCACCCGAAGACGATGTTGTCATCAACGATAAATCGTTATTATTATTACTGTTACTGACACGTCGACGACTTTCGTAATCGTATTCATCTGAATCGGGTAAACGCAACGATGCCAAATCAAGTAACGGCGACGATGCAGCTTGAAGCATAGGGAATTCTTCCAAATCTGCCATTTAAAATTATTATTATGGCGTCAATATTTATCCCGGCACTAAATGTACTTATATAGTTTTAATTAATATTTGTCATATTGTCATATACACACTCATTAAAATCTAATTATATATATATAATATGTTTCTATATAACACCCAATAAATAAGTTCTATAGAATATCACCACCGTATGAGCTAAATTTTTTTTTAATCCAGAGTTATTATTTTCTGTGAATGAACACAAGTTTTGTAAATTGTAACAGATACACACACTTCGGAGCAATATGTATTTATATATATGTATTTGTATGGGGTTGTTTGTGTGTGTGTGTATGTGCCACTGTTATATCATAGTGTGCCGTTGATACTAGCTTGTTGCACGATATGGTTTTAAGGAGGTACAACGCTGCACGACCGTCCTAGCTGAGTTTCGAACGGCGTATAAAGCCTCAACAATACAACCGGCTGAAGCCTCGCTCCAGATGATCGCGGGGGTGGTTAGATGGATGTTGAAACCGGCGCGCTCAGTGAGAGAAGAAGAAGGTTGCTCGCGTACTAGCGACGGTACGACGCGTGCGCGCAAACGATCACAGTCTGATTTGACGCGCGAGCGCACCGAACACGACGAGAGCATATTGGACTGTGAGAGTGTCTTGTGAGCAGATGGTGTGCGTTACGTAATGTCGTTTAGAAAGAGTGCGACCGATATTGGCACAGATAGTGAAGACAGAGACGCCTAGTGTAATTGGAAAAGAAAGCAACTATATGTGTTGTTGGAAAGTCTAAATATTCGATATAGCTCACAAAACAGGTTGAGATTTGCACGGTGCCTTCCTCCACTTTCCACTTCTGCTTCCGATTTTCGACAGTATTCATTTTCTAGTTAATTAAAGGCGTTTTTTTTAATATTTTTCAACAATTATTTGATGCTTTTGAAATCCGTTCAGCTTTTCAAATATTGTATAAGAGAAATTTTTTAATTATTTATTTTAATACTAAGCAATCAGATCGGAATTTATACCATATTTAAATCGAAGATAATTTATTTATAACTTCATTTTAAAAACGTTCATGTGTGAGACTTAATTTAATAAACATTTTAATTTTTGATGTTCGGAAAATTTAATCACGTATTCCTCAAAAATTCAAGACCTGTTATCGATCGTTTAAAAAAATTATTAGCGATAGAAAATAAAATGTTTATCATAAAGTCTTACGGAAAAGAAGCATATTTTAATATTCAAACTTGTACCAACTATATTATTAGAATAGACATTATTTTATTTAAAACGATTTTCAAGATGAATATTCTATAAAATGAATTTGATTAATAATATTAGATTATCTTGCTCATTTTGTTAAAATAACTTATAATTGATATTGGTAAACGTTTTGTGGCTGTACAGTTTTATATTTTTGATAGTGTTTGTGACGTGCCGAGTGGCTATGACATAATTATCTACAATTAATTATAAAATGACTACGTTATACATTAAAATTATTATGTACAGAGCCGGCGTTGTAACAGCACTATGAATTGTACAATAAATCCGCTTAACTTAAAAAAAAAATTGTAGTAATAATAAAGAACAAGCGATCCAAAAATTAGTTATTAATAATTTTGAAGACAACGTCTACATTAACTTTTTTTTGGTTTTTTTTTTTTATTAACTTTTTCGGTTTTTTTTATTTAAAAAGTTCTATCTCCAAACTGTTTTTCAACATATTTATATGAAATTCAAATTCATTATTGTAATTTTGCCTCTTTTTCTTTGTAACAGTACTCTGAGGATGAAGGTAAATCCTTCGAAACGTTAGTCAATAAATGCAAATTTAATATCTGTAATTGCATTTTTCTGGATCCTTTGGCCACTGTAGACGTTGTCTTCAAAATTGTTAACAATTAAAAAAAAATGTTTTTTCGTAATTAACTAACTTTCCACTCCGGATTCGCTCGAGTATATTTTAATAAATAAAGTCATCACTTTACTGTATCGTTTCTATGTTTTGACATAGTACACCAATTTAGCTCAGAAATCGCGTTCGAAATTCCTGACTTACAAAACATTTTTCGCTCATTGATCATCCCCCTTTAAGGTCGGAAAACTGTATAATCAGTAACTACAATATACTCCGTTGTCTCAAGATTCTTATTCTTTTGGTTTTTTATGACCATTTAATGGACAAAATATGGGTTAAATCGAAAAAATAATAAGATTTTTCTTTTTTCAATCGACATCCGTGGTAAAAAATGAATGTTTTCAATTAAAAAAATCGACTTACGGTCTAAAAACACCACTTCCAGTGTAGATCGGAAGTCGTAATATGGACCTTTCAATGGCCCCCTCGGTGCCCTGCAATGTTTGTCTAATTTTTTTTTCGAATTAATCGACTCCAACCGGGATATTATTTTGTCTCAAGATATATGCCCCACCCGACATAAAATAATCCTACTATATTACATGTAATACCTATATTACTACAGACACTTCATTTTTATTTATTTGTAACTAGCTGTCCCGCCCGGTATCACCCGGGTGCAAAAAAACAAATGGGGGGAGGGACATGAGTACTCACATTCATGTTAGTTTACCGAGATGAATGTTGTGTCTAAATTTCATGATGATCGGAGTTACCGTTCAAAAGTTTTTGTCGGACGGGCAAATTTTGAGTTACATTTTTCATTGATGCTCCGCTCCTATTGGTCGTAACGTGATAACATAGCCTTCCTCGATAAATGGGCTAACCAACAAAAAAAAATTTCAATTCAAACCAGTAGATTAGCGCGTTCAACCAAACAAACAAACAAACAAACTCTTCAGCTTTATATATTAGTATACGATACCTATAGGCAACAAAATAAGGACGCAATAATTCCTAATATAGTAGTAGGCTAATAACCTTAGACTACGAATTGTGTCATTCTATTAGCGCGATAATTTTTCATTGATCGGGATTAAACAGCAGCTCGGTGTGGAAACAAATGATGATCGTATGTCAGAATGTCAGTAACAATTGGTTTGGCAGTTGATATTGGTTGGCAGTCGTGTTGGCTGCATCTGCTTTAAAACAATGACGTGCATATTGCCGTTACATTTAATTAATTAATTAATTACAATTAACAGATTGAGTATCTCTTTACGTCTATTATTCTAGAACATAAACACCATTTACACGCACTACATATTGTTTCAACAAAGACTTGATTTCTTGATTAAATCGAGCGTTAAATTTTCTATGACAGTTTGGATTTAAATCTATTATATCTATATGTGAATTTATTACAGACAGTCTAATACATTAATGTACTAGCTGTACTCGTAGGTTTGCTTGATACGCACATAACGATCTTTTTATGTTTCCTGATATAATCGAACATAATGATTTGTAACTCAAAGTTAAAGACCAATTTTTCAGAAAAATATATTAACAAAAAATAATAATTAATACATTGACGTTTCGATCCGGATTTGAATCTCCTTCAGAAATATGTAATCTAAAAAATATAAAAAAGAATTAGTATATAATTATTTTACAATAGAATTAAGATTGAATTTTTTAAATAATTTTTGTAAATAAAGAAAAATTAATTACAAACAATTTTTTAATAAGTAGTCATGGATATCTAAGTACCTTACTTAGATATCCATGACTACTGAAAAATAAGTAGATACTAATTCTTTTTTATATTTTTTAGATTACATATTTCTGAAGGTCCAAATCCGGACCGAAACGTCAATGTATTGATTATTATTTTTTGTTAATATATTTGTCTGAAAAATTGGTCGATAATTTTATTTATTGAAGAATTCTAATCAGACGTTAATCAAAGATTTCAAAGTTAAAGATATATAATATTATAACAAAACTGTTTTTCTTTGGTGGTTAAAAATATTTATTTAAAAAAACAAACTAAAAAGTACCTTGTCTAAAAATATATAATAAAAAATTAAATAAAATAAATACCGAAAAAAAACATAGGAATTCTAAACAACAATAACAACACTAAACTGCTATGTAGATACACAGAATATTTATATCACAGTTCTCTATTTATTCCTATATTTATGTAACGTCTATTTATTTATGTCGTTCGCGTACTGCTCACTGTCACTGTCACTGATTTCTGACTGACTTGCCTTCCACGTTAGCGCTGTTTATATAAGTTTTTCAGCCGCATTCTGGAACATTCTTCGGCATGCTTCTATGCGGTCTCAATAACAATGTGCGTAACAATATGCACACTGTTGTCGATGCGGTTTCGACAACAATGCTGTCTACGCGGCTATGACAACAATGCACTGCCGCCGCCTCCAGTGGTGTCTCGTTACAATATTTTAAAAATTAACAACTTTAATAAAATTGCCTAGATCCTTAAATTGGTCATTTCAGAATATTAATACGCCCGTCGGCTCAAATATTTCTAAATATTTCAATTCAATCATGCGTCCCAGTGCCTCCGATCTTTATATTTAAACAACAAATTCCATTTTTGACACTTTGCGGTTAATTTTTATTTGTACTTACCCCAATTTTATTATAAAAAGCAGAGACCTGAAATCTTGGCTACAAAAAACATTTTTTTTACTTATTGAGAGACAAATAAAGTTCTACAGGTCAGTTTGGATCAAATCTTGTAATTAATATTTTGTCTGGTACTAAATAAGCTGAATTTTGAAATTTCGCACGCGTATATGACACTGCAATACCGTTCTAAATATAATATGTCGGACGCCCCAAAACGGCGGATTATCTGTTTTTTCATAACTCCTTTGAAACGGACATCAAATTACTGTTTGACAAGTAGAATACGGTAAGATGGCCGATTACCATTTTTTTCCATTATGAAAAATGCATTATATGTTAAAACGGAACTAGAAGTGTGAAAATAAAATAATTGAACAAGCTTTTCTTGCAATGTACTAAAAAGGAAAAATTAATTTTTAAACGTTTAGATTTTAGGTTAATAATTATTAAATCGTCGACCGTGATGAACTAGCATATATAGAGCTTACTACTCACGCTTTATAATTATGAACCTAAGTTACTAAAAATTATTTTTCCTGTTAGTACACTCGCACTACAAAAAAGCTAGGATAGGACAACTCGGCCATATGTCACACTATTGGGTTAAAAAGTGAAAATATTTTTATTTGGTTAGCATAAATTCCACGTTGGCTTATAAAGGCCCCTTCACACGATGCAGGATTTCCTGCTCGCTAGCTTGCTTGGAGTCTTGCAGGCAGCTTTGCACGCTACACTGTTGGATGTGACATCACTGATTGGTTCGCTGCTCGCTATCTTGCTATATTTGGGTGATAGGTTCAGTGCTATTTTTTATGCATCGCTGCCTGCTAGTTTGAGAATTTGCCAATTATGGAGTCGTATTTTATCACTTGATATCGTTTGACATTCGTTAAATATGGTGTTGTTTGAAAAAGCTTCCAAATGAACAGCGATGGGGCCAAAAGCTGTAAAATCAAAATGTAAATGGACTCGACAGGAAATAAGTTTTCGCTTTGATTATTCTCTTCTCTCCCGAAGCTTTTCAATCATTATTAAAGTCATAGTAGCAATTCGTCTACGACGAATTATTTCTTGCACTACCATTACATCCATATTTAAATTTCAAATATAACTGTCAAGTGTCAACCTAGCAAAACAGCGAGCAAGCAAGCAAGCTGCGTGTGAAACGAAACTAACAGTGCTCCCTACCAACCACCAAGCAGGATACCATATGCATAGCAGCCTGCAAGACTTCAACAAGCTAAAGAGCACGAAATCCTGCATCGTGTGAAGAGGCCTTAAAATGCAGTATTTTAATGTCAGATTTATATTAAAGAGTGTATTGACATCTGTTGAGGGAAATTTGGAACTATACCATTAAAGTCTGGTGCTAGTCTTATAAAACAAACAAAATTAGGATATAATATAATCGCCAATTTGTGTACTTACGTTGACAACCTGTACGCAAAAGACGAAGTGTTTTCTGACGACACGATCGCCGATTCGGAACGAAAGATTCTGAGTATAGGAATATATACAAATTAATCAACTTTATAACTACTGCAAAGTGCTCGATATACCTTTATTTCTTCCAGATAAATTCGACCATGACAGATATACGGACGGACTGAAAAACGAGTGATTCCATAATCTTTTCATTTGTCTTTTATGGAACAGAACCCAAAAAAAAACTTTTTAACAAAAATATTAAACCGCCGAAAAATTGAAAAGCAAAAAATAATAAATCTTTTTATTTAACTAAGTTCTATCTAAGTAGTTGAACGTATGTGACAGTCTAGTATATCTAAGTAATTTTGAGTCGGCGTCAAACAATCAATGAACAAAGATCACTAAAAGAAATAACCAAATAAAATTAACAATGACACGTAAAATCTCCAGCGATAAACATTAACTTTCCAAACATGCGCTCTCCACACGACAACTCGCAAAGACGTGTGCACTCAGTGTGTGCCCGTTCGGGTTGCTCTGTCGCTGACATTAACTTCGTGATTGTTGACGCCGACTCAAAATTACTTAGATATACTAGACTGTCACATACGTTCAACTACTTAGATAGAACTTAGTTAAACAAAAAGATTTATTATTTTTTGCTTTTCAGTTTTTCGGCGGTTTAATTTTTTTGTTAAAAAGTTTTTATTTTATAATTTTTTGTGGCTATATAATTTATAATAAATTGTAATACACAACTCAGCATGAAAATCTGTGAGTGAACAATAAATCACCCCTATTTTCCAACCCTTAGGGTAAATATTTTTTTTCCAAATTTATATGAGACCAACTTCGAGGTATACCCTCTCCAATAAAAAAAGAATTATCAAAATCGGACTACTCTATAAAAAGTTATGCGTGGTCATACATTACAATCTGTGAGTGAACAATCAATAATCCCATTTTCCTACCCTTAACGTTGAATTTTTTTTTCCAAATTTATATGGGACCAACTTCGGGGTATACCCTTCCCAATAAAAAAATAATTATCAAAATCGGACTACTCTGTAAAAAGTTATGCGTGGTCATACATAAAAAAAAATAAAAAAAAATATATACTTACGCGTCGACTTGAGAACCTCCTCCGTTTTTGTTTTTCATCGGTTAAAAAGAAATATTGTATGTCACGTCGGTCATTTTTTCTGACAATTGTCAGAAAACAGACCATCTGTTACAACCCTTCTCATTATCCGATCAATTTTCCCAACCTGTGGAAACTACAGCGCAAAGTTTCATTTAATAATAAGCTTATATACCAACATAATAATATAACGTAATCTTGATAAAATCGGTCTGCAAGTGAACGGTGAACGGGCAAAACAAAGTTTTGGAGTCTCAGTCGACGCGGGCGTTGGGTACGTGAGAGCGGGGGGTGAGGACGAAGAAAGTGGGCGTTCGAGTGTAATGAAGGCTCAGCCACAGATGAACGCTCCTGACATATTATAGTACAAACGAACTACATGTGAACATGATATTGAAGAAAGAAATGCATCTCCTCAAAAACTTGTGTCTATACTGCGTTTTGTTTGAAATATAGGTCAAGGCCTTTAAGATACACATTTTGAGACCGACAGTATCCTCTAATAGAGAGATGTCTTTTTTGCGAAGAGATGGGCATATTAAAAACCGCGCGCACTTGTCATGCACGGACCAGCACGAACATCACAGGACGGAGCAGAAAATTTTCCACTATTTTTCAATGTCAAAAAAGCATTTTTTTAGTCATTTCTTTATAGGATACTAGCGGCCCTGTACGTGCTTCGCTACGTATAAAGTGAAATAATAAAACAATTTAATTGAAAGATCTATCTATCTATCTATCTATTTTATTAATTGCTAGCTATTTTAAAATATACATGGGCGTATATGTGTGTATGTCGAGCACTCCGGCTGCGCCGTCGTGCTCGAGAAAAATAGCGTAAAGTATTCGTGGATAACTGGTCTTTAAAACACTTGCTCTATTTCGAGCACTCCGGCTGCGCCGTCGTGCCGAGCAGTTTTAAACGATATTCAGTTTTTTTACATCCTCGATCTAGATATATGGTTGTTAAGTTCGTTGCACCATCTATTGAATATTCACTCAAACCAGTCAACAGGTATTGCCATCTTATATGGTTGTTAAGTTCGTTGCGCCATCTATTGAATATTCACTCAATCCAGTCAACAGGTATTGCCATCTTATATGGTTGTTAAGTTCGTTGCGCCATCTATTGAATATTCACTCAATCCAGTCAACAGGTTCGCCATCTTATATGGTTGTATTATGACTGTCAAGGAATAGACAAATAATTTGCAATAAAATAATATTGCGACTATAAATTGAAATGTAAGCTATCCTATCTTTCAAGTTGGGTCGAATTGCACACGGTGTGCAAATCAAATTTAAAATCGGTTCAGTAGTTTAGGAGTTCATCGCGGACAAACATGTGACACGTAATTTTTATATATTAAGAAATTTGAACTTTCCATATTTTCTTTTATTAGTTAATTTCTGTATCTACCATTTAAGCAAAAACTACAGGCTATAATTCTAACTTTGTAAAATCCATGCATATGAATAAAGTTAAGTTTGATTCTGTTTTACATAAGATTTGGAATTCATAACAAATCAATTCGTCTTAAGGCCACTGCACACGAGGCTAGAAACGCTGCTAGATTCCTTGCTAGATTTGCCTACTAGTTTTCTAGCGCTGGTTTTCTTGATTGCTGTTAAGTGCTGGCTTCCCACGAGACTATTTTTCAAGCGTGTTTTGTGGATAGATCTGGTGCGCGCGCAGTGACAGTTCGAATATAAACATTAAACATAGAGCAAAACTTGTCTGTTGTCTGGCAGAATGGCGCCATGTGGGCGTTTATTCGAGTGTCCACGTGAAGATACTGCTTCCTGATTTGTTCTTGCTCATACTTAGCAACAAATCTAGCAAAGAAAATAGCCCCTGTTCTAATTTTAATACCTATCTTCTAAACTAGCAAGGCAGCCCGCAGTGACGTCATTTCCAGCTTCGTACCCATCCTACCGGCTAGCAGAACTCCTAGCAGCGTTTCTAGCCTCGTGTGCAGCGGCCTTTATTTCATAATAAAAGAGCACTCAGAAAATGAATCACTCATTTCTCTTGTTATTTCATAAACAAAGTAATGAGTTAGTGGCAGAAACCAGAAGATGGTACCATTGTACTGGCTGCTGCAGTTATAAAGGGAATTCCCTCATGTAAACAATACTAGATTATGATAAAAAAAATTCATTCTGCTCTCTTTCAGGAATTTTTTGTTGAAAGGGCAAAACTCAAAAGGGCATCACATTCAGAGTTGAAGATACTGAACAGTTTTGTTTACTTGTAGCTCTAGTGACCAAGAGATAATTTTACAGTACCTTTTTAATTTAGTGACTTGTAAAATTTTCAGGAAAACCAACAACTCTGTATGAAGGTACCCATGTTATTTAAAGGAGTAATGCACATAAGACTAGCACCTGCCAACCAGCAAGTCGGTTGCCTAAAATTTCTATCCAGTAGTGCTGAACCGATCTAGGGTGCCAGTGATGTGTTGTTGAGGAGAGGGCGACCCCAAAACTTTTTTATTTCCTGGATAAATTAATCAATTTTCATTGATTAATTCAACAAATATTACCTATAATATAGTAATTATAATATTTTAATTAATAAAAATAATTTTTAAAAAATTAAATTATATAACTTTACCTTATATTGACAGCTAATTTGGTGTCGCAGATATTCAACTGAAGATCACCATTCTACGTAAAATGTTACACACATACTTAAAAATCACTCAACTTTGCAATATATTTACGGGGTTTCCTTTTCACAAATATCACTTGCAAGCTACTGTTTATTATACACATTTTTTGACAATGTCTATAAAATCGATGACAATTCCACAAAAACAAAAATATCACTTTAAAAATAAGTTACACCTTAAATAAGCTAACTAAAGGGGGCCAAAATGAATGGTAGTATAGGTAATGTATTTTTATCTATATGCCTCATAGAAAACATTTACAACAAAAAATTTAATGTGCTAAAATTAACTGAATATGCTTATTTTTATTTTAAACTTTTTTCATACTATCTAAAAACGAAGTACACTATAAGAGCTGTAGCGCGGCAGGGATCATGCTGGGCCCTTAATTATTTTTTATTTATGTATTTAGAATTGTGTATTAGAAAATAAGATAATTTATTGTCACAATTTAATGTTACGATTTTAAATTTGTATTTTATAATTAATTAACGATTTTTTAGTTTTTATGTATAATTCTTCTAGTCAATTTAATGTAATTGTCCAATATTAAACGATTAATATCTTAGTGTGATTAACGAAGAAGGTTTAATAATTTTTATGTAAACTAATTAGCTCGTGCATAGGACTATTGATAATAAAATTGAATTAAACAGTTCGCTGGTTTTTAAAGTGAAAAAATCTGTGCTACTACAAAGGTCAAACGAAATGCAGTATTTATAAGGCGATTAGATAATTTGCTAGAAGAATTATAACAAATTTTATAAAGTGGGTGTCACAAAATAGTGGCAAGTCTCACTTCGCCACAATACCTACCGAAAAATTGTTTTGATAAACTATTAGCACAAACTAAGCTTATAATATTTAAAGCATAGATAAGAGATGCATTGTAAAATCAAGAGTATTCGTATTTAAAACCAGAGTTTAAAAAAACTCAAAAAAATACACTCTTTTATAGCAATGTGGACTAAAAAGTACAACATATAAGCTTTAAATATAAAGATGTTGAACAAAATCTTTGCAGGTATTTAAAAATGTTAAGAGGAGGTCTTTTAGACGGCACGCAGTTTAATACCTCAAGCGAATAAATACCAGTTTAAATACTAAAAGCACTCCTATTATTATGTATTTCACGTGTACTAAATTTAATTTTATATTTAAAAATTATGTTTTACTTTTTATTTTTCATAGTTTATGTATGAAAATTCAACGTAGCCTACAATTAAATATGAACTGACTCAAATTGGAACTGTCAAAAATTAAAAAAAAAATTGAGAACGGCTACTTTAAACATGTAAAAAATACTATATGAATGTCGTGCGTGACGATATTATGGCTCATGTGAGTAATAAAACTCGCTGTCTCTCGTTTTTAACATATTGTCACATTCGCAATAATATATATAAATATATGTCATCACGCACTAAACACGTAAGTGAATCAGACTAAATAAAAAAATGGTTGTCTGTAAAGTCGGTTTACGGACGACAGTTTTACGTGATAACGTATTCCGTAATACATAACCTAAACCTCCCAAAATTTGGTTTCAATCCGCTTATCCTTGGTGTCGGAATGATAAGAAATGTCAAAAGTGACGTTTGCAACTTACAAAGTATTATGTTCTAATAATAATTAGTTATTCCGATACTTAACTTAGCAGGCTTTGCATTTCACAATATACTAATGTCAAAAAATTGAATTAAACATTAGAAATGCAGCTGTTTTCATGTTAAGACAAGACATACGTTTGCTTCTAATTTCCATGTACGGCAAACAAAGACAACCGACCGCGTCGCGTCATGCATTACACAACATTGCATTTATACAGCTATTTTTCTATATAAATTTGTATAAAATATTTTTCTATATAAATTTGTATAAAAAAACTGTTTAGGCAAATTCTGTTATACGAAATCTATGTAAAATGTTCTCCTCTTTCGTTTAAGACTGGTTTCAAACCGATCTGATTTAAATTGAGCGAGAAATTAGCAAAAAGCACGCACAGGGTCGGGCGGAACGTTACGCGTTAGGAACGTTACGCGTTAGGAACGTTAGGAACGTTACGTTACACTTTTTCGAACATGCAGCCGGTGTTTTATCAATTTATAATATTGGTGATTCATCAATTTATAAGACGTTATCACGTCAAAAAATGTTTTTGTAAGAGATGTATTTTCAAATATTTTTATAAACAGAAATTGTCTTTTTCTTCATGTGATATTGAATATGTTTATGTAATCATGGCAATTCAAAAGTAGTCTTTTGTAAAGAAAATGTGTCTCGACCTCAATATTTAATGCCTTATCAATACACAAACAAATGAATATTGAACCAGGTGACACATTTACCTGTTAAAAAGTAGAACGCAGGTAACTAATAAGTATAATTGATTTGTTTGTATATATATTTATATACTACAGTTGTAGCAGGCAAATTTATTTTGATATCTGCGGTGCGTTTGAAATGATCTAAATACGAAATATAAAATAATATCTACGTACAGTGGGGTTGCGATAATCGGACCCCTGTCTAGTTGGGCGCCTCTTATAGAACACTGACATGGACGGGAGAGAGAGATTCTGTTTCTTTTTTATTGTTTAAATTAATGAATATTTATAACTTGGTTCATTATTCTCACATAGTAACTGTGTACATGAATTGTTTTGATTAGTTCCCCCCCCCTCAAAAAAAAAACAAACAGCTAAGAAACATATCCATCGAAAAACTTAAAATGTTACCTTCTTTTTATTTATTTTCTTTCTTTTTTTTCAATGTTGTACCCATGGAGTCTGTAACCAGGAGACCTAGCTTCCTATGCTTGCCGTGTTTCGAGAGGAACCATTTTCTAGAGCACACGAGATGGCGCTGTTATAATAATAATAATAATAATAATAATAATAATAATAATGCGTTTAACGTCCGTTTCTCGACTTTATGTCATAACAGACGCCATTCGCACCATTTTTTCTACAACTTTTAAACTTCAACTTAATTAATGTCAATGGGCGAATGATCAATGGGCGATATTTATCTGGAATTGTTGAGGGAAACCATGGAAAACCTCAACAAAATGGCCGGTACAGGAATTACCGTTTCTCGGCTAGAGGCACTGAGAAAAACTCCCAGCCACATCTGCCCCCGCCGGGATTCGAACCCGGTACCTCCCGAATTCGAGTCTATAGTGCTCTCACCGCTACGCCACCCCGCTCGGTTAAAACTTCGGTTCTTTCCACCTGTTTTCGCCATAGTTACCAAAGTTGTTTAACTTCACAGACACTACACACATGTAAGCCATGCGAACGTGTATTCGTTACCCAGTAGCTGACGCCATATTGGTTCATGCGACATTGCGACAGATATCGGTCCACCGCTACGCTCGAGCTGGGTCTCCTGGTTACAGACTTCATGGTTGCACCTATAGAATAATACAATAGAATATGCTTACATATAAATATTGAACACAGTGTGAAAATATAATCAAAAAACAAATTTAAAAAATGTATTGGTATCGTAAAAGCAATTGTAAGTAGAAAAACAATTTCAATTATTTTTTTTATTTTTTCGCAGGAGCTTTGCTTATGACTAGGAATCTTATAAAAAGATGTCAATGATAAATAGTCATTACTTTTCTGTATTGTATTTAATCTGAAGCGGGGCAAGGTTAAGCAATTCTTCTTTCTACTACACATAGCTATAAATTCGATTCTGTGTTTTTCAAGTAAAAATATATTTCAACACAAGTCCTTTTTTACAGTTCGCTAGCGGTTTCTACTCAACTGATTTATTTAATTTTTTAAGTTTAGATTAAAATATAACATATGTTGTAGGAAGTATTGTGAATATGTGAAAGTGTTTCTCGAAAATGTTGTTTAAGAATTAAAATAAAGATCTTCATAAAAAGTGGCAATTAAATTGCAAGAAATGTCCTTTAACGGTCCTTTTAGTCTAAATATAACCTCGTCGAACATATAGAATGAGGACTCAATAAAGAACAGAAACAGTTGACGGGCGCCCTGAGTGACAGAAGAAGATATATAGACTGCGTAATTTAGGTTGATGTCGTTCCTGTTTTAGACCTGCTGCTAGATAAATCTATATATAAGACCAGGAGCAAAATATTACAGGAGTGATTCCGATTACAAATATACAAATGTAATGAGACTTCTGTCTTCCTGCTTGTAGAACGATCACTCGAGGATGATTAGGCCAGTTTTGATAATTTGATGGTACCAGCCTAGTTTAAAAAAAATCAGTTTGTCTTTTTATTCATACTTGGTAAACTTGGCAAAGTTTTTCTATAATTCCTCTGGTTAAGAAGTAATGAGCATTCGAAGTTTTTTGTGAATTTTGGGAAACTTTAAATGGAAACCAAAAGAGATATACACGTTTGCCTGTGCTCATTGGAAACGTCCATGGATTCAACTCGATGTTCACTCAAGCGAATCCAGTTCGGGCAGCTAGTTTTTAACTGAATCGTGTCGATTCAACTAATCTGCAAATTTTCATGAGCAAATGTCTCAAAACAATCCTCAAGGTGAAATGGTACGAACACGTCTCAAACAATGAACTTTGAAAACGTACATGTTTTGAACAAACCTGCAGTATAACTATAAAACGTATAGGAAATGGAATTGGATAGGACACAGGCTTCGAAAGACAGATGGCGACATAGCGAAGAGAGTCTTGGATTGAAGCCCAGATGGACATCGAAAAAGAGGAAGACCAAAAATATCCTGGAGAAGAACTGTCGTGAAGAAGTTATGGAACAAGTAAATACCTTGCTTCAAGTCAAAAATATGGCAATAGATAAAACTAAATTCAAAATTTTCCTAGAGGACCTATATTCTCCACTTAAGAGTTAGAGGAACTTATTATTATTATTATTATTATTATGGAGCGCCCGACCGACACTAGTTTTTAGGACCCAGACCGAATTTCGGATTCTGTTTCAGTTTCGGCCAAAATCGAAACTTACTTCGGGGGCAGTTCTAGTGTATATTTTTTAAGCTTTTGTTCATTTTAGCTGTTAAAATAATGTGTTTGTGTTCATAGAGGTAATTATTTTATAAATGAATAGTTTAGTTGCTCCAAAAAAAAACTAAGTATTTTTTCTATATTTGATATGGGATGAGGCTCCACTACGCCGATCGCTCCCGAACGCCGCATAGAAGCTCACAAACCTAGTTTCGACAAATTTTGTGTCGATATCCAAAACTAAACTGAAACTCCAATTTAACACCGAAACTGGCCGAAACCGATACCGAAAGTTCAGTCGGTCACTAGTTGATTCCCGTTTAAAAATTTTCAGTAGGGTACAGTTTCCCTTCAGTTGTTTTTTGCTCGAAAACAGGTGAAGTACGTGAGTAGATTTTGCCGCCATCTATATAACCGTGTCACTCTCCACCTTACCGGCTTAAAGAGTAAACAAATCGAAGCAGCCAAAGCTTACATCTTGAGTCGTTTTATATTAACTTTAGGTAGTGGAAGTAATAATAATTAATAAGGTTGGATATGGAGGGTGGGGGCTGTTGTTGATAAATGAGTGGAGGGAAGGCGCTCGAATAACAGACGTTATCAAACCTGAAGAGTGGAGCTTAAGAAACGTATTGATGACAGTGTACAGGGTGTTAGATAAAAATCTATTTACCAGGTGTTCGTTTGAAAGTCGTTTGGGCCGTACGATTCATATAAAAAACTATGACATAATATATACACATTCACAAACAAATAGGAATGATTTTTAAGTTGATTCTTCTTTTTAACAGCATGTAGAAATCAAATAGACGAACAAATTTTTCAAGTAACTTTTTTATCAACACTCAAAAATGAAAGAGAACCGGACTTTCAAAGTTTGATTGAATTTTATCCAAATTTGATGTCGGTCCTGGCGTCATGTTATATCACTATGAAAATATGTTATGTCATTATCATGTACACAGAAATTGTTCGAAGTTGTCCCCGTTTTGTTGGACACAAAGATGCGTGCGTCGTAGCCGTGCTTCTGTACATGCCTGTAGGCTACAACTAAGAGTACCACGTATTTGTGCACGTTCACATGAATGGTTTTTTGTTCCTAAACCTAACACCACACAGTATGCCAACTCACCTCTGTTGAGAATTTTAAAACTTGCCAACAGACTACTTACATCTCCTCATATTGACTTGTCAATGGATTTAAGAAGATTTAAAAATGCCGTTAAGGACGTGATATATCCTAATTATTCTGATGTATAGGTTCACACAGTGCATTCTTTCATTTGTCTCTCATTTGTATTTACTTACTTATTTCATTTTTGTTCATGATTTTTTTTTTGTTTTATAATTTATAGGTATATGTTTTCATTATATGGTTACCTACATATAATTAGGCCTTGGCCTGTTTGTAGGGTATAAATAAATAAATAAATAAATAAATAAATAGCGATAAGAGCCTTCCGCGAATTATTTGGGATGCATTTCCGATTCGTGATATCATGTCTTCGCGTGTGTTAACCGGGCTTTTCGATTAATTAAATAAAATTTAAAAATATTTAATTAAACTTTGAAAGTCTGTTTCACTCTTATTTTTGAGCTTTGATAAAAAAGTTACTTAAAATATTTGTTCGTCTATTTGATTTCTACACGCTGTTAAAAAAGAAGAATCAACTTAAAAATCATTCTGTATATGCGCTTTAGCTGACGCTATTTGCGCTTAAAAACTACACGGTTAAACTATTTAAACGCATTATACGCCCTAGTCTCAAAAAAGTGCTAATCTTATAATTTCAAAATGGTATAAGGGAGTTAAAGGATTTTACTATCTTAATTGAACAGTTTCATTTTTGATTAAAATTATAAAAAAGTTTATATATTTACAAAAAATAAAAAGTTAATCAAACAATTGACGTTTCAATCCGGATTTGGATCTTCCTCAGAATAATACTTGAGCTAAGAAAATATAAAAAATGATTTTATATACAGAGTAACCTCTTTATAACGTCCTTCGTTATGACGAAAAACTCCCTATAACGTAGAAAATAGAAATGTTTACCATTTGGTTGGTTTTACTCTCTTTATAGCCATTCTCTATTAGGAAGAAATATGTTCACATTTAGGCGTCATCAAATATTTACAGACGTAAAAAGTACGATTTTGAACCATCAGCAAATATTCAGCAAGCACTTGATGCCGCCAAACTTATCGAAAAATTCCTATTGTTTAATGAAGATGATTCCACCACATCCCAAGCAATGCACAAGATACTTAATGAAACAAATATTGTCATAGCAAAAAACGTCAGGCAAAGTTAGCAGACTATAATATGTGTTTGGAATAAATTATTTAGGTGAAATTTGGTTATTTTTCTTTCTTCCCTCCATATAACGAAAACTCTTTATAACGAAAAAAAAATGCTCGGTCTCTTGAGATTCGTTGTAAAGAGGTTACACTGTATTAGTTTGTAAAATTAAAATGTTTTAGTTAAATTTTCTATTTTAAAATTTGTAATATCTAAATGTTTACTGGGGGTGATGTTTTGTGGTTTCAATAGCATATGACCAGACCTATCACTGCATCGGTTTACGTCTTACAGAAGGTTCATTGGACACCCCTGTATTTGTGTACTATCTCTACAAATATGCATAAATATAAATCCCACTATTTGAGTGCAATAACCTGTCTGAAAGTTCAACGGAATAAAACAATAATTTTATCTAAATGCTGAACCGTTCAGCTAGCTGCTAGAGATGATCCTTTGATTGATCGACGAATGCAAAATAAGGATGAAGAAAATGAAAAAAAAAGAAGAAGGAGAAGAAGAATAACACAGTGTCACTAGATCTAGACGGTATTAAGGATCCGGTAACATTTTTCAAGTGCATAATATTGAATAAAACGACAGTCTCAACTTGTCGTTTGCAGGGGACTTCACTGGGTTAGCAGGAATACGAATATTTAATGAGAACCGTTCTAGACGTTGCGCTGCATTTGCAGCGTGATATCCTCCTCGAGTTCTTTGACTTCTCGAGTGCAGTTACACTACCGTGCAACGGTGCAATAGTATATAGTCCAGGGGTGTCGAACCCAAGGCCGTAGCCAGAAATTCACTTAGGAGGGAGTCGAGATCTGGACCAGAGACAATAAATAATAACTTTATTAGAAAACTAGCGGTCCCGTCCGGTTTCACCCGGGTGTAAAAGAACGAATGGGGAAGGGAGGAACATGAGTACACACATTCATCTTAGTTTACCGAGATGAATGTTGTGTTCAAATTTCATGATGATCGGAGTTACCGTTCAAAAGTGTCTGTCGATAAAAAGCAGTATTTATGCTTTTTTTAAATAATAATTTTTTTTTTTTAATTAAATAAAATTAAAATAAATTTAAATGTAAGCCTTAGAAGAAAGCAATGTAGAAAATAATTTAAAAAAATAGAAATATATTCGCCCAACGTGGGGCTCGAACCCACGACCCTGATATTAACAGTCGCATGCTCTATCGATTGATCCAGCCGGAGTTGTTTACTCACAACGCTAATCATCATATCATATTTAATATTATAAATGCGAATGTAAGTTTGTTTGTTACGCTTTCACGCAAAAACTACTTAACCGATCATCATGAAACTTTGCACATACACTCTTGAAGGTATTAGAAGTAACATAGGATACTTTTTATTAAAAAAAAATAAAAATTTTTTACGAAAAATAAGAAAGGGTTGAAAACATTTTTTGGGCCCAAAAATACCGAAAAATTTCTCCGAATCGTTTCAAAATTGAAATTTAACCCTTTAGTAATGATTAAAATGTGCTATTAAAATTTCATTAAAATCGGCCCGACAGGACCGGACTTACAAATTTTATGAAAACGAAATATTATAAATGCGAATGTAAGTTTGTTTGTTACGCTTTCACGCAAAAACTACTTAACCGATCATCATGAAACTTTGCACATACACTCTTGAAGGTATTAGAAGTAACATAGGATACTTTTTATTAAAAAAAAATAAAAAATTTTTACGAAAAATAAGAAAATTGTTTCCCCTGATATGCATGTCAAAAGTCGATTTCCATCTCAATCGCGGGCGTAGCCGCGGGTAGCGGCTAGTATGAGTATATTTAGTTAGTGCATTTCACCTTAATAGAAGCTAATTTTTGAGATTAATGCTCTGCTCCTAATGGTCGTAGCGTGATATTATATAGCCTATAGCCTTCCTCGATAAATGGGCTATCTAACAAAAAAAATTTTTCATTTTGAACCAGTAGTTCCTGAGATTAGCGCGTTCAAACAAACAAACAAACAAACTCTTCAGCTTTATATATTAGTATAGAAGTATAGATAAGCATACATATATTATAATTTTACATGAATACAAATTTAATTAGAAGGCAGTCGACGTAGATTTCGACGAAAGAGTTTAATGATTCATTTAGATTATTAACAATGCATTACATTTCGATTTAACTCGTTCCGAAAAACGTGGAATCCAATTATCATATCACAGATCCGAAAAAAAGAGTCGAACATATATTAGTGAGCGTATATAAAATGATGGGTTGGCTAAGGCATTTCGAGGGGGGAGGGTTGAATCCCCAAAACACACCCCCTGCCTACGGCCCTGGTCGACAGATTATTGTTGGCACGGCCTTGATTGAGACCCAAAATCGGAATCATTAAAAATATGCTAGATGTCAAAAAAAAGATAAGAAATACCAAAAAGTTTCATGGCGCTCAACGTATTATCGATATTATTCCTTTTATCTGTTTGATTAATTTTTTTTTGATAACTTTTGTTTGCCTGCTTGTTGGCGCTTCATGGCTTCATTAAACATTTTTGACAAAATGGCACGTAGATGTATCCCTGGATCACTCTTCAGTTGTAATATTGGATGAAGTTACGCTTTTACGGCCAAACCGCTGGGCCGATTGTGATGACATTTAATATGGAGATAGTTTAAGCTCTGAAGAAGGACTATAACTACTTTTTTTTTCAAAAATTTACCTTACCTCTAAGAGGATTAAATGCCTTATCATACAATTAGCTTACCTTTGTGAGACAAAAAACGCATTATTAATTCTACCTTAGAATTACCTACGAGTATATTTATCAAAAAATAAAATCATACTTGTAAACAACAAAAAAGATAAAAGCTAATATAAGCAATCGCTCTCGGCGGGCTCCGGCCTACCGGGAAAACTCCCAAAATTCCCGTGGGCACATGCGCCCCTGGTTATAGATATGTTTTTATTTTGCACAGTGGTGTATGTATATTTATTACAAGCTCTAAGTACATTTTATGTCTCAACTACAGCGCTCTGAAGTCTCACCTAGTGCCTCAAATGTATTATTTTTAATTAAAAACAGCAGAGAAACTGCAACTTCAAGCAATCGCATCACAAAACTTCTCGTACTTATTTCTTGTTTAAAAAAAGAACCAAGCGTTTCTAAAGTACATCAATGCAGATAATTTTAACATAATCTACACTCATATTATATATAATCCTTTGTATATTATATACCTACCTATGTTTGAACGGATTGAACTATTTGACGAATTTTCATAAAACTTTTTAGAATATTTCCTATGATTCCAGAAATGCTATTAGTGTGAGATCCAGTATTAGACATATATTCCCTCATCTGTTATTTGATGATGCCAAAGATTATATGTTAACAAATAGTAAAAACAAAAAAGAAAATTCTACAAAATATTTTCTCTTCTGAACGATCGTTTCGGACATTAAGTTCATCATCAGGAGTACAGACATATACTGAACTATTTTAAAATGCAATTGTTTACAAAGGGTAACCAAAATTTATTTTGGTTACCCTTAATAAATAATTGCATTTTAGAAAACTAATAGGCAAATCTAGCTGCGTTTCTAGCCTCGTGTTCAGCGGCCTTTACTCAACCACGCATCACAACTAGCGATATGCCGGATCGTTAAAAATGCATATCCGCGGATACGGATCTGAATACGGATTTTTGGTTTCAAGATCCGCGGGTACGAATACGGATCTTCACTTTCTTAGAGTACGCGGCGGTAAATATTGCACATCGACCTTTGGAAAGAGACTATCTGTTATGGGAAAAAGTTATTGACCTCTTTAAGAGTTAACTTTCATAACAGATTGTCTCTTTCCAAAGATCGCTGTGCAATATCTCATTATAAAGATAGTTGATTTAGTACCTTTGAGTTATGTACTATTAGTATGGTACTCACTACGATAAATGTTTGCAATATAAAGGGTCCAAATACGATTTAAAAAAATAAAAAATAATCTGAATGGAATTTAACAGGTTTTCATTATTACCTAATCACCTATATGTATATATATAAAATTTCATCTATGAATTGAAAATTAATAAGGTAAAATATCCGTAAAATATCCGCCAAAAACTAACGGATACGGATACGGATCTTTCTTCTCCCTCGGATATCCGCGGATACGGATATCCGGCACATCACTAATCAAAACACAAGTGCAGCTACTCACGACGAAAGACATCGGAACACAGAATCGGAACGATTCGAATCGGATCAGGGGAAATACAGATCCAATGTAGATTTGAACGAAATGTTACATGTCGAGTCTATGACTAGAAATAATATTCGATTTTATACTTATAAAGAATTAAATATTGAATTATTTGCTTCGAAAACAAGCGCCTGGAGAAATACCTGAAAACTTACCTTACATAATATTAGAATTGTTACAAAGAATTTTAGTGATCGTTCCTCTAAAGGATACTTTGTTACGTTCTTTTGTTTAAGTTGATTTAATTTGAATGTTACAAGAAGGAAGGGAGACGAGAAAGGGGATGTCGATGTTTGGAAGCCGCGTTGGGAAACTGGAGAGGGGCGGTACGGAAGGAACGTTTGTCTGTTGTACGGAACGTCACATCAACCACAAGCCTGAAGTATGTCTCCTCATTCTTGTCTTCATGCAGTAAAACGACGATTATCCATCGCATTTACCACCGTTAAAAAAATGTTTGAAAATCTTATAGGAAGTTTTTTCTACAAGAAAAAAAAGAAAAAGTGTGTATTTTTCAATGTAGGTATTTTTAAACATAGAATAAAAATACATCATTGCTAGACTAGTCATTAGGTGACTAGCTGTCTATAGATGAATCACACCCCCACTGTTTTTTTAGTTCCATGGACACACCTTTCTTTATGCTGGATAGGTCCAGCTTTGGCGTCATCATATAGCGCTTTAAGCACTATTAAGTTCTTACTACGAAAAAATAAAACTCTTTGTTTGAATTAAAAATAATTCGAGAGTCGTTTGAAATGAATACATTTTTTTAAATTCTTGATTGCCATTAAGAAGAAGAATATAAGAACGAAATATTTGATTTACATTATTTGTTTATAGGATCGATGAACTAAGCAAATACTGAAGGTTATGTATAAGGAGTAATTATTAAGTTTTGGTAAACGAGACGACCCTATTGTATTAATCCCCATAATTAATACAATAAACCTCTTTAAATAAAATACCACCCTACATCGCGAGCTACACATTAGGACGGCGTTGTTCCAAAACTTCTTGGCTTCCTGACGTTTCGTCTACAACTGTGGTAGACATTATCAAAGTCGATGTGGCGAAGTTTCCTCCTTAGTGGCTCACAGGTATCGATGAATGGTGTTCTCTCTTCTTTTATGCATGTCATATCAGATGAATGTCTAAACCCAAGTAGACATCAGCACTACGATATACAAAACTACTGAGCGGAACGACCAACCACGGAAGAACAAACTACGACCGAGTAGAGAACACTAGCACGCTGAACATAAAATAAGGGAGAACACCAGTCATCGACACACTTACTTGTGAGCCGCCAAGGAGTAAACTTTGCCCGCTACCACACCGCCTTGGATAATGTCTATCGCAGTTGTAGACAGGACGTCAGGTAGAAATGCCAATGGACCACGGCCTACAAGCCCGAAAACCAAAAAGTTTTGAAGAAATTTCGAGTTGATAGTTTTTAAATGGCCATTTAACGAGGAGGATAAACGACAGTCGACTGAAGTCTTTTGAACGGAGATAAATAAGCTTCATACGTACACGTTGCAGGATGGAGTGGTTTCGCTGTACTCCTTGCTGAATGTGTGTTTTAAAGGCCGTCATCTATACGCCTGCTAAATTATTCACATGTCTAGAATTCTTTTCATTTTTTATAAGAATTCTTTATATGAGAAACACAAAAAAAGTATTAAGTTTACAAATGTAAATAATTTTTTAATATTTCGGATTTGTGGTCAGTTTATCACAGTTATAAAATCTTTTTTATAACACGAATTTGTGAAATGGTGTTATTACATAGAAGGACCGTGTGTCAGTTTATCGACACGGGTTTCTCCTTTGTTTCACTTTTTACGCACATCCGTTAACATATTCTTGTTATACAGCGCTGGGCACACTCGGCGCTTTGATCTCCTAGGAGTTCTCCAGGTAGCTCCCATAAGCGAGTGTAAGGGTGAGTGAGAGAGAATATTTAGTTATACCTGTAAACTATAGTTGTCTCACTTGGGGTCGTAAATTTACCTGTGCGTGACGAACAATAGAAACCTTTGGAACAATAGAGATTAGTGCTGGTCGCTCTTCAGAAGTCAGTGGTTGCCCAACGCTGTTGTTATAAATATCGTGCGTGACAAGGGGGAGAAGGTTCGACATTTTTGAAACTCGCTAAAATAGCTTCATTATTCGTTTGAGTCTGATTCCGGAAAACCAATAACAAATTCCTGCTTACCAGCCTTAAAAACAGCCAAATATTAAACGGGAAATAACAATTTAGGACCAGTGGATTACATTTTGAAAAAAATTCCAGCCAATTGGGCTACGGAACCATTCCATCTTCAAAAATGTTGACATTTGATTATAATAAAGAAAATAAAATTTCTGATATCGTGTGAGGTGACGCGGGTAATGGCTAGTATTCAATATGATATTTGCTAATCGTTGCCATGGTTACCTACATAATATGTTCCACGTCATAAATCAAAGCATGCCGAACTAGTAATTATTTCTGACAGATCCATAAAACAAAAGAACGGGTAATTTTTTTTATTTTCAAACTATTCCCGAAACTATAAAGATTAGAAAAAAAATATTACCAAAACTTTCTTGAAAAAATAAATAGAATAATAAGCCGTTATGAAAAGTATACCATTATTATATAAAAAACACCGTTATAGCAAATATCTCTTCTGCGCATGTGCCGATTTCGCCCAAAAGCAATAAGGCTCTTCATATTTGCATACCAAACACCTCCCAAAATTTTGTTTCGATCCGCTCATCTGTTTGACCTGTACCGTGTTCACAGACTAACAGACGCACGGAGTTTTTCCAAAAATATGTTTTTTGAATTCGGGGGACCTCAAAACGGAAAGATATTGTAAAATTTTTGAAAAGTGATTTTTGACCTAAATTAGTAGGTACCATTCCCCACTTGTGGGTTGGAATGGTAAAATGATTTAAGATTGCGTTTGGCAGTGTTAGCAAAATACTGGACATTGAATTTAAGTGCAAAAAACAAATCTTATTGTCTGTCCCATTTATTGGTAACCCTGGGAAGTTTTTGAAGTTGACGATTTGGACCATTTTTGAATTTTTCAGGTTTTGGATTTCTAATATAATTTTTCTTATGCCCCTTAAATTTAAGAGATTATTATATTGAAATTTGGAAAAAGGATTCAATTTCAGAAAAAAAGTGTTTTATTAATTTTGGTATTACGATTTAAAATTACATTTTATTATACTACTTATATTAATTTACCATTATACTAAAATGACTAAGGTAACAATAAAATACATTATTTTTTTATATTACTTATCACAATTTAAAGTAAGCTATACAAATAAAAATTAATTATTCTTTCCATATTTACAAAAAATATTATATTTACTTATACATATTTTTCTGCACCACTCCTTATAAAATGCTTTTTATGCAAAAATGCAGGCATGTAAAGTGACCCACTAATGTAAAACAAAAATAGTTATTTAATAGTAGACACTGTGCTGAGTGTACCTGCAGAGAATATTATTTTCATTCAGTAGATATATAGAAATAAACTGTCAAAAATATTGAAATTCAAGTGAAATGCAGCCATTTTATAGAGGGTACGTCCAAAAAGTATACTACATACATATCTCGGATGTAATGATATGTGATTGTTAAAACTGTTAAGTTTCGTTTTCACATTATGTAACTTACTAAACTATAATATACTTCATTACGTCCTAGATATATAGACTATTATTTCAATTACCACTTTCTGAAGCTCTGAGATGCGGCAAGTGAAATCGCCTCGTGTAACACAGGCTTTAACAACCGAATTATATTAATAAGGGTTTTGGATATTTAGTGCTTAGCTATACATAATCTTTTTTTCTAAAAAAATATTACTCTTATAAATAATTACAAAGTTAATTGCTATACAAATGTGACAAGCATGATAAAAACGTTTCAATAAATACACAAATTCACAGATAATAATTCATTATGAAATGTAATTACAGTAAAATTATTGTTTTTAACACTTTTGGTAATTTAATTAAACTTGTTTATTACGTGGAATGTGTAATCAAATTATAACAAATTTAAGTATTTACATAATTGTTGTTTTCCATTAGTTAAAAAAGCAATTAAATTTTTCAATATATCAATTATATGGTGTTGCGATATTTGAAATATATATTTGGCTGACAGTTATATACATTCAAATTAGGCCGTATATGTTCAATTTTATGGTATTTAGTACAATATTATAAAATAGCTTTGAAAAGTTCATACTCAACATTTATTTGCTGTAGGTATTGGTACTTAAATTATTTCTTTCCTTTGGTACGATTTTCAAAATCTCTTCCAAAAAACTACACTTTCAATAGTTTGGATGCACGAAATAATGACCTAACTAGAAAAAAAAGCAATTGTGCTATCCCAATAAATTCCCAGAACAGTCCCGACATTTAAGAGAAATCAGCCAAATAGTTTTGGTCAACCCACCAAAATCTATTTTCCCAGGAGCGAAAGATGTTGGAAGGTCAAAACATGAGAATCTGTTTCGAGTGATTTACGCAATTTGAGAAGAATTGCTTAAATTTGGTATATGATATAATTCTCCAAAATTATTTGTAATGTAAACGTTTTAAAGTTATAATTTAAAAACTTATCACGATAGCTAGACACGAAATGTTAATCAAGGTGACACAGGACACGTCATAATTAACCGATCACTGTGTCGTCTTGCAATGGCATTGGTACCAGGAGATGTGGCCAAAACCATTGGTGCTCCGTGAATATGTCCGGAAGGAACGCGATGAATCATCTGATTGGACGGAATCATATCGTTGGCTGCAAAAGAATGACGACTTCTGCTTCGCATTCTCGAATTGCCGGTTATCTCTTGAAGGGACATATTTCTTTGTCTTCTAGACAAGATGTTATCACGATGTCCTGATTTCAAGGAATCTTCATAACTGCTACGAAAAAATATTGCAATAAACGTTTGAAAAGAGTAAAGTTCAAGGTCGGATTTTTGTTGCGAGAAATCTGAACACCAACACTTTCACAATTTTCGCCATGATACATTTTATTATGGAATTATGGAAGGCAGAAAAAATGTTTCTGTATGTTTATCTCCGTAGAGTAGGCGGTTAATTTATTTAAATATTATTTTATTCTAATTAATTATTAAACATAATAAAATCAATTTTGTGATTTGCCCGAAAAGCTGACGTGATCAAATTTTATTCGTGTTAATTTAATACCGAAACTTCACTTTTAGATATACAGTGGATCCCCCGTAATCCGGCCCCTGTCTAATCCGGCACCCCCTGTAATCCGACATGGTCTATTATTTATTATTGAATATTTTTTTGACAATCTTCGCTAATGCATGATTGAACAAGTTATAACTTGTACGCACCACCACTATTGTGCTTGACGCGTAGGGTATTGTTTTGATTCTGATTGCTTAGTTTGAATTTGAAGTTTGAAGAAGATAGCGGTGCGGTCTAGCGTGTGTTCATTGTTTACTGTTTATTCATTGCGTATTACGTATTCGTACCTAGTAATGTCGTCACAAGCTCAGAACTCAGAAGCGAAACCACAAAACACTGACAATTAAAGAAAAATGTAATATTCTTAGGCAGTACTCTATAATCCGACAAATTCGATAGTCCGACACTGCCCTGCAAAATGTTTGTCGGATTACCGGGAGTCCACTGTAATTTACTTTAATTTTATGATAAAACATTTTATAATTTGGTACAACCCACGAAGCGCTTAAATGTGGAAAATTAGAAATAAATTAGCACTTTAAAAATCAGAAATATGCGTAGCCTCAGGTTAATATTTTCGAAAATGTTGAAGAGCTTTCTCCTCGAAAGGATATTTCGTTGGCTACAAACCTGGTAACTCCAGAACTGCTAATTTTACAGCGGACAGTAATAACGGAATATCTTCTAGGTATGTAAATAGTAAATTTCCTGGTTGATGTGCGTCACCATTTAAAGAAAATCTATTATGTTCTCGGGTTGTTTATTTTACTAAAGTTTTTTAATAGATGACACCAAAATCTAAAATTTGGCCTAAAGTGGAGTTAGTTGATTTGTAGCCCAAGTCAACGATTTTATATATCGTTGCTGGTTATTATCACAAGATCTATTAGAACACCAAATAATCATGAAGCCCTATTACCATCCACATCTCTATGTAACATTTTTTTTAATCAAAGACTTGATAGAACAATAACGTCGCGGTCGGTAAGAAATTAGGGCGTTAACCGAGATGACGGAATAACTTACTTGCTACTATCACCAGATGATTGTGTGAGTGAGTGTCCACACTGACACCTGCCGCTGACAGCTGCTGGATCAGTGCACCCTCCACCACCCCCATCATAAATGCCAGAATCCTTGCCGCTCGAATGCAGCGAGGTGATCGAGTGCTCCAAGCCGCCAATGGCGTTGTGACGCGACGAGGAGCGTCGGCGAACCACCCTCGACGGTGGCGGCATGTCGATTGACATGCCCACCTTACCCCTGCACCAACACCGTGACAAAATCAGCGTGAGAATATACATTATGCGTGAGTTTTTGAAAGCATTGACACGCTCGGATCAATGGACGAAGGAAGTGGGAAAACATTATGTAGCTCCAAAGAACCAAGAAGTTTCTTTGATTGGTTCTTACATGAGGCTATCAAGCTGTTGGCGTGATTTATATAGAACAGCATGTAAAAATTCGGTGCATTTGGAAGAGAGGATAGAAATAATAGAAAAAGTTTCGAAGAACCTACCACTGGTTAAGGCAGGTAATTGAAAAACCCTTGGAAAAATGAAACAATTAAAAAATATTGAATACAAAGTATTTATTGTAGCACACCAAACTTGTCCTCTAAGCAGGAATTTACGCCGTTCTTCTGATCTAAAAAATATATTATTTAAAAGGCACAATTTTAAGGATAGAGGGTAGGAACAGAGACAAAATCACTGTGGAACTTCAAAGGTGGTTTCCAAAATTTCTGTGCGCCCGCTCAAAGTATGTCTCTTGGTCTAGTTCCAGAGTTTGTGCCAGCTCTCTAACAATAAAATACAAACATTCGCTTTTCTAGGCGTGTTTTTGAATATATTATTTTTAATTAATTAACTAAGTTTTTAACTTTACACAATATAATATTATTTGAATTATTTTTTACAAAACAAATGAATCCGTGACATTGTGTGTGGTGCGATATGAACAAAATTTGTGTATGTGAAATGAAAATTGTGGGTGGTTTTAAGAATTGCATATCTTTAATATCTAGTAATTTTAAAGTAAACTAAAAACTAAATAATAAGTAATGTGTAATTAAATTGATCTTAGAATTACAGTGATTGGATTTCTAAACGAATGAATTCTACTTGTTTCAAATTAATAAAATCATGCTTACTAAATATATACAGAAATGAACATTATGTTCTCAAGAACATTATTAATGGATGCCCAAAAAAGATACTTCAAATTCTTGCACAAAAAAACTACATTTTTAAACGTGCAAATAGCTGACCTTTTATATCGTACATTAACTTTTCCTCAACCGAATCAAATAATCAAAGATTTTACATTATTTCTACTGTCTACCATCAACATACAGTACTTTGTCGATCATATCTAATTATTTTCTATATTTGTGAATTGAAATTCGCGAAACATTTTCACAGAACTAAATTTTCGCTTATTTAATTATTCAACATGGTCGGTCCAATAATATTTCACCAGAAAAAAGACTGCAAAGAGCTAGTCTCTTAACTAGAAACTACTTTTCCAATAATCAATAAATACACCTACTAGAAAAATTAATTTGGAAGCCTGAATGAATCGTTCGTCTACATAGGATCAAACGTCAGACTGCTTCATTTCAGGAAACGTTTCTGAAAAGCGGGGAATTTAATAAATCCGCAGTTGCCAACGCTGAATGATCAGGATTATTGATTATGATGCCCAGAAAGTTAGATGTGTTTTTCGCAAATAGTGTTATATACGCAAGAAAATCATGTACTAAATAAAAACAGCGCTCGGAAGACACCAGATCTATGTATCTGTGGATTTTTTTGCTGGAAAATGTCCGTAGTTTCCAAAATTGTGACATTTTAGAAGCTTTTTTAATAGTATTTATCGATCGATCCAGTACCATATGTCAACATAATCTACTATGATTTTATAAACACAACTGACCGTGAACAATTACTGTCATGCCTACGATGACGTCGCTGTTGATTCGGATAACGTCTACTAGCCCTTGCGATCAGACCTTTAATACCGGTCGAGGGAACCTGCAGGTTATCGGACCGGGCGTCGTCTCCGTCACCTTGAGGATCAGAACTGATTGGTTCTGTTCCAAACGCGTAGTTGTGGTGATGCATTCCGCTGCCGTTATCATAGGACGATGGGACAGGAAATAGTGGTGGGGGGTATTTGATTACTGAAGACGGATCGTCACCGGCAGTAGCGGTGGGTATGACGTAACCGATCGGAGTCGCGTGCTGATAGAAGTTCAATTTGGGATGATTTCTACCTCGCGACATGCAAAGAGAAATGTCTAAGTTAGAAGCTAAGAAATTTTTGGAAAGAGCGATGGAACCATAATTACTTTGAGTCACCAGAAGAAGAAGAAAATACAAGAGCGGTTTAGGAATTACGAAAGTGCGTTTTTGCCATAGCTGGTAGATATTTTGAAATGAAAAAAAAACGAAACTGCTTTTACTCAGAAATGAATAATTCGGAAATAATGTCTTCAACGAAGTTCACTGGTTCTCTCATTATTATTTTTTCGCTAAGTTCATCAACAGCTAAAAATTATTCGCTAATAATGTTTTGGGTTTTAGAGCACAGTATTGGAATTCCACATCGATAAACCAGTACCAAAAATCGACGTTTCGTGTAAAATACGGCTAGAGGTTATCCAAGCGTGCAGTCACTGAGTTTAATCTTTGAAGATTTCAATGAAAATTTCCAAAGTAATTATGTTTCTACATTTTGCTGTCCTTGACGTTATTAAATGAAACGTGATCTAAAATCTATACAATATTGCATGCAGATAAATTTGCAGTGCCGAATTTGAGAATAAGCAAAACAAGCTACACTTTAAAGCTTCACAATTCTCAAGGGCCTCAAAAGTGTCTCCAAAAGCAGAATTACATTAATCATAATCTAAATAATTAATTGTCCTTCGCGATGGCATTTTGATATATTTGGTCAAGAACTCACCGACTGTTGTCAGATTAAAAAATGGTATTTTTTCATTTTTTTAAACCTTCTAGTGTAGTTCTTAAGGGACTTTTATTGCTAAGAGTCTTACCAAATATAAATCCGGCACTGGGTGTTCGATTATACTTCTGGATGAGAATACTAAAAAGCAAGCTGATTCCATCGCTAATAAAAAATACACCACAACAGAGAGTATGAAAATATACAATGCAAAAAGTTTAGAACCAATAATAATATACAATATTTACAAAAGAATGAATTTAACCGATTTACCTTCTTTTGTTCTTGACGCAAGTGATGCAGATGGCCACAATGAGGGCGCTGATAAAAATGACGCAACCTAAGACGACAACGCCTACTTCCAACGTCGACAAGAGATAACGCTGACTTCTGGACTGGCCGTTGTCGGTGACTCCATTTGCGATATCCAGAACACGGTATGGTTCCAACTGGCGCTGTAAGTCTCTCTGTTTTTTATGTAAGACGCTGGAGCACACGACGCAAGAAATAATTCAAAAATTAGGAAAATAGAATTTATAATTATTTTTTAACTCTTCGTTGCATATCTTTTAGTTTTTTACACAAAACACTAAAACCAGGGACGGCTGGTCTTTAAGTGCACTGGGGCATTGCACTGCTAGTTGAAATGCCGTTACAAATCATAATCAAATATAATAATAATCGTGGAATAAATAGGTCATAATAAATATTTCACCAAATCGACAGTTCCTAGCAAATCAATTGGCGTTTAGCATAGTAACACTGTATTATGTTATGTGCCGGTGCGCTTTCAAAACCGCAATAAATTGCTTAGATTTGATCAATACTAAATCGTCGGTTTTGAAAAAGGGCGATAGAGGCTACAATCCAGGAACCTACGCAAACTTTAAATTTAGTATTAAGTATGCTTGATTTTAATAAAAATATGTAATAAGAACTTACTTTTCCAAATGCGCCATATCAATAACCACATTTAATAGCGGATCGACTGCATACAGATACATGTCGGTCCTGAAATTCAAATTCAAAATTTATTTCCTCAAATAAAGATAAAATAAAATACATATTTAATAGATACATAATTAGAGGATTTCCTGCCCAACTTGGAATACCAGTGCTAGGGCAGGAGTCCAAAAATATAGTAAGGACATCAGACATGTAATTACTATTACTAATTCTGTTTATCCTTCCTTCTGTCTTTCTTTTATTTTTATTATTTATTATTGAGTGAATTTGTGATGGGGGGAGGGTGTATGTGTGCTTTTTGAATCTGTACAATGTGTGTGAGATGAAGTTAGTGTGTGTGTGTGTGTGTAGCGTATTTATATACCGAGTGTTCAATTAACAGTGATATAGTGGACATTTCCTAGTCTTCGATTAATTAATTCATTCATTCATTGAGGAGATGTGTACTTATGTATGTGTGTTATTTATGTTCGTTCGGTATTATCTGTATTTTGGTGTATGAGTAGCCACTTTGATATTTGTTTCCTGTATGTGTGTATATGTGTAATGTTTTTGATTTCCAGAGGAAGCATATTGTATATTTTTGGTGCACGATAATTGAAGTGGTTCTGGCCAAATGTTTTTGTCATTTTCGGCACTGAGATATTTTGTAGTTTTCTGTGCCTGGTGTCATAGGAATGGGGAATGGGTGTTTGTAAGGAAGGTTTTTGATGATATAGGATAAGAATGGACTGTAGGTACAGATGGTTTATATTTAACACCTTGGCATTTTGATACAGTTCAACGGTTGGGTGCAGACGAGGTTTCTTTAGGATTATACGGAGTAGGGTATTTTGGATGGTTTGAAGTGGATAAAGATTTGTTTTAAAAGCACCTCCCTATGTGGCGATCCCGTACGTGAACAATGACTGGCATAGAGCGTAGTACACCATTATTAAGGTCCGTTCTGTCATCATTCGTCGTAATGTAGCAAATATATATATATATTTTTTTTGGTAGTCTGTTGGTCAAATTTTGTATATGTACTGTCCATTTTAGTCTATAGTTAGTCCCAGGTATTTAATGATTTTATATTTCATTTTAGTTCACAATAATGTAACAATTACAAACATATTAAGGCTTTCTCACTGACAGTCAACTACATCCTTACGATTAACGACTTCCACGGACCAACACGGAACTATAGCGCTGCGGAATTAAATTATATGGCGGAATAAGTCAGCGCATTATTTTGATTCCGCTCCCGCTCTTGAAGTCACGCGTTGATTTATGGAAGTATTAAGACTTCACTCAAAATATCGATTATGACTCTAAGAAAACATTCCTTGTAACCAACAAGGGCAAAAAATAAAACTGTGCGTTGGCACACCACAAAGTGTGAAATAGACGTTCACTGTTTACACTTATTCTTGGACCTGGAAGGTTTGCGTTGATCTCAAATTGGAAGAAACGAATTAAATGAAGGTTAAATGTAGGGACTTACGCTCCATTGTCGACTAGATTTCTTTCGGTGTGTGGCTCCAATTTCCGAACTCGAACGTCATATCCAGTCACGTTAAACAAAACACTGCAAAACAAAATTCCACACATAAAACAAAATTCTTCTAATATTGTCAACACATTTTTATCTTACGTTTTTAGTGTATTTGCCATATAATATGGCACATACACTATTGCCGTTATGAAAAGTATATCATTATTATATAAAAAAACACCGTTATAGTATATATCTCTTCTGCGCATGCGCCGATTTTCCCCAAAAACAATAGGGCTCTTCATATTTGCATAACAAACATCCTCCCAAAATTTGGTTTTAATCCTCTCATCCGTTTGACCTGTATCGTGTTCACAGACAAACAGACTAACAGACGCACAGAGTTTTTCCAAAAATATGTTTTTTGGATTCGGAGGACCTCAAAACGGAAAGATATTGTAAAATTTTTGACCTGAACTAGTACCATTTCCCACTTGTGGGTTGGAATAGTAAAAATCTAAGGGGTATATTAAGGAGTAAATTTTTTATTTTGTCCAAAAACAAACTTAAGTCTTCGTAATAAAGCCACAGTACCTGTATTAGCAAATTGACTATCTTATCGGAAGGGTTTGGCAGTGCGATCCGATTTTATTATTAAAGTAATTCCATTCAACTTTTAATCTCTGTACATCCCTAAAATGATAATCTCTTCTGCTCTAACCCTTGTTTGTGTTGTGCAAATTTGTTTATACACAGATAAACGCAGGGAAGAAAATTGTCAAAGTCTATTCTTTATGGTGTCGAACGACATCAGATAAAAATAAAATGTTTATTGCGTGAACTACTAAAACTCGGTGAATTTTTGTTCATTTAATGTAATCCAATTAAAAAATAATCTATATAATTATGTAATAAAACTGCAGTTGTTTGTTTGTGCACACATCACGTAAAAACTACTGCGTCTCAATTCGATTGGGATTTTTTTTAGAAAATCATAGTGCTCAATTTCAGTAACATTAAGTTTTTATTTCATCGCAATCAGAAGATATGTAAATTTAATGTTTTCAAAAATTTTATTAGTACCTACAACAAAGAGGTGTTTAGCTACTTTTGAGGTCGACTAGGACAGTAATGTCATCCGGTCCCCAAGCCATCTCAATACAGCCCGCGACCAGAATCTATCCAGTGCGTATTTTAGACACCTGACATCAATGAGCTAATCAGAAACAACCTCAGGTGTCTGAATCCTCGAACTCAAGATAATTTACCCTTTTTATTACCTTTATATGAAAAATAAATAGAGTTTAATTTAGTTTTTAGTTTAGAATCTGGCCCGCTAACAAACCCTAAATCTTAAAAATGGATCTTTAGAAAAACCAGTCTGACACCTCTGGACTACAACACTAGTTATCAAGAAGTGGTCTAAACTTGTATAATATATCACGTTATATAATATATCAGGTAAGCGGCACATCAAATACGCATTGAAAAGCAACAAAAGCAGCAAGGATTCTTACGTTCCTCAGCAAACTGGTAGGCTAGAAACTACATTCGTTAGTTATAATAATATGTCAAAAACAACTCAGCAGCCGCTCGAAATGCACACGAACAGAGCTGTGGGTACAGTTAGTAATTAATATTTTTTCCAGGAAATTAGCACTCACTTTTTTATGATAAAAAAATTAAGTTTACAATACTTACGATGTAATGCTTTCCATGTTTTTCTCTACCTCCGTCGGTTTTGAACCCATAACCATTACCAACTGTTTTTCTTCATCCAAAACGTACACCTTAAAACACAAAAAAAAAAGAAAAAATAAGAGCTGACGTCTAAGACAAATCCTGTTATTATTAAATTGTGAACCAGAAAAAAAATATAATTGTAATACGCGTCCTGTAAATAATGTATTAAGAATTTGCTACTGAAAAGGTAATTGAATAATAGTAATCATCCCTTGACAAGATATGTATATTTTATTATTGAAGTATGTACTTTTAAATAAACAGAGAAAATTTATCCTAACTAATAGTCTAAATGCAAATTAAAGTTTGTTTGTTTGTTACGCTTTCACGCAACCGCTGAACAGATTTCGAAAAAAATTGGCAAGGAGATAGATTGCATCCTGAGGAAGGACATAGGATACTGTGTTTCTCAAAGAACAACTCTGAAAGGGTTAAATAGGGGATGTAAGTTTGTATGGAGAACCGATCATTTCTCAATTTAGGAATATGAAAATTCATATTTAGGCTTTTGGTAAGAAATAAAGAATTACGTGTTTCAGCATTTTTGCAAAATCATCTCTCAAGAGAGTAAAATAGGGGATGATTTTAAAATTCACACGTAATATGTACATATAGCGCGCAAAAACTGCTGGCGAAAACATCAAAATGTATAAACATTGCTTTTTAAAATGGTGCGGCTCCACTACTGTTGCTGTCCCGTTTCATCTCAATCGCGTGCGGAGCCGCGGGGAGCAGGTAGTATTTTAATACAATCTTTCCAATCAACGTTTATAACTTCGGTTGTCGAGCGTCTATAATCTACAGTATCTTTCTCTAACCACGGAGGATAGGTTCCTGAAAAATGGCACGGTTAGTGAAAATAAAAAAAAAATTGCAGAAGTTATTTCAAATAAAAATTTTTGATTGCATTAACATTTTACTGCCGTTCCCTTTTCCAAAATATCTACTAGAGGGGATCGTTTTAGTGTCATGGATGTGGTGTGTCACTCAAAGCTCCACTTAAACTATATTTTACCCTCCTTGATCAGCTGTCAAAATTTATTTTTAAATTTATTACTAGGTTGTAGCGTGTTCAAACACATTCCTTGAGAATGCTGGGGAAATGTTTTTTTGCAAATAAAAAATCGCGTAAAAGAATTGTTAAAATGTTGAAATGTAAAAAATGGGGCGTATTTCTGAACTTCGCCGTCGTGAAATACCCGCGGCTGAAAAAAAAGCATTTTACTGTAGTGTGCAAGTGTTCAATAAACGTCAACGACTTACATTGACATATTTTTATTTGTGAGTATTGTAACAAAACTGACAAAACTGTTCTTTGGTGGTGCTTAAAAATATACTTATTAACAAAAAAAAAAACGTTAACAAAAACAAACTAAAAAGTACTTCTCTAATAATAACGAAAAAAACGAATTCTAAAACAACAATAATAACGCAAAACTACTATGTACACAGAATATTCATATCTCACAGTTGTCTATTTATCTCTATATTTACTTAGAACACTTATTTATTTATGTCGCGCACTGTTCATTGTCACTGACACTGGCTTCTGATTGATTGCCTGCCTCCACGCTAGCGCTGTTTATATAAGTTATTCAGCGGCGTTCTGGAACAATCTTCGGAATTCTGATGAGAATGAGTGTAACAAAGCGCCCATTGTTGTCAATGCGATTCCGAAACAATACAAGTATTGCTGTCTACGCGGCTCTGACAACAATGCATTGCCGACGCATCTCCAGTGACGTCTTGTTGCAGTATGTTACCGAATCCGTTTTGTCCGCGCTTAATGTCGGCTTCAATTATTAACGATAAAAACATTGCATTTTCTCAGATTGCAGATGCAATAAATTGTAGAAGTCGTATAAACTGATAGTTTTCCAACGTAATTCCATTAAAATCCTTTAAATTGTTCTACACAAAAATATTTATACTCGTCCAACAAAACGTACAAATACAAAGTAGACAGTTACAATTTTCGTATAGGTAGAAGCAATTTCTTTTTTAAATGACAAATGATATTCCCAGATCAGTAGTGATGTGTCCACATGACTCTTTATTGGGAGCTGGCTCCGGGCGCTCCGCTCACTACAAAGAATCGCTCAGAGGGAGTCGTTCAAAGGAGCGACACTAGACAGTATGCACTGCACAAGAGTGCAGACTGCAGAAGTGTGAAGTGAACTGTCATCCATGCATGCTCACTAGTCACGAAGCATTGCACAGCACAATACACACTCAGCTCTGAGCTCATTTTAATATGATTCTGATCTTATATTATTCACATTTCGGATAAACTATAAAGTATAATAAAAGCTTAACAATAAGAATGTTTATTGTTACAATTTTATATCTTTGTCAACGATGTCAATGTGAATGATTTCAGTGTGTCATTCAACATTAAAATTTAAATGACTGATGACTCAGCAAAGATAACTCCGTACGTGCAAAATTCACTAGTGCCTGTGTGGCCTGTGCTGTGTGCGCTCTGTAAAGCACAGCTCAGTACAGAGCAATGGCGCTCGGAGTGACTCATTCACAAAAGAAAGAGCGACTCGCTCTGCTTCGAGAAAGGAGTCGTTCATTATGAACGACTCGCTCAGGAGCGACACATCACTACAGATCAGGTATTAAATAACTATATACCAAGATCCCAGAGCCGCCAGACCTACTTCATTTTAGTACTACTAAAATTTTATCATTAAATGTGTAATATTTAGTTAAAAAACTATGCCAATGCTAGTTTAAAAGCGGAGCCCTTTTACAGATAACAGGTACTAAAGGCAAGTATATAAAAATCGTACTTACCTGAGTTAAAGTAATACCGCTGGTTTTCATATATGTTTTACACAATATTATTAATAAAAACCAACATTCATTACAGCCAAACACATTCCATGGGACTTAAGTTCCGCCAGACGCTTTAAAATTACACAAGGCCTTAAAATAGTCCCCCAAATAATATATATATATATATATATATATATATATATGTTTTTGTATCAAGTGGAGACCGACCACTTACACGAAAAATAATTCATGGTAAAATAAATTTAAATGAAAACTTAAAACGAGGACGACACAATATATATATATATATATATATATATATATATATATATATATATATTGTGTCGTCCTCGTTTTAAGTTTTCATTTAAATTTATTTTACCATTAATTATTTTTCGTGTAAGTGGTCGGTGGTTGGATACTTACAGCCTTTCTGGCATTTCCCATCAAGATATTCTCATCTCTTATTGGCTTCGCCCACGCCCCTCGCGCCGCCTGAACTACGCTAGCCGCGGCTTCCCTCTCGGTGAGGTTACACATTTGGCGCCCTAACGTGCGGGCCTTTAGAGTTGAGACCTCTTGTTGGTGAGGCCTAGCTCACATTTTTTTTGACTAGTGAGAATTTATCCAGACCCCGAGCCTTGTGTTGTGCTGGATTTTTTTTGTTGTTGAAGAATTTTGAGAATTTTGTCGGTTATTGAGACAACAGTGTTGTCTTGTGAATTGTGATTAATTTGGCGAGTTGTGATTCGAACATTCGGTTTATTTTGTAGTTTGTTGAATTAATTCTATTTTGAAATAGAAGTTGATTACCTCACCAGCCTTGAGGTTGATTATGAGTTATTAATTCGCGGATTTATGTCAGGTTGTGACGATTTAAACGAGTAGATGTTTGAGGCGCTTATTGGCCAACGACAGTAAGCGTGCTGGTATTGCGTATGATGCTGTCAGCCCATTTAAACACGATACTGATGGTGCCGAAATTGATCTCAGCATTTCTCGGATTAACAAATCGATTGAATTGTATGTCGGAAATTCGGACCCAAATTTTGTGGAGACTCGTTCTAGATTAAACCATTTGAAGGGTCGATTGATGAGAATAGTTAGTGATGATGCTGAAGTTAAGTCCTTTTAAAATGATCGCCTGATAACCGTGTTTGCCTTGGAGGATGAATTCCTATCTAAGACGCCAGCTGTTACACAGACAGATGAAGTTCAGAGAGCGGTTGAGCCTGACCGAACTACAGTCGCTTCACAGCTTGATAGTAGCTTTACGACGGTTCCTGTTATCCCTTCGGAAGTTTGTCAACATGATATTGGGATTTCCGTCTTCAAGTGGGGAGTAACCTTCGATGGTAAACAGCCTGTGATGGAATTTTGGAACGTATTGAGGAGGTACGTTTAGCAAGGCGTGCTTCCAAACAAGATCTATTCCAAGCGGCGGTGGATTTGTTTAAGGATGAGGGCAGTTATGTTTCACAGATTAAATGTTTGTGTTCCTTATGATTTGGTTTTGGAATTATTTGAATGAGGCTTAATGAGGCTTTTGGTTTTGAAGATTCGCAATTATTCCGACTCTGACGTTTTTACTGCTGATGGTACGGCCCAGCGCATAGCTGGATTTGTAATGCTGCCCATAGCAGTTGATGACGTGGTGAAATTTGTGAAAATATTGGTAGTGCCTTCGTTACCGCAAGGTCTTATTTTGGGTAGCGATTTTTGCAGACAATTTTCGCTCAGAATTGATTTCGGTCTGATTTCTTTTGTGATCGGTAATGAGGCGGGCAAAGCAGTCGGTCGATGGCACGACAAGGATATTAAGGGCAAGGTGCTCCCTTGTGCTTCGGATTTTTAGACTTGCCGGATTCAGACTCACCGATTTCAGAATCTTCGGAGGCCGAAAAAATTTTGTGTTGTTGGGATGTAAAAGATGCGCCACCGTCGCATCTTTTCTTGAGGAAAGAGGGGAGTGTAACGTTTTACAACCTTAGGCCATTTTGTCTTGAGTAAATATTTTTAGAAATAATATTTGAATTATAAAAAGTAATTTAAAATTGCAAAAGTGTTACAATGAGTGCGAGCGAGAGAGGCGAACGCGAAAAGCCATGAGTTAAAATAGTACGACACGATGCATGCCTACATATAGCGACGTAAGATTGTTCGGACTTGAGCTGTAGTCGGCGTGCGAGAGTGTCTGTTTGGTTTGAACTGGTCTCGAGCTCATTGGCCGGCGTGCCTTTGGCATGCGAACATCGTATTGTTTGACACAGATTTTGATGTGAATTTTATATTGCGTTTGACTATTATTTTTGTGGCGAATCTTCGTAGGCATTTTGTGACTAGGTTTTAGTGTTTGAAAACTTCTAGTTTCGTTGGCGATTTAGGGCATTCCTCCGTGAATCCTTTTTTAACACAGAGAATTTGGTTCCGCGCAGAGCGGTTCCAAATTTTAGGTTCCTTCCCAACTTGGATGTTAGTTTCTACTTTTCTGCTGTTTAGGATTAGCGTTGAGATAGTTGTTGTGGATCAGGATTCATTCCTGGAATTTCTGAAATCATTCAGTTCAGAAATTGTGAGTTGTCGTAATAACGTCGCCACGTATCAGCTACGCCTTATGAATTACTGCGTCTGTAAATGTCAAATGCAAATATTATGCGTCGATGCGGCCAATCATTTAATGTTTTGATGTTTGAAGATTATTATGGGCCTTAGTCGTGTTGTTAATTTGGTTTTGAGGTTGATGCGACACTCCGCCTCATTGTATTGAAGTCGATGCGACAACTTTGATTTAATTTGAGTTTGACGACTGATTGTTGTACGCGTCGAGTGTTGTAGATTAAGTTGACGCTGAATTAAGTCAGCGCCGTTGAGTTATTGGTTTAATAATTGTTACGAACGGCTGTTTAGTCGTTTAATTGGTTGTTTTGTATTTGAACTAGGCTTGGTTATTGTTTTGGGCTAAATTGGTTGATGTTAGTTTTGTTGTCGTTATTGGTAGCGATCCATAATGTTGAGTGGGTCGTTGTTGTTGTTGATTGTTGTTAATTTTCAGAGTTTTGGGAAACAGTTTTGGATTGCGGAATTATTCAGTGTTGTCAGCGTGGCACGATAATCCAGGGGTGGACTCCCTGGATACTCTTATAGTGTGGCCCTTGTGTCCTGGCGCCCTTTTCACCTTTGGTCGGTGGGCCCACACTACTTTAGTTTTCACCGTCACGTGACAACATTTGCTGTTGTTATTGTGTCGTCCTCGTTTTAAGTTTTCATTTAAATTTATTTTACCATTAATTATTTTTCGTGTAAGTGGTCGGTGGTTGGATACTTACAGCCTTTCTGGCATTTCCCATCAAGATATTCTCATCTCTTATTGGCTTCGCCCACGCCCCTCGCGCCGCCTGAACTACGCTAGCCGCGGCTTCCCTCTCGGTGAGGTTACAATATATATATATATAAAATTCTGGAGTATTACTAATACGTAGGTTCCTTATTTTTTCTCAAGCTTTAAAGCGTCTGGCAGAAGTTATATATGGACATTAGTTAGCGTCTGGCAGTAGGTAATGAATGTCGATTTTTAATAAAATTGTATTAAACACGTATGAAAACCGTTACGAGTTTTATGTATCTTTATTTAGTACTGGTTATCTGTAAAGGGGCCCCGCTTTCATACTAGCATTTCGGCATAAGTTTTTAATTAAATATTATACATTTATTGATAAAATCATAGTAATACTAAAATGACGTAGGTCTGACGTCTCTGGGATCTTGGTCTACTAATACATAAGTCTGTTTTCGCCAGGCAGGTACCTATAAGTTATTCGAAATATCAATCTCATTATTTATTGTAGAAGGTATCTATTCTTTGAATATTCAAAGGAAATCATTTCCATAATGCATATGAAGACAGGGCAGTCAGTCACTGAGCTCTAATAAAAGAAACATTAGCTGTACGGTCCGGCTTTGCTCGGGTAGATTTACATCCGAAAGTTGTAGGTGACTACTTTAGCGGGAAATTTAAATTATCAGTAGATCAAACGCACGCTATAATAGAGATTTGTTTACGTTCAATAGTTTGAGTCAATTCCAACGTCCCAGCAACTCGCGCCCAAAGTTTTGCGTGAACATGACGCTGCGCAAAATGTTTGGTCCATGTATTTAATACTCCTATATTGCTAGTAGGGGTTGGGAAAAGTATGGCGAAATACATACGTTTGTCTCCGTCATTTAGACCTCAAATGATATGTCCGAGAATGGAGCATGCCACTTTCCCAGTCGCAACGCTAGAGCATAACGTATCGAGTATAAATAAGTGAGATAACAGTATGCAATTGCTGTCTCACTGGTGGACAACACTTTCACTTACGGAAACTAGCAATGTAGGAGTATTAAGTATTCACAATCCTTATAAATAGAGATCAGTGCACTGTAGACTATATAAATACTTAAATGAATGTAAAACAGCACTTATCTCGTTCCGTTGAAATACATGCATTACTAAAACGTGCAGAATTGCACTTCACATATTATGCAAGCATGTTTACATCTCTTGTCGAGCGTTTATAATCTACGATACCTGTGTCTGAATTATCTTCGCCTAATATACCAATAGCACAGGCTAGACTATTTCGATGACGAAGGAACTGGTTGTGCTAATAACACCCTTATAATTAAAAAAATTAGGTGCTTGTACTTATATACGCGCGGTAGAAGTTATACTTTTTTGGTGTGATTTTTTTTAAATTTGCACCCAATTAATTTATTGAAATAAAATAATAAAAGGACTGGAGCGAGATTAGCATAAATAGGGCTATTACACGCTACGCACATGCGAACATAATCACTACCTACGTCTATTCTGTTGGTAGCTTTTTTGTATGAGCAACTTCATCCTGTTAATTTTGATTTTACAGTGTGCGCGCTTATCTTAAAAACTTATACTATGATCATTTTTTCATAACGCGCAAAAAGAAGTATAACTAAAAAAAGACGGGTTGCACTCCGGGAGTGCCGGCAGAAGTGAAAACTTGAATATTAACGTCTTAATTTTTTGCATTTAGAAGCATTGTTTATTTATTGGCAACACTTGTAAATAAAATGGTTTGTATCATAGATTGCATTTTTAAGTACGATATTTCAACACTAGATGTCTAACGTTGTATAAAAAGTATCTGGCAATTACTATCACTTAGAGAGTCCCACCCAGTTCTTACTGACCTGACGCGAGTTTAACATTTTTTACCCATTACAAAAAAAGTGTACAACGCCGCTAAAGAAGTTTTGTAAATAAAATGGTTTGTATCATAGATTGCATTTTTATGTACGATATTTCAACGCTAGATGTCTAACGTTGTATGAAAAGTATCTGGCAATTACTATCACTTAGAGTGTCTCACCCAGTTCTTACTTTTCCTGACGCGAGTTTAACATTTTTTACCCATTACAAAAAAAGTGTACAACGCCGCTAAAGAAGTTTTCACTTCAAAAATATTGTTTTTCCTTTGTATGGATATATAGAAGCAGGTGAAAATATGTCAGGTGAAGTTAAAAATTCTTCGGAAAAAAGTATAAAACCGTTTAAAAAGTAGACGGAATCGGGTGCACTTATTTACTTTTTTTAAGGTCAAAACAGCAAGGGTGCATTTTTCGATTTATGATTTTTTAATAATAAATTTAAAAAGCCAATTATTAATATTTTTAACCAGTTTTCGGATTAGAACCTAAAAGCTAAGGGCTTGTAATAGAAGAGCTTTAACAACAGGTACTTACAAATACGTTGGCAATAGATGATTTGCCGTCGTCAGCACCGCGACGATCCGTCGCTTTCACGTCAAACCCGTACACTCTGCCGGCATCGCGCATGAAGCTAGCAACGGCGCGCACCTGACCAGTTAACGGGTCGATAGCGAACTTACCGCCGCCGTTATTCCCGTTACTTGCACCTTCGCCGACTGCGGCGCGACCCAGTATCTGGTAGCGGATATCTCCGTTTATACCTTCGTCCGAATCTGTGGCCTGCAACATCGTTTCATCGCTTAGTATTTACTCCTTGTCGAGTATTTATATTTTTATCTTTGTTAAGCATTGTTATGCTTGGTTTCTGGTACGCTACAATGGCGACAATTCAGGTGAAGTGCACCTCTACCTTTCTTTAAGGGGTTACGCCACCTTGAGATTTTCATAAAATCGATTTTTTTTAGGGTGTAGAATAATATAAAATTTAAAAATTCCTATTTTTCTGAATACACCTGGTTGTGCAATAGTCCAAAAACTTTTTTTGACCTTGCTTGCTTTTGAAAATAAAAAAAAACGATATTTGGAATAAAGAAAGATTGCTACAAGGTATGATGCATAAGCGAACACATAAGCCGGGGAGGGGGGTCAGAGTTAAAAACACAATGCGATAAAATGAAGTATATTTTCGGTTTGCATTTTGATATTTCAGTCTCTTCTTAATAAAATTTCTGCCTATACGCCTGAGTTTAAGAACAAATATTCTCCTAGAGACCTAGCACTTCTCCAACCTTGAGATCCACAAGCTAAATCAAATTGTAAAATAGTGCCATGAAACCGACATTTAAATAAACTTACGTGAAGTCGTAAAACTTGATATCCAAAACTGGCACTTGTAGGGATCGCAGCAATAATGGGTCGACCATTTATACTGAATTTTGGCACATTATCATTAACATCAGTCACACGGACTAAAACTTTGGCTTCATTGATTGCTGAAAAATACAACATTAATAATATTTTCCTATAGTCTCAAAGAAGTATCTTTTTACACATTGCCATTTACCTAAATTTCTAAAGCGTTCAGGACTAACAGGATAAATCATAACTCCCATTCCTCTTCCCACTTTAACTTTATCAACTCGAACAACGAACTCGTAAACAGCTCGCTTTTCCCTGTCGGGACTTTGGATTACAGAAATTGTTCCATTCGTTGGATCGATTCTAAACATATCATTTATGTCACTGCTATTGGCGGTCACAATTGAAAACTTGACCGGAACACCTTCATCCGTCAAATTCAATGTCAATAAATCAAACGGAACCGACAAGTTCTCTTCCATTTCGACTTCGTAATAACGATGAGAAAATACTGGTCCATCATCATTCACCATCTCTTCAGGAACATCAATCACCCTAATCATCAATAAAGCCGTCGAACTCAAACTCGGTGAACCCAAATCAGTAGCCACAATCGTAATATTATGAACACTCTGTTTTTCAAAATCTAATTTACCAATTGTAGTTACTACGCCATCTTTCGAATCAACCGTAAATAATGTTTCCTGATTTTTTCTCTGAGGAATATTAAATATTATCAAGCCATTACCGTTTCCTGGAAAATCGGAATCGTTCGCAAATACCCGTGTTACTGCGGTTCCGACGGGGCTATTTTCAGCTACGGACGCTAAATAAACCGGTATCATCATTACAGATTCGTAGTTGTGATTTGTTATTTTGGAAGCTTCCGGTTGTGAAGATTCAACCGTAAGATCGTAACCATAAAACATCGGAGCGTTGTCATTGATATCAAGGACATTTATTTCAACGTCAACTGTACTTGAAAGTCGATTATCCTTGGATGCATTATCCTTTGCAATTACTCTGAATTGATATTTGCTTCTTATTTCTCGATCCAATTCACCGTTGACGCTCAAAATGCCACCCAATTCAGATATCGTAAATGGCAACTCTTCGTCGCTCAATATCTCATACGATATGTTAGAATTTTGACCGAAATCTTTATCAATTGCTTCGACACGTCCTAAAATATTTCGTGAATAAACTGCTTCGGGAGCATCAAAAGTATACCATGGTTTTTTAAAACTTGGCGCATGATCATTTACGTCTTTAACGTATATTCTAATTGTAACATTGTCAGTCAAACCACCCAAATCAGTGGCCGATATATTTAGTCGGAAATTTGTTTCTGGAGGAGGTGGTTTTATAGCACTTATTTCTCCTGTATGTGGATGAATCACGAAGTATTTTAGTGATGGCGTTCCGCCGTTCGATAAAATTACGTTCGGGACATAACTCTCCGAAAGAATGTTGTATTTTATAGTCGCGTTTTCACCAACATCCCGATCTTCAGCTATTACTTTTAAAAGCGGCGTTCCAATCTGGATATTTTCTGGCAAAGAAATCAACGGTGCTAAATACATATCAATGTGTTTATTTCTTGAATTATTCTGCAACATCATTGAGATTCCTTTTACTGAATTTACTTTCTCATCTAGAATTGTTAGATTAGTTACATTCTCGTCGTACTCTACTACTTCGACCCCATGATTTGGAAGAACGACTAGCTGAAGAAATCGAGGAATATTGTCATTTTCATCCAAAATATAAACTGACATACGCACTTCACTACTTAAACTTCCTTTGTCTCTTGCGACCAGTTTGAAGTTATAAACTGATTTCTCTTCCCTATCCAAATCCAATTTAGTTCCTTTGTAGAAAACGGTGCCAGAAGTTTGATTGACAAAAAACAAGTCTTGGCCTTCACCAACCAGCGTGATCGTAAATTGGGCATTTGCGCCTTTATCTTTATCAGTAGCACGAATCTTCGTCAACATGGAAACTTCTGTACCACGCGGAGAATTTTCTCTTATTTTTCCTTCGTAAAATATGTGATCGAAAATTGGAACGTTGTCGTTTTCATCATCAACTATAACCGTTACCTACACAGAAATGATAATTGTTAAAAAAATTTAAGACGGCTCAATTTATATCAAAGCATCCAAAACAAACCTGATAAATCCCAGCTCCGCTGATAACTCCTTTATTATATTCAGCTATGACCGTCAATGGATACATTTCCCGTTCTTCTCGATCCAAACCCTTTTTCGTATAAAGTGTACCATCTTGGGAAATGGCTATGTTATCAGTTATATCAGCTTGGTTGGCAATAGCAAACTTAAATGATTTATTTGTTTCATTTTTGGTCAAGTTTTGCGGTAAAAGTTTTCCTATTAATGCGCCCGATAAATTTTCCCTGACTCTAAAGACAATTGGAGAAGCCCCAGTTCCTCTAAAAATAAAATATGCAAAATAATTTTAATATTTCTGAATATTCGTAAGTTGAAAAGAACATACACGAAAAAATAGACAAAATTATTTAAAATTAGAAAAGTCCTACCCAACGAGTAATCGTCCCAAGAATACAATCTGAAATAAATCTAGTCACATCGTTGATACACAGCTTAAAAGCTTTCTCCAAAATCGTTACGCAATATTAAAAAAATCTTACCAAAATCACTTAATTTTTCAGTTATAAGTGAACGTACACATTTCGCGCAGCTGTTAAAAAAAATTTAAAACATCTTTTTTGACTTACTTCATAATAACGCCCCGTTCGTCATTCGGGTCGACCACATGTATGGTAACATTTGTGACAAGCGACAGTTCTTTTTCATTTGTGACGACGGCCTCAAAATCGTACAACTGCCGCTCGAATTTTTCTAATACATCTATCACCGTTATTGTGCCGGATCGTTCTTCCACAGCAAATGGCACTAAAAATGCACAAAGGCGCTGTATAAATTGTACAAAAATTTCTAAACAATTACTTATTCCGTTAAACTTGTAAACATTGATAAATCGATTAGTGTAATGTCCATGTAATAATTTTACAAGAAGGCTGGAACAAAATATTCTGTCCATTACATGGAAAAATTCTTGGTGTTTTGTCTTACGTAATAATTTCGTACTTTTATTTTTATTTTAAAAAACTATGTTCGGTATATTTTTAAAATTATTTAAAACAAGTCGTATTTGCCCTATTATAATAATAATAATAATAATATATTTATTCAATCTAATTGGCATACAAATGCACAGAAATCGTCAATACAGTATACCTAATACAAATAAATTTTAACTAATGTTTTAATTAATGTTTATACAAGACAGATGATCCCCTCAAAACCGACTCCAAGTGTTAATGTAAGTGTTATAATAAATATTAACACTTACATCAACATCCAAAGTCAGTCCTAAAAAAATCATCCGTCTTGTACGATAGCGTAATGAAATATTTTCCAAATATTTCCTCTGTCAGGAAGTGTTTAGGACCTTATAATGTTTTACAACGTATTGTATTATATAATATAATATTTTTGATCAATATTAAAAATTCAAGATTTACCACTTTCCCAATAATTTTAAAGAATTAGGTTTACGCTCTTTAATTATTATCTAAGAACTGACTGATTTAATACATAAAGCTGGTCCGACCTTCTGAAACAGCATGTATGCATTGTACTCACCTCCCTCATGATAGCTGTGCAATAAGTCGTAGACAATGTTTTTTCCAACCGCTTCGGTGACGCGTACTTGTCCGACACTAGTTCCAATGCCTACATTTGCACCGACCCAAAATTCGTATGGCGCGCCAATGAAATCGGGCAAATCTTGCTTACCATCTAAAGAATAAATTAGTTTATATCAAACACCTCATCGATTTTTTCAGTCAGTTCAAAAAGATTGTAAACAATAATTATTCAATAACTTAATGAGAAGAAATACCTTTGCCATCGTTTCTGGAAACATCCACTGTAACAACGGCAAGTGAAAATCTTCTCTCACTCGGATTAGCAGGTTGATCGGTCGCCTCAACGAATAGGGCATGTCGTCCTTCTTGTAAAGGACTTTCATTAACTGTTATCAGACCACTCTGAGCATCAACACTAAACGCATTCGTCGTAACGTTAGTCGTTTTTTGAATATCGTACAGGACCATTCCGTTCCGCCCTAAATCTGGATCGATCGCTTTCACAGTTCCAACGATGTCTCCTATCCTGGAGTCGAACGGGATTAAGAATTCGTAAAGGTTATTCGGAACGAAAGTTGGATTGTTATCGTTTGCATCCAACAAGGTCACTTCTATTATTACGGCTGATTTATTTTTGGTTTTCAGTATACTTGGCTTTTTCTCTTTGGCGTACACTTTCATTTCCAAAGATGGTTTCTTTTCGCGATCTAAAACTGACTGTTCACGAACCTAGAATGTATTAAGAACAGTTAATAAAGGTTAATTTATAACTAAACTATAGCTACTGTTTGCTACATTGTTAAGAAAGACCCATTGTTACATCGCTATATTAGAAAAATTTGTTTTTCAAACAATGTTAATATAGTGATGTAACAATCAGCGTTGCCAGACGTCCCGATTTTGGCGGGACGTCCCGATTTTTAAATCAAAATTAAATGTCCCGCGCGGGACATGCTCAGTCCCGCTTTTCGGGGATAACTTTAAAAGAAGTTAAATCTTCACAGAAATATCATGAATAAGTAATTCTTATAAATAATTATTCTCTTATTGTAAGTTGCAATTTGTAACACTTACTCCACAGACTATTGTTTGAAACGCCATATTTTTCTAATGAATAAAACTTTTGTGATTTTGATTTCTGTTTTTTTTTTTTTTTTATTCTGAAGACGATAAGACTCAACTATTAAACGATAGTGTAAATCTGATTTAAAATATTATATTTTTATTAAAATACATTTTCTATGGCTATTTTTGCTATCTATTGTCCCGTAAACGTAATTTTAATTCAAATAAAAAGATAAATAGGTATTTGAAAACTTCTGATTATATACGTTTTTTACTATGTCCCGCTTTCGACGAGAGAATCCCGCTGTTTTCACTCAAAGAGTTCCAAAATCCCGACTTGGCAAAAAAAAAACTGGCAACGCTGGTAACAATGGGTGTTTCTTAACAATGTGGCAAACAGTAGCTATACTTTAATAATATTATTATAGTAGTACGCACTATACCTTAAAGAAATTCACGTATGTTAATTTATAATAATATTAGTTTATAACCCCTTTTCTAGCTTCTAGACTACCATTTTGCCATTTTTTCAAGGTTATAAAACTAAAAACTTAAATGTCAATGACGAGAATTGAAACTAAAATTTCTAAATTCGTGCTGGTTGAGTTATCAGTTACTCCATAGTCCATAATGCACAGAACGTTTTGACGACATGCGAGAGCAATTTTAAAATTACATGTTACGTAGTGATTGAACTTTCAAATATCTCGAAAAATATGTCCATAATCAAAATCTAATCATTCCGCGGAGGAAATACTTCAATTCTAAAATAAGTATCCCTTCCATGGCGACGGTGAATTTAATTTTCTTGTTTCTCTTCCAGCAAAACTCAATGAAGTGTAGATATGGAGTGTTATTCTAGATTGCGCGAAATTACATGTTACGTAGTGATTGAACTTTCAAATATCTCGAAAAATATGTCCATAATCAAAATCTACTCATTCCGCGGAGGGTATACATCAGTTCTAAAATTAGTATCCCTTCCATGGCGACGGTGTATTTAATTTTTTTGTTCCTCTTCCAGCAAAACTCAATGAGGTGTAGATATGGAGTGCCATTCTAGGCTGCACGAGCAAAATGACAAAGAGATAGCGATACTTGCGATAACCATTCCGTCTTTGTTCAACAACATACAACAAGACGGACCAGAAAGAGACATACATATGCCGTGTTCATTACCATCTTTTTCCTGTCGGTTTGTATTAGCACTCAACAGCTCAATGGCAAGACTAAGTTGTTTGAACATCTTTTTTAATGATTGGATGAGAGTGTAGCTAATGGGTCTGATATTCCAAAAATTAGACGAATTAAAAAATTATCGATAACTTACCGTCAACCAACCAGTTCTTGAATCCAAATTGAAAGCACCTTCGGTCTCTTCAATTTGGTACGTAAATTCAGCATTTTCACCCTGATCCTTATCGTTAGCAATTACTTGTAAAACACTAAAGCCATTCGGCAAATTTTCAACTATACTGATGTTATAAAAATCAACTTCAAATTCAGGAAGATTGTCATTCAAATCCAATATTTCAACTTCAACTCGAGCTACAGTCGTTTTCAATGGATTATCAATCTGTGAAGCTTGAATTTGAAGGACAAACGTGTTTCCCGGTAACGTTGTCTCACTCTCCAGATCAATTTCTCTTTCCAAAAATAAAGTTCCGTTCAAAGGATCCAGTGAAAACAGTTGCCTCTCGTTTCCGGATACAATATCGTATCTAACTGGAGTATTCAAGGCTGTGTCTTGATCAAGAGCGAATATTTTCGGTTCGAATTTTAATTCTTTGTGAATTTTTGCTCCCTAAATCAGAAAAATGTTATTAATGTCATTATTAAGCGCAGATTAAAGGATTGTGAACAAAGCAACCTGCACGATGTCACACACTAAACCAGCAAATTTTAGTCAGGTTTCGTAATAGAATAGTTCTTTATTTGTAGAGCCAAGTATGGATACAGTCGTCAAACCAATTAGATGAAAAAATCTAAATATATCTAAGATATTATAAGACACAGTTGCTACAAAATGTGCTTTTAACTTTTTTTTAAACTGATTGCCTTTGAGACATTTTTTTTCTTGCGGAGTAATGTGCGGTACGTATTTTGCAGTTTTCAAAAGGTTTTATCAACGCAAATTAATTAATGAAAACGACACATCACTAGCACACTAGATCGGTCCAACACGGCTAGACAGAAATCACAGGCGACCGACTGATGGTCATTGCTGCTGTAATTTGCGCTACTCCGTTAAATAACATGGGTACCTTCACGAACAGGCTTTTTTGCTCCATGCTGTGCTGCTCGTGCAGGTTCATGCTGGACAAGTACGCGCGGTCTTTAAAATTAATTATGATGTTTGAAAATTGCCGTTGTTTATGTGGTGTTTCCATGACTTACCTATTACAAGTCCCCAGCGCTCAGGGTTTTACCTGAGAGCTAGTAAAAAGTAATCAATTTGATTTTTAATTTGGAAGCTGGAAGGAATCTGACAGACTTCTTGTTTCTAAGTTTTGAACAAATTATGTTTATAATAATAATAATAATATATTTCGTTACAATTGCCAGTATAGCATGTCTTTACCCACCAGTTATTCGATTGCTCAAATCTGTACTAGCTTGCTGCAAGTTAGGTAATAATAATTGGTGGTTGTAATTCAATAAGAAACGACCTTGGTATGTTTGAAAGTATTGCAGTCAATGAGGATGGATTCATGCATCCGAGCTAATGGTAGTAATTTTGAACAGTTCTTTACATGTAATATATAGGTAACTAGCCATTACCCGCGGCTACGCACGCGATTGAGATGAAACACGAATGCGTTCCCATTATTTAGCATAGTTACTCGTTTCTCTTTCTCTCTCCATCTCCTTTTAGAAATATTATATTGATCTTCCCATCTATGCAACCATCCACAGCCACCTACGTAACAACTAACAATTATATGTAAAAAATTCGTTTTGGATAGAATTTGCATAAAATCTGTTCTTAGTGTGTGTCTAAGTCGATAAAGGAGTAACTATACCAAATTTCAAGTCAATCGGGCGTATAGTTTTGGAGATCTCGTGATGTGTCACTAAGTGAATGGAATTTCGCTTAGATAAAATATTGCTCAAATCTTTGTTTAACGTCTGATTATATTCTTCAATAAATAAAATATTGTTATTGTTGCACGACTTGTATCGCCACGTATTATCGAAACAAAGCTCCTGTTCTTTCCGAGAATCAACAAAGGACAAAATATTCTTAAAATAACCCAGGGAATAATTCCTCGAAATTTTCCCGTGTTTTTAGTAAATGCCCTGTATAAGTTCTAAAATCATTTAAGTGTAAGTAATAACTGACATTATAAACAATATAAGTTAAAAGATTTTTTTAATATAAAACTATACACAGTTGGCTGGAATAAGTGCACTACAATTATATTCATTTGTCAGAAAATACGCTTAAAAAATTAGAAAGGAAAAGGTAAAAGACTAATTGAAGAACTGTATGCTAACTGCATTTTCTGCGCATTAAAGTGAATTTAATTTTCAACATCATATTCTAGATAGTTAACCAGTCTCCGCCCTCCGGTATTTCCAAATGCTAATTAATAAATACGGTTTCAAAGGAGGATGAGTGGTAAGCGAGAACAACAAATTGCACCCAGGCGAATCCAGATTGTGCAACTTTCGGATTCAATGTAAATTCGCTGTTGACATCAGTAGTTAAGCGTCTACAATCTGCAATCTCTCTCTTTTAGGCAATTTTTTTTGCAATTAAAACAATTTTGTTCCTGAGTGACGAAATATATCTTACTAACCACATTGGTTGTCGAATGTCTATAATCTGCAATGTTGAATAATAATAATATTTATTTTACCACATTGACAAAAGGGTATATGGCATGTCCATAAAAAACTTAGAAATTACATATTAAAAAATGCATTAATGCTATAAAATTCTCTGCTTACCAAATCATTCTTTAACTTCCTTTTCATGGTTTGCAATGGCAAAGATTTGATTTCAACTGACAGATGGTTGTAAAGTTTGTACAGTTGTAGAGCACACCCTTTTCAAAGGTCGTCAAAGAATGATCTGGCAAGCGAAAGTCATTGTTTCCCCTGGTGTAATAATTGATGGTTACTGAAAAGGCTGAAATGTTCTTTTACGAAAACAATACATTCATAGATGTATACAGAAGGCAGTGTCATGAGTCGAAGAGCCTTAAAGTTTCCTCTGCATGATTGTCTGGCGCTTAATTTGGCCATAATACGTATGCAATTCTTTTGTGCTTTGAAGATTAAATCTGTATTAACAGCACCCCAAAAAATAACCCCATACTTTATTCTAGAGTAAAAGTTACTGAAATACATTGTTTTTATGGTATTGCAGAATGTACTAATCCTGCGTATTGCGTATAGACAACTTGTTTTGCTAATACATTAATATGCTTGCACCACTTGATATGCTGATCCACAAATATGACTCATATTTGTATAGATAATAATTTTTGCAGTGACATTAAATACGCAACTATTATGTTAAATTAAGTAATTGACTAATAAAATAAAAATGTCAGTAAAATTAGATATTTGGTGACTTTAAATGTAGAAAAAGTTTCTTTTCGTGTAATTCAAATGACTGTCAAAAAATAGATAATAACATCAATTTTACTGTCAGTAAGTTAATCATAAAATTTATCTATGCTGTTGACAATTTTTATAGGTCATAAATAATTCACTTTTTACGGATATTTCATAACTTTGTTTCTAGCTCTCAATTATTCTAAATGAAGCTCAAAAGTATTTTTTTACAAAAAAACTTGCAAAGTGAAAAAATATTTTTCAACCGACTTCTCCGGTCAGTGATTATGTCTTGGAGGATACGAGAAGAGAAACGAATCTCCATGTATCCACCTTTGTCTAAAAAGTGAGGAAAATAAAGTGTTCCTGTTCCAGACTCGCGCATCAAGGGTTCCGTACGAACTTGTTGCTATATGTAAATAAAGTTCGTCCATCACGGAAATCGATTCTCGAAGATTTTATAAACGCACCGTTAGCGGACGCTTGTTTTGTATTAGAACTGTTATACTGTGTTGTTGCCTATATAGTATAGAATGTGTTGTGTATAAAAAATAATAATTGACACCGTTACAGCAAAAACATTTTTTTTTTGCGATTTAACTTTAAATTTACGGTTTTCGGGTTTCTTCTTTACTTGCGCTATAAGACATTGCTTCTTGCCAAATTTCATGATTCAACGGAAAGTACCCTATAAAGGTTTTGATTCCCTTGCGAGTATCAAAATATGCGGCATAAACGGCCGTATCTTTTGATTTCGTTGACTTAGAAATTTAATTTTTTCACAGCTCCAAGGGATTGCAAACCTGAGTATTTGATATTAATTTCAACGTGATACCTCGCGCGTTCCTAAAAAGAAAAGTCTTGACAGACAGACAGACAGACGGACGAACAACGAAGTGATCCTATAAGAGTTCCTTTTTTCCTTTTGAGGTAGGGAACCCTTAAAACGAGGAGCATTAAATATTATAATATATCGGCTTCAGTAAATCGAATTTAATTTACTGGCGCCATAATATTCTGACATTAATTGGGAAAATCTGCCAGATTGTATTCGGAATTATTTAGATGGCTCGAATTGCTCGCTTGTCACGTAATCAAACATCTGATCGCTTGACTCAACCAATCGAGTGCAAAACTGAACGTATCCCAAGTTATCTGATGAGGCCATAAAAAAGAGACTGAGGATTTAATACTAATAAATAGTCTTTATGCCACACTTTGATATGTTTGTTTAGTACAGGTCAAAGAACGTTCCAGCGAGCGAAGTAAATAATTAATCAGTTTACCTGTTGTGACCGATTAAAGAATGTTCTCAACTTTGTAACACCTTGTGTAACTTTTGAACAAATAACGTTTAGATATTTTATTGTTTAGAGCAGTGATTCTCAAAGTGGTCTATATCGACCCCCGGGGGTCGACGACAACTTGCAAGGGGTCCATGTCAGCGGGAAAAAAATTGGGGGTCCATGAAATTAAAATGGGGGTCAACGATAGTGAATCTCCTAACAAAAAAAGAAACAAACTGGAGATCGTTAACCGAAGAGATCTAAGATTAAATCTAACTAAATTGATGCCAAATAATGAAAATTTATTATTAAAACATCAGGTTCATCCCTCACACTAAAAGCATTTATTTTTTGCTTAGTTATTTTATGTAACAGAAAGTAAATTTTAATTTGAGTCGTTTAATTTGAATCTAAATTAATAAATGTATAAAACTAAACATTTCACACTACATTTTACTACCATTATAAATTTGAGTAGCACTATACCGGTTGTCAAAAATACATTTGAAATTAATGAATTTGCAAAAAATCAATATCAGATAAGCAGGGGATCTACCCAAAACCGAAAAACGTGGCAAGTGGTTTACGAGACAAAAAAGTTTAGGAACTTCTGGTTTAGAGCCTCTCCAAATCCAAATCCGGCGCTGCATCGTAATAATTATTTTCATGATTAATGACTATATCAATGGATTATTGTTAAATACATGTATAAGCAACAAAGAACCATATACTGTAAAGTTCCTACTTAGTATTTACATGTAATTATTGAAAAGTGAAATTATAAATACAACAAAATGTCAATGTTTATGTTTTAAGTACTTTTTACCGTTATTGTTTTTTTACTTTCGTTTTAAATTTTATTATAATGATAAGTTGTATGGTTTGTGGTTATTTGATTATGATCCGTGAATGACAAATTAGTATTTAGGGAACTTCAATACTTCCGATGTACTTTTAGTAACGAATGATGTCACACTTTATTACCGCTGTGCAACATCATTGATTCGTTACAAGAAATATTTCCGAGTTGATAATAATTTCTTCCTAAATACATTTCTAATATATTGTTTATTTGAATGAGCACCACCGATTTTTTTTAAGTGAATACCTACTTCTTTAAAAACGGAGGTAAACTCTTTTCCCTATGTAACGAAATTTGTAACACAGTTTGTCACGAAATTGTACTATTATAGAAACCCTATATAAACAATGATTAATTATTATTTATTAGTAAGCATTGGTAGCTCAGTGGTAAGATGCTGGCATACCAGCCTGGGTTCGATTACTATCAAGTGCGCGCAACATAATTTTTTTTATTATTTTTAAGTATACCTATTATATAAAAAATTTTCGTCTAATTTATCAGAATAATACTTGAGCTAATAAAACAATATTTGCACTAAACCTGCAAAAAATTTGTTTTCTGCTTGTGTTTTCTTATTTATTATTTACATCAAACCTGCCAAAAAATTAAAAATGTGTTACGAGAACGCATTACAGAAGTGAAACTTCTAGTTGCAAACCATACGATTGCATTTGGACAAGTGGAAAAAATGTGTTACGAGATAGTTTGACGTTCAGATTAACTTGTACAGACGAAATATCTGAACATGAAACTATCTCGTAACACATTTTTTCCACTTGTTGAAATGCAATCGTATGATTTGCACTAGAAGTTTCACTTCTGTAATGCGTCCCCGTATAGTGCCCACGGTGAGAGGTGAAGCCAGGCACTATTATTACGGCGCGGTGGCTTCATTTTTCTCCGCGCGTACTTTAACACATTTTTAATTTTTTTATCTGGATTACTGTCAATTTAAATTGTTACTGAAGTTATGCTTCTTAACGCAGACATGGACACAGACGGCAAACTCAAGCTACAGTTGGGCAGTTATCTGGAAAAACACGAGCGAGCGAATTCCGGAATTGTCACGTCAAAAATTTAATATTTTAGTTGTTTTTTTGTGTTTACGTAAATTTTGAACAGTAATATAAAATACATAAAGAGCATAACTTCCGTCGTGTGTCCACGATCTGACGCACCTCTTTTTTTAAATTTTATATTAGATGGTGATTTCATCAATGCTTGGTATACAAAAAAACTCCAGAAATCTCAGGTTCTAATACAGGATGAGAAACTAGGAAGTGGACACTTGTAATAATCATGGAAACAAGAGCGAGAGAGACGCTCGACAACTGAGATCAACAGATATTTATCTGGAATTATTGAGGGAAACCATGGAAAATCTCAATATGATGACCGGTACAGAAATTATCGTTTCTCGGCGAGAGGCAGTAGGAAAAAGTTCCCAGCCACATCTGCCCCCGCCGGGATTCGAACCCAGTACCTCTACACCGCTCGGTAATGCCGAATCCAATATTTATGTTTTATGGATTAATAATTAATTCTATAGCAAAACCTTGTTTTAACATTAGTAAGCCTGGAGATATAAAAATTTTCTCTTTGCTGCAGTGTAAAAAAAATCTAGTTCAATCAAAAGGAAATACAAAATTAAGGTATTGAAGAATTTCAACAATAAAAAAAATGTCTCTTTCGAAGTAAAATGGCAACGGAAAATAATGCATTTTCAATCGTCATTCGAGTGGCTTCCTGCTTATTAATGCACCTGTCCACATTTATGCGATGTAAGTTATGCATTTAGAAAAAGCATATCTATAAGTTAATTGTTTTGTCGCTCTATAATCTACATAGTCAGTCTGTTGTATCTCCTAGATGTAGATCACTTAATTGTTTGCATTTATTTTCATGTAGGAGTTAATTAAAAAATGTTAAAATATTGTGTAACTTAAAAAGGAAATCACACGGAGTTTTATTTATCCAGAGTCGGCTCTAGACGCCAAAAATTCTGATGACCAAACGCAGTGCCGGATTAGTGTTCAACGATTTTTTCCGTAATTATAGATTTAAGAATGTTAATGTCATCTAAATAGAGATTTCCGGTTAGTCATTCGTTTTCATTAACATAGTTTGCGTTGTAATCGTAGAGATATAAATAGCTAGAGTACGCTAGGGCGTATGCTTGCCATAAATGAACATGTCCTCAGTTAAGAGTGAGAACGCTGCAGAAAACCAGAAATAAACATATACATACATTACACATCGCAATCACACAACACAAACACGCTACACACAAAACACTAAATCCTTCCCCTCGATCTAGAGCTCGCTTTAGCGAGATGAAATAAAAATAAACATTTTTTTTGACGTGATAACGTCTTATAAATTGATGAATCACCAATCTTATAAATTGATAAAACACCGGCTGCATGCACGAAAAAGTGTAACGTTCGTAACGTTCCGCCTGACCCTGTGCGTGCTTTTCTCGAAAACGGCCCTAACGATTTGGATGAAATTTACTGAAAAGGGATTTTGGGGGGCAAAAAATCGTTTTAGCTAGGTCTCATCTCTCGAAAAAATCGTTTTCATACAAATTTTATCATTATAAAAATCAATTTTTTGACGTATGAAAATACTTAAATATTGTAAGTAGGTTTTGGAATTTTATATAAACAGTGAAACAATTGTTTTCAAAATATTATGACAGCTAATCTTTGAGACTTAAAATAAATACGAAAGAAAGAAAGTTAAAAAAAACAATTATATTATATGGTGAGTAATTTTAATAAATAAAATTAACCTAAATTTGAAGCGAAAGATGCAATATCATAGATTCGAATTATTATAATTATTATATTATTATGTATTACGGAATACGTTATCACGTAAAACTATCGTCCGTAAACCGACTTTACAGACAACCAATTTTTTTGTATAATATAATGTGCGAATATTAGAATAGAATATTGGATCCATTGAATCGTTTGTTTTCAATTAAAAATTTCCATTTAGTTACAGCCAAGTGTTCGAAATCTAGATTTAAGGTAAAAGTCATTCTAGAAATCCGGCATTAGACTTAAAGCTCCTCGTTTAAAAATAGTACTAAAGAGTCTCAAAAAAAATAATATGTTATTTTACAGTTATTTAATAGCAAGACATTTAAAGTGAAAAATACAAATTATTTGACTGGAATTTCGACCGGTCGGATGTGTCTCAGCCGGTTCGCCAGCCATACGCTCATACCACTATACCTGCGTACACGACCGCGACATGTGTTGAGGAATATTTTGTAGTTCATCTAAAAATTAGACCTGAGAAAATAAAATTGTAGAAAATTTAAAACTCACAGTGAAAGGATAAAATTCGGCGATTTGGGTTCTGTAAACGTCTCTTGTAAATTTTGGATTCAAGTCGTCATTATCGAGGACGGAAATTTTCATGCTGGTGTTTGTACTCTTTGGAGGAATGCCTCGATCCTGCAAAAAAAAACAATTAATGAAAAATACAGTTATTTCTGTACCTTCCAGCCACCTAATTTCAGCGCCAATGTACAATCGCTGTGCGTATTTTCTTTCAGATTGATTTGTTCGTGTTTAAGATCGCACAAATGATGCAGAAATTTACCCCTTTGGCTTCTGTTGGAAGAGCGATTTCAAGCAATTAGACTAGACGGTAGGTACCTTCGGATCTGAATTTTATATTTTTGAATCACAATATATTTTTTAGGGTGTTGGGCTTATTTAGAGTGTAATTAAGATATATTCAGTGAAAAACTAAATTTAACATTTATATAATTTTGGAAAATCCTGTGTTCATTAAAATGGATAACGGATCAAAAAAATGTATTTTTTACGGTAACCACTAGCATATAGGATGTTTAGTTACTTTTTAAGTATAATTAGTAAAATTAACATCATAAAATTAAAATAAATATCCGCACAAGAAAAATAAATTACAGTATAAAAATACGCAAATTTTATACTAAGTAGGTACCAAATACGCAATCAGAATTTACACTTTTACAAGCTTTGCGTGAATCCACGACTCTCGAATTATTTCTACCTACCCACATAGTACGTCTTTGTTTTGTTTGGAATGCCTACATCTCAGATAAGCCCCAAGCACAATAAAATGTTTATATTTGATATTACGCGTTAGAATAGTATGTCCATTGAAATTACCGCCAGGAGCGAAGGGATATTGGCGATAGGTGATTATAACGAAATTTTGGAGTAAGTAATTCTAAATTAAAATTTTTGAAAATTGTTTGTAGATGTAATCACATAGAGCCCGAATCAATTTAGCTTCTTTTCATGAAAGAGAGTTCAACGAGCGATTAAACGAGACGACCACAAAGTATAACCACAAAGAGGCACGCCAGTAAATTCATAAAAAAAATTTAATAGTGTATATTTTTTATTGCAAAAAATGACACGCTTTGATTTTATCGCAAATCGCCGTTTACACGTTTACATAAAAAAATGTTATCAGAAAAGATAACGTCTTTATAATTTTATGGTGAAAGTATATTATTTTAAACTTTACACAATATAGTTTTATCACAAATGTGACAATAGACATAAGAATAATTATTATTTTCCCTTTTATTATTTTTACGTCATATCTGATCTTTTCAGGAAATGAAAACCCAACATTTATGAAACAATATTTTTAACCAATTTATGACAAAAATGAATGACCACATATTTAATTAAGGAGAAAGTTTCTAGCTCCGCATTTATATTTTTGACGAAATCGTCGATAAAGATCTCTATTGCTTTAACTGTTTTTATCCAAAATGTAGTCAAAGCTACGAGTCTCATTTAATGATCTGGCCCTGCACTCGTGTCTCGTCAAAAATCATCTTCGTTACTCTTTTGATACATAATCGAGGGCAATGCTTGTTGATCAAACAGCCACCGATCCTCAGTTTGTCGAGTTTTTAAACACGAATGGTAAAAATAGTTAGGTAATATTAATGATTGATACTTGATAATTGGCGCGATTGATAGCTGTATGATTAATAATAATAAAAGAAACAACAATTGGTCTCACTATTTATTTATATATTTATTTAAAATAACACTTCACAACGTTTCGGCCATCTCGTCTCATACCATGGCCCTCCTTAAGCTGCAGTAGGTATTCAATAAATTTCTAAAATTTAACAATAAAATCTGTCATCTCGCATCCACTCAACAATTTTTTGACATCAAAAATTTTCCAACAAAAATTGTTGAATGGATGCGAGATGGCAGATTTTATTGTTAAATTTTAGAAATTTATTGAATACCTACTGCAGCTTAAGGAGGGCCATGGTATGAGACGAGATGGCCGAAACGTTGTGAAGTGTTATTTTAAATAAATATATAAATAAATAGTGAGACCAATTGTTGTTTCTTTTAATAATATTAATGATTCTCATTTTCGTGGGTGAGTTTTGACAAATTTTTGGGTGTAATGTGATTTTTTTGGGTAGTTTTGAATTTTTTTTGGGTGAATTTATAGAATTATTTGTTTAGTCAAGTCACCAAGTTTCAACCCTGATTATGATGTTATTAAAAATAAATTTTAAACCTCAACTTAAAGATTCTTTATTTAACACAAAAAAATGAGGCTTCATTGGACTTCAATGAGTCCCAAGCCCCCAAAAACCTAGATCTACCTATAGTGCTCTCACTACTAGACATTGTCGCCGGTTAATTCACCATGACTAATCGTGATGCCCAAAGGAAAGTTGAATCAGCTCGATCGCTTGTTCTATTTGCTCAATCTGTGTAATATATTACCGATGCCGTAAGCGTAAGTAAAAACTCCCGGTCGCCGGTATCATAGTCCAGTGGCCGCTGCACAACCAGCAACGCCCGATGGCTGCTCTCGAGTTTGAATCGGCCTTTCTCATCACCCGCTGATATCCTGTACTGGACGTCGGAATTAGGAGTATTCGGTTTGTCACGATCGAATGCTTGAATGCCTCGAAAAATCGTTAAACCTGCAACAATTTTTTAAACTTAGCATATGCTGAGTTTTAATTTTAATTTTACAATGGATTTAGATTATGATCACATATTTTTCCATAAGAAAATCATTGTAACATTTTTTAATGGACACTACTCGAAACATAATTGAAATCATATTTTTTTAAGATATTGTGTATTGATGTATTTAACATAGCTTTTTGCACAATTTCTACTTCGAAACAGCATTTTTCTACGTATTTTGTTTAAAAGTTAGTGTATTAGAGTTTTATTTGTTTGAGGAACAATTGAAAAATAAGCTTTACCATAGTATCGCTTGTGACCAACGTTTCGAAAATTATATTTTCATCCTCAGGGCCTCAATGCAAGTTGAGATGGTAAATTGTGCAAATCTCAACTTGAATTGAGGCCCTGAAGATGCAAATATAATTTTCAAAAGGTTGGTCACAAGCGATACTCTGGTAAAGTTTATTTTTCAATTGTTCCTCAACCAAATAAATCTCCTTCAATACATATTTTTGGAACAAAACTTCTACTAACAATTTAAAGGTTATAGTTTCAAAACCAATCTTCTTCTATGCAGATCAATCATTTGTTTTTATGTGAGTATAATCTAATGTTTTGTTTTATATGACAGTGAGATTCACCTCAGATTGCCCCTACATGTATGAAAACTGTAATATATGGTCACAAAACTCTCATTGTCAAATCCTACTTGTTGACAATGCTTTCTACAGCCCAGCATTAGCCAAACATTTTGTTACAAAAGCACGAATCTGTTTAATATTGACTACCTCCATAGAGACGGGAACTAAATTATTCATACCATAAGACTTATTCAGACGCGTGCATGTGCAATGGAGATGCACGTACAAATTTTTCATACACACGCCATTTAAAATGCGTCTGTGCTTTGTTAAAATTTGTAGCTTTAAAAAAGTATTTTAATTACAATATTTAGCAAACTTTTAAATTTACAGAAACTGTAGCTTACATTATAATAATTCACAAGCGTTCGATTTTTGACGTTTGCGAAACAGTTACGGGAAACACTTACCAACAGGTGTTAGTTCGTCAACAGTAAGATGATATGGTGCGTCAATGAACTCGGGGGCGTGGTCATTCACGTCCTCCACGTACACCGTTACCGACAGATACGATGATATCTATTAATGTAACAACAAAATGTTACAATAAAATCAAAACAGTTTGAAAAAAATATTATTCTGCGTTTAAATATAATTGACTCCAAAGAATTCGATAGAGATTAATAATAATATAAGAATGTTCAGAAAGTCCAGAAATGCCTGAATATCTCAGAGAGTAAGTTTTTTTGAAAAATGTTGCGAATGAAAGTTGCTCAACTCGTTGTAGTGTATTTTTCGGTCACAGAAACGCCTCTCAAGGGGATGCCCCCTTGAGGGGGAAGGGGTAACTCCGAAATTTTAAATGGCACCGCAATTTTTCTTATAAGGTCGAGTTCTTCGAGCAAAAAAGGACATCTTTTGTCCAAAGCTGTTTTTTGTTCAAGCTACAGATCACCGAGTACGCGGGGTAAAATTCATAAAACTATGTTAAATGCACCGATTGGTATTTACGCAAAGTGGTAAGCAAAGAAGAAGAAGAGAATGATAAGTGTCGATTTCAATATTGTATCGTAGATTAATATGTAACCTGGCGAGTTTTTTTATTGGACAAGATCTATTCTTCTCTTTCTAAAGCTCCTAAAACAAAGTTAGGTACATGTCCTTTCAGAAGACGCATACTCTTGTCGTTTCCTATAGTGATTTGACGGTTATTATGAAGATTTTTATATCATGTACTAGATGGTTTGTATGCAATATGCAGCGGTGATATACGACGCACGATTGCAGATAATAAGATAAAGTGCAAGTACAATGCATATGTTACGGTCTATACCAGAATTCGGTCAATGACCGAAATAAATGCACAAAACTAGTTTTGACCCACGAATATTTCCCAAACCCGAAATCCTACATTTAAACGGGTGTTGAGTTATAAAATGAGCAAAGCTAGTTTTGCGCATTTTCAATTGGACAAAACTAGTTCTGTCCATTTCTGAACGGACAGTACTAGTATGGCATCGGAATCTTCTTTGCATTTTGAATTAACTTTTCCACATTACTGATACTTATTATATCGAAGCTATTTATTCTTCCGTTTTGTTTAGCAGACAGAGGTTTTAATTCAGCTTTCAACAAATTTGCTTTCGTAAACTCACTTAGTGTAGTAAGGTAGTTATGTTGCGTCATAAAATTATGTTTCAGAAGCCTCCAATAGCCGATCAAGTGAGACTCGAATTCACCTTGCATTTTTACTATTACACTGAATATCTCACAATTATGTATATTAATATATAACATTCAAGAGAACAATTCAATAGGTAGGTACCTACATAAACAAGAACATAACCCTACTTTTATTCGGGTTCGGACGTTGATTGAATGAAACAAGCAGAACTAGTATTGTCCATTCAGAAATGGACAGAACTAGTTTTGACTAATTTTGAAAATGTACAAAACTAATTGTGATCATTTTATAACACTTAATACCTGTTTAAATGTAAGATTTCGGGTTTGGGAAATATTCGTTGGTCAAAATTAGTTTTGCGCATTTATTTCGGTCAATGGCTGAATTCGGGTACAGACCGTAACATATACATATATTCGTACACAGATGGTCTGCGGACATATTTGAAATGCGACACTGTCAAGTTCATTGCCAGTTACTTGTATTGATATATTTGGTTCCATATTTGACGAAGCCCAGTCAATGAAAATTAGCTAAATAGAAGAAATGTATATAGTGTTGACTTTTTGACAAAGAACTCTTTAGGGTAATTAGCCTATTATCGTATTAGTAATAATTGCGTCTGTGTTTTCTTCCACTAAAGAAATATTATATGACAGAAAATTATTATTTCCTACACAAATATTTTATCCTCTAAAGTAGTCTAAAGCATAATCGATTTTTTAATCTATACTAATATTGTAAAGAGGTAAAGTTTACAAGTTAGAAGGTAATCTCCGAACTACTCATCCCATTTTATAATTTTTTTCACCAAAATTTAAAATGGACCTTCAAGACGGACAGAAGCTATATATTATCGCGTATTCATGGAGACCAATTTTGCTACTAAGTCGACGAAAAAACAGTGGCAATCTACAAATTCGGACGAAGTCATACGGGACCGCTAGTATTTAATAAAATAATAATTAAACATTAGACGTAATGAGACTACAGCGGTGTAATTCGTATAATATGGCCACTGCACACGAGGCTAGAATTCTTTGCTAGATGTGCCTACTAGTTTTCTAGCGCTGGTTTTCTTAACTTCTGTTAAGTGCTCGCTTCACACGAGACTATTTTTCAAACTTGATTTGTGGAAAGATCTGGTGCGCGCGCAGTGACAGTTCGAATATAAAACACAGAGCAAAACGTGTCTGTTGTCTGACTCTAAACAGAATGCGACACCATGTTGGCTTGTGGGTGTTTGTTCAAGTGACAAGATACTGCTTCCTGATTGGTTCTTGCTCATATCTAGCAACAAATCTCGCAGGGAAAATAGCCTTTGTTCTATTTTTAAAACCTATCTTTTGAGCTAGCAGGCCAGTCCGCAGTGACGTTGTTTCTAGCTTCGTACCCAGCCTACCGGTTAGCAGAACTCCTAGCAGCGTTTCTAGCAGCATTTCTAGCCTTGTGTGCAGCGGCCTTAAGACAGATAGATACAGTTCAAACATGGCGGACACATTAGTTAGACAATTCTTTCGACAAGTCTAAAGGAATATATTTTCTCCAAAATTACGCGTCAAACTTTATTTTTTCAATATTGACGTTATCTAAAAGAATTAAACTATCTTAAGACTAAAAGAGTGTCACGTTATATATTGGGACTCATGCTCGGTTTCCCGTACCTACGCTAAAACTACTTTAAAAGTAAAATTAGCACTAAAAGTCGATGGTAAATCTACCCAGCACTAATTAGATTGAAGTCAGCCCCACGTATCCCCTTTTGGGTTAAGTCTGTCACTTTCCAAAGTTTGCGGTTCGATAAACAAACAGTTTGAGTATCAACGTTTCCTTGTTAAACAAATAATATATAGCTTGTATATTCTACACATGTTCTACTTCTATAGAATGAATGTATATTATTGTATAAATGTTAACTAGATGAGAATAGCAGATTGTATATCTAGGGCGTAATGAAATATAATATTGACGAAATGTGATATTATGTTAAACGAGTGTCACACGCATGAAAATATCATAGTGCCCTATATACCCTATACTTTTTGTTCTATACGCTATAAAATGGCGGCTTTTGTCTTTATTTCCAGTATTTTCAAAAAGATTTACATTTCATCTGTGTAACAAACTTAACTTCTAATGGTTTAGGTTGGTAGTACTGTACAGTAGCCTATCTAAGCACTGACAGATATCGACCTGTAGTGGCCGCAGGGGTATCCCATATACTTTTATTCTATACCGGGCATAGGAATAAAATCGCATTCGAACCATTAAAGTGAAAACAAATAATTCTGTTTTTTTTTACGCCGAAATCACTGGCGTATCCAGGAAGGCAAAACAAGCACGGAGAACCCAGCTTAAAAATTTTCAATTTGCCCCCTCCTGGCCAAAATCTGGGTACGTCCATGTCATAGTTTTTGAAAATATATCTGCGTCTCTTTCTTCGATTTCCCTGATTTCTCCGATGATAGGATTGGTTGATGTACTTGCATTAAATCTAAATAAAGTATCTCTATCAACCAATCCTATCATCGGAGTAATAAGGGAATTTCATCGAAGAAAGAGACGCAGATATATTTTCGATACGCACGCGTCCAGATTTGCATACGTAGGTATGTGTATGGTCTATACGCAGCTCAATGGATCGTTTTACGACCGGTATACATGGCTGAAAAGCAGCTATTTTAATAAGACTATTTTATTGTATCTGAGTGGAACATCTTAGTGGTTAATAATAATCTGCAATTCAGTTAAATCAAGTCACGCAGATCTGATTACCATTGTCATAATAAAGAAAAACATATACCTATCGTGCTAAACAAAATGAAGACATCGGTAACCTTGTTTTCATAACAAACTATTGGGCTAAGAGCTGGCTACGGAGAAAATGGGTGACTCGGTTCAGAGCTGAAAATTTGCAGAATAATAGGAGATAGTATAAGTAGAAGGGAAAAAATTGCCAGAAGGCTAGGCGGAAGATAAAGAGCCGCCAGAAGGCGATAATGTTGCGAAAAATCAGTGCACTTCTGGCAATTTCTATACTTATTCTGTAATTCAAAAATAGATTATATATTATCGAAGAATCTCGCTAGAGATTCTTTTCTGTGCTAAATGCCAACGAATCTCTAGCGTATTCTTATACATTGATTTTGCCTTTCTCCCATATAACGCCGTGTATATGAAGCAAGTTTCCAAGTTTTATAGTTCTGTGACCACGTGACTTTCATAGGACCGATTTTTCGTATCACCCATATATACTTCTGTACCACAATAACAGCTTATATTGTGAGAGTGCGCGTGGACGAGCGGTTACGACGTTAGGCTAGTAATAACTATAATAACAGGGTCTTGAGTTCGAATCCCGCCAGCATCATTGGAAAATTTTTTTTTCAATTTTTAATTTTTTTTTATGTTTTTATTGTTTTTTTAGTTTTAATTTATTTTCTCAATTTTTTTCTCATATATTTTTATTTCTTTTTTAATTTTTAATTTTTATTATTTTCTTGTTTTTTGAAAAATTCACTTTCGTCAAATCTTTTATTAAAAAATAACAAAATATATGATTGAAGTTAGATTTAAATAAATTAATTTATTAAAAAACATATTTATCATAAAAAGTGCAACAAAAATTAAAAAGTGAAAAGATTACGAAGTGAAACTTCTTTTTTTAATGCAAAATAAGTATTTTACAAATGATATGAAAAAAAATTTGTATTTTTAATGGTGGGCCTTGTTCATTGATTTTTTTTTCATGCCTTCAAGATGTGCCTTCATGGAATCTTCAAGAATATCCATATTTCAAATGAATATAAAAAAGAATCATGTATCACAGAGCATAGACTTGTTATAGCTCATTTTTATTTTTAATAGACTTCACATGGATTGTTTACAAATTGAATGTCATGGTATTCGCATGGAGGTGTGATGAGCCGATTGCACCAGTAGGTGTTGCACCGCGGCAGCACTGGACTACGCGGCAAAATATAAATGCACTTTTGTAGTACTGTTTGTTAAATGAGAAGTAAAAATCAAAAGTCGATTATTGCAATTTCTATAACCGACTTTTGATTGTTACTTCTTATTTAACAAACTACAAAAGTGCATTTATATTTGGCGTGTAATCAAGTGCTGCCACGGTATAACTTACATGTCACGCCCACAAATACATGAGAGACGCGCTCGAAACCACAGTTGCATGGAGTAAGGATCGTGTTGTTTTTTACAATACATATTCTAATTTCGGAGATTCATTGCATTTAAATACAACAATATGAACACTTTTATTGCATTTAAATACAACAATATAAAAAATGCACATATGTTTATTTTGGAGGAAAAATAAAAATAATGTCTCACACTTTGGAAAAAGACGTGAAATCTTAAAAAAAAAACTTCGGAGAAGTAAAAACTTCGTTCTGTGCTAAATTCAAAAACTTGAGGCGACTGAATCTTAAGATTATAACTTTAAAAAAAAAGAATTTCGAGGCAGACAAGAAATTGAAATCAAGCTCGAAATTCTGTGCGTAAGACGTCGAAAAAAAATGAATTTCGAGGCAGACAAGGAATTGAAATCCAACCTTGAAATTCTGTGCTTATAAAAGCTACAAGAGCAACAGCAAAAAAAAGTGCACAGACGGCGTTTTTTTAGTGGTAACTAAAGGAGTTATGCGAACACCGTCTCTGCATTTTTTTTTGCTGTTGCTCTTGTAGCTTTTATAAGCACAGAATTTCAAGCTTGGATTTCAATTCCTTGTCTGCCTCGAAATTCATTTTTTTTCGACGTCTTACGCACAGAATTTCGAGCTTGATTTCAATTTCTTGTCTGCCTCGAAATTCTTTTTTTTTTAAGTTATAATCTTAAGATTCAGTCGCCTCAAGTTTTTGAATTTAGCACAGAACGAAGTTTTTACTTCTCCGAAGTTTTTTTTTTAAGATATATATTATACATTATATAGTTATAAGGGCATACTGAAAATTCAAACATGATATAATAATTACATTCGACAAATATTCAAAATTATTAATGACATTTTGATAGAAATAAAATTAAATAAATTAATAAAATTACGTTGTTATAGCAACATGATTTTAATAATTTATTTAATTGTGCGCTGATTTCTCGCAACATTATCGCCTTCTGGCGGCTCTTTATCTTCCGCCTAGCTTTCTGACAATTTTTTCCCTACTTACTTATACTATCTCCTATTATTCTGCAAATTTTCAGCTCTGGACCGAGTCACCCATTTTCTCCGTAGACAGCTCTCCGTCTATATTGACATCTATCGTCTTCGTTTAACAGCATTGGCTGATATGAAACTGGCAGGGAATTTTCCATAGCATTTTTCTTATTCACAACAATATACAAATGTAAATCTAAGAAACTATTCTTTGAAACGCAATAATTTACGAAAGTTTATGTGTCGACTTGTACCTACAATGTGACGTCATTTAGCCGCACTGACGTCACAGTGTGTAAGGATCACGTTATTGTAAGGAATAGACCCTTTAATTTAAGTTATTCCAAAAGGAAAGGTCGAGCTATTAAAGCCGTGGTATTTCTCAGCATTGCGTTGAAAAAAAGTTGCATTAATAAATGACCCAGTACAAACCTTATGGGATTTGGTTCCCGGTTAAATTGATCGAAAATGGTTTTATTTTTTAGCTAAAAGGTCACTAAGAAAAGGTGTCCATGGGCGCATAGCCTAAAAACCAATAGACTTTTAGCTACAGATATGTTTTAGAGAGATTTTAAATATAGGCATTGGCGTAGCAAGAGGAGGGGCTAGGTGGGCCTGGCCCACCCTAGAATATTAATTGTTCACGTACAAATAACAAGATAAATCTACGTATTTTCTTTGTCGTGAAATTTCTCCAGAAAGTGGTGTTGATCGATTTCGCTTCTATGAACAGTTTTCAAAATATGTGTAAGTGGCAGCTGGTTATGGCAGGTAGAGTTGAAAATTTAGCCCCCATAGGACAAAGGATATAGGGATATTCATTGAATTCACAATCTTAAAAAATTCTTAGCTCTAGCCTCTAGATATATGTTTTCGAGTGCGCTGAATTCGAATATGACATTATTATTTTATACAGGTGACACCTTCCAACATTAGGTAGGTACCTAGTTTTCGACTTATTTTTCTATTTCTAAAAAGAAGCACAAAAGTTGAACATGAAACATGTTTGTGAATTCAATGGATCCTATATCTAAAATCTCGATAAACATATATTATGTAACTAAAAATATATTGATTTTTAGGCTATGTGCCCATGAACACTTTTTCTTAGTGACCTTTAAACTATAAAAAACAAGTGTGCTTTAGACCACACGACTGAAGTAAAACTTCTTCCTGCCATAATTTGTTATTGTTCACAAAAATTCACAAAATATGAACCTTAAAATGATTTTACAGTTTTATTCTCTTTAAACGTAGAATATTTAATGTATTGAACAAAATATTAATTTATAAAATTGTTCAAGAACGAAATGAACAGTCTAATGTAAGAAGAAAGAAATATAAACATAAAGATAATGAAAACAAAAGTAATACATTGCAATTACTAAGCTCTCGTTGGATTTTAAGCGTAAATCCTTATGAAATATTATTTAGCTCTGCAAGTTAAGTAGGTTTACAAAACTTTTTTTTGTCACCCGATAGCGGAAGTAAAGTATGTGTCATTCTATTGTTAGTACTGGTTATATTTTCAGCCACCTGATGGCGCCACTAGCCAGTGAAGTATTTGTTTCGGCCACCTGATGACGCCACTAGCCAGTGAAGTATTTGTCATCCTCTTTCTATCTTCACTAACTTATATCTCCCTCGCAACTTCCGTTCGCCTCGCCCGATCACACTTCCGTAAATCTCTCGTCACGCATTCACCAGCTTACTCCCCAAGTCAAGCGTGCGTAAAGAAGTTTTACTTCAATAAAACAATTTTTGATTTTTAACCGAGAACCAAATCCCATAAGGTTTGTGCGGTAGGACGGCTAGTTAATGAACCCGACGAGCCCGCTCCCGATAGTCACACCCGCATCTGCTAAAGTTCCGCAACGTCTGTTGCGGATGCGGATGTCAAAAATGATAAGAATGCAGACATCTGCAACTTTCCTAGTTAGAAACCTACCTGAAATATTTTTGTAAAGCCGTACCTGGCTGTAACTTACCGTGTCTTCCCCATCGTAATAATCACAGACGAGTCTGAATTTGAGCACGTTCTGTGGATTGTCCGTGTCGACAAGATTCTCCAGAGACTGAGCTAGCAGCAGAGAAACTGCAGTACGATTGATATCACGTATTTTAAAATAATTTATGTCTTCAGTCTGAAACCCGTACAAACATACCTCTGTAATAATAATGCCCTGCGTATAGTACCTATAGTATAGGTAAGGACTAGGGAGTATATATTACACATTCGCACAAGCCTGCCACGCCGGAATAGATACAATTTACATTATTATAGAATGCACAATACTCTTAATGAAGCCGAGGCGACAGCGAAATCTCCGTTCCGATTTAATTTTACGGCAGGTAACTTACAGTGGCGTAACATTATAAATTACTAATGGAGTAATGCCGATGGATATGAAATACCGTTTCTAATTTCTTCAATAAACCGAAAACAGATGTTTTGCATTTATAATACAAGTATTCATTTACGAAGACTAAAAATGGAGGAAAATATTAAATACCCATGCTGGATAATATGGGATACAAACTACGTCACTATAAATGTTATGTCGAAGAATATGGAAATCCGTTTCTAATTTTTTAAATAAACCGAAAACTGAGGTGTTTTGAATTTATAACAGAAACAAGAAAAGCTAACGCTTTTCACAGAAAACCCTTCGGGTTTTCCTGAGTAACTGTGTGTACAGAAATTAGAAAAGATATATTGCATTGTATATTAAATTGTATACCATTGATACATTTACAAAACGGTCTGTCTATCAGTGTTTGCTTTTTTTTAACTGGTTGTTAACGGGTCTATAGAGCCCACAACAACAATACATCGAAGCGCAGAGCGTCTGTTTATTAATTTGGATAATAAGCAAAAGAAAATCCTTAACTAAGCAGACTTACCGTTATTACATTAAACATTAACATTAAATTAACAAAAATGTCTGCATCACTGATTCTGATTAACCTAAAATTCTTATCAGCGACAACTGGATAAACGAGATTTTACTTTACTTAAATAAATATGCTAAGTGAGCCAGAAATTGACTCTGCGGGAAAAAGAGTTGACAGTCGTTTGAAATATAGAATTATCCAAAATTATGCAAAAAAGTATTTTTAACGTATTTACAATATTGAAAATTATGTTATTTACAAACAAAAACGATTTCTTAAAGTTTAGAACAAATTTCGTGATAATTAGAAAGTTATTAAAAAAGATATGGCAATAATCGAAAAATTTATTTTCTGGCAAGCCAACAGAAATTAATTTATTGCAGTCAGACGCAGATAGATAGCAATACATTTTTTATGCCAGTAGGAAAGATAATGAACCGATGCACAAATCTCCTTCGATAGTTTTTTTTGTAGCTTGCATGGTATAGAAGTTACGGAGGTTTGTTTGACAAATTATGGCCAAAAGGGCACTCATTTTTTAGTTACATAAATTAAACTTAGCAAGGCTCTTGACATGATGGGAACGCATCTGTGTCCAAAATTTCGTCAAAAACAGATTTCAGTTACTCGAGAAAACGTATGACATAGGAATTCATACAGAATTATTGCGAATACAATATACATCGAGGGCTTCGATGTATAATAATGGATCTGACAGAGACAGATATAGTTCAAACATGGCTGACAGCTAATTTGACAGTCCTGTCGACAATTTTTTAAGTAATATTTCCCCAAAACTACACTTGAAAGTTTGTTTTTAATTTTTATTTCATCTAAACGAGTCAAACTTTCGATTAATCAGCTTTTCAAAATATTTGTCTCATTTATAACATGTAATATAAACCACATTTCTAATAGTTAATTTGGTACTACTATAGAAGTTCAATTTTTTTTAAATTAGAAGCCGACGTGAGACGCCTGGCAGATGTGAAACATAAATTTAAGTTTACCAAATACAACTTTAAGTTACAAAGTCACGGACACTTCCTAAAGCTCTATGGACACGCTACGGACACTTCCTAAAGCCCTATGATTACTGCAACTTAAAGTTACTAGCAGCGCCACTTAAGTGACTATTCTAGTAACAAATAAATCTCAGTTGGATATCCCCGTCAACAAAAGTCATGTTATAATCCAACGCATACACACAGCAAGCGTTACGTCATCTAACGAAATACTAGTAATAAAAAACGAAACTAAATTTCACCCCATTGTCTAGTTGTCGCCTTCAACTAAATCCTTGTTTAATCCAACGCACACAAACGTAACGTCCGCCCATAAAGCGTCGTCCCATAAAAGTGTCGCGCCAATTTCAACGGTTTTACTCCAAACCATCAGATGTTTCACATAAAAAAATAGTTGAATGTATGAGACACATTTACAACATTTTAAAATTTCAGATTTTTTATGAGCATTGTTTTAATGGAGTCATTTGTAGGCCTAAAGTGGATTAATTAAGATATTTCTTGCTTTCTACCATCATCGTTAGAAATAGGGATCTTAGCTTACAGATGGGGATGTGGACAAGAGTTTCGTTTTCTTTTCCATCTTTGGTACAAAACCCAAAAAACGAAAAGTATTTTAAGTTATTTACAAGAACTATAATACAGTAGTAATTATAGTAAACCTGATAGTAACTAGTATGTTGCGCCACTGGTACGTCACGCCAGTAATAATAATATCATCATAACAATAACATGATGTAACCAATAATTATTTTCTGAATAACTGAACGCAGAGCTTCCAAAGTAAACTTAAACACCGTGTTGAATATTCAAATCATCCATTCTTACGTTACATGCAGATACCTATAACGGTGCTTTTAGAATATTTTAATTAAATTTAAATCAATCCAATTTATTTTCTTTTCTTTGAGCAAGAAATGCAAAGTATAAACATTTCAATGCTGTTCGTTTCTAAATTCAAATAATTGAAATATATTTTTTTCTGTTTATTTATGCCATTTTTTTTTTCAAAGTAAAAATGAATAGTTGGCAAAACCAAAAGTGATAAAAATTGACATAAAACATTTATATAAAAAATATTTGAGAAATTTAAAAAAATTAAAAAAACATGTAAATATGTAATGACGCCGACCGGAATCAAACCGGGGACCTTCTCTGTAGAAAGCAAGTACTTTAGTTATTGAATTTGTTTAAAACTTTATTAACGGTCATAAAATAAATTATTATCCAATATACCTATTTTCATTCTGTATTTAATAACAATAAAAACATATACACAGTACATACCTACCTACATATTATACAATCTGTATTTTGTTCTTAAAATATTGTTAAAAAAATCAAATATGGTAATTACCTTATCAATTGGATGAATAGTTAAGTTATGACGGGGATAAACTTTGATTTTCAGTACTTCACCTCCAATTGGAAGATTCTCGGGAACTCTCACAAACCTTAAATATTCTCCAGGTGGGTAAAATTGACAACCTGAAACAAATAATATTTATTAATTAAATAATACAGGAAATTAAAATATATTTTTTCTGTGTCGTTTTGAAGTTTTGCCTCTCATAGGAATCCATTCTCATTGGAATGATATTTTTACGACCCAAATCAGAAAAAACGGATTTTTTTTATTTTTGAAAAACAGGATTTTAAACTACACGTTTTGTTCCTGACCTAATCGAGTCAATTCAGTGTACCGGAAGTTTTTTCTCTGACAAGTATTCATTCTCATTGAAAGAAATCAGAAATTGTATTAAAATCAACGTATTGAATTTTTTTTAACATACCTAGACCGAAAATTAGGGAAATATATTTTTTATATATTGAGAAACTGAGGAATGTTCTGTGCAAATAATTTGACCAGTAAAAAATTAAACCTTTAAAAAATCACTAAAAACAAAAAATTATATGGATCAATTTAAATACTATGACTTTTTATGTTCCAACGTACTATCATTAAATTTGAGCGGACCTCAAAACTTAATTATTTTTTGTATTTTAGTGGCTTTTTGAGAAGGGATTAATTTTTTTTTTATTTTTTCCTTTTTAGTGACTTTGCACACGTAGTTTGCACGTTATTAACCGCTTTCTCTCTGATTTTTTTTAATACTAAACTTGAAAAAAATTGGTGAACCGATTTAAGTAAAACTTATTGTGAAACTATCCTGAAGGTATGCCGTATTATATAAAAATAATCATCAAAATAGGTTTACAAATGATGGTGATATGAGGTAACATAAAAAAACGCAATTTTTCGTCAATTAAAAACTACACCGACTTTTAAAAAAATACATGGGAACAATCCGTAATAGGTGGTGAGCTAGCAACGGTTTTACTTATAGTATGTCCTCATTTCCTCATTCATTAAGGGCACTACCCTGAACGTAAAAACCGCAGTCAGGCAGCTGAGACCGGGCACAATGCGTGAGTGGACCCGGACAAAGATGTCAAACTGGAGGTGTCAATATATTTTATCATGTTTGAAATATCCTGAGCGATAAGTTCAGGTGCCCTTGAATACAAAAACTCAAGTCTGGCTTTTCGTATCCGGGACAACCTCCGTCTGGCAAAGGGTTAAACATGTTAAAATTCGTAACTCCCTCAAAACATTTCATCAAAGCTGATTTTTTCAAATCTCTAGTACAGACATGAAACTATAAAAACGTCGAACTGTTGCTACTGCCGTATTTGAAATAATCAGCCTTGATGAAATATTTTGAGGGACCTACGAATTTTGGCATGTTCAACCCATTTCCAGACGTAGGTTTTCCCGGGTACGAAATGCCAGACAAGTTTTTGTGTTCAAGGGCACCTGAACTTATCGCTCAGGAAATTTCAAACATGATAAAATATATTGACACCTCCAGTTTGTCATCTTTGACCGGGTCAAGCCCACGCATTTTCTCCGGTCTCAGCTGCAATACTGCGGTTTTTACGTTCAGGGTAGTGCCCTTAATAAATATATACAAAAACTCAGGTTTGAGGAAGTACTATAAGTAAAATCGTCACTAGCCCTCTACCTATTAGGATTCTGAAAACAATTGTTTCGAAACTTTTCAAATCGGTAAACTTCTAAAAACGTTATGGTTGAACAAACATAAAGAAAGAAATATATATTAGAAATCGTGTCCATCGATACAATTATTAATAAGAATCGCAGGATAGTGGACAAAAAGTTCTTTATTCAATGTACCTTGAATAAAGAACTTTTTGTCCACAATCCTGCGATTCTTATTAATAATAAAGAAAGAAAAATAATAATAATAATATTAATGCGTTTAACGTCCGTTCCTTGACTTTATGTCATAACAGACGCCATTCGCACCATTACTATTTTCCGTCTATCACACTTCCCGTTATTTTCTACATTTTTCCAACTTAGCAATGGGCGAATGGAGAAATTTTTAGGAAATTAGGATAAGGTAGGTAAATATTGAGCATAGGAGTTTGACAGATAATTAATCGGCCATGGCCCTGAATAAGAATGCCATCTCGATATTTTATCTGGAATTATTGAGGGAAACCATGGAAAACCTCAACAAGATGGCCGATACAGGAATTACCGATTCTCGGCGAGAGGCAGTGGGAAAAACTCTCAGCCATATCTGCCCCCGCCGAGATTCGAACCCAGTACCCCCCGAATGCGAGTCTAGTGCTCTCACCACTACGCTACAACGCTCGGTATAAAAAAAAGGAAAATATATATGTCGAAATGATAACCTTTATTTTGAAGTCTGTTAAAAATTGTAATGTCAAACACGCGTAAAACACCACATGAAAAAGTAACCAAGGTCAAGTATACAATAAACCATTCATCATTCATCAAGTTCTGTTATATTTGCGATCTCAAGATCACTAGGTTACCAAGTGAATATCTTCTTGTATTGTGTGTATCATTATTCAAATTGAACAACGTTAATTTTCATGTACAATTATTTTATTAAATCACAACGCACGCAAACTTGCGCTAACTGTGCTACAATAGGCACCTTCATTAGGGTAACTATACAAGTAATGGGGCCGTCCCGTTGCACTGCGTTGAGACAAAATTTACATTTCTGGGTTAGAGTACGATAACTCGATGTACAAAATACCCACTGGAAACACACAATTATTATTTTATATCTTATACTAATATAATATAAAGCTGAAAAGTTTGTTTATTTGTTTGGTTGAACGCGCTAATCTCAGGAACTACTGGTTCGAATTGAAAACTGATTTTTGTGTCGGATAGTCCATTTATCGAGGAAGGCTATAGGCTCTATAATATGTTATATAAAACAAAGTTGCCCGCCGTGTCTGACTGTCTGTTTGAACACGATAAACTCAAAAACTACTGAACGAATTTTCATATGGTTTTCACTAATAGAAAGAGCGATAAACAAGGAAGGTTTCTGTATATAATTTGTAAATATTTTGCACAAAATGGCTAATTTTGACGGGTTTTGTTAAAAAAAATTGTTTTCGTACGCTTACATGACTAACGCTGAACAAATCTTTAGAAATACATCATAACAATGTACTTTGTATACCTAATATTTCCAGAACAGTTTTTCACCCGTGTGAAACCGGGACGTGCCGCTAGTAACATTATAACATATTATAACAATGTCATTAGTCGTTTTAAGTGCGGAAAATTCATTTTATTAAATTAGTTTTGTTTGTAAAAAGGGAAAGCGTTTGGGGGAAGTTCTTTAAAAAACAATTACGGGGTCGTGTCGATGCAATTGCGTCTTTTTTGCGCAGTGAGAAGGGGAGGGCGTTTGTGAGGAGTTCTTTAAAAAACAATTACGGGGTCGTGTATACAAAGTGAGATAGTAATTCTACATCAGTTGATATGACTTGTATAATTGGGCTTTTGAATGAAATTTTTTTTTGTCATAAATGGAAAGATCGTATATAAGTTTTATAACAAAACTATTTTTCTTTTTTTTATTTTCGTTATAATTCAAAAGTTATAACAAATTAAAAATAAATTTTTGTACCCAGTTCCGAGAACGCGCCGACATTTCCCGAACATAATGTGACGTCATAATGTTTTAGTCAATACACATGTAGAAGCCATTGATAGTACCTATACTGCGTATATACATTTTACCATTATGACGTCACAACTGTCAAAAACAATTTTAGTGCGTTTGCAGTCACGTGATTTTTTTAAATATTTTATCAATTTTAAATTGCTTATAATTAATTTAAAAAAAGTTTTTTAAAAGTTTTTCGCATCGATTATCAATATTATTTATAATAAAGTCTTAAAATACAATAAAAAAATCGATAATTATTTTTTTTCAAAAGCCTAATTGCTGATTGGCTAAATTCATAAAATGACAGTGAAAGACGAAAAGTAGTTCCATTTTTTATGTATTTTTGAGGACAGTTGTGAATAATTCGCAAAGTTTTTTTTTGGGACGTCAAAATTTAGCGTTTTCTACCTGCTCAAACCTACACAAACCGGCAATATTTTAGTGCAGGTTTCGTAATGTGCAGTAGACATTCTGCAGTTTTAAAGTAGTTTTAACAATGCAAATTAATTAACGAAAACGACACATCAGATAGATATTGCAGGCTATCGACATACAATCATTGCTGCTGGTTACAGGTGCTGGTCTAATGTGCGCTACTCCGTTAAATAACATGGGTAACATTCACGAACAGGCTTTTTCCCGGGTTATGCTGGTCGTGCAGGTTCATTTTTGACAAGTGTGCGCGGTCTTTCACCTTCACTTTGATAATCAAGGAAAAAAATTAGTTTTTGCTAAAAATTCAAAAATAAGATGATCAATTTTTTTCGCTTCGTAATCCACGAAAAAAATTAACCGTTGTAGCTCAAACATTAACAAAGTTAGCAATGATGCCGAATTAACTTTGGGTACCTACAAAAAACAATCTGTTAAGACACATTCCGATCGATTGAGTTAAACCGGAACAAATAAACAGACAGACAATTCTGGAAATGGCTTATTGTGTCCACCTGTTTTAGAAACTGTATATTTAGACCTAAGTGTAAATTTTGATAAAAAAATATTTATTCACAAAAAAATTGCGACTTTTACATTATGATTGGCACTTAAAAAATATATATCAAATTCAAATTCCAGAATGATTTTTTTCTCCGCAATAAATCCCACTGATCACCAATGGGTTAAATATGTAATATATTATATGAACCTCCTTTGTGAAGCACTCATTATCGCTTATCCCATGACCTCTAAGTCTTAATACTTTTTGAACAATTGTTTATACATAACATGATGTGAATATGTGACCAAAATGCAAAAACGCTTATGCAAAATGTTTATCAAAAAATGCGGTAAATTCTTCTGATCTCATTTTTCGAATGTTTACTAATTTTTTCCATATTTACACATAAATATTTTGTTTTTGGGCCAAATCATGTAAAATCTTTTCATCTGATTTACATAAATTCGAAATTCATATTACTGTAGCAACCCGGCCCGAATTTGTAGATTGCCACTGTTTTATCGTTGACTTACTTTGCAAAATTGGTCTCCACGAAAAGCGCTTTTATTTTGACGTGATAATATATAGCCTACGTCCGTCTTAAGGCTTCGTTCTAAATATTAGTGAAGAAATTTTTTTAATCGGATGAGTAGTTGCGGAGATTTAACTTCCTACATCCGTCGAAATCTCAACCCTTTATAGGTCGAAATAATCAGCCATTTCGGTATACATACTTTCCCTTCATAACTCGAAAAATTAAATTGGACCTCTGCACCTCGAACATAGCAATGTTTGACTGGTTAGAATGAATCTTAACCTCTCCAAGTCGAATATTTCCTTACAAAATCCGCCTAAGTCGAAATCCTTCATAAGTTGAAAACTTTTTGGCGTCTCCCTTGAAGTTTGACTGACAGAGGTTCTACTGTATAATGAAATTTTAGATATAATACCGGGCGAATTTCGATTGTGCAGCTGGTCAACAAACTAGTAGTTTAAATTGTCATAAATCTTATCACAAATTTGGCATAAACGGTTTTGTTTCTTTGCCGCAGATATAATACCTACAACATACACAAGAAGATATCTTCGCAGATCTAAACTATTTTTTCAATATCATAACATAGCGGAATAACTGTGTGAAATTTCTATTATCATAAATTATTTAGGATCATAAACATCGTATAATTTTTTACCGGCTGTTCTATGGTAAACGGATCAAAATAGTTTTAATAATAGGATTTGACGTATGGAAGAAGTTCCTTTTAGCTTAATCAATATAGCGACATGAATCGGGCAACTATAAAACTCGACAAGGATTTTTTGTAAGGACGTTATACGGACATCATCGGGTTAACTCTATATAACCTGATAAGGTCCAGGTCAGGATTACCTGTTGAGAACCTGATAAGGTCCAAGTCAGGATTACCAGATGAGGACCTCATAAGGGTGCAACGCAGATGACCCATCCTGATGGGATCCTAATGTGGAACTCGTCAGGATAACCCGATAAGAAATGGATTTTTTCCAGTAAGGACATCCTGAGAAGCTCCTTAGATGGGCCTGATCAGGATAACCCAATGAGACATACATATTTTTTTTTATAAAGGCTATCTTGATGCCATCCTAATGTCCAAACTCGTCAGGTTAGCGCTAATGAGGTAAACCTTATTTTAATCTGATGAGGTCCTTATGATACTTCAAGGAAATAAATTCTAGACGAACAGGTAGCATGATCTGTCTTGATTTTAGACAGACAGATATCGCAGATTATTGGTCGGGTGCAGAGCATAGAGAGTGGGGACAACTAAATCGATCAAAACGTGAGCTGTGGACTAAATGAACAATAAATCATCATGTCCGTTAGACATCGTTTTCGTCGCGCTCTCAGCTATATCGTTTACTAAAAGGCTACGCGGTTAAAAACAATATATAACAAGGCAGTTCAATTCCGATCTATTGCCCGCTAGCGGCGCTAGTAGTTTTCGTTGAAGTAAACGTCGAATAATATATTTTTTACATTTTCCCAAATAATATTATTATACTCAATATGTTTTTTCAATGCAACAACATAAGCAGTATATCTTCTGAGTATAAACATTTCGATAATTAAAGGTTTCGTTTCATTTTACACAATGTTATAAGAACATGAAAAATTGCGGCCGGTAGGCGGTGCTGCCGTCACGCACCGAGCGAATAGTCACTCGAATACAGACGTCATAAGCGATTTATCTGTCCCGGTTCCAAGGGGAACAGACGCTGATCACCTTAGCTGTGAAATGTCTATAATCAATAATATGTCTGTCTGTCTGTTCACGGGAAACATAGACTGTGACGAACCTAGCGGAGGTAAAACTGTACTCCAATCGATTTCTTCAAAACTAAAGACACCCCCCATCACCGTAAAAACACAACTATAAGTTCCCGGATCTGGTTCCATTTCAAACGCAGGCTATGACGAGCCTAGCGGAGATCAAGTGTACTTCGAGCGATATGTCTTTAAAACTCCGAGGACATCCTCTCAAACCGAAAACACGACTAGTTGGAAGTTATAGAATTCCTACGCTTCTATAAATAACAACTAGTGATGTGCCGGATCGTTAAAAATGTATATCCGCGGATACGGATCTGAATACGTATTTTTGGTTTCAAGATCCGCGGATACGGATACGGGTCTTAACTTTCTTAGAGTACGCGGCGGTAAATATTGCACATCGATCTTTGGAAAGAGACTATCTGTTATGGGAAAAAGTTATTGACCTCTTTAAGAGTTAACTCTCATAACGGATTGTCTCTTTCCAAAGATCAATGTGCAATATCTCATTATAAAGATAATTGATTTAGTACCTTTGAGTTATGTACTATTAGTATGGTACTCACTACGATAAATGTTTGCAGTATAAAGGTGCCAAATACGATTTAAAAAAATAAAAAATAATCTGAATGGAATTTAACAGGTTTTCATTATTACCTAATCACCTATATATACCTATATAAAATTTCATCTATGATTGAAAATTAATAAGGTAAAAGATCCGTAAAAGATTCGACAAAAACTAACGGATACGGATACGGATCTTTCTTCTCCCTCGGATATCCGGCACATCACTAATAACAACTCATTCAAAGAACACTTTGTAGGGAAATGAAATCTGATGAAAAATGACAATATACTCATTAGTCAGTACTCATTATTCATTATATATTAATTTGATTGAGGGTGAAGGAAAGTGGGTAACGATTTCTCACAATGTAAATAAACACGTTTTAAAACAATGAAAGTGGAAGATGATTTTTAAATGTTTAGAAAAATTAACAGCCGTAAAACAAGCGTTAAATATAAATAATATAATTTATTACAATAAATATTTTCATTACGGTCTGGTGTTAACTGCTAATTTTTAATTGAGCAATTATTCGGTCTGTCTATACAGGGTCAGCACTCACAATTCTATTTAAAACGGCTGATTTAACAGTTGCAGGTTTCGTTCATATGAACGCTAGCTAGTAACTCATGCAAATAAACGTTAAAAAATTATCCAAGTGTGTAGGCTTTCACGGCCGGTGTTTATCCAAATCTTCTTGGTTTCCGGGCTTGTATGCCGTGGTCCATTGGTATTTCTACCTGACGTTTCGTCCACTACTGCGGCAGACAGGTAAGTGTGTCACACACTTACGTGTGAACAGCCTAGAAGGACACTTCGCCCGTTACCGCATCGCCTTTGATAATGTCTACCGCAGTTGTAGACGAAACGTCAGGTAGAAATACCAATGGACCACGGCATGCAAGCCCGGAATCCAACAAAATTTGGATCGTTTAAAAATTGTCTGTTAGCGTCAGATCTCTAAGTGAATTTTCAAATAGGAATATAAATATTTACTTTTTTCATATTCAGAAAGACATGATTAGGTATACAGCAACTTGACAATGAAGATTTTTTATGTGTAAAAATCTTTACTAGCGCTCCTTCTCAAATGTCTGCTAGAGTGACTCGTAAGGTGATCAATTCTCTGAGGCGATCACCCCCAGGGTTCTTTCTACATTTTTGATTTAAACTTCAACTCTTAATAGCAATGTACGTGAATAGAATAAGGAAAAAATTTTATAAGAATAGGCGTTTGGCAGGTAATCCATCCATGACCATGGTTTTGCAAAAGGAACCATCTCTATATTTATCTAGAATTATTGAGGATAACCTTGAAAATTTTTAACCAAATGGCCGGTATAAAAGTTAGAGGCAGTATAGGAAACGTCCTAGCCACATCTGTCGCCCACGCTGGAATATGAACCCAGTACCTCCCGTATACGAGCCAAGTGCTCTAACCACTAGGCTATTACTTACTGGCTAATATTGATGATTATATAGACTAATAATAATAATAATAATATTTTCTTTATTCAATATTGCCAGTACAGCGTAGATTGCGTCATAAAAAAATATCAATTGATATACAATAAAATTTAAAATTCGTTAAAATTTATATTATAGTATTCTTCCAAACTGTATATTACTTTATTGAGAAAGATGTTTTTCAGTACTGATTTTAATTTTTTATTATTAAGATTTAAAATATTAGATGGTAATTTGTTACATATTTTGACAATTGTATTGTACGGAGAGTTCAAAGTGATATGTAGATTACTAGTTTTAAAGTTAATATTTTCTCTATTTCTGGTGTTATGGTAATGAACAGTATTCCTCTTACAGAAGTAGTTTCCATTGTTCTTATAAAATAATATGCAGTTTAGAATGAAGATACTATATGCAGTTAAAATATTAAAATCTTTAAATAAAAGTCGACATGAGTGTCTTGCGTGTACACCAGCGATAACACGGACAATTTTCTTTTGTCTCTTAAAAACATTAATAAAATCTGTGGAATTTCCCCAAAATATGATACCGTATGTCAAATGGCTTTCTACATAGGAATGGTAAGTGATTAAAAGTGTTTCTCGGCATAAGATATGTTTTAGGTTACATAATATGTAGTGGGATTTTGCTAGTTTATTTAGTACAGCAGAAATGTGATTTTTATATGTCATTTTGTTATCCATCAAAATGCCTAGAAATTTTACAGTTTCTTGAAAGGTAAGAACGCTGTTATTATTATTATTATTTAAGATGATATTTTGATAACTGTTATCGTAATTTCCTACACGGAACACTTGAGTTTTAGCAGCGTTCATTACTAATTCATTTTTTTCGAACCAATTTGACACTAATAATAAGATGTTATTTATTTTATGAGTAAGTTCACAGAAAGTATTCATTTGAGCAATGATACAGATATCATCTGCAAATTGATAACATTGATCCGGAATAGATGAAGAAAAGTCATTGACATACAATATAAATAAAATCGGGCCCAAAATAGAGCCTTGGGGTACTCCCCTGCTGACAATTTGACACTGAGATTTGTAGATATTTATTTTACCATAATTATCCTTACATTTAATTTGGACTTGTTGTACACGGTCAGTTAAGTAGGATTTAAAGAGCTCTAAAGTGACACCCCTTATACCATAATGTTCTAATTTTTCAATTAATCTCCAGTGACTTACACAATCAAAAGCCTTAGACAAATCAAGCAGGAGAGCAACCGTTGGTTGTTTTTTGTCCCACGCATCGTATAGGCTGTCGGTAACATCAAATATTGCTTTAATAGTGGAACCTCCTTTTACAAAACCGTTTTGTTCCTTACAAATAACACCGAACTTATTAATAAAATTATTTAGCCTATTTGCAATTGCTTTTTCGAATATCTTGGATATGTTTGTATTAACCGATATAGGTCTGTAATTATTTATGTCCGATTTATCACCTTTTTTAAAGCATGGTGTGACAGTACTTAATTTTAACATATTTGGGAAAATTCCAGATGATAATACTTTATTTAATATATTAGAAATAGGCTTTGATATGTAGAAAATAGTCGCTTTAAGCACTGATACAGGGATATGATCCCAGCCTGTGGATTTCTTATTTTTTAGATCTAAACAAATATTTATTATTTCCTCAGGACACGTGGGAAATAGGAACATATTTTGTTCACTGGGTCTTTTTATTTCTACCACTGTTTTATTTTTATTAATGTTTAAATGCTCAGTTATGTTTATAAAGTGACTATTAAACTTTTCAGCTACCTCTTCACCAGGAGGCAAAATAATACCATTTGTATCCACAATATTATTTTCAATTACTGATTTATCAGAGTATTGACTGCTATTCATTTTTATGATATCCCATGAAGTTTTCATTTTATTGTCCGAGTTATTTATTTTTTCATTATAGTACAATTTTTTGGCCTGTCTGATAACTTTTTTAAATATTAATGTGTATCTTTTATAGTACAATAACAGTATTTCAATATTTATGTTAAGTCGCCTTAGTATGACAATTCTTTCAAATAGCTCACGTTTTCTACTACTTGAGATTTTTATACCTTTTGTTATCCATAAGTTTTTTTTTTTGGTTTTACTATTATTGATTTTCACTTTTGTCTCCGGAACAATCATATTGAAATAGTAGTTATATATACTAAAAAAGTTTTGAAAACTTTTATTAGGATTAAGTTCATTATAAACAGAACTCCAATCAGTTTCAGCTAGTTTATAATTTAGTAGTTGAAGTTGGTTTTCAGATATTGGCCTTATTTTTTTAATAACAGTATGCTGTTGTTTAGTATCTAGCCTAGTTTCAAACAATATAATTTCGTGATCTGTCAAATCTGAAGAAATCACACATGTATTGTAAAATAAATTGCTAACAAATACATTGTCTAAACATGATGCTTTAGTCGCTCCAAATCTTGTGGGTACAAAGATTGTCTGTTTTAAATTAAATATTTTTAAATCATTTAACAGCCGTATATTGCCACCAGATGGCTGTAAAAAATCATAATTAAAATCTCCGCATAGTATGAAGTGATACCGCAGTGGATTGTATCTTTGATACATTTCGGTTAAGGTGTCATTCAATAAGTTAAAAAAAATTTCGCTGTTACCGGTGGGTGATCTGTATACACATATAATGATAACACTACTGTCTACAAGTTCAATACCTGAACATTCAAAATCTAAATCTACGCTATAATCATTAAAAATACTTATGGTTTTCACATTGACTTGGTTTTCTACAAAAATGCATACACCGCCATGTATATGATCAGTCCTACAATAATAACTTACATTTTTATAATTATTTATACATAAACTTTCAATTTCATTTCGATAGAGCCAATGTTCACTAAAGCACAGAACTTTATAATCTTTTCCATCGACAAATAATTCAACTTCGGGTACTTTCTGCTTCAGTGATTGAATATTACAATATAGGAGTTTAAAGTTACACTTAGACACTTCACTCACTTTATTGTTTCTTTCCTTAGTTATGTCCATCGGATGTAAATGTTGCTGAGGTCCTCCGAAAAAACTGATATCTTCTGATTATAATTCCACTTGGCCAGAAATCTTCACAGTACATCTGATCTTTCAGTTCATAACCGGCCGAAACTTTGAAACAGGAATTTATGCCATTAGTTTGTATTTCCTCTACACCAAATATGTTATGATCTGGACACTTGTTTTTAAGATAGTTTAATACTTGTTCTTTAGTTGTTCCCTGTCGCACTTTTCCCAAGAATAGCCATATTTTCTTATCGGTTGCCTGTAGTTCAGTGTTATCCGCTTTTCCAATTATACCTCCAACTCTTCGTCTCTTTCTCTCAATTTTTTTCCATTCATTGTCATCTTTTTCTGCCTTATTAGGCTCATTCGCATTACTATGAGTTTCGTTCTGGGTAACATTTACTACCTTTTCCGTTTTCTCTTTTCCATTACTTCTGGCCGATAGTACAGAATTTACTTCAGCTGGCTTGTGCTCTATATTTTCTTTTTTCGTCTCATTGTTACTTCCAGTAGCTTTTGTCCTGGTTTCTATAGACGGGTTTGTTTTCACTTGGTTATGTTTGAGAACATCAACATAGCTATCTAATGTACTTTCTCCAAGAGATTCCTTTTTTTGATTACTAACCTCATTTTTTAATTCTGTTATGATTATGTTGTTTTTTTTATTTTCTGTCATTAGTGTATCAATTTTTTTATTCAATTCCTTAATTGTTTCTATTAATGCATTTTGTTGTTCCATCATTATGTCTATTTTCATTTCCAGTGCTTCCGTTTTATTGCCCGTGTTATCAATCACGTTGCAGTTAACTTGTTTTAGGTTAGCTTTTACTTTGCAGTTTTCGCACACCCATTTTAAAATTTGCTTTTCAGCTTTCATTTTCTCAAATTCTTCCACTTTTATTCCTACACATTTTATGTGAAAAACACTTTTGCATTCACTACTGCATTGCAGTAAATCATCATAAGTTCGATTCGTTTTATTCGCACACTTGTGACACGACGCCATTTTGGCATATATATATGTCGGTGTGCAGTTAAAAAATAACCTAAACAGAAAAAAACGTAACTAATTAAACTTTTAACATTTGTAATTAATTATTCTAATATTGTTAATTTAAATACAATTGTGTCATAAAAGTAACAGCATACGTTGAAAAGATAACACGAAATTCGCCTCATTTCGATCACATATTTTCGAAGATGTTAAATTTTAAGCGGCCTACACACCTTGATACAAGCTGCGATGCAGGCATCGACTCTATGTTTCATGAAACGTGCATAAACGCCTACTTAAATCGAGACCTATTGCGATGCCTGAATCGACTCCATGTTCATGCAGATAAGTTATTTTCTAGATACCTAGTGCTTGACGAATAAAATGAGGTACGTTTTGCCAACACCAGTTTAATTAGCAGTAGTTGGGGCACTCTTTATACTCCATAAAAGGAAATCAAAAAGGAAATGGTCAAAAAGATGGTTTATAGAAATAAAGCGTTATTCAAATGCAAATTTATTGGAAGAGCTAAAAGTACATTTGTATTCCAAAAACACGTATGCAGATGATAAATGTTTATGAACTCTTCCCAAAATACACGATCACTTTCCATCATAGAATTTAAACACACAAACAAAGTAACCTCTTAAATGGCGCGGGAAAATAAATTAATATCGTCTTGGAATCGACGCAATTCTACACACGCTGAAACTTGCATCAGCATCACCGACTCGGCGTCGTGGCATTCCAGACTCTGCATCGCTGCAAGCCACAACTGATGCAAAATACGTGATTCAGTACTACACACTGCTACTTGCATCATAAGACATGAAACATAAGAGTCGATGCCAGCTTGTATCAAGGTGTGTAGGTCGCTTTAGATATGGTATCTATCAAACCATCATACAAGGTTTCTTACAACCAGTGGCTTAAAGGTTACAATTCAACAATATGAGTTCAGTACCTATGCAGTATGGGTCAGCAAACCAATCGCTGGGAATGCTACTAGCGGTTGGTTTGCTAAGACAGGTAGAACAGGACAGTGGTGTGACCTCTTATTATAATCATAAAGTTTATTGCCATTAACAAAAAATAAAAACACTTGAAGATTCTACAAAATATTTTCTTTCTTGATGATCGTTTCGGACAATCAATCCATTTTCAGAAGTACAGGCATTTATATCAGTATATATGTCTGTACACCTGAAAATGGACTCGTTTAGGGCCCTCTGGTCCAAAATCTAATTTTGCCATTCGATAGACAGGAAAAAATTATAAAAAAAAATCATTTTAACAATTTAAGCCCGGCTTACCCGATAAATATTAAGCCGTTCCGGACTTTTGAAACACTGTGTATATAAAATTCCGGTGTGCGTTTGTTTGTAAATCTTCTCCTCCTACACGACATGACCGATTTTGATGAAATTATTTTTGTACTTATGGGGTCACCTGGATGGTTCTTAGCTATAGTTAGGTGGCGCTGTTATAGAGATCCAGAAATTTTTTTAATTTTCCGACCAATTTTTTTATATATTTTTTATTTCGCACATAAAAAAAGACACATTATCCCAAATTTTCAGCATCCTAGCACCTCTCAATATTTTATTTATAATCATGGGGTCTATGGCAGGACAACGTCTGCCTACCGGATCCGCCAGTTTCTTATAATTGAGGAGCTCGTTTGCAACATCCAAAAAACCAACATTTTCAGAAAAGGTAAAAAACCGGCACATCGAAGAACTGATAAACTTTTGTTTTGTTTTCGGCTCGTTTAGTAGCTCTGAGTCTTTGTATGGAAATAAACCGGAGGTGGAATTTTAAATTCAAATAGGTATTTTTTTTTATAAAAAACTTTTGGTTTTGTCGAGTTTTGAAAACAAGCAATGGATTGGTTAAGTTTAGAAAACAAATATGTTGGATATGTCAAGTTTTGGAAGAAAGGATCAATATTAAAATAGAAATTTGTAACATTTTTATGAAACCTGTGATGTTTTATGTGTATTTAAATCAGTGGCGGATCCAGGATTACGGCAAGGGGGGGGTCTTGAAACATTTTTACTCCTTTTGCGGAGAATTCATGAAAAACATGAAAAGCTTTTTTTTATCGCGTAGTAAAATTTTAATTTGGGATTTTTGATACTCTGGAAGGGGGGGGGTTTGGACCCGAAAACCCCCCCCGTGGATCCGCCACTGATTTAAATACACATAAAACATCAGAGATTATAATATTAAATTTATTAATAAATAACATTACGAATTAAATAACGAAAATAGCGTTTGTGATCAAAATTTAATCCGGGATTTGTCAAGCCTTGATCACAAACGCCATTTTCGTCGTTTAAATCGTATATTATATGTTGAGTTTAGATTAAAAATAAGATTTGTTTAGGGTTGAATACTAACGTACGATAAACTCGATTTTTGTTTAAAATGGATTTGTCTAGTTTTGCAAACGAGCTCCTTAATTATTAAACAGTTATACATCAATGTTGATAGAACGTTTGGGTCGCGAGTAGAAATTATTGAGAACCACTGCTGAGTGCTGTGATCATTAACAATTTGACAAGTTGAAGATGTAGATAACCACAGTATTGTAACATAGAAATATAATAGCCAGTGAAAGTAGTTTAATCATTTTGTCAGCTTTAAATGTCTCTGGTATAATGGAATGCCGCCAGTAGAATCTGCTATTCATTATTTAAATTTTATTACATAGGTTCTTCGCAAAACTGCATAATTCTAGTCATGATATAATCTTTCAATATCACAGAAGTGTAATCTAGTTTTTAGTTATTTTAATTTTGGTACATTTTTAACCGCCATAACTTCAAAAGCGACCTGCGTCTGTGCTCAGCAAACTTTTGGAACTAACAATTCTTTTGATTCGGTAGATTTTTGAGACCGAAAATGTATAATACGCGCCACGGATCTAAAAAGTTCGAAGCTAGTCACGAACAGCGTCGCAAAGGCACATTTTAGAGCCGTTGATTCTCCCACCACATCCCAGCTACCTGCACGCAACGTGCGCTCGTCGGTGATTGGCCGTGATCGCTCGTTGCCTTTGTCACTTGTCGCTTTCCTGCTTTAAAGTACAGTCGAGTACGCTATTGTCAAGTTGTTATTGCTATTTAAGTTTTGTTGAGTTGGGAGTTTGAAGTTTTTCAAGAAATTGTACAAGCGCAAACCCGCATTCGTATCTAACTTCCGAGCCTTTTATATTCGTGGCGCGTATTATACATTGTTACCCATATACATTGAAATACTCTCTATAGCGTAACCACTCTCAATAGCGAAACAGTACGTCATTATTTAGGTCCCAACAATGGGATTCTTAGAAATGTGTTCGTTTGTTTGTTGTAATTGCCTAGCACGTGTTGAAGAAGACGAAGCGGATGATCTTGAGACCACCAAGCATTGAACAGGCTCTGAATGCCGCAAAATTATTAGATAATTGATTTTTATCTACATTCCAAGATATGAATAAAATACTACGAAAGATACAATTAAATTACTGACATAGTGAGAAAACAAATAATACATTTTTTCACTTAAATTAGTCAAAATTAAAGACACTTATTAATAAATAAAATTGTCGACCAATTTTTCTCAGACCAATATATTGACAAAAAATAAAAAAAATATCAAATCAATATATTTATTTAAGAGTTCTATTCAGACATTAATCAAAGATTTGACTTATTAGTAAAATTATATTGTTTTCTTTTATTCTCCGTTTAACGAAAACTCGGTTATAACGCAATAAAATACCCGGTATCTTCAATTTCGCTATATAGAGTTTACACTGTATATCTACGTGTTGCAAAAGAAAGTGATACTAAATATTATAATTAATTAAAATATAACAGACATAAAAAGATTACTTCAATATTATTCACGGCTCAATCGATAGAGTTATGTAAGACTTACCTCGTGTCCGTTGAAATAGAAAAGTGACAGCTATTAATAAAGTAACAGTTTGAAGAATCGTCATCTTCACTTGATTGGCACATTTGTCACCCGACAATTTGAAAAGATCGACGGAAATGAACGTCTGAAATGAAAAGAAAAACTCTTTTTAATAAAGTCTACACGTGGTTTTATTTCTAGTGGTGGCGACAAGGTTATAAAACAAGACCGCTAACAGGTAGGATTATTTGGCCCCAGCAACATTTCACATTTCAATTTGTTGTTAAAAAATTATAAATGTTTTTGAAGATATGCTTCTTAATGCAAGCCTCGGGATAAGCAGTGAACTGGGGAAAAAATGAGCGAGCGAGTGAACGATGATTTGTGTTGCAAAAAATAAAACTGCATTTTGTATACAAGTTTCAAAGACAATGAATTATCGCTGTCGTTATATGGTTACGCGATAACGTCGCGACGTCTATGTACAAATTATAAGATATGTCAAACCTCTCAGGTTCAAATTCGAAATCAGCAAAAAAATATTTTCTCTTCCTTTTTGAAGAAAAACTTCTTTAGGCACGCTTGACTTGGGGAGTAAGCTGGTAAATGCCTGACGAAATCGTTTACGGAAGTGCATCATCGGAGTTGAGAGGGAGATATAAGTTAGTGAGTGCGGCAAAGACGGAGATTTAATACAATTATTTGACGTTTAAAATGAAAACAACTGTTTTTTTTTTGCATCAAAAATACATTTCATCGAATTTTGCTGCATTTTGTAAAGGGAAATAATGTAGGTTAGTTAATAAATGTATTATAAATTATGCTAATAAATATTTATACATATTATTGTGCCTATTAATTAATCAAAAATTATATTTTGTAGATATGTGCTACAGAGTGAGGTTATATTGTGTTCGATAAACTTTGAGATGAACCGACTGCATATTATTGTTCGTTTATGAATTTAACATGAGCAAATTTGAGGTATTTACGCATTACCTATTCTTAAAAAATATATTTAAAATAATTATGGCAGGAAGAAGTTTTACTTCAGTCATGTGGTCTAAAGCACACTCGCTTTTTTTACTAAATAATTAATAAGTATTTCTTACAAAAAAAATCAATTTAATAAATTTGTTTTTCTTATCATTTATTTCTAGTTAATAAATAAAAAAAAGAGATTGTATATTTATACACTACACACTATACAGAAAAAACAGGTATCTATGATTAAAAAAAAATAATGGATCCACCCGTCAGAATCGAACCTACGACCTTTTGACTAAAGAGGCAGCCGTTCTACCTTGCCGGCCGGTTTTTACATTACATTGGGACACGTTCGTTACATAATAAATTCCATGAAACAATTTTAACCTACCGTCCCAATTGCCCAAAGAAGTTTTACTTAAAAAAATTGAATTTTTTTTTGTTTTTGATATTTATTATTAAATATTAAAAAATGAAAATTTATTAATTTTATTAAAAGCTTTTCCAGTACAGCTCTGACGTAAGATTATCAGTATTCAAAAAGACGTTGCGTATCCTAAATTAAAAATTTTTAAAGCTTTACCCGTGGCGTCTAAAGCGGGGAAAGTTTCAGTTTGACGTAAAAAAATATTTTCTTAAATCAAAACAACGATCGGGAGCGTGTATTAAAATTTTAGGTTAAAGTCTTTTCAATTTCTCAATTTTAAGCTCAAAAACTACACGTCTCCTTCAAAATAGTATATTGCACTATAAGGGCGCGAAGAGCAAGGTATCACACTTTCGGCCAGTATGGCGTATATACTATTTTGCTTCATACCTCGATCGTAAGCACGCTTATTAAATACATTAATTAATTACTTCTTAATTGCATAACAACGCAGATAAATTCCAAGCAAGAGGCTTTAAGGTTATACATATAAAAACACGGATGACAGCTGTTCGAGACAATTAGCTAAAATGTAATAGAGCTGCTATGGAAACGACATTTAAACAACAGTTGATTGGTTGTTTTTGCTTTACTACCGCCCGAACGTACGAACATCCGCGTTGGTGCGTGTAATCCCACCAAGGAGTAAATGTTGGACTGTGTTTCCACCTTAGGGTATTTTTCCCTAAATTTAAGGGCAATTTTTTCTGTTCAGGAAAATTTTTAGGGTGTATATTTTTTAGGGTAATTTTTAGAATAAAATACTTTTACATGGCCCTAAGTAAATTTTTAAAAAATACCAATTTAAAAATACTGCACAAGCGCTCCTACGTCAGCTGATTTCAATACTGACCCTGTACCTATTACGACAGCAGATGTTTAAGAATTTAATTTTTAGTCAATTAATACACATTTTAAAAATAATCTATTATTGTTTATAACAAACTTTCAATTTTAAAAATTTAGGGGAAAACGTTTTGAAAACTATGCTTTTTAGAGGATTTTCATTTTAGAATTAGGGGAAAATAAATTCTCAAAATGTCAACACTGGTTAGACTTTCTGCCTTACAATTGATGCGGAAAGTATGCACTTTCGATCCAGGTATGAAGAAAAATTAATTTTGATGTAGATACTATATTAAAATTGATCGTACAGCCCTAATAAGTTGTTGTAGAACACATTAAAAAAATTCTCACAAAATGCATAAACAATTTGCATAACTATCAATAAAATCACTCTTATCTTTAGACGACACACTATCACTTCTCCAAATATATAAAAGAATTATCAAACGCGTTATTCAAATTCACAAGGAAATGTTTACAAAAGTTATATAACCAAATAGAAGAAGATTTAAAAAAAAACCAAAGATGTCAAATGTTCTTTATGGTTCAACATGTCAAATAAACAATAAATTAGCATACTGTAGTCTGTAGTAGACCGTACGTAAATGCACTGGACACTTTTCCCACTTGTTACATCACCTGTAAGGTGGTGGCTGGTGGCTATGTGAACCACAGTTGTGCAATAATTGCTATTATGTCGGTTCACCGGCCAGCGATGGTGTTGTAACATTTCAAACTTCCCGTCTAATCGCTTAAATCTTTGAACTAGTTCCCAGTATCAATGAGCGATCAATCTTTAATAAACGTTTACGCAAAAATTGAAGTAACTAATGAGGTCGTTACATATTTTTGAACTCCTTTGCGCCGTTGAGGTAGATCGGAACGCTGCGACTAGACGTTCCACTTCTATAGTGTGTATTGTAAAATATCTGTTCTATTTTTTTTGGAGTTTACTCCTTAAGAAACGGTTTTTGTTATAAGGCCCGGTATGGAAATGTTATGAGCAGTAAAATCAACTGGTGAGGCGTTACCCTGCACCGATTCAAGTGAGGCGTCATGCTCCACCGCTTCAAGTGAGGCGTTAAGCTCGTCCGCTTCAAAAGAGACAAACATATATATATCTGTAGGATTTAACGTGCGAAAGAATGAGATGGAATACAATAAAGCCAAACATACATATCTGCAGGATTTAACGTGCGAAAGAATGACATGGATTACATTACACAGCGTACCTAAGGAGTAAACTCCAGTCGTGCGTCGGATCTGACACGCACACACTTTTTTTATTTGGAAGAGTGTTCTGGATTTTTTTCTGCTGTCATTATCATGACTTTAATCAAACAAAAAAAAACAGATACGTAAATTTTAATATAGCTGAATCCATTCTCGAAATTAGATAAATAGATATTGTTAATTATAGACGCTCGATAACACGTCTCAAAATGGACATGACTAATTTATACATGTTCGCTGTAATTTACGACAAGCGATATTGGTGTACCTACATACGAAACTTCCGGTTTGTGATTTTTTCCTTATCCCCAATATGTTTACATAGTATAGATACAAAAAAGGATTTATTACCTATTATAGGTACTGCAAAATAAAAAACCGAACAATAAAAGGTGTACTTAACATTTACATAAATAATACAATGTAGCCTACGTCCTTTCTCTTTCAATAATTACTTAAAAAATAACAGGCCGTAACTTTTAACATTTCAGGCTTGTTGTATACAGTCGGTCTCGTGTATTTTCAACTACATCTATTTTCAACTGATTTTACTCACGTATTTTCGTATTTTAATTTCCTACTTCTCTGCGCTAATCTTTGAAATCGCTAAACCGATTTTAATGAAATTTTAAAAATGTGTCTTGCTTGGTTCAACTTACGCTATAGGATATAGTTTTTATTAAATATTTTGTACAAAATTACGGTGTTTTGCGAAAATAAACTGTTTTAGTAGCATGCAGCGACAGCTTATAGAATTTACTCAAAGCTATTAGTTCAGAAGCAAACAAAAAAACTGTTTTAGTATCAAGCAGCGACATCTGAGAGAATCCGCTCGAAGCAATTAGTTTAGAAGCAAATCTGGTAGAATTTGAGCAAAGATATTAGTTCAGACGCCGGACCGCAAACGAAATACATTTTGCAGAATTCTATCTATCGCACCCGGGTGAAACTGGGCCAGGCCGCTAATTTATTCTATGAAAAAAATTCGATGCAGCATAATATGTCTATGTTTACTAGGTAATCTACAAATCCGGGCGAAGCCGGACCGGGCCACTAGTATAGGTGCATAAATATTTATTTATTGGAATGCAAAATAAACAACATAGCACATTAGGACAGTTCATGAAACTGTATTATATATAATTTACATTTTATCACAGTCTTATTTGCATGAAATTATTAATTTGAAAGTGAAATTGCGAAGAATAAATATAAACATCATGATTATCTCGACTATACTGACACAATGACAGTGGAGCAAAATTCGACGCTTCGTTGAATATGAGACGTTCCGCTTTTTAATTGGTTTTATTATAGACGACATTTTAAAAGGTAAATATTGCCTACAAGATGGCTTGTGAATAGTACGTTAATGATCTCACTTGCCGAGCGTCTATAATCTTCAACCTCCGTAATTGAGAAAAAAACTTTTGAGATCGGCGTCAATTTAAATACTCTAATTTTTTACACCCATGTACTTTCATAAAATTGGCATCGACCTCAAAACTTGCTATGCTTTTTTAATCGACGAAAAACAAAAACGGAGGAGGTTCTCAAGTCGACGCGTATATTTTTTTTTTTTTTTTATGTATGACCACGCATAACTTTTTACAGAGTAGTCCGATTTTGATAATTATTTTTTTGTTTGAAAGGGTATACCCCGAAGCTGATCCCATATAAATTTGGAAAAAAAATTTCAACCCTAAGGGTAGGAAAACGGGATTATTGATTGTTCATTCACAGATTGTAACGTATGACCACACATAACTTTTTACAGAGTAGTCTGATTTTGATAATTATTTTTTTATTGGATAGGGTATACCTCGAGGTTGGTCTCATATAAATTTGGAAAAAAATTCCTACCCTAAGGGTGGGAAAATAGGGGTGATTTATTGTTCACTCACAGATTTTCATGCTGAGTTGTGTATTACAATATTATAAATTATATAGCCACAAAAAATTATAAAATAAAAACTTTTTAACAAAAAAATTAAACCGCCGAAAAACTGAAAAGCAAAAAATAATAAATATTTTTTTATCTAAGTTCTATCTAAGTAGTTGAAAGTATGTGACAGTCTAGTATATCTAAGTAATTTTGAGTCGGCGTCAAACAATCAATGAACAAAGATCACTAAAAGAAATAACCAAATCAAATTAACAAAAATCTCCAGCGATAAACATTAACATTCCAAACATGCGCTCTCCACACGACCACTCGCAAAGACGTGTGGCCTCAGTGTGTGCCCGTTCGGGTTGCTCTGTCGCTGACATTAACTTCGTGAACGCTCAGAGATTTCCGGCAAAGGATTGTTGACGCCGACTCAAAATTACTTAGATATACTAGACTGTCACATACTTTCAACTACTTAGATAGAACTTAGATAAAAAAATATTTATTATTTTTTGCTTTTCAGTTTTTCGGCGGTTTAATTTTTTTGTTAAAAAGTTTTTAGAGGTTCAATTTTTATAATTGTTTTTAGTTTTCACTTTTTTGTGGCTTCGTTATACGTAGTTCGCACGAATTAACCGCCTTCTTCCTTAATATTTTAATACTAAACTAGAAAAAAAACTGCTGAACCGATTTGTTTACAATTTATGGGAGACCACCCGGAAGGTATTAATTAGATAAATAATAATCGAAATCGCTTTTGAAATACTGGAGATATGGGGTAACACATAAGTATATACCTACACAAAAAGTCCTTTTTTGAGATTAGTTAAAAATGAATGAACCGATTTAAAAAAAATTATATGGGACCAATCCGTAAGCATCTTGAACAAAGTGGCGTCGAAACCTTGTAAGAGACGAGCCATGGAAAGAACAGCGTTGCTATGTGCTCTGCTTTTATTCGCAATCCCTGACAAAGCATCAGAAGAATTATAAAAACAATCAATAAAAAACACATAAATAATTAAACTCTAACTGATTAAAATAACATAATGAAGCAATTTAAAGAATGGTTCTACACGGATAAACAATTTGATATATAAAATAAAGAATAAATAAAAACTTATGATTTTTTTCAGATTAAGTAATATTAACTATACTTTCTTTGTTTTCTCAAACTCATTATAATGCAACTATGGTGCATAGAACTGTAATACTGCATTGGTATTTAATATTATATAAGGAAATTACTTATTAAAAATAATGTATCGCGCGGTTTTTAATTTTTACTCTTGGCAAACAATACCGCCGTTCCGAGAATCTCTTAATTAGCCAGTTTGTAGGAGAATTGCCAATTAAATTCTATATTGATACAGAATCTAGTGTAGGTACGCAGATTTACCGTTGACTTAAGTGTTAAGACAATTATTAATTTATCATCGTTAAAATTAAAGCTACTTTGAGCCAAATAATACTATAACGGTTGCTGAGGTAAAATCACAAGAGAACTTCCGAACGACTACAATAATGGCCATATTCACCGAACGTAGGTAGCTATTTATTCGGTTCAGGTAACTATATTCCTTCGAATAAATAGCGATAATTCAATTCATCAACCATGCTAATGGTCTAAGAGCTGGCTACGGAGGGGTAGGAGTCACTCGGTGCAAAGCTGAAAATTTGCAGAATAATAGGAGATAGTACAAGTAAATAGGGAAAAAATTGTCAGAAGGCTAGGCGGAAGATAAAGAGCCGTCAGAAGGCGCTAATGTTGCGAAAAATCAGTGCACTTCTGGCAATTTCTATACTTATTCTGTAATTCAAAACTATAGATTATATATATATTATTATACATTATAAGACTGAAAATTCAAACATGATATAATAATTACATTCGACAAATATTCAAAATTATTAATGACATTTTGATAGAAATAAAATTAATTGTCATATATTTTCATTAATAAAATTATGTTGTTATTACAACATAATTGTATTAATGAAAATAGCCTTTTGGCAATTTAATCCATGGAAATCGTACCATAAAAGGGGTCTTCACTTGCATCAAATCGGGCAGTTCTGATTTTTTTTATATGTTGTATGTAATGAGGTGGTAATGACAAATATAATTTTTCCACCTCGAAATCCCTCCGAAACATTGTAAAATTCATGAAAAACCATTAAATTTTGGATCATTTTTCAGTTTTTGCCATTTTTTACCACCAAGGACCTGTTTTACGGTAGTAGTCATATGAATTCTTTTAAAGAAGACTAAATTTGCAAGAAAATGAGAATAGTTGGGTCTCGATAAGCTGAATAGTTTCAAAGATACAGCTGTTCAAATGTTTGCAAAATTTCTTAAATAATACAATTTAGAGTTTAGGGTGTCTGTCAAAAATATTTTTCTACTAAAGGTGTGCTTTTTATTATTTTTATATATAGTATAGGGTATATAATTATTTATAATAAAAAAAAAACAAAACCATAATACTTTGCCGTAGTTAAAAATAGTTCTTCCAAGTTACGCTGTGGCAGCCAATCATAAATCGATGTTCCCAAACAATATTTTTCACTACATTATGCTGGATGCGGAGCACAAGAGGCCTCATTCCTCAACTGATGACGAAACCACCAGCTCCTCAACCCCTGCTAAACATGATTTCCTGCAACTGCAAAAAAGGTTGTACCAGCAGCTGTGGTTGCAGAAAAGCAGGACTCAAATGCTCGGCTGTTTGCAACCACTGCAGCGGCCAATCTTGTGATAACAAACCAGACCTGATGTGTGATGACATTGATGAACCTACTATCGATGACCCACCATCAGATGACGATTTCGACCTGCCTGAGCTGGTCGTTGACGAAATGCTACCGAAGCAAGCTCCCAAAAGGTGTACCGTCGATTTAGAGGTTCAGCCTGGTCCATCAAAGATATACAAGAAAAACTAATAATACAACTCCTGTGACGACCTCAACTTCAACCGCCACATGCAAAGATAATATGTATAACACAGTCTTTAAATTTTTATGCTGTAATTATTTCTTTTTAAAATTATAATGCTTATTTCATAAGTCGTATTTCATTTTGTTTACTCACCTCAGCAACTTTGAACAGCTGTAGCTAGGGAACTATCAGATCTTAATACATCAAATTGGTCTCGTTTTGTTAAAAAAATTGTCTTCTTTAAAAACGTATATGAATTTATGCCGTGAAATAGATCAATAATTGACCACATTGACGAGAACGAGTAAAAACTCGAAAAAAATTTTTTTTTGAAATTTTGCAAACATTTGAACAGCTGTATCTTTGAAACTATTCAGCTTATCGAGACCCAACTATTCTCATTTTGTTGCAAATTTAGTCTACTTTAAAAGAATTCATAGTGACTTCTACCGTAAAACAGGTCCTTGGTGGTAAAAAATGGCAAAAACTGAAAAATGATCAAAAATTTAATGGCTTTTCATGAATTTTACAATGTTCCGGAAGGCTTTCGAGGTGGAAAAATTATATTTGTCATTACCACCTCATTATATACAACATATAAAAAAATCAGAACTGCCCCATTTGATGCAACTCAAAATGTACCAATTCCATGGATTAATTTTTTCCCTACTTACTTGTACTATCACTTATTATTCTGCAAATTTTCAGCTTTGCACCGAGTGACCCCTACCCCTCCGTAGCCAGCTCTCCGTCTATAAGCTCCTTACGTATTTTATATATATTTTTTTAATATAGGTACAATATGCAATAAAAACAAAATTGTTAAATTTTAAAATATGTTTTATTCATTAGGTAATTAATAATATAAAAAAATGTCATTAGTAAAAAAAAACGGTAAGAACTAATATTTGCTAATAAAGGATTTTAATCTAAGAGGTTTGACATATTTTATAAAACGTCTATCGGTTGTCTTTGGCTGACAGTCTTAAAATAAGCTTACAAAATGCACCCCTTCACATGTAGAACAGATCTGAATGCATTGCGAGTATAACATCAACGAGATAGTGTAGTAAAGACAAGTAATTATGGCTCACTTATATCAGAAAAATTAAGTGCTATATCTATTATCGAAAGTAAAAAAAAAAAACTTTTTCACGCCTTGGTGTCATATTTCCTTATTATATCAGTTATGAAACGCATACAAAGTTACATTTTATTTTACATATGTATTCAGTCCGTGTTTAAAGCGAGCCATAAAATAACGGACATGCATTTTAAACTTTATGGAAGAATTAGATAAAAGAGGTAAATTTGCATTTTGTTGCTATCGTGACTGTCATTACAATAAATTGTTAACTGCAACAGTTTAAGAAAAGCATTTGTTTTGTTTATTCTGTATTATTTTATGGCATCAAAGTAACTTTGCGGCCCAGATTCGCCCGGTTATGTATTAATTTGACGACTAATTGGTTCACCAAGTGCATCGGACTTACTTTGCAATTACATTTTTGCTCACTGATCATTACCCCTTTTTCAAAATACAAGACGCGCTCAGCTACAAAGGCGATATGCGCGGGTGTGAGTGCGAATTCAAGAGCAGGTGCTGTATGAAAATTATATAATAATAATAATAATATAGTTTGTGTTGATAACACAACACAAACTGGTAAGTATGAATGTTATTGGTGGTATAATCTTATTATTAGGGAATGCAATCCCGCAAGATAATTTCAATCCAGGTATTTGCGGGACTGAACCATCTTAGTCCCGCTGGATCCCGGTATTTGCGGGATCCAGCAGAGTGGACTTAAACTTCTCAATTCAATCGTAAAAAAGACGTAATAGACCTCGTTTTCATGGTTTTAATTTTAACCTATATTAAACAAGTTTTTTGATACATATTAAATGGTTTATTAATACTTTTAGACATAAAGATTAAGACATAAATTGACATAAAATTGACCAAAAAATGTTGCTGCGTACGCTTCCATCGGGACAGCCGGTTTTCTTTGACTTCTGCAAGATTTGGCTCCAAATAGGCGCAGGTTTAGTCGCCCATAAGAAATGACCAGGAGTTAAGGCGTTCAAATCAGAGAGATTGTCGGATATTGGTGTTATGGGTCGTGAATTCAAACAAGCTTCAATTTGATTAAGTAGTGTATACTTTTTTTCAAACGTAAATAACGCATTTTTTTACTCGACGTAAATGATACAGCCGCGCCTCCCACAAACCACCGAAGTGGGGTGCGCGAGGCGAAATAAAATGCCAAGAAATTGAACTATCAGATATAAAGTTGAAAATTTTGAATTGTGACTTATTTGTTTGAAAAACTGTTAAACTGCGTCAAGTTACACGTATGAACCTCGCTTCTCTGTAATCCCGCCAGTTCAGCGGGATCCCGCAAAATTTTCGACCGAGATTAGTCCCGCAAAATGTATGCGGGATCCTAGTATCCCGGTATTGCATTCCCTACTTATTATAAATATGTTCATTCCCATTTTGTTGTAGCGTAATTATATATTATACATTACTCTGGAATAAGTAGACTTTCTAACAGTGAAAGAAAATATTCAAATCGGTTCAGTGTTTCTGGAGATAACTCACGACAAACAAACAAACATAGGTAGATATCTTTCTTCTTTATATACTGACTCTTAGATACTCTAGATAGCTAAGTTTTGTATCTCTTAAGATATCTACACATATGATATGATGCAGCAATATTTACTATTTCAAAAATAATAAATACTGCAACCGTTTTAAAATATTTAATATTTACATATCTTTATCCGTGTAAATAGAACAGAAAATTATTCTGATCGAAAATAAGAATATTTTAAAAACTAGAATAAAATTTAAATAAACTGATTATTTTTATATGCATTTCACATTCTTATTCTTCGTTGCATAAACCTTCAAAATAACTCTAGACGCTGGTGATCTCAAGATAAATACGTTAAGCTGCAAAATATCAACTAGACGATTTTTTTAAACTATAAACGCCCATATTAATTAAAAAAAGCAGATGAAAAAAAATTAAAAGTTCGTTGAAAAAAAAACAAATTTTATTATACATAATAGTAAATAGGTTTATATTACGATACTAAGAGAGTTCAACGCGCGATCAAGCGATACGGTATATATAGCTTCTTATAATTATACCATTTATAACAACTTTTTGGTGAAAAATAGACTAATACTTAATAAATAAAATGAAATTTAACTTTTAATATATCTACTAAAAAAATGTAAGCCTGGCAGATGTGAAACATAAATTTAGGTGGAATTCTATTAACTAAATTTCGCCCTGTCGTCTAGATGTCACCTCCAACAAAAGTCGTGTTATAACCCAGCGCATACACACAGCAAGCGTTACGCTCTGTCATTTAACGAAATACTAGTACCTAATTGAAAAAGGTATAATGTCGTTCATCACAACGCCGCGCCAATTGCACGTTTTGAATCCCAATCTAACGCGCGAGTAGATATCAAAAAATCTTGTTAAGAATATGAATTTGACTCTATTCAATAAATAGAAGTTAATGAGAGGTATTTGAAAAGAATTCCGTGGCACAAGGATCAAAGTAAAGCAATACTGAACTTTTTAAACTTGCATTTATGTTTATGTTTTGGTACGTTTTGTACCATTTTCAGAGTACCGAAACGTCATTAATAGATGCAAGTTTAAAAAGTTCAGTTATTGCTTTGCTTTGATCCTTGTGCCACGGAATTCTTTCAAATAATGATGGCAGCTATCGAGTTTCCCAAGAAGTCACTGAACTTAAATTCCCCTCTGGCTTAAAATGTCGATAAAAAAAAATGAAATCATACCGCAGTAAGTTGCCAAATTCGTCAATATTTAATGGCAATCGTTTCAGCAATAATAATTATCGTATATGTACAGTACTTTCCGTTTAAAATATGATATATCTACTTATTTGTTTCCGGAATAATATATTATTTACATTGCTCAAGAGATTTATTAAGTGGATTATCCACATGCGGCGTTCCTTCATTTCATAACGATGCAGTCATGTTTGACAAATCATATATAAAAAAAACATTATAGTCCTTCTTTTTGTGTGTCAATTTTTTTGTTGGGCACCACGTGTTAGGTATTACACTTATTTATTGCACAAGTATAGTGATGTGTCGCTCATGAGCGAGTCGTTCATAATGAACGACTCCTTTCTCGGAGCGGATCGAGTCGCTCTTTTTTGTGAATGACTCACTCTGAGCGCCATTGCTCTGTGCTGAGCTGTTCTGTACTGTTGCATTCGCACATTTACAGAGCGCACACAGCGCAGGCCACAGAGGCACTAGTGAATTTTGCACGTACGGAGTTATCTTTGCTGAGTCATTTAATGTTGAATGACACACTGTTTACAGTGACTTAAGCCATTCACATTGACGTCGTTGATAAAGATATAATATTGTAATAATAAACATTATTATTGTTAAGCTTTTATTATACTTTATAGTTTATCCGAAATGCGAATAATATAAATCAGAATCATATGAAAATGAGCTCAGAGCTGAGTGTGTGTATTGTGCTGTGCAATGCTAAGTGACTCCTGAACATGCATGATGGCAGTTCACACCTCAGCAGTCTGCACTCTTGTGTAGTGCGTACTGTCTAGTGTTGCTCCTTTGAACGATTCCCTCTGAGCAACTCATTTTAGGGCACATCACTACACAAGTAATATTTCTACATTAAGTGGAAAATTTATAGTGTATTTGCCATATGATACTTACACTATTGGTGGCGGAACCATCACTGAACGAAGCCTATTTAAAATGGACCCGATCAAGCCATTTTAAGGATGACAAAATGAGAAAAAAGTTTTTGATTTAAAAATAAAATAAAATAGATTAAAATATGATGCTAAAATTTAAATGAAATCGGGCCGACAGGACCGGATTTACAAGCTCTGTGAAAACACAGTTTGAGAATATGGATTTGCTTGTTGAATGTTGTATTTAATTTGGTGCAGATACTGGATTGATAGTAATAATAATGTTTTGACGTAATGAATATGTTTCTGTTTTTTGTCATCCCAAATTTTCGATGTCAAGCCCCATTTTTTACATATAATCCCGAAAAACTGATTTTTAGAGTCGACAACTCTGGTTGCCAACAGCGAGGGTTATTTGATCCCAACACCAACTTATATTTTCAATTTATTATTAAATTATTGACTAGGAAACAATTAGCCATTGCTAGTTGAATTATCCCAGACATCTGGCAGCCAATAATAATATATTTTGTCATCGCTACAATCGGATTATTAAAGTAAGGTGTCTGTCAACCGACATTAACACGATCGAAACCACGGGTAATGGCTAGTTTAAAAGAAACTCGATCAAAAAAATATTTTATTAACTACAAAGCAGCAACTTCCTTGTACTATTTAATTTTTTACCTATTTTAAAATTCATAAATTATGAAGTGTAAACATTTCATAAGCGACAAATGAGTATTTTTCTTGTTATTAATAATTAAATTTTGATTGTTATCGGTTACGTCCGCTTAACGAATGCAAATTTGTGAGTTTACACGCAAGAAGAATTCCTACTTCTTCCATCATGGAAGTTCCATGACAACAAGTCCTTCTGATTGTATTGAAATCTAGGTAATGTATTACATAATATATAATGTTATTGTATACTTAATATATTTTATATTCTTTAGCATATTTCATAACAATAATAACAACACATCAAATGCTCTAAATCTGTTTTTATTATTTATGCTAAAATATGTACCTACTTTTGTTACGAAACTTGGCAATTAAATATATTTATATGGTTGGTAAGCATTTGTTTTTGTTATTTATTTTGTATAATAACCAGGAAAAGTCAGTCACAGAAATATAATGATAAACGAAAATGTAAACAGATTAAAATAACACGAATATTAAGTACTTATCAGATTTATGTCAAAATCGAGGCCTCGTTCAAGATATGCGTACTGCATAGACTAGGAATTTTTGAAAATACGCCTTTTAACGCATGCCTCGGGACCATAGATATGTAATATATACTAATAGATAGCGGATGCCTATCCTTGAGCACTGTGCGGACTGGTACCAATTAGAAGCCATTTTTACTGTGGGAAACACCGTAAAAAGCGCGCGAGATTCAAAGAGACTAAATATTCTATAATATAATGTTATTTATAAACAGTGATATTTCGCTCCAAAACCTATTTTTATATTGAAACGTTTCAAAAATTACAAAACTGAACACAAATATCATGATAAAGCTTAGAACATTGACAGTTTGACATCAAGGTTGACATGCATCGTATATCATGACGTTTAATTTAATATTTTTTTCTTATGATAATATTACATTTTTATATGATTATCAATTTTTTTTCTGTATTATGGTTGAATAAATAATCTATTAAAAATATTAAAAAACACATGCATATTGGTAAAGCGTAAAATTTTTGTTCATTCCACTGTCGATTTTGTTATACGCAGTGTTTTGGTTTTGAACTGAATTTTGTACACAACAAATAACTTTCCAATATTAATTTTCATGAAAATAAAGTAGAAGCTACATAAAGTAGTATTAACGCATTTTTGAAAAAACGCAGGATGTTCGCAGTTTTGTAACTTTTGAAACGTTTTAGTATAAAAATAGGTTTTGGAGCAAAATATCACTGTTTACTGTAAGTTTTGTTGTTTTTCTCAATAAAATCATATTATAAAATATTTAATATTTTTGAATCTCGCGCGCTTTTTACCTCGTTTCCTACAGATATCCCACAGTCAAAATGGCTTCTAATAGGGACAGAAGGCGCTAGTGTATCCGCAATCTATTAAATATATATCTATGCTCGGGACAGACATTGAACTGAGAAAAAAATAAGCAGATCATAGCTTAGACAGGGAAAGGATAACAGAAACAGAGCGCACATACGTCGTTGATATTATATAATTTTGTGTTCAGAACGGCCTATTCTACCTGTAAAGGGGTAGGAGGCGTCTAGTTGTCAAACTGCATTTTACATAACTGTTTCAATGTCATCAGCCAAATGACAACCGGTCTCGTTTTCTGTTCACAAATTATTATTAGATAGGTATATCAAACCTTCAAGTTCCATATTGACATAAATCATTTTTTTCTTTTTTTTATTGACAATTTTCTTTTTTATTTCATATTAAGGAATAAAAAAATAAAAATAAAAAACGGTGGCAATCTATAAATTCATTCAAGTTTATAAGTTTATTTTATTATATAGACGGCACTTTTGGAATAAATAGAACGAGTATAACATTAAAAAAGAAAACTCAAATTACTGGTTTGATTAATTAGAGAAAGCTGGTATATTTCAAGGTTTCCATTTAATAACAAATTATAACAGTTATGTTTTCGAAAAATTATAAAAAAGTTGACATTTCCGTTGTTTGCAATACTAACACAATAATAATCAAAGAATTTATGAAATTATTAAAGCCAGTATTTCAAATTAATTAATTTTAACAATTTTGAAAACCGGTTTATCCATGTAAATGAAAATTGGATTATTTAGATACATACAAAAAATTTCAGCCAATTGAGCGACGGGACCATTCCAACCTCAAAAATGTTGACCTTTGGTTATAATAAAGAAAAAAAAAACTTCTGATTTCGCGTAAGATGACGCGGGTAATTGCTAGTATTCAATATGATATTTGCTATTCGTTGCCATGGTTACCTACATAATATGTTCCACGTCATGTAAAAATTAATCAAAGCATTCTTAACTAGTTTATTTATGACAGATCCATAAAACAAAAGTGCGGCTGATTTTTTTTTATTTTCAAAATATTTCCGAAACTATAAAGTTAAGAAATTTTTTTTTAACAAAATTTAAAAAAATAAAAAGAATAATAACCGTTATGAAAAGCATACCATTATTATATAAAAAACACCGTTATAGCATATATCTCTTCTGCGCATGCGCCGATTTTCCCCAAAAACAATAGGGTTCTTCCTATTTACATGTTAAAAACCCTATCAAAATTTGGTTTCAATCTGCTGGGTCGTTTGACCGGTATCATGTTCACAGACTAACAGGCGAGGTGACTTTTTTGAAAAGTGAATTTTAAAATAAATTGTATTATCATTCTTCACTTGTAGAGTTGGAATTACATGAATATTATTTAAACATTCAGATTCGATTATAATGACAGCACTACTGACTAAAAGACTAACTAAACTAACAGTAAGGAACTTTGCGTCATAAAATTGTCAGGAATTATGAAAGGCCGCACCAGTAAAGATGGTTTACACATCACAATAAGGTCGTGTTTTTTTTTTTTTTTTTTTTTTGTTGAAATTTACATTACAAATATATTGCGAAACGGTGTTTTTCAGAATTTTCTATAAAAAAAATCGCTAAAGTGTGTATTTTCAATGGAATTATGACATAGAATGGCTGATGCGTCGAAAATAATCCGGTAATAAATTCGTTGCTGCACAATTTTTTTTTTTTAATAAAAAAAAATAATAAAATAAATTCGTTCAATATTACACTGTCGGCACACATTATTCTTATAACCGTCGCTTTTCTAGTCAACAGACAACAATATAATCAATGCATCTGCTCTGATTTCCAATATATTATTAAATAGTTGTCAATAATTGGATATACGACACAAAATAGTTATCAGGGTCATTGTGACATTATCTATGACTGCAATACAAAACGGCTTATATCACGTTTTTGACGTGATTCTATATTTATTTTGTATTTTCTATATATGTTCCAGGACCTGGCAATAAAGATCCAGAAGGGCGTAATCAGGGAAGCAATTACGATTGTTTTATTTGAATATAATATCAAGCAAAGATTTTTAAAAATGCAAACTCTGAATCTTAGCCTAGGCGCTGATAACCCCTAGCTACGAGACTGATGTTGACCGGTTGACGTATAGGTATTATCTGAGAGATTTGTATTTGTTCGTTTGCAAAAAAAATTATTTATTTATTTTTTAAAATAAAATCTTTCTAGCTTAATATCAAGTATAGATATGGAAAAAAGAAACTGTGTTTTACACTACACACTACAGAATAAAAACTGGCATAATTGTAAAAAAACAAAAAAAAAAGTGAATAATGGCACCGACCGCCGGAATCGAACCTACCATCTTTAAGTTACGAGGGAAGTGTTCTACCTCGTCAATCTCAGCTGAATGTTTTCATAGACGTGTTTTTTTTAGACTAGGCGCTCTCTGCTACGTTTGAAATTGCTCAAACTTATGTAAAAAATTATAGTGATCAACCCTGAGCAGTCATCGAGTCAATAGCAAACAAGCCGACTATAAACAAACACTTTTTAACGCACTTTTCTTGTATTGAGGAGACTAGAGAAAACGTATAAATTTTCCACTAACTCAAAAACGATTTACATTAGGTACCTATCACACCCGTATCTACTGTGCGGTATGATTAAGTAATAGTATATCGTTACCGGATTACAAGAGTGAGATATCTTACAAATTGGTGATTTTGAGATATATGCACCAATGAACTGAAAAAATTCTAAATTTTCGAATGCTATACTCAGATATATTGTAGGTAAAATATTTCACATTGAAAATGATTATAACCCAGTATGACACCAGTCTTTAAATGCGTACAGTAAAAAGTGGAATAGTGGGACATCTGGGAATATCTCAGTATGACATTTACGGTAGGTATTACTCCTATTCAAAAATGAAAATATGTAATAGTGAGATATCTGGATCACTTATCTGAACTTGTTCGCAATTTCAGCTGTTAGACTAGTGCAGTTAGCCCAAAATCAAGTGAAAAAGGGACAAATTTAATAACAGAAAACGAATGATGAGGAAGGGAAGAAACTGCCGTCAGAAATACAGAAACCAAAAATTCAAATGCGTAAAGGAAATTTGAAAGTGTTTCGCGTTTTTTTGGCACTTTTTTCCATAGCATTGTAAATATATCCATACACTATCTGAAAGTAGACATTTTAACGAAGAAAACCCCATATCACGATTTTTGAAAATCTGAAATTACATTACTTTTCTAGATTGAAGTTAAGGGTAATTTTTCGGTTTTTTGTTATTACATTGGCAAATTAGTTTTATTCGAAAAAATTACAGCTTATTTAGGACATAGAAAGGTAAGTCTCCTGAAAATTTCATGAAAAAAAAATCATTTTTGCAGGAGAAAAAAATTAAAAACAAAAACACGGTTTTTTAGATATTTCTCTAAATATTTAAGGGTATGTGAAAAAATTATATTTATAAAAGTTGTAGGTCCTTTTAATACCTACAACATTGCCATATAACGTTTTTCGATTGAAGGTCAACTTTCGCCGGAAATAACGAAAAACCGCGTTTGACCACTTAAACGCGCCCCCCGCAGCCCCCCGGCCCTTTACGCATTTGAATGTTTGGTTTCTGTATTTCTGACGGCAGTTTCTTTCTTTTCTCATCATTCGTTTTCTGTTATTAATTTTGTCCCTTTTTCACTTGATTTTGGGCTAACTGCAGTGGTTAGTAGAACATGATTAATAAAATAGAAATAAAATACAACTGAAAAATTCAACAGCAGTGTTGTAGAATTTTTCAAGTGTGTTTTATTTCTATTTTAACCAATTTTCTATTTAGTATAACATTATTATTATTGTACTACAAAACATAAATATTTGATTACATATCATAATGCAAAACTGAGATATTTTACAAAAGTCGCCAAATAATACAATACTAAGTACTTTACAAATTTTCTGAAAAACATTAAAAAATGATGTCATTTACATAGTTTTATGTAATTACATCAAGCTTAGGTCTTAGTATGGGCTAATTTTCTTTTTTTATAAAAAAATGCTTATTTTATTTGTTCACATTTTTTTAAATCCATTAAGTATAACTCAAAACTATTAAAATTAAGATATCCCTGTCTTGTAATCCTGTAGCGATATTGTGCGACTAGTGAGAGAAGGAGAAGATTCCATGAGCGTGAAATTTGCCGCACGAGCGCAGCGAGTGCGGTAAAACGCACGCGAGTGGAATATTCTCCTTCGATCAATGGTCGCACATAATACTTTATTCAACTAGCAGGAGTAATATGTAATCGGGGCCCTGATAAAAGAGGGAAAAATAATAAATCACTTCATTGATTGACGTACCCACAATAAGATTGCCATGACTTTAGCTGAATTGCGATGCTGTTTTCATATATACAATACCGCCTACCACGTTCCTATTGGTCCAGAAGCTGCGTGCAGTTTTTTTTCATTATTTCGCTTGGGCTTGCTACTGAGTTTCTATTGGTCCAGAAAATTCATTATTACACTCTACGCGTCAACATGAAGTAATTTATTATTTCTCCCGAGTTTAGCAGGGCCCCGAAATTACATATTACTCACGCGTGTTGAATAATAGTATATAGTATATTGTGCGACTAGTGAGAGAAGGAGAAGATTCCATGAGCGTGAAATTTGCCGCACGAGCTTAGCGAGTGCGATAACACGTGAGTAAAATATTCTCCTTCGATCAATAGTCGCACATAATACTTTATTCAACTAGCACGAGTAATAATATGTAATCGGTGCCCTGATAAAAGAGGGAGAAATAATAAATCACTTCATTGATTGACGTACCCACCGCCCTCGATGCACACAAGATGGCCCTGACTTTCGCAGAACTGCGACGCTGTTTTCATATATACAAATCGCTACCGCGTTCCTATTGGTCCAGAAACTGTGCAGTAATATATTACCGTACAGTTTCGGCTCATTATTCGCACTCTACGCGTCAACATGAAGTAATTTATTATTTCTCCCGAATTTAGCAGGGCCCCGAAATTATATATTACTCACGCGTGTTGAATAAAAATATTTATTATCAGAACTTTACCGTAAACCACTATGCATCGCGGTCGCAGATCTTAATTATAATTTTTGCTAATAAAACCAATGCTTTCGATGATATTAAAAGTGAAATAAGATAATTAAATGGCACGACATATTAGCATTCATCCGTTGTTTTATTTTTATATATTTATTTATGCTTTCAAGTTATTTGTTGATAATAACATTGTTATAATATGCATAAAGTTGTTTAGTTGTTTAATAATTACTTTGATACAATGTATCCACGTAGTACGACTATTTATTTTAATTGATTCGCCGAGATAATTTCTCGATGAAAGTTGTGAAAAGTACGGAAATTATAAGCAATAAACATAAAAGTAGAGTTTTATTATTTTAATTCTGACATATCATAGACAACAATAAAAAAATTATACGGAGCCCGTTGATAACAAACCGCGCCATAGATAATATGCGAGAAATTGCATTCGAAAATTCAAGATGCGGTTCTAATAGCAGATTATATATCTAGAGTCTTAATGGATTACATTACGACGAATGCGACATTTTGTTTAAAACGAACGCTAGCGAGTTTTACAGTCATACAGTATTTTTTCCATGTAAAATACTGGGTTTTCAAAATGATTGACAATTCACTTATGGGCAAAGCTTACGTATTTGGGGTCACCGGGATGGTTTTTAACTATAGTTGGACCCGGTATAGGTCGCGTTGTTGTCGAGATCCAGATTTTTTTTTATTTTTCCGACCAATTTAAAAAAATGTTTTTTTGATTTCTCTTATAAAAAACATATATAATCCCAATTTTTCAGCCTCCCCAGCACCTCTCAATAGTATTTAATTCAATATTTTTTTATTACCATGAAATTAAACACTGAGATCTGTAGGAGAACAACGCCTACCTACCAGGTCCGCGAGTATCTTTAAATTGTAATGTTATTTTTTAATATTTAAGAAACGATAATTAAACACTAAACATAATTTGATTACAGCAGTATAATATTGTGTTGGACAGAGACAAATATAGTTCAAACATGGCTGAGCGTTTGACAGTTTTTTCGGCAATTTTTTTGTAGTGTCTTCTCAAAACTAAATGTGAAGGATTTTTTCAGTTTTCAACATTATCTAAGAGTCAAGCTTTCGAATAATCATTTTTTCAAAATTTTGTCTAGAGCCAATTTTGTTTATATTTACATAATAATAATGTATTTCCGGTAGGGTTACCAGACGTCCCAGTTTTCCGGGACATGTCCCGTTTTCACCTTCCTGTCCCGGTGTCCCGGAATTTTTTCAAAATCTATGCAAATGGCCCGGTTTGTTCTTCAGGAAATAGAAAAAAATTTTTTTTCCTACTCGAGCCTGAACATTCGAAACTATTGCAAAAAATCAATGACTCGAAAAAATATTGTTAATCGACCCCTACTGAAATTTGTGTCTCGAAGTATATTTTACACATGTATATATTCATGATTGATGTGTTATGAACAAATAAACATACTGACCACTATAATTAAGTCTCTTTTTTCACTATATTTCTATCCTCAAATTATTCAAAATAGTGTTCGTCTCATATTAAATTACACGATTTCGATAGATATCGATTGTGAATTGATACACACAGCACACTTCAGATGTTTCATCAATTTTTGTCTGAAGAAGGGTTTTTTAAAATTATTATTAGGATCGGAGGATTTTTCGTTCCTGACAGTTGCTCGGTACTGAGATAGAAGTGTAAAAATTGGGAACTGATAGGATTAAAAAAGAAAATTTTTTTTTACAACAATTTTTTTTAGACTTCAGAAATTTCAAAAATATTTTTTCATTCTTCAATTATCAATGGGGGGGGGGTGTCTGTAAAATGTCCCGTTTTGTCATGCAGACCATCTGGTAACCCTAATTTCCGGTGAGTTTCTGATTTAACGTGTAATAAAAATCACTTTTTTAATAATTAATTATTTGAAAACTAGGCGTTCAATCTATAAAAAATAGTTGAATATATAAGAGATTTTTATCTGATCATTTTTCTAATGACAAAATAATGAAGGCACATATTATTTTATTCAAGTGTAACTACTGTTTGCTACAATTGTTAAGAAACAGCCATTGTTACATTGCTATATTAGAAAAAAAATATTTTTCAAACAATGTCACCGTCGGGATACGAACCCCGAATATTTCCACTCTCGCGGCGGACTGAGTTTCTTTACTCACAACTATCAGTCAATCAGTCTAATATTTATAGCAATTTGTAACTGTTTTTTTTTCACTAATGCTAGAGTTATAGGTGATTCAAAGGTGAAAATTGTTTCCTTACATTACTTTATCCTATTTAGAGGAATTCTGATTCCATTTTTGAATCAGATTCAATTTTATCAGTTTCGATTGTAATCGAAAGGTAGCGTAGCTGCCAGTGGCGTAGCCATATACTTTTATTCTATACTGTGAGCATAGGAATAAAATCGTAATCGAACCATTAGGGTGCAAACATATACTTCTGTCATTTTTACGCCGTAAGCACTGGCGTATCCAGGAGGGCAAAATCAGCACTGGGGACCCGGCATAAGAAATTTCTAATTTGCTCCCTCCTGGACCAAAACCTGGGTACGCCCATGTTAACGTTATAGAAAAAGACAAAGTTTTTGAAACAGAGATACTTTATATTCAGATTGAATGCAAGTATATCAACCAATCCTATCATCGGAGAAATTAGGGAATTACATCGAAGAAAGAGACGCAGATATATTTTCGTTAAGCTTTGTTGCCTTCACTCACCGCACATTGAGTATATAGACAATGATTCATATAGTTAATTATTGAATATATGGGCGTAACTATACCGTTAGAGTCCAAATAATAATAACTGGCTCCTCCTGTGCTCAAGAACCACTCGGGCTGGGGGCCCATGGCATTTTTCCCGTCCTGCCACCCTATCGTTACGCCACTGGTAGCTGCCAAAACCACTTGCCAACGGTTGACAGTATTATTTTTATGAGAGTTTAACGTTGCATGCGCAACAAGAATAGAGTTTGTTATTAAATAGGTTTTGATTTAATGGTTGTTTAAACAATTCAGTGACACACTGCCTTAACATTTCTTTATTAACAAAAACAATGTAAACTATTCGTGATAAACGTGGATGTGTGCGAATATACTGAAATTAATAACTGTATTGTAAAAAATTCCCAAAGATCAAGGTTCGTTTTTTAAAATTCTATTTTTCAAGTGCGTTGATTAGTTTGTTTAGTTATAAAATAAATTTAGTTTTTTTTTAAAAGCAAAAAATATTTCTTAAACGCTTCTTTTAATAGTATTTTATATAGTAGTGTTGATCCAATAGAATGTTACGATGAAGGAAGAAGTTTTGGTTGAGGATCATAAATAAGCTTTACCAATGTTACGCTAGTGACCAACGTTTCGAAAAATTTACCACCTTTTGACCAGCTTGAGGTATGTAATAGGATTTTCACTATTATATAGCTCTAATTAAAAAACTTATTGTTTGAGCATGGTTCTTTGTACATTACAACTGTTAGATATAATATGATCTAAATTATAAACATATATACAATATGTTCATAAACCCTGAAGATGAAAATAAATTTTTCGAAACGTTGGCCACTAGCGTAACATTGGTAAAGCTTATTTATGATCCTCAACCAAAAATTCTTCCTTCATCGTAGTATTTTATATATCATATTATATCAGTAAGTTTAAAATGAGCGCCAGTGAGTTTTAACAATCACACGAGTCAATACGCATGAAGTACATATGATTTTTTTTTGCACGTACCTCCTTTAAAATAGGTAGCAGTTTTTCACTTTGTTTTCAAAATTTTTGACAGTTCACTTTTAAACGAACGTCACTTCTACAGTGCGTTCGCCAAAAGTGGCAATGTCAGTTAATAATTCGTGTATCCTACTAGATACAAAGAAAGTTTCAATAGTTTTTTGATTAGCTCGAGATTTAGGTACTATAACGGAAACTGCTGAGGTATATTGTTTGTACTTCAAACTCAACCAGAATTGTATAGTAGATTATAAAAAAACACATATGACAAACTGTTGTTATGTTTCTATTTCAAATTGAACCTAGAGAAACTACTGAACTGATTTGAAAAATTCCGATCCGAATAAGTTTATGAAAATTTGGGGTACCCTGAATGAATGAAATGGGAAAAGACGCAAAATGTGATATTAGCAAAATGTCGCAAAAACAGGTTCTTTGAAATATCTCGCTTAGGATGTCTCATAGACAAAAAATGTTTTTACAAAAAAAAGGAAATTAATTTTTCTTCAAAATAGGTATGTTTAATACATTTTTTATCTAAACTGAATAGTTTCGGTGCAGCAGCCATGTGAAGTCAAGTATTTTTGATAAAATTACATTACCATTCCAACCCACAAGTGTAGTTTAGGTCAAAAATCACTTTTCAAAAATTTTACAATATCTTTCCATTTTGAGGTTCCCCGAATCTAAAAAACATATTTTTGGAAAACCTCTGTGTGTCTGTTAGTCTGTAAGTCTGTGAACACGATACAGGTCAGATGAGCGGATTGAAACCAAATTTTGGGAGGATGTTTGGTATGCAAATATGAAGAGCTCTATTGTTTTTGGGGAAAATCGACGCATGCGCAGAAGAGATATATGCTATAACGGTGTTTTTTATATATTATAATGCTATATTTTTCATAACGGATTATTATTCTATTTATTTTTTCAAGAAAGTTTCGTTAAAAAAAAATTTCTAAACTTTATAGTTTCGGAAATATTTTGAAAATAAAAAAAAATCAGCCGCTCTTTTGTTTTATGGATCTGTCAGAAATAAATTAGTTCGGCATGCTTTTTTTTTACATGACGTGAACATACCTATTATTTAGGTAACCACGGCAACGAATAGCAAATATCATATTGAATACTAGCCATTACCCGCGTCACCTCACGCGATATCAGAAATTTTATTTTCTTTATTATAATCAAATGTCAACATTTTTGAAGTTGGAATGATCCCGTCGCCCAATTGGCTGGAATTTTTTTTTGGCAATTTACCAATCAAATACTGACTAAATGAATGAGCCGTGAGTAAAAATGTAAAGCAAGTTGGGGATCTCACACGCGATTTCTAAATTAAGTTGATGTTCGACTGAACTAGTGACTTCTTTATTAATTTAGCCGATCGGTCCGGCTTCGTCCGAACTTGTAGATTGTCACCGTTTTTGCGTCGACTTACGTTATTGGTCACCACGAAAAGCGGTTTTATTTTAATGCAAATTATATATAGCCTATGTTCATCCTGAAAGTTCATTCTAAATAGTGGTGAAAGAATTTTTTAAATAGGTGCAGTGGTTCCGGAGATTACCCTCTGCATACATACAAACTTACAAAATTCACACTTTTTCTATATAATATTAGTATACCTAGATAGTATAAATTTGAACTGCAAATAATTAAAAATGTCAAACTAAATCTCGTGTCAGAACGTTAATTGTATAAGACCTAAAATAAAAAATTATTTGGCAAATAAATAACGTGAATACATTTTGCAAAATTTCCAAATTTAACAATATACATTTTTAAATGAAAACGTCACAAAACAGAATTCAGGGTTAAATAATTAGCATTATCGGTAGTCGGTTAACTTAAATAAAATTAATTACATATTTATAAAATCCATTCTTGTAATTTTATATTACAAAACGAAATTATGCAATTTTTTTTAAGTTAAACGTCCAATTTCGTGATCGTTACTTCCGATGTATTTGGCAATAAACAAATTACAAAAATACTAATTTAAATAATATCTTTCAAGTACTAACGGAATGTTATGATTTATAAATAGGTACTGCATAGAAGACGTGTTATTTTTAGGTTATTACAATACAAGCATAAATACACATTTAAGAACCGGAAATCCATTTTTTTTAATTAATTAGATTTAAAATTAAAATTATGCATGAAATTCCACTGCTTTACCTGTGTTTGTATTTACGGGTTCACGGGCCGTAATTATAACGGGCCGTCATTGAGTCGACATTCACATACGATTTTCACGGTCTACTTGATTATAACGAGTATAATTCATATTAAACAAACGACTGTTATAACAACTGAACATCGTAATGCAGGCTGTCACTTTTCGCGCCAAAATCATCCATTATAAAATGCATTTTGTTTTTACAGTTTTAAACATTTGAATCCTATGACAAGTGAAAGTTGATACTTTTGTTTTTAAAGAAAATACAAAAACACAGTCCTTGGCGTCAAAGAAAGTTTTAACACTATTTTTATAATTTAAAATCATCCATGAACACGCAGTCTTGAAAATTTAAATCGATAAAATAATAAAAGTCCTTACTTTTGTTTTTTTGAAAGAAATAGAACCACAATCCGTAGTTTTCCAAAAAGTTTTAGCACAATTTTCTTACAGCGCTAAAATAATCCATCATTAATCGTATCTTTATTTTCTTTTATAGTTTTAAACGTCTTATTCCTAACAAATGAATGTTCCTTGTTTTGTTTTTAAAGAAAAACAAAAACTCACACAGTTCTCAGTATCTCAAAGTGTCAACACAAAATTTTAGTCACATCATCACTAAGGGTTAATTTAGTTACAAATAATGCCGTCATTTGTTCACGAAAAATATATTATAATGATTATTTTCAAATTCGTCTGTTTCTATGTATTTATTTTTTATATTCAAAAAAAAATAGTTTGTCATCAAGCTGAAGCCATTTAATTTAAAATATAATCACAAAAATGTATTTTAGTCAGATTTTGTTATAATTACATTTTTTCTTTATTTAAAAAAAATATTAAACAATTGAAATTAAACCGTACTGCGTATATTATTAACAATTTATTTTACTAAAATAAATAATAGGAATAAACGAGATAGCAGTGACTACACCGCACGTTAGTCAAGTACTGGAGTTAGTATCAGTTGCACGATTTACTTTGAGTAGTAAGTAGTTACTGAGGAATGGTGGAATAGAGAAGATGTAGTGAACGCAGAAATACTATAATTTTACAATATAAATTAATAAAAACTTACGTGGGATCATATACATCTCTGCTCGTCGACTGCGCGTGGATAGAAGCACTTCGAGTGTTCATATCGAGCATTGAAGTCTCTGACATTCTCTGTTGAGATTTTTCGGTCATCCTGAAAAATGTGTAGTGTCGAAAGTTTTGTATTGGGAAAAATAAAGTTTCTTCAAGGAAAATCGGTCCTAGAGGAGCGCATTCAATTTTTTTTTAATTATGAAACAAAAACATCTTTCTCGATCAAGATTGTAGTACCTTAATTATGTAACAAAAAACGACTGCATAGAAATAAATGGGTAACGCTATTTTACGTTACGATGGTGCCACCGCTCCCTAAAAAAACATTTCCATTGCAAACGTTTTTTGTTACGTAATTCACCGTCATATTACGGTCGCTATCCTACGGTATTAGGATTAGGAAACCTAGGATTAACGATGGGATGCACAAAGCGTTACTATAGATTATAGAAAATCGAAAAATTATTTATAGCGTCTTCTTGAATTATTGTTCACACGTGGACAATATTTATTGTAATATCTTTTATTTTGGCCCCGTGTGAACCCGGCCTGATTGAAACCAAGTGTGAAACGTTTTAAAAACTGCGAAATATGCGCAGAGATAGAATGATATTTTTTGTTTATTACAGATAGCGGGCCCGCCCGGTTTCACCCGGGTGCAAAAAAACGAATGGGGAAGGGAGGGACGTGAGTGCGCACATTCATCTTAGTTTACCGAGATGAATGTTGTGTCCAAATTTCATGATGATCAAAGTTACCGTACAAAAGTTTTTGTCGATAAAAAGCATTTCAAATGAGCTTTTAATTAGATTTATTTAATTTTAATTAGTCATAAATAAAACTAAAATAAATTTAAATGTAAACCTTAGAAGAAAGCAATGTAGATAATAAAAAAAAAATAAAAATACATTCGCCCAACGTGGGGCTCGAATATTAACCTGATATTAACAGTTTGCATGCTCTACCGACTGAGCCAGCCGTGCTTGTGAATATACAACGCTAATATTAGTATATTTAGTTAGGGCATTTCACCTGAATAGTAGCTTATTTTTGAGATACATTTTGCAACATTTTTCATTGATGCTCCGCTCCTATTGGTCGTAGCGTGATATTATATAGCCTATAGCCTTCCTCGATAAATGGGCTATCCAACAAAAAAAATTTTCAATTTAAACCAGTAGTTCCTGAGATTAGCGCGTTCAACCAAACAAACAAACTCTTCAGCTTTATATATTAGTATAGATAATTTATCAAATAAAATCAATTCAGTTATCAGAATAATCCAGGACGATTAAATATCTTACGACGACCCTGCAGAATGCAAAATGACGGTTATGCAAAAATTCTTGCAATCTACAGGGCCGTTCTAAGACAAATAAGCGCCCTGAATCTTCTTAAAGTTTGAATTGATTTTATTTATTAAAATTATCTTCTATTTAATAAACCGAAAATATCTCAAATACAGGATCCCACTGTCGTTATTTTTATACAATGTTTTGCGATAATAAATTGTTCTTGTTATAAACACTGCTCGATGCATGCAGAAAGAAAAGACAGGTGAGGTAGGGAGAAGAAGTCGGTGCAGACATCGCGCGCCGGTGTTTCTTCTTCCAGTTCCACTGACGATGGCACTACACCAGAAGACCATATGGTTACCGGTCGCCTAACTATAGAATCAACGTCGTCGATTTATTATCAACGATGATAAGTGCTTTTCTGAAGAGTAATGACCCTTGGAAGCCGACGCCCTTTTGTCATTTTAATGATCCTTAAACCCACTGGCGGACTAAAGACAGGAGGTTCGCCCCGGAAATCTCCGGCTAGGAAGGTCTCCTCCGTGGTATACAAATATTTTGTCTTGTCGTTTGACCTCAGAAAAAATTAGTTAAAATGTCTTAATTGTTACTAGAAACTTTGATAAAAAAACTTCCAGCCAATAGGGCGACGAGACAATTCCAGCTTCAAAAATATTGATATTTGATATAGTATAATAAAAATTTATTTTCTGTTATCGCGTGTGGACGCGAGTAACTACTAGTATCAAATATTGTATTTGCTATTCGGTTTCATGGTTGCCTACATAATATCTTTCACATCATGAAATTAACACCAGATTGCTTAACTATTTTCTTTCTGACAGATCTACAGAACAAAATAACAGCTGATTTTTTATTTTCAAAATATTTATAGTTAATAAAATTTTTTTTACACAACTTTCTTTTAAAAATAAATAGACTAATAAACCATTATGAAAAGTATACGATTATTATATAACAAACAACTTTATAACATATATCTCTTTTGAATATGCAACGATTTTCTCCAAAAACAATAGGGCTTTTCATATTTGCATATCATACATCCTCCCAAAATTTGGTTTTAATTTACCTATTCGTTCGACCTGTATCGTGTTTACAGAAAAACAGGCAAACAAACAGACTTTTCTAAAAATATGTTTTATAGATTCGGGTGACCTCAGAACGAAAAAATGTTGTAAAATTTTGAAAAGTGAATTTTGACCCAAATAGTACCATTCCTCACTTATGGTGTTGGAATGGTAATATGACAGATAACACTGTCGACGTATGCAGAATAAGGGTTTTCATCTATTTTTTTAAAGGGGCCTCAAAGAAAAATGTCGCCTCGGGACTTAGTTAATGCTTGAGCTGATCATAATTATCGGTTGGGTGTAAAAAAAAATCAGAAACGTTAGACTTGGAAGAGTATATAAGAAAGAAATAATAATTATAAATGTTTATTTATCTGAAGGAACAATTTTGAACGCTTCTTTTTAACATGCTTGATTCCTTGCTTTCGGCTTCGCCGAGCCGTTATATATCTCGGGTTTCCTTTAACAATACATATTATATTATAATATCTTTCGATTGTTGAAGATCTCAGCTGTTGAGCATCTATAATCTAGAATCTAGATATTATATGTTTGGTCGCTCTCTTTGAACGACTTCCAGCAGTGCCGAGTAATTTTGATGAATTGGGATTGATACAAGTGTAAAGATTTCATTACGCCACAAGTATTTCAATAACCCAAAGTTCTCAAGCTGTGTAAGTCCGGTTCTGTATGATTTTGTTGAAATTTTGGTAAATAATAAATTATTTTATTCAACAAAATCAAATAACGCATCTTTAAAATATAAAAATGTATAGAGACATCTATCAGTTATATGAAATACCAAAAGTTGAATCGTATTGTGAAGATTTAAACCAGTAATGATACCTTTACTGTGATTATATTTTTACTCGTACGATGCCGCATACTGCCTGTTGTACAACAGCGTTCATTGTACGGATAATTCAACTGAAAAGGTTTTCATCTCGTTCAATTTAAAAGAAATGGCCTTTTAAAAAATTTTATAGTAAATAAAATTAGCGACCAAAAAATAATAATTAATACCTACTTACAATCACATATTTACTTATTAAAAATTGTTTTTTGTTATTATTTTTTCAATATTTGATAATTCAAAACTTAATTATTAATTAATTTTTATATTTTTTAGATCAGTTCTGAAGAAGGTTCAAATCCGGACCGAAACGTTAATATATTAATTTTATACATTTTTTGTTAATATATTTGTCTGAAAAATTGGTTGATAATTTTATTTATTGAAAAGTTCTAATCAGATTTTAATTTTATAGTACCTACGTCCTACATATACACAAGGCACCGATTCTGTTTGTTATTTCGCTGCCAAATTAAATCTACTCGGGCGAATTCAAAACGGAAAACTAAAAATTTCATAAACAGACAGGGCAGCGTCACTTTAACTCAAGAACACTACTTTGAGGTAAAATGTCTTTAGCAAAGTATTTGTTTGAAATTTTATGTGCTGTTGAAGGGGAAATTGTAACCTTAAAAGGGAAATGGTTCAACTTTGTTTGCTTACCCCTTTATAACCGGCGAAAATTATTTTTTTTTGTTTTTGATTATTCAGGGAGCAAAGAACCTAAAAAAATTAATTAAAAAAATTGTGTACCCCTGCTTTACTGTGAAAATAGCCTGCACGAAATAACCGTGCGAAGCCGGTTGCGTTCACAAAAATTAATGTTTCGCGGTAAAAAACATTTTTTGTGTATAGTCACGCCCGTATAAAATCGGTTGTAAAGTGTTATATAGGGTTATATATCTCGAAACCTATCTTAAACGAAAGAGGAGAAATTATTACATAAATTTCGTGTAATAAAATGTGTTCAAACAGTTTTCTTATACAGATAAAAATTAAAATAAATACTGAATAAATTCGATTTTACTTAATAAATCGCGAACTTGTTTCGGTTGTCTTTGTCTGTTGCACAGTGTGCCCTGTAGTATAGAAAATAACGTAGGGTCTCACTTAAAACAAAATGTAATCTAATATCATTATTAAAGCATTTTTGACAGATAAGAATGTAATTTTTTTATTATTATTATGTTTAAAGTATTAAGTAACGGCCTTCTGGGTTAAAACTTACATAACAGGCTCACACTTTTTTTTTAAATCATCTACTCTTATCTCAGGTAAGGAGACAATTATTGTTCCCACGGACAGTACGATACACCCACAAAATCCTATAAAAAGACAAGGGTTTGTTTATGTATACTGTATAGCGTTCCAATCCAATAGATTTTTAAATTATTGTTAAAAATAACATAAAATCAAACTATGAAACGGTACTAGTCCACATAGTCTTGAAAGTTGGTGGTTTTAACAGAAAAAAAATGAAAAAGAAAAATCGGTTGATTATTTTTGGATCAAACTGTACGTTAATAAATGTTCTCTAATGTGCTAAATTTGATTAAAATAAGGAGGTTCATTAGCATGCAATAGTGTGCATTAGTAAACTTAATGGTAATGCATAGACTGCGGATAGTAAGGTCTACCATTCCCTCATTTCTGGCATGCGTTAGTTGAAATAACGGCAGCAGTTCTTGTTCAGGGTATATAATTTCAACTGACGCTCGCTCTATACGGGGGATTAAGGACATCGCTATCCGGAGTTCAGTAATAGATACAAATCAAAGACAGTACTACTACGTACGTGCTTCTAGAAGACATAACACTGGAACCTAAATAAATTTTCGATCACGTTCGGACCGAACGGATTATAAACGCTCGGTAACTAAGACCATTGGCATTTAATTGCATCAAATTGCATTAAACAACATCACACAACATCCATGGACGGAGCTGGGTTCCAAACCCACGACACTTTTAGCCAAAGACCAGCACGGCAACACATAATCTGAGGCGTATTTTCATTGGACAAGACCTACATTTCTCTTTCTACTACAATACTAATGTGACTCTTTATTGGGAGCTGGCTCCGTGCATTCCGCTCACTAAAAAGAGTCGCTCAGAGCGAGTCGTTCAAATGAGCGACACTAGACAGTACGCACTACACAAGAGTGCAGACTGCAGAGGTGTGAACTGTCATCATCCATGCTTAGGAGTCATGTAGCACTGCACAATGCAGAGCACAATACACACACTCAGCTCTGAGCTCATTTTAATATGATTCTGATCTTATATTATTCACATTTCCGATAAACTATAAAGTATAATAAAACAATAATAATGTTTATTGTTACAATATTATATCTTTCTGAACGACGTCAATGTGAATGGTTTAAGTCACTGTAAGCTTAGTACTATTGCACTTACATTGTGTCATAACAATAAATGACTCAGCAAAGATAACTCCGTACGTGCAAAATTCACTAGTGCCTCTGTGACCTGTGCTGTGTGCGCTCTGTAAATGTGCGAATGCCACAGTACAGAATAGCTCAGCGCAGAGCAATGGCGCTCGGAGTAAGTCATTCACAAAAAATGAGCAACTCGCTCCGGTTTGTGAAAAGAGTCATTCATTATGAACGACTCGCTCAGGAGCGGCACACCACTATACTACAGGACATATTAATACAATTTGTATGGTAATGTATTTTTCGGTCACAAAAAATTCTTCCAAGGGAGTGCCCTTATAGGGGGACAGGGGGTAACTACGAAATTTTAAATAGCAATGGCAATTTTTTTATTGGTTCGAGTTCTTCGGGCAAAAAGAGACATCTTACGCGGGGTAAAATTTTCCGAGTTATCCTCACTCCCTCAAATAAAATTTGCATTTTGTAACAGGTCCCGGAATGATACTCTTTTACTTGATCTTGATAACAATCTTAAAGATAGTTTGTTGTTTTTAAAGTGGATTTTGCATTTCTATTCGAAATTAATGAAACACCACTATACGTTGTATGATTGAGACTCCTGCAAATTTTAACCCGCGTACTCAGTGATCTGTAACTTGAACAAAAAAAGTTTGGGACAAAAGACGTCTTTTTTTTGCCCGAAGAACTCGACCCAATAAAAAAATTGCAGTGAATGGTTTTATGGTAATATCTCAAATTCAGGCGTTGTGGGACTTTTTGAACATTCTGTATAATATGAGCGAAATACCATTCACTGACTTTACTGACTGACTCATCACGTGATCTTCAAATCTGTACACCGGATTAACTTGAAGTTTGGCAAAATTACTTCTATCTCGACAGAGACACTCTAAGAACAGATTCTATGCAAATGCCATCCAAAACGGATTTTTCACCTACCATCACATATAATATATGGGTGTGAGTTGTTACGTGGGTGGGTATGGATGGTTGCGTAGATGGGAAGTTTGCAATATAATATTTCCAGAAAGTGGAAGAGAGAAAGACTATGCATTAATACAATTCTGCACCCGGACGAAGCCGGGACGGGCCGCTAGTAGTTTAATGAAACTGAACGTTTCAAAGTCATTAAAACATGAAAGAAATCTCACGAAGCGTCGCCTCTTCTAGAACTTGCCTACTATTTGTCAATGCATATAGCGGTACTTAGCAGAGTCGACGAGTCGAATTATAAGGTAAGTGATTAATTTATTAGTCTCTTTGTAAGTAATGATCTAAAACACAAATTAATGATTATGCTAAATGTAAGATATTATGCACAATCTCTCTATGCTTAGATTTATGACGACTGGATTGCACGGTTATACTGAATTTGCTGCTACCATTCTAATGGACTGTCTATTAATTACGTGTCTGGGGAGGGGGGTAATGTTTAGAGTAAAAAATTGTGACGAGGGGGGAGTCACACTACATTCTACTTGGGTACATTTTTTTTAATTAAGTTTCCTGAACTATTAAACTATATAGGTATCTAAAAAAATATAAGATGTGTTGATTTTTCTATGAGTCTTGTCATCAAAACCACATACGACTGCAAAGTTTCATGTCATTTGGACATTTGGAAGATGATCAAAATCGAGTTGCACGATTTTTTTACATACTTTCGAATCAAGCCAAAATAAGCTTGTGCGACTAATGTTGGGTTACACAGATAGTCGTTCACATGTCCCTTTTTGATGAATTTCAGTCCTCCTTCACCGAAAATTATGATCATGGTGTAATTGGATTCGGAATGACATCTAGAAACTTTTTGAAGAAATGCCAAAAGTTATAAACATTTTAGTAAAAGAAAAAAGAGGGGTTTGTTTTTTTGCGAATATCTCAAAAACTACTGCAGATATCTGAAATCACATCAAAGATTCTGAAAAAGCAGAAAATTCTCTACATTACAGTCTCATCTAAACGAGCTAAAAAACACGAAAATATTGAAAATTTTATTAAAAAAAAGAATGTTTAGCCCTATTTTCATCTCTAAATTAAAATTAGAAATATTGGTGGTTGAGTTCCGGCAGATGGGACTTTAATGTAGGAAATTTCCTGCTCTTTTAGAATCTTTCTTGTGATTTCAGATATTTGCAATAATTTTTGAGATATTCGCAAAAAAACAAACCCCTCTTTTTCCTTTTACTAAAATGTTTATAACTTTTGCAATTTTTTCGTCCCCCGCTTCAATTTTTTCAAAAAGTTTCTAGATTTCATTCCGAATCGAATGACACCATGATCATAATTTTCGGGGAAGAAGGACTGAAATTCGTCAAAAAGGGACATGTGAACTTAGACTAAGAGCATTATCAGAAAATTTTATTTGATGACAACCTTAAATTGTGACCATACGTATTTCTCCATAAGAAAAGCGTTGTCGAATTTTAGATTGACCCTGGTCGAAAAATAATTGATTGATTGAATCGATATTTATTTTAAACTGCGTAATCATGACTATTTATCATAGTTTTGTGTACAATTTTCAATAATTTACTTTTCTATGAGTAACACTAATATTCTACAGGACCAGAGTGTTTCATAACGATTTAATACTGCTCCTGCATTTATAAAAACTATAATTACATGATTACAATCTAAGGTCATTGTCAACTGATTTGACAATGCTTTGTGCAACGCAGCATAAAACTTATAAAACCGAAAAAAAAAAACAAATGCATTACAATGCGCTGTGATTAGTTTGTTTCTAATTTGCAGAGTATGGGTTTGTTGTATCAGCATAAATATTGATCTTTGGACAGCTCAATTGGTAAGTCATCACGCGTGCCGTAGGAGTCGCCGGAGCCGGAACAGAGGGCCACCCCCGAACAAGCAAAGGGCAGAACTCGTCTCAGCGTGTGTTCGGAATTGCAGACAGACCCCTTGCACTGGATGCTGTTATTGTCGCATAGCTGATGATACAGATATTCACTGGCGAGGCGTCCTAGGAACAAGCGCAAATCTATACTAATATATAAAAGTTTGTTTGTTTGATTGTTTGTTTGAACGCGCTAATCTCAGAAACTACTGGTTCGAATTGAAAAATTTTTTTTTCTTGGATAGCCCATTTATCGAGGAAGGCTATAGGCTATATAATATTACGCTATGACCAATTGGAGCGGAACATCAATGAAAAATGTTGCAAGATGTATCTCAAAATTAGTCCGTCCGACAAATATTATCAGGTGAAATGCCTGGGTGGGACCGCTAGTTGAAAATAAAAAGAAGTGTGTGTGTGTGTGTGCCCGCTCCGGCGCACGACTGAAGTTTACTCCTTAGATACGCTGTGCAATGCATTCCATCTCATTCTTTCGCACGTTAAATCCTACAGATATATATGTTTGTCTCTTTTGAAGCGGACGAGCGTAACGCCTCCCTTGAAGCGGTGGAGCATGACGCCTCACTTGAAAATGAGTAATTTGAAAAATTAAAACTAATTTCAAACTTGTTTGTTGCAACAGCCAACGCGGTATTTACAGCACTATCTACGCAAAAAAATTGGTTGTCTGTAAAGTCGGCTTACGGACAATAGTTTTACGTGATAACGTCATAAAGAAACATTGATGAAAAATTGCATACTTTTATGAGTTACACTTTTCGGAACGTTACACTTTTCGGAACGTTACACTTTTTCGTGCATGCAGCCGGTGTTTCATCAATTTATAAGACGTTATCACGTCAAAAAAAAACAACAAAATAGAAAACCTCTAAAATATTCGTCAAATTCTCTGCAGTTCTTTTGCAACGCGGTAAAAAACTACATAAATGATGTAAAAAGACAATATTGTTTTTTTCTTCAAAAAGGGATAGTGAATATTCTTGTTCCGACGCTTCACTCTTGATGTATCATCTCCTTGTGTTGAATTACCGAGCCCGGGGTACGTTCAAAATACGACAAAAAAAACTCGTCAGTTAGTTCTGAGTAATTAAAATGACAACTGCTAAATCGATTCCGACCAATCGCACCACTACTGTATCTTTTCTAGGTTACGAGATAAGAAGGTGTTTATATGTGTATTTTCTAAAAAACTTGAAAACGCTAAGACCCAAAATTAAAAAAGTTGAGTTGGGATTAGTCGATATTGATTCAAAGTGATTTTTCTATAATAAATGTATAATAATAATAATTATACAAAAACAAATGCAATACTATTTAGAAATTGCATTTATTTTGCGACAAATATTTTTATAATAAATGCAATTTCTAACATAGTATTGCTTTGGTTTTTTGATCCTATGCTACGAAGTTCTTCATCCAAATATCAAAATCAATCGGGGATCACAGTCTTCTCTTCTTTGCGATAAGTTTTCTTCATTGCAAGTTAAATAAAAGCTTGTAAAAATGCATTATTCATTCAGCATTATTGTGATTGCATACAGAGTCATTTTTTTAATTGGCCCATTAGACGTTTCTCAGCTTAGAAATGGAATACAAATCTGAAAATTTGTACAGGACCATTGGCAACCCCCATTTTTTATAGCGCCATCTGATAGTTGATATCCCAACTAAAATCAAATTTTCTATCCGATGGCGCTATAAAAAATGGGGGTTGCCGTTTGAAAAAATTGAGATATCGCCATTTTTTTATGTACAGAACTGAAAAATCATAGTATGCAACTCTGGCGTCGTTCAGAAACCGCCGACATACCAAAAGATTCCCCTTTCCTTGCTCTTTCAAATAAAAAAAATCGCAAGGTATGATTTTTCAAAGTTGACTCTACAATGACCAAATTTGACACATAATTTGACATAAGTCAAAAACTATGAGAGATAGGTACCCAAAAGTGCGGTGCTCCTTACTTAAAATGAAAGGGGGTATCATAATATGTAATTAAAAATGGGGGGTGCCATTTAAAAAAACAAAGATGGCGTCCGTTTTTAACATAACCGGTGGCGCCATCTTGACGAAAATATTTTAGAAAGATAGATCACGTGGTACAATGGTCCTGTTCAAATTTTCAGATTTGTATTCCATTTCTAAGCTGAGAAACGTCTAATGGACCAATTAAAAAAATGACCCTGTATATACATTTTAGATAAAATGTCAACATTCAAATCTGCATTTTGTCCACAAGAATTTATTTCTTGATTTCACGATAAACATATTGGAAACAAATAATTTTTCCGCAGTTAGCAAAACAAAGTTTGCGCTCTGGAGTTGGGATTGAACGTGACTCATGGAATATATAATAGTACAATATCCAATAAATACACATGCGCCCATAATAATAAAATACCGAGATCCGGGATGGTTGGAGGAACACTTCAAAATAAAGTGTCATGACTTAATACATATTTATTGGAATTTTATTTGAAAGCACTAAAAAAAGAACCTTCACGTGACACATAATACCTACATTATCGAATTTTCTTTTATAAATTCTATGAATTCAGTTTCAGAAATCTGTAAATGTTTATGTTATCAGTAGATAACAATGATTTAATTTACTTTAAACTCTTTACTTTTCTAACCTAAAATATATCAGCTGTTCGTTAGCCGCCATGTTAGTTTTATCTAGTGTTTTTACACAGTAAGATAAATAAAATATTCTGTCAGTTACTTTTAACAAAGAAAAAAATTGGATAAAAACTTAAGTAGCTCACAGGTTTTATTGTACCATCGATAGTGTATAAAAAGCTAAAAAATTATAATATTATGAGTCTCCAGTTTGGGACGTTGAGCACACTGAAACAAAATCGCAAAGCGCATTTAGTAATTAGATATATTAAGATCGAAGAAAACAGTCGAAAGCCAGATGTGATTTCTAAGCTCCAACAAAGTGCGCCACTGTCTGATTAAAACCCCAAATTGATGACCCATAATTATTTTGTACCTTTCAGAACACTATCTGTTGTACAATAAAACCGTTTAACTTAAAAAAAATGGATGTTTAATTATTTTTTAAGTTTTTCATTTTAAAGATTTTTAGCGTCTAAACAAACAACGTTCACGCCGACAACTACAAATTGTGAATATTAGACAACATAATATTTTAGGCCTTGAAAAGTATAATTATTAATTAGTGTTGAAACATTGACCATCAAAGAATTTAACAATATTTTTCTTTAGCCGTGTAGATAATTATAAAATGAATGAAAAGAATTTAATTAAAAAATACTTAAGACATCGAAAATCAAATTAGAACATTTATTGCCTCCATCGGTAAACTCAACGGTGAATTAAAAATTGTATTTTTTGAAATAACGCTTATTTTTCCGTTCAGTAAACAATGTCCGTTTCTCATTAGTGTGCTATGAGAAAACCGCGTTGGACGTGTTACAGCTCGGAGCTACGTCAAGGTCGGTTGCTGAAAATTCAGTTATCGATGCTGTTAGAACTTATCGCGTCGACAATAATTAGACTGCGTAGAGTTTCGGCTCTGAAACGATATTTATTAAAATTTCAAATAAGTAGAATTTTCGCTACTGTACTCAGTATATCTAAACGCAGGAAAGTGGTTGGGCCATGAGGAAACATCTACACACGATGGAGACACGTCAGGAATCGACAGAGTGTAGATTTTGCGAAATGGAGGACGAAACAGCCAACCATTTACTGTTCGAATGCGAGGCCCTAGGCTATAGAAGAAAAATCACCTTTGGATATATTGATGAGAACAGAGGATTTCATAGGACAATCTAGTCCACAATCTTCTGGAGTTCGTGAGAAGATCCAGATTATTCGAGGGCTAGATCCAGGATCTTATAAGATGACGTGCATTAACGGGCTATCAGCCATAATTCATTCAAGTGAACAAACGTTTTCTGTTGAGGCTACGTAGCTGGCATTTTTTTGAGAATTTACTGTTTTATTACAGCAGCAAAAAAAGCATGGTTCGAATTCTCCGGTTATTGTGTAAACATCTACAAGGCTGACAAGTACTGACAATTCCACACAATATTTTGTCACGGATAATAAAGAATTATTATTATTATTATTACTACTATAATCTTGATTTAAATTTGTCAAAAGTCATTTACATAATTTTTTACTAATTATCACAGACAGCAGCTCCCGAGCTTCACTCACAATAGAAAAGGGACCCAACCTTTTCTATTGTGAAGTTACGGTGCATATTTTACAAAGATATTTCGAGGCCTGCGAAGTGCGAAAGCTGTACCAGTACTCTATTATTATTATACTCAATACTCTGTTATAATTAATATATTCTATACTCTATACTATACTTTATTCTATTCTATACTCTATACTATACTCTATAGTCTATTCTATATTCTATTCTATACTCTATCCTGTACTCTATTCTATATTCTATTCTATACTCTATACTATACTCTATCCTATACTATATTCTATACTCTATTCTATACTCTATACTATACTCGATTCTATATTCTATTCTATACTCTATACTATACTATACTATATTCTATTCTATACTCTATACTATACTATACTATTTTCTATTCTATACTCTATACTGTACTATACTATATTCTATTCTATACTCTATAGTCTATACTATACTATACTATTTTCTATTCTATACTCTATACTATACTATACTATACTCTTTACTTTATATGTAAATGATCTGCCTTCTTGCGTGACTTGTGATCGTGTGGTGATGTATGCTGATGATACATGCTTCATATCAGTTGCCAGTAATCCCCTCGAACTTCAAAATAAAGTGCAATCATCTATTGATGAATTTTCATCTTGGTGCCACGACAACTCCCTTTGCTTAAATGTGAGTAAAACTCAATATATGGTTTTCCATACATCCCAAGGAAACAATGATAGCATTAATCTGGCATTGAGGTCTAAAAATATTCCGTTAGAGATAACACATTCTTTTAAGTTCCTAGGTGTAATAGTTTCTGATACTCTAAACTGGTCTCAACACGTTTCAAATTTAAGCTCTAAGCTAGCCTGTTCTTTGTTCGCTCTGCGAAAAATACATCATAGTTGCTATGATTTTAATCTAGACCTGACTGTTTACTATGCATATTTCTTTCAGCATGTCAAATATGGCATTATGTTTTGGGGTTGCAGCACCGCCGGACTTCATAGAATTTTCTTGCTGCAGAAAAAAGCTATCAGAATTATATTCAACCTTGGTTTCCGTGACAGCTGTAAAGAGTATTTTTTAAAACATAATATTTTAACTATCCCTTCAATGTACATTTATTTTTCTTTATGCTACATTCATAGACATAAAAATAGGTATTCTCCTCTTAGCTCTAAGCACGACTATCAAACTCGCCATAATAATAAACTTATTCTACCTAAGTGCAATCTATCTTTGTTTTATAAAAGCCCTGAATTTTCGGCGTTGAGAATGTATAATACACTGCCAGTACAGGTGACTTTACTGCCATATTCCAAATTTAAACCACAAATAAAAAGTCGACTATGCTCTCTTTGTTTATATTCAGTAAATGATTTTAAATATTGATTATTAGCTTTTGTACTTGACAAGTCATACGAAATGTAATTTTCCTTTTGACAATAAATATTTGAATTTGAATTTGAATTATATTCTATTGCACATACCGCTAAACTAGCGGTATGTGCTTTATTATCGCTTTGTGCGTCAGAGCTGACTTTCGTTCATATAAGAAGTTATATCTAAGTTAATTTCACACGAAATCCATTCAAATTGAAGCTTTTTGAAAAGAGGAGATTCTAATCTATAAAATAGAACCATTTTTAAATCAATTTGAGTTCATAAATACTATTAAAATTGTAATTGAAAATCACAAACAGCAGTTGTCGGTTGGTCTGTACGTATGTACGTATGTACGTACGTCACGACTCTACAGATCGCAATTTTGGTCGGATTGCCTTGGGTTATATTTTATTCACTTTGTTTAATATCAGACCAGAACCCTATTTAAATTCACTAAAATGTGTTCAGTAGTTTAATTTTTATAAACAGTTTTATTTTTTATTATTTTTGACAGCTAATAGTTTAAAAACAATATTGTGCAAATATAGTGTAATCCATAAAACAAGTGCTACACTTGTATACCGTGATAACACCACTACACGTATTAGGCAGCCGTGGTGTAATGGTTATGCCGTTGGATCCCCAAGGGCAAGGTCCTGGGTTCGATTCCTTACGATATCATTGATTTTTTTCTTTTTTTTTTCTTTTTATTTTGTTTTATTTTATTCCACTTGATATTAATTATATATTATATTATGTATAGTTCTTAATTTTTTTTATTTTTGCAAACTTAAAAAAAAATATTTTTTCAATTTTTAATTATTTATTTCTTTAAATTTTTAAATCTTTTTAAATTTATTAAAAATATTTTTTAATTGTTATTTTTTTATCATACAATGGAAAACTTGCGGGATGTGCACTTTTGGTTTTGCCAACTATACTCTATTCTATAGTCTATAGTCTATTCTATACTCTAAAGTGCCTCATATAGTATTCTAGTGACTAGTCTATAATAATTGTAGATTATGCCAAGCGACTGCGCCTGGCTTCCTCTTACACGTTTCCATTGTACGCCTGGCGACTGCGCAAACTTCCTTTGCAAATTTTTCGAAATAGGCCTACGCATGCACATCAAAACTTTCCTGCAACTATCCAGGATAACCTGGTACCTAGCTGTCTTTAAAAAAATGCAGAGTTGTAATAAAACAGCTGTTTCACTGCAACCCGCTATAACACTAGTCGATGTCCGACAGACAACGTATAGGATCTGTTTCATGTTATCGTTGTTATCTGTGCGCGTGTGTGTGTATGTGTGAAACAAAGAGACAGGCAGCAAGGCTAGTTGTAGTGGACGTCTGTTGGGGCAATTTACAGGAAGCTGTCGTACGTGCTTCAGTTGCCCTGTTACCGTTAAGCCGAAGTCGGCCAGCTTAAACGAGAAGGCTGCAGCCTGTTTAATTGGATCTCCAGAGGAGGCCTCCTAGCTGTCCACGATGCACCATTGCATAGACGACGCTTTGGGAGTTTCTCGTCTAAAAATCGACAAGGAAAGTTTATTTTTGCGTCTTAACTAGAGAATACAATGCCGGGATCCCGAATCTCGGGATCCCGGCCGTTTTCTGGCCTTGAAAATCCCGGGATCGTACTTGGCTAATCTCGGGATTTTCGGGATTGCCAAAAACAGATCCAGTTTGCATTCCGCAATCCGTTGCGCCTTGACAATTACCTTGCCTAGATTATATTAATATTATTTATTACATGACGACAAAAAACAGTCCTTAAATACGCGGTACGATATGTAAGAATATGAAATCTCCAGATCCTGAAGTACAAGTACAAAATGTTCGGGGTTGGCAAATAGTATTAGACGTGAAATAAGCCTGTTCGAAAATGGAGGAGTTCGTGGATATCACTCAGAAACAGCATATAAGTAGCTATTGTCTATTCCTCCAACGAGCGCAGAACCTGATCGAGCGTTTTCAGCTTATGTTGGCAATAAATTATGAAGCAGACTTAGAAGTCAAACATTGGATGCTTTGATATTTCTGCGATTATATTTTCTAAATTCTAAATAGTTTTTTTGTGTTGTCTTTTTGATTTCTTGCAAAAGTAAAGTTTTTTTTGTTTTGTCTATTTTCTTAAACATTTTTTAAGAAATTACTATCTCAGTCTTGGTCTTGCTTTGCTCATCACTAAAAGTAAGAAATCGTCTGCAGTTCTTAGCTGAAACTAGTATAGCATTCGCTTTATTGTGATGGGAATTATCTAATACCGCGCCGAATTGCCTACTGGTGTGTCCGTTGAGAACTAGAACTAGGCGCTAGCGCTATTCAATTGTTAGCAGACGAGCTTCCAAGCTTTCATTTTAACAACAGATCAAGCCCACTCACTTCTTACCTTTTGATGTTCTCTTTTATTTTGGTCGGTACCTAAATTAAATTTTGTTGCTTTATAAAGTTTTTTATGCACCTACATCTCTTTGTTCTAAATTAAAACTACAAAAGAAGATAAATTGTTTGTCATTTATTTCTAACTAATTTCTTCTTTGCGAAAGAAAAAACAAACTAACATTTTTTTTCTTTTCTTTCTCTCTCTCTTATTACCTATATTATATGAACAGTTTGCTGTTTTTTTCAAAAAAATGAAATATACATTTTAAATATCAAACTGTTTATTTTTAATAAACTAATAAAAATATCAGCTGTAGAGTATTTGCATACAAGGAGACGAAAGAATTTCTCATAAAGTGCAGACATATTCATAAAATGTTAGGTCCTTGTCTGGAATTTCGTAAGAAATATGACGCATATATGCACATTACACTTCTCCGTAAGCCGATATAATCCCTGAGAAAAACTAATAAAACACACTATTCAATTTTATGAAATTTTAAATGTGTAATAAATATTTTGCATTATTTGAATTTTTGTTGCAAATATGCAGTTATCTAGTGGCGAAGGTCTGAGACTTTCCGGAGAGCTCATCCCGTTATTTATTTCTTTAAAGCCATTACAAGTTTTAACAGTAAAGCGGTTCATATCAATTTCTACATAACCTATAATAAATCAGCTGTTGACTAAGCGCCATGTTTATTTTCAAAGTATATCACACTATAATATAGAAACCTGTAAAGTTCTTATCTTTACAAATAGTGTAAAATGATTTAGTTCTCTTCAAATATTTACGTAAAAGAGATTAACAATGCTACATAACCTAAAATAAATCAGTTCACTGACTGCCATTTTTATTTGCAAATTTTAAATATTTTATAAGTACTTTTGTTTTCAAAATGAACATTTTAATAATGATTTACTTTTCACAGGCTCAAGATTGTTTCATATGAATTGACTTAAATTTAGAAGTAATTTTAGTACTTCAAAATGAATTTCTATATAAATTGGACACCCTGCTGTACACGATTCTATTAAAGTAGCAATTAAGAAGACACACCTACTTTAAAATGATAAATTCATTGTGCGATAGTTTAATTACATTAATTACAAAATTCACTTAACATCAATTAATGGTGTTCAGGCTGTCACGAAGAACGATAAAAAATTCGAGTGTTCTTTTAAAACTACTACGACATCTAAAGTAACTTATAAAACATATCGCTTTATCAAGACACGTTTCCGGAAGACTTAAAGAGTTCTTGAGAGAAAAATACACAAAAAAGTGTGTATTTTTATTATTATTTCTATATTCAGTCAGTATCCAGATTTTTTTAAATAATATTACAATGATTGATTTTTGACCAAATAAAATGTTTTTTAATAAGGGGCCATTCAAATATTACGTAAGCAGAATTTTAGTAATTTTTGACCCCGCCCTGGTGCTTACGTAAATTGAATGGCCCCTAAGAAATGCTGATTAGTATCTCTATTAATTTAGAAAATATGGACATCCAAAGATTTTTTGAGAAATTTTGTAATTAACTCCTAATTCTCAAGAAACGAAAACACTTTATTTTTGATCTGCGCGACTTTTATTTTTCGTCAGCGGCATACAAAAGTCAACTTTCGTCCACGAAAGAAGTACAGTGTAAACTCTATATATTGCGAAATTGAAAGGACCGCGTATTTTATTGCGTTATAAAGAGATTTCGTTAAACTGAGAATAAATAATAAAAAAGAAAACAATATAATTTTACGAATAAGTGGTTTTAATTTTGATTAAATTAAGTGAAAAAAGTTTACATCACAAAATTTTAATATGTTAACTTTGTCGTTTTTTATTATATTTTACCATATTTTAATTGTATATCTCGTTGTATTTTATTCATTTTCGTTAAATAAAAAGAATTTTTCTAATAAACACAATTCTAAGAATTCCATTGTTGGGGTCTAAATAATGACGTAGCGTTTCGCTATTGAGAGTGGTTGTTACACTATATAGAGTGTTTTTATATATGGATAACAATGTAAAACCAAACAAACCTTTTTCTACGTTTTAAGGAGTTTTTCGTTTAATAGAAGTTCGCTATATAGAGTTGACACTGTAATCTGTATATATTATGTTACGGTTAATACAAGAAAGTAGTTTATTCGCGAATTAACCGGCTAATACCCGAATTAACCAACGTCAAGGATTGGTTAATTCGGGTAATTAGCCGATTAATTCGCGAATAAACTACTTTCTTGTATTAACCGTAACATATATACTTAATGCTGCACAAAAACAAATGAAAGGCTGGTTCATTTCTCGTTTCCGTAATCAAAGTTCCGCAATCTAGTTATACCTAATATAATATTATGTATGCAAGTCATAAATAACATAATTGCATTAGTGGTGGAGATTTTGACATGACGACGTCACATAACGACGCATGATTGATATTTATTAAGCAACAATATGCCTACTCACAATGTAACAACATTCCTTCATTGTAAAGTCATTCTGATATGTCTTCTACAAGATATACAATGTTGGCAACAAGTACAGTTAAACCTGAGTGAGTGAGAACTGGGTAAGCGAGAAAACTCTCAAGTAATTGCCGGATACCGTCTTTATAACCCTCTAAAACTTCTATAAGTGAGAAACAGGAACCTCTATACAGTATGTAGGTAAACGCGTAAGGTGCGCATAGAGAAATTAGCATTGGGAAAAAATACTTGGATCAGAGTCAGCCATGACTGCATTAATTGTTATTTCTATTGAATTATCGTGGTAATCTTGAGGATTTCTATTTTATTTTGATTTATGTTTATGTTACTTGCCTTTTTTAATAATAAAAAGCTCTTATAAATCATTATTTTAATTTTTTTGCACAAAAATAAAACAAAAAAAAACAACTCCATCTGTTTGGAAACATTTCATTCAAAAATTGTCTGACTGGTATGACGTATGTGCGTTGGTAAATCAGTGACCCAATGTCTTTAGGTTCAACACGAATAGGCGGAGATATTTGATCTCGCACCATATTTAAGTATTTTTGGGAATTTAATATCCCATCAATAAAGAAAGTCCGATTATGTTGTAATCATTTGAATATTTTCTTCGGTAGTATACACATTCATTTTGCAAAAGAATATTATCTGTCAAATTGAAAAACAAGATTTCAAGGCTCACTCTGATCCAGTCATTTTTTCCCAATGTTAATTTCCCTATGTGCACCTTACGTGTTTACATACTGTATAAGAGAAAGACGTTTTTTTACTAAGGACCTCCATAACTGAGACTACTACTTGCTTGTACCTACTCGTATATAAGCGATAGTCGAGCGTATTAATAGTTCGACGAAATTTAAGAATGAGTCATAAATAGGTGAACTAAGTAACATTGTTTTTGTATCATTGTTTTTTTTGTTATTTGTTTTGTTTTTTCAGCATCTAAGTCGAATTATTGTCTATGTCGAATAATCGAATAATACATACATGTTTATTAATATCAGTACTGTATATTTGCTGTATTTTTATAGACCTCTATAAGCTAGAAACTCGAGTTAATGAAAAACAGTGATGTCAAACACGCAGCCCGCGGGCCGCATGCGGCCCGCCGAGACGTTAAAAAAACATTTAGTCTAATAATATAATCATTCTAACAATCGTACTTTATTAACATTTTTTAACATTAAAAACATGCGGCCCCCAACTTAGTACAAAATAGATAATGTGGCCCGCAATATCATATGAGTTTGACATGTCTGATGAAAAACCTCCATAAGCGAAAAAGAGATCGCGGTCCCTTGAATTCTTGCTTATCCAGGTTCGACTGTATTACCATTTTTAACCGACTTAAAAAAAAAGAAGTTATACAATTCACCGCGTACCTATGTTTTGTTTTTTTTTTTGTGAGCGTAAAATTTCGACGCCATTTTGTTCAGTAAACAACTTTCCTGGCAACTTAACCAAAATTCTGAAAATCTTAAATTGTTCCCATAAAAACAAACTGGGTAATAATGATCCAGTCTAACGTAAAATATGTAGGTACGTTTTTAAATAACCTAAAATAAATCGTTCAGCATCAAAACAGAGAGAACTAACATGATAATTCAATCGTTGTTAACTTTATTTTTCCACAAAATCGACTTAACTTTTCGAGTTTATTTATATCATAGTATAAGCAATTATACATATAGTAGCCGCAGTTCTCTGTTAGTATTGCGCAGATGAGCTGCGCTGGTTGTGTTAGCTTGCAGACCAACCAGGCACGCCCATACAGTTTTCTTATTGGTGCTGCCTGCAGCATACTAGTCGGTGGGGTTATAAGACCACGAACGAGGTCGCACAGTGCCGTATTTAGAAATGAGCCTATTCCTTACTTTCAGAAATCTGGTTCTTTGGTGACAGCAACTTCCATGTAAGAGTAATAGCGATTACTGGTCAATTTCGTTGACTAACGATTAAAGTTCCGACAGTAGAGTGCAGTTTCCAAATATTATTCTTACGAGCAAGAATTGTTTGTTACACTCTGTATACATTGTTCTTATTTACGATACAAGGCTACATTAATTTAATCTATTAAAAATACGACACCTCATTGCGTTAATAGCATTTTATTGTTAATAATAAACAACAGAATGTTAAATTGACTTATCAACGGTTATCAGCTATCAAGTTACATAATTTTTACAACACAAGGTGGATTAGATCGTTCTTTCGGTTCTGTAGAATCACTTACAGAGGCAGATGACTTATTAATACTAATTAAATTTTTGCAGGAACCCCTATAAATTAGCTGCTTTCGTCCTGTATGTAAAGTGACCCTGTAGGCAATAATAATAATGATTTATTTTCATATCGCCAGAAAGGCAAGAAAGTGTCATTACAAAATTCTTAATTAAAATATCATAATAATCTAATATATAAAATTCTCGTGTCACAGTTTTCGTTGCTGAACTCCTCCGAAACGGCTTGACCGATTTTGATGAAATTTTTTGTGCTTATCCGGTATCTATGAGAATCGGCCAACATCTATTTTTCATCCCCCTAAATGTTAGGGGTAGTCCACCCCTAAATTTTTTTTTTTATTTTTTAGACAAAATTTTTAATTTCTATTTTTTTATGATACAACATACAAAAATACATACAATCCTCAATTTTCACCCTTCTACGATCAACCCTTATTTTTTAATAGCCATTTTAGTAATTTAATCATTTTTCCTCTCCGGTCGAAAACTGATCAATCGTCATTTAATTAGTTATCCCCGCCAGATGTCTACAGGTGTCACTTCGCCAACATCTATTTTTCATCCCCCTAAATGTTAGGGGTAGTCCACCCCTAAATTTTTTTTCTTCCTTCCCCATTCGTTCTTTTGCACCGGGCACGACGGCGCAGCCGGAGTGCTCGACATACACACATATACGCCCATGTATATTTTAAAATAGCTAGCAATTAATAAAATAGATAGATAGATGTTCCAATTATATATATATATATATATGTATATATATATATATATATATATATATATATATATATATATATATATATATATATATATATAGACAAGCATTATATATATATATATATATATATATATATATATATATTATACTGTTAGGCGGTACGAAGTTCGCCGGGTCCGCTAGTCATATTATTATTATTAATATTATAAATGCGAATGTAAGTTTGTTTGTTACGCTTTCACGCAAAAACTACTTAACCGATCATCATGAAACTTTGCACATACACTCTTGAAGGTATTAGAAGTAACATAGGATACTTTTTATTAAAAAAAAAATAAAAATTTTTTACGAAAAATAAGAAAGGGTTGAAAACATTTTTTGGGCCCAAAAATACCGAAAAATTTCTCCGAATCGTTTCAAAATTGAAATTTAACCCTTTAGTAATGATTAAAATGTGCTATTAAAATTTCATTAAAATCGGCCCGACAGGACCGGACTTACAAATTTTATGAAAACGAAATATTATAAATGCGAATGTAAGTTTGTTTGTTACGCTTTCACGCAAAAACTACTTAACCGATCATCATGAAACTTTGCACATACACTCTTGAAGGTATTAGAAGTAACATAGGATACTTTTTATTAAAAAAAAATAAAAAATTTTTACGAAAAATAAGAAAATTGTTTGTCAAAATATGTGCAATACCTCAACCCCTGATATGCATGTCAAAAGTCGATTTCCATCTCAATCGCGGGCGTAGCCGCGGGTAGCGGCTAGTTCTAATATAAAATAGTTCATGTGAAATATTCATCAATAGAGTAGAAACATTGCTGAATGAGAATTTTTTTAATGCCGTTTTAAATGGATTGATATTTAGATTTTAGGTAAATTATTAAAAATGTTTATTCCAGAGCAAAATGGGCCTTAACTATAAAGAGACAAGCATTATTTAGGAATTGCACAGTGTGTCTTTTCAGTCTTTTGCCTTGTATCATAGTCGTGAACAGCCTGATTAGTCGGAAAATAGTACGAAAAGTGAAATAAAAATAATGCGATTTTACCAATTCAATAGTTATATCTCTGTGAGTTGAAATTTAAATCCATATGAGTTTTCATAAATACTTTAAATTTCCAATAGAGCCGAACTGTCAGATATATAAATATACACTTATTATGATGTGTAATTCAGCTATTTTATGGGAGACACGTACAAAAAATACTGTATAATCTCGAGCGTGACTATTTTCTGGCTTATGTGACTGTTAAAATTCATTGGCGCTCGTTTCACCACAATGTCACATTGCGTCATAAAATAATAATTCACGCACTTGACACATAACCTACTATTTTGCACGCACCCCTATAAAATAACCGTTATAGGGTTGCCAGGTGTCCGACTTTAGACGGACATATTCGGCCAAATATTTACATGTCCGGCTTTTTTAAGGCTTTTGGTCTGTGTACTTTTAATTAAAGAGTGTTTGATATTTTTCAAGAGTTTGAAATATTGTTATTTTTAATTTTTTTTGTTTTTATCCAAAAGAATGGATATATTTATTATCAGAGATATTATATTAAATATCTCTGTTTATTATTTACCATTCCAACCCACAAGTGAGAAATGGTACTAGTTTAGGTCAAAAATCACTTTTCAAAACATTTTTTCGTTTTGAGATCCCCCGAAACATGTTTCTGGAAAAAATCTGTGCGTCTGTTAGTCTGTGAGCACGATACAGGTCAAACGGATAAGCGGATTGAAACCAAATTTTGGGAGGATATTTGGTATGCAAATATGAAGAGCCCTATTCTTTTTGGGGAAAATCGGCGCATGCGCAGAAGAGATATGCTATGACGGTCTTTTTTATATAATATAATGGTATGCTTTTCATAACGGTTTATTATTCTATTTATTTTTTCAAGAAAATTTCGTTAAATTTGTTTTTCTAGTTTCGGAAATATTGTGAAAATAAAAAAAATTAGCTGTTCTTTTGTTTTTGTAGATCTGTCAGAAATAAACTACCTAGTTAAGCATGCTTTGATTAATTTTTACATGACGTGGAACATATTATGTAGGTAACCTTGTTAATAAATAGCAAACATCATATATTGAATACTAGCCATTACCCGCGTCACCTCACGCATTATCAGAAATTTTATTTTCTTTATTATACTATATCAAATGTCATCATTTTGAAGTTGGAATGGTCCCATCGACTAATTGGCTGGAATTTTTTTGATCTCTAATGAAAACTTAGTTTTATGTATTTTTTTATTGTAAATGTGATATCCAGCTTTAAAAAGGTATACCTATGTTTGGCTTTTAAAAGAGATATGTCCGGCTTTTAGGGCAAAATGTCCGATCTAACACAGCGCCGAGTCCGGCTTTTGTATTTCTGGCAATCCTAGTCCTGACGGTAACTTGTTGGATTTATGTTTTCCAAAATTATAAATTTGGTATTTGTTCACAAGATGTATTAATTTGCGTGATATTTCAAAAAACTCCTTATAATATATACATCCGAAATACTAATTGAAATATGCATTGAAAGAGATTTATTTCATATACAGAGAAAAGAATTTTAGTATTGAAGGAGAAAATTTGGTTGAGGAACAATTGAAAAATAAGCTTTACTCAAAACAAAGATACCTCGTACAGAGAAATGAATTTAGTATATTGAAGGAGATTTATTTGGTTGAGGAACAATTGAAAAATAAGCTTTACCAGAGTATCGCTTGTGGCCAACTTTTCGAAAAAATATATTTTCATCATCAGGGCCTCAATATTTATTTTCATATTGGACAGAACAATTTTATTTAAAAACTGTTTTATGATATCTTTAAATTTAAAAACTGTTGAAATTCATAATAAATGATCATGTATATATTATAATAATATATTTTTCAAAACGTTGGCCACAAGCGGTACTCTGGTAAAGCTTATTAACCGACGAAAAACAAAAACGGAGGAGGTTCTCAATTCGACGCGTATATTTTTTTTTTTTATTTTTTTTTTTTATTTTTTTTTTTTTTTTTATTTATGTATGACCACGCATAACTTTTTACAGAGTAGTCCGATTTTGATAATTATTTTTTTGTTTGAAAGGGTATACCCCGAAGTTGGTCCCATATAAATTTGGTAAAAAAATTCCAACCCTAAGGGTAGGAAAACAGGGGATGATTGATTGTTCACTCACTGATTGTAATGTATGACCACACATAACTTTTTACAGAGTGGTCCAATTTTGATAATTATTTTTTTATTGGATAGGGTATACCTCGAGGCTCGTCTCATATAAATTTGGAAAAAAAACTCCTACCCTAAGGGTGGGAAAATAGGGGTGATTTATAGTTCACTCACAGATTTTCATACTTTGTGTATTACAATTATAAATTATATAGCCACAAAAAATTATAAAATAAAAACTTTTTAACAAAAAAATTAAACCGCCGAAAAACTGAAAAGCAAAAAATAATAAATCTTTTTATTTAACTAAGTAGTTGAACGTACGTGACAGTCTAGTATATCTAAGTAATTTTGAGTCGGCGTCAACAATCCTTCGCCGGAAATCTCTGAGAGTTCACGAGAGTTCTCTAATTTGATTTGGTTATTTCTTTTAGTGATCTTTGTTCATTGATTGTTTGACGCCGACTCAAAATTACTTAGATATACTAGACTGTCACGTACGTTCAACTACTTAGTTAAATAAAAAGATTTATTATTTTTTGCTTTTCAGTTTTTCGGCGGTTTAATTTTTTTGTTAAAAAGTTTTTTTTTTCAATTATTGTTCCTCAACCAAATAAACCTCCTTCAATACCTAAATAGGTACTAAATTCATTTTTCTGTATGAGGTATCTTCGTATTGAGTGTATTTCAGAATTAATCGTAAAAATCAAATAAAAAGTCTAAAATCCAATTAACCCAAGAACATTTATCAGCAAAACATTTTCTCGTTAATTTCAAATTTTCAAGTCTATTTGCTAAGTTGCTAACGTACAATCTATACCAAATACAAGAATTCGAGTATCTTGTTCTTACGGGAAAAAAATGCAAAATAAAAAATAAACGAAAATCACAATATATTCAAAACATGTACGCAGTTGACAATGAACGATTTAGGTAATTACATAGTACATTGTACAGCGAGTGTGAATCTCACAACGTGTCGATTTCCTTTCTACACTTGGTATGTGCGTATGCGATCGAAGATGGTTACAATTTACGAAGTGTTCGGTACAGTTCGCAGTAGATATCTGTGCGGACGGATGACGGACAACTAGTTCCGAACATCTAAAGGCCGCTGCACACGAGGCTAGAAACGCTGCTAGATTTGCCTACTAGTTTTCTAGCGCTAAATTTCCTGGTTTCTGTTAAGTGCTCGCTTCACACGAGACTATTTTTCAAGCTTGATTTGTGTATAGATCTGGTGCGCGCGCAGTGACAGTTCGAATATAAACACAGAGCAAAACGTGTCTGTTGTCTCACTCTGAACAGAATGCGGCACCATGTTGGTTTGTGGGTGTTTGTTCAAGTGCCCACGTGACAAGATACTGCTTTCTGATTGGTTCTTGCAACAAATCTCGCAGGGAAAATAGCCCTTATTCTAATTTTAAAACCTATGTTGTGAGCTAGCAGGCCAGCCCACAGTGACGTCATTTCTAGCTTCGTATCCAGCCTACCGGCTAGCAGAACACCTAGCTGCGTTTCTAGCCTCGTGTGCAGCGGCCTTAAGACTTTGGCCTCTGTCGGAGATGTTTCTTATCTTTCCCTAAACCCTTAACCTGTCCATACATCGGCATACAGTCCGATGTCATCACGAGATCTGTCATCCCTTCAAGTCCAACAACGGTTATTATTCGTTCGTTCCCGAATGAGAATGCAAACCGAGCGTTTGACATGTTGGGTTAGACTCGACGATTTACACTACGAAACATATCCCTGTCCGTTTAGAGTTTAGAACTATGGGACGCGATCGGTCCGCATCCACGAACATTCATAGTACAATGCAAACGGTACCAGTGGTTAACAGTGGAATGAGATCGTTTCTCGAAAACAAAGAAGACGGTTCGTGTTGGTTCCGTTTTGGGAACTATTTTGTGCAAGCTTTGGCCTGCTCGTGTTATTTCTGTGCTACTGCTTGCACTTTGTCGGATGTAGAGAAATGTAAGCGTAACAAAAAGTGAAACATCTATTATCTTGCCAGTCAGATCAAGGCGTGTGCGCAAATGAGAGACGATATCGATGGTCCTTACGAAGTAAGACGAATGTGTTTCAGTTTTCGTTATGCTCTCAGTTTTAGCAAAGCGCCAGTTAAAAGAAGCTGCTTAACATAGAAATTTCACTTCTACGCGTGTGGCAGCCAAGAACTCATATATTTTTCTGCGTTTTTTTCGGTGTTTTTAGATTAAAAATATTTAAATAGAATACTTGATTTTATAAACTGAGACTCATGTAAAAACATATGTACTTCGGTATCTAATACTGACAAAGGGCATAAAAAAAACTAGGTATTTGAAACGATTATTTTGTAATCGTTTTTTACCATGATTTGTTTAACTCGCTTTCTTGTGTGTTGTCCGGGTGAACAGATTTCATTCTTACTTATTTACCGTTGAAAGGCACATATGAATCACTGGTCTATGCACTAAGTTGGTTAGAGCGTCGTGCTAATAACGCCAGGGTCACGGTTCGGTTCCACGTGAGCCATGTAATAATTTTATTTTTTACGATGTACTTTTGTTTTTACTAAAACGTATAAAAATAATAAAAGATATAAAAAAAATTAATATGCCACGTTTTTAAAGCGAATTAAAAAGTATAAAATAATCTCTTTACAGATTTTTAACTTGTAGGATTTGAAACGAAAAACGTGGGGCGCATGCCACAGCTATATAAGAAGAATAGAGAGTAGCTATTAAGTTTTCCCCACGTTTTAAGTTTCAAATCCTACAAATCTGTCTGTAAAGAAATTATTTTATACTTTTCAGTTCGCTTGCGTGGCATATTAAAAATTTTTTATTTCTTTATTTTATTTTCTAATATAACCCTTTTTATTTAGTACTATAATTAGACCGGTCATTCTATTTTGAACGTAATGTTAATTTTTTGTAACCGTTATACAGCAAACCAAAATATGTGAAAAATCGGAAATTTTCCGTAGAATTCAATGCTGTATTTTTAAAACAACTGACAGTGATGGGTCTTACCGAAAATTGGGGCTAAAGTTGGTCAAAAACTGTTTTTTGCGTTTTTAAAAAAAAATATTCGTTGGGTTGAGAAAAGTTTAATACAAAAGTTATAGAAATAATTATTACGGATCGATCTGGCTTGGTCCGATGTTAAAAAATTCGAAAATGGAGTGGCAATTGTTAAAAAACCGTTAAAAATCGCAGTTTTTTTAAACGCTTGTATCTCTTTGGAAAAAAATAATCTTTAAGCGATACTTGGTGAAAGTGTAGCCCTTTGCAATCCAAACAAAAGCGTTTTTTAAAATTTGAAAAATAATGAAAAGTTTTTGCAAAAAACGATTTTTTCGAAAAAAAAGCATTTTTTTAAAATGCCAATAACTCATAAACCCGTGAGTTTTTATAAACGTTTTGGGGCTTAAAATTTTCTTTAATAGTTTCCGTAATGTTTGCAATTACTGCGCGCCTTTTTAATTGATCGGTAAAGTGCGAAAAATCGGTGAAAAAATCGGTATTTTTTTTTCAATAAAAACAAAAAATTAAATACCTTCAAAAATTGAAATTTTCTGCAATCGTCATTATTGCCATTTAATAGCTGGTATTTTTCTGTGAATTAAAAAAAAAAAATCAACCCTTCGACTTTCTGGAGCCGAAATATATATTTTTTTTTTAATTCCTGCGGCGCCATTTTACAATATTGAGGGCTGAAATTTACATGAGTTACAGTTTAATACTTACAGATTAAATAAAAAATTACCAGATCCAAATCGGTCATCACTGAGCACTGCAAAGTTAGTTACATGAGCTGATCAGCACCGTGGCATGAGAACATTAGCACTATAGGTGGAGTGGATGAGAAAAACGAAAAACTGATAAAATTATGATTAAGAGAAAGTCAGTGGGAGTTTTTTTTCATCCACTCCACCTATAGTGCTAATGTTCTCATGCCACGGTGCTGATCAGCTCATGTAACTAACTTTGCAGTGCTCAGTGATGACCGATTTCGATCTGGTAATTTTTTATTTAATCTGTAAGTATTAAACTGTAACTCATGTAAATTTCAGCCCTCAATATTGTAAAATGGCGCCGCAGGAATTAAAAAAAAAATATATATTTCGGCTCCAGAAAGTCGAAGGGTTGATTTTTTTTTTTTAATTCACAGAAAAATACCAGCTATTAAATGGCAATAATGACGATTGCAGAAAATTTCAATTTTTGAAGGTATTTAATTTTTTGTTTTTATTGAAAAAAAATACCGATTTTTTCACCGATTTTTCGCACATTACCGATCAATTAAAAAGGCGCGCAGTAATTGCAAACATTACGGAAACTATTAAAGAAAATTTTAAGCCCCAAAACGTTTATAAAAACTCACGGGTTTATGAGTTATTGGCATTTTAAAAAAATGCTTTTTTTTCGAAAAAATCGTTTTTTGCAAAAACTTTTCATTATTTTTCAAATTTTAAAAAACGCTTTTGTTTGGATTGCAAAGGGCTACACTTTCACCAAGTATCGCTTAAAGATTATTTTTTTCCAAAGAGATACAAGCGTTTCAAAAAACTGCGATTTTTAACGGTTTTTTAACAATTGCCACTCCATTTTCGAATTTTTTAACATCGGACCAAGCCAGATCGATCCGTAATAATTAATTCTATAACTTTTGTATTAAACTTTTCTCAATCCGAAGAATATTTTTTTTTTAAAACGCAAAATACAGTTTTTGACCAACTTTGGCCCCAATTTTCGGTAAGACCCATCACTGCCAGTTGTTTTAAAAATACAGCATTGAATTCTACGGAAAATTTCCGATTTTTTACATATTTTGGTTTGCTGTATAACGGTAAACAGCTGAAACATTTAAAATGACCGGTCTAAATGTAAATTTTGTAATACTAGCCCGCACAGATAACTTCTGTAAGCTATAGGTTAATAGGCCTGCTCTCTCTGTCACACCGCTGTTAAGTAACACTGCCGGAACATTTTAAAGGGTATACATGATTTTTTTAAAACATTTCGTAATTTACAAGTATTTAAATATCGACTTTTACACGTCAAAAATAGACTTTTTTGTCAAGCGTCTATAATTTGTCTTAGTTCAGAAAATGTCTTTAAACATTTTTTTGAGATTTAATTTTTTTAATTATTTTAACAATGCTTTTAATTTAAAATTTTATATGTGAGCTTATTTATTTTTTGTGTACATTTTGATACAAAACAGAAAACTATAAAAAAAATTACAAACTTTCATATACCTACCGACAGTTTTTCTATCAACTTGTATAAATTTTGCCCGAGAGCTGTGATGGACAAATATTTCAGAATTTTAATCAAACATTTTATATTTTTGTTCCAAAAATGTTAGATACAGAAACATTGAAAAAAACATGATTAAAAAAATTGAAGCTCATACAAAAAAAGCAACTAAAAAGCATAAAATAACAATAAAGTATTGAGGTCGGCGTCAATTTAATTACTACAATTTTTTAAGTATTTATATACTTTTTATATTACATTGGCGGCGAACTTTGTTGTTATTTTATTCTTTTTAGTAAACTTTTTTGAAAAGGTTCAATTTTTTTAAAAGTTTTAAGTTTATTACTATTTAGTGGATTTGCAATACGTAGTTTGCACGTTATTAATCGCCTTCTTTCTTAATATTTGATTACTAAACATTAAAAAAAAACTACTGAACCGATTTAAACATCATTCATTTGGGACCACTCTAAAGGTATCGTTTACCAAATGGAAAAATAATCATAAAAACGGTTTACAAATGCTGAATGAGGTAACATATATTCAAAAATTCTTTTTTGAAGTCAAAAACAACCGAACCAATTTTAAAATAAATATATATATATATGTGACCAATCCGAGAACATTCTGGATAAAATGGCATCGAAAATTTTCGAATAGGTTCACAACTGGCGGAGATATCACGGAACATACAAAAACATCAACTCCTTTTTTTAAAGTCGGTTAAAAATAACAAACTACGCTACTGACAAAACACCAGTGCTGTAGTTGACACTGTTCTCACCTACCAACATGTCATGTATAGTGTATAATATGTACAGTAGTGTAAAGATGAAAATGATAAAATTTCCAAAAAAAAATTTGTCTGTTCACTTTGATATGGAAAATATAACACGAACACGGTTTAGAAAATATACAGGGTGTATCACAGAAAACCGTACATAGGGAAAACTCCATTGTGCAAATTATAGTTAGGATCAACGATTACTTCGGTCACATATTATGAGAATGGTGACGCTGACTAATCATTATTTAATAACAATAATTGCTAATAATGAATAATTAGAAAAATCAGTTAAAATAAATTCTTCAGTATTAAATGAATTTATATTTATTAATGAAACAATTTTTTATTTAGAAAATATTTTTTTTAATAATTAAACCAAACAAACAGTTAAAATCAAAATTAAAGCAAATGTTGAAATAAACCTCAATTTTTATTAAGCAGTGGCTTAATCGGTTATAAAAACTTATCTCACTTTGTCTAACATTACAGAAGTCACAGTGAAACATACTTCGGCGATTTTGTCTTAAGTTCATCCAGATTGTGCCACCATCCCGAATAGATTTCATTATGTAAAGTGTAAACCATGGTAACGACCTCTGAATAGAGGGCAAAGCAATCTTGTACTCTTTTCCCTATGTGTGGTTTCCTGTGAATGTGATACATTCTGTATAATTTTATTTTAAAATTTTGCCAAATTCCATTATTTAGACGCTGGAGTAGCTCTCGCACTGAAATTTTTAGGCTTATTGCATTCCTTTTGATGCGAGCTTTCTGCTGACGCGTTTTCTATAATTCCGAGCATTTGAGATGACATCTTTAATTATTTTGTAATTTTTAATTTAATATTGATTTTCACTTAAATTTCGGCGACTATATTTATTATCTCACTATAAATCCTATAGTAGTGCTCCGCCCAAATCTAAATCCTAGCTAAACGCATTTCCACGATACATGCTCTTACACTAGTGCGATGACGTCACAGACAAAGTAATCGTGCGCGACTTACTCGTACAGATCTGCTTTACCTGTTGTGGACTCAACCGTTGTTAACGCACTATTAGTCTCGTAGTTATTAGCGGTTCAAATCTGACGGCATTTAGCAACACTATAAGAAGTTTGACAACGCGCGAATATAGACGTTTTCATATCTAAATCATTTATTTCTATAATATTTAAAATGTTATTAACAAATTTTTAAACAATATTTTTATCCACGTCCGTAAGCTTTCACGGCCACTATTGTTCCAAATCGCCTTGGTTTCCGAGATTGTTGGTCGTGGTTAATTGGTATTTCTACCGGACGTTTAGTCTACAACTGCGGTAGACATTATCAAAGGTGAAGTGTCCTTCTAAGTTAGGGGTGTCAGACTGATTTTTCTAAAGGATCATTTATATGTAATAAGACAGGACGCACGAATCACGATTGTGCGATTTTTCTTATTAATTATTATCTCGATGGACGCGTTACCTAATATAGATCATTTATAAGATTTAGACGGTGTGTTAATAGGCCAAACTCTAAATTAAAAACTAAAACACATACTAAATTAAAACCTTTATTTATTTAGTTTAATTCAATTTTCATATAAAGGTAATCAAAAGGGTACATTATCTGAGGTCTCTTGTTTCTGATAAGCTCATTGATGTCAGGTGTCTGAAATCCTCACTGGGTAAATTCTGGTCGCAGACCGTATTGATATGGCTGAGAGACTAATGCGGCCCGCGGGCCGTATCTTTGACATCACTGTTTTTGGCGGGTCACAGGTAAATGTATCTTTGTATCGCAACAACCACAATGTACAATTCTATCCAAACGACAACCTTGATGTACGAAACTACCCGAGTTGACGATGGACATCGCTAGTGCAAGTTATTGTACGAGGAGCTGGTGTAGTTTTTACACTGATGTACACCGGAGTCAGGAATACATTGCGTGTACGATAGAGATAGAGTACAGAGCAGATACTTTATTATTACACGTATGCGTCTAATATACGATATTGAAGTCACGTCAGATGCTATGATGTTTTGTGTACGGGGCGCAAGTAATTGATCTAGGCAGCCGTGAGAGGGAAGTGCCCACTTGAGAACATTGGACCGACACCATGGGCAGTGAATTATACCACGTACGCTACATCACACCGTATTCTTTCACTTTGTGTCCGTTAAGATATTCCATTGGCCAAAAGCAAATGTAGTTTTATTCATGTATTTTCAACCTGTCGAAATTAATCGACTCGTCTATTTTCAACTTCTCCTTCATCCCCACTTCGTGGCAGTCTTAGATCGATCAGAAAAAAACATTTGAGGTTAAATGTGGACAAACGTATTTTTTCATGGACTGAGCAGCGGAGGAGAAGACACTTTGCGTGAGAAGTAGGGACTAAAAACTTGTTGTAAACAGACGGTGTTGAAAATACATGAGTCCGACTGTAGTTATATTGTTTGTATTTTTTTTTCTTCTTCATAATATGTGTATGCGATTATATTATAACACTCTGTAAGTGGACCTTAGGTCTGTTGAGTGGATCAATAAATAAATATCAAACTTAACTGATTCCCAAAGTGGTCTATATCGCCCCTAGGTGTCGACGACAACTTGCAAGGGGTCCATATCAGCGAAAGAAAAATTGGGTGTCCATGAAGTGAAAATGGGGGTCAACGATAGTTGATCTCCTAACAAAAAGTAACAGGACATCGTTAACCGAGGAGATTTGAGATTAAACCTAACTAAATTGATGCCAAATGTCGAAAATTTAGGTATTATTAAAGCGTCAGGTTCATCCCTCACACTGTATTGTAGAGCGTACGTACGGCAAAACTATTATTTTTATATCACTCTGTACTCTGTATAATTTGTTACATAATATTTAATTATTTAACTACAAAAATAAGGTCATTGCAAACAAACTAAAACTAACATTTTTTGTGAACAATTTTTGGATTTCATTCTAAATCTATCGTCGCTCTATAATAGTCAAAGAAATAAATGTTTGTTAATATTGTTAAAATATCTTATCATTTAACTTTCGACCTTCCCAACAAAACACACACTAAAAACATTTCTTTTTTGCTTAGTTATTTTATGTAACGGAAAGTAAACTTTAATTTGATTCGTTTTAATTTGAATTTATTTAACAATTATATAAAACTTAACGTGTGTTTTTCAAGTTTTTCAGACTTCACTACCGTTATTAATTTAAATCTCTCACTATACCGGCTGTCAAAAATACATTTGAAGTTAATGAATTTGCAAAAAATCAATATCAGGTAAGCAGGGGGTCTACCCAAAACCGAAAAACATAGCAAGTAATCTACGAGATAAAAAGTTTAGGTACCTCTGAACTAAACAATATCATAAAACATCCATGAGCGGAGATGAGATTCGAAGTCTCGACAGTTTGATCCTAAGGTTAGTACGGTAACCGCTAAATCAATTTTGTCCGCTGAAAATATTGTAACAAAATTGCTGTAGTCCGTGGCAATAATAAATGTTTAACAAAACAGTAAAACACACAAACGAAAGCGTACTTCTTTAACTTAACAGAAAAAAAACTAATAGTTCTAAATTATAAAATAAAAGACTAAGTGACAGAGAATATAGAGTCACTAAATTATATACACAAAATGTATATCTAGTACAGTAACTGATTCACACTTGTATTTACAAAAAGTTATTTAAACAGATTTATATAAATTGCACTCACTAAAGTTTATTTATCTTCGCAGTATTATGATTTAATTTATGTAGTAATGCCAGAACACTGTAACAACACAACTCGCGAACAGCTCCAGTAACTGACTGACTGACTTGTTCACTCTGCTCGCCGTATATAGTTTCGACCCACGCTTCTATCGAATGTTCTGGACGAATCGATATTTCTTCCTTTACATCTATTGTTCTCTCCAAGCGATTCTAAGAAATCGGGTCTAACTTCTCTACCTGCTTCCTGCACCGAGATCCTTTCCTTTACATGTATGTGTGTCTCCAAGGTCGGGTGTTCTTTACCTGTTTCCATTGTTGTTGGTTCTAGTAGTTTCTACCAATTCCATAGGCGTCCCATCAAGGAGCACGCAACAATATAATACTGACATTATTCTCAAATACCGTGTTAATGTTTAATCCTGCCCAAAAATTGATCGAAAGTAACCCTAAATCATTTCGGTAACGACATTATTCCAATTTTAAAATTTATAGAAATATGCACACTGAGGAATGTTTTTATTACTGAAAAAACTTCTGAATAAATTCTCAAAAAAATTGTTTCATAATCTATTTGAAATGTAGATTTCAACAAAAAAATGTGCGAATATCCCGCTTGACGAATGACGTAGGTCAGGGGTGGCGAACCTTTCTACACCTACGTGCCAATTTTTTTCAAAAATGTTTTATGTAGCCATGAAGTGCCGACAAGCAACCAAAGAAATTTAGTTGTCAGAAAAATGACTCAAACATAGATAAAAATAATAATTTTTATATTACATTGAGTGCCATTTTTTACCCTCAACGGAACGACGAAGGTATATGCGTTCAGCCTGAGAAATTGTTTGTTAGTTTGTTTGTTTGTTTGTGCACTCGAATGTCGCCATTTATTAATTATTTCGATTTTGCACCTCAATCAATGCCATACCATCTGTGGCACGCGTGCCATAGGTTCGCCACCCCTAGCGTAAGGTATATGATTTGTTCCGTCACTAAATAAACATACGAAGTTAGGCAAATTTTGAATGTGAATATTATAAGTCACTTAGCGCAAGCATAAAATAATTAAATTATCCAACATGTGCAAAAAGAAATTACTATTAAAGTTGCTTAAGAAGCAGGTAACTAAGGTAATTTTATTACGAATATAACGAAGCGTCTTTCATAATAACATTTTATATATATTGCATTTAAGTTGCTAAAGTGTCTTCTATCATTATTATAAAGCGAAAAGTTCTCTAGTTAGACCAGCACGCTTTTACATTATTATGCTCGCTTAGAATATAAAGTATGGTGTTAAATTATATTAGCTACATTATAATTGCAATTTAATGTCAACATCATCCAGCTAGTAGCTACCCTTGTCTACAAGCGCTATACAGTATGTAAACACGTAAGGTGCACATAGGGAAATTAACATTGGGAAAAAATGACTGGATCAGAGTGAGCCTTGAAATCTTGTTTTTCAATTTAGATAATATTGTTTTGCAAAATGAATTTGTATACTACCGAAGAAAATATTCAAATGATTAGAACATAATCGGACTTTTTTTATTAATGGGACATTAAATTTCCAAAAATACTTAAATATGGTGCGAGATCAAATATCTCCGCCTATTCGTGTTGAACCTAAAGACATTGGATCACTGATTTACCAACGCGCATACGTCATACCAGTCAGACAATTTTTGAATGAAATGTTTTCAAAATGATGGAGTTGTTTTTTGTTTTATTTTTGTACGAAAAAAAAAATAAAATAATGATTTATAAGAGCTTTTTATTATTAAAAAAGCCAAGTAACATAAAAATAAATCAAAATAAAATAGAAATTCTCAAGATTACCACGATAATTCAATAGAATTAATGCAGTCATGGCTAACTCTGATCCAAGTATTTTTTCCCAATGCTAATTTCCCTATGTGCACCTTACGTGTTTACATACTGTATAAGATGGTGCATTGTACTGTTTGACCGAGAAAAGAACGCCAGCCAAAAGAATGACATTATGCCGCTGCACACGTGACTGGTGTTGCCACTGAATTCTCTACTGGAATTTGTGCTAGTTGCTGTGCTGACTGCGTGATCACAAGCTGGATTTTAAAACTAGAACCCAGACTATTTTTTTGGTGACTTGGATCAAGAACTAATCAGAAAACAGTATCTTGTCATGTGGGCGACATCATTGGCGTAGCAAGAAGGGGGACCAGGTGGGCCTGGCCCACCCTAGACTCCTCCTGGCTCACCCTAGAATATTAACTGTTCACGTACAAATAACAAGATAAATCTCCAATTATCAATTCATATTTTCTTTGTCGCGAAATTTAGAAAGTCGTGTTGATCGATTCGCTTCTATGAACAGTTTTCAAATTATTGTAAGTGGCAGCTGGTAATGGTAGGTAGAGTTGTAAATTTAACCCCCCCCCCGCCAGGATAAAATCGCTGCTGTGCCTATGGGCGACATGAGCAAACGTCATAAACATGGCGTCACAGTGTGTGTTCTGTTCAAAGACAATAAACGTCCACTTTTATGATCATTCGAACTGCCACAAAACCATCAATACTATAACAAGACTGTCCTAGATCGAGGTGGAAAATATTTATTTACAATAGTGAAACGTTAACAAAACAAATAAACAAACAAATATTTTGTACAAAATTACGGTGTTTTCTCAAAAAAACTGTTTTAGTAACATATAACGACATCTGATAGAATTTACTCAAAGATTTCAGAAGCAAACAAAAATACTATTTTAGTACCAACTTGCCACCAAGTAGCGACATTGCTAGAATTCTTTCAAAGCTATTAGTTCAGAAGCAAATCTGGTAGAATTTGCTCAATGGTATAAGTTCAGACGCCGGACCGTAAACGAAATACATTTTGCAGACTTATATCTGTTACCGTTAAAACCCGTTTTTAGTTAGAACGCGTATTTACTAGTAGTTAAAACTAGTTTTCACTAAACGCCCTCGTTAAAACTAGAATTTCCTAGTAACAACTAGAATTTACTGATTTAGAAGATTGATTTTTAGATAAAACTAGTTTTAACTGTGAGCGTTAGACAAAACTAGTAGTAACTAGAAAATTGTGTTTCAGAGGATTGATTTAATAGAATGAAGCCTTGATTAAAAAATAAACATTATTACATAATAATATTTATTAAAATATTTATTGAGAACATATTTTGTGAATAGTAACATCTGAACAACGTTGATATTAATTAGTAATATAAAAAAATGATTCTTCCTTATGGAGATCAAACATCCATATTGTCAACTTTTATTAAAGTTTTATTAAAGTCTTACACATTTAAAAAAGACATTAATAGCGAACAAAAACAATTAGTACTCCTCTTAGTCATTTGAAAAAGAAACATTATATGATCACATATTATTATTTAATACAATATTTATTTAAATATTTACGAATTGAAACATCCCAAACAAATTTAATATTTAAAGTTAGTAACATATAACACAGTAAAAGAATTCATTTTTCCTTATGAAGATCAAACAGCCATATTGTCAATTTTAATTAAAGTTTTATTGGTCTTTACTTGTTATTGCAGGGCAAACTATCGTGACATTTTGAGTTACATAGGTTGTCTTTTTTCTTACAAAAGCACCTTTTTGACATACAAAACTTTTTACATACACAGCGAACAAATCCTTGGCCTGTTCCTAAAGTTTTAACTGCTTGGTGCCGTTAAAACGCTTTTTGACTAGTTAAAACTAGTTTTAACTGATATTCATTTTTACTGACAGTAAATTCTAGTTTTAACGAGGGCGTTTAGTGAAAACTGGTTTTAACTAGTAGTTAAAGCAATGGTGCGTATTTCAATCGGTGGAAAGCAACCGGATGACTCTTGGTATTTGAGTTCCTGAAGCAATTTGGAAACTTTTTTGTTCAGTACCTCATAACCCCAAAATGGAAGGAATCGGAGAAAAGGGGGGGGGGTCAAAACGTAAAAAAAAATTGTTTAGAAACCAAATGGAAAGGCGGTAGCATTAAAGTACATGTACTCACTATTGTTTAAAAAAATTGTCATCCGAAACGTGCGGACGGTTTGCGCGAACCGATTTTTTGAAAATCGGAAAAAAAAATTGTGTCGCAACCGGTTGCGATTTTGAGGAAAATTCTTGTTTTTGTTCAGAGATGCTGTAAAAAAATTGTCATCCGTTTCTGCTGGACGGATTTTAAGGAATTAAAGGTTTGAGTGGCTAAAATTCTCGATTTTTCACTAGCTTTTTTCAAACATCATAAAAAAATTGCTAAAATTGTTAAAAACGGATGACGTTTCTTATACATGTTCTCAGAGGGTCCAACTATAATATGTATCAATGTCATCCGTTTTTATAACATTTAACCCCATTTTTCAACCCCTTACTTTTGTGCGATATTAATCAGAATATTGAGGTTAGACTCGTTTCTGATGGCATACAGATAACGTACACAACCCCTTTAGGGGTTGAAAAATGAGGTTAAATGTTATAAAAACGGATGACATTGATACATATTATAGTTGGACCCTTTGAGAACATGTATAAGAAACGTCATCCGTTTTTAACAATTTTAGCAATTTTTTTATGATGTTTGAAAAAAGCTAGTGAAAAATCGAGAATTTTAGCCACTCAAACCTTTAATTCCTCAAAATCCGTCCAGCAGAAACGGATGACAATTTTTTTACAGCATCTCTGAACAAAAACAAGAATTTTCCTCAAAATCGCAACCGGTTGCGACACAATTTTTTTTTTCCGATTTTCAAAAAATCGGTTCGCGCAAACCGTCCGCACGTTTCGGATGACAATTTTTTTAAACAATAGTGAGTACATGTACTTTAATGCTACCGCCTTTCCATTTGGTTTCTAAACAATTTTTTTTACGTTTTGACCCCCCCCCCCCCTTTTCTCCGATTCCTTCCATTTTGGGGTTATGAGGTACTGAACAAAAAAGTTTCCAAATTGCTTCAGGAACTCAAATACCAAGAGTCATCCGGTTGCTTTCCACCGATTGAAATACGCACCATTGCTTTAACTATAGTAAATACACGTTCTAACTAAAAACGGGTTTTTACGGTAACATATCTACCGCACCCGGCTGAAACCGGGACGGACCGCTAATGTTTCTGTAACGCACTGGTTACTTTCGGTGATCGATATTTTATTTTGATATGAGTTAAATAAAATATAATTTTAGTATTCAATTTTCATTTAATCTGTTTAATCAGTGAAATAAATTTTGCTGCGTGTATTGTCAGATTTGATCAAAGAAATGATAAGATGTTTTAAAATTTTATTTTAATGTTGGTTTATTGAATGCTACGATGGAACTGATTTCAAATTTTACAAAATTCTAAACAGTAATACAAAATTATTATGTAATAAATACAGACCAAATATATACAAAATGTAAAGTACTTATACGAAATGTACATTATAAACGTTATAATGTTACATTTCTATAATAAATGCTTTATTTAATTTACTTTTATCGCTTCACACCCGAACACAATAAAAACGATACATTTCTCAATCGCATTATCCTATTGGAATTATTGTGCCGCCACAAATTACCACGAATTATATTTATCTGTGGTAAGAAGTTAAAAATGCAACTAGCGCGCTTGTCGGATTTATAGCGCAATTAATCCTCAATTCGAGACAAGCGATATTTGAAAGAGCTGCTGCAGCTGTCGGTATTTCGTTAGAAGTCGAGAGATACGAGTGGAGAAAAGTATTCGGAGTTGATAATTGTTTTACAGTACTCAAAGTCAATTGTCAAAACAAACTATGAATTACTGGATTCAAACACCGCTCAAATACGAACGGCTTAACTACCTATAGCTACCACAAATCTACTCGACAAATGTCCGATTAATAAACTGTTCAGTAGTGATGTGTCGCTCCTGAGCGAGTCGTTCATAATTAACGACTCCTTTCTCGGAGCGGAGCGAGTCGCTCTTTTTTTGTGAATGACTCACTCCGAGCGCCATTGCTCTGTGCTGAGCTGTTCTGTACTGTTGCATTCGCACATTTACAGAGCGCACACAGCACAGGCCACAGAGGCACGTACGGAGTTATCTTTGCTGAGTCAGTTAATGTTAAATGACACATTTTAAGTGTAATAGTACTAAGCTTAACAGTGACTTAAACCATTCACATTGACGTCGTTGACAAAGAAATAATATTGTAACAATAAACATTATTATTGTTAAACTTTTATTATACTTTATAGTTTATCCAAAATGCGAATAATATAAGATCAGTATCATATTAAAATGAGCTCAGAGCTGAGTGTGTATTGCGCTGTGCATGCTTCGCTCTGAACGACTCTTTTTAGTGAGCGGAGCACACGGAGGCAGCTCCCAATAAAGAGTCATGTGGACACATAACTACTGTTCAGTACACAAAAAACTACAACCGTTGAATCTTCGACCTCGCATTATGTCGACATAAAAAAACAATGACTTTTTTTAATAGTTTGTGTAGGGAGCCAACTGGAAATATTTATTCAAGAAAGAAATTAATGCGGGGAAATTATTACTTTTCACCAGGAAGTAGTACTTAGTGAAAATTGAATTGACATTGGTGACTTTTTTCTGACAACTGGGTTTTAAATGCGAAAACGTTGGTACCAATAACAGTATAAAATTATAAGTGAAGCAGCTAGTCACGCTAGTGTTATCTAATATATAAAATACTATCTGCCTTACAACGGGAAAAGAGTAAGAATGCAAAGAATATGTATCTGTCCACCCGGACAGACACAGAAGAAAGCGAGTTAAATAAAACGTGGTAAAAATGAATGCTCGTCTGTCTGTTCGGAGCCTAGGCGTTCCTAAACCACTCATCCGATTACGATGAAACTTTGGTGAGTTATTGTACGCGCGCCCACGAAAGTTTCTTATAAACATTATGTTTAAATTAGTTCTGCAAATCGACTTGCAAAATTTGACCCAAACTGCCTGAAAAGTTTGACATAAGCGCTATTGCTTTGTGACCACATACATATTCGATATCAAATCACAATACAACGAATGAACTTTATGCAAAAAAATAACAATAACTTGTGCTTTTATAAAACAAATGAATACAATATTAAAACAAGTGAATACAATATAAAAATTTCATTTCACGTTGTGCATATAAAACAAAAGAATATTATCTAGTATTTTAGTAAAAAAATGTTTTTATATGAATAGTCCCTGAGCCGACCGACGAATTTCCTACGTATCCAATAGCCAGACAGAGTCTATTTAGAAATGCTAGTATAATATATAAAGGATTGTTTTGTTTTTTATGTTTTTAAACAGGCCGTGCAAAAACGTAACACAAATTATTTGAAAGATACGGTGAGGAGTTTTGGAATAAATTATAACATGTTGAATGTTTGGAGAAAACCAATTCCAAAAAAATCACAAATAGTTGGCCAAACCAAAAGTGCACATCCCGCAAGTTTACCACTGTATGATAAAAAAATAACAATTAAAAAATATTTTTAATAAATTTAAAAAGATTTAAAAATTTAAAGAAATAAATAATTAAAAATTGAAAAAATATTTTTTTTTAAGTTTGCAAAAATAAAAAAAATTAAGTACTATACATAATATAATATATAATTAATATCAAGTGGAATAAAATAAAACAAAATAAAAAGAAAAAAAAAAAAGAAAAAACTCAATGATATCGTAAGGAATCGAACCCAGGACCTGGCCCTTGGCGATCCAACGGCATAACCATTACGCCACGGCTGCCTAATACGTATAGTGGTGTTATCACGGTATACAAGTGTAGCACTTGTTTTATGGATTACACTATGTTTAGCCAGCAATTATTATATTGTTTTTAAACTATTAGCTGTCAAAAATAATAAAAAATAAAACTGTTTATAAAAATTAAACTACTGAACACATTTTAGTGAATTTAAATAGGGTTCTGGTCTGATAGTAAACAAAGTGAATAAAATATAACCCAAGGCAATCCGACCAAAATTGCGATCTGTAGAGTCGTGACGTACGTACATACGTACGTACATACGTACAGACCAACCGACAACTGCTGTTTGTGATTTTCAATTACAATTTTAATAGTATTTATGAACTCAAATTGATTTAAAAATGGTTCTATTTTATAGATTAGAATCTCCTCTTTTCAAAAAGCTTCAATTTGAATGGATTTCGTGTGAAATTAACTTAGATATAACTTCTTATATGAACGAAAGTCAGCTCTGACGCACAAAGCGATAATAAAGCACATACCGCTAGTTTAGCGGTATGTGCAATATGTTAAAATACTTTTCATTTTGAGCAGCTTTCGTAAAATACATCTTCATCTTTGTAGACAGATTTTAATCTAAAGATGTATTTTATGAAAGCTGCTCATTAAATGAAAAATATTTTAACATATTTTTGATATTTTTGGAATTGGTTTTCTCCACACATTCAACATGTAAATTTACAAAACGCGCCTAAAGAGGTGTTACTTCATAATTTTAAATCTCTATTTGTCTGCCCCCGAAGCCCTCATACAAGCTTAGGCTGCGTTTTCGATACATAGTAAATTCGACGATAGGCTCTCCCACTAAAACAAGACAAATCACAAAAACACAACCAGATTTTATGTAACTATTGTTATTTTATTTATCTGATTCATTAGGATTCAATCTAAATAGGTATTCGTTAAAGAAATGGGCCATTAAATTCCCGTACAGTATTCCCGTTCCATTAAAAAACTATCATCGGTTGACGGACCAAGATGCCGGCTACAGATAACAAATGATTAACGACCTCAGCCATAATTATTTATATAACTTTACACCCCTTCAAAGCCTGCCTTGCAGACGCTTTTTTGATTCTCAGACAATCCAGTTATCATATTAAAACAATAACTCATGTTTTTAAAAATCTCATAAAAGAACGTTTGAAATTATATCGATAGTAATTGTCTAGATTGGCACAAAGTAACTACCGCAATCCATTGTACCCATGTGCTGGAGAGAAAAATTTCAAAATACCTCGGACCTTTTTTGCAAATAAAATTTCAGAAAGTTAAAAATTCATAGCCTCACTACCCCTCATCTATAGGTCTTCGATTTTGTGCTCCGACATTACGAAAGAAGTGTTACACAAATTTTCATGGAGCCTCAAATACCTACCCAAAAATGTTGGATAGCTCTTTCTATAATGTTGTGTCTGTAAGTCGAACTTCAAGGGCCAAAAAAATCATGTTATAGAGTTTTCGACTTATGAAAGATTTCGACTTATAAAGGTTAAGATTCATTCTAACTACTTTTGAGTTGCTATATGTTCGAGATACAGAGGACAAATTTATTTTTTCGAGATATAGGTATACCGAAATGGCTCATAGGGACTCACTGATTATTTCGACCTTAGAGGGTTGAACACTTGAACTTTCGAGTAATGGAGGTTTTGGGACTTGAAGGGAGGGAATAAAACATTTTTTTCGAGTTTTGGAGGTTTTCGATTTAAAGAGGTTCTACTGTAATTAGATTTGTAATATAGAGGAGCCATGAAAATGCCACATAAATAATGCCATCGCTACACGCTCGGCTATTCTTAAGGCCCGAGTCGAAATCGAGGTGAGAAACAAGCTTCGATAAATCGCCAAAAATTATCGAATATCAAAGTAATAATAAAATTAGTTCCATTATGATAAGTAGATTGACTGCATAAAATATTAATCATATTTTCAGTGCGTTTTCAACAACATGAATTAATACTAGCTCCAGATTACCCTAGCAGTTGATGGGAATTTTTATTTCTAAATTTTAAGCACGTACCTACCTAATTTTAAATAAAAACCTTGTATTTAATTAATTTTAAAAGTTACTTGATCAAATCGTCAGTCCTAATTGATTTTCAACTACTTAAAAATTTATTTCATTAGTTCAGATATAAAATTTAACTTTTGATATCTGTGAAAATAATTCGAATGGCTATCTTAGGAGAGATTTTAAAGGAAAAAAACTTGTATGGCACTTCAAGAAGTTTTAATTTAGTAATTAAATAATATGTTTAGCATAATATAAATACCCTCGAGTGCATTCCCGTGTACTGAATTCGTTGGGAGTTTTAATGGCTGTAAAAGTTTTGTTTTCAAGTCGGAGGGGTTAAAAAGGGACACCGCGATGTCTCATTAGTATTACCATAAAATATAACATATGCGCAATAGATTGTGACAGGTAGCTTTCACAAAGCATCAGTAGATATTTTACATGTGGGTCAAACATAATATATACTATATTGGTCGGAGTCGAATTATAAATTTAGCTGCTCTATAATGTGGCTAGCCATTTCATAAAATAATGTTGTTTTGTAAAAAATCTAACTAACGTTTTCTACGAGGCTGACCACTTTTAGCCGTAATGTAAGACCAGTGGCGTAGCTACGTTACCAAGGGTCCGGTGAAAAAATTGGAACCCTATCTAAACTAGTTAAATTTTATTAAATGAAAAATATAAATACAAATAGATACTTTGAAGGTGCAAAGCTAATTCATCATCAGCTCTTTTTTACACGCTTTATATTAACTTCACTTGTAAGTTTGTATGTATGTTTGTTTGTAACCTTCGTTTGGACTACAGCAAGTGGTTTATTACTGTAGTATAATATGCCAGTACAGTGGTTAGCCGTGCGGTCTAAGGCACGGGTCTTCGCTGACGTCAACTCTCGGAATCACGGGTCGTGGGTTCTAATCTCGTCCAGGCCGACAAAAAAAATTTTTTTTTTCGCCAAATTTTTGACAATAAATCGAACTAAAAAGTAGAAAATAAATATAGTTTAAAAAAAAAACTAAAAAACACGCTTTATACCGAACTAAAAAGTAAAAAATATTTTTTTTAAATAAGCTTAAAACAATAATGAATAAAAAATACTAGTATTATTGTGAAAAAAGCGTGGGGCGCTTGATGTGGAACAAAGCTCCCCACACTTTTTTCACAATAATACTAGTATTTTTTATTCATTATTATTTTAAGCTTATTTAAAAAAAAATATTTTTTACTTTTTAGTTCGATATAAAGCCTGTTTTTTAGTTTTTTTTTAAACTATATTTTTTTATTTCTTTAGCATTTAAAGTTTTCGAAATATTTGCAAAAAATAGATTCCCTTTTTTGAGATTCTTTAAATGTTAATAACTCTTTATGTCCGGGTTTGAAACTTTAGCATATTTTTCTAGAGCTACAACATGTATTTTAACTCGCAGTATTGACACTTTCTCCAACTTGTGAACCCGACTACAGGGGTCAAAAAGTCAAAAGTCAAAAATTCCTAATTCGATTAGGATCTTTAAATAATTTTGTTCGAACGTCGCTTAGAGGGCTGATGACCCCCTGAGCTTGAGAATCCCGGGGCAGTGCCCCGACAAGCCCTCCGAAAGCCGCGCCTCTGTATAAGTCAGTGAAAATATCAATCTCTTCATAAAACTGCGTACTTCAATCATTCAATCGGATTTAAGTTTCATTTGGCAGATCGACCAAACTGAGGGCATGCTACTAAACATGTTAAAAGTGGGCGGTCAGATTATGTTTATAATAATATAAAGAATTATAATTTGATTTCTAAGACTCTTTTCCAAAAATTCTTACTTAGTAGAATTTCGATCGGGTCAGTCCACTAAATTCAATTGTCCAGTGATGTACATTTTAGACATCGCCGTTGGGAAGTGGTGATAATAATCTAAACAGGTGGGATATCAGTGATCTATGCACAGTAGGACACAACCATATATGTAAGTTTAAAAGTTACATGTAAAAAGTATAATAATAATATAAATTTTATATTAGATGATTATCTTTAGTGTGTTTTCTCTTTCTATAAACACACCGACAGTTTTCATCTGATAACAATTTCATTAAGGAATTGTTTTTTGTCAGATTTATTTCTTCTCCTTAAAAACTATTTACATTTCTTCAATATTCTCATTTGTTCAGTAAAAGTAAGGATGACACGAAGCTATAATGACAATCCAATCAAAAAATAACTCATCTTGTTATTTTGACGTTAATTTCAGATTGGTTTGGAAGGTTGTGTAGAGCAAACTTTTGAAGTTAGTTGTGGATAAATATCAAATTATACAACACACACATTCAGAGAAACAATAGCGATTTAAAAGGATATGTTTTCCGAGTCGTTTTAAATTCACTTATCTCTAAAAATGAAATTAACGCATATTTGACCCTTTTCCATTTTTCTTATTGACTTGAAACTTTGCAGTTGTCTGTACTTCGGAATACCATACCTTCGAGCTGATTGAGTCGGAAGGTATGCATCAAAACTCCTTGACATCGAACATTAACAACTGTCCAGAACGGCACATTTTAATGGATAATCTATTTACTTACAAGTTTCAACGATGGACATACTTGAGTCCACTGTTTAGAGATGACGAGAGGTAGACACCAGAACTCTTCAAGTGTCAACAGTGGAGTCGCAAGTGCAAAGAAATAGAAGAAACATACTTAGTAAGTGCGAGGTAGTTACCAAAGGATTTTAAAGACGCCAGTTCGATCAGGATACTCGACTATAATAGACTGAGCATCCTTAAGGACTGATGGAGTATTAGGGGATACACTTAATGAAGTCGGAAGATAAACCCTCAAATTTCAACAGTGGACATATCGAGCCCACTGTCTAGAATTATAATTAAAGAAGCCAAAAAGGTGCACACTGCGATCAATAAGATATCATGTACTCCCCTAATACTTCACCAGGTCTTGAGGCTGTCCAGTATCCTGGTCAAACTGACGTCTTTAAAATCCTTTGCCGTAGCATTAAGGTCTATACGACAACCTTGCGCTTACAGTGGTTTCTTCTACTTTTTTGCACTATTGAGAGTTCATTATTGAAACTTGAGGAGTTCTGATGTCTACCTCTAGCCATCTCCGAACATTGAACTCAAGTATGTCCACTATTGAAATTTGTATAAGTAAATCAATTGCTCATCAAAATGGGTCATCCTGGGCAGTTGTTAATGATAGCCCTGTTTAAGCCTTACGTTAGAAGTTCGATTTCAATTGCTTTCCAAGTTCCAATTATGAAACTACTTCATTTTAAAAACTTTAAAGTTCAAATAATATGAAGGTCTTTTTAACCCCTCATTTCTGATAAGCGCTGAATGCAGTTACAATCGCAGCTCGTATACCAAAACCTTTGCGTCGCAAACACCGCTCACCAGAAATGAAGAAACTAGCTATCATCGAGAGCATCAAAGCATCATAATGCACGAACCCTAATAAAAAAAACAACATGATTAATTAAATTAATATGATTTTGTTGTTCGACTGACAGTTTTTTCATCCCAGCATAAATACCTCATTAGTTGTGTTCACATATTTAACGATGGCCACATGTCTTCACTGACAGACAGTCAACACGTGTGAAATAACTTGTCGTCTTGTTATATCTCAAATACACGGAAATTGACAAAATAACATTTTATGCTACACGCGCGTGTACACTACCGGTTCGAAATTTAGGAAAATAAGAAATTGAAATATCGAGACTCGGCCTCGAACTTCGGACTTTCTGCGTGCAAGACGGGAGGCTTTTCACTTAGGGCTTACGCCATAGATAGTAATATATAAGTTTGTGTTCTTAATTCGTCACAATAATTTTCTGAGATATAATTTTTTCTACACACTAGAAGTGAAACTCTCTCTCTCTCTCTCTCTTCAATACAATTTCACCCTCTCCCTCGTTTGCATAAACCTAAAAAGAATGCAATTTTTTTAATAGGCACAATCTAGGAAAAATTATTTCAATTACTCCTATCTACCGCGCCTAAAGAAGTTCCGCTTTAATAATAAAGCATTACAAGTTTACAAGTCCAAGTAAATGTGAAAGAACTAAATATTTATTGTTCCAGCATTTTAAGCTCGAAATTTTTTTATTCTCAACCTCGCCTACCTTAAACCGTAGACATCACGAAAAAAGAAAAACTCTCTCTTTCTCGTTCCATTGAAAAAATTCCAGCCAATTGGGCGACGGGACCATTCCAACTTCAAAAATGTTGACATTTGATTATAATAAAGAAAATAAAATTTCTGATATCGTGTGAGGTGATGCGGGTAATTGCTAGTATTCAATATGATATTTGCTATTCGTTGCCATGGTTACCTACATAATATGTTCCACGTCATGTAAACATTAATCAAAGCATGCCGAACTTGTTTATTTCTGACAGATCCATAAAACAAAAGAGCGGCTGTTTTTTTTTATTTTCAAAATATTTCCGAAACTATCAAGTTTAGAAAAAACATTTTTAACGAAACTTTCTTGAAAAAATAAACAAAATAATAAGCCGTTATGAAAAGTATACCATTATTATATAGCAAACATCGTTATAGCAAATATCTCTTCTGCGCATGCGCCGATTTTCCCCAAAAACAATAGGGCTCTTCATATTTGCATACCAAACATCCTCCTTTGGTTTCGATCCGCTCATCCGTTTGACCTGTATCGTGTTCACAGACAAACAGACTAACAGACGCACAGAGTTTTTCCAAAAATATGTTTTTTGGATTTGGGGGACCTCAAAACGGAAAGATATTGTAAAATTTTTGAAAAGTGATTTTTGACCTAAACTAGTACCATTCCCCACTTGTGGGTTGGAATGGTAATAATCTCCGAAAATGTATTGGAACAGAAGAAGCATCGTTCCATTGATTTTTATTGCCATATCTGTTAGCGAGTTAGGTAACCAATTCCTCTATTCTTGTATGACTAATGAAAATCTACAGTATATAATATGTACATTGTACCTCTCTTCCATAAGTAGACCCGGTTTTTAAGAAGGAGTCGACTGTAATTAATTTCAACATCATTGAAAGAGGAACAGGAATTCAGAAAAAAGTATTTCTCCGAGTAATCATACGAACTATAAATTTTAATAGCACTATTATTATTCTATCAGAAACTAACCAATAAAATATCGAATCCAATTAATGAAAATAGTAAGAGTTTCTGAAAATACAGCGTCGGATAAATTTGAACATCGGACAAAAATAACAATTGTTCATGTATTGTGTTCTATTTTTGTACTTCTGAGACATGGGTGGTTTATTTTTATTTTCTGACCGATTATTTACTACTATTTTAAAAGTTGACTTGGCACTAGCATGGCGCAGAAATGTTGCCAATATGTATGGATGTTTATTTTTCCAGACTTTTATTAATTATGATTCTTATTACTAATAAAACAGCTGTTAAAATATTAACAAACGTCTAACATTAATTAAAATTATTGTTATTTTCTAACGTTTTAATAGCTTCTGCTCCGACTATAATATTAATAATAATTCATGTAAAGATTAATAAAATAATGGTGATTATTACTAAATATCTTAATAAGAAGCCCGGATAAGTGCGAGTTATGCTCTCGCACCGAGGCTGCACTATCATTTTGCTTTTAATTAATTACCGCAAACTGTAAACAGCTCGTATAAGTAAGTTTATTTCGCTTAGAATTAGATATTGATGATTTTCGAATTTTACCATTCCAACTCCACAAATGGAGAATGGACTAATTTAGGTCAAAAATCATTTTTCAAAATGTTACAATATTTTTTCATTTTGAAGTCCCCCGAATTCAAAAAACACATTTTTGGAAAAACTCTGTGCGTCTGTTAATCTGTGAACACGATACAGGTCAAACAGATGGACGGATTAAAACCAAATTTTGGGAGAATGTTTGATACGCAAATATGACGAGCCGTATTGGTTTTAAGGAAAATTAGCATATGCGCAAAAGAGATATATGCTAAAACGGTGTTTTTTATATAATAATGGTATACTTTTCATAGCGATTTGTTATTGTATTTATTTTTTCAAAACAGTTTTGTTAAAAAAAATATTTATAAACTTTATAGTTTTGGAAATGTTTTGAAAATAAAAAAAATCACCTGTTCTTTTGTTTTGTAGATCTGTCATAAAAAAATTAGTTAAGCATGCTTTAATTTTTACACATATCATGTAGGTAATCATCCCAACGACTAGCAAATATAATATTTATACTAGCCGTTTACCCGCATCTTCGCACGCGATTTCTTTATTATACTATATCAAATATTAATATTTTTGAAGTCCAACTGGCTGGAATTTTTTTACCTATAATCATGGAGAACTTTTGCGGCCACAGATTCGGCTCGTTTTCGAGTGTTTCAGGATTAGGATTTTTCATATCATTCTCGGCTTCTCTCAATACCACACGCCGACTTCAAACTTTCTAACTCACCGGTAAGTAAAAAACATCTGAAAGGAAACACTGACATTACATCAAAGATGTTTTGTGGTCGTGGCTTCACCTTAGTTTTGAATGAAATACTTTTCTTACAACAGCCTGAAGCTCATCAGATTACGGTGACCAGTAGTTAATTTCGGTTTAGTTAGTTGGTACGACTAACAGTGGCAGTAAAGATGGGTTTTGTTTCATGTGGACGACATCTACTATAGATTATCTAAACATTGTGTGAACATAACACATCTTGTTAGTCTAGTTACCTTATGCCTGGTAATATATTGTTATAGCACCGACCAGACCGCGGTCCGTTGCATCAAGCTTCTGGTCTTCTAATCGCTCTTGTCTGGTCACCGCCTCCTCGGTTACGTGAGGTTTTATAAAGTAAAACAAAAACAGCTGTCCAGTAAACAACAGTCGCTACTGTAAGTAAATGTACAAGGTGTTTGATTTGCGTGGCTATTTTGTTGCGTGTCGTTGAAGTAAAAATTCCACACCCACATTACGTAGCCATGCAAACGAATAACCAATATCATAATATTTATTACTAGTCGCGACCCGTGTCATCGCACGTGTTAATAGAAATTTTATTTTACTTATTATAAATGTCCGATGTCAATATTTTTAAGTTGGAATGGCCTGTCGCTCAATCTGGTGGAATTTTGAAGTAAAACTGCTTTAGGCACGCTTAACTTGGGAAGTAAGCTGGTAAATGCCCGACGAAATCGTTTACGGAAGTGCATCATCGCGACGGTGCGTGATCGTTCAAGGCGAACGGAGTTGAGAGGGAGATATAAGTTAGTGAAGATAGTAAGAGAGAGAGATTTGCGTTTCGTATATTGGAAGATATACGTTAGTGAGTGCGACAAAGACGGAGCATTAATGGATTTTTTTTAGACAGCTATTTGACGTTTAAAATGAAAACAATTGTTTTTGTATCAAAAATAAATTTCATCTACTTTTGCTGCATTTTGTAACAGGAAATAATGTAGTTTAGTTAATAAATCCTTTTAAATGTGTTGTAAATTATGCTAATAAATATATATATATACAAATTTTGCGTATTAATTAATCAAAAATTATATTTTAAACAATTTCGTCTTTGTAGATATGTGCTACAGAGTGAGGTTATATTGTGTTCGATAAACTTTGAGACGAACCGACTGCATATTATTGTTTGTTTATGAATTTAACATGAGCAAATTTGAGGTATTTACGCATTATTGTTAATAAATATATTAATAATTATGGCAGGAAGAAGTTTTACTTCAGTCGTGTGGTCTAAAGCACACTCGCTTTTTTTTATAAGACACACACTTCTTAAATAATAATAATAACAATGCGTTTAGCGTCCGTTTCTTGACTTTATGTCATAACATACGTCATTCGCACCATTACTATTTTTCATCTATTACACTTCCCGTTATTTTCTAGTTTTCAACTTCAACAAATTAATAGCACTGAGGGAATGAAGGAATTTTTAGGACATTAGAATAAGGTATGCAAATTTTGGGCATAGGAGTTAGACAGGTAATCGGCCATGGTCTTGAATAACGGAACCATCTCGATATTTATCTGGAATTATTAAGGGGAAACCATAGAAAACCTCAACAAGATGGCCGGTACGGAAATTACCGTTTCTCGGCGAGAGGCAGCAGGCAAAGGTCCCAGCAGCAACTGCCTCCGCCGGGATTCGAACCCGATGCCTCCCGAATGCGAGTCTAGTGCTCTGACCACTATACTACATATATCTATATATCGCAAATCTTACATTTTGTCAACACTATAAGTGGGGAATGACACTAATTTAGGTCAAAATTCACTTTTCAAAATTTTACAATATTTTTTTGTCTTGAGATCCCCCGAATCCAAAAAACATATTTTTGAAAAAAGTCTGTGGGTTTGTTAGTCTATTAGTCTGTTAGTCTACTAGTCTGTGTATCTGTGAACACGATTCAGGTCAAACGGATGAACGAATTGAAATCAAATTTGTTTTTTTATGTAATAATGTTATACTTTTCGTAACGGTTTGTTATTCTATTTATTTTTTCAAGACAGTTGTGGTAAAAAATGTGTTTCTTAACTTTATAGTTTCGAAAATATTTTGAAATAATAAAAAAGCAGCTGTTATTTTGTTCTGTAAATCTGTCAGAAAGAAATTAGTTAGGCATGCGAGTAGCAATATATACTTAATACTAGCCATTACCCGCGTCACCGCGCGCAATAACAGAAATTTTACTTTCTTTATTATATTATATCAAATGTCAATATTTTGAAGCTGGAATGGTCCCGTCGCGGCGTCGCCCAACTGGCTGGATTTTTTGTAACCTCGCAGCAGAAATTTCATTTCACTGTTTCAAGTACACCTTTATGAACGTTGGGTGGCCTTAGTACATTATTTTACGTACTCTTCAGATAGACTCACCATAATTGTTAGTTTCAAACACCACTTTTGAATTATATACACTTCTAATGTTGGATATTATTCTGTAGACATTGATACACGACAATATTACAGTAATTGGTGGCTACAGCTTAAGGCAGATCCACACCAGTGAAGCCATTCAACTAAAAACCTGTCAATTCATACTGTTTGATAATTTATATTATCGGAATATCCTAGCTAAGTCACGTCAGGAATAATAATGTAGCTAGTTTGGTACATTAACTCTCTCTCTCTTTTTTTGTAATATTGTCAAAATTAGTTTTCCTTAGCTACGTTGGAAAAATGAATGTTGTTATTATTTTGGAAAAATTTAATTGATTAATTTCTTCTCTAGAGAAAACATTTTTGTGTAATTTCGAAAAGTGATAAATGCTTTATTTTAGACATTAATGGTCGTCAAGGTAGTGTTTCTTGTGATCGTTTAAAAGTTGCAAATATTGACAATTAACTTTTTTTCAGTGTGTATTTTTTATTTACATGTACATTATTTTGATTATCTATACTAATATATAAAGCTGAAGAGTTTGTTTGTTTGTTTGTTTGAACGCGCTAATATCAGGTACTACTGGTTCAAATTGAAAAAAATGTTTTTGTTGGATAGCCCATTTATCGAGAAAGGCTATAGGCTATATAATATTACGCTACGATCATTAGGAGCGGTGCTTTAATGAAAAATGTTGCAAAATGTATGTCAAAAATAAGCTTCTATTCATGTGAAATGCACTAACTAGATATACTCATATTAGCGTTGTGAGAACACAATCTCAGGTGGCTCAATCGGTAGAGCATGCGACTGTCAATATCAGGGTCGTGGGTTCGAGCCCCACGTTGGGCGAATATATTTTTTTTTCTACATTGCTTTCTTCTAAGGTTTACATTTAAATTTATTTTAATTTAAAAAAAAATACATATTAGTTTAAAAAAGTTTAAATACTGCTTTTTATCGACAAAAACTTTTGAACGGTAACTCCGATCATCATGAAATTTGGACACAACATTGATCTCGGTAAACTAAGATGAATGTGTGTACTCATGTTCCTCCCTTCCCCATTCGTTCTTTTACACCCGGGTTTCCTGCGCGTGGGTTTTTGCAGTTTGTTTGGAAAATATTCCTTCCATTTCAATTTTTCCCACGCGTAGGGAGGGTGCTAATGTAGCAAGTTTTGTTACCTTAACTCTCTCTCTCTCTCTCTTTTGTAATATTGTCAAAATTAGTTTTCCTTAGCTACGATGGAAAAACGAATGTTGTTATTATTTTGGAAAAATTTAATTGATTAATTTCTTCTCTATAGAGAAAACATCATTTTACGAATTATTTATAATTCAATTAAGCGTTTTATTTTTTTAAGTAAGAACTTAATTGTGCTTACAATATGACTTCTATCAACAAATGAAGACGCTAATGATTTATGTTGTCGAGCGTCTACAATCTGTCTATCAACAAATAGACAGATACAGAACAATCATGATAAAGAATCTTGAACGATATGAACTCGAGTAATGCTGGAAGAAGAACGCCTCCTTAAAAAGTTATGATATAAACTCCTGGGATGATTTATAAAACAGGTTCAAATTCGATGAGCACTAGAGTCATATTCGGAAGGTACTGGGTTCGAATCCCGACAGTGGCAGATTAGCGTTTAGATCGGCGAGAGTTAATTGGAAAATATCTTGATCAGATTTTTTTGAGGTCATCTTGTTGAGGTTAATCATGGCTGTGGTCAATAATCTATATCTACTAATATATAAAGCTGAAGAGTTTGTTTGAACGCGCTAATCTCAGAAACTACTGGTTCAAATTGAAAAAAAAATTGTTGGATAGCCCATTTATCGAGGAAGCCTATAGGTTATATAATATCACGCTACGACCAATAGGAGTGGAGCATCAATGAAAAATGTTGCAAAATGTATCTCAAAAATAGCTTCTATTCAGGTGAAATTCCGTAACTACATATATCAATATTAGGTCGTACATTCACAAGCCCGGCTAGGTCAGTCGGTAGAGCATGCGACTGTCAATATCAGGGTCGTGGGTTCGAGCCCCACGTTGGGCGAATATATTTTTAATTTTTTTTTTTATCTTCTGCATTGCTTTCTTCTCAGGCTTACATTTAAATCTATTTTAATTTTGTTTACCACTAATTAAAATTAAATAAATCTAATTAATAGCTCATTTGAAAACTGTTATAACTATAGGTACCTATATAAAAATAATTATCCTACAGTGTTTTCAATTAAATATTTATTATATTTTATTAATTACAGTAATTATTGATTTAAAAGAAATTTATTACTTAAAAAAAGTATAAATACTGTTTTTATCGACAAAAACTTTTGAACGGTAACCCCGATCATCATGAAATTTGCGCACAACATTTATCTCGGTAAACTAATATGAATGTGCGTACTCATGTTCCTCCCTTCCCCATTCGTTCTTTTGCACCCGGGTGAAACCGGACGGGACCGTTAGTTTCAGATAAATGCAGAGTTGATTTCTTATGCAAGATTATGAGTTTGGACTACAATGTCGTGTTTTCGAAAAGAATTGTGTCCATGTTGTTATGGATCTACCTTAAGGACGTAACTTACACACACGTAACGATGTGTGGGACACTTTATATAGGCTCAGAAAATTATCTCAGGCAATAAACAGAATTGGATTTTTACGACTGACAACATGGATGTCACAGCACTGGGCCTGAAATGGAAATCACATAAAGGACATTTGAAAATACATTTACATTTATAGAATGTGTGACCACGTAGCAAAAACTTTTATGTTGAATGTTTTCTATTGTCAAATTGTTTTGTATTAGTAGTTTGTATATCGAGTGGCGTCATGTATATTATACTGACCGGTAAGTGACAGTATGTTAAAAGGAGCGCCAGCGAGCTTTCACAGTCACTCGAACAGAATATCATTGCGCCCGAGATATATAATATGGTAACAACAAAATGAATGTTATTATTTTGAAAAAATTAAAAAGATGTTTTCTCTAGAGAAGACATTAATCAATTATATTTTTCCAAAATTATAACAACATTCATTTTTCCAGCGTAGCTAAGGAAAACTAATTTTGACAAAATTACAAAAAAGAGAGAGAGAGTTAATGTAACAAAACTTGCTACAATATATTTAATATACCATCCATATTTCTAACAAAGATCGGGAAAAAGATTTAAACACTACGGTGCAGACATATTTATACGTCTGTCTTTCTTAGTCTCATGCGCATGTCCGTGAATAGATGCGCGTCAGTTGCAACGTCAATTTGCACATGGAACTAAGCTGCGAAAAGGAGGTGACTTCCTCTATTCCACTTACTAATTGCCCCGATACAGAGACGACACTTGCGCACAACGGTTCAAGTAAAAAGAAAGAGATAGAAAACAGTCATTTGCTCTCTCACTTCATGGGCTACGCTTCCACTTACGGCCACTAGCAATATGTAAGTTATAAAATATATGGATATAACAATAATATCATTCATATTTTATGTTGTTATCGTTCCTCTTATGTGAATTTGATAATAAATAATAACGGGAAATGGAACTTTATTCTGTACAATATTTTTGTTTTTATTGCCAACGTTTCGTCTTAACAGAGAAAGACGAATGTGTAATAATCTACAATTTTGAGCCCTGAGGAAGTTAAGACGAAACGTTGGCAATAAAAAATAAAAATATTGTACAGAATAAAGTTCCATTTCCCGTTATTATTTATTATCAAATAATATCATTATAATACACCCCCTATAAAGTAGTTGGATTTCACTTCATATTCCAGTAGTATATTATTATTAGCGTCTTTAACAATTCAATTGTGTAACAAACTTCATTTTTATTAGAATATAATAGAATAGAATAGAATATATTTCATATGTGACCGTTTCTGGTATATAGGTACAAGTCATAAGTTATTTAGTGTCAATATTTTCAAATCTTTGATTAACGTCTGAATAGAACTCTTCAAGTAAATAAAATTGTCGACCAATTTTTCTCAGACCGAACGATATATTAACAAAAAACGATAAAATTACAAATCAATATAACACAAGATGACGTTTCGATCCGGATTTGGATCTTCTTCAGAAATATCTAAAAAATATAAAAAATAATTAATATTAAGTTATTTATTTACTAATCATTTTTTGTCAATATATCGTTCGGTCTGAGAAAAATTGGTCGACAATTTTATTTACTTGAAGAAGTCAATATTTTCAATTAAAAATAAATATTAGGTTGTTTATGAAAACTATAGTGGTCGCTCATTAGTCGAAATACAACCGTATTCATTAAATGTTTAAGTTTAACGTTATTGAGATTTTTTTGTCATTAAATGGATTTCTCTTGAAGCGATTTTACCTGTGTAAATTCGCATACATCGTGATGAAACATATATTGTGCACTTGCTCTCATTAAAACGAAGAGAATGATGTATGTTTCATCACAATGTGTACGAATTAACACAGGTGAAATTGATTCAAGAGAAATCCATATAATGACCAAAGAACCTCAATAACGTTCAAACTTAAAAAATTAATGAATTACGGTTGATTTTCGACCACTAGTTTTCATAAACAACCTAATAACAGTGAAATTTGTTACACAATTGAACTGTTTAAAATGGTAATTCGCATACATCGTGATGAAACAAATATTGTGCACTTCCCTTCATTAAAACGAAGAGAACGATGTATATTCATCACAATCTGTTCGAATTAACATACTCAAATCGGTACCACACTCTTATTTTTCTTCCCGTGCGTACTATTGTGATTCATATTATATGCTTCTAAAAGGGGACTTAAGTGGAATACAAATGTATTAGATTGTTTGTTTAGTTAAACGCACTAGTGTTAAATTTATCATTTTACGACCGCTATACACGCATGAAAGGCTGCCATTTTATTGAGAGCTATGCAAAAAATATATTTAAATGTATAGAAGAAAACTAACTAAAAAATCGACATAAGCGGTTTTGTATTGTTACCGTAGATGCGTACTCACGTCGTCTATAAAAGTAAGGTTTATTGTAAATTAAATTCATGCAATTTAACACATAAAGATAACGATGTCTTGACTTGACAACAAAATTTCTGTTTTATTATGAATGCCAAGTAGGTAGGTATCTATTTTTTTCATGCTTTATGTTGCTTATCATAGTCATAGACATAATCTATTTTATTAGTTACGTTTATTCATAAAGGAACAATTAACAATTTATTGTTGATCTCATAAAGGTACTTGAATTGTGAAAAAGTAAACAAATCGAACCTACCTACCAAACAAGCTTGAAAAGACGTCTCGTGTGAGCACATAAAAGCAATCAAGAAAACTAGTAGTCAAGTCTAGCAAGGAATCTAGCGGAAAATCTAGCACGCGTCTTTCATGCCGGACGAGTCCACATTCCATCACTGATAACTGATAGCTCTCCCCACTACCTCTACCGCGCAGATCGGCCATCTTGCTAGCGACTTCTCTAAACATTTCTACTCTAACTTTGTTTTACAAAACCAAACGCTCCATTGCCCCGGTCTCTTGTATTTCTTTTTCTGGACAAGGTTGAGTACTCAAATTCGACATAAACAGTTTTTCTTTTTGGCCACAGATTAAAAAAAAAGAGACTGCTTCCATACTGAAGCGACAAATCGCCAAGGTTTACATTGCAATAAAAATAAAAAACATAGATACTTATTACATGATTTTTCTTTGAAAATAGTTAATAGAATGTTCAAAAAAATCCATTAACGTCGAGCAGATTTCTTTGTTGAAAAGTTATTGTTTGACTTTCTATTTTCATTCTTTTTTTTTGACATTCTGTCGCTGCAAACAATGGCCAAGGAAAATAAGTAGACGCTATTAAAAGGGAATGCTTGGCACTTTCAACGGTGAAGCGTCAAGGAAAACTCACAGCTTCCAATCTTAAATAATTGATTTTTTCATATACCTACACTGTATTTATTTTAACAGGACTCTTTACACTAGCAGCCCTTCGATTAACGTTATACAAAATGCTGTTTATGTAACTGTGGCGGCTTGTGGGTCCCAAGGTTAGGGGAAGTCCTAGGAGCAAATCTCAGGGGCATGGGCAGAAAGGATGGGTGTCAATAATATAGGTATATTTTCCCCTGAAGAGTTTTGGATTTTTATTCATATATTTATCAACTACGGGTAGTTATATTTAAGAAACAAGCCAAATAAAGTCAAATATTTTATTATGTTTGTAATAAAAAATAGTCAAATTTAAAAATGACGTGATTATGCGGGCAGAAAATGACGCGTGACGAATGACGATCGGCAGTTGTCACTTACGCACACATATTATGTGTAACATACGAGCGCACTGGACCAACACTTTTTTATTTATATATGTTATTCTTTACAATATGTTAAATCATATATGTAAAGGATAAAGTGTTGGAAGATTGCGCTGATGGATAAAAAAAAAGTAAAAAATTTTTGAAGAAATTCCTCAAAATATTCTATTTCAAACTATAAATAAAAATAAAAATATTTATGAAAGGTAAGATATATCATGCAAAACGCACAGGGTTGGTAATCTAGTATTGAAAAAATGTAGTAATAGGGCTCTGTGGTCTTATTTTATTTTCCGTGATTTATAGGGGAAATTACCTAGGTTATTGACACCCATCCTTTACTTAAATAGAGGCTGAAATATAAAAAATACAAACGCGGAAGGTGATAAATATACTTGATTTTAACTCTGTTTACACCTCCTGGGGAGAGCTCCTTGCTTACAACAATCCTTTATTCCAAATATCGTTTTTGGTACTAAAAAACAAGCAAAGCCAACAAAAAAGTTTTTTTTTTTTTAACTTGAACTACAACAGGGCTTTTTTATCGCCATCTTTCCTTTGTGATAAAAGCGTCTAAACCAAATTACATACGACGTCGTTGATCGTATTCATTGTTGATATTTCATAGGTATAATAGAAGCAAGCAAACAGTTATCAGTTGAGTACTGCATCGGTGAATGTGAACTATGCCCACTCGAAATCCAACCAAATATTGGCTGACCGTGCTGACGTCATGATTATTCAAGGCCAACGTAGGATAGCTTGACAATTTTAAAGAAAGAGACGACATCAATATTAATAAAATTCGATAAATAAAAGTCTCGTTAAAGTGATAGGCTGATCCCTGCGACTTCGAATTTACGAATTCTATTGTATTATTATATATTATACATTAGCAGTCCCGCCCGGTTTCACCCGGGTGCAAAAGAACGAATGGGGGGGAGGTACATTAGTACGCAGGTTCATCTTAGTTTACCGAGATTAATGTTGTGTCCTAATTTCATGATGATCGGAGTTACCGTTCAAAAGTTTTTGTCGGACGGACAAATTTTTAGTTATATTTTGCAACATTTTTCATTGATGCTACGCTCCTATTGGTCGTAGCGTGCTATTATATAGCCTATAGCCTTCTTCGATAAATGGAGGGGAGAGAGGGGCACATAGGATCGCTTAACGTTCATATGTTTCTAAAAAAATTATCAGTCGTAGAAAATTGTCAAAATTTGCTGGCAATACACCTTAAAGGATTAGGTATGTGGTGACAAAAGATTAGTTTCATAATTATACAAGTTTTTTTTTTATTAATTAAAATTACTGAAAAGAAATATGGTCCTCAGTGCCCCGTGTTTGGGGTAGATAGGACCATGAGTAGTCCTGTGTACCCCTAATGTGAGTTCATGTGAGTATAGTAAAAAAAAAAAAACAGATTTCACTCTGAAGTATCATATTTAATAACAAAAGAGAAACATAATTACACGCAGTTAATGCAGATAATATTATTATCATCCTCCTCGGCCCCGGCGCAAGCATCATGCGCCCAATTTTTGCAGACATCACACTGGATCCACCCTTCATTTGCTTTTGATTTTAAGAAACTTTCTGTGCAGTAAATGCACAGCGGATTCGTGTTGTCGACGTCTTCTGAATCAGTGCTACTGTCATCGGTCGGATTAATGATAAGTTTTCTGTTTTTTATTTTCTTCTCTTTGTTTCCATTTAGGTATTTTTTCTTGCATCCTTTTTTAGAAGATGCTAATGCTTTGCGTAGTTTTTCATCTTCTTCGGTTTGCTTCAAATTCTTAAACGGTGAACTTGTTAATTCCTCTGAATGTTGAGTCCTTGATTTGCGTTTGTTTGTTTGAGATCTTTGAGAGACTGGTTTTGGTAGAATTTGATGCAGAATATTTTGCACGCTAGTTACGCCTAGGGTGCTTGTTGACGGTAGGGGGTTATCATTAATATCTGTAGCTAATGGAGGTGTAGATGTGGAACTACCAGGAGGAGTTTCTTTGCCGACTGTAGATGGAATCATCAAATTATCCATATCGTCGACAGACTGTGATACATCGGGTAAAACTGGAATCGCTGAGCGGTCAGACAAATTAGCAGGTTTTGGCACTTCAGTGACCTGAGATGGCAAATAGTCCTCTTCAGAAAAAATATCTGGATCAAATGGGACAATTCCAGTGACTTGGAACCCTTTGACCGCCTTTTCTAACGTAGCAGTTCTTATAAATGCTTTTCCGAAAATTTCTACTATATCATTGATTGTAATTCTTTGCGATGGGTGGTTCGTCATCCACAGGTCACATTCTCGGGCATGCTGATTTTTTAACGAGCTATAAAAGCAGCAATCCAATGGTTGTAACCGATGACTCGTGTGTGGAGGCAACGAAACCATTATCACATTATTATCACGAGCGAACGTTATCGCCTCTAGAGTCCTGTGACTTGCATGGTTATCTAAAATAAGAAGAGCTTTCCTATTTTCTGAGGGCTTTGCAAATTTTACGAAATGCTCCAAATATTTGACGAAGTGTTCTGAATCCATCCATCCACTCCCATTTGCGTATCCAACTGATCCTGATGGACAACCTTTCATAAGTGCTGGTGACATACGTTTTCGTGGAAAGAGAAAATAAGGAGGGATATATTGTCCAGTTGCTGATATTGCGCACGTAACTGTTATGTTAAATCCGCGTTCCGCACTTACTATTCGTCCAACTTGTTTACGGCCTTTCGTAGCAATTATCTTTCTAGGCTTAGGAACTGTATTTATTCCGGTCTCATCTGTATTGAATACTTGATCTGCTTGTATAGAAAATTGGTCCATTACAGATTTCAATATGTCATAAAACTTCTTTACTTGAACCCTATTAAAGGCAGCGGCCCTTGCCACACTTGTAGGTTCCGGTTCCCTTATCGATATTTGAGGATTCCGCTTGCGGAAACCAGACAACCAATCTTTTCCGGCAAGCCCTTTATTACGATTGAAATTATGGGAAATTCCCATTTTTTCCGCAAGATCAAATGCTAATTTTTGTACATCACGTGGAGTCAAACCATAAAATCTACTTTCCAAGTCTAATATGTGAGTAACAAGTTCCGTTTCCTGTTCTGCGGTAAAAACAGGTTTAAAATTATCATTACGGGGCCCACTAACTGTGTTATTTTTGAGAGGCCGTAGAAGGCACGTTTTGGGAATACCGAATCTTTGGGATGCTTTTGTTGCTGACAACTCTTTAGATTTTACAGCTGCAACTGCCCTTTCCATGTCAATTTTGTTCCAACTTGGTTCAATCTTTTTCTTTTTATAATGGCGTACCATCTGCAAGGAAAATAAAATTCAGGATATAAACCCGGAGCATAAGATCATAAGAGGCGGGGCACATAGGACCGACGCGGGGCACATAAGACCAAAGGTTCTATGTGCCCCGGCGATCCCAAACCTTTGTGCCCCAAAGACATTGCTTACAATAAAATACACGTGACATGTCTACACAGCAATATTGTGATAATGTAAATACACACATAACCTCTCTAATGTGTAGTGTTTCAGATACAAAATTCGATTTCAGGATAATAATAATTTGTCACTACTTACTACGAACATATTCATGCTATTTTTTTACAAACCTACCTTAAAAAAACAATATTTTTCACTTTTTCACTAAATAACAATCGCACTAACATTCGCTGTCAACCAACTAGTAATGGCGTCTGTACGATGTAGTTACTTGATTAACAAACGGATGGCGGTAGTTTACTTAAGTTTTAAAACGCCAAACCTCTGTGCCCCACCCTCCCCGACTATCCAATAATTTTCTTTACAATTCGAACCAGTAGCTCTTGAGATTAGCGCGTTCAACCAAACAAACAAACAAACTCATATATTAGTATATAGATATATCTAAAGAGAAAACCTACTTGCTTCTCTGTTATTGGCTTGGCAAATTCGAATTACTTTTGTTTTACTTTTCACACTAGTGCGGAAAAGAGTCATTTTGCTACCGCTATAAACACGTCAGAAGCAAGTATTGCGTGCAAAAAATTAATTATTAATCATATATCGATATTTCTCGTCTCGAGAGCAATATTAAATGACTGAATTTTTTTAACTTAATGAAGAGGATGTTTTTCTTATCTTCCTTGTTCAAAATTTGACGTTTCGCTTTTGAAACGTGCATCGTGTGCTGTAATGTTCTGCGAAGGTTTGCGAACATGTTGATAAGGGAAACAACAATACAATATTTTTTCTAAATGGTGTAGTTTTTTTCTCACCAATATGTGTATTTTACTATAGGTCTGACAGTAATTGGTTTAGGTACGTTTAATATTGTAACCTTTTTACTGGTCCATTTGCTATTGAATGGCGTCGAACTACGAATTATTTATATCAACGACGATTTCCTTTCGCTGCCGGTTTCTTTATTTTCGATATTCTGCTATTTGTTGTTATTTACAATCTTCCTAAGAGTTTTTTATTTTCTCGCGACCCTAGGAAATGGGAAAGTATTGTAACCGTTGGAAAATTCGAGCTCGAGATTTTGATAATTTTTTATTCTATAATCACTGCTAGATTAAATAAAAGTAGCCAGGACGGCTACTTTTATTTAATATGTTTGATTTCAGAAACAAATTTATATTTTCGACTCAACATTCTTGTTTGTTTTTCCTTTTTAGCACATATATATGCAAATTGTTTTTCCAAAGCCTGCTCATAATATGAACATTGAAATTGATTTTGCACCCTTAAAATCCACTTATCGCAAGTCATGCACATCTGTGCGTCAAGCTCTTTCAAACAACAGCTTGATCGTCGAAATCGGTCCAGTAGTTTAGAAAGAGATAGCAAACAAAAAAACTGTTTGCCTTTTAATATACAGATTAATTTTTAAGTTGATTCTTTTTTCAACAGCGTGTAGAAATCAAATAAACAAACAAATATTTCAAGTAACTTTTTCATCAAAACTCAAAAATAAGAGAGAAATAACCTTTCAAAGTTTAATTGAATTGTTTAAATTGTATTTAATTTTGAGGTCGGTCCTGGCGTTATGTTATGTCACTATGGAAATATGTTATATCTTTTTAAAGTATCTTGGTGCTTATTTGAAAGTGACGTGTTTATTGTTCTGTTTTTGAGAGAATTGTGAGTGCCTCAATTATTTTTGAGAATGACTTATGTTTATAAGGATAATGATTTAGTGGACGTGTTTGTGTCCAACAGAATGGGGACAACTTCCAACAATTTCTGTGAATACTTGATAATGACATAACATATTTCCATGATGACATAACATAACGCCAGGACCGACATTAAAATAATATGATACAATATAATAAAACTTTTTCGTTTTTTTTTTTAATTTTGATAAAAAAACATTTGATACTCTCAGAAACCAAATTCTAAATAAGTGTCTGAACCGAGGCGAGAATTCAATCGACGTTTTTTTTTTGTAGGAAATACGTTTCATTTAAAATACCAACACAAAACTCTGTTTAAGGAAATAATTTACTTAATAACTTTCTGCAGATATACATTTTCGCAAATTTGTTTTCTCTTGGCGAAGCTGTTACAAATACGTCATTCTATCGCTTTTGTCATTACTGTTGATAGCTCTTAAGTTACTGTACGTTCGTGTCGGAAATATTTCATTAAACGTTGAATACAACTCATATTTTTGGAAACGATGAAAGCAGGTTTGGTTGAGGATCAAGAAAATATAAGCTTTACCAATGTTACGCTAGTGACCACTAGCCTAACATTGGTAAAGCTTATTTCTTGATCCTCAACCAAACCTTCCTTCATCGCGACATTCTATTGGATCAACACTACTATATACTTGAAGACATTTTTGGAAACGTTTTCTGTTAAATACCGTTACCTTTTCACGTAAAACACATTAAATATGTATATTATTGTTGCGTGCCCCCTGTTGGGACGATAATGTGTTCCATAGAATGTTCCAGACCACGACAACAACAATGGAAAGCAGGTAAAAACGCGACCTTCATAGAATTGCCTGGAGAAGGCAACGCATGTAAAGAAAGGTTATGCTTCTAGAAGATTTGACAGGTGGAGGACGAAGCTATAAAATGCGAGCTGAGTGGTTGGCAAGTCAGTTAGTTGTTCTTGAGTTGTTCATGTGTTAATACAAGTACTCTGGCGTTGCGACATAAATAATTCAGTTATACTGTGAAGATAAATAAACTTTGGTGTGTGTAAACCATTGAGTGCAATTGTATAAATCTGGTTTTACATAAATAACTTTTGTAAATAATCATGTGAATATAGTTAATAGACAAGTGCGAATAAGTGTACTAGATAAACTTCTGTATTGTAAATATTTTGTGTACAGAATTAGTGACTTTATATTTTTCTGTTACTTAGTCTTCTATTTTATTATTTAGAACTATTATTTTTGTTTCTGTTAACGTTATTATTACTGTTTCGTTTGAGAAGTACGCTTTCATTGTGTGTTTAACTGTTTTGTTAAACGTTTATTATTGTAAATAAATAAATTCCACCACGAACCAGAACAGTTTTGTTACATTATGTTTTTAAAGTGAATCACAGTATCAAGTCATATTTTCAGTTAATAGTTTAATAACAAATTAAAAATTATTATTAACAACACACATATAGCTATTGTTTGCTACAATTGTTAAGAAACGCCCATTGTTGCATCGCTATATTAGAAAAAAAAATTGGTTGTCTGTAAAGTCGGTTTACGGACGATAGTTTTACGTGATAACGTCATAAAGAAACATTGAACCATACTCGTAAAGTGTTGAAAAATAACTCTTTTTATTTTTCACATTATACGTTTACGCTTCCAAACATTTATTTTTACATATTTAAATAGTAAAATTAGAGTTCTAACCAACTGTAGAAACGGTTTTTAAATATAATGAACCGTTTTCAAAATACACGCAGTTTTAATAAACGGACGGTCGGGTGGTGTGGATTTTTCACTCCCTGTAAGTATATATACGAACGAACTGTGGAAGTCTATTGGAAGTTTGTGTCTTGTGATCTTCAATAAATAAATTTTTGTAGCTGTCAAGCTTGGGCCGATCGTGCTTCTCTATCGCTTATACTGCGCTCTCGCTTGCACGCACAGGGTCAGGCGGAACGTGACACTTTTTCGTACATGCAGCCGGTGTTTCATCAATTTATAAGATTGGTGTTTCATCAATTTATAAGACGTTATCACGTCAAAAATATTTTTCAAACACTGTCACTCCATGTTTTTTAGTTGAGTTAAAAATTTCAACAAAATGTTCAGAAAGGTAACCTGAACGCTGTTAAAGAATTCGCTATTTTGATAGCGTTTGGTAAGATACAATGAATATACCTACCTACTGTATGTTTTAGTTTGCGAACTATCAATATCGTTATCTTTCAAGCAATATCCTATCATAAAACAGGGAAACGGAGATAATAGAATTGACGGAGATTATTTATCGATCGAGATTATAGATACCTAGCTGCAGAAATGTTTGTGTACCTAACGTTTGAACCCTTACGTTAATATACGGCCATATTCTGAAACTTCAATACCGATGTGTTTATTGATTTATCACTGAGCTACACGAAAGCGTAGTTCTAAAAATCTTTCCCTCCCCCTGTCCATCCGTTCCTTATTCTGTATTTTTCTTCCTTCCTCTATATCTCCCTCTCCTTATCTCTTTTCCTCCCTACGTGAATTCCTGCAGGAATTCGCTGTAAGTTGCTCAGTGCTCAATGAACTTTCTCCTACCAAAAATCAACATGTGAAAATTATCAGTTCAGTGGTTTCGGAGATTAGCGCGGACAAACATCGTAGCACAAGATTTTTATATAGACTAGAACCTCGATAAGTTAAAAACGTCTGTAACTTAAACCTTTTTTGAATTCCCTTCCACTCAAAGACTATAAAACCTCCATTAGTACTTAAAGCACAAAACCTCGGTAACTTAAACAAATATTTTAACCGTTGGCCCTCGATAACTTAAAATAATATTTTGATTACCTCCATAACTTAAGGAGGTTAATCCGTTACAGTCCCAATCAAAAATAAGTCGAATTCTAAATGGGAACTTTTCCATAATAAATTTTTACAAAAGGCTATAAGTCGATAATACCAATAAATTATTGTCATAAATAAATATTTTTTTAAATTATAATTAATTATTTCAGTATTTTACTTAATAGACTAACTTTTGAATTTTATGTACTTACAAAGTTAGGTTAAAAAAAATAAATTTATGTAAATATCTGTATTTTACATATTTTTTGCAGTAAATAATTAAAAAAATAAATTAGAAGTAATAAAAATTAAAATTAAATCATTAAAAAGTTGGAAATTCAGTTAAAATTGTTAAAACTGTCAAGAATAAAAGTCCATAATCGAAAAGTGCTAAGGTATAATAATTTTTTTTATTGATTAAAAGTCTCCTAATTAAATTGGAAAAATATTAAAATATGCGTAAGACATTGATGCTTTACATAGTTAGTTTTCGAAACTGCTGACATTATTTGGTTATTTTCAAAAATATAAAATGGACAGTTTGCATGGTAGGTTGACATATTCTCCATAAGACTACATGTAAAAGTTTTTTTTAATTTTTAACTTTATAAATCTCCTAATGATTTTGATTTTTTTACAGAAAATTTTGTCATAAAAAAATCTATTAAAAAAACTTTATTTCAGATTTTTTCATTATCTTCGTAAAACGGCTCAACCTCCTTAAAGTATTATCAGAGAGTCATCGTGAATAATAATAATAATAATAATGTCTTTATTGATTCAAAAGGGTTTAGATCAAATGGTGAAGTTCAGCGTAAACGCTGTTTTACAACTTAACCCAGTTACAAAAGAAATTTAAATTACAAAAAAGAGAAACTTAAAAATAAAAAAAACAAATGGTGCCATAAGCATGGTTTATAGTACAGACTTAATTTTAGTTTTAAATGAGTTGAAACTTAAACATTTTAGCTCAGAAGGCAAGAAATTATAAGTATACAAACAAACGATTTTGCCAAGAATTTTATTAATTTTCACTTCACTCTTTCACTAAATTGCTCTGCGTATTGCTGTGAGCATGAAATATTAATTAACGAGTGATAAAAAAATTACTGACTTTTTCGTTTAAATTTAATAAATATGTAATTGAAAAAATAAATAGATACAAAATTTATTAGCAATCTATTACAACAATTGAACCTTGTTAAGTTAAAAATTGAACTTCCAAAACCTCTCTAACAACTCTCGATAAGTAAGAAACACGATATCTTAAATTTTTCCACGTTTCCCTTGAACTTTAACTTATCGAGGTTCTAGTCTATACTAATAAATAAAGCTGAAGAGTTTGTTTGTTTGTTTGAACGCGCTAATCTCAGGAACTACTGGTTCAAATTGAAAAAATTTTTTTTGTTGGATAGCCCATTTATCGAGGAAGGCTATAGGCTATATAAAATCAGGCTACGACCATTAGGAGCGGAGCATTAATGAAAAATGTTCCAAATGTATCTAAAAAATAATAATAATATTCAGGTGAAATGCACTAACTAAGTATACTCATATTATAGCGATGTAAGAATACAACGCTGGCTAGCGCAATCAGTAGAGCACAAGACTGTCAATACCAGGGTCGTGGGTTCGAGCCCTACGTTGGGCGAATGCATTTTTATTTTTTTTTATTTTCTACATTGCTTTCTTCTAAGGCTTACATTAAAATTTATTTTAATTTTATTTAATTAATTAATTAATTATTAGTTAAAAAAAGTATAAATATTAAATATTGCTTTTTATCGACAAAAAATTTTGAACCGTAACTCCGATCATCATGAAATTTGGACACAACATTCATCTCGGTAAACTAATATGAATGTGTGTACTCATGTTCCTCCCTTCCCCATTCGTTCTTTTACACCCGGGTGAAACCGGACGGGACCGCTAGTGTATTATATAGATAACGCAAGTTTGTAATAAGTATTACCTAATTATAAATTATAGACGCTCGACAGACGAGATCATACGCAATTAAAATTGTTAATTTACATTAACTATAAGCATCGTTAATTTTATCGACGTTAATTATAATAGTGCCAGTTCATAGAACATAGAATGTGGGTGTAAGGCAATTTATAATATACATAGTGTATCTACCACCTACAACGTTATATCGTACATAGATCTAGTCACCGTGCACCGTTCAGAACTATGTTATCAAGTCACAGTACGCTCTACAAGCTAACTTAACATTAAACACAAAATTTGAATAATTTACTTATTTTTCCTTCATACCTCGACCGAAAGTACACACTTTCGGCATCAATTGTAAGGCAGAAACATTTACGCATTGGTGGGATTACAGGCACTGATGCGGGAAGTTAGTACGTTCGGGCGGCAGTAAAAGAAAAATAACCTATCAACTGTTGTTTAGATGTCGTTTTCATAGCAACCCTATTACATTTTAACTAGTAGTCGCGAACAGCTGTCATTTGTGTTTTTACGTATAACCTCAAAGCTGTTTGCTTGGAGTTCAGCTGTGTTTTTATGTAATTAATACGTAAGTAATTAATGTATTTAAAAACGACTGAGGTATGAATAAAAATAGTATACACCACACTGGCCGAAAGTTTGATATTCCTGCACTGCGCGCCATGATCCCCGAGGGCATCATGACGCTCACTGCGCGCCATGATCCCCGAGGGCATCATGACGCTCATTGCAAGGATATCAAACTTTCGGCCAGTGTGGTGTAATATACTATTTATTATTTAATCATGCACCCTGAAAGTATGTATTTTTAGGTCAACCAACTTAATATTTATTGAATAATTTAAAAATTAAATAACAACACAATCGGGACTTGTGAGTTCAGAATACCGATGATAATAATTGGGGCGTATGACGTCATAGTTCATTTGGTAGAAACCTCAATTCCCAAATTTTAATATTAAGACTTGCGTTTTCTGTTTAATAAAAATAAATTTGAAAAAAAAAATTAGTACATAAAATCGTTTAATTGTTTTATCATCGAAACCACACGTTTATGTAAAACTTCAACCCAATCGGATAACCGGATGTGTGACAAAAAAAACTTCAAAGATTTCTCTTAGACTGGCAAAGCAAGTTAAATGAAATAATTTTATAAAGTTGAAGAATTTGTTTGTTTGGTTAATCTCAGGAGCTACTGGTTCCAATTGAATTATTTTTTGTTGGATAGTCCATTTATCGAGGACGGCCATAGGCTATATAATATCGCGCTACGACCAATAGGAGCGGAGCATCAATGAAAAAATGTTGCAAAATATAACTCAAAATTAGTCCGTACGACAAAAACTTTTGAACGGTAACTCCGATCATCATGTTTGAACAGAACATTCATCTCGGTAAGCCAAAATGAACATGCGTATACTCATGTCTCTCCCCCCATTCGTTCTTTTGCATTCGGGTGAAACCGGGCGGGACCGCTAGTCATTTATAAAATACGGGAAGGAAAAAAGTTGCGGTACCGATTTGAATTTGTTAAATCGTTCACATCGTGATAAAACATACATAGGTCTCTTCTTTTTAATGAGGGGAAGTGTACAATAAATGTGTCATCACGATGTGTACGAATTAACACAAGTAAAATCGATTCAGGAGAATACCATATAATGACAAAAGAACCTCAATAATGTTCAAACTTAAAATTACGAAGTGAAACTTCTATATGACATATCATTTTTATTTTATTTTATTTAAACAATAACCAAAAAAAATATTTTTTTCTATGTATTTTCTTTCCTGACAGGGGGTGCAAGTACCCCCCTGCACCCTGCTCCCGGCGCCCGTGAATATATCATATTTTTATAATCATTATGATTTATTTACGCCGCTTTTTTTTTCTTAGTACGTACATTGAGAAAGTGATTTTGAAAATCGGAAAGAAAAACTGTTTTATCTTTTGTGATAAAAATAAGAAGAACAGTGAGATAGGCTACCGCTATTCTGAATAAATAAGTTCCACAGGGTTCAATACTGTGCCGTCTTATACAACACTGTTCCGAATCAGGTTTTCAGACATGTGTAAAGGTGTTCAAGACAGCGGGGGAGAATAAATTCTTGTCATCTCATTACCTACATACATGTTAAAATAACAATATTAATTACTACTAGCTATCAAAGTTAAGGTTATAACGACAGCTATACAAACCTACCGTCGTAATAATCAACAGACAGTTTTTATAAAAACACGAAATATTTTAAGGTAACTGTTCAGCAACTGTTCGACATAATACGACCTCTTGAATGTGTCGGTATGCAGGGGCGGATCTGGATAGGGACTAATGGGACTTAAGTTCTGGGCCCCCAAGTTTCAAGGGCCCAAAATATTGAATTATCGTCACAAGTTAATGCATTTTCATTAACAATGACCACTAAGCGTAGAGTAAAAAATTCCAGCCAATTGGGCGACGGGACCATTCCAACTTCAAAAATATTGACATTTGATATAGTATAATAAAGAGGATAGTTGGCAAAACCAAAAGTGCACATCCCGCAAGTTTTCCACTGTAGGTATGATAAAAAAAACAAAATTGAAAAGATATTTTTAAAAAATTTAAAGAAATAAATAATTCAAAATTAAAAAAATATTTTTTTAAATTTGAAAAAAAAAAATAAGAACTATGTAGGTATACATAATATAATATATAATTAATATCAAGTGGAATAAAATGGAATAGAAAAAAAAAAATAAAAATCCAATTATTTCGGAAGGAATCGAACCCAGGACCTTACTGTTGTGGGTCTGATGACATACCCATTACGTTACGAAACTTGCTAAGCATTCTACTGTTATTACGGTATACAAGTGTAGCACTTGTTTTATGGACATTTACACAGTAATTATTATATTGTTTTTTCAAACTATTGACTGTCAAAAAATAATAAAATAAAACTGTTTATAAAAATTAAACTACTGAACACATTTTAGTGAATTTAAATAGGGTTCTGGTCTGATAGTAAATAAAGTGAATAAAATATAACCCAAGGCAATCTGACCAAAATTGCGATCTGTAGAGTCGTGACGTACATACGTACGTACATACGTACGTACATACGTACGTACATACGTACAGACCAACCGACGACTGCTGTTCGTGATTTTCAATTACAATTTTAGTAGTATTTATGAACTCGAATGGATTTAAAAATGGTTCTGTTTTATAGATCAGAATCTCCTCTTTTCAAAAAGCTTCAATTTGAATGGATTTCTAGCGAAATTAACTTAGATACAACTTCTTATGTGAACGAAAGTCAGCTCTGACGCGCAAAGCGATAATAAAGCACATACCGCTAGTTTAGCGGTATGTGCAATAAAATTTCTGATATCGCGTGAGGTGACGCAGGTAATGGCTAGTATTATTTGCTATACGTTGCCATGCTACATAAGATGTTCCACGTCATGTAAAAATTAATCAAAGCATGCTTAAATAGTTTATTTCTGATAGATCTACAAAACAAAAAAACAGCAGATTTTTTTGGTTTTCAAAATATTTCCGAAACTATGAAGTTTAGAACAAAAATTTTTAAAACTTTCTTGAAAAAATAAATAGAATAAACCTTTATGAAAAAACACCGTTATAGCATAATTGTATATCTTTCCCCAAAAACAATAAGGTTCTTTATATTTGCATATATACCTAACATTCTCCCAAAATTTGGTTTCAATCCGCTCATCCGTTTGACCTGTATCGTGCTCACAGCCTAACAGACGCACAGAGTTTTTCCACAAATATGTTTTTTGGATTCGGGGAACCTCAAAACAAAGAGATATTGTAAAATTTTGAAAAGTGACTTTTGACCTGAACTTGTATCATTCCCCACTTGTGGGTTGGAATGGTAAAATAGTCACTAATAATGATTATCATTATCATGGGTGATTTTTGAAAATTTTTTGGGAGAATTTTGACAATTTTTTGTGTGTGTGTTTTGGCATTTTATTTGGGTGTATTTATAGAATAATTTGTTAGGTCAGGTCACCAAATCTGATTTTGATGTTTTTAAAAATAAATTTTAGCCCCAATTACTCATTTAACAAAAAAATGGTTGTCTGTAAAGTCGGTTTACGGACGATAGTTTTACGTGATAACGTATTCCGTAATACATAACCTAAACCTCCCAAAATTTGGTTTCAATCCGCTTATCCTTGGTGTCGGAATGATAAGAAATGTCAAAAGTGACGTTTGCAACTTACAAAGTATTATGTTCTAATAATACTTAGTTATTCCAATACTTAACTTAGCAGGCTTTGCATTTCACAATATACTAATGTCAAAAAATTGAATTAAACATTAGAAATGCAGCTGTTTTCATGTTAAGACAAGACATACGTTTGCTTCTAATTTACATGTACGGCAAGCAAAGACAACCGACCGCGTCGCGTCATGCATTACACAACATTGCATTTATACAGCTATTTTTCTATATAAATTTGTATAAAATATTTTTCTATATAAATTTGTATAAAAAAACTGTTTAGGCAAATTCTGTTATACGAAATCTATGTAAAATGTTCTCCTCTTTCGTTTAAGACTGGTTTCAAACCGATCTGATTTAAATTGAGCGAGAAATTATCAAAAAGCACGCACAGGGTTAGGCGGAACGTTACGCGTTAGGAACGTTACGCGTTAGGAACGTTAGGAACGTTACGTTACACTTTTTCGAACATGCAGCCGGTGTTTTATCAATTTATAATATTGGTGATTCATCAATTTATAAGACGTTATCACGTCAAAAATGGGGCCCCATTAGACTTTAAACCTTAATGATATTGCTTTCAAAATAAACTAGAAATATGTATCATGCTTTTTGGTATAACTGACAATAAGCTTAAAATATTATTTATATACAGAAAACATTTTTTTTAAGAAATTGTAATTTTTAACATACATTTGTAGAGAAAAAACTTTAAAATGTTAATTAAACTTCCTGTAATTCTAAATTTCTTTGGAATCTTGAAAATTAGTTCGTTGTCTAAACAATTTACAGAATGACGAAATTGAAATAAACAAAAATCTATTAAACAAATATTGTAATTATTTTTCTTTGAATGTCAAATCTCTAAAAAGCCCAGTTGATTTTCAAAGAATTTACTTTTAGAAATAATGTCAATAGAATAAATGAATTCCTTATCGGATTGCAATCACACAGTTTGAAAATACGTGCCTAATTTGTAAGTTGACTGGATGTGCACAGACTTTGAAACCACATGAATATTTTAATTTGCTACTCAAATTGCATTTCTGAAATACCTTTAGCGGGCACAAAAGACTTTAGCAAATGCATTTCAATTTTATTTTATTTTTGTGAGTGTAGTCACGAACTTTTTAATGTAAACCAAGTGTTCTGTATCTATCCGAAAACATTTTACCACTCTACCTTTTCAAACATCAGTTGAGAAATTGGAATGGAAAAATTCACTTTTCCTACTTGGACTCCCTGGAATGCAAAAAGTTTTTTCGATTGTTTGTCTGTTAGCAATCTTTTACTATTTACCATTTTCAACTCAATAAGTGAAGAAAATGGTACGAATTTAGGTAAAAAATTCCAGTTAACTGGGCGACAGGACCATTCCAACTTCTAAAATATTCAAATTTGACTTTTCACGCTTGTGGTTTCGCCAGTAACGACTATTGGTTTGCATGGTTCCAAACATAGTTTTATCTGTAAAACTTGACTAAAGCTATATAAATTATTTCTTTTTGACAGATATGATAACAAAAAATAGCTGATATCTTTTTATTTTCAAAATATTTCCGAAATTATGCAACTGCAAAACAAATCATTTCATCAAAAGTTTCTTGAACAGAATAATAAACCGTTATGAAAAGAATACCATTATTATATAATAAAACAACGTTATAGCATATATGTATCTCTTCTACACATGCGCTGATTTTCCCAAAAAACGATCGGGCATATTGTTAGATAGATAGATAGATAGTTTATTCATCATAGCGTCAAAACATAGTTTGAATATAACAACAAGCCAATTGTTATTGTTTCACAACAATCTGTGTATCATTGTTAGAACAAGCCCATTGTTGTTCTACAACAATCTGTGTGTCACTGTTAGATTGACGAGCCGAATGTTGACTCACGAAATCCTTTATCGTCGCAACGGGGAGCGTGTAACATCAGTATTAATTGATCCCATAACATGTATTTTTAGTACGACACAACAGGCGCCATTTTAGATGATACAGAATAAAGAATCCTGTACCTTTTTATAGACTAAAAATTCCTGGAGGTTTTGCAGGTATGGATTGGTCACGTTAACAAACTTTAAATTGTTTCATAAAACGTATTTCAATGATGTGTCAAATATTGCTTCTTAAAAATAAGTGAACCAAATTAGGACATGTTTCATTTGTCTAGCGTTCTTTTGTTCGACATACATGGTGAACGGCAGGAATTGATTTTTTATAATTCATCCTATTTATTTTAGTGAATAACTGTATTGAAAAAAAAATATTTGAAGTCTAGAATAATGTACAGGCCTTGAGAATATCCGGGAGTGTAGCAGCCCCGGATCTACGATTTTTTCGAACCGGTGTAGAAACTTAATAATGGCGCCCGCTCTCTCCAGCGTTTGAGATAAATTACTTAAAAAACTCACAAATATAAAATGGTTGGCATTTTTCAACCATATTATATTAAGATTTTGGCGCCCCCTGAAACTGCCACCCGGGGTGGGTGCCCGGTTTGCCCCTCCCTAGATCTGGGGCTGGAGTGTAGCGATGTCGGTGTTCATATGGCGTTCTCTCTATTGCAAGCCCCTAGTTCCCAGATAAAAGTTGGAAATAAAAGACTAATTAGCATAACTTCTATAGTCTAATTATCTAAAAAAATAACAAGCCCGAAGAAACATTTAAACAAAAATATCCGTATAAGCCGGCGACTTTTTTATTCTAGCGGCCAAATGTCGGTAAAGATCAAAGAAATTTCCGCGACTTACGCGAATATTCGCCATTTGAGCATTACATTTCTGTCATTTGTAGTTAATTTTATATTTGGTCCAATTAAAGCAAGTTAGTTGCTCAAAATATGTTCCATTATCCATATAAAATTTTGAAGAGAAATTCCTATAGTAGATTCATGACGCCCTAAACCATAATCATCTCTATTTTATTTGAATCAAAAGGTACCGAACACACTTTTTTATTTAAACTAGACTGTACCCAAAACCAGCGTTTTATTTTATTTTTTAACGTTCGTAATGATTTTTGGGGCTAATAAAAAAAAAAATAAAAAATTAAATTGTACCTAATTATGGTTTTCCAGAACCAAGGTCATAAAATCGAATGTTTCAAGTTCAGATCAGAATGAAGCCATTTTATCTAATAATAATTTGACTTCGTATACATTAACGCCAGGGCCGTACCAACAATGGAGCAAGCGGAGCTGTGCCCCGGAGCCCTCAACGAAAAGGGGGCCTTATTATTAAAAGCTCGAAGGTGTTTTATACTTTTTGGTGTCCTTCCACAAATTACTTCTAGAATTGTATGTAAAAAAAAACTTATTGAAAAAAATTGTATAATAGTAAGTAATGGCACATTTAAATTCTACTAAATTTTACTTTTTGCCCCAGGGCCCCCAAGGTTCTAGTTACGGTCCTGATTAACGCATTTTTATTTAGGGCTGGAAACTTGCGTAAATGTATATTTAAGGTGGTTTAGAAACACTTACATAATACTGTGTATGAATAGTTGGTTAACTAAGAAGATTCTATAGGCAAAGGTATTTTTACATGTATCTTGTTACAATATCATAATATGCTAATAATATATAAATAAATTTCAAATTCAAATGTCGTATTTTTACATATTTTTTAGATATCGATTGTCATTTTAGTGCTATTCCCACTGAAAAGCTTTTTGAACGAGCTGTCAGGATTTAAAAAAAATACAAAAATATAAATAATAATAGTTGAAATTTCTCTCATGTTTTTCACAAATGGGTGACGACGTACGAAGGGCGGATTAAATTTCAGAGAAATATTTATCAATCTAATAATAATATATAACTGCATGATTCCACATACTTACTGTTCGACTCATCGATTCACTGATTTGTTACAGTATGTCAAATTTGTCTGATCTCACAGATCCAACTAAATAACTAATTGAATGCATTCAGTATTTGTTTGCCGATTTATAAGAACGCTTGACTGTTACACATGCAATTAAATAATCGGGCGACTAAAAACTGTTGACCAGCGCCAGCAGGGCCGTCTTTAACCTATTGGAGGCCCTGGGAACATTAAAATAATGGAGCACCTACAACATTGACAGAACACTATTATGTTAGAATAGACTAGTGATGTGGCGGATCGTTAAAAATGTATATCCGCGGATACGGATCTGAATACGGATATTTGGTTTCAAGATCCGCGGATACGGATACGGATCTTAACTTTCTTAGAGTAGCGCGGCGGTAAATATTGCACATCGACCTTTAGAAAGAGACTATCTGTTATGGGAAAAAGTTATTGACCTCTTTAAGAGTTAACTCTCATAACAGATTGTCTCTTTCCAAAGATCGATGTGCAATATCTTATTATAAAGATAGTTTTTTAGTACCTTTGAGTTATGTACTATTGGTATGGTACTCACTACGATAAATGTTTGCAATAAATAGGTGCCAAATACGATTTTTAAAAATAAAAAATAATGTGAATGGAATTTAACAGTTTTTCATTATTACCTAATAAGGTAAAAGATCCGCCAAAAACTAACGGATACGGATACAGATCTTCTTCTTCCTCGGATATCCGCGGATACGGATACGGATATCCGGCACATCACTAGAATAGACAAAGAAAATAGATAAACAAAGTTCTAGATTTATTTTTATTTCTTTACAGTCACATTAAATGAATAGATAATCCACAAAGTAACTCTTTTAGCATTCACAGGTTAATGTATAAAAATCTATGTTGATTGATGAGGTACCTACCTTTCGAGATTTGAGATGGGCAAAATTGTCGATCACTTCTTCAAAATCTATGTTTTTGAGCATATCACATTCTATGGACATCAGCGACAAACTGGTTAATTTCGCTTGAAGCATTGTACTTAAATTTTATTTTTATTATATATTTAAATTTACCTAAACGTGCTGAAATAGGAAAGCCTGATTTTCGGGCAAGAGTAGAGTAGCTTCGCGCATGCAAAAGATAATAAGCAAGTAGGTATTGCAGTCAGTCATTATCGTTTGATTTTTTCGAAATAAATATGCCTTTCGGTAATAAATATCGTTTCTAGTTTGATAATCTGGCAGGAGCTAGGGGGCTCCTTACGATCGCGGGGCCCTGGGTACGTGCCCAGAGTGCCCAGTGGGAAAGAGAGGCCTGAGCGCCAGGCTTTATAATATCGCGATATTAATTTTCTGCTTGCAAAGTGTAAGCGCACAGAACAAGAACCTGTCCCTTGCGTTTTGTATCAACTATTGTCTGTCTCTATCCTGCTCACGCCCTGACATCCAGTGACATCTGTTGATTATTAATCTTCCTATATTGTTATGTAACATCAGTTTACAATTTATTCTGAGGGTTGAGAACAACTCCATATATTATGTATAAAATTATTGTGATATTTTAATTATATTCAATTATTTTTATACAATGCGTTCACATTAATATGTGCCATGAGTAATTATTGAAAGTACATGTTTAATAATTAATTGACTTCAAAAAAGGAGGACGTTCTCTATATTCGATTGTTTTTTTTTCGTATGTCTGTCCGTCAATAGACTCTATTGAATAAAAAGAGAACTTTGAGACATACTCTATTGAATAGACTATATCTCAAAGTTGATCCCATATAAATTTTAGCAAAATCTGTTCAGCGACTTTTTAGAAAATTAACAGAAAGCTAAGAAATATTGCAAACAAACTAAAATCTTCTGTCCATACGGACTCACTCTCTTATGGGCTATGTGCAAGGAGGTGGAATTACAAATTTCTCAATGCGAGCGTTTGTGGTGAGCACTAGGGGAAACTTCAAACTCAAATTTTCCATATTTATCAGTGAGCAATGTTTATTTAAAGTGAAAATAGTTATATATTTATTTGAAGTTTTTTAATTACAAAGAAAACATGGGCAAAACTGAGCGATCTGGAAATGCTTGATGTGTTCCGGGCAGTTGCGCTGATGGCAAATTAAGTAAAATAAAGACCATTGGCGCCATAAATTGACGTTCCGATCTGTCAGTGTAAATAAATTATTTATATATTGTACGTCATAATTAATAAATAAATAATTGTCACATACCTTTTATGTTATGCTATTTATATAATAGTTTACAATCTGAATTTTATGGTACCTATTTAAAATTAACATCAGTTTTCCTTATTACATTTTTTTGACACATCATGGCCAACTTAGTTTTTGACTTATCACCATAGAAACATCGCGATTTCCATAAAAAGTGAGTTCAATAAATCTCTATTACCCACTAGCGGCGCTAGTAGGCTTCGTGCACACAGCCTATATATAGCCTCTGTCTTTTATATAATACATATATGGTCTACAGCTTGTATAAATCACACGTTAGATATTCTATTGTAATAAACCCTGCATTAACTCAATTATGAAAATCTAATTACCGCGGACACGATGCACATCCCTAGCAATATTTTTTACCTAAAAACAACCCTTTATTTCGTGTATCTCCAGTATATATGCTGCGCAGTGGCAAGCGGCCCATGTATCATGGTGGTATGCATATTGCTCGTACGTGGCCTACGTGATGTGAAATATGGAAATGAACCAGCGCTATCACTAATTAAAATATCTAGGCATAGTTTACTGACACTTCAATGGTACTGTGCGTTAAACAAGTTCTTCACTAACTACTAAAGTGATATCACTAAATAATATCTAAGCTGAAAAGACAAAACGGCACATGTCGATTTTGAAGTAAAACATCTTTAGTCGCACCGATTTCGAAATGATATTGGGATTTGACACATGGGCGGAGCTTTAAATGTCGATTCCGTCATTTTTCATAGACAGTAGAACCTCTTTAATTCTCGAAAAAATGTTTTGTTCCCTTCCCTTCAAGCCCCAAAACCTCCATTAGTCGAAATCTCAATCCTCTATAGGTTGAAATAATCAGTGAATCCCTACAAGGCCATTTGGTATTCTTTAAGTCGAACCTCGATAAGTTGATAACCTCCAAAACTCGTAAAAGTGTTTTCGTCACTTCCCTTCAAGCCCTAAAACCTCCATTACTCGAAATCTCAACCCTCTATAGGTCTAAATAATCAGTGAATCCCTGCAGTCTATTTTGTTACTCTTTAAGTCGAAGCTCGATATGTCGAAAACCTACAAAACTCGAAAAAAATTTTTGTTCCCTTCCCTTGAAGCCCCAAAACCTCCATTACTCGAAAACAATCTTCTATAACTCGAAATAATCAGTGTGTCTCTACAAGCCATTTTGGCACATATTTTCCCTCCATAACTCGACAAAATAAATTGGATCTCTGTATCTCGAACATAGCAACTCAAAACTAGTTAGAATGAATTTTAACCGCTACAAGTCGAATATTTCCTTACAAAAATCCGCCTAAGTCGAAATCTTTCAAAAGTCGAAAACTCTATACCTACCTAACTCAAATTTCTTGGCGTCTCACTTAAAGTTCGACTACAGAGGTTCTACTGTATATTGTAAAATGTAACGTGCTTATGGTTTAAATACTTTAAATTGCTGTCAACAGATGTCGTATCGTTTTATGTCAAATCCCAATAGACAAAACTTAACGAAAGTAGCTGTTTCTATAGTCATGGAGATGGAACTGATGAAAAATAAAAAAGACACGGGAGCTGTCAATTTTCTATTTAAGTGTAGTAAGTAATCGGGATTGAGAGAGTTTTACCTCTATCGTGTTGTTACGTTGTACTCATAAGCACACGCAATCTTTATTCGGTGTGTAAGTCTCTAAGATCGCCATCTCCAAAATTTATGCGACAGCAATGACAGAAAATTAATATGTGACGAAAAATCGAACGGGTATACGTCATTCACGCAGCCAAGTCTGTGCGTTCGTCACCTACACACACACATAAGATGCGAGTACTCACTGAACTTTTTCGTGTCGCTAAGAATTTCAGTTCTTCACCAGCTATCAAAATGACGATATTTTGAAGTGAAATTTTTATGCGCGGTAGTCGGTAGATAGGTGTGACTCCGATCGGATATGAGAAAAGCGCGATGAAAGTAGTGGTGGCAAAAAGTCTCGGTACTAGTTCAGAGGAATTAGCTTAACCGTTAACAGATGGCAGTGAATAATAAGTTGTCCTAGGCGATGCTTACTTAAAAGTTTGCATTACGCTGGTGAGTTACTGATGAGCGAGTAACCAGACATGCTTTCTCTTTCCATTGCAAAAAAAATATATGTTTAAAACCCGGCATTCAAGTGACTTGCAAAGAAGTTATTAACTTTATTTCTCAAAAAAAACTTTACATAAGCTATTATGTCTTGCAGACTGTGATTATACATATCTCCTTTGTGAATATGTATCAGGGGACCATGTCGTTAAGAACGAGATACTAACCACAGAACTATGCCAGATGTAGGTCTAAACCACTAGTCGATATTATATCAGGGAATCCATAAGCATACTTCTATACAGGATTGAGAACAGAAAATTGTCGAGTCCAACATGAAAGACAAACAAAACTAGCAGCCGGGTCCGGATTCGCCCGGATTTGTAGATTGTCTATTTAGAGATATTATGCTATAGCGAATTTTCTTGAAGAATATTTTAGACTCTCACCCCCATTGTATAAGAGAAAATATGAAAATTGTGAACCCCCTCCCACCAAAAATATGACGTACTAAGAATTTATTAGAACTTTTTTTAAACTTCAAAATTAATGATAAATAATATCGCCCCGCTTCCTTTGTCAGCAAAAGTAAGACACAATTCAATCCTCCGCCCCTTAAGCCTGCTTGCGTACTATTTAAACGCCTACTTACTCCGTACGGTCAATAATAACAATGATGGAGTAACGGGTCTTAGTAACGGCTCAAGTAAGAGAAAGCCCATAAAAATATATAATTGAATTATTAAGTGAAAAATTAAATAAAACATACCCTCCTATAGCACTTCTGGAATCATAAGGATTATTAATTTTTGACGTGATAACGTCTTATAAATTGATGAATCACCAATCTTATAAATTGATGAAACACCGGCTGCATGCACGAAAAAGTGTAACGTTCCGCCTGACCCTGTGCGTGCTTTTCTCGAAAACGGCCCTAACGATTTGGATGAAATTTACTGAAAAGGGATTTTGGGGGACAAAAAATCGTTTTAGCTAGGTCTTATCTCTCGAAAAAATCGTTTTCATACAAATTTTATCATTATAAAAATCAATTTTTTGACGTATGAAAATAATATTGTAAGTAGGTTTTGGAATTTTATATAAACAATGAAACAATTGTTTTCATAATATTATGACAGTTAATCTTTGAGACTTAAAATAAATTCGAAAGAAAGAAAGTTAAAAAAACAATTATTATTATAGGTGGTGAGTAATTTTAATAAATAAAATTGACCTAAATTTGAAGCGAAAGATGCAATATCATAGATTCGAATTATTATAATTATTATATAAATTAAGGTTATGTATTACGGAATACGTTATCACGTAAAACTATCGTCCGTAAACCGACTTTACAGACAACCAATTTTTTTTTTACCAAAATTCGTCAAATTGTTTTTAACTTAACATTACATACGAGTATATAGGAGAATTTTATAGAATATTAATCAGTAGCGCGACAAAGATAGAATGTAATAATGTCTATTTAAAATTAATTTTCAAGGTTTAGCATAAAAAAGAGCAAAGAAAACACTAATCCTTAGTGATTTTCACTACAGTGCTTTCCCTATGTTCTTAGTCCTGTGATATACAAAGATACAACGGTCGAAATTACTACTTTTAATATAATTTAAAAAATCGAGAATTTAGTTAGCCAGTGCACTAAATTCTTGATTTTTATATTCTTGAAAGTGGAATGTAATTTATTATAAAATATTTTGCAACTGATATTGAATCACATAAACAATTAAATTCGACAAAGAGCGACAGAAGAATACCATCAAAAAATAATAATTGAATCATGCATCAAACAAAATAATTATGTCCTTTGTTATAATATTACTAGCCGCTACCCGCGGCTACGCCCGCGATTGAGATGGAAATCGACTTTTGACATGCATATCAGGGGTTGAGGTGGTATTGCACATATTTTGACAAACAATTTTATTTTTTTTTAATAAAAAGTATCCTATGTTACTTCTAATACCTTCAAGAGTGTATGTGCAAAGTTTCATGATGATCGGTTAAGTAGTTTTTGCGTGAAAGCGTAACAAACAAACTTACATTCGCATTTATAATATTTCGTTTTCATAAAATTTGTAAGTCCGGTCCTGTCGGGCCGATTTTAATGAAATTTTAATAGCACATTTTAATCATTACTAAAGGGTTAAATTTCAATTTTGAAACGATTCGGAGAAATTTTTCGGTATTTTTGGGCCCAAAAAATGTTTTCAACCCTTTCTTATTTTTCGTAAAAAATTTTTATTTTTTTTTAATAAAAAGTATCCTATGTTACTTCTAATACCTTCAAAAGTGTATGTGCAAAGTTTCATGATGATCGGTTAAGTAGTTTTTGCGTGAAAGCGTAACAAACAAACTTACATTCGCATTTATAATATTAATAATAATAAATGAAAAATATGATATGAATATGATGATGTATAATAGGTATCTATAATTTAATTTTATTGAAGGTTTTACAGTTGAATTTTCGAAACAGTTTTTTGACGGTACGCTAATAAAATCATTTAAATTTGAAAGATGGAGGGAGGGATTATATATTATAGACGTTCGACAACTAAGGTCTAAACTAATTTTTATATAATTAATCGATTATAAATGGTTGTTTATACTTTATGTCATGTCAAAATTCCAAAATACATGAAAACAGTGAATTTTTATGCCTTACTTGTTTAGATCATGAATAATAGACACTAATAGCCTAAGCTGCCGATCGTCTATAATCGTATCTATTCACGAAGGTATCTCAAATCAATAGGTATATTATTCAGAACGGGACAGTAAACAAATTATTTTTAATATATGCGTGCCTTATTTCGTGCTGTGAAGAAATATGATTCTTATAAAATAAACGAGACTTCTTTTTAATTAAATATATCACTTAGTTTGTGTCCTCCTTTGGTAGACAAAATAACTGTTTTGTCCCAACTTACAAAATTGTTGTTTGTCATCCGTATAGGTATAGCGATCGTAAAATGATCCATTATAAGCCGGCGACGGAGCGGACTTTGTTTTACAACCCTCCGGGCGCTAAAGTAAGTTCCAATAATAATGTTCTACCTCCAATATTTCTAATTTTAATTTGGAGGTGAAAATAGGGCTAAAAATTTGTTTTTTCTATTTTTTATACGACAAGCTAAAAGACACGAAAATATTGAAAATCATATAAAAAATAGGAAAAAAAATGTTTGGCCCTATTTTCACCTCAAAATTTAAATTAGAAATATTGGTGGTAGAGTTTCGTAAAGTGGAGATTTTTTCCTGCTCTTTCAGAACCTTTTTTGTGATATCAGATATCTGCAATAGTTTTTGAGATACTCGCAAAAAATCAATCCCTTCTTTTTTTTACTAAAACATTTATAATAAATAAAATTATCGACCAATTTTTCAGACAATATATTAACAAAATATAATTAATACAATAACGTTTCGATCCCGATTTGGATCTTCTTCAGATTGGATCTAAAAATATAAAAAATAAACAGAAACTAAATAAGTATTAATTATTTTTTATATTTTTAGATCCAATCTGAAGAAGATCCAAATCGGGATCGAAACGTTATTGTATTAATTATATTTTGTTAATATATTGTCTGAAAAATTGGTCGATAATTTTATTTATTGAAGAGTTCTAATCAGACGTTAATCAAAGATTTAAAACATTTATAACTTTTGAAATTTTTTTGTCCTTCACTTTAATTTTTTTTCAAAAAGTTTCTAGATGTCATTATGAATCGAATGACACAATGATCATAATTTTCGGTGAAAGAAGACTGGAATTCATCCAAAAGGGATATGTTAACTAGACTACTATTAGAAGTTGAGTTTACTCTACATGTGAATTGTCAAAAAAAATTGGAAATACTGCAAAAGTTGTTTTTTGTAGATTATAGGACAAAAAGTGCATGTAGGGCGCACTGGTATTTTGACTCTGGAGTGTTAAACTCGCCAACCTCGTTATAACATAATATCACATCTCGTCAATTAAGTATATATCAACTTCAATACACCCTAGATATATAAAATCAACTATTTTTTATAAACGGATTGAAAACGTGTAGGAATTGTATTAATAAGTTAGGCTTATCAAATTAATTAATTAACCAGAACTTACGTCTACCTTTCTAATTAGATAATATTTATAATTATTGGTTATTTGTGCTTGCAGTCTTCAAGTAAGTATAATAATTAATTAGTGATAAAATTTTAAACATTTCCCAGCCAATATTACGAACTGACACAGCTCAAAAAAAAAGTTAATGCGTAGCCCGGCTGATAATCCATTGATTTACGTCACTTCGTGACATTAACGATGATTTGGAAAGACTGAAGAATACAGACACGCGACAACTAATGTAATTAGCGACTATTAGACATTTGATAGTGATAACGCCTTCTTTATGGTAAGCCACTTTGGTAACCAAATGTAGCGATTACCAAAAAAGAAATATGGATACATCGATAAAAAAAAATCTGTGAAATATGGCAGAAAGCCCTCAACCATGTTTAAGAACATTCAAATTTAGTTCGTAACTGCATAAAGTAGGTACAACAAATTCAAAAATATGGTCTGATACTAGGCCTGAATTTGGCAGTTGATGGTGATACTTTTTTTTTTAAGTCGTGAGGGACATTTAATTTTATAATATTTAAATATCGACATAATTTCTTAGGAGACGGCTTTCATTTTATAAAATATTGAATTAGTCATCGCAGTGTGTGACAGACTGAATCATATCTGATAGGATATCCTGCAGGGACAACTCATAGGTACTTTTAACCATTGAATAACTAAAAGACTTGCGTGACCACTTGATAATATCAGCTATCTATATACCTACAATAGTCATTACAGGTATACCTAACTAGTGCTGGGACGGAGCGCGTTTTTTAAGGGACGTATTAGATAATTATTTCAAAAAAGACGCACAGGTGCGAGTTGAACACGCGCCTTGAAGGTTCCGTGCCGTTATAAGAATTAATTATAGTTCACAATCATCGCGTAGGATGACGTCACTTTCGCCTAATTCGACACTGAATGATCTTTTCATTGCGTTGAGTTAGAAGCTTGAATTTTTTTACAAGAACATGGAGTCGGAGATCTTAGTATTTTATGTTATTTTTAACTTGATATCTCTAGTCGTTCCTGAGAGGATCTAGACAGACAGACAGACAACAAGGCAATTCCGTTTTTCTCTATTTTCTATTGACTTATTTATTTTGAAGGCTCTTGCTCAGGTTCATGTTTTCAATTTCATATTTTTTAATAGTAAATTGAAAATCCAGTTGATACCAGTTCTGGGAACTGAGGGCGGGGCTTGTAGTGGAGAAGCAATGTTATTAAATTTAATATGAATTTATCTCAAAAAATAAAAATTTTGGAGTGCTATTTCATATTTTGTGGTTGGGTCAAATGGAAATATTAAAATTGAGCTGTTTTTATTAATTATATTTTAATAATTTGCGCATTTTGAATATGAACAAATTATTGTCAATTTAATTGTTTTCTATTTTTCTGTAACCATTGGAATTTTTTCTTTGTTCAAATAATACAATTAATATGGGGGCAATATACAGTATGTAAACACGTAAGGTGCACATAGGGAAATTAACATTGGGAAAAAATGACTGGATCAGAGTGAGCCTTGAAATCTTGTTTTTCGATTTGACAGATAATATTCTTTTGCAAAATGAATGTGTATACTACCGAAGAAAATATTCAAATGATTACAACATAATCGGACTTTTTTATTAATGGGACATTAAATTCCCAAAAATACTTAAATATGGTGCGAGATCAAATATCTCCGCCTATTCGTGTTGAACCTAAAGACATTGGGTCACTGATTTACCAACGCGAATATGTCATACCAGTCAGACAATTTTTGAATGAAATGTTTCCAAACAGATGGAGTTGTTTTTTTGTTTTTTTTTTATACAAAAAAAATAAAATAATGATTTATAAAAGCTTTTTATTATTAAAAAAGCCAAGTAAAAGAAAAATAATTCAAAATAAAATAGAAATCCTCAAGATTACCACGACAATTCAATAGAAACAACAATTAATGCAGTCATGGCTAACTCTGATCCAAGTATTTTTTCCCAATGCTAATTTCCCTATGAGCACCTTACGTGTTTACATACTGTATATTAGTAGCTCTAAGGGTGGAAAGCAACTAAAAAAGTTTACAAAGTATTGGTACAAAAACACGCTAGCAAAATATTGTTCGCATCTGTTTTGACTGCGCTATAACCGGGGTATGTTTATAGTTATATTATGTTGATTTTGATTGAGTCAACTGTTGTTAGACGGTAACATTTAACATTGTAAAATTTATTTTTAACGGTGCGGAATAATGTCGATAACTGCCACATCGAAACTAAATCAGTAGAAAACATCCAGAAATGTAAAATTATCATTTTATTAATCTTAATAAATAATTTTCCCGTTTATTACTGCATCATTTATTGTACGTGGCGTAACTATACCGATTGAGGCCCGTGGCAAATTCATCGGATGGGGCCCTTTCTCAATGTAAAGAAGCTCAACCAACGTAATAGTTCTTTTTAGTAGTGTAGCAAGTTTTGTTACATTAACTCTCTCTCTCTTTTTTGTAATATTGTCAAAACTAGTTTTCCTTAGCTACGCTGGAAAAATGAATATTGTTATTATTTTGAAAAAATTTAATTGATTATTTTCTTCTAAAATAATAACAACATTCATTTTTCCAGCGTAGCTAAAGAAAACTAATTTTGACAATATTACAAAAAAGAGAGAGAGAGTTAATGTAACAAAACTTGCTACAGTAGGTAACTAGAAAACTAATAAATTGTACTAAATGTTGTAATAATAAATGTTAAGATCCTCCTGTGCTCATGACCCTCTCGGCCCGGGGGCCCCCTCTGACCGGGGACCCGTATGGCATTTTGCACGTTATACCGCCCTATTGTTACGCCACTGTGTTTTTCCAGGATAAACTTGATATCACATCAATTTTTAAATATATAGAAAAAACTTTCAGTCACTTCTTAACAACAATTTTATTATTGTACTAGCTGTACCCGCGGATTTGTTCGCCCTCGATTCGTACATAACGGGATTTTGCTGCTTCCTGATAATGATTTATACCTATTTAAAGTTTTTTGCTAACGAACAATATTTTTTCGAAATTTATGCAAGTAAGCAAGCAAGCATACAGAAAGGAAAGGAAATTTTTTTTCGAAAATGTGATATTTCTGTTTCATATAAATTTTTATAGTTTCCTACATCCAAACTTACGAACTTTACCTCTTTCAACGTAAGAACTCATTAAGTAGTAGAGCTTTCTTTGAGTTATGTTTTGATGACTAAATAATATTAATTTTAACTACTTAAATTCGGGATTTTTGTAGAAATGGAAAAATATTTGACAAAATTAGAATTTGACTTAAAATGATACGACATATGGTTACATGAATATAAATTATAAAAATTATATTTTACGTGCTGTAAGTACCATAAATATGAAAAACAACGGGTTCAATATTACATCTAATCTAAACTCTACTCTTATGTCAAATTTCAGTAGTAAACAGTTGCCTACTGTGCGTTGAAACTTTGAAAAATATCACTCAGCCCTAATTAGTCAAGTCATCAGTGTTCAGAACACCTTCTTAAAGGTCCCACAAACCGTGAGAGCTGGTACCCAACAACATAAATGAAGTTATCATATTTCAAGTTACCTTGAAACGCTGAATATCAGTTATCAGTCGCACAATATTTTTTTTTTTATTTCTCACAGCAAAATCGTGAGTTTGTTTTGGTGTCATTGCATGGATTCCCAGAAAACAAGCGACTGAAAATGTTGCAATATTCCTAACACACTAATTTAAATATTAAATTGTAATTTGATTTTCATGTACCTATATGCATAATGCATTTTTATGACTTTATTACTGTCATGAAAAATACCTACAATTCATTGATTTTTTTACATGAAATAATGTAAATATGAGTCGCTTTCCTTTAGACAAGTTTTTGTTTCTTTAATACTGTTTATAGACGAGCTTCGCCCGTGTGGGATTAACAAAAACTGACATCATACAGTAGAACCCATCTAATCCGTCACCTTTGTGGCTGGGGGTATGGTTGGAACGCAAAAAAGGTCGGATTATCAGAAAATACAGATTTATGTATAGTAAATTTACTTAGAAAAAAAATTAGTTATAGACTTTTGCACTAAAAACTGCACAGTACAGTTCGGCCCGAACCGGAGCGGCGGACATATCCTAATTTTATATGCAGCATTATGGGTTATAGTACAGATGCTTTTGATTGCTTTTTCGTCTTCCTGTTTAGTAGAACATGGATTCAGTGCCGTTATGAGCCTCGTCGCAAAAAAAAGAAACCGACTAGAAATTAGTACCTACTAGTGGGGATTTGCGGTTGCTACTCACAAACATTGAGCCGGACATAAATACAGTGTAACCTCTCATAACGGACACCTCTAATGAGCGGACAGCTCTATTAGGCGGACACTATGTGATAGTCCGGAATAAAGTACAAGAGAATTCCATAAGACATAATCTCTCTTGAGCGGACTCTCTCTTGGGCGGACGCGGACGCAATGTTTAAGTACAAAACTTGTAAAATTCTCTCTTAAACGGACACAAAATTAAAAATGTTGCAACACGTTGCACTATAAAAAAATAATTTAGGCGAATTCATTACCATCGATAATAACTTATTAGTAGAAGATGATGATGACACCTCTTTTAACAAAATTGTAAAAAAAGGCGACAACCTGACATTAGTTAAATCTGACGAATCCGATGAAGAAATAACCATAACTGATCAATCTAATGCTATAAGTTATCAGCAGGCCATTGGCATGGTGAAAACAATAATCAAGAATTTGCTAAAACTAAAAGAGATTCAACAGCAATGCAGATCATAGATGTTATTTGACTTGGAATTACATTTTCAAGACAACGTCTTAAAACTAATTCGCGTCAAAACCATAATTGATTTTTTCAAGCCAACTAAGTTATACTTTTTATGTTTGATTTTTTGATTTCATACGTACCTATATGTATATTAATGTATATGAGAAAACAATAAAATTCTACCCTATTATGTAAATAACAAATATGTATGTACATATTTAGAATGTATGTATGTACATTGTACATACATAATAATATGTGTTTTTTTAATTTTTCCCATACGCGGACACCTCTCTTAGGCGGACATATTTTAATAGTCCCGAAGGTGTCCGCTTAAGAGAGCTTTCACTGTACACTCATAACATCCCATCAGATTCATCCAACTCATTAATTTATTTTGTATTTTAAGACAAAAGCTAGTATTTCAATAAATACTTCTTCAACAAAATGTCTTATTTATATTTTATTTTTACGTCACCATTTACCATTCAAAACATCAAAGTTAAATTTTTAATTTTTCTATTATGCATTTATGTAGTTTTTTACCCAGGGTCCGTGGGCAAGTTTTAACTATGAAAAGGGCTCCGTGGACCAAAAGAGTTTGGGAACCACTGCTATAGTCACTTTATTTGTCTTTCTTGTTGCAGTCATTATTTTTTCTATGTTCTCAATCTAAAGCGGTCTACATACCTTGATACAAGCTGCAATGCAGGCATCGACTCTATGTTTTATGAAACTTGCATCAGTTGCATAAACGCCTACTTAAATCGAAACCTATTGCGATGCCTGAATCGACTCCATGTTCATGCAACACAAGAACAGTAGGTTAAGTTATTTTATAGGTACCTAGTGCTTGACGAATAAAATAAGGAAGGTTTGTCAACACCAGTTTTATATTAGCAGTAGTTGGGGCACTCTTTATACTCCATAAAAGAAAAAGGAAATCAAAAACGAAATGGTCAAAAAGATGATTTATAGAAAGAAAACGTTATTCAAATGCTTTATTGGAAGAGCTAAAAGTACATTTGTATTCCAAATGGAATTTAAACACACAAACAACAAAGTAACCTCTAAAATGGCGCGGGAAAATAAATTAATATCGTCTTGGCATCGACGCAATTCTATACACGCTGAAACTTGCATCAGCATCACCGACTCGGCGTCGTGGCTCGCCGACCAAAATGGGATTCCAGACTCTGCATCGCTGCAAGCCGCAACTGATGCCAAATACGTGATTCAGTACCTGCTACACACACTGCTACTTGCATCATGAAACATAAGAGTCGATGCCTGCATCGCAGCTTGTATCAAGGTGTGTAGGCCGCTTTATGATATATCTTGTGTACATTGTACACTCTTTTTGAAATCATTCTGTATACCTATCAGCTACTTCGTTCATATCTCACAGTTTTATTAGGTCATTCAAATTAAATTCTGACTTCAAACGTCTGTATAGCATAAAAAGAAATCTATTACGGCTTTATGATGACATTGCTTTTTTTCATCATCCTGAGAGTTTGAATCTGTTGCCATATATTTCAGTGGCCACAAAGCAAAACTCGCTTATGTCAAAACTTCTTTGGACAAGGTAAAATTGATTCTTAACTCTTGAGATTGCAATTGTAACGAACGTGTCGCAATATAGGTACCATACTGTCAAAACCGGTTGTAGAACATTAAGCTAAGTTGGCGCTGAAGTAGAACAGTTGCCCTGTAACCTAAAGGTCGTAAGTTCGTACCCGGGTCCGGGTGGTCGGTGCCATTATTATTATTATTTTTTGTACAATTACATCAATTTTACTTCTGAAGTCTCTTTTTTTAAGTATAACTTCTTATGAGAGTGCCGCGGCTCATTTAACATTTGCGTTAAATATTTAATACTAACGGTGTAACTATATGGCTACGGAAAACAAATAATTAATCTATTGGACCCATCTCAAGCGTAGCTCTCGCATGAACCAATATGACGTCAGCTACTGGGTAACACATGCACGTTCAAAACATATGGAAAGAACCGAAGTTTTCCCAGGTAGTGATAACAGCGACATCTTGCGTACGCCAGAAAACGGTTCGTCTCGAAACACGGCATAGGAAGCTAGGTCTCCTGGTTACAGACTTCATGGCCAATTTGTAAGATCTGAGTTCTAAGTTTGCCTTATCCCTGCTTGCATCAGTCCTTATAAATTATGCCATTTGAATATTAGAAACAAACCATTTAAATGTTCGCAAGTACGATTCACTTCTGCAGTACGTAGTGTAAATATGACTATTTGCCAGACGACATTCAAATAGTTCGGCAGTTACAGTAATCGAAAGAGACAGATTGTCAAATATATATAATATACTTTTCTTCATACCTCGGTCGAAAGTATGTACTTTCGGCATCAATTTTATGCATTGGTGGGACTACACGCACTGATGCCGGAAATACGTACTTTCAACCGGCTATATAAAGAAAAAGAGTTAATCATGTGCACCGCTCCATAAGACTGCCAGCCAATAGTCGCGAACAACTGTCATTCGTGTTTTTACGTATAGCTTCAAAGATGCTTGCTTCGAATTTAACTGTGTTTTTTATGTAATTAATTAATTAATGTAATAAATAAGCGTACTTTCGACCGAGGTATGAAGAAAAATAGTATTCACCACACGGGCAGAAGGTTTGAGAGCCTTGAACTGTGCGTCATGACGCCCTCTCAAACTTTCTGCCCTTGCGGTGTAACATACTATTATGTCATATACTGTTACGTATCGTAGGTGAGTTATTTTACCACGTACATCGCGATCGCATGATACTGAAATCTTGGAAGTACTGTCTCTTTCTATTGTACCAAGTAACTGAGAACTAAAGCTTGAACAGACTACTCGATAAAATCTTAGTTTAGAAAAAATAAGACATGACCGGTTTTGAATTTTAGTCACAGATTTATAATAAGTTTTGAATGAGAAAAAAACCGTGAAAAAGCGTCTCTTTTACAAACCTAGAATTCAGTTAATTTTGGTAACGTTCAATGCATAAAAAAGAGCTTATTGTATAGGTATTACAGAGTAACAGAACAGAATCAGAATCTAGGTTAAAATTTCCAGTCATTGATTTTACAAAAAATTAGTGGAGTTGTCTGGCTGTGTTAACTGGGTATAATTACATGGACATTATTTCCACTTTAATAGATTTTATAAAAAAAAAAATAAACTATACAAACGTATTATTTTATTTTATCGTTTTTCTAGGCTAAAAATGAGGTTATAAAAACAGTATAAATCAGAACTAACAGATTTTATGACTGCAAACAAGCTTAAATAATATGCACAAAGGAACAAATTGAGAACCGATATTTATTATGCAACAACAAATCATAAGTATGTACTTGTAGATACTGCAAAATTGTATAGTGCCCTCGGTGAGAGTTGAAGCCAGGCACGTCATCAATAATATGGTAGTGAACGCCTACTTGCCCGCAAACAGTGGGCCGTGGAATAAATTCGACATATATATTATATTTATAGCGGTAGAATAAAAATAAACACTCGACTCACATGGATCTCCGAAACAGCTAATAGCTGCAAGCTAGAAGGCGGCCGCAATGCGGTCACGTCACTATGACGCGGTGGCTTCATCTTTCGCCGCAACTATTCTAACATAGTTTAATACTTTTTACAAGGTACGTTTTGAGCTTTCATAAATCATCACGGATCTATAGCCGCCTGAAAAAAGTCTTTCCTCCGCCGATGGCTACTATCCGCAACTAAAGTTGCCAGGCCCTAAAATTAGTGTCCGACCGAACTTTCGGTTTTGGTTTCGGCCTAGTTTCTGCAAAAAAACTGGTTTCAGCTGCCATCCGGCGGAAACAGAAACTACATTCGTAAAGGTTTCGCGCTGAAATCAGACATGTTCGGTACAGCTGCGAGCGACGAAGTGTCTTTTAAGCTTCCTTAAGTTTAATGATTAGTTAAAATATCAGAGGTCGAATGATTAATATGTGATTGATTTAAAAATAAAAAAAGGTAATCCGTGAAGAAGAAAAAAAATTGGTTGTCTGTAAAGTCGGTTTACGAACGAGTTTTACGTGATAACGTATTCCGCTCGAATATCATATTTAATAATACATAACCTAAATTTTAGTAGCTGTCAGGCGGAACGTGACACATTTCGGAACGTGACACTTTTTCGTGCATGCAGGCGGTGTTTCATCAATTTATAAGACGTTATCACGTCAAAAATAAAGACTGATTACGAAAATGTTTACTTTATTTTTCTCACGAAAACATGAAATTTTGATTTCGGTTTCGGTCGAAACTAAATCTGAAGCCGAAATTTGGTTTCGGTTTAGGCCGTAAAAACTAGTTTCGGTCGGACACTACCTAAAATACAACAGCCGGACTCGGCGCTGTATTAGGCCGGACATTTTGCCCTAAAAGCCTGACTCGGCGCTATATTAGGCCGGACTTTTTGCCAATTGCCCTAAATATACCTTTTTAAAGCCGGGAATTACATTAATAATAAAAAACTCTGTTAGGTTCGTAATAAAGTTGTTTAATAATTAATTATTATTTAATAGTGAACCACAGTTTTGTTATAAAATTAACATTCAACAAACAGTCCTACCTATCTATATTATCATTTGTATTTATACCTATGAGAGTATTGATGAAGTGAAAAATGTTCAGTCTTCTGTAGACTATTAGCAGATAAATTAAAAAGAAACAACAAACAAATAGGTATATAGCTCTCTTTTAACAAAATACAAAAAACTAAAAGTTTTTGTTAACCAAATTAAAAACATAGGTATATCCATTCTTGTCGATAAAAACAAAAAATATTTTATTAAAAAATAACAATTTCAAACTTGAAAAATATTAAAAAGTCCATGATTAGAAGTATTTTTTTTTTATTTTTTTTTAAAAAAGGTATATCCAATTGTATATATCCACATATATAGAGCATATGCACATATACAAGAGAATATCACTTGGGGGGGTGGCACTACCTCTTAGTATCTGGCCAGTATGTTTGAGTATGTAAAGTTGAGTCTAAACGACAATCACAAAATATCCATGAGCAGAGGTGGGATTCGAACCCACGACAGTGCGATCCAAAGGCCAGCACGCTGACCATTACACCACGCTGTCCCCTGATTAGAAGTACACAGACTAAAAGCCGGACGCCTGGCAACCCTATCCGCAACTGATTATGCAATAACGGTATAGGTAAAATAGTTGCATAAGAGGCGTAAGTACTTGTTTTTAAACTCCCACACCGACGAGTAGGGTTAATTATAATTTATAAACATTTTAATCGTATATTCAGTCAATGACCAAGTTCATTGATCATTATTTTTTACGGTTGCATACATTATAGGTGCACCGGGAGCGAACACCGGTCACGAGATGCGCCGAACAAATCCGACAATATGTATACCCTGTTGTCTCGTATCGCGTCGCGCGGTAGACCGGTTTGTCCACATCGACGACGCTTGTTCATCCCTGCTTACAAGTTGCTCCAAGTTCAGTCTGATTTTATCCGTTGTTGGGTGAACGTATTATTGCTGGTTCTCTTCACGAAGCCGCGTAATTTTATTGTGCTGTGAAGCTAAGAGAAAATAACTTGGTTTTCTAGTGTAAATATTCATTTTTAATGGAACGTTAGCCATGACTCCAATATTTACATTTGACAATACATGAGTGCCGGACAGGATTTTCAATATTGACACTGGAACATGTGATTTGTTTTTTAAATAAACATTTGTTTTTTACTGCGGGGTATAAAGGTGTTACCAAAAAAAAAAAATAATTCGTGTTTCATAATTGTTGAGTGATAATTTTTGCCAAGATAAAAACACGTGCGTCAAACAGACATTCAAAATGTATTTAACCACAAATCGAGTGAAGGGTGTTGAACAGATTGAAAGATAGAAAGTTTATGTGAAAAAGAGATAAAAAATTAATCGAATATTGTATTGTTATTTTGTTTATTCATGTATTTAAACAAATCACCCTGCGTCGTTCTCTAACGAACGCTATTGTTCAGTGGAATAAAAAGAGGGATTATATTAGACTAGGTACTGTTTGCTGAAATACAATGGAACATAATCCTTCAAGTATTCCCGGTGATGGGAAAACGTCACACGGGCAAAACAAAAAGACTAATTTTGTTCGATCGTCACTTCCGTCATACACCAGCAATGGTTTGTCGTCAAATAATTCTTCGTCGTCAATCAACTTACTTGTGTGTGTCCTTTGTGTTATAAGTGTTACATTAAGTGTTTTTTCTTCGTATCGTGAAAATACTCTCGAAGGACGTGTCGGTCATTTGGAAGAGGAAGTGTTCAGATTGCAGCAACTTAAATCGTCCGACGTTCTTGTCGAACGTCTTCGACGCGAAGTCGAAACGCGTTTCCAACACCGGGTCAATCGCGATGTCCAGACTAGAAGGATGATGATGGAGACTATTGGAGCGGCGGCGGCCAAGCAGAACGACCAGCAACATACGAGAATTGCCAGGGACGCGCCAGAATGTGTTTGTCCACCAGGTTAGTTCATCCACCATATTACCTACATATTACCGGCTACATACCGTGTATTTTACCCATATAATCGATTATGTATAATCAACAATGTATGTCATTAACTCACTTCAATATTTTTACTAATCTTCAACGAACTGAGTTTTGTCCGTGCAGTTTCAATAAACGCAGTTCCGTGAATTTAAAGGTATGGAGATCCCAGGGCGACGATTAATTGGAAACTTTTGAAAACATGTAATATTTCCTGGACATCGTTTTTTTCAATATAAAACGAAGTTTGGAACCCCGAGACATCCACCCATGATACTCTGCATTAATTCCTGCGTTGACATGGCGCGTCCTTTTTAATTTTTGTTTGACATTTGACAAACAAAAACTTCAATAAATATCTATAATCCCTAGCAGCTACGCACTCCATGGTAATAATGCAGTATACTGCTCACAACTTCGCAGGTTCTATACCAGCTAGAGTATCTATTATGAAATCATGATAACGTTATTGAATTATATAACTAGAGAATACAATCCCGGGATCCCGAATCTCGGGATCCCGAATCTCGGGATCCCGGCCGTTTTCTGGCCCCGAAAATCCCGGGACCGTACTTGGCTAATCTCGGGATTTCCACAAACAGATCTAGTTTGCATTCCGTAATCCGTTGCGCCTTGACAATTACCTTGCCTAGATTATATTATTATTATTTATTACATAACGACAAAAAACAATCTTTAAATACGCGGTACGATATGCAAGAATATGAAATCTCCTGATCCTGAATATAAGTATCTATTGTCTATTCCTCCAACCAGCGTAGAACCTTAGCGAGCGTTTTCAGCTACTGCTTATGTTAGCAATAAACTACGAAGCAGGCCTGGAAGTTAAACATTGGATGCTTTGATATTTCTGCGATTGTATTTTCGAAATTCTAAATAGTTTTTTTGTGTTGTCTTTTTGATTTCTTGCAAAAGTAAAGTTTTTTTTTTGTTTTGTCTATTTTCTTTTCTTACTATATTGTGATTTGTGTTGTGCAACGATATTAAAAACATTTATTAAGAAATAACTTTTTTTTCATTTGAGCCCAATTAGAAACAACATACCTAGTCTAATCCCGGGATTACGCATCAAAAATCCCGGGATTGAAAAACATGTTCGGGATTGTAGTCTCTAATTATAACCTAAATATTGGTAATATTACAAACAAAAAATACTTTAGAGACCGACTCACATGCATGCAAAGCAACTAATTTATAGAGGATAGAAAAAAAATCTTTCTTTTATCGTGTTAACTTTTTTGTGCCCGCACCGCGCCGCTGTATTTGGGGACCTGTCATGAAACGGGGAGTAATCACAAAGTTGTTTACGTAATTTCAGGACATATCTGTAAACAGTCTGTATATATAAATAGAAATTCTCTTTCACTATATTGTGTGACAATTCAACACAATACAAACAACCTTAGGGTTTTATTGTCCGGACATAACGTACCTTTTACTTCTTGAAATGTTTGCTTCAACATTCACTTCACAAAAGACCAGTTCACACGGTGTAACATTATCAAAGTCAATACTAATAATTTATATAAAACCAACTTTCCGCCCCGCCTTCACTCGGGTAGGTTTTGGTTTGGCAACGAAATAATCAAGAGCAACTAATATCTCATATATAATATACAGTCGAACCTTAAGAGTTCAAGGAACGCGATTTCTTTTTCGCTTATAAGAGTTGAATTTTCAAAAATCCGTTCTTAGCGGATGCTTACGTCATAATAACTATATGTGTGCCAAATTTCAGCCCAATCCGTTCAGTGGTTTGAGCTGTGCGTTGATAAATCAGTCAGTCAGTCACGGTTTCCTTTTACAGTGAAACCTGGTTAATTGGGATCTCAAGGTACCAAGCCATATGTACCAATTATTGAGGGTTTCCAATAATCCAGTTTTCCAATTAAGCAGGTTTAAAATTATAGTTGTCTCATTTACAGAGGTCCCCGCTTACAGAGATCGAAATGTGCCGTTATACCATTTTTAGAGGTGGAAATGTTAATAAAAATGCGTATTTTTGGTGTTAAAACCTGATTAATTTGTCTCACTTATACAGGTAATTTAGCCACAGAGTCTCAATTATAGAGGTAAACATCGAAAAAGTCTTAGAATTAAAATCTCATTTAACCAGGTTCAAAAAGTCCCATTAACAGAGGTAATTTAATGAAAAAGAACCGGGACCTCATTGCAACTCTCAATAATAGAGGTTTCTCACTTATCCAGGTCCCACTTAACCAGGTTTCACTGTATATATTTAGATATCTAGAAACAAACGGAAAATGTTATAGAAAATATGTCGACAAATGAAATGTATATTCAAATTAATAATGTAGGTTTAAAAATGGACAAAATAATGCCTAATATATTTTTCGAAATAATCCTTGCTTGTCTAGTAAAACCTTTATTTATTCCTGTGTCTAAGTTTTTTTTTTATAAAATGACTTTAAACAAATAAAATACCACCGAGTCCGTTGCACTTATATTTTCATTAAAGAAGGTGTTGAAAGTATATTTTGTCATTTCGAGGCAAGTGTACCTATATTTAAATTATAAGGTGCCATAAGCTGGGTCTTGAAATGTGTTTTATTAGCATACTAAATTTTGTTTGCAAAACGAAAATCTGTCTGTCAAAATAACTGACATTTTTTAGGCAGCAAGATTATAAAATAAATATTTAAAGTTTGCTGCCCATTTTATTTATCTTAAGTTATTGTTTTATCTCTTAAAAATACTTGCATTTTTCCTCATATTACCTATTTGTTCGAGATTATGTTAAAGTTAAATTTATGCTGTATAGTGTATTTTGTTTTTTAGGCACGAACAGTACCTATTCTAGCGCATTAGGGGCGAATCTGTCTGTCACAATTTTGGCCGCGCTTATTTCCAAAACCACTGAACCGATTTTAATGAAATTTTGTAAATGTATCTTGGTTGGTCTAACTTATGGATATAGGTTTTATTAAATATGTTGTACAAAATTACGGTGTTTTGTGAAAATAAACTGTTTTAGTAACATGTAGCGACATCTCATAGAATTTACTCAAAGCTATGAGTTCAGAAGCAAACAAAAAAACTGGTTTAGTACCAATTAGTAACGACATCTGTTAGAATTCAGAAGTTCAGAACCAAATCTGGTAGAATTTGCTCAAAGTTATTATAGTTCAGACGCCGGGCCACAAACGAAATATATTTTGCAGAATTATTCTATCGCACCCAGGTGAAACCGGGACGGACCGCTAGTACTTTTAAAAAGAGAAAATGTTTATGAAATTGTTTGTTTGTGCGAGATAATCACAAAAACTACTGAACCGATTTCATTGTTTTCAGCTTTGTTTGATGGGCAATACATTGTTTTGGGACATCCGCTATAATTATCCAAGTGTATATGCTTTCACGGCCGGTGTTGATCCAAATCTTATTGGTTTCCGGGCTTGTATGCCGTGGTCCATTGGTATTTCTACCTGACGTTTCGTCTACAACTGCGGTAGACATTATTAAAGGCGATGTGGTAGCGGGCGAAGTGTCCTTCTAGGCTGCTCACAGGTAAGTGTGTCGACATGTGCTGTACTTCCGTCTTTTATGGTCAGCGTGCTCGTGTTCTCTACTCGATCGTAGTATGCTCTTCTATCACTATACGACCGAGTAGAGAACACGAGCACGCTGACCATAAAAGACGGAAGTACCGCACTTGTCGATACACTTACCTATGAGCAGCCTAGGACACTTCGCTTGCTATCACCGCAGTTGTAGACGAAACGACAGGTAGAAATACCAATGGACTACGGCATACAAGCCCGGAAACCAAAAGGATTTACGCTATTATTATCCAGCTTGGCTTCGTTAGGGTGCAAATCGGATTGAATTCTCTATACTGAACCAATTTGAATGCAATTTTTACCATTAAATAGCTTATTTTTTAAGGAAGGTTTAGGCGTATGGGCCCGACTTCACCCGAATGCAATAACAGTCCACCCCGGCTTCGCCCAGATGCAAATCTCGGATTGCATTCGCTTAAATTAACAGAGATACAGACAGAAAAAAATCTGGTAGCATTTTTTCTCGTTTAGATGTCACAAAATACCCAAAAAATTGCATAAAATTGCACATCGTAGCCCCGTTACTATTATAGTATTTTATTTTAGAACAAGTTTAGAACTGCTGTTCAGTGTGAAGTATTTATTATTTTTGTACAATACTTGACGGTTTGTTTTCCTAGATGCTTGTTCACTTTTTCAATAGGATATTTTAAGAACCAATGATATACTATTTTTGTGGGTGTCATAGAATATAGTACATTATATTGTGCATTACTCTATTAGCATTTAAACATAATGTTATATAATATCTATACTCTTTAATTATTTACTATTTGGGTAAAGTCGTATTTCTACATCATTCAATATACAAGTTCTATTGAGTATAGACACATAAATAAACTTCAAATTATATGGTTCACGTTTGAAATATTTATGGATTTAAAAGAAAAGATAGTTTATTTATTTTACAAAAAGCATTCAAATTGAGACGTTCATTCTAAAATTGACAGAGAAATTTACGTGGTTATTTTTAATGTAGACGCCGAGACAAGAAATATCGACATTTAAAAAAAATAGGTGCGTATACTTTACGCGCTCTAGATACTTTTTTGGTGTGATTAAAAACTAATTTTGTATGCAAACAATTTATTGAGATAAAATAATAGAAGGAGAGTGAGATATGATTTATAAGCAGATATATAATTTATATTCGTATTGAAAACATCACCTGACATCTGTCATATTCACTAGTGTACATTTTTGATCGCTGCACCATCAGTCGAATTTTTGGAAAACGTGCTTAATATCAAAATGTTTAACAAAATATCCAAGATTTATAGTTCAGCGAACGACTTCAACCTGTTAATTTTGAAGTTTTAGTAGAATTTGTTTTTGTTTTGTAAAGATACCTACTTGTAGGAATAAATTTATTATTATTACTATTATTATTATTATTATTATTTTAATAGAATAGAACAGCTTTGTTTGTGACAGACTAATTTGCAATGAAAAAATTATAGTTTAAAACAACTAAAAAACCGAACTAACAAGTAGAAAATAATTTTTAAGTTTAAAAAGTTTGTGTTACAGCAATAGAAAATCCAATAATCAATAATGACTAATTAATTTGGAATAAGATTTAAATAAAAATTAAGTTATTAACAAAATAATTCAATTATAGTGAAAAAGCGTGGGGTGCCAATTACTATATTTTCGTTATAATTCTAATTTTATAAATAGCAACCAATGAAATAATTGTAACATTTAACATTGTAACATATTAGTCATAATTGATTGTTTTGTTGGACTGTCTATTTGTGACACAAACTCTTCAAATCGTGTTTTTTTAGTTTTTTTAACTCTAATTTATTTTCTTAATTTTTAGTCTCAAAAAGAAATTAATAGTATATTGTGCGACTAGTGAGAGAAGGAGAAGATTCTATGAGCGTGAAATTTTCCGCACGAGCGCAGCGAGTGCGGTAAAACGCACGCGAGTGGAATATTCTCCTTCGATCAATAGTCGCACATAATACTTTATTCAACTAGCAGGAGTAATATGTAATCGGGGCCCTGATAAAAGAGGGAAAAATAATAAATCACTTCATTGATTGACGTACCCAACGTCAGTGTATAAACACAAGATTGCCTTGACTTTCGCTGAATTGCGATGCTGTTTTCATATATACAATACCGCCTACCACGTTCCTATTGGTCCAGAAGCTGCTTGCAGTTTTTTTCATTATTTAGCGCTTGGGCTTGCTACTGAGTTTCTATTGGTCCAGAAAATTCATTATTACACTAGTGAAGTAATATATTATTTCTCCCACGCCAGAAAATTCATTATTACACTAGTGAAGTAATATATTATTTCTCCCACGTTTAGCAGGGCCCCGAAATTACATATTACTCACGCGTGTTGAATAAAAGTATTTTTTTTTCAAAATTTTCAAATTCATTTTTTTTTTAAATTCAAATTTATTTTTATGAAATAATTGTAGTCATCGGTCCTTGACACGTGTGCAAATTTTCAACTTAATCAGACTTCTTGAAATTGGTGAAAATTACGCTAAAAGATTCCTTTACACACATACATAGGTACATACATAAATACAAACATAGGTACATGCATAAATACAAACAATCAGATCAAGCTAAACAAATTCTGGCGAAGCCGGACCGGACCGCTATTGTATACCTAAATAACGATAATTTCTGTATAGACCTTTTTTCATCTGTTCTGGCCCTTGCTATTTCTTTACTATTTTTCTACAATTTATAAAATGCTTCGCGGGCCGCCATTTGCCTAGGCCTGGTATAGACTATACAGAGACAGAATTTATGTTTTTTTTTAAGTTGCTTAAATGTATTTTGTAACTATTCTAATTGAGTTTTTTTATAGTCTATACACCGCATTATAATATAAAATCGAGATAAACTCAACTGTTAAAGGTGTTAGTCACTGTTAATTTCCTCAGTTGTCGAGCGTCTATGATCTACAATCTCTCTCGCTCGCAAAGGAGCTGAGCGGTCATTACCGCAAGCGATGCCAGCGGTAAAGGCTAGACTACACATAAAATGAACAGTTAAATTTTAGTATTTTAGCAGCTGTCTTTTTAAATTTATTTTCTCACCTATTGATCTTTCTACGTACTTCAATTCTTAACAATTTATTTTAACGTATATTTATTTTCAGATTTCTAAGAAATACTCGTATTGAATGGCAATGTATAGTGTATAATGTATTTTTAACAGAATGTCAATACAACTTTTTGCATAATAGTTATGTGTTCATGGAAAAAATGCTTTATTAACTTTGTAAGATATATTTTAAGAAGCAGAATTATTTGAGAGAATAGATGCATTACTTAAATTAACATGTTATGTCGTTCCATTGCTGCGTAGACATTTCAAGCATATTTGGGTACATTAAATAAGCCTTCACTTTGTTAAGATTTGTTTTTTAAGGTTGAAACACACGATTTTCATGTTTAATCAAAATATAAAAATTTTATAACATGCATAAAAATTATTTTATTTTTGATATTTCGTGAGAGGTTTTAAGAACAGTACCTAAGTAGTCAAGAACTGAGATTCATTTCGCATTTCTAGGTAAGTGTATGGTATTTGTCAAGCGACGATGGTGACTCATAAATACGTCACACGAACAGTACGGAACCCTATCATTTGTGTGTCCAACACGCCTATTTTTATATATCAATTTTTGATCAGCCCGGATGTATCTGAAAAATAATTAATTTATACATCCAACTTACGTACATATTTGCTTCCACTTTGTTTTATAAATGTTATACGAGAGTTTTGTTGCGTTGTCAAAGTCAGTCGTGAAGAAATTTTTAGCCTAATTATAAGTACTATAATATATTCCATGATTTCCGTTGAAATATTTGAGTTGTTTGTGTCTCGTTGACAGATTTAAAGTTAAAGCTTTTCTTAAAACATTGAAAGTGATTAAATTTTGAGAAATAAAATTAAAATAACAAAATACAGTTCTCTACAATATAATTTCGTTTCGTTTAGTTCAGTTTTATCGGAAAATAATAATTTTGTCAGGTGATTATATTGTACACTACTTGTCATAAAGATCTTTATCCATCGTGGAATTTATTGCGCACACGCGCAACTTTGTTATACTTTTAGAGGCCTTTTAAGTTTTTTTTTGTGATTTTTTTAATTAAATAGGGTTCTTTGGACCAATTCTTATTTATTATTTTTTATTCATAATTTTTAAATATAATATATTAGATATCGTGTCCATCGAGATAATAATTAATAAGAAAAATCGCAGGTTGTGGACAAAAAATTATATTTATTAATATGTACGACGTTTCGTCTATAGATTTAGACTTTTTCAAGTAGATACAATAAAAAATTTTCAAAACAATAATTATGAAAATAAACATTAATTACTAACCATAGCAATTAACAAAATATGTACCTTAACTTTTGTTAATTGTTATGGTTAGTAATTAATGTTTATTTTCATAATTTTTGTTTTAAAATTTTAATGTGTATACTTGAAAAAGTCTAAATCTGTAGACGAAACGTCGTACATATTAATAAATATAATTTTTTGTCCACAACCTGCGATTTTTCTTATTAATTATAATTTTTAAAGTTCCATACATTCGACGAAAAGACGGAATCCTCATAGATGTCTGCGTGTTAGTCAGAGCTTATGTTCTTTGAATATACCGAACAAAAAAAGTTGAAATTTGGTACATGTATAGAGTTAGATGACCTAATCACGGATGTATAGCGTAAATTTGCGAATTTCGACTTGGGGGGCAAATTATTAAATAAAAAAAAATTCATGTGCATCGTGTGACGTATCAAATGAAAGGGCTCGTTATGGGAAATACAAATATATTATTTTATAAATTTTAAAATGCAAATTTTAAAGGATATTTAAAAAAATATACGAAAATCGGGCATCTTCGTTTTATCTACGAGACTACTGAGCCTAAAATTTTGGAACAAAATAGCGAATATAGGGCCTCACTCATAGTTTACAGGAAAATCTAAACGAAAATCTTAAGCCTTAAAAATTTCACGGAAAACGGAATGATACGGAACCCTCTCCATGCGAGCTCGACTCGCACTTGACCGATTTTTTGCTGTAATTGATACTTTTACGTCAGTTTTCGGATTAGAACCCGGAAACTGGGGGCTTGAAAAACAACGGCATCGATACGCACTCGATTTTTCTCAAGTGCTACATCAGGGGTGGCGAACATTTCTACATCTACGTGCCAATTTTTTTCAAAAATGTTTTATGTAGCCATGACGTGCCGGCAAGCAGTCAAAGAAATTTATTTATCAAAAAAATCTATCAAACATAGATAAAAATAATAATTTTGATAATACATTGAGCGTCATGAGACTTTTTCGTGTTTGTTGTTTAGTGATAGTCAATTGTTTTCGGCATTTAGCATATTTTTAATTATTTCGGTTTTGCACCTCAATCAATTCCGTGCCAACAATAATATGTCATATGTCACCTGTGGCACGCGTGCCATAGATTCGCTACCCCTGCCCTACATCATAGTAATTTTAAAAACAAAAAAGAACTTTATATACATGCATTATTATTCATTTTCAATATTAAATTCTGTTTAAACTTAATATAGTTTCATTTATTAGCTAAACGTGGACTTAGTATTGTGCTATAGAATAATTTACATATTTAAAATAATTCATGCATTAACACGACGTTCTGTTTATTTTTTCTGGAATGTTTAACTATAGAAAAACATAAGAGAGAAAGTGCTTATACACATAAATAAGATTTAACATTGCTATTATTATACTATAGTAGTTTTTTTTTAATCCGGAATCCAGATATCATTTACCGTAACCTTTAAACTACTTTAAAGAAATTGAAACAAGATTTTTTTCTCTTCTAAACATGGTTAATGGTTATATATGTAACATTATACACTATGGGTCCAAAAAAAGATAAATTTAAATTAAAATACTAAGCGTTATATTATCATATACTAACGGCCCGATCCGGTTCGTCCGATTTTGTAGATTACCATTGTTTTTTCGTCGACTTACGTTGCAAAGCTGGTCTCCACGAAAAGAGCTTTTATTTTAACGCGATAAAATTATATAGTCGATGTCCCCATCCTGAATGTTCATTCTAAATATTAGTGAAATTTTTTTTGAAATCGAATTGATAGTTCTGGAGATTATCCTCCACATATTACACACTCACAAAATTCATACTCTCTCTTTAATTTCGATTGCGTCCCGGCGTGTGAACTAATAGCTTTGAGCAAGTTCTAACAGATGTCGCTATTTGGTACTAAAACAGTTTTAGGTCGTTTTCTTCTGAGCTTATTTTTTTCTTGTGTGAGAGAGACAGGAGATTGACTTCCTACTCCGTGGTATTAGTTGGGTGAGAGGTGACACATGTAGACGCCCGGCGGGGATAACTGATCGATTGATAATTGATATGTTATCGACCACATTATAAGAGAATATCATTTGGAGATATCTGACCGCAGTATCATAAAAATAATATCAAAACTGGCGTCGAAACGATGTCACAAAATATCCATGAGCAGAGGTAAGATTCGAACCTACAACAGTCTGATTCAAGGGCCAGCGCTGTTCTCTGTTGCTATTTAAAATGGGCTTTATAAAGCCTAGAAACATGTCACAGCAGAGTACATAATCAATCCGGACTTAAGTATCGCTTTGTATGACCATTAAAGGCCGGACATTTGAGACGTGTCCTTTAATCGCATTATAACCATTATAATATATATATTTTGTATATACATATATTGTAACGATGAGTCTGTGATTGTCTAATATACAGTATGTTGCTTAAATATTTGAAACCTAGGGAATTAGCATAAAAATCAAACATTTGCAAATATTGACTCGCCTGTTATATTTTACAACATAAACGGTAAAGAAATAATTTGTTCTGAATTTTAAACTGAATTCGATACTTCACATATTCAAATTTCATAGCAGTTTTCATTGAAAATAATACTAACAAAAAAGGTGTAAAAAAACTTTTAAGCTAAACGCTTTTATTGTACAATCGATAATGTACTAAAAACTAGAAAATAAATAGGGGCTTTGATTAAATTAAAGTGAAATCGTGGGGGGCAGTTAGTATACAAAACTTTCATTTGTTTGAGATTGGAAATCATATTTAACTTTCAACTGTCTTCTTCGACCATAATATAAATGCCCTCCACGATTTTATTTTAGTTTAATCAAAGCCTCCTATGGTGACTCATATTTATTTTCCAGTTTTATGTACATTATCGACTGTACAATAAAAGCGTTTCACTTAAAAGTTTTTTTATCTACCTATTTTTATTTTCAGGTTTTTAGTTTGATTTGCATTCGGTCGAAATCCATTTTGCTCCAAAATATGCTGGAAAGTCAGTATTTGCAAGTGTTTCATTTTAAGTGCTAATTCACTATGTCCCAAATATTAAGTAACACGGTGTATATGACATTATATGTGTTGGTACACTATAGCTCAACAGTTTCAAAAGCAGGAAGAAAGTATCTACTAATCACGGTCAAGCCGTGGTTAATTAACGTTGTTTTTAGAACTAAAAACGTAATTCTGTTTTTTTCTATGTTATTTTTGAAGTGAAATTTCTTATATCTCGCCGATTTTCCAAGGAGTAACATAATGAAACGAAAACACTGACACAAATAGATGACGACAAAGCCATAGAACGTAATGTATCTAAACAACGGCGCTTTATTATCAAAAATAAATTTTAAAAGTAAAATTTAAATCCCCAAAGTAAGTTTAAATTATTCATAATATACATAAGAAGTAGTGACTCGTGTGTGCTGCGACACGTCATTTTTTTATTTAAAATAAATGTGTCATTTAATACCCTTTCTAAACGAAAAATTTTGAAAACTGCGAACCGTTAAAATATGTTTTGCGAAAATTTTTGTAGATTTTTTGTATAAGAAAAGTACATAGGTAATTGTAGTGAAATAATTAATTTAAAATGTTTTTTGCACGATTATCTATAAAATAGTTTCTTTTTGTGCCTGAATAGCGGTAGTAAAATTACCTTTTTCACACTAGTGCATAAAGTAAAAAAAAAGTAATGCGTTTTTACCAATCCAAGTTAAATCTCTGTAAATTGTCATTTAAATCCATATGTGCGAGAGAGAAGCAAAGTAATTGTTGTCTTCATAAACAATCGAAATTCCCAATATGGCCAAACTGTCAGATACCTATATAGAAATATTAGCGGTCTCGCCCGGTTTCACCCGGGTGCAAAAGAACGAATGAGGGAGGGACATGAGTACGCATGTTCATCTTAGTTTACCGAGATAAATGTTGTGTCCAAATTTCATGATGATCGGAGTTACTGTTCAAAAGTTTTTGTCGGACGGACAAATTTTGAGTTATATTTTGCAACATTTCTCATTGATGCTCCGCTCCTATTGGTCGTAGCGTGATATTATATAGCCTATAGCCTTCCTCGATAAATGGGCTATCCAACAAAAAATTTTTTTCAATTCGAACCAGCAGTTCCTGAGTTTAGCGCGTACAACCAAACAAACAAACAAACTCTTCAGCTTTATATAATAATAGTATATAGATATGAACTAATAAGTACATATCTATATTCTATATACTAATATATAAAGCTGAAGAGCTTGCTTGTTTGTTTGTTTGACGATTTAGCGATTTAAAAAATAGTTGGTTTTCACTTCGTAATAACGAAGTGAAAATCAACTATTTTTTAGGAGGTATATTTAAAAATATGGCATGTATCTTGTTTGTAATGATATTATCACTCGAGCGACAACACTCGCTAAATCTCTCGTGTTAACATTGTCACTACTCGTAATAATACTTTTCATTACAAACGCGATACATAAACTACTCATTTTTGCGATGTTTCTTTTGAGTATTGGACTTAAAACGCATAAATATAGACTTGACTTTCCGAATTTTTTGCACAAATTGAAATAGTTTCTTAGTGGCAACATAATTTTAGTTTTGTTTTGGGTAGGTAATTCTGAGCGGTAGTGTACGCACGTGCGGTACATGCATACAAACATGGTTATTATGTAATTGTAAGATTATATTATCTGCACATATTACAGAACGTAATATAGTTATTACTATGATATTTATGTATATTGCGTACCTAGTACCTACATGAATTAATGTAGAAACTATATAAAGCTATACATCTATACAAATAAATAAAATTGAAGTGTCTGTTTCTAATGTCAAAATAACAGCTTTTTACTAAATGCTTATGAAAGTATAGGTATACGGTACTTATAATAAAAAAACAATTTTTTCATCCACATATCTAAGCTCACGAGGAAGTGAAACTTCTGTAGGGTTATGAACTCATTTTATTGATGCGTTATCCATTTTGCGATTATATTTCCCCGCCGCTGGATTATTTCCCCTTTAACGTTACAGAAAATTTTAAACATACGTCGCTAAAAAAAGTCTCCCTTAAAAAAACAAGTGTGTTTTAGACCACATGACTGAAGTAAAACTTCTTTAGCTCCATCTATGTGTATATATACATGTAAGAAATCACCGTTCGCGTAACGCTAGCAAACTTGCAAACGAACTACTGACAGATATATACTATAGGTATATATATTTGATGCACTGGCTATGAGAGGAAGAGAGAAAGAAAATGTGCGCGCGCACTGCTCTCTCTTACTCCTACAGTGTGTTACAGACAGCAGGCCTGCACTGTGTCTTAGATATTATTACAAAACGTAACTGGCTATGATCACACTTTTCTTAAGGCTCTCGTCACGCATTCACCAGCTTACTCCCCAAGTCAAGCGTGCGTAAAGAAGTTTTACTTCAAAAACACTTTTCAATATGTAAAAAAGTGAGAATCAATGACCTTGATTTTTCTAAAAATAGATACGATAGTCAAAAACAAGAGCGACACTTTTGTGAAATTATATTCACATACGCAATAATCACGTATATCACGTGCAAATACACAAAGTTGGGAGGTTTGAAAACATACTTTGAACTCGACTATTCTTGAAAACTGAACAGAAAACACTGAAAATGTTCAGAGTTTCTCTAAGTTTTTCTTCTTATAATGAACTGCATTTTTATAAACACTAGTGGATCTGATGCAAGAATGATTTTCCAATACCTAACTGTAACTATATAAGCTCTGTTTCAACATCTCTGAGAACGGTAACAGAACCGTCAAAGTCATGCGCAATAGCTAATACGCATTCCAAAACCGATGCAGACAGTTTCGTCGTAGCTACTGCGCACGACTGTGACGGTTCTGTTACTGTTCGTAGAGAGGTTGGAACAGAACTATTATATAAAAAAGTTATACAACTCAGTAGTATTGTACAATTAATTGAAAATATCAAAAATAATGAATCAAGTTGAAACAAAAAAAAAAGGAACGCGTTTTTAAATATATAGATAAGACCTTTTTATCGAAAGTTTATTACCTGAATGTTTTCAAGATATGAAAATTCGAAACCCTTGTAGCTATAAGGCATATATAAAGAGCCGACTTTAATTGGAGTGGAAGTCCCGTCATTTTTATGAAATACTGCACGGAAAAGTAAAAGAACTAAACTATAAATAAGCAAAACCATGATCGATAAGAGACTACTGTGTAAGTTTTTGTTTTCAAATATGAAATAAACTTTATTATTAGAAAATGATAACTTTTCGTCGAGGACGTTCAAACATAATGCATAAAACTTTTTGTTTTATCTTAGGAAAAATTGGAAAAGTTTTGTTTTCTATTATATCTACACGTGTTGTTGCAACATCAAAATAATATTATGTATAATATGTGTGTATCTTATTACACTTTGAGGAAATACAGCTTCTGTTTTTTTTTATTCGGTCGGGTTTATTTCACTTTAAATTACAACTTCGTGGCGAATAAAATAGTCCCCTGTTTGCAATTGAACAATTTTAAGTCCATTAACCTCACAAAATACTGTCATTTTAGATTCTAACCTTATTTCACATAAGCTTGCTACAGTATAGATCTTTTACATTTACCAATATGGAGTCTAAAAGATGGTGATCTTTGAATATAGATGGAATGAACTTCCAAAGATCGAATGAACACAGAACCTTCCCTTTATTAAGCGGAAACAAATAGCAATAACTTGTCCGCAGAACTATCTAATTCCATAGTTTTACTGACACAGTTGTACTGAAAGACAGAAAGGATTGTAATCTTTCCTAAATCTTTCTTTAGTTCGAACTGTAATATTCTGTTTTTTCTCTGGTCATTTTTTTTTTGTAAAAGTGTTTTAAAATAGACTCAGATAACGATCACTTAAGTTATTGGTTGTGTTGCTTAAAGTTCAGTACGTAATAAAATTAGTATTGACATGCTATGCGTTGCGTTCTAGGCAAAGATAGGCAATGTCTCTGACAGAGAACGTATATCTTGAGCTATCAAAGTCTAGTTAGTGTTCAGTTAAGACATCTTGAGTCCAGTACATTAATAATAATAATAATAAAATTTATTTTTCAATCTAATTGGCTTACAAAAATGCATAGAAATCGTCAATATATAGAAATAGTTGGCAAAACCAAAAGTGCACATCCCGCAAGTTTTCCACTGTATAATAAAAATAAATTTTTTTTTAAAAAAATCAATAATATTGCCAGGAATCGAATCTAGCACCTTGCCCTTACTGATCTACTGGCTTCACCACTACGCCACGAAGCTTGCCGGTGTTATTATGGTATAGAAGTGTAGCACTTATTTTAAGGTAATTTACACAGTAATTTTTACATTGTTTTTTCAAACTATTAGCTGTCAAAAATAATAAAATAAAAACTGTTTATAAAAACTATTGAACGCATTTCATTGAATTTAAAAAGGGTTCTACTCTGATAGTAAACAAAGTGAATTAAATATAAACCAAGGCGATCCGACCAAAATTGCGATCTGTAGAGCTCGAACGTAGTACATACGTACAGACCAACCGAAAACTGCTATTCGAGATTTTCAATTACAATTTTAGGACTAATTATGAACCTGAATCAATCTAAAAATGGTTCCGTTTTATAGAACAGAATCTCCTCTTCTTTAAAAAGCTACAACTTGAATGGATTTCGTGCGAAATTAATCTAGATATAACTTCTTGTATGAACGAAAGTCAGCTCTGAAGCGCAAAACGATAATAGAGCACATAGCAATAATGCAAATAAACTTTAATTAGTGTTTATACAAGACACACGATCCCTTCAAAACCAACCCCAAATGTTATTGTAAATGTTAATAAATGTTAACATTTACATCAACATCCTGTCAGTCCCAAAAAAATCCGATAGTTTGTTGTACCACCTATAATTAGGTATGGAAATTAACTTGATGTGCCCAAATTTTGACTTTTTTCAAGTCATAGACACGCTCAATTTTGACGTTCAAAATAGAAAACTTTGGGAATTATTGACAAATTTCCTCCAAAATTCGTAAAAAATGGAACTACTTTTCGTCTTTCATTGTAATTTTTTTAGTCTAACCAATCAGAAATCACATATACACGTCAAAGCAACTGGTGTAGAATTACTGTATTGCTGTATCACTTTTTATTCACCACCCCGTAATTGTTTTTTAAAGAACTTCCCCCAAACGCTTTCCCCCTTTCACTGCGCAAAAAAAAAACGCCATCGCATCGACACAACCCCGTAATTGTTTTTTTAAAGAACTTCCCCCAAACGCCTTCCCCTTTTCACTGCGCAAAAAAAATTAATTTATAAAAATCAATTTTCCGTACTTAAAAAGTCTAATAACGCCATCGGTTGAATTTTTGGGTAAACGTCAAAATATTCAACAAAAAGAGCAAGGAGTATAATGCAGTGTATATTCTTTTCGACCTGATATTTTGCTTGATGAATTGAATGTAAATTTTATTTTAATAAATTTGTTCCAAGATTAGTGACTTCAATAAAAGTGTTCGGTGAATATGAGCACCAGTAACGTGTTTAATGTGTTTTGTCAAAACAATCAGAGAATTTTGACATAGGTACGTCATATTTGCAGTTTAACAACGATCATAAATTTTCTTAAAATAATTTATGCGTCGCTTTAATGCAAACACATCTGAGAATATTGTCAAAAGGAAGTGCATCGTAATATTTGAACTCGCCAAAACAAATACTGTTATAGATTGAGTCACGAAAACGAAGTTAATACAGTAAGATTCGGGGCTTTCCATTGTTGAAAATTTTGTACGCATGCCTCAACTTCCGCCATGTTTTTCGAACACTTTTCATTTTGACAGGTGAAAAGTGATTGATTTTGAAAATAGTAAATTGTAATTAAGGTAGTTCACTCGTGAAACGGCTTTATATATATTTTTCAAATAAACAAAAATTGTCGACCAATTTTTCTTAGACTAAAATATTGACAAAAAATAATAAAATAACAAATCAATATAACACAAGATGACGTTTCGATCCGGATTTGGGTCTTCTTCAGAAATATTGAAAAGAAGATCCAAACGTCATCTTGTGTTATATTGATTTGTTATTTTATTATTTTTTGTCAATATATTGGTCTGAGAAAAATTGGTCGACAATTTTATTTATTTGAAAAGTTCTATTCAGACGTTAATCAAAGATTTGCTTTATATACCTATTTAATTTAAAAAAATAAAAATTTTTCACTGACTGTAAAATGAGTTATTAACAATCAAAACGTGCGTAATTAACATGCTGGAAGTATACCAAGTATAAAGAAAACGAGTACATTCCAGAATATCTCGAAATCGGTTCTTAGTATATTTCTTTAAAAACTATAGCATTGTGAATTCAAAAATTATAATTTTTTTCCGTTTTGTTAAAAAAGTATCGACCTCTAAAATAAATATATTTCTATTGTAGTTGCAATTGTAATTGTATGCGAGTGTATCTGTATAGTGTATATTAAAGCTTAGATGTGTTGGGTAGGTACAGTCTCTTACAAAAATGCACGAAAAATCTTCAACTGTTGGTAAGCTATACTTTTGTCTACAACTGTCGCGAGTGAACTACCTTAAATAAAAGATATTATTCAATAAACGTCTACAATCTACACTTTTGATTTTCATGTTTCAAGTGAAGTTTGAATCTGTCTGGCAATTTAGCGGACATTGGACTTTTTTTATTGGCTACGAACTAATCAAAGCGATCATCGTGAAAAAAATCCATAGAGCCGCTGTCACAATCAGCTTTGTAATCAGCCTGATTGTATTAAGACTTCCGTCCCCATAAAAAGGGTACCGAGTGCCCGGGACAGTTTCGTCCCAGCGTAATCGAAACAGTCGGTCAATTATTGTGAATGAAACGTTAAATTGACAATATACGCATGTCTCAGTAAACGTTCCTTTGTTTACTACGAGGTGAACCATAAACTTCGAACTATTTTAAGACGTGAATATTATATCATACCTACTTCAATAAATAAAATTATCGAAAAATTTTTCAAACAATTAAATATTAACAAAAAAATATAATAATCAAATCCGGATCGAAACGTTAATGTATTAATTATATTTTTTGTTGATATGTTGTCTGAAAAATTGGTCGATAATTTTATTTACTGAAAATATAATAATAATTCAATACATTAACGTGTCGGTATGGATTTGGACCTTCTTCAGAATTGAGCTAAAAAAATAAAAAAATAAATTAATAATACATTTTTTCAATATTTCGATATTATAAAAAATCTTAAAGCGAATTTTATTATGAACTAATTATTAATTAATTTTTGTATATTTTTAGCTCATTTCTGAAGAAGTTCCAAATGCGGACCGAAACGTTAATGTATTGAATTATTATAATATTTTTTTGTTATTATAATTGTTTGAAAAATTGGTCGATAATTTGATTTATTTAAGAGTTCTAATCAGACGTTAATCAAAGATTTGATTAGGCCATACTGATAAGTTGCCCGTTACTAGATTTTTAATTGTTTAGTCTAGATAAGGTCGCTACAGAAGTAACACGAACTGTGCTCAGCCAATCACAGTTGAACTTATTATACCACGTTTATATTAACTCGCTTTTCGTTTATGTCGGGCGGAACTTTGTAATTGATTTTAAACTAACTTCCTGATGAGATAGAGACTTGAAATTTTTAACATAACTCAGAATTAGATGACAATGTAAGAAAATACAAAAAAAGTTGAAAATAATGAAAGAATAAAAAACATTAATAATTTAATCAATACATAATATAATTCATTCTTACTTGTTTATCGTTGATAAGGCACCGCACAGTAATCGGCCCATAGCTCAGTTGATTAGAGCGTCGTGCTAATAACCTGAAGGTTGCGGGTTCGATCCCCCTTGGGTCATATAATATTTTTATTTTTTTACGATGTTTTTTCTGTTTTTACTACGTTTTTCTTAACTAAAAAGAAGAAAATAATAATAAATAAGAAAAAAATTAATATACTACGTTTTTAAAACAGACTAAAAAGTAGATACTAATTTCTTTACAGACAGATATTTAACTTTTAGGATTTGAAACGAAAAACGTGGGGCGCATGCGACAGTTATATAAGAAGTGTATATAGAGTAGCTATCAATGAGAAACTCTATGAGATAAAACGAATAATGCGCCCTACGTTTTCGTTTCGAAATTCAAAAGTTACAAGTTAAAAATCTGTCTAGAGAAATTATTTTCTTCTTTTTAGTTCGTTTTGAAAACGTGGTATATTAATTTTTTTTATTTATTATTATTTCGTTTTGCTCTATTGTGTAGCTGATACGGAATGCCCAACGATTCTAGTTTTAAAACCAGCGTGCCAAATGATTTGTTGGCTTTGTAGATATTTGTGCTGGATTAACTTTGACATGGAAGTGTCAAAACAGTGGTAATAAAATATTTGTCGGCGCAGTGCCGACCCGTGTTTCTGCGGCTAGTTTAAATGAACCTTTAAGTTTCTTGTCAGCTCATTAAAACTTATGTGTGCATTTTTTCTTTCTCTCTCTCTCCGACGTAAAAACACGTACTTACATCCAACGTTGTATTTGTGAGATTGCATTCCGGTTTAGTGACAGCCACTTTAGCCCATGAACCTGATCGCCATTGCCATTTCACTGTAGACACTGACTCAGAACTGAAATAATAACAATTACATATTATTGTTGCCGGGTATGAGCGCAGACAGAACAGGATCGTATGGTCAAGATTATCAGGGCATTATTGCTTTAGACTTTCGGTCTTAAATCTAGATTTAAGTATGTCATTTGCTATATGCAGTACTAACCGTTACCCGCGGCTTCGCACGCAATTGAGACAATTATTTGGCATAGTTAGTCCTTTCTCTATGTAGACCCCCCATAATAAATTTCAAAATTAATGACATTCACGTGATCAACATCCTGACAAACCTTGAAAATAACACCCATGTTGATTTTTAGACTATTTACCTCTTTTCACCCTCTGAAGGGATTGTTTTTGTCCTGCTCATTTTCGAATTGATACATCTATCTTATATGATTTCTCCATGCAAATTTTGAACTCCCGTTACTTTTAGGGGTTGAAATTTTCAAAAATCTGTTCTTAGGGGATACCTACGTCAATAATTAATTATCTGTGTGCCAAATTTCAGCCAATCCATCCAGTGGCTTGAGCTGTGCGTTGATAATCAGTCAATCAGTCAGTCACGATTTCCTTTTGTATATTTAGATTAAGGTAAATAACTTCCGCTCTATGTCCTTTCTTAGAATGCAGTCTATCTCCTTGCCAAATTTTATCGAAATCTGCTCAGCGGTTTACTCGTGAAAGCGTAAGGCCTCTTGTTAACGACAACGGATAACGGCCCGATTTTTATGACGGGCGACGTGCCGACGCGCAGTGTTCAATAAGTTAGTGTGGGTGTTTGTTAACGCGACGGGCATGTAACCGTTGCAACAAAACTCAACGGATACCCGCACGTCGCCCCTCGGTGCGACGGCGGTTGGTCCGATGCAGTAGACCACGTCATTTCATAGAAGTGCGCAAACGTTTTTACCTATACCTCCCTTGTTCTGCTCATTGTGAATATGGAGTTTAAAATTGATATTGATATGGATTTATTAATTAGCCTTGTTCATAATAGGCCAGTGTTGGGACAAGACTAGAAAATTACAAAAATAAACAAGCAAGACATAACGTACTTGCACTTCTTCGCCTTTCAAGTATAGAACTGATATCGATAACAATGGACGCGCTTACGTATATGTTACCCGTTGACTAAAACGGTCGTTAACAAGAGCCGTAACAAACTCACATTCCCATTTATATTATTAGTTAAGATGCAGGTCAAAACCAAACGTACTTTCGTAATACGGTCCTCTTTATACGTTCACAACATCACCTGGATAACATATTACGTACAATATATAATAATATGTTGTGTCTAATGGAATAATATGCTAAAACATACGCCTGCGTCTTGTATTGGAACTGATTTCTTGGAAATCGATGTTCGAATTGAAAATACAATAACTATATCAATAAAATATCTAAAATTGGTTTTTGTTACATTCAAATTGCATTTTAGCAAAGTTCACATATGGATAGTGGGTTAATAAAAACTTATTGTTAACTAGCGGTCCCGCCCGGTTTCACCCGGGTGCAAAAGAACGAATGGGGTGGAGGACATGAGTACGCACATTCATATTAGTTTACCGAGATGAATGTTGTGTCCAAATTTCATGATGATCGGAGTTACCGTTCAAAAGTTTTTGTTGACGGACAAACTTTCAGTTATATTTTTCAACATTTTTCATTGATGCTCCGCTCCTATTGGTTGTAGCGTAATATTATATAGCCCATAGCCTTTCTCGATAAATTGGCTATCCAACAAAAAAAAATTACCGTTATATTGTCATCTTGCAATCCTATTGCGCATCTGTGGATGAAAGTAAAAATACTAATATCGCTAATGAAAAATGGGAGTTGGTGGTAGAACGGTGAAAATTTAGAGTTACCTATAAGTATTTTTTAATGACATAAAAAAAATTTTAAAAATTGTCCAAATATTAAAAAAAATCTGAAGAGGGCCACCCTTATCACCTAGCGGTATAAAAGATAGCCTACGACCTATTCTCAGACCTACCAAGTATACACAAAAAATTTCATAAAAATCGGTCAAGCCGTTTCAGAGGCGTTCGATAACAAACACTGTGACACGAGATTTTTTTATATATACCTAGGTATATAGATAGATATTCTTTAGACTCTAATGATCCATAATCTATAATAATCCTATCTGTTAGTGTATTGTCGAACGTCTACAAATTAATCGTGTTAGTATTGGATTTGAGAATCGCCTGGATCCAGGCCCGAATTTAGAAATGTGCCCCTAGGCAATTTAAAAAATTGACGCCCGTCCCACTCCTGTCCTTCAGTGTATAAATAAGTTAGGTACAATAGAATTTATTAAGTAATGTATTTGTAATAATTGTGTTACTTTTATAATAATTATGTAGTAACCTACATTATGTATTTTTAGCGGGTTAAGTTGAAAAACAGCGTTTTTGCTGAACTTCGCCCATTGTATCGATTGTAACATTGGTGCAATAAAAGCATTTATTATTATTATTATAGTTAAATTTTACAATTTTGTAGTGTTACTTGTTACGTCTTGATTTTCGGATCGCATAGTTTATTAATATTATCCTCATAAAAATTTGCCGCCCCCTAAATCTTGCAGCTGCCTATGTTGCCTGTTCGGTAAATGCAGGCTTGCCTGGATCGTTTTCGATAAATTTTTGAGAAACGAGTTTTGGAAAATATCGACAAAATTACTCCAAATAATTGTAAGATCAATCTATATAAGAGCAAAAAAATGTGGAAACCGGTTTACCTGTGAACCAACCTTTTAAGCTTTCCGCTATGTGTTAAATTCATAAGAGAAAAAAAAATTGTTGAATTAAAAAATATATTTTTTTTAGATTTATTTTCAAGTTGTGGGCTTTTATGTTACGATTAATTTAAGTTTTATTGAACTTTTGTGATCACCGTATAAACAAGTAGATTAGGAAAACACGTGAAAAAAATGTTATTTTTAATTTTTATTCTTTAAATAACTTTGAAATTACTTGATCGATTGACTCCAAAATCTAATTATCCATATATAAAAGTGCATGAAGCCTGTTAGCTTGAAACTGGAGAATCGCTAAACCAATTTGAAAAAAATTCTTTCACTGTTTCAAAGCCGACTTCTTCTCGAATTATATATTCGCAATTTATTTGAAAACATTTGTAAAGCAGCTCGGAGGATCCCGAAAAGTGTAAATGTAACTCGGAATTCTGATTTTAAAAGTTTTCTTAGAATACGTTATGTTATAAAGTCACAAACAAGCTCATCATCATTTTAAAAAACAAAGTTACAAACAACTAATTAAATTATCTTCGTTATGCTTCGACAGGTCTTTATTCTTTTTTATTTGCCCGTCGGTGTTTTAGCAAACTTTAATGGAGGGTCAAATGTTGTTACAAGTTTTGATGTTAAAATAAATGAAACGTATTTTTTTCCTTCGTTATAAATACGAGACTTTATTTACTTACACAGTGAAAGTAATCACATACGTCCGTATTACCGTTCAAGGTCGATAAATGTTATGTCGACAGCTTTTATCGAGACTGCTTTAAGGCTTATATAGAACTAGCGGTCCGTCCCGGTTTCACCCGGGTGCGATAGATAAGTTTGCAAAATGTATTTCGTTTATGACCCAGCGTCTGAACTAATAGCTTTGAGCAAATTCTACCAGATTTGCTTCCAAACTAATAGCTTTGAGCGAATACTATCAGGTGTCGCTATTTGGTATTAAGAGTATTCGTCCCTGCAAATACCCCCTGTACCCTTCATCTCAAATCTTTTCCCCTCGCCTAAAAACGGTTCGCGCTCTCCCGACGCTATTTTTAAAACTAGAGGGTTCTGGTAAACGCCAACTGAAAGACAAAGAATCAGACTACAAATCCTTCAGGCGAATTTTTTGAAAAAATATTCCTGAAAAAACTCACAACCTTTTGAAGTAAATAATAAGTTACGTAATATTTCACAGGTACGCGAAACTGTTTTTCAAAAAATTCGCCTGAAGGATCTGTAGTCTGATTCATTGTCTTTCATTTGGCGTTTACCAGAACCCTCTAGCTTTAAAAATAGCGTCGGGAGAGTGCGAACCGTTTTTAGGCGAGGGAAAAAGATTTGAGATGAAGGGTGCAGGGGGTATTTGCAGGGACGAATACTCTTAAAACAGTTTTTTTGTTTGTTTATGAACTAACAGCTTTGAGTAAATTCTATCAGATGTCGCTACATGTTACTAAAACAGTTTTTTTCACAAAACACCGTAATTTTGTATAAAATATTTAATAAAAACTACCATATAGCGTAAATTCGCCCGAATTTGTAAATTGCTACCGTTTTTTCGTCGACTTACATTGCAAAATTGGTCTCCGCGAAAAGCACTATTATTTTTGACGCGATAATATATAGTCTATGTCCAATGTCTGTCCTGAAGGTCCATTCCAAAAATTTTGAAATCGGATAAGTATAGTTTCGGAGATCTAAACTTGAAAACTTTATTTACCTCTGTATAGGCTATGTGAAGCTGGCAGCGCCCAATCCAAAAAGTAAAAATTAAATTATGTCTTCCGTTTGTTTATCGTTTGTTTAGGTTTGTTTAGCCATTTTCATCGTTTGTTTAGACTTAGTTCAACAGTTATTTGGAACTATAAATGGGCGCTGCTAGCTTCACACCAGCAGCGCCCATTCAACAAATTTCTCCAACAATGGGTGGAATCGTTTGTTTATCGTTTGTTTACGTTTGTTTAGCTATTTTCATCGTTTGTTTAGGCTTAGTGTAGCCAGAAATCGAAAAAAACGTCCTGGGCGCTGCTAGCTTCACACCAGCAGCGCCCATTCAACAAATTTCTCCAACAATGGGTGGAATCGTTTGTTTATCGTTTGTTTACGTTTGTTTAGCTATTTTCATCGTTTGTTTAGGCTTAGTGTAGCCAGAAATCGAAAAAAACGTCCTGGGCGCTGCTAGCTTCACACCAGCAGCGCCCATTCAACAAATTTCTCCAACAATGGGTGGACTCGTTTGTTTATCATTTGTTTACGTTTGTTTTGCTATTTTCATCGTTTGTTTAGGCTTAGTATAGCGAGAAATCAAAAAAATGTTTTTGTTTTTCAAAAATGAGTAGAGTCGTTTGTTTTGCTTTTTCATGATTGTTTAGTCTTGCGGATCCGTACAATCGATTTTATATACGCGTACATAATATCGATTGTACGGATCCGCAAGACTAAACCATCATGAAAATAGCGAAACAAATGAATTTTACATTTTTAAAAACAAAAACTTTGTTTTTGATTTATCGCTATAATACTAAGCCTAAACAAACGATGAAAATAGCTAAACAAACGTAAACAAACGATAAACAAACGATTCCACCCATTGTTGGAGAAATTTGTTGAATGGGCGCTGCTGGTGTGAAGCTAGCAGCGCCCACTTTTTTTGGCCGTGTACGGATTACTAAGCCTAAACAAACGACGAAAATAGCTAAACAAACGTAAACAAACGATAAACAAACGATTCCACCCATTGTTGGAGAAATTTGTTGAATGGGCGCTGCTGGTGTGAAGCTAGCAGCGCCCATTTATATTTCTAAATAACTTTTGAACTAAGTCTAAACAAACGATGAAAATGGCTAAACAAACCTAAACAAACGATAAACAAACGAAAGACATAACTTAATTTTTACTTTTTTGATTGGGCGCTGCCAGCTTCACATAGCCCTCTGTATAATATTAGTATAGATTGAATCGAATTAGGCGTTTTCAGAATTTTTATTTAGTTGTGCTTGTTTATTCCGGATTAACTCAAAAACTCCTAAACCGATATTGATAAGATTATCACTATAGTGTTTATTTTTAAGTCAGGAAATACGATGGGATATTTTATTTCTTCGCGCTTATAAAACGGATAAGCGGTAAAAAAATGAGTGTGTAATGTGTAGGTATATCCCACGCGTCTGAAGTGAGACATCGTAGGTAAACATTTGTAATCAAGTTAATTAAATTTTCCCCTTAATGCATTAGTACGTATACTACTTACCCGTTAGCCAATCCGTTCCGGCGGTTTTCCACTAGCTACTCATTTCCCCCACTCCTGACGGTGTCGTTTTTAGTTTCGTTGCGCTGTTGAATAAAATTGCTCTCATCAAGCCTAAAAGAAGTTTCACTAGAAATATATTTTTTTTTTGGCAATTAAAATTAATGATAATTTCATATTTTTACGAGGCGAAGCGGAGGTTATTTAGGAATTTTTAGAAAAAGACCATATGGACGTCTAAATTACATAGAAAACGAATACACTTTTAACTTCCCGCTATAAAAAAAACTCAAAAGCTCGAGGAGGTAAAAAATAAACTTCATGCTATATTTTATATGTTTTTGAGCGTTTTGAACTCGAAAATAGCGGGAAGTTTCAGGGATGGCCTGCAGGATCAAACTTCTTTTCAAATTTTTTTACGAGGCGAAACGGAGGTTATTTAGGAATTTTTAGAAAAAGACCATATGGTCGTCTAAATTACATAGAAGAAGCATTTTTTTTTGGGATTTATCTTTTTTTTGTATAAATTGATCTATATGTACTTTTCCTCACCTGTAGATAGATGTGCCCCAATTTTTTAAGGTCACCAACCATCAGTGTTATAATGGCCCAGCATCAATTAATATTATTTTTTGGATTAGAACCTGCGGACTGGGTGATTGCCAGAGGCCATATAAACAACATTTTATTAAATAAATACAAATTTGAAGTGCAACGACTGGATAATAAATAAATATAAATATTCCGTTTTTAATTTAACTGAAGTTCAATATGTTATTATGTAGGTAGGTGGCAATTTTGTGTAAGTAGCATATGCAACATGCACACACCTTTTTTACCTCGCCGTTGGGGTTCCATGGCTATCTGAGATAATGAATTTAATGAATAGTCTTCTGATTTTCTGGTAAAAAATTCAACCACAAAAAACACACACAAATCGGAAGATTTCAATTCAATAAAACGCTGACGGCAAGGTCGTGAAGCTTTCTATCAGTACATTCTACTGAATATTACAGTTCCGAGAAAAGTGGCAGTTTATTAATTAAACTAGTTTTTACTGGCGGAGTTGCTCGCGTTAACGTCGGATTTGCCCGACACGTTTCATAACTGATCGTAACGATAACATAATATTGCAGACAATTTTTAAAGTAGTGTATGCAAATAGCGTTAAATTCTTTCTGACATCTTGGAGACACCGACAAAAGTATTGTTTTATTGTGGTTGGTACATTTCAGAGGTAACTTTCGATCCCACTAAAACCATAAATGTGAATGAAAAAAGGGCCAAGTTAGGTATCTACAAAAAAGAATTGACATCTAAAATGGCCAACAGACAAAATTTCTTAAAACTATAAAATAATAGAATTAAGAACGAATTTTGTATCATGTTGATTGTTTATAATAAATATTTTTAAGTTGATAAAAAGACCTGAATGCAAGTCCTATATTAATAAAAAAATCTATAACTTTTGATTCATTTGTATTTACTAAATTTTACACAAACAAATAAATTAAATAAACCGTCTTTAATAAGATGTGAAATTGGTGTTGATATAACTTATTAACAAATGAGACTCCATAAAATTGTAAAATTATATGATTGGCTTAAAAATAAATTGGGCCATTAAATTTGGAAATATGACGTCCGGCCTAAAGTAACTTTGATGTGGAACTTTTATTAAGACATTATTTTTTTATAATAACCTATTAAATTACTGCTTACATAGTGGTCATTTAGTTTAGATTTTTGTTTTAATTTTTAAGAAATTTTAAACAGCCGTATCTTCTAAACAAAGTTTGATGCAGATTACAGAAGGAGGAATCAGTCTTTTTATACAAGTACAATAATTATTCTAAAAAAAATTAAAAGTATCTGTGGGGTTTTTTGTTGTGTTAATTTTTTTTTCTTTGCTATACTTATCGAAAACGGCACGCTGATTCCGTCAAAGAAAACGTTAGAATGTTTTTAGTTAATTCCTAATGAATTTTAAAATAGTTATTTAATTTTTGAGACACTTCAAACGCCGTTAGCTTCTGAAAGAAAATTGTAAAATCGATTTTAAACAAACAATATCTCAAATATTATGCTTCTGTATCTCTTATAGTTTAGAGTTAGACGATATTTGCGGTCGACGAACGAGAGGGGTTAACTGTTCCGACAAAACGCGTTTAAGGCTGACAATACACGGACAGCTTCAAACTTCGGTCGTAACTGACTGCTCCAAGCATCGATTTGCATAAACTCCATAGAAAATATTCCACTGACATACACACGACCACCCGAGCCGTCACCATCTCGGCCGAAAGGACTCCGCACAAACCTTATTTGGTTCACTGTTAAATTGATCGAAAATGGTTTTATTTTATAGTTTTAAGAATACTAAGAAAAAGTGTCCACGGGCGCATAGCCTAAAAATCAATAGATTTTTAGTTACAGATATCTTTAGCGAGATTTCAGGTATAGGGATATCCATTAAATTCACATGTTCCATGTTCCACTTTCGTGCTTTTTTTAAAAATAGAGAAATAGTGGAAAACTAGGTAATCTTGGGAGGTGTCACTTGTATAAAATAATAATATCATATTCGGATTCATAAAACATATTTCTAGAACTTAGGATTTTTTAAGATTGTGAATTCCATGGATATCCCTCTAATATCTCGCTAAACATATCTATAGCTAAAAATGTATTAGTTTTTAGGCTATGCGCCCATGGACACTTTTTCTTAGTGACCTTTAAACTATAAAATAAAACCATTTTCGTACAATTTATCCGAGAACCAAATCCCATAAGGTTTGTGTGGGCTCATTTCTTCGTGTATTCGAGCAGTCGCAACACAATATGTACTGACAGCAGGACTTCTTCCTCAAAATCCATATTGCAACACAGGATTTGAATGGAGACAGTTATATGACAGTATATGACATTGCCTGCTCGGGCGGTTCGTGTATGTTGGTATGTACGGCCTAGTGATGTGCCGGATCGTTAAAAATGCATATCCGCGGATACGGATCTGAATACGGATATTTGGTTTCAAGATCCGCGGATACGGATACGGATCTTAGTTTTCTTAGAGTACGCGGCGGTAAATATTGCACATCGACCTTTGGAAAGAGACTATCTGTTATGGGAAAAAGTTATTGACTTCTTTAAGTGTTAACTCTCATAACAGATTGTCTCTTTCCAAAGATCGATGTGCAATATCTCATTATAAAGATAGTTTTTTATTAGTACCTTTGAGTTATGTACTATTGGTATGGTGCTCACTACGATAAATTTTTGCAATATAAAGGTGCCAAATACGATTTTAAGAAATAAAAAATAATCTGAATGAATCATTCAATAAATAAAATTATCGACCCATTTTTCAGACAATATATTAACAAAAAATATCAATAATACATTTAACGTTTCGATCCGGATTTGGATCTTCTTCAGAACGGATCTAAAAATATAAAAAAATAATTAATAATTAGTTTTATTTATTGAAGAGTTCTAATCAGACGTTAATCAAAGATTTTAATCTGAATGAAATTTAACAGTTGTTCATTTTTACCTAATTACTTATATATATAAAATGTCATCTATGAATTAAAAATTAATAAGGTAAAAGATCCGCCATAAAACTAACGGATACGGATCTTTCTTCTCCCTCGGATATCCGCGGATACGGATATCCGGCACATCACTAGTACGGCCGACCTTGATACGTGCGGTCGACGAATGAGAAGCGTCTACCGCACGGGCAAGACGCGTCAATCTGCACCCACCTTTAACCGCCCATTCATCTCCACTGCATACACAGCATGTGTTGTACGTAGCGTCTTCGTCGTATGCATATTAATTACACGTCCTCGTAAATTATATATTTATCTTGATAAACCGAAACATGAATATTTATCATTTATCGACAGATACATGCGGTTTGACAAGATAATTATACACCGCATCTATAATTGAACTCATTATATTCCGTGGAAGCAATCTAATTGTCACAATCGATATTGATTCATGTCTTGTTTTCATTGGAAACGCGGTATATTGTTAATTTTAATTGCCAAATAATATAATTTGTGTACTTTTGCCTACGCAACGTGTGTTACGGACTTCGTACCACACTGTTTAAGAAATGGAACGGAGGTTGTCTGTCTGTCCGTCTGTATACACAGTCGATTTACTTCAGAGTATTCGTCCCTGCAAATACCCCCTGCACCCTTCATCTCAAATCTTTTCCCCTCGTCTAAAAACGGTTCGCGCTCTCCCGACGCTATTTATAAAGCTAGAGGGTTCTGGTAAACGCCAAATGAAAGACAAAGAATCAGACTACAGATGTGAAATATTACGTAACTTATTATTTTTTTCAAAAGGTTGTAAGTTTTTTCAGGAATTTTTTTTCAAAAAATTCGCCTGAAGGATCTGTAGTCTGATTCTTTGAATTTCATTCGGCGTTTACCAGAACCCTCTAGCTTTAAAAATAGCGTCGGGAGAGCGCGAACCGTTTTTAGGCGAGGGGAAAAGATTTGAGATGAAGGGTGCAGGGGGTGTTTGCAGGGACGAATGATTAAGGATCATAAATTGTTATCTAAAATATTCTGTTAATAAAAATTTATGATCCTTAATCATTACAATCCATCTACGGAAGTCTCTTGTTTGTGTCGATCCTGCATTTAAGAGACTATTGGTATCCTTGATCCTATTTCAAGTCCATCATTGTATCCCTGTTATACGTGTTTTTGAATTTTTCAAGGTAATAAGAAATTGGCACATGGGTCAAACCCTGAAGCTACTTGTGGCGAAAAAAAGCAATTTATGGCACGAAAAAAAAAATTAAATTATTTAATTAAAAAATAAAAATAGCGAGTTAAATTCTGTCAATATAAAAATAAAATAATGCTTCAACTTAGAAATTCCAAAATGTAACATAGATAATAAATAAAATTATAAAAAAATAAAGCAGTGTATCGATCACTCTTGTTTTTTTTTTATAAATCTAGAATTAATATAAGAATTTTTCGTGCTATAGGACTACTTGTATATAATTTTGATTAATAGCGTACCAACCCTTGAGAAACTATGGACTCCTCCCCCGTTTGATAATAGCGTGTTGTGCTGTGGTTAAAACCGTTAATTACATCGTTTTATTTCTGTGTCGATTAATTAAAAATGAAAACATGTTTTCCGTGTCTAAAATCACTATAAGAAAATCAGTGCCGGATTAAAAATAATTTTATCGTGTAAAACCAATATAACTAGGCCTGCACAAAACAGTTCCAAAGAACAAACTTGTTCGCGAAACTGTCTAGTTACAATGTTTCACTGCTATCTTTGCGTTAAAGGAAAGAAAGGATTGAAATATTTCCTAATCTTTTTTTAGTTCTGTAATTGTATCAAGAGAATATTTTTAACTATGAGTTTTAAAAGGTTTTAAAAATGAAAAAAATGAATTAAACTCTACACAAATTGCGTTCTAGGCAAACGTCTCCACTGAAAACATAGTTCCTGGAATTTCTGCAAATGCTTGCTGATTTTTAAGTTGATTCTTCTTTTTTAACACCACGTAGAAGTCAAATAGACGAAATATTATTTTAAGTAACTTTTTTATCAAAACTCAAAAATAAAAGAGAAACAGTCGTTCAAAGTTTAAATACATTTTTTAAATTTTATTTAATTAAGTCAAAATCCCGGTTAACGCACGAATCGGAAATGGAACCCAAATAATTCGCGGAAGGCCCTTAACGCTACTAAAAGCATGTAAGCATGGCTACAACGCACGCACAATTTCTGTGAATACTTGATAATGACATAACATATTTCCATAACGCCAGGACCGACCTTAAAATTTGATTTTCATAAAACTTTAAAAGCCCGTTTCTCTTTCATTTTTGAGTTTTGATAAAAAAGTTACTTGAAATATTTGTTTGTCTTTTTGAGTTTCTACAAGCTGTAAAAAAAAAGAATCAACTTGACAAGCACTATGTATACAGAGATGCAAAACTATCCCAGTCTAGTGCGACTCAACACATACTAAAATTAATTTTAGATAACGTTTCGATGTTTACTCTGAAAAAAAATGGAGCAAAAAACATTTAGTCTTTAATGGGATGCTGTGTTCTCAAAGCGTTGAGACGCAACTTGCGGTGATATTTTATTTTTTTTATTGCACAAACCACGAAATTTACTTAATTTATTTATTACGTCTTGAAAGAAAATCCTGCGGTAGGATGTTATAATGATACATTTGGGTATAATAAAATAAGTTTTCTGTAAGTTGACGCGTTATACGCGTTATTTTTTAATGTTCTTTTTAAGGGATTCGTTTCTTCTTTTCTTTTTTTCACACCGTTTTCTATAATATGCTGTATAGGTATAATATGCTGTATATCTAGTAGGTACTTACAAATAATTACCTAAAATCGCAACTTTATTTCGGCTGTAATTTCCAACAAGCAATGTACGAAATTTTTGTGTTTATTTGTTACAATTTTTATTTGTGTTAAAAATTATAGTATACTAGCGGTCCCGTCCGGTTTCACCCGGGTGCAAAAGAACGAATGGGAGGGACATGCGTACTTAGTTTACCGAGATGAATGTTGTGTCCAAATTTCATGATGATTGGAGTTACCGTTCAAAAGTTTTCGTCGGACGGACAAATTTTGAGTTACATTTTTCAACATTTTTTATTGATGCTCCGCTCCTATTGGTCGTTACGTGATATTATATAGCCTATAGCCTTCCTCGATAAATGGGCTATCCAACAAAAAAAAAATTCAATTCGAACCAGTAGTTCCTGAGATTAGCGCGTTTAACCAACCAGCCAAACAAACAAACAAACTCTTCGGCTTTATATGTTAGTATAGATAGCGGATTCGCTAGGCAAACGGTCAGTTATGAATGAAACACTCATTATTTAATAAGTCATGAATATAAAAAAAATTATTAAATTAAAAAATATTGAGAGGTGCTGGGAGGCTGCAAATTTGGGATTATATGTTTTTTATGTGAGAAATTAAAAAAAAAATTGATTGGAAAATTATAAAAAATTAATTCTGGATCTCGATAACAGCGCCACCTGCCGGGTCCAACTATAGTTAAGAATCATCGTGGTGATATTATAAGTACAAAAAAATTCATCGAAATCGGTCAAGCCGTTTAGCAGGAGAAGAATTATGAACACACGCACACCGGAAATTTGTATATTTATAAAGATACTATTTTTTCTGAATAAGTAATTAAACAAAAAGTTTGTTCTTTATTCTTACAGTGAATGTTCATAGACAATATTTCATATTTAACGGTCGGTTGCTGCTTTTTATGTACGAAACCAAGATCTGATATCATCAAACTTCTCCACTACTGTTCCATATTTATTTATTTTTATTCGCGTCAAAAAAACATAACCTTAATTCATTGCTAGTTATGATCCTGTCATTGACTATAATTTAAAATCGGTAAAAAACAGTAGTATGCACGCAATGCTTTACTCTAAATCTATGAAAATATAATTAAAATAATCTAATTTAATTACCTGATAAATTATATTACTTGTTTGTACAAGGAACTTGCTATAAAACGATCTACATTCTACATAAATAATAATAAGTATCTATAGTAACTGTATGGAGGCGCCACAAGCGACACGTATAAAATCACTATTCTGACAGTGAATTTTACTTGAATTCACTATTCCGGAAGTGAATCAGAAGTCACTCTTTCAAATAGTTACATTTTCACTATTTCAATTTTAGAGAGTAGATCTGTCAGAACTCTTTTTAAATTTTTTGACGCTTCATTATTTTTTTTCTATTAGCTGAGTAGCGTGAGAGGATACTTTTTGGGTGAGAAGTAGGTACTTACAACTTGAAAATGCGTGGTAAAATCAGTTGAAAATAGATGGTGTTGAAAATACCGACTGTACGGCTAAAATCATAACACTTCCTTTTGGCTTTGCCTAGTCGAGTAAAAAAGGCGCTACATGCTTATAAATTAACGCGATAGGCGCTGTTAATATCGGCCCTCAAACCACTCACCAAGCGCGTAAAGCAAACACTGTAGTGTTTTGTTTTTTTTTTATTTTTCATGCTGCAGCATGTGTACAATCAAAGTACCCTCTTAAGATGTTAATTGAAATGTGACGCCATAATCACACGGTGGGGGACTAATAGTCCATTGTGAGTTGTTGATATGAATCGGTAACATAAGGGTTGGTTTGGCGTAACTAGAGACCCGTGTAGGTAGATAGGTGCTAGGTACGGCTATACACACTGGGCGTGAATACCATGGAAGCAGGAACGTGGAGAATGCATTTAATATTTCGGCGTCATGAACGGCTCAAACCGTATTTCGCCAGACTGTCGATCGCAAGCAACCGCTAGGCCACATAAAAAATACATAATAATAATTAGTTTAAACAGTTTTTTTATTTTCTCATTTTTAACTTTAATATTAATTGGAAAGGATACGACGCAGCAAACTGAAAATATTAACGTTCATCCGGATTTGCCAAACACAAAAACGATGTCAGTTTTTTGACGCCAGATCGTTGGAGAGATGCGAAACTCCAATGTTCTAATGTAATCATCGTTGAGGAAAAGTTTGGTTGAGGGACAGTTTTAAAAAAGAAACTTTATCGGTGTTTCGCTTGTGGTCTACGCTTCGAAAAATATATTTTTATCTACAAGGCCCCAGGTTAGTTGAAGACTGATAAATTGTACTAATTCTAAATTCACGATCACAATAGTCTGGGTTACTACACCTTTAAAAAATAAAAATAATTTTATTTGATTCAAGTCAAAACATTGTTATGTGTACTATGAAATTTAAAATTTAAAAATTACAGATAGTGTAGTGACCTGAAATATTATGATCATGTATTTACGATTGGTACAATTTACCACTCTTTGACTAGCATGGGGCCTTGAGGATGAAAATATTTTTGGAAACGTAGAGCGCAAGTGAAACATCGGCAAAACTTGTTTTTTTAATTGTTCCGCAAGCAACTTTCCCTAAACGATTAATTTTCTATTAGTCCAAGCGACGGATATAAAAATTGGTTCCGGTTTTATATAGAGATGAAACTTTCAGAAAAGATAGTATATATATGTTACCGGCCAAACCCGATTTCAGGACAAACTAGTTTGGCCTAGGCCAAACTAGTTCTACAAACCAATTTGGCCTAGGCCAAACTAGTTTGTCCTAGTAAGAATAGTAGGCCAAACTAGTTTGTCCTGAAATCGGGTTTGGCCGGTAACATATACATATCAGGTTTTCGCAGGGTTGTGATTGAAGTCACTATAAATACTATCTTTTCTGAAAGTTTCATCTATATAATATAAAACTCAAAATCAAAAGTCTGTCCGACAAAAACTTTGAACGGTAACTCCGATCATCATGTTTGAACACAACATTCATCTCGGTAAACTAAGATGAACGTGCACACCTCCACATCCGTTCTTTTGGACCCTGGTAAAACTGGGACGGACCGCTAGTCCTCTATAAACACGATACAGTTTTTTTAGGGTCGCCGCTCCTACTAATTGAAACAAACTAAATACGAACATCGCTCTAATTATTTATATTAATTACATGTAATATTTTAAAATTCGAAAATAACTTGAGTTGGACGATCACTGCAATGTTTATAAATTAAAAAGTCAATATTTTTCACAAGACTACCAGGTTTTGTTACTTTTATGCTCTTTATCCTTATTATTTTAATTCACAATGCAATAAATTTGAAACGTCTTTGTTTTTTATTCTACCTATTTATAGCTCCATGGTGAACATACCTCAACGGAGCAAACAATGTGTTTACACAGTATCCCGTCATAAGGAGAGCAATAGAGCTGCGGTTGTAGACATTGTAATACAGGGAGCGAATAGGTGGATCCCATGTTAAGGGCACACACGCATTTTAACGAGTGTATATCTGCGACCAAACGACAAAACAGCGCATGTCGTTTTTGTTGCACTTTTTCTTTTTTTAACTTTCTTTTGTGTGAGGTACTTCACTGTTTTTGAACTTAAAATGCAAGTTGATGAATTTGATTTGATTCGATGATCACAATGTTTGTGAGATAGACTGGTACATCAAGTCATTTGATCGCCGGTTTGTTTCTTACATTGCTGCGAGAAATAAGCCTGAAATACAGTTGTAATAATAATAGGAATTCCACTTTCTTAAAAAGCATTTAAAATAATTAATTATAGTTTAAGAAAACTAAAAAAACACGCTTCAGTAGCAAACCGAACTAAAAAGTAGAAAATAATTTTTAAGTATGAAGAATTTGTGTTACAGCGATAAAAAGCCTAACAATCATTTGTAATAAGATTACAATAAAAATTAAGTTAATAACAAAATAATTCAATTATAGTAAAAAAGCGTGGGGTGATTGATATTAAATGTTACAATAATTTCATTGATTAGCTATTTATAAAATTAGAGTTATAATGAAAATATATAGTAATTGGCACCCCACGCTTTTTTACTTAAATTGAATTATTTTGTTAATAACTTAATTTTTATTTTAATCTCATTCCAAATTAATTAAAGCCATAATCGATTGTTGGACTTTCAAATGCTTTAACATACAAACTCTTCATACTTAAAAATTATTTTCTACTTTTTTAGTTCGGTTCCACTTCTGTGTTTTTAACTTCTCCTTTATTCAACTTCGTGGCAATCATAGACCAATAAAAAAAAACTGAATTAATTTGATGCTAAACGATGTCAAATGTATTTTTCCATTGACTGAGCAGCGTAGGAGGAGACGCTCTGCTGAAAAGTAGGAACTAAAAACTTGAATATTCATGAGTGAAAGCGGTTAGAAACAGATGATATTGAAAATACATGAGTCCGACTGCATTTCGCGGTGTCCCTGTCAGAAAATATTCTCACCTGAGGATAGCCGTGGTCGTATGCCAACCACCTTAACAAAACTACATTTAACAATAGAAAACGCCCTCTAGATTTTTTTTTAATTATTGTTTGTTTCCAATTTTCTCACCCCTGGAACCAAAATTCAAAAATGAATGTAGCCTATGTTACCCAGACCATAATAACGAATCGATTGACACGTTATTTATCAAAATCGAATGAATAGTTTAGGCGCTATGGTGGAACATTCGTAAATACAGACTTTGATAGACTGCAGCTATACTTTTTTAGCCTTCCTTTTTGGCTGCGCCGCAGTCGGGTAACAAATCTATTCAAAGCTGTCTTCGAAAAATTAGACATAAGTGTTTTTGCCTTTCGGTCGGATATCTTGTGTATGATAATCAGTCCCTTGGGTATGATAATCGTTGTTTTCATTACTGCTGTGGTGCGACGGCGATATTCCGGTGGATGGCGGTGTCAAGAAGGTGGTCTTATACACAAATCACACCTTTGCTGCCTGTGTGACGTCACAAACGTACAGTAAACTTTGCTCCAGACTCCACTGGAACAAAGTCTTAAATGTAGGTGATGTTGGTATTACACTCTATTCGCTGAATCAATATAATATATATATATTATATGTTACTGTCAGTGTGATCAATTGGTAACTATTAATAATTACCAGTTATTATGAATAATAACCAAGTTATCCGGATAAACTGATAAATTTAACTAACCGGTTATTATTAATAATTTCTTGAAGATTGACTCTATTCAATAAATAGAGTAACTGTGATCCATTGAAGTTAATGATGAGTATTTGGAAAGAATTCCGTGGCATAAGGATCGAAAATGAAGCAATACTGAGACTTTTTAGTGTATTTGCCATAAGGCACTTACACTATTGGCGTCGGTCGGATGGCGGGACCTAGGGGCCGGACCAAAATTTCTCGACGTTTCATAAGTTTCTAAGAAGTTTGGCACCATTTTTGGAAATGTTTATATATATATGTATATATATATATATATATATATATATATATATATTTATATATATATATATGTGTGACCACGATAACTCTCGACAGACTTAATCGATTTAAACGAAATTTGGTCCACATGTTGGAATCCATCATCGCAAGAAGCCTATTTAAAATGGGCCCGATCGGGCCATTTTAAGGGGGGTATTTAGGGGTTGAAAAATGTTTTTGGGCCCAAAAATACGGAAAAAACTCTCAGAATCACTTCAAATTTGAAATTTAACCCTTTAGTAATTATTGAAATGTGCTGCTAAAATTTAAATAAAATCGGCCCGACAGGACCGGACTTACAAGTTTTATGAAAACGCAAGTTTACTGATATGGATTTACATACTGAAGGGTGTATATAATTTGGTACAGATGTTGAATTGGTATGTAGTATTGAAATTAAGTAAAAAAATGTTGTTTTAAGGGGTGTATTAGAGGGTAATTTTTTTTATTTTGTCCAAAAACAAAGTTAAGTTCATACAATAGAGCCACACTGCTTATAAAAGCAAATACACTATATTGTCGGCAGGGTTTCGCACTGCGACCCGAGTTTTTTAAACTTGCATTTAATACTAACGTTTCGATACGATTTGTATCATCTTCAGAGTGTTCAAATGCTGCCACATGTTATCGGTATATTGTTGTTGATGGATTGAGAACATGGTGTCACTCAACTTGTTAATTGTTATTTTTTTAATATATTTTTAATGTGGATACTGGTTAATGTTAATGTTTTAAAATTATTAGTTTCTTTTAAATATAAAATTATTGTCACAAAATTAAAACAAATGTTTTAACCTTTCTAATAATTTCTATTATCGGTTGGTAAATGTAATTTCGGCAGAATGGTTCCTGAGAGAAGCGGGAGGTGTCTCTCCGGGTCACCCATCGCTCTCGATGCGCGTCATTTTAAGTGCAAAATATTTTTTTTACTTTCGACCAAGAATTGGAATGAAGAAAGTCTTTTCATCACGTAAAAAAAGTATTTCGACGGATTTGGACATTTTATTGCCCCCTTAATACCGAAAAAACGATTCCCTATGTGCAGAGGCCTATAGCGAACACACCGCTTAAGGAATTAAAACCGAAGTTGTTAGGCATATTTAATGTTACTACTTTTATGTACCTATATTGCGGTTGTTTTTTTTAAAACGTTTTTTAATCTTCGAATTTTTTGATGTGAAAAAGGACATCTTTATTCTGAAATTTTGTAAAATATAGCTTGTAGTTTTTTTGCAAGTCGCTAATAATAATTTTTTATGAGCGTTTTGGTTAAAAACTACGAGATGGTTGGGGTTTGTTGTTACCCCTCGAAACCAAACCACTTTCGTTCGAACTTTAGACGCTGATAACCTCAGCTGTTGAGCGTCTATAATTCACAATCTCTCTCTCTCTCGTTCGAATTTTTTTTATTAATTGCGTTATTTGTTTAAAAAAAAAACACCCAGTATAAATAATTTGTGGTAATAGTGAAAACTCAAATTATTATATTAATGGTGATGTGATTGCGTTATGTAATATTTGAGGTTCAAACTGCACAATTTTACGTTGTAAAGTTAAACGTAGACCTCACATTTTCAGAATTTATTTGGTATTGAAGTAGATTCAATTTCTTAAACATTTATTTTAAAATGTAACTAGTCCAGTTCCCTCAACGTGCGGTCCGTGAATGTAAAAAAAGCGAACCTTTCGAGGGAAAATATTGTCTATATTACTTTACGCACAAGCTCTTGGCGCAAAGTTTGGGAAATACTGGTATAACGAATGTTAATATTTTTTTTAACATGAAGTATACATAATATAGTAAACAATTCAGCTGTTGTTAATATAGTTAGCGTTTAGTTAACTCCCCCTTGTTTGGCGCAATCGTTAATGCGGGCAAGATAAAGACTGAAATACTAGCTCGCCCTTTTCGATAATATCGCTACAATATAATACACATAATGTATAACCAAATCAGAAACGATTCAGGGTTGTTACAAATTATATAGACTGTTCAAAACTAATTGAACTCTTAACACAAACTAATCCCCACTTACGAAATACTACAATCGGTTTAAAAAGGAAAAACTGAGAATAACAAACCGGGAAGTTAGTATTAATTTTTAGGGTCCCGTACATTCAATGAAAAACACCAATCCCTTATAGGATCACTCTCGTGTCTGTAGTCACAGCTTGTTTTTACCGAATGTACGAAAAAAATTGAAATTTCGTACATACCAATATAGAGCTAGATGATCCAATCGTGGACGTATAGTGTTTGGGGGTTAATTTTGGAGGGCAAATCAGAAAATAAAAAAATATGTTTCAAGTGCATTGTGTGACGTATCAAATGAAAGAACTTGTTATGAGAAATACAAATATATTTTTTTTATAATTTTAAAATGCATGGTTCAAATGATATTATAGAAAATACACGATAAATCGAGCATCTCCGAAACTACTGAGGCTAAATTAAAAAAAAAAAAAATTGTGAATATAAGACCTCACTCTCAGTTTACAGAAAAATAGAAACGAATATCCTGAGTCTTAAAGTTCTCCCGGAAAACAAAATGTTAGTGGGCTCGCATTTGTTCGGCTTTTCAAAATGTAAATTTTCTCCTTTTTATATTCACCCAAATTCGGCCGTTTATACCTCAACTCGTTTTTTTTCGAGTATTTTTTCTATGCTTGACACGATGGTCCAGCGCTTTTATACGCAACCGGTACCTACTCGATTTTTCGAGAATTCGTCTGCCTTTAGTTGTCTCAAATAAATCAGGATTTATTATTTTTTTTTTTTCATAAAATTTGTTAATGCAATGATGCATTGTATTCAGACTATAATAATTGATTATCGATTAATCATAAATGGCTATGACAAAAGAATGATAGCTGTGGGTAATCATTTTACTTATTCAATATTTCAATATAAAAATTGCGTAATAAAAATTTAATTAGTACAATTAGATCACAATTCATATGCTTCCCAAATGTGAAAATGAAAGCTAGTTGCTAAAAAGTTTTGCACGGATACACTAATTTCTTTTAAGTTGATAAAAACTTTGAAACTGTCTTGATCCAATTCATCGACATTATTCGTTACATGGATAGGGTTGCCAGGTCCCAAAAGCCGGACTCGGCGCTGTATTAGAGCGGACATTTGCCCTAAAAGCCGGACATATCTTTTTTGAAAGCCAAATATACCTTTTTAAAGCCGGATATCACATTTATAATAAAAAAAATTTAATAGTGAATCACAGTTTTGTTAAAAAATTAACAACATTTATATCCGTTCTTTTGGAGAAAAACAAAAATGACAATTTAAAATTCTTGAAAAATATCAAAAAGTTTATATGCAGTTGAAAGTACACAGCCTAACAAAAGTCGAACAGGCCGGACACGACCGTAAAAAGCCGGACACCTGGCAACCCTATACATGGAGAATGTTTCGATGTTACATACTATTCATCTTCAGGTTCGAAATATACTAGTGGTGAGCACTAGAGGAAACTTCAAACTCAAGTTTTCCGTATGTCACTGAGCAATGTTTATTAAAAGTGAAAATAGTTATAGTTTTGTGAAGTTTTTTAATTACAAAGAAAACGTGGGCAAAACTAAGCGATCTGGAAATGCGTGTTGTGTTCCGGGCTGTTGCGCTGATGCGGTTCCGCTGTCAGTGTAAACAAATTAATTATTTATATATTGTGCGTCATAATTGATAAATAAATAATTCTCACGTACCTTTTATGTTATGCTAGTTATCTAACGGTTTACAATCTGAATTTTATGGTATATAAAATTAACATCAGTTTTCCTCAATACATTTTTTTGACACATCATGGCCAACTAAAGTTTTTGACTTATCACCATAGAAACATGTCCTGATTTACATAAAAAGTGAGTTCAGTAAGTCTCTATTACCCAGTAGCGGCGCTAGTAGGCTTCGTGAATACAGCCTTTTTTCAAATCTTTGATTAACGTCTGATTAGAATTCTTCAATAAATAAAATTATCGACCAATTTTTCAGACAAATATATTAACAAAAAATAATAATTTCGGTCCGGATTTGGACAGCCTTTTTTCCCTTAAAAACCTAAAAATGGAGGACGATCCCGTTGATAATAAAAGTGGACCCAGATGGAAATTGATGGTTTTTACTCGAATAACTGCATGCCACAAACCAAACGTCAGCAAATCAAGTCAATGCATAGCTCAGTGACGCGACGGCACCTTAGTTGCTGAGGACGCTTGAGAGACATAGTTACGAATTCTATTCAACCACTTTACATTACGTCGTTCTGTCAGTAAAGAAATCGGGACAAATCCTCGTGCTGTATGCTTTCAAAAGCACATTATCGAAGTTACAAATTGATTTATTGACGTAATATTTAAGTTGAAAATACTATTGAACTCAGATTGCTGCATTTATAGCTGAAAAGAAAAGGTCTCGTAAATAAGTTAGTGTTTATTGATTGGGGTTTGTAACGGATGAGGGGGAGAGAGTGGTACCATGCAAGTATGTCTTTGATGTTTCCTGTACGTTATCATTTATTTTTTCTTACAGTGGCTCTTAAACTGTCGAGAAATTCACGACTAAATACGTAAAGAATATGTAACGTCTACGCGGAAGCCGGAAAGGAGGCCGCACAAACCTTATGGGATTTGGTTCTCGGTTAAATTGATCGAAACTGGTTTTATTTTAAAGTTTAAACGTCACTAAGAAAAAGTGTTCATGGGCGCATAGCCTAAACACCAATAGGTTTTTAGCTACATACTTTTATATGTTTCATGTTCAACTTTTGTGCTTTTCTTTAGAAATATAAAAATAGTGGAAAACTAGGTAATGGTGGAAGGTGTCACCTGTATAAGATAATAATGTCATATTCGGATTCAGCGCACTCGAAAAAATATTTCTAGAGCTTAGTATTTTTTAAGATTGTGAATTCAATGGATATCCCTATATCCAAAATCTCGATAAACATATATTTAACTAAAAATATATTGGTTTTTAGGCTATGCGCCCATGGGCACTTTTTCTTAGTGACCTTTAAACTATAAAATAAAACCATTTTCGATCAATTTAACCGAGAACCAAATCCCATAAGGTTTGTGCGGGGTCCTTAGCAACGTCTATGCGAAGAGACAGACAAAAACATTTAGTGTGGATTTGAGAATAGCTTAGCGTGTAGCAATGTTTCCATGGCAGTAACGGGTACATCGTCTGGCTCGAAGTAACGAATCGTTACTTACAAAATTCCTTTCGTTACTCGCATTTGTCGTATCCATGTCAGTTCGACTCGTTTGATGCGGTTATACGTTATGCGAACGAAGTCATACCGTATCACGTATGCGACGCGCCTCGATGCGATGGTACATGCTTGATGCTGTTAATACACGATTGTATGTCGTACGAAAAGTAACGAGTAACGTAACGATACGAAAGTAACGGGTACTGGTTCTTTAAGTAACGAATACATACGGGTACACAATTTCTCGTTACTTTTACAGCTAATTGTTAACGTGTTATTAGTCTCGTAGTTACTAGCGATTGAAATCTGAGGGAATTTGGTAACACAATAAAGTTCGACTGGCCTATCACTGTACTTAACGAGCGAATAGAAGTTTTCACGTCGAAATGTAAATTATTCTGACTGCAAAAACTGCCTTGAACGATTAAATGCCAGTAATGTTGTGGTTCCAGTTTAATAGTATTGATTATATTACAATGATACGGACATTTTATTTTTACCCTTGACGTGTCAGTACCATATTTAAAATTATATAAGCCTGTGGCAATTTACATATTATTTATTCGCATATTATGTTATTACATAGCTCAGGAACAATGGGGAATGAAATAATGTGCCGAATTTTATTTGATGCGCACAGACATAACTTGTTTTTATTAACGCGAGTTGCATAATATCATCGTGTACCGTGTACAAGCGGGTTTTTAATTACGTATTCAAAATTAAAATTTCAATAATCTCTTTTTTTAAGTGGGTTAAAAATGAAACTAGCGGGAAAAAATGTTGATAACAAAGCTGTATTATTTATATTAGTTTTTACGGGTAAAATTAATACCTACTCGTATTACAACTAATTTTGAGAGTTGCCATCCTGGAACCGTATCAATATTTTTATAATAATAACTATGAAACTATACCAAAATTTAAAAAAACGAGTGTGCTTTAGACCACACGACTGAAGTAAAACTTCTTCCTGCCATATATAATATATAATAATGATTAATGAATAATGATACAATAATATTCGATAATCTATCACCATATTTTGATAAGACATCCTGATTTAACGACACAATGTCACCTCACTCTGTAGCACATATCTACAAAGACGAAATGTTTAAAATATAATTTTTGATTAATTAATAGGCAAAATATTTATTAGCATAATTTATAATACATTTAAAAGGATTTATTAACTAACCTACATTATTTCCCGTTACAAAATGCAGCAAAATTTGATGACATGTATTTTTGATACAAAAACAATAATTTGTTCTCATGTAAACGTCAAATAGTTGTCAAAAAAATGAAGAATTTCGATTAATGATCCGTCTTTGTCGCACTCACTAACTTATAATATCTCCCTCTCAACTTCCAATATACAAAACGTAACTCTCTGTCTCACTATCTTCACTAGCTTATATCTCCCTCTCAACTACGTATGTTCGCTTTATGTCTATGGTCCTTTCCTTGTCTAAGCTATGATCTAAACATAAAAACCTGTGTGCGCCTTTGTTTCATCTCGCTCGCTTACTCATTTTTTCTCAGTAGACTACCTATCCCGAGACTTGCGTTATAAATAAAGAAAATTACAAAATGTAAAGAAAATTGTTTTTAATATAAAGTTTAGAATTTGCGAGAAAAAATAGAAGGATGACCCCATTGTAATCATTCACTGTCGCAAACCAGAAAACAGAAGGTGACTGTTTGGCATTTAATTTGGGTGAAAAATAACTATCTTGATTTGCAAATTATTCGTAGAGAGTTCTATATTATAATCACGAATAAACATCAATCAATCTGTACATTGATTGATCTATACGTGACGTCATATTACTAAATATTTTAAGTTGGAAAGGTCAAATGTAGGTTTTAAAAACATCGTGTGATGGTCAGTAGACCTATAATTTTTTAATTTGTAGTTTATTCGGTAACACGATTTTTAATTTCATTATTTATAAAGACAACTTGTCTTTAATGATTGATTGATTCACATTTTTCAACTTTTATGAGTGGCTTCGCCTGCATGGACGCTTAATAGTAGTTTATGTATCTAGTATATAATGCAATATTGTATGTGCGGACTGTAAATTTATGAAAAAACGAGGACTATCGAGTTTTAACATTTACACGAATTATAAAAGCATTACAGTCGACAAAATAGCTGATTTTCACTTCAAAATATATCTGACAGTTGTGCGGCAATATTGAAATTTATTTATGGTTGTTAAACGCTTTATGTCAATTTTAACAGGAATCTTATCAACTGTCGAGTGTAGGCTATATACTTGGATGTTGAGAAAAGCCAAGATTGCAGCAATAACTATATTTCCATGGCTCCTTTATTACAAGACCCTAGTTTCCGCTCCGAAAAAGGGAGTCGTTCATTATGAACGACTCGCTCAGGAGCGACACATCGCTACGAAGAAGTGTCACTTCAGAAATAATAAATTGATAGTACGAGTTGGTGCTAGGTCTAAATCTTTATATATAAAAATTACGTGTCACATGTTTGTCCGCGATGAACTCCTAAACAACTGAACCGGTTTTAAATTTGATTTGCACACCGTGTGCAATTCGACCCAACTTAAAAGATAGGATAGCTTACATTTCAATTTATAGTCGCAATATTATTTTATTGCAAATTATTTGTCTATTCCTTGACAGTCATAATTATCTGTTGACTGGATTGAGTGAATATTCAATAGATGGCGCAACGTTTCATATAAGCTAGTACGACGGCGCAGCCGGAGTGCTCAGCTCCAAAGGATTCTAACAGATGGCGATACCTGTTGACTGGATTGAGTGAATATTCAATAGATGGCGCAACGTTTCATATAAGCTACAATTCAATAGCATAACCACCACGTGTTGCTGAGGTTAAGGTATCGATCACGACGGCGCAGCCGGAGTGCTCGACATACACACATATACGCCCATGTATATTTTAAAATAAATAAAATAGATAGATAGATAGATAGATAGATAGATAGATAGATGTTTCAATTAAATTGTTTTATTATTTCACTTTATACGTAGCGAAGCACGTACAGGGCCGCTAGTACTAGTAGATGTTTGTAGTATTAATTTGTTACCGTCAAAATCATGCAAACAGGTCGATACGTTTTGTGCACATTGAATATGAAAATATCTGAGATCAGTTTCAGGAAAAGAGAAAATAAAGAAAACACCAAAAATTTCAGATAGCAGTTCACTTGTTCGTCAAACCCATTTTACATGTTATCTTATTTTGAGCGTGATTGAATTTTGTTTTTGTGAGCGCATGTTGCATTTACAGATTTTATACTGAGATAGAACGGTGTCTGGATAATAGAACTAACACAGCAAACATGCTTACACGGTGTCCGACGAATTTGTTACTTCGAGAGATAATTTTGAGTAAAAAAATCATATAGTGTAGAGAGGGGACATTACGGCATGAGAGAGCGTCTGCCGTACATATCTAAGCACCTATCTATCTAATGGAATAGTTCAATTAAATTTATATACATATCTACAGATGAGTTTTAAAATTCGAGAATTCAAAATTCACAATAGCATATTACACCACACTGGCCGAAAGTGTGATAATCTTGCACTGCGCGCCAGGTTACTTGAGGCGAAGTCGAGGGCATCATGACGCGCAGTGCAAGGATGTCAAACTTTCGGCCAGTGTGGTGTATACTATTTTTCTCTTCATACCTCGGTCGTAAGTACGCTTATTAAATACATTGATTAATTAATTATTTATTAATTACATAAAAACACAGATACATTCCAAGCAAGCAGCATTGAGGTTATACGTAAAAACACGAATGACAGCTGTTTGCAACTATTAGCTAAAATGTAATTGGGTTGCTATGGAAACGGCATCTAAACAACAGTTGATAGGTTATTGCACATACCGCTAAACTAGCGGTATATGATTTTATTATTGCTTTGTGCGTTAGAGCTGACTTTCGTTCATATAAGAAGTTATATCTAAGTTAATTTCACACGAAATCCATTCAAATCGAAGCTTTTTGAAAAGAGGAGATTCTGATCTATAAAACAGAACCATTTTTAAATCAATTCGAGTTCATAAATACTATTAAAATTGTAATTGAAAATTACAAACAGCAGTTGTCGGTTGGTCGGTACATATGTAGGTACGTCATGACTACAGATCGCAATTTTGGTCGGATTGCCTTGAGTTATATTTTATTCACTTTGTTTAGTATCAGACCAGAACCCTATTTAAATTCACATAAATGTGTTCAGTAGTTTAATTTTTATAAACAGTTTTATTTTATTATTTTTGACAGCTAAAATAAAAAAAACAAACAAAAAAATACCTATTACTGTTATTGTAAATGTAGTATATTACGTAGAATAACTGCTACACTTCTATATACCATACTAACAACATAAGCTGCGATATCGCTATGGCCGAGCAGTTAAAGCGTTAGTACAGTAATAGCAAGGTGCCGGGTTCGATTCCCGCTGACACAAGTAATATTATTTTTTCTATTCCATTTTATCTTCTATTATAAAAATTTTTTTTTTAATCTATTTTCTCAATTTTTTTTCATTATAATATGTACAGTGGAAAACTTGCAGGATGCGCACTTTTGGTTTTGCCAACTATTTTCTTCCCTGTCGTCCGAAGGTACGTTCTTCCCGCATCAGTGCGTGTAATCTGCCTTACAATTGATGCCGAAAATATGTACTTTCGATCGAGATATGAAGAAAAATCATAATACATTCTGTATACAGACTAAAGATCGTTTCACATTTTATTTAATGGTGTAACGTTATGCTATGTACTGTTCTGACGTTACGTCAAAATATTCGACAATGTAATTTAAATTATTACGGTCACGTGACTGCGCTGCACAGTTTTTGATACTTTTCGATTGACGCTCAATTAAACTTAATGTCACTCTCTACATTTCAGTATTCTCTTGCACAGATCATAGACATATCAAACAACTGGACTAAGCAATCAGTATCTTCTCAGTGTGTTGAAATTAGTCACCAAAAATGAGTGAGATAGAATATGCGTGCCGCTATATTGTCTGCACATTCGCGATGTCTTTTTCTATTTCACGCGAATGCAATGGTCTATTGCTCGGTCCAGTTGTATAGGCCTATGGGTCAGACTTGTCCAACGAAGCGTAGGAGTGCGTTTGTAAAAGTGATGCTCACAGACAAAAGGGGAGAGGGTATATCTTCAATGGGGGCAGCACAATCGCCACCCCTTGTCAACTCCACATCTCCGAGCTATATATTGTGAACCACTTATTTGTTACGATGACCTCAAATTAGTTCCTTTGTTTAGATTATTTTTAGAGCGAAGATAAAATCAATAGTTAAAGAATTACAAGGCGCGTCCCTTTCATGTCGCAAAACTGCTCCCTGTCCAAATATAAAATTCAACTTTTCCTATTTTACGTCTGTCCTACCTCATAATATTCCAAATTTAAATTTTCTATGTTAAACTGTCTCTGAGAAAAAAGAGAGACACCGAGGTTATATTTCTGGAATAGAGTACTGAAAATAATGACCTTTTGGAAGCATTAATTGTGAATGTACAGAACTTGTCTTTTACCTATCATTATAGTCGTCATTCTCAACAAAAAAATAAAATAACTAAAAAAAATTAATATACCGCGTTTTCAAAGCGTACTAAAAAGTACAAAATAATAATTAATAAGAAAAATTGCAGGATTGTGGACAAAAAGTTAGGTTTATTAATGTATATCTAACTTTTTGTCCACAATCCTGCGATTTTTTTTATTAACTATTATGTCGATGGACTCGATATCTAATATAAAAATTTTAACTTGTAGGATTTGAAACGAAAAATGTGGGGCGCATGCGACAATTATATAAGAAGTGTAGAGTAGCTCTATCAATGAAAAAATCTATTTATGAGATAAAACGAATAATGCCCCCATGTTTTTCGTTTCAAATCCTACAAGTTTAAACAATTATTTTATACTTTTTAGTTCGTTTTATCGCATGGTATACATCGTAAAAAAATAAAAATACTGTATGGAGAGGTAAAACCCGCGACATTCGCGTTGTTACCACGACGCTCTAATCCAGTGGTTCCCAAATAACCGGTAATCGTGAACCCCTAAGTGAACTAGCTAAGTCGGGGACCCCCGAATACCGGGGGGTCTGGGACATATAGGGGGGGTCCGGGAAAATTTGCAAAATTACACTTAAATTGGCACGTTTTTAGCGTATCTGAGCATGTTTTTTGAAAATTTTTGTACTATTTTATTTTTTACCGGCTAGCCGCGGACCCCTGGGGGTCCGCGGACCACCTTTTGGAAACCACTGCTCTAACCAACTGAGCTACGACCGATGATTGCGAGGTGCCGTACAACGGTAAATAAGTAAGAATGTATATGTATTTATTAAAATTGCTTTATTTCTTTTAGTATTTTCTTCTTTATTTTAGTATTTTGTCGTATTGTCATCTAATTCTGAGTTATGTTAAAAATGTCAAGTCTCTATCTCATCAGGAAGTTAGTTTAAAATCAATTACAAAGTTCCGCCCGACATACACGAAAAGCGAGTTAATATAAACGTGGTAATAAAATATTTAGAACTAGTGGCCCGTCCTGGTTTCACCCTATAAGATTTATTAATCTCTCTCGCCCTCTCCTCGCTCTCTCTCTGAAAATATTATATTGACCTTCCCATCTACGCACCCATCCACACACACCCACGTAAAAACTCACACCCATAGATATGTGATGGCAGGTGAAAAATCCGTTTTGGATGGGATTTGCGTGAAATCCGGTCTTAGTGGGTGTCTGCATCGAAAAGGAGTAACTATGCCAATTTTAAAGTAAATCGGACGAATAGTTTTGGAGATCTCGTGATGAGTCAATGAATACGTAATCTTTGTGCCACAACATTTTGATATGTTTGGGTGACTATCTGGTTGTTTTTAGTTTTTTATGAGAAATTTTAGAATAACGGGTCTCCAAGTATATTGACTAAGGGCCTTCAGTTTTCACAAGTCAAAATTCGGCTCTGAATTGTCAAAAAAAAAACATTCTTATTAATCGGTGATGATAATGATGAAGCCGTAACATTTATAATAGTAAAGATATAGAAATATCTGTATTGAATTGTAGCTATGCGGCGTGTCCTCCATGGTAACAAAGAGCTATTATCATCGGGTTCTGTTCTGTGTTCTCGCGGAGGCATGGACCAATGCACATGCAGTGGGATTAATTCCGCTCAACTAGCGGACATGTAAATGGGTTTCTCTCTTATAATATGTAGGGTTGAATGAAGAATATATATGTAATCATTATACATACAATAGAGAAGCGCAATAGGGTCGTCCCGCTTTTTAAAACTTGATCATTTTGTACAGTGCACATTACTCCTTGTACATGAATAAAGTAAACTACTTTGTTTTTATATCATTCCTTTTAAATTGCAAACACGAATTTAAAAAATGTATTCATTTCAAACGCTTGAGCTTAGCTTTCATATAGTGGCGTCAAAGCTGAACTTGAGGCCAGCACATCACTTTCGAGAACAGATAAAGATATGGAAAGAGATGTATATATCAGTTTTCTATACCACTATATCGCATAATCAAGTCTAAGAACCAGTGGACTATTAGAAGTTTTGTTCCAAAATATGTATTAAAGGAGGTATATTTGGTTGAGGAACAATAGAAATAAACTTTACCAAAATATCGCTTGTGGCCAACGTTTCGAAAATTATATTTTCATCCTCAACTTGCATTGAGGTCCTGAGTAAGAAAATATAATTTTCGAAACATTGGCCACAAGCGATATTTTGGTAAAGCTTATTTCTATTGTTCCTCAACCAAATATATCTCCTTCCGAACCAGTGGATGTTATTGAATTACAGACAGCCAATCAGCTGAAGCTGTCTAGCGATGACGTATCTCCGTATTGGGATTCGTCTATGTTTAAAATTGCATTGAAAAATACACGCTTTTGGAAATTTCTCTTCTGAAAAAACTTCCAAAAAAATATTTTATTTATTTGTGACGTTTAAAAAAAATATGGGACGAACCCATTTACAAATCAGTCCGTGACTATGAATTCGCCTTTTATCAATTGAAAACCAATTAATGAACGGAAACTTAATTAGTATTACGAATCGTCTTTCATGTATGATTATTTGAAAAATCAAAATTCATTTATATTTTCGAAAATTATAACGTGAATTCTCAACGGATAATCAGGCTTTTTGGTTTGTAAGCGTGATGATTAAAAATTTGCGTCAAATATAATTTTTCGTAAATGAGCGTGAATCAAACTTTTATTTTTGTCACGATTCATCAACAATCACGCTTCACAGTTCATTTCTGCCTGCCATAAATCACGGATGTTAATAATAAAGGACCCCGCACAAACTTTATGGGATTTGGTGCTCAGTTAAATTGATCAAAAAATGATTTTATTTTATAGTTTAAATGTCACTAAGAAAAAGTGTCCAATAATGATTTTTAGCTACATATAAGTATATTTAGCGACATTTTAGATTTAGTGATATCCATTGAATGTACAAACATGTTCCCTGTTTATCTTTGTGCTTTTCTTTAGAAATAGAAAAATAGTCGAAAACTAGGTAATGTTAGAAGGCGTATAAAATAATAATTTCATATTCAGATACTCAAAAGCATATTTCTAGAGCCTAGTATTTTTTAAGATTGCTAATTCAATGAATTTAAACTATAAAATAAAACCATTTTCAATCAGATTAACCGAGAACCAAATCCCGTAAGGTTTGTTCGGGATCCTTTCAACATGAACACGAACTTTTAATGCGTGATTTATTTTATCTACATTCTGTTGACACACGCATGATTTGCTTGACCTTCAAATATTTGTTTGTGTGAAATAATATTGCCAAAATGGATTTTCCTGTAAATAAGGCTTTCAGTAGACCGTCTGACACACCCCCTCGCCCTTGATTTAAATAAATTTTTCATCAACTGAAGAGTTTTTATGAATAAATTTGAAGACATTGAACCGCGTGAACGTGCATGAATAAACCCCCGTGTGCGCATCTCTAATGTAAAATAATATTATACTGTGTCAGTGAGTGTGTGTGAGGAACATTAAAAACTTAATAGTTTTTACTTCGTTGTATTTTGATGATCACTTTATTTTCATATTGCTTGGGGGTGCGGCTTGTGTACAAACATCTATTTTGTTTAACTTTGAAGAGATTTAGAGAGGGGTGGCGCAATGAAACGAACTTGGATATTATTTTTATTTTCTATGCATAGAAAATTACAAACTATCATTTTTCCTTCTTCACTATTACTCGGAAAATAGTATATACTTGAAGTTATGAAAAACTTTGATATACCTTTGTATTTAATTCTATATCATATTATGCAACGACGGCAATTTTCTCTTGAGAAAATTCTGAGAAAATAACCGAGACAACTATAAATTCGTGAAAAATTTGCATTGAAGTTCTATTACACTATATACAGGCTGGTTTATAAGTTCGGTGTCAAAATTTTTACAGATTAAAGTGCATCTAGTTAAAAGGGAAAAAAATCCAGCCAGTTGGGCGACAGGACCATTCCAACTTCAAAAGTATTGACATTTGACATATTATAATAAATAAAATTAATTTTCGTTTAACGCGTGTCCTGACGCAGGTAACGAGTAGTAAAAAATATTTGCTTTTCGTTTGCATGGTTACATAATATGGTTTCACATGTAAAAATAAATCAAAGCATGCTTCATCTATCTATTTTCTTTTTAAGGTAGTTCACTCGCGACAGTCGTAGACAAAATTATAGCGTAATAGTAAGTACCGTGCAATTTTGTAAGAGACTGTACCCAACACATCTAAGCTTTAATATATCTACAGATACACGTCTATATAATTACAATTGCAAGTACCTACAATTAAAATATATATGTTTTAAATCTCTATTTTTTAACAAATCGATAAAAAATCAGTTTTTTTTTTTCAAAAAATTTATAAATTTTGAATTTACAATACATTAGTTTATAAGAAATATACTAAGAACCATTTTCGAGATATTCTGGAATGTACTCGTTTTCTTTATAAGTGGTATACCTACAGCATGTTAATTATGCACATTTTGACTGTTAATATCTCGTTTTACAGTCGGTGAATAAATTTTATTTTTTAAAATAAAATATAAAGCACTTCCATATACTTCAATTTTATTAAATTCCTAAGAAAAGCCGTGTCAAGTACCTTAGTAGATCTTAATATTCGTTGTTTTTATTTGTTAATAACATTCGTTAACATTTTTGCCATTTGTCCGGGAAGATTTTAAGCTGTAAATTATTAAACGAAATGGGAGATTGGAAACAAAGGAACCTCCTCATTTCTCTGACTTTTTTGTACCTCGTAATACTTAACAATATTACTTGAACCTATACAAGTGATATTTATATTAGTATGCAAATTTGATAAGAGGACTTATAAAATTAATAGATGCTGCAAGTTTGTAGCAACAGTGTATGCATAAATTGTTAATGAGTCGCTGTGCCCGTCTGGTTTGGAGTGTACTTGATTGTTGCATCGATTGCAACTGAAGATTGTCATAATTGTGACACAGGTCACGCCACCTAACCGTTTCACTCAAGGTCACTACTTATATTCCATTCAAAAGTTAAGTGTGTCTGGTTTATTTCAAAGTTTGACATAATGTCGAGAAACGGACGGTAAACACATTATTGTTATTATTTATTTTGAAGTATTTTAACTAATCTTGGAACACATTTATTCGTTAGAATAAAATTTACTTTCAATTCTCCAAGCAAAATATCAGGTAATTAGTTAAAGAATAAATATACACTGCACTATACTCCTTGCTCTTTTTGTTGAATATTTTGACTTCACCTAAAAATCCGACCGATGGCGTTAGTTAAACGTTAAAAAAAGTTTCACAAAATAATAATGTTTTATCCTAACCTAATTGCACACAAAACTTCCACTATACTTTAATGTTTTACAACTACATATACACTTCACAAACCAATACAGAAATAAATTCACAAGAGCAACTGTAGATATAATACTCCTCGAAGTAAGACAGAATAGATTTATACTTGCAGTAAACATATGTTAATTATGTTTGGTGAATTGAATTATCGCTATTTTTTCGGAGGAATAGTTACCTGAAGAACAAATGAACCGAATAAATACTACTTACGCGGTGAATATGATCATAAGACGACAAGTGTTGTAATGGATGCGCTTACATATGTGATTGTCATAGGTTCGGGACTCGACACACAAGCAGTGGCGTAGATAGGGGGGGGATCAGGGGGATATATCCCCCCCCATGAGTCCAGAAAACATATCATAAATTTATACGAAGATCTCTGTATCTAAGTATATTCATTCCTTTACGTTTTGCCATATGATGGCATTTGCAATTATCTGCGAGTTGCAGGTTATACAATTTTTTAATCATGAAAGTGTAATTATTATTGTGACGACTGTAAATTAGAATAGTTTCAAATGTTCGCGCCCATCAAATTCTCGTCGTTTCCTCCCTTCCGTGGTGCTGGCCGCAGGCGGTGAATGCGCTGATTGGTACGCGCAATAGGATTCCAGCCAATCCAGCCAGTTCACAGTTGATCCTTGGTCCGGCGAGATAGGCGACTTTTTAACGTGAGGTTATCACAATATTGTCTAATGCCAATAAACTCCCATTGTCTTTGTTTTATCCAGTATTAGAAAAAGATCAAAAATGAAGAGGTTTTTAATAAATCTGACTCATCTGAGCAGTGAAAAAAACGAAAAAAAACAAAAAACCGAAAACGAAAATGCAGAATCTTCGTTTGCAGAAACAAACGCGAAAAAAGCTTGTGTTGATGTACACAAAAAAGACGTCGCAAATTTCGTTGACACTCAATTAAGTGACGCGAAAAGGCTAGATTTATTGACGAATGTCTGGGTTCCACCGAAAAATTTTGCATTTCCGTTGCTGGAAAAGTTCGAAGCTCGAAAATTAAGGTTTCGTCGTGAATGGCTCGATGAATTCTCGTGGCTCGCATATTCTGAAGTGCACCATGGTGCATTTTGTGTAAAATCATTTTTCAAAGAATGTTAACATTTTTTTAGAAGCACCTATTTCTATGCATGTGTGTATATTATATGTAATTGATAATTGTAAAACTAGGTAAATAAACACTCCAACAAAATTGATAACATAAAAATTTAAGTGAGTCATATCCCCCCCCATGGCAAAAACCTATCTACGCCACTGCACACAAGCATGTTAAAAATGAGGTTTCGAATTTTTTTCAATAATAAACCAAAACCAAAATTATTTATTAGTCTACTCTATTTCAGGACGAACTATAAATCCAAATAACCGTGCTGTTTGGTGATCTTAAAATAAATCGTTTGTTTAAAGGGACTACTTTTATAACAATTCCCCGCAATCAATTCCCAAGGGAATAATTATTGGAACAATCAAATTACAAGTTAACAACCGGTTAAGTGTCTCTTTGTTTTAGTTGAAAGTGTTGAAGCAAAGGACTCGGCTATATGCCATGTACTGTGTTGAAGTGCTGGTTCGTTATAAGGACTATAGGGGCGTTGATGTGTTCTGATTATGATTTGTACGTGTGTGTACACATATTTGTCGTTCCTTAATGAACTATGATGTTATCAAATTATACAAGGTATTCGAATACTAACAAGGAAAGTTCGCAATTCGACTTTATCGCATTATTATATTTTCGGAAGTATAAATTGAAAATATTTTCTTTTCGAAGCAAAACTTTTATAGTGAGAATAAGTTCGTTAGCCGATGAAACGAAAAAGCGACACAATAGAAATAGATTCAAGAAAAGAAGAGATAGAGCATAACCAAGAACTGACGAACTCTTTTTGAACTACACAACGCGTTTGTTCGGCTTTGCCACTTATGAAATTCAAATCTTTGATTAACGTCTGAATAGAACTGTTCAAATAAATAAAATTGTCGACCAATTTTTCTCAGACCAATATATTGACAAAAAATTAAAAAAAATAACAAATCAATATAACATAAGATGACGTATCGATCCCGATTTGGATCTTCTTCAGAAAAATCTAAAAAATATAAAAATTATTAGTATTAGTTATTTAATATTAATTAATATAGAATGCACGATGATTGAATTTTTTTTTGCCACTTATGATTACGTAGACAAAGGAATCAAGCAATAAATTATGGGAAATAATTTTCCAGGCGACTAACAACTTAAAGGGAGACTAACTATTTGCAAATAAAAAAATAACTTGACGAGGTACTATAAAGTATAAATAATGCACATACTTTTATTCTATACTGGAGTATAGGAATAAAATCGCAATCGAACTATTAGGGTGTGAACATATAGTTCTGTCTTTTTTTACGCCGTAAGCACTGGCGTATCCAGGAGGGCAAAACAAGCACGGGGGACCCGGCTTAAGAAATTTCTAATTTGCCCCCTCCTGGGCCAAAATCTGGGTACGCCCATGTTAATGTCATATGAAAAAGACAAAGTTTTTGAAACAGAGATACTTTATTCAGATTGAATGCAAGTACATCAACCAATCCTATCATCGGAGAAATCAGGGAATTACATCGAAGAAAGAGACGCAGATATATTTTCGATACGCTTTGTTGCTTTCACTCATCGCACATTGAGTATAGATATGCAATGATTCATATAGTTAATTAATAGATATATGAAATAATGATATGGCGACTAATATTAACAGTGGCGTGACAAGGTTTTTGGGGGGAGTTCTTTAAAAAACAATTACGGGATCGTGTCGACATTAGCCATAAATTATCCCTTCACCTGTCTGTAGGGTATGAGTAAATGAATAAATAGATTTAATAAATAAATAAGTTTCACTTCTCGCATGTGTTCATAAGCAAATATTTTCTTATTTCTTTTAAAATTTATATGTGGGATTTGACGGTACAAAAAAACTGTATTTTTTAACAAAACTGGCCAATTCGAAATGTTCACATTTTTAACACCTAACATTAATTTTCTTGTATAGACAGAGATTGTGCATTATAGACGATCGATAACTGAGGTCAATAGCGTCTGTACATGTTGTTCGAAATGTACCTACCTATATTTATGTACTTTAAGAGAACTGGATACAAGACAAATGAATAATAACATTTATTTCCTAAAATCTTCATTGACAAACATGTTACGCCTTTAATTTTTAGTCTGAAGAAATTTCAGTAAGTGTTTTTTGTGGAATGTATTTAGTAAATAAGTCAATTAGGTAAAAACAATTTTATAAGATAAACATTTAGCGTACAGCCTGTATATTATGCATAGGTAGCGGCACATACAGTTGGCACCCTTAATGAATTTCCATTTATTTACACTCACTGGAAAATTAATATAAAAACATATAATTATTATTAAAAATTTAAGAAGATATGTGTTTCAAAGAAATTTCTCATTATTTTTGTTAGAATTCGCGTAAATCTATTGTCATACTCTAAAGAAATGTTGACAAATATCGCGATTTACGATACTATTTTTAGGGAAAAAAATGTGCTTTTGAAATTTTTAAGTAACAATCCAAATTTTGATAATCTTAATGCTTAATCACTGCCAATAAAATGCCTTTTGCGAGCACAATTTAAAATTTTCCGAGAAACTTTTTTTACAATTTGAATTAAATATATGTACCAATGAAAGTAAAAATGTTTACACGTAAAAAGAAAATAAAAATATTTCAAACATGTTGATTTCTTAAAGACCAAAAAAACATCAAATTTTGTGAATTCGGATGCGTGACGGCAGCACCGCCTACCGTCCGCAATTTTCCATGCTCTTATAACATTTTTATAATCAGTTAAGGTTTGTTCCAAGCAGTCAGAGAACGGTAACAGAACCGTCACAGTCTTTCGCAATAGCTAAATCGAAACTGTTTATATCGATTTTTGAACTACTGCGCATGACAGTATTGCGCAGTACCGTTATCTGACTGCTTGGAACAAACCTATAGTGTTTATGTTGTTGCACTGAAAAAACATAGAGTATAATAATTTATTATTTGGAAAATGAAAACATAAAAAATGATTCGACGTTTACTTTCACGAAAACTACTAGCGCCGCTAGTGGGCAATGGAGCGAGATTGAACTACCTTGTTTGTGGTGAACACTAGGGGAATCTTCAACCCCAAATTTTCCGTTTGTCAGTGAGCTATGTTTATTATAAGTGAAAATAGTTATAATTTTATGAAGTTTTTTAATTACAAAGAAAACCTGGGCAAAACTAAGCGATCTGGAAATGCTTGATGTGTTTCGGGCTGTTGCGCTGATGGCGAATTAAGTAATATAAAGACTATTGGCGCCATAATTTGACGTTCCACTGTCAGTGTAAACAAATTAATTATTTATATATTGTACGTCATAATTGATAAATAAATAATTCTCACATACCTTTTATGTTATGCTATTTACAATCTGAAATTTATGGTAGCCATCAGTTTTCCTTATTACATTTTTTTCGACACATCATGGCCAACTAAAGTTTTGGACTTATCACCATAGAAACATGTCGCGATTTCCATAAAAAGTGAGTTCAATAATTACTCTATTACCTACTAGCGGCCCTAGTAGGCTTCGTGCACACAGCCTATACAATAATAGTGTGGTGTTTTTAGAATTCCGTCGGGGGTTCGGAATAGTTCCGAATGCATTTTGCAGACATGCAAACGTACATTCTGTGAACAAGCCTTTTAATTAACAGAATAAAACTAAACTGACAGAATTTATTTTCTCTTTGTAGACCCGTTGATGCGGAAATATGAAATATCTAATGAACTTCAGATATTGCATTTTAATTAAAATTGTAAACAATGCTGTTTGAATTTAGTTCAATGGCTCTAATAACTAATTTTATTCAATTGAAAATAACCAGAATTAAATGGCTTATGAATATTTATCAGTATTGATGATGTTCCATGATTTTTTTATCAAAGTCATGTCAGGCTATTTGGAAATATGAATTGTAGACTATTCGAATCAGAACAGTTATTTTTTATTAAATAAAATTATCGATCGATTTTTCAGACAATACATTACAAAAATATTTAATTATAATTCAATACATAGATATCATTGACGTTTCAATCCGGATTTGGATCTTCTTCAGGATTGAGCTAAAAAATATAAAAATTACAATCTAATATAATTATTGATTAATTTCTATATTTTTACATATTTTTTTTAGCTCAATCCTGAAGAAGATCCAAATTCAGATCAAAACGTCATTGACAGATATTAAATTATAATTAAATATTTTTGTAATCGATTGATCGATAATTTTATTTAATGAGGAACAATTAGACGTTAATCAAAGATTTGTTATTTTTTTTTAAATCTTTGATTAACGTCTGAATAAAACTCTTCAAGTAAATACTTGAATATTTTTTTTTAAATCACCGGTTTTGAGAAAAGAATCCCATATTTTCAAATTGAAACGCAAGTTGAATTCGATACAGTGAGACATTTTGGAAAGACAATTTCAAAGTAAGTTACAGACGGGCAATTCCAAAAGTAAGTAGGTAGGTAGTTGTTTCTTTATTAGATGATAATGAGCTGCTTTGGGAAAAATGTATATCTTCAGATCAACTGTTGGTAGTTGATCTGGAGATGTAAAATTTTACGAATGCGACTTATCATCATCTAATAAAGATAAATTAATATAATTGAAACAATTATTTACGTGAGCAAAATAAAAGTCAAAAGCGAAAGTGTCGCCATCCTACGTGATGATTGCCAACTATATTTGACAGTTCATCCTACAACATTCATTTATGGTGTTTTTTTTTTGTATTTAATATTATTCTTTCAATACGCTTAATACAAAAAATACTATGTGTTACTTGGACGATTGCAGTTCTCGCTGCGCTCTGGGAACAACTCTTCCTTCGTTTGCAATAGCCAGTTTTCTGCCCTGGTGAAACAATATGCTATTTCATTATTCTCTTGATTTTTTTTTCAATTCAACTACCGCAAGGAATTGAGAGATGTTTCTAGTTATGTTAGATTACATTTATGTATAGTCTTATGACTACATAAATATTAGACATAATAATAACAAATGTTTATAACCCCTTTTCACAATAATATGTTAACTTTTATGCACTTGTTTTAAAAGTGATTTACATAATATTCTTGTTTTGTTTCAGGTAAGCTCGAAGCTGTTGTAATCTTCGGTAACAGGTAATCATCACGATTTCAATACTTATTCAATTGTTTTTGCATCGTGATGTTAGCGAGTGCAGTGCTTGCAACATTTCTTATATACGCTACAAGAAATTGCGACAGATTCAATTTTCTTACATAAATAATGATTTTTTTCTTCTCATTATTGGGAGTGAATCTGCGGGTAAGGGTTAGTAGACTTTCTATAATATATGAAAATAAAATTAATGTAAAAAGATATTTTCAATCTGTCCATTCCACCATAATTGAAACGTCTAATCCGATTTAAATTAAATTTGGTACACGTATAGAACACTCCTAAACTCAAAGAATAGATTTCTTTATATCTGATTTCGTTGGCGTAAAGCTAAGACTCCCATTGAAATCAAAGTATTTTGGATGCAAAATCAACAATCAGTTGAACTGAGCTTCACTAAAATTTTATACGCCTATACGGCTTTCATTCTTAAAAGGTAGAATTTAATTACAGTAGAACTCATGTATTTTCAACCAATCGGTACTAATCGACCTCTGTATTTTCAACATCTACTTCATCCTCACTTTGTGGCAGTTATAGACCACTCATAAGAAATCTTTCTTAATTTGAGATTAAACGTTTTCAAACATATTTTTCATTGGCTGAGCAGCGTAGGAGGAGACACTCTGCCTGAGAAATAGAGACCAAAAACTTGAAAATACGTAAGTAGGTACAATCAGTTGAAAATACATGAGTCCGACTGTTATATACACTTTAATCATATTTATAAGGAATTTTGATAGAGCATTGTAAATGAATTAAAAAATAGTCAAACTTTATGCCAGCGAATTATGGGCAAAATCGGCGTTCACGAGAGCGAAGCCGCGGAAAAGTATATATAACGCTAGCCAGGATCGTGCAAAGGAAAAATTGCGCCCGAGGCACAGCATTAATTAACCGTTCGTAATCACTTATTAAACAACATTTTGATTAGATTCTGACGTACTCTAGCTTAAGCAACGAATAATTCTAGATGGAAAAGTCGAAAGCAGAACATTTGACTTAGGAACTTTGTTTGGACTAGTTAGGAGATAAACATACTAAAAGTCCTTACCCCTCCGAGGTACGCCCGAAGGGGGGGAGCACAAAGAAGGTCCCGTTTTTTGGTATTTTGCTTTCATCTCGAAAACGGTACGTCGTACGAAATTTTGTTGGAATACATAATGAAAGCTGATAAAAGTCTCTACAACTTTAGTCTTCACACTTTTTATCTATCTCCAATCTTTGCCTAGCTATGAGCTCCGAAAAATGGTCGATTTTCAAAAATGTGTTAAATTCTCTGTAGCACATTGTAACAATACGAATTTGTCAAAATCATTTCTTATCGCTCATCCACACTATTAAAAACACCCACACACTATTAAAAAATAACATAAGCTGGGAGTACCTCCACACAGGGCCCTCTTTCCCACTGGGCACTCTGGCACGTGCCCAGGGCCCCGCGATCGATAGGGACCCCCTAGTTTAATGGTATACTAAGTACCTAAACTGTTTTAAACAAAAATCATCAGTGAACTATTTTTCATATACTTATTTTTTTTGTGTCCTTCATGTTAAAATTGGGAACGTGATCCTTTTAAATATATGCATTTTATATCACTTTCCTCGACTTAGAATCTAGAACCTTGTTTATCTATTTTCTTTGTCTATTCTAACAAAATAGTGCTCTGTTAAGGTCATAGGGGCCCCATAATCCTAATGTGCCCAGGGCCTTCAATAGGTTAAAGCTTATGTTATTTTTTAATAGTGTGTGGGTGTTTTTAATAGTTTGGATGAGCGATACGAAATGATTTTGACAAATTCGTATTGTTACAATGTGCTACAGAGAATTTAACACATTTTTGAAAATCGACCATTTTTCGGAGCTCATAGCTAGGCAAAGATTGGAGATAGATAAAAAGTGTGAAAGCTAAAGTTGTAGAGAATTTTATCAGCTTTCATTATGTATTACAACAAAATTTCGTACGACGTACCGTTTTCGAGATGAAAGCAAAAAACCAAAAAACGGGACCTTCTTTGTGCTCCCCCCCTTCGGGCGTACCTCAGAGGGGCAAGGACTTTTAGTATGTTTATCTCCTAACTAGTCCAAACAAAGTTCCTAAGTCAAATGTTCTGCTTTCGACTTTTCCATCTAGATGCCCCTTATGAGCACTCATTGACTAAACTACTCCTAAAACCGGCGCCTAGGGCCAAAACACGTTTCGCACAGCGAGCAAAGTCACAGACGTTAAAACTAGCGTAAGATTATATCGATGTTGCTGTAAGGATAATAACAAAGTGGTTAAAAGTAGTAAATAAAACTGGTGGAACAATATTGATAGGTCATAAAAACCAATAGCACTGACCGGGCATTAATTTTTATAGTATAGCTATTACAAGTAATGTTACACGGGATAATACAGCACAACTATTATTATTATACATCGAAGCATCCTCGATGTATATAATATTGTTGTATTTTTTACATAACTTTGTACATTCTCCGCGGGAGTTGCTGTCACTAAAAACATGTTTGATAGTTGACCGTGCACAAGAAAGTTGCCTCAGGTTTTAAACAGCATATGTGCACAAGATATAGAAAACGAATAGAGCCGACTTGACTTCCAATAATCTTACTGATTTCTGGGTACGCAAGACGTACCGCGAGTTAGTATAGAAAAATAAAATATTCCAGCCAATTGGGCGACGGGACCATTCCAACTTCAAAAATGTCGACATTTGATTATAATAAAGAAAATAACATTTCTGATATCGCGTGAGGTGACGCGGATAATGGCTAGTATTCAATATGATATTTGCTATTCGTTGCCATGGTTACCTACATAATATGTTTCACGTCATGTAAAAATTAATCAAAGCATGCCGAACTGCTTTATTTCTGACAGATCCATAAAACAAAAGAGCGACTGATTTTTTTTTATTTACAAAATATTTCCGAAACTATAAAGTTTAGAAAATAAATTTTAACGAAACTTTCTTGAAAAAATAAATAGAATAATAAGCCGTTATGAAAAGCATACCATTATATTTGTATAAAAAACACCGTCATAGCATATCTCTTCTGCGCAAGCGCCGATTTTCCCGTAAAAGAAAAGGGCTCTTCATATTAATGGCATACCAAATATCCTCCCAAAATTTGGTTTCAATCCGCTCATCCGTTTGACCTGTATCGTGTTTACAGACAAACAGTTTTTCCAAAAATATGTTTTTTGGATTCGGGGGACCTCAAAACGGAAAGATATTGTAAAATTTTCGAAAAGTGATTTTTGACCTAAACTAGTACCATTCCCCACTTGTGGGTTGGAATGGTAAAAAAAGAATTTGGTAAGTTGCAGTTATATTTGGTAAGTTGCCGTTACCCGCGGCTTCGCACGCGATTGAGACTAAACACGGATGCATTCCCATTATGTGGAAGTAGACGTAGACCCCCCTAATAAATTTCCAAATTGATGACATTCACGTGATCCACGTCCTGACAAACCTTGAAAATGACACCCATGTTGATGTTTAGACTATTTACCTCTTTTCTCCCTCTACAGGGGTTGTTTTTGAAAAAGCATGAAATACGTGTTTATTTATTTGTTGACAAGAGTAATCCTGCACATTTTCGAATTGATACACCTATATCTTAAATGAATTCTCCACGCAAATCTCGAAACCGCGTTACACCCTTTTAGGGGTTGAATTTTCAAAAATAGGTTTCCCAGCCCAATCCGTCTAGTAATTTGAGATATGCGTTGATAGATCAGTTTGTCAGTCAGTCACGGCTTCCTTTTATATATTTAGAAGATGCAGACGACTGATAATTTGATCCTGATATAATCAAGACGATCGGTAGATCACCGAGCACGTGAGATAGAGGATCTACTAAAAAGCCTTATTTACAAGAATACAAATGCATTTTGGCTTTTCATTTTTACACCGAGAGATGGTGTTACTGTGCTCATTTTTACATGTTAAGCATATAGTACTTGCTACACTTTATCATAGTACTGGATCTTATTAACATAAATGGAAATTTTTGCTTTTCATTTTGCCACGGAGATATGGTGCACTGTGTCCATTTTTACATATTGTTTACAAAAACTGGCAATTAAAAAAAAAACTACAAGTATTATAATATACAAAAAAAAAAATGGAAACCGGTGTATCAACCCTAAAACTTCTGTCTATGTGTTCAATAAGTAAAAATCTTTGAATAACACTGCACCATATATAACTTTATAGATATATGCAGTATAACAGGGAATCTTAATCACATTGTAGAATATAGACAAAGATAGTTAACAATGAACTGTTGACCTCTCTTTTCATGCATGCCTATAGTCAACAGTGCTAACAATAAGTCCTACGTCCTACAGCTACAATTACCACCATATGCAAAGAGAACTTATATGATGACACTGTCATGACTACGTCACTAATTGCAAAACCTCGATCTGATCACCATCTACGGCGATAGAAACTGAACTACAGGTCAACATCACCACTCGAACAACGCACTTACGTCCTCAACCCTTAGTATAGTAAGGGATGTTAAGCACTATTTGAGAATAGGTTAATTCAATGGCTACTGCTTGGGTGCTTTCTATTTAGATATACAGTGGTACCTCGACATACGAGTGCCCCAACATACGAGTTTTTCGAGATACGAGCCGGCGAGCGAGTGATTTTTTGCTTTGAGTTACGAGCGAAATTCGAGATACGAGTTCGGTTTAGCAGGTTTAATGACACTTGCCTAACTCATTTCCGAAACATTCTGAGAGGGAGGAAGAAACAAACCTCCTTGGACATGTTTTTTTTAAACGACCTACAGGTGAAAGCGAGAAGAATGTAGCGAAAAAGGCAAAGACCAATGAGGATATCTAATTTATATTTTTACATTCTCTTTTTTGTTTTTGTACAATAAATATTCGTCATTTATAAATACGTTTTTATTATTCAAACTGGGGTGACATTTTGGGGGTTGGAACGGATTAATGGTAGTTCAATTGTTCTGTGTGGGGAAATTTGCTTCGAGATACGAGTAATTCAAGATACGAGCAAGGTTGCGGAACGAATTAAACTCGTATGTCGAGGTATCACTGCATAGAAGTCGATGTGTTCTTTCCATTTGTCGCTGGCTCTCAGCAAGACAAATCACGGAAAATCTTTTGAGGAAAAGAATTGAGGTATACAAGCTGCAAAACTAGTCGAGTTTGTCGACGGTGGAAAACAATATTCGGAGCAAACTTTACCTTCGCTAGGTTCATTATAATCTATATTTTAACTGAGATAGATTCGGAAACTAGTCGTTTTTTTTCGGTGGTGGCAATGTCCTCAGTTTTGAAAACTTTACCTTGGCTAGATTCGTCCTGATCTACGCTCCTCGTGTATAGTCAAGACTTATGGTGTCAAGAGTAAAAAGAAATCATCTGCCTTGGTTGGGACTCGTGGACCATGACGAACGTATGGGGAGATAAAATTACTTCGAGACGTCGAGCGATGTCTTTAAAAATGCAAAATATGATACATTCACCATAAAGCTGCGTCCTGATTATGCGGATCGGCAATACTGAGTGAAAAAGCCGAATGGCCACTTCGAAATCCGCATGCGTCCACATACATTTTTTTTCAGTCGCGTTCGGTATTCGGTTTCGACAAGATGAGAAGTGAGGAAGATGAATATCTTGGTTACTACAAACTTGTGATGTGCCGGATATCCGTATCCGTATCCGCGGATATCCGAGAGAGAAAAAAGATCTGTATCCGTTACTTTTTGACGGATCTTTTATGTTACCTATTTAAATTTCATAATTATTCATTATTAGCAATTATTGTTATTAAATAATGGTTAGTCAGCGTACCATGGTACCTATTCTCATATGTGGCCAAAATAATCGTTGATCCCAACTAATTTGCACTGTGGAGTTTTCCCTATGTACGGTTTTCTGTGATACACCCTGTATATAAATAAGTGCTCTAAATAAATAATATAGAGATCAATAGACATCTGTGAGATTTAAAATATATTCTGTATACATAGTATAGTTTAGGGTTATTGTTGTTGTTTTAGAAGTCGTGTGTTTTTCATTATTCATTTTATTATTTCACTAGCGGTCCCGTCCGGTTTCACCCGGGTGTAAAAGAACGAATGGGGAAGGAACATGAGTACACACATTCACCTTAGTTTACCGAGATGAATGTTGTGTCCAAATTTCATGATGATCGGAGTTCAAAAGTTTTTGTCGATAAAAAGCAGTATTTATACTTTTTTAACTAATTTTTTTTTTTTAATTAATTAAACAAAATTAAAATAAATTTAAATGAAAACCTTAAAAGAAAGCAATGTAGAAAATTTAAAGAAAAAAATAAAAATATTTTCCCCAACGTGGGGCTCGAACCCATGACCCTGATATTGACAGTCGCATGCTCTACCGATTATGAGCCAGCCGGAGTCGTGTACTGACAATACTAATATGAGTATATTTAGTTAGTGCATTTCACCTGAATAGAAGCTTATTTTTGAGATACATTTTGCAACATTTTTCATTAATGCTCCGCTCCTAATGGTCGTAGCGTGATACTATATAGCCTATAGCCTTCCTCGATAAATGGGCTATCCAACGAAAAAAAATTTTTTCAATTTGAACCAGTAGTTTCAGAGATATTAGCGCGTTCAAACAAACAAACTCTTCAGCTTAATATATTAGTGTAGATTTTGTATTGTTATAAAGAGTACTTTTTAGTTTGTTTTTGTGCACGCTTTTTTTTTGTATTAAAATAAATAGGTATTTTAACCACCAACAAAGAATAGTTCTGCGGGTTTTGTTACATTATGTTAGATTTAAAAAAAAAAAATTCCAATGTAAAAATTCTATTTTCTATTCCGAATTATTCGAATATTATGTGATCTTGCATTGTTTTTAAACATTTTCCAGGCGACTAGTGAGACATTGCGCTCTGGTTTGAAAACAGTCGCGAAATTTTGACGAGCGGAAATTTCCTGTAAATTTTTGTAGTCTTCCCTGTATACACACATCTCTCTCTGTGGTCCCAACGGCTTGTTCTAATCCAGAATTGAGTCGGGCACAGAGTGGAGCAGTTGCCCATATCCTATATGTATGCACGCCTAATGCTTATGGAGCGTAGAGTCGGGCGATCGGGGGTCAGCAAGAGTTAATTCTCACGCGTGGAAACATCCCGGAAACCTGTAATCACACATTACATTACCATACAGCATGCATTATACGGAGCTCTAGCCTAGCCAGACTTCGTATCTAACACGTGTAATACTCTCTCTCTGTACGCCAAAGTACCACAGTATTCTGTAGACTTAGTGGACTGGAAATCTGTGTACAGGGCGTATAGAATATTCCCTGAAGCTAAAGTTTCTAGATTTGACAAAACACCGAAATTGTTCACCATGTTAGGACCTATGATTCAATTAAAATAGACAGTGGAACTTCGTCGAAGGAATCGGACCAAATCTTCGAATTAACGAGATTTAGATTTATCGAATTCTTGAAGTTGACGTCGTTTCTTTCTTTAAAATTGTCAAGACATTCTACGCTGGCCTTGAATTGATCTTTCCTAAGATTTTTCGCTTTCGTATAACCAAGGAAAAAAATTGGTTGTCTGTAAAGTCGGTTTACGGACGATAGTTTTACGTGATAACGTATTCCGCTCGAATATCATATTTAATAATACATAACCTAAGTTTTAGTAGCTGTCAAACTATATTTTTACCGACTAATAATTTGATCAACCAAAGCAAAATACATATTTTTAAGCAATTATAAAAGACATTTAAAAGAATGTATATATATTATATATTTGTTAACAAACCGTATAATTTATCTGGCCATCTGTCAGATGTAGCTTTCGCTGGAACAGCCGAAAAAAATGTTGAACGAACACTACTCTCTGACGTCACGCGAGAAGAGAGAGACTATCGCTTATATCGCGCTCTCGCTTGCGGAACGTTATTCTTTTTCGTGCGCGCAGCCGGTGTTTCATCAATTTATAAGACGTTATCACGTCAAAAATAATAATAAGTTCAAATATAAATATTAACGACAGATAATATAATCATTTTCATATTCAAAAGTACCTACATACATTATTATTGTAAAACTCATTCTCGAAAAATTTTCCGAGAATTACCTGTTACTCAATATTTATCCGTTTTTTGATAAATATCTATTTAACGATACTCGATAAATAGTCGTCAATCTATAAACACTCGTTTCCTGATAATTACCTGCCAATTACCCGATAATAACCCACTTTTAAAAATAATTTTTACAGACATTAAACTAAAAAGTAATAATATAACTCCTAATCTTAATGAATTCATTACCCGACTTCCGAAAATTATCCAAATAAATAAATGTTCTGTGATAATAATTACCAATTATTCGATAATTACTAGTTTTTCGACATAATTACCAATTATCCGATAATAATTAATTAGTCGTTTTTCCGTAACTAACATTTATGCCTGGTGAGCAAATTTTCAGTGCATGAATTAAATCTATTTACATACTAGAGTGGATATTACATTCCTATTGTACCTACATGGGCACCGAATGTGTTTTAATAATATATCCAAGAATATAACACATGCTTCCAAATTATTCCAAAACAGGTGAATAACGGAAATTTCTTAATTTTAAATCAGCAAGACAAAACGTCGCTAACAATACGAACAGGCGTAACTCGAAAATTGGCGGTTTTGAGTTAAGCCTATCACGAAATTCGCTTATATCAAATCTATGATATGACGAAGTGGCGTAGCTCTTCTGCACCTAGAAACCTACTTTATAGAAATCGTTGCACGGGCACATCTTAGTTTAGTGTTAACTTGAAAAACGACGTACCGGCGTAACTTGACTTACGGCCATTCGTTTTATTATAGTGAGTACTTATTGTGAGTTGTTGTGAGATACGCCCTCCTGAATAATTACCGGTAAGTGTTTTCTATTACTTAATATTGCGTTTTCTAATTTTTAAATTCAAAATATAGTGTGCCATGTTGATGAACTTACTCATCCATTGGAATAATGAGGCTAAGAATGAGTTCTTGTAGCGCATTTTGATTAATAATTATCGCTGTTTTTTATTTCTAATATTGTGTTTTCTATTTTGCAAAGTCGAATAGTGTGTTTGCCGTAATGATGGACGTCCTCGTGCTTTGGGATGATGGGACGATGAATGTAGTTAATTCCCAATCAGACATAGAAGCCGTTATAAAACCAGAAAAAATTGACGTAGGGGTGCAAATTAAAATGTACTGGAAACCAGACAAAAAATGGTATTTTGGAACTGTTCTGCAAGTTGAAGATGAAACAGTTAATACAAGTTTCGACACTGAGGATGATGATGATGATACACCTCTCGAGATTTTGAAACAGGCGATTCTTATTGAAAAGAGAATAGTTTCCGATACAAAAACTAATTATCCTCATGATGATAAAAATAGACACCAAGAAATGGAGAATACTGCAGAAGACGATGATATTTATTTGTCCGAGTTTGATGATGTAGACAAGGATCCTACCTATGGTGATCGTTGTCAAGCTGGAAATTGTCAGAGAGAAGATGTGTTCGTTGTTTATGCTTGCTATGCTGGGAGCATTTCGGTCAAATGGGACCTTGCGAAAATAATCACAATTTAATAGTAATAACACCAACTCCAAAGAAATATATCGTTGACGGTTGTGAGAAAGAACATAGCCAGATTTTCTACAGTCGTAGACTCGCTAATTACAATTTTATGATTTACAACCTACAATCAAAGCAATGTCAATGCTATTTTTGGCATGAAGGACTCAGCAAACGGGGTTCTTGTGAAATCTCAACTTGCCTTAGTATGTATCTTAAAAAACTTGACCTAGATGGAGTTCACACTGTACATTTATTTTCCGATGGGTGCAGCGGGCAAAATAAAAATTCAATCGTTGCCGCCATGTTGCTGCATATTATTTCCACATCGAAAAATATTAAATCTATTACCTTGTCGTTTTTTGAAGCTCATCATGGACAGAATGAAGGTGATTCTGTGCATAGTACAATCAGTACTGCAATAGAAAAATCAGGGGACATTTTCGTGCCTTCACAGTTGGTTTCAATTATCCATTTAGCACTCAAGAAGATTATTCGTATATTGTCAATTGCCTTAATTCTCAAAATTTCCTTCATTTTAAAACTCTTGCACGTGATTTACGAATATTAGCGATTAGGAAAGACGATTTAGGAGATACTGGAATTGACTGGAAAAATGTTAAAGAAATTATGGTCACAAAGAATACTTTGAACAAGTTATATTTCACTGAAAGCCATCTGACAAACCAGTACCGCAGCATTACTCTGAATACGAGATCGTCAGTAACTCCAAACAGCGATCCACCTATTCTAAATACTAGTACTACAATTTCTATAGAAAAGTTCAAGGACCTAATGTCACTTTGCCAAGGACCAACCCCTGTAATACAACTATCAGAGCATGTGCAATTTTATGAAAACTTACCTCATTATTTATTTACGTAATATTGTTTACAAAAAAATTGATATTTACTCGCATTAAACTATTGACTTTACTTGTTACGTGTTTTATTTTATTATTTAACCTATTTTCAGCTCATTCGCGACATTTAAAGCGCAGTTATCAGTGGCGTAATTAAAGGTCTGGACATGTGAAGTTGCATATAGTAAAAAGACGAAAGGGCGTATGTGCTTTAGGGGTGTATATCACCCCTGTGTATTCAATTTTTACTACACACAATCACTGGTTCCTGAACCTTATAATATAAACTACACTGTGTCGTTTATTTGAGATTGATAACTCAATAAATAGCTCAGTGGCGTTTAACAATAAAACATAAAAAACTTTAAAACGTTATACTGAAAAATGTTAAATTTGGAGTTACGTCTGTTTGTTTTGTTAACGACGAAAAAACACATATTTTGCTGCTATGTTTTTACGTTTTATTTTTGAAGTTGAAACTTATTTACGCACGGTAGAATGATTTGAATTCACTCGCCCGAACGTATGACGAAATGCCGCATCGTCAACCCTCTGCGCCGTTGAGCTAGAGAGGAACGTTAGGAAGGCATCGCTGCAGCCTATACGTACAGATGTGTGTGTGTACAGTCGACAAGACTAGAAGTTTCACTTCTGTAATCTATACGCCATTCAGCTAGAGTAGCACGCTGGGAAGACATCGCTGCAGCTTAAGATCCGGTATTTGATGATCTGTTTTTGATGATGACAAAGATAATTTATTAGATAATATATACATTGATAAATCGCACATTGGTTGCCTATAGCTAAATCGCATACCGATGCTGTTAAATTAAATAAATTGTAACTAGTGTGACCTGTGCGAATTATTCGCACTAAATAAGTATAATAATTATCACTTGACAAAATTATTTTTTAAATATGATTGCAGGTATTCAATTCGTTTCTAATTTTGCACACTGCTTATAACGTTCTTCTTTTTGTTGTATTACAATATGAAGCTCAGATGACAGATCGAAGAAATATTTTACTAAAATTGTCATATAGAGGCGCAAGTAGCAAAAGCGTTGAGCTAAGTCGTCAGATGGCATCATGCAGCATTGCTGTGTTTTGTGACGTTGTTCAGCGTTGCTGGCTGTTTCAAAATTAAAGCCGTCAGATGGCAGTATTGTGTCTGTTGTATTACAATATGAAGGTCAGGTGACAGATCGTGTTGTTGTTTCAAAATTAAAACCGTCAGATGGCAGACGTTGTTCAGCGTTGCTGTATTTTAATTAATTTACAGAAACAAAAGCATAAATAAATTTTTTAGTTGTCGATGTCAGTAGAGCAAGCAATTATCTGTAAAATGATATATAATTTATGTAGAGAAATTGTGAGTTTTTTTCTAAAAAGGGAGGCAAACATCTTTATCCTTAGCGTATTAGTATATACCTATGATTAACTTTTTTGGATCAATTTCCTTGATTTGTTAATCATAAAAATCGAGCCTAAAATTAGAGAATATGACACAAAGAATTGGAATATACCATTGATTCTATATACATAAATATAGATCATCGACATAAACACACCTTGTAAATAGTTGTGTTCTGTTTACTTTCAGTTTATTTGTTTTAACATTTTATTTGTGTCATATTCTCTCATCTTAGACTCGATTTTTATGATTAACAGATCGGGGAAGTTGGTCCAAAAATGTTAATTAGAATTTATTTAATTTCACAGCATCGGTATGCGATTTAGCAAGGCAACCCATGTGCGATTTATCACTGTATGTTGTATATTTATTATCTAACATATAATCTTTGTCATCATCAAATAACAGATGAGGATATATATTTCTAATACCGGATCTCGCACTATTATGTGTGTGAGTGCCTACAATTAATGTGACTTAGGTATGTAGTGTGCGTGGTGTAAAAATTTCGGTCTTTTTTATATGTTTATAACGCGTTCGTCATCCGAAAATTCAAAATAAGTCAGTCAAAAAGAGATAATAGTAACCTGTCTCGATTCCACGGGAAACGTATACCATCACGAACCTGACGGAGGGGTGTATTCTCCGAGCGGTGCCTTCAAAAATCAAAATTGAGAGCAGTCATATTAGATCGTGCTTTATACTGATAGAGACAATTATGAACAGACTACAAGCTGTACCCATCGTGAATGCGTTGCGGTCTGTTTAATAGTATTACGTGGTTGTTTCCATTGAGACTGTAAGCAGGTACCCCCCCTCTCTCTCTCTCCTTTACCTATTTTCCCAGAGGAACACCTATATTATATCTTCCGAGTTATGATTGTTTTTACAAAATGTGTACCCGTGTCGATTTGAAATGATAATTGACCCTGGAGAGCTAACCAGTTGGTACTACCTGCACTAACATTACAAAAAAGATATTTTTTATTTCATCGTATCGTCGATATTATTTCCGGAAATTTAATTGATCAATTTTGATCTACTCATATTCAAATACAAATGATACACTCTAAATAATGACAACAATACGTCATCATTAAGCAATAAACAGTACGTGTTTGTTATTTTGTTGCTTTGTAGTCGGCATCATGCGTACCGAAAATTCTAATAAATTCGTTCTTTTGTTTATTATGCCGTAACGATCAAAATATAAACGCAATTGGGATCCGTTAAATAGGCGGTACCTATATAGTGTAATTGTGAATTTTTTAATTTTTTTGAAATTCAATAAAATGATAAGTATCAGCACAAATGCGATTGGGCTGATAAAAATCATCGAAAAAGGAATTTTACTACTTTCTGTTTACAAACTTCCGATTTAAAGAGTAATCCACATGAAATAAGAGATATTATACAAATTCAGTGTTCATGAATGTTGTAAATAATAAACAATATTCAAATCTTTGATTAACGTTTGATTAGAACTTTTCAATAAATAAAATTATCGACCAACTTTTCAGACAATATATAAACAATAAATATAATTAATACATTAACGTTTCGATCCGGATTTGGATCTTCTTCAGAACGGATCTAAAAAATATAAAAAATAATTAATATTTAATTTCTAATTCGCTTTACATAAAATTCTTTCAAAATATTAGTATCAAAATATTGAAAAAATAATTTTATATAAAGCGAATTAGAAATTAAATATTAATTATTTTTTATATTTTTTAGATCCGTTCTGAAGAAGATCCAAATCCGGATCGAAACGTTAATGTATTAATTATATTTTTTGTTAATATATTGTCTGAAAAATTGGTCGATAATTTAATTTATTGAATAAACATAATAATATATTGAAACATTACTTTATTGCAACAAGTAAGTTCATAACCGAAAAATAGTCATCTGTCATAATGTATTTTCTACAGATAACGGCCAGCTTAACACATCTGTATGTAAAGTAAATTAATAGATATTGACATAATATATTTTAATATTCAATATTAACAAACGTTGCCCATGTGACGTGGATTTTATGACAAAAATAAATTAATTTCATGTAAACAAACATAGTGAGTGCATTGATGGGCTTGCTTTGTCATATCAAATATCATTAAAATATCAGTTTCATCATCATGTAGGTTTAAAATAGTTTTAAAATAATTCGTTGAAATACAAACACCAGTTCAAAGACAAAATGTTTGTTTTTAAAAATTGTGACGCAAAGTGGGCGCTTGATGCATTTGATGTAAAGGAGTGGGCATTAAGAATTAGTTTTTTGAAATCTATATTTCACTTAGATTATTCGATTATACTTAAATATACAAATGTATAAAAGAAGAAGTTTGTATATCTACGTTACCTCAAAACTGAAGAACCACCAAATTGATTTTAAAATTTTGTCAAACAATTCTTTCATCATCATAAATTTTCTGTAATGCATTAGTCGAGAGGTTAAATTTCAAACTTCCCCAATTCTGTAGAATTTTCGGAATCTCTAAATAATTCTCGACAAAATGTACGCAGAACTTTCTGAAATGTTAGTATTTGATTCATGGGTAAAAACTTATTTTTTTTACACGCTTTATATTAACTTCACTTGTAAGTTTGTATGTATGTATGTATGCTTGTTTGTTTGTAACCTTCGTTTGGACTACAGCAAGTGGTTTATTACTGTAGTATAATATGCCAGCACTGTAACTACAGTGGTTAGCCGTGCGGTCTAAGGCACGGGTCTTCGCTGACGTCAACTCTCGGAATCACGGGTCGTGGGTTCTAATCCCGTCCACGCCGAAAAAAAATTGTTTATTTTTCGGCAAATTTTTGACAATAAATCGAACTAAAAAGTGGAAAATAAATATAGTTTAAAAAAAACAAACTAAAAAACACGCTTTATATCAAACTAAAGAGTGAAATATAAATATAGTTTTAAAAAAAACTAAAAAACACGCTTTATATCGAACTAAAAAGTAAAAAATATTTTTTTTTAAAATAAGCTTAAAACAATAATGAATAAAAAATACAAGTATTACTGTGAAAAAAGCGTGGGGCGCTCGATGTACGAAAATGTGGAACAAAGCGCCCCACGCTTTTTTCACAATAATACTTGTATTTTTTATTCATTATTGTTTTAAGCTTATTTAAAAAAAAAATATTTTTTACTTTTTAGTTCGATATAAAGCGTGTTTTTTAGTTTTTTTAAACTATATTAATTAAGTATTAACTCGTATTTTCATAACGTGCTACGTTAAACTTGAATCTTCTGAGAAGGGAAGAGTCAAGTGGTTAGGCTATGTAATATTTCGAAGATTTGATGTAGAGATACTTTGATTATACAATTTAGCAACCGGTGCAAATTTTGGTTTGTTTGTATTATTCTCGAGTCTCGACCAACAATAGCACAATGTTGGCGGTATATAAATCAATTGATCAAGGGTTGTACATTATTAACGACAATAAAATTCACTCAAACTTTTTTGTGCAACACAGGATAAACATTGCAATGAAAATCATTGGATCGGTGATTGGTTTGCACTGGTTTCATGCTAAACCATGATAATGTGATTTAGTTATTATAGCCATGCTTGCATTCTACCTTTGCCGCGCTGCTTATCCATTTTGATGTATTCATTAACCGATTCTGCGATACTGCAGTATACATTTTTATCTAAACAAAATTGAGACACCTAATGGAGAAGTATAGATTGTCTTCATACGCAATATGCTGGGTTGCAGAAAGCATTGTCAGAATATCTTATTTGAGTTTAACAATGATCTAGATTGTGATCACACACATTTCTTTATAAGAAAAGCATTGCAGAATTTTAAGTCGATGCTACTCGAAAAATAATTGATCAACTGAAAGATAGTTCTTTTAAACCGTGTATACAATACGGCCACGGATCTAAAAGGTTCGGAAGCTAGTCACAAACAGCGTCGCAAAGGCACATTTTAGAGTCGTTGAGACTCCCACCACCTCCCAGCTACCTGCACGGAACGTGCGCTCGTCGGTGATTGGCCGTGATCGCTCGTTGCCTTTGTCACTTGTCGCCTTCCTGCTTTAAAGTACAGTCAAGTACGCTATTGTCAAGTTATTGTTATTTTAGTTTTATTGAGTAATGAGTTGCGTGTTTGTAGTTTTTCAACAGATTGTACAAGCGCAAGCCCGCAACTGCATCTGACTTCCGAGCCTTTTAGATTCGTGGCGCGTATTGTAACATAGTTTTTTTTTTGCACCATTTTAATTTCCAAACACCATTTTTCTATACGCATATAGATCAAAATTTAGTTTGAAAAGCGCTTTTTTTGTACATACAAATCAATCATTTATTTTTGTGTCAATAGTCTTTCACATGACAGGGATTTTGCAATGAGATTAGACTACTCCTACATGTTTACAAACGGTAATTATATACAGGGTATTCTTAAATTGATTCTTTTTTTTAACAGCGTTTTTAATTTTATCAAATTTTAGGTCGGTCCTGGCATTATGTTAGATCACTATCGAAATATGTTATGTCATTATTAAGTATTCACACAAAATTGTTCGAAGTTGTCCCCGGTTTGTTGGACAAAAAGGTGCGTACGTTGTAGCCATGCTTCTGTACATGCTTGTAGTAGCAATAAGGGCCTTCCGCGAATTATTTTGGATGCGTTTCCGATCCGTGCTATCATTTCTTCGCGTGTGTTAAACGGGCTTTTGAATTAAATACAATTTTGAAAAGTTAATTAAACATTGAACGGCTGTTACTCTCTTATTTTTGAGTTTAGATAAAAAAAGCTACTTAAAATATTAGTTCGTCTATTTGATTTCTAAAGAATCAAGTTAAAAATCATTCTGTATATGATTAATGCCAAATCAAAATGTTTTCCGCAACAATTTTCTGTTTGATAATAAATCATTTTTTTTTACCAACACCCAATAGCTTTAGAAGCATAGCCTCAAGTGCCAGCACTAATTCCAAAATAACAATAATAATCCTATTATAAGCTTACCATACGATTACACAGACATCTATTAACAGCACTGAATTTATTTAAAATATCATAAATTTCGAAGCTTCCAGATTTCAGAACAACTAATGATAAATGGAGGCACCAATCCTTTTCCGATTAGAAGCTAATGTAGTTGGTCGAAATTATTTTTTTACACGCAAGAAATATGTGATTGAGATCACCAATTGAACTATTGTGACATTCACAAACCGAATTTTTACAACCACCAATACGATACAAGTGTGCACGGTAACTAGCAAAACTTCAATAAATCTATTCGATTGTATTTTTTTTAATTTGTTTTTTTTTTTATATCTGTGAACCGATTTTGATGATTCTTTTTTTATTCGATAGAGTATGTCTCAAAGTTGATCCCACGTAAATTTTAGCAAAATCTATTGAAAAACTATTTAGAAAATTAACTAAATTCAAAAAGAAATATTTCAAAAGTTGACACTAAGAAAGATCACTAAAAAATTTAAAATAAAAAAACTTTTTATTTAAAAAAATTGAACCACCTTCAAAAAATGGCCACTAAAAAGCGTAAAATAAGAAAGTTTTGAGGTCGGCATCAATTTGTTTGAAGGAGGTTCAATTTTTTTTAAAGTTTTTTATTCTACAGTATATTCTTTCCAGAAATGTATCCATTCATTATGAGCTGCATCATACACTCATTTTTAAATTTGAACTTTTTATTTCGAACGTCAATTGACACACCATACATGGTCGACCCTGAACGACAACGGCGACACGACGATGTTAATCGTAGCTTAGAGTAATATTGGATTCACTGATCATTATTCTGGAAGTTGAAATCCCACTGCGATTATCAAACGGCGCGTTTGCATATAGAGAAATACATTTTGAGGTAGATTAAAGATGAATTATAACAATAGATCCGTATATTGCTGTGTAAACAATACCCTTGTACCCTGTAGTTAATTGTATAATGTAAAGTAGTATTATAGGGCTTAAGAAAAGCCGAGCTTGTGGCGATGCCATTGTTGATATGGCGTTTCCATGACTCCTTGGTACCATTACATGAGAGCTGGCAACATATTCAATTGGATTTTCAATTTATTAAAAAAAAATAACAATAAATTGAAAATACAAAAAAACTTTATAAAAAAAGTTGAACCTCCTTCAAAAAAGAGTCACCGAACAGCATAAAATAACAAAGTTTTAATATACCTAAAGGTAGGTACCTACATATTAGATATCGTGTCCATCGAGATAATAATTAATAAGAAAAATCGCAGGATTGTGGACAAAATGTTAGATTTATTAATGTACGTTTCGTCTATAGATTTAGACTTTTTCAAGTACAATATGAAAATTCAAATAAATAATTATGTAAGAAAACATTAATTACCAACCATAGCAATTAATAAAAGTTAAGGTACATAAGACACATGGCAACAAGTTTATGTATAAATTTTGAAACAATAAAAAATGATAAATAAAAAATTGGAAAGTTAGTTCAATTTCATAACATAGTTGTACTGTGTCTGTTCTATTTATAATTAATAGAATTGTTTTTTCTAATAAAACACATTTTACTGATATTGCGTTTCTTCCAATTTGACTATTTATCTAATATTTGGACTTGTTTAATAGAAATTTCTGTCCAGTGTTGAAATGATGAGATGACAACGCGATTTTATTATCGCTTAATAAATTTATGTTTCTACAGTCCATTTTGTGTTGGTAAATTCTATGTTTTAGTATTTTTTTTTATAGTAATTAAATCAGCGCCGACTTCAAAACTTTGCTATTTTATGCTTTTTTGGAGGAGATTCATTTTTTTAGGCAATGTATTGAATAAATATATAAAATTATCGACCAATGTTATTTATTGAAGAGTTCTAATCAGACGTTTGTCAAAGATTTGAGCAAAGTATGGAAGTTGGATTTTTGTTTTTTTTTTTTTTTTTGAAAAAAAGTGTTTTATCTAAAAAATTGCTGAACCGATGATTTATAATTGGAAAAAATACTGTACTTATAGATATTTGAATTTTAGCCCCGCTCTGTCCTCTTTTTACACTACACCATTGAACATTCGTTGAAATTTTTACGTTACGAACATTTGAATTTTTTTTTCAAAAAAATGAAAAACCTATACGATATAAAAATTACATCAAAATATTAAAAAATATGTATAGGTACCTACTTCGTCATATTAAAGAAAAACAGTTATAGAAATTAAATATTTTCATAACTTCGATCGAATACTGATTTAAATTATTTCAGACATGTCTACCAACATTGTTAAATAAACAAACAATTTTACACTAGAAAAATATTAACTGACAAATTCATTTGCTGTTAAATCGTCCATACAACGTAATGAAACATTGAATTGAATTTAAAGTAAATATTATTTTTTAATTATTCACACGCACCAAAAAAATCCGGTTTGACTGTCCGAAACGATCAACGTATGCCCTATTCTGTATGATAATGTAAAAATGTGGTTGGTAGTGTTCAATTTTTTTTTTTCATTTTAATGTGAGACAAAAATTTAACACCAACAATAGCGTTGCAAATTCATTTTATGGTTTGGTATATTTAGTAGTACCTACAGTTATAATTATCTTCATTTATCACGCCATAATGTACACTCCTATAACCCGATCATATTCCAAATCGCTGGGGGTAATTTCCCGAAATTTCTGTCTATACGTACATTTTTGTTGCGAAATCTTCGAGCGAGATCACAACGCGAAAAATTTGGATGGCTTTGTGTCTGACATTTTTACGAATTCATTTTCTGTCATTATTTTTAAAAATCTAGTAAATAAACGACGTGTTTATTTTAAACTCTACAAAATTTTTGTAATGCAGGGGATTGGATCCTGATGTTCTCCCTCCTTACTACGGTCTTGTTGTCGACCTTTTTTGCTTAAAAATGTCGAGTTTTCATATTTCATTGTTTATTTTAAATGTTCGTTTTTTTCCAAAATATAGTAGACAAAGGATAATTGTTGCACAATATCCTATCGGAAGTTACACTGACCCAGTGCCCGCCGGGCACCGTAGAATTGCATCGTATTGTGCACCCCTTTACCCGCGCTCATGCGCACTTGGTCTGAAAGTCATCTCTTGTACGTACATCTTTTATCTGTACTATTTTTGTCGTTTGAATAATTTTGAAACAAGTTTCGTAACGCTCGACTTTTCGTGCATGTCCACTAGAGCTGTAAAAGTAACGAGAAATTATGTACCCGTATGTATTCGTTACTTAAAGAACCAGTACCCGTTACTTTCGAATTGTTGCGTTACTCGTTACTTTTCATACGACATACAATCGTGTACTAACAGCATCAAGCATGTACCATCGCATCGAGGCGCGTCACATACGTGGTACGGTATGACTTCGTTCATATAACGTTTAACCGCATCAAAAGAGTCGAACTGACATGATACGACAGATGCGAGTGACGAAATGAATTTGTAAGTAACGATTCGTTACTTTGAGTCAGACGATGTACCCGTTACTTAGTAACGAATACATACGGTTTGTTACAGCTCTAATGTCCACCAGTGCTGTTCCAATTTTAAAGACGTAATAAATAAGAGAAAAAAACGCCCATATTAACAACAAATTCGATCCCACGAACGAATACTTTTAATGTGATTTATTTAAGCGAGACATGACGACGTCAGCGAGCACATTGTTTCCGAAATCCACTGACATACGTCTTGTGTGGCGATAATATGTAGAGGTATCATCTGTGGGTTTTACATTTTCGCGCACAAAAAGTTTTTTTTTTATGAATGCAACTTTGCATGTTCAGTAATCCGCGAAATTGAGTTTCTTTTAGTTTTGAAAGTCTCGCGCCGCGCACTGGCCTGCTGAAGTGCTTGAATAGTTGCACAACTATATATGGGTTTATTCCTTCATGCATTTACATAAAATGACATATGAGTTTTACGAAAACAAACTACAGTGTAAACTCTATATAGCGACAATAATAGTATATTGTGCGACTAGTGAGAGGAGAAGATTCCATGAGCGTAAAACGCACGCGAGTGGAATATTCTCCTTCGATCAATGGTCGCACATAATACTTTATTCAACTAGCAGAAGTAATATGTAATCGGGGCCCTGATAAAAGAGGGAAAAATAATAAATCACTTCATTGATTGACGTACTCACCGTCAGTGTATACACAAGATTGCCATGACTTTCGCTGAATTGCGATGCTGTTTTCATATATACCATACCGCCTACCACGTTCCTATTGGTCCAGAAGCTGCGTGCAGTTTTTTTTCATTATTTCACGCTTGGGCTTGCTACTGAGTTTCTATTGGTCCAGAAAATTCATTATTACACTCTACGCGTCAACATGAAGTAATTTATTATTTCTCCCGAGTTTAGCAGGGCCCCGAAATTACATATTACTCACGCGTGTTGAATAAATAAACTTATCGACCAATTTTTCAGACAATTAATATACTTATTAACAAAAAATAATAATTAATACATAGGTCCGGATTTCAGAACTGATCTAAAAAATATAAAAATAATTAATTATTAATTTCTAATTCGTATTTAAAAATATTCGCTTTGTTTTTAAATTATAATCGAAAATTGAAAAAATAATAACAAACAAATTTTTTTAATACGTAGCAACACTCAAGGGCCTGGGCACTTTGTGGCGTTATTGAAACTTGTCGTTAAACGGAGAGAAGAAATAATCCAATAATATTTTTTTTACTATAGTATGTACATATTTACATAGATATATACCATAGAGATATATACCATAGAGAAATTTGACTAGAGTACGCGAGTGAGCCGTGAGAGTGTTTGCAATTCACAGAGAGAACAGTTTCTTATCTCTATGGTAACTAATGATACAAAACAGTGCTGATTTGAGTAAACAAATATCTGGCTTTTCTGGAGCGTTCTCTCTCTCAACTGAGGACACTTTCACTTATGGCAAGCATACGAACTAGCGTACTCTAGTTACTTACATCTCTATGGTATTTACTCAAATATATAAAATTCACAGTTGACTAACAAATATTCTTACTATGACAAACTTATGAAAGATAATCCCAACAAACAAAAGAACGAATATCTTAGAATCTACGGTACGCATGATGCCGACAACAAAGCAACAAAATAACAAACAAGTACTGTTTATTGCTTAATGATGATGTATTGTTGTCGTTATTTAGAGTGGGTGTGTCGACTGTCGTTATTTAGAGTGTATCATTGTATGAGCAACAAAGTAACCCAACTAGAGTTAAGTAATTTCGCCGTTTTAAGAAGTTTGTCGTTATATCGAGAGACGTTAAAATATGGAATTAACACTGTATGTATAAAGTAAAAAATTGAGACTTTGTTGTTTATAAATAGAAAACTATTTAATTAGTAACAAATAATAAAAACGACTTTTCACTTTACTTTCAAAATTATTCAGAGAAAATAAGTTCGAGCACACTTGTCAAGCATAAACCTGGACAACCAGCACAGCACAAATTTGCAAATTTTAGTGCAGGTTTCAATGTGCGGTAGACAATTTGCAGTTTTCAAGTAGTTTTATCAATGCAAACTAATTAATGATGAAAACGACACATCACTAGATCGAACCAGCACTGTTAGATAATAATTGAAGGTGACCGATTGACGGCCGTGGCTGGTTGCAGGTGCTGTTCTAATGTATACGCTACTCCGTTAAATAATATGGGTACCTTCACTGTTCACAACCAGACTTTTACCCCGCACTGTGATGGTCGTGCAGGTTCATGCGCGGTCTTTACATATTAATAATTCATTAGGTACCTGTGATTTTAATTTTAATACGAAAGAAAATTTTAAAACCCGAAGCAATTTTTTTATCGAATATTATTGTTTGCGGTGAGGAATCATAACATTTATTAATTATTATTAATGAAAGAGCGTGTTGTTTACTGTGAAAAGAAAATTTAATTGGTCAAGAGAGAACATTTAAAAAGCAATATTCCGTACGGCGTACAGGGTGTACCGCGTGATGGGACGAAATGATAATTCCTATAACATTTTTAAATGGCTATTGAAAAATAACAGAATTTTTATATGCGATATTTTTGTAAAATTTAATTTTTCATCCATTTTTGCCCATATTCACCGAACACTATTAAAGATAGAAATTACTAATCTTGGAACAAATTTATTCCTTAGAATAATATTTACTTTTAATTCACCAAGCAAAATATCAGGTAGAAAAATTAGTTACAGAATCAATATACACTGCACTATACTTCTTGCTCTTTTTGTTTCATATTTTGACGTTCACCCAAAAATTCGACCGATAGTGTAAATGTAAAAAAAACGTTTCACAAAATAATTATGTTTTATCCTAACCCAATTGCACACAAAACTTCAAGGTATTATAATCTATGTGGTAAAAAAGTTAGATAAAGAATAAATATACACTACACTATACTCCTTGCTCTTTGCCTCTTTTTGTTGAATATTTTGACGTTCACCTAAAAGTTCGACCGATGGCGTTAGTGTAATCGTCAAAAAAAAAGTTTCACAAAATAGTAATGTCTCCAATTGCACACAAAACTTCCACTAACTTTAATGTTTTACAACTATACCCTTCACATAAGGTTAATAAGCAATACATAAATAAATTCACAAGAGCAAAGTGCAGATATAATACTCTACGTTTATAGGTTATGTATTATGATCTATATGTGGCTGCCATTATTATTTTATCAGGCGAATAAATATTTGTACCCTGGAGGTAAGCCAGAATAGATTTATATCTGCAGTAAGCATATAATTTTGTTTGTTGAATTGAATGTAATTAGATGTCGAGCGTGTATAATTTACAGTAATAAACACTGACTACGATATTTTCGTGATATTATCTGAAATTCACATTATCCTCAAATATATATTTTTTTTTTGCTCCTGTCATTAATTTTCATAAAAACACGTTTCAAAATAAAATAATTTACGACTAAAAAAACATTTAGTATTTGTTTATTCCAGCTATTTTAAATCTCCGTGTACATAAACGATTTTTTTATTGGTTTTTTATTCAATTAAAATTTTATTAGGTTGATTATTTTTCACAGCATATTTTTGTACACCGTACCTACATAAAATATTCAAAAGAATGAATACGTAGTGCAGTATAGTTAGAAAAATAAATAGAATGAGAAAAAATATAAAGTAGTCAGATCTCTCTAAGAAACGACGCTCTGAAGTGAAATTATTATCTTTGAAATAAATTCATCGTGCTTCATTTGAAAAATTATAATATCTATACTAGCGATTCGTCCTGGTTTCACTCGAGTGCGATAGATATAAGTAATTGTGCAAAATGTATTTCGTTTGCGGCCCGGCGTCTGAACTAATAGCTTTGAGCAAATTCTACCAGGTTTGCTTCTCAACTAATAGCTTGGAGCGAATTCTAACACATGTCGCTACTTGGTACTAAAACAGTTTTTTTGTTTGCTTCTGAACTAATAGCTTTGAGTAAATTCTATCAGATGTCATTACATGTTACTAAAACAGTTTTTTTTGAGAAAATACCGTAATTTTGTACAAAATATTTAATAAAAACTATGCTATAGTGTAAGTTGCACCAAGCAAGACACATTTACATAATTTCATTACAATCGGTTCAGTCGTTTTGGAGATTAGCGCGACCAAAATTGTGACACGAAAATTTTATATATGTTACCGGCCAAACCCGATTTCAGGACAAACTAGTTTGGCCTAGGCCAAACTAGTTCTACAAACCAATTTGGCCTAGGCTGAACTAGTTTGTCCAATAAATAAAATTGTCGACCAATTTTTCAGACATATATATTAACAAAAAATAATAATTAATTATTATTTTTTGTTAATATATTTGTCTGAAAAATTGGTCGATAATTTTATTTATTGAAGATTTCTAATCAGATGTTAATCAAAGATTTGAACTAGTTTGTCCTAGTATGAATAGTAGGCCAAACTAGTTTGTACTGAAATCGGGTTTGTCCGGTAACATATATATTATAGATTTAGATTCGCAGGGGGATGAGTTGTATTCGATCGCATTTCGTCTTAGAGGACGTCGACTGTATAATCTTGTTGAATAATCGTGTAGGAACATATTATGTATAACGTCTTCTATACTATTGACTCAAATTGAAAAAAAGAATGGCCTTACCGTTTAGTTTTATGTACTGCGAATAGAAAATAAAATCTCGAATAAAAACCAATGTCGAACCCGTGTCACTACGTAGTTTCGTATTCGATTCAATAAATCGGTAGAAAAGTAAAGAGTTCCAACTGCGGTATAGAATTTTATGGTATTTCGGTTTACGTTAAGAAAAAGCATCATTGAACACTTCATTATTGTGAATCAAATTATTTTATTCAACTCATGCGCGTTATTCATGTTTTATCATGCCTAAAAACCGAACCCTAAATAGCCATTTTTCGACTGGTGACAATTACTTGTCATAAGAACTCAATGAAAATTCCTACTAGCTCGGCTATTGTGGAGTAATGAAAATAAACGTAACTATTTTCTGAGTCGTAACGAAATAGTAGATAACAACAACTCCGTTGTTACCCATTGAGGCTAAAATTGAGAGGCCGAATGTTTTCGACATGGAGTTTATTCATAACCGGCTAACCTCAAACCAAAACATTGAATCGTGCTGTTTGGTGCTGTTAGTATTAACAGTTTTTTTTATAAAGAAATAAATAGATATTTACAACATCTCATTAATAACAATAAATAAAACATGAATAACGCGCAATTGTTGAATCAAATTATGGGCGTAACTTGTAGGCTAAGTCATGACCTGTCAGCGCGATTAATGACTTAGACTACTAGTTACGCCAATAACTATTTTAATCTTTGAATGGCGGATGTAATTTAAATTATTCTTCAAGAGAATTTTGTATCAGAGAAAATCGCTTGGGATAGACGAACGGACACCGAAGTTTGCACGGAACACTATCGTTTTATAAAAAAATTAGTAAAACGGTGTTCCCAAATTGCAAATATTCTGTGAACATGGGGATTTACCAGAAAGTTTATCTAAGGTGATACTTGTTTTTACCGGCGTGTAGAAATCAAATAAACGAACAAATATTTGAAGTATCTTTTTTATTAAAACTCAAAAATGAAAGAAAAACGGGCTTTCAAAGTTTTATTAAATTTTGAGGTTGGTCCTGGCGTTATGTTATGTCACTATGAAAGTACGTTATGTCATTATCAAGTATTGACAAAAATTGTTCGAAGTTATCCCCGTTTGGTTGGATACAAAGATGCATGCGCCGTAGCCATGCTTTCTGTACATGCCGTGGGCTATCATTTCTTTGCGTGTATTAAGAGTATTCGTCCCTGCAAATACCCCCTGCACCCTTCATCTCAAATCTTTTCCCCTCGCCTAAAAACGGTTCGCGCTCTCCCGACGCTATTTTTGAAGCTAGAGGGTTCTGGTAAACGCCAAATGAAAGACAAAGAATCAGACTACAGATCCTTCAAGCAAATTTTTTGAAAAAAAAATTCTGAAAAAACTTACAACCTTTTGAAAAAAATAAGAAGTTACGTAATATTTCACACGTAGACGAAACTGTTTTTCAAAAAATTCGCCTGAAGGATCAGTAGTCTGATTCTTTGTCTTTCATTTGGCGTTTACCAGAACCCTTTAGCTTCAAAAATAGCGTCGGGAGAGCGCGAACCGTTTTTAGGCGAGGGGAAAAGATTTGAGATGAAGGGTGCAGGGGGTGTTTGCAGGAACGAATACTCTTAACCGGGCTTTTGAATTAAATAAAATTTAATTAAACTTTGAAAGGCTGTTTCTCTCTTATTTTTGAGTTTTGATAAAAAAAGTTACTTAAAATATTTGTTCGTCTATTTGATTTCTATACACTGTTAAAAAATCAACTTTTTAAAATTTTTACAGTTCAATTTTGAGCAAGTTCACCTGCAAGTGTAGACTGCGTTGGATTTGCATACATTTACTATAAAAATGGTTGTACGACAACGTTTCGCATATCTTTTGTTTTACTTTTCGCACTAGTGCGAAATGGGTAATTTTATTAACGCTGTGCAGGCATGAAAAGCAGCTATTTTATAAGAGGTCGTGCAAAAACTTTTATATAACACACACGTTACGAATCGTGCATAAACAGTCGCTGTGTATAAAACCCCTTTTTTACAGACGACTGTCACTTTTTACGCACATCCATTTACATGTTCTCGTGATAAAAAATCCCGTGCGTGACAAGTGTGAGAATACGTCTTCTTTTTAAAATTCGTGCGATGATTTTGAAACTCGTTTCAGGTGAGGATGCCTTCAACTCGTTTTAAAGATATCTTACTCTTTTTAAACGCTTTATATTAGTTTGGGTTGTAAGTATGTATGTATGTAACGGAATCTTTGAGCATAATTTTCACCAATTTCCCGAAGTCTGATTAATTTGAAACTTTGCATACGTATCAAGGACCGATGACAATGCAATAATTTGATAACAGTTTCCCATTATTAAACGCTTTATATTAGTTTGGGTTGTAAGTATGTATGTATGTAACGGAATCTTTGAGCATAATTTTCACCAATTTCCCGAAGTCTGATTAATTTGAAACTTTGCATACGTATCAAGGACCGATGACAATGCAATAATTTGATAACAGTTTCCCATTATCCTTATTAGGACCCCCAGGATTAATAAATTCTTTTATAGATCCTCAAACTAAAAAGTGAAAAATAAAATATAGTTTAAAAAAAACTAAAAAACACGCTTTATATCGGACTAAAAAGTAAAAAATAATTGTTTTAAAATAAGCTTAAAAAGCGTTGGGCGCTCGATGTACGAAAATGTGGAACAAAGCGCCCCACGCTTTTTAAGCTTATTTTAAAACAATTATTTTTTACTTTTTAGTCCGATATAAAGCGTGTTTTTTAGTTTTTTTTAAACTATATTTTATTTTATTTAGAAAAAAGCAATTTGTTGCACTTGTCGCGCAATATATTATTTTACAAAAACTAAGTATGAATGATATTTTGATTGCATTTATTTTTTTATTGCTCGTACTTCCGATGAAATAATATCCTGTATTCCCGTATGGAAATAATAGTGATACAAAATCTATATGAACAAATACCACATCTGGGTATAACATTGTCCATCAAATAAGTACACAAACAATATTAAAACAACAAACAACATTAAAAATATAATATGTAGACTCGTATCTGCAATATTATGCTTCATTCACTACAGAGATCTTTGGGCTCAAGGCGAAACTTATTAGGTCTGCTTATATTATCATTTCAACACTACAAGTTGGTTATGGTACTAATTAGTGATGTGCCGGATATCCGTATCCGCAGATATCCGAGGGAGAAGAAAGATCCGTATCCGTTAGTTTTTGGCGGATCTTTTACCTTATTAATTTTCAATTCATAGATGAAATTTTATATAGGTGATTAGGTAATAATGAAAAACTGTTATATTCCATTCAGATTATTTTTTATTTTTTAAAATCGTATTTGGCACCTTTATATTGCAAACATTTATCGTAGTGAATACCATACCAATAGTACATAACTCAAAGGTACTAAAAAACTATCTTTATAATGAGATATTGCACATCGATCTTTGGAAAGAGACAATCTGTTACGAGAGTTAACTCTTAAAGAGGTCAATAACTTTTTCCCATAACAGATAGTCTCTTTCCAAAGGTCGATGTGCAATATTTACCGCCGCGTACTCTAAGAAAGTTAAGATCCGTATCCGCTGATCTTGAAACCAAATATCCGTATTCAGATCCGTATCCGCGGATATACATTTTTAACGATCCGGCACATCACTAGTACTAATATAGATTAAAATTCACTTTTCTTCAGACCTCGGTGGAAAGTACGTACTTTCAGCATCAATAACATTTATGCATTGGTGGGATTACACGCACTGATGCCGGAAGTGCGTACTTTCGACCGGCTATAAAGAAAAATAGTTATCATGTACACCGCTTCATGAGACTGCCGCTACTGTTGCCAGCCAATAGTCACGAACAGCTGCCGTTCGTGTTGTTACGTATAACGTCAAAGCTGCTTGCTTGGAATTTATCTGTAATTTATGCAATTAATAAGTAATAAATGTACTTAATTAATAAGCGTACCTTCGACCGAGGCGCATGAAGAAAAACAGTATACACCACACGCGGGCAGAAGGGTTAAGGCCTAGCACACATGAAGAGCGTTCAACGCGCGTTGGCTCAACGCGCGTTTACAATTTCTATACAATTGTATAGAACTGTTTATATGATAACGCGCGTTCAACGCGCCATCAACGCGCGTTATCATATAAACAGTTATATACAATTGTATAGAAATTGTAAACGCGCGTTGAGCCAACGCGCGTTGAACGCCTCTCATATAAACTAGGCCTAATTGAGAGCCTTGAACTTCGTGTCAATCTTAAACTTTGTGGTGTAATATACTATTTTTTTGAGATCCCCCGAATCCAAAAAAAGCATTTTTGGAAAAAGTCTGTGCGTCTGTTTTTCTGTGATCACGATACAGATCAAACGGATGACCGGATTGAAACCAAATTTTGGAAGGATGTTTGACATGCAAATATGAAGAACCATATTATTTTTGGGGGAAATCGGCGCGTGCGCAGAGAAAATATATATTATTTTTTATGTAACAATGGTGTACTTGTCATAACGGTTTATTATTCTATCCACTTTTACAAGAAAGTTTTGTAAATTAATTTTTTTTATAAGCTTTGTAGTTTCGGAAATAATTTGAAAATAAAAAAATCTGTTGTTATTTTGTTCTGTAGATCTGTTAGGTAGTTACAAGCATGATTTGGTTAATTTTTACACGACGTGATAACATGTTGTATATTAGACAACCATTCCATTAAAAAAGTCCGTGTCTATCTTCAATGGGCGATTTTCAAAAACAAGCCAAAGCCGGACCGGACTGCTAGTCACTACATAGTATAAAACAAAGTCGCTGTTTTTCTCTGTTGTTTTTCAGCTCACTTCTTCTAAACCGCGCAACGGATTTTGAAACGGTTTTCACTAATAGAAGGAGCGATAAACGAGGAAGGTTTGTGTATATAATTTGTAAATATTTTGTACAAAATGGCTGAACTATGACGGCGTTTTGCACCCGGGTAAAACCGGGACGGGCCGCTAGTTATTAATAGATAAGTAATAGAGACTGATACATTAGTTTCCTATATTTTAATTCAATAGGTCATATGCATGTATTTTTTTTATATTTTTAATAGACTATTTAGTCAACCATAATACGAAAAAAATAGTTGGCAAAACCAAAAGTGCACATCCCGCAAGTTTTCCACTGTACATTATATTATAATGAAAAAAATTGAGAAAATAGATTAAAATAATTCTGTAATATAATTTGTAATGTAGTAGTTAATTATATTAATAAATATATCAAATTATAACAAGGTACCTATTATTTAATTTCATTAGTAAAATAAGAAATTTTTTTTAGCAATTATGCACGGGTTTTGCTCTCAAAAATCCCGATTTTTTGAGTTTCTTGTCCTAGTTTATTGACTTTCTAGTTCATCGAAGAACGCATTTTATAGACACAATATCCCAAAACACTATTTTTCAAGAATATCCCACCGCTGTAACACTAGCGGTATGTTCAATAGATTAAAAAAAACAATTAAAAAATTAAAATGAAAAAAATAAAATGAAAAAAAAAATATATGAGAAATATATTATATATAATATATAAATATTAAGTGGAATTAAGTGGAATAAAATGGAATATAAAAAAAAATTCTTATGTCAGCGGGAATCGAACCCGGCACCTTGGGATTACAGGACTTACGCTTTAACCGTTCGGCCACACCGATGCCGTACAGCGCCTTTGTTATTATGGTATAGAAGTGTAGCAGTTATTTTACGTATCATACTACATTAATTGAGTATATTTATTATTTTTGTTTTTTTATTTTAACTATTAGCTGTCAAAAATAATAAAAAAAACTGTTTATAAAAATTAAACTACTGAACACATTTTAATGAATTTAAATAGGGTTCTGGTCTGATAGTAAACAAAGTGAATAAAATATAACCCAAGGGGATCCGACCAAAATTGCGATCTGTAGAGTCGTGACGTACATACGTACGTACGTACATACGTACAGACCAACCGACAACTGCTGTTTGTGATTTTCAATTACAATTTTAATAGTATTTATGAACTCGAATTGATTTAAAAATGGTTCTGTTTTATAGATTAGAATCTCCTCTTTTCAAAAAGTTTCAATTTGAATGGATTTCGTGTGATATTAACTTAGATATAACTTCTTATCTGAACGAAAGTCAGCTCTGATGCACAAAGCGATAATAAAGCACATACCGCTAGTTTAGCGGTATGTGCAATTGATAATTATTTAAAAATGTAATATTATCATAAGAAAAAAAATAATAAATTTCACATTCAAAAATTGACAGTTTAAACAATCGGGCATGTTGGCGGGCTTATTTGACGTCATGATATACGCTGCATGTCAACCTTGATGTCAAATTGCCAATGTTCTAAATGAAGTTTATTTGTTGTTTTCTCTAAATACTGACATAATCCTACTGTGAGACAACACAGTCGTCATGGAAACTGTTGTTGATATATACTTTGACGTCATGCTGCGTTTTGAAAATTCAAAAATAGCGCGTATTTTCTACATTTCTTTTTTATTTTATTTGTATTTTTTTGAGTGATCAGATTAATAAAATAACCATTACGATATGATCAGGAACTAAAATATATTTCGAAATAAAAATTTAATCCAATTTGGAGCCTCATGCATATGACCTATTGTGATTTATAATTCAGTCTGTATAGTGAAGAGATAAAATAAACTGTGTAATAAAAAAGGACACCGTGTATGTCTGCTTAGACAAATAATAACAAAAACACATTGCGGGCGTGTTAGTGTACCTCTATCCATGTTAGCTAGATGAAAATAAATGAAAAAAACAGAGAGAAAATATGAAATACTGCCTCTACGTTGTGCTAAATATTTATGTATGTATACGAGGCACCTCAAAATTTATTTCCAGTCGATATCTTGTCAATAGAAAAAAATGAAGAACAATTGCTTGCCAGTGATGTCACATTTTCGTTAATTTGTAGACAATCATAATCATAATACCTGTAAAACAAAGACCGTGTTTTCTGAACGCGATAAACTCAAAAAGTACGGATTTTGATACGGTTTTCACTAATAGAAAGAGCGATAAACAAAAAAGGTTTTTGTATATATAATTTGAAAATATTTTGTACAAAATGACGGCGTTTTGTCAAAAAAAAAAATGTTTGCGTACCAGGTAGCGACATTAGGTATGCGAGCGCAAGCTCCTGCAACTGATTGCGCTCAGATGACGCGTCACTGCTGCGCACCGAGCGACATCAGCTTAAAGCTATTAGTTCAGATATTTCTGCGCTATAGTCGTTTCTGAAATACATTTTGCAGAATTTTCCGATAACACAAAACATATCTGTCGCACCCGGGTGAAGCCGGTCCGGGGAACTAGTATAATAATATTATTAGAAACATACGATTTTCAGCGACGATTATTTTCCAAGAAATCGGTTTTACAACACCCTGTATACACATAATACAATGGAAAGTACGGACAGACGGACATGGTTCGTATCGATACCAATATCCTGGCTCGTTACATTCATCTGTATTGGATTACTTCCGAGAGTACTTTACGCAAAGAAATAACCAAAAAGGGCGCTAGCAAGCTGATCCTTGTGATTGGATGTACCTTTCTTTGTGCAATGTAAATTTAATTTTTTTTAAGATACACTGCAGCTTAATATTTGAAACATAGGAACGTGTACTAATATTGATTCTCTTAAATATTTTATATGCGTTGTAATTTTAATTTTTTATTTTGAACAAATGAAAAATCCTATTGATACTTATACCAGTTCAGGAATAAAAACTTAGGAACCATAGAGATATAAGTAGCTAGAGTGCGCTAGTGCGTATGCTTGCCGTAAGTGAAAGTGTCCTAAGTTAAGAGAGAGAACGCTGCAGAAAACCAAGCATTTGTTTACTCAAATCAGCATTGTTTTGCATCATTAGTTACCATAGAGGTAAGGAACTGTTCTCTCTCTTAATTGCAGACACTTTCACTGCTCTCTCGCATACTCTATTGTAATATCTCTATGCCTATAGAGTTGTAAATAGAGAAGCCATGGAAATGACATATAACCAAGACTGATGAGATATTTCAAGTAAAATAATCGAACTATTCGATCATAAAAATATCTCGAAAGATTATTCAAAATCATTCGAATGGTTTTTGTATCTATGAGTTACGACTTAAAATACAATTGACAATAATAATACTACGATCTTTCTTCACTCTTTGAAACACCGTATCTGTTTCAGATCATCAGCTGGCATTTAACAGTATTGAATATGATTACTTACGTCTTTTATCTACCTCTGTTTTATGAAACACTGCGTGCAGGTGACTCCCGCAAATCTCGTAATCAAAAACGCGTTATAATTTATATATCGAATGCATAGACAGATCGAATGCATAGACAGATCGAATGCATAGTACCTAATCACTAAAGATATTGATGTCTTACATAGCATTGTATACGACTACTTACGTCTTTTATCTGCGTCTGTTGTACAAAGCACTGTATGCAGTATTCATTTTTTCATGCAGATAACCAACAAACCCATTATTATGATACATCAAGTAAAGGAATGATTCCGAATGAATCATTTCGACTATTCCGAATTCGATACAAGCTCGGCTATTCTCAAATCCTGCACGGCCTTGTCTAACAGACCACTGCAGCCAATACTCGCTGGTTACGTGACGGTAATACTTCTTGCTCTTATCACATTGTGTCAAATAATCATTTTTCAAATAACTGTAATAACATCCAAGTGTGTACGCTTACACGGCCGGTGTTGATCCAAATCTTCTTGGTTTCCGGGCTTTTATGCCGTGGTCCATTGGTATTTCTACCTGACGTTTTGTCTACAACTGCGGTAGACATTATCAAAGGCGGGCGAAGTGTCCTTCTAGGCTACTGTAATAATAATTAAACGAAATCTTTAATGATCGAAATTTTTATACCCAGTTAAGGAGATATAATGTTTATGTTATGTTATATTATCAAAGGCGATGTGGTAGCGGGCGAAGTGTCCTTCTAGGCTACTGTAATAATAATTAAACGAAATCTTTAATGATCGAAATTTTTATACCCCGTTAAGGAAATATAATAATGTTTATGTTCTTGCACTGAAAAAAACATATTGAGTATAATTATTATTTCGAAAAATGTCAAAAAAAAATTATTCGACGTTTACTTCCGCGAAGACTTAACTAGCGCCGCTAGTGGACAATAGAGCGGGATTGAACTGCCGTGTTATTTAAAACCGCAAATCTCCTTAAAAAGCGATATGGCAGGGAGCACGACAGAAGCGATATCTGACGACTACATGAAATCATACTCTATAACCGTTACATGATTTATTTAGTTTACAACTCACGCTGCGATCGATTCAGTTGGCTCCACTCTATACGCTGCACCCGACCAATAATATATATTTTTTTGTTAAAAGAGCTCAGCAATGTTTTCATTGTAACACGTGTCGTGAAATAATAAATAACCTTCAGAGCCGTTTCATATAGCATATAGCATTAATGATTTTAAAATATAGCTAACACTTGTACCTACTTATGTAATACTAGCGGTTCCGCCCGGTTTCACCCGGGTGCAAAAGACCGACTGGGGTGGAGGTACACGAGTACGCACATTCATCTTAGTTACTGAGATGAATGTTGTGTCCAAATTTCATGACGATCGGAGTTACCGTTCAAAAGTTTTTGTCGGACGGACAAATTTTGAGATTTACATTTTGCATTTTTCATTGATGCTCCACCCCTATTGATCGTAGCGTGATATTATATAGCCTATAGCCTTCCTCCATAAATAGGCTATCCAACAAAAAAACACGGGTTGCACTCCGGGAGTGCCGGCAGAAGTGAAAACTTGAATATTAACGTCTTACGAATTTTCGATCAGGTACGTGTCCTGACGCGAGTTAAACATTTTTTACCCATTACAAAAAAAGTGTACAACGCCGCTAAAGATGTTTTCACTTCAAAAATTATTTTTTACTTTTTAGTTCGATATAAAGCGTGTATTTTAGTTTTTTTAAACTATATTTATTTTTCACTTTTTGGTTTGATATAAAGCGTGTTTTTTAGTTTTTTTAAACTATATTTATTTTTCACTTTTTAGTTCGATTTATTGTCAAAAATTTGCCGAAAAAATACAATTTTTTTTCTCGGTGTGGACGGGATTAGAACCCACGACCCGTGATGCCGAGAGTTGACGTCAGGGAAGACTAGCGCCTTAGACCGCTCGGCCACCGATTGCTGTTGGTGTAGTGGCATAACATACTAATAGTAATAAACCACACGGTACCTAGCAATTACTCTCACTTAAAGCGTTTTCTCGCTTACCCAGCTCTTACTTTACCTGACGCCTGACGCGAGTTTAACATTTTTTACCCATTACAAAAAAGTGTACAACGCCGCTAAAGAAGTTTTCACTTCAAAAATTCAATTCGAACCAGTAGTTCCTGAGATTAGCGCGTTCAGCCAAACAAACAAACAAACTCTTCAGCTTTATACATTAGTATATATTATAGAATATAGATGAACGCGGTAACGCGAGGACAACTACTCGTTCAGGAAGACCAAATCACGTGGAGGCTCTATCAACAATGCTGCAGTGTATGAGGGAGATTTCATGCGACCCTTGACACAGTGTCCTAACGCATTACTGCCGCATTTCTCTTCAGGCCAATGGACCGCGACAAAGCCGTCATTTTTTATATTGCGCGTATATGTCCGAGATATAATCTTTTTGTACGTAGGTGATCTCACCTAAGAATCTTTTGTATAGATATATTGTCAATTCAGTATGGGGCTTTGAAATTGTAGATTATAGATGCACGACAACAGATGTCATTAGCGTGTATAATGGTTTTAATTACAGTGAATGCTCGACAATTTGAACTCGAAACATTATACAGGGTGACATATGGGAAACGGACGTTTTTAGAATGGCTAGTACACAGCTGTCAGTGGTGGAAAATTGTTGCGGTTTAGAACGTTCGCTTCGAAGTGACTTACCGTTTTAGATAAAAGCAGCGAGTGTTCGCGTACGATACGTTCGTTCGAAATGATGAGTCTGTTATTGCAACACAGCGGATCTTTCGTCGCCATTTTACTATCGGTCGGAATGGCGCAATTCCAAACCGTAATACGATCCTGCGATGGATTAAAGGTTTCAGATTAACAGGAAACATTAATGATGTTAAAAGATGCCATTACAGAAGAGGTGTATTTGGTTGAACGAGAGCTGTTAGCGAAAGTTATGGATAACTTTCGGCACAGACTTGAAGTGTTCATTCAAGAGAATGGCCGCCACCTGAATGATATAATTTTTCATACCTAACTAGAACTACCTATATTAAATCAAATGGTAGGTATTGATCTGTCGTTTTAAAAAAAAAATTTTTTTTTCATCAAAAACAACTGATTATACATTCATTTGAAAAACGTCCGTTTCCCATATGTAAAAAAAAACTTGAAATTCCAAAAAAATAATAAAGTTTTAAGGTCGGCGCAAATTTAGTTGAATGAATAAATTAGGAATTATGGCTTAATAGCCCGTTATGCACGTCATCCTAAAAGAATTTTTGTTCTCCCCCTTGTTCTGGATCTAGTCCCCCAAAAGTTTGGATCTCCTCATGAACTCCAGAAGATTGGTGACTATAGATTATCCTGAGGATAATTTCAGGTGAAAACTCGCTCGTGAAAAGAGCTATAGAGCTTTCTTTAATACGACGTATGTAGAGCCTCCTATGTACCACGCTTACCAACCTAACTGCGTAATCCATCGACAATCCGATATATAATCCAGGCGGCAAAAGAAAGAAGCACCCGAAATATTGTGTTGTGTCAGTAATCATTATGTTTTATGGTTCTGATCACTATAGGTCGCTGACCTGAATATTATTTTGTTTTTATCTTTTATTTTTCCTCCTCCCCCATATGTAT